>CM028138.1:542517500-545200000 GCA_016271365.2 Neoceratodus forsteri | reverse complement strand
CTAGACAAGAAGACGTCTCTTTGCACGGCTCTGTAGCTTTCCAATTTCTTTTCATTTTTCTCTAAATAACTGAATGTTTATTCATTTTCCATGTACAGACAACACAATAATGATATGCTGCAATAACATTCTACAGATAGTAAAGTACGATGGGCATTTAATGTTTTAAAATTACAATAACGTGACAACTGAGGGTCAAGAATTCAAGCTATAAAATCATTTTGCTTGGACACTGCTATGTAGAGCACTCATCTATGCCATAAGATTTCAAATGTAGGCACACTATGCTGTAGTTTGCTATAAGCCTTTCCAGATCATACATATTTTCGTGAGTCTCGCCACAAATCTCTTGTAGGTGGGTTGTCTTGGAGCCACTGTTCTGTGATCACTTTCTTAAATAGTATAATACAGACAGCGAGCGTTTTCTAACATGTGGCCATTGGAACCCTTCTGGCATTTCCAAAAACAAGATCAGCTGTGGAGTAAGTTGTAAACTAAGCAGGAGCATCTCCCATACGGCCCACTGGAGATCTGCCCACAACTGCATGGAGTTTAGGACATGACCGATAATGTGGGTATGTGCAGCCCTCAATCTCAGTGTCGCCTGCAGGAAGGCCTGATCAGAGGGTATATTTTGCTTGCTGAATGAGAGTACAAATGGTCGAAAACATTTCTTGAATACTCCTTCCAAATGTAGGCAGAAGTAGGTTTGTGAGTATATTTCATGTACTGTGTCCATTGTTTCTCAGAAGTGTTAATCCCCAAGTTAGTTTTCCATCTGAAGCATACATCATCTGTGGATGGGGCTTCAAGTTCCGACAGGGCTAGGTATGAATGGAAGCTGAGGGTGCTCCTTTAGATTCCGCTCAGCATACGGAAAGCAAGCACAATGAGGAGTGAAGTAGACTGCCCCTTGTGATCACTTCTCTTTGTCACTGAATAAAACATTTAACCTGGGTATATCTGAGATGATTCGTCCCTCTCCAGTTGTATTTTGTTATCAACGTTGGAAGGTCTAAAATATCAGGATCCTGCATGGCATGTATTGGGAGAAAAGAAACCCAGCCTCTCTATCCTTTTTGTGAAAAGGAGCTAGTCTGGCCAGATGGAATTAGGGTTGCAAGACAGTTGATAATATGATACTGGAATGGCCGGAGAGATGGGTGGGCTAGTTTGTTATGCCAAATGTTATCCACTGTATTAGTAAAGAAATGATCTTCCTGAGGGTTATAAGATAGTGTCCGGGTTGCAGATACTGTGTGTAATAGTTTTTTTTTTTAATTAAAAAAAAAAAAGTGTAACAGGGTTAAATCTTTTCAACCAGTTCCACTGCTATCCATAATGCATTATATGTAGTGGAAAGTCAGTTAATGCTGTATGGAGTTCAGTCGCTCCAATGTACCGGCCAATATGAGGGATGGACAAACTTCCTTTAGCTCTAAGAAGTCAGAAGTGGTATATTTAGTTATAGATCTGGAACCCTCCACAGAAATTGAGACATTTCATCCCAGAGGCGAGTTGGGATGTTTGGGGATAGATAACGTTTGTGCTAACCACAGCACCCTAGGGAGAAGGTTCATACGCACGATATCTGCCCATTGTATAAGCAGGAGATTTATTAATGGGCATCTATCCAGGTCTAACTGGAAGGCTTGAGTGAGCTGTGAGTAACCAGTAGAATACCACTGGCTCAGGCAGTAGTTGGGTGAATGCGCAAGTATTTAAGAGACTGTATGCACCATTTGAAAATGAATGTTTTGTAGGATCTAGGAAATCGGATGATAAACTGCAGGACTTCTGTTTTTGAAGTATTTAAATTCTAGCCTGCGCAACTCCCAAACTGGCCAAGAGTTCCCACAGATATGGCAGATGGACTTATCAGGCTCCGTGAGATAAATTCAAAGGTTACCAGCTGAAATGCAAACTTCTGCTGGCTGCCTTCCGAACTATACGTTGTATAGTGTCACCCTGCTCAACTAGCTGAGCCAGTGGCTCCAAACACTGTAAAGGGCAAAAAGGCGAAAGGGGACACCCCAGATGAGTGCCCTATTTAACAAAAAGATCTTAACAGCTGCCCGCTTATTTTAACATAGCTTTAGGAGCACTGTTAAGGATTGAGCACTGCTGCAACTTCTGGGGAAGAAAAGTGCCACGCAAGTTTAAAATGTAATATTTCAAACCTGATCTACCAGAATTAGAAAAGTAACTGCAGAGGCAAACTCTGAGTCTCTACACTAAAACTAGCCACACTGTCACACTCACTCACCGCGCTGGTCAGTAATCTTTGCTGCAATGGTGTCTAGACCGTGGAATGATCTCCCCATAAAGTCCTGGAATACCAGACCTTATTATCCTTTAAATCCTCCCTCATCGAACTTCTATAAAAGGAGCTGTCCATGAGACTGCTATGACTAGCTATCTATTGTCACCTATATTTCTCATACTGATCCCGTCTATTGTCTTGTTAGCACATACGACAATTATGTATTTTGCCTGTAACTAATACCTGACCTATGCACATGTTTTTTATTGTAAATCCACTGTATTCACTATATGAAGACTGCCTGAATAAAACGACAAATCACCTAATTTGTGCATCTTGTGCAAGGGCCAATATGGCAAAACCATTTTTTTGTTTTAAGGTTTGTAATTAATTTTCAGTTGCTCCTGAAAAGGGAGAGTTCTGGTGAGCCTACCTGGTTACCCAAAATACAATAAATAACTCTACTCAGCTCACTGTGCAGAACAAGTAAATATCAAACTCAAGATGGTTAATTCAAAAAATCGAGACGAGGTGAGAAGAACCTACAGCAACCACCTGAGCAGCAGGCAGAGAAATCCACACCAACCTCCAGCACCAGAGCGGAGCCACCCTGAAATCTTTAGTCAAATGGCATCCATGTAAGCTGAAGTGGAGGCCACCTCCAGAGATTAGGAAAGCAGGATAGCCAGCCTGACGGCAAAGCAGTACTGTCTCTGCTTGACTGGAGCAGCAAGGCAAAGTTTATTTGTAGGGACCCCAATCCCGGAGGGTCTGGGCGCCTAACATACAAAAGGCAGGCAACAATAAAACCAAAACACAATACAAGAAAAATGCATTTCAGTAAAACCATTGAAAAGGCAAATACAGATTAAAATCAGATCTAAAAGCTTGTTAATCACCTCATCTGGGAAGGCCATCGAAAATAAGTGGGCCTTTGAGACAGCTCTTGAGCGCCAACAGATGGGGGCTCCTTAATATAGGTGGAAGAGCATTCCACAAGACCAGGTCGGCAACACTAAAAGCTCACTGTCTGTCGGCAGTTTTAACTCTGGTCCTGGGAACCTCAAGGAGGCCCTGGTCGAGGAACGGAGGGATTGGGCAGAGGCAGCCGTGTCAGAAGGTCAACCACACAGCCATGGCCTAGTCCATGTATCGGCCTTATAGGTGAGTAAACTCACCTGAAGATAACCTCCACCTGACCAGCAGCCAGTGCATAGCTCGCGAAACCAGGGTCACATAACTGGACCTAGAAAGGCCAGTCAGTTGCCTGGCAGCAGCATTCTGCACCAGTTGCAGCCAGCGGAGGGTACCTCCAGAAACCCCGATGTAAAGAGAATTACAGTAATCATACGAACATATGAATTTGCCAACAGAAATGGGCCACCTGGTCTATCAAGTTTGCTCGAGTGTGCAGCTAGCACCCCCACCTTGAAGCTGCTCCATCCCCCTTCCATCTCCCTCCAACCCTGTTCCATCCCCTTTTAAACTACACACTGTCTTACAGGCTACCACCTCCTCCAGTAGAGCATTACATTCTGCCACGACCCTTCCGTGAAAAAGTGTCTTCATTTCAGTCTTAAATCTTCCCCTCCAATCTAAGGCAGTGCCCTCTCATGTCCCTCCTCCTCCTCAGCCTGACTATCCCCTCAGTGCCTGCCTTGTTTATCCCCTTTATGTACTTCAAGTCTCAATCATATCCCCCATCCCTTCTTCCTCCAAGGAGTACATGTTCAGCTCTCAACCTCTCTTCATATGGTCTGTTCTCCAATCCCTGGATCATCCTTGTTGCCCCTGCTGTACCCCTTCCAGTAATTTCACATCCTTCATAAGATATGGGCATCAGAATTGCACATAGTACTCCAGGTGCGGCCTGACCAGTGTCCTGCAGAGAAGCAGGATAACCTCCCTGCTCCTGGAGGAGATCCTCTCGTGATACAACCCAGCATCCTGTTGGCTTTCACTGTCGCCTTCCTATACTGCTCTGTATTGTTCATTTTCCCCTGTTACAACCACCCCAGATTCTTCTCCTCCTCAGTAGAACCTAGCTGCACCCCTCCCAGCTGGTAATCCCTCCACGGGTTCTTTGCTCCAAAGTGCAGGACTTTGCACCCTTTCGCACCTGAACCCCTACTACCACGCTTGAGCACTTAATCAGTTTGGTCAGGTCGTCCTGCAGCCCATGCCAACCTACTATATCGCTCCACCACTGCCCCCAATTTGCATCGGTGAATAGACTGATCTCGAGTTTTAATAGCCAGTATTGCATCGCATTTTGCGATGCAAACCGCTGGTTGTTCAAATCGATCCATTTTTTCCATGTTGTCTAGCAGTTTCTGCAAAATGGACATTACTTTATGCTTGTTAGTTCTGCCCACCTCCGAGTTACTGGCTGCCTGATCCTGCCCTCTGAGTGGCTTGACAGCAGTGGAAACGTGACTCAGTGTGGTACAGTGAGCGAGAAGGAAGAACAGTTCTCTTGAACAGTGAAGAACGGTGACTCCAGACTACAAAGCAAAACTACAGGTGGGTATTTTGTGTGTCTGGCAACTCAGAGGCATTCATTGGGCTGGGGCATCAGTTTATTTTGTTGTGGGGGTGTGGTCAGGTAGGCTTAAAATATAAAAATTCTGAGCATGCCTTGGGTCAGGGACTCTGTTCACCAGCTAGTTTTGTGTTGAAACTGGCAGTAGTGCCAGAATGCAAGAAGCCCCCGAGAGCTCTTCAATGCCAGCACAGGTGGGACACTAGGTTGGTGAGTGGCTTGAAGTGTATCCTGGCTTTTGCCATCGCCAGACAAGCAGTCCTGTTCTGCGCTGCACTGATCCTGGGCCCAATTTCTGTACACCCTCCCACCAATGGCCCCTGAGCCATTCTGGACCAGAGAAACTTTTAGCAGGTAACCTGGTTAGTGCAGGAATCTTGGGGAATGTTAGAAGACAGTGTTTGCTTCTGCAGGCCACCCAGAAGTTGACTGCATGTCTGCACACAGGTTGTTCCTGGGCCTGGCTGAGCCCCGCCAATCTGGATCCGCTGCTCCTCTCTCAAAGGCCAGCAGCAGATAACCAAGACAGTCAGCTCTCCACCCTCAAATAACTGGCAATGCTTCATCTTGGTCTCCCTCCCCTCCATGGCGTCCTCTGTCGATCGACTGATGCAGCACTGCAGGCCCCACCGATGATCCCAGTGTTTCTCCGGTACATGTCGAGCTCGTGGTTGCCTGACCCGTGAAGCTGCTGAATCGCAGTTGCCTACATGCCCCACTGCACCCCGAGCTGAATTTCAAGCACAAGTGACCAGTACAGTCTGATCAGCTTGCAGCACTGCGAGTCTAGCAGAGACTGTCAGGTTTATGAGAGACTTTGCCACAACTACTCCTTGGGTGGGGGCTTGCTGTGTCACAGTGCATAACGGGCTGTCAAAGACTCTGCTCACCAGTGCCTGCTGGTTCTGCGACATGGGTGGGGTGTTGGAGGAGGGCATGGGTTTGAGGCATAGCCACAGTTGTCACCAGGGTGGTCTGGTCAGGTTTTTTTTGGGGGGCTGTTCCCCAGTCTCCTTTGGTAACAGGCTGCACTTTTGTTCTCAATCTGGGCATACTACCATCAGCATACAGCTTGCTGTTGGTAGTGCATCCCTACTGAGAACAAAAAGTGCAGCCAGTTACCGAGACTGTGGGGAACAGCCTCCCCAAACCTGAGGACCCGACCAGACCGCCTCTGGGGACAACTGTGGCCTTTGTGCCTACTAGAGCTCAGTAAGTGACTGTGCTTGATCCCTTCCTGTACAATCAGTATGTTGTTCTCTGGTGGCCTTGGCTTACCTGCCACATTGGGGAGGGTGGGAGACTCAGGGGGTGGGGTTCTTCCAAGTGTGTACTTTGTTCATCTGCAGCTGCAGTGCCTGGTGGTGGTCCTAGAGGCACTTTCGGGTGGGGTGGGACCGTGGGTGGACAACTCTGCGTAGCCACGGGAACTTTATCAGCGGACTGCTCCTGGGTGCCCATACGTGCGGGTGAAACTCCATCAGTTCACCCCAGGGGCTGGGGCAATGCAAGACACATCAGGGACCCTCGTTGGGACAAGTTAGCTGCTGTCTGAGTGTCGCACTTGGGTGGGGCATTAGCAGCCTCGCTATGTCATGCCAAGCCAGTATAACTATGGTGCCCTGCACTTATGATTTTTGGGGAGAGTATTAGTCGAGAGGCTGCCAAGTTGATCCAATTTAAATGTCATTTTTACTTTTTTCAGCCGGACAGAGGTGACTAAGTGCACAGTCTAGGACTGTCCTCCTGGTGAATGAGTGACTGACTGCAAGAACTGGCGGCCCTGAGGTAAGTTACAGTCCTACTACTCACAGAATAAAATCTGAATTTAGCAATCAGCCTCAGTGAGTCAGTCCTGAGGGTGCTAACACATGTTTATTTTGCAGGGCTCGCTGACTGAGTGGTTTCACCCAGCCAGCCTGGCCAGCATCCAGTTCATCCAGACAAGGTAGGGTAACAATTTTGGGGCAAGCATTGTAGGATTGTCAGACAAAATCGAAGATGCAGCTGTATTTAGCCATAGTAGGCAGTACAACACTGACAAATTCTTGTCATTGTGTTTGTAGGTCAGTGGAGGTCCAATGAGAGCTGCAGCAGAACTGAAGCTGCCAGACAAAAGGAGCTGGGTAGACAGGAGGAGGGAGAAGAAAAAGCAGGCTGTGACAGTCGGGAAGGAAAGTGCTGGTAGAGAAGGAGCTGAGTGGAGGAAGGAGAAGCCAGGAAAAGCAGGCTGACTAACTTATAGGGGACTGAAAAATTATAAAGTGTCAAACTATAAGTCTCCATCAAACTGGACATTTGATTATCTGAACTGAGGCAGATGCCGTGTTTGTTGGCAAGGGCTAAGGTGATCTGCCTGAAGGAAATATTTGGGGTGCCAGGTCTGGGGTGGGGCAGGCCTGGACACTAGGTTAAGGTGGTGCCTCAGAATTTGGTCATCTGAACCCCAAAAAAAAAAAGAAGCTATCAGCTCTGCACAGTGTACAGCAGATGTACTAGTACTGGGTTCTACTATCATTCACCTTTCAATGTGAGGCTCAATCAGCAACCCCCTAAACATTTGGTCGCCTGCTGTAGTGCCACCACAGCTCTGCAGTGTAATGTACAGCAGACAACCGCATTAGTACTGGGTTGATCATTTGTTAGAGGCTCAAAGCCATACTAGTACTGGGTAACATACTGATTGTTTAAGTCAGAGCCTCATTCAAGTTTCCGAACCCCAGATTGGGTCCTGCCCCCTGCACAGTTCTTCAGTGTCCTACCGTCTCCCACCCCCATCACAGAACAACTGTTCAGCTGCCGGATTAGTAAATCACTGGGTCCTCTCTGCAGTGGTTAGGACAAATTATTTTACACAGGAAAGAAAAGTACACACAAAATTGTTCAAGTGTTTTATTGTTACATTATATAAAAGTCAGTGTCACACAGCGAACCCAAAATAGACAGCAACCATGGCAACTAGCACCAAAGAAGGAGGCACACAGCTGAAAAATGGAAAAGGAGGTTGATTACCTAACGAATGGTTAGTGTATGAAACAGACAATGGTGGTGAGTTTGTAGCCTGCATAAAATGTTCGCTGTGTGCTAACGAGCAAACCAGTTAAAGTACTGCAGAAATTTTAGTGAAAGTTTCATCGTTGGCATCAAAGGTACAGCTTTGAAAAAGGCAATGTTGCAAAACACAGCCAATGTGATGCTCAAGCTATTACATTCAACCAAAACCAGAATCAGTTGCCTCCATATACAAAACTACACCAATAGGACGGGCAGGAGCAGAAGTAAAAGACAGAGCTCTGGTTCATCGCTTGACTGAAATCGCTTATCTGCTCGCTAAAGAAGAATTTTCGCTTACCAAATCTGAATCATTTGTTAAACTTGAAAAAGACACGATGTTGATCTCGAAATGCATATGCAAATGTCAACGGTCATCGTATGTTCATGTCACTTATTGGTGAATTTTTACGTAAAATTTGCTCATGGCCCTTCAGAAAAGTCAGTATTTCGTGATTCTTCTAGATGGGACAACAGATGTAAGTTGTACTGAAAAAGAAATTACTGTATATTATGCATTGCAATGAAAGTTCTTGTTTAACGGAGATGAGTTTTTCAGATTAAAAGACGCTCAGCATGCCACTGTAGAAGGTTTGTTAAACACTTCAAGCAGCCTTCATAAAGTTAGGCTTTTGTACTTTTAACAGTCGCATGGTTGCTATATGTGCAGATGGTGCTGCAGTAAACTGGGGGGAGAAGAGGGCTATCAGCTCTATTAAAAGTGGAAATGCTATGGTTGCCGCCTACTGATTGTCAACCAGAGACCCAGAGACTGAATTGGCAATAAGAGATGTACCAAAAGAAAAATTTTGATCAAGTTAACGATAATCTCATGACATTGTACTACCTTTATAAAACAAGTCCAAAGAAACTTCACGAGCTCAGAGAATTAGCTAAAATAATGGGCAGCTAAGTCAGCAAACCAGAAAAGGCATTAGGAACAAGGTGGGTACATCACAAACTTCATACAGCACAGACACTGGTAAAATCCTACACAGTTACAATTCATCATCTCGAAAATCTCGCAGAAACTGCCACTATGCCACCAACGGAAAAAGCAGAGTTAAGGACATTTTGACCAAACTGAAGACTGCCAAATTTGTCACACATTTAGTGTTTTATATTGACCTTCTAAGGCCACTGTCACGACTCTCCTCAGTTTACAGGGTTCTTCTGCTGACTTGATCTTAGCCTTGTCTTGTGTTGACGCAACCTTATGGCAACTACAGCATCTCGAGATAATCTTAGAACATGCAACCCTCACCTTAAGACACTCTTACAGCAACATGATCATGACGTTGACAATGATGAGTCTGATCATTCTGAACCTGATGTGTTTAAAAAGATATCACGGTCTCGAATGCTAATAGCATCAGGCACCTTATAACAGAGGTACCCAATTACATCAGTAGAGTACAACAGTGCATTTCTGATAGATTTTCAGATATCACTGTGTCACTCTCAGGATCAATACCCATTTTAGGCATTTAAAATTGTTAGATGTGAAACAGTGGCCTAGGAGTGCTGATGAGCCAGAAATGTTTTGAAATGTAGACTTGGATGAATTTGTTAATTACCATGAACAGATACTCACAAAACAATATTGACCTTGCTGCTTTGCCAGGAGAGTGGTCTGAACTTAAAACTTCATAGGCTGGCAGTATAGCCTAGAGGTTAGAGGAACAAGGTGTGAACGAGCTTGGTACATCCAGTAGACCAGATCTGACCGATTCTCACAACCTCCACTTGCATACTGTGCGACTGAGCAAGTCACTTAACTGCCCAGTGGTCCCAGGTCGCCCTGAAAACAGGTACTTGTGCCTAGTGGGCCTTACCCGTTACCAAAGACTTAAATAGGGAAGACTTTTGAACTGTATTTTGAAGTCCTACAGAGGATAGTTCTCAAACTTATACCACATTGTTATTTGCAAGCTCATTCCAGTATCCAATGCAAAGCTGGAAAGGTAATTTTCAATAATGCAGCATGTCAAAACTGATTGGAAAAACAGACTGAATGAGTAATGTTGCATCACCTGGTTAGAGTTTCAGTTGAGGGCGACAGTCCAGAGACATTTGATGCTGTTACCGTGTAGATAGATTCTTCAGCACTTCAAGAAGAACTTGGGTGAAACCAAGACAGTCTGAAGCAAAAGGTCAGATTCCTGTCAGCACCACAAGTGTAACTAGTTCAGGAGATGCAGCAAGTAGCAGCATTATTGTGTCTTCTGCATCAGAGTCAGACAGAGACGACATCGATGACTGATCATTCAGAAGTAGCCCCTGTAAACTGAGGGAAGTTCTTTGGCTTAAAAGTTTAAGCCGTGGACTGCTGGGTAAATCAGGTCCTGACTGGGAGGGAAGTGGGTCAGTACTGAAATCCATGCCAGTCAGCCAAGCGACACCTCACTTCCATATCTGCCAGCCCCGATCCCCATGCTTAGACATCCAAATTCTGCCGGGAGTGCACTGGTATTGGATTCTGGACTCCTACTTAGCAATCTAAATCTCTGGGCACAGGGGTTGGCATAGGTAGATGTGGTAGTGAACACTTGGTATCCCAGCTGGCCATGGAACTCAGCTCTTTCAGAATTCCGCTACTCAATCCGCACAGGTCAGGACTTTACTCACTTCAGCAAGTCGGTTGCACCTGTCTTGAGTTCAGCAAACACCTGCACAATGTGGCTTAAGTCTAAGCACCAAGCATCCCATGTTGAGACCCTGTTTCCCCATGTAAAAACAAACAAACAAATTAATAAGCTTAATTTTTCATGTGCTGACTTCATCGCAACTTTACTAATTCTGCTGAGCTCTGAAGCCTGTGTCGATGGGACATCAATCAGTCTCGCTTTATAGTTAAGCATGGCCACTGACTCACAAGTGCTAGATTTAGTGACTTTAAGGAATTAGTTTTCCATTTAGTTAAACTTTTATAGGGCAAATAAGTCCTCAGGCTGGCTGGTGGAAACTGCCACATGTATCTTTTTCAGTGGCTCAAGTCACAAGACCACAGTTAATTATTACATTTCTTCATGTTTGCATGGTGCGATGATAGTCTGTCTTGAAATGGTCCATTTACAACTTGCATCTGAACAAATCAAAAATTCCCATGGCTCTGCTTGGGGGGTGGGTAGAGACTGTATGAGCAGGCCTCTCAGGTGGGTATGCAAAGTCATCTTCTTTGTGCTCTCGTCTGGAAATAAGTCTAAAGAAAAATTAAATGCTATGATTACTGCTTTTTATTGCCTAAAATCGGCTTTTTCTGTTCTAAATTGTAAGTCTGCACTTACAGGTAAAATTAGTGGATCTGGCTGCCGGAAACGAGGTCTACAGGCCTGAGTCTCAGACTACTCGGCTACTTTTTAAAAGTCAAGTAATGTATCCTTAGGTTTGACTGTGCGTTTCCACTTGCCAACATCACAAAGCCACTCAAAAGCCAGTGACATCAACTAGTAACTGTATGCTGGGTACTGAGAATAAGCAGCTGTGCAGCAGAGCTACACCCTAACGTTATGAACTTATATTACATATAACATATATTATATTACAAACATCAGATACAGACAACCAATCAGTTTTGAACCACCCATCCATTTAAAATTGACCGTTTGGTTACAGGCTCAATCCAAATGGATGGGTGGTTGGGAACTGCAGTCGCCAGTTTTCTCATGTTTGTAAATCAGTTTAGTTGCTGCAGCTGCTTATTCTCAGTACCTAGCATACACAGACTGCTCAGCTGTTCACTAGCTTTGGGTCACTCAGGCTTTGGGAAGTTCTGCAAGGAAACTACATAGTCTAACCTAGTGCTGCACTACAGGGTCACTTTATTTACAGCTTAGTCACACCCAGGTTCCCAGCCACCCATGCAATTAAATTTCCACGCGCAGCACAAGTCACACTGCACCAGAGGCTTTAGGCTTTAAGGTAAAAATGTCTCCCCAAAAACCAACGTTCTGGCTCCGATACCCAGGAATGCTCCCAGGCATCCACCTGACCTCCAGCTCTACCTCTCTGGCCTGAAACTCCTCCTTACTCCTGGCACCAGTCCGGCCTATCCCCCAGCTCTGAGCCCCCGAGGGGGCCATCCTATCCTCCCAGGGCGCCCATCTACAACCGGAGTCCAGCCAATGGAGTGTGGCGAGAGGAAGGTGGTGTCGCCACCTATCCCTGGGCAGGGACTTTCTGCTTAGGATTGTCCTCGCCCCACCCCTCAGGCGGAGCCATGAGTGTGCAGCGACGCCAGGGGACATCAGTCATGGCTCTGCGTCCCACTAGTGCCCTGAGCGGTGCAGTACCTCCAGTCACCAGCGGAGGTCACTGTGGTGCTGGGCAAGCCCCTGAACTCCCCACTCCCACCCGAGAGAGAGGAGAGCAGTCCTCTGGATGCTCGATCCTCTCCGCCGACCCCCGACGGCCCGGGCTTGTTCCCCGAACCTGGTCATGGGCGTGGCGTGAGGTGAGGTGTGGTGTCCAGCCTCAACCTCAGCGCCACCGGCTGGCGAGGTCAAAAAATATTGGTGTACTGTACTTGACTTTTGTCACAGACACAACTTGAGAAAAACAATTTAACTGCTGCCACAGTCTCTGGTATTACTACTGAGAATAAGCAGCTGGTTGCACCCTAAAGTACCAAGTTTTACAAAGACCGACAATCGATTACTGTTCCTGAACCACCTATCCATTTAAGATTGACCGCTTAAGTTAAAGGCTCATTCCAAATGGATGGGAGGTTGGGAACACTACTCAGTTGTGTCATGTGTAAATCAGTTAGTTTAGGTGCAGCTGCAGCTGCTTATTCTCACTACTCCTAAGTATTGCTGTTCACTTTGGGTCACAGTAGTAGTCAGGCTTTGGGAAGACTGGCAAGTGGACACTACAGTTTAACGAACAGTAATCAAATCTGAGTATCAGTGGGTTCAAGAGAGTACTGAACTTGAAAAAAAAAATTTGTAACAACTGCTTCTGACACCGAATTGAAATAAATTTAATAAAGTGATAAGTCGGTGATGCACACTCCTGTACCAGAGTCTTTTCTTTCCTTTTGCTCCACACATCAAAGAAGTCAAAATGTGTTTATCATGTGAGAAATAACACCAATCATATTGTGTCTAGTATTTTTTCATTTTGCTAATCACTTTGATCCAACTGCTACACATTAGCAATACTGAGTAGCACTTTTCCATGCAAAAGTGCTAATCAATCGAAAACCTTATTTAAAACCCTGGATCTTATTCCAGACGCCATACAAGATGTCCGCTTATGAATATACTCACAGCACTGGCCCCAGTACCGATCCCTGTGGCCCTCCCACTCACAGTTCTTGGAGACGTAACGCTCACCACCACCCTCTGCTGTCTCCTGCAGCCAATTCTCAACCCACTGAACTATTTTAGTCCCTACATATCTCAACTTCCTCCCAACCTCCCATGCAGCACCGAATTGAAAGCCTTACTGATGTACAAGTATAAGATATCCACCACATGACCCTTGTCCAATTCCATCGTGAATCAGTCGTAATACTCAACCTCGGTTCATCTGGCAGGATTTTCTGGAGACAAACCCATATTGGTGACTGTCCTGGAGCCCATCGCCTTCCATAAAGATCACCAGCCTTTTTTTTTTTTTTAGGCACCGCCTCCAACAGCCTCCCCACGATGGAAGTATGCTTACCAGCCTGTAATTATCCAGCTCATCCTTTGGTCCACTTTTATGGATGGGTACCACGTGGTCCATCCTCCAGTCGTGGCGGTACGCACTCTGTGTCCAGGGAGGTATCGAATAGTTCTGCCAGAGGTCTAGCCAGGGTCTCCTCCATTTCCTTCAACACCCTGGGGCATATACCGCCCGGTCCTGGTGCCTTATCCACCCTCATAGCCCTAACCCTCCAACACCCTACCTCAGTGAAAACCCCGTCCATCACCCCACTCCCATCCTGCCCACCCCTGCAGTAGCTGCTTTTTCTCCCTCGTGAATACAGAAGTATTCATTCAGTGCTTCTGCCTGATCCACCCCTTTCTCTGCCAACCCCCCATCCTTCCTGATCCTCACTATGTGGTCCTTGCATCTCCTTCTCTCCCGTATGTATCTGAAAAGTCCCTTTCCCCATCCCTAATGCCCTGCGCCAGCCTCAATTCCTGGAGGCCTTAGCTGCTTTGACTCCTGGCAACTTCCTTGGACCTCTTCACATACATACCCTCCCAATCCTCCCCTTCCTGGATTTCTTGAACGCTGCTTTTTAGCCTCACCATTTCTAAGACCCCTCTACTTAACCAGCTTGGTTTTAGCCCTTCCCTTTTGCTCTGCAATCTGGCACATCTCAGTAGCCTCCAATATCCCCAATTTGATCCCCCCCTTCCGATTCGCAACCCAGTGTGGCTGTATTCCTTCCAGATGCCCCTTAGATTTCACCCATCCTACTAAAGTCAGCCTGTCTGAAGTCCATCACCTTGGTCCCTATACCCACTGCTTTTCTACTTATATTGTGAACCACACCGAGTGGTGGTCACTCCCAGCCAGGGGTCCTCCACCCCAACTCCCTTACAGCCTCCCAGTGTATTCCCCAACCTAGTCGGCTCAGTGACCATCTGTGCCAGGAAGCAGTCCTGGAAGGCAACCAGGAGTATTTGCTCCTAGCACTCGAGTCCCCACCATCACTGTGTTACCTTTCCCACATACACCTTCCTAATTTGCTCTGCTGGTTCCTGTCCAGGTCTTCCCTTGAGTCGATTGACCTGTATACCACCACCATCCCGAGAATCATATTCCTCGTGTCCTGGAATTGCATCCACAAGGCCTCTGTCCACCCTCCTCCCCTCTTTTCCTGCACACTTTATCCCTTCCCTTACATACATTGCTACCCCTCCCCTCCCTTTGTCCCTATCTTTCCTGTAAATCCTATATCCTGGGATCATCAGGTCCCAGTCCTGGTATTGGTTGGCCCATGTTTCTGTGATGGCAGCTATGTCCACCATCCCCACTGCCACCGAGCCTGTAGTTCTGTGGTTTTGTTCCCCAGACTCCTTGCATTCAAGGAGACAACTCTCAAGACGCTTCCTTACACGCCTTACCCAATTTCCCACCCTTTTCAGACCTGCTCTTCAGTCCTCTCCGCTTCCAACCCAGTTTGTATGGGGGTAATCAAGCCTGGATGTCACAAAGGCATGAACTAGTGTGGACAGGTCTTCAGGCAGAACTAGGGGTTTGAGCCTGGCGATGTTCCTCAAGTGGTAAAAAACATTTTGGGCAACAGATGACACCCGAGCTTCAAATGTCAACCTGTCATCCAGGAACATGCCAAGATCTTGTACCCTAGAGGAGGCCAGCAATGGTGTAGGTCCCAGGAAAGACCTGAGGCTCCACTGGAAGCACTCCCATCACGCACTCGGCAAGGCTCAGCCACCAGCACCTCAGTCTTATCTGGGTTCAGTCACAGCCAGCCGGAAGACAGGGGCAGCATCTACACTATAAATATCATCAGCGACAAGATCGCCTTGAGGTACTCCACAAGGCAGGAGTCTCGGGAAGAGGAGAAATTCTCATCATTACCTGCTGCTTCCTGCCAGTGCGATAGGACTAAAACCATCTGATAATAGTGCTGGTGAGTCCACAATACTCTCTGAGGCGGAAAGAAGCACAATGTGATCTACAGTGTTGAAAGCCTACGAGAGATCGAGGAGAATATGAATTGACCCGTGTCCTCTATCCCTAGCCCCAAGGAGGTCATTGTGCACCTTAACTAACACAGTTTCAGTGCTATGCCTGGCTCTGAAACCCGACTGGAGTGGCTAATAGATGTCAAAGGCTACGAGATGCTCCTCTGTTGCACTACAATCTTCTCAACAACCTTAGCTGAAAAGGGAAGGTTGGAGATAGGACAGAATTGCCAAGATATCAGAGTAGAGATGACTTCAGAAGGGGCCTCACCAGAGCTTTTTCAAGTAATCCAGAAAAAAAAACTCCGACAGTGAGCACGGGACAATCATGGTGAACACAGGGCCAACGGAATCAACACATCTCATTAAAAACGTGCTGGAGCTGGGTCCAGCTTACAGTATGTGTGCTTCAGCTTTAAGATAACCCCACTACCTCAGCCACCTCCACTGGCTTAAACTCATCCCAGACAGGTGGAGCGCCCACGACCCCCAAGTCCATCATTGGCAGTCACGCTCGACTGGTTGACGGATCCATTGTCGGATAGAGGATACCCTGTCAGCAAGAACTGAGCAAACTCATCACATAAAAGGACTGAAAAGGCTTTTTTCGCAGCAGACAGGCCGGAGGAAGAAGTCTGTCTACAGTTCAAAAAGCTGAGAGAAGCCGGAGTCGTGATTGCTGGGAGGCATGCTAGACATCAGTGCCTATGCACCACATATCACTGCATGCCATGCTCCTGTGAGGAGAAAAAAAAAAAACTCAAAATGCTGGCCCCCAGAATGACAACCTGCCTCATCACGAGCTCCTCACCATCGACTGTGGCATTCGACTGGGGACTGAGCTGTAATGAAACATACATTTGACAGCAGATAAGGACCACTTGGCCCATCTAGTCTGCCCATTTCCTACTTACAGGATAGGCCGTAGATCCTAGATAACCAACAGCCTATTTCTTCCTACCCCCCACAAGAATTGCCTCATGTCTGTCCCATTCATTTTTGAATTCTCCCACAGTTTTAGACCCCACAACCTCCTCAGGAAGGCTGTTCCATGTATCCACTACCTCTCTGTGAAATAATACTTCCACACATTGCCCCTGAACCTCCCCCATCTTTAAATTGTGTCCCTTGTTCTTGCACGCCTCTTTTCTGAAAGATGCTACCCTCTTGGACTTTGTTGATTCCACTGAGGTACTTAAAAGTTTCTATCATGTCCCCTCTCCTTCTTTCCTCAAAGGTATACATATTAAGCTTTTTAGTCTCTCCTCAGACGGCTTCTCTTGCAGACCCTGCACCATTTTAGTTGCCCTCCTCTGGACTGCCTCTATCCTGTCTATGTCCTTATGGAGATGGGGTCTCCAGAACTGGACACAGTTCTCCAGATGAGGTCTCACCAATTGTCTGTACAGAGGGATAACAACTTCCTGTTTTCTGCTGGTGATGCCTCTCCTATGCATCCCAGTATACCTCCAGCCCTCCCTACTGCCTTCTCACATTGCTTGCTAACCTTAAGGTCATCTGATATGATTACCCCCAGGTCCCTTTCCTTTTTGTTGTTGTTACTATCTCCCCATCGTGTATTCTTCCCCAGGGTTCTTGTTTCCCAGGTGCATTATTTTGCACTTCTTTGCATTGAATCCAAGCTGCCATACTTCTGACCATTCCTCCATCCTTGCCAAGTCCCTTCTCATCCTTTCCACGCCTCCTTGTGTATCAACCCTGTTGTAGATCTTTGTGTCATCTGCAAAGAGGCATACTTTTCCTCCAGTCCCTCTGCAATGTCACTTATGAAGACATTAAAAGGAATGGACCCAGTACTGAACCCTGCGGTACCTCACTAGTAACCACTCTTTCTTCAGAGTGGACTCCATTTACAGTTACCTTTGTGCCCTGTTGTCCAGCCAATGTTTTACTTCAGGCTACCACCCTGGGACCCACTACCAGGCTGGTTAATCTGACTATTAATCTTTTGTGTGGGACTGTGTCAAATGCCTTGCTAAAGTCTAAGTAGGCCATGTCCACAGCCCCTCCCTGGTCTACTACTTTGGTCACCCAGTCAAAGAAATCTATTAGATCTGGCCTGACATGACCTTCCTGCTGTGAACCCATGCTGCCTTGGGTCCTGTGCCCCACTGGCCTCTAGGTACTCAACAATTTTTTCCTTCAGAAGTGATTCCATCACTTCCCTACCACAGAGGTCAAACTTACAGGTCTGTAGTTTCCTGCCTCTGTCTTGGTCCCACTTTTATGAAGGGAATCACATCCACTTTCCTCCAGTCCTCGGGTACCACACCATCCTCCCATGATTTATTAAAAGAGTAGCCAGTGGTTTCACTAGTTCCTCCCTTAATTTTAGAATTTGGGGAATTCCATCAGGCCCCATTGCTTTGTCCACCTTCAGTTTTAGGAGTTCTTGCAGAACCCTTTCTTCTGTGTAATGCAGTTGGGAACGGCCCGGGGCAGTAAAACTAGGAGGAACACCAGCAGAGGTGTCTGCTGGGACCAGGCTTCAACTCCATCAGGGACATGCCTATAGATGAGACTGGACCAAAAAAAAATAAAAGGGACAGCAAGATGCCAAAATTGAGGTTACTACTAAGGCGGCAACCTTGGCAGAATCCACCACAATCTAGCCACTGGCAGCAACAAGTAAAATGGTACAAGGGAAACTGCAATTAATGTACCACCTGGAGGCCCTGGACAACTCTCATGGGGCTTCAAATAGAAGACTTATTGGGTTCCTAGAAGGCAAGGCGACAATGCTCTCTAATTCATGAAAGCTTGGTAGCCAGGTGTCTTGGGACTTGCAATGTATCACAGAATTTTATTCAGGCATACAGAATCTCACAGAGACTGGTGGACCAACAAGGGATAACCCAATATGGTGTTACCTGTTATGGCTTCTGTGGAAGTCCAGAAATCAGGACACTTTACTCCAAGCCATGAGAAACACTCAAAATTATATTTCAATGAGCATATATGAACGTATTTCCAGACCTGTCTTTTGCAACACACACACACAAGAAAAAAAGCTCGATGTGGTCCGAGCACAGTACAGCTCAAGAGCTTGGGCATCACACACCCTTATTACTGCCAGCCTGCCTCATGGTTTACTATGGAGGACATATACCAATTCAAGGAAGCTGACCCAAAAGTTGAACCCATCAAAGTGGAATTTAAACACAATAGGAGTCAAGGATGAGGACAATTTGAGGAAGGAACCTGAATCAGAATGGATTTTATCACTCACGGTATGCCTTGAACAGATCTTGTAGGACACTAGTAATTTAACTTGTTATAACAAGTCATACAAAAACACAGAATCAAACTTTTGCTTTCACTTTTTTTCCTTCTAATTACTCTGACCAGGTTATGAACCCAGCAACTTACCTGGAATGAATATCATTAACTGCAGGTACTGTGGAACACTTTTCAGAAGTGCAGTTTTACAGGATTTAGGACACTGTCATACATGCTGAGCCATTGGAGATCTAAGGGCTCGGCTCCAGGCAGCATGGGCAGAGACTCGCGCCTCAAATTGCATATTCAAGAGGAAATATATTGTAAGAACCACCGCTATTTCCCCAACATCCAACAGAAGCACCTCGACCGCAGAGGGCAGTTGGTCTGGGAGGTTGGCAGGTGGTTAGAGGGGCAAATGGTGCCCCATCACCGGTGCTCTCCAACATATCACCTCCACGAACCATATTAAAAACTAAAAACAGGTATCTGCCTCTGAAATCAAACAAAGGGGCAGAGGACACTGTCGCACAGGATCTAGCAAAAAACATGCCTAAAACAGGAACCAAAACAAAAAAGGCAAAAGGAAATCCCAAAACTTCTGATCATAGGAGACTCCAATTCGGGAGTTGATATGCATCTCCAGACAGGGGAATGCTCAGCTGTCTCCCAGGTACATTAGCGTGAGAGAGACACTGACCGCATTGCTAAAACGGTTCAGGAAGCAGGAGAAAACATTGATGTCCTGGTACACACAGGACTAACGATCTCGCCAGCCGGGTCAGTTGTGGAGACCAAGCAAACACCTAACCAGGCTGGGGGACAAACTATCATCCATTTCATCTGGCATCTCCTTCTCCGAGATCCTGCCAGTCTAGGAGAGGGGACAGATGGACGGAAAGTCAGAGAAGGAGCTAAACATGTGGCTCAAGGGCTGGTGCCAGGAAAAAGGACACAAATTTGTAGGGAACTGGCAACAGTTTTGGGAGCGAAAGTTCTTAAATTTGATGGACTGCATCTAAAGAGGAGTCAGTGCATTGGGGCAGAAGTTTGATGACTTTGCAGAATATTTAAACTAGCAAATGGGGAGAGGGGTGCAGCACCAAACGTCGAATGGGAAGAACACCCTCCCTCCTCAGCTAGTGGTCAAACAGGAGTTCAGCATGTTTGTAGTTCATTTGCATCACTAGGTAAAGAAAAAGGTCTGGCTCCCCATATGATGCACAGGGAAACGTTGGACCTCACCCAACAAACGAACACACTGAAATCTGACCAATGGAAAATCATGTATATAAATGCTCGCAGTCTGGAAAACAAGATCCCAGACCTGGGCAATAATGACAGAGGCTAAACTGGACATAGTAGCCATTATAGCGAGACATGGTTTACTAGTAACCACACTTGGGAGACTTCAGTACCTGGCTATGTACTGTTCAGAAGAGACCAAGGTGAAAAAGGGGAAATGGAGTGGCCTTTATGTCAATGAAAATATCAAAGCTACAGAAATTCAGAATACAAATAAGGAGCCAGAAGAGCTATGGGTCACCCTGGAAACAGGAACTGGGACAGCCATACGAACTGGGGTTGTGTACAGGCCTTCAGACCAGGGGAGCACACAGACATGTTACTATTAGAAAATATACAAAACATGACAGCTAAAGGGTAGGTTCTGATAATGGGCGACTTCAACATGCCAGATACAGATTGGTCAATACCAGCAGGGACAGCTGCCAGATCTAGACACATGGTGAATTCCTGCAGGCGGAGGGCCTCAAACAACTGGTACAACAACTCACAAGAGAGGGGTATCCTAGATCTAGTACTGACTAACAGGGAAAGATCACATATCTCCACGTAGAAGGTCACCTGGGGGCCAGTGACCATCACATGGTATGGTTCAATTTGGCCACTAGAAGAAAATCATCCCATTCCAATGCAAAAGTATGGTACTTCAGAGGAGCTGATTTTGATAAGATGGCCAACAGAGTTAAGCTAGCCCTGGCAAAAAGAAATACAGGCGAGGGTAAAGGCAAAGTGGGCAAGCATTAAACATGCAATACTTGAAGCAACACCCCACTGTGTTAGTGAGAAAAAGAAGTGCAAAATAAGAAGGAAACCACTTTGGTTCTCAAACACAGTAGCAGAAAAGGTCAGAGCCAAAAGACTGGCCTTCAGGAATTATAAGGAACGAGCAGGATGAAGATAGGAGGCATAACAAATTTCCTAAGGGAAGCAGGGAAGGCAGTAAGGAAGGCAAAGGCCCAAACTGAGGAAACACTAGCACGAACAGTAAAAAGAAGGTGACAAGACTTCTATAGACACATTAGTGAAAGGAGAAAGTCCAGAGGGGGTATTGTTAAGATCAAAGGGATAAGGGGCATGTGAGGAGGACCATGTAAAAGCATCTATCCTAAACAGATACTTCTGCTCAGTATTTACTGAAGAGAAGGTAGGGCAGGGCCCACAGCTCTGCACCATGGACACAGGGGGAAAGAAGGTATGCACTAGTCCCTGCACAAAAGAAAGGTCCTACAAGAGCTCGATAAGCTCAGGGTGGACAAGGCAATGGCATCTGATGGCATACATCACAGGGTACTAAAGGAGCTAAGGGTGGAACTAGCACAGCCATTATCAGAACTGTTTAGTGAGTCTTTGAGCACAGGAGAGGTCACAGAAGACTAGAGAAGGGTACATGTGATCCCGCCCCACAAGAGTGGTGGCAGGGAACTACAGACCAGTCAGTCTTACCTCAGTAGTGGGCAAGATTATAGAGACACCCTTAAGGAAAGGATAGTGCAACACCTGGAATCCATAGGAGCACAGGATCCAACACAGCATGGGTTTACAAAAGAAAGGTCCTGTTAAACTAATCTAATAGATTTATTTGACTGGGTAACCAGAGTGATGGACCAAAGGGGAGCAGTTGATGTTGCCTACCTTGACTTCAGCAAAGCTTCGATACTGTTCCACATAGAAAATCTATTAATAAGCTGGGTAGGCTCAGGGTGGGTCAGATGTTGGTCAACTGGGTGGCAAACTGGTTGACAGGCAGAAAACAGAGAGTGGTGGTAAAACAGTATACAGTCAGAAGAGATGCAAGTCACAAGTGGGGTACATTAGGATCAGTCCTTCAATATCTTCATCAGCACATTGCAGATGGACTGGAGGGTATGTCCGCCTGTCTGCAGATGACACCAAGATCTGCAGCAGAGTAGATGATCCAGACAGTGTGGACAGAATGAGAAGAGATCTGGATAAACTAGCAAAATGGTTGGAAGAGTGGCAACTGGGTTTTAATGCAAAGAATTGCAAGATCATGCACATAGGGAACAGAAACCCTAAGCCACCGATAGGCTGGGAGGGAGTTGCTGGCAGTCACAAAGGAAAAAAGACTTGGGCGCCATCATCACCGATGACCTGAAATCATCCAAGCAGACCTCAAAAGCAGTAGGTAAGACTAGAGGCCCTCGGGATGTTGGGGTGTATTAGTAGGGTATCACAAGTCGGAAGAGGAAGGTAATAATCCTCTTAAGACACTGGTTAGTCCCCATCTGGAGTACTGTGTGCAGTACTGGAGGCCACACCTTCACAAGGACATTAACCAAATTGAGGCAGTCCAGAGAAGGGCAGCAAAATGGTGCAGGGACTGCATCAGAAAACATATGAGGACAGATTAACTGAACTCAATATGTATACCCTAGAGCAAAGGAGGAGAGAGGTGATATGACTGAAACATTCAAACACCTTAAGGGTATTAACAAGGTGAAAGAGTCTAACGTGTTACAATATAAGAAAAATAGTAAGACAAGAGGACACAGCATGAGATTAGAGGGAGGCCGATTAAGGGGTAATGTGAGGAAGTTCTTTTTCACAGAAAGGGTGGTGGATGCATGGAACAGCCTACCTCAGGAAGTGGTGGATATGAACACAGTGCAAGGCTTCAAACAGGCATGGGACAGGCATATGGGAGCAATACAGATGAGTATGAATAGATAGGCCATTGACAGAATAAGGCCCTAAGGCGCATTTATAAGGTAGAAAAGAAATGGGCAGACTGGATGGGCCTTGCAGTCCTTATGTGTCATAACTTCTATGTTTCTAAGGACAGGGTCACTCGAGTGGAGTCTTCTGGCTATGGGAAGGAGATATTTGAACTGCACATGCCTTTGTCTTTTGCAGGTATATGACGACTTTGCTGCACATATGGGTACATAGACTGCATAGGGAACCAATATGACTTACAAATAAGGTGGATCCCTTTGTAGCGTGTTTGGGACTTTTGATTGTGAAGTCATTCCGTGGCTTCTTTGTCATCAGTAAAATAATCAAATTCAGACTCTGGTTAAATTACTTTATCGTCTCTCTAAACTAACTGAGAAATGGAACTGGCAGATATTAGTGCTCTCGGTCCCAAGATTCTGTGTCAATGTGTAAAGTTCTCAATGTTTTACCAGCAAGGGTGTTTGTTCAGCCAGAGGTTCTCAGCATTTTAAAAGAACAAATTATCTACATTACTTATTTCTTCCACAGCAGAAGCTCTACTATTAATTTCTGGGTGCATGATCATCAGTGGAATGTTGAGAGAGAGAGAGCGAGCTATTGGGGGGAAGGTGCTACACGCTTGGTAGTTACACAATATTTGGAACAAGAGCACATCCCAGCTTAAGGTCACAATCTAAAATAATGCTTAGAACCTGTTTTAATAATGTTTGTGCTTTCCTCTACTTATGCAAGGTGCAGCTATGTTAGAAATATGCTGTTTAGAAATATAACATATTGTACTACCTTCCTATCTGTAAGACAGACTGCTAAGACTACTGTTAACCTGCTTCATACCTTTGATGGATCCTATATGTACATGCTAATGTCTGGCATGAGTTCTAAAACTTAATGTTTTATTTGAATAATAATAAAATATAAGTTAAAAAAAAAAAAATGGGTGCTGTTCTTCAAATGTAATTGTGCCATTGGTTCTTCCATTCTCCATGGCAACAACTAACAATGTCCAATTGTGTCCCATGCTATAAATACCTAGGTATTTACCTAAACATTACGCTTATGTTTCAGCATCATCCTATAATGGCAGGAGTCAGAGTTGCAATGGAAACCCGCCAGACATGGCACCAGTCTAGCATCCCACTGGTGGCCTTGGCTCCAGAAGTTTTTTGTTTTTTTTTAAATGAGGAAGTGTGCAAGTGCGTAGCGCAACACACATCAATGAGGATGTTGGGGAGGGGCAGCCCCATCTTCCCCGACTCCCAATTAGTGGGAGAGACTCTCCTTTTGTTTAAAAGAGCCTGCCACAGGAGACCCAATCCAGTGGCTTCTGCAGGGGAACATCAGAGGTGCCTTTTAAATCGAGAAACAGTTGTTAAAGTCATTAGAGCACGTGCAGGGTGGGGGAAGAGGAACAAGGGCTAAGTAGCAGCTCACTATGCTGACTGGTTGTGCAATGAAGCCCTGATTTGCAGAATTAATCAGCATTGTTACTTTCACCAGTCACTGAGGCCCCAGGTGTAGCCATGACCCCTTCCAGCAGCACAACAGAAGGCTGCCAGGAGGCTTCAGTTCAGAAGGAGGAGGAGTTGGGCAGTGGCATAGCCCTTGAACAGGAACATCCAGAATGAAAGTCTCAGAGATGCCACCCAGAGATCTACAGAGGTAGCCTGGGAGTGCTGTCAATGGAGAGCCCTACCTGGCAGTCCTTTTAAAGGCTCAAGAACAATATAGCCAGGCAAGGCAACTGCTTGAGCCCAGTCAGCACAGGGGGGCTGGCACTGTCATTCAGCTCCCGACAGCCTTGCAGGAGGCAGAGTCTAGCTAGCAGTAAAAGGGTACAACCTGTTACTGGGTGTCTCAAGCTGACTTGGCTAGCAGTTTTTTTTTTTGTTTTTTAAATATATAATAACATTTTTAATTGGATTTTCCAATAAAACAGACAAGCAAAACAATACCCAGGATGGACTTGAGAGCAAGTCTAGAACTAACAGTCATCTATAATGATACAGTACAGCTTCCTGTAAAAGTATAGTGCTGAGCTAGCCCAGTGGCGCCAAGGGTTAAGGCAGTGGATGCCACACCTGGGTGTGGCACCCGGGTTCGGGAATGTGCCCGGACCACCGGAGGTCATGGGGAGGATACAGCGTCCAGAGGACTACTCTTCTCTCCGGGAGGGTCCCACGTCATCCTGCTCGCTGACTGCCTCTGGTTTTGACTGGAGGGTAGTGCGGGTCGGGAGCACGCTCAGACGGGTTGCATCAGTAGGGAGGAACGATATGAAAGCAAGGAGGAAAACGAGCCTGACAGGGCTCCATGATGGTCCTCCGCGACAGGGCCGACCTCGCTTCTGGATTGGATCCCTGAAAGGGGGCCACCGGGCTGGGGGGGCAAGCTGTGGGGAATTCCAGGGTCGGCTAAGAGTGGTGCTGAGGGACCTGAGAGATCCCTCCTCAGAGGGCCAAAGCCGCTGCCAGAGATTGGAGGATAAAACCTATATTAAAAATAAATAAATGAATCGTCCCTGCACATACAGTGTTCCCTAACAGAAAAAACATAAAGTGGAGGAAGGAAAATAAAAAAGGGAGTGGAGGGAAGAGTCCAGGACCTGAACGAGTGGGTGATAAGGCACACATCATCCTGTGCAATTACAGAATTGAGTTATATTGCAAGTTCTGTTATGGGACAAACCCTGGTCTTTGGCAGAAGCAAATATAGCCCATCTGCTCCACCAGTTTCTCCCTTTCTTCTTGCTGATGCATTCTATACGAAGCATTTCCATATCATAAATAGTGTTAATTGTAGCTATCCTGCCCCTACAGCTGGGATCTTGGCTTTAAGCCATTTTCTTGTATATTTTTTTAGCCATTAGAATTAATATTCCTAATACATCTTTGGCAGCTAGGTCCTTTATGTTACTAGAGTACATCAGGAAAGGAATACGTGCCCAGTCAATTGTAGCAGCGGTGAGATCTCCTGTAGGGCCTTGTTTTATTAAAGTTAAAAAGGGAGAGTCAGAGGCAGGCCCACGGCACATGGTGATGTTCTACCCAGATTTCACCACACTGTCTCCAACAGTGGCTATTCATAGCCATGCCCCATGGATTTGTTGGATTGGGGCAAGGAAGCATCTAACCAAGACACTTCCAACTGTATTCTCACCAGGACTGTGAGGAAGAGAACTTATGAGAGTCTCAACCACGCCATCTGCCACTGCTCAGGGGTAGAGGTTGCATAGTTACTTTATTCCATTTATCAAGTGCCGTGATAGGTGGGAGGCTCTAATCTGAAGAAGGCTTTGAAGAGACAGGAAATCAGGCGTGGCAAGGGCGCCTCCGTTGAGGGCTGATACAGTTATCTAAGCAGGGACTGACCCATCAAGAAGCAGGCCTGCAAATCCAGAAGGACAGATATGCATGACTTTAAAGTAATGAAACATCTGCCTGGGGTAAACCTAGTCTGTCCCAGAGACTTAAATGTTTGACTTGGCTAGCAGGTCTGCTAGTGACAGAAGGGTGTGACCTGCCACCAGGTGTGGTCCTCCTCCCTCGAACAGGCAGCATGTTGACTAGCTGAGAGGGTGCAGTCAGCCACCAGGCATCCCCTATCTAGAGCCCAACAGGCTTGGCAGACAGGTTGGTCAGGGCACTGTCCTAGCAGAGGTCGTTGTCAGTACATTGGCCATGGAGTGAGACAGCCCAGTAGACTTGGCTGGCATATCAAGCAGCCGCAGGGGGTGTCAGCCTAACAAAGGTGCGTGCATTGTAAGATCAACTGGTAGGCTGACCAGCAGTGAAAAGTTGCTTGCCACCACGCATCCTTGAAGAAAGCTGACTAGGGCTAGTGTTGCCCAGCGGCGAGCAGCAGTGGCGCCTCAGCTAGTAGGTCCACTAGCAGTGAGGAGCAGCAGAGATTCAGCTAGCAGGTGGGCTAGTGGTGCACATCTACAAATGTTTGTTTCATTTACAAAACAGAGCAACAGCCAGTCTCTAGTGGGAGGAGATGAGCACCCGGAGAGGAGTCCTGGGAGGTGATGTGGTGTACTAGATCCCATTAACTTAGATGCCCTAATCCTAATGCCAGTGTGGGCTAGCATAGGCACCCAAGCCTAGCCAATTAACTACTGGGGCCAAAGTTTCTATGGTAAGTCTGATCCTCACAAAGCCCTTCTCAGGACTGGCAATTGCCCCAGCCATTACAGGTAGCCTTTCTATCTACAGTCAAGCCGCTTATAACAGGCACATCTATGCAAGCAGATTCTGCTCATTATAAGGACTGGTCGTAGTAACTGAAAATGATTATTTTTTTTACACTTCATTGCCGCTACATAAAATCCCTCCAGAGGAACTCACATGTACTGTATATTTATTCCTCTCCCCAGTTAGGAGTTGGACTGGGTCTTAAGTACAGTACCATAATTTACCCTGCTATATCTGTTAGTTTGCGCGCCACCTTCTCGTCAGAACACTAACTCCATTCCTGTCCGCTCCCGTGCCCGCCACTGCCGCTTCATGCTGCCCTCCACAGGAAATCCCAGCAGCTTTCACAGGATGGATCTCTCTTCACAGCAGCACAATGGGTGGTTCCCTTCACTATCGCAAAGGGGTAAGACAGTCCTTCTCCGTAACTGCCATGGCATAAATGGACTCAGAAAATCAACACAGCATCACATGGGGCAGCAAACTAACAGAATCGGATCCTTTTCCTTCTTCTGGACAGACTGCTTCTTCCGTTCACTGCTAGTCTGCCACTACATTAGCTGGGACCAATTAGCGGGTTAGTCAGTGCTCTATGCCCGCCTTCTATTTTGGGCAGATTAGCTGTTAGAAAGTTAATTCACACTTCAGCATGTTGAACTTTAGCAGCTAATCTGCCTGAAACAGAAGGCGGGCATAGATCACTATAACCAGCGATTTTACATTGCAGTCAATGTAGTGGGCAAGTGGAAACAGGAATTTGCCTGCCAGCAATTGCCCACATAAAGCGTGGGCACTATAAACATATTACACACACACACACACACACACACACACACACACACACACACACACATTACACACACACATCTCCGCAAAGACAGACAGGATGGAAGTTGTCCAGAGGAGGGCAACTAAATGGTGCAGGGTCTGCACGGAAGACATATGAAGAGAGACTTACATAACTTAATATGTATAGCCACGAGGAAAGGGGGCATGATAGAAACTTTCAAGTACCTCAAGGGAATCAAAGTCCAAGAGGGTAGCATCTTTCAAAAAGAGGTGTTCAAGAACAAGGGGCACAATTTGAAGATGGGGGGGGCTCAGAGGTAATTTAAGAAGTATTTTTCACAGAGAGGGTTGTGGATGCATGGAACGCCTTCCGAGGAGGTTGTGGAGTCAAAAACAGTGGTGAAATTCAAGCATGCATGGGACAGTCATAAGGCAATTCTAGGGGTGGGGTAGGAAGAAATAGGCTGCTGGTTAACTAGGATGTGCAGCTTATCCATTAGGTAGGGAAATGGGCAGACTGGGTGGCAGCAGTCCTTATCTGTTGTCAAATTATATATATATATATATATATATATACATATATATATATACATATACATATACATATACATATACACACACACACACACACACACACACACACACACACACACACAGGGCAGGAGTGTGATGTGGGAATATCACTTGCAGAGTGAGGATATATCCAGAGCTCACGATGCAGGAGTACACTATTGTTACAGTACCGATCGGACCATCATGTATTCGATAGATATATAGATATAGTAAGGCCAAGGGTTTTAGAAGTTTTGTTATGATCTCTTGTGTTCTGTTCCTGTTGCTTGCTCATTCTGTGCGAGCTTTTCTGAATGGGCTGGCAGTGTTATAAACTCTGGGAGACACATGAGTGTGTTTTGCAATGCTAAATGAGTTAGTTTTAAGTAGGAGTGAGAAACACACTTTTGTGAGGCTGTATTGTTTAGAAGTCTGGCTGCAGTGAAGCTGAGAGCATCAGAGTAATTGTAATGAGCTGAGAGGCAGAGTGTCAGAACAGCTGATACTGTTTTTCAGTGCAGAGTGTTCTGTGAAATTGTGCTCTTTAGGATTCTGGCTGCAGTCAAGCCGATAGTATCACAGTAATTGTAACTGGTGAGAATCAGAGTTTGAGGAACAAGTGAGTGTGCGTTTCAGTGGTAGTTGAGTTATCTGCAGGCAGTAGTTTAGACTGTTCTGTGAAGTTGTGCTGTTTAGAATTCTCACTGCAGTCGAGAGTATCACATTAATTAGCTGGAAGTTGGTGGTTGGGGGGGAAATAGATGGTTTTGTAATGCTCACCGAGTTAGCTGTAGGCAGCAGTGAGACCTCTGAAGTAGTTCTGCATTTGTGTCTATGGTAACAGCACAGGTGTTTCTTGCATGCTGAGGGGAAACTGCCTAGAGTGATGACCTTTGTGACCTGTGTGTGTAAATGGCTGATATCATCACAGTAGAGCAGAGGGTAAAAATATCACACTGCAGTGGATGATGCACTGTTTTATCTCACTCATTTACCACCCACCCCTAGAGTGTGAGCGAGAGAGAGAGCATGTGTGTGTCTATATACATATTTTATATATATCACATATACATATACATGTACATACACATATACATACACACACACTCACACACACACGATCTATAAACATTCCCTCAGTTTCTTCTGGCACCTTTCCAACTTCCCAAAATCATGTTTATTTGATCCAGCCAAAGCCGGCTGCATGGACATGAGCAGCCAGGTGCCCACATGGCATGCTGGGAATCTGGGTCCATGCCCTGACAACTGCAGTGGAGACTGGCAAGGATGGCGAGGAGCAGACACACTCTTGAGAGAGAGAGAGAGAGAGAGAGGAAATGGTGTACACTACTCCACAATCAGCTACTTGTGGTGGCTCAGTGGAAGCACACTTGGCAGTGTGGGTGACCACAAGCTGCTGTGTGCCCCGAACGCTGTGACTTGCGGCCATGCTGTGGAGAGATGTGCCAAAAGATGGTCCTCATGCCTCCTAGTGCCACCTGACCACTCAGTGCACCGCCTCAACACAGCCCCTCACACTAAAAGATTAATAAACAAGTTTGCCAGCCTTGGAGTGGGTCCCAGGGTTGTAGCCTGGGTAAAACATTGGCTGGACAATAAGACACAGAGGGTAATAGTAAATGGAGTCCACTCTGAAGAAAGAGGGTTACTAGTGGGGCACCGTAGGGTTCAGTACTGGGACCGGTCCTCTTTACTGTCGAGATAGGTGTCATTGCAGTGGGACTGGAAGGAAAGTATGCCTCTTTGCAGACAACACAAAGATTTGCAACAGGGCTGATACACAAAAGGGGGTGGAAAGGATGAGCAGGAACTTGGCAAGATTGGAGGAATGGACAAAAGTATGCCAGCTTAGATTCAGTGCAAAGAAGTGCAGAGTAATGCACCTGGGAAACAAAACCCATGGGAAGAGTACACAACGTGGGGAGGCATCAACAACAACAAAATGGAAAGGGGCCTGGGGTAGTCATATCAGATGACTTAAAGGTAGGCAAGCAATGTGAGAAGGCAGAAAGGAGGGTTGAGGGATACTGGGATGCCTAGAGAAGGCATCACCAGTAGAAAATAGGAAGTTGTTATCCCACTGTACAGGACAGTTGGTGAGACCCCATCTGGAATACTGCATGCAGTTCTGGAGACCTCAACTCCGCAAGGACATAAGACAGGATGGAGGCAGTCCAGAGGAGGGCACTAAAATGGTGCAGGGTCTGCACCAGAAGCCAAAGAGAGACTAAAGGAGCTTAATATATATACCCGAGGAAAGGAGGGAGAGGGGGAACATGATAGAAACATTTAAGTACCTCAACAGAATCAGTAAAGTCCAAGAGGGTAGCATCTTTCAGAAAACGATGTGCAAGAACAAGGGGCACAATTTGAAAAACAGAGGGGCAGCTCAAGGGCAATGTAAGGAAGTATTTTTCACAGAGAGAGTAGTGGATGCATGGAACAGCTTTCCTGAGGAGGTTCTGGAGTCAAAAACAGTGAGGGAAGTCAAGACTACATGGTACAGACATAGAGCAATTCTTGTTGGGGTAGAAGGAAGTAGGATGTTGGTTAACTACGATCTGCAGCTTATCCAGTAGATAGGAAAATGGGCAGACTGGGTGGGCCAAGCGGTCCTTATCTGCCGACAAAGTCCATGTTCCTATGTATGTTCCAAGGTACTTCTTTCCTGGCAGTAGCAGGAGGCCCCTGTAGGGATAACACAGAAACGGAGGAGACGAGGGGAAATCTCTTGGTAGCCTGGAAGAGAGAGACAGCAGCAGGGTCGAGTCCAGTGGGCAGAGAGTGCACTTTGAAGGGCCCCCAAATGAGAGAGAGACACCAACGGGACACAGGATGGAGCAAAATTATAACTGATCCAGCCAAGAGCTTTGCTGATTACCAGACCTTCAACATTCAATGTAAACCTTGTTTTTCCCCTCTTTGGATGTCAAACACCTCACCGTTTCATTCTGGAAGCAAGAGAAATACTATCTGCACTTCTAAAAAGGAAGTAAATGGGGGGCGTTGCATTTCTACCATCTAATACATAGACACATAAATATAGGCCCCTATAAGGTCAGACGCAGGAGAACGCCCCAATGAGTGCTGTGCTGACTTGGAAGCTCTGAGAGTCCCAATATATAGACGCCAGCGACGGGTAAAATAATTATGCAAAGCTATTGTACTGAGCACTCCTGGATCAGAGGCCCAGCCTCTCGGCTGGCACACAGCAGTTCAGGCTTCCGCTGGAAGAAGAGGTTCCTAAGGTCAATGTCAGCAGTAGCACCGGCACGGACAGTTAAGTCATTTGGTTAGAGAAGCTGCAGCAGAGATAGAAAAAAGATACAAAATAATAAACCATAACTCACCCTCACTTTGTCATCGCTAAGAGCCCCGACTGCACGATTCCTCCTTTGCTACAGCACAGAAAATAAGAAGGTCAGTTGATCGGCGAGAGATTAACACACGGCTATCGACGGGTGACTGTCGTCAAAAGTGTCCAATCACAATTCAGGGAGCCTGGCTAATTGTTACTAAAAGAGTTATCGGGTAGGCGCAGAGGAGCAAGGCGCATGATTGACACTGCAATCAGCCAATCCACAGTTGATTTGCCTCGTACGTGAGTGGAGGGACATTTTGACAACACGTGCCCTCTTCCCGTTTCGACAGCAGTTAATTTTATATTGCAGTGTTTCCTAGTAAATTTACTCAATCATTTTACGATTAGTAACGTCAGGACTCACTCCAGTAAAGAAGCCTGTCCCCCACACTTTTCATTGTTCATTTAAAATGTGACAGGGACGGCGATTCGTGACATGCAAAATACGTTTTTCAATTGTTTACACAGGATTTATAGCTGAGCTGACATGCAGTAGCTCGTCTCCACAACAGCAGTGGTGGAGCAGTTATGTTTGTGGTTGGAATTTCAACTGACCGCCTGGTAGAATTGAAGCATCAGGGGAAAAAATTACATACTCTGTTTGTGGTCCCTATTTCAACCGGCCTGCTAGAATTGAAGCATAGGAGAAAAAAAATCATATACTCGGTTTGTGGCCCCTATTTCAACCGGGTGGTATCTAATCATGCTTCCCATCAGAATTTGCTAAGCAATAACCCACCACAGGGTGTAGGTTATGCTGGAATTTACCATGGCTGGTGTGGTTTGGTCATGGGGCTGCAGGCCAAGTGGTCAACTCCTGGCCAGCCATGGTAAATCCTAGCATAACCACACCCTGTCAGTTTATCGCACTTCTACAATGTCCTCTTTTTGGGGGTCAGAAAAATAAAATACCTGTTTTTTGTATTTTAAATTATTTTTATCCATTGTATTTCTTGCTAGAAAAAAATAGTTCTATATTGCTAGGTAGATCCTGCCTACCTGTCTCACTTGTGCAGACTAGGTGCCGTGAAAGTTGCCCCCACAATCCATCCCATCCCACATAGGCAACTCATCCTCTGCCACATACACATATTTGTGTTTCTTATTTTGTTTACAGTGTTTCCATACCTAAGCATATAAGGCCCTGTCCACACTGGGGATCTTAACGCTACAGACGCCTGTAACGCTTTTAAAATCGAACACGGTTCACGCTTACACTGGTAATGTTACTAAACCGTGTTTCAAAACCATGTGCAACCTCCATTTGTACACCTCTTCAGCTTCTAATTAATTGGGTGAAGTTTTCTTTCAAAGTAAGCAGTTAAATTTTTTGGTACTTGCTGCTGCTTGATGAGGTCTGGGTATTACATTCAAGCAGGCAGCAGCTTTCAGTCCCAACAGCAATGATCGAATACCTCAGACAGCTACCATTCTCCCCTCCTATCTAGGTGTTTTGGCGAATGCAGTCTCTGGGAAAAGGGAAGGGCAACATCTCGACAGGCAGCAATAGATTTACGCAGTACCTTGTATTTTGAAGTTTGGTATTTCACGGTTGATGACTGGATTTCTGGTCGAGACGCAGGCTAGCTGGAATGTTCCTCCCTCATGACTGGTGGCCACAGGATCATGTTGTTCTCTAGAAAACAGTTTGGTTAGGCACACAGCATAGCATAACATAGAGAATAAAGTATGGGTCAGGGTGTTATGGATTTTTACACACCGAGTTGTGGGATGCTACATAAACCCGAGGCGGAGCCAGGTTTTGAAAAGCATCCACAATGAGGTGTGTAAAATCGAGTTTGACACAATCTCGATATATTTTATTTTATATATTGCTGGGTTTCCTTTTGCCTCAGCAATTATATAAAATAAAAGCTTCCGATGCATTTGTGGTGTGGCTTCTGAGGTGCCAATTTGAATTGGTATATTTTAAAGCCTTTTTGCCCTTGTTTGTGAGGTTTTTACTGTGTAGGAAAAAAAAAAGAACTTACCGCTGAGTTCTTCTGTCAGTCCCGTACTGTTTAGGGAGAGAGATGGAAGTCGGCGGTCTTGAGTGGTGGCGCTGCTGCGCGGCATGCGACAGCAAGGGGAAACTGCAGCGTGTTTGCCGTTATAAACACTCTTTATAACGGCAATTACGCCACGTGTTTCCTATGGGAAAAGGGAAAGCCGTTATTATATAACAGATATGGACTCCAAATGATTTAGTCCCTAACCGAATAAGATGCCGCCAGGCAGTTTTATTTTGTTTCAAAAGCTCAAGCTGACACACAAAACCCATGGAGGGTGCTCATTTAGATTTGTTACAGTTCCCAAATTCCTACTGCCCAACACTGTGGCACAGTCTCTTGGGGATCCAGGATTTGAACCTGGACCCTTAGTTACTCATCCCTCTCCTTATGAACCAAAGGGGCTCTGATTCTCTTTTGGGACCTCTTTTCTGTCCCCAGTCTGGTGACTATTACTGTCATTCCTCCCTCCCTGCTAAAACTGTAACCTTTCCTAATCTCTCCGCCTAAGTCATGAGGACTTCTTAACTGACCTTAACCAGGCTGACTGGTCCCTCTCTACCAAACAGAAGACATTAACATAGCCACAGAATATTTCAACTGGCCTCCTCTCTCTTCAAAACCTTCACATCCCGGTCACCACATGTAGGATGGCAGGGAAAGTAACCAAGTGGCTAACAAGCCCCTGCTTCAACTTCTCAAATCTAGGGACAAACTTTGGTCCAGGTGGAAGATCTCCCACCTCCGTGCAGACTTTGAAGACTATCGTGCATTACGTAACAACTGCAAAGACAAATTCTATTGCCAAAAGCACCTACTATAGGAACCTACTAATAACATCCTCTACAAATCCACGCAGGTACTGGTCCAAAATTAAGGACATTCTCGGCAACGACAAGCAACAGAATCCAGCTGACATGAACATTCAAGGTGTTCACTGCACCAACCATGACACCATTGCCAACGCTTCAATGCCCTTTTTCTTCTCCACCAGTCGCTACTCTAACTAGCCCACAACCTGACTGTCCCTCTTCTCCTCCTCGCCCTCCCACCCCTCCTTTTGTTCTGGCTCCAACCACATACCTTGAAGTTCGCAGCTACTTAACTCCCTTCCGCACGGGTCAAGGGCCTGAGGGCATCCATCCTTGCATACTTAAGCAGTATGCACCTTGGCTGACCAGACCTATCACCTGGCTTTTAACCTCTCGATTCGTATGTCTACTGTCCCATCCACCTGAAAACTGCCAGAACCATCTCTATACACAAAAGGGCGATGTCAAACTCATGTCCGCTACCGCCCTATATCTCTTCTGCCCACTCTCAGTAAGCTGCTTGAAAAAATAGTCCACTGCCAGCTTGCTGCTCACCTTGACATGTTTAATCTTCAAACCCTGTGCCAACATGGTTTCCGGCCCGTCACAGTACCACCTCTGCACTTACACAACTTACAAATGACATCAGAAATATACGTGGCCTACCCACTGGGGCGTCTTTATCGACCTGTCTAAAGCCTTCGACATGGTACACCATCCTCTCATGCTAAAGAAGCTCCAACTGCTGGAGCATCTGACCAAGCCCTCTCCTGGTTCCATAGCTATCTTGACAATCGACTCAGGCGGTAGCATTTCACAAGGCCCTTTCCTCCCCCTAAACATCTCCCTGGAGTTCCCAGGGATCCACTCTTGGACCTTTACTCTTCTCCCTCTTCCTAAATGATATTCCCACCATGTCCCGGCATAGCTGCACTCTTATGTAATGCAGATGACCTTGTTCTCTACTCTGGATCAAAATCGGTTGCTGCCATCAACTCCACTCTCACTAATGACTTCCATTCCTGCAGACCTGGCTCTCTAGCGACCACCAAGTCCTGAACCTAGAAAAACCTGTGCTATGCTATTCGGATCCTCTAAGAAACTGTCTGCCCCTGCGAACAGGCTCCGGGTTCATTGCCTTGATGGCTCCTCATCTCAAACACTGAGTCCTTCAAGTACCTTGGGGTCACTTTGATCCCACACTTGACCTGTCTCAACATGTCAATATGGTGTGCCGTGGCCAATGCTAAAATTGGCGGAGCTTATCAAGGCGCCTACCCCTCACTCCTTCCGCTAGACTTTCTGTTGCGAGAGGTATTTTCTTACCCCAGCTCCATATGCTCTGCCCCTCCTCTTTGCTGCAAACTCTGCCCACAAATGGGACACTGTCTACAACAACATCTGTAGATTCGCCTTAACTGCCCCACGTCTTACCCATCATTGTCTCCTTTATGCTGGCTTAAATTGGCTGTCACCTAAGGATATTCGAGCCTACTCCCTGGGCTGCTTTATCGACTCCTGTCTAGACCTCCCTGCCCTGTCTATCTTGCCAACCTCCTGACTCCTGCCTCACACACCTGTACCCTCAGGTCTTCCTCTGCCCCCATGCTCTCCACTAGACCTTGCATGACAAAAATGGGTGAACAGGCATTTTCCCATTTTGCTCCCAAATTCTGGAACTCACTCCCCTTATGGTGAAAACTTCAGCCTCCCATCAAGAATTCAAAAACTCGCTGTTCACCCACCTCCTAGCCTCTGGCCAATGCAGATGCTCTTAATTTGCTTTGTCCCACTGCAGGCTGTCGGGTCTGACCTCGAGTACTACACTAATGTTCTCCCATGCAATACGCTTGTCTAGGTGGCTATGAACCTTGATGTCTTTACTGTCCTCAGCTGTCTTATGGTTACCCTAATTGCTTTATTTTACATCCTTATTATGATCTATGCCTAAAATGTACCCTTATGTAACTATTACTGTGCTACCCAATGTATATCTTGTTTTACTCCTGTACACCTATATTATGTCTGTGCATTTCTGCATATTGTAACTAATGTCCTGTGCTCTCCCGGGTCGTGCCTGAAAATAGGCAGGTCTGTTGCCTAGCGACTTACCTGGTTACCAAAAGCTAATAAATAAATAAATAAATAAATAAATTCCTGCCAGTGGGTGCAGGTGCACAAGCTTCTGACCAACTTTACTACTGTCCTCAGATGGGGGTGTCGGCTCCTGCCGATTCACGGGCACAGTTCGCACAGGGCAGGGCCAACTCTTCCTGAGGCACCAGTGGTCCCCATGCTTGGACAGCAGCTCCTACCTGGAGTGAACGCAGAAAGTGCAGGAGTCCTATCTGTCACCTCAGACCTCACTGGAGACATCACTGCCACTCTTCTCTGACAGGAATATGGAGCCTAGCAGGCACCTTGCGATCTTCTCATTGCTGCCGCTCCATCTGGATCCGCTGCCCCACCACTGGCATGTGGGTGCCCCTGTTACTACTTTGGGACCGGGGGCAATCTTCCCACCCCAGCCCCGGGCCTCTCTGGCCTGACTGGAGGCCTTCCCACGGGCTTTCAAGCTGGCATGCCTGCTCCTCAAGACGACTCTCAGTCTCCCCAACAGCTTTTTCACCCATGCCGGTCGGCACTTCAGACTGCTCACATGCTCACATGCTGCCTGGGTCACACCCACAGCCTTGCAGCGCACGCATCTCCCAATGTTGGCAGGGCATCTTCTTGGTAACCCCCAGATTTGGCACTGGGGTTACCGTGTTTAAACCCTGATACAATCAGGATTTTAGCACAGTTCTGAAAATGGTTTATGTGAAAACGTTTTCACTTACCAGTGTGTAAGGGCGTCTGATTCATGTTCCCTGTGGTGATCCTGCTGGCATCCACGATGCATCATTTGATCTGCATTGGCAAGTGAGCTGACAGTGTGTTAAACATGCTTTCATTTCGTAAGCTCCCACTGGAAATCTAAAAGGAACTTAAAAATCGAGGATAGTGTTCCAACTCAGACCAACCATTGGAACAATCGTCCGCCTAGGCAGAATGCAGTAGGCACCTACTCAACAACGTGCAGCAAGAGCAATGGCTGCTAAAATGATGGGAGACATCAAAACACTTCTTGAACAACTGAGTGTTCCTATGCCCTTCGAGGAGGTAGCGAAGTGGCGGAAGATGAGTCAGTTTGACATGGTGAGCTTAAACTGGAACTGCTGTGTGTTTTTGTCCCTTGCCAGTTTGAGAGCACTGAATTTTCTTTATGCTTAGAGGGGAAACCTGAGAGATAAGATCACGGAGGCAGGGAGTCTTCCCAAATGTTCCTCTCATGAAAACTAAACACTGTGTATATCACATAACAGGACAGAGACTGTCAGAGATACTTATGCTTTCCTTTAGAATGCAACCCGATTGCTTTTGACTTTCATACATTTTCAATAGTCCTCTCTCTGCGGTGCTATGTTTCCTTTATAGTATGGACTAGACTTGAAAGTGGACCTTATGACATTAATTCAGTATAATATCTCATACCAGTATGCTAGATTTGGAAAATGTATTTTTTGCTAATGGTGCAGGGCAGCACTAATTGGGACCTTTACCTCTGCCTTAGCATATTACCCTCCTGCTGTCTGCTTAAAGACCCCCACACACACACACTATATACTGGTGCTCACTTTATTAAAAACCAAGCAGGTGCCCATTTTTTCTTATGGGGTCGGGGACTTTCTTTTCATCTGCATGACTGGATTTTGTACCAGCTTGATTTCTCCTATCATATGTCTGTTCCTTGGGGCAGGGCTAATCCTCTCATAGGGCAGATGGCAACTCCATGGGATGATAACAACTTTCCCTTGAGCCCACTACTTGGGTTCTGGAGGACCTGGCGCTGTGCGTCCACTCTCCCTACCACACGGGGGTCGGTAACCTTCTACACTCCCACCCTTGTATTAATAGGGGTTATATTTATACCCCCTCCCCGGAAGCCACAATGTATATAGTTATGGTTGGGTTTTGTTAGTAACTGTTATGGTTTTGTATACGTATGACAGAAATGCGGCAGCAAAGAAGCACTTCATTTGGGCTGATACTCCTGAGGGTTTTGATGTTTTCCTTCCAGCTCTGCAAAGGAATAATAAGGTACAAGGGACTGTTTACCCTTCGAGCAGAGTTAAGTGTGCATCTGAGCAATCCAGTGAGAGGTTATGGTAGAAGCCTGACAAGATTTATGCAAGAAAATGGCTAATAATGTTTCTCTGACATGTACCTAATATAACGAAATGGCCTGAATAATCCCATTAAACGATATTGAGTTATCTCACATATTAAAAACAAAAAACAACATTTGTGATGCTTCAAGAGACCCATTTGAATGAGTCAGAGTACCAGAAACTGACTAAATTTGGGTTCACAGAAGTAGTGGCCTCCTCCTTTAAAGGAGGGAAGCGAGGCACAGCTATATTGATTCCAAGGTATACTCACTTCCATCTAGAGGCCTCCTATGTGGATTCAGGCGGGTTGGCCATAGTGGTGGAACAGCTGGAGGGTAAACTGATAACAGTGGTTTCTCTATATGTCCCCCAGGCTCCACTGGTGCCACTATACAGAGCTTATGTCACAAGATAACAGAATGGCAGAAGGAACCCTGATCAAAGGGGACCACAATCAGATTTATAATCAAGAAGACACTACTAATCCCAGGGTGTCGAGGAGATCTGCAGCTCAAAAATCAACCAGTAAATACTTTAAGGAAGTCCAGTGGATTGATGCATGAAAGCTCTCTATCCTCGGTGGAAGAGTATACCCACTACTCAGCCTCACGAGGGTCTATACGAGGATAGACTCATTCCATATCTCTAGGAACACCTTCACCTGGAGAAGGACTGAAAGCATGTCCCTTCTGTCCTTTTGGACCACTCTCAGGTGACCCTTGAACTAAACTGGGTAGAAAACAGTGGTCCAAAACTCTGGCGGTTCAATTATTTTTGTTGAACTTACCAGAATTTAAAGATATGGTGAATACCAGACTGCCCCAGATCTTACAAGAAAATGATTCACCAGAGATAGACAGAGCTACCCTTTGGGATACTATCAAAGCTGTTCTTAGAGGTGACATTATAAAATATGCATCTAATTATCGGAGGAGCCCGAATCAGCAGCTTGCTACCCTGCAACAACAATTTAAAATCCTCCAGGAGCAGTATGTAGGGATCAAGGAGTAGCCCCATTATTACTGGCCACAAAGCAGTGGATTCAGTGTCTGCTCAATATCCGCATGGAACATGCATTGCAATATTTAAAGCAAAGTATTACGAGGGCAGCCCCAGGGCCACCCGCCTGCTAGCTCATAGACTGAGACGATTAATCAAATCAGAAACCAAGAATCCAGACAAATGGTTCAGTCACCTGGGGAGATTATGAATGTCTTTATGACCCATTATCGAGCTCTTTACACCCCAGAACACATACCAGACCTCGAGGCCATTAGGACATACTTGTCACCTCTTCAGCTCCCACTCTTCCTCTGTCCCTTCAGCAGGAGTTAGACAAGCCCATTACCAGTCAAGAACTCCGCCAGGCTATTTCTTCTGAAGTCTGGAAAGAGCCCAGGCCCGATGGATTCACGACGGACTTTTTAAGTCTTTAGAAACAACTACAGGGCCCACTGCTGGTGGTATGCAGGGAGGTGCAGGGGGGACACCCGTTCCATTAAGATGGAATTATGCTGCAATCTCCAGCATTCCCAAACCTGGGAAAGACACAATTAACTGTTTGACCTACCACTCAGTCTCGATATTAAATATAGATTATAACATTTTTACATCGATTTTGGCGCGTAGGCTGAAACCGATACTGCCCTTATTGGTTGCCCCGATCAAACGGGATTCATACAGGGAGACAAACCCAGGATAACATAAAACGTTTTCATTTACTTCACTACACCACCCGATCGAGGCCCCTTTACTAATGTTGAGTCTGGATGCTGAGAAGGCTTCAACCAGGTGGTGTGGTCCTTTGGTGGTGGTCCATCAAAAGATGGACTTTTCTGAAAATTTTGTATCAGTTATTAAAGCATTTACACATCCGCCTCTGCCTATATCAAGATAAATGGAGGGGTCTCAGATCCTCTACCTCTGAAGAGGGCACGAGACAGGGATGCCCCTCTCCCCACTCTTGTTTGCCTTCTACTTGGAGCCACTGGCGAGGCCATATGGCAGAATGGTGATATATCCGGATTGGAGGTGGGGGATGAGACCCACAAATTGTCCTTATACACCCATCATTTGCTCATTTACCTATCAAGCCCAGAAGACTCATTAGCCCCCTCTGGCAGACTCTCGATGAATTTGGCATGATGGCAGGATATAAATTAAACTGTGATAAAACAGAAGTGCTTAAACTTCATTACTCCCGCTCCCCACAGATCAAAGCAAGCTTCCATTTAGTTGTGACTTCCACAATGTAAAGTACTTAGGGTTAAACTCACTCTTAATCAAGTAGAGATGTTTTCACTTAACTACATCCCCCTGCTAGGATGCCTGAGCAGGATTTGAAAATTGAGCCCTGGTACCCATTCCCTCATAACAAAGAGTGGAAGCAATCCGAATGGTGCTTCTCCCGAGGTTTCTCATCTTGCTCAAACCCTCCCATATGGGTTCCCAGGAATTTTTGAGATCTAAATGAAAAATCTCAACCTTCCTCTGGCAACATCACAGACTGCGGACTAAATACTCAATCCTGCAACTACCTAAATCCCGAGGAGGGCTAGCCTTCCCAGATTTTATTCAATACCATAGAGCCGCTCAGCTGAGGACTGTGATTTACCGGTACCAAAATAATTACACTGCACGATGGAAGGACTTGAAATGAGAGAAGGCCAGGACTCTCCTCTCACCCCTGACCTCAGGAGGGAGGGGACTCTAACCCTTACACAGGAGTTACCTCCAGACTTAGGAGAGACCCTATCAAAGAAAAAATTAGCTGCTTGGAGACACCTTCTTTACTCTATCCATACACAGAAACCTTTACTCCATCGAAGATGGACCTGAGTTTAAGAGCTGGGGGCTCCATTTGGTGGCCCTTTTGTTAGGGAGGGGAGGTGTTACCATTTTCAACACTCAGGGAACAATATGGGCTTCTTCCCATGACAGATTCAGATATTTTCAGGTGATGAATTTCATTAACTCCTCCTCACCCGGTTCTTGGGTCTCATCCTCCATACCAGGACTAGTTTCCATCTTATTAGCCATAATAGATGGCAGAGCCAATCTAGATCATATCATTTCGTACACATATAGAGCTCTGCTCTCCTGCAGAGGGACCTGTTGGACAAAACTAGATGGACTTGGGAATTAGACCTTGCTATTCAGATCCACAGGAAATTTGGGACAGACATATAACACACCTACAATCAGGAATGGCAGCCCCATGTGGAAGGAATTTTCATGGAAGATGGCTCTGAGGTTCTTCAGAACCCTAGAATTCAGTCAAAATTTCAAACAGGGATATCCTCATAGTGCTGGAGGGTTGTGGGAGAAATCTGCTGTCTTGGCTCATGTCATGTGGTCCTGTCCAAGACTCAGGCTGTTTCTGAATGAGGTGCAGTGGAGCCTGAGGATTATTTTTACTCCTTCCTTAACACTTTCCCTGACCTGTTTTTCCTCTCTGTGCTGCAGGGATGGTAATTCCAGGAAATTATTTAACATTTGTATACTAGAAGCCCTAAAGGCCATCACAAGGAAATGGCTTACGGAGAACGGATAACTCCAACACAATGGCAGGATTTGATGATGTCCATCTATCGGACGGAATCTTTAACTGCCTTATTGAACAAAAAGAAAGATAAATTTGAAATTATATGGAGAAGGTGGTATTATATATTTCTCCACTACGACCAGAATGTATCCCTTAGAAGCTCATGACATGACCAAGCTATCTTCGGGTTTCATGAATATCTGAACATAAGTTGTTGACAGTCAGGAAGCTTCAAATAGACTAATTAGAAGAGAAACTCATTTAAGCCACTGAACTGATTTGCTTTTCTTTTAAAATGGATTGTACTGCTGTATCTGTGTTGTTATTATTTATTTTGCCGTTTTCCACTATTGTTGTCTTTGTCACAAAATATTAATGTATTGTATAAGATTTGATTGTTTTGTTTATCTCTACACAAAAGAAAAATAAAGATAGTTAAAAAAAGCTTTCATTTCTGGAGGTGTGGGCGGGCACAGAATCGTGTTAAGACATGGTCCTGACTAGTCTGGATGCTGCAGCATGGTAAGCCCGTAACAGTTTAAAAACAGTAAGAAATTGTAATTGTAAGCATGGACATGGCCTAAGAGATCAAGCAAGAGAGTGGCGTGAGCCATGAACAGCTGCTTGTATTCAGTTACTGACGGTCCAGACCATGGTGTGAGTGGTTCCGTAGTCGTGAAGCTGCAGAGTATCTGTCATGCAACCTATCAGTTTCTCCAGATTTAGTTGGATGTGCGAAGGAACTGTGACTGTGTGGGTGGTGGTGTGCTTCTAACGGGTTGCCATCCACTGTAAGAGAGTTTCCTGATTCAACTGTGTTTTGCAAATGGACTTGGGGTGGGGAGTTCCTATTTTTTTTCTGGCATTTACAGACCGACAGCAGGACCATACAGGAAAGGAATTTTTTTAACAGGTGTTTAGGATTTATAGTATGGGAAAGTGGGAATGGAGCCCAGCCGAGTAATGGAGTCACAAGGGGTGGCGTTGCAGGGACCGAAAAGGTCTGTGAGGGACCATGCAGTAAGGTTTTGTTTTGACTGTGGAATTTTTTTATATTCAATGTACTGGTCATTGAGGCAATGTTGTGGGTTGCGGTTTTGCTAACGGAGTGGAGTGCAAGCAGGCTTGACTGAATAGAGACCGAGAGGTGAGGTCTCGCCAGAATGGTCAGAACTGTGTGTGACTGAGCACCTCGCTGTCTTTGCCAGTCCTTGTTGGTCGGAGTGATTCCAGTGAGGGTCCTGATGCAGCTGACTGGCGACTGGCACCTTTTTCTGTTGGAGTATTGTAAGATTTACCACGGGTAAAAGATGCCAGTTAGCCAATAAGATTCAGGAATTCTGCCCTCCACCATTGTATAATTCCTAGTAGCGTAATCTGACAGCTGGGTAATGTCAAATTATGCTTCCCCATCAAATTTTGCTACCCACATGATAGATTAGTACAATGATGTAAAAGACACTGGCAGTTGCTGTAATTACGGAATTTGAACTGTACAATGGTTTAAACATAGTACACTGAACAATATAATACAAAATAAAAATTTGACTAATATTCAAAATATATATAAATGAGCAATATATCATAATGAGAAATACTCTCATGGTGGGATTGCAAATGACAAAGAATATAAAAAATTTGTTTTAAACCTAGCTAAGAAGAATATTAATTGTATTTAGTTGAACAATATCAGAATTAGGTGCACATAAATCACACTGTGCTAACTGCTTTGCTGTTTGTATCTATCAGGTTGTGCTACCCTCAACCAAATGGCACCTAACCACATGACAAGCAAAACAGCTGCCCTTTCATCATAGCAAAATCTCCAGTTCTAGCTTGTTTCATTAATTTTCAGTTTTACTGCATATTGTATCCCATTACCTCTAAATACCCCCATGTAGCAAAATGATAGCTGTTCGCATCCATCAGATTTTGTTACCTTCAGCCTAAGCAGCACACACAGCACAGAAACCACATAACAGCTCCCCATACATCACTGCACAAGCCTTATTGTAACCTTGTCTTTTCAGTTTTACTGTACATCCTCAGGTTCTCGTAGCAAAATGTAATACCTGATTGTATCTGTCACATTTTGCTACGCTTAGCCTCAGCACCACCTAAAACACAGGACCCACATAATAGCTGCCATTATATCACTGCGCAAGCCTTTTTCAACTTTCTTTAATTACTTTTCAGTTCAACGATATTGGGTACCCCATTCCTCAGAATACCCCAGGTATGCATGCGAGTTGATGAAGGTAGGACAGTCTGAGAAGTAGGTGATTTGCCATTACTTGGTATGGTGAAAGTACGGTGAAAGTACTAATAAGACTGACATTTTGGCATAAGCAGAGAGACAGATTGGGGTCAGAGTTACAGAAAGTATATGGGAGCAAGAACATGTGCTTATTTGACAGGGTTATAATCCCTTATAAAGAATCGTATCAGGCATACATCCCAGTACAACTACATTCAGAGTAGCACTAACCACCACAGAACAGGCCACAAATCCTTTTCTAAGCTTGTATGTGCATATTTTATTGCAACTATTCAAAAGTGTCATTAGTTATTGAAAAGCACTTACAAAGGTAGTCACATTTCATTAATTAATGACACTTTGACTTGTTTGCAATAAAATATGGACATACAAGCACAAGAAAATGGTCTGGAACCTGTTCTTTGGTGGCTAGAGCTAGTCTAAATGTGTTTGATTCTGATACGGGTTGACTACTTTTGTAAGTGCTTTCCATTACTTAATTATATTTTTGACTCATTTGCAATAAAATATGCACATACAGGCTCAAGAAAATGATGCCAACAAAACACACGTTCTTGCCTCCATATATGAACTCATGAACATAGCAGGCTAGTGAGCCCTCAGTAGAAGAATGGACACTGTCCCTTTACTCCAGCTTCTTACTTCCCACTATGTATTTTTCATCTGGCAACTTAATCCTACTCTACCCGTACACAGACACACACACACACACACACACACACACACACACCTCGACTCCTCCTTACCTGCCCCTCCCTCTTGCCTTCTGTCACCTCATGCCAAAATGTCTGCCTTAATGTAAAGTCAAACTGCCTGCTTCTCAGACTATCCTGCTTCATCAGCTGCACATGTATAGTTCTGTCACATGTGTAGAGAACTCGGATGGTTACCAAATTTAGATTTTGCTGGAGATCTGGCAGTCTTGGATGACCACCATATCCAGCATGCCCTGACCCCTGCACAGCCTGAGGATTCAGTTGTGGACTGAACAGGCATATGATTGGCTGCCTGTTGTCTGGACTGCTCCACCACCCCTGCTTCTCCGCATGGCTCTGCAGTAGCTGAACCCAGAGACCAGGGACTAAAGATGCCATACGCTGTGGATGGGTATGAAGGGCAGTGCCACAATAAGGATATGCTCAGTTCAAGCAATCCTGGCCAGCTCTGTTGATCAGCCCCACAGGAAGCCACCACTGGTGTAGACAGGAAAACCTCAGTGCAGAGACCTACAAAAAGACTGGATGGGGGCGGGGGTAGGTTACAGGAATTAGAAAGACAAGTATCTAAAGGACAAGTAAACAGGGCTTTTTGTAAATGGAAAATGCAAAACCAAAAACATTGCACTGTAGGTTACAGTTTTTCCTACAGAATTCCTACAGAATGATGTGCTCTTAAAATTCTTTTCTAAAGACAGCTCTTAAAATTTTATTCTGTGTCTTAAAACCTGATTTAATCTGTTTTCATCAGCTTTACAATACTGTGCCAAATGAAAACAAACCCTGATGTTCTCTTCAAATGCCACACTATTGTACATACGTAAATGGCTGTGATGTCCTTAGGTGATGGCATCATGGAGCAGCAGTGCTCAGGAAAGATAATACAGTGTGGGTAGGGACTTTATTTCTTATCAAATCCAATTACTGTGCAAGGTGCAACCTTATCACACATGCACTGTAATGGATTTTGATGATAAATGCTTATAATAACTGTCCAGCAATTTTTTCTTAGGGATGAGCCAGTTAATATTAGCCATAATAACCTACAGCAAGCATGCACTCTGTCACCCAAAGGCAGGCGCCCTTTGCTGGCTTGTTCTCTTCTGGCTTAATAGTTCCACAAGCATACCAGCTCCATGTCCCTGGTAGCAAGGAACGAGAAGTCCCCAGAGCAAAAGTCTCTCATCCTTGTTTTTTTTTTTTAAATATCTGCTCCATCCCACTTTAAAATGTAAAATACAAACAAAAAAACTATCTGGTTGATCCTGTGTATTGCCCTATTCAGTGGAATGGGAGCTGGAACTGACTGCCTACAGATGAAGGAAATCATGATGACTCAATACGAAGACAAACTTTAAAAAATAATGAACAAAAATTAAAACATAAAATCCTGACATTGTGTGTGTGTCACAGACAGACAGGAGTCAGGATGGAAAATTGCTGACCAGACAGTATATAAAATAAAAGATGGGAAAGTCTCTGAAACTCAATTTAATACACACTCTCAGTGTGGGATGTTTTAATAAACCCTCAGGCTTCGCCCTTGGGGTTTATGTAGCTCACACCTCGGGTGTGCATTCAATTCTTGTAGAACACATTTCCCCATCCTTTACTGTATTCTAAAGTCCCTATACAGACTTCATATGCTCTCCAGGGCACTGTCACTCCATTGATGTCATAGCGTAGGATGTCATGGCCATTTTAAGCACGTATAGGATTGCGATGAAGAGAGAAAAGTCTGGGTTTGTTTACATTTGGGGCAGTATTGTAAAGTTGATGAAAATAGATTAAATCACATTTTAAGACACATTTAGCACACTATTATGTAGGAAAGCCCATAACCTAAAGCACTATGTGTTTTCCCATTTACTAAAAGCTCATTTTAATTGTCCTTTAACTAGAGGAAGACAAACTAGCTGACAGCTGAAAGTAAAAATGTGCTTGCCAGTTTCAGGAGTCAGATAGTTGTGGAAATAAATACAGTAAGCAAGAGGTTTTTTAAGTAAAGTGTTTGGCCTATAAATTAACTACACAAACTCACACAGAGATAGTAAGTAGGAAGATAGAGTTACAGCCCCAACTGCAGTTGCTTTTGCCTACAATACATGTAACCCCCTCCCAAGTTGGGAGCTTACCTGAGGCCCCCCACCGAGTCCTCCTGCTGCCCAATGCCTCCCAAACCTTCTGCTGCAGCTGTTTTTCTCCTTGCTCCTCCGGCCTGATCCTGGACTACCAAGGGCTGGGGAGCAGACTGCTCTGTTGTGGCACCTCAAGCGTCTGATCCCACACAGTGAGCGAGCCGCTGCATCCTTGCTCCCCGGCTCGATTCTGGACTGCTGCCAGGGCCGGGAGTGTGTCAGACAATTTCAGAGCCTGAAGCACCCACTAATAACACAGCCAGTGAGCCACACACTTGTGTTGCTCCCCACCCCCTGAACTGCTGCACAGCAGGGCACGGAGCCAGTACAGGCTGCAAGCATGCTACTGGTGCCTGAAGCACCCATTAAGAATGCAGCAGAAGCGCCACTTAGAAGCCTCCCCCAGCCCCACCGAAGAGCAAAGGGGCTGGGGGCTCCAAATAAACAAAATTAAAACTTTATGAAGGCTCCCGACCCAATCCTTGCCTCCAGTGGGTCGGGAGTAAGGGACAACATGGCACCCACTGGGACTAAAAATCCCATGATTCCTTGCGCCTGACTACCATTTGCTACATAGCTCCACCTGGGGAGCCCACAAACGGAGCTTCTGACGGAGCTCCTGTCCCCCAAAGTGCCTCCTGACCCTAGAAACCACCAGAAGGGACCAGGAGGGTCCTAGCCATGCAGTCAGATGCTGCCAACACTGTTCCCTTTTATTTATAATGGACTGAGATGAGCAAGTACTGTCTAGGGGCGGCCATCTTTGCTGAAGCCTGCTTGAGGACAACGTGGAATCCTATTGGTAGCTGCAGTACATCCAATCAGGACGGGAGCTGTAGACTAAGGTGGACCAATGAGGTGTCGAATTCAAACTAAACATTCTGGGGTTGACAGTTTGACCCTGACTCAGTTGTGAGAGTTTTGAAGAAGAAATAACTGATTTTGACAGCTCCTGCTGCTGTCACAGCCAAAACTGAAGTAGTTGGTGCCGATATGAACTGAGAACTGCAGAATTTATTGCCAATGGTCTGAAACATTCCAGAAACAAGGGATTTACCTCAGCCCGCCTGAACTAGTGATATTTGGCAATCCAGATATCACTGACTGCTGAAGGAAGTAGTTTATCTGAGCTTGGAAGAGGTAACAAAATCAACTGCCTCATTGTCCTGACACAAGAGGCTATGATTCCTGCCAGGGACCTAGGCTCTGGGGTCCTGCCTGCCTGTTCAACTGCTGGCCTACCTGGAAGGTGGGTGAATACAAGTCCCTCTGTGGGGTGAAGACAATGGCCTGCCTACTGCCAAGGTGGGTAAAGACAAGTCCCTCTGTGGGGTGAAGACAACAGCTTGCCTACTGTTAAGGTGTGTGAAGACAATTCTCTATGTGGAGTGAAGATGACGGCCTGCCTACTGCCAAGGTGGGTGAAGACAAGTCCCTATGTGGGGTGAAGAGGATGCACCTGTTTAAGTGGGTGAAAACAAGTCCCTCTGTGGGGTGAAGAGGATCATCACCTGTATCCACACCAGTTCTACCTGTTCTTCCAAACTGCCTGCAAGGAGAGACATCCCACAGCTCCTGCATCTCCTGTACGCCACAAGGTCATGAGTACTCGGTTTTACCCAAACAAATATTTTTCTAAGTGTTCAGATAGCTAGCTAGTTAACTTTCCATCTGGGCTTTCTATGCTACCTTAACTACGTCCACAGCAACTGCTACAGCCAGGATAAACTGTATTCCTACACCCCTGCTGTAGTTTGTATTTTGCATCTGCAGCATCCAACCATTGCAACGGTGCTGCCCCAGTGTCTACTAGTCACGGGCCTGCAACTCCTCAGTGTGCCGCAAGGTATATGGGAGCTCCACAGGGACTGTGGGGTTAACTGGTGCACCAGTGGGAAGAAGGGTGGAAACAGGAATACTGCGTTGTAATATACTGTGGTATCCGATTATGCTGCCCGATTACAATTTTATTCTAGGCTTTGTTGAATGTTTTATTACCCTTTGCTTCCCTGTTTTTACCTCATTATCCAGTCCAAAATAAAGCCCGTGTTTATTTTACTGCAATTGCTAAATTATTTGCATTATTGTGTAGTGCATATTTGCATGTTTAGAGTAATAAGTGAGGAGGAGTGTATATTGTTCTATTGTTACCAGAGGAGGCTATATTTCATTTCCTTTGGGGAAACACCCTGGCTGTATATTGCTATAAGGATCCCCATAGGTAGAGGCACAGCGCCACTTGCCAGCCAATTCTAACCACGAACTCAGCGCCAACCTATATCCCTTAGGCAGTCCCACTTGTGGTCGGTGCAGCTAGAAGGGTAGGGTGGGTACAAACATATGCACAGAAGGTATGGTGGGAGCGGATAATGGGGAGGAAATCAGTGAAGCTAACTGGCAGCTAATGTTAGAATCCCATGGCCTTCCCATTTTTCAACTGGTTGATCGCATTTTGACTTCCGTCACCGTTATTTTCCCCCAGCTTTTCCCTTTGTGCCTCATTTAGACTGGGTATTTCCATCTCCTTAAGAAGCTGCTCTTTCTCCACCTTTCCCTTGACACTGGCCCTGTATAACTCCTCATAGAACTCTTTAAATCTATTACTAATTTCCCTTCCTCCTTAAGTATTTTCCCTCCTATTTTAATTTGCACTATCCTATGACTACTTTTCCTCCTTCATAAGCCAGACCAATAGGGGCCTGCTTTATTGCCCCACTCATACATCCTTTGTTTTGCAAAGAAAATATTAGTGTTCACTTCCTTACCCAGATTTGGTGGGCAGGCACAGGCTTTATCCTCCCAGTCTGGCTCCTTGTTTTCCTATTTCTTGCCCCCGAGCCTGCAATGGGATTGACTGCCAGCAAGACCCAATGTAGTCAACTGGCGGGCTCATTCCTAGAGTCTGTCCCGCTTAAGTCATGAGGTCCCTGCACCACCACCTGTGGTCACCCAGGAGGCAGTAATGTGGCAGAACATGACATCCTCCCTTCTTGTCGGAGGAAAGCATCCTATGAGATGCTACCGAGGAGGAAAGCATCCATGGGGTACTCAGTCCTCCTCCTGGCCAACCCTCTGATGGCCCAGGCTCCGTTCCCCGAAACTGGCTCAGCCAGCACTGTGAGCTGTGGCTCATCGCTGCAACCAGTGGGCTGATATTGAGTCTGTGTTTAATGTTAAACTATAATATTTGCACCATAATAACTTTGGTGGCATTTGAAGAAACAACCCAAAATTTTGTAAGTGCAGTTTGGTTGGCGGGTCTCAGTGCATGAAAGGTTTTGTGATGGTGCATTTTCGTTTCAAGAAACATAACATCGATGTTTAATAAATTACATTTGTTTCTATACTTAACAGTTTTTTTTTTGTTCTACAGCCTAGATGGTACTGATTTTTTAATGAAACTTTCCAGGTAGAAGTGACCTGTGCCTACAGTAGGTAGAGTGTTTCAAAGGTTTTGTGAAGAAATAATAAACAGTTCCAGAGTTATAAGGATTTTAAGTTCTTTCTGAGCATGCTCAGTAGGGTTTTGAGTTAACCTTTGATACGAATGATAAAAATCATCATTTGTGAGTTATCAGTTGTCATTTATCAATCATGAGAAAAATATGGAGTACTGCGTGCAGTTCTGAAGAACCCATCTCCGCAAGGACGAGACAGAATGGAGGCAGTCCAGAGGAGGGCAACTAAAATGATGCAGGGTCTGCAAAAGAAGCCATACAAGGAGAGACTAAAGGAGCTTAACATGTATACCCTTGAGGAAAGGAGGGAGAGGGGGACATGATAGAGACTTCCAAGTACCCTAAAGGGAATCAACAAAGTCCAAGAGGTAGCATCTTTCAGAAAAGAGATGTGCAAGAACAAGGGGCACAATTTGAAGATAGAGGGTGGACTGCTCAGGAGCAATATGAGGTATTTTTTCACAAAGAGGGTGGTGGACGCATGGAATGGCCTTCCCAAGGAGGTTGGGGTCAAAACTGGGGAATTCAAGAATGCATGGGACAGACATAAGGCAATTCTAGTGGGGGTAGGAGGAAGTAGGCTGTTGGTTAACTAGGATCTGCAGCTCATCCAATAGGAGGGAATGGGCAGACTGGGTGAGTCAAGCAGTCCTTATCTGCCATCAAAGTCTATGTTTCTGTGTTCTGTGTTGCTGTGTTTCCTAAGCTTCTTTGGAATGTTGGCGTGGAATGTTGCTGTTAGTAGTTTTATGCCTGAGGGCAGAAGAGTAGCCTGAGGTGCTGTCTGAGGGAGAGCCTCAGGGAGGGACTCCTCCCCTGACCCCAGGGTTTAAATAATTGATTAGCAGTTTTCTCTTGGGACAATACTAACTGTGCACAAAATATTTATACAGGTTTTCTACAAATGTTATGTTTATTAAACACAATAAGGCAAGTGCTATGCATTTTCACAATGTTTTAGTACTTTTATGAGCAAAACACTAATCCATTTTAGAGTTAAATAAAATCCTGGACCCCTCTCAGCCCTTAGTCATTCCACAGTGAGAGCTGTGTCAAGTATTGGCAGTGGCCATCTCCTGTTGAAGTGCCCTGAGGCCGAAGAATCAATGAAGATGGTTTCAGTAACCGTGGTAACTCTTGGGGACATCCCCGCCTATGAGAGACTTTTGAATGTTTAAGTGCTGCTTGGTCACTGGAAGAGCCAGGTTTTGCGCTAACATTCTTAGGGAATTCCTGCCTTTTGAGATAATTTCCATTTAATTCAATTCAATTTTATTTGTTAACCAGGTAAGTAGACTAGACCAGACCAGAGGTCTGTTTACAGTATGACCTAGGTGTTTCTTTTCAGAAACACAACTTATAAGTGACCTACAAAGATGCATGTACATTCACAATCATAAATTAGATAAATGTTGTGAAGATTCAATTTAAAGAAACAGACATTTGCCTGCACTGTACAAACAATAACATTTACATACAACTGTACAGGCAACCTGTTTCAGTTTATACAAAACTACATATATCTGCATAGGGATGTGAGTGACTAATAACCTGGCAGCTTATGTCTAAAAACTTGAACGGATGGAGCTATTCTTTTTTTTATTTCTTTTATTCAGTAGTTTTTGTTTACTACACAATGGACAGCGCAGATACAGGCAGATTCATATGATATACATTTCAATAACAGATGTGCAATTATCCTTTAACAAGAAAAATATCGAGAAGCAGATTCTGCTGTGTCTAGTCCAGGGTTCTCAAATGGTGAGGCCAGCCTCCTGGGAGGCCCCAACCTGTTCCAGGGAGGCTCAAGCAAGTCTGAAAAGTACTGTATTTAAATTTTGAGTTTTATTTATTTTGTGTGAAGAGATGAAGCAAACTGAAAGAGGATAATAGTAGGTGAATTGTATGTATTTATTTACTAATAGGTGACAAGGGAGGTTGAATGAGCCAAGGCTCATTTCAGGTGTACCCAGGAAGGGTAGGGAGGAATACATTTAAAAGGTAACTCAAAACAATCAAGAAATACACAATGAACAATAGTGCAAAGAAATATGAATAGTAAACTAATAATGAGTGCTGGTAATTGATCAATTTGGAGACTGATGGCAGAACAGCCCAAATACAAGGGTTGAGCATAGAAGTGCTAACAGCAATAGCAGGAAGGAGCAAAGTAATCCCTGAGAAGTTGCTTATGAGCAAGGACGGAGGGGAGAGGCAAAAGGTAGGAAGGTTATTTCATATAGGAGGAAACAGAAAAGTAGTCTGACCCATGAAGGTACTGCAACAAGCAGTAACAATGGTTTAAGAATGAAAATAGCGGAGGCAGTAGGCTGGCCTGGGGTGGGGGTGGGGTTACAATAACCTGAATAATAATATTTATTGTTGCATTTATTTGTTATTCAGATGACACCTTTGGGCACAGGAGTTCTTTTTCAAAGGTTCCACATCAGTATTAGACAAAGAACTAAATGCAGCCAAGTACTCAGAGGGATTTCAATTTATTCATGGTGTACTGGCAAAGTACAGTATGTTATTTTTTCTTTGGGAGGCCCAAGATTTTTCAGTTTTGGGGAGGCTCAAAATCTTTTCCATGGATTTGGGGAGGCTCACTGTGACAACGTCTGAGAACTATTGGTCTAGTCAATTTAAATACAGATGATTATCTAGTAAATGAAGCCAAGGATCTAGTAAAGGACAAGAAAATGTTATGGAGCGGGTTAATACATAATTGAAAGTCCCAAAATTAAACCTAATGAGGTTAAAGGGCAAAATCTAAGTTTAGAGAAGTAATATGCTGGAACCACTGATTCCACTTTTGTAATTGAAGGATAGAACCTCCTCTTAGTTCTAGGTTAAATGTCTGCTTTGTAGATTTCAGACATTATTTGTCTCCAGTTTTGTAGTGAGGGAATCTGTGTTCTTATCCAACATCTCATGATTGCTTTTTAGCAGCCACTAAACATATTGGTAACAAACGGATGGAGCTATTCTGATCTCCCTGGCAACTCGCTCTATTTTTTCACTGCATAATAAGAAAAGGCTTTTCGACTCATAACTGTTTTGCATAATGTCAGTCCCAACCAGGCCTGTTCAGCTGATCTCAGGGCTCTGTTTGTTCTGTTAGCAATTAACAAGTTTGACAGGGGATTTCTGCCACTCTGTTCTATATTTAGATATATAAATTGCATTACTTGAAACTTATCTTTCTGCATTAGTGGTAACCATTTAATTTTTTTTCATACAGTTTACAGTAATGCTCTCTATATGGACTATCAATGGCAAAGTGACAGATCGCATTATAAACAGCCTCTTGTTTGTTTATGATCCCAACAGAAGCTGACCCCAAACTACACTCCATATTCTAATGTGGGGAGCAAACAGTTTCTAGCAATTGCAGTTTCTGTTTCAGTAGTGAGCACATTTTTTCTGTCATTTTATTTTATTCAGTTTCAAATATACAAAGTACATACGAAAGAGTCTTGGTTCCAGGTTTAGAATAGGTACCATTAATTACAGGTTATATTCAGTGTAACAGTTACCTATCTGCCAAAGTCACATCACATAGCGGTCTTGTAACCACCTTGCACTACTGTTCTGTACTTAATATTTGTTAAATGGGTCAATGCAGCAATGACCACAGACTAAAGTTCATTTATGTATTCGAAAGTTCAGCTGGTGCTAACTTGCACCAAGCACATCACATTTTAGTGGATGGTAAGTCTGTGTCAGTCCTCAATGATCCTATAAAAGAAACGAACACACTATAAATCGACATTCATAAACCTTAGCTTCCCCACCACCCCACCATTAAAAGCATAATTCATCACTAATGAGATACTACTGTGCTAGGAGTCGGGTAATCCTGGAAGGGCTGCAGAGTGGGTTCCTGACTCAGGACATCAGAGAACCAACAAAAGCAGAGGCAATTCTTGATCTGGTGCTCACAAATGGGGAGCATGTATAGGAAACAACAGTTAGGGAGCCTCTGGGTAGGAGTGCCCATTGCACAGTGTGGTTCCAGTTGGATATGGCAGGAAAGCATCCCAACTAAGACCAAAATCTTGGATTTTAGGAGGCGGACTTCAGGAAGATGGATGAGATGCTAAGAAGTCACCTTGCAGGCATCAGAGTGGATATGGAGGTGGACCAATGGTGGTTCATCATTAAAGAAGGAATACTGTTTACCACAGAGGAGTGTGTTAGGCTCAGGGGAAGAACACAAGAGCCAAAGCTCCCAGCTGGTTCAGTTCTGGGTTTGCCCAGACAGTAAGGGAAAAGAGGTTAGCCTATAGCAAATTCAGGAAGACCAAGCGAGAGGTGGATAGGGAAAATTACCTAAGGTTGGCTAGTGAGGCAAGAAAGGAAGTCCGCAAGCTAAGGCACAGAAGGAGCTGCAGATAGCTGAAGGAATTAAGAAGGAGAGAAGGCTTTCTTCACTATATAAGTGAGAAAAGGACAAGAAGAATGGGATTGTTAGGCTTAAGAAAAGGAGGAGTAGGTGGAGGATAATGGTGGAAAACAGAGATATTAAATGAATACTTGTTCTGTCTTCACCAGGGAGAAGGACGGACCAGTGTCTTCAGGGGAGAAGAGGAGAGGAGCGGAGGGACACAGATGTAGTGATAGAGGAGGACAGAGTGAGGGAGGGGCTGCTAGCATTGAAGGTGGACAAATCACCAGGCCTGGACAGAGTACATCCAAGGGTACTAAGGAACTTACTGAGGAAGTGGCAGGCTATTTTTTTTTTTTTTTGCATCTTCTTTTTCTCGCTTGCAACCTTGGGGCATCTCTCAGAGTGCAACACTCAACCTGGGCATCTTCCGCCCACCTGAAACCTCTCCCCTGGCCTGACGGTTTATTTGAGACACCCCACCTCCTCCTGGAGCCCGCTGACCCTCAGATCTAAGCCCCCAGGGCAGGACCACCCAACTCCTTACCTAGGTGACTTTTCTGAAATCTAAGCAGCTGGATCTGGAGGAGAGGCAGGGCTCGGATGATGGCCAGAGGAAAGTCCGTGTTGGGTGTGAGTGCCGTGGTTCCTGGAGGCTGCCATCGCCTTCCTGAGGTGCAGGGGTTTTTCCTTGTTGGTTCCTGCCCCTTGGCTCAGACGTGCAATGCGCCCAGCATGGGCGTGAGGATCGTCGCCACAGCCAATCCCCGTGGTTGCTGGATCACGAGCTTGCTGTGTCCCCAACCACCGCCAGGAGCCACCAGAGCCGGGATTGATGTCCTCCCTCCCAGGACAGGAGAGCAGTCCTCCAGATGATCGATCCTGTCCTCCCCTGCCGACCCCCGCAGCCCAAGTTCACTCCCAAACCCGGTCACTGATTTAGCACGAGGTGTGGTGTCCAGCACCTCAACCTTCTGCGCCATCGGGCCAGCCCACTGGCAGGCATATTTCATAGATCAGTAGAGACAGGCTTGATACCGCTGGACTGGAGAACAGCACATGGGTGCTCCTCCACAAAAGCGGTCCCAAGGATGACCCAGGGAATTACAGACCAGTCAGCCTGACCTCAATCGTGTGCGCTTATGGAGACCATATTTAGGAAAGGTTGGTAGAATATCTAGAGAAGCATGGTCTCCAGGATGCGAGGCAGTATGGGTTCTCTGTACACATCGAAGCCATTCTGAAAACTGGGCCCAAACTTGAGTGCGCTATACAGAAACTGTATATACCATCCCACGTCACGTGGGCGTGAACTGGTACAGAAAATGATCCTACCTATATCTGACTATGGCGACATAGTCTACAGTGCTCCTCCTTAGCCTCCCTAGCTAGGCTGGACACGCTCTTCAACTCCTTCTGCCGCTTTGCCCTCGATGCCCTCTTACCCATCACTGTGATCTCTCCCATCTCTGAATTTCTCTCTTGCTAACAGATGCGCACTCCATGGCATCAAATTCATCTCTAAGTTTTGGCGTGGCTCTCTTCCTTCAGTATATCTCCTCCTCCATATCCACCCCTACCTCCCAATACTTTTAAGATCCTGTAACTCAAGGACTCTGTCAATCCTTCGCCACACTACTTTGGACAAAATACCTTCTCCCATCGGCTACCGAAATTATGGAACGTTCTCCCTCAGATCTGACACTCTTCAACCTTAGGTTCACTGTCATCGACCTCACTAAATTACTATGTACAAACTGTGCGTAATTTGATTGCCTCTGGTGGTCATTAGTTATCCTCATTGCACTAAACTCATCTGGAGACTGAAGCCGCAATCACTGTCACCTACTCCCCCTAAGCTCTTCATGCACTTTCCTGCCCCCAAACACTGTTGGCAACAAATAACCACCTAGCTGCTTGGGAATATGGTGAAGCGGATCCAGGAACCGATAGAAATAGAACTGGACTAGCGGTTCGAACCAAGGATTATCGGTTCTAAAAACAAAGATTTTAGCACAAAAGATTTTCAAAACTAGTAAATAACCAGGAAAAAGAAAACAAACTAACTAAAGTACCTTGGTTCCCAACGATTATTCTGAACCATGAGAAACTAAGAAAACAACACAAAACTAGCTAAATAAACTAACGGTTACTAAAATAACACTGATAAGAGGCAGCAAATGAAAATAAATGAAAAATACTTACAGGCTTTTCTGACTAGATGATGAGGAGGAAATCTCCAGGCGTCTGGTCTTGACAGGAGAGAGAGAATTGAGGGTTAGAATGTAAAGTTGATAGGTGGCAGCATTTGAAAAGTGTCCATGCCAACGATCTCCATCATAGCATAGCATTCTATCTCGGCGGATCTGACTCAGCAGAAGCTGCAGAAGAGTTAGGAATATTGAGTATTCCCTGGGTGAGAAGCAAAAGTTACTTACCATAGTAACCTTATTTCTCCCAGAGGATACCCAATATTCATAACTCTTCTGCAGTATACCTTAAAGGTCAGATCTGCCCAGAGACAGAATGCTATGCTAATGATGAAATCATTGGCATGAGCCACTTTTCAAATGCTGCCACCTATCAACCATCTACATTCTAACCCTCAGATTTCATGGACTTCGTAAAGACAGGGCCCAACATTTAAAAACATGTATAAATTTAAACTTTAAAATTCCATCCAAACCTCCAGCTGGAGGAAATATAAACTTATCATAAATAATCCCACAAGCTCCTATGTCAGAATCACCTGAAAAGGAGAAAACGTGAACAAGTTCTAATAAAAGTAGAATGTACATGCAAACACTAAGGTAAAACATGGAATTCAGAGGCCACTGGATCTTAAACAGGTAAGACAGGGTGGAGAGTTATGAATATTGGCGTATCCCTGGGACAAATAAGGTTACTATGGTAAGTAACTTTTTCTTCACCCCAGGAATACCCAATATTCCTAACTCTTTGCAGACTAAAACGCAGTACCTTAGGAGATGGGAAGAACCTATTTTGGAAACAGGTCTGCAAGACAGCTGTGCCGAACCTGGCCTCAGCCCTAGCCTGCATATCCAAGCTGTAATGCTTGACAAATGGGTTAGGTACTAAATCTCGCAAGCAAAAATCCTGACTAAAACAATACAATCGGAGGATTCCGATTTAATTTTACACCTATGGCAAATAATCCCGATACTTACAAATCCCACTCATGAAGCTAGTGCTAGCCTTAGGACAGAAGTGGGAGGAGAGCTGTCTGCTGACCTGCTACTTGACAAAAATTATGTGGCAGGTGAACTGGGTAGTATCATTACCAAGTACTGGCTGATTTTATCAGGGACCAGGAAGTGGCTAAAAACCCCCACCAGTTTACATTTTAGAGAAAAGCAAATGTAAAAGACAAACTTGTAACTATCAATTTTCTCACGCTATTTGTATGCGAGTACATGCTGGGGCTTACTAATTCAATTATGAGCACTGTTAATGAATCTGGAGACAGCAGCAATGAGGAATTCCACCGGTCTGCCGACTCTGTCTGTAACAACAATCCGCTGATAAATTTGCAGGTCTGAATTGTAGGATGTTATAGCAACTTTAATTATTCATGATCTGTACATTATTGTAAGGTACCCAGATCAGCCCATTTTTATTCAGTCTGAATCTGGCCTTCTCTGTTCATCGTATTATTCATCTGTTATTTTATGTCTGCATTCAGGCACGGCAATCTGTTAATTTTTCACTGGAGTAATGGATTTCACGATTACTGGAAATTGTTTTTCCTATGTGAAAATCCCCTTTTATTTTGCTGTAAGTACCTCTTTTCCATCCATGACAGCTGTCCAAAACAACAACTGAGGGTGACGGTGATCAGGAGGCAATCACATCTGATTCTAGCCACGAACAAGAAATGTTGCTTGCTGCAGCAATGTCACTTAGCACTCGATTGGTGTACCAAGGATGTAGTTTAGTCTGCCATTTCTGGATTATTTATTTCGGGATTGTGCGATGTCTGTCTTTTAGTACTTCTGGATCTTTTGTGGGGATTTTTTAATGCAGGATTATAAACGGAGGGATTTAGGATGGATCCCTTGACAAATGTGTGTACTGTTCACCAGGCTGCTGCTTTACAGATATCTACCAAGGTACATCCCTTGCAGCTGCCAGTGTTGCAGCTGTAGCCTTGTGAGTGGGCTCTAAGCCCTGCTGGAACTTCTTTGCCCACCTCTGAATAGCAAAATTGATACACTGGACAATCCAATGAGAAATGGACCTTTAGATGCTGGATTTCTCTTCCCACATCCCCATAAGTGAAGAAAAGTTGTGTCCAGCACCTCAACCTTCATGCTATCGGGCCAGCCCACTGGCAGGCATATTTCATAGATCAGTAGAGACAGGCTTGATACCGCAGGACTGGAGAACAGCACATGTGGTGCCCTCCACAAAAGCGGTCCCAAGGATGACCCAGGAATTACAGACCAGTCAGCCTGACCTCAATCATGTGCAAGCTTATGGAGACCATATTTAGGAAAGGTTGCAGAATATCTAGAGAAGCATGGTCTCCAGGATACGAGGCAGTATGGGTTCTCTGTACACACGAAGCCATTCTGAAAAACTGCAGCCCAAACTTGTGCGCTATACAGAAACTGTATATGCATCCCACGTCTGACCAGGCGTGAACTGGTACAGAAAATGATCCTACCTATATCTGACTATGGCGAAATAGTCTACAGTGCTCCTCCTTAGCCCTTCCTAGCTAGGCTGGACACGCCTTCAACTCCTTCTGCCGCTTGCCCTCGATGCCCCTTCTCTTACCCATCACTGTGATCTCTACCGATCTCTGAATTTCTCTCTCTACAACAGATGCGCACTCCATGGCATCAAATTCATCTCTAAGTTTTGGCGTGGCTTTCCTCCTTCGATATCTCCTCCTCCATATCCACCCCTACCTCCCAATACTCTTTAAGATCCTGTAACTCAAGGACTCTGTCAATCCTTCGCCACACTACTTCTGGACAAAATACCTTCTCCTATCGGCTACGAAATTATGGACGTGCTCCCCTCAGATCCGACACTCTTTCAACCTTAGGTTCACTGTCATCGACCTCACTAAATTACCTAGTGTACAAACTGTGCGTGTAATTTGATTGCCTCTGGTGGTCATTAGTTATCCTCATTGCACTAAACTCATCTGGAGACTGAAGCCGCATCACTGTCACCTGCTCCCCTAAGCTCTTCATGCACTTTTCTGCCCCCAAACACTGTTGGCAACAAATAACCCACCTAGCTGCTTGGGAATATGGTGAGCAGATCCAGGAACCGATAGAAATAGAACTAGGACTGCGTCCCTGCCTATGGCTTAGTGGCTGTCATGTAGTAGTTCAAAGCTCTTGTTGACATCCAGGCTATTCAGCCTACGCTCACCAGAAGAAGAATGGTCAGTGAAGAACACTGGCAAAGTGATAGATTGGTTCAAATGGAAGTCTGAAACTACTTTGGGAAGGAATTTCCTATTTGTCTGAATGACTACCTTATCCCTGTGGAAGGAAATGCAGTCCTTTTCAATGCATAAAGCCTGGAGCTCACTAATTCTCCCAGCTGAAGTAATGGGCACTAGAAACACTGTTTTCATGTGATATACTTCAAAGGTGCTGAAAACATAGGTTCAAAGGAGGGGCCATGAGTTGAGCAATGCAGATATTAAGGTCCAAGCTGGCACCGGTTCTCTCACCGTGGATACATATGAAAGGCCCTTGAAGAACCTTTTAAATATGGGATTTGGTGCCAAAGAAACAGACGCCTGCAGATGCACAGGCCGAGACTGAAGCCAAATGAATCTTTAATGTAGAAGACTGTAAGCCTGAGGAATGAGTAGACCAAGTAGTCCAGTACCAACGGCACTCCTGCCTGGGTTGGCACTATACTCTCTACTAGAGCACCAAATGGAAAACCTCTTCCACTTTGCAGCATAGGTTTTCTTGGTAGATGGTTTCCTGTATCCCCTTAAAACATCCATAACTGGTTCAGAAAGATGTAAACCAGCATACTCTAGGTCCTCAAGAGCCAAGCTTTGAGCCTGAGTGACCTGACATTTGGACACAGAAGCTTCCTGGTTAGAGGTCAGAAGATTGTGGAAGGTGTATTGGTTTGTCTACTGCCACTCTGGGCCTATCAGAATCATTGTTGCTGGCTGAGATCTGAGTTTCAACAGCACCTTATATACCAGGGCAATGCAGGAAATGCATAATGGAATTTCCTGACCAATCCAGAATAAGGGCATCCAAAGAACCGTACTCACTACTGGAGGCCTGCAACAGAACTGTGGTAGGTGATGACTCTAATGAGAGGCAAAAGGGCCTATTTCTGGGTGCCCCACCTCCTGAATAAGGTCTGCACCATTTGTTGTTCAGGGACCATTCATGATGGTCCTGGCTGATTCGACTTAGGGCATCTGCCAGAACATTGTCCTTGCCTGGCAGATGAATGGCCTGAAGTGAGGATCCCAGTGAATAAGCTAGGTCCAAATTCTCATAGCCACCAAATTTCATAGTTCCATGCAAAGGAGGCTTGACCTCGCTCCCCTTGCTTGTTTATGTAGTACATGGTGGTAGTGTTGTCTGTCCTGACTTGCACTACCTTTCCTGTATCACTGGTTTGAAAGTTTGCATTGCTAGAAACACTGCCCTGAGCTCTAACAAGTTTATGTTATAAAAGAGTCTCTGCACTTGACCAAGTGCCTTGGGTAGTGTGCTCTGCTAGATGAGCCCCCAGCCCAGGAGGGATGCATTTGTTGTGAGAATCATCAAAGGAGTTCTTTTGAAAGGGACCCCTTCTGAGGTTGGTTTCTTCCACCACTGAAGAGCCTGGATAAATGTTTTGTTACAGGAACGAGCTTTGACAGTAAATCCTTTCGGCACCAATGAGCTCTTAAATAAAATTGGATGTCCCTCATCTGAAACCTGAGTCTAGCACTGTGCCTGTTGCAGTTGCCATGTGGCCCAGGAGTTGAAGAAAATGTCTTGCAGGCCTTGGGACACTGAGCCTGAAAGAGGCTGCCAACTGCAGGATGCTTCACCCTGTCTCTGGGCAGAAAGGCTCTGCCCACTATGGTATTCAATTCTGCCCTATAAACTGCAGAATTTGAGAAGGAAGAAAACAGATTTTTCCAGATTTAAGAGGAAACCAAGGATTGCAGAAGCTGCTGAGTGAGCTGAGGTGTTCTGCTAACTGTTGTGGTGAATTTGTCACCACCAGCCAGTCGCCTAGATTGGGAATACTGTGACACCTTGTTCATGCAGGTGAGCCACTAACACAGCCAGACACTTTGTGAACACCCCTGGTGCTGAAGTGAGACCGAAGGGAAGAGCTGAGAACTGATAATGACCTGACAGGAGTCTGAACCTGAGATACTTTCTGTGAGACTTCCTTATAGGGATGGAAATAGGCATCCTTTAGGTCCAGTGATGCCAGCCAATCTCCTTTTTGGAGTGCTGGTAGACTCAGAGACAAAGTCACCATTTTGAACTTTGGTTTTACTAGGAACCTGTTGAGGAACCCAGATCCAAGATAGACCTGAGCTCTCCATTTTCTTTGGGGTGAGAAAATACCTTGAGTAAAGTCCTTTCCCTTTGATGCAAAGGCACTGGTTCCACTGCTTTTAGTGAAAGAAGGTGTTCCACCTATTTTTCTAATCTTTTGCTTTCCAGGAGGGAAGCTGGTTTGCAAACTCTGATTTTCTGAACAGGGAGGACTTGAAACTCAGAGACAGGCCCTGACCCACTATCTCCAGAGCCCACTTGTCTGTGATGATGGTTTTCCAGTTCTGAAAGATGGGCCAGCCTGCCCCCTACTGGCAAAGGAGAGGCAGCCTGATCGATGAAGTTAGGAGTCCTGCTTAGAGTGGGGCTGAGACTGGGCACCATGCCTGGCACCCTTCTGCCCCTACCATGGAATACCCTTGCTGCGGGTATTAGGGTGCCTGAGGAAGTACCATGGCCTGGTAAAAGGCCTGAATTAAATTGTTCACTTCTTCCTCTACTGAAGGGTCTAGAGGAGGTGGAGGGTCTTTTTTGTGGAATTGCTAAGGAAGGTGGCTTTATATTCATCCACCTTCTTCATAGGCCTCTGTATGGCTGCCAAATAGGAACTACCCTCTATAGGAAAATCCAGAGTCTTATTCTGGGTATCCTGCATGAGGTTTGTGGCTCTCAACCAAGCCAACCTTCTCTGTGCAATGGTATTTGCCATCCACCTTGCAGCAGTCTCATTACTGTCTTGTGCCATCTGGAACTGGTATTTGGTAAGCTTCCATGCCAAACCTAGTAGCTTCAGCTAGGTCTGCAGAAGAGGAGAAGGTGCTTTCTCCGCCATGTCCGCGACAGACTGCCAGAGAGCCTTCTGGTACTGGGCTGCATAGGCCTGATAGTTAGCTTGTTTAATGGCAAGAAAGGCTGACATGTAACCTTTCTTGGCCATACTTTCAATTTTCGAGAGTTCTTCTCTGGAGGGTGGGAAGCCAGAGGGACTTTTGCCTTGTCACAAACTGCAGCTTGCACCACCCCTTGGTGGTCAGGGTGTGAAAATAGGAATTCAGCCCCTGTTCTGTCAAGTTGATACTTTTATCCCCTTTATTCAAAGCGGGACAGACCCAGGAGCTTGAGGAGTATTAAAATATCTCTTTTAAAGAACTTATTTATACGGAGGACAGCTTTTAGTAGGAGTCAGCTCCATCATTTCCAGATATTCAGCCTCCTCCTCATCCTGTACAACTTCAGAGGTAGGGACATCCAAGGCATCAGCAATTTTCCTGATAAAGGAAAAATGTGAAGAATAATCTTCTATAGCCCTGGGAGGGAGCCAAACTCCTGTTCAAGGGAGACCTCGGTCTCTATAGGCTCATCTTCTTCTCCCTCCGCCTCCTCCTCACCACACCCTCAGAAAAGGAGGGTGGTTGGAGGCAGAGGTCTGAACTGGGGACTGTGAAACCACAGGCAGCAGACCCTGCAAAGTCTGAATTATTTTTATTGCTTGTGCAATCTCTGAATGAGAAGGCACAGTGGCAGGCATCACAGACATCCCCTTTTCCACAGGGGGTTCAGTGTGCTTTGTTTTCTTTACTTTTTCCTGGAACCAGAGAGCTAGCCAGTTCAGAGAGTCTGTTTTACCAGTATCAGGGTAGAAACATTAGAAGTTGTGGTGTCACCCACAGACCATGAGGGTTTTGGCTGGTCAGAATCCCAGAGGGACCCTTCAGTTTCTTATTTAATCTCTCCAGGCATTTTTCCAATGTCTTTCTGGAAAAGATCTGCAAATGTCACAATCAGTTTTTAATGATGTAAGCCAAGGCAGAAAACACAACTAGAGTGCTTATCTGCCTTGGCAAAACTTCACCACACTCAGAACAGTTTTAAAACTGGGTTCTCCAGTTCTCTTTTAGATTTTTCTGACTTAATGAAGAAAAACTACAACCGCTCAAACACTAAAGGTTTTAAAATAAAAATTAAAAACAATCATTTTATCGGTTGTGGTCGGTTCAGGAATCGATTGGGGAACCGAGCGGAACTGAACTGACAGAAATAGAACCGGACTAGTGGTTCGGAACCAAGGTTTATCGGTTCTAAAAAATTGAAATTTAAATACCTATAAATTTTCTTTCTCTGACTGCTGGTCTCCGGCTTAAAACCAGAGGGAGATCCTTCCTGGAACCATGTGACAGGCAAGAAAAAGATCTCTGTAGGGGACCAGATCCTCCCTCTACGGCTCTCACTTGCTCCAAAGCATGTCCCCTGCAGTAAAAAACATCATTGAAAAACAACAACAAGAAATGTTAATATGTACTTACGGCCTGGAAGAGCTGACTTCAAACCCTCAGGCCAGATGGCCTAAGTCCAACATTCTGGGAGGGAGGAGCATGGAGACCAGCAGTTGGAGAAAGAAAATTTACAGGTATTTAAATTTCAATATCTCTCTCCTGTGGTCTCCAGGTTCATAACTAGTGGGATATACTAAAGCAGTACATCCCTTTGCTTCCCGGTGGAAGAATGTGAGCAGACCCTTATGGGTCCCCTGCTTATGTGAGGGCTAGGTAACCAAGGGATGCCTCGGTGGAGGCAGACACATCCAATCTGTAGAACTTTGCCAAGAAATGGATGGATGTCCAAGTGGCCACTCTGTGAAAGACTGCTGGAAGACTTTCTGAATTCTGCCCAGGAGGCAGCTACTGCTCGAGCTGAAGGTGCCTCCATGGGACCAGCATAGAAAACCCCAGCCTTTTGAAGGTGATAGAGAAGAGAACAAATTAATTTGTTCCAAGAGGCTTTTAAGGCTTTTTGCCCAAATTCGCCTTGAAGGTGAGGGTGAAGAGACTAGAAGAGTTGTATAAGGGCTTCCACCTCCTGATGTAAAGCTCGAGTGCTCTCCTGTAGCCCAGAAGGAGAATTTCCCTTTCCTTCTCACTCTTAAGGCTAGGGCATAGGGCAGGGATATTCAATTCCTGGTAGCCAAGGAAGGGAAATAACACCTTCAGTAGAAAGGATGGATATGTTCGGAGAATGACAGAGTTCTGGGGGAACATGGTGTAAGGTTTCTTGGAAATAGAGCTCCTATCTACTAATACAGTGGACTGAAGTGAGTGCTGTAAGAAGACAACTTTCATTGTGAGGAGGATGATGGCTGTTTCTTAATGAGCTCCAGTGGAGTCTTGGTGAGGGTTCTGAGGACCAGGTCGATTTTCCAATGTCAGAGGATGGCTCCACCCAATCCAGGATGATCTTGTGGGGAGCCTTGGGATTAATAGAAATGGATTCTTGAGATTAGCAGAATTGGAGGAAAGTCGACATGAAATTGCAGGGTCCCCAGAATAGGGAGAAGGCATCCATGCTATGGTCAACTCAACCCTGATTAGAGTGCAGGACTGGGGAACTTTGTGCTTCACCAGCCAATGAAGAACTACCTGCAGGAGGCCCCCATGCTACAAGAAGGAGGAAGGGCTGGCCTTTAGATCCCATTCTCCTGGAAGAACATCCTGACTTAGCCAATCCTCCATAATGTGCATTTGACCTGGTATGTATATGACCACCAAGCTCACCCGGTGATGCTCTGCCCACTGGAAGAGCAATAGGGTTTTCTTGTACTATCCGAGAGCTCATGTACCCCTGGTGATAGGTGCAGGCCACTGTTTTTCGATTGCCTGAGGATGAGCATCCTGGTTGGAGATATGTGCTTCAAATCTTTGAAATGTCAGTGGTATCTCCTGTATGTTGATGTTGTAGTGGGTCTGAACCTCGACTATTTGCCAGCCCCAAAGGCTGCTATCAGTAGCAATTCTCCCTGGTGAGGATGCCCCACTTGAGATCCTTCATGAAGTTGGAGCAATGAGTCCCCAAAGCAGAGCTACTTCCTCCTGATAATAGCCTTGAATCCATGGGCTCAGACTGACCCTTGGCTGGTCTCTTGATGGAGCAGGTTTGACTGGCCATATGTTTGAATCTGCTGGCCGGACTAACCTTTGAATGGAACCCTTGATGTAGTAGGTCTGACTGCCAGGGACGATGATAACCAGAGCCCATGGAACGGAGACTGTCAGGGAGACCATCGCTCCTGTAAGTTGTGTGAGGGTGTGGTCTGAAAGGCATTAGCCGCTTGGTCTTTGCTGAAGAGAACCCTGAGGTCCCTGAACTTAGCAGCTGTAGGGAAAGTCTTTAATTTGGGATGTTCAGAAGATTACTCCTCATTGATTCAGATACCTGTATGGCAGAAGAGGGCTCTTTGGTGATCACGAATCCTATGGGTGAGAGGCATTGGGTGACCTCAGTCACTGCCAGAGTTGTTTGCTCCATGAGGGGCATTGACCAGAGTGACGCCTCGGATAGGATATGTAAAAATGCACCTGCAAATCTGCTAAGACCAACTGATCTCCCAATGGAATTCCCCTGAAGATGGATGCAGGGTACTCATCTAGAATGTCCTGTGGTGGACAAATTCGATCAGACATTTTAGGACCCATACGGCCTCTAAAACTCCAGATCGATTTGGGACTATGATGAATAGACTGTAAATGTCCAAGTACCTTTTGCACAGGGCACTCACCACTTGCTCCAGCCTGTAAGTGGTCTGTGAGTGTTTGGAGAGTCGACCTATTCTGTGCAGATAAGGGTGAGGGTACCACATGCAGTGGGGAACCCTGCTTAAAACTCTCTGGCACCCCTTGATTGTGGAGGTGCAAACCCTTTCCTTGAGAAAACTGAAAGCTTTCTCCCTACTTGAGGATGGGTCCGGGGCCTTTACTGTGAGCTTTCTGGCATCTCAGATGCTTCTTCCTCTGCTGGATGCAGAGATGACCCAGGATCATCTGCCAAAGGCAGATTTAATTTGCCCTCTGAGTATGTATGGGCTTGAATACTTGACTGAATCCCTACAACCAGTGTCTGTACCTGCTCCTGGTTTGTGGTACTTAGGTTTTCATCATTTCCTGGATTCTTTTACGCCCCTTTAGAGACGATCTGAATGAGAGATCTCACTCGTAGGGGAATTCCCTAGTGTGCCTTGGTGACCTGTCCGCCTGCCATGCCTGCAGCCTTAGGTATGTCGAGGTGAGGTGAGTTAAGGCATGGCCCTTGCTCGCATCTGGCAGCCTCCTTCGAGACATCACCTGAAAATGCAGAGAATAGTCCCAGCTGTAGTTGCTGTGGGTGGGCTTTGTTTACAGCTGTCCTCGTCAGCACACTGGAAATGCCAGGTCAGTGGCCCATGGTAGTGCAGCTCATGCTGAGTACAGATTGTCTGCAGCTGCTTTAAGGGAGGTTGTGGGGGACTAAAGCATCTTTTTGAGGGATGTGTCTACCTGTATCCCCTGGGTCCCACAGAGAAGCCCTCCACCCTTAGTGGGATATATATATATATATATAGTCTCTGTTTTGCTTGGCAGCTGATGCAAGTCTGAGTGCTGGTTGGTGGTTTAGGAGTTGACACAGGAGATCTCAAGTGAAACTCCTCACTCACCCACCTAATGAAGAAATCTAGATCAGCCGAGACTAAGTTTCTGGATGGAGAGCCGTCCAAGACAGAAATGCCACCCAGTAGCTCCCTTCCTCTGGGGTGGGACTAACTGACCAGAGGGAGACTTGGGGGGTCTGCCCATTGGATTTTTCCACTGTGGACATCCTCAAATCTGCTACTAGTATGTGACCTCTTCCTCCTACGGTACCGAGAGGAGTGCTGTCCCTCCAATCTGAAGATTGGAGTAGGCATGGGTGGTCTTTCCATGGACCCTACGATCTATGAAGGAAATCAAGGCAAGATGGTCAGGTATGATGGGTTGAGGGCTAAGGCGCCCTGTTAGGCTGCCTATTACGCCAAGGGCTAAGTCTGATGGTAAACAACGCTGCCCCTGGAGGAGGAGAAGGGCTGATGGGTCTGTGCTGCCCGGATTGGTTCCTGTGATAGCAGGTGGATGTCTCTGGACCTCCTCTGACCTTGTAGATGTCTCACTTAGGCATAGCAAGCCGGAGATGGTGACCTAAGGGGGGAGAAGAATCTATGGCTGGGGCCCTTACTGCCGGTGAGAATTTGCGCCATGCTCCCGACAGCCCTTGTAGACCTTTTGTACTGGAGGGTGGCATGAGTCACTGTTTTGAGTCCTATTAGCACTGCCACCTGGAGTAGGTCCTATCTGTCCAAATGGGCTCAAAGACATTGACTTGAGGCGAGTTAGCACAGGCTCATCAACACGTTATGAGCTGCATCCTTCCACTGTTTGATTGCGTTCTGGCGGACATGTTGAGGGCAGCAGACAACCACAAGCTGGATTGTAAGGGGAGCGCTGTCGCTCTGGCTGGTTTCCCCGGCCATGCATCCAGGGGTCTGATGGGTAGGAGACTCAGTAAAAGGCCCGAGTTGACTGCCTGTGCCCTCCTGGCCGTCGATGAGGGGCTGTGCGTGGCTCTTCCTGAGCGAAGATGGTAGCCCCTGCTACTGTGAAGTGCTACCGCTCCAAGAGTGCCACCTATGAGGGCTGTAGTGGCTCTTCCTGAGCTGAAATGAAGCCCCTGCTACTGTGGAGCATTCCCGCTCAAAGAGTGCTGTCGATGGGGACTGTAGCGCAGCTCTTCTAAGCCAAATGAAGCCCTGCTGCTGTGAAGCGCTGCCTCTCAAGAGGATTCCTCCACCGATCATCAGCAAGCTAGAGGACCGGAGGCTCGTCGATGGAAAACTGCTTCTGCCTGTGCCTCCAGGTTGCTGATGAGGGGCTGGCGTGGCTCCTCCTGAGCTGAAATTAAGCTTCTGGCCATTGAGGAGGGGGGCTGTAGCATGGCTCATCCTGAACGGTAATGAGCTCCTACTACGCGGGATGTGATACTCCAGTGGCTTCCCACGTTAGTGATGAGCCAGCGTGACAAGGGGCTTGTTGACAAAGCGAGCGTTGATGGCCTGAGAAGCAAGGTCACATGAAGAGAATACAGCGCAGCTCTCCGAGCCAAAAATAAATGTGCAGCGCGAGGGGCCCAGATTTCTGTGACCTGCCAGACTCAGGGTGCTGGCGGCGTGAAGGGGACAGTGAACATCTGGAGCAGATATGAGAGCCAGACTGTACAGCATGCAGGGCTGAGGCTGGGATCCCTGTGTGATTCTTTTTTTTTTTTGAGAAAAAAATAGGAATCCTGTCAAGTGATCATATGTCTCCTCCAAGTAATGACCATGGGAGGGGATGCATGCCTCAAAGCGCTGGAAGAATTAGGAGAGAGGGGTCCAGTTTGTCCAGCATGCATGGCTGAGACTGGGGACCCTACAGAATCTGCAAGGTAACGCTGGAGCTCCTGCTTCTGTGAAGTTTCCCTGAAAGCCTCTTTAAGTAGAAAGTAAACTGCACTTACAGTTTGATGTCTTCAGCTCTGCCACAACAAAGAGCCCCTGCAGAGAACCTGCCTCATGGCAGGCAGGAAATAAACTGAGAGCTACAGGATGCAGAGGGAGGATCTGGTCCCCTGCAGAGATCTTTCCTGCCTGTCACGTGGTTCCACGAAGGACCTCCCACTAGTTATGAGCCCGGAAACCAGCTTAACATAGAAACATAGAATTTGATGGCAGATAAGGACCGCTTGGCCCACCTAGTCTGCCCATTTTCCTACCTAACAGATAAGCTGCAGATCCTAGTTAACCAACAGTTTACTTCCTCTTACCTGCCCCTAGGACTGCCTTTCGCCTGTCCCATGCATTCTTGAAGTCCCCCACTGTTCTTGACTCCACAACCTCCTCAGGGAGGCTGTTCCATGCATCCACAACCCTCTCAGTGAAAAAATACTTCTCACATTACCCCTGAGTCTCTCTATCTTCAAATTGTGCCCCCTTGTTCTTGCACATCTCTTTTCTGGAAGATGCTACCTCTTGGACTTTGTTAATTCCCTTGAGGTACTTGAAAGTTTCTATCATGTCCCCTCTCTCCTTCTTTCCTCAAGAGTATACATATTAAGCTCCTTTAGTCTTTCTTCATATGTCTTCTGGTGCAGACCCTGCACCATTTTGGTTGCCCTCCTCTGGACAGCCTCCACTCTGTCTATGTCTTTGCAGAGATGGGGTCTCCAGAACTGCACACAGTACTCAGATGGGGTCTCACCAACTGTCTGTACAGAGGGATAACAACTTCTTGTTTTCTACTATTGATGCCTCTTCCTATTCATCCCAGTATCCCCCAGCCTTCCTTATTGCCTTCTCACATTGCTTGCCCACTTTTAGGTCATCTGATATAATTACCCTCAGGTCCCTTTCTATTTTACTGTTGTCAGTATCTCACCCCCATTGTGTACGCTTCCCTGGGTTTTTGTTTCCCATGTGCATTACCTTGCACTTCTTTGCATTGAAAATCTGAGCTGCCATACATTTGACCATTCCTCCAACCTTGCCAAGTCCCTTCTCATCCTTTCCACTCCATCTTGTGTATCAACCCTGTTGCAGATCTTTGTGTCATCTACAAAGAGACATACTTTTCCTTCTAGTTCCTCTGCAATGTCACTTATAAAGACATTAAAAAGGACCCGGTCCCAGTACTGAACCCTGTGGTACCCCACTAGTAACCCTTCTTTCTTCACTGTGTACTCCATTTACTACTACCCTTTATGCCCTGTTGTCTAGCCAATTTTTATCCAGACTACCACCTTGGGACCCATTCCAAGGCAGGCTATCTTGTGTATTAATCTTTTGTGTGGGACTGTATCAAATGCCTTGCTAAAATCTAGGTAGGCCATGTCCACAGCCCTCCCTGATCTACTACTTTGGTTACCCAGTCAAAGAAATCTATTAGATCTGCCTGACACGACCTTCCCATCGTGAATCCATGCTGCCTTGGGTCCTGTGCCCCACTGGCCTCAAGGTACTCAACAATTCTTTCCTTCAGAAGTGATTCCATCATTTTCCCTACCACTGAGGTCAAACTAACTGGTCTGTAGTTTCCTGCCTCTGTCCTGCTCCCACTTTTGTGAAGAGGAATCACATCTGCCCTCCTCCAGTCCTCGGGTACCACCCCATCCTCCCATGATTTGTTAAAGAGAGTAGTCAGCGATGTCACTAGCTCTACCCTTAGTTCTTTTTAGAATTCGTGGGTGAATCTCATCAGGCCCCATTGCTTTGTCCACCTTCAATTTTATTAGTTCTTTCAGAACCCTTTCTTCTGTAAATGGACTGGTATTGACCCCCGTCTTCAGAGTGTTTCTCTTGTTTGGTTTAGGTAACTCCCTCCTCTTCCTTTTGTGAATATTGAGCAGAAATATTCTGGTCAGTATCCCTGCTTTTTCACTGTCACCCCTACCCACATTCCTCCCTTTATTAAGCTTCAGTATCCCTCCTTTGGTCTTTCTTCACTCCCTAATGTACCTATAAAAGGTCTTATCCCCAGCTTAGGAGATAGAACAAAGATTTTAGTATAAAAGATTTTCAAACTAGTAAATAACCGGGAAAACCCGAAGTAACTAAAAGTACCTTGGTTCCCCAACGGTTATTCGAACTGTGAGAAACCGAGAAAGCAACATAAAACTAGCTAAATAAACTAATGGTTACTAAAATAACACTGATAAGAGGCAGCAAATGAAAATAAATGAAAATACTTACGTATTTGTTTATGACAAAGGCTGTTCTGACTAGATGATGATGAGGAAATCTCCAGGCGTCTGGTCTTGACAGGTGGAGAGAGAAATCTGAGGTTAGAATGTAGGCAGTTGATAGGTGGCAGCACTTGAAAAGTGGCTCATGCCAATGATTCCATCATTAGCATAACATTCTATCTCGGGTGGATCTGACCTTAAGGAATACTCCAGAAGAGTTATGAATATTAGAGGATTCGAGGGAGAAATAAGGTTACTATGGTAAGTAACTTTTTCTTGTTGTACCCCTCATTTCTAGTTTCCTTCTCCTATTCTGTTATTTTGTTCCAAGTCTGGTCTCTGACCTGTGCTATTTCCCCACATCTCTGAATGCCGGTATTATAGCTCATGTTGGTATTGTTTGGTTCTGCTTTGTCTTTTGGAAATCTACTATTTTGTATCATCACTGATTTTGCTATTATACCCTGTGTTGTTCCTGTTGATGTAATTATTGCACTATTCCAACTTCCCTTCCCCAGTCACGTGCCATGGGGCAGAGCAACATGTTTGCTCAGTGCACCTTTCCTGGTGAAACTTTTCAATAAATAAGTAAATATTGCTGGGTGACTCTTCATAAACCTGATGTTGTTGCCCTTGTTGAAACCTGGCTGTCTCCCTCCACTCCCTAACTCTCATGTCTCTCTCCCGCTACACTCTCCACCGGTTGGACCGTGTCGGCAGGAGAGGTGGGCTGTGTCTTCTATTTGAGGGATTCTCCGTGGGGCTACCACTCCCCGCCTGACCTCGACCATAAGGCCCAGACACTTACTCTAAAGCTGTCCCCGGACCCAGCTAGAGGCCCATTATTCCTAACCATAGCCTACATACCCCCAAGAACCAATCCCAGGCCCTGGGCCCACTAATTGACTACCTCACCTCCCTACCCAACTCCATCGGACCAAATCTTGGTGGGTGACTTGAATATAAACTGGCTCTGCCCTCATCTTCCTCCCACCATGAGGCTTTCGATTCAATTGACCTAACTCAACTGGTCTCACAGCCTACTAGAAAAAACCCTAGGGGACAAGCACCCTCCTGGATGTGGTCCTCACCAACAGGCCAATCCGCATCCACAACATCCAAATCCTCCCTGACTGCCTCAGTGACCACTCCCCTGTGCTTTTCAACTGGGAAACCCTCGGCTCTCATCCCGGTCAAAACCACCTCTCAAAGGCGGCTTAGGCCTGGGGACTCATAGGCCTTAGCTTCCTTGCTCACACTGATTGGTCCTCTAACGAGGGCAACCAACATTGACTTGGCCCTGGGCTTTGTAAGCACTTTCAACTTTGCCTGTGATATCTTTGCTCCCATAACTGCTAGGAGGTCCAAAGTGAAACATGCCCCTTGGATCACCCCTGCCCTTCTGTGGAAACTTAAGCAACGTGACAATCTTTGGCACCTTGCTGTTGCTACTGGCCGTTCAGCTGACAGGCAGTCCTATGCTGCTGCCGTAACCAGTGCACCTGGGCCATCCATAAAAGCAAAGGCGGAATACTACCAAGCCTCTCTTACCTCCTCCTGGGGAACCCCAGGTGCTTCTGGGACAACATCAAGCAACTGGAATGATCACTCCCAGTCCCTCTCCTTCTCTTCTCAACATCAATGGTACCGCCTCCTCTGACCCTGCCCTCATTGCTTCCCACCTCAATAACTCCTTTACCGACCTTAGCTCAGTACTTCCTGGTAACTTTTTCAGTCCACCTCCTCCATCTGTACCACCACCCATTGCCGCCCCTCTTTCCACCTGCGCCGTGTCACCATGCAAGAAGCTAGGCCTTACTTGCTAAAGCCCTAAAAGGTAACACCATTGGTAATGACTCACTTGATCCCTGCCTTTACGCCAGGTCTTGGATCAGGTCCTCTCCCTATTACATGCATTTTCAACAAATCACTCTGTCTGGAAAATTCCCTCTGCCTGGAAGATTGCCACAGTTACCCCTGTCCATAAAGGTGGTGACAGGACTCTTCCGGGTAACTACAACCCATCTCAATCCTCTCCCCTCTCAAGGCGTTAGAGAAATTGTGGCGTCCCAAGTCTCTGACTACCTCTGTAAGTACAATGTTCTCTGCCCTGAACAACACGGGTTCAGAGCAGGTCATAGTACCAATACAGCACTCCTGGAATTTTCCAACTTCCTCCATGCCTCCTTGGACTCTGGTGCCCTGGCTGGTGCTATATTCATTGACCTGTCTAAAGCATTCGATACTGTTTCGCATCCTCTTTTGCTCTCCACCCTCGACCTAATAGGCTTTGCCTCAGGACCTGTTTCCTGGTGCACCAGCTATCTCTCCGCCCGCCTCCCAATGTGTGAAAGTCAACGGTACTCTCTCTGAAACATGCCCCATTCGCTCTGGGGTGCCGCAGGGCTCAATTCTTGGACCCCTACTATTCTCACTCTTTCTTAACTCCCTACCCAGCAGTTATGCGGGTAAGATGCTTCTCTATACTGATGATGCTGTTCTCGTTGCCTCCACAATGACCCCATGCTGCTACAGAACTCCCCAACTAGTCTTTGACTCTGCAGCTACCTGGTTCACTGAGCAACCGACTTGTTATCAACCTTAAGAAAACAAAACGATGCTCTTCTCCCACCCCCAAAATAAGTACAGCAAGTTTCCTTAGCTGTCCACCCACACCCAATCCGTCATTGACCAGGTGCAATCCTATAAATATCTTGGTATAACCTTTGACCCTGCACTTTCATTCCATGGACATATATCTGCCCTAAATTCTGTCGCCAACTCACGGCTAGGCATTCTTTACGGCACAAGAAATGCCTCCTCCTGATGCCCTCCGCCTGGCTGTCACCTCCTCTGTCATGTCTCTCATTGACTATGGCCTTCCGGTCTATGGCTCAGCAGATCAGACTGCCCTCAACAAGGTTCATCTCACAGTAAATAAGGCCTGCAGACTTATCACTGGTGCTCCCAGACTCACTCACACATGTGAGCTGTACACCCTAGCTACCCTACTCAACCTGGAAGAGCGACTTATGTATCAGACATGCCAGCTCACCTTTAAAGCCCTGCATGGCCTATCCCCCATAGGCCTATCCAACTCCATTCGCTGTACTGCACCGACCCTGATCACGCAGCTCGTCAAGAGCTACCCTAGTTATTCGAGAGCCTGGACCTCACAAGGTCAGAGGGCATTCCCTACCGTCGCCCCACTGGTATAACTCCTCCTGCCAGTGTCTCAAACTCTCTAACCTTAGCTTGCTTTAAGCCCAGGCTCAGAAACTTCCTGCTTAGCTCTATAAATGCAACTGCCGCTAGCCTAGTGTAAAAAAAAAAAATATATATATATATATATATACACTCTGTTTGACAATGCTCACTGAGCTCCCCCCCTTCCTTTCCCTACTTATTCCTCCTCCCCTATCTCCCTCCTTCTACCCCACCAGCTCTCCCCGACCATAAGTTTTGCACTTTTGTTATCTTTTGCTCGTTGGAGATTGTACTTTATTGTAACAAAATTGTAATTGAACTGTAACTTTTTGTTTGTAAGTCTGTGTCCCTTGTACTACTGTTCTGATGTCCTCTTTGTGAGGTACCTTTGTAAATGAGCCTCTGGCTCAAAGGTTTCTAAACTGATGTTTAACTAAATAAATAAATAAATAAATAAAAGGAGAGGAGGTTATACTACCTTTGTACAGGTCATTGGTGAGGCCACATCTAGTGTATGGAGTTCAGTACTGGTGTCCACACCTCAAAAGGACATTAACCTTCTGGAGAAGGTCCAAAGGAGACTACAAAGATGACAGCCGGCCAGCAGAGTAAGGCATATGAGGAGAGGTTGAAGACACTGAACATGTACTCACTGGAAGAAAGTAAAGAGGGTGGGGCCATGATTGGGACCTTCAAGTACATGAAAAGGATAAATAAGGTGGATAAAGAGGGTCTCTTTAGCTGAATGGCAACCATAACACGAGGGCACAGTCTTAAGCTGGAGGGAGGTTTAGGATGGAGGTCAGGAAGCACTTCTTCACAGAGAGGGTTGTGGACACTTGGAATGCGCTGCCAGAAGAGGTGGTCTCATTGAAGATAGTGGGCAGCTTCAAGATAGGCTGGGATGGCTCAGAGGTAATGTGGGAAGTATTTTTACATGGAGAGGGTTGTGGATGCATGGAACAGCCTTCCTGAGGAAGTTGGTAGGTCAAAAACAGTGGTGGAATTCAAGAATGCATGGTACAGATATAAAGCAACTCTAGTGGAGGGTAGGAGGAAGTAGGCTGTTGTTAAGTAGGATCTGCAGCTTATCCATTAGGTGGTAGGAAATGGGCAGACTATGTGGGCCAAGCACGGCTTATTGGCCATCAAATTCTAGTTTCAGGCATAGGGAAGGTAAGGATCATGGGTAGGAGGATGGGAGGAGTGGGGGTGGGGCAAGGACAGTACCTCAAGCTGTGGACCCTACAGTATGAACAGATTAGACAGACCAAATGGCCTTCTTCTACTAGCTTCTTCGTATGTTCTTATGTATGTATGTATGTAAGTAATATTTATCAGTTCACTAATACTGAAAATAAGCTATGAAAAACAGCCTATATCAGAAATTAAATCTGAAAAACTATTAAAACTTTAAAAACTTTGCCAAGTTGGCTAACTTGTCAACTGCATCTAAAATATATTATCTCACAAACTGGCTTTCTACAGAACACTAAAAAGGAAATGGCCACTTTGTCTAATTTTAACTATTAAACCACATTTCATGTATTTAAGCCTGAAACTGTTGTTTAGAGCTACCGACTTACCAGTGGTTGTCGGACCCTAACACTGAATGCAGTTTCATGTAGGAGAAATGGGGCATCTAGAAACTACCATCTGCGTTTACAACACCACGGAGTAGTGCCATCTTTGCAAGATCGGAACACCTTGCCTACCCATCAGGTTGCCATGTGGTGATTAAGGGATTGGGGCAATCAGCGCTGATTCTCCCACATCAATAAAAATACCCTGTGGCTAACAACAGTAGGCATTTACACTAGTACTATGTAACAAGCAATATGAAAAGAGACTTCTCAGTTGCATTTTTCAGACAAAGTCCAAATAGTCAATTACAGTCACTCACCAGCATTTTCATCCCCTCCGAGGCTTCTTCCAGTGAGTGCCAAGTAATGTCAGTTTTATGGCTTCAAGTGGCTTACCTGCCTCAAAGGGTTAGTGTATTTATTTATTTTATTTAGATTTTGCTTATTAGGTAAGCCACTGAGACCAATAGTCCCTTCTTCAGGAAGCGTCGGAGTTAGTTACAGAAAAGGACATATTGAAAACAGTTGTATACAGTAATTCGTTAGTTACATTTGTTACACTATTACAATGGCAACATTTATACAGGGGTATAGGAGTAGGTTTTGCTGGCATATGAAATTGTTAAATGAGCACGGAACTGCAAGGCATGAATATTCCCAATGCTTTAAGCCCTGACTGGACAGCCTCAAAACTCTTTCTCCATTGTCTTGTTGCATAGCTGATGTCAGGAAGAGAAAATGTTACATCCATCAGGTGTTTGTAGCTGTCCCCCACCCGATTCATTCAAAAGAAAATCTCTTACATACTGGCTTGCTGTAATGATCAGTATAGTCCGGGTTGGTCAGAGTTTGTCGGCTGCCGTCTTGATGTCATCTGATAACTTTTTTTCCCCAAAATGTTTTCCTCCTCCGCAGTATTGGCAGGTGACTCTGGTCTCTCCCCTCAGAGGGCTGACTTCTCCAGTCCCGACTTCCCTCACTCGACCCTCCTGGCAGGTCCCCATGGGTCCCCCGTGACAGGGCTGAGGGTGAAGGGTGTTGACTTCCCCCTCCCCAGAGACCAACATCTAGACTCCAGGGGGGCTGGTGGGGTGCTCTGAGGGCCATCATGGAGTCTGTCAAGCTCCATTTTCACCTTTTTCTCCCCTTGCCGGTTGCTCGGGCCGTGTAGAGCACATGCACGTAGCGACCCGTGGCACCCTCCTATTCTAGCCGCTCCCATCTGCATTTCCCTCGGGCATCCTTGCAGTGGTCGTGACTGGTCCCCATCCAGGAGAGGAGAGCTGCCTAGCCACTCTTCAGTCCCTCTCCACCCCGCCAACCCAGGCTCATTTCGAACATGGGTCACCGGCATGGCACAAAGTGTGGCATCCAGTGCCTCAACCTCAACGCCACCAGGCCGGCTTATTTGATAACTTTTTATAAACAGACCAGCTAGTGATAGTCCCAAACACTGCTCAAAAGTTGAGTTGTGTAGGCCAATAAATCTTCCCTTCTGATCCTTCCTGGACTCCCAGTAGCCTGAGATGAGCCACTCATGCAGCATGTTCTAAATGTTCAAGTCGGAGGTGCATTACCTTGTTTTCTGCAATTACCTGTAATCGTTGTTGGGAATTATTCGCAACCTCTGTAGCATGATTGGCTTCTTTTGACACTTCAGCAAGTTGAGCATCCACAGAGGAAAAACAGGTGTAGAGGCCTTCCACTTTGTTATCGAGGTCTCTACGGCTTGAAAAGAGCAGTATTCAATGGTTCAACCTCAGTACTGCCACGCGGCTTGAACCGCTTCACCTCAGCCTGTTCTGGCAGCTTTCCTTGTTTGCCCTTGCCACTCTCCTGCTGTAGCGCTTTGCCTCAGTTTTCCCATCCTCAGGTCAGGCAAATCTGGTATTATTTGATGCAGTATATTAAACTCTATCCAATGCAATAAGTTTTGTAAGTCACTGCTCACTTAATTTCATTTAATTTGCTAATGATTGCCATAGGAAATGGAGCCCTGTTCAGACCATCCTGCTTCATTGGCTGCTAGCCACACACCCACATTTTTTATCTATGCAAAGAACCTATCTTTCTATGTAAAATATCTGTTACATTTGCCATGTGTCTGTCAAAGTTTAAGCCTGTGTCCAGTGTGACTCCCAGGTATTTGAAATGTGGCACTTGTTGAAGAGCAGTTTGATATGACATTCTTATGCAGAAGTGTATAATAGTCTTTGCATATCTTTGAGGTGTACAATAAAGCATGGCCTTTGTCTTCTTATTCAGGAACAATCTTTGATTCAAACCAGTCCTGCAGTTTTAGAAACCCAGTGATCATTTTAATTTCATGATGTTATATTTGGGTCAGCATTATAAATTACTGCATCATCCATTTACAGAATTATTTTTCAATTTAGGCATATTTTTGGCATGTCATTAACAAAGATGGTAAAGAAGAGGTCCCAGTATGAATCTTGTGGAACACCGTATTTTACTGGACATGGGAAGACAAAAGACCTTCAAGTCTCACAAGCTGTTTGCGATCTGTCAGATAATTACTGAACCATTTTTTTGTTGGTTCTCCAACTCCTGTGCTATCCAGCCTGGCCACCAGGAGGAGTGGTCCAGCAAATCGAATGCCTTGTCAGGCCCACAAACCACACCCATCAGGCAGCTTCTCTCCATTTTCAGGAGTAGGTAATTTGTGAATCTGACCAAGGCAGTCGACATCCCACGTTCCTCTGGAAGCCAAACTGAGACTCAATGAGCAGCTGGTGCTTATCTAAATACTCCCATCAGCTGGGAGTGAACTAGCTTCTCTTGTATTTTTTTTTTTACTCCCCCTCTCTCATGGCTCTCCCCATCTTGGGAGACACCTATGGCCTTGCAAGCCCTCAGCTCACCTGCCAGGTGACCAGAGCAGTCTGTCCCCATGGAGCCGTGGCTGTACCCCCAGGCGGGTGCAGGCGGGGGCTTCTCACCCAAAACATCTGCTTTTGTCGGGGCGCTGTCTCTGGGCCTGGCAGGGGCATTGAGGGTCGGGGCCTGGTGCTCTGTCTCCGGGAGGCAGCGAGGCATTTTCCTATTTCCTCCTGACGTGCCATGTCCCCAACATCAAGGTGCTAAGGCGCTGATGTCTGGCACGCTGCCCCTCCGTTCTGCATCAGACTTGCTGTACCTTGGGTCTCCACCCGGGCCAGGCAAGAGCCAAGCTCTGGCACCCCCTCCCCGGAGAGCGGCGGTCCCTAGGATGCTCAAGTCCTCTCCCGGTCAGCCTCCAGCTCCCGGGCTCATTCCGAACCGAGTAGCTGGCGTTACTGGCGGAAATCCAACAGCTGCACGACGAACCTTAGCTTCTCTTGTATTTTACTTATGAAAATAACAGAGATATCGGCCTGTAACTGTTTAAAACCTGTGATCCAACACCCTTGTATAATGGAATAACATAGGCAGCTTTCCATAGTTCCGTGAACTTCACCTTTCGTGAAGGACAGATTTAGTATTTTATTATGGTATAGGCAAAGCTCATTTGCCCTAGCTTTATGAATTTAGCTTTGATCCCATCTACCCCAGCCCTTTAGTCACATCAAGGGATTTCAGGCACTTAAATACTTTGTATCTAGTAATAACCCTTAGGTGGAACCAGCTCTATTTATTTCCTGTCTTGATTCCCCTTTATTACTACATGGTTTCAATTGATACAAATAATTATCTAGGTTCAGTAAAGGACTGACTGAAACGTCAGCAATTTCCTTTTGTCAACCAATTCCTTTTCCCCATCAGCTATTCTATTGGCTTGTGCTTTTTGTAATTTCTCCAGAGGTCATCTCTTTTATTAGGGTCACAACTTCCGAGCTTATCCACTTGTTTGTTTTCCTCTTATTCTCCTTGTTGAGGGGCCAGTTTATCAAAACATGATCTAGAGTTTTGAAAAAATTCTAAAGCCTCAATTACATCTTTCATAGCATTTAATTGGGTCCAGTTTATTAAATTTGCTTTTAAACAGACTTTCTAAGTTGTGGCACAAGTTTCTGAATTTTATTTGCTCTGGTACCATTTGGGCTTTTTGTTGCTCAATATACAAAACACAGGTGCATGGTTGCTCATGCTGTCCGGTAAAGTACCCCTGACAGAAATGTTTATTTTTATTGGTCAAAATCCAACCAATCAGACTACCCTCATTTGTCTTGTTATTCTGTCTAGTTTTCTTCTGTTATAACCTAATCTAGCTGTACCTTTGACAAGGATCCTTTGTACTTCTCATTTTGTGGCCTTAACCAGTTTAGAGTTACATCACCTAAAATTAAGAATTTGCCATATCTCCTTTTTGCAAGTATTTTGACTGACTCGTCTGACTTCATGAACTGTTGGAGGACTGTTTAAAATTCACAAATGGAACCTTCACGGTCATGAATCGGTTTGAAAAGAGATGCCTCCCTTCTATCCAGGTTTGGAACTAACACCTTCTGTCTGGCATAGGAGGAGAAAGTTTTCTTGTTTTGGGATGAATTTTACTCGAACTGTTCAAAGCAGTTTGGAGGACATGCACTGTCCTGTAAGACACTGTGATTTGGGGACTTTAGTAATTGGTGAGCCTGGAGTACTCACCCCTGGGATACATAAACCTGATGATATTTCTTTACATATTAGATAGGTGACCTGTTTGTCCATAGCCCAAAGAGGGATGGACAAGAATGTTGCTCTTTATACCCTCTAAAGGTTTTGGGGGAATTCAAATCCAACAAGTGATCTAGTAGCAAAGCACTACTGTGGAATGTTGACTGTGCTGTACGGTTTCTACACCTGCAGCCCCAGTGGACAAATGTTTTTCTGTCAGTCTAGCTTGTTAGAATAAAACTTACTACATGGCTCTGTTTCAATTTGTGGACAGCTTTCTGTGAGTGGATTGTGTGATTTATTGGTGCCACCCCCAGTGCCATGGCCCACCCGTTCCCAGTAAAATATGTGTATTTTTGTGCCCTTTCTCCCGGGACTAGAGCCAAGAAAATACCCTAGACAAAGAAGTATGTGGACTATCTGGTGCCCAAATGCCATCTGTGTTGTCACAGTGAAGAAAGAAGGGTCTTTACTACCCTAGGAAAGGGTGACATCTGTATGAGATCTGTGTGAGCTGGAGTTGTGCTGTCGGCTTCAGTTGGAGCAGTGAACTAGTGATCCCTGATATCTTCTCTAATCTTTGTCTATCTATCTGTCGGTCTAAAGTGGACTGGGTGCCACCCCATTACTGCTACTTTCTTCCTCCCCTCCTCAGGTTGCCGCCCCAATATATAAAATTTACAATAGCAGACTGGGTTGCTCACCATGGTACAGTTTATTTCACCCTACTCCCTCACTCCCCTCAGGTTGCCTCCTCCCAAAAGAAACAGGCAGTGGCACCAGTGTGCTCACTCCTGGTACCACTGAAGATCATCCTGACACTGGGGTGCCCAACCCCTAATGTCGGCTTGGTTCCCCCTGTAAATAAAGAAAATCATCCTTCGTTGATTTTTTGTCATTAAACCCATAGAAAAGAAAATGTCCCATTGCTAATCTGAGTCTCCCAAACCCCGTCCTCCCACCGACCCCTACTCAGCAGCCGTCAACCCACACCCCACACACACCTCACTCAACTAAAATTGTCCCAAGTTGTAGATCCACTCTCCGATCAAAAGACATCTTGCTGGTGGAACTGTCAACTGTGATAGTGCATCAGATCAATTCTCTAATTAAGGAGAGGTGCTGAAGTTCCTAGTACTATCTTCTCCAGTGGCACTGCTCTAATTGACCCCTTATCCATTTCCACGAGGTTTAATGACTTCTTCACGGATCTCCACAAATACACCTCTTCCTAAGTAACGCCTCCTCTCCCCTTTCCCCTCACCACAGGACAGTCCTGGGCTAGGCCTGCATTTCATTTGAAAATGGCCTCTCTCAAAGAGGTCCAGAGGCTGCTCACTCAACTGAAAGCACATAGCTTCCCTGGTCATGACTTTCGGGAACAAAATTTCTCAAATTGAGGAGCTCCTGCCCTTGCCGCCCAGTCCATGATCTAATCTATCGCTCCATTCTCTCGGTGTCGTCCTGGACAAGTGGATGAGTTGCTGTTGTTGTCCGGTACATAAAGGTGGTTCCAAGACTAATATTGAAAATTTCCATCCCATCTCTAGCCTCTGCCCTTGGCAAAATCCAAGAGAATTGATATAATCACCTGCAGGACTACCTGAACGCCATGCTCATTATCCCCTATCAGTATGGATTTAGGAGGAATCACAGTACCCTTACTGCATTGATAAAAGTTACCTCTGACATTTACCAGGCTATGGACCATGGGTCTACCAATGGACCAATTTTGTGGACTTTACTAAAGCTTTTGACCTGGTGAATCATGGCCTTCTATTTCATCAGTTCCGTGCTCTTGGTTTCGACTTCAGTGCCTTAACCTGGATTGAAAATTACCTTTCCAGCTGCTCACAAAGTGTCAAATGGTCTGGCTCTGTCTCTAAACCAAAACCAATAACCCACGAGTCCCCAAGGCACCGTCCTAGGTCTTGTACTATTCTCACTATTGTCAACGATCTACCCAACTTCTGTGGAGGAGCATTAGTTCACTTAGAGGAGCATTAGTTCACTTATATGCAGATGATGGAATTATCTACCACACCTCTCCTGACATTGGCTGGATTAACAGTGCCTCGTCTTCGACTTCTCCTTAGAGGTTGGTTCTGTGGAAAGCACCTTGTTTTGAATTCGAAAAAAACAAAGTATATGCTCTTCTCCCATCTCTCACTTGCCCCTCACGCTCACTTCCCATAGTGGTAATATCCTGGAATGCATCCTCCTTTAAATATCTAGGTATCACCCTTGACCTTCTCTCTCCCTTAAGTTGCATGTCTCTAATGTATCTAAAGCTCTCAAACAGTGGCTCGGCCTCCTCTATAGGATTTGTCTGTTCTTATCATCAGCCTCCTGCCTCAAGATTGCATCCTCTTCCCTTATACCTCTTCTAACTTATGGTGCTCCTCTGTTGGCCCCTGCAAACTCCTCAACCCTTTCATACTCTCCCCAGGCCCTATCACAGGGTGAATAGGTTTGCTTTGAGGTCAACTCCTGGCAACACCACTGCAATGTCCTCTCCTCCTTGGGTTGGTTACCTTATGTGTCCAAATTGAGTACTACTCCCTTAGCCTCTTGTTTAAACTGGTTAATATATCTACCTCCCCTTCCTTAGGGGTCTAATCCATCTAAAACAAGCCCCACATTCTCTCAATTCTGCATCAGTTTCCCATCTTATGAAACCTAACCTCGTCTTTGCTACTGCTCGTAAGTCCTTCTCCTATGCTGGACCATCTGATTGGAACTCACTCCTCCCAATGTCCTGTCTTGCTCCTCTCTCCATAAGTTCCAGTCCTCCTTGTTTGCCTCTCTTACTGCCTCTGCAGTATGCTCATGGTTTGGCTAAGTCATACTACACTGCCTCCAGAGCCTCTGGCTGCAGTATTGTTCTGTCTGTTTGTTCTTTAATGTCCCATGTATACCATACAAACGTTTACAAACTTTCATTACACTGTACTGCCTACCTGTATATTCTAAGCCAATTGTACAGAATATTTATATATACTTTCTGTCTACCTAGCTTTGTATAAGATGTGGTCACACTGTTTATTTTGTGTCTCTCTTATTTGTAACAGTTTAATGATCTCTGTAAACTCGTTACCCTGGTTGTCCCTGAAAAGGGACTGTACTTGTCTCAGTGGACTTACCAGTCACCAAAACTCAAATAAATAATAACAATAAATATGAGAAAATAAGGCCTGATTTATTGTATTTCAATGTGGTTTGAACTGTTGCTCATAACTTTGTCATATTTTAATATTTTGCATAATTTTCAACATGACCTTTTGGGACCCCACTTTATGAACTAGGTGGTGACATTTTCAAATCCTTCCTGAAAGGGATTGTGTAGTTGCTGCACAAAATCATCTTTTGGGCAGTATTTGAACATTTCCACCTACCAGGTACATGAGGTGAGGTCATAATAAGGCTGTTTGCTCAACAGGTCCCAAAAGTTCAATGGAGAGGAGTTCAGTTGGCAGCCAGACCTGTGTCCTCCAGAGTACCCCAGGATTGATCCTGGGTCCTCTACCATTACCCTCTTTATCAATGACATTGAGTGGGAATGTGGTCTGGACAACCTAATCATGTATGCTGATACAGTGACATACTGCAGTGATCTGCAACCTAACGCTATCTCTGCTAAACTTCAGGCCAGTCTTGTAGTATTTGAGGCCTGGTTCACTGCTAACTCACTTGTACTGAGCGAGGAGAAAATGAGGCTGTCTATTTGTGAGCGGACGTCTGGGGCGCAGGTGCAACCTGCTCCAGCTCTACACAGCCCAAGGGAATCGCATTGACAAGGTCAAATACCAGGGAATCTTCCTCATCCAGGATCTGTCCTACAAGCCGCATATTAACTTCTTGGCCAAGACCACTCATCAGAAGCTTGGCCTATACTATAGGCTGAAAACTCCTCTCGGATGAGGTGAGACAAGAATAGCAAATTGCACCATGCTTCCTACCCTCCCCACGGTGCTCCTTCTACAGTTTCTCAGGGAGAGTGAACTAAGAAAGCTCTCTGTACTCTACAATAGGGTTGCACGCTTCACTACCCACTCCCCATAGGAAGCATCACTGTGAGGTCCTTGCAGACCTTAACTGGCCCTTCTGTAGGGCACAAACTGGCCAATCCTTTACTATGTCTGACATACAAATTCACTGCCGATGGCCCTCCACCCAATCTGCACGCCTTGCTTAACCCCAAGATCCAATGCCATGACCTGCAGTCATCGACGGATACCCCCAGTGCGAACCAACTTGGGCAAAGATCCTTTAGGTATGCTGCTCCTAACCAGTGGAACCCTCTCCCAGATAACACAACAGGTTGTCCCACTCTCTGTGAATTCAAGTCTGCCTCGAAAGTGAACCTGAAGGGTTGAGTCTCTGTGTGCAGTTACTGTTGGTCCCTGTCCACTGGGCCCTCAATCCTCCCTGTTTTGGTATACAAAGAACTCTTGGGCTCCTGGCCTACTCTACCTCCTTGATCTCCCCCTACCTGCCTCAGTCATCCCTGGACCGGGGCGGGGAGACTAACAAAGTAGAGCTCCTGGCTTTGTATATTTCTCTATGTAAGATTTCCTAGTCAATTTATGTCACATCAGTTACAACAGACCTTGAGTACCATTAGTTAACATACAGTCTATTTACCACCCATTCTCAATGTGTATTGTGTAGTGTATAATTAACAAATCAACTGTATGTAATCTGCTATACCTCTATATGTAATTAAATGTCTGTACCACTGTATTTATTAATGTATGTAATTAGCTCTCGGTTCGACCCTAAAAAGGGACCTTTGGTGTCAGTGGGCCTACCCAGTTACCAAAATAGAAATAAATAATAAATAAATGTTGAAAATTTGGTGTAAAAGTACAGTAAAATGACCAAGGTATGAGTGAACACTGAAATATTTTAACATTCACTCATAACTTCATTAATTTTCAATATTTTGACTCAAAATTTTAACATAGCCATTTTTTACATCACCTGATAAATGTGACAAGTGTTTTTCTAAATCCTGGATGAGATGTGTTTTGCACTTATGCTCTTGGAAATCTATTCAGTGGGCAGGCTGACCTATACCCTGGCTAACAAAACAAGCGTTTTGAAACCAGATGGCAGTGATGGATGCTACATCTGTTGGACAATCACCCTGATCTTGTTCCATGAGACAACACCATCTCCCCTTTCTACCCCATTATCTTCCTCCAGATCTCCCAAACTTTCTACTTTTCTTCCTACTACTGTCTGTGATATCCCTCAATACCAAATGCACTACACTTAAAGAGCAAATGCTGGGAAAACTTGTACACCTCACGAGCTCCACAACTTGGCAGTTTTGCTTTATAGGTACAACAATGGGTTCACATTGGACATCTCAGATAAATTTGAAGGCCACTGGATGCCTAGCTGCCAACCCGGAGATGTCACATTTCAGCCATCCAGATGTGTACCAGGAGCTAGAACACAGGCGTATTTGGCAATATGGGTAGTGAGTTAAAATAATGGACACCAGAACATCTGTTTCAGACTCTTTTATTAAGACAGTAACCGTTCACCATTTTCACGAAATTTGTACAATGTGCTCACTGCTTAGAATTATACTCCTCTATGTACTGTTCTGTTTCCTGATGAAAAAAATAATAAAACTAAATTAAAAGAAACACCAGAGTCTATTCTTCAAAATGGAACAATGAACTTGGTACAAACCACACACTTGCTGAATGCTTTAAATATGCAGCCGCAGCTGACAGCTGTGACAAGCTGGCACGAGTTTTCCTGGAAGTGCCTCTCTAGATTCTTCACCCTCGGAGACTGCTGCTTAATACACAGGTTCTGATAAAGTACTCTGCTGGAGAGGTTGTGGATAACATCTGGCTAATCAGACACGTGATTTTGGGCTTTGTCCAATGGTCCAGCCTTTTGGCAAGCCAGGAATTCAGAGCTAAAGGCATTTTTTCATAGTCCTCGGAAGTGACTCCATCATTGTTACTGCTGGCCATTCCTTCTCCTCAAAGTTCTCTAAGGGAAAACACTTAAGCTAATGTTAATATTGATTCTAGCTGCAAAATAAAGAAAGATAACCCATTTATGGCACACTAAACAAATCCCTACAATAACTCATTGGAGAAATCCGCTCTTAACTATTTATAGCTTGGAGAAATTAACATGCACTTTAAAAAAATAAAGCGTAATTATTGGAGGACAGATGGAGATGCTAGTATTGTTTCAAGTTTGATCACTATCCCAGCTTCATTCCTAGAGGCAGACTGCAACTTCTTCCAACTTACACTGCCCCCCAATTCTTCATAATACTGTTCAACCCATCTTGTGAATTACTCTTTCACTGCTGTAAATAACACAGACTCGACAATGTCTTTCTCTTTTATTAACTTTACTGTTTGCTACATAGGAGTACATACAGGCTGAAATTGTACTTGTTATATACACTCCCATATATAACTTTGTTTTTTACCTTGTTTATTAATTTCTGTAATGCAATGATCAATAACCATACACTCATACAAGGCAGTAATGATATTTAGACCCTGCATATAAAATTTTACAGGCATTGTTACCCAAAAAGCTGATAGCCACAGTTGATCTCCTTGTAATCTTTTACAAAAGGAATATGAGGAATATTCAAAACTTACATGTCCCAAATATTGTTACCAATAACATGCCAGCCTCTTAAATGGTTGTAGGTACTTACTTAGGGAGAATAAACAGGAAGATTCACCTCAGTCACAAAGGATTGCTATTTAAACCTTTTGTCATATTAAGTCAGAATAACCAGGAGAAAAAAGACCCTGGGCTGGATATTCAAACTACGCCATTCATAGGAGCAAGCCCTGAGCTAGCATAAATAGTTGCGCTGGGGTGTGTCTGGGCGATATTCAAAGGTTGAGTTAGGCGCATTCAGACATATCACCCCATACTGAGTAGCCACAGTGCATGGCGAGTGGAACATGCGCCACCGCAAAGTTGACAGAGTGGGCATTCAACTATGGGCGCAAGTACCATGGCGCCATGCACAAAATCATGATATTCAAAAAGGTGACATGCAAATGGGGCTACAATTCATGCAAGGCGCGGGGGCCATTTGCATGTGATTATGTCCCCATTTGCATGCCATTAGCATGTAGATGCGCCGATCGAGGACTGCGCCTGGCGCCTGCCAGGCAGCAGCCGATGGGGACTGATGCCCCTACAGCCCGATCGATGGGCGGTGTATGTATAACCCCTCCCGTTACATATCCCTGGTGGTCCAGTGGACTGAAATGCCCGATCGCCGGGCGGTATGTGTAATAACCCCCAGACATAGCCCTGGTGGCTAGTGTCCTCCACCCACCCCACCCACAAAGCCCCACCACCCCGCCCCCGGCAGCGGGCAACATCCCACCGCCTGCCGCCCACCGACTGACAGCCTGTAGGGCTGCACACCCATTGGTGCAGAGTAAGAGCTAATGGGCGCAGCAGCCCATACCGCATATGACAGTCCGATTTGTGAATGAAAGCCACCAGGGCTATGTTCGGGGTTATTACACACACGCCCGCGACGGGCATTCCGGTCCACTGGACCACCAGGATATGTGGGGGACCATCGCTGCCCACGATCGGGCTGGTGGGGAGGTACATTATGCCCACGATCGGGCTGCAGGGGGCACAGGGACTGGTTGAGGCCAGCTGCTGTGTTGCGCCCTGCAATACAGCAGCTCACCTGTGGGTGGCCCAATGCACTTAAGCCTCTCGTTTTTGGCTCAAAGTTCTGCAGGCGAGGTTGGGGTTTCGCCAGACAACTCTGCACAGCCTGGCTGAATATCGGCTGTGCAGTTTATGCATGGTTCCTCCCTCCAGTTCAGCATGCATTCATTTGCATTGCGCTGTTGCTCAGCATGTTTTCTGTGTGCAACTGCCTCCTGCTGAATATCGCAGAATGAAGCAAGTTTGGACTTGCGATGGCGCAACCCTTTGAATATCTGGCCCTTGTATATAGCTCCCTCCCACCAGAACACAGCATTAAACTAACATTAAAAAGCATGTAACTTGAGCAAACCTGTCTGCTAATTACTAATTAAAATACATTGTGCCTAATACATATAGCTATAGAGTGGTATAATCTAGGTGGGAAGGCATTCGAATGGAAGTTGTAAACACAACCACCATGTGGCCAAGTACGCAGCAATTAAAAACACTTGTTATGCCAACCCCACACTGACTTCCTCCCACCAAGTCAAAGTTAATACAAATAGTTAAACTATGCTCATGAGGGAATGAACAGAAATGCTCTTGAGCATATAACAATTAACATTGGCCCACAAAAGTCAGTTCAACAGTCGCTCAGTCTCTGAGTCTGCCAATTAGATCTCAACGCATTCCTCTGTGCAAAATTCTGTTTCTGTGGCCGGTGGCATAGAGGCCGGAGGTGCTGGCCTTACCTCGACCCATGCCTGTGACCTGGGTTCAGGAACGAGCCTTGATCGCTGGAGGTCGGCACGGGAGGGTGAGCTGGATGGAGCTGCTCGGCAGGCAGCTCTCCCTCCGGGTTGGGGACATGTCATACCGGCAATGTCTGCCCCTTGTGGAGGCCAGGAGACAGTGCAGGCCATAGGTGCCCGGCATTGGGGTGGGTGGAAGGGGTCCTTAGTGAGGCTGAGACGCATGCCCCTCCACATGCATGCGCCATTCTCCCAGGCCCTCGGGAGAAAAAATGGAAGCTAAAAATGCGGTGGCAGGATGAGGGCGACTCTCCGCGGGTGCTCGCCGGGCTGGGCACCAAGGTGGCCCGGTTATTCGGGTGACAGGGCTGGGGGAGTCAGTTGGATGGGGCCGTCCGGGTGGAAAAACCTGATATGATAAAAAAAAAATCTGTCTCTGCCTTCTCCAGCCATCAGCTGGCATCTTTAGGATCATTAAATTGCCATGTTTTACCCCATAAATGATCCTTGGCCTGACTGGCAACAGAAAGGAATTAATAATTCTAAGGCTCTAAGGCATTGTCTTGTGGCGGCAAACTGTTTGCGACAAGCCCTGGTTTAACAGAAGAGGTCTGGGTAGAGTTTAATGTCCTCCCCAGTAACATTAATCAGATAAACTGCTCTAGCTGCTAGAAGTAAGAGATCATGCACCTCTGAACCAGTGGTTTTCAGCAAAATTTATTTTTTTAGTTTTTGTTGACCAGGTAAGTGCACTAGACAAACTCTGCCTATTTTCAGGCATGACCTGGGAGGGGATACAGATGAATGCCAACTGACCTTGAACCAGATTAAGCTGTTGGTGGTATTTTTAGTGAATGGTCTGAGGTTGGGTGAGAGATGAGGATCTAATTCTTGGGTTGACCCTATACACTTTAAGAGATCCCAAAGTTCTCTGGGACTGTCACAGCCTGTTTCAGCCACTGCACTAAAAACTCCACCAAGAGTGGTACCTTGACTCCTTCAGGAACTCCCTACAAGTTGGATATTCCCAAGCTCTGATCTCACTCTCTAGGGCCTCCATTCTGCCACACAGTTGTGAATTTTTCCTTGTCCAAGGCGTTTAGTGCTGTGAGTGCTGTCACTGAGTGCTTATCTGATTCAGCCACCCATCCTGTTTTATGCTGAATGGCGGCATCATGCGACTCCAGTTTTGCAGGGTTCTCTCAATTTTAGCATCCATAGCCCGACTGATTCCAACATAGTATGCCATGGCCATTCAGTTGAGGTGGTTGAGTCGCTGGCTCCAATGCTGCTTACTAGAGCTGCAGCCTTAATAGAGTTCTGTGGCGACTGTTTGATTTGGTCCTGGCTGCTGCATTTTTGTGCACCATCATACGTTTATATCAAACTGATCCAAATGCTGTGCAGAGTTCAATTTTCACACTTTGGAGAGTTCAGAATTGTTTTTCTCAAGTTCTTAGTAAGAAGCTGCTCAGTGATGACGAGCTAGTAAAAGGTGCTGCCTGCCTGGAAGCTGGCTCTCAGCACCTCCCATATATACCTTTATTGTAAAATGCTCTTCATGCCCTCTCTCTTCTGTATAAAATTTGAAAACCTCAATAAAACGACATCATAAAAAAGAAAAGCACTATCCCAAACAATTTTCTCGGGTCCTTATATCCCACCCTTTCCAGATGCCTTAGTTGACTGCACATCTCGCACCCTGATGGCTGGACTGCACCACGTGGATGCCCACATCCAGGGGTTCAAGTTCTAATTTAGAACTAGAACATCAATGAGCTCTAAAACTAAATACATAGATGATAATTGCTACCCAACTGTAACAAACAGGGCAGTTATCTTCAAGTTCATCTATGACATCCATAATCACTCTTGTGGATTATGACATCTCACCAAGAACAAGGCAGAATAATGCCACTAGATCATTATGTTTGAATAGCAGTTATGTATAATGTATGTATATATATATATTATAAAAAGTAATACAGTGTATGGTGAAAGTTGTTCTGCAAGGAAATCCATGCCTAGAAATGGGTTGTGCTGCAGTAGTGACATCAATATGTTGTGTGCTGCAGTAGTGATGTCTGACTGCAGCACAACATAGAATGCTGCCATACAGCTGCTTTCCTCTAGTCAGTCAAGCCAGAATCTGTTTATTTTTTTAATTTAAACTTAAAACTTACAGAAACCACTACAGCAGCAGTTACTAGCCTTACACTGAATCAGTAATTTGAGCCCACTACCAACCCTCAAGTGCTTCCCAACCACCAGTTCACTAAAGGAAGTGGAGTGTCTAAAGTGGGTATCCATACACTAACAAGCCTGTGTCTTCATCTTGAGTTTTCTATGGCAGCCAGAGGAATCTCGAGCTGCACTCTCACAGTTCGAGGTTGCTGCAGAAACCTCCCAATGCAGACACAGGCTTGTTCTGTATAGCTGCCCATATATTATCCTCTATGTGGTCAGCCTGTACCTTGTTGCCCACCCAAGAGGCCAGAAATAAATGTTGGTTGTTTTGCAGTCCCCCCACTACCACCACCACCACCACCATACATGAAGTGCACTGGAGGGCAGAACAATAGGAGGACATGCCTAGATAAGTAGAAAAATCCTAGTGATGTTTTAGTAGCATAAATATAGGGTTTGAATCCTAGTGATTCTAACCTGTATTTATGTTCCAGATACACTATGCTTTTTTGTTCAAAGATTTCAAAACAGGATATGTCAGTTTGGAAAAAATAATAATCGAAAATTGCATTTTAAAATGTTTAGTGAATCACACAAAGAAACATAGAATTTATGACGAATAAGGACAGCTGGCCCACCCAGTCTGCCCATTTCCCTACGAATGGATAAGCTGCAGATCCTAGTTAACCAGCAGCCTACTTCTTTTCTATCCCCACCCCTAGAATTGCCTTATGGCTGTCCCATGCATGCTTGAATTCAACCACTGTTTTGACTCCACAACCTCCTCCGGAAGGCCGCTCCATGCATCCACAACCCTCTCTGTGAAAAATACTTCCTTATATTACCTCTGAGCACACACCTCTATCTTCAAATTGTGCCCCTTGTTCTTGCACACCTCTTTTTTGAAAGATGCTACCCTCTTGGACTTTGTTGATTCCCTTGAGGTACCTGAAAGTTTCTATCATGTCCCCCTCTCCCTCCTTTCCTCGAGGCTATACATATTAAGCTCCTTTAGTCTCTCTTCATATGTCTTCCAGTGCAGACCCTACACCATTTTAGTTGCCCTCCTCTGGACAGCTTCCATCTTGTCTATGTCCTTGCGGAGATTGGGTCTCCAGAACTGCACACAGTATTCCAGATGGGGTCTCACCAGCTGTCTGTACAGAGGGATAACAATTTCCTGTTTTCTACTGGTGATGCCTCTCCTGTGCATCCCAGTATCCCCCAGCCCTCCTTACTGCCCTCTCACATTGCTTGCCCATCTTTAAGTCATCTGATATGACTACCCCCAGGTCCCTTTCCATTTCTGTTGTTGTTATTATCTCACCCACCATTGTGTACTCTTCCCTGGGTTTCTGTTTCCCAGGTACATTACCTTGCACTTCTTAGCATTAAATCTAAGCTGCCATACATTTGACCATTCCTCTAACCTTGCCAAGTCCTTCTCATCCTTTCCACCCCACCTTGTGCATCAACTCTGTTGCAGATCTTTGTGTCATCTGCAAGAGACATACTTTTCCTTCCAGTCCTCTGCAATGTGCAAACACAAAGACATTGAGAAGACCGTCCTAATACTGAACCCTGCAGCACCCACTAGTAACCCCCTTTCTTCAGAGTGGACTCCATTTACTATTACTCTCTGTGTCCTACTCTCCAGCCAATTCTTTACCCAGGCTGTCATCTTGGGACCAACTACCAGGCTGGCTAACTTGTATATTAATCTTTTGTGTGGGACTGGAGTCAAATGCCTTGCTAAAGTCTAGGCAGGCCCTGTTCACGGCCCCTCCTGATCTACTACTTTGGTCACCCAGTCAAAGAGTGTATAAGATTCATCTGGCATGACCGTCCCACTGTGAATCCATGCTCCTTGGGTCCTGTGCCCCTCTGGCCTCTAGGTACTCAACAATTCTTTCCTTCAAAGTGATTCCATCATTTCCCTATCACTGAGGTTAAACTAAACTAACAGGTCTGTAGTTTCCTGCTTCTGCCCTGTTCCCCTTTTGTGAAGGGGAATCACATCTGCCCTCCTCCAGTCCTCTGGTACCACCCCATCCTCCCATGATTTGTTAAAGAGGGTAGTCAGTGGTGTCACTGGTTCTACCCTATAGTTCTTTTAGAATTCTGGGATGAATCCTATCAGGCCCCATTGCTTTGTCCACCTTCAGTTTTAAGAGTTCTTTCAGAACCCTTTCTTCTGTAAATGGGCTGGTATCAACTTCTGTATCCAGAGTGTTTCTATTGTTTGTTTTAGGTGCCTCCCCCTCTTCATTTGTAAATACTGAGCAAAATATTTGTTTAGCATCTCTGCCTTTTCACAGTCCCCTCCCTTTATTAAGCCTCACTATCCCTCCTTAGTCTTCATTCGCTTCCTGATGTACCTAAAAAGGTTTTATCCTCTTCTTAACTGAGTTGGCTATCTTTCCTCAGTTCAGGCCTTTGCTGTTCTGACTGCCTTCCCAGCTTCCTTTTGCTTTAACTGATGCAATTATCTGTCCTGCTCCTTCTGTGATTCCTTGTATTTTCTGAATGCTTTCTTTTCTCTTGAACCTTCACTGCCACCTCCTTTGAGAACCATAGTGGTTTCTTACATCATTTTGTTTTGTTTATTTGCTTCACAAAGGCTTGTTACCTCTGTGATGGCAGTATTTATTATTCCCCATTGTTCTTCCACCCTCCTTCCTGCCTATTTGCTAGTGCATTCCTTAGGCACTCACACATTTTGGCAAAGTCAGCCCTCCTGAAGTGCAGTACTTTTGCCTTTGTATGGCTTGACTCTATTGCTATGTTTATTGTGAACCATACTGTTTGATGGTCGCTAGTTCCCAGATGGCTACCACTTCTACATCTGTGATCCTCTCTCCATCTCCATTTGAGAGGACCAGGTCAAGATTGCTCTCTCTCAGTGGGTTCCAATACTAGTTGTCTAAGGCATGCCCCTGTAGGGCATCTAGAATAACCCCACTCTTAGAAGTGGCTGCTGCAACTGCACTCAGTTAACATCTAGCATATTCAGATCACCCATCAGCAATATCTCCCCTTTATCTGCCATTCTAAATATACTTTCTATCATTTCCTTGTCCATTCCCTCCCCACCGTGAGGGGTCTATACAACCCTGCAAGTGGATTGTGGTACCATTGCCTGCCTCCAAATTGACCCACGGTGCTTCTTCTCCTCCCTGTTTACCCTTGAGAACATACTGCACATGTACCTGTATACGCAGTTGTACAAACGGCAGATTAATTTGGGGAGGGTGGACGGGAAATTGTTTAAACAGGAAAGGTGCACTAAGCCAGAGCTTGTTTCCAGATGCAACCTGGGAGCACAAGGAGCGGAAGTTAAGTGACTTGCTCAGGGTCACACAGTATGTAAGTGGGGGCTGATGGAATTCAAACCCAGGTCTGCAGGTTTGCAGCTCAGTGCCCTTAACCACTATGTTATACTGCCTCTGGCTATGACTCTTGGCATTTGCATTTTGAATGGCATACAGTGTTTCTCTTCCTTTCTGCTTGTGCAGTGAAACAGAACATTATTGCTATGCTGCCAAGTCTTTATTTTAGTTGTTTATTCTCCTCTCACTGTCTGTCTCTGTCCTTTCTCTCCAGCCCTACACACAAAGGTCTCCAGTTTTAAAATCAGAACCCTAGAACTATTTAAAATGTTCTAAATCATAACTAGATCTGTGATTTCTGACAACTAAACAGAACCAGTCCCGCCATGTGAGCTAACCTGGCATTTTGTTCTTCCAGCTGAAGTTTTTTTATGCCCAGCTGCATATGCTATTCTACCCTGATAACGTCTTATAAGCGTCCCATTTAATTTATTTATTTAAGAGTTTCACCAGGAAGGCATGCTGAGCAGGGTATCACTGATTCCAGATGCATCCTGGGGTAGGTACAAAAGCAATAAGGAGCAACAGTAATAACAGTACAGCAATGGTAAAAGACAGTACAATAATACAAGTGCAGCGTTGCAGAGTAGGCAGCGGTAGAATAAAACAAACAAGCAGGGCCACTACTAGGCGACATGCATAAATGGAGAAAAGGTGTGGCAAGAGACAAGCGCTTGACAGCATTAGCTTGATACAAATAGTGCTACTGGGCTATCCACGGTGCCACTGTCCTCAATAGGCAAGTATCACCACGTTTAACCAAGTATGAAACTCTTTTAGGAAACTAGAGTTAAACCATCACTTAGATGGGCCCTCCTCGTGCCTTCCACATTCAACGTTAGACCCCACCGGGTAAGACCAGATATCAGAATGTCATAAATACAGGGATCAGTTAATTCAGTCACCCAACCCAGTTCAGATTAAATGCATATCTAGCCTTGAATATGTAGAATGCACCTGCAAAAGTATTAGTAATCTCTCTCCTTTGGGATAAACAAGACTTCACGAATCTACACAGTTTAGGTGTGTGACCAATTTTATAAGGGCAGTTCACCCACAGTGCTCTGCTTTATCCAGTTTCACAGGGCTTTTTATCTAGGAGGAATCAAGCACTTGATTAAAGTCTCCCCAAGACAACACTGGATGTCCAGAGACCCAATAAGGCTTGTACCAGAATATGAAAGAATAGAGAGTAATTTATCTTCAGACCATATACATTGTCCATAACTACCTGCATGCCATCGAGGGCTTATTCACCAACACCCACATCTGTCTTCTCCCGCTCCACCCACATTCTATGCAGTTTCAGAGCCTCTCTGCTGCTCTCATGTGGGCTTTTTGTACTAGTGCTATATTACAATACAAGGATTTAAGATGAGAACACTTTAGTGTGCTTAATTGTGCTCCCAAACTCTCGCTACATTCCCACTGATAATTCTAATATCCTCCCCATATTTTAACCATACAAACAATACACCATTCATTCCCCTACTAACTTTAGTTCAGCCATGCCTGAGAAAGCAACTGTAATTTCAGCACAGTATGAATAATGTCAAACAACAAAATACATAACCAGAGCTAATTTCAATGTCTGTAGTGCAGGAAGCACCAGCTCACTCTTAACTTATTAGTAAAAGCTGCAGGTGCTTGTTAGTGCATCAGCATTAGGCTGAAGTAAACAGTGTGCTCCTTGGAGGTTTCACCTGTCCCTCGTGGTAACCTGCAGTCCTCAAGGTTCAGAGACTGTGTCCCTCCAATCAGGTGCTTGTTGAGTTAATTAGTGTTTTATTCCCACGTGAAGAAAGACTCACTCTATTAATCCATCATGGGGGGCCATAGGTAACGGCAAACAAACAGAGCTCCTTGCATTACCATCTGGACAGAGTTAAACCAAAGTAAAGGCGGGGAGGGAAAGAAAAAAGAATATACATCCTGTTACTTCTCCCTGCACCAGTAGCTGCAGGCAAGTTCAGCTTATGCCACAGCTCGTTTTTGATACAGTCTGTCACTTTCACTGGACTGGCATTTTGCTGGGGGTGCTTTTCCATTCTCTTCAACGTAGCCTGTTAAGTATGCTGTCAGTCATGGTGAGGCACTCCTGTGGAGTGCATATTGCCTGCTGTTGACTTCCCTATGGTCTGTGGTGAAACAGTCTCTGGTTGAGTGGGGTTTGCCAGTGGTATCAAATCCCAAAGTGTGACAGATTGATAACTCAGCTGATGCAAATGTTGGCTTAAAACGGTTAGTATTCAGGTACTCTAGAAATTCATTAGCTCTTTCCACTGACATCCCTGCAAAGAACACTGCCAATAAATTTTAGCCAGTCGACAATTACATCAACCTCACCCCACCTCAGGAAGGACATTGACCATATGGAAACAGTACAGAGAAAGGCGACAAAAATATTTCATTGTAGTACATGTCCTACAAGGAAGGTCTTAGGGAACTGAATATGTACTTCTTGGAGCAGGAAGTGAGAGACAGAGAGAGAGAGGGACATGATCAAACATTCAAGTACATAAAAGGCATTAACAAGGTACAGGCATGGGAACTTTTTCACTTCAAGAAGGGCTCCAAGACCAGGAACATGACCTCAGGCTGCAAGGAGGGAGGTTCTCTACCAACATCAGGATGTTTTCTTCACAGAGAGTGGTGGATGCCTGGAACAGCCTGCCCCAAGAGGTTGTGGAGTCAACACTGTGGGAGATTCAAGAATGCATGGGCTGGACACATAGATACATAGACAGTGTTGGCAGATAAGGGCCTATGGCCCACCCAGTCTGCCCATTTGAGCTTGTAAGTTCAGTTTATGTTTTCCTAGAAGTCTGTTCCCTACCCTGACCTCCAGAATTCCTTTATGTCTATCTCATGCATTCTTAAATCCGTGATTGTTTCAGCCCCACCACTTCCTCTGGCAGAGTGTTCCACTTGTCCACCACCCATTCTGTGAAGAAATTCTTCCTCATGTTTCCTCTGAATCATCCTCCTCCAACTTCATCCCATGCCTCTAGTCCTGGAACATCTTTTCACTTAAAATAGTGTATTCCTACACCCTGTTCCTCCCTGTAAGATACTTGTATGTCTCTATCCTCTCCTCCAGGGAGTACATGTTCAGTTCCTTCAACCTGTCTTCATAGGACTTGTGATGCAATCCATGCACCATCGTTGTTGCCCTCCTCTGAACCTTCTCTACTCTGTCCATGTCCTTACGTGGTATGGTCTCCAGAACTGTACACTGTACTCCAGGTGGGGCCTCACTAGTGTCTTGTATAGCGGAATTATGACCTCCCTTTCCTCGCTAGTGATGCCCTGCCTATACATCCCAGCATCCTATTTGCTTTACCTGCTGCCTTGTCACACTGTTTCCTACCTTGAGGTCATCAGAGATGATAACCCCAAGATCCCTTTCCTGCTTGGTGCATGCTATATCCTCACCCCCAACTGATATATTGTGCCTGGGTTTTGTGACCCATATGCATTATCTTGCACTTCCTTGCATTGAATTTCAACTGCCAAACCCTGACCATTCTTCAAGTTTCTGCAGGTCCTTCTCATTCTGTCTACACCATCTGGTGTGTCTACTCTGTTACAGAGCTTTGTGTCATCAGTGAACAGTGAAATTCTGCCTTCTAGGTCCTCATCAATGTCACTGATGAAGATGTTGAATAGGACCGGTCCCAGCACTGATCCCTGTGGTACCCCACTGGTCACTCTTCCCTCTGTGGAGGGACAGCCATTTACCATCACCCTCTGTGTCCTGCCACCCAGCCAGTTACCTACCCACCCTACTACTGTCCTGCCCACACCATATTCCCCAGTTTGTGTAATAGTCTTCTATGGGCACAGTGTCAAGGCCTTGCTGAAGTCCAGATAGCCATGTCCACTGCCCTCCCTGACCCACCTCCCTAGTCACCCAGTCAAAAAAAATTCAGCAAGGTTGGTCTGACAGCCTCCCCCTAGTGAAACCATGCTGCCTTGGGTCCTGTGGTCCATTGACAACCAGATGTTCCACCATTCTCTCCTTCAGTAGTGCTTCCATGATCTTCCCACTACCGAGGTAGGCTGACTGGCCTGTAGTTCCCGCTTCCTCTTTGTTCCCACTTTTGTATAAGGAGACTGCATCTGTTGTCCTCCAGTCTTTGGGCACCTCCGTTTCCAGTGTTCGACTAAACAGGATAGCCAGAGGTTCAGCCACCACCTCTCTTAGTTCTTTAGGACCCTGGGGATGTACCCCATCTGGCCCCATTGCTTTATCAACTCTTATTACTTCCAGTTCCTTCAGGACCTTTTTCTGGTAAAGGGACTTGTGTCCATTTCTGCACCATTCTCACCCCTTGTACTCCCTTCAGACCCATTACCCTCCTCTTCCCTCAGTAAAGACCAGCAGAAATACCTGTTCAATATGTCAGCTTTACTGTTGTCATCCTCCACGCGGCAGTCATCCTCCCCTTCAGGATCACTATCCCTCCCTTTGTCTTTCTTTTTCACTTATGTACCTGTAAAGGTTTTGTCCCTCTACCCACTGATTTTGCACAAAGAAGCCCTGACTACAGAGGCAACTACAGTGTCAAAACAGGTCTAAAACAAATGGGCAGACTAGAGGGACCTAGCAGTCTCCTTCTGCTATCAACTGCTATGTTTCTATGTCAAAGGAGATTAGGCAAGGGTTGTAAATAGCACCCTCCTCCCACCAGCTCATGAATGCACAGGTGTACCTGCTAGTCCTAATTGTTGTGCAGTTCATGAAACTCTAAATAGCACTCTTGTTGACTTTCTTTCTAGTGCCCCTCCCGGAAAATGAGCCACTTGTGCCTTCCTGGATAAAAAGGTTAAAACAGCACATAGCAGTATGTGTTAATGGCGAAAGCGTTGAACTATAACGTTTTATCTTAGATCGTCGTCCTTTTTATGTATTATAAGATGTCATTTCCCCTATTTTGAAGTCAGCTTTAGCAAATCTTTTACATTCAAAATAATAAAAGGGACACACCTTTAAATGGGGTGCAGTATAGCCAGAAAGTTTCAACACCAAGCTGTGAACCTGGAGACTCAACATACCGGGCTTTGGAACCCCCAGTTGCCACTTCTACCCATTGTATGAGCAAGTCACATAACACTATGTGCTTCCAGGATGCACCTGGAAATAAGATGCAGCTCACTCTGGCCATAAAAGATAAGATACATTAAAACATTACTATCACCAGGCCTACATATTCAAAGGAGATGCACAGCATCCTGGAAAGTGCTCTGGCCTTGCGATGGCAAGGGCAAAAAAATGTGGGCAGTGTCAAGAATGCCCAGTCATGCAAGAAATAATGTATGTGGCACAGAAAAGGGACGGGTACCTGAATATGCCGCACATGTGCATATTCAGCCAAAATGAGTGGCGATGTGCTGTGTATCCTACATCTGTGCTGCGCAGTTAGGCAAGCAGAGGACTGCCCTAAATCAGCAAGCCACCCACAGGCAGGCTGCAGATCTGCAGACAGGTGACCCGAGACAGCCCTCGAGGCGCACCAGGATGTGTTCCCAGGCACCCACACCGGCAGTCATGCCAAGACGGAAGTACCAAAGCTACAACCTCGCTGTGCATGCTCACCGGGCACTGGTGGGTGACACCACCAGCACTGCCCAGTCAGCCACCCTCTTGACCACACCCTGGTCTGGGACACCCAGCTGCCACATGCTAGTCAGGCCCCCCCACAGCACCCAGTGGAGAAGACTGCTACAATGCAACACATATACTAGGTACCATGGCGTCTACCCATGTGGCCATCAGAAAGCCACCCAGTGGCAGCATGTGCCCATGGTGACATCTGGGACAATAGTGATCAGGATGCATGGCAGGCGATGGTAATGGTGGCAGCATGGCATGGGTCAGAGCACCAGTGGCACACCATAGGTGCAACAATATGCCTGTGCCAGACCCACATCACCAGGAACCACGTATATCACCGATGCCATCCCTGCAGTATGACAATGCCACAGAGGCCCTGGGTATGGGTCACTGTGGTGTACTGGTGGTGAACAATACACAACTGTAGGCAGTGTGGGTGGGGTGGCACCACCTGTGGCCTGGAGGCGACAGGGTCATACCCCAAGGACACTGGACCCTTCCCTGTTATGCATGTGGCCACCTAGGGCACCGAACATGGCCATGGGTAGTAGCACTGCAAACCTCTCAACTGTCACACATTATGGGTACAGATCTCATGGTATCTCTCAGACACCTCTGATCCACACAGAGTGAGTGACATTACTACTGACCACTGAGACTGTTATGCAGAATTGTATAATAATGTGAGATGCTAGGGCATCAGCGCACATTAGAAATATTAGTGCACTTATTTCACAGTATTCCAAGCTGGCAGTGTCAAGTCTGATGTGTTACACATTTTGTCCAGTTGACACACATCTTTGCACACATTTGGGTGATACCCTGTCTTGGCTTGATGATTTGTATGTACCTTGCATCCTCCCAGGTCGCACCTGAAAATAGGCACTTGCCTGTCTAGTGTGCTTACCTGGTTAACAAAGGCAAATAAATAAGATGGTTGGGAGGTGTAGCACTGTATTCGGCCAATGCAGTTCACCCACACACAAACATGCCTTCTCACCTGCCTGCTAGGGCTGCAATACCTCCTGATCACCTCTGTGGAGTGGAGGTGCTGCCCTGCAACGTTGAAACTGTGCATGCCAATGGTATAATGGCCTGAATACACTCAGTAATGAGATGCAATGTGTTGTTTGGGCACTAACTGTGCAATGGGGTAATCTGCATATCTTGGCTGAATACTGTGTACCAGTGCATTGTGCCAGTGGCATCCTATCATGCAGTTCCATATGCTCGCACTGGTTTCACTGCCATGCATCTCCCACTGCAAGATTGTGCATGCTTGGGATATTCAGCCACACATGCAGTCGCATTCTACAGTGCATCTTCTGAATATCCCACTGTTTTGTGCGGCGCAGTTGAAGTGTGCAGCACATTCACTTGTGTGATGCAGCCTGTGGAGCCCCAGGTTTCTGTCTACATTATCAGATATTTTTGAACACACATTATTTTGCTTCCCTTTTATTCTGACTGAAGTGAATTAGCGTGCATCAGACACTACTTTAAAGCAGCAGAGAAATAATGATGAAAACCTGGAGATAGTCACATTAAAAGAAGCACTAATTCTAGCATTAGTCTGCTAAATGAGACTCAAAATAGGAAAAGATGAATTGTAAAACTTAAGACAGGAGAAGTGGGGCAATCTAAAATAGAATAAATAGTTATAGGTTAAAAATAACCTCTACTGCTACTCTTTACTAATTAGAAAAGAATGTGCTTATTCTTAGACAGAACAGCCACTAGCATCATCTGGCCATTTCCAAATATATAGAGAGAATATTGGATGGGAAACTAGGCACAACCAGTGTGTTCTGCCACACAGGGGTTGGATTCCTTCTGACCTCCAGAGCAACGCTCGAGAGGTGCATGAGAAAACAGAACTGAGGTCATAGAACACTCTGGTTGCACATAAAGTTGCTCATCCTCTATTTTTTTTTTTGTATAGTATTATGTGAAATGTGCACTGAGGTTCTTTCACTTTCAGAACACGGACTTGTGCAGTCTCTAAGGTTTCAGAATGCTGTTGTACCACACACATTTTGAAAGGGATGACATTTATACAGAACAATGCTCTACTATACACTGTAATCTTTTATTATATTTTAAAATACTTGAAATATTTTCAAAATTATAACATTTGAACTGAAACATAGAAACTTTTTTTTAAATGAATGTTTGGAGTCTCATCAACATGTATAGATCATAATGACAGTTCTCTTGTGTCAGTGAGATGTCTAATCATGCATCAGGATATAGTATGACGTTTAGCAATAATGCCCAACAGGATGTGTGTCATGCTGGGATAATGTCACACCTCAGGTGTGGTTGGGCATGAGGCCGTAGCCAACTGCGTCCAATACCGAAGTGACGTTATCCCAGCACGACCACACACCCTGGAGGGCATTATTGCTATTATACAATGGCTCTTATATATAAAATAGTTTTAAAGAATGTTTTTATTAGAGTGGAAAATATTTGTTTCTTAAGAGACAAAAAAAGAGGGTAGCCATAATGATGACAGTAGACCCGTGATGTGCTGGGATAACATCATGGGTCCAGTCCCCAGATTGACCAGAGACCAGGATTTTCTTGCCATTGTATAATTAAGCAATAAGGCACGACAGGGTGTGGTATATCATGGGATATTGTCACACCTCAGGTTGTTGGGCACAAGGCAGCAGGCCGGCGAGGCCCAACTGTCCGAGAAGTGACGCTATCCTATGACACACCACACCCTGAAGTGCCTTATTACTATTATGAACTGGTTTATCAGTTTTGTTAGGAAAAATAATTAAAAAAAATTAAAATGTTTTAATGCCCTTTTAAAGTGTTGGAGGAACATCTTTAAAAAGTTCCTGGAGGGCTTTTGGGCAGCAGGTGGCACTGTTGCAAGTGGAGTTCATGTAGGAGTGCAGCTGCAAGTGCCAATATGTTGACAGGAACAGTGACCGTTGTGGTCTGTGATCTGCTCCCTCCACCCCCAAATGATGCTGTAATTATTGGAAGCCTAGAGTAAAGGAAAACGGCGATGCTTCATTTTTAAGGAGAAGGTGAGGTTAATAAACAAGTTTTTGTAATTGGGAGGGCCATTGCGATATCGGAATGTTTTCTCCTCAGAGCAGCCGTTAATGAGCTGCGTGATAAGCGTTAAGTTATTTTCTCTGTTGGGAGCAAGTGCTTTTTATGAATGCTGCAGTTGGCGATCGCCCGTTATTATTGTTTCAGCTGGCGGGTGTTTTGTTTTAAAAAAAAATTCTTTCTGGTTGCTGACACTCCTACTGCATGAAAACAAGTGAACTGCCTCATACTGACTGCAGTTTTAAGCGGGTTCTGTAGCTGGCACTCGCCCTCAGATAGCTTTGTTGTGGTGAGGAGGCTGGTGGCGGAGCTTTTAAGGCCGTGATGATGTAGCTAGATATCATCACAGCTTCAAAGAGCTCTCAGCCAATCAGATTCATGTATTTACGCCAGTTCATAATAAAAATTATAGGACTTTAAAATGTAGTGAACTGGTTTATGTTTTATTTTAATATTACCAATTATTATTACCACTGTTACTGATTGCTACTAATCACATTATGATGTTTGACAGTGCCTATTTAGCTGCTATTGATTCCCAAACTCATGTATTCTCTCCTCCTTTATGATGAGGATACTTGTAAATGAGCAGCTTTTAGCTCAAAAGTTGTAATTCAGATTATTCAATAAAAATACCCATATGAAACTTTTTATGTAAATATACTGATAGCTGTAGTAATGTCTTATTGATACATCTACTTAGCTGACTCAATCTTTCATTTTAAAAATTAAGTCTCTAGCCCTAACAGTTCCAAAGTTATCACATTTTAAGGAAACTATTTTTGAAAGGTTTAACTTTGGAACTGTTGACGACAACGAAGATAAGGATCCTCGATGCTAAATTTTAAAATTAATTATACCATGTCACTCTTAATTTCACTGCATTTTGGCCACTCCTTTCCAGCCCCTGTTCCACACGGACAAGCCCTGCAGTTTTGGCTACGCCTCTTTTCCTGCCCCATGGACATGGACAAGCCCAGCCATGACATTTAAAAAAATGTATTAATTGCAGTCTAGCCATACAATAGTTTATGGTGTAAACAAAATTCATACTTTTCTGGCAACACACTGTTCCACATGGACATGCCAGCACATTTAAAAAAACCAGTATTTATTGCACTCTAGACATGCAATAGTTATAGTGTAAACATAATTCATAACTAGTATTTCATAACGGAATTGCACGGGTGGAAAATACAGAACACATTAAATTGCACATGCTCCAAAAAACATCACATTCATGATTAAATCGCACTAAAGTCCCACAAGAAAAGCATTCATTCTATGGTCCTCAAAAACATGATATTCCACTGCACAGTCCTAATAGGCTCAAAGTTCTGAGTTAAGCGGGCCAGGGTCAGACTCTGCAAAGAGATGTAAAACAAAAGACAGGCTTAGCGTTTGTAACCCCCTGTATGTTTTATTATGCGTATTGTGTGGCTGTAAGACTATTTGTACTTTGGGAGCCCCACACCCCGTTCTATTTCAGATTTGTCTATGCCTTATGCTTACATGTATTTCTATTTCAGAGTTGTTGGTTTATTAGTTTTAAGATCCTGGCTGTAAGACTAGCTGTACTTGTAATTCCCCCGCCCCATTCTATTTCAGACTTGGCTGTACTGAGTTTTTGTACTTTATGTTTGCTTGCGCATGTGCAAGAAACAGTGCCATCAAGAGTTTTGAAGGTGTGTCACCCTCTTCCAATTCAGTCAGTGTGTTGGCAGGCACGTCCCTGTCTGCCAATACATGCTGGAAGCTGTCTATGACAAGCTACAAAATGCAGTGGCATACAATTGAAAGGGGGAGCTAATGCTACCAGTGAGCTGGCGATAAGATATCAGCCTGCTCATGCGCACACTCCCCCCCACCTTTGCCACAAGCAGCATGCACAATACTGCGTGCGCCCCCTCTACTCTATAGCAGACGGGGTGCCTAATCACGTCGGCTGTGCTGCGCTCCCCAAAGCCTTCCAAATGCCATGCTGGGTGCCTATCCCAGCGTGGCAACTCAATAGTATAGCCAACAGGTGCCCAATCCCCTGTCTCTCACTGCCCCACGGTACAGGGTGCCATGCTGAGAGCCCACCCCAGCGTGGCAACGATCTCATGGCTGACAGGGTGCCCAACCCCCAGCCGTCCTGCCATGCTGGGAGCCACCCCAGCATGGCAAGCGTCCCAGCGTCTTTTTTTTTTTAAATACCTGAAAATTAAAACGGTCCCACGGTGCTTCTCCTGCCCCTCCCACAACCTGCACCCACCCACTCGCACCCGCCTCCCCACACCCTCCTCCATACTTACCTCCGAGTCTGTACGGCGATTTTAGGTGGATCGAGGAACACGTCTACACTCTTCAAAGCCGACCCGTGAACTGAGAAATGCTAGTAAGCTGTATAATGGGATAGATAGGGGTTTTCAACTGTTGCATATCTCAGGCATTTTTGGAATTTTTGCAAATTTTCAACATAGGGTTTCTGGGACCCTTCTCATGAGGCCGTCACTGTCATGGCGTTATTCAGGCCTGAAGGATGATTTTGCAGTCACTGCGGCGAAATCACCTTTCGGGACCGATTAGAAACGACACTGCCAGTGTTCATAAGGTAGGCTCTCAAAGAAGCCTATTTTGAAATTTGTGGAAAAATTCAAAAACTACTGTTTTACTGAGCATGCGTTGCACAGTTCCTACGCACGCTTGTAAGTTCGCAGATTTTCAATATTTTCACTCCAGATTTTCAACTGCCATTTACCACACCTTGGCAGTACTGTACAGCTGTCATTTTTCACCTCACCCAAAAGCGTGTTTCCGCCCATGTAGTGCACAATGGCGCAGTCGATATCGCGAAATCAATGTATGGAACACATTAAGAAAATCAGTGACATTGTTCATGAGCAGAGAATGGCTATGTTGAAAATTTGGTGAAAAGATCTAAAAAATGACTGTTTTACTATGCCGCAGCGCTAGTTCCTATGCATGCTCGTAAGTTTTGCGAATTTAATATTGTCACTCCAGATTTTCAACATTGCCATTTTATTACACTTACTTATGAACAAGTACAGCTACCATTTTTCATATGCAGCCCAAAATGTGTTTTCACACATGTAAGCGCATAATAGGTGCTGTTGGTGTGAAAGCAATGTTTGGGACAGATTAAGAAAATCACAGTTACACTGTTCATGAGCAGAGGTCTTAAAATGGCCATGTTGAAAATTTGCGATGAAAGTCCATAAATGACTTATGAGTGAGCATTGCGCAGTTTCCATGCACCCTCGTAAGTTCATGACTTTGTAATATTTTAAGTCCAGATTTTCACCAGTGACATTTTTCCACACTTCCTTATTTACAGTACAGCTGTCATTTTTCACAACATGGCGAAGTGTGTTTCACACTTTCAATGCAGAGATGTGTGGTCGCTGTGGAAATCATTGTTGGGACAGATAAAGAAAATCACAGTGACACTGTTCATGATCGGAGGCACCAAAATGCCTGAGTTGACAATCTGCTGTAAAAAATCCCAACCTAATTATATTACGGGTGTGCGTTGCACAATTTCTATGTATGCTAGTGACTTCACCATTTTTCAATATTTTGACTGCAGATTTGCAACATTACCATTTTACCTCCCCATGAACAGTACAGCTGTCATTTTTTACATCCTGTTCGAATGTTTTTGCACCTGTGGTGCTAAATGCCATAAGTCGCTGTGCATAAGCAGCTTTCGGCTAACAAACTGATATTCCCGTTCATGAGGTGGGGCCACAAAAACCATGTTGAACATTTGGAGTGAAAATACCAACGAATGCCAGAGGTATTTGGGTTTCAAACCATACGCCCAACCCTGTAGAGAATGACAGGCATCGGGGTGTGACTTGGGATTCTTGCCTGTAATGCTCATACCATTCCACACCCTGCAGCCAGTGAGAGGCATTGAGGTATGCCTTGGACTCTTCGGCCCCAAAGTTCACCCCATTCTCTATGTAGCACCCATCTCACGTATTTCCTAATGGAATGGGGTGCATAAGAGCCAAAGACCCTAAGGAACACATCGACACTTCGTCCAGTGTCTGCAGGTGGTGTGGTGAAATGGCGTGGCCGTTATGCCCGACGACCCAAAGGTACACCCCAATGTCTGTCACTCTCTGCAGGGTGGTGGTGGGGTTGGCTTCAGTTCTATACTTCACTGCCATTCTATTATGCAGCTCTGTAACTTCTATACTACCACTGCCAGCAAGCAAACATTCTGCATTGACAAATGCTTGTTTGTATCTGTACCGTGGCGGCTTTTTCCTAATTTTCAGTATTTGTGCTATATTTCTATGTTTTCTAACTTTGGTGACGCTACGCAGAGATGTGCAAATATGTATTTCTGTGAGGTGATAGCCACTTCGCTGCACTATGCCTGTGCGCAGGAGGATCCTTACTCTCCGTATCTCCCTGTTGAGGCTAGAACGTAGTTTTGAAAGCTTGGTGTCTGACCCTTGAGTATTAGCTGAGACATATTATTTTATATATGGGATAGTGCATGAGTACCAATTAACAACAGGGCTATTCTTTCACAGAGTGCGCTCTGAGTTAATCTGTCGTCATGGTACCAAGGGGTGAAAGAACAGCCCTGCTGTTAAATGAATGCGCATGCACTGTTCTGTATGAAGAAACGTCTGTCTCAAAAACAAAAAACTACAACTTTGTTAAAATAAGACTGTCAGATTGCTCGCGCGAGGACACTATGTGTGGCGATCACACTGCAGCAACTGTCCTTCGGACGTCGCGTTTGTTTCTGCTGCACTATGGGCATCACTAGTGCAGCAGAACAACCTATTTGAGGCGCTAGATTTCAGTGAACAGCGGCGTTCCACTATACATATGGTTGAACACAATCGTCTGCATCAATACTATTTTTGTCTCTATATATGAAACTGCAAAATAGTTTGCAAAACATTCATAAAACATGTTTTCAACTTTTTTGAATGTTGGTATTACTACACAATACATATTTAATTACTAAGGGTGTAGTTTTCAACTTGTCATTCATCATATGATTGCTGAAACATTTAACCCACCGCAGCACCAGTTCTTGTTTAGCGTCATAAGATAACAAAAAGATACTTCAAGGGACTAGCAGGAACAAAAGCGTTGCTAAAGCGGACCCCAATTCAATCAAGACACCACACACTGTTTTGGGATAAAAGAGCAGCTCTTTTACTTAAACAAAATTGCATACATTACACGGACACTTGGCTTTTACGAGCCTTATATGTACATCACAATTTTACAGATATGTACTTTACATACATTATATACATACAAGCTATACAGAAAATTGTCACATGTACCTTACATGTCCCATCCTGTAAGACCCTTGGGCAGCCTAATTCATGTCCTGCTGAAACCCCAGCTCCTTAATCTGCTTGTTTGGGGAACTTTGGCCTTTAGTCCAACAGACCGTTGAGGGCCGTGCCTTTCCAAGACAGTTCACCCCTTCCAGTTGGGGCTCCTAGCCCCTTGGCCGAAACATGCCCGTCGGGCCGCCTCCTCTTGTAGTCTTGGATCCCAGCGTTTGGTGCGCCCCAGCCTGGGTGTCTTCCTCTCCGATCCCTCCGAGGGCATACCCGTGCCTAGGGTCGTGCCTCTCCAGGTGACATAATCGCAGCTCCTCTTATGTCAGAGCCTCTTACCCAGGGCCAGCCATGAATTTACTGCCATTTACTAGGTTTTAGAGCCGCGACAGATCTCTTTTCTGGCCCCAAAGTTTGCGGTGGTGGTGGGAAAACTTTGCGGTGCGGAGCTGTTCCAGGAGGGCGAGATCCCCTGGGACAGCTCAGCCTTATCTAGCCCTCTCCTGACCATCCCTATGGGAGGGTCTGGCCAGCCCATCAGGGCTCCTCTGATTAGGCCACCGCTCGGGGGCCGCCTCCTCCAGGCGGTGGTAGGCCCTCTAGCAAACACCCTCTTGGGTGCCGTGGGCAAGTGCCCCCCGGTGAGAGGCGGTGGGGCTGTTGCCCAAAGTGGACCCCAATTCAATCAAGACACCACACACTTTTGGGATAAGAGGGGCTGAGCTCTTTTTACTTAAAGAAACTGCATACATTACATGGGACACTTGGCTTTACAAGCCTCATATGTACATCACAATTTTACAGATATGTACTTTACATACATTATATACATGCACCAAGCAATACAGAAAATTGTCACATATGTACCTTACATGTCCCATCCTGTAAGACCCTTGGGCAGCCTAATTCAAGTCCTGCTGAAACCCCAGCTCCTTAATCTGCTTGTTTGAGGGAACTTTGGCCTTTAGTCAACAGACCCGTTGAGGGCCGTGCCTTTCCATAAGACAGTTCCCCCCTTCAATTTAGGGGCTCCTAGCCCCTTGTGAGAACATGCCGTCGGGCGCACTCCTCCTCTTGGGTCTTGGATCCCAGCGTTTTGGTACACGCCCCAGCCTGGGTGTCTTCCTCTCCGATCCTCAGAGGCATACCCGTCCAGGGTCGTGCCTCTCCTGGTGACACCCAATGCAGTTCCTCTCATGTCGGAGCCTCTTACCGGGTCAGCCATGAATTTACTGCCACTTCATACTCAGACAAACAGTATCTCCCACTAATGCCCAAGGGATCTTACTTTTCCCAAACAGCACTGTCTGCAAAAATCATTAAGTGTGTTGTTAAGGACATCGTCCCCATCCCTGACAAATGAACCCCATCTCAGCTATAAAATCCCAAATCTGTTTTTGTAATCGTGAAGTGCCTGATTACTTCCCGCCAGTGAGGCGCAAAGACTGGACACCTCCTATTCACGGACCTCTGCGTTTTATCCATAACCCCCTGCCTTCCGCTCACCCGCCAATGTCGGAGGGTAACGTCAGACCATGCCAGAATGGTGCGAGGCAATAACTGCTTAAGTGGGACAAGTCCTCTTCATATCCCCAATTAGTCTCTTTGCCACTAGGGTGACCAAGTCATTCCCTCCCAGGTGAATCACCAGCTTGGCGATGGTCAGCTAAATATTCTAATGCCATGATTGTGTTACACAATGCCCCCACCTCATTCCCCTTTTCCTGCCATTTTATCACCGCTCTACTTCTTGGAATGAGCAGCTGCGTTTAGTATGTGGCGTGTTTTCACCCTCCTGTCGCCTCCCTCACGTCGCGGAATGACCCCGATCCATATCTGGGAGGTGTCGCCGACATGCCTGTAAAACAAAAGTAGAAACATGTGAAGTGTTCATGGGCTTTGACTATCAATCTGAACTTGTGCTGGGTTCCCCAACAGCACTTGCTGCTGATTTTCTGCTAAGGCCTTATGTAACCCATATACGCCTTTGAGCCCATCTGCCAACCTTTTATTTGATCCTTGTTCAAGCCGCACTGCACGCCTCAGTGGCTGCTCCGATCGGAATGAATGGTGTTATCACGAGGTCGGGTTTTTCCCCGCCGTCCACTAAACCCTTCGTAGGACGCGGTAGAATTGCCGTCTTGTGACCGCTTTTCCATCCCGTGTACAAACAAATGACCTGTTCCCATAGGACGACACGCCAATACTCCCTCATTGCCATCCATGGGCAGATATTTCGGGTGGGGCCCTAAACAGTTGTAATCGCCGGGGGCCACACTGGTTAGTTTTTGATTTCCAGCTGAAGACAGTCTGTCTTGCCAGATATGAAATCGCTCAACTGGAGATTGGTGTTCTGACTCTGAGAGTTGGACTGCACCAACTCAGACACCGAAGGCCCCAAAAAATGCACTTGTGTATAGGGACCTGAACAGCTTGGTTTCATAGCCAGAGCTGCAAGTGACCGCTCAGCGCTGTCAGGAGGTTGGACAATTCTGGTAATCCTATGGGCTTCCTTGTGTCCACCTTTTTTTTTTTTTTTTTCGCGAGGTCTAGACATGCCCTGCACCATTTTCTTTGCAATTGAAATTGTTGGTTGGGTCGGAAATCTTCATATTTCAAGAAAGGCAATGCCTGCTAGTTGAGGCGAGGCCGCCGGGATTTTCCCAGATGTTCTAAGTGTAGGATGGGTTGAACCTGTCTCTGGGTATTGTAAAATTCCACACTTACCTCGTGACCACAAAATTGCTGGAAAGATTCATAGCTACTACATACTTCCTCCATGTCGGGGGCCACAGCGAGAGCTGTACCAGTTGCTGCAATCTTGGTTCCCTAGTCTCCAGACTGCTTCGGTATTTCTGTTGGGAACTGGTCCAGCCCGGGCTAACTGCCTGAAGTGCTGAGCTGAAATCGAGACAGGGCATCAGCTATAACATTTTCTTTTCCTGGCAGATGTCATGTCTTAGAGAGCGTTGTATAACGTAAGCAGCATAACAAAGACCACAGAAGACCTTCATCACCTCTTCAGAGAGATGTCTGCGAGTTCAATATGTCCACCACCGCCCTGTTGTCTGTGTAAACAGCACTTTCTTATTCTGAAACTTGTGCCCCACACCCTTACAGCTACCATGATGGGAACAGTTCCAAAGGGTAATATTCTTTGTGAGTCTCGTCGATACCCTCCTGTGGCCACTGTCCCATAAACCATGCTCCCTGCAGATGCCCCAAACCGATGTCCCCTGAGGCCATGTTACCATAATGCAGTTCAAAAATTGGTCTGTTGGTGTCTGCCAGATGGTGATACCATTAAAATCTTTCGGAACAGTTCCCAAACCTGTAGGTCTGCTTTATGCCTTGTGTCAATCTGATGTGGTGATATGGTTTTAAAGCCCCACCCGTGGCAGATGCCATCCGCCTCAGGAATGGCCTGCCTGGCCAGTGCAGCATGCAAAATTCAAGTGGCCTATAACAGATTGCAGCTGTTGTGGGTCACCTTCCTTGCTTTCCATCTCACCAAGATTTTTGCACAAAGAACCACCTTGTCTTGCGGTAGCCAGAAGCCCTGGCCTCGGAATCTATTTCTATGCCTAGATGTGAGAGACAAGTCGCCGGGCCCTCCGTTTTTCGGTGAGAGGGACCCCATAATAACCCATCAGTGAGGTGAAGCCTGCAGCGTCTCCCCACATGTGGTTCTCACTTGGATATCTGGTAGCAGACAAGACGGATTTGATGTTGCTCTTTGCCATCATTGCACCTTGGCCTAACTGTTGTATGTGGGTACGCCTCAAGCGTTGTATATTGTACTGTGCAATCCTCTGGGTCGATGAAGTTGATTATTGAATTACCTTTGGGTAGGACAGGTGATGTATGAGCCTATACTCCCCGCTTCCTTTTGGGAACCAGCCCCAATGGGGATACTCTGAGGTTGTGCACTGGGGGGTGGTCAAATGGTCCAGCCACCTGCCTGCCTCCACCTCCTTCTGCGATTTTCTCCCCCAGGATGTTGGGAACAAAATTGCAGACTTCAGATGCGTGCTGTGGTTTCTACCCTGGGGCAGCCTTGTATGGTATCCTAAAAACCATACTTGAAACCATCGGTATATATTTTGCAGCTGATTTTTGGGGTAACAGTCGGAGCCAGGGGCCATCCTATCTAATCGTACTGGTGAATTAGCCAAACTTCCCAGACCCTTTCCTTTTCGCTGCTTGCCCTCGATGCTTGATGTTCTGGGGTTGCTGCACATTCAGAGAACCTGTGCTCTCCCGCATGACTTGCAGATGTGCCCGTACTTACAAAAGGAACGAAAACATTTTCCTCTATTGTAGTCGTAACAGCCTTCCTCCCTGCCCTTTTTACTGCTCTTTGTGTTCCCACACTCGCTTGCTTTGCAATAACATGGCCACTATCTGTGTATGTCACAACATTAGGCCGGCCCGCATCATATAACGAACCCACAGATCTATATGTGTTTTCCCATTTGAGATTGGGTTGCCTGGATAGTTTTAGCGAAATTGCTCATCGTATTTCAACCATGCATATCCATCAAAGGAGAGGTGTGCAAATTTTATGGTATCCCTGTATTTAGAAGTGCAATTAGTTTTCAGGGTGCTTCATCCCATAAACTGACATAAATATGTCAAAGGCAGCTGCCCAGTTCTCAAATGTGAATGGTACCTTTGGTCGCTGTGGCCTCTCTTGTTTATACCCTTTTAGTCACTCACCTCTGGTTTCCCATGCAGTAAAGAAAACATGTCTATGAATTCCCTTTCAGATTTTTCCCGGACTGTCAGATAAATGATCCCTAATGGGTCTTCTACCCCAGCATAAGCCAACTCTGGGGATCCATATATCTCATTGGTTGACTTATCCCCGTTGCAGTATTGGAGTGCTATCCCTTCTCGTGGCTATAATCTCCTGCTCTTGTGAGCCTGATGTCCTATTCTCCATGTTAGTTGGGAGGGGTTGTAATGGGAGGCCCAGCACCTGTCCATACGTGAACCGCTGCCCTTTGTGCATTACCCCTTCCCCACAACTTTGGAGAAAATGGAGCGAGGCCGACTCGGCGAGGCTCAAAACCCTGGTGTTCTGTTATGCGCTTACTTTTGACCTACCTGAGCTGCATCGGTTCCTGCCATTGCAGATTTGTCCAGTGGTGTGTCCTAAGCTATCATCCACTCCTGACCCAGCAGCACCGGCCTTGCCAATGATGTACCCTGACCAGATTTATTAGTTGGATATGCCGAGGCCCCAATGGTGGGGGCATTCCCCCGTGGGTTGTTGTGAAGCCAGGGGTAAGGAGCCCCAAAGTCACCGCTGGCCAAGTGAAGGGATATTTCCTGGTGACCTGTACAAAAGGGCCACATAAAGAGTTCTGTTGCCATGGTTTGTGCCCGTTATCACCGGCCCGAGATTGAACCCTGGCATCCTGTTGATCTGACCGATTGTTACCTTCCCCCTTTCTTCCTAGGGGCTCCCCACTCAATTTTTTTGGGCCCGTCCTCCCTCTGTCCACCTTGTGCCCTGCCCTCTTTCGCTACGCTCCCTTATCTTTTGGCCATGACCATGTCCTCAAGGTTCTTTTCCTTTCTTAAGCCTTGCTTCCTCTCTCATTCCAATGGCAGCCTTTCTATGTTGTCACTATATTGTGCTCCCTCACTCTCAGATTCAGACCACACTAAATCTATTGAGCCATCGCTGGCCTGATCTTCCTCATACTCACCCCTCTGTGGCTGAGCCACGGTACTTCGCTCCGTCATCATTCTCTCCTGGTTGTGCCTTAGGTGCATTCCCTCTGCTCTGTTCTGTTTTTTCTCTGCCTCTGGTGAAGACTTTCGCTTAGTCCGTCTGCCCTGCCCTTTTTAGCAACAGATTTTTCTGAGCCATGGATTTCTAACCATCGGGCCGATGGCTGGCTACGCCTAGGCTGTCGCCCACATCATCCACTGGTTCTTGTGGCCTGCGTTCTGGCATGTTAAGGGTGTCTGCCACGGTTTTTGTTGCCCGTTTTGACTGGCTACTAGTATTTCTGGTTCTAACCGGGACATGGTTGACAGCCAATCAGATCCCCAATGTCCTTCAGGCGTTGCAGGGCCTCATGAGGCTTGGTCTTGCCCTGGGATAGCATGTGCCACAATTTGTGGCTGGCTTCGGCACCGTAGGTCTTGACCAGTGCCCTGCTGCCGTGTGGGGGTTTGGGTGGACCGATTGTCCAGAAAGTGGTTATTCTGCATTTTGGACATTTTAGCTATTGCTATGAAGAGGCAAGGCAGTGTTCAGCGATGCAATATCTATAAGATAAAACATTAGTTAATCCAATTCCTTCTTGTCCCTTATTAAGTTACGTTCTACCCTATATCCTCTCTAATTGAATGCCCTATCCTAGTCTGGAATTTGCCCCAGGCTCCTCTATGCTGCCATATCTCCCCGTTAAAACTAAACCACGAAGACAAAGAAAAATTTTTTTACACTAGAGCCACAGACCCCACCCTCGCCAGCAGATTTCTCCTTTCCTCCCCTACCAACTCCCTCCCTCCCCATACCAGGCTGGGAAGCTATACCAGACAAAAGGTTTCCACCAAACAGGGATAGAGTCTACCAGACGAACCTAGTTCAACAGGAAAACCACTGCAAAGGAAATCAAATACCCCATTCCCAGGAAAAACGCCCAGCCCAACACACACCAGGGTTATAGATACCATTTTTTTTTTTTTTTAAATAAAAGCCATCTGACGACCAGATACCTCCACTGGCTCTAAAACAGGAGAGAGGGAGGGACACACAGAAACATCCTTCCGCGGGGAAGGAAAGAGCCAGAAAACACAGCCCCACTCAGGAAGACAACAAGATCTGAAACATTAACTCCCAAACAGACAAGGAGAGAATCAACCATAAGCTAGCCAAGAGAAAGGATTTTTTTTTTTTTCTCCTTCTGAGCCCAGCTGAGAAGAATTTAAGAAAAAGGGGGAGATGCAAAACGCCAACGGAGGGGGCACTAGGAAAGGAGGGAGGAGGAAGCCAAAACTTAAAAAATAAAAAAGGAACTGGGGGGACGCCAGAAACTGGGAGGATACTGCAAACACAGTTGGGGAACAGCATAGAATGAACAGCGAACCCACTGCCAAACACTGCCACGAGGCAACCAGAAAACACCCCCACTCAGGAAGAACAAGATCTGAAACATTAACTCCCAAACAGACAAGGAGGAATCAACCAAAAGCTAGCCAAGAGAAAGGATTTTTTTCCTTTATTACTTTCCTTTAGAGCCCAGCTGAGAAAATTCTAAGAAAGTGAGGGTGGAAAACACCAACAGGAGGGGCACTCGGAAAGGAGGAGCAAGGAAGCCAAAAGCCAAGCAATACTTTCAAAAGAAAATAACCCGGGGACTGGTGGGGACGCCAGAAACTGGGAGGAATACTGCAAACACAGCTGGGGACAGCATGGAAAGAACAGGAACCCACTGCCCCAGGGAACCCCCAAAGCGGCAGGAACAGCTTTAAAAAAAAAAACTCCAGCAGAAAACCGAAGCCTCATAGAAAGCTCTCTTGGACACAGGGCAGCGCAACTGAACAGGAGCAGCAGGGGAAAATACTGGGGAAGAGAGCAGAGGGCCCACCGGAGAGGCAGGCAAGAAGAAAACCAAAACGGAACGGGGCAGGGAAAGCAAGGAGGAAAAGGGGCAGAGAAAGGAGGAAACCACAGAACTTGCCCGTGCCTAAACAAAGGAGCAAACGTCCCTCCCACGCTCAACGAACTAACACGTGCTCCACGTGAGAACCATAGCAAGCTAGGCAGGGGCAGAGGAAAAAACATGGCCATGAGAACTGGATCCCCGCCCCCGCAGATAACACAGGCCAAGGCCGGAGGAAAAAGAGAACACTTACCTGCAACAGGGAGGCAATGGCGGAAACGCCACGAAGACCGGCCGAACAGCAGCGAGACTGGGAGCAACGGCGCCGAAAAACCCGCCAGAAAAACGAGGTACACAGGCCGCAAGTACGAAAACTGCATGTGCGGGGGGGGGGCGCAACGGAGCTGTTCTTCGCGGTGTGGAGCTGTTCCAAGAGGGCGAGATCCCCTGGGACAGCTCCTTTTGTAGCCCTCTCCTAACCATCCCTATGGGGAGGGTCCTAGCCACCCTATCTGAGGGCTCCTCTGGTTGGGCCACCGCTCGGGGGCGCCTCCTCAGGCGGTGGGCAGCCCTCCTAGCAAACACCCTCTTGGGTGCCGTGGGCAGTGCCCCCCCCAGAGGTCGGTGGGGCTGGTAAAACCGTCCGACTGGTCCAGCCAACCAGTGAACTTTTTGCCGTTTTGGATCACGTCCGAGCACGGTGTAGCCAGAAATTTCCGTTTTGTACAGTATACACAATGTCCAACTCCTGACCCCTCCCTCAAATAAAAATGTACACACTCTCCAAATGCTGTCCCAGTCCTCTAATCACTAAACAGGTTACAAACATATTACTCTTAAACCATTGAAGTTTAAACGGATCGCCTACTCTACACTAACTCAAATACTGATTTGAATGGTAATGTCAACAAAAACATAAGATTTGGGACAGGCTCTCGACAAAGCTGTACATAAATGAGCACAGTGAGCATGCCTGCCTACACCCTTTCGTCCGACGATCCAGATTTTATCAAATTCGGTTCAGTGGTTTGGTGTCAAACCTACATCGGGCTATAAACCGTCAGAAGCAGGCTGCCAAAGGCAGAGGCTTTGCTTTCTGTCTGTGTCCGATGAACAGCTGCTTAAGCCTAATGGCTCCGAACAAAAAATCAAAATTATCATAAACCAGCAGAAAAGGACACTACATCCTAATACAAAGCAACAATTAAGGAGGCTGTAGAACAGCCAATCGCATATCGCCCCATTTCTCTGCTCAGAACGCGCAAAGCGGGGACCTTAACCCGAGCTCCACCGCGAGGTTTCAACTGGCTGTTCCTCTGCCCAACCGCTGCCAGGCTTGAATCGAAGGTGGGCGTGTCCGCCAATATCCAGGTTGTAAGCGGATCTGTGACGTAATGTTATAGTTTGGAAGACTTCGGGAAAGTGGTAAGTAACTGGCAGATGGGACAGGCACAGTCAGGTGTGGGGTGTTGTGCGACTTTCTCCCAGTTCGTGAGCCGTGATATTGCTTTACCATCAACACGACTACTCATCCGAATTTTGTAATTTTTAGCTTGGTTTATTGAGTACTGTGAACTTGACGAATAAAATGGAGATTTTCTTGAAGTACTGCCCTATGCCCTTAGAATTGTACTTTTTTGTCGCATAGGTTCGGCAAATATTTCCACCAGTCCTTAAATGGCCGATGTTCTTTGGGGAGTTTCCTGGACATAGTGAAATTCAAAAGGTTAATGGGCTGTGTTTGCTGCTAGGATGGTTGGTGATGGGGCTTTGTTATGTTGTTAGTGTGTTGAGGCTGCACAGAAAGAGGTGGACCGGACCCAGACATACCTCTCAACTGTACCACATTACGAGGAACGTTTCTCATTTTACTTCACAAAACTCCCTGTTCCACATTGTGAGGACTTGTCCCACATTTAGTGTTAACGTTTTAAAGCAAAAATCTATAGTAAATGATGCAAAAATACATTATTCAATTAATAACAGACTTGCTGAACATAAATGTAAACATTTTAACAGTGTTCTCAGCTTCTTGGGTAAAGATTTGGTTAAGTGTTCCACATTTTGCTCATTTGTTCCACATTTTGAGAGCCAATGTTCCACATTTGGGGTCAAAGGGTTGAGAGTATGGACCCAGACATTAGGATAGGGAACTGGGACACAACCAGTGCAGGTGGTCTGACTGCTGAGCCCACCTGTGTGTGCTGAATCCTTATTGAAACTACCTTCTTGGAAGAATAATGCCCCAGAATAATAATCAGTTTTCCTTCAAGTGCTTAAGGGTGACTACTCAAATAATTGTCTTCATATCTTCCTTATTAGACTATGCTTAAAGTCTTGGGAGTGTGTAAATGTATATATTCCCAAAATCTCCAATAGTTTTTATTGGAAGGCCCAAGATTCTGGAACCCCCCCACCACCACACTTTTCTGAGGTGCCATAACTTTAGAGGGTTTCCTTATAGAAACAAACCAATGGTTCTTTCATCTAGAGGCAAAACCAAAAACCCTTTTATAATGGATTTTCTGCCTTAAACACATGCAGTACTTATTAGGTCCTATTATGCAAATCTTCAAAATGTGCTTTACCTGCTCAGTATTTACCTATGTTTCTCATTACTTCAGATGGTACCCTATAATACTTTTATGTAGCAGCTTTTCTATGTCATGGGGTATCATTGTAAATCAGTGACTCGCTCAGTGATATTGTCCTGGATAAATAAAGAAAAAGGGTAGATTGGACCAGAAACACACACACACCAGGGTACCAACTATGCATCAGTACTCTTGTTTTCTTTTGACTGAGATAGGTGCCCTGTCACTGGCTAGCTAGCTGCAGTCTGGCTCTGCCTTTTTTTAAATCCTTGTATTCTGTCCTCCCTGGGCTCCTGGTCGGCCCCTTTCAGTCCTTTGCTCTGTCCAGCCCTCCACCCACTTTTCCTGGGACCAACCTCATTCCTTGGTCCTGTGTATGACCCCCCATGGGTAGGGCTACTTGGGGCCAGCTTTGTATTCTGAGACAAGGTTGAACTTCAGTTGGGGAGTGAGAGCCATGGTCAGCAGTGCTGGGCCTACCGCAGGGTGACAGACTGCATTCTCGTGGTTTGGGGATTTTCACTGTTTCTCCTAAGCATCATGCAGGGAAATACATCTGACGCCACAGCATCAGAGCCACCAGCCCTTTCCCTGTTACTTGCTCCAGTCTGCACTGCCAGACGCCCTCCTACCCTGAGGAGGCGAATATCCATGGGACGCCAAGCCCTCTTCCCCGCCCAAGCCTGTCAGCGACCAAGCTCATTCCTGAACTGGGATCACTGGCGTTGCAAACAGTTGCGCTATCGCTGAGCTGGCAGGCCACCAGTCTGGCTCTGCCTTTGTCGGGAGGTGGTGGCTGGTCCTCAAGTTTGGCTTCTGAAATAACAGGTGTCTAGTTAAAAAAAAAAAATTGAATAAATAAATAAACCCATTCATTATGTTTAGAAGACTTTTTTTTTTTTTGTTAACCAAGCTTTTTCTTGTTCCTGACTGGCGGATGGCACCTCCAACCCATCAGTGACCTTCTCATGGACTTACTCATATCCACCACTGCCCAGGACCATGTGTGTGGGTGGCCTGCTCTGTCAGTGCTGCATCAGTTTGCAGGAGGTTCAGGCACAATGGCAGGCCAGGGCTTTTCCCCAGCTCCTGAATTTTCTCCCCAAAGGTGCTGGCATACGATTCTTGCACCCACATGCGCTTGCGTGCTGTTGTCTGGTAGCTACTGCTTCCTTGCTGCAGGCCAGCTGTGATGTGTCCTGGCCTCCATCAGGTGGCAGACAACTAGCAGAATACTGCCCCCACCCGAGGGAGGAGAGCTGTCCCTGGGATGCTCAATCCTTCTTCCCACCGCCAGCCCCAAGCAACTGGAGTCTGTTTCCAAATCCAAGTTGCCAGCATAGAGAACAGAAACTCTACTCTTGTGCTGTCGGGCTGGCCCCAGATGGATTTTTTTTCAGGTTTTCAACTTTCCTGTTATTGATCATTTAACCGTTTCACATAACTATAATATTTGTGTTACGGTATGTTTCAAAAGCCCTATTTGTCCACAACTGGCTTCAGAATTGCTGTGTCAGTGACACCACAGTCTGCTGTCTGTGAATAAGCTGTGATAAACACCATGGCTGGGATACTCAAAGGGGTTACGCCTGGCAACTGAGTTGCATGGGCTGCAATCCTCGCACAGCCTGGCGTGAATATTGAAAGGCTGCCCAGTGCAGCGCAGTCCTGATGTGCCGGGACGCAGTGTAATCCTATGCGGCACAGATGCAGGGCCGTGATTTCATGCATATGCGGCACATCCCGAGTTCAGCCCGGATGTGCAGCGCATATGCTGGCGCAACCCCTACATGCACTGCACACAGGTGCTCAAAGTTGAGCCGTAAAATATAGGTCAAAAGCTGGCCACCCACAGGTGGGCGGCTGTATTGCAAGGTGCAGCACAACAGCCACCTGCCATGGGAGGCCACCGCCTGCAGCGAACACCGTCCACAAGCATCTGGTCCCCTGGATGTCCAGTGCCCCACGCATGCCTAATCGTGGGCAGAAGTGGAATATATGTAGTCCTATGCCTGATCGCGGGCAGTAGTATGCCCTAGTTACAATCCTGGTGGTCTAGTGGACCCCCTCCCTCCCCGTATGCCGATTACGGGCGGTAGCGAAATACATGTAAGTAATGCCGATCGCGGGCAGCAATAAGAAAGAAACAAACCAGGCCTATGTTTATTCTTACTACTGTCCTGATGGGCATTGGATTGTGTTCAGTGCCCTACTGCCATAATCGGACATCTGAACTAATAGTCACCAGGGAGCACCCGCCGACAGCAGCTTGGCTGGGTGCCAGGCTGTTCGCGGGGATGCCCAGTGCATCTATGCACATGGGATAATAATGTTATGCAAATGGCCCCATTTGTGCCATGCATAGATTATGGCCTCATTTGCATGCCCCGGCTAATCGTGGGTGATGCGCCTAAGCGCAACTGCACTTGCGCTGGTGCATCCCGTGCTCCCTCTCTGTGGCTTTGCTGGTGCAGTGCCACTGCACCACGCGCAGTCTGTGCACGACTGTGCTATATCCACGGTGCTGAGCCATGGCGCATCACCATTGAATACCCAGGTCTTGGCCCAGGCGCGCCAGTTAGGCCTGTGCCCGCACAGTCTGAATATCTGGCCCCATGTCATCAGTGAATCCTCATAGAATCATAGAAGTTTGTCAGCAGAAAAGGACCCCACTGGCCCATCTAGTCTGCCCTTGTTCCTTCCCCATAGGTAGCCCTGATGCTACCACTCTACATACTACTTACGCCCCAGTAGATTCCTGACCTTTTCTCATCAGGGTATCTATCTCTGCTCTCTCTCTTGTTTAAACCTGTGTAGCTATCCCATGCACTCTTGAATCCCCCACTGCTTATGCCTTAATCATGAAAACATTTTATGCAGACTTCATAAATAAGTGGACAAATGTAAAAATGTATTCCACAGTTTATGAGACTATCCAAATAAACTATGTTTATGACCGAAACACAAAATGAAATGTATCCCAGCACAAAGCATCATGGGTAATGTATGCAGTTTACTGTGACAAAATTTAGGCTGGCAGGATTGCAAGGTGCCTGCTTGTTAGGACTCATCATTGTATCATTCATAGCTGTTACCCCAGCTTTGAACCAGCTAAATGTCTTGGATCATTACGAACCCCAACATAGGAAAGCAGTACAAGAACCTCAGTGCAGAAATGCACAAAGGGCTAAAGTGTTTAGCACGTGTTCTTTAACACTGCTTTTATTATCAATGTAGTTTTGTGGAACCCTTGCATGGCTTCTGAGTGAGATCTAGTCTTTAAATGTTAGTGACAGTACTTACTGAAGTCAGTATCTCTTAGTAAATGGCACAAAGTGTCTGCTTCACTTATTGAATATCATACCGAAAAGAAAGGTCTCGGTCATTAAGAATTCAAGGGTTTGCAAAACTGCTGTCCATTTATCCTGTGATGAACAGCAAGCTTGTAACTGGGCAGCACATATGTGAATATATGCAACGTCATTGGCAAAATAAGTTCCTGTGTATGTCAATTTAAATGTTTCTCACAATAGTTTAAGCACAACCAGGGTTGTAATTAACTATAGAGGGGGGGGCGTCACAGGCCTTAGGCCTCCAAATCCGATTAATAGAGTTAACCAACCCTAAACGCTTAAAGCATCAGTGCAATGAACATTTTTTCACAATATACCTAGTTTCAGCTACAGTAAAGAAAATATTAAAATACCTGTCAAATGTACATGTCTAGGTACCTCCTATGTTGTGCACTACAGGGTTTTAAATAATTGATTAGCAGTTTTTTCTTGGGACAATGCTAACTGTACAGAAAGTCTTTATATAGGTTTTCTAGAAGTGTTATGTTTGTTAAACACAGTAGAGGCAAGTTTTATACATTTTCACAATGTTTTAGCACTTTTATGAGCAAAACAGCGGATCAATTTTGGAATTGAATAAATCCCTGCACTATGTGTCTTTATTTTTTGATCCTAACCCTTGTCCGTTCTATAATGCCATTTCTATGAAAATGTGGCAGTCATCTTTCTTTATGAGAAATAACTGAATTAGAACATTTATAAAATGCTCACATTTTGGTGGAATTAGAGAATTGTATCACCAAAGAAAATGGAAGATGCCTGGACTCATTTACAGTGGAAAAGGGTAGGGTCAAATTTTTTGCCCAGTTTCATTTCACCGCTGCTTTTAATACCATTATTAAATAAAATGTTATTGTTTTATTTTACAGTAGTGGTTAGGCCATTACTGTAACCTGTTAGAATGTAGTTGGCCATTCAGAATGCTTCATTTCCTTTTATTATTTTATAAATGCAGGTTTTTGCAGGAGGTGCTTGAATGCCGTGATGGTTGCATCCTTTCCTCTGGAGCCTGAGTGCACGCCTCTGCAGCCCTCCCTAGACTTTATTAGCCCAGTGCCAAGAGTCAAAGTCGAGAGGTAAAACCCCCTCTCACATAGTTGTGCTGCTTTGATTTTGATGTCAATGACAACAGCAGAGATTTGTGGCATTTCCCTCTTCCTCTGTTGAGAAACTTTAGTAATCACAGGGCACTGCCGTTTAGCACTGCACTTACATCAGAGCTCTGGAAAATGGAACCCTTTATGTTTATTATAGTATTTTAACTTCCTGTTTCCCAATGGTTCACCTTTTTTCCCCCACTGGCTATTGCCCCTTACTGGAGGCTCTGGTCCCCTACTCGGCTCGCTGCTCCTACCATCCCCAAACTTGCCCCTGGGGCGAGCCAGCGGGGCAGGTGACCCCTCTCCAGGAACACGGTCAGAGCCCTGTCTTGCCCCCCATGGTGGGGTCATGGGAGCAGGACTCCCGGCAGACTTTAGTCTGTAGCAGGAGTGGCGGCAGAGGCGGGGCCATCATTAGTGGCTGGCAATGTTTTTTTTTTTTATGATTTTTCCCTGGGGGTGGGGTGTGCAGTGACGCCAGTGTTCATCCACCCTTTATGTGTGGTGTCGGCCATGGTGGTACCACCAACCTCCGCCAGAGGTCCGCGATAGTGCTGGGCACTCACCCCCTTGGAGAAGGAGAGCAGTCCCTGGGATGCTCAATCTTTCTCCCCTGGCTGGCCCTCTGACTCCCAAGCCTATCCCCAAACCTGGGATGTTGGTGCCACAGAAGGACCCCTTGCCACTGTGCAAGCAGACTGGCCCCATGGTTCACCTTGAACCCCAACGTGATATTGGAAGCCACCATGGCTGCACTCTTCCCAGCTGGAAGTGTGTGTGTGTGCGGGGGGCAAGTGGCTGCCTTCACAGCCCACACCAGTGCTGTTCCATGATTGGCAGGCAAGGGTGTGCAAGTACCAGTTGACCCTCGCCCTCTCTCTCTCTGCAGTACCTGAGAGCCGCGGTGACCTGGCCATCCCCAGCATGCTCTAGAGTGGGATTCTGGGGCTCAAAGAGAACAAAACTCTAAAAGAGTCTTTGTTGTCACTGGGGAAACAAAAAAAAAACATAATATTTTGGTAAACTGCAGCTTAGAGTTTGGGTGGTTCCTGTATTTGCTTCCCCTCATTATTCAGTACTGCAGATGTTTGTGTGAAATCAGGATTGACAGGTAACTTGGTCTTCATTTGCTTGTGCTGCTTGTGACAAGTGATATCATAATCTGTTGTGACTAGGGATGTTGGGATGACATTTTGACAATATGATAACCATCATAATACAACAGTTATCATAATACCATAGTACTCGAGTAGTAATTTTGTACAAAAAATAAGTCTCCTCAAACTTGTGTTAGGAACAGTTGATGCAGAAGAGACAAGTGTCACTAAAAACACAAAATGTGTTGAAAGGCTTAAAAACTGCCATGATAATGTGAACCACGGTTATCCGGTATCAGAAACTGTCCATGCTATCAATACTGTGACTTCTGATACAGCGGTATATGATGAAACTGTCATACCGTGATGGCCCTAGTTGTGACATCATAATTATTTCTATATTCAACCAACTGTGATGTCACAAGCACAGGATTATGATGTAATTTGTGGAGCTGGAGCAGATGAAGACTAGGTGATGGTGGTCTCGTTTTCATGAAAATTTCATAAGTTAAGTATGAGAGGAGGGTATAGCTATATCAGATAGATACTGAATGTGAGATGTATGCTAAATTGAGTGTATTTTCATTTTTTTCATAGTTGTCCCTGTAGTGCTGGAGGTTCTTTAAAATGTCTATTTCAGTATGCACTTTTGTTTTCTTTCTTGGAGCAGCCCCTTTTCCTAAGATCCCATGCCCCCCATAGCTACTCCAAGTATGCATCACATCACTTGACATTGATTGTGTGGGGTTCAGGTGATCGGACTTCTGCATTATATGTGTAACTCAGTCGCAGTGATTGCTGCAGTGAATTACAGCCCACCGTCACTGCTCCTCGAAGCAAAACAAAACAAACAAAACCCAGGATGAGTAGACCTATAATAACACGTTGTTTCAAGCAGGGCATTTCCTTTTAAGTTCCAGGAGGTGTGGCTTAGCAGGCTGGTCCAGGATGTGTAGATCCTGGTTAGTTTACAGTGCACTGAAAGAGTGTTCTGTTCCCTGTATGCAGTTTATCTAAAACAACATGTCTGCTGGCCGGTGAGCATTCCTCTCACGGTACGCCTTAAAAACAGGTACCTTGCTCTGTCTGAGCAGTCTGGTTGTATGGAGGTTGTCACTAGGCTGGCAGATAAGATTGATCAGCTAACATAAGAACGGCAATGGGTGGGGGGCAAACCTGGGATTTACATGTGTACTGGATACCAGGTGTTTATGTTAATGAGATGTTTTGTGTTCCTTGTTTCTCTATTACACTGTATAGTTTTGGTGTTGTGTGCTTTCACTGATTATAGACTAGAGATCTGTTACTGAACTGTGGTTTCTTGAAAAAATACAGCATTCTTGTACCACGAAATGTATTTATGCAGTTTGTCAGTAACGTATAAATTGCAGAACAAGTGTACCTGACACACGCCCACCAGCAAACTCTACAAGGCAGGTAGCAGACTGCTGATGATTTCAGGGGTTCATGTATAGGCCACCCAATGACCCAGTGGAGGAGGTGCTTCGTGCTTTCTTGCTGGCAACCTGGGTTCAGAAGTGAACTCAGGAGCTGGTGCATGAGGTTGCCAGGCTGGGAGAACATGTTGCCAATGGCAGCCTGTCTCGCTACCGGATAGGAAGTGACACTTTGTGGTGAGACACTGGATTCTGCTAGTAGGCCAGGGAGCTTGCTTTCCCAGCAGGAACATGCTGTGTGCATGCAAGGCACTTCCCACACTTATACTGCATGTGCCACCTGGGGACAGGGGCAAATGTGGTGGAAAAAAACAACCGTAGCCGGAAGGTTTATCTCCTCAGGTCCTGCATCACCGACTATGGCACCTTCCTTCTGTGGATCCTGGCTCATGGAGGGGTTCTGAGAGGTGCCTCCTCGAAGGCTCCATTATGGAGGGCAGACCATGGGGATGGAGGATGGGATAGGTACCTTGAGAAGGTGGGTGATGTGGCTGGGGGCACACTAGGTGGAGGCCAGTCAGGGACGGGCATAAGCGCTTGGATTAAAAAAAAGGTATTCCTGTGCTGTGTAGGGTTTGGGTCAGGGGCAGGACTGTGCTTTTGTTGTGGATTTATTTGAACTTAGTTTCACTGCAGCCTCTGGTTTGTTCCTCAAGGATTTCTATGTAATATAGTGTAGACTTCACACTGGGCTAGTACTGTGGCAGCATCTCTAGAAGTACAGGGTTTCTGTGCAATTCCCCAGAATCACCACGGTGGTTGTTAGGAGCCAGATTGTCCTCCTGGCTGGAGAAAGGGTATAGATGGGATGGTTCAGATGTTGTTGTTGGGGATGGGGTACGGGGAATACAATGTTGTGTCAGTTTTATTAATTGTAAATAATATTGTAATAATTGTATCATGCATCTTTTTTTTTTTTGTGAACCCTTTTTCTTCTTTCCGTTCAGCAGGTGTCCCGCTGCTCCCTTAGTTACCCAGCCTCGGCACCCCACCATCTCCCTAGGACTTACTGACCTGTCCAGAGCTCTGTAGCTTACCCCCTGTAGTGAGGCTCTTGGGGTGCCCCAGTCACTGAGAAGCCGCCTTGGGTCAGCGGGTGTGGGTCCTCAGGTGCCTAAGGCCGCCATGTTGCACAGATAGGGCTTATTTCTCAAGTGCACAGCCCACCCCTGAGAATGTTGTCACAGATGGACAGCTTGGCTGACGACAAACCAGGCATGCATATGCTGTGACGCTCCACCAGTGTCTTCCCTCACGAATGTAGGCCCCCTTAGCTGCATGCACGACCAGCACCTGTGGTCACCAAGGTGGTGGAAGCGCTGTGGGGTTCACTGTCCTCCCTCTTCAAAGGAGGAAAGCATCCCTTGGATTCTCAGTCTCCTCCCCAGCTAGGCCTCCCGATACCTCAGGCTCATTCCTGAAACCTGGGTTGGTGGCTCTACAGCAGTAGGTCTACTGCTGTCCGATGAACCAATTTAATAAATGTATCTTTTTGCCAGAAAAGTTTTTATTGAACATTTTCCACACTTTCAAGATTTAAAACAGTCAAAAATACATAAGAGTAAGGCATGGCAAGCAGAAATTGATGCGAACAGTACTTCTAACAATCATGACATTTTACATGCATCTGGAATTTAATTAGAACACTGCACTTCATCATGTATCATGTGTATGACCTTAACTTTGGTAGCATTATTATACAATCTATTTGGTACCAGATCCTTATGGTAAGGCCGGTTAACAATCATGTAAATGTCCTGTTGCACTAGTACTAGATAAGAAGGAAGGGTTGAATGATCTGCTATGGTATACAGGCCGTATAACAATGATAAGTAAGCAATTTAGATGATTCTCGCCTCTTCCCAGCACACCTGGGGCCCATGAGAACTTGGACTCCTGGTAAGCATTTACCTAATTAGGTAATTCCTTGTCAATTGTAGTTTAAGTAGTTGGGTAAAATAAGAGGGACCAGGAGGAGGGAGGTATATGGCAGCTCTATTAGGATGGGTTGCAAGGGTGGTTTCTAGATTCCCCTATGGGGACCCCATATTAGGGGAGTTAGCAAAGGGGAGTAAAGCCCATTGGGCCACATCTGTAGGCAGGAAGAGTAGCCTCACAGGTTTCTACTGTGTGAGTCCCTTACTGAACATCCTAGAGTAGGAAAGATGGTGGTGGACTAGCCTCCTGGTCACCTGTCTAGGGCAAGACTGGACTGTGTCTAGTAATATGCATCCAAGGATGCCCTTCCCATTTTCTGAAATAGAGCTTCCTGCAGCAACATGGGCTACCCTATTGCTTCTAACAGTAAGGGGCCAAGAGGTCCTGCCATTCCTTGATGGTGGGGGATCAGGGTCCCTCCAGTGGCAAAGGATGACTCTCTTATCTGATGCTAGAGCACTGTTTACCCAGTTGAGTTGCAAAGGGAGGAGGTGACATGTGATAAGTTGGTAGGCCAAGCAATGTTAAGTAGGGGTCCCACAAGCTTGGGATGGGGAGTAACGTTTTGCAAAAGGCCAGATTTGGTCCCAGTAGTGATCCAGTGCTGGCCAGGACCACAAAATCTGGTAAAGAGATGTTCAAACAACATGAAGTCTTGCTGTATTCTGACATATGCAGTTAGGTCCTGCCTTTCAACTGCCCTGGAGAACAAAGAGTTAAACTTTCCATGGCCAGCATGGAATGTTCACCATGAGCTCGGTTGAAGCCTCTGTCTGGTGTTGTTTAAACTGCAACCGTCTATTCTTTACTCCGCCTCACTGAACAGTCGCTCCGGAGATTTCTCCTGCTGCTCGGTTCCAAAAGTCGGTTGAAGTGTCGGTTTTGGTCGGTTTCTACCGAATTGCTGTTACTGCTTAGTCGGTTCAAGTCTCTGTCTGTGGTACCGTGAGTACTAGATAGGTTTTGTTTTGTTTCTGTGTGGAACTTGTAAATTGTGGATCGGTTAGCTGAACTGATCAGTTTCAAGTAAAAAGTTTGTGCTTAATTTAGAGTGTGGTAACCGTCCATATTGGTTCTAAAAAAAAATCGGATTTTATTATGTTTTTCCAAGACCATGACACGGTCAGGAACCGATAGGGGAGTCTTGCCTGGCAGATTGCCAAAAAGGGTAAGTTTTGGATAGATTGGCCATGTCTGAGAAACCCAAGAAAAACCGGCCCACAGGGTTTCAACACTGCAGTGTGTTTGGGGAGGTCTTTACTAAGGCTGATCCCACACCACCTGTGTTTATTGTCTGGGGTTTGACCACCTCGATTCAGACTGCCAAATTTGCAAGAATTTTCCCAAATCTACCCTGGAAAAGAGATTAGGTAGACTGAGGGAAAGGAGGCTGAGAAGTCTGCTGACCTGGATGGCCAGCCTGGTTTGGTTCCGACCGAACCAGAAGAAGTGCTCTCTGACCAGGGCGATACTTCTTCAGGCAAAGGAGAGCCGATTCTCAGGAGTCAGTTCGGTGAAAAGAAAGAAAAGATAAATCGTCGGTTCGGACCCAGAAATTCCTCTCCGACCCGCCGATGAGATAGCCAAAGGCGATGAAGTTATGCAGTCGCATAGTTCGGTTCCGACCAAACCGGCACCATCTGGCAGGGGCTCGTTTGGTCGGGTTCCGGTTCCAGATTATACTTTGGAAGAATTTTATGAACGGAGGAGGAGGAGGAGAGTGTGAGGATGATTATGGTGATTATGAAAGTCTGGATTGCCTATTGACCCGGACATCTCCCAGACAGACCTTAAGGTGTTTCTCCTCCTAGGCTTTCTGAGTCCCCTCTCACTATATGTTCTACAAAAAGTGTCTCAGACCTCCAGCTTCCTGTGGAGGAAGCAGTAGAGGATCAGGAAGAGCTTGATTATGTTGAGATGATGGGCATCCCAGAGTCCAGGAGACTGTCTATTCCCTCCGCAAATCCTTTGGGAAGCAGACACATAAAATTCTTAAGTTTCCTAATTCTATACCTCCTGTGGACAGACGAATGGACAAGAGGTACACTCTCTCAGGCTCAGACACGGAGTTCCTTTTCCAGCAATGCAGCCATGTTGGGGTCGTGGAGGCTGCTGTCTGTGACAAGGCAAATATTCCTTGGCATCACACACCCAGACAAGGACTCCAGGAAGATTGATGCCACGGCAAAGAAACAATACATGGCAGCATCTTTGGGACTCAGGCAGGCTAACTATATGGCCTATACAGCTAGATACCAGAAGTCCAGGTGGGACACTGTGCTGGCTCTGACTAAACAGGACCCTGACCAGCTTGCCAAAGAGCTGGAGCAGGTGGCTGCAGATGGGATTGAGGCATTGAAAGTACAGTTTCATGCTGCTGTGGACTCCAGTGATGTTTCATCAAGAGTCATGGCTACATCTGTGGCTGTCTGGAGAATGGCTTGGCTCAGATGTGCTAGCCTCTCACAGGATACCCAGGCTAAGGCCATGGATTTTCCTGTAATTGGTAATTCTCTGTTTGGGAGCAGACAGAGAACTACATAAAAAGATGGACGAGTACAGGACCACTTACAGGAGTGCTCAGGCCAAAGAAAGGCAAGCAACTCCTCAAAGGCAGCAAACCAGGGGCAGGGCAGGCCTTTCCAAAGGCCTTTTACCAAACTCAGACCTCCTCTTCTTCCTTTTCACTGAGGGGGTTCTTTAGAGGAGAGGCAGAAGGGGATGAGCATGCCTGCATCCACCTGTCAGCCTAAAGCCCCTGCCAAGCAGACACCCTGATGGGTCTGCCCGGCCGATTCTCCCATACCAGTAGGGGCAGGCTGGCTTACTTTATCCAGGACTGGAAGTCTCTGACATCAGACAAATGGGTCCTGGAAGTAGTTAGCCAGGGACTGGTTCTCAGCTTAAAAAAAATTTCCCAAGATGAGAACCAGATCCTTTCCACCTGCAAATCTCTCAGAGACACTTGCCTTAGAGGCAGAGATTTCTTCTCTCCTAGCTCTCAGAGCTATAGAGAGAGGGTTCCCACCCTACACAAGGGCAAGGATTGTACTCAGGTACTTCCTAGCCCCCAAAAGACAGGAGAAATGGCGGCCATCCTGGACCTAAGATATCTGAACAAACATCTTTGAAACCAAAGTTCAAAATGGTAACTCTGGGAATTATCCTTCCTCTCTAAGGCCAGGGACTGGCTAGCCTCCCTGGACCTCAAAGATGCCTACTTTCACATTCCCATCAGGTGCTCCCACAGAAGGTACCTCAGGTTCGAGTTGCCCTCAGGCCACTATCAATTCAAGAGCAATGCCCTTTGGCTAACATCAGCCCCAAGGGTTTTCAAAAGTGCCTGGCAGTAGTTGTTGCTTTTCTAAGAAGAAAAAAGATCTCCATCTTCCCATACTTGGATGACTGGCTCATAATAGGTCAGTCTCCAGACCAAGTCAAGTCACATCTACAAGTGACCCAGCAAGTGCTCACTTCCTTAGGATTCCTTCTCAACCTTCTGAAGTCAGTTCTGAACCAGTACAGCTCCTCACCTTCATAGGTGCAGAACTGGATACAGTAAAGGCAAGAGCCTTTCTTCCCTGGAAAGGACAAGGACCCTTATAGAACTGGCCTCTTCATTCACCCTTCAGGTGTCTTACCAGCAAGGCATTTCCTTCAACTTCTGGGCCACATGGCAGCCTCCACAGCAGTGGTCAAGGGGCAAGATTCAGATGAGGGACATTCAGTTCTACTTAAGAGCCTTCAGGTGCCAAAGAAAGATTCTCTTACCAAACTAGTCACAGTGACTCGAACCCAGATCCAAGCCTTGCAATGGTGGCAGGATCAGGACAATTTGAGACAATGGGTTCTATTTGTCACTCAGTCTCATTCAGTGATACTCACCACAGATGCTTCCTGCTGGGCTGGGGAGCCCATATGGGGATCTTACCACCCAAGGACTGTGGTCACCTCAGGAATCTCTGCTTCACATCAATCTTTTGGAACTCAGAGCAGTGTTTCTGGCACTGCAAGCTTTTCAAATCTGTACAGAACAAGTTGGTTAAGGTCAGAACAGACACCACCACCACCATGTGGTACATCAACAAGTAAGAGGCATTCAGTCTATGGCCTTGTGCATGGAAGCAATGAAGTTGTGGTCCCTGGCCTATTCCTGCAAACCTCTCTGATAGCAGTTCATCTCCCAGGGAAGGACAATGTCCTAGCAGATGCACTGAGCAGAATATCCCAGGGCCATCACAAATGGACCCTAGATATTCTAGTTTTGAAAGTGATTTTCTCGAGATGGGCACACCAGAGATAGATCTTTTGCAGCTCCAGACAATCACCAACTTCCTCTCTTTGTTGCAGACCCCCAGTCTTGGGCTCAGTCCTCTGGATGCTGTGATTCTGAACTGGGAAGGAAATTTCTGTATGCTCCCCCTTCCCCTCCTGTTCAAAGTGTTAGTCAGGATAAGGTCACAACTATGCAAAGTGATTCTGATTGCTCCAGACAGGGCCAGACAACCCTGGTACCCCCTGTTACTGTCTCTAGCAGTCCACCTTCCCTGTCGCTTCCCAGGAATTACAACCTGTTGACATCCTCTCAGAGGAGGATTTGGTACCCCGAATCTTCAGTCTCTCAATCTCAAGGCATGGCTCTTGAAGAGTTAGAGTTTGCAGATCTTCATCTTTCCCAAAGGGTTCTGGATATCCTTAAGGCTTCTCAAAGCCTTCCACCAGGAAGACTTACAACTCCAAATGGAAAAGATTCAACATTTGGTGTTCTAAGAAGAATATTTCTCCAGACTCTGCTGAATTGCCTCAGTTCTGGACTATATGGTCCATCTTAATGAGTCTAGGCCTCAGATCAGCTACCATAAAGTACACTTGGCAGCTGTTTCTGCTTTCTTGTCAGTAGGCAAGCTTTCCTGTCTATCATCCCATCCTGTATTTTGTAAATTTTTCAAGGGATTGCTTCACACCAATCCCCTTTAGGGATCCTGCTCCTACTTGGGACCTTAATGTTTGCATTGCTCAGCTTATTGCACACTAACTTGTTTTTCTCTTTTAGATATTTCCTGAAGAAGACCTAAGGTCTAAACGTAGATTTTAACTCTATTTTCTATTTTCAGCGTGCATTTAATATAACCATTTTGTTTTGCTCAGCTTATGCAACCTCCCTTTAAGCCTTTGTCCTTAGCAGAGCTTAAATACTTGACTTGGAAAACTGTGTTTTGGTAGCCATTATTTCTGCCAGGCATATCAGTGAATTGCAAGGCCTGTCAGTGGAATCTGATTTCATCTCTTTCCATAGAGATAAAGTGGTCCTTAGAACTAACAGAATGTTCTTACCTAAAGTGGTTTCAGATTTCCACCTCAACCAGTCTATGTCTCTCCCTGTTTTCTTCACTGACCATTCCTCCTCGGAGAGGAGACTACACAACTTGGATGTTAAAGAGCCCTTAGCTACTACATGAGCGTACCAAGGGTCACAGATTTGAATCCCTCCAGTTGTTCCTTACATATGGAGAAGTTGGTAAGAGCAAACCTGCCACTAAGAGATCTGTTACCAGGTGGATTGTTTCTTGTATACAATTCTGCTATGAAAATCTGGGTAGAACTCCACCCTCAGGCCTGAGGGCTCATTCCACTAGAGGTACAGCTGCTTCCCTGGCTGCTGTCGGGGATATTCCTCTCTTAGAAATTTGTCAAGCAGCCACCTGGAAAACAGTCCATACTTTCACCAAGCATTACTCTCTGGATATCCAGGCTAGGAGTGATGCTCGGTTTAACACAGCAGTACTTCAGAGCCTATTTCCAAAGTAGGTTCTGTCCCTTTTCCATGGAGGTACTGCTTGGTGGTCTGCATATGTCAGAATACAGCAAGACTTCATGTTGTTTGAAGAAAAATTACTCACCTTAGTAATGTTGTTTCTTCTAATGGAGTCTTGCTGTATTCTGACCTCCCCCACCTCCCTCTCAGAACCTAGATTTTGGGATGTGGGTGGGCAGGAGTAATGTTGGCACCCTAGGGTGTCCTTTTTCACCTCTTTTGGTTTGGATGAGGGGTTGTGTTTTTTTTTGGGTTCCTGACTTTTGTCTTCCTTTTTTTTTTGTACTGTTTTACCGCCTCTCCCTACCCCTCAGCTTCTTGGGGAGCGCTGGCATCTGCCTTGGTTCCTTCCATGCCTGAGCTCGCGGCAGTCCCATGTAGCCTTGGATCCCCCAGGTGGGATGAGGTGGGGCCCAAGCACCCTGAACTAACTTCACTTGCCGGGCCGCCACATGGGACAGGCAGGGGACCATTGAGGTCTGTGCTGGCGCTCCGTCTACCTGGAGCGATGGGTGTTTTCCCTGTTTCTCTGGGCGTGCCATCGCCCAGGCGTCAAGCGGAGCTCGCCGACATCTGTGCCTTAACCCTACTGGATTGTGGGCACTTGCTGAACCCTGGACCTCCGCCTGGGGTCAGTCAAGCACCGAGCCTTGTCCCCCTCCCTCCCTGGAGAAGGTGGCAGTCCAGGGACACTCAGCCTTCTCCCCTGGCGGCCCTCCAGCTCCCCAGGCTCGTTCTCGAACCGGGTCACCAGCATTAGACGGTAGCACTACTGCTGCGCTGCGGTCCGACTTGAGTCTTCCTTTTGAAACCAAAAATCTTTTTATTTAGATATATTTGCCAGTTGGCTAGTAAAATTGTACAGTTTCCACACAGAACATCTAGTGAGTCGTTGCTCAGTAAGATCTGACAGTTGCAGTTTAAACAACAGCAGACAGGGGCTTCAACCAAGTTTGCGTGAACATTCCATGCTGGCCATGGAAAGTTTAACTTTTTATTCCCGGGCAGTTGGAAGGCAGGACCTTAACTGCATATGTCAGAATACAGCAAGACTCCATTAGAAGAAACAACATTACTAAGATGCGTAATTTTTTCTTTGTGGAGAGGAACACCTCCAACAGTCACTTGTGGGCATCAGGCCTACTCTGTAAACCACTACAGGGTTCTGTCGCCTAGTGGAGTATCTTATAACTGTGGTATCTTGGCTTGGAGTTTTTATTAGCCACATATGCTTGTGTCTACACCTTGTCCCAGTCAGAGGGTGCAGTAGGCATTTGCAAAAGAGTAAAGTAGTCCCTGGGTACCCTCCCAGTATTGTAGCAGCTGTTCAATGTAGTGATATGGTTGGGGAAAGTGTGAACTCAGATTTGTGAGTAAGTATGCAAAAACCAGTCAACTCCAAAGCAGATATCTTTGGTTTTCTTTTATTTCATCAAATGTTGCACCTAGATCACTATGTCCTGGACAAGGACACCCAACATTTAATCCTCTATAAGGGGCTTCTTCTGGGTGACATGGTGAGCCTATTTATATAGTTATACAAAAATAAACGTGTATTGACAAGATCAGTATTGTAGGGTACTACTACCATCAGCACCTAGCCCACAGATATATATAGTTTATAAATCATATTATAAATATAGCATTTGTTATTTTTTCATTATGGTCTCATGACCCCTCTGACTATGTACCAGACCTCATATAAGCATAAAAAACACATCAGAATATAGTCATAGAGCAATATGTCATAGATAAGCACAGAGATTCTGGGATAAATGCTGTATTGGAATGATTTATATTGCACGAGATTTAAGTTAGTACTTCATCAGCCTTTTGCCCCACACATACAGCCCTCGAGAGCCATGGATGCCTCCCAAATTCCTCTATCAGCTCCTTTAGGTTTTGTATGTTAATGTGAACATTTTATGTTAACATATTCATTTATATTCAGTGCTGAACTTATAGTAATGACAACAAAAATCCTTTACTGACAAGGTAGTTTTCAATGATCAAAAATGTAATCCTGGTGCATTACTTATATCAGCAGTCTTTCTTGTTTCACTGTTTGTGCAATAAAAATGCAGTTTATACATCATTCTCAACACCTATATTTCTTTTTTCAATCTTGTTTAAATAATTCTTGTTTTAAATAGAAATATTGCTCTGGTAACATAAGGCCTCTGAAATCTGCGACCAGCCACTGCTGGACATACCCAAGTTATGTTACGCGGTTGGAGGAAGATCTGTCTCCTTCGTAGCCCCCACTCTGTGGAACTCTGTGCCTCACAAGATTGTTACCCACTTCCCTATTATAGTTAAAGAGGCTGAAAGCCCTCTCGGTGACAGCTCACTGCAACTGTAACCGAAGACCTATTGCTCCTTTGGTGTACTTGTGTGTGTGTGTGTGTGTGTGTGTGTGTGTGTGTGTGTGTATATATATATATATATATATATATATATATATTTATATAACATACGTTTTGACATAAATACCAGGATAAAAGTAATATCTCTTCCAGGTCGTGGAGATATCAGTGATATCTTCACATGTGAAGATATCACTGTTATCTCCACATTCCTATCGTCACCGTAATGAAAGTGAAAGATTTTCTGTTCAGCATGCTACAAATGAACGCTCCTCTGTTGTGACTATCACTCCACACCTGCAACCTTCCTACTACCATGACTCTCATCTTTCATTACTGCAGGGTTTTATTTAACTCTAAAATTGATTAGCGTTTTGCTCATAAAAGTTCTAAAACATTGTGAAAATGCATAGCACTTGCCTCACTGTGTTTAACTAACATAACACTTCTAGAAAACCTATATAAATACTTTCTGTACCGTTAGTATTGTCCTAAGAAAAAAAACTGCTAATCAATTATTTAAAACCCTGTTACTGCATAGAAATAGTAAAAAAAAACTTATCTGGTTGATCCTGACATATTCTCCTGGTGTTAGTCGGAAGCAGTTTCAGTTTTCCTACTGTACGTTTATGCGTGACCAAGCGCTTTGTATACTGTAAAATTAGAAAGTCGCGAGATTTAAAGTAAGCCACTCTGCAGAAAACTTTGAGAACTGTTTTTTTCCATTGCTTTCCAATGCTTGTTTGAAATAAGCTGACAAGAGCAGAAAGAGTCGAGAGAGAGAGAGAGAATCTGCAACTTTAGGAAAGTGAACGAGTCGGCCGGCGTCGCTATAGCAACACTCGCTGACTGTTCGTGCTGTTTTCTGAAGTTGCAGATTCTCTCCTCTGTCCTCTTTCAACTGTTGCCACCTTTATTTCAAACAAACATTAGAAAACTAAGAAAAAGTGGGAGAAAAAGCCACAGTTTTAAAACTTTGACAGGCACAGTGCCTTGTTTTAAATCTCAGCTACTCCTTATTTTACATCATACAAAGTGCTCAGCCATGCTACAAATGTACAACAGCAACATTTAAACTGCTTCTTGCCTAAAACTAGGAGAAAATAGCAGGATCAATCAGATAATGGTTTAAATAAATACATTGTTTTACCATCTATTAAAGTATCAACCAAATGTCAGAATTACATGAGGGGTGAGTGCAGGCCATGCATCTCCTGGCAAATCTAATATATAGGGATTGTACCTGCTTGGTAAATCAAATATGTAGAGTATTTTGTTAAGTGGGGATTCGGGATTGTCTCTGATGGTCAAAACATATGTTGTATAAACAGAACATGACATGGCGAGTGAAGATATCATATTTATCTTCACTCAAGGCCAAAGACATCAAGATATCTCACTCGTGGCTTTGCCACTCGTGAGATATCATGATATCATTAGCCTCTCATGAAGATAAATATGATATCTTCACTCAGGCCATGTCATATCCCATATATATATATATATATATATATATATATATATTAATATTACAGTATTACCTGCTGCTTTTCTCTGTAAATATTGTGCAGCTTAATCAAGCTGCAATTTGATGACCTATTACTCCTTGGTATACCATATTTGTATCATTATGTGCAGAAATGTTGTGCCACTTAATCACCTAATGTGTGTAACTAATACCTTTGTACTTGTATGTATAGTATTTGTTATGCATCTGTAAATGTGTGTATATATGTTTTTCACTATTGCTTGTAATTAATTCGTGTCGCTCTGGAAAAGGGAGTGTCTTGTTTCAGTGGGCCTACCTGGTAATCAAAATTCAAATAACTAAATAAATAACTACTATGTTGTATCCCATTTTGTTCTCCATATGAGTTACTAAAAGTGTCTAAAGATATCTCGGGTCATCATGAATGATAACCTGTCTACATATGCAATGGAAATACTTTCTGGTTACATTTTGTTTAAAGAAAATCTCAGTGTATTTCAAATGTGTCACACAGCATTCTGTAAACTGTTCATCCTGATCTCTTTATAACATTAGAGTTATTGTTCATCTTTTCTAACTATGTATGTATATATATGTATATTTATCTATATGTATTTATACAATGTATGGTTGGGTATAAATGTCAGAATAAAATGTACTATCTCAACCAGGTCATGGAGATATCAATGATATCTCCATGTTCCTATCGTCATCACATTGAAAGTGAAAGCGTTTTCACTTATCGTCTGGCTTTTTCCATACGAGCAGCCCCGCGACTTTTCTTTACAAGCAGGACCCCATGCATTTCTCAAATCTGCTCATATTTTTACACAACTAAATATTTAAAAACATATCTGGTTGATCCTCGACTTCTGTTTATCTACTTCTTGGAACATAGTGTGACCGAGCAGCTATCCCAGAAGGTAGTGTGGCGAGTGCTATAAGTATGAAAACCCGAGGCACTGTCTGATTTTTAGAATGAGAGAGTCATCAGTGCCACACTTAGAAAAGTTTTTCTTATTTTAGCCCTATTTCCTCAAAAGAAGCTGCCGACAGTATTGAGAGGAGAGCGAGGTGAGTCGGAAGCTTCAGACCATCAGATGAAAGTGGAGCATTTGTTGCCATAGCAACGCATATTTGCACTTTTGTCTGGTGGTCTGAAGCTGCCAACTCACTTGTTCTCCTCCTCAGTACTGTCGGCAGCTTCTTTTAAGACATAGGGCTAAAATAAGAAAAAAACTTTTTAAGTGTGGCACTGATGACCTCTCTCATTTTAAAAATCAGACAGTGCCTCGGGTTTTCATGTTTATAGAGCTCAGCCACACTACGCTCCACAAAGAAATAGATAAACAGAGTTGGAGGATCAGATATGTTTTTACTAAGTATTTTTTAATATACAGGCAGGATCAACCAGATATGATTTATTAAATACCTTTACAGTGCCAAGATCAGACATTTTTAACATTTAGTATATGTAATCTGTTGGATTGGTGGGGTTGGGGGTATGGAGAGTTGTGTTTGGGTAATCCAGAACATGCTATTTTTATTTTAAGGTGGCAAAATCAACCACACATATATGCCATCTGTTGTGTTACAACAGAGATGCACAGTTGAGATGGAATAGCCATTATTTCTTTGTGAAGGATTGTATCACAGGGCCATTTGGGGGTTGTGTTGAGTGGGGCCCAAAGCATACATTGTATAAACAGAAGATGACATGGCCTGACTGAAGATATATTTATCTTCACTCGAGGCCAATGACATAATGATATCTTCAGTCAGGCCATGTGATATCCCCTATCTGTATCACTATATATTTATCTATATATATAGGAAACTTGTTCTAGCTTTTTTTTTTTTTTTGGTATATTCTTTTTCGCCTCCTCATGCTCACAGGCCCCCACTACTTCAGGCTCTGCCCGTCTCCCGATATCCCCTCCTGTCCTAACCGGCTCTCATCTTACTGCTCATATCACTGCTGATCCAGGATATCTCGGCGTATCCCTTCACCCAGGCGGTCCCCTCCTCCGAAGAGGAAGGCATCGGGGAGAGGGATGACCCCAGCACACTCTTCTTAGGGCCCGGGATGCTGCTGTGAAGAAGGAGGCCCTGTGACGGCACTGGAGGCAACCAGAGACAGAAAGCCATCATCCGGCGGCCAGCGAGCGGTATTTCCATTTTCTGGTGTTCCCTTCATGCAATCCTCTGCTGTGCCCCAGTCTCCACTGGGGCCTGCAGAGCGATCATGCATCCTAACCCTCCCAGGGAGGAAAGCAGTCCCACGGATGCTTAATCCTACCCCTTCCCTGCTGACCCCGGCGCCCGAGTCCGCTCCTGAACCTGGGTTGCCGGGCGTGGTTCGAGGTGTGGCGTCCAGCGCCTCAGCCCTCTGCACCACTGGGCTGGCTTTGTTCTAGCTTTCTATAACTCATGCTCTGTCCTTACTTCTCATGGGAGCAGTTGCTTCCTAAGCTCGGGCAACATAAACAGTGTTGTCTGCTTTACTGTGTTGTAAAAATACTTACTTTTTCTTCCTTTGTTTCATATTTGCAGTATAGCGTAGTGGTTAAGAGCACTGAGCTGCAAATCTGGAGACCTGGGTTGGGATCCCATCAACCCCACTTGCATACTATGTGACCCTAAGCAAGTCACTTAACTTCCTTGTTCTTGCAGGTCGCACCTGAAAACAAGCTCTGGCTTAGTGTGCCTTTCCTGGTTAAACAAGTTCTTCTCCAATATTTTACTTATTGACTTTTATTCATAAATCTGTTTGCCAAGAGGGAGAAGACACCCCTGGTCTATGAGTCAGTATGCTGAGCCCTTTTGCAGGCTGCTTTAGTGAACTATAAAACCAGATTGTAGAAGGGCTCCAAACACCTAAAGAAAGAACACAGAGTAGAGATGCTGACTTTAAGTATAGGCATTTGTCTCAGACCGCTGTCCTTACTGACTGCATAGATCAGAGAATGTCTCACTGCTCTTTCTTCTCTTTTGTAAATAGATATATGAATAAAAGTCAATAAGGCAAATATTGGAGAAATACAAAACAAAGGAAGAAAAAGTAAGTTTTTACAACACAGTAAAGCAGGCAACACTGTTTACTTTGCCCGAGTTTAGAGAGCAGCTGCTCCTATGAGAAGTATGTGAGAGCAGGAGTTATAAAAGCTAGAATAAGGGCTGAGTTCAGGTAACAGTAGTGCTACTGCTTATGACACCGTGACCCGAGTTTGGGAAGGAGCTTAGGCATTGGGGCTGGCCGAGTGGAGGACAGAGCGTCCCAGAGGATGCTCTCACCTCTCCTGGGAGGGAGGGTTCTGTCCTCTGCAGCAACACTGCCACCTGGATGGCCATGGGTGGTAAGTGCGGCAGGCAGATAGGGAGGAGACGGTGTCGTCGCTGGCATCCACAGGCAGACATGCACATGGGCTAGTGCGGAGCCTGCCTCGAGGTCCTTGCAGCGATGTTTCCTGGCGAAGGAAATGGAAGGAAAATGGCCCTGGCTCCTCTGTGATGACAGCCAGTAGGAGCTCCCTGGTCTGCATCGCTCACCAGTTCGCTGCACTTGCCTGATGAAAGGTTGAATTTGGGGATGCCTCCCACCCTGAGTCCACCTGGGAGATAGCCAAGGCTCCATGGAGGTGTGTGACCACGACCGGGAGGCTCAAGGAAGAGCTACCTGTGGGGCCTTATGCGCTTGAGGGGCGGTGAGACAGGGGTGTGATGAACAGAACTGAAGAAAACAAAAAGCTAGAATAAGTTTCCTGTTTGTCTCTTTGTATTTGAGGATTAATAATGAATATATATAGCTAGAAAGACATAGGAATAATAGCTCTAATGTTATAAGGAAATCAGGGTGAATGCTTTACAGAATGCTATGTGACACATTTGAAATACAATAAGATATTCTATGAAAAACAAACATTTGTCAATGCCGAATGTTCAGCATTGGTATTGTGGTTGTACTGGGTCTTGCTTGTGGACATTTTTGCTATATATTTACCCAGGATGGAGCAGATGAGATGCAGTATTTCATTTTCAGTGGTGTCCTGCTTTGACACATTGTTAGATTGTAATTACCAGGATAGGGGAGCTGAGAGGCAATATTCTACATTTAAGTGTGAGCCCACATCTTGACCCTGAATGTCCAACAGTCTTTTTATGACCTGATATTATGATCAAGATGGGTGGAATTTTTAAAAATCTTATCCGAAAGGTGATTTCGCTGTGTGACTGTGGAAACAAGTTTTGGAGGGACGTGAAAACAACACCTATCATGTTCTGGAGGTGGGGCAACACAAGGGATATGTTAAACATTAGGGGCCAAAATCTGCAAAAATAAAGTTATAAGTGAAAGTTGGAACAATTCACTTCCTTATAACTAGTTGGTTTTCACATTTTACTCCAAATGTTCAACATAATCTTTTTAAAATCACTCCTTCTGAGCATGACAGGTGTCATTTATAAGACAATGGCAAACGTCATTTTACGCCTAAGTGTTAAAAACACATTTTGGATAGGATTTGAGAAATGACAGTTGTCACATTCATGACGTGGTGTGAAAAATGGCTATGTTGAAAAATTGGGGTCAGAATATTGAAAATTACTACTGTTACAAGCGTAGCTGAAAAATTGCAGTGTAGACTCATAACTTTGTTGTTTCGTCATATTTTTACCCCAGATTTTCAACATAAGCCTTCTTATGACCCCCACATAGCATTCTTATGAGCCCACTTCATGAACAAGGGTGGAAAACTTTCAGGTCCTGCCCAAAAGGTGATTTTGTGCCACGAGTGCAAAAACACATTTTAGCCAGGATTGAAAAATGACATCTGTCACATTCTTGAGGTGCTGTGGAGAAATTGCCATGATGAAAATTTGGGGTCAAAATATTGAAAATTACCAAAGTGGTGAGCCTGAATGTCATAAATTTCAGTGTAGGCTCTGAACATTTTTTTTAAATATCCAGTAAGGAACAAATGGTAGCAGTTAAGGAAACCACAGCTACAGAATTCCATATTAGACCAGACAAGTAGCAGAATTGTTGAATAAATGAAAGGATCCAAATCTTCAGGGCCTGATTTCCTGCAGCCAAGGCTGCTCAAGAAGTCAAAACTCAAATATGCAATGTATTGGCATATATTTATTTCAACCTTGTCCACGGGGAAGTTCCATATAATTGGATAACTGCTACTGTAATCCCCTTATTTAAAAAGGAGATAAAGCAAAGATGGCTAATTATAGACCAGTCAGCCTGACGTCAGTTTGTTTGTAAACTAGCGGACACCTTTAAAAAAATAGAGGAGGAATTGGATAGGAAGGATTTAATGACACTAAACAACATGGCTTTCTTCATAATAGGGCATGTATCATAAACCAGCTGTGTTTTTATGAAAATGTTCATAAGAACATCAGCTCCAACATCCAGTGGACATAGTGTTTCTGGATTTCCAGAAAACATTTGACAAGGTCCCACATAAACAGCTAGTTGACAAATTAGTCAAAATAGGGTTAAACCCAAGGTTGCTCTAATGGATTAGTAACTGGTTAAATGGAAGAAAACAAGGGGTTGAGTGAGGGTTGCTGTTCGGAGGAGGAGATATCCCGAGTGGAGTACCACAGGGCTCGGTCCTGGGACCAGTGTTGTTTACCCTATTTATTAGTGACTTACAGCAGAACGTGGGGAGTTGGTTAGTAAAGTTTGCAGATGATGTCAAGATGGGGGTCTGTAGATACAATGCATAGGACTGAGCAACTCATGTTAGATTTAAAACAGTGGAGAAATGGGCGCAAGAGAATGGGATGCACTGTAACCTGGAAAAATGTGCAGGTATGTATATGGGAAGGAAAATAAACAGTATGCATATCATATAAAAGGAACATTACTTAGGAAAGTAAGGGTTGAAAATGATTTTGTGGTAATAATTGACCAGGATTTGAACTTTAGAGAACACTGCACCAAGACAATACAGAAGACTAATTATATGATTAAAAAGATCAAGCAGACTTTTATTACTAGATCAGCTTATTGTATAATGCCACTGTATAGGTCATACATCAGACGCGCCTGGACCATGGGTCCATGTTGTGAATGCCCCTATTTGAAGGGTGAGGTTAATAGAATGGGCAGCGTTTAGCGAAGGGTGGCCAAGATGGTAAGGGACTAGCTGAACACTCCTATGAGGAGAGATGTCAGAAATTAGGGCTACATAGCCTAGAAGAAAGAAGAAAAGAGGGATCTGTTGTGCATGTTTAAGATGATACAGGATGAAGAATTAAGAAAGGAAATGAGTCTCTAGATTCAACAAAAACAGCTTAGAAGACATAGATTGCAACTTAAATTACACAAGGCCATAAAGAACACTAGATTCCACTTCTTTACTCAGAGCACTGCTAGGCTATGGAATAAATTACCAGGGGACATCATGGAGAGTACTAGTATAGATATTTTTAAACATAAATTGGATTCTGTAATGATACTGAAAGGGACCATATGATCATGCTGATGCAGGTGGATGGTTTACATGGGCTTTTGCCTTCTCTCGTCAAATTTCAGTATATAAATCCAGTATATATAAATATTTTTACCCCAAATTTTCAACATAGCCTTCTTTTTTTAATTTAGTATACTTTAGAAACTGTCGTTTCACCCTTGACTGTCCCTACTCCACCCATCATTGTATACTCTTATCAGTCGCTGGGCTTCCTCGCTGCAGAACCACTGCCTTACACACCACATTTGTTTCACAGCTAAGTTCTGGTCCCAGTCCCTGTCCCCTACCAGGGTCAACCTTAACTTTTTTGCACTAGCCAGCTGGGCTAGTGAACCAGAGATTGCACTAGCCCGCAGAAGTTTGCAGTAGTCTCGCCGTCAGCATGGTTAACAGTGATTTGTTAAACGAAAGGTAAATAAAATTGCGTTTGTCCTGCCAACAGTCTGGACCCTACCAACTGATTTTGCACTGTGCCTTTAACTGCAAACTGCACATACACTATCTCAACTTCTGTGACGGAAGAGTCAGTGGTTCTGTCACTGAGATGACTGAAATGAACTTTGTTCCCATAATTTTTCTTGTAGCACCATGTGTTCAACCTCGGCTACACAGTGGATAAGTTGCTGAACTAATATCTAGCCCTTTCATATCATCAAGGCTGCACATCCACACAAAGTCTGTGAAAGGATGTCCTTTCTTAGCAATTGCATGGCATGTGCAAAACAGTTTATCCTGATGGTTATGTGTAGCTTCATTCACGTTCTGAAGCATTTCCTCTGCATTACTTGTCCCTGGAGTAGCAGTGCTGGCATCCTCCTTTTCCTTTGCTGTAGCATGAACTTCACAGATATTATGGGACAAGCGGAAGTTATCTGTACAGAAACGAAAATTATTATTGCCCACCTTACGCAACTGTATTTCATGTTTGATACACAAATGGCAGAACATCAGATCTTTTGCACCATCATACCCCAACCAGTCATATTTTTCTAGCCAACATTGTTGGAACAGACAGCTTTGCTTTGTCTTTTGTACTCACGATCTTTTATTTGTTTGTCTTCGTCAGCATGCTTTCAACTAATATCAGCCGGGTTACTGACTTCTTTAATATATTTCCACATTTTCAGATTTGTAGTTAATAAAGTTGTGTCATGAAAAGTGTGTATATCTTTTCTTTCCTTTTCCCACCTTGGCCACAGATCCCAGAAATGCTCGATTGTCCTAGTTTTATTAAAAATGTTCACCAAAAAAAGTAAGGATAAATTCAACAGCATCAACCCATACTGTTATTTATTTTTATTATTTGGCAACCAGATAACTCCCATTGGGCACAAGACCCATTTACAGGGTGGCCCAGGAACACAGGAGGTTAAGTGACTTGCTTAGCGTCACACAGTGTGGAAGTAGAGGCTGTGGGAATTTAAACCCAGATCTGCTGGATGTATAAAGCCCATTCACAACCTGTTGCTCTCTCTGTTAAACACTCTCCAGTTTTCCTTTCCATGACAGCTATGTATTCTGATATGCTTTGACAACCTTTTTGATAATTGAACTATCAGTACTTGTGGTATCCTCAGTACTACACTGTGTTCCCTTTACCTTATCAGCTACTGCTGTTTCTTTTCGTATGTTAATACATCACATTCCACAATTTCAGACACACCATTCCATGCTATTTATTCCAATGGCCGGTGAAGGTGTAGCTAACATCATGGAATGTTCAGGTTGGTAGTATGAAAATGAGAGCAGCAGCCGTTGAGGACTTAGGAGGAAATAGTTAACACAGTGACAGAGGCAATAAAAATGTGAAAACTAATTTTCAAAAGTGGGTGTAAAGCATATGAGAATATAGGAAAACAAAAAGGAACCCATTATAGCATATAAAGGTATAACAACTGTTTCCTATCATGGTAGTAAATGACCATACTTAAAATTTAGAGTTGAAAAGATTAGGTTGATTTACTGCTAATGGTCTTAATGGCCATACTTTAAACCTTCTTGACAGACTGGTTTTACAAACAAAGGCCTGTGACTAGTGACACCAGAACTTTTTTGTAACCTGGACATGCATACATGCAACAGTGAATGATTTGATAGAATCAGTTTTAATACTGTCTGAGCACTCAAAATGGCCCAAAACTGGACTACATTTAATCAAAACCGGTGACCAAATAAAGACCCTGAAAACCGGATTATCGGTCTACAACTGGACAGGTGGCAACCCTAGAACTGTGCTGCTTCTGGGCACAGTCACAAATCTGTCTGCCACGAGTACTGAGCTAAACAAGGAAAGGAAAAGGAGAAAGGACTGTTACTAGCAAAAATAAAAGCAGTAGTTAGTATAAATGAAAGTTTGTAAATGCACTACACACGACATTTATGTTTTCATTTCACTAATGCTAAGGCAGCACATAGTTAAACCTCCATGAAAAGGACCTGGCTTTAAATTAAATAACAGTTATATTTATGTATTTATTTGTTTATTTATTTGAGACCTAGGGTAAGAATGGAACTGCAGCTTTCCACAGGAGGAATTGCACTAGCCCAGCCGGGAGTAACAGAGATTCTGCACTACCCCCATGCAATCTGCACTAGTACCTGGGCTAGTAAATGAAAGTTTAGGTTGACCCTCGCCCTCACCTCTCCTCTGCACTTTCCACCTCTCATTAGCCAGCTTACTCACTCAGGCACAATGATAGAAACATAGAAACATAGAAACATAGAAGTTGACGGCAGATAAGGACCCCAAGGGCCCATCCAGTCTGCCCATTTCTTTTCTACCTTAAAATGTGCCATCGGCCTTTGCTCTGTCAGTGACCTATCTATTCATAGTCATTTGTATTGCTCCTTATGCCTATCCCATGCCTGTTTGAAGCCCTGCACTGTATTCATAGCCACCACTTCTTGTGATGCCATTCCATGCATCCACCACCCTTTCTGTGGAAAAGAATTTCCTCACATTCCCCTTAATCGCCTCCCTCTAATCTCATGCTGTGTCCTCTTGTCCTGCTATTTTTCTTATATTTAAACATGTTAGACTCTTTCACCTTGTTTATGCCCTTAAGGTGTTTGAATTCTCGATCATATCACCTCTCTCCTCCTTTGCTCAAGGGTATACATATTGAGCTCCGTTAATCTGTCCTCATATGTCTTCTGATGCAGTCCCTGCACCATTTTGGTTGCCCTTCTCTGGACTGCCTCAATTTAATTAATGTCCTTGTGAAGGTGTGGCCTCCAATACTGCACAATTCTCAGATGGGGCCTAACCAGTGTCTTGTACAGAGGGATTATTACCTCCTCTACGACTTGTGATACCCTACTAATACACTCCTAACACCCCTAGCCTTACCTACTGCTTTAGAGGTCTGCCTGGATGATTTTAGGTCATCAGTGATGATGATGCCCAAGTCTCTTTCTTCCTTTTGACTGCTAGCAACTCCCTCCCAGCCTATAGGTAGCTTCAGGTTTCTCTTCCCTATGTGCATGATTTTGCACTTCTTTGCATTAAATCCCAGTTGCCACTCTTCTGACCATTCTGCTAGTTTATCCAGATTCTCTTCTCATTCTGCCCACCCCATCTGGATCATCTACTCTGTTGCAGATCTTGGTGTCATCTGCAAACAGACAAGCCTTACCCTCTAGTCCATCTGCAAGGTCACTAATGAAGATGTTGAAGAGGACTGGCCCCAGGACTGATCCCTGAGGTACCTTCTACTGTGACTTGCATCTCTTCTAACTGTATACCATTTACCACCACTCTCTGTTTTCTGCCCGTCAACCAGTTTGCCACCCAGTTGACCAACTTCTGACCCACCCGAGCCTAGCAGCTTATTTATCAATCTTCTATGTGGAACAGTGTCAAAGCTTTGCTGAAGTCAAGGTAGGCGACATCAACTGCTCACCCTTGGTCCCACCACTCTGGTTACCCAGTCAAAGAAATCTGTGATACTAGACTCTTATCTATCCCACACATGTCCACTGCCGCAGGTCAGTCAGCCTTCAATTACCGCATGCCTAAGCTGTGGAACTCTGTCCTGGCAGACATTCGGCACGCCCTTCTGCCCGTATCTCTATGCTCACCTCACTGATCACTTCTCCAGTTACAAATGCTACTAACTAAAAGCTGCTCCAATTCCTCCTCCTCTGACTGTAGTTATGGCTCAGTACTGTATTTGCTCATTGTATTGCATTGTACACTTGCACTGTTCTTATGTGCCTTGTTGTATGTACTGCACCTAAATCTCTGTTTTTTTCCTAGCTCTGTACAGGTTGTACTTGCTTATTTGTTTATTATTGTTGTCCAAATACCACTGTTTTATTGCATTGTATTTTATTGTATTGTACTCTCGATGCATCTGGAATAGAGCAGTACTCTACTCAGTGTGCCCTCCTGGTTAACCTGTTAAATAAATAAATAGTCTTTGCACACCACCAGCTGCTCTGCCCTGCCCTCCCCAGACCCCTCCTCGCCTCCCGAACTTATCTCCCAGACGATACCCCTGAATTGCTCCCAGGGTGGGACCACTGCGCCGACACAAGCCTGCATGGTGATGGGAGAAGGTTGCCGCAGGGCACCTACCAGCATTGCCTCCCTGGCATTCCCTCTAGGGCAGGGCATGAGGTCGGGCTGGATACAGCAGGAGATGGAATAGGTAGGCTTGGGAGTGCCATGGCAGGCGATCGGGTCGGGGAGCGGGCACCATATAGACGGCCAGTATTTTTTGGTGAATTCCCTTGAAGGAGGCGTGACGCCAGCTTCCAGCACATCTCCTAGTAAATCCAGGAGCCAGTCACAGTAAATCCTGCCTCTGCTAGGGGTCCTTAGTGCTCGGAGAAGGAGAGCCATCCTTGACACTCAATCCATTTCCCTGGCTGGCCCTCTGACTCATAGGTCAATTCCCAAACCCTGGACATCTGCTTCACAGCAGACACCATGAGGCAGCGCGCAAGCTGGCTGTTCAACATAGACTGCGATTTTCCGAACATACAGACATACAGATCTGCCAGCAGAAACAGGCATCATGGTCTATCAAGTCTGATCAGTCGCAGCTAGCACCCCTAGATTGCAGTTGCCCACCTTCTCCCCACTCTCACCTCCAGGGTATTCTCAGCATATGTGCCTAGACTCCCCTGTGCTCTGTCCCATGCCCTTTGAAACTGCTCACCGTGTTGCACTATACCACCTCCTCTGGTAGGGCTTCCATTTTAACACCACCCAACCATGAAATAATGTTCCTTATCTCTCTCCAAATCTGCCCCTTCTAATCTTAGCCCATGCCCTCTTGTGTCCTTCCATTCCTCAGCTAAGATAACCCATCATTGCCAACTTTGTTGATCCCTTCAAGTACTTGAACGTTTCAATCATATACCCCATCCTCCTTTCCTTTAGGGTGAACTAACTCAGATCCCTTAGTCTGTCCTCATAGGTTTTGCCTTCTATTTCCTGTATCATTTTGTTGCTCTATGCTGCACCCCTGTAGCAGTCTAATATCCTTCTTTAGATACGGATGCCATTACTGCACGCAGTACTCACGTGTGTGGCCTGACTAAGGACCTATAGAGGTCAGGATCACTTCTTATGTCTGGAGGGAATCCTTGCAATACACCCCAGCATCCTGTTAGCCTTAGCAGTAGCTTTCCTGCATTGAGCAGAGTTGTTCGTGCTATCCGCTACCATCACTCCTAGTCCTTCTCTTCCTCGGTGACCCCAGCCTCACCCCCAAACCAATATCCCTCCTCAGGTTCTAGGCCCCAAGCTGCATAACCTTGCACTTCTTCGTATTGAAACCCAGCTGCCACTTTGTCACCACTCCTCCAGCTTGGTTAGGTCCCCTGTACTGTAGTTCTTTCCACCCCTCAACATCATACACTACACCCCCATCTTAGTATCATCTGTGAACAGACTAATCCTGTTTCCAACTCCATGTGAAATATCCGATATGAGCCCAAACAACACCAGACCCTGCACAGAGCCTTGTGGCACTCCACTCATCACCGGCCTTGGTGTTGAGAGTTCCCCCACCACCACCCGTTGTTGCCACCTCTTCAACCAGTTCACAATCCAGTTAACCAACTTCACCCCCACAGATTTCAGTCCCCCCAGTTGCCTGTGAGGCACTGAATAGGGTGTCCAGTGCGTGGCCCTTTCCAACTCTCTGTTACCCAGTCATAATACTCTATTAGATTGATCTGGCAAGATTTCCTGAGATGAACCCATGCTGCTTCCCATCCTGGAGGCCATTAACCTCAAGAAATGACACCAGTCTCTCTTCAGCATTGCTTCCATAAGTTTTCCCACTATGGAAGTGAGACTGACTGGTCTGTAGTTGCCTGGATCATCCTTGGGCTGCTTTTAGTATAGGCACCATATGGGCCATCTTCCAGTCCTGTGACATGTATCCTGTGTCCAGGGAGGTGTTGGAACAGGTCCGCCAGTGGCTTACAACACCTCTGTCATCTCCCTTAGCATCCTGGGGTGAAATGCCATCAGACCTGGTGCCTTGTTCACCCTTCATGTCTTCTGCACCTCTAGTACTCTACTCTGCAATCATCCCGCCAGTCATCCCTGCCCCGACCCCACTTTCCCAGTCCATGGAGGTAGTGGACCATCCTTCTCCTGGGTGAACACAGAGCAGAAGTGTTCGTTCAGTGCTTCTGCTGTTCCGCCTCCTTTTCCACCCATCCCACGTTCCCTCCTGATCCTCACTGTTCGGTCCTTGCATTTCCTTTTTCCCCTCATGTGTCTAAAAAGTCCCCCCACTTAATGCCTTGAGCCAGCCTTAGCTCCCTGGAGGCCTTGGCCTCCCATGCAACTTAGTTGGTTGTCTCTTTGGACCAACTTCGCATACACTTCTTGTCTCCCCCAGTCCTCTTTGAATTCCGATATGCAGCCTTCCTTTTCCTCACCCTCCAACACCTTCCTGTTTAGCCAACATGGCTTCTTAGCTCTACTCTTCTTGCTTAGAGACCTGGTGCAGGCCTCAGTAGCCTCTTTTTAGACCAAGTTTACATAAAACGACATGAAAAAGGTATTATAGAAACTGCAGCAGTTCACATGGCAGAATTCCTGTTTATGGTTAACAGTGGATGTTACAGCCCTATATACTTGCATTGAACATGAGGTAGGTATTTCAGCTATAAAACAATCCTGGAATGTTCTCCACTTGAATACCCATAACCTTTATCTGCTTGGCTTTAGATTTAATTTTGAAAAGTATTTTTTTTGTTTGATGGAAAGTATTTTTGCAGAAAGAGGAACTGCAGTGGGCTCTCGGTTATCCCCTTCACGCCAACATTTACATGGGTTGGTTGAAGGAGGGGCAATCTATGACCCAATACCACCCTCTTTAGTGCCAGTATAATAGAATATATGCGATTGTTGATGATATACTGATTGTGTGGGATGGTACTGAGCAGGACTTACATAGTTTTCTGGAGCATATTAATATGAATGATTTGGGGCTTCGATTTGCAACACAGTATACAGAAACACAAATAGATGTTTAAATCTCACATTATCAAGTGTTTCGGTGACAGAGTTAGAACAAAGGGTTATCGTAAGAAAACCGCTGGGAATAGCATCCTGCATGCACACAGCGCACCCCAAACACATGGTTGAAAACCTCCATTTGGTCAACTTGTGCATTTAAAGCGGAACAGTTCGGACTAGGCAGATTTTACAGTGGCTAAAGATGAGCTGTTTGGCAGATTATGTACCAGGGATAGTCAGAAAAGTATTAGAGCAAGCCCTTACCGAAGTGAATTGTTTAGACAGAAGATAATTGTTACAATACAAGGAGCATGGGAGGTATTAGAACAACTGACCATTGTTTCTACCACACCCTTGTCTATGGATTTAACAGCCATTATCAAACAACACTGGCATTTACTTGGGGTAGACAGGATCTTTCACAAGTACAGGAATCAGGTCCACTTTTAACTTTTCGAGAGGTAAGAATTTAAAAGACATGTTGGTGCATAGTTTATTTCAAAATGTTAAATCACAAACGGATGGCTGGGCAATAAACCCAGTGGCTTTTATCCATGTAAACAATGCATCATGTGTAAACATGCTAACCAAGGAAAAGGTTTTGTGAATCTAAGCAGCATTGGGGTTGAGAGGTACACATCAATCATTTCATTTGATGTGGCTAGATAAGTAGTTTACACCCTATGGTGCTTCTGTGGCTGCACATATACAGGACAAACCACTAGAAGTTTGAAAGAGTGAAATGGTGCGCACTTCAGGGCTATAAGGAAAATGGATGTTTCTCTCTCCTAAGCTGGTCTCTGCTTCATTACGCCTAGGCTCCACCTCCAGATGACATCACTAGGCAGGACTTGACGTTGTGCAGCAGGGGGAATAAGGAATTCTCTGAAGCAGGCAGCATGCAGCAGAAGCCCGTCACTCGTGGCAGGGCTGAAGAGACCATAAGTTTTTATCAACACTAATGTTGGACCGGACGATTCAGTGTTATTTTCAGTGGCAGGATCCAGTCTCAGCCTTGCAAGCTGAACAGACTGGCCCCACCTGCAACAGCACCTCACGGTCCTTTTTCCGTGCATCAGACCCCGCTTGAGTGCTGCATCTAGCAACTTAGCGACTCATTGCCACAAGCCCAGGGGTCGCCAGAGGGAATTGGACCTTGATTTTCTGCTGACGAGCGGTTCTGGAAAGCTTTAGACCGCTTCATCGCGGCTTCCTGAACAGTGCGATTCTCAGCGAGGAAGCCAGGTGACACCTCAGCACGCCAGCCTGCTCCTCACCTCATTGCACCTTGTTGGAAAGGCGAGGAGGTAGTGGCCATACAGCAACAGCGCGAGTTCTACAAATCCCCCAACGTAAGACTAGGAGGCTTAGAGCTAAAGGAAGCAGTAGAGCTAAAGGGCAGTTCTCTTGCCAGGATTCTGTTGGTGGCAAGGAAGCAGTGTAACCGGTGCTAAGGGTTAGCACTTTCTGACTCGGGGGGGGATATATGGTCTACAGAAGTGAGGGCACTAACAATGGCCTCAGAAAATCAAGTAGGGGAAAAAATGTCAGCGTGTAAGTCCCCACTCTTAATCACTTTTGCTGGCTCTTTCTGCCTTACATGTGAAAAGGCAGTGGCGCTAGTGGGAGGGCTCATTGGACACAACCTCTTTCTCATCACAGGCAAATACCCAAGAGAGGTCTGACCGGACTGCTACTTCCAGGTTGGAGCGAGCACAGTCACATGTTCCAGAGAGATATGAACAACTGGCTGCCTCCAGTGGATCAGCAGCGTCCGAGACACCCCACCTTAGACTCGAACTGATAGACAGGGCTGAATAGGGCCTTTGCTATGGACCCTTCTTCCTTTGAATGGCAGCCTTCAGGATCACCGGACAGGAGACCCACAAAAGACTAAAGAAAAGGACCCCTTCCCATCCTCATCTGACGAGGGGGCTATCCTATCATCGCTTCCACAAGAAAAGAAATCAAAAGATGGGGGCAGATCATCAGACGAGGACGGTCACCATTCCTCTTGCAGGAGAAGAAAGAGTCTCATGCCGAGGCGGGCAGGGCTGCACAAGGGCAATGCCACAGGGTTTTCTCGAATCCTCGGTTACCAGTTCCTTCACCGAGGAGGGAGATAGTGGACTCATCATCAGACTCCGATGACTCCCCATCCAGAAATTTTGACCTGGAGGATGTAGACTTTTCACCAAAAAGTCATTTCCGAGATCACCTCGACTCTTCTCCTCCTCCTGTCACCTCTCAACCAAAGCAGACATTTTGCTTGGCATCTACCTCAGACCGGTGATAACCTTTCCTATACCTCTTATCATTGAGGATCTGCTCAAGAATAATGGCAAGGTCCAGAACGCGCTTATCTGGTTCCCCACGACTTCAGACTTCTCAAGTTTGACAAGAAACAGTCCAATAAGTGGTTAGACTGCCCCAGAATCGACCTCTTAATTTCTAACTCACCAAGAAAACTGTCATACCAGCTGAAGGAGGGCTTCTCAGGGACCCAGTAGACAGAAAGATGGACTCCTCCCTCAAAAATCCTTTCAAGCCTCGGCAACTTCCCTCAAAGTCCACAGTGAACTTATTCTCCACCAGAGCTGCTATCCTGGGCATTGGATTTAGCCTTTCAATTAGTGGAATACAGAAAAGAACTCCCCATTATCCATCAGCTGCAATTAATGGGGTTGGCCTTGGCCTATGCATCGGATGTGTCAGAGGAGGCGGTCAGGTGTGCTACGTGGACCATGTTTTGTCAAACTTCAGCTCGCCGCAACCTGTGGCTTGGGCATAGCAAGCAGATGCATCCTCAAGGAGCCGTTTGGTGAATGCACCCTATGAAGGCAACCTCCTGTTCGGATCGGCTCTGAAGAAGGCGGTGAAGGAGTCTGGGGAAACAGCGAGGTGCATATGCCCCAGACCAGGGGTCCAGGCCAAACATGGCCTTCAGGTCCAAGGTGCAATTTTCGTGAGAGAGGCTACAACAAGGGCAGAACTCCAGCTTTTCAGGGAAAAGAACATGGTTCTCCCAGAATCAGCAGAATTTCAGAGGAAGCGATTCCGACGGAGGTGGATGCTTCTGAGACACCGGAATAACACCAAAAATCACAATGAGACCATGCAGGCCCATCCTCAAGTAGGGGGCAAGCTTTCAGAGTTTTTCAAGGAATGGGCCCGGACCACGTCGGACAGATGGGTACTAGACATTATCAGCAAAGGTTACCTGATAGAGTTCAGAGTCCAAGCCCCATTGCCTCATGTAGTGCCCTTTCCCTCTCAAACAACTCGTTCAAAAGACAAGTGACGTGGCAGGCTATTACAGACCTTCTGCTAGAAGGGGCTATTGAACGCCCCCAAGAGATCAATCGGGGGTATACTTCTATTGTTCCTCATACCCAAACATACAGGAGGTCACAGACCTGTCTTAGACCTCAAATTCCTAAATCTTTTTTGTGCAGCAGACCATTCAAGATGGAAACTCTGTCATCAATTGTCAAGGAAGTGCTGCGAGGAGATTTTCTGGCATCCATCGACTTGCAGGATGCCTACCTCCATATTCCTCTTCACAGCCTGCACAGGCAATATCTAGATTCAGGTAGGAACCATCACTTCCAATTCAAAACTCTTCCTTTTGGCCTTTCATCAGCCCCAAGAACCTTCTTGAAGGTGCTAGTAGCAATGGTAACTCACCTTGAACAGAGGATACAGCTGTTCCCTTATCTGGATGATATCCTCATCAAAGCTGTGCAGCTAAACCAAGCGGTGCAGGCAGTGACGGACGTGGTCCAGTGTCTCACGCAGCACGGCTTTGTCATCAACTGGAAGAAGAGTTCCCTAATCCTGAGCCAGACCTTGAACCACTTGGGAGCAGTTTTCAGCAGCTGGGACAACAAGGTGTTTCCCAGAGTCGAAATTCAGGGACCTGATGAAGCTCATTGACAAAATCAAAAGCTCCACTCATCAGCTGGCACAGTTCTTTATGCAGCTGATCAGGACGTTGGTGTCACTGGCAGCGTAGTCCCATGGGCTCTAAGCGCATTACGCGTCCAATTCAAGCCCATCTGCTCAAGCTGTGGTTCCAGTCCAGGCACAGTCAGCACCAGCTCACCCCAATTTCTCAGCAGATAAAACCTCTCTGCATGGTGGTCTCGGAGGGAAAATGTGATGAGGGGCTGAAAGCTAGACCATCCGCTCCAAACAAGAATCACAACAGATGCAAGCCGGGGGGCTCACCTGGGCTGGATGTCAGCCCAGGGCAAGTGGTCCCTGATGGAATCAAGGCACAGCATAAACATCCTAGAGATGAGGGCAGTTCGGTAGCCCTGATGCACTTCTGTCAACATGTATGCAACCAGAATGTGTTAATTCTGATAGACAATTGAACAGCTATGGCCTACATCAACCATCAGGGTGGCACAAAAGTTCAAGAATGCTTGAGTCTGTTCTCCTCTTCCAGTGGTCAGAAAACACCTGGCAAGTATAAGGGCCGTACATACCGGGACAGGAAAATGTCACAGCAGACTGGTTAAACTGCCAAGACATCCTCCTGGGAGAATGGGAGCTGAAGGAGTCTGCATTCTAACTACTAACAGAGAAGTGGGCAAACCACAGGTAGGTCTGTTTGCACGTCGACAAAATGCCAAGACACAGCAGTTCTGCCCTCTGGCAAGACACAATCTAGCACTAGCTCAGGACGCCTTTTCCCTAAACTGGGTTTGCCTCGGCCTCCTGTATGCTTTTCCCCAATTACGCTGTTATCCAGGGTCCTACACAAGGTGGCCAGGGACAGGCGGAGATGATTCTAGTCTGCCCCAGGTGGCCTTGCCGCCTCTTGGTTCCCACTACTCGTTCAGCTGTCAGAGGCATTGCCCTTTATTTTCCAGCTCAGCTCAGACCTCCTTCATCAGGGTCCGTGCTGCACCACAGTCTGACCAATATGTCCCTCTCAGCTTGAGATTGAGTAGGAAACTTTCAAAGAGATAGGCTACACCGCTCCAGTCATTGAAATGATGGTAAACTCCAGGTGCCCATCCTCCTCTAAAGTATATTATAGAATCTGGAGAAAATTCTTGTTCTGGCTCCAATCTAAAGCTATACAGGATCATCCAATATCCCTCCTGGTCCTTTTGCAGTTTCTTCAAGAGGGTTTTGACAAAGGTCTGCAGCCAGCCAGCCACCCACGTGTTCAAGTTTCTGCATTAGGGGCACTCTTGTTGGCAGACTCGGAGACACTCTGGGGTCTCACCCCATGTCAGGAGGTTTCTAAGAGCAACAACATTAAAATGTCCCCAATTAAGCCAACTGTCCCACCTTGAGACTTAATCTGGTTCTCAAGGCCCAACAAAAGCACCCTTCGAGCCTCTGAAAGAGGCTTCTGTCATGCATCTCACAATGAAGGTAGTCTTCCTGGTAACTATTACATCAGCCAGGAGAATCAGCAAACTGGGGCACTATCAACCAAAGAGCCCTACACTGTTTTCATCAGGAATCTGTGGTACTCGGCGGATCCAGGGTTTTACTGAAGGCTATGTCTCCTTCCACTGTAACCAGGAGGTAGTCCTTCCTTCCTTCTGTCCTCATCCGAAAAACAAAAAGGAAAGAGAATCTCAGAATCTAGACCTGAGGAGAGCACTCAAATTATATATTAAGAGGACGAACGTTATTCTAAACATCAAGCTTGTTCATTTTAAGTGCAGGACAAAATGTGGGTAAAAGGCTTCAAAAGACTGTATAGCTAGATGGATTAGGTCAGTAATCACTATGGCATATGATCAGGCAGGAGTAGTCCTGCCTGGTCCAGTGATGCTCATTCCACCAGGGCTATGGCCACTTCATGGGCGAACTTCAGAGAAGCATCCCCAGCAGACTTATGCAGAATGGCCACTTGGTCATCCATCCACACATTTACAGAGTTCTACAAACTGGATGTGATGTCCTCAGCGGACGCTCCTTTGGCTGCAGAGTGCTTCAGGTGGTGGTGGACCCATAAGAGCAATGGACATTCTTCCACCAGACACTCTAGGGATGCACTGCTTTTGGATATCCTAGGCATAATGAAGCCCGGAAACCAGCTTAGGAGAGACAGAAATCAAATTTGGGTACCTGTAAATTTTCTTTCTCCGACGGCTGGTCTCCGGCTTCGGATTCCCTCCCAGAGTGTATATAGTTGGCTGACCTCAGGCCACTTAGACCATAACTGTTGTGTTTTTGGCCCCTGGGCCAATTAAGCCATAAATGTTGTTTTTGTTTCCAGGTTCTTGTAGTACTGTCTCAGGGGACTGCGTGAAGAATGACTGGCAACAACCGGATGTGGAGGGCTCCTTATTCACCCCCTGCTGCAGAGCGGGTGTCCAAAGCAGTCCCTCACCTGAGGAAAATGTGGGAGGGATCATTTCCTCCCAAGGCAGGAAAAGTAACCACCTAGATCTGAAGAGGCCTTACACTTGAAGCCACCAGGAGGATTGCACTAAAGGGCATACATGGGGGGATATAATATATGGAGTATGCAGGGCTGGTCGGAAACGTTGCTTTCCTGCACTAATAAGCCAGGAACATCTGAGCATAGGGACTTCGTAATAACTTTTGCATGTTTTGCAGCACAGAAAATGACAGCAGTAAACCTTTAGAAATAACTGAGTATAACATGGTATCATTTAAGAAATGACTGCCAGGGGCACAACAGCTCAAAAAGTCCCCTTCAGCCTTGGTTCTGTGTCCCTCCATGATCGTTACAACAAGGGTCCCCATCGATCCAGGTCAATGTCTGAGGGCCAACAGCATTCCAAATAACATGGCAGACTTCTGCATAAAGTACTAACCCATCACCTGCTGGCAACTGCTTATGGGATGCTGCAATGGGAGATGTGGGGCCGGAGCTTATGCTGCACCTGGGACCCTGAAGCCGTTAAAAGCGCAGTGGTCAGCTGGCCAGTGGTGTTGAGGGTTGGCGCTGGGCGCCACACCATTCCAGTATTGAGATTCGGGGAGTGAGCTCGGGCACCGCGCGGTCGTGGGAGGCGAGGATTGGCGCCACTGGGCAGCTCTCCTCTCTTGGGGAGGGCTGGGATTTATCCGGCGCTCCAGTGGCCCCTGGTGGAGGTTATGGCGCTGGAGAATGCAGACGGCACATATCGCAGCATGGCTGATGTTGGCAGGCGTGCCATGTGCCATGACATCAGGAGTGCTCCACGAGGGAAGGGAGGATGAGAAGCTCACCAGAACAAGGAAAAACCCGGCTCTGCGAGGTAGGCAGCGCACCTGACCCTCATGCCCACTGCCGGCTTTCCAGTTCCTCCGCCTGGGCCCTACCTACAGCCAGGGTCTGTCTCTTAAGAGCGCGTAGTGAGGGGTGGCCCCCACCCTGGAGGGATTAAGCTGGGGTACTGGCTGCAGGAGGGTGGGTGGAGAGAGGAGGCTTAGGGTTTAGAAGACCTGAGGCGGGCAGGAACAGGCAGGATGCCTGAGGGAGGCTCCGAGGTGGTGACCAGAGGAAAAAGAAATGTAAAAAAGAAAAAATGCAGTGGGAGCAAGGCAGAAGCAGGAAACTATAGACCTGTTATTTTAACCTCAGTGGTAGGGAAAATGATGGAATCACTTCTGAAGGAAAGAATTGTTGAGTATCTAGAGGCCAGAGGGGCACAGGACCCAAGGCAGCATGGATTCACAGCAGAAGGTCATGCCAGACAAATCTGATAGATTTCTTTGACTGGGTGACCAAAGTAGTAGATCAGTGAGGGGCTGTGGACATGGCCTACCTAGACTTTAGCAAGGCATTTGACACAGTCCCACACAAAGATTAATATACAAATTAGCCAGCCTGGGAGTGGGTCCCAAGATGACAGCCTGGGTAAAGAATTGGCTGGAGAATAGGACACAGAGAGTAATAGTAAGTGGAGTCCACTCTGAAGAAAGAGGGGCTACTAGTGGGTACCTCAGGGTTCAGTATTAGGACCGGTCCTCTTCAGTGTCTTTATAAGCTACATTGCAGAGGGACTGGAAGGAAAAGTATGTCTTTTGCAGATGACACAAAGATCTGCAACAGAGTTGATGCACAAGGTGGGGTGGAAAGGATGGAAGGGACTTGGCAAGGTTAGAGGAATGGTCAAATTTTAGGCAGCTTAGATTCAATGCTAAGAAGTGCAGTAATACACCTGGAAACAAAAACCCAGGGAAGAGTACACAATGGGGGGTGAGATACTAACAACAACAAAGATGGAAAGGGACCTGGGGGTAGTCGTATCAGATGACCTAAAGGTGGGCAAGCAATGTGAGAGGGCAGCAAGGAGGGTGGGGGATACTGGGATGCATAGGAGAGGCATCACCAGTAGAAAACAGGAAGTTATTATCCTCTGTACAGACAGTTGGTGAGACCCCATCTGAGTACTGTGTGCAGTTCTGGAGACCCAGTCTCCAGAAAAGACATAGACAGGATGGAAGCTGTCCAGAGGAGGGCAACTAAAATGGTGCAGGGTCTTCACCGGAAGACATATGAAGAGAGACTTAAGGAGCTAAATATGTATAGCCTCGAGGAAAGGAGGGAGAGGGGACATGATAGAAACTTCAAGTACCTCAAGGGAATCAACAAAGTCCAAGAGGGTAGCATCTTTCAAAAAGAGGCGTTAAGAACAAGAGCACAATTTGAAGATGGGGGGTGGCTCAGAGGTAATTTAGGAAGTCTTTTTCACAGAGAGGATTTGGATGCATGGAATGGCCTTCCGGAGGAGGTTGTGGAGTCAAAACAGTGGTGGAATTCAAGCATGCATGGGACAGTCATAAGGCAATTCTAGGGGGTGGGTAGGAAGAAGTAGGCTGCTGGTTAACTAGGATCTGCAGCTTATCCATTAGGTAGGAAATTGGCAGACTGGGTGGGCCAAGCGGTCCTTATCTGCCATCAAAATCTATGTTTCTATGGTCCGTGTCATTAACTGACAGGGCCAAGAGAAGACTATATTATTGTAGTCTAAGGCAAGCATGGGGAATGAGTGCCGAGACACCACAGTCAGAATTAGAAACAGTACAGCCTGGGTCCAGTCTAGTGGCATGAAGGGCTGAGGCATTGGTACTTACCACCAGCAATGCTGGCAACCTGGGTTCGGGAATGGGACAGGGTCACTCGGGTGCCAGCCTGGTGAGGAGGGATTGAGCATGCTGTTAGGTTCCTCTCCCTCAGGGAGGAAGGACTCTTAATCCTGTGGCCTGCTCTGCTACCTAATGGGGCTGGGTGGCAGCACCGTGAGACCAACAGATGTGAGGTACATGTGTCGATGCAGCATGTATGTGCATCAACATGCATGCTGCGCATCGTCCCTCACAGATGTCTTAGGGAAGAAATTGAGGAAAATATCTCGCTCACTCGCCATTCCCCACAGGTGCTGCACAACACTGTGTGGCTGGCTACCTACCGATACAGCTCTGTGTAAGAGGTGGTTAAACCATAAGTCCACAAGACAGGTCAGTGACGGGCTGGGGAGATGCCGCTGGGACCAGGGACAAAGGTGGAGAAACAAATGAAAAGAAATAGTACAATCTCTTGCTTAATCAGTGCCCCAGTCCTCCCAGTCAGAATAGTCATTACTTACAGCTTAGGCTGAGATTGGGGTAACTCTTCAGGGTCATGGTATGCATTGGTTTCCATGCCAGATGCAGCTGCTTCCAACAGGCTGGCGGGGTTATGAGGAGATCTCGGTCCAAGGACAGACTAGAAAAGCAATCTGCTGCTCTGGCTCTGGAAATGTGACCTTTCCTGGAAAGTTACTGCTAGTCCAAACAGGCAGATGATCAGTGTTCTCCAGTGTGAGACTAGGTGCAGACCGAGGAGGGTGCATCCCCTTTGGTACGAGTAACCACAGCCAAACCAAAGGTCTGGACTCTCACAGTGCCAAGGCAATAACTGACAAAAGTGTCACCATTAACTGGTTGCAGAAAATAATTTTTATTGCAGAAAAAGATAAGGTAGACTTCATGAGACTGCAGAGGTGCCCCAGTGTTTGCTTGTTAATCCAGTCATGCCTCTTAGTTACTGCATTCCTTTCTTGGGGTACAGGTTCTGTCTGCCTTATTTATACTCCTCAGAAGCATATCAGTGTCAGTGGCTCAGCAGGTAGTACACTCGCCTCTGAGGCTGGGAGATCACAAAGCTGTGGGTTCTATCCCCACACCAGGCACTTGGGTAAATCCTAATACTGACATTGTAGTGCAGCATGAGGGGGTGCTGCACTCCTGAGGTGCCGCCTTTTGATGAGACGTTAAACCGAGGTCCCACCTGCCTGTTCTGGTGGTAGTTCAGTTGGATGTTAAAGATCCCATGGCATTTCTTGAAAAGAGTAGGAAATTTTTAATTATAACTTAAAGAAAATACATACAGAATAGTGTTACTGCACACAGTCAAAAAAAAAAGAAAGGAGAAACATAAAAAGTATTTCATCATACATCAAAAAAAAATTGCCTGTTTAAAACCTCAAAATTAAGCTATAAATACCAAAACAAACCCTCCTCCCTCCCTCCACCTAGGGAATATTTTTTTACGGTAACTTTTCTTCCCCTGTCCCAGTCAGCTTACATCTGCAGCTACCCACCCAGCCCCATACCCCAACATCAGGATGCATCCCTGTCTTCCCACGTTTCCTCCATGGCAGGGCAGTGAGGAGCGCCTAACTCAACTCACTTTGAACAGGATCCAGTGTCCGGGGATGCGCCATTCAGGGTTGGGGCTTGCGGTGCGCAGCCGTTCACTCTGCAGTGACTGGGAACATTTTCTTGGCTTTTGTGGTTGGATCCCCCAGAGCAGGCATGCAATGATGCTGAAGGGGCAGCGTGTCGCATAGGCCCCTCCAGGCATCGGCCCATCTCCACTCCTTGACTACAGTGTTGGCATGCTGCTCCAGCCTCCGCTTAGGCCAGACTGGCCTCCCTCCCCAGAGAAGGAGAGCAGTCCCTCAGATGCTCGATCCTTCTCCTTCCCTGCCAACCCCGCGCCCGTGCTCATTCCTGAACATGGGTCGGCATAGCGCAAGGTAAGGCATCCTGTGCCTCAGCCCTCAGCACCACCAGGCCGGCCAAGGAATTTATTATTTTAACATTAAAACAAATCATATGAACAGTATTGAGTCATACAGAATAAAATTCAAATCAAAGTTAAAGGGAAAGTGCCGGCCTGGTGGCATGAGGGCTGTGGGCTGTTGCCGCCGACCACGCCGGTGACCTGGGTTTGGGAGCAGAGCCCAGGGCGTCAGAGGTCAGCACAGGGGAAGACAGAGCTGGATTGAGCTGCCAACAGGCAAGCTTCCCTCTCCAGGGAGGAAGCGCCGTCCCTTGGCTGATGGGCGACCCCATATGGAGGCTGGAGGAAGCTCAGGCCAGATGGGGCCTAGTCAGTAGACCACGGGGTGGGGGAAAGAGGGCGTGACCAGGGCTGTTTGGCGCATGCACGCTGACTCCTGGGGCCTCGGAGAAAAAATTGTAGGAAAATGCTGGTCGGCAGGTAAGACCGGACTCTACAGGCGCCGCCTCCTGGGCCGGGCAGGTAAGAGCCGGTGATTCCAGGGGCTGGGGTTGGGGGGTCGGTCGGATGGGGCCTGACCAGCAGGGGAAAAGAATTGTGACATGATAAAAAAAAAAGTTGCAAGGAAAGCAAATTAAGTATTTCAATCATACATTCTTGAGTTTCCCCACTAAGCACAAAAGAAATAAACACAAACAATTTCTGTAAACTGAAAACTACCATAAAGCAAAGGTGAAAGAAAATAAGTATTTAAGCTTAAATTTTCCTCGTAGAAATTATATACTTGTTCTAGATTGTAACATATCCTTAAATGAAACCAAATACATATTACTTTGTATCTCTTATGAACCCCAACCCAAAGGAGTAGGGAAAATTGTGATACAAAACATGTTGAATTCACATGAAATCAAAGTGAAAATCAAAACAATAAATAAAATAAGTATTCCAACATTCCTCCTTACTCTACTTTAAGAGTAGGGGAATTGTTTGAGCATCAAGAAAAGCATAATACGATACATTTGAACAGAAAGGGAAGCAAAAATATGAAATCAAATAAGTATTAAAGCATACGTCCCTCTATATGAATCTGTACAGCGAATCTAGATTTGAACAGAAAACAATGAAAAACCTTATACACCAAATATGTATCAAGACGTACAACTCATAGCAAACCACCCCACAGAGTAACTAATTTTATGATAAATCATCACAAAGAATTATCTAAAACAGGATAACTGCACGTCCGCAAATCTTATAAGTTCAACCAAAAAATAATAGGTCACATAAGTTTAGGTCCTGCCCCATATTCCTCCATCCAAACCCATTGCTGAGCGTAGTTAAAATAACTCGGATTTATCAATTCTAATAATTAGCTGTAAGCTCACATCATATCACCCAGTGGATATTGCCCCACCATGAATGAAATTTCTGTTGAGAGACCCTCAATATCTCTTTGTGCTTAACCTCTAAAACATAATTCCTCGCAATATTAAACACTTGTTCAGGGGACAACTCTGTTTGTTGTAACGACAGCTTGCACCTAGTAATCTATACATAGTACTTAATGCACAGTAAAATAACTTGTAAGGTATCACAATTAAAATGTTGCCATTTTTTTTTGAAATTGCTATTTATCCCTCCCTACGTCCTGCCAACCCAACCCCTCAGGCCAGCCAAGGAGTCATCCTCCTGCCTCCCACTCTACCCAAACCTACCTCCTGGGCCCCATGGAGTTGTGGTTTGCCCCTGAGCGGGGTGAGGTGGGGCCGGACACCCCATACTGCTTCATCTCGCCAGTCCAGAGGTGGCTGGGTGAGCGGGGCACATCAGAGGCACGCCCAGGCAGTTCATCTTCCTGGAGCTAGCAGGCATTTTCTTGTTTTTCCCCACACGCACGGCGTGTCCCTGATGTCATGGCACAACGCTACCGACATCCACTGTGTGTCTTGGCTGCCCTTCTCTACAGACGGGCTTGCTGTAGCCCGAGCTCCACTAGGGTTCAAGCAAGTTGCGGTATTAGTTCCCACCTTCTCCCCAGGAGAAGGTGAGCTGTCATGGGACACTCGAAGCTGTTCTCCCCGCCAGCCCTCCAGCAACCCCAGTCCGCTTCCTGAACCTGGGTCACCGGGCGCTGTAAGCGGAAATCCAGCCGATGGGCCAGCAAACTGTTGCCAGTTTTTGGGAATACTTCAAGGAAATAGAATATCTGGTGTCATATCATATCATAATAGCAAAGGGGACCCCTTCCATCGGTCTATCAGTATGTCTCCAAATCGTATTATAAATGGGCAATATAAAAATAAATGCTCCATTGTGTCCAATATTCCCTGCATGATTCTCTTAAACAGTACCTTTCTTCCTGACTTTTATGTTTTATGTTATTCTTAACTGCTCAGCTTTCCATGTATACTTAACCACAGAATATCCATATATGCACTGGTAATCTTTTATTTGTCAGCGTTCTCCCTATAAAGTCTTGCTCCTTAATGGGCTTATCACCAAAGTGTGGCTTATCTAAGCAGAACTTTTCCAGTACAAATTTATACAATTGTTTCCTTGATAGGGAAAAAACCTGTTGCATAGAAATTTACCACAATTTTATTTTCCCAAAACAATTTTGTAAATACAGCGGTAGCCCTGCTAATGATTTTGCCTAGGGAGAGATGAATTCTGCGGCCATGCGTCTAACCAAGGTGTCACTTGGTCCACAACCCATGATACCTAAAGGGCTTCTGATGCTGTGAGTAAAGGTCTAATATTATTATTATATAAAATATACAAAAGAAAAAGAGGACCAGGTTTATGATGGCTTACCCACCCTGTTTTCTTTCTTGATTTAATCTTCACTTGCCGGGCATCCGCCCGTCACGGACCTCGACTGCGGCATCCCCACATGAGACGCACTCCGGGACCCCTGGATTACCCCCAGGGTGGAGATGTGGCACCTGGCCCTAAGGTGCCATGAACAATGGGATAGGGCAGGAGTCGGCCTGGGGAGCCAATTGCAGCCGAGGAGTGGGCTTCATGTAGGCAGTGGAGACAGACTGTTTTTTCCCTGTGAGGGGCAGGAATGTGCAGTGATGCCAGCATCCATCCCGCCCCTTGGAACCTTGTTAGCGTTGGATGCTGTGGCGCCCTGGCCTCCGCCAGAGGTCTCCCCTGCACCGGCGGCATCCCACCCTCCCCAGAGAAGGAGAGCAGTGGTGCAATGCTCAGTCCTTCTCCGGCCCGGCCCTCCGACAACCCGAGTCTGTTCCCGAACCCGGGTTGCAGAGCGAAGTGGAAATCCAACGCTGGCGGTGGGCGGCACCCTGTTTTCTTTCCAAATACGTAATGTCCCTTTTGACTGGATTCAATCTACTGCCCCATAGGCAGGGGAAAAACTAAATACAGTTGTTTCTAGTTGTTTTGGGGTAGAAAACAAAACACAAATGTAAAAACATTGTTATTAGGTTTGTTTTAGTATATTCGTTTTGTTTTTGACATGTGCTATCTGTTCCATTGCTTTACTTTGGTAATCGCAGCTTGGAGAACCAGATTCCAGTTTTAAAATGCCAGGTCCCCTGGTCCAAAATAACCCCCAATATTTTACAATAGCTCTCTTCTCCATAAGGGAGATAGATTCCATATAACCAAGCAGTTACTTTTTTGAAAATTGAGCTGTGATTAAGAACCACTAGAAAATTTTTGTAATATGATTTCTGCTTGCTTGGTCAGGTCTTTGTCGGCTAAAATTAAGTATAAATCATCTGCATATGCAGTGACTTTTATTTCTCTGTCTACTATTTAACGACACTCCAACCACCTGTTCTGAGGCATTAATTCTATGTAGTAAAGGGTCAAGGGATATAATGTAGAGGATGGGGCTCAATGGACACCCTTGCCACACTCCTGATTAACTTCACATCCTGACCCTATCCAGCCGTTCTTGATCTCCCAAATTGCAGATAATTATTAACAAGTCACGTTGTTTGTAAAACTCCTGAGCAGGAGCAAATGGGAATAAGCACATGTCATGCTTTAGGTTTAGAAAAACCACTGGTGCCTCTGATTACTAAATGGTCCCACTGCTGAGTGCGATCGGTGCGGACCCACTGCTGCATGTTGCAGCTGTTATTTCCAGAAAGCAGCTCTGGTGTCTGGAAATGTTCCCAATCACAATATGTGACCCAGGAGCATGTGTTAAATAATAAAATGAAATATGAAAATGATTTCTGCAGCCCCAGAGATGCTGCGACTGGGGCTGCCTGTAGAAATAAAGCTTATTTGGCAAAAGGGCCAAATAAGGAGCCCCTACATGTTAAAGCATGGTAAAATATGGAAGCTCCATTATGTTATGTCACGGCCTATGAAAACTCCCCATTATGTAACATCACAGCAAATGGAATTCCCAAAAGTGTGATGTAATCCCTAGGTATAAATAGGGCCCACCACTAGGGGAATAAAGATAGTTGAGTCAGTCTAGTGGTGACAGTGAGCAGGGAAGGACCTACTTGTGCAGTGTGCTGTTTTCACACCAGAATTGTGAAGTGTAAGAAAGGATTACACTTAGGCTATCTTGGCTGAAGTAAAGCTGCAGCCTCTGTTGACGGAAGCAGAGGGCTGAATTATTGTGTTGAATTAATCAATTGTTATTTTTATTTATCAAAAATAAATTGATAAACGCATTTGTGCGATGTTTATGCACTTTACCTTTGGTTGCTGTGTCTTTGTATCCCACATCACAGGAACTTTTTGCTTTGCAGTAACTTAGTTTAATCCACTCAGATAAACTTCTAAGGGAAACCATAGGCTTTTCAAACATTCCCATATGTATTGGGGTACCTTGTTGAAGGTCTTCAACTTATCCAAACTAATCAGAAATCCTGATAGCTCATCTGTCTTACCCTTTCTATAATTTCCTTATTAAAATTAGTGTGTTACTTGTTTTCGGACCTGGGACTGCACATAGTTGGGAAGGATGAATAAAAGTGTCCAAAATGGAGGCCATCCTAATACTCAATAATTTAGTAAGAATTTTTAGATCTGAATTAGGCAGGGTAACTGGCATCCAGTTGGAGAATTGTTGTATCCTCTGACTCATATAATAAAATGACTAATCCTTTATACATGCTCTCCGGTAGATTTGGACTGTGCAACATAGTATTAAATAGATCAGTCATCTCTTTTAAACCACTAAAAATGGTAACATAAATATCACAGGGTAAGCCGTCTTGGCAGAGCTTTACCAGAAGGTAAGTGCTGAATTACAGTTTCTAGCTCTACGTCAGTAATAGTACATATAAGGTCTACTCAAACATATTTAGGAATTTGGTTCAGATTGCATGTTTGTAACCAATTCAGTATTGCATCTTGAGTCACCACAGATGTACTATACATCATAGCCAAATATTATTCTTACTTCCTGCAGTATCTCTTATGGTCGGAAACCACCATACCTGCTTGTGAACGAGAGATTGAATGTTCTTTGCCTTTCATCTGTTTGCACAAGATTCAAGTGGATTTGTGCTGGCCTGTTGAGCCCTGCTACCCATATCTTTGTTCTTTGTCTAATGATTTCATGTGGTCATATTGCATTTGGGCCATAGCTGTTCTAATGTGTTGCAAATGTTCCAAATCCACCCCACCACCCTTCATATTGTAGTGTTAACAATTCATAAACTGAGCCCTAAGTTTGAGGTATTTATTTTGTTGCTCTTTCCTTTCAATTTACCCACTTCCTAAAATAATCCTGATTTCCTTTTGTGTCTTCCCACCATTCTAACTGTGAATCGTATAAAAGGAAACAGATTGTCTTGCTTGGAGAATGTACTGCAAACCCTCTTTAATTTTTGGCTCTTCTTAAAGTCTACTATTTAGTCTCCAGTATCCCTTGCCTTTTGCACTTTTTGCATAGTTTGAAATTGTAACACTCAGCAAACCATGGTCTGATGATGCAACTGGTATAACAGCTGCATCCTGTACTGGCAATGATGGAGACAGAAACCAATAATCTATCCTAATAGACAGGTTTCCTTTAAAAATTGTGGGGTACTTTAGAGAGCCAATCTTAGGAAAAACATCATTCAAACCTGTTTGTGTAAGCAATTGGTTCAAAAGTAACATCACAAAATACTTTCTCAGTTTTAAACCTCTATCTGTTGAAAACGGCTGCAGTTAAATCCCCTCAGCAGAACATATTTAGATGTGAATAGGTGCAGTTGTATTTTTCACTAACTCAATTCTCTGAGCTCTTGATTGTGGAGCATATAAATTAATAAGCCAAAGGCCATAGAGTGGAGTTCTGCATCCAACAACAAAGCCCTCCCAGGTTGAATATCTACCAGATGACTTAATTTAAAATGAGGGTTATGTAAACATATCCCACCCCACCACACATATCAGCTCCACTCGGCCAATAGCCACCCCCACACCAAGGCCTTACTAGCATTCTGAATATCCTGAGCTGTATGAAGTCTGGTATCTTGCAGAAAAACAATATCAAATACAGACTCAGAAAACAAAAACAAATGTAGATAGCCTTTTTTTCTGACAGGATACTGTTCACATTTAAGGATGCCAGGCTTAGTTATAGCAGAGTATCCATAACAGAGGTTTAGAAGAGGTCAAGTACTAAGTTTTTACAGGCTCTGGAACCCATCCTTCTGTGTTTTGGTTTCTCCTTAGTAGAACCCTTTTCTCGTAAATCAAGCTGGGGATTTTCGGTATCTGAAATGGTGTATTATTGTGAGGAGGTGAGGGAAGCTATATCTGATTCTTCTCAACCTGTGATGTTCCTCCCTGTAAAGTTGCAAATTGGTTTTGGGTAGGAACTGCCTCACCTGGTTCATTACCCCTTGTTGGGGCACTGTGCTCCTTTCTTTTTGACTGCTGAAAACTGCCAACCTCGGGCTGTGGGAGGTGGCATGTCTCGTGTACCCAGGTCACTAGTGCTGGGTACTGCTGCTTCTGTTACCGGTTATAGGCTGAACCTGAAGAGATATAGCAGGTACAACCACAGAACTTTGAGGGGTTACTACTTCTTGTGAAGGAGGGTGGTGAGCACCTTCTAGGATCAGCACTTCTAGCAGTTTTATTGATGTAGAAGTCTTGTATCACATAGTCACCATTCTCTGTATTGTGTGCAGCCCAAGGGCACTCAAAAAATGTGCCCTTTTTCGTCACACAGGTTGCACTTTAGGACAGTTCTACAGAAAAATGGAGTGTCCCATTTCCCCACACTGGGCACATTTCAAAACTTCACACTGGCTGCTCAAGTGTCTGGGAGATCCACACTTGTAGCAGTGGACGAAGTGTCCCAGATAAAATATAAAGCTCTTATCCCTGCCCAAAAGAAACAATTGGGCAAGTGGGTAACCCTGAATCAGTCTGGTCCAGTTTGACCTTTATACACCACCCCATTCCAAAACCCTTCAGCATCGATAATGGGGTCTGGATTTCCAGAATTTTGCATTTTCTCTAACCAATAAAGAATATCGGTTATGTTTACCCCTCATTCCTGAATAATACAGTGATAACTTTGGTTGGGTTCTTTGTGAAGGATATTGCCTGGAAAGGCACCCAAAGGGATTCATTTTTAGGATAGTATATTTTGACCAGAATCTGTCCAAGAGTTCTGAGGATCAAAACTCAGATCAAAGGAGTTTTCCCCTGGTGCAGTATGAATGCATAAACGTTGGCACGTGAAACCCCAATGATCATTTAATCAGCTCTCTGCCCACATAGAACCAGTCAGGCATTACTTGTAGATCCCCATGTAGTGCAAATGTACTGCATCCTGCCTTTAGCCATTTCTACAGGCTTATGAAAGGGGCTAGCATAGGTCTGGGGATTAGGGTCACCAGACTCATTTGTGGGCTGATCAGCTTGTTCAGGAGGTACAGTTACACTACTAACCTCTCTGTTAACTACTTCAGACTCTGCAGCATTCAGGTTAACAGATTCTGCAGTCTGTGTTTCTACAGGAGGTCCAGAGTTAGCATCAAAAATACTTCTTGTGAATTGTCAACCAGTGAGTATGAGGGAGAGTCAGACTGCTCTTTCCCTGCTCCTCCCTCCTGCTCCGACACTTCTGTTTTCATTGCCCTCTACATCAGCTCTAGTGTTATTACTCACGTCTAGATGCTCCACCCCTGGTATAGGGACTGAGGGATCCAGAATCCAAATGCCCATTGGGCCTTGTTACCACCCTGCTCCTTGCAACACTGTATCTGGTGACCATTGAGGTGCTGTACCATCAGAGGATTGCTGTGGGGTCCTGTTGGTACATTCTGGCTGGCTCTGTTCTGCCTGAAAACAAAATCTATGTTTGGGTAGCTGGGCTGGAACTCGGCAAATCCATGCCATTCATTTTTGTTTTTCTCTTCCTCGAGTTTCTTTCTGGCCCCTTATTAGACTCTCCCACTTGTGAAAGTTTCTCCTGTAGTTCACGTCGCCATTCCTTCAGGTCATGCTGTAAGTTTGCATCTGCTTCAATAAAGTTAGTATCCATAGCTGAGTCCCATTTTGCCTCGATATTAACAGTAATTCCTTCTGTCAGCATTCGATGTCTACAGCGCCTGGAAAGTCAATTACTCCAGCCGTCGCCATGCCTCCAGTCTCCTCGCAGCACTAGAATCCATCATGGGATCGGATCACAGTGCCTCCTACCAAAGAGTAGAGGTGTTTTTTATTGAAGGTACCAATACATACTTTATACAAAAAACAATGATACATTCCAAGTACAAAAGAAACGGTGTATTATATCAAAACTGAAAAGAGAAAGCAAAACCCAGTTTGAAATCTAGTGAGAAAAAAATCTGTTTGTTCATACATCATACACTGCCATCTATAAAACTATGAAATATCCTTTAAGAATTATCTCCAACCTGTACCAAACTCAAAATCTAGAATGCCACTTAAATTTAATAAAAAGAAAGACCTTTCCACCGTGATTTCATAACTGGTAAGCCAAATTCATTTACTTCCTTATCCCAAATACCCGTAATGCATTTTCACACAATACTCTAAAGACCATATAGGGCATTTGTTGTTGTCGTAAAACCCACTGCACTCGGGCATTCCAGAGATGGTACTTTAGAACTGCAAAAAACACGGACAAAGTTCCAGTTTTATATTTTAATAATCTATAACTTTAATCCCCAATATAAAGGCCTGACGTGAGATTTCGTAGCTAAGGTAAATTCCACACTGTGGCTAAAAAATCCAGAGGTTACTAGAATAAATACAATGTAACGCAACTGTTCCATTGTTTCTACTGGGGCACCACACACCATATATGGACAGGGCGCTTGTCTACACCAGCTTGTGTTTGTTAGTTCCTCTAACATTAAGTCTCCCATAGGCACTAAGCCAGAGCACTTCCACATCTGTTTCGAATTCGCTTGACATTAAGCATTTTTATTACTTTATCATGGTTTTGCGGCTCACAGTTTTTAAACTCTGGGGCAGAAGGTCCCACCTTATTCAGAACATATTGATACAAGTGAACTCTGGAAGTCCCCAAAAGCAAGTGTTTAGAAATATTCCATTTATACGGTTTCTGAATTGCAGATTTCATTGAGGTGGGTATAAATAATAATGCAGAAAATTTTGGGGGTGATCCACCGATTTTGAGATAAAAACATTATAATTATTCAGGAACCATTTATGAACTAGAGTGTCCGTCATAGTCCGTGGTGTTTTTATGGAATAAACCCAGAACAAGGAGTGGAAGAAGACGATTGGGTCTATCATTCCCAAACCTCCTGTTCCCAGTGGCAAGTAAGTAAATCCACGTTTCACTGGGTTAAGGCAACTACCCCATAAGATGGTGAAAAATGCTGTATAATCGAGTTTCCATTGACAGTGGTAAAAGGAAGATGGTTCCAATATATGTCAAACTAGGAATTAGGAATTTTTATAATACATATTCTTTTCAGTTTGGACAATTTCCAGGTGGCCACCTTTGCCTCACAATTTTGTAAAACATTCGTCCAGTTTAAAGCTGCCAAGTCTTGAGTCCAAACGTGGTTCCTAAAAGTTTAATGGGATCAGTCAGAATAGGAACATTTCCTACCACGGGGGTCCTGTGGTTCCTAACCACACTGCCCTACATTTAGTAGGGTTTAACCATGCCCTGAAACACTAGAAAAGTACTGTATTTCTTTATTGGCCTCCCCGCACACCGCTGGTGTCCCAAAGGAGCGGACACATTCGCTCATGTAAGCCAAGATTTTGACCTCGCCCCTGGAGTATGTCCTGTCAAGCCACGTGACACTCAGTTATTTGCAACATGCTGTTATCAGTGGATTTAAGAGAATATGTATAGCAGAGGGCTCGGGGCATCCCTGACATACCCCTTTTGGACCAGACATTCCGGCCAGTGACTCCTTTAATATAATGGCTCCAACTTGCATTGTGATACAGCATTCTAATTTTATCAGTAAACAAAAGGGATGCCATAGATTTCAGTACAAAAATAAAAAGCATGGTCCACCAGATCAAGGCCATCTTCTGGTCCAGGGAAATAGTCCTCAGCCGGGTCTGATAAAATTCCAAAATTTCTCTCAAAATAATCAGGGTGATAGATAGATCTATTGGGTAGGCTACAAAATTGAGAGGATGTATTATGTGCACTGCCAATGCCCTTAATCAAAGGTGTAGAATTTGGGAGAGGATTTTAAAATCCCATTCAGTAGGCTAATTGACCTCCAATTCTGGATCAAAGACCGGTCTCCTGATTGAAATAAAATATGGTTAAAACTTTGCAAAAAGAGCTGCAACCTAGTTCTGTGAGAAGAAAAATTAAAGACACGTTCTAGACAACAGGCTAGCTCTGGGGCAAAGGTTTTATAAAATTAAACTGGTAAGCCATCTGTGCCCAGGGCTGCCTCCATTTTTGGGTTAGAATAATGTCCGTAGTTTCCGGGGACAGATGGCTTGTAAGGGAATCTGTTTCATGAGAAGAAAGTGGATGCCGTTAGGTTAGAGAGGTAGGTGCCATCCCCTGGGAAGGGGTACTTTCCCCATCGCCTAAGTCCGTGACTACCTGAAAGAGTTCCTGAACTAGGAAACCAAGGTACCGCTGGTCCTTTGTAGACTAGAGAGTGTTTATGCCAGTTGCCGTGTTTTACAGGCGGCGAGGGATCTAAGACTGGGGATTTTTGAGTCCCATAGGACAGTTGTGCCCAGATGGTACTGGCCCTGTCATATTGTAATTCCTGCATTTCAAGTCTTACATTATTAATCTATGAAGTGAGGTTGTGACGTCCCATGGGGTGTAAAGATAAAATGTGTTGGAATTTTTTCCATAGCGGTAGATATTTAAAATATTGAGCTCTAGATTTATTTTTACAGTGTCTTTGGAGGACAAGGGAAATGTCGGTTTTTGTTTGTAGCCACATGTCCCCTAAGTTCTCATAGAGGTCAATAACTGAAGCTCGCTCAGCCAGCAGTTGTTTGATAGTGAGCTGATCGCTAGGAATCTTAAGCGCTTGAACATTCAGTTTCCACTGTGTTTTAACGATGGCATGTTGTGAGTCAGAACTTGGAGAAGAAATAATCATTGGGATCTGAGAAATCGACTGGACATAAGGTAGTGGAATTCACTGACAATTGTTCTGAAACAAAAATAATCTATAACTGTGGTATACTGCATCCGCTTATAAGTAAAATAATTAGGAGTCATGATGTGAGCATTGCGGGTTGGGAGCTCTGCTGATGCTATACATTGTTTAAAAGCTACAGAATCACAATATACTTTGGATGGAGGGTTAACTTTCCTAGGAACAGACAGGCTGCAGTTAAAATCTCCTCCAAAGAGAACCAGTTTTGCTGTACACAGATAGGGTTGAATTAGGAGAACATATTAGTTCTCTCCGTCTTTGATTGGAGCATATACATTAATCAGTCTACAGGATTCTCCATCCCAATAACCATCCAAGATAAGAACCTCCCAGGGATAAGGTCCAAGATCCAAAATAAAGAAAAGTGGCTTCCTGTAAAGAGAAAACCCACTCCATCCGCCCGATCCTCCCCAAAGGACCAGTGTGATGGACCCGATGGCCACTCAGACTTAAAAGCCTGGAGGTGAGATATGGATGCCGCTAGTGTTTCTTGAAGAAAAACAAAATCTACATTTAGATCTGAAATCAACTGAAAGACAGCTTGTCTCTTTTTTGGATTAATGAGACTGTGGCAATTAAAAGTTGCCACTGTAGTAGTATCAGTGTTCAGCAATTAAACAACAATTAGCTTTTCTCCTTTCTCTTTCCAGTATTGAATTTCTCTGGGGGTGGTGGGTGAGTATTGGCCACCTCCATCTTCTCTCTTCTTTGGAACCATCCTCCTGTTCTGAGTCCCCATTCGGAAGTGCCAAGCTCCTCATAAGGGTTTTTGGATTCAACCACTGGAGGAGGGTCTGCCTTAGTCAGCCTCCTAGAGGATCTCCTCTGGGAGAATGGGATAGAGTCTGTGGAGGAGGGTAATGCCTCTATCTTTTCCATCTCAGTTGTCTGTTCCAAGGGGCCCATATAACAAACAGGTTGTAATAGAAGTACAGTCTAAGTTTTATTCCACGGTGTAGATGGAGATCAGTGACCTGGAGGGCTGTATCTTGGCCTCCATGAATCGTGTAGGTACCCTGTCAGAAGAAAAATTCTTATCCTGTGAATCTGATTTGCTGGGGTGAAAGGGGGATCCAAATTATCATCAGCCTGAGCTTCATTGATCAAATCTTCTGGATCCAGGGACTGGGAGGTATTCTTGGCCAGCCATGGGCAATCCTTATAGAGATGGCCCTTTTCTTCACACAGATTACAATGGGAAGAATTTGAACAGTGGGAATTGATGTGGCCAACCTCATTGCAAAGACTACAGCGGAGTTTGTCACATATGTTGGATAGGTGAGTCTGGGATCCACAACAGTAGCAAGCCTGGGCTGGCCAGGGTAATAGACCCTGCAATCGTGACCCAGAAAAACAGTTGGGAATGTGAAGAATCCCTTCATCGGTCCAAGCAATTTTACTTGAAATTTCCACCTCCTTTCCAGAATTGTTCTTTATCCAATATGGCTTCTGGCAGACTTAGAACTGGCATTTTTTGAAGCTAGTGGTAAATGTCCCCACTGGACACTCTTTTGCAAAACATGATCATGACTGATTTTGTTAATGGTTTGTCAGTGGGATTGCCATAAAGGGGGTCCATAAGGGGAGGTTTTTAACTGATTGTACCTTGTCCAGAATAAATCCAAGAGAACAGCTGCATGAAAACTAATGTCAAAGATATCCTCCCCAGAAATGTGAATAACGGCAAACACTTCAGCGGGATAAAATGCAGTGAATCTTTAATCATCGCTTTCCCCACATAGTGACGGTCAGGGTGTATGTCCAAGCTGCCTTTGTACTTAAGGCATACTGCATGTTTTCTGGGAAGTGGTTCTGTCGATTTAGTTTAGAGTTCTGAAAGGAGTGGTTTCTGGGCTGTTCTGTTGGAGCGCACCTGTCGGTGAAGGTGGTGAACGCGGGACTTGATCCTCTATGACTACCTGACTTGGCATCAGAGGTAGTGAAGATGGCGCCACGATTTGACCCACACTGGTTGCCTGCTGTGGATGCAAGGACTGCTGAGGTAGAATACCCTGCGCCATAGTCCCAGGCCGCTCTGTTCCCATAGGCAGCTCGCTAAATGTATAAGAGCCCTAGGGCCCTGGATGAGAGGCTGAATAGAGCGAATCCCATTTTGATTCTGATCCTGGTCCAACCTTGTACCCACCATCAAGGTGACCATTCTGGTATCGTGGAAGATTGAGAAAAGTGGACGATCCCAGTAAGGGTCTGGTACCCAATGACCCATCTCATTTTGAGTCCAACTGGCTCCTTTAAGAGCAGAGTCGGTCCAACGTTCTTCCTCTGGTATGTCCCTCTAGTCCAAATGCCCATTTAATTGCTGTAACCCTAGATGGGGGAGAAAAATCAAATGGGGTAGTGTCCAGCAGAATGCTCGCAGAACCAGGCACTCCAATATTCCTGTGCTGTAACACCACTGTCTCGTTCTTTTTTTTGATTAGTCTGACTTCCGTTTTGCCCAGCCTCTACAGCTGCTGAGACTTTGTGCAAGGCAGTGCTTTTTCTGGCAGGTCCTACATAAGGGCCCTAGAATCACAGTCAGTGATAATCGAGGGAGAAGAAACATCATCAGTAATGACAGGTTCTGCTGGTGACCTCGTGGGTAAGTCCTAGGCTAGGAAAGAGGTCCCTACATGCCATTCCTGACTTTCGTCCTTCTTGTGCGTTGCTTGTGTTATTCACGTCCTGGGGTTTTGCATGATAGCATGTATGTTCAGGGCATCAATCAAGGGAGCATTAACTGATACATGTTTTGGGCCTGTAAAATAGTATCCGACAACTCCTGTTTCTGCCCTGAAATGCCCAACAAGGGAGAAGTATGACAAGTAGAGTGCTGACCCTTTCCCACTGCCCACAATGACTTGGTAAATGACACCCCAGGTAAAGTAATGAGCAAGTTCCTGCTCCACAGCCGCTTAGCTTTTGCCGCGACACGAAAAAGTAAAGACTGTGGTATTTTCCTGCTGCCCTGTTACAGTTTGATAAGAAATAAAAGGAGGGTGTACCTGTACAGGGTCAGTGGGAAAGGGAATTTGAGCTGTCTCGCAGTGTTGAGGAGCAGGCATCAACAGGCTTACAGAAGGGTGTGATAACTTGACTTCTTCCTTAGAATTTGCCAATGCGAACTGTAATTGTTGTTCTCTTCGTGATAAGAGTTTCTTCTTGTATTAAACGTTGGATTTCCAAACCCGATTTCTCCTGAAGGATATCGCTAGATTGTATATGCTGTCATTTAGTCTCAAGCATTGTCACGCTTTGGTGAATGTTCTGTATGCATCAAATTTAAATCCAATGGGTCTGTAGCATTGAAAAATACTTTGGTTTCATGCTGAATAGGGGAAAGTGGAGACCACACCCACAGCCTCCACAGCGCCCATCTCCTTCAGCTCCATGGCACAAATGGCCCTTAGCACAAGTGAAGTGCAGCAGTTCCTATACAGCGAGTAGGGAATTTTATTCAAAACAAAAATCGGTATATAACTTAAATTTCAAAACCGTTTTTTGTCCGTACATAAACAGTCAGGTAATCCATAAATATTTATCTACATATTTGAAAAAAGGACGAAAAAAGAGAAAAGAAAAAGACAATATCTTAAAAAATATAATAGCAATCATTCATCAGGTTACTGCTGAATCAGAATTTGTAATCCATGGCAGACTTTTCCAAAGTTCAAGCAATTCTGTTCTCAGTAGGATTGTACTTTCAAGTTGATAGATTTTTCCCATATCTTTTGTTATTTTATTAGCTAGTTCTATATGGCTACTTTCTTGTTGTTGCAAGGTGAAGAAGCATCTATCCATCCATATATTCCATTTTATGACCATGAACAGAAGGCATAGTGTATTAAAATTCCATTTGTTCCATTGCTGTGAAAATGACCATATATTAAATTCTGGTATGTGATAGTTTGAAATAGAGGTTCATTTCAAATTTGTGACAGATATACCCAGAAGTCTTTGATAAAGGAACAGTCAAGAAAAAGGTGGGGCATGGTTTCAACTGTGTTAATACAGTGCGGAGACTACATATCCTTTCTTGTAGTTGTTTATGTTTTTGGTTAGCCTTTCCAATTAGTTGTTCGTGACATGAAAGCCAGTGTATGTCCCACATATGTACTGGAATTCATTTATTCTGCAACAAATTCCTTAGGTATAGTAGGGAAATTTTTATTCAAACGTCAAACAAAATCATACAACAGTGTAGTACATCGCACAGAAATCATACTGAACAAAAATAAATATTACAGCATACTGAAAATATAAATAAAAATCAGTATTATAACCATATCCCTTCCTTTTCCCACTACTAATGTGGAGGAATTTTCTTAAAAATTAATACATCATGTTAATGCATTTTACAAGAACATAATGAAGAATCCTAAAGAGAAACAAATCATCATACAATTACTTAAATTTTGCATAAAATAAACCCTATCACTTTCCCTACGTAATTGGAGAGAACCCAAATAATGTAAAATGGTTTTAAGTCACACTTGACAAAAATAGAAATCATAAGAACCAGCATACAATGACCAAAAGACATATAGGTAATTGGAAGAAACCCTAGGCATACAGTTGTGCCTAAAACATGTCCTCTCGCCCCTCCCTCCCTCCCTGGAAAACCTTTAGAAAAAGTTTTCCTACATAGAAAAATCTTTAAGAATTAATCACAGTAATAACAATTGTAACAGATAGGACCAATGTAATCTTGCAAATGCTGAACTGACGTATGTCTAATACATACATAAATCTCTGGCCTTTCCCACAAAAAAATAATGAAGTTTGTAAAGAAAGCACTACTTCAAGAACAGTGACAGCATGTATCACTAAAACAATAATCAGGTGACGAAATTCCAAACACGCAATGCAAACATTTACAGAAAAGCATAATACAGAAGTCCAAAATAAATAGAGTTACAGGCTAATATAGCGTTGAGAATATACTAGTCAAAACCTATCCAGTGTCTAACCAAGACATGGCCTTCCATTTTTGTAAAACTATGGGATGACAAAGTTTGTTTATCTTGTTTCCATAATCCCAATAACCATTTATGAATGCGCCAAAATAGTTGTTCTGGAGAGATAATAATAATCTCAATGACCAGATACAGCGAACTTGCCAGACATGATATTTAATACCTCCCAGAACTAGTTGTATAGTGTCCAAGTTGAATCTATCCCAACAATCAGGCAAAATACCCAAAGACAGAACCTGCATGTCTATTACTGGAAATTGAGCTGTAAACCATTTCAGTATATAATATAGACCAAAACTGTATAATATTAAGGGCATTCAAAAAATAGATGTGCCATTTTCTGAGTACAGTTTACACATATCATACTTCTAGAGCAATATCTATCCTCTCTACCCTTATGTTTTAAATTACCCTTAACATTTAATTTGCCATGAGCCGTGAGCCAGATAATATCCCACATATAATCCAGAATTCCTTGATAAGTAAGCATAGCCTGTATTTGTACCAAATCCCTACTGGACCGATCACCAAAGACAGAGTATTCCAAAAATATTGATCTTGAAGGATAACATTTACCTTCTTCCTGGAGTTTTGGACAATTAAAGTGTGAGGAATCTTCCAGAGTTTTAATTTACTGAAACGTAAGTGAAAATATGTAGGTAAATCTCTTATAGGTTTTTGCTTAGGTATAATTTCTTCTGCAGTCCAATAAACCTACCATGGTGAGATATAATCCAATACCCATGGTGTCCATATCTTGATTTCCCATTAATACCAAAGAGATGTTAGTATAGAGAAAATGCAAAAAGAATAAAATTGGATTAATCATATGAATCCTCCTTGTTTCACTGGTTGATATAAGATACCCCTCTTTATGGGGTTCAATCTACTACCCCGTATTGCTTGAAAAAACACTAAGCAATGCTGTTTCTCTAGATGGGGTAACGATAAGTAGAGCTTAAATATAGAAAAATTTCTATAAGAAATGTGTGAACCATATATGCTCTCTTTTCTTTGACATCTTCCATCAATTCCAGGAAGCTACCTTGACTTTAGCAAACTGAATAAGTCTATCCCAATTATAAGTAGACATAATCAGTGCCACAAAAAATAAATACCTAAAATTTTGCAAGCTTGGGATGTAACTGGAATACCCATAATAGTGGGGTGTGTAGAGCTATGTGTACCAAGATAAGAACACTTACTTTTGGTCAGGTTAAATGTGGCTTCAGTTCCCTTGTATAGGCTACTGTCATGGCTTCCGTAGCAGCAAAAGATGGGACGTCCGCTAAAAGACATAAATCATCAGCATAAGCAGCTGATTTAATTTCATATCATCACAACCAAGAGGGAGAGACTCCTGATGTTATCTGATTGATAAATGGCCAACAATAGGGGTTCTAGGAAAGAATATATAAGATAGGGCTCAGAGAACATCCTGTCTCACACCCCTGGCACATTTCTGTCTGCAACCTGTCCACCCATTAACATATGGCCCACCTCAGCCTGTAAATAATATTGTTGCAACCATAAAATAAAAGGGAAAGAAACCCCGTCTTCCTCATACAACTCCACAGATATAGATCGATACACTATCAAAGGCTTTTGCCTGTTCCAAATTAATACACATTCCCATGAGTTCCTCTACCAGGCCATGTTCTAAAATTTCTCAGATAAGCAATAATGCATCAGTAATATGACAACCAGGCACTGAGCAAAACTGAGTGGTATGAATAATATAGTCCAATAAACCAGAAATCGGGAGCTAAGAATTTATGTGAAAATTTTACAGTCCGAATTTAATAGTGTGGTCGGGCGCCAGTTATGTAGACTTTCTCTATCCCCGTTTAAAAAGAAAAAATAAGAAGACCCAAATTCATGCTATCAGGAAAATAACCTGTATTAAACAACTATTTAAAATACATACCAATTGTTGATCTAACACTTTACATATAGTACCAGAATCTCATTCGGAGACAGTCCTTCCTGGGGCCTTCCTCTTGAAGTTGTGTAACAACTGTGTGTAATTCAAACAATGAAATAGGAGCTAATAAAAATCAAAACTTGATCTGGAATTTTGGTAATATGCTTAAAGTCAACCACTCATTAACCTTAGCCTGTGTTACCATATCATCCACCTGAAACAAGGAGGAAACATGTTTATCCAGTATTTTTAAAATATCACTTCAGTATTTACCCTATGTCCTTCAGAATCTTTAAGACTAATAACATCTTTCTTTTTCGTTGAGCTGCACTATTCTCAAAAGAATTAGTACATGCAGATTTACCTTGTGTGCCATATTTCTGTTCCCTTTCTAATTGTTGTCGTTAGCATTCTGTAATTGCACCACTTGTTCTTTAACACACATAATGTTCTGCACATCTATTAAAACCCTGAATTCACTTGTGAATAAAAAAACCTTACAGTATTCTGGGGGCGATATTTATCAAATTTTCTTGAGGTTCCCAATAAGCGTCCGATATGCCTAAAATATTCTTGAAACTCTTTTTGGAATCCTCCTACCAGGCCTGTTGACTATCATAAAGAAAAAACAGATTTACGAGCTTCTAAAATATCAGTAAAACCCACCAGCACCTCTGGAATATCGAGCAAGGATAGATTCAGCCTCCAGTACCCCGGCCTTTGGAAGTATTACCATAGTTAGAAAGGTTATGGCTCAATACCCCATGATCTGAAGTGGCAACTAACCTTACATGTGGGGAAGAATATTGAAGAGTGGGGAAATAAACTAATAATCAATGCGAGATTTCTGGGGTCCTTGTATGAAAGTAAAAGAAGGAATACCTTCAAAAACATCTCTCAGGCCTGATAATTTCAGTAACTCATTCAAACAGTGTGTATCACAATACACTTTAGACGAGCAGATTTAGCAGTACGGGAGATTTTAAAGTCACCCCAAATAAAACGCTTTACTGGTAAACAAGTATGGCTGAATCAAATGTAACAATTGAATCCATGTCCATTTACATTGGGGAGCATAAATATTGATCAGTTGAAATGGGATTGAATCCATAACAATGTCCAACAATAAACCCCTTCCAGGGACAATATCAAAAATATCAACAATTTTCGCTATCTGTGAAGTAAAGCAAACCCTACTCCTGTACACAAATCTTCTCCTTCAGACCAATAACAGGGACCCCATCCCCAGGAATTAGTGGCAATATCAAACTCTTGTAGTATATAGTCTGGTATCTTGTAAAAGACAATGTCATGCTTTAAATCCAAGAACATGTCAAAAGTAGCCCATCTCTTATAAGCTGACATAATACCATCAGTATTAAGACTAACAACTGAGAAATCATAACCCTTGACAGTAACAGGCAAAGTGAGTTAAGTAGCAGTGGCAGCTTTCAGTTACTTTTCCTCAGACTCATTCTACTACCCATTCTTTTAGCTTTGACTTTACCCCCACCCTGGGATCAGAAACCATCTCTTGATCAGATAATCCATCAACATAAGAAGGGTTTGGGAAATAGCATCAGAATCTGTTAATTTGGGCCTACATACCTCAGTGGAATCAACAAAGTCCAAGAGGTGCATCTTTCAGAAAAGAGACGTTGCAAGAACAAGGGACACAATTTAAAGATAGGGCGGTTCAGGGCAATGTGAGGAAGTATTATTTCACAGAGAGGTAGTGGATGCATGGAACAGCCTTCCTGAGGAGGTTGTGGGGTCTAAAACTTTGGGAGAATTCAAGAATGCATGGGACAGACATAAAGGCAATTCTTGTGGGGGTATGGAAGAAATAGGCTGTTGGTTAGCTAGGATCTACGGCCTATCCTGTAGGTGAGAAATGGGCAGACTAGATGGGCCTAGCGGTCCTTATCTGCCATTAAAGTCTATGTTTCTACAGGAGTTAGAACACCGTGTTGTTAGAGACAGGAAGAGGCTCTGAAGATTGAGCCCAATCCATCAGTGGACTATGTGGGGCTCCCTTTTAACAGTGTGAAACACGGTCTCATTCTCTAGAGGTTCTTCAGGAATAGGAGGTTGTGACTGGATTAAAGCCAGTGCAATTAAAGGGACACTACTACATCCTGAGTCGGAGAACACTGAGCCATGTTTTCAATAGGAATAGTCACAGGAGAGGGCTCTGAAGGGGAGCGGGATTGTGAATGAACATCAGGAACTTTAGGTGCCAGGACTATAGAGTATAACATTGGGCCTAAGGAAGGGTCTGGTCTGTGATTGTCCAGTGCACTCCTAACTGCTTTAAAATGAACAAATCCTGCATAGTATAATCAGATTCTTCTGTATTATGGGCAGCCCATGGACAATCAGCAAATAAATGTCCCATCTCATCGCACAAATTACATTTAAATGAGTTCTCACATTGATAACTAGAATGGCCTAGTTCCCACACTGAAAACACAAAATTTTCTCACAGTTGGTACTGATATGCCTCAGGGACCCACATTTATGACATTTCCTCGGTTGACCAGGATAAAACAAAAACCTTTGTCCTCCCAATGAAAAACAATTTGGTAAATGGGTATATTCATTGTGAGAACTATGAAGCTTGATTTTGATCAGTCAACCCCTATTCCAGAAACCTCCCCATCCAAAATAGGATCTGAGTGCCCTGAACTTCACGTTTATCCAACCAATGAAGAATGTCAGCCACATTTACACTTTCATTCCTAAACAGTATGCTCTAAAAGTTTGTTTTGTCAGAGGGATTTTATTTATTTTTTTTTATTTATTGAAATGTTTCACCAGGAAGGGTACACTAAGCAACCTAATGCTCGTCTCACGGTACATCCCGGGGAAGGGGGAGGGAAATTTCAACATATTTAAATGATACAAAGACAAAGCATAATACAGTACTGAGACAGGAGTATATAAAATATAACAGACAAAACTTTCAGGTAATACAATGCAGTCATTACGGGGATACATGATGACACAAAGCCACAAGGGATGGATGCATGAGAAGCAAGGCACATTGAGTAAGTGCCAGGTATTTAGAGCGAGTAGGTGGAGGGGAGGGACAGGTGGGGAGCGGTATACAAGGAGGGGTCAAGAGCAAGAGCAGATTGGGATCAGATAGTTGAGTTGAGCTGAAGTGAAGGAGTTCAGTGATGAGGAGTGGCACATTTGTAGGGCAGAGCATTCCACAGTTTTGGAAGGTGGTATGAGAAAGCTTTTGGCCAGAAGATGTACATCTGCTGGGGATAGAAAAGGTACGAGGTTGTCTGATCTCAGTGAGTCTGCGGGTGAGGGGCGTACTAAGTGAGGAGGAGAGATGGGGAGAGAACGGTTAGTATTTCGAGATGAATTTGGCACCATGTAGCATACGATGATTTTGAAGCATGGGGAAATTTAGGGACGGTAGAGGTCACAGTGATGGGTGAGGTGGGGGCATCTAGGCAAAGTGGCAGAATGAGTTATAGAGAGTATCCAGCTAGCTAGGAGGATTGAGGGGCAGCACCATAGACTATGTCACAATAGTCGAATATTGCAAGATCATTTTCAGTACTAGCTCACGCCACCACAAGTGGGACACAGCTGCTATTTCTGTAAAGGCACCAAGCTTCGCTTAAGTTTTTCTGAATTGACTCAATGTGTGTAGAGAAGTTGAGATGTCTGTCAAGCCAGGCACGAGATACCCAAATGAGGATGAGTCCCAGTACTGCCCCATCCAGGGTGTGGAATGTGGGTATGGTAGTTAGCCTAGCAAGTCTCTGCCTAGTTGCAAAAATCATAGAGACTTTTCTTTGGCATTTAAAAAGAATTGATAAACCAGTGCTGGACTCTGGAGAAGTCTGACTGAAGGCTGGTGGTGACATCAGTGACCAGTGTTCCAGATGCATATAGTACCATGTCATCCGCATACGTGTGGATGCTGGAAGTAGTGCAGACCAGGGGAGATCATGCAAGAAAATGGAAAACAGAATGGGTCCGAGCACCAAACCCTGGGGTACACCAGTAGTTATGGGCAATGGGAAGAGGTGAAGTTGCTAATTTTAACTGATTGAGTCTTGCCAGACAGGTAGGCAGAAAACCAGCTTGTGGTAGAAGGAGAAAGACCAGCGCCTGAGAGGCAGTTCAGGAGGAGAGGGTGTGAGACAGTGTCAAGGCTTTTGCCAGATCAATAAAGAAGACTGAGGTAATATAAACTTTGTCGAAACCAGAGAAGACGGTCTCAGTTAGTCTTAGCAGAGACGTGGTAGTAGAATATGACTTCCTAAATCCAGATTGGAAGGGGTATAGAACCCAGAGTCCGATAGGAAGGGGAGAGCTTACTGAGGATTATGTGCTCTTGTAATTTAGCGAGGGTAGGTAGAGAGAGATAGTTCGATAGTTGCCAGGTGAGGAGGAGTCACCCCCTTAGGGAGGGAGCACAACTGCATGTTTCCATACTGAGGGACAGAAACTGACAAGAAAGAGAGGTTTAGAATGAGAGAGAGTGGGTAGGCAATAGCAGGAGCAGATAGGGAGAGGAGTCTGGAGTCCAGGCCATCAGGGAGGAGCCTTTAGTGGAGTGGAGGTCAAGGGAGTGTGGAGGGTGGTGGCAGGGGAGACAGGAGAAAAGGAGAACTGGGGGTTGGAGGAGATAGAGAGGTGGAGGAGGGTAGAGTGCAGCAGAGGGGAAGGAACAAGGGGCTGTGAGAAGGCATGCTGGGCAGTTGAGAGGAGAGAGCTTGGGGAGAGAGTAGACACCAGGCCATTTGATGGGGCCTGGAAGGGATCGAGCAGAGAAGAGGCACAGGTAGAGAAGTGAGAGTTAAAACATTCCGCTATAGCCATAGGATCAGAAAAGTTAGATTGGTTGAGTTTGAGGGAAGGGGCGGAGGGAAGTGGCCAGAGAGAAGAGGGGAGAATGACCTTCCAGAATTTGGCTGGATTATTAGTATTTGAAAGGAAGTTAGATTTGAAGTGATCAGCTTTAGCTAGGCGGATTGTTTTGTGCAGCCATTCCAAAGTTCACGGTAGCATTGGAGATCATGTTGGTCACTGTGGTTTTGCCTTGTACCACGCAATGCCGCGTGCACGTTGGCAAGTCAGGAAGTTCAGGTGAGACCCAGGGGATGTGCACTCGACTCTTGTTTTGTGGAGCAGGGCATGGGAGTTCCAAATGTGGAGAAACTTGGTGTTGAAAGATTCTAGAAGTTATGTCAGCTGAGGCCGCTGAGATGAGTGGGGACCAGTCGGTGGAAGTGAGGTCATAGGGCAGAGCTTGAAGGTCAAGAGATACATAGGGTCTGGTGAGTATTATTTTAGGTGGGAGTTTGGTCCTGTGGATCTTTTGCACCATGAAGGTGATGTGATGGTCACTGATAGCCTCCAGTCTCCTACGGATTCTATTATTCTATGGTGGTAGGTAGTGAGGATAAGGTCTAACAGTGTGTGGTTTAATGTTTTGTTGCTAAGGTGAATGGATTCTTGGATGAGTTGGTTAGATTCAAGGCTTCAATAGAGATCTGGTGATGGCCAGTGAAGGGGCCAGCCTGTTTACGTTAAGATCACTTAGGATATAGAGTTCGCCCCAGTGGCCATTGACGTGAGCTTAGCAAGCAGGGCAGTGACATTTGTAGGAGGCTGCCCTGGACAGCAGTATACACCTGCAACGTGAATAGACGCGGTGTAGGGAAAGGAGATTTTAATAAGAAGGCCTCATGAGAGGCCTGGTAGAAACGGAAAAGGTAGGGTAGACTGGAGAAATGAGGAGGTGTAAATAGCCATTCCACCACCTCTCCCATTCCGATCCTGTCTAGTAATAGTAAAGCCTGGGACAGAGACAGCATGGTTGGGATAGTATGTGACAGCCAGGTATCAGAGATCACGATGATGTCAGGGGTATAAAGATGCACTGTGGATTGCAGTTGGGAGATTTTGGGAGCAAGACTTTTATGTTTAGGTGGATTAATTTAAGGCCATGGGGAGTGTGAGTGGCTCGGTGACAGGATGGGTGCCGGTTTGCTGCATAGTGAGTACGAGGTCCAGGGTTTGGGTGGATATCTCCAGAAACGAGGAAGAGAAGCAGTAGGAGAAGATGAAGTTGTTTGTTGGTTTTGTGTGGTCCACGGGAGAGTCTTTTGGTGGCTCGAGGTGAGGTGTGAGAGGAACATGGAGAAGCTGCCACTTTCAGGAGGGTAGGGAACCGGTCAGGCACAGAGGTAATTGATGCACAGGGATAGTAGGATAGCGAGGGAGGAGCCCTGCATTAAGGAAGTGAAGGGTTCCAGTGGAGTAAGCCTTAATGTTAATCACCATAGTGATAAGAGGCATAGTAGGGGGTGAGTGAGTGGCTTGTGAGAAGCGATGGCAGTATTAGTATGGTCAGTGCCAGGAGCAGATACCTTTGTTTAGCAGCCTGCCAGAGATTCATGCTACAGGCAGGAAGGGAGAGTAGTCAGAGGAATAGTGTGAGCAGTATATGGGCCACTAGTAGAGACTTAAAGTTTGCAGCTGCCTCTAGTGGGAGCAGAATATAAGCAGCCAATGGGAAACAGGGCTGATAGAAAAAGAGAGCCTGGCAGCAGCTATATAAGTAACTGTTGAGCTAGGGTGGGAGGGGAGCCGTGTGAAGCACGGGCGGGCAAAGGACAGATGGGACCATAGCGAGCTGGAGAGCTGGGCAGACCACGGGCGACAGCTAAGAGGATGCCGCCCATCCGGGAAGTTGGTTCTTGTGCCACAGCGGCGTGGCACGAGCCTGTTCAGGGGTTGAGAAGCTGAGAGAGAGAGAGAAGAAAGAGCAGATTATGAAGGGCAAGTGGGGAGGGACAAGACAGCAGGGGGTAAAGATTAGGTTGTTAGCAGCTAGTAGAAGACAAAGGGAGGGGGCGAGAGGCACCAAGGTCTGAGTATAGCACTTTAAAGAAAGGTTTTACAGTTCTTCACTGAGAGCTGTAACACCTGCAAAAACTTTTAAACAATTCAGACAGTTACACAGGCATCAATACTTGTACTTTGTTTTGAAATTAGTGAGAAAAGTGCCAAGGAGGGCAGGCAGAGAAAACAAAGTAAGGTGTCCAGTCAGAGCATAGGCCAGGAGAGTGCTTGCTTTCCGAATGGTCCAGATGGGACTGTACCTTAGCGAGCTGGAGAGCCGGGCAGCAGACCATGGGTGGCGGCTAAGAGGATGTCCGCCCATCCGGGAGTCCTTCTTGCGCCTCTGGGTAGTGGTACGAGCCCTGTTCAGGGGCTGTGGAGAGGCTTAGCAAGCTGGAGAGCCGGGCAGCGGACCGCTGGCGATGGCTAAGAGCATGCCTTCCATCTGGGAGAGCTGCTTCTGCACCGGGCAGCGTGCAAGCCCTGTTCAGGGGCTGAGAGGCTTAGTGAGCTGGAGAGCCAGGTACGGACCACAGGCGGTGGCTAAGAGGATGCTGTCCATCTGGGAGCCGCCTGCGCCAAGGCAGAGGTACGAGCCCTGTTCAGGGCTGAGAGGCTTAGCTTAACTGGCGAGCCGAGCAGTGGACCACGGGCAGTGGCTAAGAGAAGGTCCATCTGGGGAGCCGCTTGTGCCACGGCAGCGTAGAAGTCCTGTTCAAGGGCTGAGAGGCTTGGTTAGCTGGGAGCTCGGGCAACGGACCACAGGCAGCGACTAAGAGGATGCTGTCCTCCGGGAGCCGCCTTGTGCCACTGAGGCAGTATGAGCCCTGTCCAGGGGCTGAGAGGCTTAGCAATCTGGAGAGCCTGGCAGTGGGCGGCTAGGAGGATGCTGCCCCATCCGGGAGCCGCTTCTGCACAGTGGCGTGTACGAGCTCTGTTCAGGTGCTGAGAGGCTTAGCGAGCTGGAGCCAGGCAGCAGACCGTGAGCAGCTGCTAAGAGGATGCCGTCCATCCGGGGAGTCGCTTTTTGTGCCGCTGCAGTACGAGCCCTGTTCAGGGCTGAGAGTCTTAGCAATCTGGAGAGCTGGGCAGTGGGCGGCTAGGAGATGCCGCCCATCTGGGGAGTCGCTTGCGTGATTTGGCGGCGGTATGAGCCTCCTGTTCAGGTGCTGGAGAGGTTTAGCGAGCTGGAGAGCCAAGCAGCAGACCACGGGCAGCTGCTAAGAGGATGCCGTCCATCCGGAGGAGCAGCTTCTTGTGCCAGCGCAGCATGCAGAGCCCTGTTCAGGGGCTGAGAGGCTTAGCGAGCTGGAGAGCCGGGCAGTAGACTGCGGACGGTGGCTAACAGGATACCGTCCATCCGGGGAGCCGCTTCTGTGCGGCGGGCGACACGAGCCCTGCTCAGGGGCTGAGAGGGATCACCTGAAAATGGGACCAAAGGATTCGTTCTAAAGAAGCATATTTCAACCAAAAATATTCTAAAATAGGAGGAGTCTGAAAGCTGATGTCAAAGGAGTGTTCTCCAGGAGCATGTATAAGTGCATAAATATCAGCAGGACTAAAGGCCAGCGATTGTTTGATCAAAACTCTGCCCACATAAAATCTATCTGGGAGTTCATCCGTCCCACCCAAATATCTCAGTCTGATGGCATTCCTGCGCTAGCTTGTTCCAGAGGTTTTGAAAATAAATCTGCATACTTAGGCTTTGGTGCAGGGGTTCAGTGGGAGGCCTACAGGTACATCTGGAACCCCTGGGTCCGGATTCCTGATATTGTCCAAAATGTCAGTAGATGATACATCTAGTGGAGCTTTTAGAGGTGAAGAAGGTAAACAGCACCTGTATCTGGTTGAGAATCACATCAGAAACAGCCTGCTCAGTAGTGAGAGTCACCACAGCTGTAGTTACTGCAGGCGTACTGAGGCACTCTGAATGTGCCAACACATCATCTGGTTTAGAGGCAGCCATGATCCAAGAACCGCCAGACAACTGTTTCCATCCTGCATTAGAGAGGGCTCACTCAGGCGCCAAGAACCCGCTTCTGACAGTGGGATCTCCTCCGCAATAGTGGGAACCTTCTTGTAGCACCTTCATGACTTCCGCCGCATCATCGCACTAGTGCCGGACCGAGTCAGCAGACTTTCTGAGTTGTACTGGGTGACAGACCCAGCAGATGTTCCCATTTCTTTTCCAGTAATTCAGCTTGAGCTGAGGTAAGAGTCATTTCAGCTTGTAATAGCTGTGCTTTTAACAGTTCATGCTGCTTCGCCATTTCAACTAATGCACCTCATCCATCGCATCCATCTCTTGTTCCGTACTGCAGATAAATCCGAAAATTCAGTTACCAAAGCGTACTGCATATGTGGATTCTGTGCAGTAACATCCTCCACCATATCAACCTGTAGTGGACATCCTTCCACTTCCACTACCAGCAACATACTGACCTCCTTCATCGCGACAACATACAGGATAACACCCCTACAGCAGAGAGAGGGAATTTCTCAGTGGCCTATCCAGATTTCCCCATTCACTAAAAAAAATACCACCAATGGCTTAATCTGGTTCAAGGTCAGTTGGCATTCATCTGTATCCATCCATAGAGGTGAGAAAGAATAAGTGCCTCAGCTGGGACTTGAACCCAGGCCACCGGAATATTGTTCCAGTTGTGCTACCCAGCTGCGCCACTGGGACAACTGAAACCTGGGCTGTTCCCAACACACTACTCTTTCTCAAATGCACAACCCATTGGCATCACAGATATTTACTTTAACAATCACACAGGAGTATGGTGTGCATGTTTTATGGAACACATACAAGAGAGGTGAGAAAGAATAAGTGCCTTTCTCAAATTTACAACCCAATGGCAATACATACAAACAGAGGTGAGGTTTGTCTTTGTCATTTTGCTTTAGATAGTTCACCACCACTGTTCACTGTACTCTGCTCTTTCTCCCTCTCTTGATGCCAGGTGCCTTTCCACTGTGCCTCCTTTATTTGTAAAATTCTGCTTTGTTCCCTACATTCCTACCATGCATTTCTCTCTTATTTTCTCCCTCCGCTTCATGCTATCCTTTACATAATATTACTTCTTATTTCCTTGCTATTCCTTCTAGGAAATATACAGCTGGTCAATCTGCTTTTTCTTATCGCTTTCCTAAACTTTGGACCTCCCTTCTCTTATCTATTCACTCTGCCTCTTCAGTTTTTTCCTTAGAGTATCTCCTTCATGACTTTTCCCTCCATCCTGCAACTCTCCTTGAAACTCTTCCTTCGTCCCTCACTAGCTTTGCCCTGGCTGTTTCCTTACCTATTCATATTCTGTTTTGTAGTTACATTTTATTATTTTTCATTTAAGTAGTATTGCTGTATTCTCTGTATATTTATTGTAATTACTTTATATGGTGTTCCCCATTCCCTTCCATAAGGAAGCTTTAGAAACGAACCATTACCAGCTCAGCATGTCTTTCCTGGTAAAACTCTTGAAAGAAATCAATCAATCAATAGTGGTGGTGTGTACTTAAGAAAAAAGCATAGATAGATAAAACCATTTATTTTTCAACATGATTTAACTTTTAAGACTAAGTAGCCCTGTTTTAGAGTTGCCATGTATAAAAGTGGTTGCAAACAACATATTTTATACACATACAGTAAGTACAAGATTACACAAAATATTTACGTGACACAGACCATCTAACAAACAGATATCAAAATGTATTTCTACCTTATGATTTTAAATAGATGCAGCTATTAAAGATATTTGGAAATATTAGCATGCTCTCCAAGGCACGAGTCTCCGACTGTGGCTCACTGTCAGTAGCCAGACATCAAGGCTTGGAAGACTGTAATAAACAATATATTTAAAATGGAGAAAATTACCCACTCATTAAATTACAGAAATGTTTAATTCCCACTAGAATGGCTGGATCATGCATGCCATGGCTAAAGACAGAGGAGACATGATACCTTTATAACACATCTACTGTTGATGGGACAGTTGTGGCCATATTATATACACGCTAATGTAAATAATTCTAGGAAGGGTATTAGACCAAATAGAGTCAAATGGCTAGTAGGCTGTGCCCCTCCAGATGACCTCTCCTCCTGAGGTCCTCTGCTTTCTCTATGACTATATTGAAAACATATTTTTGTCCAAACTGTGCTCTGCTACTACTAGCCTCTGTTGTTCCATTGGGTTGGGAGATCCCCAGTGAGAATGGTATTTATGCAGGATGCTAATTTGCACCGTTAGGGGCTGTAACCATTCCTACCTGACATAAGTGTACCCCCACCCACCAATTTGGGGTTTACCTTACTGTCTTCCTGGGCTCCTTAAATGCCCACTACCAGGCTGGTGTCCCGCCTCAATGTGATTCTGTTTATTTACGTGTGAGTACTATGTTGAGCCTCCGCACCTGTCCCTTTAAGAGACTAGCTAATCTGTGTGTACTGAATGGTCTAAGTGATTTAATGCTTGTGACTGGCCAGACACTGCTCTAATCTTTTCCATTCTGCAGCCTATACTTGTGCAGAGGGAGCCTGTATAGGAACTGTGCTTATTTACTGTTTATATACTGTAATATTTGACATGGAGGAGTTTGTTTAACCTGTTTTCCTTGCAGCTTGTCTTTCTGAAAGGAAGTCACTATATTAGGTCTGGGACGTCCAGTAATTGGACCAATAGGACTTTGAGGGGCTAAATGGATCCTGGCCCAAGTGTATCATGGGAAGGAAAACTATAGTTTTTAGGTTGGTGCCAAAACTAACCTAGAGGGGCCTAATTGTGACTGACAGCTTCCCCAGCCAGCCTGAATCCTGGATTACAAGGGAACTTCCCAGTGCTACCTGAGACAGTCGATCAGTTAGAGTTGGAACCTGAAGCGTGAACAGCTCGAGCTTTCGAGCAGCTGCTCCCTTAATGGAGTGTAGGGGAATCAGCGGAAGAGGCCCAACTTGCCTCCTGCCATGTTTCTCCTGCCTGGACTGCCTGATAGCAGAAATGGGACTGCTCCAATTTAAGCCTGGAAGTGCAGCAGGAAGGAGAAAGAAGTTTATCAGTACCACTTGTGTTTTGGACTGAAGATTTGCTCCTGTGAAGCAACTGGACCAGCTAGTATGCAAGGTTTGCTCAGTGAATCTACTGAATTAGCAACCAGACTGTATCTGAACTGTACAAAGTTAGTGCTGCCTTATTTAAATGTGCTAAATGTTTCTTGTGGTGAGGCCTGCTTGCTTCGACCCAATTGGTTATGCCAGCTAGAGGCTTCACCAGCAAGAAACAAATGAACTTGCCAATTTGTTCATCCTGTCTGGGCATTTGCCAATCCGGCCCAGACCAACTGCCCTGCACCAGAGACTGTTTCAGTGAGAGGCTGGCTTTGGGGATCCAGGCCCTCATAACAACAACTCACAGGTTGCGGTCACCTGGAGGGAAGGCTATGACGAGGAGGTGCATCCTGTTGGCCTTGCTGCCCCATGCTCATCAGTGAACACCACAAGGTTTCCATATCGCGCCATCCTGCAGAAATCTGGAAGCATAAGTACACTCAGGGTAGCTCCCTGCAACAGGTATTTAAATCACCTGTGGTACCATCTTATTTCTTTAATTTTCTGAGTTTTCAAAAGACTGAGCCAACTGGCTCGGATTACAGATAATCATCTTGTCGTTTTGCATGCTAACTTGTCTTTGTTTCATCAAGGGCCCCAACATCAGCTGCAGTGCTGGCCACCCTCGGTAAAATGCCTCTGCCTAGCTAACTTTCCATCCTGGGTACCCAGTGTTGCTGAACTGTATATTTGGGACTTAGAGTGCATGCCAGAAACACCTGATTTAAATCAGAATACAAATCATTTGACTAAATTCACACCCCTTCCTTGTTCACGTCCCTTAAATAAACCTGATTGTCTGGTTTCACGCTCAACTTGGCTAGTGTGCATATTATTAATTGGATTACTGTACTGAAAGTGTGCAGTTGTGTTGTAACCTTATTTTACAGGGGGTCTCTAGGGAAATTGCTGCAAGACCACCCCTGGAAAGTGAAGGTGTGTATATTGTTACTGTTTTATACTGACTGTGAATGTAATGCTGTGCCAGGTATTGAGCCACTAGGCAGGTTGGTGGGTGGTTATAGCTTCCCAGAGGACTATAGCAGGATAGGCAGACATTCCCAGTACCATTACCCTGGGTGGAAGCACTTTAATACTGAATCCAGGCCCCTTAACCTGTGCTCTAACATACAGACAGGGGTAGTAACCTTGGGATAGCACCACCTAGGGTTACATAGGTAACTGTTGTATATTTGACTTTGAGTTAATTGTGTTGTGTTCACCTGAAATAAACATAATATTTACAAAAACAAAAAAACTCCAGGCAACCAAGCAGCTCCCTGCCCCATGTGCAGCCCCAGCTTAGCCCCTCGGCTCCCCGCCCATCCATGGTGGGCAGGTCCACCTCCCGGAGACCCTGGGAAACATAGAAACATATACTCTGATGACAGACAAAGACCACTTGGCGCACACAGTCTGCTCATTTCCTACCTACTGAATAAGCTGCAGATCCTAGTTAACAACAGCCTATTTCCTCCTACCCCCACTATAATTGCCTTATGTCTGTCTCATATATTCTTGAATTCCCCACTCTTTTGACCCCACAGCCTCCTCAGGTAGGCTGTTCCCTGCTCCACCACCCTCACTGTGAAAAAAGGTTCCTCACGTGGCCCCTGAGACCTGGGAGGTACAGCTGCATGGAGCCTGAATGTACCTGGCATCATTCTATGGCAGGGAGTTTTTGTCCTCTTTAAGACTGCCCCTAGTGACTTCTCACACGAATGCATCCATTGTGTGCACTTGACTCTGTGACATGATGTGGAGCCACAAACATCTCCCTTTGCCACTCCAAGCTGCACCTCCACCTGCAGACACCCAGGCAGCAGTGTACACTCAGAGTAAGGCAGCATCCCACCCTGGAGAGGGTGTCTGCTGGTACAGTCAATCCACACACCCCTGGTCCTCCAACATTCCCATTCCCAAGTCTCCAGCATTGTGAGCCACAGCCCTGCTGCTGTACCAACGAGTGAGCCTTGCATCTTTGTTATAAATTATTTTCCTTTTGAGGTGTTCTACTGCTAGCATTTTTGCTAGCCCTTTTGCTCTTGGCATTATTGTGTACATGTATATGTAACTTTAACTGCTCACAACATGTGTCTTCAGTGAGCTCATGTCCTGCACCCCTAGAAGAAGCCTCACGCCTATGAGGCACAGCACCAGAGTGTTTTAACTGCACCTTCTTTTATATTTTGTGCCTAGAATAAACCTTTTTTACTGCAGTACACATAGCTGGTATTCTGGCCTGCTTTAGTTTTCCTCGTGTGCTATTTGTGTTTTGTGTTGTTTTGCCTCTGGCTGGCAGCACCCATTACTTTGTTAAGAGTGCATGGCTCTGTGATTTTGTTTTTCAAATGGAGCAGTATCAGCCTAAATGCCAGGAGCTTAGGCAACAAAATCAGCAATCTCTAATCAGTGGTGGCAGAGAGGCTAACCGAATATAATAGTGGTGACTGAAACCTAGGCATCAGAGTATAGCAAGTGGGACGCAGTGCCAGGGTACCCCTTGTTCAGGAGGGACAAAAGACAGGTAAGAGTGTGGTTACCATATATGTAAACGGTACTGAAGCAACAGAGGATGCTAAGGTTAAGGAGGATGCTGAGGTGGAATCATTATGGATCCAGCTCACATCTGAAAGGGAAGAAGCTCAAGATGGGGGTGGAGTACAGGCCACCAAGCCATAAAGAGGAGGGTGATGGGAACTGGTGGAGAAAAACAGGAAAGTATCTGCAAGGGGGTGATAATATGCTGGGACTTAAGCCGAATGTAGACAATGAGGCTCCTGCAGCCAGCAGCGCTAGGAGTCGGTCTCTACTGGATGTCTAAGGACTGCTTCCCTATACAACCAGTACAGAAACCAAGAAGAGAGTTGGCCACCCGACCTGGTACTAAGGGAAGGGTCAAGTTAAGAGAACTGCTGGGGTCTAGTGATCACAACTTGTGTGCTTTGAAACAGCCACAGGAAGCAGACAGTCCACATCAAGGGCCATGGCCCTGGACCTTAGAAAGTCGCACTTCAGCACAATGAGAGGGAAATCAGAGGGATGTTGAATGGGATGGTAGAGGCAGTTTGGACAAAAGCCAAGCAGGAGATTATTAAAAGGGCATCCTGAAAGTCAAAGGAAGCTGCATGAGGAAGGTAGCTAAGGAAAACGAGCACAAGAAACCTCTCTGGTTTTCCACGGAAGTGGAGGAAGCAGTGAGGGCCAAAAGGATTGCTTTCATGAAATACAAGAGCGTTGAAAAAGATAAGAACTGGAAAGAAAACTAAAGGAAGCAAGAGGTGCAGTTAGAAAGGCAAAGGCAGACTCAGAGTTAAGAACAGCTGAGAGGTTAAAAGGAGAAGGAATTCTTTGAAGACTATGGGCACATGGCAGATTTAATGAACAGTTATTTCTATTCTGCAGTCAAGGTAGTAGTAAGGGACCCTTCCGGAAAAATCACATAAAGGCTTCCAAGAGAGGTGTGAGGGGATGGAGCTTGTTCAGATTACGGAGGATAGGGTAAGGAATGGAAAGGACTTGCAGCACTCAGGCTGGACAAGGCACTGAGACCCAATGGTTTACACCTAAGGGTCCTGAAAAGCTGGATCTGAAACTGGTTGCCCCCATGACAGACTGTTCAGGTGTTCTGTTGAGTCTGGGAGGTGCCAAGTGACTGGAGGAAGGTAGCTATAGTACCACTTCATAAGGGTGGAGGCGGGAGGATGCAGGGAACTACAGGCTGGTCTGCCTTACCTTGACTGTGGATAGGCACATGGAGACAAAATGACAAAGAGTTGAAAAGAGGGTCCAGTTTGCAAGAGTGGATTTGGGAGCACCGTTGTAGACTAAATCACCATAATCAAAAATAGGAAGGATCATAAATTATCTCATGGCATATAGAAAGTGGGATACTTGCTTTATTCTTGTAAATTGCACCAAGCTTGGGATGAAGTTTCTGGTGAATGGCATCAAATATGATCAGAGAAATCAATATGATGGTCAAGCCAGACACCAAGGTACTGATAGAGGAAACATCATCAGTAATACCACTATCAGGGGTGTGAAAGGAAGCGAGAAAGGCAAGTCTTGAAATCCTCTGATGGGTACCAGGAGTCATAGAGACAGTTTTTTTGCCATTGAGGGATAGTTGGTTAGACTTAAACCATCGCTGAACATTGTCAAAGTCTAGCTGAAGCTGTGAAGTAAGAGCATGAGAAGAGGAGCCAGATGCAAAAATAACTATATTATCAGCATACATATGAATGGATACATTGAACAGAGGAAGGTCATTCAGGAAGATGAAAAAAAGAATAGGACCCAGGACAGACTCTTGAGAGACACCAGAGCAGATTGGGAGTGGGATGAAGTAGAGTTGCCTATCCAGACAGATTGTGATCTTACCTCCCCACAGCCCAGGTAAGAGTTAAACCAGTTGACAGCAGTCAGAAAGGCGTACCACTTTAGGCTTGTCAAGAAGGAGGATGTGACACAGTGTCAAAAGCTTTAGCAAGATCAACAAAAAAATGACAGATGTGATCAGACCCTTATCCATACCAGTAAACATGGAGTCAGTGAGTCGAGGAGGGAAGTGAAGGTTGAGGGATTTTCTAAAACTAGACCGAGGCAGTGAAGAAGGAGGCGTCAAGGAAGGTAGAACATTGTGATAGTACAAGGAGTTCCTGTAACTTAGCTGGGTTAGGAAGGGAGAGATGGGACTATAGTTACCAGGAAGATGAAGCACCGCCTTTAGGAAAGGAATCCCTGTAGCCTATTTCCAAGCACTAGGAACAGTAGCAGAGGAAAAGAAAGGTTGAAGAGAGGGTAATGGCAGTGCAATGGCAGGGGCAGCGAGAAGTAGAAGCTTGGAATCAAGGCCATTAGGGCTACCACATTTGTGAGGTTTAAGAGCAAGCAATGCTTAAGTGCAGCTGCGACAGTGATAGCAGAAAAGGAAAACAGAGATTAGCAGGAGAAGAAGGTAGAGAGAGGAAGGAAGACGGAGGAGGAGGAGGAGGAAGTGATAAGAGAGAGAGAGCACAAGTAGTAAAGTAGGAGTTAAAGGTAGAGGCAGCAATAGAAGAGTTATAGATGAGGGTCATCAATCCTGAAAATAGAAGAGAAGATTGGTTTGGAGGAGAGAACAAGGAATGGATAACCTTCCAGAACTTATAGGGATGATTAATATTGTTCTGGAGTGTGGATGCAAAATATTCTGCAAGTCTTATGGCTTTGGCACAAGGCATTATGAAGTCGGCGATAGCATGCCAAAGCATCCGTCAGTCTGTGATTTTAAAGATATGCCAAGCAAGATATCTAGTCATAGGCATGCCATAACCTCCGCTGTAATGCAGGGAAGGTGACAGCCGGACTCTTGTTTTTCTCAGTGGAGCATAACGATCCCATATAGCCATAAATTTGGACTGAGTATTCCAGAACCAGATTTATATTATTGGAGGAAAGAGTGGGGACTAATCAGTTGTTCATAAGTCAGCAACGAGAGAGATGCAAATCTAAAGACCTAAAGGATCTGAGTTGAATAAAATTAGAGGGGTTTTAGGACGATGTATTTTGCACACACAGTATACCATATGATGGTCACTGAGGGCATCAGAAAGGATTCCAGCATCCACAATATGATGGGGATGAAAGAGAAGACCCAGTCTAGCAAAGAGTGATTCAAGGATTTAGGGTTTAGTCAAGTTGGTTCAGAGATCAATTGAATCAAATGATCAAATGATCAAGATATCTCTATCAAGATATTTAGTATATATCTGGTGTGTATGTCATGGAATCCCCTTAGAACTATAGAAATATAGACTTTGACGCAAGATAAGGACCATTGGCCCACCTAGTCTGCCCATTTCCCTGCCTACAGGATAGGCCACAGATCCTAGTTAACCAACAGCCTATTTCTTCCTACCCCCACAAGAATTGCCTTATGTCTGTCCCATGCATTCTTGAATTCTCCCACAGTTTTAGACCCCACAACCTCCTCAGGAGGCTGTTCCACGCATCCACTACCCTGTCTGTGAAAAATACTTCCTCACATTGCCCGTAACTCCCCCATCTTTAAATTGTGTCCCTTGTTCTTGCACGTCTTTTTCAAAAGATGCTACCTCTTGGACTTTGTTGATTCCACTGAGGTACTTAAAGGTTTCTATCATGTCCCTCTTCTCCCTTCTTTCCTCAAGGGTATACATATTCACGCTCCTTTAGTCTCTTCTCATACGGCTTCTCTTGCAGACCCTGCACCATTTTAGTTGCCCTCCTCTGGTCTGCCTCTATCCTGTCCATGTCCTTGCGGAGATGGGGTCTCAGAACTGGACGCAGTACTCCAGACGGGTCTTACCAACTGTCTGTACAGAGGGATAACAACTTCCTGTTTTCTGCTGCGATGCCTCTTCATGCATCCCAGCATACCCCCAGCCCTCCCTACTGCCTTCTCACATTGCTTGCTAACCTTAAGGTCATCTGATATGATTACCCCAGGTCCCTTTCCATTTTTGTTGTTGTTACTACCTCCCCGCGTTGTGTAATCTTTCACTGGGTTCCTGTTTCCCAGGTGCATTATTTTGCACTCTTTGCATTGAATCCTAGCTGCCATACTTCTGACCATTCCTCCAACCTTGCCAAGTCCCTTCTCATCCTTTCACGCCTCCTTGTGTATCAACCCTGTTGCAGATCTTTGTGTCATCTGCAAAGAGGCATACCTTTCCTTCCAGTCCCTCTGCAATGTCACTTATAAAGACATTAAAAGGACTGGACCTAGTACTGAACCTACGGTGCCCACTAGTAACCCCTCTTTCTTCAGAGTGGACTCCATTTACAATTACCTTCTGTGTCCTGTTGTCCAGCCAATGTTTTACCAGGCTACCACCCTGGGACCCACTCCCAGGCTGGTTAATTTGACTAATCTTTTGTGTGGGACTGTGTCAAATGCCTTGCCAAAGTCTAGGTAGGCATGTCCACAGCCCCTCTCTGGTCTACTACTTTGGTCACCCAGTCAAAGAAATCTATTAGATTCGTCTGACATGACCTTCCCACTGTGAACCCATGCTGCCTTGGGTCCTGTGCCCCACTGGCCTCTAGGTACTCAACTATTCTTTCCTTCAGAAGTGATTCCATCACTTTCCCTATCACAGAGGTCAAACTGACAGGTCTGTAGTTTCTTGCCTCTGTCTTGGTCCCACTTTTGTGAAGGGAATCACATCTGCTTCCTCCAGTCCTCGGGTACCACACCATCCTCCCATGATTTATTATAAAGAGTAGTCAGTGGTTCTAGTTTCCCCTTAATTCTTTTAGAATTCTGGGGTGAATTCCATCAGGCCCCATTGCTTTGTCCACCTTCAGTTTTAGTTCTTGCAGAACCCTTTCTTCTGTGAAAGGGCTGGGATTGACCCCCTATCAAGAGTGCTTCTGTTAACTGGATTAGGCACTTCCCTCCTCTTTTGTGAATACTGAGCAGAAATATTCGTTCAGTATCCTGCTTTTCACTGTCCCCTCTGCTCACCCACCATTCATTCTATTCAGTCTCACTATCCTTCCCTTTGTCTTCATTCTGGTACTATTCTGCTGTCTTTTCAGTATCTGAAGCACACCTTCAGGATACAGGGCAAGGATGTCTTCCTTTACTTACAGCTGCGTCCACTATATTTTGTTCACTTCGACCCACGGTGAGGTACACATGGAGCCCTAGAAAGTCTTACTGACACCCAGAGAGAACACTCCAGTGATGCAGCTCGAAGTGGGCAATGAAAAACTGCAGCAAAAGAAACATTTTGCAGTAAGGGATATTATTTTTGAAATTGCTCTGAAAGGTCTGTTGCTAAGTATAGAAAGAAGGGATGCAGCATGAGACATACCCACATCATGTGGGTATGAGTTACTAGCATCTCCCACATTACAGCATGTGGCATTCCTAGTGGGAATATAATGTACAGTAATCACGTGGGTCTAGCAGTATTGCACCAGATGTTTCCACGCATATTGCTTCCTCTGATGGGATCCTATAACTTTCTTCACTTCCTTACATGCCTGTAGCCACTGCTTATTGGAGATAAGCTACCCCCCAATTCCGAGCTGCATCACTGGAGTGTTCTCTCTGGGTGTCTGTAAGGCTTTATAGGGCTCACGTACCTTACCGTAGGTCGAAGTGAACAAATATAGTGACGAGTTGTAACTAAAGGAAGACATCCTTGCCCTGTATCCTGAAGGTGTGCCTCAGATACTGAAAAGAAAAGCAGAACAGTACCAGAATGAAGCTCATAAATATATTGCAAGAAGACTCTCTTTCCCAGGTGCTAAAATCGGATCTGCCGGGAGTGGATTTGAAAAGTGGCGTGGATCAAAACAACACAAATAAAAAATAATAAAATAAAAATAACAGAGATGCAAAGTGACTGATAGAAGTGTAGTGATGGGCTGGCCGGTGGTGTTGATAGCTAAGGGCTGGGCAGCTGCACCGCTGTACGGCGACCTGGTTTAGGAATGACCTTGGGTTGCGGGTTCGGGATGCCGGCACAGGATGGGAGGGTGAGAGCAGGATTGAGCAGTTGCTCTCTTCTCCTGGGTGGGTGGAGGTTTGCCCGCCTGTAGTCCCGCCATCACCAAATGGAGGTTCAATGATGAGTGCAGGCAGTACTGGGTGACAGGTAGGGTGGGGTATCCCTCGAGACATGCATGCGCATGCCTCACATCGTGCATCACATCAGGGATTGGCCGGGAGTGGGATGCGAGAAAACCCAGAAACTACTAATTAAAAAAAAAAAGCATGGTGATGGGACAGCCGTAAAGAAAAAAAAAAAAATTAAAATGAAATATGAAACACCTCCGTGAAAAAAGTAGACCTCCATGAGAGCTGCTTAAAGATTGCAAAACTACAAATGGGACCATTAGCATTTTAGGATGTTCACGTCTGCTGTTTGCTCTTATTTATAAATATATAATTTTTCCCTTTGCAGGTGTGCATTTGGCTTCTCAGCCCTGTCCTGCTGCACCCATTGGCCTGCATTTTCTGGATGTGCGTGTCAGTTAATCCACCATAGATTCCCCGTGCCGGGGGAGAGCTATCCCCGTGAACAAATCCAGCTCAGCAGGGATTTTGGTGATGGTGCAGTCACAGGGCAAGCAGGCAGGGCTTCCAAAGCCTGCACCACTCGCTTTTTCTTTCCAGTTTTCATCCTTCCTGCCTCTCCTGATGTCAGGCACAGCCCTGGCAAGCATTGTCACATCCCTGGCACCCTGCGGAGGAGAACTCCCTAGCCCACCACAGGGGTTGTTGGAGCAGCAAAACCCGATGTCCTCCTCCCCATGCTCAGCAACACTTTCCCCAGCCAGCTTCCCAAGCTTGCTTCCGAACTTCGGATCATCAGCATGGGAGCTCGTGGCGCTACTCGCTAGGCCATTGGGTGGCCTGTTAGCTCTTTCTTTGTCTTCTTCACCCTGTTTCATTTCCGCTCTCCCTTCTTTTCTACATTTCCTCTCTGGCCCCTCATCTCCTCTTGATGTCCAGCCCTTCTACCAGCAATACTTCCCTCCACTCAGTATCATTTTCTGTTTGCTCCTTATTAGCTGTACCCCCAGCCTCCCTACCCTCCCAACTTCTAGGGGATTTTACCCACTTTCCAACGTCATTGTCAGGGGACCAGTAGCCAGGTCCCCTACAACCTCCACCCTGCTAGAGGTGCCCTCAGTCCTAATCATCATCTCTTCCTAGTTTAGATACTTAACAATTTAGGCATCATATGAACATACGAAATTTGCCAGCAGATAAAGGCCTAGAGGTCTATCAATGTGTGCTCGAATGTGCAGCTAGCACCCTTATCCTGCAGCTGCCCTCTTCCACCCTTCCCTTCATTAACCCTCCCTTGTCCTGTCCCATCCTCATTTGAAGCAGTTCACTGTTCTACTGCATACCACTTCAGCAGGTAACGCATTCCACCCAGCCACCACCCTCTCTGTAAAAAGTCTCCTCATCTCCCTCCTGAACCTTCCTTGCTGCAGTCTCATATCATGGCCCCTGGTGGCCTCCCCTCCTTACTTTGAACAGCCCCTCTGTACCCGTCTTGTTTATTCCTTTCATGTATTTAAAGGTTTCAATCATGTCACCCCTGTCTCTCCTCTCCTCCAGTGAGTACATGTTCAACTCCTTCAACCTCCTCTCGTATGATAAGTCCCCCAGCCCCTTGATCATCTTTGTTGCTCTGCGCTGCACCCCACCAGTAACTTAATGTCCTCTTCGGATATGGGCGCCAGTACTGCGCAGTACTCCAGGTGTGGTCTAACTAATGACCTATACAGTGGCAGAATCACCTCCTCCTCCTCGAGGATATACCTCACCAACCCAGCATTTTGTTGGCCTCTTGCAGCTGCCTTCCTACACTGTGCCGAGTTGTTCATTGACCCTGTAATGAGCACACCCAGATCCTTCTCTCCTCTGTCGGGCTAGCTGCATTCCCCTAGCTGGTAACTCCTCCTTGGGTTTTCATCCCAAAATGCTGCACCTTGCACTTTTGGCATTAAAGCCCAGTTGCCAGGTGTCTGACCAGGTTTCAAGCTTTGCCAGATCATTCTGCAACCCCTGCCATCCCCTAGGTCATCCACACACGCCTACCTTGGTATCATCAGCAAACAGACTGATCTTTCTCTTGATGTCCCATGATATGTCTGTAATGAATATCCCAAACAACACTGGTCCCAACACTGAGCCCTGTGGAACACCGCCGTCACTGCCCTTGGGTGTGAGAGCTCCCCACCCACCACCACCACCCTCTGTTGCCTTCCCTGCAGCCAGTTTCCTACCCATCTCACCAACTTTGCACCCGCCCATGGGCCTACTAACTCCTTCCCAGCCTTCCATGTGGCACCGAGTCGAATGCCTTACTGAAATCCAGATACAGGACATCCACTGCATGGCCCCTGTCCAGCTGCCTAGTTACCCAGTCATAGAACTCGACCAGGTTGGTTTGTCAGGATCTGCCACGTATGAAGCCATGCTGTCTGCTGTCCTGTAGTCCTTTGGCCTCTAGGAGGGCCACCAGCCTCTCCTTCCAGGATAGTCTCCATTAGCTTACCCACGATGGATGTGAGGCTTACTGGTCTGTAGTTTCCGGTTCATCCTTGGGGCCACTCTAGTGGAGGGCACCACATGAGCCATCCTCCAGTCCTGAGGTACACATCCCGAATGTAGTGATGCATTAAATAGGTCTGCCAAAGGTCCTGCAAGGACCTCTGCCAGCTCCTTCAGTACCCTGGGTGGATGCCATCTGGGCCTGGCGCCTTGTCCACCCTCAGTGCCTTCAAACCCTCTCGAACTCTGCTCTCCATGATTTCCCATCTGTTACCACTTCCCTCCTGCTTCTGCCATTTCTCCCACCTGGGTGTCACCCCCCTTCTCTTTAGTAAATACTGAGCAGAAGTACTCATTTAGTGCTTTTGCCTTATCGCACCCTGCTTCCACCCAACCCTCCTTCCTAATCCTTACTATGTGGTCCTTACAGCTCCTTTTCTCCCTGATGTACTTAAAGAAGTCCTTCTCCCCTTCTTAATGCCTTGTGCCAGCCTGAGTTCTGTAGATCCTTTGGCTCCCTTACTGCCCTTGTCACCTCCTTGATTCTGTCAAGTACTCCTCCCTGTCCTCCCCCTCCCTGTTTTCTTGTACTTCCTAAAGGCAGCTCTTTTCCTCCTTACTTTTCCATGACCTCCTTGCTCAACCAGATTGGTTTCTTAGCCCTAGCCTTCTTGCTCTGGGCTTTGCAGCAGGTTTTGGTTGCCTCCACTATCCCCAGCTTTATGAGCTCCACTCTGGTTAGTGTCCATACTAGATTGAATTCTGTCCAGGTACCCTTTACCACTTCCCCATCCTTCCAAAGTCGGCCCTCCTGAAGTCCAGCACTATTGTGCCAGATTCCTCCTTCCTTGCCCATATCCAGTGTGAGCCATACTGAGCGGTGGTCACTCCCTGACAGCAGTTCCTCCACTGTAAGTTCTCTCACAAAGTCCCCATTTGCGGCACAAGGTCAAGGGTATTTCCTAACCTGGTTGGTTCACTGACCATTTGCAGCAGGAAGCTGTCCTGGAAGGCATCCAGCAGTACCTGCTCCCTTCTGCTCCTGGTTGTTGGGGTGCTCCAGTCCACTCCTGGCATGTTGAAGTCCCCCACAATCACCACACTACTCCTTCTCGCAGGTCCTCCTGATCTGTCCCGCTAGCTCCTGTCTAACTCCTCCATCTGAGATGGTGGCCAGTACACCCTCCGATTCTAAGAACTCTATTCTTGGAATCCTGGATTTGCATCCAAAGTGACTCAGTACTACCCTCCTCCCTTCCTCCCTACACACTTCAGTCCTTCTTTCACATATAGTGCCACTCCTCCTTTCCCAGTCACCGTGTCCCTCTGAAATAATCTGTACCCTGGTACAGACAGGTCCCAGTCATTGATTGGGTGGCCCATGTTTCCATGATGACTGCAATGTCCCACCTCTCCCTCTGCCATGAGAACCTGTAACTCGGCAGTTTTTCTCCCAAGGCTCCTAGCATTATGGGTAACCACCTTCCACCCTTCCCCTCCCATCCTGCCCTCCTTTCCTAGCATCACCAACAGTACTTGCCATTTGTCCTTTGTCACTGTTATGGGGGTAAGCTCATATGGTTTCCCAACCTGTGGTCTCTGCATATCTCTTCCCAACTGCCACCCCCACTCCTAGTTTAAATTCCCAACTTCCTCTATGTACTCCTCCTTCCTCTGTGCATCAAATGACTGTGCCAGTGCACTCACATCTTCATATGTCAGATAAAGGTCATCTCTCTTGAACAGACTCCTAGCCCAGTCCTATGTACCCTTCCTCGTTATACCATCTCTTCCACCATGAATAAATGTTTCAATCATTAATTGTCTTCTTCTTTACTTGTGAGTACAATTTAATTTTCAAATAAGAATGTGAAAACAATGTACAAAGCTCAGTGTTCTTTTCACAGTTTACAACAACACTGCCCCGGGTTCTCTAGGGATTGCAGTGCTAGCAGTATTGCTGCCTGTGCACTTAGGAGGCAGTGAGTAACCTTGGGATTGGGCTCTAGGAAGGGACACCAGCTGGTGGAAAAAGGTATTGGACTAAACACGTAATGCCACTATGTATATGTATCATTCAAACAACATGAAGTCTTGCTATATTCTGACATATGCAGTGAGTCCCAACCTTGAACTGCCCCAGAGATGAAAGAGTTAACTTTCTATGCCAGGCATGGACGCTGAGCTCGAGCTCGGTTGATACTCTGTCTGTTGTTCTTCAAACTCAAACTGTCAGATTCTTTACTTGCCTCACTGAACAGTCGCTCGGAGATTTCTCCTTCTGCTCGGTTCATTTTGTCAGTTAAAGTGCCGTTTCTCGGTTTTCGACTGAAATTAAACCGTAACCTGTCGGTTCAGTCTTTGTCTGTGGTATTTGTGAGTACTAGATAGGTTATATTTTACTCTATTCTGTGCGGAACTTGTAAATGGTTCATCGGTTCGGTTTGAACCAATCAAGTGTTTAAAAAATCTTGAATTGTAATTTTAGAGTGTAGTTACGGTTCTTACCGGTTCTAAAAAACCGGATTTTATTACGTTTTTCCCGACCCGTGACACGGTTGGTAACCCGATAGAGGGTCTTGCCTGGCGGATTGCCATAAACGGGTAAGTTTGGATAGGACTGGCACTATGTCTGAGAAACCCAAAAGAAAAACCGGCTCCGCTGGGTTTCAACACTGTAGTGTGTGTGGGAAGTTCTTTGCAAGGCTGACCCCCACACCACCTGTGTTTATTGTCTGGGTTTGACCACCTCAATGCAGACTGCCAGATTTGTAAAAATTTTCCTGCAGCTACCCTGGAAAAGAGAGTTGGTAGGCTCGGAAGGGAGGCCAAAAAGTCCATGAATCCGGATGGCCAGCGGTTCAGTTTAAACCCGAACCAGAAGGGTGCCCTCTGACCAGGGCGAGACTCTCTGGCAAGGAGATCCCACTCTGAGGAGTCGGTTCCAGCAAAAGGACTAGGAAATCAGCTGGTGTGGAGCCAAACTTTCCTCTCCAACCGCTGAAGAAATAGCCAAAGCGATCAAATTGTCCAGTCGCTTTCCTAGCTCCCCGAACCGCACCGCCAGGTAGGCTGTCTGGTCAGTTCCACCAGTTCAAGAGTATGATTTAGAGGAGTATTATGAACTGGAGGAGGTAAGAGGAGTATGAGGAGAGTGAATGTGGATTTGAAAGTCTGGATGTGCCCATTGACCCGGACATCTCCCCAGATAGACCTTCAGGAGTGTCTCCTCCTAGGCTTTCTGAGTCCCCTTCTCATTTTATGTTTGATAAAAAGTTGTTGAAACCCTCCAGCTCCCTATGGTGGAAGCTGTGTATGATCAAGAGGAGCCTGACTATGTAGAAATGATGGATATCCCAGAGTCTAGGAGGCTGTCTGTTTCCTTGCATAAATCTTTTGGGAAACAGACTTTTAAAATCTAAAAACTCCTCACACTATACCTCCTGTGGATAAGAGAATGGACAAGAGGTACACATTGTCAGGCTCTGATACGGAGTTTCTTACACAACAATGCAGCTGTGTTGGAGTAGTGCAGGCTGCAGCCTGTGACAGGCAAATATTCCTTGGCCACACCCCCAGACAAGGACTCCAGGAGGATTGATGCCATGGCAAAGAAACAGTACATGGCAGCATCCTTGAGACTCAGACAGGCGAATTATATGGCTTATGTGGCTAGATATCAGAAGTCCAGATGGGACACTGTTATGGCTTTAGCAAAACAGGTCCCTGGCCAGTTGCCAAGGAGCTGGAGCAGGTGGCTGCTGATGGTATTGAGGCATCCAAGGTGCAATTCCATGCTGCAGTGGACTCAAATGATGTGTCATCAAGAGTCATGGCTACATCTGTGGCACTTAGCAGAATGGCTGGCTCAGATGTACTAGCCTGTCTACGGATACCCAGACTAAGGCCATGGATTTTCCTATTGTGGGTAATTCTCTGTTTGGGGAGCAGACAGAGAATTACATGAAGAAAATGGATGAGTATAGGACCACCTATAGGAGTGCACAGGCCAAGGAAAGGCAGGCCACTCCTCAAAGGCAGCTTCCCAGGGGCAGGGCAGGCCTTTCATAGGCCTTACAAGCCCAGGCCTCCTCTGCTTATGCCCAGAGGGGTTCTTTAGAGAGAGGCAGGACGGGTACAAGCAGGCCTGCTTCCACCCCAGCCCAAAGCCCCTGCCAAGCAGGCACCCTGATGGGGTTGCCAGGGCCGATTCTCAGCTACCTGAAGGGCTGGCTTACTTTGTCCAGGACTGGGAGTCTCTGACATCAGACAAATGGATCCTGGAAGTAGTAAGCCAGGGACTGGTTCTCAGCTTCAAAGTTTCCAAAGATGAGAACCAGATCCTTTCCACCTGCAAATCCATCAAAGGCACTTGCCTTAGAGGCAGAGGTCTCTTCCTCCTAGCTCTCAGAGCTGTGGAAGGTTCCACCCTACACGGGGCAAAGGATTGTATTCTAGTACTTCCTTACCCCAAAAAAGACAGGAGAATGGTGGCCCATCCTGGATCTCAGATACCTAAACAAGCACCTTTTAAAACCAAAATTCAAAATGGTGACCCTGGGAATTATTCTACCCTCTCTAAGGCCAGGGGACTGGCTAGTGTCCCTGGACCTCAAGGATGCCTACTTCCATATTCTCATCAGAAGCTCCCATCGAAAGTACCTCAGGTTGAGCTGCCCTCAGGCCATTACAAGTTCAGAGCAATGACCTTTGGCCTCACCTCTGCTCCAAAGGTATTCACAAAATGCCTGGCAGTAGTAGTTGCTTCTCTAAGAAGGCAGAAAATTGCCATCTTCCTTACATGGACGACTGGCTCATAGTAGGCCAGTCCCAGACCAAGTCAAGTTGCACTTACAGGTAACTCAGCAACTGCTGACTTCTTTGGGTTTCCTTCTAAATCTTTCAAAGTCAGTTCTAGAACCTGTTCAGCTCCTCACCTTCATAGGCGCAGAGCTAGACACAGAGAAGGCCAGAGCCTTCCTTCCTTCCCCTGGACAGGGCAAGTACCCTGGTCTCTCTGGCCTCCTCATTCACCCTGCAGGTGTCTCGACCAGCAAGGCATTTTCTACAGCTCCTGGGGCACATGGCTGTTTCTACAGCAGTAGTGCAGAGAGCAAGATTTCATATGAGGGACATTCAGTTCCATTTGAGAGCATTTTGGTCTCAAAGGAAGGACCCTCTGACCAAATTGATCCCAGTAACTCGAACCCTGATCCAGGCCCTACAGTGGTGGCAGGATCAGAGCAATTTAAGACAAGGGTTCCCTTTGTCCTCCAGTCTCACTCCTTAATCCTTACTACAGATGCCTCCCTCTTGGGGTGGGGGCTCACATGGGCGACCTCACCACCCAGGGGTTGTGGTCCCCTCAGGAATCTCTGCTCCATATCAGTCTGTTGGAACTCAGAGCAGTATTTCTAGCACTTCAAGCTTTTTCCAAATCTGTTCAGAACAAAGTTGTACAGGTCAGAACAGACAACACCACCACAATGTGGTACATCACAAAAACAAGGAGGCACTCAGTTTCTGGCCTTGTGCACGAAGCAATGAAGTTGTGGTCTCTGGCTTACTCCCTGAACACCTCCCTCACAGCAGTTCACCTCCCAGAAAGGACAATGTCCTGGCAGATGCTCTCAGCAGGATTTCCCAGGGCCATCACGAATGGTCACTGGATCCCTGAGTCTTGGGTGATATTTTCCAGATGGGGCACCCTGCAGATAGATCTTTTTGCAGCCCCAGACAATCACCAACTTCCCTTTTTGCTGCAGACCCCCAGTGTTGGGCTCAGTCCCCTGGATGCCTTAGTTCTCAATTGGGAGGGAAGTTTCTCTATGCTTTTCCCCCTTCCCTCTCCTGTTCAAAGTGCTAGTCAAAATCAGATCTCAACCTTGCAAGATGATCCTGATTGCTCCAGACTGGGCCAGACAGCCCTAGTATCCACTCCTACTGTCCTTAGCAGTCCATCTTCCCCTGTGTCTTCCCAAAATTACAACCTGTTAACCTGTGCTCAGGGAGGGTTTGGTACCCGAACCTCAAATCTCTCAATCTCAAGGCCTGGCTCTTGAAGAGTTAGGGTTTGCTGATTTACACCTCTTTCAAGGTGTAATGGATATCCTGAAGGCTTCTAGAAAACCTTCTACCAGGGCTACTTATAATTCTAAATGGAAAAGATTTTCCATATGGTGCTCTGTGAAGCATATTTCCCCAGAATCTGCTGATCTGCCCACATTCCTTGATTATATGGTTCACTTAAATAGCTTGGGGCTGAGACCAAATACACTGAAAGTGCATTTGGCAGCTGTATCTGCTTTATTTCAGCAGGTAAGCCCTGATCGCTCTCAGCTCACCCTGTTTTCTCCAAGTTTTTCAAGGATTGCTTCACACCAACCATCCATTCAGGGACCCTGCCCTGCCTGGGACCTCAATGTTTGCATTGCTCAGCTTATGCAACCCCTTTGAGCCTTTATCTTCAGCACAGCTTAAGTACTTAACTTGGGAGACTGTGTTTCTGATAGCCATCACTTCTGCCAGCGCATAAGTGAATTACAAGCCTTGTCAGTGGAGCCTGATTTTATCTCCTTTCATAGAGATAAGGTGGTCCTCAGGACTAACAGGAAGTTCTTGCCTAAGGTGGTTTCAGATTTCCACCTTAATCAATCTACGTCTCTTCCAGTGTACTTCACTACCATTCCTCCTCTGGCGAGAAGACTGCACAGTCTAGATGTGAAAAGAGCCCTTAGTTACTACATAGGCGTACCATGGGTCACAGGTTTGACTCCCTCAACTGTTCCTCACTTATGGTGAGGTTAGTAAAGGAAACCTGCCACTAAAGATCCATTGCCAGGTGGATTGTCTCTTGTATCCAATTTTGCTATGAAAAATTGGGTAAGGTTCCCCCAGGCCTGAGGGCTCACGCTACCAGAGGTGCTGCAGCCTTCCTGGTTGCTGCCAGGACATCCCTATTCTAGAGGTATGTCAAGCAGCTACCTGGAAAACAGTTCACACTTTGCCAAGCATTACTCCCTGGACATCCAGGCTAGGAGTGTTGCTTGGTTTGCTAACTATTAACTTCAGAGCCTATTTCCTAAGTGGGTTCTGTCCCTTCTCCGATGGAGGTACTGCTTTGTAGTCTGCATATGTCAGAATATAGCAAGACTTCATGTTGTTTGAAGAAAAATTGCTCACCTTAGTAATGTTTTTCTTCTAATGGAGTCTTGCTATATTCTGACCTCTGCCTGCCCCTCTCAGAACTTCTGTTTTGGGATGTGGATGGGCAGTGCAGTGTTAGCACTAGTAGGTGCCCACCTTTTGTTTCACCCCTTCTTTTTGGGGTGAGTGGGTGTGTGTTTTCATTTTTGGGTCTCCTGACTTGAGTCTTTGTGTTGGGCCCAAAATGTGTTTTATGTTTAGTAGCCAGTTGGGTAGTGTGGGTTTACAGCTTCCACACAGGACCTTAGTGAGTTTAGCTCGTAAGATCTGACAGTTTGAGTTTGAAGAACAACAGACAGAGTCTCAGCGAGCTCGGGCTCAACGTTCCATGCCTGGCTTGGAAAGTTAACTCTTTCATCTCCGGGGCAGTTCAAGGTTGGGACTCACTGCATATGTCAGAATATAGCAGACTCCATTAGGAAGAAACAGCATTACTAAGGTGAGTAATTTTTTCTTGTCTGCTATGATCACTACACACACTCAATGGGGATGAGGGTAAGTGTAGTCTTAACCATTTCCCAGGACAGAAGTGGACTAGTGTACAGGCTGAAGAGATTGGACATCCCAGTTGGAGGAAATATTAAGACAGAATCTAAAATAGCAGTCCGGGATGCCCCAACAGCATTATGTCATGCTGCCATGCGCGAAGTGGGCTTGGGAGCAAACCCAGGTCTCGCATGTCTGACAGCCAATGGTGGGGTTGCTGCCTACAGTAGTGCTTCTTGGCTGGGAGGAGAGGTCATCTCTACTTCCACAGCAATCCCTTTGGTGGAACAAAGAGGTTTGGGATGCATGCAGTCCAGCCTTCTCTATAGGGGCGCTGTGGAGTTTGTGTGGGTTTGACATATGTGTGTATATGTTGGGGGTGTAGCTGAAATAGGAGGACAGAATCCCCAACTGCCAGGATGTCGACCTCAGTACTGCTGGGCCGTGGGCTACAGTATTAGCCTGGTGACTGGCTGTTGGGGCTAGAAAGTCATTGGTCAACACATGGAATACGGGCAGCAAGGGTAAACAGGAGGATAAACAGCTACATTGAAAAATGTCAGACCCAGGGGCGTGGCAATAGCACTTTGGACTACCACCTGGGGTTTGTAACCAAGCTCTGGTTTTCCTTCTATGGGGCCCATAGGAGGCTAGCATGAACACATTTTTCTTTTCTGTTTCTATTTCTAGGCCCTAGGAGCCATCCAGCCTTGAGCTGCCTCGAATGAACTTCCAGCCCTGCCATGCCTTACCTCCACTGTTCTCTACAGCACAAGGCTAGACACCTGATCACACAGTACAAGGCCTTTTGGACATAGGAACCCCTTAGTTGCCCCAGGTAACCCCTTCCTGCTCTGTATCAGATCAGATTTACTTTTTAAGTTTCTTAGAGTTCTCTTTAGTAGTGGATCACTGACTTTGCCCAATAAAAGTGGATTACCTCTGCTTATTAAAGCAAATAGCCACAGATTTATAATAAATGTAAAATATTTAATATTTGCACTAACTTTACAAGATGTACAGGAAACTAGAGAAACTACAACACTAGGAAACATAGAAACATAGACTTTGACAGCAGATAAGGACCTCTTGGTCCACCCAGTCTGCCCATTTCCCTTCCTATTGGATAAGCTGCAGATTCTAGTTAACCAACAGCCTACTTCCTGCAACCCCCACTATAATTGCCTTATGTCTGTCCCATGCATGTTTGAATTCCCCACTGTTTTAGACCCCACAACCTCCCCAGGAAGGCGGTTCCATCGTCTACCACTTTCTCTGTGAAAAGAATTTCCTCACATTACCCCTGAGTCATCCCCTTCTATCTTTAAATTGTTCCCTTGTTCTTGCACATCTCTTTTCTGAAAGATGCTACCCTCCTGGACTTTGTTGATTCCCTTGAGGTACTTGAAGTACAAATCTCATTAGCTGTTACTTAAAATCTTCTTCCTTAACCTCGGGCCTTCTCAGGAACAACAGACTTGGCTTGCTACACAGGCCTTGTGATCCAAGGTCCCAGCAGTCCCTTCAATACAGTGGTTATCCGCTCTTATCGCTGGCTCCAGAGCCTGCCAAACTATCTATGACTCCTGTGTTATACCTTGCAGGTCTGCCCACCTTGCTACATCTCTCAGAGGGTTCAGGCTAATTCTTGCAGGAAAATTCCACATTCTTTTTACAAGCTTAAGAACCAGTTTAGACCAGTTTTCTGTGGCAGTTTGCCATGCTTATAAGGAGCTTGGCTCTTGACAAACAGCAGTCACTTTGATTATTGGCCTCTTTGTGGCCAGGTGCAAGCACAGTTAGAGCAGGCTGACACTTCCATGCTGTTCAAGTGAAGATCCTTGCATGCAAGGCACTAACAGAGACCTTGGCACTTAAGTACAGTGATTTTCAAATGAGATGGAGATGGCCAGGATGCAATACAGTACTGCAGCAAACAAGGCAATTTCAATGGTAGTTAATCCCTTTTGTCAAGCAGTAAGTTGAGACACTGCATTGCAGCATTCTGTCTGGCTCTGCTGTATATTACATGAAACACAGACTTTGATGACAGATAAGGGCGCTTGGCCCACCCAATCTGCTCATTTCCTTACCCATCGGATAAGCTGCAGATCCTAGTTTTACCAAAAGCCTACTTCCTCCTACCTCCCACTAGAATTGCCTTATGTCTGTCCCATGCATTCTTAAATTCCCCACTGTTTTTGACCCATGACCTCCCCTCAGGAAGGCCGCTCCATGTGTCTGTCCCTCTCTCCGTGAAAAATACTCCTCACATTGCCCCTGAGTCATCCCTCTGTCTTCAAATTGAACCCCTTGATCTTGCACATCTCTTTTCTGAAAGATGCTCCCTCTTGGACTTTGTTGATTCCCTTGAGGTACTTGAAAGTTTCTATCATGTCTCCCGTCTCCTCCTTTCCTTGAGGGTACATATTATGCTCTTTAGTCTCTCTCTTTGTATGGCTTCTGGTGCAGGCCCTGCACCATTTTAATGCCCTCCTTTGGACTGCTTCCATCCTGTCTATGGCCTTCCAGTGATGGGATCTCCAGAACTGCACACAGTACTCCAGATGGGGTCTCACCAACTGTCTGTACTGCTGGATAACAACTTCCTGTTTTCTACTGGTGATGCCTCTCCCTATGCATCCCAGTATCCCCCAACCCTCCTTACTGCCTTCTCACAGTGCTTGCCTACCTTTAGGTCATCTGATATGACTACCCCAGGTCCCTTTCCATTTTGTTGTCATTAATACCTCCCCCAACTGAGTACTCTTCCCTTGGGTTATTGTTTCCCAGGTGCCTTACGTTGCATTTCTTTGCATTGAATCTAAGCTGCCATACTTTTGACCATTCCTCCAACTTTTCCAAGTTCCTTCTCATCATTTCCATCCCCTTGTGTATCAGTCCTGTTGCAGACCTTTGTGTCATCTGCAAAGAGGCATAATTTCCTTCAGTCCCTCACAATGTCACCTATAAAGACATTAAAGAGGACCGGTTCAATGCTGAACCCTGTGGTACTCCGCTAGTAACCTCCCTTTCTTCAAGTGGACTACATTTACTATTACCCTCTGCATCCTGTTGTCCAGCCAATTTTTTGCAGGTTACCACTCTAGGCTGGCTTACATGTTTAATAATCTTTTGTATGGGGCTGTGTCAGTGACAGACACAGACAGCCATAAAAAATATACAATTTTCTTGTTATACTAGTCTATTTTCATTGCCCTTGCACTGTTTCAGCTTAGTTAGCGCCTCTGATTGGTTTAGTTTTTGTTACTTTACTCCTATCAATTGCTTAATTTGTGCTGAGTGCTATAGTTCGAGGAGATGAGAGGAGGGCTGTGCTGGTTGTCGTGATGGGCTCCCAGCCTGGCCCGCCATCACAGGTATGGGAGGAGGTTAGCTAGTGGAGTGCTGGGTGTGGGCAGAGCGAGTTGGAGTAACACAACACCAGTGTTAACTGGTCTGGTTGGTTGACGAACAGTAGTCAGGGGGCACTGGATGCCAGGATGCTCTGATACATGGGCCAGGATTTGGGAGGGGATGCCACCTGACCTTTGGGCTGCAGGGGACTATATGGGCTGGAGTGGGGTGGGTCCTGTAGAAACACGGAACTCAACAGTAGCACGGGCAGGTGCTTGTTGGGTCGGTGGGGTTCCACTAGACACCAGGGCATAGATCAGCATTTGGGTGGGCGTTTGGGGGTGGGGGTGCTGCTAGACACCAGGGTCTGCTTGCAGGCATCGGGATGGATGATCAGGGGTGGGGTGCCCTCCTCACCACTGACCTCTGCTCTGGGGCACTGGCATTCCACACTTCACCCTGCTTTTGCTGCTTTACAGCCAATAGTATTCTGTATGTTATCCATGCAAGCCACTACTTTGCATGCCCTTTTCTGTACTATGTTACTAGACATACCATCCACGGTCTGTGCTTCCTTCCATTTGCCGTCTTGATATGCCAACCAACTATTCACTCATGTACTTTACTGTTCACATTGTGAAGTATTTTGTTGAGTTTCTTGGTTGGATTTGGGAACTGTGAGTACTATCTTCTCTTGCAGGATGCCACACAGTGGCAGTTTTATCTCAGTAGTTGGTGGACACAATTACATGGAGTGCCACAGAGTACCACTACCTTTCTGTCTTGGGGAATGGGCATTCGGGGTGTACTGCTAGCCACCAGGAACTCTTTGGCAGACACCGGGATGTGTTGTCCAAGGGTGGGGTATCATTAGACACTAGGGACCCCATTATCATACAGAAGAAGGGTATTTTGAGTGTGCAGGAGCCAGTTGTCTCCAGGACTGGCGTGGCAGTGACCACAGATGGGTGCAAACCTGTTGCCGCTTCCTATGCACACGAGCCCATAATGGGATTGCACATGGCCTCTTAGTGCTGTGCATGCCCAGTGGGTTTATTTGCATCCTGTGGCTGCATATTGCAGCATGACTTCTGGTGCTGTCTTGTCAGGGGGGCCCATATCCCTGTGGGCAGCATACAGCCCACTTCCATGTTGAGGCTATGCAGCTTGACTTAGCGTTGTGCTGACATGGGCCAGTACTCAGTCAGATAGTATTGGGTGCTCTCTGACTGAATATAGCCTCCCTCTGGGTCAGGCACAGGCACAGTGCAGTCTTTGCGTTCTCACTGATGGTTTTTCAGTATCTAGCCCAGGAGTCTACTGCCCAAGTTTGACCTGATAAGGCTGTGGGCTATACACTATATATAATGCTGATTGTGCACTCTAATAATACTTTAAATAGTAACTTAAAATCTCCTATATTTCAATTTCTAAACCCATAAGAGTATGCAGCAGAATCCTCTTTACCGTTGGTTCATTTTCAAGCAGATGTGAGAAGATGAGACCTTGCCGGCAACAGCAGCAGGAGACTGGCAACGAGAAAGGAGAAGGAGCTGCTGGTGGTGCAGCCCGATGTAGGGGACTAGCCGAGGAGAGTTTAGAGGCTGAACCATCGTCGAGGCCATGCAGAACACATTTAAAGCAGCAATGTAATAAAAATATTTTTCTAAAAGCTACTTTCAGCTATAGTTAATAAAAATTCTTGCACACCTCTCAAATCCTTTTGTAGGTTCTTCCTATGCTATGCACTATGAGGTTTTTATGTTTCTTATTTTCTCAATCTTAACCCTTGCCAGGTCTGCAGTTTTATATCTAATCTAAATTTTCGGTCATCTTTTTCTTGAGAAAAACACTCTGTTAAAACATTACAAATACTCAAATGTTGGTGGAACTAGAAAACTCTGTCACCAAATAAAACTGGAAGATGTCTGGAATCTTTTATAGTGAAAAAAGTGTAAGGTCAGATTTTTGCCCAGTTTCATTGTACTGCAGCTTTAAGGACCTTGGTACACATGTAGATGCCTTTAACAACAGAGTGACTGTTGTAGAGACCAAGGCAGATAGTGCGACTGCCGACATGAAAATTGACTTAGATTTTTTCTGAAAAAGCCTTTACAGCAATGAGGGTGTTCTTGCTGAAAATGAAATTATGCATCTTCGACTATAACATTTGGAAAATCTCAACAGAGCAACTAATGTGAGATTTGTAGAAGTGCCAGAGAGCTTGGGAGGATGAGCCATGTAAGTTCACTAAAGACTTAGTCACAGATGTTTTTGGAACAGAATTAGACTCTAAGGTGATATGCTTTAAAGGATCAACCCCGCAACCCATAAGAGACCGGCCAGTGCAGACCAGCCTCGATTGCTGTACAAGGGCGAGATGCCATTTTGAGACCGGCAAAGGAAAAAGGTAGGATTTTCTCACCAGATAGGACTCAGATCCACTGTTTCCCAGATAATGAGCTTTGCCACACAGGAATGGAGACAGGCCTTTGATGCTGTCTGTGAAGGTCTGTGTGAATTGTGAGGGGTTCTCCCCTTACAACTACCTGCTAAACTTAAACTGACTTATGGGATAAGCATATATATATTTGGCAGTCCAGCAGCAGCAGGCAAGACACTCAAGATGTATCAGGACATTTTGGCTGGAGTCTTGCCATGCGATGGAGGAAGAGGGTTGAATCAAGTTGGGACTGAATGGTAATCCTTACTTGTTTTACCTTAAGCTGTTGCTTGTACTTTCACTGTACTTGAAATGCCACCCTTAATTGTAGGCTTTATTTTGTTTGAAATCTGCTTGAATTTGTATTTTTGCTGATCATTATAAATGTTACACTGGGCTTGCATCCCTGAGGGGATTCTGTTTATAGTCGATGCCATTACTCCCTGGTGGTCTCAACTAATATGAGATGGCTCCCTCATGGCACAGTTTTGGTGCCTTGGTTTTTAGTCAGGAGACAAGACAGTTGTGGAAGGCTAGAGGAAATGAGGAAAAGCCGCTATGTGGATAGCAAAGAACTCCAAGGGCTTTTAGGAGAGAGAGAGGGAGAACATCTCCATAAGTGGGGCAATAGATATGCTGAGAGGAGACACTTTTTACTCTCATTGAGGTGGCTTACCTTTGGACTTAAAGACGGGTGTACTGCATTTTACTTGTTTTAATAACAATCCAATGCAATCGCACTTGATGCAGGCCATGACTGGGTGAGTGAGGCCATGGTGGGTAATTGATGGGGGTTGCATGCCTCATTGGTATCTGTTACTCATTGTGTTATTATGTGAATGTTATATGAAAGAGTCAGTACGCTTCACAATGTATGTGGTCCTTTCTTCATTCCGTGATTTAGAGTTAGGAACTTTTTTGGTTTTGATTTGTTTTTGAAGAAAAACATTTGCAACATATACATAGCTGTTTGTAATATTAGACTAATTAATGATGTATTATTTAAACAGTTATACACTTTGAATTGTATCAACTTGATATTTTTATTTATTTTATTTATTTCAGTCTAAGATTACAAATACCTTTGAGCCAGGGCTCTTACAAAGTTCCACATCATAAGGTACAACAAAACAACAAGAGTGACAGTGTAACATATAATCAATTATCGATACATAACCAAGGCAGTAACAAGAGATGATAAGGTAGGAGAAAGGGCTGGAGATGCCAAGGGGAAGGGATGGGGTGAAGGTTGAGGCGGAGGAGGATAGGTGAGGGCTGAGCGGGGGGTGCAGCCAAGAAGGCATTGTTGGAGAATCAAAGATTAACAGAGAGTCACCAGGCATTTGCAAGTGCTACATAACACAATGTCAACCACCCAACTGGCAGGGGTCAGCAGAAGGTCAAGGCAGGCATAGGTGAATAAACGTTCAGTTATTGGCCAGGGCAATCACAGGTACTAGAGGCAATGAGTGACTTGCAGGGCTGGATTTAAAGGTGCTAAGCAAGGTGGTGGTGATGATGTCTTTAGAGTCCATTCATCCAGCTGGGGCTCTATAGGCAAGGATCTTTGACCCTGTGTAGTATGGTAGCGGGGGATCTGGAGAAACTGCAGCTGCTGTTTTTGGGTTGTAGGAGGAACAGACTCGGGAGGTGCGAGACCCATCAACATTTTTAGCTACCATACAGGTTTGATATTTTACTCGATTGTCTAGTTGCAACCAGTCGGTTTGGATATAAAGGTCACAGGTGTGAGTAAGGCGTTGAGAGCACCATGATGAGCCAGCAAGCCTTGTTTAGGAGGTAGTAACATGTTTGAGCATGGTAGCAGTAGCAGAGCCATAGATTATAAGGCCGTAGTCAATGGTAGAAATGATGGAGCTCTGAATGGCAGCTGCCAGTGCTTCAGCGTAAGGTGTCATCTGTGTCGGAAATGCATGCCCAGTCGGAAGTTTGCAGTTTTGGCAACATTATTAGTGTGGTCAACATAGGAGAGGTGTGTGTCAAGGGTGATCCCAAGATATTTGAATATTTGGACATGTTCCAGAGGACCACCTTGTGTATAGTTTGCAATATGTTTGCAATAAAGTTTAAAAAGGAACTTCTTGGGTGGGGTAAACCCTTATAATACACATCTACATGACTAACCCTAGATAATAACAATGTCATCTTTTTGGGTGTTACGTTCTAAGCAGATGGTTGCAGTCCTAGCTCTAGGGTTTCTAATTATTGAGATTTATTTAAAACTGAGATTACTATGAAAATGGTATAAGTGCATTAGGGGTATTTGTAATTTTGTATTTCTTTGAAACTTGGCTTCTGACCAATGCTTGTGCACTAATTTTCTTTGTCTTTTAGCTTGTTTTTGTTTTATTGGGCTCACCACAACCCTACCCAGGCAGACCAACTTAGGGTAGCTGGTTCATTCCACTGGGGTGTCATACAGATGAGGCACACTGATGAGTCCTGGAGGGATGAAACACGTGTCTGTGTCTTCTGTTGGCACCCTTTGCAGACTGAGTGTAAGGCCTTTTGGCACCATGCATTTCTGCCTAAAGTTGAACCAACATAATAGTTTGTGGTGATTTGCATATACAGCCCATGATGTTTGCATTATGGAAGTATGTGTGATTTTGTATAAGTTTATTGGAGCTGCCTTTACTGGATCCTCTATTTGAGCATTCTACAGAGTTCTGCTAGATTGTCGTTAAGAGGTCTAAAGATGCAAGGGACTTTAATTTCCAGATCCTTTTCCGTGTGTTGTACACTTTCTTGACAGCGATCTTGCTGTAATGGTGCATTTGGAAATTTTGACTCTTAGTAAATGGAAGATTTCTCTTGAATTGTTAAATGCTTCTTCCCACATAAGTAATAAATAGGTTAACAACAAGAGATCCTCTTGTAATATGTTGTATGTGCTTTGCTATGGTCACATGTGTTTCTTGTAACCTTGGAAAAATTGTCAGTGCCTAACTGAAATTGATTAAAAATAAGAAAAAAACTCAAGCAGCTCATTACCAAGCCCAGTGTCTCAACCCGAACTCCAGAAATCCTCTAACTGACTGAGTCCTATCCTCTCTTCCCTATTGCATTTTTTCTGCTGGCACTATACTGGATGCTTTAAGTGACCATTGCGTGATCTACAGCATTCGTAAGATCTGCGAACTAAAGCCCTGCCAAAGTTTATCTGTTCTAGGTCACTCATGTTTCTGGACCTATCTTCCATGTTAGATGATTTTGGGCCACTGACTGATCAGCAGCCACGTTATCCACCAATACAGATGTCGTTCTAACCTCTTTCATGGCCAGATTCATTGTGACATGGCACAGATGTACCCTCACGGGGGTCTTGTGCCCGTGGGTCCTACCTTCTCTGGATCTTGGCAGAGGTCATGGACACAGTTGTAGTCGGAAAAGAACTGCTTGGCCCACCCAGTCTGCCCATATGTTCCCTGCCTAGTCTGTCTCTGCAGACCCTAACTGGAAGACCAGACTGCTGGCAGAGTGGAGTAAAACACCTAGCTTTATCTTATAGGTATATTAATATTGATTTATACTTCTGTTCCTTTTGAAAGTAGTAGGGTAAGTGGGGAGAAAATAAGAGCTCTATAAGCAGTGTTTGGGGCACTTTGAAACTTGGTAGGCAGTGTTTGGGGTACCTTGAAACTTGGGTTTTAAATTGTAACAGGTGGTGTGGGAAACTAATTCAGGAGCTTAATCTTGGGGTGAATAGATTCAGGAAGCCCTGTGAATCAGGTGTATAAACTGGAGGTGGAGCTGACAGAGGTTTAGTGCCTTCTTACAAGAGCACTATAAAAGTACTTCCACTTAACATGTCCAGCATGTTTGTGTCCCAGCAGTGAGTGGAACAGCGAAGGAGTGAAACAGGTGTTTTAGGTGTCGGCAGGCATCAGTAGAAGGAAGCAGAGAAGTGGAGGACTCTGCCAGCCAACTAAAGCAAGGAATCTGTTCACTACTGTGTAACAGTCCCTGCTGGAAGGGTTGGAAGATCAAGTGAGGCCAAAACTGGGAATAAATGCAACGCCATAACTAGGATAGGCATATAAAGAGATTTAAACAAGCCACAGGAATGACAAATAGAAACAAACAAATAAAGAGGAAAACTAGAAACACTCTATCGGGCAAAGATGGGAAAATCTCTCCAGGTAACACAGGGAGAATAGAGATTGAGAATGCTGGGAGGGTGCAGTGCAGTGACTGTGAGGCAGCAGTTTTCAGAGACCTTCTGGGATTGCATTGCTGCTTCATCTGCACTCACCTCTCTGGGTGAGGAGGAGGTTGCTAGAATCTAAGCAGAGTTGGCTGGGATTTGGGTGACCTCCTCCCAACACAGGGGCATAAATCTGCCACCGTTACCTCAGAGAATGCCAGGGAGGAGGAACGGCTGAACTGTTGTGGGGCTCTGGAAGGGTAGGGTGGTGGGACAGAGGCATATTCTTCAAGTGGTACCACTACGTAATTCCCTCGCCACTCAGGACTGTCGAAAGGAGGCACCCACGGTAGTGACTAGGGAAGAAGTGGGGGCCTTCCACAGTGGAGATGCCAAGGAGGGTGGTAGAGTACCCCAGAGGAGGAGGATGCTACATCTGGTGGGGGCACTCAATTGTGAGGGAGATAGATTTGGGAATAGGAAAGGGGAAGACAGGTTAGGTGCCTACCAGTGCCACAGTCAGAGGGATGGAAAGCAGATCCTGAGGAGCGATAGGGCAGCAGGACAGGAGGGAGAGCTGGATATCATTGTCCACCTGTGGACCAATGATCTGGCTAGGGACAGGGCTGAGATAGTGCAGGTTGAGTTTAGGGAGTTGGGGAGGGTTTTAGACAGGTAGCTTGCTCCAGTGGCTTCGGCTGAGGTGCTGCCTGTTTGTGACAGAAGGTGAGGAGAGGGATCTCTGCACAGGAGCTTCAACTCATGGCTGAAGGAATGGTACAGAGGGAGGTTGGCTACATTGGGAGTGGGGACCCACCTGGGAGAGTTCTGTGCGATAACAGCAATTGCGGGAAGGCGATGGCCGTTAGGCGAGTGTACATCGCGAAAATCAATTTTGGCGATGTACACTCTCGCTGAACAAAAGAGCACCAACATTTTTTTATTTATGCTGGGGTTGTCCCCTCCACCCCTGTACTAAAGGATTCTCAACTCCAGGGGTGGCATGTCTGAGGGGACAAAAAAAAAAGTGTAATACTGGACTGCTGCAAAATGCCGATGCCGAGAATCAAACCCGCACCCTCCCAACCCTAGCCTGCCACAAACCCACCACACCACATGGTTTGCTCAACAGCCCACCGCACTACACCTCACAAACTCCCCCTTCCTTCCACCCACACAGTGTCTACATATAGTGACAGGATGTTGCTATATTCAGTATTCACCCTGTGCAGTAGCCCTGTACAGGTGCCGCTATTGAGTTGTCCTTTTGTAGCGCTCAATGGCGAATGCCCCTATCACAGGATACCCCTGAGAAAATAAAGGCCTGTACAGGGGTGATGGCCTGCATCAGTCTGGGAGGGTACTGCAGTCCTCAGTGGATGGTTTAAATGTTACTTTGATGAACATTTAAACTAGTTGAGGGTGGCTGGAGGAATCGAGGCAGAAACTGCCCCCTAACAAGCTGAAGTAGAGAGTAAGGAGAACCCAATGTGAATGGAATCCCACAAGGTGCAGATTAATAAAGGAAGCAGGGTGGTAGAGGTACAGTAGAGGGGAAGGAATGGGAGCGTTAAACGGGAGGAGGAGGTGAAAAGGAAAAAGGGGAGGGGCAACAAGCAGGTTGGATACAAAATCTGAAGACCATGTGCGACTGCTAGAAGTCTAGGAAATAAGATTCGGACCTAGTGGCCATCATGGCAGAGGTTGACCTGGATATTGTGGCCATCACTGAGTCATGGAGCACATGACTGGGACATGGTCATACCAGGCTATACGTTGTTCAGGAAGGACCGGTGGGAAGGACAGGAGGGGTGTGGTGCTTTATGTGAGAGAAAGCATAAGGCAACAGAGATACAGGAATTTAGGGAGGCAGAGGTACTGTGATTCATCACGGAGATGGGGAATGGAGCCACTATTCACACTGGAGTGATCTGCAGACCTCCAGCACAGTGGGAGGAATTAGATAAGGTACTGGTGGAAACCATTGGCAATATGGCAGAAAAGGAGAAGTGCTGCTGGTGGGGGACTTCAACCTGCCAGATGTACATTGGAACCTCCCAGCAGTGGTTTCAGCTAGAAGCAGGGACATCCTGGACTCTCTGCAGGAGGTGTTCTGCAGTTGATTAGTCAGTGAATCCACTTGTGAGGGGCAATACTAAACCAGGTACTCACTAACAGGGGCAGTATTGCGGACATCGAGGTGGAGGCCACCTGGGGACCAGTGATCACCGTACAATGTAGTTCACTATGGCTGCAGAATTGAGCCACACAAGGGTGAGGGTCCTGGACTTCAAGAGGGCAGATTTCATAAAGATGTGTGAATGCTTCAGGTATGACCTAGCAGGAGGGCATGGCCTGGGAGGAGTAAAGGAACAGTGGGAAAAGCTTAAGGGAGCATAGTAAAGGCAACAAACCGCTGCATCAAACAAGTGAGCAAAAGCAAGAGGAAAAAAGATAGCTATGGTTCTTGAAAAGGTGGTTGAAAAGGTAAAGGCAAAAGGATAGCATTCAGAAGATATAAAGAGGCGTAGGGGAGGAGGATAGGGAGGTGTGTCAGGCGAAGCAAAGGAGCAGGGAGAGCAGTAAGAAGCACAAAGGTGCAGACTCAAGAGAGAATAGCCCAGGAGGTAACAAAAGGGGACAAGGCATTTTTTAGGTTTATAAGTGAAAGAGAAAGGCCAGGTGGGATTGCAAGGTTAAAAAGGAAGGGGAGAATGTGCAGAGGGGACCAGGAAAGGCAGGCATCCTGAACAAATACTTTTATTCAGTGTTCACAGAGGAAGGAGAAGGGAGGGTCACAACAAAGTAACAGAAGCTGTGGAGGGTGGGAAGTGGACACTTGTCCTTTTGGAGTAGAGAGTCCTGAAGGGACTTGCTATTCTGAAGGTGGACAAAGCAATGGAACCAGATGGGTGCATCCAAGGGAGCTCAGGGAAATACTAGCTACGCCTCTGACAGTCTTGTTTAACAGCTCATTGGAAACAGGAGTGGTTCCGGAGGACTGGGGAGGAGAATGTAGTCCACTACACAAAAGTGGTAGCAGGGAGGAGGCTGGCAATTGTAGGCCAGTCAGCCTGATGTTGGTGGTGGAAAAATTGATGGAAGGAAAGGATTGTGGAGTATCTTGAATCGGTGGATTACAAGACCCAAAGCAGCATGGTTTCATTGGGGAGGGGGTCATGTCAGATGAATCTGATAGATTTCTTTGACTGGGCGACAAAGGACTTCGAGCAGGGTGGAGTGGTGAGCGTGGCTTACTTAGATTTCAGTAAGGCTTTTGACACGTTCCACATAGACTAGAAAACCAGCTGGGTACCTTAGAAGTGGGTTCAAAGTGGCAAACTGGGTAAGAAATTGGTTAGGGATAAGTGACAGAAGGTGGTGGTAAATGAATTTCACTGTGAGGAGGGAGAGTGAACAGTGGGGTGCCTCAGGGATCAGTGCTGGGACTAGTTCTCTTTAATGTCTTTATAAGTGACATTGCAGAGGAGGTGGAAGGAAGGTCTGCCTCTTTGTGGATCACACCAAAATCTGCAGTAGGGTGGACACTCCAGGCAGAGTGGAATGGATGAGCAGAGACCTGAGAAAACTAGAGGAGTGGTCAAGGGTATGGCAGATGTGTTTCAGTGCAAAAGTGCAAAATAATCAACTGAGGGCACAGAAACCGAGGAGTGGAGTACAAAATTATTGGAGTGGTATCGACAACCACCAAGCAGGAAAGAGACCGGAGTAATAATATTTGATGACCTAAAGGTGGCCAGGCAATGTGACAAGGCAGTTGGGAGAGTTAGTGGGATGTGAGGGAGCATGTGGAGGGGTATCACCAGCAGAAAGGGGAGGTGATGTAACCTCTGTATAGATCTCTGGTAAGACCCCACCTAAAGAACTGTGTGCAGTTCTGGAGACCACATGTCTGGAAGGACATAGGCGGAGTGGAGGCTGTCTAGAGGAGGCAACTAAAAGGTGCAGGGTCTGCAGCAAAAGCCCTATGGGGAAAGACTACAGGACTTCAATATGTACACCCTGGAGTGATAGAGGTGGGATATGATATAGATCTTTAAATACCTCACAAGGGTAAATAAGGTACAGGAGGGAAGTATTTTTTAGAAGAAAAGTGCTCAAGAACAAGGTGACATGTTGTGAAGCTGGAGGGTGCTAGATTCAGGAGAGATGTTAGGAGTACTTCTTCACAGAAACAGTGGTGGATTCCTGGAACAATCTTCCAGTGGAGGTGGTGGGGGTGAAGACAGTGGCAGGGTTCAAGAATGCATGGGATAGGCATGAGAGAATCATAGCTGAAAGGTGGGGATGGGAGAAAGAGTGGTAGATCAAATACGGTCTGCAGTAACAATGTAGGTAGGGAAGAAAGGGCAGACTGGGTCGGCCAAGTGGTCCTTATCTGGCATCAGATTCTATATTTCTATGATCTCTGGTGACCTTCCTTCTCTCTGCCTATTTAAGTCTACCACACACACAGCTTGAAGGCCCCCACACTGTTTTTGCCTCCATCACTTCTGTTGGCAATGTGTTCCTGGCATATAGCACCTTTAAATCCATCTTACACTCCCTCCCCCAGCTTCTTTTCATGCCCCAGTCCTGGTGCTCATAATAATTTGAAAGAGACTCTGCTTCTGCACCCTATTCACTCTTTGAGGTACTTGTAGGTCTCTATCATGTTCCTCTCATTGGCCTGCTCAGAGCTTGAGACTCTGTCTGGCATTTTCACGAAGCCTTGGGCACGCCTGAAGACTTGTTGAGATGCAAACAACTAATATCAACACTAAAGGCGACCAGGGAAAATTAGTTGCCTTTGCCTAGGAATCAGAAACAACCATAAATCCCGATAGGTTCTGGAAGGCTATTCACTGGTTCTTTTTTTTCACACAATTATTTTATTGTTTATTCTGTATGCATTTAAAACCACATCTTGTACATAGGTTGTAATTTACTACAATAATCAGTGTGCACACAAAGAGGATCCTATCTTCCAGTGTTTACACAATATGGTTGTAGTGGCTCATAGTGGTAAAACATGTGTGACCTGTGCAAGAGGTACAGGGTTTGAATCCTCATGGAGAAAAAGTGCCTTTACCTCATTGTTTTGTATTTCCCATGATGTATGCTATCTATATTTTTGATTTGTCTTAATTTTACTGATGAAACTGATGACATGGGTGACGTATTTGTGCTGTATTCTTCCTCACCTTATTTGGATTTTGTAATTGTACTTCTGTGGACTGTTTCTTTGAATCCTCCTGGGTCCTGCCTGAAAATAGGCATTTTACATCTAGTGTATCTACCCAGATGTCAAAAACGAAATAAATAAAAAATAAATATGCTTTGATTATACAGTATTAGATCTCAAAACCTAAATATAAAATATACCACAGCCAAATAGAGTCATGCTGGCAGAAAAGGACCTCAAACAGCCCATCAAGTCTGCCCTTCTCCCCTTACTCATCTCCCTTACCACTGCCCCCACTCCTCCCTCCCTGCACTGCCCCATGTGTCTGTCCCTTGCCCTCTTGAAACCTTCTACTGTTTCTTCCCCACCATCTCCTCCGCAGTCTGTTCCAGGCCTCCACCACTCTTTCCGTGAAGAAACGCCCTCAGAATGCTTCTGTATCTTCCTCCCTCCAGTCATAGGCTATGCCCTCTAGTTATACAGTAGCCCCACCTTCCTTTTAAATAGCTCCCTACTTCACCTTGTTGATCCCCTTTACATCGTAAAGGTTTCAATCATGTCCCCTCTCTCCCTTCTAGACTCCAATTTGTACAGGTCAATTCCTTACACCTCTGTTTGTATGGCTTCCCTGCATCCCATGCACCATTCTGGTTGCCCTTCTTTGTGCTCTCGCTATCGCCTCTATATCCTTATGTAGGTACAGTCTCCAGAATGGACCACATACTCCAGGTGTGGCCTCACCGTGGCTTTGTAGAGAGGCATCAGTACCTCACCACTTCTGCTAGTAATGCACCTCCCAATGCAAGCCAGCATTCCATTTGCCTCCCACTTCTTTGCTGCATTGGTTACCCACCTAAAGGTCGCTTGTTATTGTAACCCCAGATCCTCTCCTGCTCTGTTTTTAATTCCTCTCCCCAGAGTGTATCCTGCCCGTGGGTTTTGCACCTCAAGTGCATCACAGCACACTTTTGACTTTGAATTTCAGCTGCCAAGTGTGCCACCCTCCAGAATCTTCAGGTCCTGCCTCATGACCTCCACCCCACCCCGCCCGGAGTGTCCACTCTGTTGCAGATTTTCATATCATCAGCAAATAGGCACATACTTCCCTCCAGCCCTTCTGCTATATCTGATGTAGATATTAAAGAGGAGGGATCCGAGCACTGACCCCTGGGCACCCCACTTGTCACACCTTCACCCTGAGTGCACCCTATTTACTGCCACTCTCTGGCTTCTTCTGCCTGCCAACCAGTTTTCTCACATAGTTACTTTCCCGCCACCCCTAGGCTATCCAGTTTATTTACTAGCCTTCTGTGAGGGACGGTGTTGAAGGCCTTACTGAAGTCCAGATAGTCCATGTCCACCGCCCCTCCCTGGTCGACCACGTCGGCCACCCAATTGAAGAACTCAATCAGGTTCATCTCACATGACCTCCTATTCATGAAGTCATGCTGCCTTTCATCCTGTAGGCCGCTATTCTCTAGGTAGTCCACCATCCTTTCCTTCATAAGTGCCTCCATCCCTTCTCCACCACCGAGTGAGGCTGACAGGGCGATAGTTTTCCACCACTTCCTTGCTGCCCCCTTGTGCAGCGGCACCACATCCACCTATTCCAGTCCCCAGGCACACTCCCCATATCAGAGATAAGTTAATCAGTCTCATCAGTGGGGCAGCCAGCTCTTCCCTCAGTTCCCAGAATACCCTCGGGTGCAAGCCGTCCGGCCCCATTGCCTTCTCCACCTTTAATCTGCCTAGTTCTCTCTAACCCCTCAATGCTGAACTGGCTAGTATCCACCTTTTTGCCCTCCTCCTTCCTCTTCCCCTTCCCTTGAGCTCGAGTCCCCTCCCCGTGAAGCTTAGCACTTATGCCTTTTCAAAGTCACCCTCAGTTGTATCCTCCCTCCCTCTCAGCTGTACTATCCCTGCCTTACTTTCCTGCTTCTTCCACATACCTAAAAACAGTTTTGTCCCTCTTTGGCCTGCTTTGCTGTCTTCTCCTCAGTCTCAGCTTTAGTTCTCCTTATTTTCTGCCCAGCTATCCTCCTTCTTTCCTATAGGTCTCCCTGTCTTCCTCCCTTTGTGTCATTTTATATTTCCTGAAAGCCCTCTTCCTTCCCTGACCACTTCTGCCACCTCTTGTAAACCAGAGTGGTCTCCTCTTCTTTATCACCTTTCTAAAGCAAGTTTCTGTGACTTTTAGTACCCTGGTTTGATGGTTTCCCATAACTCCACCACATCTCTTGTATTCCCAATCCCTGCCATTTCTTCCTAACTATCCTCTTCATTCTGTCAAAGTTCACCTTCTGAAGTCCATAACCCTGTGCTGGTCCGATTTGACTCCCTCCTGACCAAACCCTGAACCTTACAGTCCTGTGATCACTAGTACCAAGCCCTCCCCCACCTCCTCCACACTCTCCCATTTGAGAGGACTATGTCCAACAGGTTACTCCCTAGTGGGCTGCTGCATGAATACAAACTGATGAAAGGGGTGGCTCAGGACAGGCGCCAGCTGGAGCCATACTAGAAACTGGAGACACAATAGCAAAACAGAAATAGACTCAAACAGTATAAAAGGAAGAACCAGTCCTTATTTGGACACATTCATCACTGATTCTTTATTATAAAAAGCAGTAAAAGAAACGTTTTCAGTATTCAAGGTAGAGTAGTACCCTCTGCCTCTCATGTCAGCATTTCACACCGCACTGACGCTTTTTCAAGATCTGCTTTTATAATAAAGAATCATGATGAGTGTGTCCAAATAAGTGGACTGGTTCTTCCTTTTATACTGTTTGAGCCCACCTCGGTTTTTGCTTGTTGCATGAATACACCTTGCAATGCTTTCAGGATCTCCCTGCTCCTAGCTGATGCTGCATTCGGACCTCCCAGTCCACGCCTAGTAAGTTTAGGTCCCCCACTAGCAGAAGTTCCCCTGCGAGCCATCTACGCCACTGTCTGTATCAATTGACTATCCTTCCTCCCCTGTGTGAGAGGCCTGTATACTATCCCTATCCTCAAAGATTCCCCAGTCATTTTGTCCAGTGTCACCCACTGGAACTCTGCCTCCCTTCCTCCTCCTGCCCTTCCGTTGCCTAATGACATCCTTGATGTATAAAGCAACCTCCCTTCTTTCCTGCCCTGTCCCACCTAAACAGTCTGTAGCCCATGATAATTGTTTCCCAGGTATGTTGCTCTGTCCATCAGGTCTCACTAATCGCTACTGTGTCCAGTCCCTCGTCCCCATGGTGGCCTCAAGTCCACCATTGTGTTCTAAGCTGGCGTTTTGATAATCACTACCATGTACCTCCACCTTCACTGTCCCTGCTGCAACCTACCCATGTACATGCTTATGCCCCACATTTTACTTCCATCCTGGGGAGAGACTGGTAGCCCCTGTCTCCTGCCTCCTTGAGTGTTTCTTACTTAACCCCTCCACACACACACATTAAGCTTAAATTATACTTTTCTCTATGAACTCTCCCAACTTTCTTTTTAGTACTGCTATTCTCTCCTTGCTCAGGTGCAGCCTGTCTTGGGCAAATAGGTTCTTATCCTCCCACGTAGTTTCCCAGTCCCCACCAGCCGTACCCCCATCTGTTTGCACCAACCCGCCAGCCATTGATTGAATTTCTCAATTTTCTGCTTCTTTGGTGTGCTTGCCTTAGGCACTGGTAGTACCTCTGAGAAAGCAATGGAAAGGAACCCTGTGCTACTGCAAAACCTAGCTAGCTCCCCAAATCTTCTGCACTTCCTCAAGACTGTACCCCTCTATGTCATTGGTGCCAAGGTGGCTCACCAAGTATGTCCTCTCATCCTGTTATTTGCCCCATGAGGGTATATTGTGTCTTACCTCTAGTGCCATCATACCCGGCATGCACTCCACCCAAATCGCACTGTTCCTGACTCCTTACCCCCCACCTGATTCCCTTTATTTTCTAGTCCCCTATGAGCAAGACTCTGCTGTTTCTTTCCTTCTGCTTGTGTTTTGGCTCTCTAGCCTACACCCAGTTTCTGGCTTCCCTTGTTACTCTGTGTTCTCATTGTTCTCTTTGTCCATCTCCCCCTCCCCGAGCTTTGCTGTCCCCCATGTCTGCATCTCCCTGTCTCACTTTCCAGCATCACCTCCTGACCATTTCCCCTTGCCTCCTGTTTTGCAGTGTCATCCCCTCGCTGCTCTTGTCCCGCCTCATCCCTGTCTGACTTCTTCAGTGAACAGGTCCCTCCTCCTTCCCCTTCTGTTGATCCTCTCCTGTTCTGAGCTACCATAGCCTCTTCTGTGTGGTGTGTTCCGCTCAAGATTGTTCCCCTCCTCTCCTTGACCAGTTCCTCAAGGTTCCCTTCCACAGGTGCATCCCCATTCCCTTCCCTGGAACTCTTCTTTTACCTTAGTCCACCACCTTCCCCACTAACCTAGTCTTGCCTCCTTCCCTGTGGCCATCCCATAGCTGCTTTCATTTGCATTTGTCTCTCCTCCAACCCCTGAGTCCACCTCAGAGCCATTCTCCTTTGTCTCATCCATTTCATGGTTCTCCAAGAGAGTGAATCTGTTCTCCTGCTAGTATCCTTCCTGTGCAGTTTTACTGTCCTGGCGCCCCTCCTGTTACCTTCCTATTTCTTTCTTGTGCTTTCCAGAGCCTTTTAGATTTGACAGCTTCCCACACCCCATAACCCCTCTCCCTTTAGTCATGCCTGCTTCTGATTCCCTGTAGCCATGCTTGCTCGGCCCTCTCTCCTCATGCACCAGCTCTCCAAAACTCCCTAAGTCTGGTAACTTCTGCCTCCAAATGTGATAACCTTTTACATTTATTTATTATTTTTATTTAAGTCTTTGGTAACCGGGTAAATACACTGATCCAGTGGACCGTTTCAGGCACGACCGAGACCAACAGGTGGCAATACAGGAGAAATCTTAAAATACAAAGAGTCCAGAAGAGGGGCATATACATATGAAGTAAAATATGACAGGAGAAATTGCAAATAATGGAGCTTTACCCAAAATGTCTCGGACAAACTCTTCATCAGGATAAAATTAACTTGGGGGAGACTAACTGTGCATCATCGCAGCAGGATAGGTGACAAGTACAAGTAATGGCAAGACATTGGAGAACACTTGAGATGCTGATTAATGTTCATCAATACTTACTTCGTTAGACATAGACAGGTCCCAAGATAACAGACAGAGCGCATTGTGGGGCCAAGCTGTATGACTGAGTAGAACTGGAGTGATCGAGAGACAAGACATAACCTTGTCGAAGCCAGGATTTGAGGCACACCTTAAAGGCAGTGTGAGTGTCTAGGGGCTGATAGGTGCAGGGAGGCTGTTCCACAGAGTGGGGGCAGCTACGGATAGCGCTGACCACCCATGGCAGAAGTGTTTTTGGGATGTCCAGGGGACTGAGGATGGCTGCAGGTTGATGTTGAGGAGGAGGTGGTAGCTTAGGTAAAACACTGGCTGGACAACAGGACACAACGGGTAATAGTAAATGAAATCCACAGTGAAGAAAGGGGTTACTAGTGGAGTACTGCAGGGTTCAGTACTGGGACCAATCATTTTTAATGTGTTTATAAGTGACATTGCAGAGGGACTGGAAGGAAAGTATGTCTCTTTGTGGATAACACAAGATCTGCAACAGGGTTGAAGCATAAGGTGGGGTGGAAAGGATGAAAAGACTTGGCAAGGTTGGAGGAATGGTCAAATGTATGGTAGCTTAAGATTCAATGCAAAGAAGTGCAAAGTAATGCACCTGGGAAACAAAACCCAGTGGAAGAGTACACAATGGGGGTAGAGATACTGACAGCAACAAAAATGGAAAGAGACCTGGGGTAGTCATATCAGATGACCTAAAGGTGGGCCAGCAATGTGAAATGCAGTAAAGAGGGCTGGGGATACTGGGATGCATAGGAGAGGTATCACCAGTAGAAAACAGGAAGTTGTTGGCTCTCTGTACAGACAGTTGGTATGACGCCACATCTGGAGTACTGTGTACAGTTCTGGAGACCCCATCTTGCAAAGACATAGACAGGGTGGAGGCTGTCCAGAGAGGCCAACCAGAATGGTGCAGGGTCTGCACCAGAAGACATCTGAAGAAAGACTAAAGGAGCTTAAGATGTATAGCCTCGAGGAAAGAAGGAGAGGGGCATGATAGAAACTTTCAAGTACCTCAAGGGATCAACAAAGTCCAAGAGGTAACATCTTTCAGAAAAGAGATGTGCAAGAGCAGGGGCACAATTTGAAGATAGAGTGGGGATGACTCAGAGGTACTGTGAGGAAGTATTTCTTCTGAGAGAGGGTTGTAAGTGCATGGAAAGGCCTTCCTGAGGAGGTCGAGAGTCAAAAACAGTGGGGAAATTCAAGAATCGTGGGACAGATATAAGGCAGTTCTAGTGGGGGTAGGAGGAAGTAGGCTGTTGGTTAACTAGGATCTGCAGCTTATCAGTTAAGTGAGGAAATGGGCAAACTGGGTGCGCCAAGTGGTCTGTATCTGCTGTCAAATTCTATGTTTCTAAAAGGGACATATTAAGATGCCTGATGGTGCTGTCCAGAAGCAGCCAAGTGTGTAGTCAAATTTGTGATGGAGTGAGCCAGCCTAGTTTCTGGTAGAGGTGGCAGTGGTGGGTGAAATCACGGCACCAGGAGGGGTGAGCGACAAATGTTGTAGATGAGCAGAGGCACACATACAGGGCTGAGGCGTGTGCAAGTAAGAGGGAGCAATAGTCAATAATGGGCAGTAAATTTTCCCTGCACAATGGCAATGTGGTTCCCCTGGTCAGGAATGGTTTAATACGATAGGCTGTGCCAATTTTCTGGTTTACTCAATGGGTGACTGAGGTGACATGATCAGTGAAGGAGAGGGAAGGGTCAGGATCACACCCAGATATTTAAAAGTAGGCACAATTTTGAGTACAGTATTGCCTGATGTGATTACTGAGAGGGAGGACCCTGCCTTGACAACCTTTGCTAGGAAAGGTTTGGATCCAGGCAGGATGGGTTTAGATTTTTTGATGTTCACAAATAGGTGGTGTGACTGGAACCAGGAGTGAGCGGAAGAGTAGTTTCTGGACAGTACTGTGGAAATATTCTCAAGAGCTTTGTCACTCGTGAGAGAGGACGGGTCATCAGCATATAGGAGGGCATCACAGGAAAGACAGTCAGAGGGAGAGAGTTAATAAAGAGTGAGAATAATAATGGGCCAAGAATGGAGCTCTGCGAATTCCGTGGTAACTGGAGGGCAGGGGAGGTGGCAGGACCAACACATACTGACTGGGATCTGTTTGAAAGGTAACACTGGACCACTGAGTGGTCTCAGTTGAGCAGCCAAAGTTACAGAGGGAGGCAACAGAGGTGTGGTTGACCAGATCAAAAGCTTTAGACAAGTCAACAAAGACTGCAGTTGTAGCTCTCCCAAGGTCCATATACCTGAGAATATGATTGGTAAACAAGACCAAGGCAGATGTAGTTAAGTGATGCTTGCAGAAGCCGTGTTGCTGTTTTGACATTAGATTGTAAGAGTCAATGTGGTTAGACAGCTGCTGGTGTATGATCTTTCTAGGAGCTACTAAGGTGGGGAAGCAAGGATATGGGCCAATAATTATCCATGGATAGCGGGTCACCAGTTTTAAAATCAGTACCATCTTCACATGTTTCCACATGCTGGGCAAGAGGTGGACATGGGCAGGTTAAAGGGTGGGTGAGTGGATTTAAGATGGCAGGGATAAGAGTTTGAGTAATACAGGGAAAAGATCATCACTGCCTGGGCTGCCCTTGCTAGACAAGCTCTTTAGCCATTTGGCAGTGTCCTTAAGGGTGATAGTCCAGAAGTAGAAAGTGGGAGGGGTGGATTTGTCAGGAGTTGGGGCAGAGGATCAGGCCTGGGGCTTGATGATGCCAGGGTAGGCAGCTTGTTAGAAGGGCCGACAGGTCTGTGAACTTGTTATTGAAAACTGCAACCGGTAGGGTCAGTCAGCCGACGGAGAAGCGTCGAGTGAATAGTAGAGTTATGAGTACATGGGTTAAGCAAGGAGTTTATCTCACCCCAGAAATGGTGGGGGTTACGAGGCTGTGTCTTTGTTTGCTCTGAAGGAAGGTATGCTTTTGAGCAAGGGCAGTTTGTTTACATTTGTTTCATAGGCACCTGTAATCGTACCAGCAGGCGGGGGCCCTTCTTATAGGCCGACCAAGATTTGTTCCTTTCCTCATTAGGGCCTGGAGGTCCTTAGTAACCACTGAGAGCAGTCTCCCCTAACTCTCACAGGTGGTCAAGGGAAATGCTGATTTGGAGATGTAGAAGTACAGCGGTGAAGAATCTCTGCTTCCGATCGTCAGAGGGTGTAGAAGGTGGACCAGTTTATTGCCCAAGCATCCACCTGGAGGAAGGCATATCTGGGTGTCTGAAGTTATGGAAAGAGAACAGGTTGTGGGAGGGGGCATTTAGCCTAGGGCCCAGACCATGTAGGTTGGGGAGTGATCACTAATGGCATCGGTAGTGCCCTGATTGGAGCACCTTTCTTCTCTCTTAGTGATAACCAGTCAAGAAGTGTATGTGGTTTTGAGTGCCTGTGGGTTGTGTCTTTTAGGATAGTGATGATTTGGACAAAGTTATGGAGCTTGAGTTGATTAGAGTAGTCGGTTCATGGGCATTAAGCCAATCAGATTGAAGTCCCAAGGAGGATGGTGTCTCTAGTGGGGAGAAGCTATCCACCCTTCTAGGTAGGTGTTGAGACCTGCAGCTTGTCCAAGTGGGGGTTGTAGCAGCACCCCTCATAGATCTTTAGCAGCACGATAGTCAGCTCCACTAGGAGCCATTCACTGGGGAGCTGGGGTCAGAGTGTAGGACAGGGCAGTGGAGGGACTCGTGGATGTGAAAGCCACCCTCTACCCGTTCTCTTCCAGGCCTGTGATGCCTTGTCAGGGAGTACCCTGGGAGATGATAGTGAGGGAAAAATGGAGATAAAGGAAACTGGAGGACAGGTCAGGAAAGTAGCAGATAGAAGGAAGAATAGGGCTGGAAGTATGAGGGAAGCTATAGCAGGAGCGATGCACTAGTGACTCCTAGTGGTCACAAAGTAGCCATCCAATGGAGAAGTGGATCTTAGAAACAGAGCAAAAGTTCATGTAACTGGTCATGTGACCTTAGGCACCTATAAATTTAGGGTCGGACGAGGGTGGGGCAGTCACTACACTAGCAAACAAACAGCATTGTGCAGCTTGCTCCGTGGGCTCTTCCATACCTGGTGCACGTGTTTCCAAGGCTCCTGCCGGTGAATTCAGGGTCTGCTTGGGATGGAGTGCAGGAGAGCCTATAGGATAAGGGAGATATACAGCATTAAGTGGGGGAGAAACCGGGGAACAAAAGACAAACTGAAGGACAAGCGTGAATGGGGAGGAGAGACAGGCCCTGCTCATGCGTGGCTCAGGGACCAGCAGTGCAGGAACCGTGGAGGACAACAAATAAATTTGGATTAGAGTAAATGCCAGAATATCTCAATACAACATGCTAAACTTGGCTAGGAATAGCATAAAGGCAGTTTCAAATGCAATTAAAAGCATTACAGTACAACAAGTCAGTTACAGAAAGAGCTTAAGGCACAGACTATTTTCACACTAAAACAAGCCAGAAATAGAGTGCAGGAGAGCCTGTAGGGATATTGGACAGCACCCCTTTCTCTATAGCATTTCCAAAACTAATTTATAATTCTTCCTCCTAATTCATTTTCTCTGATGTCTGGAATCTGTGTATCCTGTAAGTTCTTCATGATCAGCAAACACCAAGTTCCTGTCATCTTTATATGTCTTAATAAAACTTTCCTTCATTGGGGGCGTGGCTTAGCTCAGGAGGAAGATGGTCACTTAGTTCCAGAGCTCCCAGCACCATCGTTCATATATCTGCACCATCCTACCTTTATTTTGCTAAATTTACTACTATTTCAATAGCAAACAACCAATATTTATGGCCTCTGCCAAAAATCAAGGAAAAAGCAAGCATCTACCTTTTCAAAGGACAACAGAAGTAGCGAGGCCTGGGCCAAGTACAGTGGAGCAGCCTATACCACCCAGCAGCATGGATCCTAAGAAACAAACCTCCAGCTCATCAGACCAAGTGACCCCAGCTTCAAATAATATTGAGTCGCTGATACAAACACTCAAATTCAATCTCACTCATCAAATGGATCGGGTTTTGAAACATTGGAGCCCAGCTAACCCATCTCCAACAAACCGTGAACTCACTAAGTGATACGGTAGAATCACATGCTGGGTGCCTCGATGAAGCCGAAAGTAGAATCAGTGCTCAAGAAGACGTTCTTCAAAGATGGACTCTACACTGCAAAGGGCATTGATAGAAATAAAGGAATTAAAAATACCCTTGACAATCATGAGAACAGGAGGCGGTTACAACGTCCGGGTAGTTGGGCTCTTGGAGGAGCTGGAAGGCTCGAACTGTGTCTCATTTATGCAAAACTGGCTGGGTAACGTGCTAATGCTGAAAGAAGCCACTAAACTGGAGATTGAGAGCACACAGGTCCCTGGGCGAAACCAGGTCCCGACAGTGTCAAGGCACATTATTATTAAATTTCTACTGTTTCAGGACTGGCAGCTGGTATTGGAGGTGGCGAGGCGAAGGCGATCTTGGAGGTTGGTAAATGCATCAGCATATTTCCCGACTCTCGAGAAACCTGCAGCTAGAGACAAGCATTTATCGACATTAAGAAATCTCTTCATGCCATGGAATGCCCATTCACAATGCTGTATCCAGCCCGATTGATGATCCATCCCAAGAATCAAGAGCCCAAGTCTTTATGGATCCAGCGGCTGCGGAGTATTTGTGGAGCTGCTGAGGGACAACAACATCAGAATGGAGCAGGCTCTCATGATGACTCATGAGCACAAAATCTCAAGGTACTGTAATTGTATGGCTGGCGGGAGGGGACTTCGGTTTGTGCATGGCCCGTAATGGTTCAATTAACCAGCCCATAGTGGCTGGTCTGGAGCGAGCCTTCCCCTTTCAGCCAGCTACGCAGTGAGAGATGAGTGGCTCTGTGCCCTGAGAGTATATGCTCATTGAAAGATTTAAGAAAGTATAATCAAATACACAGAGTAGCTTACTAGTAAAGTGCATTGTTTTACTGACTTCACAGCCCTGAAATAAGCTCTCTCTCCACGGCTAAAATGATCTCAGTTCCAGAGATGGTCCTTGGGGACATATACTAACACTCAAAGAAAAGAACAAAAAGAGCTGTTCCTTTTCTTTTGTATGTTCTTGTTATTTAATTCAATATTTAGCAATGCTTGCTGTATTCCTAGTTAGCGGACAAATAATGCAATTTTACGAGTTTGTATGGGAGTGATAAATAAGGATGGTGCAGAATGCGCTTGCCATCTGGGGTGGAGTGTCTGGGTTGCCAGAGAGGATCTTAACTTTAAAATAAATAAATACATTAATAAAAAGGGGGCACTGAGAACAGAGGATTGGGATGCGGGGGCATGAGTCGGCCCTCCAGATGCGGCCGTAAGAGCAGTGAATATCTAATCTGTGGAAAGCATGGGGGAGAGTGACCACTCAAAACACTTCACCCAGAGCTTCATTGCTTGCGATGCCTCCTTATTTGGGGGCGACCATACAATCAGGGTCTTTGTGGGTAAATGCTCCAGTTTATTACATGGGTACCAGAGTTTCTCCAGCCCTCTCCTCGGCAAGGAATATATACTGGATGTCTCATGCTTCCCACAGAGATAGAATGGGAAAGATGGGAAAGTTGTCCCCAACTGGGGTGGCCCTGACACCCACACTAAGAACAATTTGGTCACTAATGATGGTGGTGGGTACTCGGCCTAAAGTGCTAGAGGGACTTGGGTGGAATGAAATCTCTGTGGGGTGGGGAGTGGATAAGGGGAAAAATTACCATGGGGTCGAGAAGTGCTGCAGGTGATGCAGGCTTCGGATCTGAGGAGTAAGGAGGAGTAGTTGTTTGAAAAAGTTGTTATTTGGATATGGGAACACCACTGTTTGGATCAGTTGGGTTAAAAGGTCAGAGTTTTGGGAGGGACATGTTGAAATAAAGTTCCCAAGTTGTAAGGGTTTATGGGGGAGAAAACTTCAGCAGTGTTAGCATAGCAAGAAACATTATCTGACTTCTCTAACAAAGTTCCAGGTTGTGTCCATTGTATATATTGATGAGGGATGAATATATTAAGGTTCATTACATGGAATGTGAGGGGACTCAGGACAGCTCTAAAGAGAAGAAAGATGTGGACCTACTTGTCAAGACATAAGGAGGACATATGCTTTCTGCAGGAGCTGCGTAGCAAACTCCGAGTGGGGAAGTCGCTTCTGCGTGGGAGGCAGTTTCCTGTTGGCCCCTTCATCTCGAGTGCCAGGGGTGGCTATCTGGTTTAAATCAGGACTTTGAATTAAAATACATCATTATATTGTATACCCTTGGTTGATATATTATATGTGATGTGACTGTAGAGGAGGAAAGATATACACTATTATGTATATTTGGCCCCAGTACCGATGATCCGTTTCTCCCATCGCCTGGCATTAATACTGGCTCCCTTCGGAAAATTTGGTGGTGGTGGTGGGGACTACAGCACTTATTGGGACAGAACCCTTAACCACTTGAGGCACCTTCCAGGCCCCTCAAAAGCTCCATAGCATTAAGGTCTTTGGCGGGAGGCGAGCCTTGGAGGCAGTCTGGAGGCAGTACAATCCTAACACGTGGGAGTATTCCTACTACCCCAGGCTCATAAGATTTTCACGAGGATTGATCTCTTCCTGCCCTCTCCGAGCATCCTCAGGCAGGTACAGTCGGCTAGGTATGGTCCAGTTTATATTTTGGACCATGCCCCCAGAAATGGAACTTCAGGTGACAGCCAGACCCTTGCCTACTAGACAATGGGGCTCGACACCTCCCTGTTGTCTTCTTGAATTTAGAGCTTATATCTCTGAGAGCATTCAAAATTTTTATCCCATAATAAGACAACATATACCTCAGCCAGTACAGTCTGGAAAACACTAAAGGCCTATGTTGGGGACTAATTGTGCTTGTACATCCCATTTGAATGGAAAAGAAAAACTTGAGGAAACCTTACTAGAGTGAGAGGTAAAAGAACTAGAAAAACAATTTATGGAGGAAGAGGATCTAGCAACAAAAGAGGCAGAACTAAATAGTAAAAAGGAAAGCTAAACAGTTTGGCCAACAGGAGAATAGCTAGAGATCTCTGAAGCAGGTACAATAAAATTATTTGAGTGGGATGGAGGCGGAAAGTGGTTAGCATGGAGGATTAAGCAAAAGCTGTGGAAAGAGTAATACTGGAGATAGAAGATAGGAAGGGAAGTCCACTACAGACCCCATGGAAATTAATAACCACTTTATGGTTTCTCACGAAATCCTCTATACATCTGAAGCCCCACACAATGTAAACCCAGACAGTTTCCTGGACACTGTAACACTCCCACCATGAGTCCAGCCAGACAGAATGATATGGACACACAGATCTCCATAGCAGAGCTGAGACAGGCAGTCTGGGATTCCAACACAGGGTGGTCCCCTGGCCCAGATGGACTGCCAATAGAATTTTATAAGATCTTTTGGGAAGACATAAACCAGCTCTTTTACTCATGGTCAGGAATCACTGGAAAGGGCACTCTTCCCCACTCCTGCAAATAGCAACTATAACTGTTCTACCCAAACCCAATAAAGATCCCACTAAATGTGTCTCCTATAGACCGATGTCCCTACTTAATGCCGACTATAAAATAATAGCTGAGGTGTTGGCAACCAGACTGGAGGTTGCTCCTGATCTAATCCACCAGAATCAGTGTGGTTTTATTAAAGGAAGACAAGCCAAACACAACATATGTAGAACCCTTAATATAATGTATAACTGGTCAAGAAAGGGTTCCAGGAGAAAAGGCCTATTAGCCCTGCATGCTGAAAAAGGCATTCGACAAGTCGAATGGAGTTTTATGTTTAATACCCTGTCTAGATTCGGCCTAGGCTTGGGTTTTGTTCATGGATTAGGACGCTTCGCCTCCCTAAAGCACAAGTGCTTACAAACAATAATCTCTCACCCCTTTTAACCTTACCAGGGCACCAGACAGGGTTGCCCTTTGTCCCCTTCTTTATGTCTTAATAACTGAAGTATTAGCAACAGCCATCAGAGATCATCCCCTGATTGGAGGTTTCATGGTGGGGCTGGAATCAAGTCATATCGCTTTTGCGGATGACATCTTGCTGTTCCTGAGGAACCCTAAAGTCTCTATACTGGCCATAACGTTGTTGTTTAACATGTATGGCCCAATGTCCAGACACAAAAGCAGTTGGCCCAAGTGTGGTGGCTCCTGTTGGTAGCAGCTGCTGCCCTGGAGATACAAGGTTGGGTAGTCCAACTGACTACCTCTCTTAAATATTTGGGAATCATACTGCCTAGAAATCTCTCCCACCTCTATAAAATAAACTGCCTCCCTGACCAAAAAATACAGGGATAATGTGAGAGATGGAAGAATCTCCCATTGTCCCTGATTGGATGTGTAAATTTGGTGAAGATGTATTCTTCTGCAGTGTTTATACCTGTTCTAGACTCTTCCTGTCTGGGTCCCCAAGAATTGCTTTAGAATACTTGGGGAGCAATTCTAACACTCCTTTGGAAGGGGAAGGGCATCCATTAAAGAGGGGAACTGGGTTTGCCCAACCTGTTTTTTTTTTTACTATCTGGCATCCCAGATCTCACATGTGTAGATTTCGTCTTGGGGCTGAAAGAGCGGAAAACCTGGACAGAGCTGGAGTCTACAGCGAAAGGTACAGAGAGCATACCCATTCTAGCGATTAGCAAAATTTATAAAATATCTGAAAACCCATTTACCAGGACCACTGTGAGGGCCTGGTTGGCGCTCATGCCCTGGAGGAGTAGGAATGAGATATTACAGATACTTCCGTGTTGCACTTGGCATGGGAGGGCAGGGAACCACCCAGGGTACAACAGACCCTAAAACAGTGGAGTTTCTCAGGACTGGGAGTGTAGCACAATTATTGGACCAGGGTGGGGTTATCCTTTCAGTCCCTCTATAAAAAATATGACTTTGGCCCTCCACTTCTTTGTCTGTGTGATGCTAAAAACAGATTGCTGAAAGACCAGGACCTATGGGCAAAATTGAAAATACCTGCAGGACTCCTTTCAAAGATGTTTTCTTCCTCCCTCAGGTGGTCAGACCTATGACAGGATGTTATAAAGTGCTGCTGGGGGCTCTGACTTCAGGTTTGGACTCACTCAGGGCTAGTTAGGAGGGAGCTTCTCACGGAGAGTTACTGGAAGGCAGTTTTGAAGAAAGGCATCGCTGCTCAGTCAATAATCGCATTAGGGCTATACATTTCCACATTCTGCACGATCATACTTTATGCCAGCGTTGGCCCATAAAATAGACCCTACACAACCAGATGTATGCTCGAAATGTAGACGCTCCCCAGGATCTTTTATACACGTTATGGTCATGTCCAAAATTCTTGTCCTTTTGGAAAGGCATCACAGAAATAATGAGCTTAACCCTGGGAATAGATAATAGTGTGGGCCTGAGTGAAACTATACTAGGCCTACCTATTGTCGAGATGGGGCAAAAACTGACCGTCCCCTGTGGCATCTAGCCATGGCAGTGGGAAAGCAGACCTTTTCTTGTTATTGGGGTTGGGGATGACTCCCCCCTCAGTGGGAGAATGGGCAACCAGGTTCCTACACTGTATGAAAATTGAACACGTGCAATACATGACATCGGGTAGGGAAGAGGTATTCAAAAATCTGGGGTCCGCTTGAAAAGGCATTGCTGGAGCCCTGGTTTCCTCTCATATGATTCCACGAAGACAGACCGGGTTCTGGTAGGAGGTGAAGTGACCCCAAATTCTGAAATTTCTGTTTGTGCTGTCACCAACAGTGTGAATAATATGCAACTTGTAAATAAGGATATCAGACCTTTCTTCTCTTGGCTTCCATTTTTCACTTTAAACCCACTTGAGCAGTGGAAAGCATGTCTAGTCATATGCATTGAGGATTAAGTTGGTGACATATATATCCTAAAAGGAAGGTGATGTATTTGTATATAATGCCAAAACCATGTTTTTATGGAGTTTGCTGTATATGTGACAACAATAATGGACTTATTCAACTTTGTGAACCTGCTGAAAACCTTTAAATAAAGTTAAAAAAAAACTTTCCTTCATCAGTGGCTTTCTGGATGGTTGCCATTTTTCCAGTATTTTTAAATTTGATTTGTAGTGTAATAGTGTCCTTTTCTAAATTCATGGTTTCCAAAACACATTCTTCCATAATTGAATAGATGGTGTTTCGAGTCTTTCCACAGTCTAGTGATGCATCTTTTGCAGTCATAAATGCTATGTGGATCACTTTTTAATATTATTAGGTATATATTGAGATGTAGAAATGTGTAATATACATAAATCAGGCTCAAAGACCAATGTTACACCCAGAGCTCTGTTTAATATTTTGATGATTTCTGTCCAGAAGATTTTATATGTGGGCATGAAATGAAAGTGTACACTCGTTAGCTACCTCCCACAACCCCTATTACATTCAGGTGACACAGTGGCCTTAAACTTATTTAATAGATAAGGGTAGTAATATATCCTCTGAATCGTATAAAATTGTATCTTATTCAACCTATTATTTAAACATTTATTCCACACTGTGCAAATTTACCTCCATTGTTGAGCTGTGATGTTAATAAATAAATTTGGCTCCGTTTTGATTTTAAATTCTGTAACATGTCTGTTCGTTTGTTCATAATAACTAAATAGAGTTTTGATATCGTTTTCTGTTTTGAACTACCATAAATAAATCAATATTTCGTTATTTAGCATCAGTCTTCATTTCTGTTGTAATTCTGTAAGAACTGATCTGTAAATAGGTGTAAAACATATTTTTTGTATTGAAATTCTTCAGAATTTATTGAAAAGATTTCAAGATCAAATTATTATAAAGATCCCTATGCTTATTATCCCTTGTCTTGCCACTTCTTCACAATATAAGTGTTAAAATAAGAATGACAATTATTTTAATATAATGGGAAAGTTTTACAAATGTTATTCCCTCCCATGCATTCCTGACATTATTCAGATCTTTATAGTACGTTTAGGAATACATTATCATAACTCCCAAGTTCTTTATCACTCAATTTTTGTGACAGTGTATGTAAAAGAGTTGTTGGGGATGGGTTTTGTCATTCATAATACGACCAAGGAGGAATTTCCTCAGGCCATAACTCTTTAAGTGGTTCTGTTAAAGTTGCCCACTGATAATACTGGAAATTAGGATGTTTAAGACTCAGTTGTGTATATTATAGTGTTAATTTTTGTTTTTAACTCTTGGTCTACCTTTCTTCCATAGGAACTTGGTGATTACTTGGATCAGTTATTTTAGAATTGTCTAGGGGTACTATCAGAGGTATAGCCTGAAATAAATATAAAAACCTTGGAAATATGTTCATTTTAATAAGCTGTATCGCCTAACATTGATAACGGAAGATCTGTCCGTTTTGTAGATCTCTGCATTTCTTCTATTAATGGCGCAAATTAGCTTCAAGTAATTTATTCCACTTATTTGTAATCTGTATACCCAGATATGTCATACTGTCAGATTTAATTGTAGTGGAAAATTCATGATATTCATATTTCTCTTATCAGGATGCACAAACAAGCTTCTGATTTCTTCCAATTGACTGAGTGTCCTGAACATTTACCATAATCTTTAATAATTAGTGAGATAAACACCAAGACAGAGCAGTCTATAGGGAGAAGGGCGGAGTAAATGGAGAAAAAGACAAAGGCAGTAGGGACAGGGATGGGGCAAAAGAAATAAAGCCATACAAAATGGAGGGTAATGAGTACCAATGGCGTAGTCTAGGTAAAAGCTTCCTGAAATGGTGGCCTTGATGGAAGAGGGTTGCCTGGATATGGTGGCGAGTCACAGAAACATGGTACACAGAGAACCATGACTGGGAAGTCAACATACCAGCGTACAGAATCTACAGGAGGGACAGGGAGGGAAGAAGAGGAGAGGAGGAGTAGCTCTCTATGTAAGGGAAGGGATCAAAGCAACAGAACTAAAGGGTAAACAGGGAGGAGAGGAGGCACTGTGGGTCACCCTGGAGACTGTAAATGGCTCACAATCTGCACAGGGTTGTATACAGACCCCGTCTCAGGAGAAATGGACAAGGAAATGATAGAAGGCACTCTAGGATGGCAGAGAAAGGAGATATTGCTTATGGGGACCTGAACGTGCCAGATGTTGACTGAGCACTTTGCTGCAGCCACATCCAAGAGCAGAGCCATTCTTGATGCCCTACAGGGGCACGCCTCAGACAGCTAGTTTTGGAACCCACTTGGGAGACAGCAGTCTTAGACCTGGTCCTCTCAAATGGGGATGGAGAGAGAATCTCTGATCTTGAAGTGGGTAGCCATCTGGGAACAAGCGACCACCAAACAGTGTGGTTCACGATAAACTTAGCTGTAGAGTCAAGCCACACAAAAGTGATGGTACTGGACTTCAGGAGGCTGATTTTGTCAAAATGGGAGAGTGCCTCAGAAAAGCACTAGCAAACAGGCAAGTGGTGGGGTGGAGCAATAATGGGGAACCATCAAAACCGCCATCACAGAGGCAACAAGCCTTTGTGTGAAGTAAATAAATCAAAATGAAAGAAAAAACACTATGGTTCTCAAAAGAAGGGAAGTAAGGGAGAAAAGATAGCATTCAGGAAGTATAAGGAAACACAGAAGGAGCAGGACAGAGAACTGTACCAGTTAAAAGCAGAAGGAAGCAGGTAAGGCAGTCAGTATAGCAAAGGCCCAAACCAAGGAAAGATAGCCAACTCAGTTAAGAAGGGGATAAAACCTTTTATAGGTACATTAGGGAAAAAGAAAAACTAAGGCAGGGATACTGAGACAGAACAAAGAGGAAGGTGGTTGGGCAGAGAGCGACAGTGAAAAAGCAGGGATACTGAGCAGATACTTCTGCTCAGTATTCACAATGGAAAAGCAGCTGGAGATACCTAATCCAGTCAATAGAAGTCAATAGAAGTACTCTGGATAGGGGTTGATATAAGTCCTTTCACAGAAAAGGGTTCTTTTGAAAGAACTCTTAAAACTGAAGGTGGATAAAGCAGTGGGGCCTGATGGATTCACCCCAGAATTCTAAAAGAACTAAGGGAAGAACTAGTAATGCCAGTGACTACCCTTTTTAATAAATCATGAGAGGATGGTGTGGTACCTGAGGACTGGAGGAGGGCAGATGTGATTCCCTTCACAGAGTGGGAACAAGACAGAGGCAGTAAACTACAGACCTGTCAGTTTGACCTCAGTGGTAGGGCAAATGATGGAATCACTTCTGAAGGAAAGATTTGGTGAGTACCTAGAGGCCAGTGGGGCACGGACCCAAGGCAGCATGGATTCACAGCGGAAGGTCATGTCAGACAAATCTAATTGATTTATTTGACTGTGTGACCAAAGCAGTAGACCAGGGACTTAATTCTTCAGGAGTTCCTTTCATCCTTCCCCTCCCAGACTCTAACCACAGATGCCTCGGTCGAAGGTTGGGGAGCTCCTCTAGGTCACCATCGGACCCAGGGCTCTTGGTCCAGGCTCGAACAGACACTCCACATCAGTGTGCCTGAGCTCCGGCAGTGTTGTATGCTCTCCAAGCCCTTCACCCATACATCCTTCCTGGCCACCTAACCATTCAGATGGACAACATGTCGTGGTTTGGTACATCAACAAGCAGGGAGACTCGATCCTACCCTCTTTGCAGGAAACAATGAGGGTTTGGGATTGAGCAACACAACACAACCTTCACCTCATAGCAATTCATGTTCAAGGTCGACAACACCTTGGCAGACAAGCTAAGCGCTTCTGCTCTGGCTCTAAGTGGGAACTGGACCAAGGGTTCTGGAGGTATCTTCCAATTCTGGGAACCCCACAGGTCAACCTGTTCACATCTCCTCTAAACACAAAGCTTCACGTCTTCTGCTCGCTCGTTCCAGGCGGGCGTTTTCTGGAGAGCGCGCTCTGTCTCTAGACTGGAAGGACAGATTCGTATACCTTTCCCCAATTCCGCTTATCCCATGAGTCTTACAGAAACTAGCTTCAGAAGGAGCACGAATGATTCTGATTGCTCCTTTCTGGCCCAGGCAAGTTTGGTTCTCTCTTCTACAACAATACTCAGAGGATCATCCTTTTCTTCTTCCTTTATCACGAGGTTTGCTGACCAAGGATCAGGGGACCCTGGTCCATCCAGGCTTCAAATCTCTTCAGCTGCATGCATGGCTCCTACAGACTTAGCACAGTCCCGCTTTGGGGTTTCTCCCAAGTGGCAGAGATTTTAGTGGACACTAGAAAACCCTCTACTAGAGCTACTTACACCGTGAAGTGGAAAAGGTTCACTATCTGGGCTGCCTCTAGGGACGTGGAACTCTTTTCAAACAACAGGAAGTCTTGCTATATTATGACTATTGCAGTTTGTCCCACCATTAGAACTGCTCCGAGGTGAAAAGCTAACTTCCATGCAGGGCATGGAACTTAAACCTGTGAAACTCGGTTAGAAAGCTCTGTCTGGGATATTTCAAACCGAAACTGTCAGATTCTTTACTCGCCTCACTGAACAGTCGCTCCGAATTCCTCCTACTGCTCGGTTCATTTTCTCGGTTTAAAGAGTTTTTCTCAGTTAAATACAACCGCGATTATCATTATTTTAACTGCAAACCGATCGGTTCAAGCTCCGTCTATGGTATTGTAAGTAATAGGTTTATTCTGTGTGGAACTTGTAAATGTTTATCGGTTCGGTTTGAACCCGATCAGGTTAATATGAAACTTTATTCTGAAGCATTTAGAAGTGCGGTTCCGGTTCTTATTGGTTCTAAAAACGGATTTCATTGCGTTTTCCACGACCGTGATACGGTTGGGAACCGATAAGTGTGTCTTGCCTGGCACTGCTGAAAAAGGGCAAGTTTTGGTTGGGCTGGCATTATGTCTGAGAAACCCCAAAAGAAAACCGGGCCCACTGGGTTTCAACACTGTAGTGGTCTGTGGGAAGCCTTTGCCAAGGCTGACCCACACACCAATGTGTTTATTGTCTGGGGTTTGACCACCTCAATGCAGACTGCCAGATTTGCAAGAATTTCCCTGCAGCTACCCTAGATAAGAGAGTTGGTAGGCTCAGGGAGCGAGAGCCAAAAGTCCGCTGACCCGGATGGCCAGCCCGAACGGAGGGAGTGCCCTCTGACCAGGGCCAGACTTCCTCGGGCAAGCGTAAAGCTGACTCTGAGGAACCAGTTCCAGCAAAGAGAACTAGAAAATCAGCAGGTGTGGAGTCAAAATCCTTCTCAACTGCTGCAGAGACAGCCAGGGCAATTCAAATTGTCCAGTCACTTTCCCAGTTCCGTCCGAACCGCCACTATCTGGCAAGAGGTCGGTTCAGTCGAGTTCCACGGTTCAAGAATATGATATAGAGGTTTTATGATCCAGAGGAGGAGGATGATTATGAACAGTGTGAATGTGACTTTGAAAGTCTGGATGTGCCCATTGAACGACATCTCCCCAGACAGACTTTAGGAGAATCTCCCCTAGGCTTCCTGAGTCCCTTCTCATTTTGTTTTATAAAAAGTTGCTGAAACCCTCCAGCTTCCTTTGGAGGAAGCTGTGGATGAGCAAGAGGAGCCTGACTTTGTAGAGATGATGGATATCCCAGAGTCCAGGAGATTGTCTATTCCTTTACATAAATCTTTAGGAAACAAACAATAAAAATTTTAAATGCTCCTAATTCTGTGCCACCTGTAGATAAAAAGATGGACAGGAGATACACTTTGTCAGGTCCTGATACAGAATTTCTTTCACAGCAATGCAGCCATGTTGGGGTAGTTCAGGCTGCAGCCTGTGATAAGGCTAATATTCCCTGGCTTCACATCCTCCTGACAAGGACTCCAGGAAGATTGATGCCATAGCTAAAACAATACATGGCAGCGTCCTTGGGACTCAGACAAGCAAATTATATGGCTTATGTTGCAAGACACCCAAAAATCTAGATGGGATACTGTTATGGCTTTATGCAAACAGGCCCCTAGCCAGCTTGCCAAGGAGCTGGAGCAGGTGGCTGCTGTTGGTATTGAGGCATCTAAGGTGCAATTCTGGCTGCAGTGGATTCTAATGATGTATCCTCTAGAGTCATGGCTACTTCTGTGGCTTTTCAGAGATTGGCTTGGCTCAGGTGTACTAGTTTGTCACAGGATACCCAGGCTAAGGCTATGGATTTTCCTGTGGTGGGAAATTCTCTGTTTGGGGAGCAGACAGAGAATTATATGAAAAATGGATGAATATAGAACCACTTATAGGAGTGCACAAGCCAAGGAATGGCAAGCCACTCCTCAGAGGCAGCCCCCAGGGGTAGAGGCAGGCCTTTTGACAAACCCAGGCCTCCTCTTCAGCTTATGTTCAGAGGGGTTCTTCAGAGGGAGAGGCAGGCAGGGGTACAAGCAGGCCTGCTCCTACCCCTCAGCCTAAAGCCCCTGCCAAACAGACACCCTGATGGGATGCCCAGGGCTGGTTCTCCATTACCTGTAGGGCGGCTGGCTTACTTCGTCCAGGACTGGGAGTCTTTAACATCAGACAAGTGGGTCCTGGAAGTAGTAAGCCGGGGTCTAGTTCTCAGCTTCAAAAATTTCCAAAGATGAGAATCAGATCTTTTCCACCTGCAAACCCTCTAGAGACTCTTGCTTTGGAAACAGAAGTCTCAACCTCCTGGCTCTCAGAGCTGTAGAAAGGTTTCTGCCCTACACCAGGGCAAGGGTCTGTACTCCAGGTACTTCCTTACCCCAAAAGACAGGAGAGTGGCGGCCCATCCTGGACCTAAGATATCTGAACAAGCACCTTTAAAACCAAAATTCAAAATGGTGACTCTGGGAATGATTTTACCCTCCCTAAGGCCAGGGGACTGGCTAGCTTCCCTGGACCTCAAGGATGTCTACTTCCATGTTCTTATCAGAAGCTCCCACCGAAAGTACCTCAGATTCGAACTGCCCTCAGGCCATTATCAGTTCAGAGCAATGCCCTTGACCTTACCTCTGCCCCAAGGGTATTCACAAAATACCTGGCAGTAGCAGTTGCTCATTTAAGAAGGCAAAAGATTGCCATCTTTCCCTACCTAGATGACTGGCTCATTGTGGATCAGTCTCCAGACCAGGTCAAATCACACCTGCAAGTTACCCAGCAGCTGCTTACCTCTCGGGCTTTCTTCTCAATCTTCCAAAGTCAGTTCTGGAACCTGTCCAGGTACTCACCTTTATAGGTGCAGAACTGGACACAAAGCAGGCCAGAGCCTTCCTTCCCTAGAAAGGGTAAGGACCCTGGTGGCCCTGGCCTCGTCCTTCACTCTGCAGGTCTCTCGACCAGCAAGGCATTTCCTACAGCTCCTAGGACACATGGCTGCTTCCACAGCTGTAGTGCAAGGGGCAAGATTTCAGATGAGGGACATTCAGTTCCATTTGAGAGCCTTTTGGTCTCAAAGAAGAATTCCTATCAAGTTGATCCCAGTGACTCGAACCCTGATACAGGCCCTTCAGTGGTGGCAGGATCAGAGCAATCTGAGACAAGGGTGCCCTTCATCCCTCTATCTCACTCCTTGACCCTTACTACAGATCGTCCCTCTTGGGATGGGGAGCTCACATGGCGACCTCTCCACCCAGGGATTGTGGTCCCCTCAGGAATCTCTGCTCCACATCAATCTGTTGGAACTCAGAGCTGTTTTCTAGCACTTCAGGTTTTTCTGCATCTGTTCAGAACAAAGTGGTACAGGTCAGAACAGACAACACCACTACAATGTGGTACATCAACAAACAAGGGGCACTCGGTCTTGACCTTGTGCACGGCGATGAAGTCGTGGTCTCTGGCTTATTCCCTGAACACTTCCCTCATAGCAGTTCACCTCCCAGGCAAGGACAATGTCCTGGCAGATGCTCTCAGCAGGATTTCCCAGGGCCATCACGAATGGTCACTGGATCCCCAGTACTAGGGATAGTTTTTGCCAGATGGGGCACCCTCAGATAGATCTTTTGCAGCCCCAGACAATCATCAACTTCCACTTTTTTGTTGCAGGCCCCCAGTGTTGGGCTCAGTCCCCTGGATGCCGTTCTCCTCGATTGGGAAGGGAAGTTTCTCTATGCCTCCCCCCTTCCTCTCCTGTTCAAGGTGCTAGTCAAAATCAGATCTCAGCCCTGCAAGATGATCCTGATTGCTTCAGACTGGGTCAGGCAGTCCTGGTACCCACTCCTTCTGTCCTTAGCAGTCCATCTTCCCTGTGTCTCCCCAGGAACCTAAATCTGTTAACCTGTGCCCAGGAGAGTCTGGTATCGAATCTCAAATCCCTCAACCTCAAGGCCTGGCTCTTGAGAGTTAGATTGCTGATCTACAACTTTCTCAAGGTGTTCTCGAAATCTTGAAAGCTTCTAGAAAGCCTTCCACTAGGGCTACTTATAATTCCAAATGGAAAAGGTTTTCCATATGGTGTTCTGGGAAGCATATTTCCCGGAATCTGCTGATTTGCCTACTGTTTTGGACTATATGGTCCATCTTAATTCTTTGGGGCTGAGACCAGCTACCCTGAAAGTGCATTTGGCAGCTGTCTCTGCTTTCATTTTAGCAGGGAAGCCCTCTTATCTTTCTATTCACCCTGTATTTTCCAAGTTTTTAGGGATTGCTTCATACCAATCCACCATTCAGGGACCCTGCCCCTGCCTGGGATCTTAATGTTTGCATTGCTCAGCTGATGCAACCCCTTTGAACCTCTGTCTTTGGCAGAGCTTAAGTACTTGACTTGGAAAACTGTATTTCTAGTAGCCATCACTTCTGCCAGGCGTATAAGTGAGTTACAAGCTTTGTCAGTGGAGACTGACTTTATTTCCTTTCACAGGGATAAGGTAGTCCTCAGGACTAACAGGAAGTTTTGCCTAAGGTGGTTTCAGATTTCCACCTTAATCAATCTATTCACTTCCAGTGTTCTTCACTGACCATTCCTCCTCTGGTGAGAGGAGGCTGCACAACTTAGATGTTAAAGAGGGCCCTAGTTACTACATAGGCGTACCAAGGGTCACAGGTTTGACTCCCTCAACTGTTTCTCATAAGGTGAGATTGGGAAAGGAAACCTGCCACTAAGAGATCCATTGTCAGGTGGATTGTCTCTTGTATCCAATTCTGCTATCAAAAACTGGGTAAGGTTCCCCTTCAGGCCTGAGGGCTCACTCTACCAGAGGTACAGCTCGTCTCTAGCTGCTGCCAGGGACATCCCTATCTTAGAGATATGTCAAGCAGCTACTTGGAAAACAGTACACACTTTCACCAAGCATTACTCCCTGGATAGCCAGGCCAGAAGGGATGCTCGGTTTGGCTAAGCTGTGCTTCAGAGCCTATTCCTAAGTAGGAGGTTCTGTCCCTCCTCCGTGGAGGTACTGCTGTGTAGTCTGCAATAGTCATAATATAGCAAGACTTCATGTTGTTTGAAGAAAATTACTCACCTTAGTAATGTTGTTTCTTCTAATGGAGTCTTGCTATATTATGACCTCCCCCAACCTGCCCTCTCAGAACTTCTACTTGGGGTATGGGGTGGGCAGTTCACTGTTGGCACTTATTGATCCCCCTTTTTATGTTTTCCACCCTTCTTTTTGGGGTGTTTGGGTGTGTGTTTTATTTTATTTTATCTTATCTTTTCTGGTCCCCTGACTTGAGTCTTGGTGTTGGGACCAGGAAAATGTGTTGATATTTTAGTAGCCAGTTGGCTAGTGTAGGTTACAGCTTCCACACAGAACCTTAGTGAGTTTTGCTAGTAAAGATCTGACAGTTTCAGTTTGAAATATCCCAGACAGAGCTTTCTAACCGAGCTCAGGCTTAAGTTCCATGCCCTGCATGAAGTTAACTCTTTCACCTCCGGAGCAGTTCTAATGGTGGGACAAACTGCAATAGTCATAATATAACAAGACTCCATTAGAAGAAACAACATTACTAAGGTGAGTAATTTTTCTTCCTGTTCAAGCGGGCTTCTGCTGGAGTACCCACGCCATCTTTTGACCTGGGTCTTAGTCATTCTTCTCTGAAAGTCCACATGGTGGCCATCTCGGCCTATCATGTCCCCTTTGCAGACAAGACTTTTGCTCAACTGGAAGTCTCTAAGACTTTCCTTAGAGGCGTACTCCATCTGAGACCTCCCATATGTACTCCTGCTCCCCTGGGATTTGAACTTTGTTCTCGAGAAACTTATTCTGCCTCCTTTTGAGCGGCAGCTTCCGAACTTGAAGTTCCTTTCTTGGAAGACTCTCTTCCTGGTGGCCATTACTTCTGCTCAGAGAATTTCCGAGCTGCAGGCCCTCATGTGTAAAATTCCATACTTGATTTTTCACAAGGAGCGTGTGGCTCTAGACTAACCTAAGTTTCTTCCTAAGGTAGTAGCGAGTCTACTCTGAACCAGTCCATAGAGTTACCCACCTTTTTATGCAGTACTCCAATCAAGGGAGTATTTACTCCATACCATAAGACGTTCCCCGGATTCTGAGATACTACACTAACAGGACAAAAGATCTCAGGAAGACCGATCAATTGTTTGTCTCTTTTGCACCCAAAAGAGAAGGCAATGCTGTTTCTAAACAATGCCTATCCAAATGGTTGGCTCATTGCATTACTTTCTGTTATGACAAGTACAACAAGACCCTGCCTGGTCAAGTAGAGGCCACTCCACCAGGGGAGTCGATGCCTCGGTGGCTTGTTTCAAAAATGTGTCAGCGACAGACATCTGTGCTGCCATACCTGGACCTCCGTCCATACCTTTACAAAACACTACAGTTTGGATATTGCCTCTCGCCATAGAGCAGGCTTGGCTGGCGTCCTGCAAGGCCTCCTATCTTAAGGCTTGCACAGCTAGATGTTCTCCTTGGAGTAGATTTCCTCCTCCCGTGCTTCTCCTTGTTCCAGACTGCTTGGGACTCAATCCTATATGTAATTACCTACTGCAAGAGCCTTCTCAAGTAAAATAGTACAGTTATGTAAGAACTTACCGTAACAGTAGATCTTCAGAGAGGCTCTTGCAGTGAGTATCTCGCCATCCGTCCCCTAAGCTTTTTCAGCTCCTTTTCCATTGAGGAAATATCTGCTCCTCTCTCATCCGGCCTCTTTGGCCTGTGGCGGAAAGAACTGAAAGGCGGGCGCCAGGACCGCCCCTTTATGCCAACGTCTCCTGACGCCAGTCACCTGACGTGGGGCAGTCCTTGCCAGGGACTGCTAGCTAGAAATTTTTCGGGGTCCTGCTGCCTGCTGGCGCCAGTCCTATATGTAATTACCTACTGCAAGAGCCTCTCTAAGATCTACTGTTACTTTAAGTTCTTACGTAACTGTACTTTCCACATCCGATACTCTGTCTAGTTCTGACATCCTATTATTTATGTCTTTGGTGTCTCCCCTAACTTCTCCGCTCTCTTCCATTATTTTGTCCATTTTAAATGAATTCCCACAATTCCTTGTTTAATTTCTTTTAATAATTGTAAATTATTACTTTCATCATCAGTTATTTTCCCTGGTTGCCCTGGGGTTCAGTCTGTACTTCCACAGTTTGGGGTTTAAGTTTGCTTTTGTCTTTTGGGATAGCACCCCTGAGTTATTATGTACATATGTAAATTCAAATCCCTCTGGGACTGAAAGGGCTGGGAAGTACCCTCTTTCTGGGCACTTAGAACACATGTTTTCTTTAAATTTTTTCTAATTTTCTATTTCTACATCCATATTTATATTACTCCTTTTTGACTTCTTGTACTTGTGTGTTTTCATTCAAATGTTCAGCTGTTTACTCCTCCTCTTCCTCTTCCATTAAATTCTCTTCTTCATCCAAGACTCTATAGGCTTTCCACCTGTATTCTGAGCAATAGGTTTTCTCAATGCACTTCTTTAATTTTTGCCTTTGATATTCTCTGTTTATTTTTATTTTTCTATTATGCTTTCTTGAAAAAGTCTTTCAGATCCTTAGTCTTTTTATTCATTCTGCGCCCCAACTTGGGAGGTGCTTCTATGGCACTTCTCACACGTTCCCTATGTGCCGTCTTACAGAGCTGCCTTTAATTTTCCCTTGTTGGTATGTACTTGAAAATCTTTTTTTCCTTTCCTCCTTCTCCTCCCTTTCTTTCCTCTCCTTCTCCTCACTTTTCCCTATGGCAACAGCTCACACAGTCCCCTTGCGCCGTCTTACAGAACTGCCTTTAATTTTCCTTGGTGGAATTTACTTGAAATTTTATTCTATGGCATTAGCTCCGGTGCTTTTTTTTTTTTTTAAAGTCTTTCAGATCTTTAGAGTTTTTTATTCAATTTGTTCCCCTCCCAAACTGGGGAGATGCTCCTGTGGCAGTTGCTCACACGGTCCCCTGTACCACCTTACAGATCTGCCTTTGATTTTTCCTTGTTGGTATTTGGTTAAAAATTGTTTTCCTTTTCTTCTCCTGCTCTTCCTTCTCTTCCTTCCTTTTCCTTTCCATTGCATTAGCACACGAGTCCCTTAATATACCGTCTTTCAGTGCTAACATATTTGCCATACTTTCTTTAAATCTGCTTCAAACTTCAAGCAGAAGCCACTTCTTGAGCTTTGTTTTCCACCTTCTTGTATCCAGCTCAGGCTTTTCCATAAAGAGTGCATTTGAATTCACATCACATTTCACCTGCTATTATTACAAAATCGGCCTTCAGAATCTCAGCTTATTTCTCATTCCTTTCCAACTTCACCTCTCAACTTTACTGCTAAAAGCTCTGTATGTTCGGATTTACCGTGAGACCAAATAGCATAATTTACTGCTTTACTTTTCAAGTTTTTGCTGTTAACTTACATATGCCAGTTCAATAGACTTTAATGTTACCAGATGTTCTGCCCTGCCGTCTGACTCACATTCACCTTCTGCATTGCTTCGATCTGGTACCTTTTCTACCTTTTACTCTCCCAGTTTCTGCTATTATTCTGCTCATAACCATGCCAGTTCTGGTACATTACCACCAAATCTTTACAAAGCATGAAAGACCTTGGAGTAGACACTCTGTTTGCCAGATGAACAGCACCGGCGTTCACGTGCTTCCTTCCTTCCGACCCCAGTCTACGCTGTCTCCACGTTCACTTCCTACAATGTACCCAAAGATCACTTACTCTTTTCTATGGTTCCATCAAGTACTTAAAGGAAAGCAGCACAAAACAGTGGGGGCAATCACCAGGGCTAAAAACACCCCTTAAAACAACCTTAATGGTTTAAACTAAATTGACTACCCTTTCTCCAGATATTTAGCTTTTCAATCTTGCTTCTTGAGGCGCCATGTCAAAAGTGCCACTGCACCAGAGAGCCAGATGTGTCCCTGGCATCCTGTCCTGTGCGGAAGGCTTGTTAAAATGACGGGCGCATCTACCCGGATGAAAAAGAAACATTGTGGCATGTAGAGGTATGTTAACTAACCCTCTACATCAAATTCCCGTGAAACGGAGCTGTGTAATGTACTTTAAATCATTATGAAAGTTGCAGCTCCTAAGTTCGGTCGCGAGTAGCACCTTACCAAACTCTGCACCAAAAAATAGGGCTTCTGTACAGGCTAAGCCCCATCCTCTGTAATGAGTCATGTCTACAAATCACCAACTGTACCCTCCTGCCCACTCTGCTCTACAGCTTCCCTGTCCTGCACACAGTTAGGGCCACAGAGCCGTAGCAAACTTAAATCCTTATATCATGCTATTGGGCAGTTTGCCACAAGAGCAGCCCCAAATGAACATCATTGTAGTGTGCTCTGAACCCTTAACTGGCCCTCACTGATGGCAGGATGGAATACTCTGCTCTATCCCTAGCCTTTAAGCTTAGGAATAATAAAGCCCATCCGAGTCTCAAAGACCTCCTAATGACCAAGCTGGACAGGCGCGCTCTCAGGTCGCAATAAGAACTCTTCTCAGTACCTCCCAATTAATAACCCAAACAGGGGCAAGATCCTTTGCTACGGCAATCCCGACCATCTGGAGCGCCTTTCCCAATAAAATACAAACGCCTTCCTTTAGGTCTTCAAAAATGACTAAAGGTGCACTTACTAGAACGCAGCTCCTGCAACTGCTACCACTGACAGGACTTTTGAGATTGTATGAAGGAGGCCCCAGTTACTCCTCCTCCATGCAACCAACTAGATATAGCAGGGCAGACTGAGAGTCAATCAGGTCACTGAAATAATCTTAGATCCCAGAAGTCTTGGTACTAAATGACTATCCTGCCCTGCAGTATTGGGCTCATCAAATGTCTAGAATTGTATGTATCTGTACTATACTGTAGAATTGTAACTAATCTTATGCATTGTATGATTGACAGTTCTATCGTCTGCTTATTGTTTTAGCCAGTTTGTGATTATCTCTGTAATTAATCCTGGGTCACCCCTGAAAAAGGGCCTTCAGAGGTCCAGTGGATTGACCCAGTCAAAAAATTTAAATAAATAAAAGTCTAGGCTGGCCTATCACTGCAGCAGTTGGATTTCTGCTTGCAATGCCAGCGACAGGTTTGGGAATGGACCTGGGTCATCGGAGGGTCGGGTTGGGGAGAAGGATCGAGCATCCTAGGGACTGCTCTCCTTCTCCAGGGGAGGGCGGGAGTGTGTTCATGCTTAAAAGACCCCTGGTGAAGGCCAGAGGTACTACAGTGACAGGCACCATAACGTAATACAAGGGGTGGGGTGACACTGGTCATCATTGCACCTCCCACCCCTACATATAGGGGACAAAGCCAGCTGCCTGCCACCTGGAAGATGCTTGCCCCTCCACTCTGATGAGCTCCCAGGCCAGCTCCTGACCTATCTTCGCTTGCAGCACTTGGGACCAGTGCATAGCCCGCCCTGGGGGTAAGCCAGGGGTATCAGGAGTTGCAGCTAATGTGAGAGTGGGAGCGGAGGGGCTGTGAGTGAGGCAGAAGGAATGGCGCACGGCAGCACAAAATAAATAAATAAATAATAAAAGTGGTGTCTCCAGGGCTCCATACTTGACCCAGTTATTTTCTCCATCTTCTTAAATTACCTCCCTCCACCTGTTTCTCCTCATATATCACTTGTATGCATATGACATGGTTCTGTTTGCTTCTGGTGCTGCGGTCCTTGAGCTAGAATCATCATTCCAGTGTAACTTTGAAAATGTCCAGTGCTTCTGGCAGTCCCGAGTTTGGGAACAAACTCAGGCTGCAGGGGTCAACAGGAGAGAAGGATTGAGCGTTCCAATGTATGCTCTCCTTCTCCGGGAGGGAGGGCAGCCAGCTCCACTTGCTGTACTGCCACCTGAGTGACTACAGTTGGCAGTGTAGTTTGAATGGATAATGGGAGGGTGACATCGGCAGATGCCGCATGCCCCACGCTCACATGGGGATGCGCTTGGTGCATCCTTGATGCTGATGTCCCGGGACTCAGGAATGAAGATGGAAAACACTGCTGATCGACAGGATGATGCTGGCTACTCAGGCGGTCCCTTCCCAAACAGATCCAGATTGTGGCGGCAGGTAGGGGTCCTTCCTTGCCCCCGCCAGAGCGGGGTAAGCTCTGGGGAGCAAGCAAGGGACCCATGAAAGTCCTGGGGGATGCCAGGGTGACAGGGCTGGGACCGGAGATGGCAGAAGGAGGCCGATGAGGAACTCTTGAGGGGAGAGAAAGAAAATATCCAGTGCTGGCTCTGCTCAAACTAACAATCACTAAATACTAAAAACATCTCCCTCATGTTTGGCACTAAACAGAGACTAAAAGAAACAGAAAAGTGTGTGCACTCAGGAGCTACAGAAGTATAAATTTATTTAAAGTGAAACTGCTAGTACATTGAGTTAGTTAGTTAGTTTGTTTTTGTTGACCGGTAAGTGCACTACACAAATCCTGCCTATTTTCAGGCACGACCCGGGAGGGATACAGATGAATAATCATGATGGATGACAACTCCCCATAGGTATTTGGAACTAACAGCTCTTTTGTCTGTAGATCTACCACCCTGTGTTGTTCTAGCAGTTGCACTTAAATATGTACTCCTGTAGTTCCTGAGTGCATGTTTTTTCTGTTTCTTTTGGTTTTGCTTGGGAGTTGCACCTTTGAGACTTGTGGTTCTCATGACTTTTTGTTGCCTTACTAGACAGAGACTTGCATGGCTCCAGCATACTCCTGTCTTCAAGACTCTGGATAGCAACCTGCTTTAAGAGGTACCTCAGTTCAAGTATTTAGGGGTGTGACTGGACTAGAACCTCAGCTTTTCCCACCCACATTGACACCATGCACAGGAAACTTCACCCTAAACTTGGTGTGCTGTACTGCAACAAATCCTGCCTCCTCTCTTGGTCTACTCATGATTATCCTCAAGATGATGTTTCCGATGTTTGACTATACGGATGTTATCTACAGCGCTGCCTCAAAGTCTACACTTCCAGGCTGGAACCCGCTCTTCATTCCTTCTGATGCTATTCCCTTAGTGCTCCATCTCTCACCCATCACTGCTCTTTCTATGCTAATCTCTCTTTTTCCACTCCAGAGGTCCGTGTCCATTGCACTATTTTCCTTCCGCAAATACTATCCTCACTTACTTCTCCACACAAACTTAATTCTGACATCCCATCCTCCTGCTCCATTGGATCATCTGATGCTCTCCTTTCATATCCCTTGCTGTAAATCTCTAGCAGGCCTGCTTTCTCTGTCCACTTCCGACACTCTGGAGCGACCGTTTCCTTTTCCCATCAATCTCATCATCCCTGCACATTCTTGAACTATTCTTGTACACTTCTGAAAAGCACGAACCGCAGCTAACCATGTTCCTCTTCTCTCCGCATTACTACAACCCATGCCTTATTCACCCTCCGCTTATTTACCCATTTTGCCTGTTATCCTATTGTGTAGATCTCAGTGTACTTTGTAATTGGAATTTTCCACCACCATGATTCAGTTATAGATATCCTACCATATGGTGACTGCATACCTTCTAGCTCTTATCCTTGCTACCTCCATAATCTATGTACTTGCACACTTTCTGCATTTTTTCTTTTTATGGAATTTATTACTTGTACCTTTGCTTTTATTGTCCATGTACCTGCACCCTTTGTTGTAACTATATTTGTTATTGCTGTTTCACCCCTGCTATTCCTCCCACACCTGAAATGAGCTTTGACACAGTGTGCCTATCCCAGTCTCCATTTTTTAATATACTTTCTTTATTGAGCAGCACCTGAGAAATACATACATTTATGCAATAGGCATGGACATAATTCCTGTGTGATAAATCTGTGTATCTGAGTTACTTTGTGTATAAATGTGAATTCTCACATTTATACACATAGTAGACACGCGATCACACAAATTTGTACATATAGTAAACATGTCATCACTCCCCACCACCATCCCACCCCACCCTGTCAGCCGGCACTGGATGCACGCTTAAGCTTAATGTTCGAGCCCTAACTCCTGCTTGCACACTCTTCATGGCCACAGCAGCATATATAGTAACCTAACAAATGAACCAGACAGAAATGCTACCCAAAACAGCAGTTTACTTTTTTAATTACAGTCCATAAACCTCCACAACTTTTACATGGTTCCAGCAACCTCCAAATGTCTGTTCAGTCTTCTGCTTCTTGTCAGCCCACCCACTAACCCAACCACAACCTCATTCGCGTCTCTGCATGTTGAAAAACTCAGTGGCAGCTTTTCAAACCCCAATTTCTTCTTTCCCAAATCTACTTCACAAGCCCGCATCGCTGTCCTTTTTTTTTTAGCACAAACAGCATGCCACCTTCCTGCCCCTCGTCCCCTCCCACCTCCTCCTTCTCACCGCTTGCTCACATGCTAACCTGCCAGCTTAGTTCAACACACTGCTCTGGCCCTGTAACTGTAATGTAATGTTTTAAAAAGTACCTTTTCTTTTTAAACATGCTCCAGAACCCAGACAGTACTATCCTATTTCCGCACACCAGCCCAACTCGCTTGTGGCTGCTCCTTGGCTCTTCTGTGCTGTCCAGTTTGTATACCAAAATAAAAAATAAACATTTAAAGAAAAATAGATACCCATCAATCTCCAGTTGCTCAAACAGCTCAACTGCTGATGGAGGAAGCTCACAGTGTCTCCCTAGCCGCGACAAACACCCTCGCTTGCTAAACTTTGTCACCATTTTCTTTTAAAATTTTGAGATGGCTGTGTGCGAGTGTGTGGTATTGAGTTGGTTTTGGGGATTGCTTAGTTAGGAGGAAGTGTCCGGGAAAGTACGAGGGCCTGGGGCTGGCCAGGATAGTGTATGGAGCATCACAGCTGCTCGATCTTCAGCCTTTTTCAGCCTCCCAGTGTCTGTTACTACAGCAAGGCGCTGTAGGGAGATAGTAGGATCGATCGGGTGGGGTGCCCCATGCACTGTGGATGGTGGTAGGATCGAGGTAATGGGGTGCAGAAGGCACCCTGGGATTAAACGGGCCTAGGGAGAGGCCAGACATGTTTAGTTCCCATTACCAGGGTTCCCACCACACTGAGTGGGCAGACAACCAGAGGGGCTGCACTGTCCACCTAATCCCTGAGGGTGGTGCTTTGCAATGCCAGATCGGTCAGAAACAAGACTGCAATTATTAGCAGACCTGGTTTCTTTGGCCGATCTGGCTTCACATCATAAACCTGGATCGTGATGTTATTGGTCCGGTTTTAGAGACCACTGTCCTGCCGGGTATACTGTAGTGCACTGCCCCAAAGTGGAATGCAGGGTAGTGCGGTAGCCATCTGTTTTAGATCTGAACTGGGCTTCATCCTGCACCCAGTAAGAGCACCACATTAATTTGAATGTGTGGCCATTCGTGGGGGTCCGAGCGCGGTTGATTGATTATCCTGATTTATCACCTTTCTGGGGCTGTGGGAGATTTCTGCAGGAGATGGCGATTTCATCATCGGGAAACATTGGAGCCCCCAGATGTTTAATGCTGGGGACGCCGATGTTTGGCCGAGGTAGAATCCTTTCGCTTGGTTACAACTTCCTCCAGATGATGTAATCTCTGGGTTTTGCGCAAGGAGTTTACTCCATGACCCATCAGGGTGGCCACATGTTGGATCTGGTGTTCTCACTGGGGCTTGAGATAAATAGTCTCAGCATTGATCGGGTTGCTTGTTCCGATCATTGCATGATGAAGTTCTGGTTGAGGCCCCCTGATAGCCCTCCCCTGCAGAGATGGTCAGCTATTGCTCTTTGAGGGGTTGACCCTGAGGGTTTTGGTGGTGGCTGACCTATCTAATGTGGACAGTGTATGCATTGGAGGTGTGTGCGTGGCAGTGGATACCTGCAACAAGGCGTTGTCTGGTGCGCTTGACTCCTTGCACCAGTCCGCGTACACCCAAGTCTTCTCAATTGAGGTCCCCTTGGTATGATGGGGAGCTCAAGGCAATGAAGATTTTGGGTTGAGATTACAGCGCTGTTGGCGGAAGTACAGCCTGGAGGTAGGCAAACTGGCCATACATGTGCACTACGGTGCATACCAGGGGCAGTCAACCATAAGAAGGCAGAATTCCTGTCCAGGGAGATTGCTGCCAGGAGGAATCAACCAACTGTGCTCTTTCAGACTGTGGACAGGCTTCTCCATCCTTCCTGTCTACAGCTGAAGGTGGCTTTTCGAGCGCATTGTGCGAGGAGTTTGCTCGGTTCTTCTTGGACAGGGTGTCTGCCATCAGGCAAGGGGTTCTGCCAGTGGACCAGAATTTGGCCGACAGTGGTCATTATAGGCAACCGGAGAGCACTCTGCCTGTTTGGGTGAGCTTAGACTGGTGGAGGTGGCTGAGGTCAGTGAGATTGCCTCCAAGCTTGCACACCTTTTGTGAACTGGACCCGTGCCAACTCGTTTCTTAATGAGTTGTGTTGACTCAGTTAGCCCAGTGTTTCCCTTGATTATCCGGTGCTCCTTGTTGAGGGGGTCTTTCCCAATGTCTTGAAGGAGGCATTGACGAGACCCCTTCTGAAAAAACACTGATGGACCCTGACATCAAGGCAAATTACCATCCTATCTCCAATCTCCCATTTTTGGGTAAGATTGTGGAGAAGGTGGTGGCGCTCAGCTTGAGGAGCATCTCATGGCCCATGATCTCTTGTAGCCGATTTCCAGTCTGAGTTTCATGCTAGGTATAGCCCAGAGACTGCGCTAGTTTGGTTGCATAATGAGCTCCTTAGGGCTATAGATCATGGGAGGGACAATTCTTGTTCTCCTCAATCTCTCTTCAGCATTTGACATGGTGGACCATCGAGTGTTACTTGACTGCCTAAGGAATTCTGCGGACTCACCGCACTGTCATCAGCTGGTTTGAGTCTTTTCTATCTAACAGGAGGCAGAGGGTAGTGATGGAATTTCTCCTCCTCCCATAGCCACCTGTTATGTGGAGTTCCCCAAGGTTCTGTCTTGTCGCCAGTGTTGTTTGCCATGTATATGCTGCCCATGGGAGGGCTTATTAGGAGGTACAGTCTGTATTTTCATTACTATGCTGATGATACCCAGCTGTATCTTTCCTTTGCCCCAGAACATCTTGCTCAGTGGAAGTGCTTAACAGCTGCCTTGCCGAGATCAATGACTGGATGGCTCCAGCTGATTGCGACTGAACCCTAGTAAGACGGAGGTACTGATGGTGGAGTCGAACAGAGGGCATGATAGGTTATTCTGGTGCAGAGCAGAGACAGGGCTTTGTCTTGGCTCTGCACCATTGAAGGCCTCTCTAGGGTGTGTGATCTGATGTTATTCTTGACAGTGGACTGACACTTGAGTTTCAGGTGGTGTCCGTTGTCCATACCAGTTTTCATCAAATGAGGAATATCGCCAGGATAAAGCCCCTAGTTCCGCCACTGGACCTGCCAACTTTGGTGCATGCCTTTGTGACATCCAGGCTTGACTACTGTAATGCACTCTATCTCGGGGTCTCTGGGGTACCCTGCGCTAACTACAGCTGGTGCAGAATGCAACAGCGAGTTGTTGACAGGACAGCTAAGTATTGTCACATCACTCCGTGCTGCATCAACTGCACTGGCTGCCGTTAGGTGGAGGGTCCTCTTAAGGTGGGTTTGCTCACCTTAAGTCCCTACATGCCTGGGCCCTGGCTACCTGAAGGACCTTCTTGCATCTGTTGTCTTGGTCCGCTCCCTCCGGCTCCTCCTCTAGGGGCCTCCTTGCAATTCCCAGGGACGAGGTTAAAACTGCTGGTGACAGAGCATTTAGTGCCGCCCGCCCTCCTGTGGAATTTGCTTCCTTTAGCCATCAGGGAGGCCCTTCTGTATGGTTTTAAGGCCCGCCTCAAGGCCTTCTTGTATACTCAGGCCTTCCCGGACTGTGTTTTATAGTCCTTACCTGATTTTTAGAAATGGATGTTTAATTTAGTTTTTATCTATTCTGAATTTAGTTTGCTGTTGAGGGTAGTAAACTTTGTTTTAACTGTTTGGAATATTGTATATAAATGCTTATTATTATGTTTGTTTTGTATTTATTTTGATTGTTGTATGGCCAGAGCCTCTGGGATTGGCGTCTTTTAAATAAAACTTGCCTTGCCTTGCTCCTCCACCAGTCCACACAGACATTGCTGTCAGTACTCGTGTCACACGAGGTGTCATTGACGATGGGCATAACAACAGCACTCCTCAGGGGCAGGAGCACTACTTCAACATGCAGACCCACAAAGCGTATTTAATTGCAAAAACAACCATGGCGTCGTAAAAACCATAACCACAAGGTCCCTGCCTATTGCATAATGAAATACACAACAGCGACCTTGGGAATACATGATTTATTTTCACTCATGCAGTTTGACCTTGGGCATATCACGTGAGGTTACCAAAGGTCAAACAGCACTAGTGAAAATAAATCTTGTATTCCACAGGTCCCTGTTGTGTATCCCTTATGTATAGCTCATCACAACATTACTGTCAATACACTGTGTGGTACATGTTTCTGATACACCATACAAATATTTAAATGACTCTCTTTTGTTAGTTTTGTGTAATTGAAAACATTCCTAACTACTAAATTTGTCCAACGGCAATCCATATTGTCACCTTACCACTTCATAGTGGAGCTTCTATTGTTCTCTGGCTAGGACAAGGCCCCAGCAGGTGGAGCTGTCTCAGTCTTTCTAATTTTTTTATACCTCTGGGTACAGTTATCAGTCTCATACACCTTCCTCCTCAGGGCTGATTGTAGTTCATGTTCTTCCATGGATCTCTTGAGCCTCTTGTATGGTTCGACCTGCACTTCTACTGGTTTGCTTACTGTGTTCTTAACTCTCCCTCCTCCTCTAAACCTGGCTCTTCTCCTTCTCAGCCTGTTCCCATGTAGTCCGTCTTGTTAAATATACTCTATTCTGTCCTGGGCTTGAAAGTAAGTCTTTCCATCTCAGAAATCTGCACCACTACTTATTCTCAGTCTCGTACTCTTGGATGATCCTGTTGGCTTCACCTTTGAGTGATAGGTTTGGCTACTTCACCTATATAAGTATACCACGGATACAGTGCTTCTTTTCCCTTAGTGAAGGTGGTCTGAGACCCGTATCATATGGGAGAGGGTAACTGTTCTCAGGGGTAAACATTTTTGTAACCTTGTTATCACTGCATCCCAAAATGATCTCAGGAGGCAACAGAACCAAAAGATATGACTATACATAGCCTGTGCTTCTCCACAGTCTCTCCAACAGGACACAGTACTACCTTTGTCCCACTTTGCTTTGAAAACTGGGGCAATAAATACCTAGACTAAACCTTCCAGGCTGATTCATGCCATCTAGGGAAGATCATATATGGTATATGCCTATCCATATTGCCTCACTCCTTAGGAGTCAGCTGTATGAGTGCCTCAGTTTGCCATTTCAGGGTTTGTATCAGAAACTGATATAGCAAAGAAATAGCCCCTTCTGTTGTTAGGAGGGAAAGGGCAACACATCCAGGTCCTCCTCCACCCCCAAGATTTCAACCTCAGTTGCCAGGAGACAAAGTCCCACATATGAAAATAATGGAAGCAATTCCTAGGGCTCAATCAAAATTCAGTCCTACAGTCTTCAAAAGTCTTAATTAAGTTACCTATAAGGAGTTACCCGGTATCTAAATCCTTGTCTTGCCTGCCATGTGAACTGTGGGTCAATCACACTAGGGAGAAAGCTGTCCCAGGCAAGCCAATAACCCTGCCACAGGTGTTTATTCACTCTGGGGCATTTAATATATCTTTCTCAAGTGGCAAAAAGTGACTTCTAGGGCTTTGTATACTGTAGGTTATCTTTGACATAGTGCCTGAGGGACAATGTAATTTACTTGAGTAGTACACCCACAGTTTGCCAAAACATGTGTTGTGCAAGTGTTTTGATTTGTGTTTGAAGTCCTAGTGATGTGTCCCTTTCCTGTTTGCTATTAGTTTTCCTAAATCAGCCTGCTAGCTTTATGGTAGTTTATGGCCCCTGGGATCTCCATCTCAGCAAGATTCATTGCTTTCCTTGTTCCTACAATGCATCCTGTCTCATTGACAGTGATGTAGCTAGGATCATAGATTCAGCAGCAAGCACTGCTTTACAATCAGTTCACAACAGCAGAGATGGTTATACTTAAAAACTATACAGAGTTCAGCTTGGTGACTACCCTCATTGTAAAAAGTCTTTTTGTTGTGAACAGTTGTGACCTTGGTTGTGTATGTGTAACTTGTATGGTTTCAAACTATTTACATTTGTTTGGTGTGTTTACTAGAGTGTTCACTTGGAGAGCAAAAATCATCTGCTGTTTGGAACACATCTGCACACATGCCAAACAAATCTAAATATCTTGGAAACTTTACAAGCTACACAAAAAGCGACCAACAGCGAAGTTGTTCAGGACTAAAAGACTTTTACAATGAGGGTAGTCAATAAGCTGAACTCTGTATAGTTTTTAAAATATAGCCATCTCTACTGTTGTGAACTGATTGTAAAGCAGTGCTTGCTGCTAAATCTATGGTTCCGTTAGTTACATCACTGTCACATGAGACAGGATGCATTGTAGGAACAAGGAAAGCAATAAATCTTGCTGAGATGGAGATTCCCAGGGTCATAAAAAGTACCATAAAGCAGGCTAATTTAGAAAAACTAACAGCAGACAGAGGGAAGGACACACTAGGACTTCACACACAAATCAAAACACTCTGCACAACATATGTTTTGTAAATTCTGGGTGTACTACTCCTTTAAGATCTCTTTTAGTTTCATGAAGAGTATATCCAGAAAGTAGGAGAACTCCTCCACCATTTTCATCAGCCGAGCCAGGAGTTCTGTGGGTCTGTTAGATTTAGCAGTATATCGTCTGTGTATAATGGTGTTTTTGTGTTTCTTCTAGTCAGTTGTGACTCCTGTGTTCCTTTCTGTGCAGAGTACAGGTGACAATGGGCACTCTTGTCGGGTACCATGTCCTGACCTGAGACCCTGGTAAGAGATGGCCACTGGCCCTCACGAGGCCTGAGGAGTCGCAGACAGTGTCTGTACAGTTTGCAAAGGTTTGTGAGAAGCCAAACCCAGCAAGGGCCCTGTATAAATGTTGCCAATTAAATTGGTCAAATTCTTTTCAGCATCCATACTCATAGTCACTGCAGCTTGTTTCGAGTGATTCAGATGGTCAGTAATGTGTACTGTTCTACATACATTGTCGAAGCCTGTCTGATCCATTCCTACCAGACCTGGGACAATGTGCTGCATTCTCCTAGTCAGGATTGCAGTTAAATATTTATAATAAACATTCAGTGTGGATATGGCTCAGTAGGAGGGGCACAGGGGCGGGATCTTTGCCAGGCTCATGGGTCACTGAGATGATTGCATTGTTCCAAAGGGGCCAGGGACCCCTTCTGCTAGGGCCACCATGTGTGCTCCACATAACAGGGTAACCATTTCCTCTCTGACAGGTATTAAATTCTGAGAGAAACCCTTCAGAAGCGGGCACTTTCCTGTTTTGCTTCCTTTAATTTCTGCTCGAATCTTCTCCCTATTGTTTGGAGCACACAGAGCTTCATTTTATTCTTGGAAAACCTGTGGTAGACTAAGGTGTGAGGTAGTCATCCGTCACCTCTGTCGATTTTCCTGGTCTGGCTTTATACAGGGCTTCATAACAGTGCTTGAAGGCAACAGAAATGTCCATCATTCCATGCACACTTTGACCAGTGACTTGATGTAAAATTTTGGAGATCTGTGCCTGGGTTTGTTGTGCCCCTAAGCCAGCATGTCAGAAGTTTCAAGACCCTAAGCACCCTTCATAATACCTGTGTCTCAAATATTTTAAATTCTGCTCTACTTTCTAATCTAATATTTGATTTAGGTCTTTCTTCAATTTTGTAATTCTTTACCGCTGTTTCTATCTAGCTTTATTTGTTGTAACCCTCTGATTCCTGAATTTGGGACTCTAATTGTTTCTTTCTCTCAGAAGGGTCCTTTTTCCCTAGCTGCTATAGAAATCGGTTGTCCACAGAGTATTGCTTTTACCATATCTTACAGTATCCCTGGAGGGATTTCTGGGGAAGTGTTCTCTTGACAGGCCTGTTTTATCATGAGAGGACTTTTCCGGTCCTCTTTATCCTACAGGAGAGAGGCATTTAATCTCAAAATACAGACTTCTTTTGTTGTTGCAAGTCATGCTGCAGAATTGGTGGGTATGGTAGAACAGGTCAATGGAATCTATTGTGCAGCTATATATTCTATCAGTATATTTTCACCAGTAGAAATAGGTTAAACATAGAGTTCATCTGATGTGCCACTGAAAAAGGTCTATGCAAGTGGCGTCAGGCATCTGAAAAGCTCAGTTCCATCAAACAGGGTTTTCACCCTTTGGACACCACATGTTCTGTATGGAGTATCCAGGAGGTGCTGTTAGTCTGTGGTACAAAGGTCAAGTTTAAATCACCTACACAAATTTCCATTCCCTCCCGTTTTCCACTATTAATTAAAATAATTTATAAAAATAAAAGTATAGTCAGAGCTGCCAGAGGAGCATATACTGATATCAGAATAAGTTTCTATCCATTGTATAAGCTGTTGACAATCACATACCTGCCTGCCTCATTTGTGAGTACCTCCTGCATGTCAGAGGTGATCCTATTTGGTACCAAAATCACCACACCCATCCTCCTTCCAACCTGATAGGAGTAGAAGTGAACTTAATTGAAACTGAATTTGGCCAACTTTTTTTCCAATATCTTCTTTTGTCCACCTACTGTCTCCGAACTCTGCTTCTTGGGAGCTCCAATAAAGGACTGCCCCGTTCCTCCACCTGCCTGATCTAAGTGGTCGATCCCATGGAGTCGCGGATCTCAACCGGTGGGGACGAGGTGAGGCAGAGCACCCTGAACTTAATCATCTTTCGTCCGGGAGACCCTGGGACCAGGCAGACAGGAGCCATTAGGTATCTGCCTCGATGCTCCATCTACCCGGAGCTCAGAGAGTTCTTTTTCCTGTTCTTGTTGGAGTGGTGCATGCACACACCCAAGCATCACCGCTGACGCTGCTACCACCCCCAGCATCAGCTCCACACTTGCCATGCCTCAGACCTCCACCAGAGGCCGGGCAAGCGCGAGCAGGACCCCTCCCTCCCGGGAGAGAGAGCTGTCCTCCAGATGCTCAATCCTCTCCCTCCCTGCCGACCCCGACGCTCGGGCTCGCTCCTGAACCTGGGTTGCTGTGAGAGATGTTGGCCCAGCACCTCTACCTCAGTGCCAAGGTCCGCTTGAATTTGGCCAGCTTCTGATGCTTAGCCTCAAGAGGTGAGTTTCCTGCCACAGGATGAACTCCACTTTAGTTCGCCTGATATACATCATAATTATGTTTCTTTCATTGGGGTGTGTGAGATCATTTACATGATATTAACATCCTCCACCAGTGGTGACGCCATTAAACATTGTTAATATAATCATAAGTTGAACCTCTATATAGAAGCTGTGTCCTGAACCCCCGCCAGAGAACCATTGTATTCAGCTGTCATTCCACTTCCAAACATTCTGTCAACTTTATAACAAGGCACCTGGGCAATTAAACTGTTAACTAAAGAACAAAATATGCTTCCCAGGTGGGAGTGTGTGTGTGAGGAAGTCAGTTGGCAAAGCACTGGGGTTCTTGGTGGCTGGTTGGTGGTCTGGGGTACATTTGATTTTTGAACATCTATTTTATGATGGATTTTATGCAGCATACTTAAGAATTTTAATGAGATTCAACGTGTTGGATTCTTGGTCAGCCACAGCTTGATTATCAAACCACCCTGTTGCTCCTTTCATTTTGTGGTATCCACAAAATTCCTCAAGTTCACTTTTTTGGATTCTAGCCAGGATCCTGTTGGTGAGCACCCGTCTGTTTTTCACTGAGTGCAATTTTTCTGTCTCTATCCAGCTTATGTATACGTATATACTGTACAGTGCTCCGTCCTCTATCTGCCTCTCCCTTTATCCACCACCCTCGCTTAATGCCAGTGTGAGCTCCTGTCCCGCTTTTCCAGAAATGCTATCTCCCTTTAATTGCCATCCTTATTGTCCGCCGCCTCTTTCATCCGCCACAATTTAGGATGTACAGAGGTTGGCGGATAAAAAGGGGAGCAATGCTTTAGGTTTTGCTGGGGCACCCTTCTCCAGCCTTTGTACTTTCAGAAGAGGGCAGGTAGTGGATACACTTCCCCATGATATAGAGCCTCTGCTTGACCTACTCTAACAGTGCGAGAGCTCAGATGCAAGAAAAAGGCTATAACGTCCACAGCAGCATATACTGTAGGCAGGGGTGTCCAACCTTTTGGGGTCTTGAGCCACATTTAAATTTCTGAGTAAGATATGAGCTAATAACAATGTGCGTCTGCACTACGCCCAATGGGCGTGCCCTTACCATACCCATATTTACCCATATTTAGAAGTTAAAATAATAACATAGTCTTAGTTAATAATCATATTTTATTAAGTTACAGTATTTTTAAAAATAGTTGTAATTTTAAAATAATTATTCAGAGCAGCTCTGAACCTTTAGATTTGCTTGCAGGCTTAGAAAAAGTAGCTTGCTGAGCACTCTGCACTTTTCAGCTCTTGTACTTTGACTTTTCCCAAATTTAAAAGACTATGATGTGTACTTGACATGTAATTGACAAACCCCTTGAGAGCATCAGACTGCTTGAGAGCAACATGTGGCTTACGAGGCTACAGGTTAGGCCACCCTGCTGTAGGCTTTCTGGGGTACCCCTCTCCCACCTTTGTACTTCAAGATGAGGGCAGGTAGAGGACAAACTTCCACTAAGATGTAGGGCCTCACTGAGCTACTCTAACAATGTGAGAGCTCGGATGCAAGAAAAAAACTATTAACATCCAGGCAGCATACTCAGATCATTTAACTGTGAGAACATCCCTTACCTCCTTCCCTTCTAATTACTTTAAAAAAAAAAAAGCTGTTCAAACTTTGGTCCCCTTACAGGAACCAGACAGCACAAATGAACTACAGACCTTTCTCTGCCTGCTCCCATTAAACCTGGGTTGCATACATGTAACAAGGAGGCCATAGTCTATCAGAAAAGACCCCTTCTCCTTCCCTAATGATTATTTTGGTCAATATTCATATGAGCAGGGTTCTCAATATATATATATTGCCCCAGGTCTTCCCTCCCACTTGCATGAGTCACCCATGCTTAGCCACAGCCTGGGTGTCAGAAAACTTACTGACTGATCTGGAGGTTTCATACTGTAGTCAAATGTGTTGAGCCAAGTGGGCCGGAAATGGGTCTCAAGTTGGAGTCTCAGACGCAGTAGCATAGTCAGAGCTATATATGAAGGCAGAGGTAAGGGTAACGATCCGTGACTTGGACCTAAGTGTTCTGTCTCAGATTGTGGGCTTTGAATCCCCACCAGCAGCAACTCAAGCCCATGGCATCTCCCTGGCCCACCGATTTACATTAGCCTCCAGGAGAGCGGTACCCACCCTTGCCCAATCCCAGGAAGTCCCATCATGGAGTTAGCATATTTCTTTCTTTATTTCTTTCTGTTGTCTGTATTTGGTAACTGGGTAGGTGCACTGATCCAAAGGACCAGTTCAGTTATGACCGGGGCCACAGGGTGGCAGTAACACAGAAGCAACAGTACATACAGGGCACAGTAAACACACACTCCAACATGAGGTGGCGAGGAAACAGAAATGTACAGTAGATAAGCTAGCTAGATTATACAATAATTGAGGTAGGCTAAGGACAATGTGATTACAACAAAAACAAGTAGTGCAAATTACATTCAGTAACAGCATATGAGTACATGATCATTTCCATACAGACGCCAACAACAATAGCTGTTCAGGTTCAGACAATCAACGCCTCATTGTTTACTTATGGAGCAAAGAGGATCGGGGTGGGTGTGAGGTTGTAATAGTGTGGGAGGGACTAGGGCAAAAAGACAGAAGTGAGAAAGGAGGGGCAGGAAAAGTAGAGGCAGTAAGTGATGCCTACACATTATAGAGTATGGGTGATTTGAAGGCCATAGAGTTATTGTTGGGTGCAGTGACAATTAGCTGCGGTCAGGAGCCAGTCTTTCTGATTCTGTTTAAAGACAGATGGGTGGGGCCAGTGATTGGATGGTAGGAGCTTGTTCCATAGGGAGGGTGCTGAGATGGAGCATCGATCTCCCATGGCAGTGGAGATGTGTGGTACTTCTAGCGGGGGCCGAGGATACCCTAAGAGCCCTTAAAACCACTCTATCTGTCAGGAGGATGAGTAGGGGACAGCTGTTGGTTTCTGAGTGAGTTGTCACCAGGCAGCCTATTGCATAATTGAAGCAACCTTGTAGAGGGAGCCACATAGGGACTGGTAGAATGTGCAGTGATGAGTATGGTGGGGAGCTTGAAGGACTAATAACAGAGTTGTAAGTTGTGTTTAGCTGTGAGTGTAAGATAGAGGATACGAGGGAGTAGACAGGGAGCAGTAGTCAAGGAGGGCAGTAGGTTACCACATGCGACAGCAAGGCGTGCTTCAGCAGACAGAAAATGTTTGAGTCGGTATGCAGTGCCTAACTTCTGGTGGATTTTCCGCACAGTCTTGTTTACATATTCAGAGAAAGAAATGGAGTGGAGGGGTTATGGGAAACACTTAAATATTTGAAGAATAGGACATATTCAAGGGAGGGACTGCTGGAGTGAGTACAAGGAGGGAGGAGTTGATTTTGGCAGCTTCGAGGAAAGGTTTAGAGCCAAAGAGCATAGAGTTAGTCTTTTTTCATTGACTAGGAGCTTGTTGGAGAGCAACCATTGATGGGAGAGCCATAGTTTTGTGTGAGGTGGAAGAGATGGATTCAGTTGATTTGTCACTACAGTAGAGGACTAGATTGTCGGCGAGAGAAGAGCTTTTACAACTAAGGCTATCCTTGGGGAGTCCGTTAACGAACATGGAAAAAGAAAGGTGGGCTGAGTATGGAAACCTGGGGACTTCAGTGAGTAGAAGTAGGGCAGCAGAGGATGCTTTACCAATGATAACAGATGGAGACTGTTAGAAAGGTAACTGCGAACCAGGCAGTAGTTCCAGCAGAGCAGCCAAAAAGAAGCAGGGTGGAGTGGAGAAGGTGGTCAACAAGGTCAAAAGCCTTTGACAGATCTATGAAGACCGCTTCCTGTGGCTTTGCCTGGTCTATGTTTTTAGAACATGGTCGGAAAAGGGCCAGAGCAGAAGCGGTACTGTGGTGCTTGAGGAAGCCATGTTGGAGGGACATAGGAGGTTATATTTTTCAAGGTGCTCTGATAGCTGGAAGTGTACAATTTTTTCAAGCAGTTTACTTAGATGGGGAGGAGGGAGTTGGGCCTATAGTTGTCAGGGAGAGGATCACAAGCTTTGAAGATTGGTACCACATTTGCATGTTTCCAGGAGTCTGGCACAGTAGATGTGGAAAAGGCGAGATTGAATATAAAAGTGAGGGGTTTAACAATTATGGGGAGATAAGTTTTAGAAAAGTGGGGTATAGGCCATCACTGCCAGGGCATCCTTTGGCCTGGAGAGACCTCAGGAGTTTGATAGTGATATTTTGCCCAAAAGCCCTGAAATGGAAAGGTGGGGGCAGGGTGGTGGTTGGGGGATTGTTTGGCGGACGTTCTGGTCTTTGGAAGTGGGAGGGGAGTTGTCTGAGATTCAATTCATCTTTATTTTTAAAAGGTGTTATTTTGAATGATCATGCGCCTATACGCTATAATTCAATTAACACATACTAAAATTATACAATCAGCAAAACATAAACCAACTTTAACAAATACAGTCATGAAAGACAAGCTCAAGCAAGTATGTTTTAAAGCCGTTTCAAAACCCTCCACAGTCAGGCAGTCTCCATATCACGGTGGGAGAATTCCACAGGGTGGGGGCTGCAAACTCAAAGCCAAGCCCCAGATGTCTCCACGGACCCTGGGAACCTCTAGCAGTCCTCGTCAGTGGGGCAGAGCGGTCGGAGGGGGCAGTAGGGGTAGAGGAGCTCTTGCAGGTAACCTCGGACCTGTCCATTTAAGGCTTTATAGGTCTGCAACCCACCTTGAAGGTGATCTGCCACCAAACTGGCAGCCAGTGCAGTCCACACAGCACAGGTGTGTCATGGCTGGATCGAGACAACCCAGTCAGCAACCTGGCCGGCCAGTGTTTCCGCACCAGCTGCAAGCAGTGGACATCAACCCCAGCAGCCCTAGGTACAGGGAGTTACAGTAATCAAGGCAGGAGATCACAAAAGCGTGGACCAGAGTTGGAAGATTGTCGGACGGAACAAGGTGCTTAATCTGGGTGATATTCCTCAGATAGTAAAAAGAGGTTTTGACAACGGCTGACACCTGAGAACGAGCATCAGCCTATCATCAAAAATAATGCCCGGATTCTGCACCTGCTCAGACCTGGGTCCATTATCAACACCTCAGTCTTTTCAGGATTGAATCTCAACCAGCTGGTAGTCATCCAGTTCTGGATCTCAGCAAGGCAGTTATTAAACACTGAGACTGCACTATCCTGTTCAAGCACAAAGACAGGTAGAGCTGGGTATCATCTGCATAGCAGTGAAAACTCAGCCCATACCACCTACAGTGTCTCCCAACGGCAGCATGTACAATCGCAACAACATGGGGGATAGACAGAGCCCTGTGGCACCCCACATGGCAGAGAGAATGAGTCAGAGGAATACACCCTGACACCACCCTCTGAGCTCTGCCATTGAGAAAGAATGGAACCATCTGAGGACCATACCAAACAGACCACAGATGAACTGCAGACGCCTACAGCAGCACCCCATGATCCACAGTGTCAAACGCTGCAGAGAGATCAAGAAGAACCAAGATAGAATGGCTTTTCCTATCCCTTGCTATCAGGAGGTCATTGAGCACCTGAACAAGGGCAGTCTTTGTGCTATGCCTCTTCCAAAATCCTGACTGGAGAGGATCATAGATATCATAGATGATTAGATGATTCTCCAGCTGCCTGCGCGACCACCTTCTCAATAACCTTTCCCACAAAGGAAAGGTTAGAGATTGATCTGTAGTTGGCAGGACAACCCGAGTCGAGAAAGGCTTTTTAAGGAGGGATGTCACCACTGCCTCCTTCTTGGAGTCCAGAAACTCACCTGACTTCAACAAGCCTCAGACTACCTCTGCTAGGACCGGCAGATGACATCAACACACCCCACCAGGAGGCAGGTTGGGCCTGGATCCAGACTACAGCAGGTCGGCTGCATACTCTGGTATTGAATCTGCATGACCTCCATGATCTCCAGCGGTCAAAGTCGCACCAACTAGATAGTTGGATAAGTCTGTGAATTTTGCGTAAAAGCATTTGCAGTTTCAGTAGGGTCAGAGATGGACCAGAGGGGATGTAAGTTGAGTTATTTGCCTGCAGGTCTTGGAGTTTAGGAGTGACCCAAAGGAAGCTCAGAAGTTGCGCAGATTAGAAAGGTTGATAGTTTGTTGGTTGAGGTAATATTTGCACTTGAGCGATTTGGCAGTCTGTTTGCAGGTGTTGCGCAGTCGCTCTATAAGCATTCCAGAGTTGGGGAGGGGGTGCCTTGTATGCCTTCCATTTACTATCCCTGTCTTTGATTAGTGCCAGTAGTTCTCGGATAGCCAGTAGCAGCCCCTCTTACCTTTCTGGTTGTGAGGGGAAATGAGTGTCCTGTAGGCAAGAGAGGGTGGAGGAAAAGAAAGTGACCGTGTCAGTGATATTGCTGTGACGGTAGAGGGCAGACCAATTTATTCCCTAACATCTCTGAGGACAGGTTCAGGATCTTGGCAGTCAAACTTTCTGAAAGACAGGAGTTTGTGGAGAGGATGGCTTGATTTGATGGACAGTATAGTGCAGGTTGATGTGTGGTCGCTGATTGAGTCAGACATTGTGCCTGCCTGGAGGATCAGGTCTACCGGTCAGTGGCGACCCAATCAATGAAGGAGTGATTTAGTGAGCGAGCACTGTGTCTGGTAGGGGGAGATAACTTGCTCCAAGTTATGTTCTTTCAGCAGATTTAGTGAGTCTGGTGCAGGGGCATCTAACCAGTTAAGGTTGAAATCTCGATTGCAATGGTGTCTCTTTAGGGTACGGTGTGCCCTATACCATCTAGGAAATTAGATAGGCCTGGTATTCCTCCCGATGGGGGGTTGTAACAACAACCTAGGTAGAGTTTTTGGAATCACCCAGGATTATCTCACCGAGGAGCCACTTGCTCGGGAGGTGGGGATTGAGCAGCTCATTGTGGTGGCAGTGATGTGGTCTTGTACATAGTGCCACACCCACCCCCTTCCTGGTCTGTCTAGGTATAGGAGGGAGTACCCAGAAAGTTGAAATGTGGAGTCAGAGTGATATGGTTTTAACCGGTCTCAGAGAGACCTAACACCTGTGGTTTGTACAGGGATACCCATGCCTCAAGCTAAGGGAACTCTGATGGGAAGCTACAGACATTCAAGTGGGCAACTCTGAGACCAGATGATCTTGCCCAGGTGGTGGTGGTGTGATTGATGTGGGTGTTGTGGGACCTGGGCTGCTTTCAACATCGCCGGAAAGGAGAGGACAGATTGGGAGCCAATGGGGGACTGGAGAGTAAGGAGTGCACAAATAGGCCAAGTAGGCAACGCTCATAGCTTGACAGCAATGCCAACAGTGTTTGGCTTATGAGAATAAATTGTGCCTGGCCACAATAATTGGGGAACAGGGGTTCTGTCTTGAGTAGGAGGGTGGAGCGTAGGTTTAGTTGATCCATAATAAGTATTGAGGCACAGAAGTCAGTTGCCAATAGCAGGCTAGTCATAGAGGCTAGCACCAGGAGAGGGCCAGGCATATCAGGAACTACTACTTGTTATGTAAGCATGCAGCACAACAAGGGTGTGCGCTAATGTGGATTAATGCACATCTCGAGGCGGTGTGAGGCATGAGGGAGCAGCTCGTGTGTCCTCACAGCCCCGGTGCGTTAATCCACATTATCAGCACACCCTGAGTGCTAACGCGCTATTAATGGGGTGTATGTTGAAACAGCCAAAAAAAAGTGTTTAAAAGGCACTGTATCGCGCCACCTTGCAAAAATACTCTAAGAAAAAACACGTGTTTGCAGTTATGCACTAGACATGTCACAGACACAGTGCTGACATAATCTGTGACATTTCCTGTGCATAACATCCTCTGGTACCATGCATAGGAGATGTCATTCATCCCCTATGTTGTCTGTCTGCTAGCTGTACTCACACTCTCTCTAGTCACTGCTGACAGAAAGTTGGTTGCATGGAGCCACTGACATTTTCGGGGTCAAGAAGCAGAGTGCAATGGTGGCACAGGTGTCTCCAAAGTGAACATTTCTACGTGTCAAGCAGTCCGGTTTCTGTCTTAACCCCTGGTGTTCTGCACAGATATTAAGCACGTTCACTTTTCCCTGCAATGAAAGCCATTGATTCATGACATCGGCTTCTCGTACAGAGGATAGTGCAACACTTTTAAATTAAACACTCGCTCTTTCTCTTTTACAGACTGTGCTGCTCTGTGTTTGTTTCTGCCTCCCAATGCTAGGGTCCTCTAAGTGGAGTTCACATACTTGCAAGACACCTCCTCTCTCTCTCTGGGCACACAAGAGCACATATTTGTTTCCGGAAGGTGGGATTATCTCTTATCCTGATGACTGCAGTGTGCCATTGCTTCTAACTCAGCTGTGTCTCTCTGAGGAGATGGGATTTGGACTACTGGCAGCAGTCACAGTGCAGAACTTAGTGGATCAGCAGCGACAGTCCCCCCAACATCCCCCCAACAGAAACCATCTATGGAGACGCTGACCACAGCACACTGTCACAACTCTGCCACCTGCTACATGCTGTGCAGGACACATCTCTGTGTAAATTATTAACTGCCACACGAGGTACAGTTCAAACTCCTCCTGCACTGTGGCCAGGGTAGGACATCCGCAGGTGGTGTGGCTCCATGACATCACCTTCATAATGGTAGTTTGCCACTACTGTGGCAGTGTATAGTACTTTACTCATCATGCCGGGTGGTCATTGTGGGATGCAGTCACCGCAGGATACCATCAGATGCATGTGTTGTATACTGCACTGTGGCAGCTTCCCGATGCCTGCACAGCCAGCATATTTGACAGCAGTTTTGCTGTTACAAATTCTGGAGTGCCACAACACCAGTAGCTGCCAGGTTCAATATTGTCTGGGGACTGAGCACGACAACGTCTCACCACAGATGTGGTACACAGACAATGCTGTATTGATAAACCCATACTGCAAATGGCGGCTTTGTTTTTCCTACCTGGCCTGAGAAACGGGACTGTTCTGCTCCTTGATCCCTACTTTGGTGGACCTTATCACCCTGACAGTGCTTATAATGTGGGTTAACGCACTGTCAGGTGATTGCCAATATCCAGTGAGAATACTCTCTCAGGAGCCCTGTGTAATAAGTCCTGTTAGCCCACTTTTCACTTCCCTTTGCCACAACATCTATGTAGTATAAGATCTTATTAAACCCCTCTTCACTGCAATACAGTTTCCGTCATGTCGCTTCAGTATTAGGAACCCCCGTATCACTATAAAGGAAAAAGCAATCCATTATTAACTGAAATAGATCACTTAACAGCTTGTAGTCCCAGACTCTGGCAATGTACTCACAGTCAGTCTTTCCTTATTGAGCCAGCATAAACAGAGTCATTTGACAACAGGTTTCTGTTTTCATTGAGTTAAAGTTCCCATAAAGTGAGAACAAAGTTTTGAAAAAAAAGGGGTGGGAGTCATCCTGAAGCCCACCACCATTAGTTGAATCTCTTGTTAATCTTACTGTGGGGGCAGTGCCTTCAGGTCACCTGCCCTACCTTCTGCTTCGTGTCAACTTGTCCTGTACTAGCTGCAGTATGTTCAAAATTTCTTCATGGTCTGGGAGGTTGCCTTCTGCCCTGTAGCCGGATCTGCTGCGGTCATACCATAAATCCCTCACTCCATGGGGACCTGGGGCCCTATATCTGAGCCTTGCTTCTCGCTTCTACAGAGATTCCATGGTTCTTCAAAGCTGTCACATCTTCTGCTGGGGTGTGCTGGGATGCACATGGTAGGAGTCTGAAATGTAATTTGTTTGCTTCTCAGTGCCCTTAATATGTCCCAGTACTGTATCCATTTTCTCTGTATTTCAGAGGATAGTCCTGGTCGACAAAGAGCTGGGTTCTACTGTATGTAATGTCTTTTTGCCAGGCTAGTTTCAGGACTTTTCCTTGGTCCTGTGACTGGCAAATTTCATCAGTATTGGTCATGGCAGCCTAAGGGTCTGAAGGTTTGGGCAGAAGTGCTAGTGAGCACATTCGATTCTGAGAGCCATATTTGGGGAGGGCTAAACATATCATTTAGCAGATTACCAAGAAGTCGCACCTGTGGCCAGTCTCATTTCCTCTGGCAGACCAGTCAGTTGCAGATTGTCCCGCCTAGATCTCACCTCAAGATCTGTACACTTCTCTTGAAGCACCTCAATGTAGTGCAAAAGGGAATCAAGAGCCACCTTGAGCTGTGTGGTGCCATCTTCAACTAAGCCATCCCACTGTTCAGTTTCCTTCACTCACCTCTCAACTATGGTAGACCACTCATTTAGCTGCCTGAATTCTTGTTTATTCTCCCTTCTGGATACTTTAATCTCTTGAAAGCAGTCTGATTAGTTGCATGTCAGTTGCTTACCTTCTCAGTCAGTATCATAGCTTGGGGCTTAGAAGCTTGCTGGGAGACACTTCTGCTCTGGTCTGCTCTGCCATCTCGAAATCTTTCTCCATCACGGGACATATGTGCTTTTTGAGATCAGGAATATCTTCTCCTATCTCCCCTCAGTTTTAGATGGCATTGGAGGCAGTTTGTTTGTGAGTTTAACTTACAAGGAAAGTTAAAATGGTAGGAGGAAGGGCACCCTAAATCTTAAGCTGCTAGCTGGGCTGTAATGTCACTGAAAGTCATTTCCTGTTGACTAAATTCAGATCAGCCAATCAGTTAATGAATCCATCATTCAGTCCATCCAATCAATCAAGTAAAGTGACAAAGCCCAATACCTACATTGATCGCAGCCTAATGTGTGTTTTTTTTGCATGCTGTTTTGTGACATACCTGCTGCTTAAGTAGATACCGTAACTTAAAAATTATAGTCAGAAAATCTAAGGATACATCATGTAAAGTTCATCGAAGGCAAAACACTGCAACCCATTAAAACCTTTTTCATGCAATATATTACACTCTTAAATCTGAGTAGCCTCAAACACCAAGAGAAGGCTCAGATTGGGGGTGGACTAGTTATTACTATAGTCAGCTAACCGTGAATGCCCAGCCTAAGCAGAAACCTTTCCTAGCTAATGCAAAGGGCAGTGGGTAAAAAAGCTTCTTGACATGAAATCTGTGTACAGAAGAAAGCAGTGAGGGTGATTAAATAAACATTTCACCATGTAAGAGTTAACTACAGTGTATCATTTCACAGTCAGGGAGATTAAATATTAGCCAGTATCCTGATACAGCGAGCCACACCGTTCTTGTTCTGTTCAAACACAGAAAAGATTATATCCTACTTCACTGATAAGATAATTAGCTTAGCAGGTCAGTTGCGTAGTAGGGATGTATTACTCACATCTGAAGTCTGCCAGAAGCCTTATTGCAAAGCATTATGGACTCTGATCAGTTTGAACAGTGCAGCTCTTCGAGGATATCTCCTCCATAGAGCCACACACACTGGACTGTAAGCCCATCGACATCAGGACCCCTGCAGAAGACATTTCACAGCTGGGGTGACCAACATTGCACAGCCTAGCCACCTTTGCATACCTGACAGTTGGAATGTCCAAAGCTGGATCCCGCGATATAACATGGTCCATTTCTTAGGTAAGCAATAACAAAAGGCAGGGGTGTAATGGTGATGCAGTGATAACCATATGCCCTTGTGTTGCCAGCCATCTCTGCAACTCTGGCTCCTGTTCTCTGCCCTATCCCCAGTGAAATCCTCTGCTGGTCAAGTTCGTTCCTCCTTCTGTTTCCCTAGCCGTGGGGCTCTCTCCCTTACTGTTTGCGCCATGTCCTCCCCTTCTGTCACTCTCTCAGATCACTTCTCCATGACTTCTCCACTCAGTCGTGCAGCTGCCCCTGATACTGGGCCCCAGGCTGTTGCCCGACACTCTTCAGTCTCTGCTGCCCTTCATCCTCCATCCTCATTAGTGCAGCTCCCTCTTTCACCCTCCTAAATTGCAATCCCTACTCCCACCCTTAACCTATATTGCATATTGCACTCTTCTAAGTGTTCTCCCAAGCACTTCATTCTTTGTAATGTACCACCAACACAGTATCTTGCACAGTTGTTCATTGTTGATTTTGTTGCTTATTGCCCTTAAGTGTATTATTATATTATTCGCACTTCTGTACCTCATTATTTCCATTCTGTTTATCTTCTCTGCCCCCCGACACATCTGGAAATGAGCTGATGCCAGCTCAGACTTTCCTGCTAAAACTTTGAAAATGAATCAATAAAGAAATAACTCTTGGAAGTCTGGTTATTTAGGGTTAAGTAACAAATGACAGGTTGTACATTCCTGGGAGATAATGGATGATCCAGAGGTTGAATTCACTCCTCATGATAAGAAAGCACGAGGCATTAGCATGGCGGACTCCATGAGGAAGCCACTCCCTAAAATTTGATTTAAAAAAATAAATTAGCCTATTTTGACCAATAATTTATTTATTTACTTATTTATTAAATTTATTTATTTGCTTACCGGATAGGCAACACTGATCCAAAGGACCGGCTTGATGCGTGACCCGTTATAGGTAAGCCCCCATGCACTTTTAATCTACAGTCTCCTTACCATGTTAGCCATTGCACTCCAGAATGTCATTCAGTCCCTTTGAGTGTATTCTCTCCTGTACTATAAAACATAGAATTTGATGGCTAATAAGGACGGCTTGGCCCAGCCAGTCTTCCCATTTTCTCCTATCTACAGTGTCACTGCAGATCCTACTTGATCTCTGGCCCAGTCTCCTTCCTTTCCCCAAGATTTCCTTATGCCTATACAATGCATTCTTGAACCCCACCACTGTTTTCATCCCCACCACCTCTCCCGGAAGGATGTTCCAGGAATCCACCACTCTTTCTGTAAAGAAGTATTTCCTCTCATCTCTCCTGAATCTGCTGCCCTTCAGCTTCATAGCATGTCCCTTGTTCTTGAGCATCTGTTTTTCTGAAAATAATTCCCTCCTATACCTTATTTACTCCTGTGAGGTATTTAAAGGTCTCAGTCATATCCTCTCCTTTCCAGGGTGTACATATTGAGGTTCTTAAGTCTCCCTCATAGGGCTTTTGATATAGACCCTGCACCATGTTAGTTGCCATCCTCTGGCCAGCCTCTGCTAAGTCTGTGTCCTTCAGGAGATGTAGTCTCCAGAACTGGACATAGTACTCTGTATGGGTTTTACCAGCAGTCTATACAGAGTCAACACCATCTCCCTTTTTCTGCTGGTGATACCCCTCCCTATGACCCCAGCATCCACTAGTCCTCCCAACGCCTTGTCTGCCTGGCCACCTTTAGATTATAAGATATGATTACCCTCAGGTCTGTCTCCTGCTTGGTGGTCATCAGTACCACTCCACCCATTTTGTACTCCACCCCTAGGTTTTGTGCACCAAGTGTATTATTTTGCACTTTTCGTGTTACACCCAGCTGCCATGCCTTTGACCACTTCTCAACTTTTCTCAGGTCTCTGCTCATCCCCCCAAGAATGTCCACCCTACTGCAGATTCTGAAGTCATCCGCAAAGAGGCAGATCTTTCCTTCCAGCTCCTCTGCAGTGTCACTTGTAAAGACTTTAAAGAGGACCTGTCCCAGCACTGATCCTTGAGGCACCCTGCCAATCATCCTACCTCCCTTCCTTGGAGTGAGCTCCATTTACCATTGCCCTCTGTTGCCTATGCCGAACCAATTCTTGTCCAGTTTATTACCTTTGGACCCACTCCTAAGCTACCCAGCTTGCTTACTAGTCTTCTGTGGGGAACGGTGCTGAAGCCTTACTGAGGGTCTCAGTTCGTGGGACCCAGTTAAGACCCAAACACCAGGGTATTGTGTTCTATGTTATGTTGCTCAGTTGGCACAACTAGGTTTTCTACTCCCTAGGTCTCCCTCCTTGTAGTTAACACTGGTCATCTTGTCATCGGGGCCCAGGGCCCCAACCACTACTGAACTCAGTACTCTGTCAGCAAGGTTTGACCAGGAGAGATGATGACACATTGTATTGGACAAGAACACTTCTAACAGTCGGGGATGGGAACCTTCCACATCTTTATCCTAATACTCCCTATGGCCTTACACTTTAAAATAATTTTTCACAATGTCAATCTAGCCAAGACCAATCGAGCGGCTGAATAAAATACCACCCTGCTCTCCTATTACAAGAAACCCACTTTAACAGGACTGAACAGTAAAAACTCCTTAAATCTGGTTATGAACAAGGCATACAATCAGCATCTAAGAAAGGACAGCACAGAGGGTGGCAATTTTAATTCCAAATAATGTACTGTTCCATGTTGAAACCATGACTACAGATGAGGGCCAGCTAGCACTGATCACGGGTACCCTTTAGAGCAACCCCTCACAGTCTGTAATGATGCCTCTTCAGTACAACAGCTGATAGATTCAGTCTTAACCCACCACATAGGGACACTTTTGAAAGAGGAGACTACAGTTGCCTCCTGAATCCTTTGGCAGACTCCACAGATCCTAGCCCGACCCATCTACTCTGGGCCAACTACACTACGGAAACTACGTAAAGGAGTACTGCACCCTCATATCTTGTAAATGCTGTTTGTTTCCTTTAACGGACAACTCTTTTCACATAGCTGTTGGGCATATACAATATGTGTTTGCTTTAGTTTATTTTCACTGTTCATACCAGCCCCTGTAACTAGTCTGTGGGTTTCCATTTTCTGGTTGTTGAACTTTCATTGTCCCTGAGAACTGCATTAGCGTATGAGAACATGATACCACAGCACCTATTTACACCATGTATCTCTATGCTGAAAGTACACGATCGAAGAAAAGAAGTCAGCACCCAGTCAGGACATTTAAATACTTATGCAAATTAAAGAGCTGGTGCATTGTGCAATAAAACAAGCATTTGTCAATGCCGAATGTTGCTTGCTGGCATTGGCAGTGGTAGTGTAGAAGTTACAGAGCTGCGTAATAGGAATGGCAGTGAAGTATTGAACTGAAGCCAACCCCACCACCACCCTGCAGAGGTGACAGGCATTGGGGTGTGCATTTGGGTCATCAGGCATAACAACCCGCCATTTCACCACACCCCACCCTGCAGACACTGACAAGTGTCACGGTGTTCCTAGGGTCTTTGGCCCTTATCGCACCCATTTCATTAGGAAATATGGTGAGATAGGTGCGATATAGGAGAATGGGGTGAACTTAGGGGTCGAAGAGTCCAAGGCATACCTCGATTCTCTCACTGGCTGCAAGGTGTGGAATGGTATGAGCATTACAGGCAAGAATCCCAAGTCACACCCTGATGCCTGTCATTCTCTACAGGGTTGGACGTTATGGTTGGAAACCCTAATACCTCAGGCATTCGTTGGTATTTTCACTCCAAATTTTCAACATGTTTTTTGTGACCCCACCTCATGAACAGGGGAATATCAGTTTGTTAGCAAGCTGCTTATGCACAGCGACTAGGCATTTAGCACCACAGGTGCAAAAACATTCCAAACAGGATGTAAAAATGACAGCTGTACTGTTCATGGGGAGGTGTAAAAATGGCAATGTTGCAAATCTGCAGTAAAAATATTAAAAAAATGGTGAAATCACGGCGTACATAGAAACTGTGCAAGCATACCGTAATACAATTAGGTTGGGGATTTTTACAGCAGATTGTCAACTCAGGCATTTTGGTGCTTCCGATCATGAACAGTGTCACTGTGATTTTCTTTATCTGTGCGAACAATGATTTCCCACAGCAACCATGTATCTCTGTGCTGAAAGTGTGAAAACACACTTCAGCCATGTTGTGAAAAATGACAGCTGTACTGTTCATAAGGAAGTGTGGAAAAATGCCACTGGTGAAAATCTGGACTGAAAATATTACAAGTCATGAACTTACGGGGTGCGTGAGCTGCGCAATGCTTACTCGTAACACAGTCATTTTATGGCCTTTTGTCACCAAATTTTCAACATAGCCATTTTAAGACCTGCTGCTCTGAACAGTGTAACTGTGATTTTCTTAATCTGTCCTAATCATTGCTTTGTACACACCAACAGCACAATAAGCGCTACATGTGAAGAAACACATTTTGGGCACATATGAAAAATGGCAGCTGTACTGTTCGTAAGAAGTGTAATAAAATGGCAATGTTGAAAATCTGGAGTGAAAATATTAAATTGCAAACTTACGAGCATGCATAGGAACTGAACGCGACACTCGTAAAACAGTCATTTTAGGAATTTTTCACCAAATTTTCAACATAGCCATTTTAAGACCTCTGCTCATGAACAGTGTCACTGTGATTTGCTTAATGTGTCCCATACATTGATTTTGCACATCGACTGCCCACTGTGCGCTACATGGGCAGAAACACATTTTGGGCAAGATGTGAAAAATGACAGCTGTACTGCTCAAAAGGAGGTGTGGTAAATGGCAATGTTGAAAATCTGGAGTGAAAATATTGAAATAGTGAACTTACAGGCGTCGTAGAACAACTGGCAACACACTCATAAAACAGTCATTTTTGGATTTTTTCACCAGATTTTCAACATAGCCATTTTAAGACCTCAGCTCATGAATGGTGTCACTGGGATTTTCTTAATTTGTCCTGTACATTGATCTCGCACACCGACTGCGCCATTGTCGTTACATGGGCAGAAACACATTTTGGGCAAGATGTAAAAAATGACAACTGTACTGCTCATAAGGAGGTGTGGTAAAATGGCAATGTTGAAAATGTGGATGAAATATTGAAATTCGCGAACTTACGAGCCTGCGTGGGGCAGTGCATGCGCTCGTAAAACAGTCATTTTGATTTGTGCGCAAAATTTTCAACATGGGGTTTTGGGACCCTTCTCATGAACGATGTCACTGTCATGGCATTATTCGGGCCCGAAGGGTGATTTTGCAAAAATGCCTGAGATATGCAATAAAGTTGAAAAACCCTATCTAGCCCATTATACAGTTTACTGGCATTTCCTCAGTTCGCGGTCGGCTTTGAAGAGTGCAGACGTGTTCCCGGTCCACCGAAGATCATCACGCCAGCGCTCCGGAGGTAAGTATGGGGTGGGGTGTGTGGGGAGGCAGGGTGCGCAGTGGGTGGGTGCGGGTTGTGGGGGGCTGGGAGAAGCGCCATGGGACTGTTTTATTTTGCAGGTTAAAAAAGCGATGTGGGACGTTTGCCATGCTGGGGTGGGCTCCCAGCGTGGCACAAGGCAACTGGGGGCCGATGGAGCCGACAGGGATTGGGCATCCCTGTCAGCCATATGATTAGTTGCCACGCTGAGGTGGGCTCCAGCGTGGCACCCAGTACGGGAGGGTGAGGACAGTGGAGCCGGCGAGGTTGGGCACCCCGTCGGCTGTTCTATCAGTTGCCACGCTGGGTGGGCACCCAGCGTGGCATGTGGAAGCTGGGGGCGGCTGCACAAGCGGCGGGATTAGGCACCCCGTCGGCTATACGTGTGCTGGGGGAGGAGCAGCATGCAATATGCATGCGTTTCTGTGTGTGTGTGTGTGTGTGTGTGTGTGTGTGTGGGGGGCTGCGCGATGGCAGGTGATATCTTATCGCTGCTCACTGAAGCGTAGCTCCCTTTCAACTGTATGCCACTGCATTTGGAGCTTGTCATAGACAGCTCCAGCATGCATTGGCTTACAGGGCTGTGCCTGCCAACACACTGACTGAATTGGAGGAGGAGGTGACACACCTCCGAAATCTCGGATGATGGCACTATGTTTCTTGCACATGCGTGCAAGCAAACATAAAAATGGCTGTTATACAAGGAACATAAAACTCTTACATTTGCTCAGCTTTCGCTAGGCTTCATCAGAGATACAGCCAACTAATGTTAAAATCAAAAAGCTGAACAGAAAAAGTTTATTCAGGACGAGGAGGATTACAGGCTAAACAGAGTATTTGATTGAAACGGAGTAACAAGACTGATACAGTGAACGGTAACCAGGCAGCTTCTAGCAGTGAATCAGATGCAGTTAAATCAGTTTTAAAAATACTGGGACTGATGCAACTTTCCTGGACTATACGCAGGTCCAAGTGATGCTGATAGCAACCCTGAAGATTTTCCAGATTGCAGACTACAACACCCCTCGAGTTTCACAACACTAGTCTCCCCACAGGTACAGTCTGAGAAAACAAGGTTTCAGGACGACAACATCAGGAAGGAAGACGGGGGGTGCAGGCGGGAAGAGGTTGAGGGAATTACAGATATTAAATGGAGTCCCCAGGTCCCTCAAACCTCAACTGTTATTAATATTTCAAGCCATGTTCTTATGAGGATCAGGAAGCAGTATTGAACAAAGATTTGTCATTTTCTTTTACCACTGAGTTAAACCAGTTTGAAACTGTTGTGGACCTGCATCATTTTGCTCAAAACTAATATTAAGAACAATATATGGTCTGGCGGTGGCGCTGAGGGTTGAAGCTGGATGCCACACCTGCGCCACGCCCGGTGACCCGGGTTCGGAACGAGCCTGGATCGCTGGGGAGTCGGCAGGGAGGGAAGGGATTGAGCGCCTGGAGGACCACCCTCCTTCCTTGGGGATTCAGGGATGAAATCCGGCACCACAGTGACCTCAGTGAGACCGAGGTGTACTGCATCGCCTGGGCTCAAGAAGAGGGCTGTGGAGCCACGGCAAGATGTTCCCTGGCATCACTGAACATCAAGGCCCATCGGGGAGGGAGGGAGGGCATAAAGAGGAAATAACTCTCATCCCCAGTAGGCGAAGGTGTCTCCTACACGGACCACACTCCGCATATGGGCTTGGCTCTCGGGCTTCCCTTGTCTCTCTCTGGCCAGTGTCTCTACACTATAAAGAAAGAGCCCTGGGTGGGGCGGCCCTTCCCTGGAGGGTAGACCCAGGGGATGCCCAGTACTGAGAGGAGCCCAGCCGACTCGAGCCACATTGGGAGGTAGAGGACTGTGGAACAGGAGGTTGCTGTAGAGAGTTCGGAGGTAAGGGGCAGGGAAAAATAGAGTTTAAAAAAAAAAAAAAGAACAGTATATGGAACTGAGTGTGAAAATGATAATGAGTCACAACAAGTTGATAATGCCAGGGTCTATGTGCAATTAAGGACTAAGTAGACTTATTGCCCAACACAAAGTCCTGCACTGACATTATTTATAAAAAGTATGAACTTGCTATAGATAGTATGCTAAAAACATCAAACCACTTTTTTATAATAACTGTAGCAGAAATGAACGATTAGCTCTGAAAGAATTTGGCAGACGACCCAGAATTGGTAATCAGATGTGCCAATGGGACGGGGCATTGTTCTAATGGATAGACACAAATATATTGCTATAATAGATAGGCAATTGACAGACAAGAAATGTTATAGCAAATTGCCTTATAACATTACTAAGGAATTAAAAACAGAAATGAATTGTGTACTAGAGGAGGCATATATTTTAGGCTACATTTCAGATAGTCAGTATAAAGGTTTAACTGTGAAACTTCCAGTTGTGCCTACAATATATTGTTTGCCTAAGATACCAAGGACTGTGTGAGCCCCCGTGAGGCCGATTAAATCTGGGACAGGCTGGCTCACAGAATCCTTGTCATGATTTGTTGATGCTTATTTACAGATAATAGTTCAGAATTTGTCATCTTATTTAAAGACTACACATTATTAATATTTTGGAGGATATTGAGATACAACGTGAATGGTTTTTGGAACATTGGATGTGAAGCATTATATTCAAATGTCCCCACCAGGGTGGAGTGGAAGCTATGCAAGATTTTCTCAGTGAGTGTAATGAGCAGGACAGCTCCTACTGAGTTGTTGGTTCATTTAGCAGAACTGGTGCAACATCTAATATTTTCTTGTTCCAGGGTTCCTATTACAAACAGATATATGGTGCAGCAATGGGGTAACTATGGCCCTAGTTTTGCTAATTTATATGCTGGCAAATGGGAAAATGAGTGGGTGAGGAATGCGCCACAACCATATTTTCACTCTGTGGATTTGTAGGCGCCTTTTTATTGATGATATTATAATAATTTGGAAAGGAACAAGAGAGTTAGTTTTGAATTTGTTGACTGGTTACATACAACAAATGAAAATCTTCATTCAAAGCACATTTGGATGAGATGGAAGTTAATTTCCTGGATTTCGTATCTTTAAAAAGTGTAATGCGGTAACTCTGACACTTCACTATACAAAGCAACAAACAAGAATATATTGCTTTTATCTAGTAGTTTCCATCCAAGGCACGTCCCAGAATATTCTGAAGGGCCAGCTAATTAGAGCTTTGAGAAACTGCACTGAGAGAGCCGATTTTGAAATCGGAGAGATTTGCAGGTACAGCATTTCAGAAAAGGGGTTACAGTGGCATTGTTATAGGGAAGCTGTGGATGCAATTAACAACATGTCTAGGGCAGATACTTTGATACCAAAGCCAGGAATGGATGAAAATATATATCAGGATATTGGCTTTGTGACAAAGTGTAGTACAAGAAAGAACAGAATTGAGGAGATCCTTACTAATAAGTGGGGTATCTTATTGACAGACGAAAGTTACAAAATGTGTGGGGAGAGACCCAGGATGGTCCTTAAATGGGCACATACTATAAAACATAAGGTAGTGAAATCATATTTACCCCAAGAAAAACAGAACGACTATGGTCTGTTAATCCACCAAGTAGGGACTAAGAAATGTGGCAAATGTAAATTCTGCCTATGTGAAAACTACTAATGAATTTGAAAATCCTGTTACAAAACACACATTTAAAATCAGATTTGATTTTATGTAATGCCAGCGGTAGTATATTTGTTAGTGTTCATGTGTTTCTATTACATTGATCGCACAAGCAGAGAGTTTAAAGCAAGGATAGAGGAACAACTGGAGCATTGGAGCACAAAGATATGACACCTATGCTATAGTTAGACACGTGGAAAGCTGCAGAGATAAAAATATACAACATTGGTTACAGTTTACTGGACTTGAAAACAAAGTGTGGGGGCCCAGAGGAGGGAATTTGAAAAAACTCATAGGACAAAGGGAAAGTTTTGGGATTTTGTTCTGTGATCAAGGAAGGCTTGAGGGTTAAGGGACACTGTCAACCTGTTTTACATGATATTATTTCTAGTTAAACTCCACATTTTATGATTGCTTGCCTTCTCAAAATTCATTGATGTTGCTGTTTGTCTGTCGGCTTGTCTAGTAGAACTGAAATGCATGGTAAAGTACATTTATAAACAACTTTATTTTGTGTCAAATCCTGTAACTTATCTTATTAAATACTTCTTGGACATTAGAAACACCTCAGAACAGTGCAGTCACTCATGCTGCAATAGCCTCCTCAACTCCACAGCATACAGTAGCTAGACTGTGTTGGGGATATTCCAAGTACTGGAAAGTTGCAGTGGAAGCTGATCAAGGAATGTAAACAAATATGTTTTGGTGTGGATAATACCAGTAGGGTGGGCAGTCTGTTTTCATTTTTAAAAGAAGAAAAATAATCTGCATCTAACTATAAGCTTCTTCAGCAATCTTTACAGAATGTTGGCAATCATAAAATGTGTTTTTAAACTTGGGACACTGTGAGGCCTAAGGGGTTGACTGTGTCCCTTTAAATGAAAATATACACTTAGCAGCATTTTTATGAAACTATGTGGTGTAAGCCAAATGTAGATAAGGTAAATAAGGAATAACAAATACCACTATGTTTAATACTGTTTATAGCTTGTCTTTTTAAGGAATAAATGTATTATAGGCAGTTAAATGAAATGATCTTTTTAGATTTGGAGTGTTACCATTGACTCTTGTATATAAAGTGTGGCTGTGACATTTGAAGACAGCAATAATTGCTGGGTCTTTTACTGTGTCTGGTTGGAGATAAAGTGAATCCACTTAGATATTTGGTGGGTTTAGGTGTCTCCTAGTGGACAATTAATAATACCTATATAGGGTCAATTATGTTATTCTAACTGTGGTAGAAAGCCCATTGATTTGGTTTGGGCATTCATTAGTACCAATATAGGTTACCATGGTTACAGTTAATAGAATGATTTTCCAGAGTCCCAGCAACCCATTACTAGAATATATTTCTAATGGGTTTGTTTAATCATATTTATTGATTGCTCTTTTTTCACTATTGGCACAAGACTGAAGGTGTATATAAATGTGATGTTAATGTTGGTTGTGTACCTCTGTCGAAGCCTAGCAAAGGCTGGGCAAAATGTAAGAGTTTTATGTCCCTTGTATAACAGCCATTTTTTTATTGCACAATGCACCAGCACTTTAATTTGTAAAAATAAAAGTATTTAACTGTCCCACTGGTGTTGACTTCTTTTCTTTGCTGTGCTATAATTATCAGTATAGCACCAGTCTCATCTTGGTGTGGCGTTCGTTCTGATTTGAAAGTACACATAACCTGAAAAAACTATTCTCTGGAAACACACAGATTGAATGTAATTTAAAGGAAAAAAAACCCTTCATTACAGCTAAGACAGTTTGCAAAGCTAATTGAAGGTAACTGTGGTATTTTACACTTGCTGCAACTTGTTTTGTTGAATTCTAAGTAAAAGACAGGCATACTGTGGAGTCTAAGGATGATGACATATCATGTCCTCTATCAATATCTTTATTTAACCAGGCAAGAGCACCACTGAGCAGGGCTCGTTTACAAGATGGACCTCGTAGTTTAAACAACAAGTCACAATACAACAATTTGGAGTAAGCGTAGCAACATTGGCAACCTATGTACAGTCATTACAAGTGAGAAAGGCATGTCTTGGCACAGTGGTGTACAATAATTTACAAATAGCAATGTAAGGCTTGACACTGAGAACAGAACAAGTCAGCATAATTTACAGGCATGGTACCAAAGTCATATGCTACTACTGCTCTCAGGCACAATGAGATTTCAACAACTGGAAACAGGGACTGGTATGAACAGTGAAATAAACTAAAGCAAACCTATAAAGCCCCAGCAGCGACATGAAAAGAGTAGTCTGTTGACAAGGAAACAAATAACATTTACAAGATATGAGGGTTGGGCCTGGTAGATGTTTGGCCCACCTACACCCAGAGACGAGCAATATTGATTTTACTCAAGCCCACAAAAACATTACTCCAGATTGAACTGTTTCTGTATAAGTGTGAAAAACTTTGGCTGGTTTGCAATGCGCAGCCTGCAAGTGTATCAACCCGTCACAGAATGTTTTTTGGCTTACAGTGGAGCTTTTGCCGAGCAGGTATGTAGACTGCGGCACAACCTACTTGCACATCTGACAGTTATTAGTAAACTAATTAGCTAATTATGAGCTTCATAGTGAAAGAGAAGGCTGTTCATTTTCTGGGCAGTCAGCTAATTGGAAATCTGCCAGGTGATTTTCAGGTAATTGATTAGCTGGTTTGTTTTCCTCAGTGAAAAGGCGACATGACGTTCAGTCTAAGGACTTTGGGCTGAATGCCATTTCGCCTAGTAATTTAGTCTAACAACATTTTCCCTGTAATTTGGTCTTGTAACAAGTTTCATCTAATGACTTTTCCATATCTTATTGTGCCTTTTTCTTTAATGATGCTGTGCGGTAGGTATCGAGGTTCTTTAGGCCACTTGTCGCTGTAGACAAAATGTCTTTAGGCTGAATGGCATAGGCAAAATGGCATTCGACCAAAAGTCGATTAGGCCAAATGTCACGGAGCCATGAAAAGACGATAGCCACAGTCAGCTAATGATCAGGCAGGTAGCTAATCTGGTAATCTCAGTAAAAAACTGTTTTTCTTTTGTGATGCATTAAATGTTGTTATGCATGAAATTACTAGCAGCACTTTGTGTTTCATGTATTAAATATTTTAGTCTTGCTGACAGTTGATGTTCTATTTAAAACTGCAATGTAAAGTTCCTATTGCAAACACTATTGTGCATTAAGGCCCCATATTCAAAGGGTAGCGTTGGCATGAATGTGGTTAGCACTGGCGCTTGGGCAGGGCCATGTTGCAGTGGTCTTTGGTACTGCACAAAATTTGATAAACTCCTCTCCCCTCTTTTCATGCCCTAGATGGCTCAAAACTTGACGCTGTGGATTCCTTTAGATACCTGGATGTTTGACTTGACCCAAACCTAGATTTCTCCTGCCACACAGATTCTATCCATGCCAAGCTCCGGCTCAAGCTTGGTGCCCTGTACCAACACAGGACTGTCTTTCACTCTCAACCCGGAGAAGCTTGTCAACAAATTAATTCTGCCCTCCATTGATCTCACCAGATGTTGTATACAGCGCCGCACCCATATCGCCCTCTCCAAACTAGACCCTCTTTACAATGCCTTCTGTCTCTTGCAACCAACCTTCAATACCATACGCCACTGTTCTCTGTACCAGCCTCTCCTCACCTCACTCACTGGTCATCCTAAGCTCACTGTACCTCCTTCATTTCTAAGTACTGGTTTGGGGCTCTCCCCATCTACCTAACCACTCTCCTGTCCCCTCCGCCAACCCGGGCTACTCTTTTCATTCTCTTGAGCCACGTACTTTCACACCCCTACCACATTTGCAATCAGGCACGTTATCCTTCATTTTAGGCTTCCTGCCCTCTGGAACGATCTCCCCTTTTCTGTCTGCCTGTTGCACACTGCTGCAGCCCTCAAAAACACCTAAAACCCATCTCCTCCCCTCGCTTGCTTCCATCCCACCCTCCTTGAATCTCTTCCCATCTCCCCACTTCGGCTCCCTGATGTCCTCTCCTCCCCCACCCTCCTCACTGTATGGACACCCATTATGCACCCATGCACTCATACCTCTGTCTAAGTCCTTAATCATTGCTTATTCTCATCAGCACTGTGTATAAGACATACCTTCACTAAACTCTTGATACTTATTATACATAGATACATAGATACATAGACAGTGTCGCGAGATAAGGCCTATGGCCCACCCAGTCTGCCATTTGAGCTTGTAAGTTCAGTTTGTTTTCCTGAAGTCTGTTGCACCTTACCCTGACCTCCAGAATTCCTTTATGTCTATCCCATGCATTCTTAAATCCGTGATTGTTTCAGCCCCACCACTTCCTCTGGCAGGGTGTTCCACTTGTCCACCACCCGTTCTGTGAAGAAATTCTTTCTCATGTTTCCTCTGAATCATCCTCCCTCCAACTTCATCCCATGCCCTCTAGTCCTGGAACATCTTTTCAATTAAAATAGTGTTTTCCTGCACCCTGTTCCTCCCTGTAAGATACTTGTATGTCTCTATCATATCCCTCTCTCCCTCCTCTCCTCCAGGAGTACATGTTCAGTTCCTTCAACCTGTCTTCATAGGACTTGTGATGCAATGCATGCACCATCTTTGTTGCCCTCTTCTGAACCTTCTCTACCCTGTCTATGTCCTTACGTGGTATGGTCTCAGAACTGTACACTGTACTCCAGGTGGGGCCTCACTAGTGTCTTGTATAAGCGGAATTATGACCTCCCTTTTCCTGCTGGTAATGCCCCTGCCTATACATCCAGCATCCTATTTGCTTTACCTGCTGCCTTGTCACACTGTTTCCCTACCTTGAGGTCATCAGAGATGATAACCCCAAGATCCCTTTCCTGCTTGGTGCATGCTATATCCTCACCCCCCAACTGATATATTGTGCCAGGGTTTTTGTGCCCCATATGCATTATCTTGCACTTCTTTGCATTGAATTTCAACTGCCAAACCCTGACCATTCTTCAAGTTTCTGCAGGTCTATTGTTGTATATAGGTTGTATATATCCTACTTCTTTTTAGTACCCAGTGCTATGCTATCACTTATGTACAATTTTCTCTCTTATATTTAATATATATATGGGCTACTAGCAATGTTCCTGTACCACATTGTGAACAGTTTGCAAAAACATCATATTTTTTATGTTATTGTTCCTTGTGCTATGCAATCACTATATAACTTTTCTGTATTTCACTATCCTCTCTCGTCGTTTATTTATAGGACACTATTTTTAAAATAGTGATGGATTCATGGAGTTTAGTAAAGCCACAGGCTGGCTTTAAAGAGTGTTTTCACTCGGAACATTATCGGAGAATTTTTTTCTTTTTGTATTATCATTTAGCAGCATGTAGTCCATGGTCATGAGTCATCAGTCATTTAACTTGTATTTTTATTCTCATAATAGGTAGTACCCCAAGTATGAGTAATACGCAGCACAAGATTATCTACATAATTGAATACAAAAAAGTTTAAAAAAGAAAAAGCAAAATAGGATCGACTCACTGTTTAGGGCTGCTCTTGCAGTCGAGGAGGACAAGGACCAGGCCCAGCAGCACGGTACTGCTATACGCCCACTCGCGGTGACACACAGGATGGGAGTGATCCCAGGTTGCTGAGGGGTGGCGGGGAGAGGATAGAGTATCGGATGGACTTCTCTCCTCTTCTGGGAGGGAGGTTTACCTGCTCGCTGCACGACTGTCACCAGGTAGAGGCCTGCAGGATCGTTAAGAGCAGCATGAAGGGAGGGGCTGCAGGACTTCTGTGGTGCATGTGTGCCTCTACATGCATGTGCCAAGATGTGCATCTCAGCAACAGAGGGAAAAAAATAAGGAAGAAAGATGGGGACAGGCTTCAAGAAGCCCTACCTGTGCAGTCATGGCCCGCTCTGCCATTCAGTCGGGCATTCTGGACATGTGTATACCCTGGAGTGGTGATGATGGCCCACTCCTCCATGGCTCTGCTGCAGGAGGAATCTGTGGGGGAACTAGCCCCTGGCTGGCAGTGGTCGGAGATGGCAATGGCTCACGAGGACAAGGCTGATAGCTGCCTGTCCTGCATGGAAGGATAAAACCTTTATGGAAAAAAAGAGGCGAAGGACCTGGGACTCAAACTAGGCAAAGGGTTGAAGGACAAACAATGTGTGGCGCTGTCAAGGAGCCAGCAGAATGCTGGGGTGTATCAAAAGGGTAAAGAGCAGAGCAGAGTAGAGGAAATAATCCTGCCACTTCACAAGGCCCTGATTAGGCGCTATCTGTAGTACGCATACAGTTCTGGTCTCCTGAATACAAAAGGGCTGGCAGTATAGCCTAGAGGTTAGAGTAATGAGCTGTGAATGAGCTTGGTACATCCAGCAGACCTGAGTTTGATTCCACAACCTCCCTCGCATAATGTGTGACTCTGAGCAAGTCACTTAAACTCCCTAGCGCTCCCAGGTCCGGGTCACCCTGAGAACAGGCACTTGTGTCTTGTGGACCTTACCTGGTTACCAAGAATTAAAAAAAAAAAAAAGGACATTGGGAAGTCAAGAGGTTTGTGTCACTGGACCATTAAAATGATCGGGGTATGGGGAATAAAGCTGTGAGGAGAGGCTGGAGGCCCTTAACATGTTCACCCTGGAGAAAAGGAAGCTGAGAAGGGCATGAACTCAGTTGCATACTCAAGGGTATCAACAAGGTCGAACAGTCAAAGATGTGTGACTTGGTGCCCTTGGCAGGACACAGAGGCACTCTAACACTCAGGAGTGGTAAATACAGGTGTAGTGTTAGGAGAAGTGCTTTTTCTCCCAGAGGGTGGTGCATCAATAGACAACCGACCAGAGAAAACAGTGGACATGAAGACAGCACAGGCCTTTAAGGTAAGCCTGGACAAATTTCTGATTACCAAGGGAATCAGCTGGTACCATTGGTAGTAAGTAGGCAAGGAATCCTTACAGATGGATAACTGTTTGCTGAGCTTGTTTTGTCCCTGCTTATTAAGCTGGTGGGGGAGGTGGTGGGCAGAAATGATGGGCCTAGGGTCCCTACCAACCCTATGTTACTATGTATGCTACAAGGCTAAAATTGTTATAAAGATATTTCAAATTATTTAGTAACACAACACTATGAACCCATTTTCCCTCACTGGGTAGTCATGGGCTACTTATTCCCACTACCAGTCAGTCAGGTGCAGTAGCTGAAGTGAGTTCATGGCTAAGAGTCGGCTGACGAGGCTGGCCTGGGGGTGGAGCCTGCTATCAAACTGGGTAGACATACGTAAGAGAGCTCTCTACTTAGCTGCCAAAATAGATAAAAATGATTTTCAACATAATATAAAACTTTTGAACAGCATTTTTGAACTCCTACATTGAGCTGCACATTTCGAGATGACACTTGCAGCAATGAGCAGAAATACGAGAGGTGGAAATACTGGAGGCGGAGCTCACCAGAAACCCCCAGGCTGAAGAGAATAGAGAGCACTGACCATGACTATAGCACAAATTCCACTTAGCAATCAGATGCAGCTCTGCTAAAATTGATCCAAACCATAGGCACAAAGCTCAGATTTCTAGGAGGAAAAGTTACCCTACTAGATACAGAAGTCTCCAGTGACTATCAGGAGGGTAAAGCAGTGACTGACACAGCCCTCACCACTGTGACAGGGTTAAGTAAAGTAAAACACGGTGCTGAGGCACAGACTAGAGCACTTAGAAAACCATGTGAGGCAGGGCTGCAAATGAAAGGATGCAGGCATGCTGGAGGGTGCAGAGGAGGAGACATAAAGGCTTTATTCAAACTTGGCTCTGTGACCATCTGCAGCTGGACACTGTCAAAAATATGGGAGTGGGGGCATTGTGGATACCTTGGACATAAGGAAAAGTGGTAACTAGAGAGGCATACTGTACTTGTCATGAGAGTCGGGGTGGGGCTATAACCTGCAGGCCTTGAATGACAAAACAAATTGACTGTTTACAGAAGTTAAGTAACTGGTCAGAAGTTGGCTAACTGCTATCTGACTAACCTTGTACATGCTTGCCAATACTTTTCAAAGTGACTGGGTTTGTGGCTAATATCAGTCTGTTATTCTTAATGTCCTGTGTTTTCCGTCTCTTCTCCATGTTTTCGTCAGCTGAAAAGGCAGAACAAGTGGTCTTTTAGCAAATGTCTGTCTTACTCCATGGATTAACAGGTGGAGGAGTGCCTTAACCTGTATGGCTGCTACTTGGCCTGGGGCCACATCCTATGCTTTCCGTGAGGCTAACATCTCAGCTGCACTTCAGGCCAGAATATGATTTATTCTTTTACATTATTCTCTAGGTGCCTGTATAATGGAATCTGAAAACCAGGATTTCTCGAATGGTTTCTTCAGGCAGCAAGACGACCTCTTCATAGAGGTGACTACGCGGAGGAGAGAGCCTGTTTTCAGTAGCTGAGCACTCCTACAGTGGCCCAGAAAAAGTGATTGAGGACTGGATCCTAAGTGGGAGCAGTGTAAGTACAGTGCCAGCAGTTTTCCCTCGGCAAAGTGAATGGCAAGAGCAGGGGAGCAACAAAGGCATGAAACACAGTGTCTGAATCTGGGTTTTAAATTAGTTTTGCCCTGCTTGTGCACCAGTGTATGCCTCCTGACAAGCATCCCAATGTTCACGTCACCAAGGCTACAATCTCCCTTTAGCTGTGAGTGGTTGCTTCCACAGCTGCTGCCAGTGTTGCTCCTTGGCCTGCTGGGAAGGGGTGTACAACCCACAAGTGACCCACGCCCTTCCTTCATCCACCCCTAGATCTGCCTTGTTGCTAATATATTTTATTTTTAATTTAAAAATTTGACTGCAGCAGCAAAACATGCTGCCAATGGGGACACTGAGGTTCCTGCTCAAGGCCTGAAATCTCATGCTGGGCATATGGGGGTGGGTGCCACAAACTGGATGCAGCTCAGTTCCCAGTGAGGGAGGGATGGGCAGATGGACATTTGTGCACCCACTGATGACAAATTACGAAGCAGTTTTGACAAGCAAGACAGTTGCACTCTCAGTGGGGGCCAACCCGGGGCACCAACATCGGGGCAGGTGACATGCAGAGGAGTTCAAATGGATAGATTGGCTGATAAATGATAATAAAGACTTTATTTATACTGTGGCTCTGACTGTTATCTGTAGGGCAGAAGGCACCCATGTGACCCATCGAGACTACCGTCTCACTACATAGTCATAGTATACATTAATTCTCCCATTAGCTATGTACTTATTGAGCTCTGCCTTAGTTTCTTGTTTTAGCAATGACTATTGTTGTGGATAATGAGTTCAGACATTAGCAATCCTTGGTAGAAAAGTTTTCTCTTCTCTGTCTCAAACTGTTTCTTTTCATTTGTTTGTTATGTCTTTGTAAGGTTTGCTCATGGGCTGTAAATTCAAGGTTCATGCTTATCGTGAGCTCACTGTCTCTGACAATGTCATATAATAAAAAGGTCATTCCTGATTCTCCTTGTTTCCAAATTAGCATGTATAAATTATTATTATCTGTTCATGCCACCTTAGCACAGTAGTAGAGTTACTGTTGGCGATGCTATCAACCAGCTTCTGGAACAAGCCTGTGTCATCAGGGGCCAGTTGGGGAAAAGGACTGCGTGACCAGAGGATCTTTCCTCCGGGGATGGAGGCCATAATCCTTGCTGCGGTACTGCCACCTGGTGACCACAGCTGTCAGTGCACCTGGAGCACTGAGTGGGAGGGAAAATGTTGGCTGTGTACCCTGCAGTATGCACGCTATATGTGCGCATACACATTAGCCCCCCTGCATGCTAACGTCTTTGAGGAAGGGGAGAAAAAATGGAAAACAGCCCTGGTTCCAGCTTCCTGGAGACCCTGGCATATCTGTGCTGGCTCCTGTCACTTCACCTGCTGCCTGATGTTGTGCACGTGTGAGGTAGTCTTCCCTACCCAGTACCATGCCCGAGGCTAAACTGAGGGCTTCTTGGGGGCTGGCAGATGCAATGATGTTGGGGCTAGAGGGATGCACCTGATGATTCCAGGGGAGCTGATGCTGGAGAAGGGGAGCATAAAATAGAAATAAAAAATTAACCTTCTGCTTGTCCATTTCAACTGGGAATGTTTAGCTGTTTACACATTTGTTTTCCCCAGGATATACCACTTAGTATGCAGCATCTCATCTTCAGTGAGGCTGTGTATCTACTGAGTAATTATAACTGAGAGGCAGCGAGGCACAGGGTGGTGAAGTGACTTGCTCAGGGTCACACATTGAGTCAGTGGCTGTAGTGGGATGCAAACCTGGCATCCCTTGTTTTCATTTCTGTGGTGTAACCAGTAGAACACCCTTCCTTGCAGTGTGGATTCCCAACAGCCAATCAGAAAGCTCCTTCACATATGACCAGTTAATGTTTGATTGTTGTCTCCTGTGCCACATCTGTAATGCAGGGCTGAACGACAGTGAGTCAGAGGATGTCCTCAGGCGATAATTAACCCCAATGATGTTTATAACTCAGCACCCCCAACTGAGTGCTCAGAGAGCGACAGTGATTTCTCGATGACCACCCTCTCGGACAGTCCACAGCCCAGTGACACAGGCCAGCCAGAACCCAACTCCGCTCCCATCTATGAGGTTGTCTATGACATTGGTGCCTTAGATGGAATAAAAACAGAGCCAATACACAACGACATGGATGTTATATCTATACAGCTGGGTGAGTTGCTTTATTATGTCACACAACAGGTAATTATTTTTGTTCACATTGTTGCTTCTAGTGCCTCACTCCTTCAGGTCTTCAAGTCCCTCTGCCTGTCTCAATGCTCTAAATACTCCTGGGTCCTCATTCTGATACCCCAGTATCTCCATCATCCATAGGCCTGAGATTTCCAGACAGGGACCCTGTTGCCAATAGAGGGCTGCAGCTTATTTATCTTGATGTTGGCAGAGGAGAGGGTCCAGAGCAGTCAGAGGTCACTGCCAAACCTTGTTCTACACACTGCAATGAGTGGCACTGATAAAGCCACCCTTGGGTGGTGTAAGATAGACCAGAGGTTCCTGCCAAAGGTCTAGCTGTGCTCTGCATGGGCAGCACTGATCGAGCCACCTGCGGGTGTGGAAGTGAGACCTGGGGTCTCTGCCAAACCTTGGTCTAGGCACTGCAGTGGGCAGCACTGATTGAGTAACTCACGGGGAACAAGGACAGGTGGCACTGATCAAGCCATGTATGGGGGAATGAGAGACCTGAGGTAACTGCCAAACCTGGGTCTGTGCACTGCAGCGGGCAGCACTAATGGAGCCTTTCATGGAGGGAGGAGAGCGAGACCGGGGTCACTGCTAGTGGGTGGCACTGCTGGACCCCTGGGAAGTGTTATACCTGATGTTGTGTCCAAACTAGGTCTGAACACTGTAATGGCTGGCCGGTGGCACTGAGGGCTGAGTTGTGGATGCCACACCTTGCACCATGCAGCAACCCAGATTAGGAATGAGCTCAGGCGCCAGGGGTCAGCAGGGCAGGAGAGGATTGAGCATCTGATGGACTGCTCTCCTCTCCCTGGGGAGGATCCAGGGCATGCCCAGTGAAGTAGTGGCCCCGGTGGAAGCGGAGGCACTACACATGAGTGGGAGGAATCACGGCGGATGTCTGCGGCATTATGCCGTGCTGGCGTCATTGCAGCCTTCACTACTGGGGCAAAACACACAAGTAGAAAAAACAATTTAAATAAAATTTCCTCTACAGCACCACAGAGATGATGGGGACTCCAAGGGCAGGCCCACATGCCAACCTGGCCCATCACACCAGGGGACTCCCTGGCGGCCCAATGCTCAGGTGAGCCTCTCTAATTTCAGAAGGCTGCCACAGGGAGGGCAGGCCTGCCCCAGGGGTGATCTGGGAGGCTAGACCTGCCTCGGTGTTTCAGGGAGGAAGCTGGTAGTGATAGGTTCAGGCAAGGACTAGAGGCCTTGCCGAGTGAGTATCCGTCGGAAGGATGCCCAGGCCGTAAGGAGCAAAAAGAAAATATACAAAAAAAAATAAACACTGTAATGGGTGCAACCCATGGGTAAGAATGGGAGACCTCAGGTCACTGCCAAGTCTTTGTCTATGTACTGCAGTTAGCAGCACCAATCAAGCCATCTGGGGTGATGGGGGTGAATGAGAAAGCTGATGTTGCTGCCAAATGTGGGTCTGTTCACTGCAGCAGATGGCATTGATTGAGTCACTTGCAAGGGGAGGATGGAGTGAGAGACCTGAGGTCAAGGCCAGACTTGGGTCAGTGCACTGTATTTGGTGGGACTGATTCAGGAGTTTGTGAGCGTGAGAGACATATAGTGGGTGGCACTTACTGAGCTACGTGTGTGTGTTTTGGGAGTGAGAGTTGAGGTCGTTGTCACACATGGCTCTAAGAACTGTTGTAGGAAGCACAGATCAAGACAGATACCCACTTAAGGTTGAAGACTAATACCACTGGTTGCGATACCCATGGGGAAAGTGAGAGACTGGAGAACATTGCCAGTCTTGGATGTGCACTCCGCAGTGGGTGGCACTGATTGAACCTGTCATGAAGGGGCATGAAAAAGCCAAGGTGGTTGTCAAATCTGGGTCTGTGCACTGCAGTGGGTGTGGCACTGATTGAAACCCTCATTGGGATGAGCATGAAAAACCTGAAATAGCTGCAAAACATGGGCCAGTGCACTGGAGTGGCAACATTGAGTGAGCCCCCATGTGGGAGTGAGACCTGAAGTTGCTGTCAAATCTGGTATTACACACTGCAGTGGGTGGCACTGATTGAGGAGTCACCTGCAAGGGGTGTGAGGAAGCTGAGGTCCCTTTCGAATCTGAGTCTGCACACCGCGCGGGCAGCAGTGATAAAACCATTCATGGTTGGAGTAAGAGACCTGAGGTCAATGCCAAACTTGTGTCGATGCATTACAGCCGGCGGCACTTATCAATCCAGTTTCGGGAGGGGAGTGTGAGACTTGATGTTTCTCCCAGACCTGGATCTACAGACTGCAATGTCGTGGTACTGATCATACCACTCATGGGTGAAGTGAGAGTCCTGAGGTTGATGCCAGACCTGGGTCTATGCACTGCACAAAGGGCACTGACAGAAATAGTTGCAGGGAAGTGTGAGTTCTGAGGTCGATGCCAAACCTTAGTCCATGCACTGCTGGAGGCAGCATTGCTCATGCCATCCATGGGGTGTGAAGGACCAGAGGTCCCTGCCAAACTGGGTCTGCTTATTGCAGTGAGGCGACACTGAGCTAGCCTTGGGTTTGTGAGAGATCAGAGATCACTACCAAACCTGGTTCTATATACTGCAGTAGGAGGCACTGATCAAGCTGCCTGCAGGAGTAAGAGTCATGGGGTTACTGCCAGACCTGGGTGTGCACTGCAGCAGGAGACACTGAACAAGTCACATATTGGGAGCGAGAGTCCCAAACTTGATACCAAATCTGGTCTACTTATTGCAGCAGATGGCATGGATTGAGTCAGCTATAGGGAAGTGAGGGACCTGAGGTCACTGCCAGACCTGGATCTACGCACTGCAGTGGGCGACAGTGATTGAGCCTGCCACAGGGAGTGAAGGACCTGAGGTCCCTGTCAAACCTGGATCTACGCACTGCAATGGGTGACATTGATGGAGCTCACCATAGGGAAGTGAAGGACCTGAGGTCCCTGCCAAACCTGGATCTATGCATTGCAGTGGATAGCACTGTCAAGCCACCTTTGTGGGTGGGGGGGGATTGAGAGCCATGAGTTTGAGTCCAAACCTGCGTCTACCCACTGCTGGGAAGCAGTACTGTCTGAAACAACTCTGCCACCTTCTGTTTATGTGATTCCATTTTATTCCTGCTGGTGTAGAGTAAAGTAGAACAACCCAACTGCTGTGTCAAATGGGGGTCTGAACTGGGTGCTTAGTGTTTTCATGTACATTTCCTAGTCTTTGCTCAAAGTCCTGAATCAAATGACTAGGTAGGCTGAATTCCCCTTCTAACCTGGGGGTGGGTGGGGTGGGTGGAGGGTGGAGGCAAACTGGTTGGGTTCTGTACCAAGCCTAATTGTTATCACCTCTTTTTGTCCCCTGGGATAGCTGCTTTACTTCAGCTCATCCCAGTTTGAGTGGAGGTTCACTGGGATGTTTCCTGCTGTTGTCATGCCCATTCTCATTTTGTCCGTTTTCTCTTCCCATGTCATGATAGTGAGCCATGTTAGCCATGCTTGGCCTTCATTGGGGAGGGCTAGAATGTTGTATGGTCACCCATGACTTCAGTGGTGCTCCTACCCACCAATGGAAGGATGAAATAGAGCTTTGAGTGGTGACCCCCACTCTGGGAGTCCCAGCAGACTAAGCAGTCTTCCTCCACAGGTATGGCAGCTGGGCTCGGGATGAAGCAATCCTCCTGCTTAGTAGCACAACACTGTTCTGCCTGCCCCAACAGGAAGGCACCAAGGTACATTTTCTTGGCAGAAGAATATTTTAGTGGGGAGGGGCACAAAATAATCAAAAGTAATGACCCTTGTTTTTCTTTCTTTTGCAATTCAGATGACTGGAGCACACCAGTGTTGATTCCTGAAGCTTGCATTGTAAATGAGCTCCCAGGCATGACAACGATGAAGGCTGGCACACTGCCAATAACAATGTCAACTGGAGAGGTAGAGGATGCTGATACACTGCCTGTATGTAATGTACAAGATTCTTTAGATTATGACTGCAGACTGTGGCCAGCAAGAGAGGTTTGGTGGGAGGGAGGGCAGGAGAGGGAGGGATTGGAAGAGGAGGTTTGGTGGGAGGGAGAGCAAGGAGGAGAGGGAGGGATCGGTGATTTTTGAGGTCAGATTCTAAAGGGAGGGTTGGCGGGTGGAAGACCATGCAAATATAGTGGGTGGCTTTGTGAGACCAGGACCACAAAAGTAAAGGTGTTTTTTTGGTACATTCTGTTTCTTCTCTGGGGATTTGGGGCATCCTTCCAGAGTACTCTTCGAGCACATGCCTCTTCTCCCTGCTTGAAACCTACAGACTGGTCTCCTCCCACCCCATGGCAGGTCCAGCCCTGGATCACCCCCTAGGGAGAGCCCACCCTCCCGGGCAGCCTATCTGAAATTAGAGGGCCTACCATGTGGACAGGATGGCCATGGGAGATCTGGTCGAGCTAGTCCAGTGATGGGATGTGGGCAGGCCCCTGGAGTCTCCTTCATCTCCTCTGATCCATGCAGGGCTTTTTCCTGCATGTTGCCCTCAGAGCTTTGGCGTGCAATGGCGTCCATGTCTCTGATGTTGATGCCTGCTGCGCGCTCGCCCCAGCATCTGCTTAGCGCATCTGCGTTCACCGGGCTTCCCCGGCTACCAGCAGGGGCCACTCGGGGCGGCGCTATCCTAGTCCCTCTCTGGGAAGGGAGAGCAGTCCTCCGGATGCTCGATCCCTTCCCTCCCTGCCGATTCCTGGCTGCCCGGATCTGTTCCTGAACTCCAGGTTGCCAGCGTGGCATGAGGTGTGGCATCCAGTGTCTCAACCCTCAGCGCCACCTGGCTGGCCTATGAAGTAAAGGTTGGCAGGCAGAGAGCATGTAGAGAAGAGAGAAGTGAGGTTTGCCAGCAGGTTGTGCTTCTCAGCACAGCTGGAAAGGAAATAATTAAACCCTCCTTTCTAGAGGCACACCTGGCTTAGCTCACATCGAGATCCCTGCACACAAAACAATGACATCATTCTGGAAGATTCAGATCTGTGCAGTGGACGGCAAAAGTATGCACGTTCTGCCAACATTTCATTTCCATGTTAAAGATAGGATAGTATCTTATCAGTTACTCTTGTTTTGGGAAACCTCACAGAGTGATTACAAGAGATGGGCTTTGATGCTGTAGACCCCAAAAACAGTGGGACATATTAAACTATTAATATAAACAATTCCTCATACTAGTACAACGCCAAAAGTATACCAAGGTGCTCAGTACACCATGCACCTTGCAAATGTTTTCCTCACCGCTAGCCCACTAATTCCATAACTCCCCTTTCCATCCTGGCCTCTAGCCATGTTTCTACCCCTGGCTCTCACTCTTTCTCTATTAACTCTTCCTGCTGCACCCACCCTTCCTGTCCGCTCCAGCCTGGCTAAAGTTCCACCCCATCCATAGTAGTGTCCGAATTATCTACCCCTCCTCTGTCATTATCATAATAAGCAAGTACACGACAGCCATCATCATTTTCTGTGGTTTTAGCCCAATTTTCCTCAGTCGTCGGTAATATATCCCTCCTCTTCCTCACCTCTCTAACCTGCCACCCCATACACAGCCTCTTTCTCCTATATGTGTGATTTAGCTGCCTCACTCAAAAGTTCTCTGCTTATAACCCCTGTATGCCTATGGTTGATTGTACATCTGCTGACTTCTTCAATTGTAAAATAATGCTGTTTTTTTTGTTATTTATTTCAACCTTGTACTGTACTGTATACACTGTATATACTTTTTCTTCCTTGTATATTATTGCTTTTTGTATACCTGCTTCTGTACTGTACTTTGATGTATTCATGACCAGTTCTACCGTGCAGATGAGCCTTGCTCAATGGTGCCCGCCTGGATAAATAAAGATTTTGATTGATTGATTGATTGAGTCTGTTGTTCCTGATTTCACCTAAATTTGGTATGACACAGACTCCTCTCAGTCAAACCCTCTTGTGGACCAAGGAGCTAGGGGCCTGTGATAGGGTGGAAACTTTGCAGAGAAGGGTGACCACAGTGGTCCTGGGGCTGGGGAGAAATCACTTGATCAGAGTTGAGAAATCTTTACATGTATACCCTGGAGACAAGGAGGAAGGAGTGGGGATGTGATAAACAGATACAAATATCTCCATGAGATTAACAAGTTGAAAGGCAATCCATTGTTCACCCAAAGTACAAACACAAGCGGAATCCACTAAAGCTGGCTAGGGAGGTTCAGGAGGGATGTCCATAAAACCTTTTCAAGGAAAGAATGGTGGACAAGTAGAACGGACTGCCAGAGGAGGTGGTCTGTCCCAAAAGTAATGAGTGGGCTCAAACATGGGTAAAGTAGGAGGGGTGTGAATGGAGAGAGAGAGAGAAATATGGTCACGAGGGTCATCACACATCTAATAGGTGGGGTTGAGCAGACTGGATGTGTCAATAGGCCTTTTTCTGTTGTCATGTCCTGTGTTTCCATGGTAGTTTCCAGCTTCCTCCACAGGGTGCTACAGACTGCAAGCATCGTCTGGGGAGGGAGTGCTGCAAGGAGTAGAGGGAAAAAAACAGGAACATAAACCTGTCTGTATTCTCTGTCCCCATATGCCACAGTTGTAGCTGTGCAGTCGTGGATGGGGATAAACACTTAACATTAGAAAGAAAGGATTCCACCCATCGAGAGGAACCTGTTTGAGGTTTTGAACAGCTATGTAGAAGTAAGGCTGAATGCCTTGTATGATGTTAATCTGCTAGCTGTGGGTGATGCTTATTTTTCTGTTTACCGTAATGTCAAAAAATCTTTTAGAATTCTAAACAACTTAACAAAAAAAAGCAAGCCAGAAGCACTTACAGCAGCATGCTTCCCCACCCCAGAAGGTTCATTGTGAGGGTCTTCTAAATAGAAGTGATGTTTTGCCCTTGATTGAGCTGTACCTTGGTGAGTAACTCCATGACCTCTTGATGTCACGTCAAGATTCTCTGCTGAACTTAGTGATGCCCTTATGTACTGATTCAGTAGCATACAGTAATGGAAATAAATGGAAAATAATTACAATTCAGGGGACTGAGCTGGCCCAGTAGAGCTACAACTTGCTACATCCATGGCCTGAGTTTGGGAGTGGCTTGAATTGCTCAGGTGTCAGCAGTGGGAGGGAGGATGAGCATCTCATGGACTGCTGTCTTTCTTCAGGAAGTGGGGTTATGGCATCCCACTACCAGCCTACCACCTGCTGGAACCTGGGTGGCAGCACAGCGTGGATCACCTCAGGAAGGGGAGGGCTGGCCCTCAGATGCTGATATGCATGTGCTGACACATGCGTGTGTACTCTGCATGCACGCAGTGTGCATCATTGCAAGCTGTGGCGGCCTCGGGAGGAAATACTGGCAGAAAATCCCCGTCCGTTCTTGATGACTGCCTGACCCTCCACAGGCCCCACACCAATAACAAGGCAGGGCCCCAGGATTCTGGATTGTGCTAGGGGTGGTCCTTCTCCTTCTCGCCGCACTATAGTGGGAAATCCGTGGGGACTTCTGCCAGAGGCCAGGTATGCCCTAGAGAATGTGGATAACATGGCTGGCAGAGCTGGGAATGAAGGGGATGGCCAGTAGTAAAGGGCACAAATAATGGGGGGATTAAAGGGACCAACCCATCGGTGCAGTGCGTGAGGAGCCACTTTCCATTACCCAGAGCCACCTTGAGCCAGCCCAGTGGCACATTGTTCTATGATTGCATTGCCATTAGGGAGAACACGTGTTAGCGTGTGAGCCCAAAAATCTAGACTGAAGCTGGCTGTGGGCCAGTGCATGGAGGTGTTCAGCTCTTGGAAATGAGGGCCAGGGGCCACCCAATATTTGTGCCATCTCCCTGCTGGCTAACCAAGGAGCTGCATTTGGTGCTAAAGGCTGCCACTTGCCCATCCTTTCAGATGAAAAAGGGTTAAATCAACAGCAAACTGGATCATAAGGATGGAAAAGGGTAAGGAGGAATAAAAAAAAATTGCATAATGGAAGACACCAGAAGAGGTTTCTGTTGATTGTAAAGAAGGAACCCAGAGTGACTATGGTTTCTTACTCAAGTTAATTGTGGATGAGATTTGTAGTAAATTTTGTCCATGATAAATTACATCCACAAAATCTTGCTTGCTATGTTGCCGTCTTTCAGCATGTTACAGTGATTGTAAGCATGAGAGGATGCGGGTTGTGGTTTGGTTAGTTCATTGGTGGAGCAAAGCCCCATCACCAACCCTCCCCTCCACCCCCCAAAATCCACCCCCAACCACCTCCGACTCCCACATTATTACAACTACTGCGAATAGTCTGATAGTTGAACATGTGCACAAGATGAGAATGAACGAGAATGTCATTCTGAGCCTCTAGAACATGAGTCAGAATCTAGAGCATAGCCAAGGAACCCTGGAAGCTTGCATACTGTACTAGTGTTGTATGGTTTGTACTTGATTCTGGTTCATATTTGTTTTAACTTGTCGAGCATTACCAAAACTATTTTCTACTTGTCAGGCGAGATGCTGCCACTGTTTCAAGTTAGGAAAGTCTGTCTCTGCCTATGAAATCTGTTTTTGGCTATAAATAGCAAATGGCTAGCTGAGAATAAAGAGCTGCTTGGAGTGTACGTGGGGTGGGTGGAATATGAAAAACTCTTGCTTGTTTGTGTGTTCCATATAAGTAATAATACCTGACAGGGTGGGCATTATTAGGAATACCGGACCACCCAGGGGCATATGTGAGGCCCGATGCCACAGGCGGATGGCCTTATAGCCCCTGGAAGGTCCAGTATTTCCTAATAATGCCCACCCTGAGGGTATTATTGTGCTTAGAAAATGGCTCATCAGAGAATGTTCCTCTCTGAAGAGGCACTTGGCTAGCTTTATTTTTAGCTGGGCATCTATTGAAAATAAATGCCCAGCTTGGAGCCTGTCTCAGTCAATCGGGTTTAAGAATTGATTGTTGCCATTTTCTAACAGTTTAGTGTAAAGTATCTAATTCCAGTGTCCACTAAAAAGGACCACTAGCCCAAATAATCTGAGCTGCGAAGATTATGGTGTCTCAGTGTGCCCATTCCTAAAGGTGGTCATACAAAAGTCATCTCTTGGCCACCAGATATTGTTACTTGGTGGCCATTTGACTAAAATATAAAGTGGATTTCTGCCTCCATGAGTTCATTGGGTCCTACTGGGCAGACTGTATGGACCGAGTATTTTCTGCTGCAAAATTCTATTTCTGTGTTTTATTACAACCTACATTTCCAGCATGCTGAGCTCTGCTGTCTGCTGTCTCTCCCCATGCAGGAATACCCAGAACTAATGCTGACAGAAGAGGAGAAACGGTTACTGTGTCAAGAGGGAGTCTCATTACCCAGTAACTGCCTCTTACTAAGGTAATAAAAATTATAATTTCTTCCAAATCAAGAAGCTATCTTGAGTGGTGTCATATTTAAGGCCGTCCTTATAGCTTAAATTAAAAACATAATAGATTTGTGGAGTTTAAGCTAAATTATCACACTTCAGGCCAGATATTCAAAGGCTGGCGCTGACACAAATGTAGTTAGTGCTGGTGCTAACCTAGGTTTCACTAGTGCTCCACCGCAGACCGTATTCAGAGGCCTCATGTGCGCTTCCCAAACCTGGCAAATCCAAGGTGCTAAAATACATGAATGCCTAGGTAAATGAGGGGACCCTCATGCATGTCGGCACAGTGGGATATTCAAGGTTTGTAAACAGCCCCAAAGTGGCACTGTGTGCCACTGCTGCTTCCACCTCTTATCTGGGCATTAGATTGTGTCCCCACCTCCCCCAGAGAGCAAGGGTGTCTGTCAGTGAGTGAGTGTACTGTAGATGCAGCTGTTTCAACATTATGCATGCTCACTGTCAGCTTATATGAACAACCGGCTGCAGATGTGAGAAAGAGGGCTTTGCTGGTCACCATATGTAACTGTTACGGCTGGGCACCGGTAAGGCGGGTGCAGAGGTGATAGGCCAGTGGGAGGGTCGGATTGGTGGCTGTTGGGGCAACTGGACCACCAAGAAGTGCTATAATTTCATATACTGAGGATCAGGTGGTTGGGGACCACTGGACCACCAGGAGTACTACACATTTAGGCAATGGGTGATCAGGGAGAACCACTGGACCACCAGGAAATGCTACAATATTAGGCAATAGGTGATTGGGGGACCACTGGACCACCAGGGAATACTACACACTTTAGACAATGGGGATTGGTGGGGGCAGCTGGACCACCAGGAATGCTACCACATCAGGCAGTGGGTGATCGGGGACCACTGTACCACCAGGAAATACTACAATATTAGGCAACAGGTGATCCGGGGTGGACGAACAACTGGACCACCAGGGAATACTACAGTATTAGGCAGCAGGTGATTGGGAGGAGCCACTGAACCACCACCAAAGTGATATACTGGGGGATCAAGGGTAGGGGAACCACTGAACCACAAGGGCTGTCATGTAAGTGGTGCTGAGGGCAGCAGCACCCCATGCAAATGTTCCCATAATGGACATGCAAATGGTCCGTTAACTCCTTGCATGCCCAGTGGGCTCATTTGCATGCTTGGGGTGAATGCCCACAGGGGACTTGATACTATCCCATTTTGGGCACTGCTATTCTCTTTGGGCTATATGCAGCCCTGGTCTGTGTCAGAGCAGCACAGATTCACTTAGTGCAGCAGCGACATAGACTGATATTCATTCAGATAGTGCTGAATATCACAGCAGCCAGATGGGACTTGCGCAGGGGCAAGTGCAGCATGACATTTGCACTGCGCTTGCCCGCCTGAATATGGCCTTCCCTGTCCTACGGTGCACTCAGTGTTGCCTTTGCCTCAGCCCCAGGGTGTGCATTAACTGACTATTTATTTATTTCATATTTTGGATTAGTACCTTTGAGCACAGAAGGCTCTTTTACAAAGCTCCAAGTCAAGGTGGCACAGAAGAAGACAAGACAACAGATTACAGCATAATACATATACATGTGGAAACAAACAGTTGAAACATGCACTGCTAAAGAATACAATACTTTGTTACAAAGTGCAATTTCCAGTTAAATTTATAACTTCATTATGCAGTGTGAGTACTGCATGGAGTGCTTACATGGGGATAGAGAAGCAGCCTGAGAAGTACAGGTCTTGTTAGGCAGATGAAAAGGAGAGGAGGAGGTAGAATGGAGTTAGTGAAAAGCTGGTTGGGTGGGAAAATAGGATATGAGAAGATCAAAAGGCTAAGGGGCAGAAATCACAAATGGGTAGAGACAGTTTTGAGGCAGGATGGCAGCAGGGTGGAATGGCATCAGGCGTGGGTTTTAGAGGGAGGAATGGGGAAGGTCAGTGTAGCATCCAAGAGCAGGCCTTGTCCAAATTTGGTGAGGCTTGAGGTGGCAAGTGGGAGGGTGCGAGGGTGTTAAAGGAGTCTAGTGACCTAGCTGTGGTTAAGGAATGGTAGTGCGGGACATCCAAGATTTACAGTCACAAAGTTATCTCTGCGATAACAGGTGGCAAGGCCTTTTTGAATGCACCAATTTTTTCATTCTCAATTAAGGTGACTGGGAGGTCATTGAACCATTAAGGTCCTCTTACAGAGAGTGATTTACTTGTAAAAGAAGTATGCCTGAAAGGTACTTGTTGGATTCCCTTAGAGGATCTTCTGGTTGTTTTGGTGGAATTAGTGCACTGGAAAATCTCGCTGTAGAGGCTGGTGTCTGACCTACTGTAGTAGGGATTTCTTTCCTAGCATGTATGCTTGCTATTTGACTCTTTGCTGTAAGGGTAGCCATCCAATCTTACTGTATAGGAGACAGGTATGTGTATAGTGGCCCACCCCTAGGATGAGTCTACAGGCCTTATTTATTAAGGTCCTGATTTTTTTGAGAGCTGAGTCAGTGGATGCACTATAGATAATTAGCCTGTAGTCAATACTAGCCGTAATAGAGTGTCTAGTGGCTAGAATCAATGCCTCCATCATCATTGACTGTCTGTGCCTGTATAGAATGCCAAGTTTGGCATTTGCTGTTCTGACTATGTTGTCAGTGTGAACAGTGAAGGAGAGGGAATTGTCATGTAAATTCCTAGGCATTTGAATTTGCTGACCTGCTCTAGGGCAGTTCCTGCATTGCTTGTGATCGAAGTGGATCTACTTTCTTCTTGCTGTGTTGGAAGCGAAGTGCATAATTTTGTTTTCTTGTAATTCAGTAACAATTCATTTAGGCTGAACCATGATTCGAGCTCCTGAAACAGACCCATATGAGCAGAGAAATTTCATTTGGATGGGCACCTGGGACTGAGATTACAGCGTAGTCAGCGTAGAGTACCATGTTTGCTGAGCAGGAGGATGGTAATGGGTTAATAAAAGGCTGAAAATAAGGGCCAAGTATGGATCCTTGGAGTACCCTAGTGACACCTTTCTGGGTTCTGATGTTACCCGGCTATCTTCACATAATGTGTCCTGTGGGACAGATAGCTTCGAACCAATTGACAGTATCGTGTGACAGGCCTAATGACACAAGGCTACCTAGAAGTAGTTGGTGGTTCACAGTGTCAAAAGCTTTAGTAAGGTCTATGAAAATAGACCTACAGATTTGCCACTGTCGAGTGCTCATACAGGTGGGATGTATATTTGACAAGAGCCATGACTGTGCTATGTTTTTCTGAAACTGTGTTGTTGGGTGCAAAGAAGTTTTATATTTGCTGAGGTACTCAAACCACCTGATCTGCCACAATTCTTTCAGAGCTTTTGATAAGGAGGAAGTAGAGAAATTGGTCTATAATTCCTCAGGCAAGTCTTGTCTCCACTTTTGAAAACTGGTGTTACATATGCCATCTTCCATTTGTTCAGAAAGATACCTGTTCTGAGGGATATGTTAAAGAGTTTGGTGAGGAGTATTGAAATTTAATCTAGTTAGGTTAATTTTATGTCCAGCATGTCACTGGCCATTCTTGTTTTTTCCTAATACTTTTTGAATATATTTTGTCACTTTCAGAACAGAGATTTGTTTGAAATTGAACAGCAGTTTTCCTGAGTTATGAGCAGGGTGTAAGTCCTGAATGGGGTACTTTTTGGGAGTGTTTGTCTGGAAATCTTGAGGTAAAACTGAGCAGAGATCTGTAAATGCATGGTTAAATGCATTAGCTATATCCTGAGGTTCCTTTGAGGTGCCAGAATCGGTGATAATCAAGTCCAATGAGCCTTGGAGCCCTTACCCATAATGGTTTTAGATTGTTGCAAAATAATTTTCCATTACCCCAGGTTCTACTAAGTTCTTTTTGTAGTAGCCCTCTTTGCATTTCTGATTAAATGAGTACATTTATTTCTTGCCGCTTATATGCAGTAAAGTCCGACGTGTTTCCAGAGGCCCTGGCCTTATGCCATAGGTTGTCCCTTTGTTTGAGCTGATAAATGATTCAGCCTGTCAACCAAGGGTTGATGGTACCTTACTGTAGCTTTGAGAACTTGAGTGGTGCAAAATGTCACACGCTTTGTCAAAACTTGTTGTGAAGTAGTCAAAGGCCTGATTTGCATCAATGACAATATTTAAAGGTAACCAGTCAGCCATTCTAAGAAATTGCTTTAGGTTATTTAGCTGCCTTTTTAGGCCCTGAGTCTTGAACGCAGAGGGGGTTTTCAGGAATTTGTTGGACCTCGTGAGTGACACTGGAGAGTGATCACTCAGATTGTCTGGCAGTACTGCGATATTAGCAATATCCTCTGGGCAGGTTATGAGCACCAGTCAATAAGTGTTGAGGTACCATTTTGGTAGTTTCTCCTCGTGGATTCTGTAACCAGATGTGCAAGATAAAGGCTGGCAATAAGGTCTCTGGTGTTGGCAGTGTCACGTGCAAACCAGTTTGAATTAAAGTCTCAGCGATGATAAGTTCCCATTTGTGGTGGCATTGTTTAAAGAAGTCACAGCATTATTCAATGCCTTTACCTCATCCACTCGTGGGTATGTAGACTGTAGTGAATATGATATTTGTAGAGTGTCGGCCAGTGGTGAGCTTCAGTGATAGAAATTGGGCTTCCTTAGTAGACAGGCTGTTTGGCATTAATTGACCTTTTATATCAGATCTTCGTATACCAGACATCCACTCCTCAATTGGACAGCCTATCCAGTGGAAAGCTACAGAGGAATCGGGTATCTTTGTGGATAGCCATGATTCAGTGATTGAGATAATATCCAGGTTATGTAGAGCCACCCAGACTTGAAACTGAGGGTATTTGGGCAACAGGCTTCCAATATTAAGTGATAAAATTTTGATTGTTCCAAGTGTCCCTCAGTACTGACCTAGGTTGACCAGGGTTAGGGTGCACTTTACCTGATAAAAGTAGCAGGATAATTATTAATCTTTTCAATGTATGTTTCCAGTAAGACTTAATACTACACAAGTAGGTCTGTCTAGTAAGTCTAATTTGTTTAGAGCATCCAGACAATAGCAATTTTTAGGAATTCAGCGATAGCAGCAGGGCTATGTTAGCTTAACAGTACCCATGTGGTGACGGAATGCAGGACTGCAATGACTCTCTCTTAACATAACCGTGTTGTGTGTTATTGTTTATTTAACCCAAACTCTGTCATGTATTATTCCTTACTTCTGCACTGTGCTAGGAGCCCATATGAGTAGTATAAATGTACAAGACAGATATAAAATATGAGTCTCCAATCAGAGAGGGGAGCCGTGACTTTGAGCTGTGGTGAGTGCTAGGATTTTGACAACCAGTAAACTGTCATCATTGTCCCTTTTAAGGCAGAGGCGATACTGAAAAAGTGCGGAGGAAGATCAAACAAGCAGTCTGCTCAGGACAGCCGTCACGAAAGAAGGAGTATATTGATGGACTGAGAGCAGGTGAAAATGGCTTGGCTGCTTTAATATTCTTTTGCTTTTTTATGAAAAACTTGGCTAACAAATTTACTCTTATGGCCCCTGGTCTCACTGCAGAATGCATTCCTCCCCAGTGCGACAGCACACAAGCACCCCAAGTCTGACAGTGTACTGTACACCCTTGTAACAGCATGCTATGCATGATTCCCTGGTCTGATAGCAGCTGTACATGTTTGCTGGCAGTCTCGACAACATGCTGCATCCCCTCTGGTCTGGCAGCATACTGTATGCCCTCGTAACAGCATTGTGTGCATAGCTTCAGGGTCTGATAGCATGCTGTACATGTCTTCTGACATGCAGCCCAGTGCAAACACACCCCAGTCTGACAGCATGCTGCCTCCCCTCCCCTCCAGTCTGACAGCATACTGCACACCTCCATTGTAATGGCATGCTGTGCATGGCTCCCTGGTCTGATAGCATGCTGTACATGTCTGCTGACAGTCTGACAGCATGCTGCATCCCCTCCCTCCAGTCTGACAGTATACCGTACGCCCTCACAACAGCATTGTATGCATGGCTCCAGGGTCTGATAGCATGCTGTACATGTCTGCTGACATGCAGCCTGGTGCTAACACATGCTGTATCTCCTCCTCCAGTTCTAACCACACGCTGCACACCCCATTTTAACAGCATGCTAGGTATGGCTTCTTGGTCTGAAAGCATGTTGTACATGTCTCCTGATCTAATAGCATGCTATGCGCATTACTATGGTCTGATGGCATGCTACTTACCCCTTCCCACTCGAGTCTGACAGTACATCATGCATCCCTCCCCACAGTCTGATAGCACACATCATGCCCTTGTTGCAGAGCATGCATGCATGGCTCTCTGATCTGATAGAATGCGGTGCATGTTTCCTGATATCACAGCAGGCTGGCGATACACCCTGGTCTGACAGCAGGCTGCATACTCACCCTTTCAGTCTAACAGCACTCTATGTGCCCTCATTGTGAGCATACTGTACAGTACATGGCTTGCTGTCCTGACACCATGCTGCATACACCTCTCTCTCCAGTCTGACAGCACACTATATCACTCGTGCTTGTCAGTGGGCTCTGACCGCCAGTACCCTAACTTGTTAGTGCTCTGTACCCACCCTGTCAATGCTGCGCCTCTGCACCCACCCCATACACCGCCAGTCAGTACATTGTGTCTACTCCCATACCTAACTTGTCAGCAGCTGCACCCATATGTAACCCAACTTGCCAGCATGCTGTGCCCCACCTCAATGCCCAGCCTTCTCCTAAGCTTTGTTTTTTACTCTTGGCAGGGTTACAGCCTGTTCAATACAGAACCTGGAGCTGCAGAAAAGGTGGAACAGCTGGAAAAGCAAAATATGTGAGTACAGTACTCCAGATACTTTATATATTATATGGTTGAGCCCTCATCCCATATAAAAAAGCCATCATGTATTTACCTATATGATGATAGTCAATTAGCATATATGCAACCAGTTAACCGCCACTGTATAAATGTGTTACTAACATTTTAATAGCACATTAATACCAGGGCCCCGATTTTACTGCGCACATCGAGCAAAGTTCTGCGGTAGGTTCTCATTTGCCGCAGAGCTTCTATGGCACTCAACATCAATTTCTGCGCACATTTTTACCTTCATTTTTTCCTTTTTTTTTTTTTTTTTTGCCATATTCTGACACAATGCCAGAACACAGTCATTTTATGGGATGCTTGTCACCAAATTTTCAACATAGCCAGTTTAAGACCTCTCGCTGGGAACAGTATCACTGTGATTTTATTACTCCGTCCGGAACATTGATTTCGGCGCAACGGCGCCATTGTGCGCTTCGGAAAAGCGCATTTTGGGCAAGATGTGAAAATGACAGTTGTACTGTTCATAAGGAGGTGGTAAAATGGCTATACTGAAAATCTAGAGAGAAAGTATTAAAATGCTCGGTTACGAAGGCAGTATAGAACTGCAGAATCTATCAGAATACAGTCATTTTATGGGCGTTGTCACCAACTTTTCAACATATCCAGTTCAAGACCTCTGCTCATGAACAGTATCACTGTGATTTTATTAATCTGTCCGGAACATTGATTTTGCACCGACGCGCCATTGTGCTGCTACATGTGAAAACACATTTCTGGTGAGATGTAAAAATGACAGTTGTACTGTTCATAAGGAAGTAATGGCAAAATGGCAATACTGAAAATCTGGGTGAAAATATTAAAAATGCTTTCGAAATTACGAGTGTGCATAAGAACTGCTAGCATGCGCTCGTAAAACAGTTGTTTTGGGAACATTTTCACTAAGTTTTCAACATAGGGTTTTAAGAGCCTACCTCATGAACTGTGACACTGTCATTTTGTTAATCTTTCCTGAAAGGTGGTTCCACGCAGTGACCGCGGAACTACCTTCGGGACCGATTAACGAAATAACAGTGTCACAGTTCATGAGGTGGGCCCAAAAACCCATGTTGAAAATTTGGTGAAAAATTCCAGAAATGGCTGAGATATGCACTAAAGTTGAAAACAATCCATTTATGCCATTATACCGCTTACTGGCATTTCTTCAGTTCGCGGTTGGCTTTGAAAGAGTGCAGGCGTGTTCCCGGTCCACGAAGATCGTCGCGCTGGGCTCGAGGTAAGTATGGGTTGGGCGGGGGTGTGGGGAGGTGGAGTACGCAGAGGGTGGGTGCGGGTTGGGGAGGGCAAAAGAATCAACAATGGAAGGTTTTTGTTTCAGGTTTTTTGTATGCACACACAAGGGAGGACTTTGCCACGCTGGGTGGGCTCCAGCATGGCACCAGGCAGCTTGGGGTACGGTGAAGCTGGACGGGGATTGGGCGCCCGTCGGCAAGGGAAGTTTTTGCCATGCTGGGGTGGGCCCAGCCGCGGCATACAAACATTTGGGGGGGACAGTGAAGCCGACAGGGATTGAGCACCCCGCCGGCAAGGAAGTTGCTGGGGCGGGGCTCCCAGCGTGGCATGCACACAAATTTTGGAGGGCAGTGAAACCGATGGGGATTGGGCACCCCGTCGGCAAATTAAGCTTTGCCACACTGGGGTGGGCTCCCAGCGTGGCATACAAACATTTGGGGGCAGTGAAACCGATGGGGATTGGGCACCCGTGCGGCAAATGGCGCTTTTGCCACGCTGGGGTGGGCTCCCCAGCATGGCATACTAACATTTGAGAGGGGCAGTGAAGCCGACAGGGATTGGGCACCCTCATCGGCAAAGGACGCTTTGTTCGCAGGGCAGCCGCGAATTCCACGGGTGACGGCAAATTCCGCGGATATTTCCACAGTTTGTCGCACTACAGAATCGCTGGAAAACTCGGGCCCTGATTAATACCTATCAAACACACTATGAACCATCTCATTACAACCTTAACACATGTAACAGCTACCTATTAACACATATAAGTCACATTATTAACACACATAACAACTATTCTAAAACCTCCAAACGCCTCACAACAGCCCCTGAAAACAGACATAAAAAAACTGAGCGCCTGCAGGACTGCTTGTCTGCCCTGGGGGGCTCATGGCTGGACCGACTCTAGCAGAGGCTGAGGCATGGCAACTCAGTGCTACAGCAGGGAGGAGCATGGTCAATGTGGGCATATGCTTGATGTAACTGCACAACCGTCTCCACAGAAAAATGGAAACAGCCCTGTCTACTCTGGGAGATGGGTCCGGTGATCTGGAGGTGGGAGGCGAATGGGCCACCTGACAGATTGGATGTTGGCTGGAGGGTTGGGGAGTACCTTGCACCACCCGGGGGTATCTGAAGCTGGGGTGAGCCTCCGTCGCACTGCTGGGACCACCATTGGGACCCCGAGGAAAGGAAGCAGACTCTGAGACAGAGGAGGTACAAATAGAAAGTAAAAAAATAAATCTACCTACATAAGCTGCTCGAGTCTAACATTCTATCGTTTACTCAATACCTCCCTCCAAGCCTCTGTCACTAAACAGCCATGCCCCTCAGTTCTGCAGCTCTCTGTCTCTCTCATTTACACAGGCATCCATACAGCTGCTGCTGCTGTTCCATGTTGCTTCCAACTTTCATGATGCTCCTGACCACAAACACCATGCCTTCTTGTTGCCGCTTGGACTGTGTTCCTTATGGCACTCTGCATGTTGCTCCAGGCCAAACTCTGCACCCTGCTCCACACCGCATGTTACACCACTCCTTATCCTGAACAAACTGAAGGAAGGATCGCTGGAGCCATGCCTCCTTTTATAGGAGGCTCGGACACTATGGAAACACTACAAGGCAAAACTCGATAGCCCCAAAAATGCCACTACATTGTGGAAAACATTTGACCACAATATGAAGGAAAACTACACAGATACCACTACACTGTGGAAAACTCTACTCTACAGAAAACCTAAAACTACTTATTCAAACACCACAAAGCCCCAAAACAATATCAACTTCACAAAAAGTGCCCAACCTCATATATTGCGTAATGTAAAGGATGGACAAGTCCTGCATGGGAGAAATGTATCCATCAAAAACACTTGAAAAGTCAGCTTTGTACCCCACACAGTTAACCACACAAATTTCAGATTACAGCTCCAAACATTTGTTTTGTGTTCACGCTTTCAGAAAATGAACATAATGCTATGATAGTGGATTTGAGAGGTGTGTCACTGTCAGTCCAATGCAGGGCAGCCTGCACTGGCTCAACAGTTTTGGACCAGTGATCAGTCAGGCTGATCGTGACACTGTTCTGAGCTTACTGGGTGGAAACATCATGAAGTTCAAAGAAAAGGGGAGTGGGGTAATGAGCTCATGCAACTACTCACCTTTTGACCTCGTTTGCCCCATTGATGGGTATGTTTATCTAGGTGTCAGCGTGGCTCAGCTGGTAGCACATCTGTCTCTGGGCCACAAGGTCATAGATTCTTGTCCCACACCAGGATGGGGTTTATTCCATAAATACTGGCTCCCAAGTGTAGTACTGGGAGGATGTGGTACTGTCGAGGTGTGCGTCCTTTGGATAAGATGTTAAACCAAGGTCCCAGCTGCCTTTTCTGGTACTTGTTCAGGTGGATGTTAAGTTCCTGTGGCACTTTTAAGAAGACTGGGCAAATGTCCCTGAAGTCCAGGCCAGATGTCTTCCATTTCACAAATAAATACCACCAACAGCTTAAGCTGGTTCAATTTCAGTTGGTTTACATCCATGTTCCTCACAACCTCATGTCTGAAAATAGGCAGTATTGTCTAACCTTCTTTCCTGGTCAACAAAAAACTAACTACATTACACTTGGCCATAATTTATTCTCTCTAAAATATTTATTCAATGGGGTGAGAGCAATATCAGTGGGATAATGTCAGTTATTTCCACTGCAGTGAAATAACTACGATGACATCACTGGAGTTAAAATAACTTACAAATATACCTATTCTCTGCTGATGTCACCACTCACTCACGCCTGCATTCTAAACTTAACAGCTGCTTCACAAATCTGTTTCTCACTGCTACTTGCAAGTAACTCAATTAACATTGCAAAGCACACTCAGCTGATTCCCATACTCTTTGTAACACTCCCAGCCCATTACTATGCTATCTCAGCTTCAAGAAATGACAACACTTCACCACACAGTTTCTGTTTCTCACTCCTAGCTGCAGTTAACTCAATTACCATTGCAAAACACATTCACCTGTTTCCATAGAGTTTCTAACACTCCCAGCTCATTCAGGAACACTTACACACTCAGACTATACACAAACAGTTCTGTCAGTATAGCCTAGAGCAATAGTTCTCGGACTTTGTCACAGTGAGCCTCCCAAATCCATGGAAAGATTTTGAGCCTCCCCTGAATTGAAATAATCTTGGGCCTCCCTAAAGAAAAAATAACGTACTGTACTTTATGCAGTACACCATAAATAGATTGAAACCCCTTGAGTACTTGGCTCACATTCAGTTCTTTTGTCTTCTGCTTAAAGTTGGACCAGCATAACATTCTGTGGTGATTTGCATATGCAGCCCATGATGCTTTGCATTGTGGGGCATGTGTGATTTTTGTATTTTCTTGAAACTTGGCTTCCCAGCCAAATGCCCTTTGGGTAACCCTTGCCTCAGTGTTTGCGTTATCAGAGGTTCTTTTTGTCTTTAAATAGTTTTTATTTTAATGGGTTCACCACAATATATCCAAGGCACACTGCCTTAAGGGTAGCTGGTCCATTCCACTGGGGTGTCAAACAGATGAGGCATACTGAGGAGTCCTGGTAGGATGAAACACGTGTCTATGTCTTCTGTTAGCACCCTTTGCAAACTGTGTGAGAGGCCTTCGCACCATGCAATTTCTGCTTAAAGTTGGACCAGCATAACATTCTGTGGTGATTTGCATATGCAGCCCATGATGCTTTGCATTGTGGGGCATGTGTGATTTTGTATTTTCTTTGTCTTATACTGACTTGGAACTTTTGAGAAAGAGCTCCTGTGCTCAAGGTTTTATCTGAATAACAAATAATTAAAATATTATTATTCAGCTTATTGTAACCCCCACACACACACACACAGACCAGCCTAATTGCTCTGCTTTTTCATTCTTGAACCATTGTTACCCTTTGTTGCAGTACCTTCATGGGTCAGACTACTTCCTCTGTTTCCTCGCTATATAAAATAACCTTCCTACACACTTTGCCTCCTCCCTTCTGTCTACGTAACTTCTCGGGGTTACTTTGTTCTTCATATTGCTCTTAGCACTTCTATGCTCAACCCTTGTATTGGGCTGTTCTGCTATCAGTTTACAAATTGATCAATTACCACCACTCATTATTAATTTATTGTTCACGTTAATTTGCACCATTGCTCATTCTATATTTCTTGATTGTTTTCAGTTACCTTTTAAATGTATTCACTCCCTACCCTTCCCTGGTACACCTGAAATGAGCCTTGGCTCATTCACCATCCCTTGTCACCTATTAGTAAATAAATACATAAAATTCACCTACTACTATTATTCTCTTTCAGTTTGCTTCATCTCTTCACACAAAATATAAAACTCAAAATTTAAATACAGTACTTTTCAGACTTGCTTGAGCCTCCCTGAACAGGTTGGGCCTCCCCAGGGAGGCTGGCCTCACCATTTGAGAACCCCTGGCCTAGAGGTTAGAATAACAAGCTGTGAAGTTTGATTCTCTCAACCTCCACTTGCATACTGTGTGACTCTGAACAAATCACTTAACTGCCCAGTGCTTCTTGGTTACTCCTGAAATCTTACCCGGTTACCAAACACTAAAACAGAGTAAACATGCTGCAAAACATAGTAACACTTCTGAAGCTCCTACCCCATTGTATAAATAGCACATTGATGTGCAGTTCGTGGAATATGGAAATATTATCACTCCTGCAGAGTGAGCTGTGCATTCTCACTTGTGCTTGGCACTCATGAGAATACAGAGCTTACTCTGCAGGAGTAGAGTATTTTCCATATTCCACTCCTGCTCATCATGTGTCCCCATATATAGAAAAATAATGAGTAAGAATGGTATACAAGGATGTATACCTAACGAGGGCTAATTAGAGCTACAAGGCCACAAGCCCAAAGGAGTGTTTGGCTTTATTGCCCTAATTAGGCCCCCGAGATGGGTATACTTCCGAGTGTTCCACCCTTACCCATTGTTTATTGAATATAATACATTAGGATCATTATTGTTGTGGAGAGCACGTTATGGCACCCAAAGTTCTCTTGCAGCAAATAGGGAATGGTGTGTAGTGAGTGCAGGTTGGAGTTTGGGAATTTCTGGGTTGGGAGGCTTTTGTGTCTTTTTTCCAGATTCTTTTGCAGCTTGTAAATTGGTTTGGCTAGCTTCCTAATGATGTGTTAATTGTGTTATCAGTATTGTCCCATTAATTGTTTGATTACTGCAGGTATATACTGTTAACTGATGGATTAGTCACATGTATACAGGGAAATAAATGATGGCTTTTCTATGGGAAAAGTTCTCATACATGTATAGTTAGGGTTGGGTTGGCTGTTTAATGTTAAATATCAATTTTGCACCTTAATAACTTTGGCATCATTTGACAAAATAGCCTAAAATTTGCCCTGTGTGGTCAGGCTGTCAGAGATGCAACACATGAAAAGTTTTGTGCGGGCATCTCTTTAAGCTTTCGAGATACAAGGTGCCAAAAACTGAAAAAATAGTCTGTACTTAACATTGCATATTTTATGCTGTCACCTACAGCCCAGACAGTGTGGAAATGGTTTCATTAAATTTTCAGTGTTGAAAGGCTCAGCATGGGTGTCCAGAAAGCCACAATGGGCAGCTTTGCACTCTGCAGTATAGAAATGTCGAATTCAATACACAAAATCAAGCTATCCACAGAAAATGTCAGACTCCATGACTCTTACCCTGTGCCTTTGGAAGGTTTCCTGAAAAATATTATACAGTTTTAGAGTTCCAAGGATTTTGAGTTAACAGTAAGAAAAAATTATTGCGACATGTAATTTACGATATTTTTATGTAAACTAAGGTAAGTGCATTCAGTATATTTCAATAGGGTTTTGAACTTCAATTCATAACTTTGTCATTTTGCATATTTTGATGTCAGATTTTCAGCATGGCCTTTTAAGGACCCCACCTCATGACCAGTGGTGGTGGAATTATGCAAATTAGGCCGAAAGGCAGTTTCACGGTAGCTTGGAGAAATCACCCTCTGGGCAGGATTTATACACAGTTTCACCAACCTTGTTCATGAGGTAGGGTCATGAAGGCTATGCAGAAAATTTTGAGTAAACATATGTAAAAATGACAATGTTATGGCTGTATTTAAATGTTTATACGCTGGTTCGTAACTTCAGTAATTTTAACTTGCATTCCCTGGTTTGGGGGATGTGCCAGGCCCTGCACTTCTGTAGGCAGACATAATCTTCTCATGGCACATCTGCAGCTGTTCACACAGGTCCTGATGGCAGCTGTGTGAATGAGGATACTAATACCACTGTCTCAAAAGAAAGGAAATTCTCTGCAAAAACTTTGTTAGTGCACTAATTAGGGTACCTTAACATTACAAAAATAGGAAATGTGGTGTTAGGTTTCCAACCCGAACTCCCCCAACCCCACCAAGCAGCAAAAGGAAAAACATTAGGTTTTCAGTCTCTGGGGTCTGCAAATCATGTTGGAGTCTTTCTTGGGATTGTCATCCCTAATGCCCACCCTGTTACCTGAGCAAACAACGTCACACATGATCTCCTGTGGGTCCTGCATGAAGAAAGCTGCAACAAATTGTGTTGGCAGCAAGTGGCAAGACATATACTTTTCTACTTTGAAGAATGTATCACTATGAGGCACTAGCTTGCAGCTCTACCTTGTGCATCAGACAGGAGGTTACTGGCTGTGAGAGAGAGGTGAACATTAGGGTTGACATCTCCAAGGAAGACCCACCACTGATTAACAAAGACTCTGGAGACCAAAACCCTAATGCATTTTCCTTTTTGCTGCTTGGGGTGGGTATGGAAAGTTAGGGTTGGAAACCCCAACACCACATTTCCGTATTTTCTGGTGTGTTAACAAAGTTTTTGTAAAGAATATATATATATATATATATATATATATATATATATATATATATATATATATAGATATAGATATAGATATACACACAGACACACATATGTAGTAGACATATGATGCATGGTTGGTCCTGGTACCATTGAAAAAGCCATCTTATATTTCCCAAATATGATGGTAGCCAATTAGGTTATTATGAGGACAGTTAGCTAATAACACTGTACTATTATTAACACCTTAATAACACATTAATACCAACAAGCACGATATATATATATATATATATATATATATATATATATATATATAAAATAGTGGCTCATAGCACCACTATATTTAGTGTTGAGTCGGCACTTCATTAAACCCCATTTTTGCACTTTAATAACTTCACAACTGTTCAACAGATTTGCATGAAAGTATGCATGCGTGGTCTCATGAGTAGGTCTCATGATATGCCAAGTTTTATTCGGTTGGATGTGGATTTGAGATATGAATAGCAAAAAGTTTAATAAAATCGCAGTTTTTGCCATTGTGTTGCACCCAGGTAGTTTGGAATTTTGGTCTGATATTTTCAGGGTAGAAAGGGCTTGGCCCACAGAAGTGTAGTTCACTAGTTTGGTGAAAAATATTAATTAGTTCCAAAGTTATTAAATTTTAAAATGTGGGTTCTGAGCATGCTCAGTCAACGCTTGAAAATAGCTGAATTATTGTTCATATGGGAACCCTTTTTCATGAGTGTTTTTGTGACATTTTTCGTATGTCGCTGTCTTGTTTACCCTTTTTTCCTAAAAACACAAATTTGAAAAGCCTAAAGGATGACCTGCTGAGAGTGACCAATACATTTAGCTTGCTTATTGGGACCCTTTAGCTGGATTCTGCACTTAACTGTTACAGAAATTCCCTGTTTAATATTATAAATCTTTTTTGGCACTCACGATATGAAAAAGATTCCTTTGTTGTCTTAAGTGATGAAAAAAGATCCTTTTGTGAGGAGAAACTGTTTCCTGGTGTCTAGTGGTACCCCCATCCTCTGATCCATATCCTTATATTTATTAATTATTTCCCTGGTGTCTAGTGACACCACCCTTCCATCACCATATAATTACTTTACATCGTCCCTAGTGTCTAGTGGCACTCCTCAACCTCAACTGTCATTCCCATTAATTTTTTGCATGCCCTGGTGTCTAGTGGCAACCCCTACACACACTTCCATCACTGTCTCCATAATTGTTTGTATTGTCCTTGGTGTCTAGTGGCCCTCAACCTCCAATTGCTGTTCCGCTAATGTGTTTTCGTGCCCTGGTGTCTAGTGACACCCCTCCCAACCTCTATTGTCCCTGAAATAAAGGAAACTGTCCTTCAACATATTTTTCCCCTATAAAAAAAATGGTTCCTCGATGATGTGCCCCACCCCAACCTCCCACCAAGTACCCACCACTCTGCACCCCAGACTCCCCACACAGCCTTACTTCACCACGTGAACAGGTCTCAGGTAAGGATCCATTCTCCAATCGAGGACACATCTTGCTCCTGGAACCGGCGACTGCTATGAGAAATAAGATAGTAAGTGTGGTTCAATGCATTTCAGTGGGGTTTTCAACTTTGGTGCATAACTTTGCCATTTTTGCACATTTCAATATGGCATTTCTGAGACCCTGTCTGATGAACAATGTCAGTGGAATTACACAAATCCTTCCTGAAAGCGATTTCATGGTAGCTGGTGAAATCACCTTTCAGGTGGGATTTGAACATTTCCATCACTCTTGTTAATGAGGTGGGGTCATAAGAAGAGTATGTTCAAATTTGGGGTCAAAATATGTTAAAATGGCAAGTTATGCACATCTGTTGAAATTAAGGTACATTTGCTCATAAATTTTGTAATTTTTAATATTTTCACCCCAAATTTTAAACATAGCTATTTCTTTACATCAACTCATGAATGTGAAAGCTGTCATTTTCAAATCCTTGCCAAAATGTGTTCTTGTGCCTCTGTCATGCGATGACATTACGGTGGCACAGAATGATGTTTCAACAGGATTTGAAAAGTTTCACGAATGGGTTCATAAGGTTGGTAATAACAAGGCTATGTCTGACAGTTTGGTTGCTGTTGTGCAACTATGGAGGGATGGGAGCACAGCTCCCACAGACAAATAAGGATACAATTATACTATCTCAAGAAGTAAGGGAATTCTTTGCAAAAACTCCATCAATGCAACATATAGGGGTCAGGCTGAAGCGACAAATGTAGAGAAATGTGGCTTTAGGGTTTCAACCCCAAAACTCCAACCCGCCCACCACTAAAGCAAATCAGGGGCATACTCTTCCTAGAGGTTGTCAGTTTTAAAGCTCACCCCATTAGGTGTGTATATATTTGTGGACTGTATTGAATGGGATCAGCTTTATTTATTTATTTATTTATTTTTGATAACGGGTAAGTGCACTAGACACAAAAGTGACTATTTTCAGGCACGACTTGGGAGGTTAACAACACAGAGAGATACAATTACATAGCATACAGTGTCAGGAGATATGCAATACATCCAACGAAGAGAGTGAGACAAGATTTAGACAAATATTGGTACAAGACACGAAAGGTATAAATGATACAAATGGAGATAAGTGCCCATGTGAAGACTGACATAGTAATATCACAATATTAGATGCATAAAAGAAAGCAAATATAATAACAGGGTATAGTTACATCCAACTAAACCCGAGAGGATGTTAATGGTAGGAGGCAGGGAGAGGTAAAGGGAGGCTGAAAGTGTCAGGGTGCTAGATAACAAGGGCAGTCAGTACAGAGGAGTCAAGATCTATGGAGGGTTGAAGCAGGTACAATGAGAACATGTGGTAAGAGGAAGTGGTGCCTCTTCTTAAAAGTGGCATGATTAGGGCAACAAGTTCCAGTAGGAGGGCCTCGTGCGAGAAACTTGATTTCCTTTGGTTGTTCTACATCTGGGAATGCAAATCAAGGAAAAGTCAGTTGATCGGAGACCGTGGGAGATGGGCTGAGGGGTCAGCAGGGAGGCTAGGTGGGTGGGCAAACTTGATCACAGTACACTATCCAGAAGGTTCCCAAGGGAGAGGAGACGGTGTGCAATGGGGATGGCCAGTTTAGGTCAGAGTACAGCAGGCAGTGATGTTTTAGTCTAGAGGATGCGGAGGCATAACGGCATATGTTGTTATAAGTTGTGTCTCACCTATGAAGAGTAGCCTTAGATGCTTAGTATAGATTATGGATCCATAAGAAAGTGATGGAAGCAGGATTCCCTTGAGCAATGGTTGTCTAGCGGTGGGGGTAAGAATATGGCTTGTTTTGTAGGCTAAGCCGAGTTTTGCAGTTACAGCCTTACAAATGTAGGTAGTGGCGCCAAAGGTGAGGGATTCATCAAGTAAGACACCTAGATATTTAAAAGAAGTTTCCATCTCCAATGGGGAACGCCAGCCCAGGTGACCTGGAAAATTTACAGCACAGCTTTAGTTTAATAGGGGATCCAAAGAGCATGGCCTTAGTCTTTCCAGCGTTAATAACGAGCTTGTTTTGGTGATCCAGGATTGAATATTTTGTAGATCCATTGAGAGCTTATGATTAATAGAGTGGACATTGTCTGAGCTAGTGTAAAGTACCAGGTCATCGGCATATAGATGATGAACAGGAGGATATGCTATAAGGAATGTTGTTAATGAAAATTGAGAAGAGGAGGGACCGAGGATTGATCCTTGAGGTACACCAACATTGATGACTGCTTTTTCTGAGGTGGCCGAGTTGAATTTCACAGTTTGGTATCTGTTTGATAGGTAGCTATGGAACCAGTTTACAACTCCAGTCGAGAAACCCAGGAAGTGGAGATTGGTAAGCAGAAGAGGGTGGTTAACAAGATCAAAAGCTTTCGCCAGATCGAAAATACTGCACCGGTTTGTTGACCCTGGTCCATGGCTTGAATAGCATCATTTGTCAGCTGCAGTAGAGCAGTTTGAGTACTATGGCCTTTTCTAAAGCTGTGTTGATTTGAGTGGAGAAGGTTATACTTAGTAAGGTGTTCAGAGATCTGCGCTGAGATGAGCTTCTCAGGATTTTATTTAATACTGACAGTATAGCTATTGGTCTGTAGTTGGCTATATCTTTTTGTCGCCTTTTTTAAACACTGGCGTGACTCTAGCCAGTTTCCATACCTCGGCACTATGCCTTCACTCAGTGACAAATTTAGTATACTGGACAGTGGTCCTGAGATGAAAGGTGTTACAAGCTTTAAGAGTTTAGGTTCGAGGCAGTCTGATCCAACAGCGGTACTGTCTGATATGGAATTTAGATGTTTAAGGACATCATTCTTCGATATAGCTTTAAAATAGAAGGTAGGCGCTATTGAGATGTCATTTGGGTTGGGGGAATGAACCAGGCATTAAGTTATTTGAAGAGAAGGCATTTGTGTAGCTCGAGAGGTCGGAGAAGTGAGAATTAAATGCGTTGCTAATTGTGCCCGGTCATTACAATGGACACCATTCAGTATCATGTCATTATTTAGTAGGGTTTGCTTTGAACAGAGGAAAGTCTTGACATGAGACCAAACTTTTGGGTCGCCAGCAGCATCTAGCGGAGACTTTTACAGTATTGGCTTTTTGCAAGTCTTATTCGTGTTTTGCATTTTGATCGCTGTTCTTTATAGTTATTAAAATGCAGAGAGACCGGATATTTTAAACTTTCTCCAGCATTTGTCTCTATTTTTGAGGGCTGTGAGGAGGTCTTTATGCAGCCATCTGGTTTGTTTACCATGAGCAGCGAGTGACGACTGGGGTGTGTTTATCTTGCAGGAGTACAAATCTGCTCAAGAAGGCATGCAGGGCAGCATCAGTACTTGTGGATTGGAAGACAGGGGACCAGTCAGTGTGAGACACATCATATAGGAAATGAGCCTGATTTAAGTTTGCATAGTTTCTGAAGCATATATAGTTTTGGGGGACGTGAGTTAGAGACGACAACCCTAGGAAAAGTCCACCCCTGATTTGCTTTAGGTGGGGTTGGGGTTTTAGCATTGGAAACCCTAAACCACATTTCCTACTTTTGTTGCTTCAGCCTGAACCCTACATGTTGCATTAATGGAGTTTTTGTGAAGTGTGTGTGTGTGTGTGTATATATATATATATATATATATATATACACACATATATATATATATATATATATATATATATATATATATATATAATAGAAGCAAAAACTCCATTTAATGTATTAGTTAGATTGTTCCACAGCGACAGCGGTGTGTTAGGTTGAAGTCCCTTGATGCCGCTTTCATTTCACCCTGGCATCGGGGTGCACGCTAGTCGCCGGCCCTGTCACCCCATCAGATGTGAAGAAGTAGAGGTAGTAGAGAATGGGGTGAGAGGTGACTGACAACCCCAACACGCACCCCATGCCGGTTGGGGGTGGGCGGAGGGTCCAAGGGGCTTTCAACCCTAACACCGAATTTCACTTTTGTTGCTGTGGAACAACCCTAACTAATACATTAAATGGTGTTTTTTTACTTAATTTCCTTCTTTTGAGAAGTATAATGAGAAGTAGTGAATGTAATGCGTGGCAGGAGCGCGGGGCCAAGCCCACCACATGATGTCTTGTCACATAGTAACATGGTGCCTGCAAACGCAAATGGTAATGTGCATGGTGATGCAAAGTGAAACAGAAAGATAAACAGTACTGTAGACAGAAATGGTTAAAATACATAAACGCAAAGCAAATGGAAACACGAAGGTAACGCACATGGTGCCATAGATGGAACAGTAAGTGAAATGGTTACGGAACCGCAAGCAGAAGCAGTAAGGGTAACAGTAATGTAAGTGCACAGGCTAGTTTTCCCTAAAAGCTGCATAGAGAAAGACTGAGTACAAAGAATGTATACATAATAATGGGTCTCGGAGCAGAAAATGAGGAGTTGGAATAGTAAATTGCTTATATCTCAGGAACCGTATAACGTAGAAAAAAATTTAAAAGTCATGATTTATGACTTTCCTGGCTAGTTTTGTGGGGCTAAGCACTTTTCCAACGAAAAGTCCGTATCTCGCACTGTTTCTAGATACGGGCCCTGAAAGGCGTGGCGAACGCCGTAATGTTATCCTATGGGGAAAAAGAAGGTTCGAGTGCCACAACTTCGCTTCCCTGTAATATTTTTCACCAAACCAGTAAAAGGCACATCTGTGGGATGTTGGCTTTCTTCTCCAAATTTCAGCCCTAAAGACCAAACCGTTATTTTGCAGCAGGGTGGCAAAGGATTCCTGTAATGCGGCGGACTCGTAATGTTATCCTATGGAAAAAGTGTCAACTTTGGAGTGCCGTAACTTTTCTGCCCTGTAATATTTTTTCACCAAAACACTGAAAGGCACATCTGTGAGATGTTGACTGCATTCCCTCCAAATTTCAGCCCAAAAGACCAAACCATTCTTTGCAGCAGGGTGCCAAAGAATTGCTGTCATTTCACACAGCCTGGAAAAGTACTGTCAAACTTTGCAAAAGCTGCGAAATTCATTCGACACTGTCGCAAGTGCAAAAGTACTTTGCTATATACTTTTTCCAGAAATCTGTAAGACATATTTCTGGGGTGTTTTACCCCAAAATAAAGACATGCCTAGCATCCTCAGGGTCCGACTAGGTGAATATAAAAAGAATTAGGTTGCTAGAGGGTCCCAAATTTAAATGCCAAGCATTTTCTGATGACCAACTAAAAACAAGATGGCAGATTTGCGACAGTAAAAGGGCCGTTCTAGTAAAAACTGCATTTGCGACACTGTCGAACTTTTTAACTCTCCCATTGACTTATATGGGAACTTGTTTTGAATAACCTTTGAACCGTTTAATATTTTTTCACGAAATCTTCAAAAGGCACATTGGGGACCCCGATCATACGTTCCCTGAAGATTTCGGACCAGTCCATAAACCAAATCAAGACCTCTAGGAAGCGACAAAGAATTCCAAAAAAGTTGAAATGCGCGTGCAGATCACGCTTAATAACTCCACAGCCATATATCCGAACAGTACGAAGTTGGCAGATCCCAAGATCTGTGGTTCTTGATCGTGTATTCCAAATTTCAGGCAAATCCGTTGAATGGTTGCAAAGTTATTAAGGTCAAAATTTTAGGTTTAACATGTAAATGGCTCTCATCCTAACTATGGTAGCACTACTGTGCTACCATAATATATATGTATACCATGGGAGTGCAAATGCATTTGAAAGATAAAACTGTTTTTTATTCAATGGAGACAAAACTACTGTGAAAAATATCAGTACCTGATTTGGTACAGTAGCTATGTTATTTGCATAGTAACCACAACCCATAATTTTCACATGAACTGGCTCCCTGCAAGCAGCACATCAAACAGTTGCACTGTCACTTTAACAATAAAAGTAAACGACTCGGCTTGTCAACATTGGTAAAGTGGAAAAAAAATTAATTCTGTAAAGCAGATATTAGGATTATCTCATGGGCGGTTTAAATATGCATATTATCTGTGGTTTGGAATGTTGTTGTTATTGCACATGCATTAGTGATGCAGCCATGTGTGCACAGTGGCAATAAAAACAACATTTCAAACCAGATAACATGACCATTTGAAGTTACTTCATGGGATAATTGATGCATACCATGGGAGCTCCTGCCTTTTGTGTGTGTCTCTTGCAGGTAAAACATGCTGTATTATGTCATAGGTTTCATTGGTGTAACACAGCCATATAGTAGACCTAGGTCCATTTTAGCTCACATTTTGTTGTTTTATTTAATATCCCAATACATTATTTTTAATAAGGTAGGCATCCAGATTTCATTTAAAACTGTTCATATTATGACTGACCACAACTTCCAATGGGAGATTATTCCAAAGTTTAGTGATTCTTACAGAGAACCACTGTTTTCTTTTCTTTGATCTAAATCTTTCCAATTCCAATTGTAGGGTGTATTCTAGTATTGTAATGTAAGCTTCTATAATTTAACCCCAATAATTCCTATATCTGTGGGTCAGCAGTTGCACGATATATTAAACACAAATCTCTCATTCGCTCTATATTCCAAGGAATATAGCCCTAGAATGTTTAGCCTTGATTTGTAATCAAGACCTTTACCCATTTATCCTATGGGTTGCCCTTCTCTGAATTTTCTCAAGGATGTTTATTTCCCCTTTGCCTCCAGGGACCATAACTGGGCACAATAATCAATATGTGTCGCACTAAAGAAGTATAAAGTGGCAACAGTACTTCCTTACTTTTACATTTAATATGTTTATTTATATAGTGTAAAATGCTGCTTGATTTATTAATAACCTGATAGCATTGTGACTTAAAGCTCAAATCATTACTTATTCTTATGCCCAGATCTCTTTTATCCTCTACCTTTTCAATATTTGCCCTCCTAGAAAATAATTACTTTGTCTATTTTAATTCAAATGCATACACTGCATTTTTCTACATTAAATGTCAACTTTTTCCCTTGCCCTTGTTTCCAATTCCCTAGGGCCAGTTGTAGGATATTTACATCATCAAGGGTTTCCACAGTGTGCCCCATTCTGGTATCGCAGCAAATTTGGATAACCATGCCTTGGTAGTGGTTTGCATCAAAGTAATATAAACATTAAACAAGCATGATCCCAACACAGAGCCCTGGGGCACCCCCAGTCACGCCTGACTAGTTTGAGTAAATCCTTTGATGCTGACTCTTGCTTCCTATCAGAGAGCCAAGCTTGATCCATCTAGTTGTTTTGCCATCAATACCAAGTTCTATTAATGCATCAACCAGCTTGCCATGGGGTACTTTGTTGAAAGCCTTGAGAAGTCCAAAAATGACATCCACTGGGAGCTTGTCATCCAAGGCTTTACTAACCCTCCCGTAGAATTTCAACAGGTTAGTCTGGCAAGATCTGCTCATTGTAAAACCATGTTGAGTGCAATCAGTGTTATTTGTAGCCAGAAGGTGGTTCATTATATGATCTTTTATAATACCCTCTAAAATCTTGCCCAGTACTGCTGTTAAACTGATGTCTATAATTCTGCACCTCATGCCTGGGCCCTTTTGTAAATAGGTACCACTGCACGCCTCCATGCCTCTAGGACCAATCCTTTATCTGTTGATTTTTGTAAATGGCTATAACTGGATCCACCAGGAATTCGGCTATTTCTTTAATAATTTAGGTGCAAACCATCCGTCCTTGGGATTTATTGTGATCCAGGCTCTGTAACCTTTTAAGAACATCCACTCTACTTATTTTAAGCCCAGTATTCAGTGTCAGAACTAAATGCTTAATTTTTGATGTGTTTTACTATTAAAACAGAAATAAAGAAGTTGTTATATTGTTCAGCCATTTTGGCTTCATCTGTCTCTATATTGCTATCAGGGTCTTTTAGGGGTCCAACTGTTTTACCTTCTCCCTTCATATTATATATATATATATATATATATATATATATATATATATATATTTAAAGACTTGTAATTATATGTAACCTTCTCTGCCAATTTATACTCATGGTCCTGCTTTGCCTCCTTTATACTAGATTTTGTTTGTTTGAGAATATTCTTATATAAATCCCAACACTTACTATTTCTGCTTTTGTTTGCCCTGATGTACATTTCATTTTTCTTTTAATTAGCTTTTGACCTGAGGGTCATCCATGGTGTCATTTTATTTTTGTTTTCTCAGATTTAGGTATTGATGGCGTAAAGTTCTAACCAATGTGAGCACCTTGTTTGTCGTGAGGTCCCACATGTTGTGTAATGATTTATTCTAAAGTCCTTCTCCCAATCCCAAGCTGCCATATTACTTTTAATCTTGACAAAATCAGCCTTGTTATAAATTGTCGTGTTCCCTTTATATTCCCTTGTATGTGAAACTAACTATAGAATGGTCACTGGACCCTAGTGGTGGTAATACTCTACAGTCTTGGATATTCTTATCTAAATTACTTAAAACCAAATCCAGGATATGATTCCCCAGTATTTTCAGTTACATACTGAATCATTCGTGCCAGGGCAAAGACTTCAGATAGCTTTGTTCTATAGCAGTTTTGGCCTCGCTGTGTCCCAATTTATATCCGGGAGATTTAAGTCTCCAAGTATAATATTATTATCAGTGTCTGCTATTGTGCTAATAAAATCCATTAATTTTAAGTCAGCTTCTGATATGGATGGAGGTCTGTATATCAGACCAATGTTAATACTAGCAGCACATGGAGGGGAGATCTTTACCCATAGGGACTCGGTACTATTCCATTTTTGGGTGTCCACTGATTCTGAGGTAATGAACTCAGCAATATACAATGCCACACCTCCACCTTTCCTTTGTATCCTATCTCTATGATATAGAGTATTACCAGGTATGTTCTTATCCCAAGGATCATCTTCCCACCAGGTCTCGTAATGGCACAAATATGTATATTGAATTTTATCATAATGTATAGAAGTTCCTCTATTTTATTATTTAAACTCCTGCATTTATTACCAAAAATTCCAGTTTTCTGGGGCTAGGTGTTTAGTGTTACTTTCCTTTATTGTAATTTCCTTGTTCCCCTTACCCGATAGTTTAAACCCATATCTATAGCTTGTCTTAGTCTGCGTGAAAATATTATTTTTCCTTCCTATTTAGCTGTAGCCCATTCTGTGCATATAAACTCTGGTCTCTAAATATTTCTCTGTGTTCTAGGTATACATGGCCTTCCCTGAGACACCTTCTTTTCATCCGGCCATTTAAGTTGTTTATCTCCATTTGCTTAGAAGGTGTAGCTCTAGGTACAGGAAGTAAATAGGTTTTATACAACAGGCGTTAAAATAAATTTGCCAAGATAAACACGTTATCTTGGGCAACATGAGCAAGATAAATGAAGTTGGTTACTGAGCATGCTCAGAAATTTATTTTCGCATGTGCAGATAAATTTCTGAGCATGCTCAGTGACCAATTTCATTTATTTTTTCCCAGGACAGCACTGGAAACATGTTTTGTAGCTCATTAGCCTTTTCCTGGTAAAACTCTTGATAAAGTAAAATGCAAGATACCATTTTTTTGATTGCATATTGAGTAGTCTAAGTAGTTTACATTGTTGTTTTTTATTTTGTAGCTTTTATAATTTCTATCACAAAACCACCTAAATACCTGTTGTATAAATGAAATATGACATGGGCTGACTTGATATTTTTTGTCAAATATGACATGGTCTGACTTAAGATATAATTTTTATCTTCATTTGATGGCATTTATTTAGTTTTTGTTAACTGGACAGGTGCACTAGCCATGAAATTAGTATTTTCAGGCACGACCTGGAGAGAGTACAACAATCAAAGACAGGTACATAGCACGAGTACAGTGAAATTACAATAGCATAGCTCAAAACAGTTAGTAATAGTGAACATGCAGCCAGGACAATAACAGTCCGTGAAATTCACATAGAATTTTTAGGCAGAAAACCTACACAGTCTAGGAAGAAATACCACAACATAGCAGCAAAGAAATATTGTTCAGATTAGTCACAACAATGAAGATTCAAATAGGCAACGAAACAAGGCAAGGGCAAATTCCTGACTGGGCAGGTGCATTATCATGGCCTCCAAACAAGACTCAGGGGTGTGTGGGGCTGGGGTAGATTATCTCTCAAGGAGATAGTAAGGGTAAGAAGTGCTATGAGGTAGGGAGGTTAAAGTTAGGCCAGGCAGCATCTGGGGTGAGTGGATTAGGAGGATTAAAACAAGTAGAGATCAGCAGGATATGTAAGCTTAATTCTTTTTGAAGCTGTCATGGGATCCAGATTTCAAGTCCTTGGGGAGAGAGTTCCAAAGCTTAGGAGCAGAGTGATTGAAGGCAATAGAGCCTTTTGATGTTTTACATCTAGGTACATTCAGCAGGGATTTATCTACCAATCGTAGTCTATAGGAGGAGGTTTGTGGCACCAGCAATGTTGCAAGCACTGAAGGTGTCTGGTTTCTGAGTATAGAGTCAATCAGGAGCCTGGTCTACTGTTATCTCATTCGTGGCTTCACCACTTGTAAGATATCAACTGACCAATCCTCTCTCATGAAGATAAAAATTATGTCTTAAGTCAGTCCATGTCATGTCCCCTATATACACTACCACTATATTAGTGAGTTGACACTTTAATAACACATTGCTACCCAGCACACAACAAAACACTCCTTAATAACACATCACAAGCCCCTTAACACATGTAACAAGCCCGTAATAACACAGGTAACATGCCCCAATAACACTTGTAACAGCCATGGTAACTCCCTGCAACACTATGGTAAAACATAGGACACAGCAAAAGTGTCCAACCTATTGCATTATATAATATGAAAGATGGCAAAGTCTGCATACATATTAATATTATCTCGGGTTGAACAAGCTCATAAGGCTACTGTCTTCGGCTCATGCTTTTATTGCTTGATCAACCCCTCGATGGTATTATTTCTTTGTATACCACACTTTGCCATCATTTATTCTCTCTCTCTCTTCTCTCTCTCTCTCTCTATATATATATATATATATATACACACACTCACATATATACACACACGCATACACATACTTACTATGTTATTGCATGTATTAGGTTGAAACAGAAAGCATAAAAGTAGGGTAATGAAAAAATTAGTGTTAAAAGTCCCTGGAACCTTGGCAGATCTGTGATGTGGTATTCCCTTGAGTTTGAATGATCATGCACGATGCCATGTCACCATTTTATTATGTGTGACAAGACGGTGCTAGATTAGGTAACACAAAATTGCTTCGCAGTAGTTGTTGTTTCATCGCAACGATTGTTGAACACTTATTATGGTATTGTGTTGTTAATTGTCCTAACTCTGACATTACTGCACATGCTGGAACAGGCTTTGAAGTTTCAGTATCTGTTTTTCAAGTCTCACGTGTTATTTTTTCAGTTCCATAATTCCTCATGTTTCAATACTCTGCATAGCCATGGACTTCGGCCTGATTTAATTGATAACGTAGAAACTATTGTTTTCAAAAACACTCAAAACATCAACCTTATACCACACACAGTCAACCACACAAGTTTCAAATTACAGCTCCAGTTTTGCTTTTTGTTACTGAGGTGCAGTTTTCTTTTCATTTGCCCACTTAGACTCCTGAAAATGGAAGTCTTATCTCACAGAAACAGATTTTGCCTCACAAAATGGGAAAGTACCTTTGTTATGAAAACACAGTCTGAAAGATATGTGAAAATGAAGTGTGCATGTGTGAAGATGGCATTTTTATTAATAATTTAAAAACGACATAGTTCTCAGTAAGGTCACCTATCAAAGAATCACCCTTGTGCTAAACTTGAGTTAACCTGAACATTTCAGGTTTGAACTTATTGCCATTTTTGCACTGTCAGTGAGTTTTCATCAGTGACTTCCGGCCCTCTCTTCTTGCAGCATACACATGTATGCTAATGATGCCATTGATTGTACATCTGGCCCTTCCATCACCCCTATTGAAGAGACCCCTGCAACAGCACTACCTTGCAGTTCAAAAAATGGTTTCTGGACAACCGGCTGGTCATGAACCAAAAGAAAACAATCTCCTTGTTGTTTGGCTGCAGCCACTGGCTAAGCTGTACCTCTACCCCAGCCTCTCTGTAACTGCATTCCTCCCAAAGAGACCGCCTGGACTCTGTCTCCACCTACAAGTATCTAGACCTCCACCTGGATCAACACCTCAGTTACGCTAGTCATGTATCTCAGGTAGAGCCAAGAGCTTTGAAAGGGTGCTCTCAGACAGAATAAAGAGCTGCCTTCAGCTCCACATCAGAAAACAGGTAGTCGAATGCTCTGTCCTTCCCTTACTGGATATGGGATGTCATCAGTTCCAGAGCCAATCCATTCATCCTAGCCAACCTAACCACTGTTCAATACCCTGTGCAGATTCATGTTAGCCTGTCTCCCCCAAAAAAACACCACTGCTCCATTTATAACAACATAGGGTGAGTTCCTCATGCTGTGAGCCATTTCAGTGCATACTGCCCTAGTGGGTGCCAAATACTGCGCAAGAAAGCTGCTATGTTACCTGTTGATCTCTACCCCTCATCAAGCCCTTCTGACTGACTTTGCTCAGAGGCTGACTGTCGACTGCAAATTCCACATTGCAGGTGCCAGCCTAGGGCAAACCGCCATGGGATAAGTGCTCCCACCATATAGAACACTCTTCTTGCCACTATCACCACATCTCCTACATTCCACATAGGCAAGAAACTGATTAAGGTGCACTTCTCCCTCCAGTGTCCTGCCACAACAGCCCTGCAGTCCTTTGGTCCCCCAGAGCCAACAGGACTGGTTACTCATTGAAATGCATGACTGTGTAACATTCTCTCTTGATTTGAAGGGTCAACTGCCTCCTTATGTTCTTATCTTGGTTAAGTACTCCAGTATTACCTGCATTGTGCTCCGTAGGTTCCTTACCCTGTTGCTAAACAGGGATCTCATTGTAAATGCACTATTTGCATGTTGTATACTGTAACTTTGTACCAAGCACTTTGTATGTGAATGTATTCATTCCCTATGCTCTCAAGTTCCTCCTGCCCTCAGGTTGAAACTGTAAATGAGCCATCTGGGCTCTGCTTTCCTACCTGGTAATATATGTTGTAAAAGATTAATAAGTAAACAATATTACTAAGATATTATTTCACATTTTCAACCTTCTAGGACTTGTAAAACAGTTGTACCCAATTTTTAGGATCCAGAAGTCCTGGCACAGAAACGGCATGCCAAATTTCAGATTATTCCATCCTGGGACAGATGTGGTATCACAGTGCAAAGATCAGAATTTAACATAGAAGTGTCTTCTCAACCCTAATAATTAGGATGCTTGCCCCCAGATATGGGGGGCCTTCATCCAACTCGAGTAGTTCCTGAAGCTGCCTGCGCTTGACAGGCCAGCGCTTGGATGAACCTCAATCTTTAGGAACTGTTTGGGGGAGGGAAGGGACTCAGGTTTGAGAAGGTGTCAGGGAGGGAGAGGCGACTCTGCTATAAGATACTGTGTGTGTGGGAGGGGGACAGGGTGACCTGGGGGAGCAGGCATGAGTCTTGAGGCACTGTGTGTGGAGGAAGGAAGGGAGGGAGAGGGAGAGAGGAGAGAGAGACAGACAGAGAGAGACAGAGAGGTATCAGTCTTGATAAAGTGGGTTGGGGACAGCTCAACTCCGAGTCATGATATACTGTGTGTGGGAAAGGGAGGCAGGATGCCCCCAGGCTTTAGATACTGTGGGTGGTAAAGGCAGGGTAACACGGGTCTCCTCATACCCACTCAGCCACATTGTTGGAGGAGGTGCTTGGCTCTTGGGAGGACATGACACACCTGGCATTCTCACACCCCTGTTGGCTGACTGCAGAGCAACACTGTCTCTGTCTGTTGGTGGCTACACGCCCACCCACTGTGGCAGCCCTGATATTGGGGGAGAATCCAAATTCAGGAGGAGGGATGGGTTTTTATTCCTTGCCCTAAACAAAACGCCAGACTCCAAGCTAGGAAGAAATTGATAAAAGATGGCTGTTTGGGGTGGGAGGCAAATGTATCGAGTATTTAAAAAAAGAAGTCGCTAATATTAGAAAAAAAAACTAGTATAATACTAAAATGCACCAAATAGTACAGAAAATGTACCTGTCATTGTAAACAATATACCTTGTAAAGAAAATACACTTCATATTATAGAAAATATAACTATTATAGGATATGCCCTCATAGAAAATATGCATTCTATATAACTGTTACCTCATATGTTAGAAAATATATCCATTCTAGAACATGTCCCTCATGTTATAGAAAATGTGCTTATTATGCATGTCCTCATATTATAGAACATATACTTTTATTGAACATCTTGTATTTTAGAAAAGGCACCTATTATAGAACACGCCTCACTGCATCATAGAAAATTTACCTACTGTATAGAACATGTCCTTCACATAATAACAAATATACCTATTATAGAAAATGTACCTCATATAGAAAATAAACCTATTATAGGGTGTGTCCCTTTATTATAGAAAATATGCCTATTATAGAATATGTGCCTCATAGACAGTATAACCCTATTATAGAACATGACCTTCAGATTGTAGAAAATAAACCTATTTTAGAACATGTACCTCATATTCTAGCAAGTATACCCATTCTCTAACAAATACATAACATAGAAAATATACCTGTTATAGAACATGTACCTCATGTTATATAAAATATACCTATTATAGAACTTGTACCTCATATTATAGAAAATGTGCCTATTGTAGATCATGTGTCTCCTGTTAGAGAATATGTACCTGTTATAGAACATGTTCCTCATATTACAGAAAATGTATGTACTCATTGTAGAGCATGTGCCTCATGTTATAGAATACGTACCTTTTGTAGAACATGTGCCTCTTGTTACAAAAAGTTGTACACCCAAGTGTACAAAAGGGTACTAAATGAGTAAAGATGTAATCTCTGAAGGAGGCTTTTCAAGATTGGATGTTCTACAGCAAAGTTTCTGGGCTTCTCCCTAATGATTTTCTGGTGTCATTACTACCCTGGATCTGCCAGATTTGGCTGTTTGAAGAACGCTAAGAAGAGGGAAGAGAAGATTGAGTGCCTCCCATCACTACGAGATTAACCTTTGATATCCGCCTACCCTAAACATGAGTTTTATAACACTAACAGTGTAGCCATTCTGCCTCAGTGTGTACATACTGTCTGTCACTTTAACACCATGCCTACATGCTGTCTATAACTTTGTTTTAACACCATGCCTATATACTGTCTGTCACTCTGTTTTAACACCATGCCTACATACTGTCTGTCACCTGGCTGGTAGATCCCTGGTAGCTCAGCTCCGGAAACTGCAGTCCCTCATCAAGCAGACCTCGAGCAAGGCAGCTCAGACAGGCACCTGCATCCTGGTAAGTTGGCCGCTTGCACACAGGTTCATTGTTTCTTTTAAATTGTTTACTGCAGGTGTGAATGGGTGTTTAGTAAGGTTCATCCTGTTTTGTTCAGGCAGGCAGTATCTGCCATGCATGTGACCTCGGTTCAGAGTGAGTCTGGGAAGCCTTTACGTGGTCAGCTCTGGTTGTGAAGTGCCACTAGTGGCATCACATCCTCTTCCAGCGAGGGATGCACCACACATTCATGACCAGTGACCCAGTGCACCACAAGGGCCAGTAGTGGGCTGGTGCAGTGCCACTGAGGATGGCAGGTAGTGTGTGGTATGGAGAAGACTGATAAACTGGGATTTGGAACCATAGGGCTGGGGTGGGTGGCAAACCCCTCACACACTATTTTACATTTGTGCCCTTTAAGCCTTTCAAGCATTACCTGCCCTTAACAAAATTCAAGGAAGTCAAACACATTGCTGCACAGAGCTACGTGTTGAGCAGCAGTTGAAATGCAGAGCCAGCAAATATACAGAATACATTGTGCTCACAAAACGGGCACTCTGTAGTGCAAACAAGTGAGTTTACTGTGGCAAAACAGGAGAGAAGCACAAAACACTGGCTCACTTGTTTATGCCACTTAGTGCCGCTTTATTTGTGAGTGCCTTATAGAATTCAGCTTGCCATTATAGGCTCTAGGTGCCCATTCAGATGTCAGCCCTCCATTTTTGCTGTGTTCCAACTCCCTGGAAATACAGGGCATGTCAGCATAATGACTGGTACTTCTTGAGCCCACTCCACTGGAGAGGCCCGTTGGGATCCATGGAGATGGGGCTGGGAGGTCGATGACCTGCAGGGTGAAAGCAAGGCATGAGATTGAGGATAACAGCCTGTATGGAAAAAAGGAGTCACTGTAGCTTGCAGTTTGAATGCAGAGCTGTGAACCGGAGACCCCAGTTTAAATCTAAAACTATGTGAATGTTTCTGGGTACTCAAAGAAGTCTACATCGCTTTCACCGGCCATCCTCCAAAGGAAAAAAAAAGTAATTTAAGCCACTGACCAGAGGCTGGCAGCTTGGTAAATCCATTAGCCTCATGCTACATGCATTGGAGTGCTGATGGGGTGGGGAGGAAGGAAATGCACCACATATAGAAAATGTGTCTAATATTAAAATCAGTTGATCTAATGTTATACATAGGTAAACAATGCATTGCATAAGATGCTTGGTATGAGTGGAATAGACTAGTGCCGGTGTTCTAAATTATTGTCTGTATCCTGTTCTTGTAATCTAATTATGTTTGTGATACTCTCTCTGTATGGTGATATGAAAAGTGTATTGAGATTTTAAGTGTATGATTGTATTTTCTTTCTTTCTTCATTTGTTTTTGGTACTGGTAAGGCCACTGGGGAACTAAGCCCATTTTTAGGAGCTAGAGTAGGAGACAAGAAGGACTGATAACAGACAGTGCTGTCACAGAGTACATGTACAACAGCAAAAAAGCATTCCACTGAAGAACAGTTCACACATAACTGTACATTTACAGAGCTGATGTATAACATGATATAATATATGGATAAGCCTCAATAATGCTATCTTATCCCATACAAAATGTCCCTATAATACAGTACTCAGTTCTGATAATACCACCCTTGCTCAAGTGATAATATCTATTGTTTCTTGGTGATAATACTATCGTTCAGAGCTGATAATACCATAGTTGCAGTCTGAACGATAGTGTTACCACCAAAACTCCAAAGCACAAGCGCACAACTGTCTGCAGAGCTGGAGCCGCTTTACTGTAACCATCGCTGTAGAGTAGAAGACAACTCTCTGCTAGCCAAAAAATTAAAATACCTTAAAAAACTTTCCCAGAGTATTACCTTAAACCACACAGGAATAATTGTTCTCTCTTAAGTCCAGTTAAACTCCTGCATGCCAAACCATCAGACAGCTCTCAAGCCCGCTTGCATTAACAAGCTGCCATTTTCTGGAAAATTATGTGAAAGCACAGCTACAGCCAATCAGAACACACGCTGTGCACTTTACATGTGTGAGCATTGTGGCGTCAATAGCAATGGCTGGTAACCACAGGAAAAGAAAGGGCTGCGATACAGACACGACTACTCTAGCAGGCATATTTAAAAATATTTAAAATGCCTCAGATCCATATATTACAAAAATAATTATAGCAGACTGGTATTAGTGGGTTAAAAGATCTGAGGTTCTGGGACGACGTTGAACCTCTCGAGCTTTGCTCTCAAGGTCTACATGTCCCCAGAACCTCTCTATGCTATTATAGCCTTGTAATACTCAGTCCCTCTCATTTATTCTATTTATACTGAAGCACAAACAAGTGTCCATCTGTGTTTCAGGTGAAACACATTTTCCTCACAGAGGTAACTTTTAAGGGCAGTTTTGAAGGTACCCAGGGTTTGGTGTGCCCTTAGATGATGTTGGAGTGAGTTCCACAATACTGGGGTGGCAGACCCAACGGAATGTTGGCTCATGATGACTGCATTAGATATAATTCCACCTCCAGGTTGCATTGTATGCACGTATGAATACAAATGGGTTGAGAAATGGGCTTGAATCTATTAGCTTGATTGATTAAAGTCATGGGGCATTGATTAATGCCTAGTACACTCACAGTTTCACTGCCAACCTACAGTACATACGCTGTCACGTACAGCCTAGTATGTTGAAAAGTGAAATTACTTTCCCTCTACTGCTCAGTCACCTAAATGAGCGCCATATTGAAGAAGTTAGCTTTATGAAGCTCTGCCACCTGACGGCTCTGCTGCTTTCGATTGAAGGCTTGCATCTGTGGCTTTGCATGTGTTCCCCACCCCAGCTTCCTCTCAGAACCACAGTTATCCTAACTTCAGATGCTTGGTCTGACAACTGTGGCTTGCCGGGCTGCTGCCAAGTCAAGAGAGAGATTTGGAATGACGAATGTGCGGGCTAGGATGGCATCATTTTTATTTATTTATTTATGCTTTATCATGCCCCTGCTCCTCCGCCCTCACCTTTCCTCAGGGTCACCCATGGTAACCGAGAACTTGGCCTCTTCCTGGTACCCCAGCAAGAACTACCCCATCCTGCCGTGGTTTTGCCTCCGGGTGGAAAAGGAGGAAGGCTCAGCTTCCTCCTGCCAGTCACCTTGCTGTGTTGGGCTGCTCCTCTGAGAACCAGGCTGGCTGTGGTCTTGGCACCGGGGCCCTTCGCCAGGTGAGGTAGTAGGGTCCATTTTCCTTGTTTCTGCCCCTGAGATGATGATCTGCAAGGAGGTCCAAGGAGACGTGTGCACGCTTGAGACATGACGCCGCCTGGACCCAGCCGATGTCCTCCCTCCCACATGGCGCCCCTGTTGCACCTCCTCCCATGTGCACCAAGGTGGTGTTGCAGCGGAAGTGGCAACCATCCCTCGCCCCCTGGAGAAGGAGAGCATCCCTGGGAAGCTCGATCCTCCTCCCCTGCCAGCCCTCCAGTGATCCAGGCTCATTCCCTGAACCCAGGTCACTGGAGGCCATAAGTGGTTATCCAACTGCTGCACAGGTGGGCCGGATGGACGGCATGATTTACAAGAACTGGGGGAGAAAGTGTGTGTGTGACAGGGGCTTAAACAGTGCACCACCCTGAGCCTGAGCTGTGAAAGAGAGAGAAACAGAGGACTGGAACAGGACATAATCAGGGGGCAAGGATGGCATGATTGACAGAGCTGGGGAGAGAGAGAGCGATAGAAACAGGGATTCAAACAGCAAGGCAAGAATGTAGTTTGACATTTCTCAAAATAAAAAGTGTTGTTAGGTTTCCGTTTACATTTCACAGAATCACAGAATCATAGAAATTGATGGCAGAAAAGGACCCTTTGGCCCATCAAGTCTGCCCCCTTTAGTCCACCCCCTCCCTTTGGGGCTCCTCCAGTAACCCCATGTGCTTATCCCATGCTCTCTTGAAGCCTGAGACAGTTTCAGCCCCCACCACCTCCTCTGGCAGCCTGTTCCAGGATTCCACCACCCTCTCAGTGAAGAATCGCCCCCTCCTTTACTCCTAAAGTCCCCCCGTAGTAGTCTCAGACTGTGCCCTCGTGTTATGGAGTCTGCCTTCCTATGAAGTAACCACCCGCCTCCTCTATGGATCCCTTGATGAATGCTAAAGGTCTCTATCATGTCACCCCTCTCCCTTCTAGTCTCCAATGTGAGAGCCCAAGTTCCTTGCATCTCTGTTCATGACTTGTCCTTCATGCCCAGCACCATCTTGGTCACTCTTCTCTGAACCCTTTCCACCAACTCTGTGTCCTTCTAGAAGTAAGGCCTCCAGAACTGGACACCGTACTCAAGGTGCGGCCTCACAGGGCTCGGTACAGGCGTCAGGACCTCCTTCTTCTGCTTGTTATTCCCCTACCTATACTAGCCAGCATTCCATATGCTTTCCCAATGGCCCTGGTGCACTGCTTCCCGCTCTTAAACTGCTGGTGAATGATATTCCCAAGTCCCTTTCTTGATCCGTGTTCCTGATTTCCGCCTCCCCCAAATCATATATTCTGCTGCCCATGTGCATCACTACACACTTCTTGGTGTTGAAATTCAACTGCCAGGCATCCACCCACTGCCCCAGAGTCCTCAGGTCCTGTTTCTTATCTTCTGTGCCCCTACTGTATCCACCCTATTGCAGATTTTCAGATCATCCACAAATAGGACCATGCATCCTCTGAGCTTGTCTGCTATGTTTGTTATGTAGATATTGAAGAGGAACGGCCCCAGCACTGACCCCTGGGGACCCCACTCGTCACTACCCTGTCCCAGAGTTCATCCCATTCACCACTCCCCTCTGGGTCCTGTCTGATAGCCAGCTTTCCACCCATCTGGTATTTTATCTCCCACCCCAAGTTTTCCAGTTTATAGACCAACCTTCTATGGGGCATGGTGTCAAGGCCTTGCTGAAGTCCAGATAGACCACGCCCATTGCACTCCCCAGTCCAGCACCTGTGTTACCCAGTCGAAGAATTTATTAGACTGGTCTGGCATGACCTCCCTTAGTAAACCCATGCTGTTTATCGCCCACCAGCCCACTTGGCTCCAGGTAGTCCATCACCCTTTCCTTCATGAATGCCTCCATGACCTTGCCCACCACCTAGTGAGGCTGACCGGGCGTGTAGTTCTCCTCAGCTCTGCTTCCCCACTTGTGTACTGGAGCCACAGCTGCTCTCCTCCAGTTCTCTGGCACCATACCAGAGTCAAGGGACAGGTCAAACAGCTTAGTTAGAGGAGCAACCATCTTGTCTTTAGTTCCCGGATCACACTTGGGTACAGCCCATCTGGCCCCATATCCATGTACACTTTTAGTTGGCCTAGTTCCACCCTGACTCTCTCCTCACTAAATGGTCTCGTCCGCCCAATGTTTCCCACCCTCCCCTTAGTTCTGGTCCCTTCCTCCTTCATAAAACAGCAAAAATACTTATTTCGTTCTTCTGCTTTCTTCCAGTCCCTTCTATTAAGAGCCCACCCTCCCCTTCAGCCTTGAGATCCTTTGACCAGCCTTCCTCTTGTCACCCACATACCTAAAAAGGTTTTATTCTCTCCCTTTACCTGTGATGCTGTCCTCTCCTCTGTGGTTGCCTTTGCCCTCCTAATTTCCTTCTTTTGCTAGCCTCTTCATTTCCCTGTAGGCCTCCTTGTCTTCTTCCTTTGAGTTCTTTTGTATTTCTTGAGCGCCTTCTCCTGCCCCAACCACCTTTGCCACATTCCTGCTGTACCAAAGGGGCCTCCTGCTCCTTGTTCCTTTGCTTTCCACCCTAATGCAATTGATGATGGCCTCCTTACCATGTCTCTGATAGCTCTCCTTAGCCCTTCCATTTTGTTAATCTGTCCGTGGCCTCCAGTGCCTCTCCACCATCTGCCTCGGCCTACCAAAGTCCGTGTGCCCGAAATCCAGCACAGTTGTGCTGATTCGACATCCCTCCCTCCCTACCTGCCCTAACCCTGAAGCTGATGGTCCTGTGATCACCGCTTTCAGTTTTTTTTCCACTTCCACCCCATCCATGAGATCCCTGCTCATCAGGATCACATCTAGCAGGTTTCGCCCTAGTCGAGTCTTTGACCAGCTGCTGGAGGAACATCCCCGCAGTGCCTCCAGGATCCCCCTTGCTCTAGCTGACACAGCATCCGGGATGGCTCAGTCTATGTCCAGGAGGTTTAGGTCCTCCACCAGTAGTGTTTCCCTTTGTGAGCCACCCTTGCAATGTTCTCCAACATCATCCTGTCCTAAACATCCCCTGGTCCGGAGGCCTGTACATAACCTCAAGTCTTAGGATTCTCCTGCCCTTCTGTCTGGTGTGACCCAGAGGGTTCAGTGCTCCGTCCCCTCCTGCCTGCCCGTCTGTAGCCTTTATGTCCTCCCTAACATATACGCCATTCCCCCCATCACTCCTGTCCTGCCTAAAAGTCTGAATCCAGGTAATGATGTTTCCAGCGTATGGTGCTGCATCCACCATGTTTCTGTGACCGTGATTATATCTAGACTATCATACTCGGTGATAGCCATCATCTCTTCCATTTTTGCCAAACTGCTGGCACTCACCACCAACCCCTCACCAATGCTCACTCACTCCAACCTTCCCCAAGGGTATGCCTGGAACAAAATCCACTTTTGCATCATGGCAGGGGAGACCTTGAGTCCCCATCTTGGCCTCTGTGTTACCGGCTAATATTCAGCTCCCCCTTCCTAGTTTAAATGGAAAGGCGCTTTCAAAGAAGTCCCCCAGCCTGCATTTCAATACAGCTGCACCCTCTTTATTGAGGTGGAGCCTGTCAGAGGCGAAGAGGCTCACATCATCCCATGTCACTCCACAATCTCCTGTCATCCGATATCCCATCTCTGTGCACCACCTCACTAGCCAGTTGTTGAAATCCTTAATTCTTTGTTTCTTTTCTGTACTAGCTCTGGGTACTGGCAGCACCTCAGAGAAGGCCAGGGATTTGAAGCTACATTTCAGTGACTCTGGACATCACAGCATTTTCAAATCAGAATATGTCAGCCAAATCTTTGTTTTAATTAAAAATTAACTGTTCACTTTCTTTAATAAATTGTAAACTAATTTTACAATGAAACTGTTAAAATGCTCCTGTATTGTTTTGGGATTACTTTACAGTGCTACAGGATACGCTCTAGTTCTCCTGTTTAAAGTAATAAAACAATTTATCTTAATTTGTTTTATTTTTTATTCGAATACTTTCTCCCTAGCGAAGCTGAGTCCGCGACCTCTGGCCACCGGCCGCCGCATCCCAGACCTGGTCTGGCTTGCAGTGCTCCATCGCACAGGGTCAGCCACACCCCAACAAAGGCGCCTCTCCGTGTCCGGGGTGCAGGCATGGCCATCAACCGCTGAGATCGCCTTGCCATTTTCCCTTTTTGGTCCCCAGGGGCGGACGTGCAATGGCATCTAAGCACGTCCATGCTGGCGCCCGCCTCGCTCCTTTCCTTTCTAGCCATGCCACTGCAGTGCGACTGGCCTCCACCAGTCGCGCTGCAGCGCGATGTGCTCATTCCACCCACCCCAGAGGAAGGAGAGGCAGTGGGTAGGACGTCTATCCTTCCTCTCCCCTACCAGCCCGATGGCCTGAGTTTGTTCGAACCTGTGTGCCGGCGTGGTGCGAGGGTGGCTTCCAGCGCCTCAGACTCTCAGCACCACCGGGCTGGCTGTAATTTGTTTTTAATAAACATAGACCCATTGTATGGGTTCAATACCCACTGCAGGCCAATGGTGTATGGGGGCATTAATGCATTTCCCCGGGTGGTTGGAGGTCACTCTGCCTTGACCTCATGCCTCACAATGCACCCAGGGCATGCATTAATGCCTCCATGCACTCATAGCCTGTTGTGGGTTATAGCCTACTTATTTACTTCAAATTTTTGCTATGCCTTGTTCTCTGTTGGCTAGAGGCAGGCAAGACTGAGTTCCCAGTTATGAGCAGATTTGCCCCATTAAAACATATTCACTCCTGGAGTGTATGTATGAGTCTAAACGTTCTAGGCACAGCATTATTCAAAATGGCCACCTCGAGCTGGGTGAATTAAACCCTGTTCTCTTTGTTCTTGCAGATTTTATCTTCTCTCTGGCATTGATCATTTTCCCCAGCTACAGTCCCCTCCGCTCAAGGACTGCTGTCAGCGAGGATGACTACAAACCCATGGGAGGTGAGATGCAAGTTTCTCTTATAAAACAAAAACACAGTCTAAAGCAAATAAGATTTGATTGGTTGGGAATAGCTGAACTAGAAAGCACTGTTTCTCAAGATACAGAAAGGAGTTTCAGGGTTCTAACAGTAGCTATGTACTGTGGGGTGCAGATGAATATGTATGAAGGGGAGGAACCAACATTTTTTGGGGAGGGCAGTTTTGTCTTCACTAGGAAGTAAACCTTGAGAATAAGAGCATTGTGGTGGAATTGGGTTGTGTGTGTTCTGATAATAATTCAACTGTTTTATGTGGAAAAGAAATATGGTAGCCGTAAAGTCAAAGAAGCTGAAAAAACCAAAAACAGTTAAATGTTTGATGGGACCTTGAGAGAGAGCTGAGGAAAGTGGGACGAAGGCTGGGCGTCACTGAGCTAAAATCGGGCCTGGATGCCGACAGACTTAGATTGTTAGCCCATTACAGGGACTATCAGTTGGCTGTCTCCCGTAAGAAGGCTGAGTTCCTGTCCAGGGAGATTGCTGCGGCACAAAAAATCGACCGCTCAGCTTTTCCGAAATGTAGACAGATTGTGCAATCCAGTCTGTCTGCAGTCAGAGAGCATTGTCGCAAGGGAAGTCGACAATTTGCTCATTTTTGCTGATAAGGTTGCTGACATCAGGTCTGAGATTCACAGTGTAGCTCGCAACGGGACGGACGGGTGATTAGTGGAGGTGGCAGCTTCTCGGTCTGCCTGGTCTGACTTCAGCCGGCCGCCATCAGGGATGTCATGAAGATCATCCAGTCTTTGCGGCCGACCTGCTGTGGTTTGGACCGCGCCCAACATGCCTCCTTGTGGGGTGTGTTGAGACCATCGCCCGGTCCTTGCTGAGATAGTCTGGTGTTCATTAGAATCTGGGGTGTTTCTGGACACCCTGAAGGAGGCGGTAGTGGTACCCTTCTTAAGAAGCCATCTCTCAACCTAGACTGTCTTGCTAACAGACCCATCTCTAACCTTCCTTTGTGGTAAGGTTATTGAGAAGATAGTCGTGCTGCAGCTGGAGGATCATTTGACCATCCACGACATCTACGATCCTCTCCAGTCTGGTTTCGGAAATGGCATAGTACCGAGACAGCCCTTGTTCGGGTTCTCAATGATCTCCTAGTAGCAAGAGATCAGAGGAGCCGCTCCATCTTGGTTCTTCTTGATCTCTTGGTGGCATTTGACACTGTGGACCATGGGATGTTGGTTGGGCACTCATGGGTCAATCTGTGGACTGTCTGGTACAGTCCTCAGATGGTTCCATTCTTTCCTCACTGGCAGGTTTCAGAGAGTTGTCTGTGGGTTTACTCCTCTGATAAGGTCTCCTTGCCATGTGGGGTTCTGCAGGGCTCTGTACTGTTCCCATGTTGTTCGTCAGTGTATATGCTGCCATTAAGAGACATTATAAGGTGGTATGGACTGAGTTTTCACTGTTATGCAGATGATACTCAGCTCTACCTGTCCTGTGTGCCCGATCAAGGGGAGCTGTCTTATTTTTAACCACTGCCTTTCCAAGATTGAGGATTGGATGAGTGCGGCTGGCTGAGGTTGAATCCAGATAAGACAGAGTTTTGGTGGTGGACCTGTGGACTGTCTGGTACAGTCCTCAGATGGTTCCATTCTTTCCTCACTGGCAGGTTCAGAGAGTTGTCTGTGGGGTTTACTCCTCTGATAAGGTCTCCTTGCCATGTGGGGTTCTGCAGGGCTCTGTACACAGATTGACCGCAGGTGACACCACTGACTACCCTCTTTAACAAATCATGGGAGGATGGGGTGGTACCGAGGACTGGAGGAGGGCAGATGTGATTCCCCTTCACAAAAGTGGGAGCAAGGCAGAAGCAGGAAACTATAGACCTGTTAGTTTAACCTCAGTGATAGGGAAAATGATGGAATCACTTCTAAAGGAAAGAATTGTCGTGTATCTGGAGGCCAGAAGGGCACAGGACCCTAGGCAGCATGGATTCACAGCGGGAAGGTCATGCCAGACGAATCTGATAGATTTCTTTGACTGGGTGACCAAAGTAGTAGATCAGGGAGGGGCTGTGGACATGGCCTACCTAGACTTTAGCAAGGCATTTGACACAGTCCCACACAAAAGATTAATATATAAGTTAGCCAGCCTGGGAGTGGGTCCCAAGATGACAGCCTGGGTAAAGAATTGGCTGGAGAATAGGACACAGAGAGTAATAGTAAATGGAGTCCACCAGAAGAAAGGAGGGTTACTAGTGGGTACAAAGAGGGTTCAGTATAGGACTAGTCCTCTTCAATGTCTTTATAAGCGACATTGCAGAAGGACTGGAAGGAAAAGTATGTCTCTTTGCAGATGACACTAAGATCTGCAACAGAGTTGATGCACAGGTGAGGTGGAAAGGATGAGAAGGGACTTGGCAAGGAGAGGAATGGTCAAATGTATGGCAGCTTAGATTCAATGCTAAGAAGTGCATGTAATGCACCTGGGAAACAAAACCCAGGGAAGAGTACACAATGGGAGGTGAGATACTAACAACAACAAAAATGGAAGGGACCTGGGGGTAGTCATATCAGATGACCTAAAGGTGGGCAAGCAATGTGAGAAGGCAGCAAGGAGGGTTGGGGATACTGGGATGCATAGGGAGAGGCATCACCAGTAGAAAACAGGAAGTTATTATCCCTCTGTACAGACAGCTGGTGAGACCCCATCTGGAGTACTGTGTGCAGTTCTGGAGACCCAATCTCAAAGACATAGACAGGATGGAAGCTGTCCAGAGGAGGGCACTAAAATGGTGCAGGGTCTGCACCGAGGACATATGAAGAGAGACTTATGAGCTTAATATGTATAGCCTCCGAGGAAAGGAGGGAGAGGGGGACATGATAGAAACTTTCAAGTACCTCAAGGGAATCAACAAAGTCCAAGAGGGTAGCATCTTTCAAAAAGAGGTGTGCAAGAACAAGAGGGCACAATTTGAAGATAGAGGGGCGGCTCAGAGGTAATTTAAGGAAGTATTTTTCACAGAGAGGGTTGTGGATGCATGGAATGGCCTTCCGGAGGAGGTTGTGAGTCAAAATCAGTGGTGGAATTCAAGCATGCATGGGATAGCCATAAGGCAATTCTGGGGGTGGGGGTAGGAAGAAGTAGGCTGCTGGTTAACTAGGATCTACAGCTTATCCAGTAGGAGTAGGGAAATGGGCAGACTGGTGGGGCCAAGCGTCCTTATCTGCCGTCACATTCTATGTTTCTATGACCTGGGCCGTTGGGTAGAGGGGCTGTTGGAGGGCGAGCATCGGTTTTGGCGGTGGTCGCCAGCTGACCACCCCTGAATGGGTATGGGATCTGGGTGTGATTCTTGATGATGGATTGATGCTTAAACATCAGGTGTCATCCATTGTCAAGACTGCCTTTACCATCTAAGGAATGTAGCCAGAACAAGCACCTAGTTCTGCCCAATGACCTACCAGTTTTGGTTCACGCCTGTAACCTCTTGCCTTGATTACTGTAATGCCCTGTACCTAGGGCTACCATGGGTTGATATCTGCAGCTTGCAGCTGGTGCAGAAACGCCAGCAGATAAGTTGTTGACTGTGCTGCCTTGTAGCTGTCATGTCACGCCGGGTGCTGGGCGATCTGCACTGGCTGCCTGTTCAGTGGCAGATCACCTTTAAGGTCGGTTTACTGACCTATAAAGCCCTCACATGGACAGAGACTGAGTTATCTGCAAGATCTTCATCCCTATTGCCCCTCCCGGCTGCTTCACTCCACTGACAAGGGATTGTTAGAGATTCCCAGGATTCGTTTAAAATCATCTGGGGCCTGTGCGCTTGAATTTGTGGCCCCATCCCTGTGGAATTTTCTACCTCGTCGAGATTCAACAGTGCCTTGTTGTTGGAGAGCTTAAATCTTCATTAAAAACTCATTTGTTTACTTTGGCATTTTCTGATTTTATTTGATCTGTTGCAGATGTTTTATGTGTGTAGTTTTATTTATTTTATGGTTATGTACTACGCTATTTTATAAATAAATTATGATCGATTGATTATTGGCCATTCCGCTTTGTTGGGCTAACCAAAAATTATTTCAAGGCTTCATTTTTCTAAACAAGTTTGAAACCACTGTGGCTTTGGTTTTACTTTACTTGTCATATTCTGGGAGTTTCTGACTGGTATTGCAGACATTCAGGTCCCAGGACTGGCCATCCTACATTTCTTTTAGTTTCTAAATAACTATATTCTGGTCCACAGGGTTATTCACAGGTTCATACATTTTACAGACAAGAGTAGCAGTAAGCCCATTGACCTTGTCTGCTGCGCTTAACTGGAAAATACCCATGAATGCACCTCAATAAATACTTCTGTAGTTGGAATTCAAATAGTTTAGGTTGCCACTAACAACTGTTTCCTTTGGTAAGCTGTTCTACTCTCTCACAGCTGTCACTGAACCGTCCTCTTTTCTTTCTGTTTTATAATGATTGCCCCTAAGTTGTTTATTGTGTCCTCATGTCACTTCTTCCCTATTACCGAGTTCTAAATGTAGACTTTACGTTGTATCTGTGCTGGATATAGCCTCATACACTGTTGTCAGGTCTCCTCTTTCCTTCTCATCTCCAGGCTGTAACGCCTGAGTTCCTTCAGTCTGTTCTTATATGACGCTTCCTTAAGCCCTTACTCATTTTAGTTGCCCTCTTGTATCCCCTCCAGTCTGAGACTGCCACACATACTTTGTGGTGACCAAAACTGGGCACAGTACTCAGTATGTGGTCTCACCAAGGCTTTATACATGGGAATAATCACCTACCTATCCCTGCTGGTGATGTTCTTCTTAACCCTAAGTAGTGTTGCAGACTGGTATATCAGTCAAGAATTCGATACATTCTAATTCTGTCGGCAGCCTAAGTAAGGGCTAATAAACAGTATTATTTTATTGCATTTGGAGATAGGCTCATCACACTGTCCAGAATTTTTGAAGTTATTGGTGACTGTAACTCAGAGATCCCATTCACTGACTGATTGACTTGGTGTAATAAGACCAACAGCCAATGCACAATCCAGGAAAGTCAATTACTGGGTAAAACCATTATTCCTTGGAGTCTTATAGGCTTCTTCTCTTTCCCTAAAGGAGAAATATGCTTGGGAAAAACTGGGCTGCATGAGATTCAAGTGGTTGGTTAAAATTTACAATATTCTAGAAGAAACAGGGCTAACCTTTTGAAAATAAAAATACCTTGATAAGAATATAACTATTATCCTCAAATGTAAGACTTATATCACAGACAAAATTGTTAATTACTGCAAACTTATGGATTTGAAAATCATGTCAGATCTAAGAATATCTCCTTGTCTGCGATTAAATGATATCACATTTTATTATAAAGATTATTTAGACATACTGTAGTGACAGAGCCCAAACAAAGACAATTATATACAAGATTTAGACTTGAATTATTTTGAGTAACATACTTACAGCTAGATATAAGATAACTTCATATATCTTGTCCCTTTGTTGTGCTTGTACAAATTCACAATTAGAAGATTTATTTCATGTGATAATGGTTTGTCCCTGATATGAAGGACCAAGGAAACACTGGCTTGTCCCACTGTGGGGAAAAAATCTCCACCACAGATAAAGCACTTTTATTAAACCTTCTTTTACTACAGATAATTCAAAACTGCAGGCTATCTCATTGCTATAACAAAACAAAAATAGAGCAAAACATAAATAACACTGGCCATAATACTGTATTTTCTCTTCAGTAACATAATTTAAATGGGAATGATACAAATGATCATCACTTGCACCTATTTGTATTTTTAACAAAATCAATGAGCACGAAAAAGTCATATGGTTTTCTGTATGGCCTGAGCTGTCCCATACATACATAAGATATTGCTCAGTGAAGGGACTCTTGGTTCTAAAGTTCCTGTCAAATTTAATATTTAGAATATTTGTGACCGATCAATAAAATCTGCCTATCTGATTGATTCCCTTATTTCAGCTCTGCCCATGTTGTATTTAAAGGCTCTATTATTTTTCCTAAAATGCGTGACTGCAAGTATTTCTTGTTGAACCTCGCTTATTCTTTAATGATCATGTATATAAGCCATCCAGTTCAGCTTGCAGGTTTGTTGCCTCCTCACTATTATTAACTCTACACCCTGTTTTTAAGGCCATCCACAGACTTAGACACCCAACCTCCCTCTCATCTGAAGTCTGGAAACAAAGGCATTAAAGAGTGTTGGTCCCAAAACAGACCTTTGTGGCACCCTGGTTACTTTAACCTCCTCCAAATAAAATCCATTGATTCTAAGTAAGCTTATGATTGCTTAGTAATGATTTAATCCACTTTATTATTTGGCTATTAATATTATAGCCAATAGGTTAGAGTATACTGGGATGTATAGAGAGGCATCACCAGTAGAAACAGGAAGTTGTTATCCTTCTGTACAGACAGTTGGTGAGACCCCATCTGGAGTACTGCATGCAGTTCTGGAGACCCCATCTCCACAGGACATAGACAGGATAGAGGCAGTCCAGAGGAGGGCAACTAAAATGGTGCAGGGTCTGCACCAGAAGCCATACAAAGAGAGACCAAAGGAGCATAATATGTATACTCTGAGGAAAGGAGGGAGAGAGGGGACATGATAGAAACTTTCAGTACCTCAAGGGACCAACAAAGTCCAAGAGGGTAGCATATTTCAGAAAATGAGATGTGCAAGAACAAGGAGCACAATTTGAAGATAGAGGCGGATGGTTCAGGGGCAACATGAGGAAGTATTTTTTCATGGAGAGGGTGGTGGACACATGGAACAGCCTTCCTGAGGAGGCTGTCAGGGTCAAAAGAGGGGAATTCAAGAATGCATGGATGGACATAAGGCAATTCTGGTGGAGTTAGGAAGAAGTAGGCTGTTGGTTAACTAGGATCTGCAGCTTATCCAATAGGTAGGGAAATGGGCAGACTGGGTGGGCCAAGCAGTCCTTATCTGCTGTCAAAGTCTATGTTTCTACGAATGATCTGTAAATGAGCTTGGTACATCTAGCAGACCTGGATTTGATCCCCACAACCTTCACTTGAATATTGTGTGACTCTGAGCAAGTCACTTAACCAGCCCAAAGCTCATGGGTGCCCCTGAAAACAGGTACTTGTGCCTAGTGGGCCTTACCGGTTAACAAAGAATAAAATAAAATAAATGAAATTTTGGATTTAAGCAATATTTCAATGAGTTCAGCATAGGGAACCCTATCAAATGCCTCCCAAAGTCCTGATAAACCATGTCCACAGCACTCCCTCCTCCATGGCCTGGCTGACATTTTCAAAAAGTCCACTAAGTTGATAAGACAGGACCTACCGCTAGTGAATCCGTTCTATGATTTATCCCTCAGGTTATTATCAGGTACTGTTGTGTCTATTGTATAAGTTATACACCTTTTAGTACCTTACCCAATACTGGTGTCAAACTTAACTGCTCTGTAATTGGTTACCTCTGCATTGCTCCCTTTTATGAAGGGAGAGGGTGGAAGGAGGCAGCTGCAGAATAAGGGTGCTAGCTACACATTCGAGCAGACTTGATAGACCTCTAGGCCTTTATCTGCTGGCAAATTTTGTGATGTTCGTATGTATTGGCACCACTGTGGCTTGGGGATGGCAGTACAGCCTAGAGGTTAGATTAATGAGCTGTGAATGAGCTTGATACATCCAGCAGACTGAGGTTTGATTCCCAACCTTCACTTGCATACTGTGTGACTGAGCAAGTCTCTTAATGGGCATTATATTTTAAGTGAGTTGCTTGAGTCTACAAACGCTCATCTATTATCCGCTGATAGTAATCTAAAGGAGTAAATTAAATGCTCACTAGTACTGTTGACAGCAACTTGTGATAGCTAAATTTACTTGTGAGTGTAATCTACAAGGGAATATTTTTGTAGCTATTTCTTGAGTTCCTGTTTAAAATGGGGATAGGTATTCGTGGGGCCTTAAAGGTTCTAGTGGTTTTAATTACTCTGGTCTCTGTGTGTGCTCCAACCAAGGAGACAAACTCAGCGAGGGAGGAGTTATTTGAGTTGTTTGGGGCCAGGCTGTGACTTATTGGCCGAGGAACGTCACCATTAAAACAAAGAAATTCCTTCTTCTCTGCAAGAAATAGTTTGCTGAAGAGAAATGTCTCTTGTACGCTGAAGTACAGCCTGGCTCCCAAACATACACTTTGGTTAACTCTAGTGTCTAGTTCTTTGTGGAGATGTGGAACTGAATCTGGGCCTGGGGAGGATTCCATCAAGATAATGCATGATAACGCCAGGAGCTTGGTAAAAGATGGACACTTTCAGGGCCTGGATCAGTACAGAGTCTCCTGACATTATTATACTAATAGAAACATGGTTACATAAGGAAACTGGATATGATGAATTTGATTTACAGGACTATTACCATCATAGACAGGACAGGGGGTCATGAGGAGGGGTGGCCCCCTTGTCTGCTGACTGATGCTGATGCAAACTCGAAAATGACTGCCACAGCGACAGTCACTGTAATGGTCTGTTTCCTAGCTTCTTTTTCACCAGTGTCCTGCCTTTCTGTCCGGACCAACTCCGACCTGGAGTTGAGAATCCTAAAGTCTGGCAGAGCCCCACATGGGGCGGTGGGGGGTATAGGTGGTACAATACTCATGCGTTGATATTGTGTCATCACTGTGCGGGTGGTCAATAGGTTTACTGTCGACCAAACTTGGTGCTTCCATGAGGAGGGGGTATTTTGATGTATATTAAGCATTCATTGGGACATTCAAATGTAATACATTCTGGTAAGATAGAAGGAATGGAATGTTTAGTGGTTTATTTGGAAGTTTGACCTGGTAGTGGGAGCAGTTTATTCACCACCAAAGTTAAATCCTAGGTGTTTTGAGAGTTTTTCTCATGTTTTGACAAGTTATGTCAGTTTAAAAAAAACATTCTCCTGGCGACTTTAATGCTGCCTGGGGTGCCCACGAGGCAGAAGTTGGAGAATGCAATGTAGTCTTTGCAATTTGTTCAAATAATAAATTCCTAAAGAAAGGATAAATTAACAAGTTGAGGAAATATTTTGGACTTACTTTTTGTTTCCCTTGAATTGGAGGTAGAGGGTCTAGTGTGGAGCCCCCAATTTAGGAGACCATAGCATGATTCAGTGCAATATAAGAACAAACATTAATTGAGCCTAACCTTAAGTATCCTATTTTAGGCGATGTTACAGGAGATTTAACAAGTTGCTGTTCTATGGGTATTTGTCAAAATGCCCTGGCATCGAATCTTTCTCATGCCCGATTTAAACATGGCAGTGAGTGAATTCACTGAAATGTTTCTGCGAAGCATGTTTACGACCAAAATAAGTTGTTAAAAACAAATCTTTTGACCTCCATGGTTGGGACCTAAAATAGGTAAATTGATCAGATTAAAAAAGCAATTATGGAAGAAAGCAAATAAATCTCTATGTCCAGACACTTGGCTAAATTTAAAACCATAAGGAACAAAGTTATCACTGTTATCAGAAATGCTAAGGTTTTTACTATAAACAAAAAATACAAGATACAAAAACCCTAGGGACTATTGGTCGATGATAAATAGGTTAAGGACACCAGTTAGAAACAACCCAGTGGTGCAATTAAAGAAAAATGGGGTCCTGCAGCATATGGATTCTACTGCAGATTTGTTAAACCACTATTTTATAGATCTTCCCAATGTTGAAATGGTAGGTACAAGTAAGGAACAAAAATCATTTTGAGAAGAAAATAGTGGTAAGAGTAGTCCTGAATTCAGATTCATGAGAACCACTGTTAAAGAGGTTACAATTATGATAGATAAATTGCAAACACAAAAAGCTAGTGGTATTGATGGAATAGAAAATCGCTTACTGAAAGAATCAGTGTCTGAAATAGCACCTATACTAACTGGTTTTGTTCAATTGAGTTTGAACGAGGGATTTTTCCCTCAAACTGGAAATTAGCAAAATTGTCCCTCTTGCTAAAGGAGGTGATTCCACAGACCCTTCAAATTATCATCCCATCACCCTACTGTGTACTGTCTCCAAAATATTGGAAAGAATAGTCCATAAGCAACTAATGGATTATTTAGAAAATACAGGAAGCTGCCCCATTTCAGTCTGGTTTAGAGGGGCAGGTCCACAGCCACCAGCTCCACGGACCTGTTAGATCTGATTGCTACCCCTTGGGAGAAGCAAAGTCCCTGGTATGGTGTACGTGGACCTGTCAAAAGCCTTTGATCTTATTGATCATAATATTTTGTTGAATCTACTGAAAATGGGGTGGCAAAGGAGCCATGTCAGTGGTTCCATTCCTACTTGGAAAACAGACTTCAGGTTGTTAGTATAAATGGAATTAGTTCTAAACCATTACGTGTTATTCAAGGGTACCACAAGAATCAATATTAGGACCCTTTTATTTATTTTATACATAAATAACCTACCTGATTGTTTAAAAATACTTCTGTCCACTTATACGTGGATGACACAGTATTAATTGCAAATGAAATCAGCAAAAGGAAGTAGAGGAAAACTACAAGGAGATTTTTGGCCATGCAGAAATTATTTTCTGATCTAGGGTTAATAATAAATAGTAAACACAACTCAAACAATGCTGTTTTCTCCTAAACAAAATAAAGAACATTTGAACCCCAAGATAACTGTTAGAACTAAGGAGGGAAACATCTTAAGACAAACTGAGGTATATAAATACTTAGGAGTTTTTATAGACTAGCATTAAAATTTTGAATACCACATAAATGAATTGGGGAGTTAATATGAGATTGGGGCAGCAAAACTGTTATCGCATTGTACAACCATGAAAGTACGCCAAACGTGGTAAATCAGTTAGTATTGCCCATTATGGACTATGGAAGTCACATTTACTGTAACACAAATAAACAGCAAATGGTAAAATTGGACTTGGTTTTAAACAGGCTTGCCAGATTTGTACTGAAGTGTGCCTTTAACACTCATCATTGTGTTATGTTTCGCTCCCTTGGTTGGAGCCCACTAGAGACCAGAATGAAACGGGCATGGGCTTTACAAGTCCATGGTATTTTAAAGAATAATTTGATATGTGAGCTATTAGAAAAGTTAGAATAGCCAAAACATGGCCATAACTTGAGAAAAAAAGCAGCTAGAAAGTTAGTAGTTCCTAAATATAATAACAAATTCACATTTATGACCTTTCAGTATAAGGCAGCCATCTGTTGGAACCGATTTCCTTGTACCTGAAAGATTTACATATAAATCAGATGTTTTTAAGACTGCTGTTTATAGGAAACTGAGTATTGCTGTATTTGTAATAGATAGTTTAAACTGGACAGAGGAAGAGTATACATGAGAATTGATATATGTGGTGTCTTTGCTAGATGACATATATAGTAATGTAATGTCTGTGTATTTCCTGGTATTGATATATTTTTCTTTAAATGTTATCTGTTAGATTGGGACATGTATTGTTTTTGATCTTATGTACATGTATTTTATGTTATTGTATCTCGACACTTTAAACAGCTGCACCTTGAGAAAATGGGATACATAGCCCTAATGGTGGTATCACTGTATTAATAAATTGTATCTACTACTACTACTACTTAACCCCTAGTGCTCCCAGGGCACCCTGAAAACAGGCACGGTGCCTAGTGGGCCTTACCTGGTTATCAAAGACTAAAATAAATAAATAAAAAATACCCTCCAGCCATTTGGTACCTCTCCATTTTCAAGGGGCATATTGAATATCCTGGTCAACAGTCCCACCACTGTTAATGCCAGTTCCTTCAGTGTTCTCGGATGCAATCCATCTGGTCCCTCAGATCTGTTAATGTTAAGTTTTTACCATTTTATGAAACTCTCATTTATCGAACCCATGGCGATGTATCTAGGCCATTCATGACTATATTGACGAGTTCCGATTTTTGAAAACTGATACACAAGAGCTATTGAGACAGTTTGCCATGTCCCTTTCATGATCTATTTTGGTGCCATCCACTATCAATGGTCCGACTCTTCTCTTGTCTTCTCTTTCCCCTTATTTATGCCCAAAACATCTTTGCATTTTGCTTTGAGTGCTTCACTGTGTTAGTTCCTTCATTCTCTTTGCTTGTCTAATTTCTTGTTATTTTCCTTTCAGTGATCTCCAGAAACATCTTAAATGACCCAGAAGCATCAAAAATAGCAGAACCTGCAGAAAGCTCCACTCCTGGTTTCCCAGCGTCTTTGGATCTACCCCAGCAGGAAGAGGAATTCATCCTTTCCATCAGTCAAGGCCTGCCTAACCTCCAGGTCCATGGGGTTTCAAGGAAGAAATGCCCAAGTGACAGTGGGAAGCAAAGATGGCCACCCTGCGAGTTCAAACCCCAGGGAAAAGGCAAACGAGTCCTCTCTAGCTCATCAGAAAAATGTGCCTGAGGGAGGAGAAACCAGGGTTCTTGCTGAGGCAGGAAATGGAGGGCATGTTGTAGAACTCTCCCCCAAAAAAGGACAAGGTGCTTCCACAGACTCCATGAAACTTGTTCATGCAGACGAGATGTGACACAGCTGACACTCTTTCTTGTGTCATTAAAGGGAGGTGGAAAAGAAAAATCACTCCATCATTCAGATGATTCTTTTTCTTTCTCTCAGAAAGCTTGCTCACTAAATTCTAAGCTTCATCAGCAGAAGACAGCACATCATAAGTTTTCCATTTGCAGAAAGAAGAACAGACTCCCCAGTCTAGACTGAAATATGTGGCATTGACTGAAGGGCATTGGGAACAGCAAGCCCTGAATTACCTTCCAAGCACAAAGGAAAGTTTGCCAGTGGACCAACCTCCCTCCTTCTAAAATAATCATGACCTCATAAAAGTCACTGACTGCTGCCCTACTGGGCTCAAGCAGGGAACATAGCTTGCCTTTACTGAGAATAGTTAGAATGTACTGCAGCTGGCCATTCTGCTGTCTTTTGAATACTACAAAAATAATACTGCTGCTTTGTCTGGGAGAAAGCTGTTAGCCAACTCCTAGGCAGTTAGTAGCCCCCAGTACTAGCCTGCTAGCTAGTAATAGCATTTAGGGTTACTGGTGGTGAGAAGGGTACAGCTGTCCACAAGTTCTTTGCTGAAGTGTGTAGTGTTTGGAAATGAAAATCAAAGCTCCTGTAGTGGTAGCCATGTCATGCAGTTGTACATGCAGGGCAGGCATGCAAAGCCTAGTGGCTATATGGCCATTTTAGCATATTGTTCAGTGGTCACTGGTGATTTTATGGCTGTTGGCCACCTGGCCACTGGATGTGTTACAGCCTGCCTGTCTATGTACTATATCTTGAGCATTCACTGAAATTGCCTAACTTTTCACCCTAAGGACAGGAGGTGTCAGAGTGAGCACAGCACTGTCATACAAGTGAGAGATTAGCCCCCACCTCCAGGAAGTAAACGCAAAAGAAATGTCTTAAAACTGTTGCAGACATAAAACAGAAAAAATTAAGTACTTTATCAGCTGTAGTTGATGCACAGTTATTCACTCTGTTTAATTTGCTTAACACAGTAACAAATTATATTTTGCATCACAATACTGTATGTGCTAGCATTAAAATTCTCTGTGCAGATATCTGTCTGCATCAGGAGTCAAAATTAAGTTTTGCAGTTACTAGCCATCAGTGCTGGTGCTTGTGAAAATCTCCTGACCCACAGACTTTGCAGGACCGATACAGTAGCTACCAGCATTTGGCTAGTGGGCCAGTGCCAGTTTCGACTCCTGCTGCATGTTGTTAATATTGCTTCAGAGATCACTTTTATAGTTGTGAGAGTGGTCTTATGTGCATTCTTCAGGTACAAAACCACAGACCAAGGTGAGCAATTCCGATCCTTAAGAATATAGGTAAGACCACTCTTACAACCATAAGCGTGGTCTCTGCTGCAGTATTAATGTATTATTGAGATTGATTGATAATCTATTAAAAATGAAAACAAATCTCCTGTGAATTGACCTGTTTCCAGGGAACCTGTGCCTGAGACATTCCACAGAATAGGAGTGTCTTAGCGAGAGGAGGAGATCTCTGATTAGTTGGGAGTGCCCTGGAACTATAATTGGTATAAAATTACTTAACAATGCCTCCTAAAGGTGGGGTCAACTCTGGCTTAGAGTTATCTCCAAAATTGTGCCTAGTTCTGTCTCAAGTGAACTTTAATGGCAGCATTGGTGTCTTGTCAAGAGTAGTTTTAACTATTTATAAGAAAGGTGGGGAAAGAGAAGTATAAATTTATCATCTTTTTGTAATATGTTGGGGTTTGTTAATGGGAAGAAATGTTTTCTATATGTAGAATGACTAATAAAGTTTTTCTTCTCAGCATCGTCTCTCCTGAACCATTTTTTTCTGCTGCTTGGGTATTTATTACTTGGGTAGCTGGGGAAACATTTTCAGAGCCCTAAGCCTACATTAAAAAACTGCAAGTTAGTACCACTTTATGGTGGTTTAGGGTGTACCTAAAATAAGCATTTTATCTAGTTGACCTACCCAGTAAACAAAACCAGATAAATAAACAGGTATTGATAAGTGTGATTTTGTCCAACAGAATCCCTCCCAACAAGCACATCTTGTGGCCAATAGGGCTGACTTTTTCAAGCCTGAACTGTGTCAAATAGGAGAATTTTGTCTGCAGATAATAGGCATGGTTTACCTGTATCCAGCAGTTGCTGTCTTGTAAGATCCAAAATGTTTACAAAGATGTCACCTTGCTTTAATTAGTGAGAGGGAGGGCTAGTAATCTACTATTTGGTTTTCAATTAAAAAATAGTCTGAGATTAAAAAAGTTTCTGTAACTTCACTAACTACAGTATAATTAGGTGTGACAGGGCTGAATAAAGCCCTGTGCCATTTGTTATGCAGAAAGAGTTAAATGCAGGGATCTGTTCTATCCTCTCCTTTCTGTCTGGTTGCGCAGCCAATTGTTCTCGTGAGACCTAGGAACTGATCACTGTGATGGTCTTGCGATTCTCTGCCTCTCACTATCTCTCTGCCTACACATGCTGTTTCAGTCTTTTCTTCCCCTTGCATATCTGCAATGTATGTGAATCTTTATGTGAAACTGGGATCCCTTGGTTTGAAAATGTATATAGCCATACTGTTGAAATGATTGCAAAAAGCTGTTTGGAATTTAGGGGTTAATCTGAGATGCAGTTTGAGCTCCTTTCAGGCTTGTTTGCAAACTCTTTTGCAGAACTGTCAGCAGGAGGCCAGCTTGGGCCCTGTTCTATTGCAAGCCTGCTCTGCAAAGAAACTGACAAGAACTTTTGTGTAAAACATAATGTCTTCTTAATGAGTTCCCAAGCAAAGTCTTATAAAAACAGTAACAATCTTTTGCTGATGAGAGACTGAAACTTGAAATTAGAGATACCCTTAGATGAAGGACTTTGTTTTCTCTGTTTGTACTGTCTTTGTAAATAGTTATACTGAACAATTTTATTTTTTATGTTACTGTTATTGATAATAATAAAATGCAAATTGTGAATTCTGCAACTGCTCCTGATCTTCATATGCTTCCTGACCTATGCCTTGTCAACAGATAATGTTAGTAGTGGGATTTATGCTGTGCATACTCTGAGCCAGGAGGTTTGTGAGTGGGTACTAGAACTGGTACCAGGCAAGCATACCAGAAAGGTATGGATTCTGCAGCAGCAAGTCCAGGAGTGATTACCAGAAGAATGGCAGCCAAACTAGAAGCAGAAACTAAAGTCTGAATAGCTTTTGCAATCATTTCAACAGTATGGCTGTATACATTTTCAAACCAAGGATCCCAGTTTCACAAAAGATTCACATACATTTTATAACTGCAGATGTGCAAGGGGAAGAAAAGACAGAACAGCAAGTGAAGGCAGAGAGATAGTGAGAGATGGAGAATCGTGAGACCATCAGAGTGATCAGTTCCTAGGTCTCACAAGAACATTTGGTTGTGCAACCAGACAGACAAGAGACAGAAAAGGGAGGATAGAATAGATCCTTGCACTTAACTCTTTCTGCATAACAAATGGGACAAGGCATTATTTAACCCTGTCACAATTACATTGTAACTTCAGTAAAAGTACTGTGTAGTTACATGGACCAAATGTGTAACTACTTAGTAAATATATAAGAATGTCGAGTTGCTCTGCAGTTGCAGTGATACAGAAATTAAATGTAAAGCATGACCACAAATTAATATAAGCATAAATAGAAATCATATATATACATCTTGATTGTGTGGGATAGGGCTAGTCCAGTGGTGCAGGGGTGGAAGGCACAATTGTCATGCTGGCAACCCATGTTCGAACTCCATGCCAGGGACATTGTGATAAGAAGAAAAAAAGGTTTTATTGAATAATGTTTAACATTTATTTTGCTTACAGTGTCCCATCATACATTACGAAAAATAGTGGCTGGGGAAAAGCACAACACAGCTGTGATTCTGAGTTTGGAAACAAGCTCAGGATCTGTGTCAGAGACAAGTTTTCCACTGCAGCTGCCACTGATAGTGCACTGTGGTTGGGGAAGGTTGAAGTTGGGCCCCAGTGCCACAGCTGACCCTGCAGCTGGCAGGAACTTGCCCTGCAGGGTGTGGCTGCATGCATCTGTGTTCATCATAGGCTCCACCTCTTCCAGGGGAGGATAGACAGCTGGGAGTAAAATGGGAACAAAATCCCAGCGACATCTGTAGAATGGCTGCAGCCACCTGCCCTTCTGGGAACAACTGTTTAGCCACTGGATCCTAGTCCAGCAAGGTGGCTTTGAGGGGAAAAGGTGGCCTCCCTGCAGCCATTCCTCATTGAGGCAGGATATGAGGAATTGCAGGAGTAGGGGGTGAGTTGCTAGGGTGGATGACTGTGAGCCAGAGCAGGGTACATCCCTGGTCAAGGTATACCACTGGATGAGCATTGGGATGAGAAATAAAAGAGAATAGACAAAAATAAGTACATGGAAGAGAATAACAAGACAGCAAGACACAGAATTTACCCAGCAGGAGAACATAAATGGCGAGCTTGTCATCTAATCATTTCCATTCATTTTGTTGTTTTGTGCTCCATCAGGTGTCACTGGCATATAAACAGTGTGCTGAGAGTCTGCATTGGATTCACCAGGTTTATCTTCAGTTGGTTCATCCTCTTCTGTTGGGATCCCACTGCTGAAAATGTATACTTTGCCATCCAAAATCATCTTAAAGGAGAGTTGCATTGAACCTCTAAGTTATTTTTCCCTGTACAAGCTGTTTTCTAAATACTGGGTCCTGTTCTGCAATTGTTCTGTCTTTACTGCCTTTTAGTAAACACAGTGGTTGTTCCTGATATAGGCAGTGGTGGTAAAAGAATACCATTTTAGAACTGCATGATATATATGTTTATATGTACAGTTACTGTGTCTCTTGATATAGGGATGCATTCTTGACTTCTTTGGTATGAGAACTGCGAAGAGAAGCTTAGCAGTTCTGGCATCTAAAGGACTTGAGAAAGAAACTCTTATAACCATGAGAGATACAGAACTGTTACATATAAACATATAAGTCGTGGATGCTACACTTGCTCCATGCTGGCGACCCAAGTTTGGTGACGGATCTGGGCTGCCAGGGTCGTTGGGGAGAGATTGAGCCCGATGGCAGCTCTCTCTCTCAGGGTGGGTTGAGTGCTAGCTCCACCATGATACGGACATCTACTGGGTGAACCCGAGGTTGACAGTACAGTTGGAGCGGCAGTGGAATGGAAAGGGTTGACGAGGGCTGAGAGCCCGAGGGAGGGCACGTCTCTGCGTGCCCCCACCTCATTGTCCCTCCTCGAGCATCATCGTCAATGTGAAGGGCTTGGAGAAACATAGAAGAAATCAGCCCTGGACACTCCTGGCGATGATCTCCCATTCCGCTCCACATCAAGAGGGCAGACTCGGCAGGCAGCATACAAGCTCCCTTGAGGTTCAAGGAAAGGTAAAGAGGGGCTTTCCTTGCCCCGCCCAGGGATTAACCAGGTACCTATGGTCAGAAATTAGGAGCAAGATGCGACTCTAGGGGCAGACTCCGGGACTGATGTGGCTACTTGGAGGTCTGAGAGATAAGAGGGTCTGGGAGCCATAGGTGAATAAAGACAGAGTACAAACAAAAACATAAGTCATGCTAAAGACCTCGTTTAAAAAAATAGAATTTGAATTTAAAATCAGAATTTTTACTTTGCAGAATATTAGAGAATACCTTTGTGGGAAATGAACTGTGTTAATTGAATGTGGAACTTCAGAATTTTAGAACTATATGCAATAAGAAGCCCTCTTATGTATGTTAATACTGCTGTCTAGACTGCTCTGTGGTCTCGAGGGCATTCTTAGGGTATGAAAATTGAAACCGAAGGTGAAATGGTTTAGTAGTGTTAATATATTATTGATCTAGCTCGGTCAATAATATATTAAAGTTTTTAAAACCTTATCCAAACGTTCCTGTTTCCAGAGCAGCTGCATGTGAGATACTCTTTACAAAGTAAGAGTATCTCACACACAGAGTAAAGGAGCTCTCCAGTTGGTTGGTAACATTATCTTGAACTATAGTGATTATAAAATACCTGAAATATTTAGAAATAAACAATCCTGATTGGCTAAGAATGATGTCATGATTTGTAGTAGTTTATGTCCCTTTTAGTCCAAGGGTTCTGTTGTACAACATTGGTGCATTGTGCCTGCAACTGAAGAGCTCAGCAAGGACGCACTCCATAATACAGTTCTAAAATGGTACTTACCAGCAGTGTGTATATAAGAAATCCCCACTGTTCAGTAAAAGACAAATAAAGATGGGGCACCAACAGAACGTGAACCAATATTTAAAAACTTGGCTTCTACAGAAAACATGGACCGACAGATAAATGCAGTTCCTCTTTCGTTTAGCCGGTCACCTTAGACATTTATTTTTAATTTTATACAGTTTTTTTGACTGGGAAAGGAGGACTAGGACATACTTCCCATTTTCAATCTTGTCTGAGGGAGTGGATACAGATGCAAGCCAGCTGATATTGAACCAGGTTAAGCTGTTGGTGTTTTTAAGTGAATGTGGTTAATTTGGCCAAGACACCTGGATATTCCCCTACTCTTTTGTCAAGGGCCATGGAACTGATCGTTAACGTCCCATTTGAACAACTACCAGAGCTGTCAGACTTGACCTCAGTTTAATGCTTTATCTGAATCAGTGGTATTCTTTGAGGTCGTCATCCAATTACTGACCAAACCTGACCCTGCTTAGCTTTTGAGTTAGGACTGGATCAGGCTCCAATGCAGTTAGGCTGCAGTTAAATACTTAGATAAACTTGAGCTCAAAAGCCATATTTTTCTGTTTTAAAGTTTATTAATCTTTCCATTTCCTCTGGGTTTGTCTTGTGTAGCCAGGAAAAACGTTCTTTGTGGTCCTCAAACATAACATTTTTAAGTTCTGCACATAGTTCTGGAGTCCACACCTCAAGAAAGACAGGGGCCACATAGAGACAATACAGAGGAGGGCCACAGCTGATCCAAGGGCAGCAGGAGAGGGTAGTAGAACGCTTTTATTGTAAAAATGTCAAAACAGTCTTTATAGACATCTTGCACAAGGCCAAAACATATCAAAATAATAAAAGAAAACTAGCAAATCTAAAAAATCAAAATGGTGAACAAAAAGGCAAGAAGTGCAAAAATACAACTAGAATGAGTAGAAAGTCAATAAGTTATTGACATGCTGTCACCATAGAAAACCCAGAGCTGCAACATCCTGCTCTCAAAAGTGCTTGTTTTGGGAAATGTTTCCATAAGAATTTGACTTTAGAGGCTGAAAATCTAGCAATATCCCTTCTGAAAACCAGAAATAAGGCTAGCAGGGAGTTTTTATTGATGAGGCTGTATATAATGTTTAAGGGCACTGAGCTGCAAACCTGGAGACCTGGGTTTGAATCCCAGCAGCTCCCACTTGCATACTGTGTGACCCTGAGCAGGTCACTTAACTTCCTTGTGCTCCCAGGTTGCACTTGGAAACACGCTCCAGCTTAGTATGCCTTTCCGGTTAAACAATTCCCTTTTCTTTTATTGGTAAATGAAAATGTGTACAAGTACAAACATTAATCCAAAATGATCATTCATATTCCTCATATTAACCCAGCAGAAAGAATAAAAGACAATTAAAAATAAATTACAGGACAAGTAGAAGAAACTGCACTACCCTCTTTGGTGACACCCCCAGAAAAAGAACTATAAACAGTAAAATTAAGTCAAATATACCCTGAAAAACCCATTGAGACCCACCCATGATTTAAAACCATGTTACATTTTTCCATAAAGTAAAACAAATGGTGCTTTGACAGCTGTTTGTATTATATTGGACCAAATGTATTTCTCTGGTGACATTAAGAAGCAAGATATCCAGGGTGTGACTAGCAGCCAACAGGGACCCTAACATTTGAATGAGTTCCTTAGACCAGGGTAGCCAACCCAGCTGGTGAACCACATGTTGCTCGTGAAGCAGTTTGATGTAGCTCGAGGGTTTATCAATTATGTGTCAAGTACACATCAGTCTTTTAAATTTGAGAAAAGTCAAAGTACAGGAGCTGAAAAGTGCAGAGTGATCAACAAGCTACTTTTACTAAGCCTGCAAGCAAATCTAAAGTCCAGAGCTGCTATGAATAATTATTTTACAACTACAACTATTTTTTAAAATACTGTAACTTAATAAAATACAAATATTGACTATTTACTATGACTGTGTTATTTTTTAACTCCTAAATATGGCTATGGTAAGGGCCGCAGATTGGGTATGGTATGGGCTACACGTTGCTGTCGCCACGCCTTACTCAGGAATTTAAATGTGGCTCACGATCACGAAATGGTTAGACACCCTGCCTTAGACTATAAACCTTGTTAGTGCTCGTGTTGTGGCTAACTAGTGACGTTTCAAATCATACCGATGGGGAGTCCACACAAGAATGTGCCACAGGAGAACAGTAATGGGAAATGGCAAACCGCAAGACCTTGCTGCCCGGAGCAGACTGGTGGGAACTACTGAGCGCATGGTGTTAACAGATACCACTCTGCTTCATGCCATTCATGACCTTGATTGCAGAGTAGAGGAATAGGTTAAATGTTTGCACTCCAGAGGCATGGATGGACAGACTTGCAAGCAATGTTAAACATGCTGCAGACATCGCAAACAACTTGTCAACCGCTGTAACTGGAGTAATAAAAGAAAACGGAATCCTGCGGTTAAGGATGAAGCACTTTCAAAATGGTGCCTGCATAGCCAACGTGCACTTCCTGGGTATTCCCAAGGAATCTGAGCTGTTCAGTGCAGTACAATTTACTACAGACTTTTAGGAACTTTACTGAGAATGGACCTCTTGGGACAGATTGCAGAAGCTACCATATTACACCACAGAAATGAACATCCTACAAGGACCAGCCTCATACCATGCTTGTGTTCACCATGGGATCACTTTTAAGAGATGCTGTCTTAGCAGTGGCAAAGAATAAGGGACCTTGCACACTACAGATGGTGCACCTGTATATTGTTTTCCGAACCTCAGTTATGGAACCAGAAGGAGAAAAGCCTTCAATGTTATCCAGGTACTGGAATAACACAGCACCTCCAATTTCCAGCAAATCTAAGGCTCACCTTTGCTGGAAAATATTTTATATTCTCCAAGCCTCAAGAAGCAGGGAAGAAACTAGAGGCTCTCAAACAAACTTTAATTCATGCTGATTGCCTCTACGGAAGTTGGGGAGGATTGATACATTGGGACAGAACACTTTTATTTGGCCTCATATTTACATCAGATATGTGCCATATGTAATGAATATCAACAACAAAACAAAATGTGAAGGTCACGTTCTATAGGGAAACCAGATGAGTGGATTGGTTGGTGTTGGATACAACATCTTTAATCTAGGTATTAAAGGACTAGTGTACTGCCTGGAATTTAAAGTAATTTTCAGATGCAGTCAGCTATCACTTCCTATATCTGAAGTATTTTTCTTTTCTGTTTGCTAATTAGAAAAATGTTCCACCTGGCAGTACTGGGGTGATGTGGAGAAGCACTCTGAAGGCTAAAAAAGTTAGTTATGTTCCTCCCACTACATTATTAACATGCATTTGTCAATGCCGAATGTTGTCTTCCTGGCATTGACATTGGAAGTGCAGGAGTTAGACAGATGCATAGTAGGAATGGCAGTAAAGTACTGAACTGACACCAACCCCACCCACACCTTGCAGAGACTCGAAGGCATTGGGGGTGTGCCTTGGGTCGTCGGCCTAACGCTCATGCCATTTCACCTCACACTTCCTGCAGACACCAACAAGTATCACGGTGTGCCTTGGGGTCTTCTGGCCTTAACCAACCTCACTCCATAAGGAAGTATGCTGAGATGGGTGCAGTATAGGAGAATGGGGTGAACTTTGGAGCCAAGAGTCCAAGGCACACCTCAATGCCTGTCACTGGCTGCAGGGTGGGGGTGGAATAGGCATGAGCATTACAGCCAACAATCCCAAGTCACACCACTGATGCCTGTCAGCCTGTACAGGGTGGGGCGTTACAATTGGAAACCCTAATGCCCCGGCCGTTTGTTGGTATCTTCACTCCAGATTTTCGTCATGGGCTTTTGTGACCCCATCTCATGAACAGTGGCACAATCAGTTTGTTAGCCAAAAGGTGATTTTGCACAGCGACTGCTCCATTTGCACCACAGGTGCAAAACACATTTCAGGTGGGATGTTAAAAATTACAGCTGTACTGTTCATGAGAAGGTGTAAAAATGGCGATGTTGAAAATCTGGAGTGAAAATATGAATAATTGGCAAAGTCAGGAGCGACGAGAAACCTGTGCACGCACGCCGAACGCAATTATTTTGGGGATTTTGTTAACCAGATTTTCAACATAGGCAGTTTAGACACCTGCTCATGAACAGTGGCACTGTGATTTTGTTAATCTGTCCCAAAAGTTGATTTCCCACAGCGACCACGCCATTTGTAAGCCAGCTGTCTGCAAAACACATTTTGGGCGGGATGTGAAAAATAACAGCTGTACTGTTCATAAGCAGGTGTGTAAAATGGTAATGTTGAAAATCTGGAGGAAAATATGAAAATTGGCGAAGTCAATGCATGCGATAAACTGTACAACATCCACCCGTGAACGAATTATTTTGGGGATTTTGTAACCAAATTTTCAGCATAGGCATTTTGGGACATCTGCTTATGAACAGTGTCACTGTGATTTTGTCAATCTGTCCTAAACATTGATTTCCCACAGTGACTGTGCCATTGTGCGCCACATGTGCAAAACACATTTCGTGCAAGATGTGAAAATGACAGCTGTACTGTTCATAAGGAGGTATGTAAAAATGGCAATGTTGACAATCTGAGTGAAAATATTAAAAGTTGTTGCAGTTACGAATGTGTGTGAAACTGCACAATGCATGCTTGTAACAGAGTCCTTTTTGAAAATTTTTAACCAGATTTTCAAGATAAGCTTTTGGGGCCCCACCTCATGACCAGAGGCACTGTTGTTTTGTTAATCGGTCCTGAAAGCGATGTCCCACAGTGACCATGAAATGACCTTTTGGGACCGAATAATGAGATGACAGTGCATGTGTTCATGAAGTGGGTCCCAAGGACCCCATATTGAAGATCTGGAGCCAAAATTAAAAAAAATGGCTGAGATATCCACCTAAGTTGAACCTCTCCCCATTTCTGCCATTATACAGCTTACCGGCATTTCTTCAGTTTGCGATCGGCTTTGAGAGTACAGATGTGTTCCTGCTCCACTGAACATCACAGCACTGGACCTCTAGAAGTAGGTATGAGGTGTGAGGAGGTGGGGTGTGCAGAGGGTGGTGTGGGTTGGGAGGTGCTGCAGACAATGGACCATTTTCTTTTTTCAGGTGAAACAAATGGGCACACTGGGTGGGCTCCCAGTGTGCCCCATGACCTTTCGGGGCCTGATGTTGGCAACATTGGTAGGCTCTAGTATGCCACACAATGGGGGTGGGCGGGGCCCAGAACATGCCGGCGCATGGTTGGCTTTTGTAAGTGGCAGCACACTGGGGTGGGTTCCCAGTGTGCCACACAGTGTTGGGGAGGGAGAACATGCTGACACAGGGATTGCACCCCGATGTCAGTTTCCTTTGGTGATTGTGTGATGGTGGTTCTGCCACCATGTTTATTGAACACACAATAGGGGTAGACAGGGCTCCAGAACATGCCGGATGCAGTCGGCTTATCATGTACAGCAGCACACTGGGGTGGGTCCCCAGTGTGCCACATCACGTGGGGCGGGGTGGACATGCTGACACAGGATTGCATCCCCAATGGCTTCCTTCGGGATTGTGTGGCAGCAGCTCTGCCGCCATGTTTATTGAAATGTTTTGCCAGGAAAGACACATCAGGAGGCATGCCATCTATGCTGTTGCATGACGAGCTTGTCTCTGATTGCAGTGGCACTTTCTTGCAAGTTGTGTCCACTTTAATAATGCTTGTGTCAGCGCTTAGCATGCTGGTCTTTGGGGAACGAGGGACACCTACTAAAGAGTGCTCTGCATTTGCCAGCACTGACACACCTCTGAAATGCGCTACTAGCACAAGATGTTGCTTGTGCATGTGCAAGCCAACATAAAAATGTGACCAAACGCATTGAGGCACCACAACCCTTGCAGCCTGAGCAGTGACTTCCACAAGTTATCAGTCAAAATGCTGAAATTTCAGGCAGATACCTCTTTCCCTATAGACTCCTCAGCATTCCACAGGCTGTGAGGAGAGCCAGTGAATGCTGGAGTGCATAGAGAGGTATTCCAATCAAGGATGTAGGTAGTACATACACCATGTAAACCATGGTGTACAAATTTGTTTTTGAAGGGCAACGTTTGCCTGCCCCAAGGGCACTGTTTGTTCCACATTCTGATGTTATAATATGGTTGTTTGTCCCTCTGTGTAAGCAAGTCACTGTTCAGATGCATACAACCGGTGCAGCTTTATTTTCCCCCATGCTTAACAAAGCATTGGGGTATAGAACTGCAGATCAAACAAGTTACATCTACCGGAGGCAACAACCTAAGTGCAACAAGCAGGGTAGGGAAACAAAAAGGGTACAACTGGGTCAACAAAGAGGGTAGTGGACAACAAACAAGGTCATGGTATCCAAAATGGTGTACAAACTTAATGTTCCTAGCTACACACCTGTCTCCAGCAGAAGCAAGGAGGTGGTGATGGCACTGTATAGAGCATTGGCGAGGCCTCATCTAGAGTAATGTGATTAGTTCTAGAGGCTACATCTCTAGAAGGACACAGAGTAGAAGCAGTTCAGAAAAGGGCAACAAAAAAAGTCATATGAGGGGAGACTGGAGGATCTCAGTATGTATTCCCGGAGGAGAGAAAGGAGAGAGTGGGGATATGCTACAGACTTTCAGATACCTCCAGGGTGTAAATAAGGTTCAAGAGGGTAGCATCTTCCAAAAAAAAAAAAAAGATGTTCAAGAATAAGGGCCATGCTATGAAGATGGGGGGTAGATTTAGGGTAATGTGAGAAAAAAAAATTTTCACGGAAAAGGTGGTGCATCTATGGAACAGTCTCCTGGCAGAGGTTGTAGGGGCAAAACAGTAGAAATTCAAAAATGCATGGGGCATACATAAAGGAACTCTAGCGGTAGGAAAAGAGGGCAAGCCTGCAGATAATTTAGGATCTGCGTTATATAAAGCGGTAGGAAAATGGGCAGACTAGGTGGGCCAAGCGGTCTTTATCTGCCATCAGATTCTGTTTCTGTGTGACATCACTAGTAACCAAGAAGAGCCAGCTCCTGCTGCTTCATGTGAAAGAGAATAATCTGGCAGTGAGAAATGGTTCTTTTGGTTACTTGTCATGTCTGTCAGTGTGGTCGCAGTGTTGATGCATGGGAGGAACAGAACTGACTCTTTTTAGCCTCCAGACAAAGTACTGCTCCACACATCACCCCAGTACTGCCAGGTAGAAAGTCTTCTAATTAGCAAACAGAAAGAAAAAGACTTCAGATATAAGAAGTGATAGCTGACTACATCTGAAACTTGCTATTAATTCCAGGCAGTCACTAGTTCTTTAAAGTTGTGTGTGTGTGTGTGTGTGTGTGTGGTGGAGGGGGCACAGATTTAGCAGTATACTTAGTGTCTCCCTGTGTTGGAGGTGATCGCCTCATTTAGTTCTATGTGAGGAAGATGGCCGCTTGCCCCATGGGGCTGTTGCCTTTAGTGTGCCACATGTGCAGCTGCTCCCCAGCCCACATGGAGCCTTCATCCATCCTGTTCCTGCCTGCTCTAAAAGCACTGGTAATCCCTACCTGTTTTTGGGCACACAACAGTTGGTTAACATTTAAAAATAGAAAATGCTCACAGTTACACAGTTTGTTCTTACTTAACTGTCTAGTTTAAGGGAATTGGGGTTGGCTTCCTGATTTTCACTTGCTGCACAATATCACCAAGCTATATTTAACTGTGAACAGCTGAGCAGAGCCACACAGAGGATGGGTACTCTAAGACAAAGCAATATCAAAGCAGGACAGTCTTGGCACACCACAAGGACACAAAAAACTCTCCACATGAGGGAAATAATAGTAATACTTATCTTTACTTGTACATATCAAAAACAGCAGCAACAGGCGCAAAGAGCAAGTGCAGACACAGAAAAACTCCTCACGCACGTTTCACCCGAACACGGGCTTTGTCAAAGCTATATTTAACTATCTTGTCAGGTATTAGCCAAAACATAATGATTTTAAAGAATTAAAGTGCTTACATTTTTTTTTATTTATTCTTTTTGCACCTTGCTCCATTTGCCGGGCCATCTGCCCAGTCACGGACCCTTGGCTGCAACATCCCACATCAGCCACTCTCCGGGACCCCTGGATTACCCAGGAGGGATGTGGCACCCAACCCTAAGGTGCCACAAACAATGGGATATGGCAGGAGTTGGCCTGGGGAGCTGATTCGCAGCTGAGGGTGGGCATCATGTAAGCAGTGGAGGCAGGCTTGGTTTTCCCCTGTAGGTGGGGGTTGGGAATGTGCAATGATGCCAGCATCCATCCTGCCCCATTAGTCCTTGCTGACACCAGTTGCTGTGGCGCTCCTGCCTCCGTAGAGTCCCCGTGCTCCAGCGACATCCGGCACCTCCCTGGAGAAGGAGAGCAGTCACGGGATGCTCGATCCTTCTCCCCCAGCTGCCTCCGATGACCCGAGTCTGTTCCCGAACCCAGGTCACCAGTGCTGCAAGCGGGAAATCCAACTGCTGTGCCGTCAGGCTGGCCAAGTGCTTACATTTTATGATACTGAGGTTCCATATTAACTTTTGGACAGTGTTTTAGGATTAAGTCCATGGCTCTGCTGTGTAATAGCTGTTTTAGCAATGCAGTCTGGGATGTTTTACTCAAAGTGTTGGTTTCCCTGCAAGCTGTAACACAGAGACTATATACAGAACACTAATGTACTTTTAATGGATATGCATTACTGTACTATGTCATCAGGTTTTGATTTATATGATTATTGTATTTTTAATAAAGGTTAATAAACATAACGTTAAAAAGCAAGATGTCCAACGGGACAAGTTTCTGTTAAAAAAAAAGAGCATCTGTCCTGCCAGATACACCATTTCAAACAGGCCCTAACCACACACGCACAGAGTATTATATTCCCATGAGGACCATAAAGAAGAAAAGGAACAAATGATCACATTTTCTTAAGTAATGAAGGAAAAAGCTGGAGTCTTCCAGAAACCTCCAGTTCAACCAAAAGTCCTGAATATAGGGACAAGGAAAAAACAAACAATGCATGGACTCTCTCTTTTCCACATGAATCGTGAAGACAAAGCCACTTACAGTACTCTTGTGCTTACGATTGCCCCTTATCTATGGTTTTCATTGTACACAATCGACTCAGGTCTTGCATTTTGGCCGGCATTCTATGATCCAGTAGCTGCTTTGTAATCACCGAGTGTGGTATCCTGCTGATGTTATATATACTGGTTCTGTAAAACAGTAGGTGATTATATGCTCATACAATTTAACTCTAGGAAGGGAGAAACCTGCACAAAAGATAACTTCAATTGAAGTACCTTTAAAAACAAGAATCTGGCAGAGCCACTATGACTGTGAATGCATTAACTAGCTAAGGGTGTTTCATGGGCTTAAACATAAACAGTTATTTATTTATTTAAAAATATCAGATTTACAAACCTTTGAGTCACTCATTTACAAAGGCACCTCGTCGAAACTAATACAAAGACAGCACAGTTAACAAGTCAAAAAACAATGACACGGAGTGCAGACAGTTATAACAATCATTCACTGAGACACATGGGTAGCAGTAGATAAACAGATTACATAGTTTAGGCACAGAGGCACCACATCAAGAAGACCAAAGCAATTCAAACAATATACAATAGCTAAAGCAAATAGACATCAGGAGTCAAGAGAAGCCCAGAGTGTTCACATGAAGGCTGTTGCATATACACTAACTGAATCAAAGTACAGTACATTGAGAAAGGCATATTTAAGCAATAAGGCATGACAGGGTGTGCGTTATCATGTAATAATGTCACTCCTGGGGTGGGTTGAAGCATGAGGCGGCTAGTAGCTCCCACCACTCCAGGAGTGACATTATTATAAGATAACACACACACCCTGGAGGCTCTTATTGCAATTATACAATGGCTTGTTGTTATATACAGAATAAAAATACATTTTAAAGGATGTTTTTGTTAGTGTGGAAAAATATTTCTTAAGAGAAAATGCAAGGAATGATCCAAATCAAAGCTACAGTGATGTTATTGTGTAATAACATCACTGTTTCAATAGGTCAGCAGCCAATCAGCTTCTTACATTTTCCTTGCCATTGTATAATTAAAATAATGCCGCCTTCTGTATTACAGTTACCTATATGTTTTGTATTTTATTCTATGAACTGTTATAGCAATCAACTCAACAGAACCAGGCCATCATATACATGAAGGTACTATTCCTAACAGAAAACACTGCTGAGATAACTGTATGTTGTGACAAGGTGGAAGATAAACACAATGTTGAAACAAGTTTTGAAGACATTTGATTTGTTTAATTGTTTTTTTTTTAGAGACTGTTATTCATTTCACACTTAAAATTCATATAATATAAAAGTGCATATGCCCAAATGCCAATGTAAATCGACACATTTCATTTACAAGATGTTCTCTTGAAGGAAGATATTATTATATAAGGCCTAAAAATGGGCATCAGGTAAAAGTAAAAATGGGGCAGGTGTGTTACTCAGGGTATTGCTTAGTTTATCTTTTATTGCTGCTCCACCCGGATCAGCAATATTTACACTAACTGTGCCCAGTCCAGATTTTACAGCTCTGGCCTGGGTCTGGTGATGTGGGTTTACCCATACCCCACTGCATGTGGCTTAGTGATATACTGTAGAGATGGCTACAAAGTCTAACCCATTGAAGGCTGAAGTTTCAGAAAACCATTATGCTAAAAATATCAAGACTCCCTCCTCCCTCCCTCACCCCCAGTCACAATTAATCCTCTACCAAAGTCATGCTTAAATACTGGTGCTTCTACATCACGCCACTAAGCTTTTAATGCCAACATCAGGGTTTATTTAACTCTAAAAATTGATTAGCGTTTTGATCATAAAAGTGCTAAAACTTTGTGAAAATGAATAGCTCTTGCCTCGCTGTGTTTAACTGTGGCTAAGCTATTCTTCTCCTAAGTAGGCTACCTTACCACACTAAATAAAAAAAAAAAAATCTGACACAGGGTCTCATGGACCCCAAGAATAGCCTTCCATTAAAAACTGACACAGGGTCTCATGGATCCCACGAACACGCCTCCCCTAGTCTAACAAATGATACCCTTAATGTCCCTGCTACAGTCACTGCTGTATTAAGATAAAGCCTGGACTGCACTGTTCAGAACTGTCATGTGTATTATTTTGAGTGTGTATGTTTCTCCTGTATACTGCCTTACTATGTATGTATCCTTGTACTCCGTCTCCCTCCACCACTGTAACCGACGTGGAGCCTTTGCAAATGAGTCTGCGACTCAAAGGTTTGTAATTCCGAAAATATGCAATAAACAAATAAACAAATAAACAAACAAACACAGCACTTCTAGAAAATATATATAAATACTTTCTGTACAGTTAGTATCATCCCAAGAAAAACACTGCTAATCAATTATTTAAAACCCTGCAATTTGCTTCTTTTTCTGCTGCTGTGGTTCCCTCATCTGTGAAGTCTCATTCTGCTTGTGGCAGCCCCCAACCAGATAATTTATTTAAAAACATTTTGTTGATTAATTTTTGTTTTAGTATATCCATGGTCAGGAAAAATGAATTTGTAAAATAAACCAAAATCTCCATTTATCAGTTCATTTAATCACAATACAGCATGTTATGAATTTTTCAGATTCTATGTGTAACCTACAGTAAGTCAAACAGAAATTAGACACACAAATGCCTGGCTATTTGCAAGTGAAGCAAATGTGGTTATTATCATTGTTATAAACACCTATAGTCACAAACTGCAAGTTAAGAAAATTCAGTAGAATATTAGCACTAGCCCAGAACTGCCTGCCTGAGAATGAAGTTGGTATATTATTTGGAAAAAGACAAAAAAATTGGGTCTCTTGCTACAGTATGCAATGTCCTGCAAAGATGGTGGTGCCACATGGCTTAATGGGGTGCTATGTGGTGCCTAAGGGAACTTGTTATGCAGAAAGTTCCAGGAACACAGTCTTAAAAACTGGAATAACAGGTTCCAAGGAGTAATTAACTCAAAAGGAATGTTAGAAAAACTACCTCATTCATTCTCAGGTGTCAAGGAATGTATTTGTTAACCATGCTGGTTTATCTTCTTGCTTCCCTCATGGTAAAAATGTGAAACTACATTTATGTTATTTTAAAGGAAAATGAGTGATAAATAGCTTGTCCAGTTGGATGGCAGCTCTGATAGTTGTTCCAGTCTTTCTTTTCACTGATATAAACTGATCCAGGAAAAAGTAAATAGGAAAAAAAAAAAGCATTTTGTTTCTACAACTAGTTGCTAATTGCAGCTGGTATTTTTAACATGTGCAAGTTAACTCCACTTCTCAAACTTAAAAGAAAATACACTTCATCACAGACAGTGTTTACCAAGTACTGTGCCCATTTTAGTATATAAATGTTTGAGAAATACCTGAAAGCTGTCTATTTTCCTTGAAGTCAAATCCTTAAGCTGTAGTTTCAGACATTTCTTAGTGTTTCCTTTTGAGACACCAGGTGACTCTGATAATCATTTGTTCCAAGGGTTTTAAGTCAGTTTGAAGAGCAATTTAAGTATCTTCTGTTTTCCTAGTCCTTAAAATGCAGGGACTCCACAGATTTGTTGTTCCTTGGTCCATACCCCAACTTGTGAGTCTTCTTTCAGTATGATAGATCCACTTCATGCCTCTCCTACATGAATAAAAAAGGGTGTGATGGACCTTTTGGAGCTTCTTGGGTGGAGGTGGGGTGGACTTACTTCCCCAAAAATCAATGCTGCCTCCCACTACTCAGGTTCCAGTTCTTGTACCACCCATTTAAGAAAGAAAATAGTACCCTGCAACCATTGACTAACATGAAAGTGTGTTTATTCGAGGGGAAAACATTTCTTGGAGGAGGGTAAGGCAGAGGAGACTATTTACACCTTCAGTCAGTTCCACGGACAGAAAACATGACATCACTCCTTTTGTACATGCAATACTCCTGTAGGCTCTGCCCACAGTCATAATAAGGGCTAAAAAAAAAGGAAGCGATACCAAAATCCCTCTTTTTTTAAATTATTGTACTTATTCTTCTCTGCTGCCGTGACCAGCCCCCACTGGTCCATCCTTGCACCCAGCCCTGTCATCTGCCTTCTCCGGGACTTACCTCTCCATGTTCCTCCCTGGCTTGACCCCCAGGGTGGGGCCACCAGTGGTGGACTGGTCCCCGGCAAAGTTAGAGCGCAGTGTCGGGAGAGTACCATGGTTTGTGGTGCAGGGCCTGCGATGTAAGGCGGGCATTATCCTGTAGCCCCAGGGGTGTGTTCCTTGTTCTTCCCTGGATCCCGTGATGTCAGTGGTACATGTGACATGTACGGTTATGGACAGATGCTGGCGTCCACCCTCCCTGAACCTAGGCAAGAGTTGCACCTCTGCCTGTGGTCACCGAGGAAGTGGCACTGCACCAGACATACAACCCTCCTTCTCTGAAGTGGAGAGCATCCCAAGGGATGCTCAACCCCACCCGGCCCGGCTCTCCAATGGTCCAGGCTTGGTCTTGAACCTGGGTCATTGGCATCGAGTGGCAGTGCTATGCTGCGCCAGTAGCCTGACTGACCAACATTCTCCCTAAACATTGAGTACTGCCTCGTCTTCCACCCTAAAACAAACAAAGAACAGCAAGACCTGCAAAGGGAACCCAAAGCTTTGGTAGCTGTAATAACATGGTCTTTGAAAAAGGGGAAAACAATTTAATAAAAAATACCAGAGGGTTAATCGTACCCAGTCCCCATTTCTTAGTTTTCCTATAGTTATGGGCTCACTTAACCAGATTTAAACAAATTTCATAATAGTCTAATGAAGTCACTATAACGCTTAGCCTCAAGTTCTCTGGAGGGGAGGAAGCAAAACTAACATACAGGAAGATTTTTTTAAACAATATTTAATTAGAACTTCATGGAAGCAGTGACATTACAGGTTAATAAATTACATTTAATTTGAACAATTGAATGTTACAATCGGCATGAGAGTACATAATCATATAAAGACTGCTCAAGTAGTACTTCCAGTGGCCCTAGCCCCTAAGGATTCATTATATCCTTTTTAACAGCTTGGATTGGGGTTTCCACAAAGACTAGAAACATTCCCTTGCCCTACAGAGTTTAACTGCTCCTCTCTGATTTCATGCATAGCATGAGATTAGTTAACCAGTGTGCAGTACTGGCGGTAGTATCAGTAACCCAATGCTGGGCTATTGTTTTCTGGCATTGACTAGTGCCAGGTTCCATAGAGCCATGACATCTGTTTTCTGCAAAGCAAAGCAAAACTAATTTATTTATAAAAGTGCCTTTCCAGCGATCAAGGTACTTGTGCATCAGTCAGACACATGTATACATATATGGACATATATTAACAAACTAATAACATTTTTGTCAAATGTTAATATCATTAACATTCTCCGTATAAAATATCAGTCAGCCAATGTCCTTGGGAAAAGTCAGGCTAAAAGGTGGGCTTTGAGAGCTGATTTAAAACTCTGGATGGTCAGGCATTCTCTTACCCGATGAGGTAGAGAGTTCCACAGGGTAGGGGCTACAAATGCAAAAGCTTGAGCCCCCAATGTCATCAATTGCACCCTGGAATATCTAGCAATCCCTCATTGGTGGGCGGAGATGGCGGGAAGGGCAGTAGGGACATAAAAGATCTTGCAAGTAGTGGGGTTTCTGTTCTGTAGGGCTTTATAGGTCAGAAAACTGACCTTGAAGGTGATCCACCACTGGACTGGCAGACAGTGCAGTTCTCAGAGCACAGATGTAATATGACTGGTTCTGGATGTCCCAGTCAACAACCTGGCACGCGTTCTGCACCAGCTGTAAGCAATGGATATCAAATCCTGGTAGCCCTAGGTAAAGGCATTACAGTAGTCAAGGCAGGAGATTATGAAGATGTGAACCAGTATTGGAAGATCATCAGTAGGAACCATGTGTTTCACCCGAGCGACATTCCTCAGATGGTAAATGAGGTCCTGACAACAGCAGACACCTGAGATTTCAGGGTCAAACCGTCATCAAGAATAATGCCCAGGTTATGTACCTGGTCTGAGGTTGTCAGCTGGGTACCTCCTAGCCAAATCCCAGAGGGTCGCCCAGCCGACAGACCCAACTCCCTATGGTTCAAGTCCACAACCAGTACCTCAGCATTAGTTGGGTTCAACTGCAACCAGCTGGCACTCATCCAACCATGGATCTTGGATAGGCAGCTGTTAAACATAGAGAGGATATCATCTCATTTGGTTCAAAAGGCGTACAGCTGAGTATCATCTGCATAGCAGTGAAAACTCAGACTGTACCATCTAATAATGTCTCCCAGTGGCAGCATGTACACTCCAAACAACATAGGTGACAGAATGGAACCTCGGTACCCACAGGATAGAGGAGGGGTCAAAGGAATAAATCCAGTGACCACTGTCTGTGTCCTACCTTCAAGGAAAGATTGAAACCATCTGAGAACCATACCTGACAGTCCACAGATGAGCATGAACATTCCAACAGTACACCATGGTCTGCAGTGTCGAATGCTGCAGAGATCCAGGAGAACCACAATGGAATGAGTTCTCCAATCCCTTGCTATTAGGAGATCATTAAGTATCCGAACAAGGATCGTCTCCATGCTATGCCTTTTCCGAAAGCCAGACTGGAGAGTATCATAGACATTGTGGATGGATAAATGGTCATCCAGCTGCAGCGTGACCACCTTCTCAATAACCTTGCCTATAAAAGGTAGGTAAGAGAGCGGATCTGTAATTGGTCAGACTGTGTTCCATAGGCCATGACATCCGTTTATCCCCTTGGGAGCTTTCTGTTCAAACATAATTTTTAACTTATCTTTATTGAAGCACACCTAATGCACTTACAATAAAACTTGATTTTGACAGTTAGTTACAGAGCTGATAAAAGTGGCTCACAGACCCAATATAATCTGGTTGGGAATACATGTCATAAATTGTGTGCATGCAACGTAATCAGCCATTCAAGTCCTGTTAGGCCATTTTATTCTGTAACAGTAATCAAGTGGCATTCAATATGTTGGTCAGAAAGACTCTGGAAGATGAAGAATGTCTTTCACGTCACATATAATAATTTTGCTATATAAAGGTAATAACAATTGAACTAGAAAATAAAAATAAAAATAACAGTTGTGCACTTCTATTGTCATTGTTCCATATTTATCCCTGGTGCTGTGTTAGGGTAGAGATATGAGGGTAGTGCAGAAAAGCATTGTTATCAGGTACCCCGACCCGATCAGTGTCAGCATGTGTGAGTGTGGCACCCTTCAGTTAACTGCATCCATAACTTGCTAAAATAAATGTACATTCAAGGATCCATTTATATGGCTTTCTACTTAGGAGCTTCCCGGTATTCCACTGCCTACACCTGCCACCTGTTTTGGTGCTTATTCTCCTGCAGGGTAACATAAATTTTAATGTTTTTTGTAATGAGTAGCCTAGAACCTGTTCCATGATGTTATGAACACCAAACCAGAAAGGGGCCACCTTGGGACATGTCAATGCCAGGTACAAAAAGTCCCCTTTTCAGTTTTACATTTAGTACACATGGGGTCTCTTGTGGGTTGGATTTATGAAGTCTTGTTGGGGTAAGATACATTCTGTATAGAAAATTAGTTGAAGCCTTCTTAATTTATTAGCCCTGCAGCAGCTATGTACATGTTGAACAGCGAGATTCCATGTTTAGCCATTGGTGTCACATTCCGGGTCTGATTTCAGCCTTCAATGATTTATTAATAATAGCACATAGTGAGAGGATTGATTAGTGGTTGTACTATAGTTTTTAGAAATTTCTCCTACTGGGGGTAGAGAGGAGAAGTTCCCTGAAATAGGATCTCCTCCCAGATAAGTAAAAAAGTATCCCATCTGTATTCTAAACTCTCCTTTGAGATCTGCAAAACATGTTGGGGCACTTCCAGAGATTAAGTCATAAAGATCCTGAATCCTCTTTTCCCACCCGAGGATGGCCTGATGTAGGGAGACATTGTACCTCAGTTTAACCTTTAGTGAGGCCCTAGAATATATAATTTGTTTTGCATTGATACATTTATGCACAATTACCGATACCTGACCAAGGTATCTCAGAAAATGATTTTACACACAGGGCTGTTCTTGTACAAGTGTTTGGTTAAGGAACCCAAATAGTGAGCCCCCTCCGCCAACAGTCTCTTGTTCCAAGTGGACCCACTGTGGGTTCCTCATTCTTTAAATTTGACAAGAAGGATAACTGGGATGCTCAGAGACAGTGTTTAAAATTTGGCAGGCAAAGTTTCCCAGATTTGAGAGGCTGTTGCAATGTGTTTCTCTTTATATGTGCTGTTTTCCCCATCCACATCAATTTGTCCAATATACTATTAAGTTGTCTAAAAAGGAGGCAGGGACTTTGATTGGTAAGTTCTGAAAAAGGTAAGACATTTAGACAGTACACAAATTTAGTGTTCATTCTACCAATGAGATTGATAGGAGATGCTGTCATCTGTCACAGTGCTTTTTGTTGTCAAAATGGGCTCATCGTTTTCTTGTATAGATCACGGCGATTTACCTGGAATCTTAATTCTGATATTTTAATAATGATACCACTTATATTTGCTGAGGGTTATAGTCTAAATACTGGATGGACCCTTTCCCAGAGCTAAAATCTCATAGGAACATAGATCATGATGGCAGAAAAGACCAGAAATCCATCCAGTCTGCCCATATTCCTAGAATCCTTGGAACCTTCCTGGAAACTATTGTTCCTCCAGGGTACTAACCCTCCCTTCCTGTCCCCATTCTCCTCCCTGGTCTTGTCAACCCAGGCAGCGACTATTCCTTCATTCTATCCAGTGCCTGCTTGAATCCCTTTGTGTCTGCACCCACCACCTCGGCTGACAGACTGTTCCAAGGTTCTACCACTCTTTCCACAAAGAAGTACTTTCTCACATCCCTCATGAACCTCCCTCCTGTTAATTTCCACTCGTGACCACGTGACTTCAAGTTGGTATTCAGGGTTAATAATTCCCCAGTTGACCTTGTTAATTCCTTTAAGGAACTTGAAGGTCTCTATCATATCTCCCTCTCCTTCTGGTTCCCACTGAATACATATTTAGTGCCTTGATGTGCTCCTCATAGGATCTGCCCTTTTGGTCCTGAATCATTTGTATTATTCTGTGCTGCACTTTTGACTGATTGATATTTGGCCTGCCAGTTTGCCATATTCCTCTAGTAATTCCTGGAGTCATGCATACACTTACTGGGTTCCTTTAAATACAGCAGGAGGTTGTCAACAGAAGGGGATAACTTACGGTGCTTGCCTTCAATCCTCAATCCCTCTATATCCTTCTCCCACCTCAGGGCAGCAACTAGGGGTTCCAGGGAGAGACATACAGCAGAAGGGACAGTGGGCATTCTTGTCTGGTTCCACCAGTTTGTGAAACTGGCATTGAGAATGTCCCATTGACAAGTATTTGAGCAGATGGTTGATTGTATAGTGTGGAGATCCAGCATAAAATATTGGTTTTCATCCCAGATCTGTGAAGTGCTGCAAACAAAGACCTCAACTCCACACGGTCAGATTCTTTTTGCATTGAGGGCAAGGACCTCCAAGCATTCCTCAACTGACCTCCCCACCTGCTGCAACACCACATTCAAGGTTTGAACATTGTTCTTCCCATGTCTACCTTGGACAAAGCCAGCTTGGTCCAGATTAATTAAAGAGGGAAGAGGTAAGACTTTCTTCACCCAGCCAGCTATGATTCTGGCCATAATTTTATAATCAGACTTGAGAGGGAGATTGGCCAATATTTGATCCACATTGTCAGGGGTCCTTGCCCTGCTTTGGCAGTATCGTAGTCCTGTCTGTGACTTCTCCGTGCGAGAACTCTGTTTTCCTTCTATTTCACTTAATTGACCGCAGATTAGTTTACACGGTCTTTGATTTAATTTTATTCTTTGGTAAGCCCCATGAAGAAGGCATAGTACCAGACTCTAAGCTTTCTCTGAGCATGTCCAACAAAAGGCTCCTATAGTTCTGTTAAAAGACCCTCCACCCATAGCATTAACAGTGCTTATGTCAGCCTCGAACATCACAGCATCTCCAGGACGAGGTGAGCTCCCTGGCCCAATTGTAGTGGATCATTGTGGCACCAAACTCACCACCAACCCTCCCAGCTGAGGCACAGTGCTGAGCAGCAACTATCTCAGCCAGGCTGTCCCCCTGCACAGTGATCCAAGTCTGCTCCAAGAACACAGGTTGCCTGCTCTGCTGTGCGACAGCTGCTGCCAGACCCTTGGGATGGCAACACAAGCATGTCTTATAGTCAAATGGGGCTGGCAGTATAGCCTAGAAGTTAAAGTAACAAGCTGTGAATGGGCTTAGTACATCCGGCAGACCTGGGTTTGATTCCCACAACCTCCACTTGTATACTGTGTGACATTTATTTATTTATTTATTAGCTTTTGTTGACCAGGTAAGTACACTAGACAAACAATTGCCTATTTTCAGGTATGACCTGGAGAGTACAGTTACATACGAGCACATACAGGAACATATAAGAATACTATACATACATTGCACAGGATCAAGTAGAATTATGTGAGCATTGAAACAAGCAGTCAAGTAATTACACATAATTGGGTAGGAGAACATACTTAGAAAAAGCTAAGAAGAACAGTGCATCAGACAAAGGTCACCGCCCAGGCGTGGGGTAAGTACATATCAGTGCAATAATAAACCCACCAAAACAGTATGTCAGGCAGAACTCTGCCTTGGGCAGGAGAATCAACACATTACAAAACAAAGCAGCATCCTAAGCTAGCAAGGTCAACCCTTAGGGCCCACAACAGGGGCTGCCATATCTGCAGGTGCATAATAGTCCAGTACAGGGCCTAGGTTAATTAAGGTGATTGGGACAGCCACATGCAGAGGAGCGCCTCAGGTAGGTCAAAGGGAGCTCCGAAGGCTGGCGTGGGAAGGTGAGGTCGAACCAGAGAGGGAGAGAGTTCCTGACTCTGGGAGCACAAACAGAAAAATCCCTATCCCCATCAGCATTCGGTGGCAGAAACCTTGGGGACAGCAGAGCCTGAGGACCGAAGGGACTAAGAAGAGGAGGCAGGTACAAGGAGCTCAGCGAGACCCTGGGGGTGCCAGTTCTGAGCAATTTACCTGTGAAACTGCCCAGGACAAAACTTATATAATTGAGTGGGGAGAGCCAACCAAGCTTACTGTACAGGTCACAGTGGTGGGTGAGATGGGGTGCCGCAAGTGCAAGCGACAAATATTGTTGTAGGTTACCTGCCACGAGTGAGGTGAGCTTTGGAGGTGTGCGTACAGGGGAGCCCATAGCAGAGTCAGAAGAAATACACCACTGGCGGAGCATGACGAGCAGCAGATGTAAGGTTATTTTTGCTGTGTAGCAAGACCCAGCTTACAATTTGCTTCCTGCATACATTCTAGATGTGACGACCAAGGTCAAGCTGGGGGTCAGGTGTCATACCCAGGTATTTGATGGTATCAGTGACCAAGACAGGCGAGCCGTCTATACTGTAATATTAGAACAAAGGCAAACTAGCCTGACAATTTTAAGAATTTTGATTTTGAGTACTACTGTTTTTGTGATCTAAGGTGATTGCACTGCAAGCTTATAATAATCCAGTAGATGGTGCTGTTGCACATTTTACATTTTACAGCATGGAATCTTTCATCTCGTTGTAGGCCTAAACTGGACTGAAGAGATTTCTGAAAATGTTGTACTTTGCTGTAATGTTTTGAAATCGTGGTGTTATAAGGCTGTAATGCTCAAATATCTATGTTGGAGGAGACCCCTCATTTTACTGGTCAGAAACCCACTCCATACCACTCAACTGCCGCATGTTAGGAGGATTCCCTCTTTTACCATTTGAAACCCATCTGTCCATCCATTCCTCTTAGCTTTACAGCATTCATAAGGATGCTGGTCTTTTTATTACTTAGAATCCTGTTGTACATACCTCTCAGAACTGCCCCATATTAGGAGGATGCCCCTCAGTTGTCATGCAGACACCCTCTTTCTGTGCATCTCAACTATTCATGTAAGGATGCATGTCCCTCAGTCTGACACTCAAAACCCCTGTCCATAGGCCGTTTGATTGTTCTGTATTATGAGGACATTTTATTTTACCCCTCAGAACCCTCTGCCCATATCTTTCAGCCCGTTTGCATAATGAGTAACATCTTGATTTATTCCTCAGAACCCCTCAGTCCATACCTTTCAGCTGTCCCATAATATGAGGATGTCTCATTTTACCCCTTAGAACACCTCTGTCCATACCTCTCAACAGTCCTATATTACTAAGGACATCTTGTTTTCCCCTAAGAACCTCTCTGTCCATACCTTTCAGCTGTCCCATATTATGACTGATGTCTTGTTTTACCCTTCAGCACCACTTGGGGAGGCAGTATAGCACAGTGGTCTAAGGCTCTGAGCTACAAATCTGGAGACCTAGGTTTGAATCCCACAGCCTCCATGTGCATACTGTGTGACCCTGAGCAAGTCACTTAACTTCCTGTGCTCCCAGGTCGCACCTGAAAACAAGCTATCAGATTAGTGTGCCACTCTTGGTTAAACAACTGCACTCTCTCTGTTCCTGTCAGTTGTCCCACATTAGCAGTGACACCTAACTCCACCCCTCAGAACCCCTCTGTCCATACCTCTCAGTTTGCCCCATATTACGAAGGATGTCTTATTTCACCTCTCAGAATCCCTCTATCCATACCTCCCAGCTGTCCCACATTGAGATATGTCTCATTTTACCCCTCTGTCCATACCTACAGACCACCAAACCAATCTGAGGTGTGTGACAGGGAGCTGAGGGGCAACTCAGAAAGCCCACCTTCCTAGGAAACAAGGTGCCAATAGAGGACCTTCATCTCCCAGATGTGGACTGGAAAGCGACAGCTAGAAGTGCAAGGAGCCAGGCCCTTGAAGGCTCATTACAAGAGGACTTCCTGGTACAGTGGGTGAAGGAACCCACCAAAGGAGGCCATCCTTGATCTGGCTCTCAAACCAGAACATGGTGGAAAAGTAAATGCAAGTGAACCCCTGAGGAGGAGTGCTCACAACTTGGTTTGCTTCACCTTGGCCCCAGGCGACCAGAAGCCAGTCTAGGACAGAGTTCTTAGATTTCAGAATGGCAGATTTTATGGAATGGGAGACCATCCTAGACAAACTGAGGATGGTGGAAAGGGTGGAGGAAGGTGAGGAAATATGGAAACTCGAGGACAGTCATTTGGAGGTACCTAATACCTGTCTGAAATAGGTAAGTAAAACAAAAAATACAAGGGGCCACTGTGGCTCTTCAGGAAGTGAGAGATTCAGTTTGGGTGAAGGGGCTGTGTTAAAAAGTATAAAGGGGATCAATCTGAGAGCAACAGAGATGCATGCTTAGTGAAAATGAAAGAGGTGAGTAGAGTTGTAAGGAGGCCAAGGCAGAGATGGGACTGAGGATAGCTGAGGTGGTGAAAAAATGCAAAGGCCTTCTTTAGACATAACAGGTAGAAGTGGAATACCAAGAGGGTATTGTGAGGCTAAACCTGGAAAGTGGATGTGTTGAGGATGTTTGGGAAGAAAGATGACATCCTCGATGAGTATTTTGCTCAAATTCATGGTAGTGGTGGAGGGCCCCTCTTTGACTGCAGCTGGAAGGCTGAGGTAGGGGACTGGAGGGAACTAAACTTGGGAGGGGTGTAGGGGATAGGGCACTTAAGGAAACAGGGGCACTTAGGGTGGATAAGGCTTCAGGACCATATGGGTGAGGAACTGAAGCAGGATGTTGCATTACCTTTACAGACCTTGTTCAACCACTCCCTTCAGACTAGGTAGTCAGATACGATTCACACTAGGAGGATTCAGGGAGAAGTTGTGACTGCATGCTATGCTGCTGAGGAGAAGCATCAGTACAGGGCTCTATAAGGCTCTTTTGCTATCAGCAGGTTTGCCACCGTTGCCTGTGCACCATAGCTAATTGCTCCTTTGGGCTGTATTCTTTTTGGTGCTGACAGCATTTTACAGAGCTTTTCTGGACTTTCTTGTGTCACTAATTGCAATTGTTCCTGTCCAGCTGTTCTGACCAGAGTACACCCAGCCAAGCAGTCTGCGGTGGCTGTAGCTGGCCTGGCTACTCTGGGCTGGTAAAACCTGTAGAGGGTGAAGGCAGGAGATTCAGGAACCTCTGGATACCAGCTTTCTGTTTCTTTCTTACTCCAGTTTATTGAGTGTTAGTACCGGTTCTCTTCTCCATAGCCTTTCCTCTCTTTCTTTAACAAAATTAACCAAGGCTTGTCTCAGCATACACTTAGGTTGAACCCATGGACAAACCACACTGCCTGCTTTTAAGGAAAATACATTTTTGGTGATTTGTCCTTTGCCATATAGGAACATTTTTTAGACACGTATTTTACACTTGCCTGGAGTAATTTGGTGTCTTAGACAGCGATTGTCCTTACAGTTCATATGTTTGAGAGGGGACTTTAACTTTCAATATAATAAATAAATAAATAATTTAATAAATAATACATTTTTATTTACATAAAGTGCAATATTTGATTAAAAATATTTTATTTAAGAGATGTATTTTATTTATTCTATCGTAGAACACATGATTTAAATTCGGGCATAAAGTGCGTAAGCTTGACATTCTTTAGGACCAGCACAATTTTAAATGCTGCACTGACAACCAAAACCAAATGCTGCACTGACATGTTGAGACATGCTGAAAGTACAAAAAGCAGATCGGGCTTCTTTTTCCCATTCAACTTCCTCAGGTATGAGAAAGACTGTGTTTTAGTCTCATAGTGTCTATTTTTGTCTTTCTCTTTGGCTTTCCTTGTTTTTTAGAAACTGAGGATTAGATATCTTTTTATAAGTTTTTATAAGGAGGCATTTCTATTGTTTTTCAGAAGCTTGGAAACTGGCTCGAACAAGCTTGTTGCTCTGCCTAGCGAGAGATTCAGTGCAGCTGCCAGTGCATCCACATTTGGCGGTCTTTTTAGCGGACCTTTTGTGACCGACTTTTATAAAGGCTTAACAATGTCAGCACCTCTGACAAATATGATTAATTATTGTGAGACTGGTCTGCCTCAGGAGGTGGTGGGAGGCGAGCACTGTGGATGGATTCAAGCATGCTTGGGACAGACATAGAACCCCAGAGGTACAGCAGCAGGTGGGTCGGAAGCAGTAGTCCAGTACAAGGGCTTATGGGCAGAATAGATGGGCCACGCATGATCCTTATCTCCAAACAACTTCTGTGTTTCTATGTAGATTTGATTGAAACCATATTTCTGAATTCTTGATTCAACTACAGGCTATTTTATTAATACATGATTTATTCTAATTCTTAGTGTTGATCAACTTGGCATTTGGCACTGCTTAGTAATTTTATTTGCACCATCTCTTTATTGAATTTTAAGAAAAAAATCACAAGAGACATACAGAAAAGATACGTAAACCATACAGTTACAGAATTCATTTAACTATGTACAAATAAACAAACAAACCAAAGGGTCCAGTTCATATCACATAATACTCAGTTTCTATTTAAACTATCCATATGTCATATTTCACTGCAATACATGAAAGACTGGTATGGTATCATAGAATCTTCCCACATCAGGTGGTCCCAATAGCACCCAGATCCTCTCAAGATTCTCCTCTATCCAACTTCCTACCCAGCCATTTACCTCTTTCACCTCCTCTCCCTCAGGACCAACCTTCACATAAAATCTGATTTTGCCCACTGATAGCAAGGACAGGAAGGGTGCCAACTGCTAGAAAAGTTTACTCCTCCTTCTCAAGACATAAGTGAGTCTATCCATAGCCAGGGCCTGTAAGGTCAAGGCCTTCCAGTGCTGTATTGTTGTGGACACCCCAAACCCAAATGTTCAATGTACAGTGTTGAGCTAGTACTAGCAATACCCCTCACCCACCTAACAGAGTGCCCGCCTCCTCCTCCCTGTCCTCCACCCCAAATAGGGAGAAGCGGCCACACCAGTATCCTCCTCCCATCAGCTTCCCCACTTCACTTGCAATCTCCTGCCAAAGGCTTGCAAGGTTGGACAAGACCAGAAGTAATGATGGTAAGTGCCCAACTTTCCATTACATTGTTGACATATTGATCAGACTGTGGGTTTAAATTTCTGAACTATAAGTGGAGGCAATACAACGATGTATGAATTTATAGTATGATTCGTTATACTTATTACATATCAGGACTCCTATATGAAGTTTTGGTATTACCCTCCAGTTGTCTTCAGAGATTTCTATCCTCATACCCATCTCACTGAACTTTAATTTTCCCGTAGTGTCTGGGAGATATTGTTACCCCCTCCCAGGTTGCTCTGCATATAATACCCTTAGGGTCCCTGCAGGATACAAATATCAACTGTTCTATGGGAGCCAGGGAACTGGTCCACTGGCTCTCTGCCCAGGCCTCTGCAATATGCTCTGACTTGTAAAAATCAGAAAATATTTGATTGACCTAGCCCTGTTCTCTCTTGTATTTCCACAAAAGAGCAGAGGTCTTCTTTGTGTGTAGGTCACCCAAGCAGTGGACTCCTTTCTCCTCCCAGTCCCTAAAACCTACATCTCCTACTCCGGCAAGAAGAAGGGTTCCCAGATACAGGGAGTAACAATGTCTCTTCCTGACTCACTTTTCTGGATCTACCTATGTGTCCCCAGGTATCCAGGATTGCAATAATAAGGGGTTGTTCTTGCCCACATTAAGATATGCCCTCTGACCCTTTTCACCAAGTAGGCGAGTCTTCCCAGACAATCCCTTTCTTCCAGGTCTGTCCAACCTGCTCCTCAGGGTGGTTAACCCAATCCTGGATGTAATGATGTAGTATAGCTACAAAATAGGTTCTCAGATCTGGAAAATTCACTCCACCAGTCTCCACAGTCACCTTAAGATGTGCAAAGGCCTATCCTTGGGCACTTCCCTGCCATATGAATACGAAGGTTCTCTCTAATTTCTTAATATCAGCCCTTGTGAAACCCATGTGTACCATCTGCATCACGTACAGGAGTCATGGTAAAACATTCATTTTATTAGGTTTATCCGGCCTAGCCAGGATATGGGCAGGGACCTCCAGTGGCACAATTCCACCTCAGTGGTCTTGATCAAAGTGGTATAGTTCAAATCATAAAGGGATTTTACCTCCTTACTGACTCTAATTCCCAGATATACAAAGGAGTCTCGAGCTAGTCTAAGGCCCCACTGTCTGCTGGGGTCTCTCCCTCCTGCCTAGTTTTAACATTTCGGACTTCCCTAGGTTAATTTTGTAACCAGAAAATTGGGAGAAGCTCTCAATGATTTGCAGCAGGTGTGGCATAGACTGCCGTGGTTTAACCACATACAGCAACATGTCATCAGCATATAGGGTGACCTTGTGTTCCCTCCTCGACTTGCTTGTACCCTCTTTATATTGGGATTATCCTAATACCTACCACCAGAGGCTCAATCACCATGACAAACAAAAGAGGTGAGAGGGACACCCTGCCATTTCTCCCTTCCCAGAGGAGCCTTCCTGACAAGAAGCCATTCACAAGAACCTGTGCTATTGGAACCTCATACATATGTTTAACTAAGCCCACAAAACCTTCACCCAGACCAAACCGAGAGCACTGAAAATAAGTATTCCCTTTCAACACGATCAAACGCTTTTTGGCATCCATAGATATAACATGGGTAGATCCCTGATCTTGAGTGGTGCCTCACACCACATTCAACAATTTCGCATATTATGGTAAGAGAACCTGCCCTGTATGAACCTGGTCTGGATGAATTAGCCCGGCAACACCTTATCCAGCCTCCCTGCCAACACCTTGGCCAGGATTTTAAGATCACAGTTTAAAAGTGATATTGGTCAGTACAAGGCACAGTCTGATGGGTCCTTGTTGGGCTTTGGCACTACACATATAACCGTGTCCCTCAAGAAGTTGAGAGCCCCTTCCCTCCTCCTGACTTCTGTCAGGGTTTCCCAAATGCGTCCACCAACTGGGCTTTCATTAGTCTATAATATTCAGCTGGAAACCCTTCCAGTCCACTGGCTTTCCACTTTTAGACCACTAATTGCTCTACTAATCTCTTCTTTGGTAATTTGGAGTCCAGCCATTTCTTCTGCATCTCTGAAAGGCGAGGAAGGACAGTGTTGTCAAGAAACCTCTCCATCAAGTCCCTAGTGCCTTTACATTCTGCCTGGTAGAGCTTTTGTAAAATTGTTTAAACCATTCACTATTTGTGGTTTGTCTCTCACCATGCTCCCATCCTCCCCTTGATGCCCAGTACTAAATTTGGTCCCCTCTTACCCCTAATCAGGTTTTCCAGCATTGGACTGCTGCTCCATTCAAAAATAGTTTTTCACAAACAGCCAGGATTTCTTGGCCTCCTCAGCAATAAGGTGTTTAGTGCCTTTCTTGTTACAAGCAGAAGGCGTGGTGCATCTCCCTCACTCCCTGTGCCACCCTCTGCTCCAAAGTCTCTTAGGCGGTTCTCCACATTTTCCCTTCATTCACATGTTTCTTGTTGTGATTTGACACAAAGTGAATAATGGCTCCCCTCATGTATGCTTTCCTGCATCCCACAGGACCCGCTTTGTTAGGGCTGTGTCTCTTAGCTTGGTATTGCTCCACTACTTCTGAAGGTACTTCTTAAAGTCTGCATTACCGATTAGGGAATTTCAAGTGCCTCCTGACTCTCTTATACCCAGTGTCATACACACCGTGGCACAATCTGATCTATGTATTGGGCTATGCTTGACATTTATTAACCTAAATTACCAGTTCCTGGTAGGTACAGGTAGTCTATCGGGAACCAGGATTTGTGGGGTGGAAGTAGAACATGTATTCCCTTAGGGTTGAGTTCGCTGTCCTCCACCTGTCTATAAAGTCCAGGTCACACATCCCAATCTGACATTTTTAATAGCTTTTGTGGCACACCCTCTTTTTCGAGTGATCTAATTCAGGGTCCATATGGCAATTCAGGTCTCCTCAGGATCAAGCCCTAAATTGTTCTGGACCATGGCGTCCATAAGACTTTGGTAGAAGTTTGAATCATAAACTGCTGGAGCATAGACACTGGCAAAAGTTATCCTATCCCCATAGAGGTCACCCTCCACAAACACATAACGCCTTCCTCGGGTCTGTTACCACTCTCTCCATCTTAAAGGGTAGCTTTTTGTAGGAGAACTGCTACTCCTATTTTGTGCGAGATGTGGGATCTACGTAACACATACCCAGCCACCCCAGGCTACTTTGGCATGCTCTGCAGTTGTCAGATGGGTTTCCTGTAGCATGGTTACCTGGGCTACCTGCCTTTTGAGGGCTGTCAACAGGCGTGCAGCTTAACTGAGGAGGATATCCCCGCACATTCCATGTGACAATAGTAAGCTCTTGGGGTTTAGCCATAGTTAAGAGTAATTAATTTCATTTTGAAGACCAGCAGTCTTGTACAAACACTACTTCTCCTCCTCCCTCCCATAGCACTCGAGAACCAATCAGCATTTACCCTTATGGACCATGAGAAAGATATACTATTGAACAGAAAACAAACATAGAACAAATATAACAAAGAACTTGTCCATGCTTTGCTAACATTTTGCTTCACTGTTAGTTAATATTCCCTCCCCCGACTCCCCCTCGGTGTGTGTATTATCATTAGCCTGCCCCTGTCATAGATCGTGTCTCCCCTACCTCGTCCCCAGCTCTCCCCATGTCAGATTCATTGAAACCTGAGGATTTCTTGTTATTTCTGTGTATTATAGCTTACAAAGTCTCAGATGCAAACTCATGTAGATGTTCCTTTCCCCTACCCACACGTGCAAAGAAAAGAAAAAGAACCTGCTGTAGTCACCCATTTTATAGGATGTTAGGCCTCCTTCCTCCCCATCCACCCACATGCCATTGTCTCTTTCCTCCGTTATGTGCTTACTGGTGTTTTGTCATATGTTCCTCTTCCTCGCCCAGTTCCCCTTTTAATCAGTGACATGCATTCCCTTCACACCATCTCTATAGTAGCCTTCAATCATGAATCATGTAATCCTATAAGTGGAGCTAGCCTTTGTCCAGGCAAGGGTCAGGGCAGCACAATCAAAACCACGCACAGCACCCCCTCCCTGGGGTTGCTTACCTGATGATGGAGATCTTCTCAGCCTATTCACTCCAGTCTGGGAGTCCGCCCTTCCGCCCAGATGTCTAATGAAGGGTCAGGCTCCAAGAAAATTGTGTTCACCTCAATCATAGTTTACTGCCAGTCCAAAAGTTTCAGTGTCCCAAACAAATAGGCCATTCCGCCAGGAGTCCAGTGGGGCAAGTGGATAATTGGAAGCCAGTCAGACACTCCCTAAAATGGTGGTCCGCAGCATACTGTCTCCATTAGAGGGTAAAAAAACATCTCAGGGTATCCTAAGCAGGAGTTTCCCAAATTATGATGTTTATTAGCAGACATCGAAATGTCCAGAATCAGAAGCCAGAAGTATGTAGGCCACCCACATGGTGGTAATTTCTCAGGAGGTGATTATATCAGCCCAGCTTTTTCTTCAGCTCTAGTACAAAACTTTCAGATTTTGGCACTTCCAAGTAATAGGTTGCCCCTTCATGCTTGAATTTCAGCATTGCTGGGATACCATAAAGCAGTCCACCTTCAAATCCCTGAGTTGCATCATCACCCCATAAAAAGCTCAGCATCGTTTTAGGAGGCTTGCAGAGTAATCTTGCGAGAGATAATCTCTTCCTCAAATTGCAGATTGTTAGCAGCATGATAAGCCCACAACACAGCTTCTCTATCCTGGTAGCTATGAAATCTCATAATGATTTGCTGGGTGGTTGATCTGGGTTCAAGCTAGACATTACAGCTGTGTGGGCCCTCTCAAGTTTATAACGTCCATTTTGGGGACAGGCCCAACATCTCCGGTAGTTGTCTGGCACAGAATTCTAAGATATTTGGACCCTCCTTCCTTTCAGACAAGACCTACAGATGGAGATTCAGCCTTCTGTGATAATTTTCCTGGTTATCAAATTGTTCTTTAAAGTCTTCCAGTTCCTTTGTAGTGCTGCTGTTTGCTCTGGGACCAGGCTGGCAGCATCCCTAAGTCAACACCTATTGCTGCACTTCACTGGGTTGGGTTGCCTGCGAGGCATGCAAATTGACCAGCTTTTGGAATTTTTTATCAAGTTTGCTTCCATCTGGTCCAGGCGAGGCCAGGGCAGCCAGTACCTGTTCGCTACTTCCCATCCCAAGGCCCTAACTTCTGCTGTGAGAGGAGATCGGACCCGTGCTTTCAACTTGGGCTGAAGGCGGTTGCTTCTGTTGACTTTTCAATGCCATCTGGAGTTTTTCACTGGATTTTGTATCAGAAAATCGTAGGTAGGAGAATTACTGAGTCTTCCCGAGCTTCAAAATCAAATCTAACTTTTAAAATTATATAATAATTATTGCTGTAAATGGAGCATGGAGTAAACATGTCTTCACCTTTCCCTGCTCATTAGAGTTCCCTGCTTAGTAATTTTAAATCACAAAGCAGAATGGTTTTGATACTTGATTTCCTTCTACCTTTAAAATGTTTTAATTTAAAACTTAACAAATATTAAAAGTGCAGGCTTGCTTTTCCCTTCTTGGTGGGACTGGTTCCGATTCATATTTTGTCCATCTGATTAAAATATTCTTTGGGACATCAGGACTAGGCGCCAGTTTTTAAAGGAGACCCAGGAGAAAATCGAACCCCAAAGTCCCTTTAAGAGTGTTCTTACAGAAGCATCCTGGACTTGATATATAAATATCTGAGCACCTTTGAGAATCAAGGTGCTGAAGAAAACCTGGTGGTGGAGCTTGTCCCTATGGAACTTTATAACTTGAACGTATTGTAATATTTTGACATTTATTGAATATCATCTAGTGATTTTATATGCAATATTAGCCATTGTGGCTTTATTTATTAGTAATATATTTATAACTCTATAATCTGTTTTATTGTTAACATTTCACAAGCCTTAGAGCTTGTTCAAAGGCAGAACTTTTGAAGGTAATCATATTCTTTTGTTACTTTAAGATATCATGGTAGGACTGTCACCATGGTTAGCACTAGAAGTGGAAAAAATTATTTATGTGGTCTCTACCCTTTAAAAAATAGGGCTTGACATGTCAACAAGGGAAAAAAAAAAAGTCTGCCTAATGACAAACCTACTAAGACAGAAAGTACTAACCGACTTAAATTTGCATACTTGGGGGATAGTATGCCTATTACAGTAGCTCTCTACACCAATTACTAGGTCCCAAGATTCCCCACTGTGCCTGGGTCTCCTCCTGAAAATCTTCACTGTCCTGTTTCAGATGATCCCCAAGTGGAGGTTCTGTCCTTGCTGTCTTCGTGGGACATTGCATATTTGAATCTTCTGGGGAAAAGGGCAACAAGTTCTAATTTAATTACATTTTCACCTCAGAAACTTTCCCCAGGGATGACTTTTTCTCCAACATTACCCAATTATGGGATGAGAAGAGGTCAGTGCCTTTGAGATTACCTCTAACAGATAATTTATCTGCTGTAATTCAGGACTTGAACCATACTATTGATGGACTTAAAAAATTTATACCAACTGATCCAATAATCAAGAGGGTTGGGGATATTGAAACTAGGCGTAGGAACTCCCTTTGCTTCACACCAGTTTTAACTCCATTGATGTTTTGAACTGTCCCTCCTGCCCTAGATATAGTTTATGATAAGGACTATTTTATCAATGATGGAAATTTTGTGTCATCTTCTTCCCTATCTAGCGAATACTGGAAATCATTAAGAATCTAAGAATCCATACTATGCAAATGTAGTAATTTTGGATAATTTATGGACATTAAAGGAGGAAATCACTAACCTTAGAACAGATGTTTTTACAATTAGGCTGTGCTTAAGCAACTTAGGAGGATATTCAGTGTGGAAGGGAATAATATGGTAGAGGGACATAAAGCATTTGAAAATAAAGCGGGTAAGTCTACCTCCCCTTTTCCAAGGAAACTGCAGATTAGACAGCTACCTCAAAGTCTGGCCAGGATATAAGGGGAATAACAAACCTAAACAGAAAAAATCAACAAGAAAGATAGGTCCCATGAGCAAGCTGTCATTACCAGGACCAGGATTCCAGGAATCCTAAAACAAGATAATATGAAGGGATCAACTATAGCTCAAGAGAATCATACTGGTGTTATGATTGGTTTAGAAAATGGACTTTTATTTCCTGGCATCTGATTGGTTGTTGCCCTTGCCAAGGGGTACATTAACTTTCAATAGATGCCCAGTAAATAAAAAGTGCCAGCCCAAGTGCCCCTTCATCCACTGAAGTATTCGTGTCCCACCCTGCATGTTGATTGGCCAAAACAACCTATTCAGTTTGCAATCTCCCATTTTTTTCCTCAGTTAGCGAGGATCGAACACCCCATCCAGCACAACTGTCTTGTTTCTGGGTTTTGTTTGGACACTCACTGAGGCTCATCACCTTTTCCCCATTTTCGCAGTCTCTGTATTTACATATAAAACATGTTGAGATACAGATTAATAAGCAGGATCTGTAATATTATGCACAGACTGAAGCAGTGTTATTTTACACTATGGCGAAGCAGGTTCCCGCTCATCACAGCGGTACCTCTCCACATCACAAAAGACTCAAAGCTCACCACTGCAGCCAACAGCGGTACTGCCTCTATGCAGAAGTTCACATAATTAACGAAACACACACGCCAAATGCAGGAAGAGCTGATTACTGATACTTTTTCCCAGTTAGCAGTCCATCAGCAACCAGGTGAACAGTCCACCACCCGCAACACACGCCGCAACACAAAAGTTTGACCATCCCTCCCGAACCCAAACTGTACCTCTGCCATCCTTCCTGAGTGCTGTACCTTCATATTTTGCGGTTTCTTTCTTTTTCTTTCCAAACAATACAATTTCCCTTAGCTTTAGACTAACCTGCTCATATTCAATGAACCTCAGCAATTTGAAACTTGCATGCGTTGCAAAACCAATTTAAAAAAAAAAAAATGCAGGTTACCTCTCTTCAAATGCAGCTCACAGCCTCACCACACTACTTTTCAACTCCAGCTCGGCCATCAAAAGAGAATAAAGAACTGCACCATGTTGCCTCAGTGTTGGGGGACAAAATAATAGCAAACTGGAGGAAACACTGATAGCAAAGGAAAAAAAAAACAACAGTGCCTACCTGTGGCAGTTGTAGCAATGCAGGGACTATTTTACCAGGCAACTTAATTTCAATTGATTTTTATATATGTTTATATATATTTTTATTTTCATTTTTTTTCAAACATTTCACCTATAGCCCATTTCTAAGTGCAATAATACCCTCCAGGGTGGAGGGTATTGAGCAATACGGACCTTCCAGGGGCTATAAGGAACTCTGCCTGCAGCATTGGGCCTCGTTATGCTCTTGGGCGGTCCGTTATTCCAATACCACCCACCATGTCAGGTATTATTGCTTATGTAGTGACCAGCACTATTTTCAAACATTTCTGATTTACAGACTAATGTTTCATTGGATGTCCAGAGGAAGACTGAGGGTAAGATCACTCTGTTGGCTCTATTCCTCAAGTCTATACATCTTTTGATTGTTTACAGCAGCCAGAAATAAGTTTTTAATATTTAATTGAAATCTATGGGATAGCCAGATTAGACAAGAAGACTCCATAAAAGTTAAATAATTGGGTGGGCCATATTTTACTTACTACTGAACAGTCTAATAATTTATATATTATGTGTCCACCTAACGCCTTTTTTCTGACTGTGTCCTCCTCTACTGTAAATCTTTTGATGTGGCAAGGAGACTTTGGGAACAGGAAGGGACTCTCAAATTTTATGGTATTAATATCCTTGCTCCCCAAAGGGTCTCAGCACCAGTAGATCAGATAGAGCTCATGCCCTTGAAGAAAGTAGGAAGAAGGACTTTAGAGAAGAAGGAGAGTTTCAAGTGATTTATAATTGCTTTTGTATACTTTATCAGTCTTGGAAAAGTAGAACCATGTCTCTGTTTGGCTGGTAGACATCAAAAGGTGAAACTATCAGCTCTATTAAAGAGAAACCACTTCCTTTTATCACGTACTCTCTGATTAGAAATAAGGCGTAGTACATTAGAGTGGATTACAGTCCACAGTGGTATTTCAGATTGTTCCCAAATAGATATAACATTTAAAAATGCTAAACTGGCAGCTGGCACGGTGGCGCTGAGGTTGAGGTGCTGGACACCTCATCTCATGCCACACTGGTGACCTGGGTTCAGAAAAGGACTCAGGTCACTCAGGGGTCAACCACGGAGTGAGATTGAGCATCCGTGGGACTGCTCTCCTTCCTCAGGGTGGAGAGATTTGTGCTGCATGCTGTTGGCTGGCACCTAATAGTAGCTGGGGGTCAGCACATGCGCACAGTCATGCAAGGGTTTGCCCCATGTCTAGGGTGATTGGCTGCCTCCACAGAGGTTGAGACAGCTTGCCTGCCCATTGCACAGATGTGGGTGTGGAGAAAATGGAAAATTCTGGGACCCAGCAGGACCCATGATGGCGAAGAAGCCTGGAGGATGTACCCCTTCGAGGGAGGGGTCATAGCCCTGCTTGGTCCATGGTGGCGGAGAAAATAATAAAAAAATTGCTAAACTGGCAGCTTTAGTTTTGGAATCTTCTCTGGTGTTGGATGGACTTGGGGTTCTATTAACAGATTGTAAAATCTTGGACATTGACTACAGTAATAATGGACCCAAAAATAATCAGACAGATTTTACAGTTTGTAATTGTTATGCTGTATTAGACTCACAATGACAAACCCATGCAAGCATGCCATCAAAATCTGTGGAGTTTTGATTATTCTCTCCTGGACTATAGAAGGATTAATATATAAACTAGTGGATAAGGAAATTAAAAACTGTTGTTAACCTCTGACATCTTGTGTCTTCAAGAGACTTGGTGTCAGAAATAAAGTCTCCCATGATCCCAGGATATTCAGGGTTCAGTATCTCAGCAACCAGAGACAAAAATTAAGGTAGGGGTAAGGCAGGCATGGCAATATATGCCAAAACCTCCTAAATTATAAAATTACCTCACTAAAATGTCAATCCAAAGAGTGCTCCCTTTATTATTATGAGAATGTCAGCTGTTAAAATTATTCCTATTAATGTTTACTTTCCTTCTCTTATTAAATCTAACTCTGCTTCTCATACATAAGAGTGCTCAACTAAAGAAGACAATTCTGGTGGGGTTAGGAAGAAATAGGCTGTTGGTTAACTAGGATCTTCAGTTTATCCAGTAGGTAGGAAATGGGCAGACTGGGTGGGCCAAGCAGTCCTTATCTGCCATCAAAGTCTATGGGCCCGATTTCAGGATGGTTTATGCTGGCACAAGCTAGGTTACGCCAGTCCTTATGGTGTAACTCACAACCTGTGCCATGCATTACACTAGTTGAGATTCAAAAGGCACCTTACACCATGCCCTCTGTGGGTTCGCCAAATATGGGATACACCACTCACTATGCGCAACCACAACGACATAACACAAAGGAGTGAGTTATGGCAGCAACTGTGCCCTATTCCAAAGGGAGCTGCTGTATCCACTTACACAATTCCAGGAGCCACAATGGTGCAGTGGGTTAGAACATCTCAGAGATGCTCTAAGGGGCATCCAGCAGTGCCATCAGGTGATGCCCACTCCACAGTGCCACGGCAAAGGTCCTGCTGTGCTTCCCATGCCCCCACGATCATGTCCATGCCCCACCCCTGAATGTTGGGGACCCCTGGGGTCTGTTTTCTAATGTGCCCCCCAGACTACTGTGCCACCTGTCCAGCCCTCATGCTCTCTGGTGCTTGTTGTGGTGTTCCAGGTGGGGGGCTCCAGGGAACAGGTTGCAGCGGGCGCAACTTGTGACATGCAGGGCTATTATGCCATGCCCATGGTAGTAGTCTACGTGTGCTGCAGGTTGCAGGTCATAAGTGCCAGGACCCTGCGCTCTTAGAATATGGCACAGGGTCCCGGTGTAGTGGCGAATGTCGCAACTCGCATACACGTGCAAGTTGCGACATTCATCTTGAATCAGCCCCATGTTTCTATATGATTGAGTGGTCATATTTTTCAGAAGATCTTAAAGAAATGGCCAATAAATATGAAATGTATTCTTTTATTATACTTGGAGACTTTAATGCTAGAATTCAGGAAGAAAATCACTTGAGGGATTTTGACAATGAGCTCCTTCTCGGATTAGATATTATTAATCCTATAATAAGTATGATTTGAAAATCTAAAGATAAGAAATCCAACCAACAAGGTAAGACTGTAAAATCATGAGTGAGCTAGGTTTTATACTACTAAGCGGGTGATCATCAGGAGGGAGTTATATTTTTATGGGTCACCTAGAATCATCCATAATTGATCTAATATGGACCAGTATAGATGCTTTAAAACTTTTCAAAGATTTGATGATTTTGGACTGTTTGGACTCTGCTCATTTTCCCTTATTAACTTGATTACAAAAAAAAAAGGTGATTGTGAGAACAGACTAAACATGGCTGGCCTGGAAGTGCTCAACTCAAGAAGAATTAGGTGAGGGGAAACAGTGTAGCTTTTTCAGGACTGTTATACTCTGGTCATTTGTCCTTGTTACGGACACCATTCTGGTGACTAATGATGTTCAGACAGCATATAACAAATGGATGTAAATGAATAATTATATCAAACCTTTCTGCAGAACAAATAACATTTCTAGATCATTTAACACAACTTGGTTTAACAAAATTTGCAAAATGCTAAAGCAGTCTAAACAGGCTAGCGTGTTATTGTAAGAAACATCCTTCAAAGAAAATTTAAATACTCTTTAATAGAGCAAGAAAAGATTATGGAAAGGTGTTGAAGGAAGAGAAAATGAAATATCAACAAGCTATGTGGGAAAACGAGATACTGTCCAGAAAAAAGACTAAGTCATTTTGGTCCTTGGTTAGTCATAGTTATAACTAGTACACTAGGTTTGCGGAAGCCTCTATTACTCCACAAACTTGGGAGGAACATTTTATGCCCCTATTTCTCTGCAGTTGAAGATTTAGATAATTTGTATCTAGATTATGAACCTATAGAAGGTAATGCACAGTACTTACCTAGGTCTTTCTGCATTTACAAAGAAGAAATAGTATATGCTATTAATTCAATGTCTTCAAATAAGGCCGGGACCCTGAACAGATTTTATCAGACATCTATAAATCCTTTGTTGACTGGTGGCTTCATATTTTTGTGGCTATTTTAAATTTTTGTTCAAAAGGAGACTTTCCCTCAAGTTGGAAAGGCAATATTATTTTCCCATATTTTCAAAAATGACTTTTGTCAGATCTAAGTATGTGTAGACTTATTAGTCTAATTGATATTTTCAGAAAAGTTTTCTGAAATAATTTTAATTCAAACAACATGAAGTCTTGCTGTATTCTGACTTATTGCAGTTAGGCCCAACACTTGAACTGCTCCGGAGAGAAGAGTTAAATTCTATGCTGAGCATAGAATGTTGAGCTCAAGCTCGGTTCAAACCTCTGTCTGCTGCACTCTGAAGTCTAACTATCAGATTCTTTACTACGCCTAACTGAACAGTCACTCCAGAGATTTCTCCTTCACTCTCGGTTCCGGTTTAAAATATCGTCAGCTTTACCGATATTCTCTCATTATTTTGAGTTCAGATCCCTGTCTGTGGTATCGTAAGTGCATAGGTAGTGGACTTGGCTAGAAAAAGTGTGTGGAAATTGTATTCTGAATTTGTGTGGCCGGTTCGGCCTGAACGGTCTCTGAACTAGTGTTTGTTTTCTTTTCTTTAAGAATTTTAGTGTGAGGTACGGTCCTTATCATTTTTTTAAAACGTGTTTTTTTTTTTTCTCAAATACCCATAACACGGTTAGAAACTGATAAGAGTGTTTGCCTAGTGGTTGCCATAGAAAGGGTATGGGTTTAGTTATGGCTTTGTTTGAGAAACCCAATAAAAAGCGGCCCACTGGGTTTCAGCACTGCAGTGAGTGTGGGGAGGCCTTTGCTAGGCCCCCACCCAGTTGTTTTACTGTCTGGGTTTTAGTCACCTAGAGTCAGACTGCCAAATCTGTAAAAATTTCCCTAAAGCCATCCTGGATAAAAGATTGGGCAGGCTTAGGGAAAGGAGGCTGAGAAGTCTGCTGACCTGGATGGCCAGCCCAGTTTGGTTCCGACCGAACCAGAAGGTGCCCTCTGACCAGGGGAGACTCTGGGCAAAGGAGAGATGATTCTGAGGGATCGGGTCTATCAAAAGAAAGAAAGACAAATCGGTTGGTTCAGATCCAGAACCGCATCATCAATCCGCCAAGGAAATTGCCGAGTGATTAGGTATAGTGGAATTGCTTAGTTCGGTTCCGACTGATCCGGTGCCTTCTGGCAGGCGTTTGGTTCAGTCGGTCCCTCTGGTTCAAGATTATACCCCTGAAGATTTTTATGAACTGGACTTGGAGGGGCGATGATTATGATGATGATGATGAAGGTGATGATGATGATGGAATTGAAGGTCTGGATGAGCCCATCGAACGGACATCTCCCCAGACAGGCCTTCTGGTGTTTCCCATCCCAGGCTTTCTGAGGCCCCTTCCCACTTTATGTTCTACAGGAAAGTGGCAGAACCCTCCAGCTCCCTATGGAGGAAGCTGTTGAGGAACAAGAGGAGCCTGACTTTGTGGAGATGATTGACATCACAGAGTCAAAAGGTAATCTATTCCCTTCACAAGTCTTTTGGAAACAGACACAGAAGCTGTTAAAATCTCCAAATTCATTACCCCTGTGGACAGATGGATGGACAAAGGTACATGCTGTCAGGTTCAGGTGCAGATACTTGTACCAGCAGTGCAGCCATGTTGGGGTAGTGCAGGCTGCAGCCTGTGACAAGAGCTAACATTCCCTTGGCTTCACACCCCCAGACAAAGACTCTAGGAAATTGGATGCCATGGCAAAAAAGCAGCACATGGCATCCTCTTTGGACTCAGGCAGGTGAATTACATGGCCTATACAGCCAGGTACCAGAAGTCCAGGTGGGACACTGTACTGGCACTGGCTAAGCAGGCCCCTCCCAGCTTGCCAAGGAGCTGGAGAAGGTGGCTGCTGATGGGATTGAGGCATCAAGATTCAATTTCATGCTGCTGTGGACTCCAACAATGTTTCATCTAGAGTCATGGCTACATCTGTGTCTTTTAGGAGACTGGCTTGGCTCAGGTGTACTAGCCTTTCTCAGGCTACCCAGGCTAAGGCCGTGGATTTTCTGTGGTTAATAATTCTCTGTTTGGGGAGCAGGCAGAGAATTATATGAAAAATGGATGAATACAGGACTACCTATAGGAGTGCACAGGCCAAGGAAGGCAGGCAACTCCTCAAAGGCAGCAAGCTAGAGGCAGGGGCAGGCCTTTTCATACGCCTTTCTACCAACCATAGGCCTCCTCTCCTTTTTCTCTCAGAGGGTTCTTCAGAGGGAGAGGCAGAAGGGGATGAGCAGGGCTGCATCCACCTCTCAGCCTAAGGCTCCTGCCAAGCAGACACCCTGAGGTGTCAGCCGGGTCGACTCCTCTATTCCTGTAGGAGGCAGGCTGGCCTATTATTTCCAGGACTGAAGTCTGTTACCTCAGACAAGTGGGTCCTGGAGGTAGTAGACCAGGGACACAACTCTCAGCTTCAAAAATTCCCAAAGCTGAGGCCAGATCTCTTTTACCTGCAAGCATCTCCGAAACCATTGCTCTAGAAGAAGTTTTATCTCTTCTGGACTTAAGGGCCATAGAGAGAGTTCCTACAATACACAGGGAAAAGGTCTGTACTCGTGACTTCCTTACCCGACAAAAACAAGGGTGGCGGCCATCCTAGACATAAGATACCTAAACAAACATTTGTTGAAGCCAAAGTTCAAAATGGTGACTCTGAGAATAATTCTTCCCTCTCTAAAGCCAGGGATTGGCTAGCCTTCCTGGACCTAAAGGATGCCTACTTTCATATTCTCATCAGGTGCTCCCACAGAAGGTACCTCAGGTTCGAACTGACTTCAGGCCATTGCCAATTCAAAGCAATGCCCTTGACTAACATCAGCTCCAAGGGTGTTCACAAATGCCTGGCAGTAGTAGTGGCTTTCCTAAGGAGAAAAATATCTCCATATTCCCATACCTGGACGACTGGCTCATAGTGGGTCAGTCTCCAGACCAAGTCAAGTCAGATCTAAAGTGACCCAGCAAGTGCTCACTTCTCTAGGTTTCCTTCTCAATCTTCCCAAGTCAGTTCTCGAGCCAGTACAACTGTTGACTTTCATAGGGTGGAACTTTCACTGTCAAAGCAAGAGCATTTCTTTCCTTGGTAAGGGTGAAGGCCATCATGGAGCTAGCTTCTTCCTTCACCCTCTGGTCTCTCGACCAGCAAGACACTTTCTTCAGTTGCTGGGCCACATGGCAGCTTCCACTGCAGTGGTCCAGGGGGCAGATTTCAGATGAGAGATATTCAGTTTCATCTGAGGGCTTTTGGTCTCAGAAAAAGATCCTGTGACCAAACTGATTCCAGTGACTCAGACTCTGATCCAGGCTCTTCAATGGTGGCATGATCAGGACAATCTCGAGCAAGAGGTCCCATTCATTACTCAGTCTCAATCTGGTCCTAAACACAGGCGCCCTCTCTCCTGGGTTGGGAGCTCACTTGGAGCTCTCACAGCCCAGGAGTGTGGTCCACTCAGGAGTCTCTTCTCCACATCAACCTTCTGGAGCTCAGGGCAGTTTACCTGGTTCTACAAGCTTTCTCACAATCAGTAAAGAACATGATGGTTCAAGTCGGGAGACATCACCGCTACCGGTGTGGTACATCAGCGAGCAGGGAGGCACTCGGTCTATGGCCTTGTGCATGGAAGCCATGAAAATATAGTCCCTGGCTACTCCCTACAGTCCTCTCTGGTAGCAGTCCACCTCCCAGGAAAGGAAAATGTGCTAGCAGATGCACTGAGCAGGATTTCCCAGGGCCATCTGAAATGGTCCCTGGATCCCCTAGTGTTAAAGTGATTTTTCAAGATGGGGCACTCCAGAGATAAATCTCGTTGCAGCCCCAGATAATCACCAACTTCCTCTGTTCTGTTGCAGGCCCTCAGTCTTGGTCTCAGTTCCTCTGGATGCTCTGATTCTGAATTGGGAAGGAAATTTCTGTATGCCTTCCCTCCTTTCCTCTGCTGTTCAAGGTCCGGGTCAAGATAAGGTCACAGTCTTGCAAAGTGATCCTGATTGCTCCAGGTTGGGCCAAGCAGCCTTAGTATCCCTGTTGCTGCCCTAGCAGCCCATCTTCCTTGTCTCTTCCCAGGAATCACAATCTGTTAACCTCCTCTCAGGGAGGATATGGTATCCAACCTTCAGTTTCTCAATCTGAAGGCATGGCTCTTGAAGGCTTAGAGTATGCAATTTTCATCTGTCTCAAGGGGTTTTGGACATTCTCAAAGCCTCTCGAAAACCTACACCAGAAAACTTATAACTCTAAATGGAAAAGATTCAGCATCTGGTGTTCAAAAAGCATATATCCCCAAACACTGCTGAATTGTCTACAGTTCTGTATTATATGGTTCATCTCAATGGCCTAGGCCTCAGACCAGCTACCCTCAAAGTACATTTGTCAGCTGTTTCTGCTTTCCTGTCAGTAGGAAAGCCTTCTTACTAGCATCTCATCCGGTTTTCTGTAAATTTTCAAGGGATTGCTTCATACCAATCCTCCTTTAGGATCCTACCCCTGCCTGGGATCTTAATGTTTGCATTGCACAGCTAATGCAACCCCTTTGAACCTTTGTCTTCAGCAGAACTTAAGTACTTGACTTGGAAGACTGTGTGCCTGGTAGCTGTTACCTCTGCCAGGACGTATCAGTGAGTTACAAGCTCTGTCAGTGGAGTCTGATTTTATCTCATTCCATAGAGATAAGGTGGTCCTTAGAACCAATAGGAGGTTCTCACCTAACGTGGTTTCAGATTTTCATTTGAACCAGTCCATGTCTCTCCTTGTATTCTTCACTGATCATTCTTCTTCAGGAGAGAAGATTACACAGTTTGGATGTTATAAGGGTCCTTAGTTACTACATTGGCGTACTAAGGCACACAGGTTTGACTCCTCAGTTATTCCTCACTTATGGGGAAGTGGGTAAGGGAAAACCTGCCACTAAGAGAACTGTTGCCAGGTGGATTGTCTCTTGTATACAATTCTGCTCTAGAAGCTAGGCAAAATACTTTAGGGCTCATTCAACTAGAGGTACAGCTGCTTCCTGGCTGCTGCCAGGGATATTCCTTACTAGAGATATGCAAAGCAGCCACCTGCAAAACAGTCCCTACATTCACCAAGCATTACTTTCTGGATATCCAGGCTAGGAGTGATGCTTGGTTTGGTCAACAGTACTGCAGAGCCTATTCCCAAAATAGGTTTGAATCCCTCCTCCATGGAGGTACTGCTTAGTAGTCTGCAATAAGTCAGAATATAGCAAGACTTCATGTTGTTTGAAGAAAAATTACTCACCTTAGTAACTGTGTTTCTTCTAAAGGAGTCTTGCTGTATTCTGATGTCCTCCTACTCTCCTCTCAGAACCTGGTTTTCGGAAGTGGGCTGGCAGGTGCAGTGTGCACCCAGAGTTGCGTTTGGGCACTCCCTCTTTTTTAGAGAGGGGGAGTGGGTTATGTTTCTTTATTTTTAATAGTCATAAGTTGTTCACTACCTGGTTTTGATTTTGGATTTCTCGACTTGAGTCTTTTGGGGATCCAAAATATTTGGTTACCATATGGCTAGTAAAAAGTTAATTAGTGGTAGTACAATTACTTAGTATTAGCGTGTAAGAATCTGACTGTTAAACTTCAAAGTGCAGCAGACAGAAGTTTGAACCGACTCAAGCTCAATGTTCTATACTCTGCATAAATTTAACTCCTTCCTCTCCGGAGCAGTTCAAGTGCTAGGGCTAACTGCAATAAGTCAGAATACAACAAGACTCCATTAGAAGAAACACAGTTACTGAGGTGAATTTTTTTCTTAGGCATCAGGCTTGGGTAGCTGAAAACTGTCTGCTTAATTATGTCCGAATGGTTTCAGAAATGTGAATCAGTAATTCAACATTGTTTATGTCCTGTCTGTCCCACCTCATCTGGAAGTACTGTATGTTAACATCAAAAATTCCAAACTTTTTGCTGTATCATTGACCTTAAGCCCGCATTTGACAGCATAAGCTGCAAATTATTATGACAAAACTCCAAGCATTAATTGATCTGGATTTATTGAATATCTTAACAAGATTACATCAAGATCGTGGATTAGGCGACAGTACAACCAAGTGGTGGTGGTGGTAGGGTTACCACACCTATTAAAACTAACCTGGGAGTATGCCAGGGTTGTCTTTAGCTCCCACTTTATTTAGTTTATATATCAATAACATAATTGTTCAAATTGAACAGTCCAATACATTTACCAACAATACTTAATAAAAAAAATCTTGTTTAGCTTACACAGATGATATTCTCCTGATTTCCACTTCATTTTAGGATTACAAAGAAACGTGGATTATTTCTCAACATTATGTACAGAAAGAAAATTAACTGTCAATATAGATGAAAAGAAAATGGTTGTTTTTGGAAAAAGGAAGGTAGGACCCCAACCATATTCATTAACAACCAGAAGATATGCACTGAGAAATATTACAATTATCTTGGGATGAGATTTTCCAAAACTTAGCCTGGAAAAGTCATATCCAGTTGATAGAGACCAAATTCCAAATGGCCTTTAATGCCGTCAATAGATTTAATGCTCGATTGGGTAAAGGCTCAATAAGTGGCATGCTTAGAGTTATAAATGCAAAAATCAAAACTAGCATATTATATGCAGCCAAAATATGGTCTTCCACTAATATAAAAAATCTTGAAATTTTACTTAATAAAATGTACGCTATATTTTTGTGGTACATAATCTTTACCAACAGAGGTGTTAAGACTTAGAATTAGGCCAATTCTCAATTTGTACTCATATCATAGATGAAAAATTAGTTTTTCTGTTAAAACTTTTCTCTTGTCTGAAGATCGCCTTTCCAGACAATGCCTGGAAGAAGAAATTGAATATTCTAGACAGGGTTTTGTGTTTCCTATGATTAAAAATAATAGAAACTCTCTTCCAGTAGGATTAGGCCATGTGCACACAATGGGCTGGATATTCAGACTGCTCTGGGCAGTGGCGCAAGCCTGGGCACAGCGCAGCTGGGCTGCTCTGGGGCCAGGACCAGTGATATTCAATGGTGATGTGCAGTGGTGCATCACCATTGATATGGGAAAAGTCGATGCACATACTGTGCATGGCACAGTGGCACTGCGCCAGCGCAAGCCACAGAGATGGAGCAACGGGATGCACCAGCCGTTAGCACAGTTGCGCTAGGCGCATCACCCGTGATATTCAGCTGGGGCATGCAAATGAGGCCATAATATATGCAAGGCTCAAATGGGCCATTTGCATGTCATTATGGCTCCATTTGCACGCGCTATGCAGGACATCCGTGAACTGCACCTGGCGCCCTGTCTAGCTGCTTTCATCGGAGAAGGGTCCCTATGGGCTATTGTAACCCCCTCCTCCCGTATACCCAATCGCAGGTCTGTAATATTGCATGTAACCTGGTGGTCCAGTGGTTCTCTCCCTGATGCCCAATCGCGGGCTTCTGTAATAATAAATTGTAACCTGGTGGTCTAGTGGTTACCTCCCAGATGCCCGATCATGGGCTGTTATAATAATAAACATTTACCTGGTGGTCTAGTGGTTCCCTCCCGATGCCTGATCATGGGCTGTTGTAATAATAAACATTTACCTGGTGGTCTAGTGGTTCCCTCCTGGATCCCCGATCATGGGCTGTTGTAATGTCAGATATTAGCCTGGTGGTCCAGTGATATCCCCTCCCCACCCACCCAGGAGGACCCCCAGACACCCAGCACCCCCATCATCGGCAGGCATCAGCACCCGCCTGCATACTGCCTGACCACCCGCTGAATGACAGCATATAGTATGATCTGTATGCCTATTGATCCACCGTGTGGACCAATGGGCTTGCAGACCATACTGTACTACAGGACCAGATGTGTGAATGAAGCGTTTGAGACCATCCTCCAGACTAAGTTGTATTAGGGATACAGCTATAAAGGAAGATCTCTGCCCTCAAAACATTGGATGGTATAAACAACTCAGAACTGACCATTTCTTTGAACCTTATTTAACTATTCTATCAGATCCGGTTGCAAGAAGAACCATAACTAGGTTTAGGATGAAATTATATAATTTCAGTTATATTTTGTTTAAACAAAACACCTATGTGTATTAGACCCTCATTGCAAATGTGGAATGAAACTGGAGGATGATCTCAAACTTATTACATTAATCTGTCCTTGTATTCTAACAAGAGAAAGACTTGGTTGGGCCTGGTACTTGCAGAACTCAGTCTTCCTCTGGACCAAGTTATGATATCTTTGTACCATACCAAGGATAAGCCCACACTGGATAGGCTGTTGGGCTATTTACAAACTACAACATTGTGATTTAATTTAGATAGAAGTCCTGAAATATTACTATAGTTCAATTTTAAATTAATGGTTTATTTATATATTGCTAGGAAGATGGATGTTCCCAATATAACATTTGCTGGTTACTTACAGAAGATATTATTGTATAGTATCAAATACACTAGGATACAAAACAAACTATTATATTATATTTATAAATTTAATTGTTAATTTTGTTCTAACTTGTTGTAAAAGATTTGTAAAGACCTATGCCTGATCAATAAAATGAAATGATGATGACGATGACCAGACAGTCCAAATGGACTGGAAGAAGATGGGCATGGTCCCTCTGCATAAATGGGAACTGGGAATATGTGGAAACTACAGACTGGTTAGATTTACATCTATAATAGGAAAACTGGAAACCATCATTAGGACTCTCTGCCAGAATTTCTTAAAGGGAAACTCCTATAGAGTCCCTAAGTGTAGCAACAGCTGCAGAAATGCCTGATTAGGGCTTTTAACATAAAAAGTAAATTTTTTATTTACCTGCTGCCTTGGAATTTTAATTCAAAGATGCACCATCCATAATGGCCGCAGAGCCGGGTGGACATCTTGCGCACTCGGTGGCTTCCACTGTGAAGGTTATGCTAATGAGGGCTACCAACATCTGCCATGTATTGGTAGCCCTCATTAGCATAACCTTCATGTTGGAAGCCACCCGAGTGCGGAGATGTCCTCAGGGCTCTGTGGCCATTATGGACAGAGCGGATCTTTTAATTAAAATTCCGAGGCAGCAGGTAAATAAATAATTTACTTTTATTTTTAAAAGCCCTAATCAGGGCATTTCTGCAGCTGCTGCTGCACTTAGGGACTCTATAAGAGTTTCCTTGAAGTGAATGGCTCCAAACCAGGAAGCAGCAAGGCTTTATGAAGGGAAGGTCATGCTAGACTGAGCTGATTGAGTTCAGCTCTGTAATAAGAAAGGGGCCAAGAGCCAGTCCATAGACAGCTTATCAATAAGTTGGTGGGGCTGGGGGTTTGAGCAGAGCTAACAAGGTTGGTAGCAAATTGGCCATGTGGAAGTACCCAGAAAGGTGATTATAAACAGGAACATTCAGAGGTCAGGAAATCACAAGTGGGGTTCCCAAGGGTTGGTACTGAAACTTGTACTGTTTAATGTGTTCATCTGCAATATGGGAAGGGATCAAGGGAAATGTTGCTTCTTTGCTGATTACATTAAACTCTGTGGCAGGGTAGATTCTAAGGAGGGATTGGGAAATAAAGAGAGACCTGGAACAGTTGCAGGGTGGTCAAGGTATGGCACCTGAAGTTTAATTCAAAGTGGTGCAAAGTTATGCACATATGCAACGTTAATCTGAAGATGGGTTATTAGCTTGGAGAGAAAAATCTATCTGACTGCTGAGGAAAGGGATTTAGGGATCATCATTAGTAATAGTCTTAAATCAACAACCCAGTACCAGAGCAGTTGAGGAAGGCCAACAGGATGCTGGGATGTACTGTATAGGGAAGGGTTCTCCAGTAGGAGAAAAGAGGTACTGTGTCTCTGTCTCTATGGATCACTGGTGAGGCCACACCCGGAGTACTGTGTTGAGTTCTGAAGCTTGGCCCGAAAAGGATAAAGCCTGCAAGGAATCTGTCCAGAGGCAGGATACAAAGATGATACTGGGCCAGAAAGGAAATCGATATGAGGAGTGTTTAGTCAGCTTGAACAGCTACTCACTATAGGCCAGAAGCAAGGGGGGAAGGATAATAGAAACCTTTAAATATCTGAAAGGGATGAACAGGGTACAGTGTCATGACCTGTTTAAACACAGCAAGGATTCTCAGATACTACGGATCTGAGTATAAACTAGTGGAATTTAGATTTAGGAAGGCTGCTAGAAAGTACTTTTTCACTGAAAAGGTTGTGGATAGAAGAACAGTTTGCCAAGTGAGGTGGTAAATGCTGAGACAGTGACAAATTTCAGGAGAGCATGGGATACTATAAGGGGTTGGTGAAAACTAACACTGCAAAGGGGCATGAGATGAAGTGCAGAGGGTAGGGATCAACTACCAATCTGCATTCAGCCTAGAGTACAGTAGGGTGGCATGGCTCAAGCAGGAAAACAGGCAAAATGGACAATGGATTTTTTCTTTTCTTGTCAATATCAGTGGTTCAGCAAGTTGCACACTTGCCTCTGGGTCTGGAAAGATTAGATGGTTTTAGGTTCTAGCCCCGTCAGGAACTTGGGGTAAAATCCCAATACTGACACTGTACTGCAGTACGAGAGTGGTGCTGCACTCCTGAGGTGCCATATTTTGGATGAAATGTTAAACTGAGGTCCTATTTGCCTGTTCTGATGGTTGTTCAGGTGGATGTTGAAGATCCCTTGGCATTTCTTGAAAAGTGTAGAAATCTTTATTAGGTCAACAAAAACTAAATAAATAAAAAATAAAACAGTCATTGCATAACAGAAAACAATGCAATCAGTGTTAAAGCAGTGTCCTAGTCCAAATTTCCCCATTTACTAAAAATACTATCAGCTGTTTCTTCTGGTTCAGTTTCAGTTGGTTTCCATTTGTATCCCTGCCCACCCCGTGATGAGGCTGAAAATAAGCAGAACTGCCTAGTCCTCTTGTTCTGGTCAACAAAAACTAAATATAATTTAAAAAAAGGCTTCTATGTTTCTACTTTTCAACTGTCCCATATTAAGAGGAACATCTCATTTTACCTTTCTGTCCATACCTCTCAGCTGTTTTTGTATTTATTTTTAGAAAATGGGTAAAGGTCTTTGAGGCTTCTGATTGGCTGAGGCACTTCTCTAGCTGGGCATCTATCAGACAACATCGACGTTAAAAGTACCAGCCCAGCCAACCCCATTGACAGAATCCTGGTGCCTACCTCTAGTCTCTAATTGGCTACAACCCCTCATTTGAATTCAAATATCCACCATTTTTTCCTATCTTACCAGCGAAGACGAAAGCGGCTGACAGGAAGACTAGTAATTTAAAAGATAAAATACAGTACAAAGAAATGTCATAACTTTCCCAAAACTGCTTCTCTAACCTAAAATATTATTTTGAACTTTGCTGTACTTACACTTTCGAACCCTGCTGCTCCCCTCGAGTCCGCTTCACTGCGTGCTCCCTCACATGCCGTCATTCATAACCTATTTCACAGTGGTTACAGAGATCATTCATGCCACTAAACGCTCCTACTTCAGTGTATGTATCTGTCCTCATAGCTTACCGCAGCAGCAACCGATTTAATAAAAACCTTTCCTTAAAGATCGGCACTCTTCCTACCAACAGTCCTCACAACACAGTGACAAAACAAATGACCCATGCCAGTGCATAAACCCACAGACAAGCAGAAACTCAAAACACTAAGCACCCTCTACTGATAATTATACAAAATGCACCTCTTTACTATGAATACCAACAATAGAGGACTATTTCACTAAAGTAAAGCAAACATTTTAATTAATGTAATTTCTTTACAGAATTACTTTTCTTTTTGCAATCCTATAAAAATGACACATTAACCCCATTTTCTAAGAGCAATAATACCTTACTGGGTGGGCGTATGGGCTATACCTGCCCTTCCAGGGCTATAAACCCCTGGCGTCGAACCTCATTATGCCTGGCATGGTGGTATAACCCACCACCCACCCTGTCAGGTATTATTGTTTACAATGATATGGATGGGGTACTTTTTCCATAGAAAAGCACCAAGTTTACCACCAACCCAAATAATCAGTTATAACATCATGAGTTATTAATTAACCGATCCCTAGTATTACAAGCTTGTAAACCTACTATTACAATCAAGCTTTTATTAAAATAAACTTTTAACATCAATTTACCTACGAAACTGCACTAGAATTGTAACTAAATACAAGTATGCACTACTCTCTTGTTTCTGTTAGTCTTTACAGATTATTAAAAACAAACGATCGTGAAGGACTGTACACCTGGAGAACAATTCCAGCTTGGGGCTAACAAAGTTGATAATACCACTCTCCTTCTGACTCCTGGCAAATCACCTCATTAACACCCTTGGCATGAAGAGGGAGGTGGTGCTGCCCCATATAGACTGCTGGTAAAGTGCCACTCTGAACACCGTTGTCCAGTTCTGGAGACCACATCTCAAGAAGGACATAGAGTGGAGGCAGTCCAGAGGAGGGCTACCAAAATGATGCAGGGTATTTAGAGCATTCTCAGATGATAGCCTGTTGGAAACAGCTGGCTTATATAAGAAGTACAGATAGGAAGGTCTACTAGAGGTCACAGTAAGCAAGAAAAGGGTGATTTCTGTAAGACACCTAGTAGAGGAGCATGGTTCACTCAGAGAGTGGTGAATAAGTGGAATTTGCCAGATGAAGTGGTTAATGCACCCACGCTCTGTACTTTAAAACAAGGTTAGACATACACATGGGGGCAGGACCAGGGAGTTTTCACTGAATAGTGGCAAGTCTATTATGACCCTTGTGGTAGTTTGACTTGTATTTAATCCTATGACTTATGACCTAAGCCCTCAGAGGAGAGGCTAAAGGAGCTAAATATATGCACCCTGGAGAGAGGAAGGAGAGGGGATATGATAGAGACCTTTAAATACCTCACAGAGGTAAATAAGGTATGGGGATTTTCAATCAAAAGGTGCTCTAGAACAATGGGGTGTAGAAACATAGAAGTTGACGGCAGAGAAGGACTGCAAGGCCCATCCAGTCTGCCCATTTTTCTACCTTATGAATGTGCCATAGGCCTGCACTCTGTCAATGGCCTATCTATTCATACTCTGTATTGTTCCCATATGCCTATCCCTTGCCTGTTTGAAGCTAGGCACCATATTCATATCCACCACTTCCTGAGGTAGGCCATTCCATGCATCCACCACCTTTTCCGTGAAAAGAACTTCCTCACATCATCCCTTAATTGGCCTCCCTCTAATCTCATGCAGCGTCCTCTTGTTCTGCTAGTTTTCTTATATTGAAACATGTTAGACTCTTTCACCTTGTTAATGCCCTTAAGATGTTTGAATATTTCGATCATATCACCTCTCTCCCTCTTTTTGCTCTAGGATATACATATTGAGCTCCGTTAATCTGTCCTCATATGTTTTCTGATGCAGTCTCTGCACCATTTTGGTTGCCTTCTCTGGACTGCCTCCATTTTGTTGATGTCCTTGTGCAGGTGCAGCCTCGGCACTGCATGCGTTCTCCAGATGGGGTCTAACCAGTGTCTTATAAAAGGAATTATTACCTCCCTCTTATGACTTGTGATACCCCTACTACACCAACATCCCTTTTAGCCTTATCTACTGCTTTAGTGGTCTGTTTGTGTAACCCCTGCAAATGGGGGTTCCTCAAAAGTCTTCCAGGAGCTGGCTAAGTGCTCCCAGCCTGAATGGTGTCGGCATTTAAACCGCTTATCTGTGAGTGCTTTTAGAGCCTCTGGTACTGTCTCTTTAAGAGCTGGCTGCTCACAGGCTAAATTAGTTTTACAGGGGAACTGTGTAGTTAATGCTCGAATCCCGCCCTGAGCTGCCGCCTGATCGCTCAGTTCTGCAGTCGCTCTAAGAGTGCAGAGGGAGCCCATCTGAAAGATGTAACTGTTTTCCTGAAATCATTTAGAAGCATTGTAAATTGCAGTTTGTCTAACCTGCTTTTATTGCAGCTGGGACTCTGTGTGTGTTGCTCCTCCATTTTGGACCTGAACTGCTAATCTGGGCCAATTGGTAAGAGCCTAAAATGGAGACTGCTTGAGCCAACCAGAACTTGGACTGTCATCTGGAGCCTGCTCAAAAGGGAATGTATGGCAGGTGCTTCTGGGAGCTGTAGTTTGGACCTTGGCACCTTTTGCACCAACAGAGGGAGCCCTGCAGTGATTGACAGTTGAATCCTCCACCGAACCTGTGTGGAACCTAAGGGAAATGCCCTGAACTGTTCCTGGAGGGCCAGATGCAGTTGGCTGTGAAGGGAGTAGGAGTTCTGTTCTGCTGCGCGTGCAGATCGCGCTGGAAGAGTGTGTTTAAGGTCCTGACATTGGCCTGTAGCCATTAGCGAGTGCTCATCAGACTGAATCCGAGTTTGTGGAGAAAAAGAAAGAAGTGTGCAGATACAGGGTTGCCTGTAGAAGACCGAAGATTTGCAAGTGCAATCATCCTGTCGGGGACTCTGTTGCTCGTGTGTTCTCAGGGTTTGCAGTATTTGTGATCGGGATCAGAAGCAGCTGCCTGGTATAGTAATTTCCTTTACATATAAATGTGCCTAGTGTTTGTAGGGATCGCGATACCTTTTCCCTTGTTCTGTGAGTTGTGAGCTGAAGCTGGAAGCTGGACTCAAAGCTAATCGGACTGCATCCGCCTGCTTTCCAAGTCAGTTAGGCCCTATCATAGGGTCTCATCCCCATGCTCTGCTCAACATGGCCATCCAGAGCCACCTCCTCAAGTTCAGCTCTCGGTTTGGGATTTGTGAGTACAAATAGGGGTACTTCTCCTCACCTTCATTTAATCAAAGTGTGTCAACTGATTGTTTTGTGTGCTTCTATTTGTGGACTGAGTCATCCGCTCTGGATTACAATTTGTTTGTGCATTAATTTTCTTCATTCAGGGCCCCATCCAGCTGCACCAGCCGCCAACGGACCTGATTAGCCCCCATCCTGGGTACCCAGAGAGTGACATTTTGGACCCTAAGTATATGTGCACAGTACTGTGATATGAACTTATCTAAACTACTCAACCTGATTACCCCTCCAGTGTTACTGTCCCTGAATAAACTAGATTTGTTGTTGTTATACTATATACTGGCTGTGGTGTTAATGTATCTAGAACAAGTATTGCAAATTGCTGTGTATGTTGTTTAACCTTGTTTTCTGGGGGTCCTCCGAGACAGGCTGCAGAATCAGTCTCGAGGATAAGTGGTATCTCTATGTGTGAAAAGTGCGATATGTGAGGTATTGGGAAGGTAACCCTGCATTGTGTGGCCACTAGTGGGAACAAAGTGGGGGTCACAGTGTCCCAGAGGGCTGTTCCCAAGCTAGTTTAACCACTACTAACCCTGACCTCTGGGTGGGCACCGTCATGAACCTAGGCCTCAACCTGTCAGTAGCCAAACAGGCAGGGGTAGTAGCCCTTGGGATAGCGCCACCTGGGGATTACGCTTGGATGATTTCGGGTCATCTGTGATGATGAGGCCCAAGTCTCTTTCTTCCCTTGTGATTGCCAGCAACTTCCTCCCAACCTATAGGTGGCTTCAGGGTTTCCTTCCCTATGTACATGATCTTGCACTTTTTGCGTTAAACCCCAGTTGCCACTCTTCCGACCATTTTGCCAGTTTATCAGATCTCTTCTCATTCTGTCCACCCCATCTGGATCATCTACTCTGTTGCAGAGCTTGGTGTCATCTGCAAACAGACAAACCTTACCCTCAGTCCATCTGCAATGTCACTGATAAAGATATTGAAGAGGACTGGCCCAGGACTGATCCCTGAGGTACCCCACTTGTGACTTGCATCTCTTCTGACTGTATACTGTTTACCACCACTCTCTGTTTTCTGCCTGCCAACCAGTTTGTCACCCAGTTGACCAACTTCTGACCCACCCGAGCCTACCCAGCTTATTAATCAATCTTCTGTGTGGAACAGTATTGAAAGCTTTGTTGAAGTCAAGGTAGGCAACATAAACTGCACCCCTTAGTCCACCACTATGGTTACCCAGTCAAAGAAATCTATGAGATTAGTTTGACAGGACCTTTCTGTTGTAAACCCATGCTGTCTTGGATCCTGTGCTCCTATGGATTCCAGGTATTGCACTATCCTTTTCCTTAAGGAGTGCCTCCACACCCAGCCCACTACTGAGGTAAGACTGACTGGTCTGTGTTCTCTGCCTCCTCCCTGCTACCACTCTTGTGGGCGGGATCACATGAGCCCTTCTCCAGTCTTCTGGGACCTCTCCTGTGCTCAGAGACTCACTAAACAGTTCTGATAATGGCTCTGCTAGTTCCTCCTTTAGCTCCTTTGGTACCCTGGGATGTATGCCATCAGGTCCTATTGCCTTGTCTACCCTGAGCCTAGGCTCTTGTAGGACCCTATCTTTTGTGAAGGGACTTGTGCACCTCCCTCCCTCCCTTCCCCTGTGTCCATGGTGCTGAGCTGTGGGCCCTGCCCTCACCTTTCTCCTCTGTAAATACTGGAGCAGAAGTATCTGTTTAGGATAGTTGCTTTTCCTTGGTCCTCCTAGACACACTCCCCTTATCCCTTTGATCTTAGCAATACCCCTCTGGACTTTCTCTTTTCACTAATATATCTATAGAAAGTCTTGTCCCCTTCTTTTACTGTTCGTGCTAGTATTTCCTTGGTTTGGGCCTTTGCCTACATAGAAACATAGAAGTTGACGCAGATAAGGACCGCAAGGCCCATCCAGTCTGCCCATTTTTTCACCTTATAAATGTGCCATCGGCCTTGCTCTGTCAGTGGCCTATCTATTCATAGTCATTTGTATTGCTCCCTTATGCCTATCCCATGCCTGTTTGAAGCCCTGCACTGTATTCATAGCCACCACTTCTTGTGGTAAGCCATTCCATGCATCCACCACCCTTTCTGTGAAAAAGAATTTCCTCACATTCCCCTTAATCGGCCTCCCTCTAATCTCATGCTGTGTCCTCTTGTCCTGCTATTTTTCTTATATTTAAACATGTTAGACTCTTTCACCTTGTTTATGCCCTTAAGGTGTTTGAATGCCTCGATCATATCACCTCTCTCCCTCCTTTGCTCAAGGGTATACATATTGAGCTCCGTTAATTGTCCTCATATGTCTTCTGATGCAGTCCCTGCACCATTTTGGTTGCCCTTCTCTGGACTGCCTCAATTTGGTTAATGTCCTTGTGAAGGTGTGGCCTCCAATACTGCACGCAGTACTCCAGATGGGGCCTAACCAGTGTCTTGTACAGAGGGATTAATACCTCCTCTTCACGACTTGTGATACTCCTACTAATACACCCTAACACCCCCTAGCCTTACCTACTGCTTTAGAGGTCTGCTTGGATGATTTTAGGTCATCAGTGATGATGATGCCCAAGTCTCTTTCTTCCTTGTGACTGCTAGCAACTCCCTCCCAGCCTATAGGTGGCTTCAGGGTTTCTCTTCCTATGTGCATGATTTTGCACTTCTTTGCATTAAATCCCAGTTGCCACTCTTCTGACCATTCTGCTAGTTTATCCAGATCTCTTCTCATTCTGTCCACCCCATCTGGATCATCTACTCTGTTGCAGATCTTGGTGTCTCTGCAAACAGACAAGCCTTACCCTCTAGTCCATCTGCAAGGTCACTAATGAAGATGTTGAAGAGGACTGGCCCCAGGACTGATCCTGAGGTACCCACTTGTGACTTGCATCTCTTCTGACTGTATACCATTTACCACCACTCTCTGTTTTCTGCTCACAACCAGCTTGCCACCCAGTTGACCAACTCTGACCCACCCCAGCCTACCCAGCTTATTTATCAATCTTCCATGTGGAACAGTGTCAAAAGCTTTGCTAAAGTCAAGGTGGCGACATCAACTGCTCCCCTTGGTCCACCACTCTGGTTACCCAGTCAAAAGAAATCTATGAGATTAGTTTGACAAGACCTCCCTTTGTAAACCCATGCTGTCTTGGATCCCATGCCTATGATTCCAGGTGTTGCAATTATCCTTTCCTAAGGAGTGCCTCCATAATCTTGCCCACTACTGAGGTAAGACTGACCGGTCTGTAGTTCCCGCCTCCTCCCTGCTACCACTCTTGTAGAGCGGGATCACATCAGCCCTTCTCCAGTCTTCTGGGACCTCTCCTGTGCTCAGAGACTCACTAAACATTAAGTACCCTGGGATGTATGCCATCAGGTCCCATTGCCTTATACACCCTGAGCTTAGCAAGCTCTTGTAGGACCCTTTCTTTTGTGAAGGAGTAGCTCGCCTCCCTCCCCTGTGTCCATGATGCTGAGCTGTGGGCCCTGCCCTGCCTTCTCTTCAGTAAATACTGAGCAAAAGTATCTATTTAGGATAGATGCCTTTACAGGGTCCTCCTCCTCACATGCTCCTTTTCTCCATTAAGCAGCAATACCCCTCTGGACTTTCTCCTTTCACTAATGTATCTATAGAAAGTCTTGTCACCTTCTTTTACTGTTCGTGCTAGTGTTTCCTCAGTTTGGGACTTTGCCTGCCTTACTGCCGTACCTGCTTCCCTTAGGGCAGTTTGGTATGCCTCCTATCTTCATCCGCTGTGTTCCCTTATATTTCCTGAAGGCCAGCCTTTTGGCTCTGACCTTTTCTGCTACTGTATTTGAGAACCAAAGTGGTTTCCTTCTTCTTTGCACTTCCTTTTCTGTCTAACACAATGGGATGTTGCTTCAAGTATTGCATCATCATGCTTGCCCACTTGCCTGTACCCCTCACCTGTGTTTCTTTTGCCAGGGCTAGCTTAACTCTGTTGGCCATCTTATCAAAGTCAGCTCCTCTGAAGTCCCATATTTTGCCTTGGAATGGGATGATTTAGATGTAGTAGCCAAATTGAACCATACCATGTGATGGTCACTGGCTCCCAGGTGACCTTCTACCTGGAGATCTATGATCCCTTCTTTGTTAGTCAGTACTAGATCTAGGATAGCCCTATCTCTTGTGGGTTGCTGTACCAGTTGTTTGAGGGCCCTCCTGCAGGGAATCCACTATGAGTCTAGTTCTGGCAGATGTTCCTGCTGGTATTGACCAATCTGTATCCGCATGTTGAAGTCTCCCTATCAGAACCTCCCCTTTAGCTGTCATGTTTTGTATATCTTCTAACAGTAATGTGTCTATGTCTTCCCTCTGGTCTGGGGCCTGTAGACAACCCCAGTTCTTATGGCTGCCCCATTTCCTGTTTCCAGGGTGACCCACAGTTCTTCTGGCTCCTTATGTGTATTTTGAATTTCTGTAGCTTTGATAGTTTCATTGACATAAAGGTCCCCACCCTTTACACCTCAGTCTCTTCTGAACAGTATGTGGCGGTACTGAAGTCTCCCAAGTGTGGTTACTGGTGAACTATGTCTCGCTAATGGCTACTGTGTCCAGTTTAGCCTCTGTCATTGTTACGTGCAGGCCTGGGATCTTGTTTCTCAGACTACGGGCATTTGTACATGATTTTCCATTGTCCAGATTTTGGTGTGTTAGTTGTTGGTCAAGGTCCAGCATTTTCCCGCGCGTGTCATTTGGGGAGCCAGACCTTTTCTTACCTGGTGATGCAAATGAACTACCAACATGCTGAGTTCCTGTTTGATCGCTAGCTGAGGGGAAGGGTGTTCTTCCCATTCTTTATATCAGGTGCTGCATCCTCCCCATTTGCTAATTTAAATATTCTGCAAAGACGTCAAACTCTTGCCCCAATGCACTGACTCCTCCTTGGTCAGATGCAGTCCATTGAATTGAAAGAACTTTCGCTCCCTAAACTGTTGCCAGTTACCTACAAATTTGTGTCCTTTTCCTGGCACCAGCTCTTGAGCCACCTGTTTAGATCCCTATCTCCCTTCTCTGACCTTCCGTCCATCTGCCACCCTCTCCCAGACTGGCAGGATCTCAGGGAAGGAGATGCGGACAAAATGAATGACAGTTTGTCTCCCAGCCTGGTCAGGTGTTCCTTGGTCTCCACAACTGACCCGGCTGGTGAGATCATTAGTCCCTATGTGTACCAGGACATTGTTGTTTTCTCCTGCTTCCTGCATGATTTTAGCAATGCAGTCAGTGTCTCTCATGCTGATGTACTTGCTGAGACATCTGATCATTACCCCGGCTGGAGGTAGGTATCAACTCCTGAATCATGGAGTCTTCTATGATCAGAAGTGTTTTGGATTTCCTTTTCCTTTTTGTTTTGTTCCCTGTTTTGGGCAAGTTTTGTTGTGCTAGCTCTGTGCTGCAGTGTCTTCTGCCCCTTTATTTGATTTCGGAGATAGAGGCAGATACCTGTTTGTAGTTTTTATGGTTTGTGGAGGTGATCGTTGGAGAGCACTGGTGATAGGGCACCGATTTAGCCCTTCTAACCACCTGCCAACCTCTGGGACCAACTACCCTTTGTGGTCGAGGTGCTTCAGTTGGATGTTGGGAAATGGCGGGCAGTTCTTATAATATATTTCCTCCTGAATATGCGATTTGAGGCCGCATAATCTCTGCCCATGCTGCCTGAGCTGAGCCCTTAGATCTTCAGTGGCCCAGCATGTAGGGCAGCATCCTAAATCCTGTATAACTGCCCTTCTGAAAAGTGTCCCACAGTACCTGCAGTTAATAATATCCATTCCAGATGAGTTGCTGGGTTTATAACCTGGTCCGAGTAATTAGAAGGAGGAAAATGAAAGCAAAAGTTAGATTTTTGTTTTGTTTGTTTGTTGTTTTTGTATAACTTGTTATAACAAGTTAAATTACTTGTGCCCCTGTAAGTGAGGCCACTGTGTGGATACTCTCTGATCCTCCCTTCCTGCTTTGCTATAGGAAATGTCATGACTGTGCTACTCTATAAAAGGAGTGTAGCATGGGGTAGTTGGGGATGGGGTGGGTGGATGGGCCCTTCCCTGCTGAAAAGAAGAACCATGGACAAAAGAAACAAGGAGGTAAGAGCAGAAACAATCAACCAACAACAAATGCAGTAGCCCTGAAAGCTTATCCTAATGATAGATAAAACTGTAAAACCTGTAAAGCACCACCTGTAGTAATTGAACAGCCTTCCAGCAGAGGCAGGGGGGTAAAACAGTCATGGGGTCCAAAAACACCTGTGATAGGTACAAGGTAATCATAAGGGTAGGGTGTGTGTGTGTGTGTGTGTGTGTGTGTGTGTGTGTGTGTGTGGGGGGTGATAGTGTGCCATAGATCAAGTAGGGTTTGCAGCAACAACAAAAAGGCTCACTGGTGGCCAGTAGCTCTTATCTGATGTCACATTCTATGTTGGTGGACTATTTTTCCTTGTAAACCAGTCTTCTACATCATTTATTCTATTTGTTTTAACTGTTGAGATCTATTGAATGAAGCTCATTTTCAATGATGCCCTGGTGGGCTTCATGTTAAAATATCACAACAGAGTAACATACTGTACATATACAGACTATAACAGGTTTACATTTACATTTGACAAAATGAGGCTGCAAGCAGAACAAAATTATGACAATAAATACATATAGACATTAGTGACCTCAATTGCATAAACAGCCTCAATACAAATATTAATGCAATAGAGAGTGATAATATCCTTAATGTTGAACTCATGTTTCCTGACCATATCAGTCATTTTTTAAGTTAGTTCCAACAAGAAGAAACATTGCATCTAAAAGAAAATAAGTTGAAGTTGCTACAGGTTCTACATTGGGAAGGACATCCTTCATTTTGCCACTTGGACTCAGTCTGGCTATACCAAATTGTCCTACATTCAAAGGGACGGTCCTCATTTTACCACTCAGAAATCCACTTGCCATACTTACCAATCAACTGACCCACATGGAGGGATAGTCCCTCATTTTATCATTCAGAATCCCTCTGTCCATACCTTTCAACTGTACCACATTAGAGGGATCCTCTAATTTTATTGCTCAGAACTTGTGTCTATATGTCTCAACTGTCCAACATTAGAGGAGACAATTCCTCATGTTATCACTCAGAACTCCTCTTTCCAAACCTCTCAACTGCCCTACACTAGGGAATAGTCTCTCATTTTATCACTCAGAACCCTCTGTCTATACCTCTCAACAGCCTTACACTAGGGAGGACAATCCCTCATTCAAACAACATGAAGTCTTGCTGTATTCTGACTACAGTATATGCAGTTAGCCCCAGCACTTGAACTGCTCCAGGGAGTAAAGGGTTAACTCTATGCCAAGGCATAGAACGTTGAGCTCAAGCTGGGTTTTCAAACCTCTGTCCCTGGTACTCCTCAGTGTAACAGTCAGATTTCTTACTCTGCCTAACTGTGAAGTCGCTCTGGAGATTCCTTCTGCGCTCGGTTCAGTACAAGTTTGAAACGGTCTTTTTATTCAACCGCTTTCTTATTTTATTTGGTATTCTGATCTCTGTCATGGTACAGTAAGTGCAGCTTAGTAGGTAGTGTGGGTTTATTTGGTAGAAATGTTTTTAATTTGGTTTTCTCCTGCTGGTCGGCTGGGAACCAAAATCAATTCCTAACTGTTTATTTTGTGTATAATTCTGTGATATTTTGGTGGTTTCTAGTATTTATTGGTTCCTAAAAAATCCGCATTTCTAGGATTTTTTAACTGACCCGTGACATGGTTGGAACCGATAAGTGTGTGTTGCTTGGCTTAATGCTGTGAAGGGTAACTTTTGAATCCAGCATGTCGAGAAACCCAAAGAAAACTGGTCCCGCTGGGTTTCAGCACTGTACCGAGTGTGGGAGGCCTTTGCTAAGGCTGATCCTCACCTCATCTGTGTGCATTTTCTGGGGTTTGATCACCTCAAGGAAGACTGCCAAATTTGTAAAACTTTCCCAAGGCCACTTTGGAAAAGCGTTTAAGCAGGCTAAGGAAAGGAGGCCGAGAAGTCCACTGACCTGGATGGCCAGCCTGGTTCGGTTGCGACTGAACCTGAGGAGGTGCCCACTGACCTGGGTGATACCTCTTTGGGCAAAGGAGCCGACTCTGCAGAGTCGGTGCTGTCAAAAGGAAACACAAGTCAGCCAGTTCAGATCCTACTCCCCATGTTCCTACCACTGAAGAGATAGCGAGCGATTACAGTAGTCCAGTCACTTTGCCTGGTTCCGACCGAACCAACATCGGTTCAAAGGCAATCGTTCGGTCGGAAATTAGTTGCTTCTGACATAGATCCTGAAGCATTCTATGAGGGCGATTGGGAGGATGAAGAAGATTATGATGACGGTGAGTTTGAAGGCCTAGATGAGCCAGTAAAGCCTGACATCCCCCAGACAGGCCTTCCAATGTTTCTCCTCCCAGGCTTTCTGAGTCCCTTCCCATTTCTTGTTTTACAAGAAAGTAGCTGAGACTCTTCAGCTTCCTATGGAAGAGGCTGAACAGGATCAGGAGGACCTGACTATGTGGAGATGGTGGATGTCCCAGAGTCAAAAGAGTGTCTATCCCTTTACATAAATCCCTGGGGAAACAGACACAGAAAATTATGCAGTTTGCCACATCCATTCCTCCTGTGGATAAAGAATGCACAGGAGGTATGCTTTGTCAGGTGCTGGATGGAATTCTTTCAACTCATTGCAGCCATGTTGGGGTAGTGCAAGGTGCAGCCTGTGACAAGGCTATCATCCCCTGGCATTGTACCCCCAGATAAGGATTCCAGGAAAGTGGATGCCCTGGCAAAGAAACAGTACTTGGCATCCTCTTTGGGACTCAGGCAATAAAATTACATGGCATATACAGCCAGGTAGCAGAAATCAAGGTGGGATATGGTTCTGGAGCTGGCTAAGAATGCCCCTCCCAGCTGGCCAAGGAGCTGGAGCAGGTGGCTGTAGATGGTATTGAGGCATCAAAGTGCAATTCCATGCTGCTGTAGACTCGAATGATAAACATTCCAGGGTCATGGCTACATCTATCTCCATGAGGAGATTTGCGCTTAGGTGTACCAGTCTTTCACAGGATACCCACACTAAGGCCATGGATTTTCCTGTAATTGGTAATTCTCTGTTTGGGGAGCAAACGGAGAACTACAAGAAAAAGATGGATGAATACAGGACCACCTACAGGAGTGCTATAGCCAAAGAAAAGCAGGCCACTCCTCAGAGGCAGCAATTTAGGGCTGGCAGGGCAGGCCTTTTCAGGCCATTTACCAAGCTCAGGCCTCCTCCTCTTCTTCTTTCCAGTAGAGGGGTTCTTTGGGGAAGAGGCAGATGTAGAATGACCAGGACCCCATCATCCACTCAGTCTAAGCCCCTGCCAAGCAGACACCCAGAGGTGTTGGTCAGGGTCCCCACCTCAGTTCCAGTAGGGGGCAGGCTGGCTCACTACTTCCAGGCCTGAAGTCTATTACTTCAGACAAATGGGTCCTGGAAGTAGTGAACCAGGGACTTGCTCTCAGTTTCAAAGGTTCCCAAAATGAGAGCAAAGTCTGTCAATCCTTCCTCCCTTGAGACAAAGCACCTAGAGGCAGAAGTCTCCTCTTTACTTCTTCTTCATGCAGTAGAGAAGGTACCCACTTGTCACAGGGGAAAAGGACTGTATTCCAGATACTTCCTTTCCCCAAAAAGACAGGCAGTGGCGACCCAACTCTAGATCTAAGATACCTGAACAAACATTTAACAAAACAAAATTCAAGATGGTGACTCTGGGAATAATTCTTCCCTCTCTGAGACCAGGAGACTGGCTAACCTCCCTGGATCTCAAGGATGCCTACTTCCACATACCTATCAGACATTCCCACAGAAAGTACCTCAGGTTGAGTTGCCCTCAGGTCATTACCAGTTCAGAGCAATGCCTTCGGCTAACATCTGTTCCAAGGGTGTTCCCAAGCGTCTAGCAGTAGTGGTGGCATTCCTCAGGAGACAGGTATCCTTCTGTTCCCATACCTGGTCGATGGGCTCATTGTGGGTCAGTCCTCAGACAAGTCAAGTCAGCTTTAGAGGTCACTCAAAAGCTTCTATTTTCCTTGGGATCCATTCTGAACCTAGAAAAGTCTGTTCTGGAACCAGCCCAGCTTCTCACTTTTATAGGCGTGGAACTAGACACTATCCAGGCAACGGCATTTCTCCCTCTTTCAAGGTACAGTCCCTCATCACTCTGGCTTCCTCTTTTCGTCCTCTGGTATCTCATCCAGCCAGACACTTTCTACAATTGCTGGACCACATGGCAGCCTCCACTGCAGTGGTGCAAGGAACAAGATTTCAGATAAGAGATATTCAGTTTAGTCTCAGATCTTACTGGTCTCAGAAAAAGGCCCTCTCTCCAAATTGGTCCCAGTGTCTCAGACTCTAGTTCAGGCCCTCCAGCGGTGGCTGGAGGAGGACAATCTGACAAGGTGTTCCCTTTCTCAGTCGGGCTCCTTCAGGGATTCTCACCACAGATGCCTCTCTCGGAGTTGGTAGGCCCACCTGGACCAGCTTCAGCTCAGGGAACCTGGTCTCATCAGGAGTCTCTTCTACACATAAACCTCCTCGAACTCAGAGCTGTCTTTCTAGCACTTCAAACATTCTCAACCTCTATTCAAGGGAAAGTGATGCAGATCAGACAGACAATACCACAACCATGTGGTACATCAACAAGCAGGAGGCACTCGGTTCTCGGACTTGTGCACAGAGGCCATGAAAAATGGTCTGTAGTTTATTCCCATCAGGCTTCCCTGATGGCTGTGCATCTTCCAGGAAAGACAACATTAGCAGAAGCTCTCAGCAGGATTTCTCAGGATCACCACGAATGGACCCTGAATCCTTTAATTCTTCAGGTCATTTTCAAGAGGTGGGGCACTCCAAAGATAGATCTATTTGCAGCCCTGGACAATCACCAACTTCTTCTGTTTTGCTGCAGACCACCTCTTCTGGGATCTGTCCTCAGGATGCTCTCTTGTTGAACTGGACAAGCAGGTTTCTGTATGCTTTTCCTCCTTTTCCTCTGATATTCAGGGTCCTGACCAAGATCAGGTCTCAGCCTTGCAAAGTGATTCTGGTGGCTCCAGACTGGCCCAGACAGCCTTGGTACCCTCTGCTACTGTCAATGTCAGTGACAATACTTCTGTGTCTTCCCAGACAGTTCAATCACCTCACCTCCTCACAGGGAGGATTCTGTATCCAAACTTCAGACTCTCAGGCTCAAAGCCTGGCTTTTGAAGATCTAGAATATGCAAGCCTGCATCTTTCCCAGTCAGTCTTGGACATTTTAAGGGTTAGTAGAAAACCTTCTACTAGAAAGACTTACAATTCCAAATGGGACAGATTTGGTTTTGGAGTTCTCAGAGGCATATCCAGCCAGAGTCAGCTGATATTGCAATTGCTTTGGATTATTTAGTGCATCTTAACAGTTTAGGCCTCAGGCCTGCTATTCTCAAGGTACATTTGGCAGCTATATCTGCTTCCTTTCTGCTGGGAAGGGCTCTTCCTAGCATCTCATCCAGTTTTCAAGAAATTTTCCAAGGTCTGCATATTAATCCTCCCTTTCAGGATCCTACTCTTCTTGGGACGGAATATCTGTATTGCACAGCTTATGCAGTCCACTTTTGAACCTCTATCTTCAGCTGAGCTGAAGTACTTGACTTGAAAACTGTATTCCTGGTAGCCATTACTTCTGCCAGGAGAATCAGTGAATTACAGGCCTTATCAGTAGAATCTGATTTCATTTCATTTCATTTCACAGGGATAAGGTGGTCCTTGAAACAACAGAAAGTTTCTTCCCAAGGTGGTATCAGACTTTCATTTGAATCAATCCTTGTCATTGCCTGTATTTTCACTGACCATTCTTCCTCTGGGGAGAGAAGATTACACAGTCTTGATGTGAAAAGGCCCTTAGTTACTATATAGAACACACTAAGGCCCATAGAAATGACTGTTCACAGCTGTTTCTCACTTATGGAGAAGTGGGAAAAGGTAAACCTGCTACCAAGAGAACTATTACCAGGTGGATGCTCCTGTATCCAGTTCTGCTATTCAAAGTTGGGAAGAGTCTCCCTTAGGCCTGAGGGCTCACTCCACTAGAGGTACAGCTGTTTAGGTCGCAGCAGCTAGAGATCTACCCTTAGTGGAAATCTGTAAAGCAGCCACCTGGAAAACTGTTCACACATTTACCATACTACTCTTGACATTTAATCAAGAAGTGATGTTAGGTTTGGCACAGCTGTGCTGCAGAGCCTGTTGCCAAAATAGGTTCTGCAACTCCCTCCTCCAAGGGGTACTGCTTGGTAGTCTGCATATAGTCAGAATACAGCAAGACTTCATGTTGTTTGAAGAAAAAATTACTTACCATAGTAATGTTGTTTCTTCTAATGGAGTCTTGCTGTATTCTGACTCCTCCTGCCTCCCTCCTGGAACATAGTCATTTTGGGATGTGGTCTAGCAGGCACAGTGCTGCACCCCAGAGGTGTACTTGACATACCTCATCTTGTTTGAGGTTTTCTGTTTTTATTATGAATATATTGGTTGTTTCACTACCTGCTTAGATTCTTTTGGGGTTCTCAACTTGAGTCTTTTGACCCTAAAGATATGTTTATGCCGTTGGCACATAAAATTTAGAAACAATTTCCACATTGTTAGTTAGTTAGTATAGTACTCGTAAGAATCTAATGGTTACACTGAGGATTACCAGAGACAGAGGCTTGAAACCGAGCTCGAGCTCAATGCCTTGTCATAGAGCTAACCTTTACCCTCTGGAGCAGTTCATGCTGGGGCTAGCTGCATATAGTCAGAATACAGCAAGGCTCCATTAGAAGAAACAACATTACTATGGTGAGTAATTTTTTCTTTTATCACTCAGAACTTCTCCATCCAGCCCTCTCAACTGGCCCACGTTACATGAGATGTGTCCTTGTCCTTCAGAAGCCCACTGTCCCACATGCAGAGAGTGCTGTCCCACATATCAACCTGAGATTTGAAACCACACTTTAGCAATCCAAAATGTCGCTAGAGGAAATAGTTCTACGTAAGTTTTGTAATGCTATTGCTCCAAGAGAATCTTAGTTTAAAACTAAATATACATATGCATCTATCCCATTTTTTAAAAGAAAGACCGCTGTTACATCTTTACAAAACTCTCCATTTAAAAAATGCAAAGGTTACTGTAGACTATCCATTTAAACAGATAAGGAAGAAGTGAATGTTCTCTGTATAATATTATAACCTTTTTATCCAATGTTTCAGATTCTCTGTTCCGTTATCCTTTAGAAATTACAATGCACAGTATAAAATGAGCTTTTAAACAAGCTCTTACATGCTCATATCATCTTGATATGTATTGTACAATGGAGTGCAGGTTGTTACCTACCACTCCATTAAAGGAGTAGTACACCTCAGATCTTGTGACTGTTATTTGTTTCCTTGTCAACAGACAGTTCTTTCTGTGTAGCTGTTAGTGATATATGTGTTTGCCTTAGTTTGTTTTCACTGTTCACCAGCCCTGTAACTAGCCTGGAGGTCTGCATTTTGTGGTTGTTGAAATCTCATTGTGCCTGAGAGCTGCATTAGTATATGAGAACATGATATATCTGCACCTTCAGACTCCACAGTATGCCTGTTCGCTTACTTAGAACTCAACAAAACAAGTTGCAGCAAGGTGTGAAATACCACATTTACCTTTCAATAGACTTTACAAACTGTCTTAGATGTAATGCATTTTTCTTTTTAAATTGCATTCAGTCTCTGTGTTTCTAGACAGATTTTTCAGGTTATATGTACTTTCAGCATAGAGATACATGGTGTAAATTGGTGCTGTGGCATCATGTTCTCATATGCTAATGCAGTTCTCAGGGATTTTTAAGCAACACCCTATAAACCATTTGTCTACCTCCGATATATTGATGACATATTCCTGATTTGAATAGAAGGTGAAGTCTCTCTCAAAAAATTCCATCATGATTTTAACAACTTTCATCACTCTATAAAACTCACCACTGAATACTCCACCACCAGCATACACTTCCTTGACACCACAGTCAGTATCACTAAAATGGACATATGCAGACTGCTCTTTACAGAAAACCTACTAACAGACACCGCTACCTGCATAATTCTAGTTTCCACCCAAAACATGCAAAAATCTATAATCTACAGTCAAGCGATTCAATACCATTGAATTTGCTGTGATGAGAGAACAAGAGACAGACAGCTCTCCACACTTTGGAATTCCCTAATTCAGCAGGGCCACCCTCCAAGACAAATTGATAGAGAATTTGAACGGGCCATACAAGTACCACGAGACAATCTGCTGGAATACAGGCAAAAACATCAAACTGACCCACACCTAGTGGTCACTTATAGCCCTTGCTAAACCCCCTTCAGCACATTATTAAAAACTGCAGCCCATGCTTAGAGAAGATGAAACACTTAAGGACATCTCCCTGAACCACCTGTCATTGCCTATAAGCAGCCCCAGCCTCTCAAATATAATAATTCATAACAAACTCCCAGCAGACCATAATAACTGAGAAACAAGAGGGATAACACCATGCAACATGGCAAGATGTAAGACCTGCACCCACATATGTACACAGGCCACCATCAAGACAAGCCAGAACAACGTAATACAAATTAATGGATCCTACACATGTCAATTCAGCAGTGTTGTTTACCTAATTCAGTGCAAGAATTCACAAAGGATGTTATATTGGGGAAACAAGTAAACCACAGAAAACCAGGATGAATCTCCACTGTTACACAATCATAAACCAGATTATCAGCACTCAGTAGGAAACCATTTTCCCAAACAGATGACTCCCACCCGTGGATTTATCTGTTTTGATACTGAGAGCAACTTAAAACACACAGGACAGAAGGACATGGGAAATGAAATATATTAAACAGTTTAAATCTAACATTTCTGGACTGAATCGGGACATTGGATTCATGACACATTATGATAAACTGCAACTCTCTTTTTATTATGGGCTAAATCTTGACATTATTTATCATACTTTGGTTCTGTATTTCTCCTGTTATTGTTTTCTGAGTTCTCCCTAATCTTTTTTCCTACCTTACATCCTCGCCTCTTCTGCAAACTCTTCTGCTCAGCTCTCTGATTGTTTCCACACCTACTGTTTACTACTACACTCTGTCTGTCTGGGCCTTTTTTTTATGTCTTGATTTTCATGCATTTCTTGACATCTTCTGTCTCTTCTACCCTTATGCCTACCTCTGATCTCAGATCTTTCTTATCTGTTCCTTTATTTTTCCCCTCTCCAGCTTCCTTTTATCTCCTCTGACCAGCCCCTCCTTTTCTTCTCACTCATCATTTTTACTTTGCATCCTATATAAATTTTAATCTCAGTCCCTTTTTCACTTTCCTACTTCACTTCCTGTCCTTTTTAATTGCTCCGTGGTGGATATGTATACTGCTTATGTTGCTCAGTTTTGCTATTCACCTGAAGAAGGGACCTGTGTGCCCCTGAAAGCTTGTGTATTATTCCATCTTTGTAAAGACACTTGTTGGTCCAATGAAAGGTATCAACCCTCCATCATTTCCTGTTTTCCAAGGACCAATATGGCTGAAACTTCTTTTATTGATAACATTTGAAACCCTATATCAGCAGGTGGGTCACTTGTCTCCATTTCTGGCTGATTTCTTTTGTTTAGTCACTCTGGGCAGCAAAGGATTAACTTTCACATCTTCTCTGACACCACTGTCAGTATTTGGACAGAGATGCCAAATGGGAGGAGCCCATGGCAGCATGAGCCACAATGGAATGTTGCAGCTAGCAGTTGCTCACAGAGAGCTGAGCTGAAGAGTCACCAATCTGACAGAGGAGGCGACAGGAGAGGTTTCTGTCAGTCTCTGTACTGATTTTGGTCCTATTTCAGTCCGGCATAGCTGTGCATCGAGTTGTGGCAGTGGCCTTCTCCAGTGGCATACCCCAGTGTGGGTGAAGGACTTTAACACACCTTGTCATAGGAATCATAAGTAAAATGTATTAGACCAGATGTGGATGGAGGGGTGTTACCTGAGAGCTAAATAAATGCGATGGTTGCTTAATGTAGCAGATATACCCACAATTCATATTCTGTCTGTTGATCACATGAACACTGGGGCAAATGGTAGTTTGTATTAATTTTGTACTGAAACCTTGACAAATTTTACGATTTTGAGCTCCACGTACTTAATGAAGATTCTTGGGCCATTACTTCGAGAGTAAGTGAAATATACATTCAAGTGTTATCTCAATGAATAGGTGAGAGTTAGAGCTTTAAAATGCATACCCATACATTATTCAAAAGATTAATGTTTAAAGTTATAGGGTTAAATACCAACCACCACCCTTAATGTCTTGTGAAATTTCAAAATATTCTTATATTTAATCTTGTCAGACAGGATTTATTGCATTTATAATATAATTTTATGTTGTCTAAAAGGATAAGGATTCTGCTGCATATGTGATTGTGAATTATTTATTTATTTTTTCCCATATGTATTTTGGCCTTTTCCTTTAGTCCCACTCCTGCATATCCCTGACATGATGCATGTGTGTGTGAGGCACACATATGCATGCCTTGTGGGATGTCCCCACCCTATTGGTCGCACTGTTGCTGCCTGTGCCTATCACCAGACCTCCATCCAGTGATGGCAGGACTATGGGTGGGCAATCCCCTTCCTGGGAGGAAGCCTTCACTCAGTCCTGCTCCTGCCTCCCCCATGCTGGCACCCTGGCAATCCGAGGTCATTCCTGAACCTGGGTTGCTGGCGCAGTGTGAGGTAAGACATCCAGTGTCTCAACCCTCAATGCTACTGGGCCACTGTGATTGTGAAGTTTTAAGGTAATATAAGAGGAATAAATTGATTAAAGGGAAGACACCATTAATAGATGAAATGTTAGCAAGTTTATACTTTTTGAATTCTTCACGCCATATCTTCTGTGTTTATATCGTGTGGCATATGTATGTGTGTGTGCATGCATATACATATATATATATACACACACACACACACACACACACACCATGGGGTGAGCTTCCAGTAGAATATATAGTGTTATTTCCACTGGAGTGGATACATCCTGTTGACATCAGCCAGTGAGGATAAATTACATTTATCCACACTGTGCTGATGTCACCAGAGTGAGGATATCTTCACTGCAGACTGCATTTTAAGTGAAACTTCTTCAGAATACAGTTTCTCTTTCTCACTGAAGCCCTCAACCTACTCAATTAGCATTGCAAAGACACTCCACCTGTGTCCCATATTGTTTCTGAGACTCCCTAGCCCAGTAAGCCCATTACTGTGCTGATCTCAGCTTCAAAACAACCTGCATTCTAAATGGAACTCCTTCACAAAGCAGTGTCTCTTTCTCAGTGCTACCTGCAACACTTTCTTTCTCACTGAAGCCTGCAACTTACTCAGTTAGCATTGCAAAAGACACTCACCTGTGTCCCATTGTGTTTCTCAGACTCCCAGACCATTCAGAAAAACTCACACACACTCACACCACACCACACACAGAAAGAGCAGAAAACACACAGAAACAGAAAAAGAACACAGAAAAAATGTTCCTAAAGCTCCCACCCGTTATATAAATTACACATAATGTGCAGATCGTGGGATATGGAAAATATTCTCAGTACTGCAGAGTGAAGTTGTAAGAGCTCACCGTGCCTTTGGCACTCATGAATACAGAGTTTCAGTCTGCAGGAGTGAGAATATTTTCCATATCCAACTCCTGCCCATCATGTATTGTGTGTGTATATATATATATATATATATATATATATATACTAACACATTTATTTTTATTTCAGACTCTTTGAGGATGTCTCTAAACTTTTCTGTCAAGCAGAAACATGGAGGAAAATCCTAGGACCCTGCAGTCTGTAGTTGCCCTGACAACAAGAGACTCTTGAAGTAACTCCTCTGAGTGACAAAAGTTACTGCACACTTATAGAGCAAAGATATTCAGACACATTTAGGTGGTGAAAATCATCATGATAAGCAGTGCGCATCAATTCCAATGACTAACTATGACCCTGCCAAGCATGGCTGACATTGACAATGCTATCAAAAGTTCACAAAAGCCAAGAGTATCAGAAAATCTGGAAACACACAGATGCTGGTGAACATAGCTCAGATCATCATCTCAGGGGTGGTGTTCCTTGTGCATCATCATCCAGAGTGTTATTTCCTGATACAAGTGGAATCTGTAACAAATATGTAATCAAAGTGAAGGATAGAAGCAATATCCATCTGCTATTGTTATAAAAACAGCTGATGTCACAATGAGAAGGGTGGCAGAGCTACGTGATGACCAAGAGATGCTCACAAAATTAAGTCAGAGGACCTCATTGCAAGGGGTTTCATAAATATGACATGTGCTACCTAAATTATACAGTAATCACAAGGGCAGGACCCCAGATGTTCAGAATAGAAGTGATGACGAGAATGACAATGTGCAAGCAGATGGAACTGGGTTTGAGGCTGTTTGTCATATAATTGAAGACAATGTGCTTCAAAGACATCAAGCGTTTAAATGGAGGCATTGAATGAAATCGCTGGTGTCGGAGTAGGAGATCGACTATACTGTTTCTTAGAAACCAGCTAAAACAGAAATATGGGGATTCACTTTTATTTTTAACAGCTGATCCTCAGAAACCAATAGTTGTAATCAGTACTGAATCATTAACTGGCGATGCATCAGTCACAGAGCTTTTGAGAATGGATGACAAGTCATCAAGCATGCTGCTTCCTTATTTAGCGTGAACATATCTTAAGATTTGTAGAGACAGCACCTTCACTACCATGGCCACCAACAGTGGGTGCTCTCCTGAATAAAGAATGACATCCCCAGAGACAATTCAGTCATTTTCTTGCATGTACTAAAATCCCCCAAACATATGGAGAGAACAAGTCTCCCAGTTGTCAGAGTCCTACTCAGAAGATTTAATTAATGGTGTCAGACGTGGCAAATTTCTCACTACAAAATATATACTTGTTGGAGTTTTGCTGCACAATATGACCGGACAGAAAATGCCCGTGAACATCCTGTTTCATTTAGGAAATAGTTGCAATGATGACCAAGTGTGTGAAATTGAAACTGGTTTGGTAGAACTTTCTCAGCATTTTCAAAAGCAAGGTCTGTTACTGCCATGTCAGCCAAAGTCAGAGTCTTCTGTTGTCTTAACAGTTTTCTGGATGGACAACTTTGATCAGAACATTGAAACAGTAACTGGACATGGAACAATACACACGTATGGTGTTGCATACAAAGAAGAATGAGGGCTTCATTCTCTGAGAAGATTCTATTGAAATTCCTCACTCAAAAGAAGGACAATTGTATCTAACAAAAGGAATTATAACATTGTCAGGTGAATTCAAAACAGGAGCCAACTAAATTTGGCAATATGCCCAAGTCTACTGTGCCAACATCAGTGATAAATATTGGCAAGGCAAACATAATGCTATGGAAACTCAGTTGGGAAGCATACAAGAGGATCAGCTTGTCCCAAGGTTTACTGGTTGGCGATGCTAGTTTGTAACAATCATTCAAGTTCACCAAAGAAGATAGTTATCACACATCCTCCACTCCATCCACAGACCCATCACTGATTATGCCACTGTAGTTGAATACCTCACACAAGAAACACAAGAAATAGCTCAGCAAGTAAACATGCCCTATGTTCACCTGACACTTGATGTTGGAGCAGCAGTAAAGGCATATCATGTTGTGTGGAATTTCCTGATCAGTTCCACAATGTCATAATTCATTTGGGAGATTTCCACCTATTTCTGGAAAACTTTGGCATTATAGGACAGTTAGTTGGTGGCAGCAGTTTTGAGGACATAGTATTTCAGGCTGGTCTTTGTGCCTCTGGCAGCATAAGGGAGTTTTTGTATGGGAAGCATTACAGTTGGGCATGGACTGTACATTAACATTTTGCAGATGCCTTAAGAGTGATTGCTTCAGGTCTGATTTCTAGAGTATTCAACAGAACTGAATACCACCCCTGCAGTATTGCTTGACCTGATCAGATCAGCTCCTCAACCCATAGACTTCCATAAACTGCTTCAGGTAGCCAGGATTGTCACTTTGAAGACTATGTATAAGACCTTCAGTCAGTAGATTTGTCGTGGTGAGCTGGGAAAACCCCACAGCTCTGGATGACATTTCTGGATATAGTGGATCAGCAGCATTTGCTCCACGCACAATAAAAGAAAACAACTTTAATATTAGACTACTGTGTTGGAAATATTCACTGGCCCTGTTCTTCACCTTCAACAAGCAAAGTATATGCTCGATATGGGGCTTACCATGTACACACACTTGAAACTCTCTGAAGTTCTATCCAGGTCCAGGACAGTAATTGAAAGGCAAGGGCTTTCAGTTCAAAGGAGCCATCACAAAACTCAGGAATTAGTTGACCAAGCTGGTGAGCAGACATACAATCAAAGTGCCAAAATTCCAGGTGGAATCAAACACTTTGTTGCAAATCAGATGGCCTAATGGCCTGTGATAAATGGGTGTTAAATTAGCAACATCTAGCAAAATTCAGTGAGGCACTTTTGAAGAAGACTGGCCTTCACAATTCAGTCAGTAATCTGCAAAAGCATGCGGCCATCTGAAATCATCAAGTCAGAACAGCACTTCAAATCCATATTGACTCTTTTCGATCATGAGTTTATCAACCCATCCAGTGCTATTTTAGATGCTGAAAGATTGTACAATTTGTCCTCAGGAGCACCTGTTACACCTAATATTGAAGAGAACCTCACCAGTATCATTGAACGAGGTACAGAAATGTATGAACAGTTTGTCAAAGAAAGACTGGAAAGTGGTAAAAGAAATATTTTGTTCCAGTTTCAAAGTCCCAGTGAAAACCTTCAATGATGCAAACAAAAGTGCAAGTAACTACCAAAGGAAAGTTACAGAACTTAAATTTTAAAATATATATCGGAAAACATTTGGCCCTTTCAAACAAGCACAACTTCCTTGTATGTATAAACAAGTTATTAACATATTTATTTTATTTAGTTTTTGATGACTGGGTAGGTGTACTAGCCATAGCAATGACTATTTTCAGACACAACCGGGAGGGTACATGACAGAAACAATCAGATAACAGGTTACAATATATGAATTCACAGTATACAAACATAGGAGTTAGAACAGGCTGGAGATTAAAAACATGCTTAATAAAATATACTTAAATAAAGACAATAAAAAACAAGAGTAAGGAGAGTAAAAATTACAATAAAGCAAATAACAGTTTGATTAGGACATAAGTGCTAACAATATCATGGAATTCTAGGAGGATTACAACTAGGTGATGGAGGCATCATAATAGACAATATAGGACAAATCGGTAGAGATTAAGGCTGAAATAGGGAAATATAATAGATAGGAGAGGGTAAGATAAGATAGGAAGTTATTACCTGGGCCAGTCCCGCTGAGTCTAGCCAATGCAGATGGAACTAGATGGACAACACCAAAGAGCAAGTTACTTGAGGTGCTAGCAGAATATTGTCCAGTGTTGGACACTTAAGCTTCCCTCAGGAAAAGTGTCTCAGCATACATAGTTTATCTAATGGCAACAGTACTGGTTATGACAAGAATCCCTGAAACATTTGGTGATCTGGCAATGAAAACTCCTGAATAGTCTTCCAAAGGGATTTGCAAGAGTGGATGCTATTGCAGATACAAAGAAGCAGTCAATCAAAGAGGCTGAGAGATTTCAAAGAGGATTTAGCAAGAAGCCTATTGTCCAAGGTCCCAAACCAAAGTGCCAAAGAATTTTAGTTACTTCCTTTCTAATGGATCTAACAAGGAGCACCTGATTGATTTGATCATGCAGTTCTGGGGAAAAATTGCACGAGTTTGTCAGAGGGCCAAATATCTATTTTTAAAAGAGAGAGAGAAATGCTACATGATCATCAAAGGGACTGTAGTTGTGGATGACCAGGAAGAAGCAGGCACAAAAATTGCACTTTATTTGCAACATGCCATTACAATACATCCAGGCTCTGTCATCATCTGTTCACCGTCTGGGGATACCAATATACCAGTAATTTTACTGTCACTATTTCCAGAATCTGAGCAAAGTATATACCTGGACAATGGCCATGATAACAGTAAGAAAGTCTTCGACATTAGCAAGTGTGAAATGACCACTGCAACAAAGCCTTGGTCGGTTTCCATGCATTCACAGGCAATGGCTATGTTTCTGCATTCTTCAAAAAGGTAAGAAGATTTGCTGGAATGTCCTAAAAGTATCTCACATTTCTGAATGCCTTTCAGAAACTTACAGTGATTGGCAAGTGGATAAGGGTGTTGTAGCTCTGTTGGAGGAGTATGCCTGCAAACTGTATGGAAGGAAGCAAGTGACTAGTGTAAATATAGTGAGGCAGCAGATCTTCTGGGAGAAATGTAACAAAGACAATAGAATAACTGATCTGTCTCTGCTACCACCTTGCCAGGAAACCCTGAAGTTATGTATTCTACTGAACCAACTATGTCTGCTGGTTGTGGAGGCTTTCTTTGTTGCAGTTATCAATGCCCCAAATACAGCTTTTCATGGCTGGACTGATGATCTCAATGTAAAGTGGATGGACACACCATTTCCAGATGATGTTATGTCTCTACTCTATAATGCAAATGATGAGGACTGGATGAGGACCAAGATGTGTGTAATTACCAAGATGATATTGGCGTAACTGATGATGGTGAAGATTTTTCCTAGATGGACAAGACTAAGTTTCACTACTTTACCAACAGTCATAGTTTAAATTTTACATTTTTAAATAAAAATGTTTTTGTGTAAACAAAAGTGTTTTTCCTAGATAAATTTCCTTCTTTAAAAACTTTTAAATTAACCTTTGAGGCAACTTATAGGTATGCATTTTAAAGCTTTAACTCCGCCTATTCATTGAGATCACACTTGAATGCATATTTAAATTAGTTTTGAAACAATGGCCCAAGAATCTGCATAAAATACAGCGTAGCTCAAAATCGTAAAATTTGACAAGGTATAAACTTGCTAAAATGTTGTCTATTAATGGTGTCTTCAATTTTATCAGTTTATCCTCTTGTATTACTTTAATACTTCAAAACCACATATGCATTTCAAAGCAGAATCCTTACTCTTTTAGACAACATAAAATGATATTATAAAGCACAATAAATCCTGTCTGACAAGATGAAATATGAGAAAATTTTGACATTTCACAAGAAATTAAGGGGTGGTGGTTGGTATTTAACCCTATAACTTTGACATTAATCTTTTGAGGTAACATATGGGTATGCATTTAAAGCTCTGACTCCCACCTATTAATTGAGACCACACTTGAATGTTTATTTCACATAATCTCAAAGTAATGGCCCAGAATCTGCATTAAGCATGTGGAGTTCAAAATCTAAAATTTGTCAAGGTGTCAATATAAAATTGATGCAAACTACCATTTTGCCCCAGCGTTCATGCGATCAACAGACAGATCATGAATTTTGGGTATATCTACTACATTAAACAACCATCAGTATTTATTTAGCTCTCAGATGACACCCCACCTCCATCCACACCTGGTCTATGGGAAACATCCCTGAACTGCGAGACTATTGCTTTATGTTGCAGCTCAGAACTGGCTCCTCCAGGATGATCCCAATGGGAATACCTGTGAGGGTTTGGAGGGCTAAACTCTAGTTTGTCTGACAGAATGTTTGAAAGATAACATTCTGAGCCATGCCTCCCTAGCACAATTTCTGTAGAGGATGGAGTGGATCACCCTGACTGGAGAATGGGACTCCGCTTCTCAGACCAAAAGATGGGGAATGGCTCACATACTACAAAGGTTGTATAGTTAAGGACATAAGCTGCCATTGGAAGTGTGTAGTTTCTGACAAGTGAGTTTGCAGTTAAAGATCAAATGCACACCCTGCAATGCTGCCACTCCCCTCCCAACAACAAAACACAAAGGCCGTCACCCTGAACAAGCATGGACTGTAGGCAATGAAAGTAAAATTAGCAAGACTCACCAAGATTCAGCAGGAAAGGCAAGTGTGCCATAGTTTGTTTACATGGCCAAGCCTGACATATTTGGATGCATTTGGAAAGACGTCACAGTCGGTGACATCACACCTGTCCTGGAGCCCTTGCAGGAACATCGCGTGCCAACAGTAGCAAGTAGGGCACGTCCTGCAGAGCGTGTGGCTGACAGTCAAACATGAATGTCAGCACCAGCAGGGATGTCTGCGGCAGACAAACATGATAGAAGGACACTATCGGAATGGTGGCACTGTCAGTCATACAGTATTATGGGTGGGCCAATGACTGATAGTGCGCATGGCAGCCATAAATGAAGCTGCAGTGTAGCCTGCAGCATGCAAAAGAACAGAGATATGTGACCTCGGGCAAAAATCCACCACTGCAAATAGCAAATATCCAGAACCATGCTGACTGACAGTGACATAAAGGCAGGAGAAACTTGTATAATTTGCAGGAAATGTACTGGGCCAGCTGCCATCCCTGACCACCACAGGCAGAGGCAACAGCAGAGGAACACTGCTTGTAAAGCCCCCACCCTCCAACAACAGGAGCAACAGAGAATGAGCCATCGGGAATTACCTCCCCCAGCAGGAGCAAGTGAGACTGACCTGCCTTGAAAGCCACCCCAAGCAGGAGCAACAGAGACTGATGTGCTCTGAATGAACCCCCACCCCACAAGGGGCAACAGACTTTGAGCTACCTGGAACCCCACCACTGCAGGAGTAACACATACTGAACCGAGGTTCCCCACCCCAGGAGCAACTGAGACTGACTTGTGCCCAGCTGTGTGCTGTTCAAGGTACATCCTTGTCTCACACCTATGCCTTCCCTACAGCCCTCCCTTCTTTGCCCTCTTCCTCCTATTGTTTCTTGAGTTACTCATCGCTCAGTCTGATTTTGTCAAGCAAAGTTACTGTCTAAAACCATGTACCTGTAACTGTTTTATGTTTTAGTGTCTGTTACCCTGTAACCAGCATGACGTGGAACCTTTGTAAAGAGCCTTGGCTCAAAGGCACTTTGTAATCCTAGACACAAATAAATAAAATAAATAAATAAAACATCCTGACGTCTGGGCCCCCGCCCCCAAAGTGCCACTTGCAACATACGCCTGAGGAGACACCCTGAGCAGTCAACACAATCACCCCAAGTACAGACAATACTGGTACGCTGCAGCCCCCATTGACCTGTCAGACAGAACCATGCCAATTGTCAAGCAGTAACCCCATCCAGGTTGTGCACAGTGTACACCCCTGCCAGCAGAGAGCTGGCAAAATTAACCAATGTAGGAGTCACCCATCACCCTCCTGTGAGGAATCCCAGTGTGTGTGTGCCTGCAGCAAAACTGACACGTGGGAGTCCAGTACTCACTGTACAGGGACTGCCACCCACCCAGGGACAGTATCATGTGCCACCACCCCGGAGGTGACCAGCAGGGACAACCGCAAACTGCAGCATCCTCCCCATCCCGCATCAACACCGATAGTGCACAACAGCCCTGTAAGCTGTGAACAGGTCCAGCACCACAGGCACACTGCATAGTGTTCACCTCCTGCCCACATGCAGGACACACACCATGGGACAACTCTAGCACTGTACCACCATCCAGAACAGGACAGTGACTGCCCCCCAAGTTCACCCCAGTGCACCCAACAAGTACAGTGACAGTAGCCCATTACTCAGTAGCACCACATGTAGTTATTGACAGGTCTATCAGAGAGACCCCAGATGTGTCCACACAGTGGCCCAGCCTGAAGCACACTGTGCACAGCCACAACCCTGTATGGTGACAGTGGTGTTAAGCGGTACAGATACCGCACACAGGAAAGTGTAGCGTCTATGTAACATAGGGAGCACATCACACACTCGCGGAAACCACACCTGGACCATCAACAGCAGATGTCAGTGGACATACTGCCACACTGCAGTATCTGTATCCACCACACCTGAGAGCCCACATACCATACTGTGTGTGAACACAGTACAGATACGCTGCAGTCTGTATGCCACTGTGTCACAGGTCTGCAGACAGTACCCTGATGCTGTGCAAACCTACACACTTGTGTGCCTGGAACCTCACTGAGGGCCACAAGGCAGAGACAATAGAAACAAGAACATATCCGTTGTCCGCCCTGAGCCAGTGTGTCTGAAGGCAACCGACCTGCCAACCACAGGCAAAAGGCACACCAGATGGTGTACCTGTGCCACTGTAGCAGGCAACAGCAGTGAGACAGTACACATTGGCAGGAAAGTAGGGCAACAAACGTAGTGCATCACATATATGTGACCGTGAACAGTTACTGGCGCACAACCACTATGTGCATGTGTGTAATGCCAGAATTACATACCGACATGATATTGTATGGCAAAAGAACACTGTAGGCAGCACCTAAGCATCCTGAATGCTGTTGAACAACACTGTTGTATAGGTGAGGTGCACAGTGTATGTGTGCTTCCATACGCAAACCGTGCATCGCAGTCCCAGTGTGTGTGACCCAGTGTATGTGTACACTGACCGCAAGCCCAGTATGACACATATAATTGCTGCTGCCCTGTGCGATAGAAGCCAACAGTTCCCCACTGGCCAGTGTCCCCTGAAAGTGGCAGTGTACCACTAGTCCTGTGCACCACACAGGTACATAGACTACAAAGCCAACAAATAACACAACCATGCCATATTGTGTAGCAGCAAACTGCAACAACAGAAGCCCCTCTGGAAGGAGTTTCCATTCCTTCCCAAGAGATAAGGACTGATGTGAAGTGGGTGACTGTGGTCAACAGGGATGGGTGGCGGTCCACGACATAGCCACCTATGCTCTGACAATTTCTCCGATGATCAGTATGACATTCATCCAAGCGTCATGAAAAGTGTTGGTTACACACCTGGCAAACGAAGGCTGAAGATGGATGCTGTTCCAGATCTACTGCCTGGCACCACAAAGTCACTGGGATGTGTGATCCCAACACCACAGAATTGACCCAGAATAGAGGTATGCAACAGAAACACCTATATGTTACATGGCAGTCACAAACAGCATGCATGTAGAACACTCTGTTGAATCTCTGACACCCTGTTGTCACATGGTACTCAGAGGTGGCCACTCTGTGAAACAAGTCTGTACCCAACACCATGTGAACACAACATGTATACCACAGGTACCATGACAATAGTAGTGTCAAGATACATGTGCACAGAATGCATGGCATCACAATGTGAACTGAGGCTGCAGCAGTGCACATAGGGTGGAATGGAATAATTATAGTGGCATATACATGACGTGAGAGGTTGCCACACAGCATGCAGTCAACACCCTGTAAACCAGCATGAGCCCATACGCAGTGCAAGACATTGTGCACTGTATGGTCATGCCCTACAAGTACGTGGGTCACCAGGATACCCTTCCATGCTGTACATAAGATGCCCTGGGTTGCACAATATGTGGATGGACATCCATGCCACAGCGACCACTGTGACTATAGTATACTGCATGACGTGGTACATATGCTGGCAGACCAAACCACAGACGGTGGACTATCATTGCACAACACTGCAAATGGCAGAAGGCCACCACCAATTCACAGATTGCACCAGCAGACATGCGTGACAGTTGTGTGAGCCCATCAGAGTGTGACCAAGTATGTATGGTCCCATGTGACTGCCTGCCAAAATGGGCACCTGCTGTGCAATGTCTACCTGACATGTATGGGGTCCGTAAATAGTGCAGTGCAGACACAAGTGCATGGGTGGGTGATGGGTGGTGCATCAGGCCATGAAGGCTCAGCCACATAGGGCATGGTGGATTGATACCTGACGTGAAGAACAGGTGAATGCAGGACGCACATTGGCAGGATGTGTTGGAAATGCAGAGGCTGATAAACAGTGTGGACATGCACAAAGTGTGGTAGTTAGAAAACAAAAGACAATTGTGGGCAAACAACATCCCACCCAGCAGTACAAGAGGAAAGTGCGGTGATGCTAATGCTACAGTTTCTGTCCACCAGTGTAGCAATGGGCACACAACCCCTGGCATACAATAACCATTGTGGATGACCTGTAAACATAGGGTCATGGTAACACAATGGTGAGGAATGTGGAGAATCAGGTATGCCCTGCAAAGTCATGTATGACCATGTACCAGTGTGTTGACAATCCAGCAGGGAGTGTGTAGATACTGATTGTTGGAAAGGGCAAACACAGTACTGTTCAGCCAACAGGAAGGTATACAGCTGAGAGACTGACAGCCAAGCCGCAGCTTCCAGGTGGTAAGAGTAGAGCGTAACATAGGCACCGTGTCTGTGTAAGGAGGAAATATGTGACATTTGGTGAGCATGTAGGATGCGTCAGCATCACAGGGTGCAGCAACCAGCCATCATATTCCAGACAGGATGCAGGACAGTTACAAAGGCATATGCAGTACCATAGGTAACAAGGCAGACACATCATATGGCATATGGAATCCCCTGGTGCTGTGCTCAGATGCAAAGGCGGACACAACAGACACAGCGCCATGTGTGGTCTCCAGAGAAGCCATGCCAGGGGATGCCATAGTCCACTGAGGAAGGGGAATGGTGACATGGTGCATAATGTGTTAGCCCATGAAAGGTAACGATACATGTACACGTAGCACATGTTAGGAGAGTAGTCATGGGCAAGAAATGTCCATGTGAGGTTGGGATGTTGGCCAGAGGATGTATACATACCCCATGCTGGACGGGCACACAGACACATGGACACAGTAAGACTGCCATGTCCACACCTGACTGCAGAGGTAGCCAGAGGTTAGGGTAGTGGATGATGAATGGAGTGAACAAAACATGAACCAATGGACAGCCAGTGTACCTGCTGATACACAGGAACGACGCACAGGTAGGATGGTCAGAGCTGCAATATGACGTACAGTCTAGGGGTATGGGAACTGCACATACCACAAAAAACAGCATGTGACAGACAGGATGTGTCTGGTAAATGTCTCAAACAAGCATGTTAGCATCCCACATGCATGTGCTACATGACAGTGGCAGCATAGCACAACATTGGTAAATGGACACAACTGATTCTGAAATGGCTGTGTGCAGCCATACAACTGAAGGGGCAACTGACTGAATATCAGGTGGATAGGATGCTGGGGTGTGTACCAGGGGAGACCTGTAGCAATACCTGCCCAAAGACATGCAGTTGTCACCACCACTACTATGTGTACATGGTGATGGAGCACAGGGTATTGGAGTTGCGGTGAGGTGGCAAATGGACAGGAACCCCACAATGGCAGTGTAGAACATACATTGTCTGCAGATGTGGAATGCACCATTGGCATGCCTGACTACTATACCAGAGGCACTCAGGGCAGTTACAATCACCATGGCCAAGCCTGGATAGTGGCAGCTGATGAGTGTGCAGTAGGTGGCTATGTATGCAGAAATGGTTATGTCATATGGGACTGGTCACATATGATGCACCTTCTACACTGGCAGGTTCTCACTGAAATCCCACCATTGAACAGAGAGAGATCAGACATGTAACTGTGAACTGCAACCACAATGAAGATGCTGCCAGCCAAACAGAGGAATACTCAGCACTGCAGGGCATTGACACCTGGATGCAGACAGATCTGGTAAGATGTGCATATACCACATCAACATGATGTACTATACAATAAACAGTGTACCCCCATATATAACACCCAACATTTACCAATGGACTGTGTGACATCTTCTGTAGGCCATGAAGAACAAAGGTGTGCAGACTCTCAAATATACATCACATTTTATTGGAAAACTGCGTAACACAAGGGAAACACAGACAGTCCTACACACATCTGATAAGTCCACCCATGTGAACATACCATGTGCTGTCCAATGTGATGCTGGTGTACAGTGTGACCACACCTATCATCAACCAAGGATGTCAGGACAGAGCCTGTGTGCTGGGACAAGACCCGGTGGATGAGGAGAGCACAGATGATGATGATGATGACATCAGCTCTGAGGAACATGACAGTATTCTGATCATAGCTGGGGTGACAGTGATGATGACCCAGACTGTGAACCAGACACAGATGTACACAGTGAGGAGGAACATGGACACACTGAGGAATCCGTGGACATGTGAGTCCACACATGTGGACTGGGTATTTTTACAGTGCTACAATATGTTGGCGCGTGTTGGAGGGACAGAGGCACATTCTAACTGTGAGCCTAAATGATGCCCACAGCAGTGTAAGCTGACCAAACATGAATGCTGCACAGTGCTTGAGTACCATGTCATGTACAGCCACTGGAATTTCACCATGGATGTAGCTGAACGTAGTGTGCAATGGCAGGGCAGCACTGATGTGTGTCAATGTGATATATGGTATGCACAGTGGTGCTGACAGTCAGTGATGTTGTGCCATGGCAGCAGTGGCCAGACATGACTAGTCAGAACTGTGACAGTACCATGACATGGCATGTGGTCTACTAGACCACATGATGTACAGCACTTGCCAACTGCACATGTCCATGCAAGACTTGGTACATGCACCAAGCCCATGTCTAGGCCATGTGTCAACATGTGACAGGTGCCACTGCCAAGATGTTCACATGTACCCCAATGGAATGAACTGTGGACATCATAGTGTTGATTTGTGTTGCACACATGGTACCATACACATCCGGGACAGGTGTAAACACAGAATGAGCAGTGCAAACACAGTACAAAACTTGTTTGAGATATGTGTGTGACCTGTGAGCATAGTCAGCACTGTCACACTGTGGAATGTGCAGAGAATTGAGGTGCACAATGTAGACTATGGAACATGTGACGCCATGTGGCTGACCATGTGTGCTGACGACTGTACAGTATGCTATCAAAGCCGGAAAAGCACATGAGATGTGGCAAATCCACGTTTCCAGATGCAACAGTGATCTGTGTGGCACTGTTGCCCATCCTAGGACAGACATAGTATGCCACATAACTGTCACACAGTGTTACAACATGTCCACTAACCCTGCTGTGTACTTGAACAACAGGTCAACAGAGCTCACAGATGACTGCTCCTGCACAACAACAGCACAAGTTCATAGTGTTCCAGTGTTCACTGCTTATGTCTGATGAGGATGCCACCTAGTGCACCAGGCACGATGCAAGGTGTATCTCAAGAGACTCCAGGGTACACTGGTAGTAATCCAACAGATATGTGAGAAGGGTCACAGTCGGATGTGGGAAAACAGCCATGGCATGGCGCACTTCCTCTCGCTAACCTCATGACCGCAGCCTTCATAATGTTTACTGGTTCAAGTCCAACCCGTATGAACAACATCTTTAGACATCTTCGGATCCCAACAATGTCACAACGGACATATTATAAGATGCAGTACAGCTACCTCATAACGGCAGTTCAGAATGTCTGGACACGTCAACAATATGAACTGCTGAACACATTCCCCAATGGTGTGGCTGTCTTAGGAGGTGATGCCGCTGCTGCTTGCCAGGCCACATGGCCAGGTTCGGATTACATAGCCTGATGGACCTTGTCCGTTCAAAAGTTGTAAATCTCCAGCTGGTGCAGGTGTGTAATAATAGGGGTAGACAAAGTTCCTCGCACTGGATGTGTAGTGGATGTAGGAGATATCCATGCCTAAATATGTATGTCCATGCCTGTGTTAGTAACCAACAACATACACATACCTGTACTTTGTCACAGTTCTTTGTGCAACTGTCCTGACAGAACAGTTGTATGTCATGTGCATCTCAAGCACCTGTACAAAGAAACTGTGCATGCAGCCATGTACTGCAGTGCTGTATGTCATTGACACAGCCTGCCAGGAATGTACTGGAAACAACCAACATTTTGCGGAGATGTCGGCGAATGCCTCTGCCACTGTTTTGAAGCATACATAGTCTGCAGCCATAGAAGAGACCGTTGGTCAGTGTGCAACATGCAAGGATGTATGAACATATATTGTGTCACCAGGCACACGTGCCAACAGCATGTACCGTCACACCTGTGCCATGGCGCAAGTGAGTGCCAAACCAGTATCATTGCACACAATGTCTATCATGACATCATTGTCATATGCTTCTGGAACACATGGGTGACAGTGTTTGCCATCATGCTCCTGGACTATGGCAGTACTTTGCTGCATCACACACCACTAACGTCAACACTGCACATCAAAGACACCAACAACATCCATGACATACTGTACCACATATGTCACAGTGTCTCGCCCCTGCTGTGCAGCTGTTGCACCTCAGTGCATGCCAGCAGACTGCCATATAGGTCAACATGTGCACAGCCGTGTGATGCCTGTGTTGGGTATGTGTTGCTCAATGCACATGTGGTCACACTGTGTGCAGGCGTTCCTCTGCAGCAATGTCAGCATGCACTGTATTGTGTGCTGTGCTCAGCATGGGCACACCTTACCCATGGCTGGGTAGCAAAACAACACTGCACAGTAACAGTGACACAAATGACTGCATGTGCACACACATACCCACAAACGCATGGACGCGTGTTTGCACGATTGACATGAATGATAATGTGTACTGTCTCCCCAGAACAACGAGGTAAAAGCTCAAATGCAATGGAGCTCAAGGGCCTGAAGTGGGACTGAAACAGGTCGAGCAGACTGGTGTCACCATCAGAAGCCTTACCATAGACAGACGTGTCAGTGAAGAAGTATACCGTGCGACATCACTTTGATGTGTGGCATGTGGCCAAAGGTGAGTACATAGACATGGTTTGGATCTGGCTAGTTGTTTCCAGTCTACACATGCAGTTAGGGAACACTTGTACGCATACATCAGTGGGGCTGACACCATGACCAGCATGTGACACTCACCAGCAAAATTTACACGGTGTCATGGATTAGCTGGGGCTTGCCTCAGCATGGTGCATACAGCCACCCTCCCCGGCTGCTATGGCATAGGCAGGCCGACTGACATGTTGACACCAATGTACAGACCTCTGTAGTGCATGTGTGACCTAGGAGTGCTACCCAGTGTGTTTTACATGCCAGGTTCAATGATACACCATGCCTGACATACACAGACAATGCATGCTAGCCTAGCATCATGAGCATGGCGGACTTCCATGCCGCTGGCGTGTTTACCCTGTGGTGATGGCATGCTCTGTGTGAGACATTCAGTGGTCAGTGAAACAATACCTCCAGTCTTGCAGTAGGTTGCAGGAAAACATGCAATACACTGCTGGCTGATGTCTATGTTTCACAGGTGCAGACATACGATGCTGTGTGCATGTACACACAGCTGCACAATCTGTATACCATGCACAGTTGGCCAACATGACATCCAACCATGGTACACAACATGTACATGTTGACAGGAGCCAACTGCTGTCATACTCATACGTCTGACATTCCCACACAGGTATACAGAAGAAACTGGATGCCAAAGGAAAAGGAAGGATTGTGTGGCACTGAGAGAGTGGTCCTTGCAATCAGCAACCCTCTACTGGTGTGCATCATCCAGTGATGGGATGGGGATCTTATCCTGGTGAAGTGGCTGTCTGTTGGTAACCACATCTGCAATGTGCATGAGGGACATGGGGGTATCTAAGCCAACTGTTCCCATGGGCCATTGGAGGACCATTACTGGATCAGGAAAGGTAATCCTCTGAGCAGCCCTATTGCATTCCACAACAGTGACATGAAGTGTAACTGCACTGCAGGCATGGTGGAGTAGGCATTATGTGGGCATCAGTCACGCCTGCAATTGCACATCATATGCAGGATGTACTGCTGCAGGTACATGCAATGTATGTTGCAGGCTGTGCGATCCAGGTGGTGGTTGGTGTGCAGGAATCTCTTCAACCTGCAGTCACAACATCACTGTGCAACAGTACCATGCCAGTGGTGACTGTGGTGAATGAGTGGTTATGTATCCATGACGTGTATCACCCTCAATGTCAGCCACACTGTATAATATACTGTAACAGCCATGTTGTACGGGACATATTTGCACAGTGATGTCCATCTGACAGGTAGTGTCTGGACCTGTCTGGCAATGGCAATAAACATTGTATTGTGACACAGCAGCATTTGCCAAGATATAGGGTTTGGGGTAGCACAAGAAAATATTGTGTCATACAAGACGTGCCATGACACTGTATAATGTTATGACTACAGTGGCAGTACAACAAACACAACAGTGCACTACACAGATTGCTACTTTAACACTGACAGACCATGACACATCAGCCCTGCAGGCACACTGACATTGTCATCTGTATGACATTTGAACATTATGTCCCCAACAACAGTTCCATTCCTGTCAGGCGGGTTTTGTGGTAACCATGGCATTATGTGCAACACACACCCTGCCATGTAGCACCATGTGCCACCCAGTCATCTGCTGCAGCCACCACAGTCATCTCCCCATGCACACACAACAGCATACAAATGTGCAATGCATATTGCAAGGATGCCCAGACGATGCACACTACTGATGACATGGCGTGTATTAGTTTGGCCAGTAGACATGACATCACACTCCAAACAGCATGTGTGGTACGGACATGGGTTGCACATCTCGTAATATGCCCTGGACATACAGATATTTGTGTGTGCATATGCCCCACCATGCCAGGACACTCGTGGACTCCATGTGTGTGGCATGAACAATGGAACCCTATGTCAGGTGAACCAACATGCAGCATTCATAGGTACATTTTCATGACCCAGCAGTAATATGTACATACAGTAGTAACAGCCACTCCATGTATGGTAATGGGAGACACCCCATAAACACATACACCATCCGTTTTATTGCAGTCACCCACCAACCCAATGGAACACATGACAGGGATAGACCTTGAAGCACAAAGATTGCCAGTCAACAGACACTGCCACGTAACAATAGCATATCACAATCTCAAGGGAATGTCAGTCCTGGTTGTTAAATGGCACACCCTATAGATGCACATCGACCATGTATGCCCGTCTGTATCTGCTGCACATACACTAAGTTTGTCGGCGATACTAGGCTGTGTAGAAACACATTGCACTTGGATTGCCCCATTAACCCACAAATGTGGCCCAATCATATGCATAACACAGGCTACAGCATCCATACTGTCCATGACACCCCCCATGCACACTGCTGTGTTGGCAGGTATGTTGTTGTGTGGACATGATGGTGACGGGGTGTTGTTGCCCAATGGTGCACTATGTGTGATCTGCACAGTGCAGTGTACTACACTATGCCTATAGTGATTGTATTGTTGTTGAAGCTGTCACGCACAGACAGCTACCATGTGTTATGTGTCAGGGCAGGCGTGGGGTGGTCTGGGGAATAAATCAGGGTAGCCACCCATAGGTGAACTCATGGTTGGCAGCACAGCCGGTACTGTACTAGCACCAGTGGGACCATGGTCCCTGTGTGGCGGTTTGCTGAACATTGTTTGTCCTGGTGATGCTGCAACCTGACAAAGACACAGTGCTGTTGTACTGTGTGGTGTGATGATGACAACTGCCATTATATGCAACAGTAGGCCTCACATGGTCACGCAACATAACACACTGTGTGTCACCTGACATGTACAATTGTATGTGGTAGTCACACATAGAGGTACATGGTGGCCATGATGTATCGTCTGCACATTCATGTGGTGTCCACCATGAGGGGTTGTGTATAGTGGTGAAGTGTTATTTGTAGAGGATATTGCATGAGCCATGGCCTGTTGTGTAGCCAAGGTGGCATTGCCTAGACAACCCATGTCAGTTGTAATATGTGTCTACACAATGCCGCTGTTGGCGTCTTGCTCTGATGATCTGCTAAGTATTGTTCAAGCTTCCTCAGAACAGTCTCACACATGTCCTCTGTTATTGTTGCAGCAGGCAAGGCATGCAAGGAACTAGAGTCTATCTGCTTCAACAAACTACTTTGTGCAGCTATACCAAAACTGTCATCTGCAGATATCACCTTGGTAGTGGGGAAGATCATGGAAGCACTACTGAAGGAGAGATTGGTGGAACATCTGGTTGTCAATGGACTACAGGACCCAAGGCAGCATGGTTTCCCGAGGGAAGGTCATGTCAGACCAACCTCATTGAATTTTTGACTGGGTGACTAGGGAGGTGGATCGGGGAGGGCAGTGGACATGGCCTATCTGGACTTCAGCAAGGCCTTTGACACTGTGCCACATGAAGACTATTACACAAACTGGGGAATATGGGTGTGGGCAGGACAGTAGTACGGTGGGTAGGTAACTGGCTGGGCAGCAGGACACAGAGGGTGGTGGTAAATGGCTGTCACTCCACAGAGGGAAGAGTGACCAGTGGGGTACCACAGGGATCAGTGCTGGGACCAGTACTATTCAATATCTTCATCAGTGACATTGCACAGGACCTAGAAGGCAGAATTTCACTGTTAGCTGATGACACAAAGCTCTGTAACAGAGTAGACACACCAGAGGTGTAGACAGAATGAGAAGGACCTGCAGAAACTTGAAGAATGGTCAGGGTTTGGCAGTTGAAATTCAATGCAAGGAAGTGCAAAGATAATGCATATGGGGCACAAAACCCTGGCACAACATATCAGTTGGGGTGAGGATATAGCATGCACCAAGCAGGAAAGGGATCTTGGTATCATCTCTGATGACCTCAAGGCAGGAAACAGTGTGACAAGGCAGCAGGTAAAGCAAATAGGATGCTGGGATGCATAGGCAGGGCATCACCAGCAGGAAAAGGGTCATAATTCCACTATACAAGACACTAGTGAAGGCCGCACCTGGAGTACACTGTGCAGTTCTGGAGACCTTACCTACGGAAGGGACATAGACAGGGTAGAAGGTTCAGAGGAGGGCAACAAAGATGGTGCATGGATTGCATCACAGTCCCTATGAAGACAGGTTGAAGGCACTGAACATGTACTCCCTGGAGGAGAGGAGAGGAGGAGAGGGATATGATAGAGACATACAAGTATCTTACAGGGAGGAACAGGGTGCAGGAATGCACTATTTTAAGCGAAAAGATGTTCCAGGACTAGAGGGCATGGGATGAAGTTGGAGGAGGGCGATTCAGAGGAAACCTGAGGAAGAATTTCTTCACAGAGCGAGTGGTGGACAAGTGGAACACCCTGCCAGAGAGAAGTGGTGGGGCTGAAACAATCACAGGATTTAAGAATGCATGGGATAGACATAAAGGAATTCTGGAGGTCAGGGGTAAGGTCAACAGACTTCCTGGAAAACATAAACTGAACTACAAACTTAAATGGGCAGACTGGGTGGGCCATAGGCCCTTATCTGCCGACACTGTCTATGTATCTATGTATCTATGCAGAGCAGACATCAGATCTTGAATCCTTTCATCGTATAGTGACCTTCTTTGCACCCAAGTGTGCACTTTTCTACAAAGGATTTAGGCAAGGTTTGTCCAGCAGCACATCACAGGAAACTGTATGAATAGGGCATCTGAATGTTTGCATACCCACAACATTCACATCCTATGATACCGTATGGTGTTACATTACACATTGTTCTGTAAACAATGGCATTGTATCATGTCCTCAATGCAGGCAGGGATAGGTCTGACTGTACACCTCTGTAGGCTTACTACTGGTACTGTGAGATTGATTGAACTATAACAGTGGACAGACAATGGGTTTGGCATCCTGCAGTTAGGCCACAGTCAGGGACACTTGTAGACACATGTGAGTCCTGTACACAACTGTTGTGCTGGCTGTGCTGTTGGTTATCCGTCTCGTACTGCAGGACATCAGTCACCCAACACAGCATCATGACTTATTACACAGTTTGCTTGATATGCCAGGTTACTTGCTGCTCTACATTTCGATAAAAATGCCTGCAGAGCACAGCGTTTGACACAGTCTGGACGAGAGAGTGGACAGTGTCATTTCCTAAATCAAGGGTGGTGCAGCAGTGGTGAAACTGATCAGCGCTGCACCAGCGTCTGTGCGAGTGTGCTGCTCAATGCAAAAACTGTTACTGTTGGCCAATCACATGTACATGTGTAGATCACTGTCAAGACAAGTGTTCCAACAGCAGATGCTATGCACGTGCCACAGTACTGGACATGGACATACACATGTCACAGTTCTGTGATTGTGCCTGCCTGTTCATAGACCAGTAAGCCTGCAAATCACCCTACACAGGTTCATTCAACAAACAGTGGAGACAACTGCCACAACAGGTTACTAACTGTCAACTGTATTCCACTCATTACAGGTTATGTACAGGTGCTGATGCAGGAGGTGCTTGCCCTGAGACTCCAATATCCCAGCTACAGGGATGCAGTCGCCATGCCAGATAATACCAGGGTGCCCTTGCCACTGTACAAATCCTGTGAAAGAGGGACAAGATGGAACTCGTCCACGTCATCGACCGTTTCAACCAGAGTGGCCATGACAAGTGGTAAGCATGTTTTGCCACATCCAACATGTCTGCATGCCACACTGCAAATATTGAACAGGTTTGCACCCCAATGGTGATATATGTGCCGTCAGGGTATCCCAGTGATAGACACTTCTCACAGTCCACTGTTGATATTGCACATGCTGCTGTGGCAGCAGCGGTGAGTGTCGTGGTGATTGCTGACTGGTGCAAACATGGTAGGGACAGATGTCACTATGTTTGGGTAGTCACGCATCTGTAGGAAATACAATTGGAAACACACAGAGCAGTACTTGAGACACGCCATCTAGTCTGCATTAGGTCTGAACGTGTCATGTTCCTTCCCACACAGCCCAGGTCATGCGACAGCAGACAACATGGAAGATGGTGAAGAAGATGGTGGAATGCTGTATGGACTTTCATCATAGGACACATACCAACACAGTGGGACCACTGGAGGCACTGTCATGTCCAAAACTGGCAGTCACTGATACGTTTATGTGGGGTGTTTTGACATCTGTGATTGATACTCATACCATACAAGCTGCCATGTGCTCATCCACATGTAACTGCCCTTTTCCTACATGCTTCATATAGCTCATGTTATGTAGTGTGGACCCAGTGACGACCATGTACCCTGCTGTGGTGTGCAGGTGTGCTATATTACCATGGTAGTGCAGAGTGTTTGGGATGATGGTTCACTGACCAAACAGGTCACAGTCTTATGTTTTACATGACAGTACTATGTCCTACACTTGGAGATTGCCATACGCACGTCTGCCACAACACTCGAGTGGAGCAGGATCACGTGAGGCATGTGGAACATTAGCCATGCTGATAGCCACATACATGCAGACTGAACATATGTTGATGTAGCTGTGTATACATGTTATACATTGAAACACTGCCCTCACACACTGTGCAGTACAACCACATGCACCCTGCATGTACCCCTCCTTGGCATCACAGAAACAGCTGTGTAACATGGTTCCTGCGCATTGCAGAGAAGCACAGCTCAATCCTGTCATACCTGGTATGTGTTGACTGCAATAGGTGGGTTGTCCATACACCGGGCATCAGTCAAACCACATTTCTGGTTCAGGTGATGTGTCATGTTGGCACCAGTGTACCTACACCACACAGCTGAAGGTATGGCTTCACATCACCCATGCCGTGCATATTGCTGGTGACACAACAGTAGACATGCACAGGTGTGACAGCTCCCAGCCCTGGTGACTGTGCACTCCAGTAGTGTGCACCATGCCAGCCCTATGACATGAACATTGCCAACCATTACCAGGACTGTTGTATGCACATGCCACATACCACAGTGGTGCACCCTTGGCTGCAATAGTGTGCTCTTGCACATTGTCATGTATGCCCTCCCGTTTCACCTCCACCCCTGGAGCCCTCTGCAGCCACAGTATGTTGAGTCATGGGGCACAGCAGTCACCCACAGTACACATCCCATGTACATGTAACAACACTGAGGGATAAACAGACTGAGCATGGCTACTGGTGGGTGGGGATGATGTGTCCCTAGGGACATGTTGGTTGTCAGAGTGTCAACATTCACAAATGGCACACAGTGTCAGGGGTTATGTGTATGGTTGCCGTTCACGTGGTTGGGTTTTGCAGTACAACACATGTGGTGTGTGGCTCATTGTTTGTTATACAGCTCAGGATACCAGTATTGATGCACTGGTGCCATTGTGGTTGTGCATTTCTGCAGTGACTGTTGTGTGCTCTGACAGGGTGTCTTTGTACTGTGGCCTGGCACATGGAAAAGGTGTATCTCCAGGCCATGTCGTATTGCACAGTCACATGCATGCATCACCTGTCATATGTCACCTCCATGGTGTAAGCCCACATATGTTGTACTACCCCGTGCAGCCTTCACACATACACACAGTGGCATTCCATAATTCAACCATGGTGTTATCACTGTGCGGCCTATCCTGCGGTTCCATGGTATTGTGCCCATGTCACCACAAGTGCACATGGCTAGAGTTCCTCTGTGTGACCACATGTTCACTCCACAACCCAGTGACATGTCACTGTTGTTACAATGCTGACCAACATACCCGCTGCCTAGGGTAGACAGGGGTGTTTACAGTTCTGCACTTGTGTACCATCACCCTAATTTGGGTTGTTATAAACAGAGTGCCCATTGTATATCATCTATTTCTACTCCCTACCCTGGCTGTCCCTGTTGTGTGCTTTGAATCAACATCCATCTTGTGTTCCAGGCCTTGTGCAGCTGCACCAACTAACCTCCAGCCCCACATGACAACAGTGATGTAGCATGTCAGAGCACCCACAGTGTGTGACATTACCCTGTCATTCCTATACATGTTTTCATTCAGGGAGGGATTGTATGAAAGGCAATTACGATGACATAGACATGTGGCTTTTCATGTTTATTGCAATGGCACTGACTGTGCACATGCAACATAACAAAGTATCTTTACTGGCACTGTGCACAGAAGAATTATTCCATCAGTGCTGTCACATATTGCCCATGTTACTGTCGCTGTGTATCAAAATAGTTTCCCAATAGGGTTATATCACGATTTCACTTCAAACTGGCAGTGTGTGAAAGAAAACATTCCCTAGAAACAGATGCCAACATTGTCTTTGTTACTGACACTGTGTAACAGAAGAGGTCCCCATAAACTGAGCTCACATATTTGCCTCCCTAAATGGGACCTTGTCAACAGACATTTGTACATGAATTACTATCACATATTGCCTTAGTGACAGGTGCTGTGTACAGAACTATGGTCTCCAAAAAAAATATCACATTTGCCTTTCTCACTGGCACTGTGTAAAGGAATATGTTGTGCACAAGCGGATCCCACGCATTGCCTATCTTAAAGGCAATGTGGAAACAAATGAGACCTCCATAAACTGGGATTACATTTTTCATTAGTAACAGGCACTGTGTAAAGTACAGGTTAGCAGTTGTAACTAAGCAGATGTCACTTACTGACTTGGGTACAAGCACTGTATAAATAAATAAGGTCTCCCAAAACAGAGATCACATATTGCATTGATAGCAGGCACTGTGTAAAGTAAAGGTAAACAGTTGTACATAGGCAGATGTCACTGAATGACTGGGGTACAGGCACTGTCTAAATAACTAAGGTCTTCCAAAACAGAGATCACATGTGGCCTTTCTCAGTTGTGATGTGTTCAGGAATAAGTTGTACATACACTGATGTCACATGTTGCCTTTCTCATTGGCACTGTGAACAGAAATGAGTCCCCATAAAATGCGGTCACGTATTGCCTTGCTAACCGGCACTGTGTAAAGGAATCGCTGTACAGAAACAGATGTCACATATTGATTTGGGTACAGGCGCTATGTCAATAAATGGGTTCTCAAACACAGGGATAACAAATTGGCTTTATAGGTTGCACTGTGTAGATGAATAATTCATATATGAACTGTTCTCACATACTGCCCTTCATACTGGCACTGTAGAAATAAATGTGTCTCCATAAACTGGGTTCACATATTGCCTTTCTAACTTGCGCTATGTAATGCAGATATTTCAACATAAACTGATACATAAATTACCATGCCTACATGCACTGCATTGGTGCCATGAGTGTACATGTGAAGATGTCACACAACAGTTACACACTAAGGACATTTATTTCTTATGGCTGTTGCATACCTTGCACCATCACCTTGTATGCCAGAGACACGTTACTGTCTTTGTTCCAAGTGTGTCACTGCTTTCCCAGGCAGACAGCATCACCTTTTCCAAAACCATCCCATTCATGTGTGTGACAGATGTTTGGCATGAAATGGATTTTCGTAATGTTCACAATGTCTCTTTTGACACTGGTAGCAACATGTTGCACCCCTGCTAGTGGTACACTCGATACCACATGGTTTGTGTTGGGTCCATTGTTGCACATGTTGCAGAACTCTCCCAATTACCACACACAGTTGCATGAGAGGTGGCTGTGGTGTGGTGTAATTCCTGAACAGTCTGTCATGCAACATTGTTTGGGGGCGTTGGGCTTGTAACAATGGGCTTCATAGATGATAGTGTACACCCTTGTACAGTGTATCACCGATGTGGCGTGGTTGATGTATGCAACTGGGAATCCGGGATGAGTTTGATGTGCATCTCCACGGAGGTGGGACTGTTGTGCTTGTCACTGTGATGGCACAAGTGGAACTGTTATACACTGCATGTGGCCCAGAGGCTGCTTGACCTGTGCAGTGTGTGCAGCCATCCATCCATAGTCAGCCTGCTGTGAAATGATAGTTGGATCAGCATGTCATGTGATCATGGGTTGGTCACAGTGCCCTTAGCCATGGACCACTCACCGTTCATCACACATGGGGCCCGATTCTTAAAGCCCTGCGTCTGATACAAGGTGCTTGCACCAAATAGATATGGTGCAAGTACCTTGCATCCAGGGCTGCCTCCACGCAATTCACAAAGGTCACCTGCATTGACCGCAGGCTGCCTGCCCCAAACAGGGTTTGCACCAGCCCTCGCCCTGCACTGCCCTGCGGCATGGCACTAGGTGGATAGCACTGATGCAAGCTGCAGCTTGCTATTCTGAACAGCACCCAGTGGGAGAAATTCTAAGTCCCTTAGACCAGCCAGGGCTGGTGTAGGGACTTAGACATCGCTCCCTGGGTGAGCTGTCCTATGGGTAGTGCAGCGTGTCCCACCTCCCTAACCCCACTGTGCCCCACAAGTACCACATAGTGGACCCTCCATCCACATTGTACCCCCATAGGGCATCCAGGGCAGGAGCACCCACCTGATCCTTGATGTGCCCTCGACATGTTGGTACTGCCCCTCCAGATCCCAGTGTCCCAGTTGGTACCAGGACAAATGCCACCAGCCCTCCCACTGGTGCCCGTGACCCCCACCCATACAGGTAGCGTTCCCCCATCTCCAGACAGAGCATGGGACTGGCACAGCCCTCTGCACACCACCATGTCTGGTGCCTATTCGGATGGACTGTGCAGCCAACAGTCCAAGGGGCTTGTGCCAAACCCTCCGTGTGCCATGCATTTGCCACATGGCTGAGGTTGCATAAGCATTGAGACTTAGGTGCCAGGACTCCTCCTGTACAGAATCTGGTGCAGGGTCATAACACATATGGAGCTTTGGCTGAAACTGCTGTTTGCACAGCTTACTTAGAAACGCAGCCCCTTTCAGAATCGGGCCTATGATGTGGGGCAAGTGTCCAGGATGCTAACCCCACACCACTACAACAAGTTCACAAAGGGCACATGGCCATGTTATGCTACCAACCTAGCCATACTGTGTCATGGGTTTTACATTGTACATGTGGATTGTGACTCACAGGCCCAGACATGTCACATCCCATGACATGTCACTCTTTTGTGGTGCATCCACCAGGCACAAACACATGACCACTGTGTGAGTTATGTATGCCTTGTCACCATCAATTCACAACATAAAATACCTCAAAGCCACAACTAGGCCAGACACAGCAATGTGACACCACAATCCACAACTATGGCTGTAGCATTGCATCAGCTGTGCTGTCAGGGACAGTGCGCTTTCCCATGCAATGGCCACAAGGTCAGCTGCATATTGATGCAAGCAGCAAGGTCCCTGCAAGCATGGCAATGGTGCAATGTCTGAGCCACAGCAGTTGACACACTGAGCATGGTGAATGTGACACTGTTGTAATTACATACGATCGTGCACATGACAGAATGTGTGTGCTGTGTGGTCATGCCTGTCACTGTATGGCAGGTGTGCGCTATCCAAACTACCACAGTAGCCAACTGTGGACTGTGGTGACACACCTCGAGGATGAACCGGCCATGTACGCATCCATGTCATTCGAGCAACACAGTCTGGCACCAACCAGGGTGCTCCCTGAGCAACAAGGGCTGTGAGCATACATCATCTTGCCATGCTATGCACGTGCCCATAAGGCACCACATGCACATGCAGTTGTCAGAGGTACTGTGCACATGTGGGACATGCGTGTAGCCACCACACAGGTAATCATGTTGGTTGGGGTGATGCAAGCATACTGTGGCACCTGACAGTCGCCCTACTGACAACAGTGGGTCATGCAGTCAGCGTGCTCAGTGTGTCAACAACTGTGGCACAGACATTTCTCTATTACCCAGTCAGCAGGGGATGCCTGTTACCTGCATGCGACTGTCTTGTGTGCCCAGTATGCCTGCCACAACCCATCCAATGTGACCAAGTGTGTGGTATTCACATGAGTGTCCACATACCCTGCTCCTCTGCCCACTGCCAGGGCATGTGTTGGTCATGGGCATGTGCATATCATGGCAAGACGATGTATAGTCTTGACTCATGTTGCCAATTGTACACCCTGATGGTCATTGGAACATTGTTCTGCTCAACGGACATGGATCACGGACACTGCTGGTTCAGCCTCAGTGTGTGTCATCACAGCACTCAGTTGGCCATTTTGTTGTTGCGCTGGTTCACACCTGTCACCCAGTGTCAGGCATGTGCACACAGCACGCACATTCTGTCATGTGGATAGTGGCATGCATGGCGCACATTCAAGCAGTGCCTATTTGCTGTTGCCAATGTGAGCACGGACAGGGATGGCCACCACACACTCTGCTCAATGACACATCACAACAGTGAACCACGCATTACTGGCAGTCCAGTTACATGTGTCATAGCATAAACACAGGACTGGTGCATTGTGCAGCGTGTGCCCACTCTGGCAGGGCAGGCACCACAATGCATGTCAAACACCTGTGTACTGCATTACATATGGTGTGGCTTGTGGTATTAGGCATAAATTCCACCAAACATTTTCAGTTACAAGAGGCACAGTACACATCACAGATATTTGTAGTAGGTAAGTTCACATTGGTGCTTAGCATGACAACATATTATGGCACACAACCCCGTGTAGTTATGCCATACAGTGATCCCATGTACATAGATAACATGACTCACCTGTTCAGACATGTCTATATGTGTGTGTGTGTGTGTTATATATATATATATATATATATATCAGTGTATATATATATATATATATATATATATATATATATATATATATATATACACACACACACACACTATATCAGTACATTGGCATTGCTAGTGATGCGTGTGGAATGTGTGCACTGGCAAATAATGTTATCCAGTATTGGTGTTTATGATTGGACAATGTGTGCATAATGTTGCATGTCATGGGGAACCACATTTGTAGTGCACATCAGATGCAGGTATGTCTGCCCCATCCTGTGTCCCTGTCTGTTGATAATTTCAGTGTTCATGTCTATGCCCTCTGTGGCAGATGGCACTATCTTGGTGCTGAGACATGTTTCTGTGGAGCCTATGGACATGTTTTATTTTTCAGGGTGGGGTCCCATGACCACATGCAGTGGTGCACTGGTGTGGATGTGCCTGTCAGTTCAGTGTTGACCTGTCCATAATGGACAACACAGTATGCTATTGTTTGTTAGCAGCAGCCACCATAAATGATAAACACCTGTATGTGCAATATGCTTCCTTGTGCAGTTACACCTCGTTTGACAGGGACTGGGTGTCAGTCTTGGACACCTGTGCATGGTGCAAAACAGTGCATAGGTGCCATATTCACATGGACACTGTTACATGGGGTTACAGGGCTGCACAGGATTACAAATACACATGCTTGTCAACAGGCATATCCTCATCATAACACTAGATGCCATCATTTGTCTGTGCATGTTTGCCTCTTTGACACTTGTTCTGCATTGTACTGACACATCTCAGCAGTTGTGTCAAGTTCTGTAAAGTATTATAGACGTGTCTCTTCAAAATAAAGTATTTTACAATATATGTGAGTGCAGATTCATTACACTGTGAGTGCTGCCTTGTACCCTCGCGTGGGACTGTGATGGAAACTGTGTTCTTATACAGTTGACAGCAAATGTTGGAATGACCTTCCTGTTCCCTTGCCAAGTCTGTGCCAGATCACAGTGTATACCTCCAGTGAGCCATGAAGTGCTGGACACTGCAGTGGTAAGAAGGAGAGATAAGTTTGAGGCCTACAGTTCAGCTCCTATGGCTATGTTCAGTAATAATGTTTACTGTCATGACATGACCATACACTGTGCACATCACGTACTCATGTATGGCCATGGGGATGCACACTATGGTGCAATATTCTCCTCCATCCACACGTTATCAATGTGCTGTATGCCACGTCCCTGTCCCGACACCATGTCTGCTGGCCACGTCTGTCTCAGTGTAGGATAGTGGCATTCAGTGTGCCACTGTGATGCCACACAGGTGCTGGCACTATTGTGTTGTCATACAGGCGGGTGGACTACACCATATATCCACTGTTATCTGGACTGGAGCCAGATCTATGTTGTGTACACATGCTTGTCATTGCATTGTGCCTGGATGTGCGTACTGCACCAAGCAACTGCCACTTCTGTGTACGATTACAATGCTCCTGCCTTGTGGAGGGTGGCTGCCCACCATATGCAGATCACGTGTCTGCAGGTGAAGCACACAAACGTGTCACAGGTGAGTATCAGTGGAGACTTTGCAGACCAGATGTGCCTTCTGGACATTGTGTTCCTGCATCCTTGCGAGGGAGGGGGTATGATCTCACTAACCACACATGCGGTCTGTACCTGGCCAGTCAGTGCATCTAGGCCACAGCATACATTTTTGTGTTCACATTGCCAGTACAGTCACCAGTACAGGTTGTCAGGTTGCCAGATCCCTGTATCCTACCATTGGGTGGTGCGTTGATTCTGGATGACAATCCTCACAGTAGGCATCCACAGGGTGATGGCCCGCAATTGGACAGAGGACACAGGTTGGTGGGTACTGTGCAGCTCAGACAGTAGTGTGTCACACATGAACATCCACATGTCCATTCTCATCCTGTGGGGTGGTAATGCCACACAGACTCAGCTACATCATGTGCATATATAGGCCACCAGGGCACACAGTATTTCACAGTCATTCATGTGAGTGTGGGTGGTTGGACAGGATATGGGTCCATGATATTGCAGAACAGGGATGATATCTGTCTGTGTCACATCATTGTATGTGTGTCTGGGACATGTTGATGTCCTAAATGGGGTTACTGAAGTGTGGCACCTGTGGCAGTGTTACGGCAAACAACGTGTCACAGTGACTGTTTAATATGGGCAATACACCACAGGGTGTACATACTGGTCTCACCTGTGGTGTGCATCGTGGGTGTTGGTGTGGGTGTCATTACCTCAGGTAGCCACACTGTTCCTTCATGTTGTGGTCAACAAAGTCACAGTGACTGACAGCAGGATGTCAGATGAGTGGTGTCTATGTTGTGCAGTGGTTCTCACGTGACATAGGTGCTGAACAGCGCCATTCTGTGTAGTGTCCATGTCCATTGATCATACTGTCAGCCCACACCCATGGCCCATCCCTGCAGATACCACATACCCATTTTGCATTGTGGGTACTACTCACTTTCGCACCCACACCATCGCTTGTTGATCCGCTGGTGGGCTTACACCTTCCTTTCTGCTGATACATCCTCCACATTGCGTTGCCATTACAGGATGGGTAAATTACATCCTTGGGCCTGTTTGACCTATACCTCACTCCGCATTTCAGGTCAAGCTTATGTAGTGCATACCTTACCTGATGTCAGTCATCTTCCAGACCTGCCACCCCACTGACAGGGTTCAGATTCACATGACATCCATGCCTCTACAGGGATTGCTATCACCACCATCGCTAACCCCATGGTGCCATCCCAGTATGACACCCATATAGGTATGTGGTACTTTTTCTACCTATCTTCATTTCACACCCAGATGCCACACATGTTGTTGTTGACATTCCTTTTGTCTCCCCCCTGCCCCAGGCCAGGGACGACCATAGCTGTGTGAACTGTGTCACTGTTGTTCCATGAGCAGACAACACAACGGCAGTATTGCATGCATGTGCTGGTCATATCTGAATGTACAGTTATGCATCACACACACTGCCACTATTACATGCACTTCCACTGTTGTGCCTTGGTATACCCATCTCCCTGCACTCATGGACACTGTGCTGCAGTGCCTGCCATGCAGTGGAACAATGTCCTGCCATACACAGGCAACAGGTAATTCACTCATCACCATGTCATGTTCTGCACTGTCCCCCTCAGCCTTGGCTGTACTGTCCACATGCTTTTCCATTCCAGGTTGTGTGTCAGGCCCCTGGAGACCATATGCCCATACCAAGTCCATGCTGCTGTCACACAGCCTGGGAGGGTATGACCCACAACAGGAGCAGCCACGGTCACATTCCTGCGGCGGGTTGCATCACATGCCTACTCCTTGCACACACACATACACCTCCCATGGTATGATCGCACCATGCACAGTCAGGTGTTCCATGCTACTTTCATAGCACCATCAGTGCACAGGTGTACATGTTTGGCCTCATGAGGTTGTGACAGTCTCCTGCTTTGGAGTGGGTGGGGCACTGTCTGTGCAGCTACCTATGTGGCCACTGTTGCATGTTCTTGGACCATCCTGATATATAGCATGCATTTTACCACCTATGGACCCCATGCACACTGGTTTATCTTACGAACATCCAAATTTGCCAGCAGATAAAGGCCTAGATGTCTATCAAGTCTGCTCGAATGTGCAGCTTCTTACCTATTCTGCAGCTGCCCTCCCTTCCACCCTTCCCTTCATTAACCCTCCCCTTGTCCTGTCCCATCTTCGTTTGAAGCAGTCCACTGTTCTACTGCATACCACTTCAGGAGGTAACGCATTCCACCCAGCCACCACCCTCTCTGTAAAAAGTGTCTCCTCATCTCCTCCTGAACCTTCCTCGCTCCAGTCTCATATCATGGCCCTGGTGCTCCCTCCTCCCACTTTGAACAGCCCCTCTGTACCCGTCTTGTTTATTCCTTTCATGTATTTAAAGGTTTCAATCATGTCACCCGTCCTCCTCTCCTCCAGTGAGTACATGTTCAACTCCTTCAACCTCCTCTCATATGATAAGTCCCCAGCCTTTGATCATCTTTGTCGCCCTCGCTGCACCCCCTCCAGTAACTAATGTCCCTCTTCAGATACGGACGCCAGTACTGCATGCAGTACTCCAGGTGTGGTCTAACTAATGACCTATACAGTGGCAGAATCACCTCCTCCCTCCTCGAGGATATACCTTGCAATACAACCCAGCATTTGTTGGCCTTTGCAGCTGCCTTCCTACATTGTGCTGAGTTGTTCATTGACCCTGTAATGAGCACACCCAGATCCTTCTCCTCCTCTGTCTGGGCTAGCTGCACTCCCCTAGCTGGTAACTCCTCCTTGGGTTCTTCATCCCAAAATGCAGCATCTTGCACTTTTTGGCATTAAACCCCAGTTGCCAGGTGTCTGACCAGGTTTCAAGCTTTGCCAGATCATCCTGCAACCCCTGCCATCCCCTAGGTCATCCACCACCGTGCCAACCTTGGTATCATCAGCAAACAGACTGATCTTGCTCTTGATGTCCCATGATATGTCTGCAATGAATATCCCAAACAACACTGGTCCCAACACGAGCCCTGTGGGACACCGCTCATCACTGCCCTTGGGTGTAAGCTCCCCACCCACCACCACCTTCTGTTGCCTTCCTGCAGCCAGTTTCCTACCCATCTCACCAGCTTTGCACCCACCCTGTGCCTACTAACTTCCTTCCCAGCCTTCCATGTGGCACCGAGTCGCATGCCTTACTGAAGTCCAGATACAGGACATCCACTGCATGGCCCTGTCCAGTTGCCTAGTTACCCAGTCATAGAACTTGACCAGGTTGGTTTGGCAGGATCTGCCACGTATGAAGCCATGCTGTCTGCTGTCCTGTAGTCCTTTGGCCTCTAGGAGGGCCACACCTCTCCTTCAGGATAGTCTCCATTAGCTTACCCACGATGGATGTGAGGCTCACTGGTCTGTAGTTTCCCGGTTCATCCTTGGGGCCACTCTTGTGGAGGGCACCACGTGAGCCATCCTCCAGTCCTGAGGTACACACCCCAAATGTAGTGAGGCATTAAATAGGTCTGCCAAAGGTCCTGCAAGGACCTCTGCCAGTCCTTCAGTACCGTGGGGTGGATGCCATCTGGGTCTGGTGCCTTGTCCACCCTCAGTGCCTTCAAACCCTCTAAACTCTGCCTCCATGATTTCCCATCTGTCACCACTCCTGCTTCTGCCATTTCTCCCACCTTGGGTGTCACCCTCTCTTCTCTTGCCTTCATGGCCACTATGTGTGGCTGCTAGGACTACAGTGTTTGCTAGTGGGTTGTGCTCACATACTGTGCAAGGTGTAGTGCTGGCACAAGGACAGCAACAACACAGACACCCCATTGGATCACCCACTGATACCGCTCTTTATAATGTTAGGTTGTCCACACTATGTACTTTGTGTGACATCACACGTGGTTTAGCATTATACACCATGTGTTTCTCCCACACTGTACATCCCTACAGCCCCTGCCATGTGTGCATGATGGTCCCTGGACATGCACATGACATTTCTAGCTGTTGTGTGTCTGACAACATCACAGTTGCACATGGCACAGTATTGTCCTGAGTTATGTTTCGTGTCTGACACAATGCAGTCACATAGGGCATTGTGCAGGCCAAACTGTTGCAACGATTCTGACCAGCACATTTCATACACAGCAGGCCCATTACATGTACCCAGCCTGGGGTGTATCCTCCTGTGTTTCCATGGTCCAATGTATATCTCTGTGCTCTCACACAGTAATTATGTTCCACTGCACCACATGCCACAGTCTGTTGTGATGTCACATGTGCTGCCAGTAATGTTGCATGTGACAGGCAGGTGCAGGATAGACATGCTTCCAGACACACAGCCAGTGACTGTCCCGGGGGGGGTGGGGGTGGGGTTCTCCTGCAGGAACCACATGACACCCACATCCATGTCATCTCTATTGTTATCATCACTGTGCCTGTGTGTTACACCCATCCTATACAGTGTGCCACTTACAACTTATGTCTGCTGTTGTGCTTACTGTGCCAGATCGGCGCTCATGATCCATGGGGCCTTCATACATCTCATACTCTGCACGGGATGACTTGAGCACATCCTCATCAATGCAATTGAGGGAAGTCCTGTGAGCTGGGTGACGATTGGCAATGCACATTCACTAAAAATACCATCAACAGCTTAATCTGGTTCAAAGTCAGTTGGCATTCATCTGTGTCCTCATCCCCGGGTCGTGCCTGAAAATAGGCAGAATTTGTCTAGTGCACTTACCCAGTCAACAAAAACTAACTCAATAAATAAATAAAATAAATGGTCAGCTGCATCCAGCCTTGCCCACACAATGTGCATAGGACCGACATCTGTTCTCAACCGGTTGGCATGGTCACACCCGTCCACATGTGCACCTGCATGGAGACAAGGTACAATGTATGCATCAGTATAATTGCTCCATCATGTCTGCATATGACATTTGCATAAGCACAGCTAAGCATTCTCATGTAGCATTTCACACATGTCAGGGTCTGAGTACTGTAACTGGTGCTTCCGTTGTATGTTTTGGGACATACTGTCTTGTTCAATGTGTGCTGTTGCCAACTGAACTGTGATAACAGTCTTGACTTATGAGGTATTTGCATCTGCACTGTATGCATGTCTGTGGTGTTGTTGGTTCAGCAGGGTGTGTGGGTCATGTCAAAACCCATATGTCTACACAAAACCAGGGACATACATCCCCACAGACTATTGCACATATGCTGCCTTACCTATTGCACACATGCAGATAACTGTTCTGGGCACTGTGTGTTGTGCACGGTGCTGGTTGTCACTAACAGTGTACACTGTTTCATATGTCCCCACAGGCATGCGTTACTGCCCTCACTGTACATGATATCCCAGGGGTTGACATGTGTGGGTATGGTCAGTGTCAGCTGTGCCATTGTGCATGTTTACAGAGGTGTTGTTGGTGACAGTGTGCTATCCAGTATCATATCACACAGCTGTACTCAGAGGGCACCTGTTGAGTACACGAGTGCCAGCTCAACCTGTTTTGTGCACAACATGCTTTCTGCTGGGTGTTGTGTTCCTATGTGTGCCATTTGTCATGATGGTGGGTATTGTTGCATCATGACATGTGCCCTGATGCCATACTGTTGTATCCTGGCATGGTACCTGTGTTGATTGTGGCTACATACACATCCCAGCTGCTCACATGTTGTGGTTACCCAAGGATGGCATACTCTGTGTTTGTCTGGGATTGGCCATCCTACCACCATGGTGTTTCTGTCCCTAGAACATGGGTACAGTTGCTGCATATGCAGGGACGGTGTATCATCCAGCAATACCAACATCCCATGGTCAGTGTGGGTTGCATTTTACACAACTGATACCTTACTCTGCTTTGTGGTCACCCCTCATTGGTCCTGTTCCATGGTATACATTCTGCATGTTTCTGCATACATATCAGCCCCTGTGTGCAGCCCTTGATAGAACTCTGCAGGTTGCATACGTCTGCTCATGGCATGCTCAGGTGTTGTTTTCATGGCCTGTGGTGTGTACTCATGTACAGTTTCCTGGTGACCATTACCACACACAGACATGGTGGGTGGGCCACATACTGGACTGGCCATGGGGTAGTTCAACAGCACTGCACATTGTCATGGTTCATTGTGTGCAGCAACAGATGTTGGTCACCCTGGACATGGTGTGTCATGCTGCCATTATGTCCATGGTGGCTGTGCCAGCATTGCATTGGTGGCAGACAATCCCAGCGGTCACTGTACACATCTACACCATGGCTGGCTGGGCCATGTGGCCCTTCCTCTGAGCATTACCTTCACTGCATGGACACAAGCGTCACTGAGGCATGACTTGGTCACATGACACAGTGTGTCCCATGTATCCATGCAGTGTGGGGTACTGTACATAGTCTGCAGCTACTTGGTCAGCATGTCATTCCTGCCTACACATTCCATGGTCTTACGGTCTCTGTTTGGGGTGGGGTGTCACTTTCCTGTGTGCATGAGCACACATTCCTACATGCTAGGTTGTGGGATTGCCCCTGTCACCATCAGCTGTGCATTTGTCCTGTGCACATTGTGGGGTGGGGCACATTTTCCATGTCAGCAGCTGCAAGCCTGCTGCCACTCACAGCATTGCCAGAGTGAGTTACAGCTGTGCTCTGCATTTGTGTCCATGAGGGGGTATGTGCTACATGTGCAGTTCCGCCATGGCCATGCATGCTGCCCTGCCACCTGCAGGTGTGTACTGCTGTGTCTGGTGTCTGCTGCGGTGGTTGGGGGGCCCATATATACATTCCTGTCTGCAATCCAGCTGGACATTCATGAGCTTTCCTGCCTGCTGCCTCATGTGTGTTTGGCCTGCTCCTGGTTGCTGTGTATTCTCCTGGCCGATTCATGCCTATCACCATGGGCGTGCATTCCTGTTCGCCAACTGGGATTGCTGAAAATCCCTGTACATGTTGTGGGAAGGTGCCTACTGCTTCAGGACATGTACCAATTGGGGGTGGTTATAGCCTGAGTAGATGCATTCTACTTGTAGCTACTGTCGCCAGGTTTCACCTTGCTACACAATTTCTCATGACAGCCTGTGCACTGTGGTGTTCTTACATTTTTGCCCATGTTTTCTGATACTACACTAGGGGTCACAGGCATGCCTTGCTAACTGTATTTTGTGTGTATTTACCATTCTCCTGTTGGGCCATGTGCCCCATGGTCAACGTCGCTGGTGGCCTCCAGAGTGTCATTCAGGAACACCGTGCACTGTGCTTGGGTGTCGGGGCTCAGATACATATGGCTGGAAGGTCGGATACACCAGGATACTGTTCATTGACTCATGCTCCTCATCTGAGGACATGCTTCCCTGCCTGTGGCACTTTCGTCTGTTCTGCTGTTCGGGCTTGCACCTGCTTCCTCCCTTCTGCTGCTTGAGCTTGTGGCTGCTTCCTCCCTGTGCTGGTGCGCATGCTGACGGTGTGATGTGCACCTTTTATGTGCACTGGCTGTGGTGTGCCCACTGGAGTGTGCAGGACAGATATGACGTCACGCAGGTGTCCACGGGTCAAAGGTCACACTACGCACTTGCTCCCACATCCATGTTGTTTTTCTGGGCGAGTGATTTTCAGACTCTTTCTTCTCTGCACTTTCCATGGTATTGGGTTCCTGTCACATGGCTCCTGATCCTTTTAAAATTGGAGTGGCATACATCAGGAAGCCGAGGCAGATCAGGAGAAGTTATTAAATTTGCAAGTAGCTCATTTTCGACTTGGGGACGTTCTGATGCTGCGTGATGAGTTTCCATGTTTTAGGTGTGCATTTGATCTTTAAGGACACTAGCTGTCCTCAAAGAAATTTTCCCATTTCTGACAAAAATGTTTTCGGTAAGGGCAAGAGCTGCCCCAAAAGTGTTTTTGCCTGTGTGGAAAATGTGCTTTGTGAACCCAAAGTATTCAAAACCTGTGAGGACATCCTGTTCTGGCTCTGATCCTAGATGAGGGATGGACAAAGAAACATTTGCTTGATCCTAATTTAGGGACCTTCATGGACTTTTTACAGTGCTATGGACTGTGTATGCTTTGTACTTTGTGCACCTGCAGCTCCCTCCCAGTGGGAAAACATTGTTGGTTTTTCATCATGTGTACAGAATAAACCTACTACTTGACGCTTAGCTAGAGGAGAGGACATTTGTTTGTGATTACTATGTTTTACTGGTGCACTCACCATGACTGCGCAGGTGCCCAGCCCAGTTTCTGGGATAAATAGAAGTCTTTTGTAACACTTCCCTCAAGAGCCAAGCACAGTAAAGCAGCTCCTATCCGGGAGCGGACAGGTGTCAACAGCAAGGCAGGCTGACAGTGTAAGGACCAGGTTACAAACATATCTTCACTGAAGTGGTAGCAGGGAGGAAGCTGGCAATTGTTGGTCAGTTAGTCAGTCTGACATCAGTGGTGGTAAAGTTAATGGAATCACTGCTGAGGAGAGGTTGTGGAATATTTTGAATCCAATGGGTTGCAAGACCTGAGGCAGCATGGATTCACTGGGGAGGGTCATGTCAAACGAAACTGATACATTTCTTTGATTGGGTGACCAAGGAACTAGATCAGGGTTGTGTAAGACCCTGTCCCATTTGTTATGCAAAGAGTTGGAAAGCAAGGATCTACAGTATTTTGTCCTCTCCTATTGTCTGTCTCTTGCCTGTCTGACTGCACAATCAAATTTTCTTGTGCCACCTAGGAACTGCCTCTTCAATGGTCCCACAATTTCCTTGCCATCTCTCTTCCTTCACTTGCTGTTTCTAGTCTTTCTTTCTCCCTTGCTTCTCTGGTTAAAAAAATATATGTGAATCGTTATGTGAAACTAGGATTGCTTGGTTTGCCAATGTATATAATTCTATTGTTGAAATGATTGCAGAAAGCTATTTGGGTTTATTAGAAAAGGTAACAACCTGGACCTCAGGGGCTGACTTGAGAGGCACTTTGACCTCCACAAGCTTGTTCACAGAATTGTCAACAGGAACCCAGGTCTGGGACAACATGTATTATTTGTTGCACCTGTTAAGACTAGATGTGCTCTTTAGCTGGTCTCAGGAAGACAATGACAAAGTTTCAATACAATCTGTGACAACAGGAGCTGTAACTTACAACAACAGGATGCAGAGTTTGAACTGCCAGAGCAATGTTCTTCCGGGGTAGACCTAGACAGAGGACCTTTTGTTTTGCTGCCTTTATGAAGAGCTATCCTGTACAATTTTATTTTTATGTTTGTATTGTAATTTTTGTAATTACATTCTTATTAAATTTAACTTATGAGGCATCACAAGAGTCATACACATTGGTAAATATGGAGGCAGTATAGCGCAGTGGTTTAAGGATCTGAGCTGCAAATCTGGTGACATCCAGCAGACCAGACCTGGGTTTGAATCCCACAGCTTCCACTTGCATACTATGTGACCCTGAGCAAGTCACTTAACTTCCTGTGCTCCCAGGTCGCACCTGTAAAAAGCTTTCAGCTTAGTGTGCTACTCCTGGTTAAACAACTAAAAATAACTAAATAAATATAGATGATATAGTCCACATCTGCATAGTTGTTAGAAGAGTACAAAGACACAGATGCATGTTATTACAGTATCTTTCAAGTATCCAGGCTAAAAATGGGAAGCTATTTCCACCAATAAGAGTGAGAGGAAATAGAGAGCCATAGACTATACTGGTAGTTACAGTCCCGACAGTTTGTACAAGCTCTCCCTGTCCCCATCCTTCCTCGTAAAACGGCACCTCCTCATGAGCCACAGGAAGCCTCTTCAGGGACCAAACTCAGGATCTAGCTGGGCAAGGTACTTTCACCCAAACTACCAAACAGGGACGGATGTGCCGTTAATTTTTCCATATTATAAATAATGTTTGTATTGTTATGGATAATAATAAATGCTACTTGCAAATTTAATAACTTCTCCTGATCTGCCTATGCTTCCTGATGCATGCCACTATGTAAGGGTCGGGTGCTGGATGTGGTCTACCTAGATTTCAGTAAAGCGTCTGACACTGTTCCACATAGGAGATTAGTAAGCAAGCTGGGTAGCTTAGAAGTAGGTCAAAGGTGGTAGACTGGGTAAGAAATTGGTTAGGGACAGGCAACAGAGGATGGTGGTAAACAGAGTTCACTCTGAGGAAGGGACAGTGAACAGGGAGGTGCTTCAGGGATCAATGCTGGGACCATTCCACTTAACGCCTTTATAAGCGTACATTGCAGAGGAGCTGGAAGGGAAGGTTTGCCTCTTTCCTATTGACACCAAATACTGCAATAGGATGGACACTCCATGGAGGGATAGAAAATGATGAGCAGAGACCTCAAGAAAACTTGAGAAGTGGTCAGGGTATGGCAGCCAGGTTCAATGTGAAAAAGTGCAAAATAATGCACTTAGGGCACAGAAACCCAGGGGCGGTGTACAAAATGGGTTGAGTGGTATTGACAACCACCAAGCAGGAAAGAGACCTGGGGTTAATCGTATCTGATGACCTTGAGGTAGCCAGGCAGTGTGACAGGGCAGTTGGGAGGGCTAGTGGGATGCTGGGGTGCATAGGTGAGGGCTTCATCAACAGAAAGAGGGAGGTGGTGTTGAGGCTGTGTCGTTCACTGATAAGACCCACCTAGAGTACTGTTTCAGTTCTGGAGATCATGTGCTCAATTTTAAAAGGATCAGGATTGGTGCAAAGGGGCTTGCATCAAGGAGAAATGGCACAAGGGGCTCCTTGCACCGCCTTGAGCCAGTCCTGATTTTGGAACACCGTCTGCGCATGGAGGGGACCACTTCCACCAACTGGGTTTGCGCTGTCCTTGCAATGGTCATACTGGTGCACCATGGCAGAAGAGGGCTTGCACCAGGGCAGGACTGCAATATCCCCCTACATTGGGATTTTGCAAGCCCCCAAGGGATGCATGGACCCTGCAGTTAGACCAGCCTGGAGCTGGTCCAACCAGCTGTGTGCCACTGCTGCAGCCCTCGCTGGGTGGAGAGGTGACCCTGTGTCCCTCTGGGAAGGCATCCAGACAGCCCCTGACACCTGCCAGACCACTGCTGGAGTGACCGGTGGTCCATGGCAGGTGAGAACCTGGAACTCCCCTCGTGGCACTGGTCTATCCATCCCTCCATAGACTCACACTGTCCCTGCTGTCCTCCCATCTAGGGCAGCTGGCATCCCTCCCCATCCAGACCTGTCCCACCCACCCCCATGAGCCAGGGCATCCTCCGGACTACCTGTCAGCCATGAGGGCAGCCAGCCGGTGGAGTCACCATCACTGGTCACAGATGCTGCAAGCCTGTGCCCAGCTTGTTGCAGTCTCCTTCCATGTGCCATTTGGTTGGTGCATGGGTTGACTTGCAGTAAACTCAGAGACATTGGTGCCAGGACCCCTGTTGTTGTAAAATCTGGTGCAGGGTCCCCTGCACACCCGAAGTTGCTACAGGCAGTGGTTCGCCACACACTGCACTGCTCTAAATCAGCTTTGTAAAATTGAGTCCCATATCTCTGGAAGGACATAGAGTGGAGGCAATCCAGAAGAGGGCACTAAAATGGTGCAGGATCTGCATCAAAAGCCCTACAAGGAGAGACCAAAGGAACTCAATATGTACACCCTGGAAAAGAGAAGGAGAGGGGATATGATAGATATCTTTAAATACCTCATGGGGGTAAATAAGGTACAAGAGGAAAATATTTAAAAAAAATGGTGCTCAACAACAAGGGGACGTGCTATAAAACTGAAGGAGTAGATTCAAGAGAAGTGTGAGAAGTACCTTTTCACAGAATGAGTGGTAGATTCCTGGAATGGCCTTCCAGCAGAGGTGGTGGGGGCAAAACAGTGGTGGGGTTCAAGAATCATTAGATAGACATAAGGGAATCTTAGTGGAAAGGAAGTGGGGAGGAAAAAAGAGCTGGAGATCAAGTAGGGTCCAGGTGATACTGTAGGTAAGGAAAAATGGGCAGACTGGTGGGCCAAGCAATCTTATCTGCCTTCAAATTCCATGGTTCTGTTTCTACATCTCAGGTTCAGCTTTTGAGACACTTATTGTTTGAAATGTGTAAGGGAGAGGGACTCTGGCTGGTTTATACAGACCCCATCTATAACACCAGTCTGTGCACAATTCATCACACCCACTAACACTTAATTGAAAATGCAGATATTATTTTGAACATGCTGACTGTAACTATGTGTCGTTGGCATTGTGATGTCACTGTCAGTGGTGTATCAGCTAAAAATCAATGACTTTTAATCATAAAGAAAAGAAGTACTGAGTACTGTACTGCATGATTCTCTAAGTTATGCTGCACACTGTTATTTGTATTATGCTATGTATGCTGAATAACTGCTGTAATATGTTGTGTAATGAAAATTGTTTGAGAACTGTTGTGTACCTGTTCAATAAAAACATAACTGCAAAAACTTTAATGGGTTGTCATGGAAGTCCCTTGGCTATTTAAGAGCATCACTTCGTGTCATCTTAGGGTTCTAGATCTGCTCAGCTTTGCTTCATGGTTCTAGAATCCCTGTCACTAATGACACTCCTGATTAACCAGTAGGCATCTATGACATATAGAATAATACATGGGAAGGTGTGGTAATGAGAATTTTATACATACCTGAGGTGTGGGATGCTACGTAAACCCCAAGAGTGAAGCTTGAGGGTTTTATAAAAGCATTCCACACCAACAAAATCTGTGTAAAATTCATGTTTCAGACCTCCCGATGTTTTGTGTTGCATAATTGCTGGGTAGTGTTTTCTCACCTTGAAAACCCTACCCAGCATTTACTGAAAATAGCATAGCCAGTGGTTCCCGTGGTGCTAGCTCAATAACACAATTGGGCTGAAGCATGAAGCATGATTTAAACTTTAACTTTTTTTTGTGTGTTGATTGCCCCAAATCAGACAAAACCTAAACTGAACAACTCCGATGACAGGTAAGTAAGGTGTAAACCACAGAGTTTGTGAAACATGCTCTGTTTACTGTGCATTCAGATGAAATGCCAATCAAAGTGCATGCACAAGGGAGGCAATGTGCGTATGCATGGAGTGAGAGAAACATGGTACGTGGTTCACCATTATAACCAGCTGGTTATAACAGTGAACTATAATGGGTTCCCTACAAAGAAAATGCTCCCCAATCATTATAACCCATTTACTTATAATTCTGCAAGCAAAACTTTGTCTCCCAAGGGAATCCATACTATTTACAGGGAAGTTTGTCACAGGCAACAGTGTACCACTGCTAGATTTAGCCACTACAATCTCAGTGGCAGCAATTATTCTAGTGAGACAATTGGGGCAAGGGGACCATAGTTTTCTTTTCAGTTCCCTCTTGTTGTAACAGAATTAGGACTTTCAGTCAGTTGCATGATACCACACCATTAGTAGATTCACTTTGCAGGGTCTTTCGCTAGTTCTGGGAGGGAGTACAGTGGGCCACTAGGGAGACTGTTAAGGCAGTCATTTAGCAGGAAGTGAAAATTAAGATGTGAAACAAGAACATCAGGAGCGATGTCCCTTAGGGCATCATTATCCTCCAGGGCTTATATGGAACTGTACGATCATGGCATTTGAAAGCCAGCCTCACTCAGTTTCTGCTTGTTTCATCAGAGCCCAGAGGAGCTTGTATAGTACTATGTATAGCTTTACTTGTTTTGTGTGTTTTAATATCTTTTTACCCCAGATATTTCTCCCATTGGTCAGGACCAGGGCTCCCTTCTGTGGTCCACAAGCCATACCTAATGGGTAACTGTTCCCTGTTCACCAGTACTGCCTTCCCACTGGTGATTAAAATGATCTCTCTTCATAACCAAAACAGGACTTCAAACCCACTGAACAAAGAGAGTCTGATTCCCAGACATAACGGGGTGTTGCAAGTGGCTGTGCCCTGCTCTGCTGATTGGGTCATACCAACCTTCTGCAGGACCACAGAGGGGTAAAAACGCTGCAGTCCCAACTATCTGATGTAAAGTCAGAATGTGTCAATTGCTTAAGCTGGCTGCATGTTTGGAGGAAGGGCACAATGCCCTTCTGAAATCTGGACCTTGTGACAGCAACTGGCAGTGGCAGTGCATGACTTCCAGGTTTGGAGTCCAGAGTCCGTGGGTAATCCCCAGATTATAAAATGGATAATAAATTACTGAAAGCTAATTGGTGGAGAGCCAGTGATGCATGTGTGAAGCACACATTAAGCATGGGCTTAATATTAAGCTGCTGCCCCTAAGAGCACTTAGAACATGCATGTAACAATTTGTTGCACTGCCTGGCAGTGCCATGTATGCCTGTCAGTCAGAGATTTGTCAGTCTGGGCTTGTCCTCATGAAGAGAACATCTGCTGTACAGCAATTAAACCTACCTTATTCTTTATTTTATGCGTCCGACTAGTTATTCACCAGTCCAGATGGGGTCCTCACCAGCAGCAACTGAAGGGTCTGGCAAGCGACAGAGAAGGTAAGGGTCTTTTGGTGGCAGACCAAAACCAAAAGCCACACCGTCATCCTAGTACAACATCACTGGTGAAACTGTTGTCCACAAGATAGACTACTGCTGACCGTAAACACATATGTGGATTTATTTTATAATCACAACAAAACACTTCAGGGCAAGTTTCACTGGAATAATGTCACTTCTTGGGTGGCTGAAGGCAATGCAATCCTGAGAATGTATTCTGCTAGGATTCAGACTCTAGCCAGGGGTGTCCAACCTTTTCGAGTTGTGAGTCACATTTAAATTTTTGAGTAAGAAGTGAGCCACAGCAACGTGTGGCCCATACCATACCCAATCTGTGGCCCTTACCGTAGCCATTTAGGAGTTAAAAAATAACATAGTTATAGTAATTAGTCAATAATCGTATTTTATTAAGTTACAGTATTTTTAAAAACAGTTATAATTGTAAAATAATTATTCATAGAAGCTCTGGACTTTAGATTTGCTTGCAAGCTTAGTAAAAGTAGCTTGTTGAGCACTCAGGGTACTTTTCAGCTCTTGTACTTTGACTTTTCTCAAATTTAAAAGACTGTGACGTGTACTTGACACATAATTGACAAACCCTCGAGCCACATCAACTGCTTCACGAGCAACATGTGGCTCACCAGCTACAGGTTAGCCACCCTGCTCTAGACAGTTTTCACAGCTGATTTTGTAATTCTCCATACATACCTCTCAGCTTTCTATCACCCAACTGTGGGGAAAAGGGGAAAAATACAATAACACACACGGTATTAAAACCCCCAAAACATTAATAAGCAGTTTTACACCTGAAAATGCTAATTGGCTATGAAAATGCATTGCAATTGACATAGACTGATTAGCAAAATGGAAAAACAACAAATATATATAGTTTTATTCATGTTGTCTACTGCACTATGGACTCACTCAGAAAAATGGTTAGTCTACTGCTACATGTTTGTGGAAATGGTTTTGCTCTGCTATACCAGCTATTTAATACCGTGGAACACATGGTGTGATGATAGAAGGACTTTTGGTCCATTTGGTCTGTGCCTCCTACCACATGATAGTGACCACACTCAATCTAGTATGAACACACATCTAAGCTTAACAACTTGAGTGTTACCCAACATATGCCGTGGAACCCTCAATGCCATTCTCCCACAAGAATCTGTCAAGTCCTGCTTTGACACCCTGAACAATGCTAGTTTCACAGCCTTGCTGGGTAGGCTATTTGCTTGTTCACGCGCACTCTAGTGAAGTAATGCTTTATCCGGTTTCCTCTTAACCCTCCCCATTTGAAGGCATCTCCTCTAGTTCTGCTTGCACTCATTAGCTGCCACATCACCTCTATATTCTACCCAGTCTATCCCACATCATCAGATCACAGAGATAGAAGCTGGGAACACTGTGGGAATGAGTGCTTTCACATTAACAAGTTTTGCTGTTCACGAGCAACATACATTGCTATAAAATTCTGGTTTCAATGTTTTTTTATTTATGCTTTTGCAAGCCCCTTGTCTCTGGCTGGCCCTCTGGCTCACTACTACCAACTCGGCCCCATGGAGCCGTGATTTACCCTCTGTACAGGGAAGGGGTGGCTGGCTACACCCCTACACATCCAGGCATCGGGTGGGCCTTAGGCGACAGTGGCATGGAGACTGATCGGGTCTGAGCTTAATTTTTCTAGTTACAGGATCAGTAGGTGTGGTGTACAATGACACAACAGTGGGCGCACCTAGCATCTACACGCCTCCCAGCCTCGACCTCAGCCCCCAGCAAGCTGCCTCTGTGGTTACCCAGGGCACTGTATCAGGAGGAATGACTCCCTTCCCTCCCTCCCCCAGAGATGGTGAGCACACATTGCCACTCAATCCATCTCCCCAGCCGACCCTCCAGCCTCCCAGGCTGCTTCCCAAACCTGTGTCACTGGGCGTAGCAGTGGCTCCACCATCAGAGCTGTGGGCGGCCCTAGTTTTAATGTTTAAATGGACAGTCTAGAGTAACCTTTGCATTTGTTAAAAACTAAGATTTTTCAGTAAAGATAAAACAGTGGCCCAAGTTCTTTTTAAACAAGCATTTGTCAATGCCGAATGTTTCCTTGCATGTTGTGTCAGGTAGCTTTTGGTTGTGTTACAGAGAATGATGAATGCAGAGTAGCATTGTAGTAAAATACAGCTTGCAAAGGAATCATTGAGTCATAATGTTTTTTTATGTATTTTCATTTCTGAAGCAAGATAGAGGATTTTGAAGGTTTGAGAAATTTCCTAGCCTCATGCCTTGGGCGCTATGTAAAAATGAAATATGTTAGTACAGTGCTGTGGTATTTACTATTACATATATGTGATATCATCCTACTCCATCCAGGGTATCATTCTAGCATGTACATGGAACAGGCAAAATTAAGAGAAGAGATTTTTAGAAATTGCAAGTGGTGGTCAAGTTTAATGACATGCGTAATTAATTAAACGATTTTTAAACACCTGAATGTATGTATGCATTATTTGTTATGGGGCAAAATTTTGACTTGAGTTTAAAATTCTTTTTCTCAATTGCTTTAATGCAATGTCATTTACATCATAAAGTCCAATTATTGTGCCCCTACCTTGTCCCATCTGATAAGACTCATTGTACAGGTTTTCCAGGTTGGTAGAATTTTCCCAGTCAAGATTTGTCCATTCATTAGTTATCTCATGTGCCTCAAGCGAGTCCAGACTGGTGTCAAAAATTCAGCAAAGCTATATCCACGTCCATGTCTTTTCAAATCCTGCCTAAAATGTGTTTTCACTTGGCACAAATTACTTTCAGTCAGTATTTATAATGACACCTGTCATCTTCAGAAGGGTGTCATAAAAGTCTATGTTAAAAATGTGGGTTAAAGTGTTAAAAAAATTATGAAGAAACATTGTGTGCAGGGCCAGCCTGCTAGTGAAATCTTCCTGTCACTGAAAACAAGATACTGCATGAGACTGTACCACAGCTGACATATCATGGGTAAATGCATTGTAAAATTGGTAACAGCAAGACCCTACTGAAAATGAGTTGCAGTACTGCAGTGTCTCAACTGGACTTGGATGTTCTTGATAAATACAATGGAAAAATAGATAGAAGCAGGACGCCACAGAAAACAAAAGTTATCTTAGCTGTGCAATCCAGGTTAAATAATTACACTAAAATGGGTAACAACAGGATCCCACTAAACAAGACCTGCTGTTCTTTATTGCTCCTTGGTAATACAGTGTACAAATGGGTAAAAGCAGGATCGATGTGACGATGTGAAAATGAAATATTCCATCTGGGCTTTGCTATCAGGCTTGAATACATTTTTAGAATCAGTGAAAGCAGAACCTCACTAAAACAAAAACATTCAAAGGCAGCTGTTGCTGGCTGCTGGCAACTGCCAACTCTTTTCATGTGGCAAATAAACAGAAAGTCACCAGTAAAGCAGTTCAACCTGACTCACTGCTGGTACAGTAGCTAGCTAACAGCAACCCGGCAGTGTTTACAAGCCTGTCAACATCAGGAACATGTACCGAGTCTGGATTGTGTTGCACTAGATCAACTCGGCTGTGCAGGCTGGAGGTGAGGGTGTCATATGATATGCTCTCACAACACAAACTTGCTGGCCATTCTAGTTTCAAAGAAAACCCAGTATCTCTATAATGTTAAATAGGAAATGGTTACTCACCGACACAGATGAAACTCCTATGTTAGTTTAGAATCGGATAGTTCGACTGTGTTCACGTTTACTGGTCATGAATTTTTTGATGACAGGTTTGATAAGATTCACTCACGCTCAGAACTGAACAGAATGCAGCTAGGCACCAAGCAAAACATGAGCTCTATCACTCTTACCAGCACAACCTGTGTGAAGGAATTTTTATATATCCTAAAGCTATATTTGCTATTAAATGCCTTGAAGCTATGCTTGCTTTAAAAGCCATGCTGTAACAAAGTAATAATGAATGTAGCAGACATTTCTGAGTTCATGTTTTGTTCTTTTAAGGGTTATAGAATTTGTACTGAGGTTACTTGAAGTACATTTGTAAAAACAGAAAGCTAGATAAAACTGAGCAGAACTGAGTTGTACCAGCCTGCATGGCAGGCTTGGACAAAATATAAAGATAAGAGCACGTAGTGGCATTGAAGATAAGCTGTACGTTGCTATGGTGTGAGTGAAACTCATTGTCTCTTCAGGTCAGCTTGACCCAGGCATATGTATCAAGCAGTAATGGGAAAGAAATGAATTGCATGTTTTATTTTACATTGCTGAAAACTTGTTATGCTGTCTTATGATTGGCTTATACTGAAATGTTGGTATTTTCAAGATAAAAGTGCAAAATCTAGCTTATAAAAGCTACTGTAAATTGTAATCAGGTAACTTCTCCATTGTAGAAGTCCCACATGCATGTGTGAGATATTTGATCAAATAAAGCGGCGTTAAGACAAAACCCAGTGGTGTGGTTTTTGCCCCGTGACGACGGGTTGGTTGCTCAGGTAATACTTACAGTGAGAGAATTTGCGATCACAGTTTTGCGTGAGTCGGCAGGATGAGTTCTTCGTCCGTGTCACCTCATGATTGGGTTGTTTCCTTGGACAAAAAGAAGGACATTTTGTGTGGAACCCCATCAGGACGTGCGCCTAGGGGCTAGCGACACTCATCATCACTGTAAGTACAAGAATACCTTGGAGCGAGTGTGCACTATAAAGGACAGGCCTAGATAATATGGGAAACAAGGGAAAAAAATAGCTGGGTCCAGAGTTAGTATTATCTGGACCGCCAAAATGTATGTTTGACAAGTTTGACCAAACAAATTACAAGAACAACTGCACTGCCCTTTGTACCTTAATTTGTGCTTGTCAAGTAGCACTGTTAGAGCCAATGATGGCTTTACAGTTCAGGCTGCTTAGAAGAAAAGCAGCGGCTGATTAAGTAACGTTAGACAAGCAACATCTAGAGAAAAAAAATAAACTACTGTGGATGTACACACAGTAGGTGACTACAGACAGGATGATTTGAAAATCCTACCCCCATGTTGCCTCTCTGTATAGTTTCAAGTTTTTGTATTAATTTCAAGTTCCCTTGCCTCCTATAGAGGCTGAAACATTGGTCCCACACCTAAGTACTCAGGACCTCTACAGATGGATCTCAACCTAGTACTGTTAGAGATTTTTTTTTTTTGTTTTAAACTGCAAACCAGAGCTCTGGAAAAAGACTTGGTTTGGCAGGTTACTAAAATAGCCAAGAAAATCTTTGAAAGGATAATAGCTGCAGTGTTTGGAAATTATCATGAAGGTCCTGCAGTCAGTTTTCTTACTCAGACTTGTGTATTGGAAAAGAAGAAGAAAAATACCTTGGCACCGGGTAAGTCTGAATTTTTTATTCAAAGTTGTTTTATGTCTGTCTGTTTTATTTCTGTAATACATATACTAAACAAGGTAATGCTCTTTCTTGTGCATATTTTCTAGTTTATATTTGTGTTCTGTAATTATGTTCTGTTGTCAAGGTTGTGAGACAGGATTGACTGCCTTCAGTGCATAACATGTTACAGTAAAAAGAAAGAGGCTTCTTTGCCTCATATCTGACTGTTTTAATTGGTTTTATTTTTAATGAACATTTGTGCTGCCTAGATAGGGTCAGTGAAGAACTTTTGTATGTAGTTGTTGGGTGAAGCAGGTAGTGTTGAAGGTGAAGAGATAAGACGTCATATAGATCGCAATGTGCAGAAAGATTTGTAGTTTGCAAGCAATGTGCCAAGCCACTGCTAGGTGAAGATGTAATGTTAACAGCTATAAATGACTTTATCATACTTCTAGTTATAACCAGAAACTTTTTGCAAAATGGCAGGGTGCCATATTTTGGCTAGGTGCCAAAAGGTGTAACCATGTTATACAAGATGTGTTCACTTACAGATGGTACGTTGTGTTGTGTTTTAAAAGGTGTTGAAAGGAGTTAGAATGTGTTTAAAAAGTGTTTTGTTCTGGAAAGATTTGGCATGGTGATATGTATAAATGTGTTGATTAAAAATTGTCAGTGTTACAAGACAGGGGAGGCAGCACATATATCTAAAAATGTACAGTTTTCTAATGAAACTATGGGCATTACCTCAGCAAATTGTGTGAAACAATGTCAGTCTTATTTTGTGTTAAGTATTTCTTTTGTGTATGTGTATGTGTGTGTACTGTCTTGGCCAGCAGTTTTATTGTAAAGATATTTAATATCAGTAGTGTTCAAGGACACTAAAAATAAATAACTGGGTTTGAACGACCCTTGCATGCACACTGTGACCTTTGGCACGTTATTTGACCTTCTTGTGTTTCAACATTTTATAACATTACCAGTTCAAACTTGATGTGTATTCCATACCTAAAGCACAACTTTTCACACAAAATGTATGTTTTCATGAAAGCACACCAAGAGTGAACCATGTAATTTGACTTTTATTGCAAAACTAGTATTCTAAGTGAAGAGGAAAACTTTCCTTCTTATCTCCTGCTTCTGACTTGCAGCCAACACAGGCAATACTCCAGCTGAAGGAGGATTATTCATCATCTCCCATATTTTTATTATATATATATATATATATAATGATTTTGAAAAAGGACTATTATGGCTGTTTTTGAGAGTTTACCATCTACAGTTAAAACAATGGCTTTTGTTTTTATGTGTGACCATGGTGTAATCATTTTTTGTCTTTTGAAATGCATTCTAGAGATACGTGACGCACGGTATTACCATCAATATGATTTTTTTATAAATTCAGCTGGATATTTTATCATGCTTAGGATAAGGGAACCCAGGGACGCTATTTCTTTTATCCTATGGAAATAATCTTGTTTTATTTTTAAACTGGTGTGTGTTTGTTTTTGTTGTTTGTGTTTCTTCTCTTTCTTCTAGAGAAAAAGAAGTTCCCATCTTTATAGTAAGGTATGAAACTTACTAAACTAATTGTAATATTATCTTGTTATAATTTAAAGTGTAGTAGGTGGGGATCATGTCACCATCCACAGCTAACCTTTTATTGCTACAGTATTCGAGCTGTCTCTTCCACCAGTAGGAGTTTGGGGAGGGGTGTTACCTTTCCTTCTATTCCTTCCAGTGTAGTACCCACAAAGGTTGCAAGGTTTGCAAGGTACATCACTGGTCCCCCAAAGGGGTAAATAAAGAAAATGTATATTTGCCAATAATTGTTTCTTATTTACAGGTTTAAAAAAAAAAAGACAAGGTATTTTAACAGCATAACTCAGCCCAAGCCCTTCTGTTTTTCTAGTGCAAACAGTTAAATCTCACACCTATTATTGGTACAAGGGTTTCTGCCCTCAGCAAGTAATCAGTTACGCTGGAGGGTAAAGTTAGTATATGTATGTCCACATATTCATTCTTTTGATTGTCTTTTCAGCTTTCTTATCCTGTTAAAACAAATGCAAATAACTTTTGTCATTGCCTTACAGCAATGAATGCATTTTTTCAACCAGTAAATTCACAGTACTCTTAACATTTCTGGACTCTAAGCTAAGTTTACAGTCTATATGTGTTGTTTAAAATGTATTTTATGCATTATGCATTATGCTCAATACTGAAATTGTTCTATTACAAACATGCTTATGTTTCATGTTTATGTTATAACGCTTTTGATATACATCTTGCTACACTGTATCATGTGTGTATTCAGAAAAGTGTTCCATATGTATAACGTTTTTAATGCTCATAACCAAACCTAAATACAGGGACCAGCATTGCTGACCCACCCTACAATATGTTCCAAAGCAAACCAAAAGTAAAATTAATGATCCGCCTGTCTTATTGTCACAGGTACCCTGAAGAATGAGTGTACTCTATACAGGTTTTGTCATTTTAAATTTTAACCAATTATAATATGCAAAATTTAGATTGTACTCAAACCTATGCTTCAAGCCTTACCCCACTCAGTACTTTGGAGTATTTCACTATACAGGGTAAAAAAGGTAGACCTTTTCACTTGTCACAGGTGCAATAGGCACTGTTATTAAATTGGCATAGGCCAACAACATATGTATTTGTCCCACTAATTGCATTAGGTAAAAGGCATATTGTTATGAAATAATATGTTTGAAGCGTGTAACTGCACTACAGGTTAGCAAAAAAAAAAAAAAAGTGAAAGCCAAAAAGATAGCATTCAGGCAATACAAAAGACACAGGCAGAAGGGGATAGAGAGAAGTACCAGGATAAACAAAGGGAGGCAGGAGAAGTCAGGAAGGAAGCCAAAGCTCAGACAGAAGAAAACATTGCAAAATCAGTGGTTAAAGGGGACAAAACCTTTTACAGGTACATAAGTAAAAGGAAAAAAAGACAAAGGGAGGGATAGTGAGACTAAAGGGGAGGATGGGAGTCGTGGAGAATGACAACAGTGGAGCTGACATGTTGAACAGGTGTTTCTGTTCGGTCTTTACTGAGGAAGAGGGGGTAATGGGTCTAAAGGGAGTACAAGGGGTGAGAAGGGTGCAGAAATAGATTGCATCACAAATCCTATGAAGACAAGTTGAAGGAACTGAACATGTACTCCTGGAGGAGAAGAGGGAGAGAGAGGATATGATAAGAGACATACAAGTATCTTAGGGAGAAACAAGTGCAGGAAAACACTATTTTAAGTGAAAAAGATGTTCCAGGACTAGAGATCATGGGATGAAGCTGGAGGGAGGACGATTCAGAGGAAATATGAGAAAAATTCTTCACAGAACAGGTGGTGGACAAATGAACACCCTGCCAGAGGAAGTGGTGGGGGCTGAGACAGTCACGGATTTGAGGTGCATGGGGTGGACATGAAGGAGTTCTGAGGTCAGGGGTAAGGGAAAACAGACTTCTGGGAAAACAGGCTGGACTTAAGGGCTCAAATGGTGGACTGGATGGGCCATAGGCCCTTATCTGCTGACACTGTCTATGTATCTATGTATCTATGTATTGTAACATTACAAGATTTTATAACTCAGGTCTCAGTCAGGCCTGCTTGCAACAGACAGGGAAATAATGTTCATCACTGTCATAACTGCTTCTGTAATTTAAAAGCAGGAGGTAACCATAACACTGTCATGATTTACAGATGGTCAAATGGTAAATTGAATTTGCCTGCACCCCCAGGTGTGCGTTTAATGTCAATTTTTATTTTTCTCTTTCTAAATTGCCAGAATTTAGGCTCTGTCACACACTCTTTACAAAACAAGAAGTTAATGGTTTAAAAGATTGTTATTTATGTGTTTTTTAATTCAGTGTCTAACACACTTTGCAAGTTTGCAGGTTTCCAAGGTGTGGCACACATAAGATCTCCACGTTCAACAAAGTAATACTTTCATCTAAGTTGCCAAGACCTTCATCTTTTTCCTTAACAAAGAAAACAACTGCCACAGTTTTGATGTTATCACCATCTTTGTGCCTGACTGGTTCCTAATAAGGACTATTGCATGAATCCGCTATTATTTACTCTGCAAGTGTAATGTTTTCAGCAAAATTACACCTATTTGTAGAACTTTAAATCAACTGAAGAAGGTCCAGTCAGTTCAGACTCTGCAATCAAGCTTATTGTTTCTGCTTACTATGAAGTTAAGTCTGGGAAGGGCACTCCCCAACTCCAGCGAGAAGATTCTGCTTCAATTGACCTTCAAGCAATACATCTATTTTCTTCGCTGCTGCTTGTTCCAAACATGGCTGGTACTTTCTACAACCCTATTGCTCTGTTATGGACTGTGTTCTTAAGGTTTATTGTCAATTGTTACCTTTTATGGACTGGTAATCTTTATGCAAGGTAATCAACTACGTACAAAACAAATGCCATGCCAGTGTGTGTGTGTGTGGCTATTCCATTAAAAGGACTCAATGCACCCTGGCCAGTGTGTCTACTACTCAGCCATCCAGCAGCTAGCCACAAAATGAACACTGACTTTTCTACTATGCTGGTGTTTTGTTTTTAAATTACTGTCTGCATTGCCCCATATGCCTTGTGGGGTTACCACCATTCTGCAAATGACATTTCATCTGTACTGTAACTACATCAACCTGTGGATACTTATATGAACTTATGAACTGTTAATTTCATGGACTGTTATGTTTTATAAGGACTTATCTATCAAGAGACATTATCAACAGATTCTTCAATCAAGCTCCCAGGGTGTGCCACCTCAACACAAGGTAGCATCTACCTTATTCACTCTCAAAGTGAATTCCATGAACTCTTTTTCATCAACAAAATTGTCATGTTATATTGTGTTATATGTGGTGTCACATGTTAGCATTTTCACATATTTCAATTGTGGTGTTGACATCCTCAATTCTGTATTATGTTTACAAACTCACGATTTGTGTTCCGTCTGTAACCACCCTCGTGCCAACTCCAAAACAGGATGCTTTTATAAATGCCTCGACTATCTGTATGCTGGCAACCAGTTTTAAATCATATACCTAGTCACCCTAGTCTAACAGTCTAAAAGTAGAAATGTTTAGTTTTTTTTTTTTTGTAACCTTCAGTTATTTACTAATATCTTTACATTTATGTTCAATTTTTTAGAATGTTCGAGTCCCTCAGGGCCTCCTATCTTCAGGGTGAAAATTATTAACAGTGGTCAGTGGCCAAGGTTTTAGTAATCAGTGACCAAACTTTTATCAACAATGTGTAGTTAGATATATAAAACTGAGGAAATAAAAGGTTAAATGGCTAGTGTAAATTGCTAAAGGGCTAGTAAAAGGTAAAATGGTTAGTAAATGACTAAATGAGGCCGTGGCGATAGATATGCACAAATTCCAGCCTTGCATTTTTTTTCTAAGCTACATAAATATGGGACCCATGGTCATGGCTTACAAAGCGTAGTTGGTGACTGGGTGCTACTCTTCTCCATTGGGTGACAGTACTTGTAAGTGGTCATATTGGCACTCTGGCTACTGACTGTCCTAATCAAACTTCTCCTACAATGCCTGTGCAACACAATAGTGTGTCACGGGACGCCACCCACCTGCCCCCTTGCTACAACCAAACAAAAGGACCCCATTAAACTGGAGGGGTGTTTTCCATTACAAAATGAGCCAGATTGTGACCAAAATATAAAGCAAAAAAAGTAAAAAGGATCAAGTTAGTTGATACTAGTATCAAAAGGGGGATAGTGTGAGGGAATTTTTATATATCCTAAAGCTATATTTGCTATTAAATGCCTTGAAGCTATGCTTGCTTTAAAGCCATGCTGTAACAAAGTAATAATGAATGTAGTAGACATTTCTGAGTTCATGTTTTGTTCTTTAAGGGTTATAGAATTTGTACTGAGGTTACTTGAAGTACATTTGTAAAAACAGAAAGCTAGATAAAACTGAGCAGAACTGAGTTGTACCAGCTCGCATGGCAGGCTTGGACAAAATATAAAGATAAGAGCACGTAGTGGCATTGAAGATAAGCTGTACGTTGCTATGGTGTGAGTGAAACTCATTGTCTCTTCAGGTCAGCTTGACCCAGGCATATGTATCAAGCAGTAATGGGAAAGAAATGAATTGCATGTTTTATTTTACATTGCTGAAAACTTGTTATGCTGTCTTATGATTGGCTTATACTGAAATGTTGGTATTTTTCAAGATAAAAGTGCAAAATCTAGCTTATAAAAAGCTACTGTAAATTGTAATCAGGTAACTTCTCCATTGTAGAAGTCCCACATGCATGTGTGAGATATTTGATCAAATAAAGCGGCGTTAAGACAAAACCCAGTGGTGTGGTTTTTGCCCCGTGACGACGGGAGTGGTTGCTCAGGTAATACTTACAGTGAGAGATTTGCGATCACACCTGCCACCTTCCGAGTTGGTTATACATTCATCTAAAAGGAAGCACTATGCCTATTTTTGGTTACGAGAACTATCTGTTATCGCAAAGTCCAGGTAAGTTACTGTAGAGCAGACAGGATCTGAAGATACAATGGCTGCTCTAAGCAGTTATTCGCTTTTTTTTACTCTGAAATATATCGCCTCTGGGTTATTATGCAAAATAGTCTTGGAGATACAAATACAAAGCAACAAAGAACAGAAAACAAGTTTTGTAAAACTACAGCAGAGTTTTTATGTTATGCCACTTTTCTAGTATTTTGCAAACCACGTTGCTGCGGGTGCTTTCAGCTTTTCTATTACAACCACAGCACAATACCACACTTAACTTGCTTTGCTGTGTAAAAGAAGTGTGTGGCCTTTGAGAAGAGTGCCATTAACGTATTTCTTTTGCAGCTCAGGTGGCCACTACTACGTTGAGATGGCGCCGCGCATGCAGGTGTGAATATAACTGTTTGATGAGGCTGACAGGAGAGAAAAAATAGCCGCTGATCAAAGCCAGTCAGCTGCTTGCTGGCTGGCTTTTATGCAAATGAAAGTACTGAAGTGCTCACTCATTGAGCGCCTCAGTTCTTTCAAGTACACAGAATTCACGCCCATGAAACTTCGACCACTGTCATACTTCAGGTGATCATTGGTCTGTTAGGGATGAGCCCAATGCAGATTGCTCTTATTGGCTAGTCCGTGACACACCTCTGAAATGCCCTTCTCTGAAGAAGAAATGTTTCTTTGCACATGCTAAGGAAACATAAAGATGGGGCAGATGCACATATATATTTAGTTTTAAACAAAGATTCTCATAGAGCACTAGAATTACAAAACTTACGGTAGAACTATTTCCTCCAGAGACATTTTGGATTGCTAAAGTGTTTTTTTTCACTTTTTAGTATAGCATAAAGAGATGTGGGCCAGGAAGAAGCTGAAGGCTTCTAATAGTAACTATGCAATATTCTCATGATTATTCCAGGTTACTGTTTATAGTTATTAAGTTTAGCTACCACTAACACGTGTTTACCTTTATCCGCTTAACCACCTAGAATCTAACCTAAAATAATAACAGCGAGGAACTATCAAGACCAGATCCGTGCTTTTAAGGGGAACAATGTGAGAATCCAAGGAAAGCTTAAGTATACAAAAAGGTGTTTTATTAAAAACAGATAAATTATCAGGATAAGTGATAGTGAATTCAATTTTATTAGTAACAAAATAAACAAGCATTTGTCAATGCTGAATGTTTGCTTGCTGGTATTAGCATTAGAAATGCAGGAGTTAGACAGATGCAAAGTAGGAATGGCAATGAAGTATTGAACTTCACTGAACCCACCTCCACCCTGCAGAGATGGGCAGGCATTGGGGCATGCGCTTTGGGTCGCCCATAATGTTCATGCCATTTCATCTCTCCCCATCCTGCAGACACTGACAAGTGTTGAGGTGTGCCTTGGGGTGTTCGGCTTTACAGTCACCCCACTGTAAGGACATACGCTGAAATGGGTGCAATATAGAATGGGGTGAACTGTGGGGCTGAAGAGTCCAAGGCAAGCACGATGCCTGTCAGTGGCTACAGGTGGGATGTGTGATTGGAATGGCATGAGCATTACAGTCGACAATCCAAAGGCACACCCCTGATGCCTGTCAGTCTGTACAGGGTGGACGTTATGGTTAGAAACCGTAATGCCCCGGCATGTGTTGGTATTTTCAGTACATATTTTCAGCATCGGCATTTTGTGGCCCCCACCTCATGAAAGCATTTGGGACCTTTTCTCATGAACAGTGGCAATCTGATTTTGTCAATGTGTTCCAAAATTTGAGTTTCCACAGCGACCATGTCCCTGTGTGCCAGATGTACAAAACACAGATTGGACAGGATGTGAAGAATGACAATTGTACCATTCATAGGGCAGTGTGAAGAGATGGCAGTGTTGAAAATCTGTAGTGAAAGTATTAAAATGCTCAAACATCCAAGCGTATTTGGAAACTGTGCAATGCATGCACGTAACACAGTCATTTAGTGGAATTATTTCACCAAATTTTCAACATAGGCATTTTGTGACCTCTGCTCATGAACACTGTTACTATGATTTTCTTAATCTGTCCCGAACATTGATTTCCCACAGCAATAACGGTATTCTGCGCCAGATGTATAAACACATATTTCGGGCAGGATGTGAAAAATGACAGCTGTACTATTCATAAGGAGGTCTTAAAAAATAACGTTGAAAATCTGGAGTGAAAATACTACAGATTTTTGAGTTATGAGGGTGTGGAAACTGCATCATGCACACTTGTAACACAGTCATTTTATGGATATTTGTCACCAAATTTTCAACATAGGCATTTTAGGACCTTTGCTCATGAAAAGAGTCACTGTGATTTTATACGAACATACAAATCTGCCAGCAGAACACACCAGTCAGTCTATGTAAGTCTGTCCAAGTGTGCAGCTAGCACCCTAGATTGCAGCTGCCCTAGCGTCCTCCCTCATTTCCCCTGCTTGTCCCAGCCCCTGCCCCTGACTCTTCCTCTTGCTTTATCCACTCTTCCTTAAAAGCTATTGACTGTTCTACATGTTACCACACCCTCTGGCAGTGCATTCCAATTAGACACCACCCTCTCAGAGAAGTAGTGCCTCCTCATTTCCTCTTGAAACGCCTTTTAACCTTAGTCCATGCCCGCTTGTCTCTTTTCCACTCCTCAGTTTAAACACCCTCAGTGGTAGGTTTAGTTACCCCTCAGGTATTTAAACGTTTCAATCATATCCTCCCTATCCTCCCTCCTCTCCTCCGTATGCACATGTTCAGGTCCTTCAGCCTAACTTCATATTTCTTTCCTTCCATCCCCTTTAATATGTTTGTTGCCCTCTTCGCATCCTCAGTAACTTTACATCTCCTCAGGTATGGCCTCCAGTATTGCATATAGTACTCTAGGTGCAGTCTGACCAATGATCTGTAGAGAAGTAGGATCACATCCCTGTGTCTGGATGAGAACCGCCTCATGCACCCCAGCATCCTGTTTGCCTTCACTGTTGCTCTTGTGCAGTGGGCTGAGTTGTTCATGCTCCCAGTTACTAAGACCCCTAGGTCCTTCTCCTCCTCTCTGATCCCCAAACCAATAGTCCTCTTCTGGTTCTTAGCCCTGAAGTGCAGCACCTTACACTTCTTTGCATTGAATCCTAGCTGCCACTCCACTGACCATGTCTCTAGTTTGGTAAGGTCCCTGTGCAGTTTTCCCATCTGACCTCTTTGTCCACCACTACCACCCCCAAGTTGGTATAATGTCAACAGACTAACCCTGCTCTCCACTTCGTGTGCTATATTGGAAATAAAGGCTCAAATAGCACCAGGCCCAGCACTGACCCTTGCGGCACCCCACTTGTCACTGCTCTGGGAGCTGAGAGCCCTCACCACCAGCACCTCTCCACTGTCCCCTGTAATCAGTTCTCTATCCATTTAGTCAGCTTTTCCCACCCCCACTGCTGTCAGCTTCCCCAGTCTCCCATGAGGCACTGTATCAAAGGCCTTACTGAAGTCCAAGTACAGGACATGTACTGCATGGCCCCTGTCCAACTCCCTTGTCACTCAGTCACAATACTCTGTTAGGATGGTTTGACAAGACCTCCTGAAACGAACCCATGTTGCCGTCCATCTTGGAGACCATTACTCTCTAGCAATGCCACCAGCCTCTCCTTCAGTATCGGCTCCATAAGCTTACCCACTATGGATGTGAGACTTACCGCCCGATAATTTTCTGGCTCCTTCAGGCCCACTCTTGTGTATGGGTACCACATGGGCCACCCTCCAGCCCTGGAGCACACCCCATTCCCAGGGTGGCGTTGAACAGATCTGCCAGCGGCTCAGTCAACAGCTCCACCATCTCCTCAGCACCCTGGAGTGGATGGCATTGGAACTTGGTGCCTTGTCCACCCTTACTGCCTCAGCATCTCTAGCACCCTACTCCTGTGATGACTTTGTCTGCCACCTCCTCCCCTTTCGCCACCCTCCAGCCCATACTGGTAGTGGACCATCCCTCTCCTTAGTGAAAACAGAGCAGAAGTACTCATTTAGAATTTCCACTTGCTCCTTCCTATTTTCTAGCCAATCCCCTCCCCACTTTATTCTCACAATATGTTCCTTGCACTTCCTCTTTCCCTGCCATACCTAAAAAGTCATTTTCCCTTCTTTTTATGCCCTGTGTGAACTTAATTGCCTGGAGGCCTTAGCTTTTCACCCTCCTGGCAACCTCCTTGACCAACTCCTGAAAGCCTCCTTATCCTCTGCTTTCCTGTTCTCCTGTACTTCTGGCATGCAGTCGGCCTTGCCCTCACCCCTTGCAGCACTTCCTTGTTCAGCCAGCATGGTTTCTTGCCTCTGCTCTTCTTACTCCTGGCCTTGTTGCAGGCTACTGTGGCCTCTGTTAGCCCAGTTTTTATGACTCCCACTTTTGTTCTGCATCCATCCCAGCCTTATATCCTGGCTTCTTCCTTGCAGTATTGCTCCCATCCCCCAAAGTCCACCCTAATAAAGTTCACCACCTTAGTGCCCATGCCTCCTGTCTCCTGCCTAGTGCGACAACGAGCCACACTATTTGGTGGTCACTACCCGCTAGTGGGTCCTCCACCCTTACCTCCCTCACCGCCTCCCCATTTGCCAGTACCAGGTCCAGAGTGCTACCAAGCCTTGTAGGCCTACTTACCACTTCGGAGAAGGCCATCCTGAATGCATCAATGAGCACCTGCTCCTGGTACTGCTAGTGATGGGGTGCTCCAGCCAACCCATGGTAGGTTAAAATCCCCACTATCACCACACTCCCTTCTACCACACCTTCCTTATCTGCTCTGCTAACTCCCCATCCAGTTCCCGGATTGGGCTGGTGGAATGTACACCACTCCCTACCTCAGCTTTCTTCCTTGGAGTGCAGAAGCTGCACCCAATCGCTCTCCTCTCCTCTTGTCCTCATCCCTTATGCATTTAATCCTTCCTTCACATAGAGTGCAACCCCTCTTCCAACCCCTGGTCCCTCCTGTATATCCTGTATTCTTGGGATTGCCAAGCCCCAATCATGGTACTCTGTGGCCAAGTCTCTGTCACTGCAACGCAGTAATGTCCACCTTCCTCTGAAAGGAGCGCCTGAAGCTCTGCAGTTTGCTCCCCATGCTTCTTGCATTGAGAGAGACCACCTTCCACCAATATCCCTCCTTCTCCCCCTTGGCCTGTGTCCCTCCTCCTGGTAGTCTGAACCTTTCTCCTCCTTATTCTTACTGGGTGGTGCCTCTGTATTACACTCAGACCACTCTACCCGCCCCTCCCAGGGTTACTACACCTCCGCCTTTACCTATATCTGGGGGTGAGCTCATTAGGCTTCCTGTCCAGACCTTTCTACTAACGTCATCCTTTGGCCACCCCTCACTAGTTTAAATCCACCCTTAGTAGAGATATACCTCTAATCCTGGCTTTAATACTCCCCTCCCTTCCTGCTCAAGTGTACCCTGTCCCCATATACAAGTCACTATTTCCCAGACCCTACCCCAGTTAGTCACTAACCCATAATTTTGGGTGTGGCACCAATCCTCTGCCCCTTGTTGAACTCCTTAATCTTACCCTTCCTCCCATGCTTGCACATGGTATGGGAGTAACTCAGAGAATGCCACCCGACTCCCCCACCCCTCACACTGCTTCTGCCCAACTACTCAAACCTCTCCCTCACTACTTCCACAGTCTCCCCGCCAGTTGTTTGTACCCACATGCAACAGTAAATGAGGTTTCTTCCTCCTCACTGCACACTTGAGCAGTGCCTGCCCTGCCCCTCCTGCAGTCAACCTGGGGATAGCTTCAACCCAAATATGGCTGTGCCTTCCTTCTGCCCCATCTCACCCATTTCAGTATACAATCCCCAGGATGAGTACCCTCATCCCTAGCCCCTTTCCTCTAATGCCCCTTCCACCACCCCAGTATTCGATCTTCCTGCCCCTCACCTCTGCCAGCTGCACCTCTGCTGACTTCTGTATCTGTACCCCTACTTCTGCCTCACCCTTTTCTGCTTTATACCTCTTTATCCCCTTGAACCCCTTCCCAGCCTGACTACTTCAGATGGGCTTCCTATGTCAACGTCCTTCCTTCCTGCTGATTTCCAACCCTCTCCTATCCTCGCTGTTGTTGATTTAGAGCCCTGTTCTCTACCCGATAGTGATGCCCTCCCATCTTTCCCCTTCCCATAGCCTTCTCTCCTCCAGTCACCACCCCTCCTCCTTACTAGTCCGCCTTCTACCCTTTCATCCTCGCTATCTCTTCCCTACCAGTTGCCATCCCTCTCATGCCCCGCTTGTCCTCCCCCTTCAGTATGTTCCTGTTCCCTTCTCTCTCCCATAGCAGAGGCTCGAATCTATTCCTAGTCGATATCCCTCCTACATCTCTTCCCCTATCGGTTCCCCTCCTACTTGTTCCTCTCCGTGCACACCCTGGTCCCACCCCTGGTCCCTCTCTACCAGCAGTCATCTGCTCTCCCCGTACTCTCGTAGTCTCTTCCTCCCCAACAGGAGGCCCCTTCTACCCTTCTGTCCTCGCCATCTCTTCCCCTAGCTGTTGCCATCCCTCTTATACCGCTTATCCTCCCTTCAGTATGTTCCTGCTCCTTTCTCTCTCCCATAGCAGAGGCTCGAATCTATTCCTAGTCGATACCCTCCCACATCTATTCCCCATCGGTTCCCCCTACTACTTGTTCCCTTCATGCCACCCCTGGTCCAACCCCTGCTCCTCCCTACCCATAGCCATCTGCTCTCTCCCTGGTACCTCGTGGTCTCTTCCTCCCCAACAGGAGGCCCCCCTCATTGGGCACCCCTCCCTTGTCCTCTTTTCTGCTAGTGCCTCTGATACTGGGGTTGGTTTCAGTCCCTAGTTGTTCTTCCTCCATTCTCCCTTGCCATCCCTACTCCCCCAGCCAGGAAGCCTACCATACTCATCTGCTCTGACAATTAGACTCCTCCCTAACCTCCACAGTTCCCCTCAAACTAGCTAGTCATCTACAAACCATACAACCCCCATCCTCCAAGCCTAGTTCAGGATCATGGTGGACCCACACCCTTTACACCCCGCCACCATTTGAAAGATGCACCCCATTGACATGTGGCACCTGCCCCATTTGGCCCCCATCTTATGTTACGGGATCTTACCCCAGGTTCTGTACCCTAGCAACTGTTAGGCCCTATTTACTCAAATTCATGTCCCCACGCTAGTCCCCCACTGGCCCTTGCTACGGGTAATTCAGTCTCAAATCTGTCTGTTAGATACTGTATTACTGTAGCAATCCTAAAGCCTTCTTGTCCATTTTTCACCCTCAGCTACCATACTTTTGTTCTCAGCTTGCATATAGTTTCACCTAGCCCAGTTAGAAATCTTATTGCACTCTAAGTATTACTCAGCTCAGTTAGAGAAATAAACAGAACAAATAAATATGTATTATTGCAGCAATCATAACAGTATAGCTCAGTACTTAGCTCAGTTAGAGAAATAAACAGAACAACTAAATCTGTATTATTACAACACTCCTCAAAGTATCCAATTATTGCTTTGTCTCCACCCCAGAGACCCTGCTGTAATATAGGACCACAGAGGACCCTGGGCGGGAAGGTGGCAACTCTAAAGTCCCAGCAGAGCTCTGTTGAGCTCGCTCACTCCCTCTCTCACTCGCTTGTTCTGTTTCTCCCGGTGCTGCAGGCTGCCCTTTGTACTGGGCTCCTGCCTGCATTGACACCTTTCTGCCCACAAGGAAGTTCACAGCTGTCCCGACAGAACTCCGTTGAACTCGCTCACTCCCCATCTCTCACTCCTTCTGTTTCTCCCAGCGCTGCAGGCTGCCCTTTGTACTGGGCTCCTGCCTGTGTTGGCACCTTTTTCTGCCCACAAAGAAATCTGCAGCAGTCCCGACAGAGCTCCATTGAGCTTGCTCACTCCCTCCCTCACTTGCTCGTTCTGTTTCTCCCGGCGCTGCAGGCTGCCCTTTTGTACTGGACTCCTGCCTGCGTTAGCACCTTTTCTGCACACAAAGAAACCGCAGCAGTTCTGACAGAGCTCCATTGAGCTCGCTCACTCCCCCTCTCTCACTCGCTTGTTCTTTTCTTCCGGCGCTGCAGACTGCCCTTTGTACTGGGCTCCTGCCTGTGTTGGTGCCTTTTTCTGCCCATAAAGAAATCTGCACCAGTCCCGACAGAGCTCAGTTGAGCTCGTTCACTCCCCTCTCACTCGCTCGATCTTAATCTGTCCCAAACACTGATTTCCTACAGTGACCGCGCTATTCTGCTCCAGAAGTGCAAACACATTTCAGCCAGGATGTGAAAAATGTCAGCTGTACTGTTCATAAGGAGGTGAAAAATGCCAGTGTTGAAAATCTGGCGTGAAAATATTACAAATTTGCCAAAGTTACAAGGGTGCGTGGAAACAGTGCAACACACGCTTGTAACACAGTCATTTTATGGACTTTCATCACCAAATTTTCAGCATAGGCATTTTAGGACCTCTGTTCATGAACAGTGTCACTGTCATTTTCTTAATCTGTCCCGAACACTGATTTCCCACAGCAACTGCGCTTATTCTGCGCCAGAAGTGCGAAAACACATTTTGGCCAGGATGTGAAAATGATAGCTGTACTGTTCATAAGGAGGTGAGAAAAATGCCAGTGTTGAAAATCTGGCTTGAAAATATTACAAATTTGCAAAGTTACAAGGTGCGTGGAAACTGCTAATGCACACTTGTAACACAGTCACTTTTATGGACTTCGTCACCAAATTTTCAACATAGGCATTTTAGGACCTCTGTTCATGAACAGTGTCACTGTCATTTTTCAGTCTATCTCAAAACTGATTTCCCACAGTGACCTCACTATTCTGCACCGAAGTGCAAAACACATTTTGGCCATGATGTGTAAAATGACAGCTGTACTGTTAATAAGGAGGGTGGAAAAATACCAATGTTGAAAATATTACAAATTCGAGATTACGAGCATGCGTGGAACTGTGCAACGATGCTTGTAAAACAGTCATTTTTGACTTTTTCCACCAAATTTGCAACATAGGCCTTTTTGAGAGCCCACCTCATGAACAGTGGCACTCGCTTTGATATATCGGTACCTAAAGGTGATTCCACGCAGTGACCGTGACATCACCTTTCGGGACTGAATAACACAATGACAGTGACTGAATTCATGAGGAGGGGTCCCAAGAATCATATGTTGAAATTTGGTACCAAAATTCCCCAAAATGCCAGAGATATGCACAGGTTGAAAAAATGTATTTATGCCATTATGCAGCTTACCGCATTTCTACAGTTTGCGGTCGACTTTGAAGAATGCAGATGTGTTCCAGGTCCACTGAGGATCATCGCGCTGGACTCTGGAGGGTAAGTATGGGGTGAGGGTGTGTAGGAGGCAGGCTGCACAGAGGGTAGCGCGGGTTGGGGAGGAGCCAATGGACTCTCAGAGGGCAGTTTTCTGTTTTACAGGTTAAAGAAAAAAAAAAACATTCGGATTTTTTTTTCAGGGACTTTGGCATGCTGGGGTGGGCTCCCAGTGTGCCACCAGATGTTTTTATTGGAGGAGCTGCGCTTGACGGGGATTGGGCACCCGTCCTTTTATACCAGTGGGGGGGGAGAGTTGGGCACCCCTAGGCACATAACAAATTTTGGGGTGGGACATTATACCGACTTGAATGGGCTCCTGTCGGCAAATTTACTGGGAAGGGTAGGGACTGAAGCCGATGGATTGGGGCCCCCGTCGGCAAAGAAAGACTGTTGGGGCCCATGATGCGAAGAGGATTTGGCACCCCCTCGGCACACAACAAATGGGGAGGGGGTCTACAGTATGCCGACGGGGAGTGGTTCCCCCGTCGGCAAATGAACCAGAAGGCACTACAGCAGGTACCACCTGCAATGATGGGTCGCCCTCACTGCAGTGGAATGTCTGATGCTGCAATGATGAGGCAGCCCTGATTGCAGCAGCGAAACTATTTCAACTTGGTGGCACTTTTGCAGAACCAGTGTCATCAAGACACTGGGCCTGCATTGGTCCACCAGTGCCAAGCCCCAAATGCAGTGCCCCGTTGGCTGCCAGAGTGCGGCACCTCCACAACCTGCTTCTCTCCTAAGCTGCCACATAATGTTTCTTGTGCATGCATGCAAGCAAACATAAAAACTGCCTCAGCACAGAACTGGAAGTGTTACATTCACCAAAGGTGGGAACTGGTGATTTAAATATTTTTTTGTGTTTACACTGCTAAACACATACGATTATGCTGTATAAAACTGTGGAAACACTTCTAGTACACAGTCTAGTAAACTGCCTAGTAACACAGGAGGACACTGGGGTTACATGTTAAGGCACAAAGTTTGGGTTCGGGACATAACTATATAAGCCATCTATTCCCTCTTCCGACATTTGTCAGCCTGATGCCAAAGGGCATAGGTCATTTTTCTAACTGATATGTTTTGCTTACGAGAGAGATCCAGCCTCAATTGTCAGGGTTACATGGGTTTGCTAGTGTTTAGTGTTACAATTTTTTTACTGCCATTAACAGGATTCCTAATAAATATCTGTAGACATCCTGAAAGCCTTGTGGATATAATGAAATAAGAAATTGTCAAAAAGGGTGAAACTGGCTAGGTGGGTAAAACACTGGTTATGAGACAGAAATTAGAAGGTAGTGGTCAGCGAGAATTCTCGGATGCTAGACGAGTCACTAGTGGGTCCCACAGTGCTCAGTGCTTGGCCAGTGTTATTCAATATCTTTATCAGTGACATTGCAGATGGGGTAAAAGGCAAGATATGCCTCTTTGTGGACAACACCAAGCTCTGTGGGAGAGTGGACACAGAAAAAGAGTCAGGACATTAGGAGGATCTGGCTAAACTGGAGGCGGTCAGCAATTTGGCAGCTGGGATTCAATGCCAAAAGTATAAGGTAATGTACTTGGGGATGAAGAACTCAAAGACCACACACTGGCTGGAAGGTGTGCAGATCACCAAGTCAGAGGAGGAGAAGGAACTGGGTGTGATCATCACGAGTGACCTGAAGCACTCAGCACATTGCAAAGAGCAGCTGACCAAAGGAAACTGGATGCTTGGATGTATAGACAGGGGTATAACCAGTAGGAAGGCAGGAGGTCATCCAGCCACCACACAGGTTACTGGTTAGGCTTCATCTGGAGTACAGTGTGTAGTATTGGAGCCCTTTCCTGAGAAAGATCACGCCTTACTGGAGACGGTACAGAGAAAGGTGACCAAGATGATCCAGGGACAACAAGGCAAAACTTATAAGGAGAGACTTGGAGATCTCCACATGTACTCCCTGCAGAATAGAAGGGGGGGGTGACATAATCAAACCTTTAAATATCTTTAGGGTTTCAACAAAGTACCGAGTGCTCTGCAACATCTGTAAACTAAATCCAATAAAATACCACCAACAGTTTAATCTGGTTCTGTAAGTCAGTTTACATCTGTACAAATATTTTCCTTCCTTGCCCCCAGGTCGCACCTGAAACGAGCCGCAGCTCAGTGTGCCTCTCCTGGTCACTAACCTTCAAATAAACAAACAAACAAGAGACCAGATGCAGTAAGGCATCCTGCCTCAAAAGTCAGCAGATTCACAACCTGGAGACTCCCACAGATTTTGGTCAGCTATCAACTCTAACAAAATCTGACACCAAGCAGAATAATATCAGTCTGCTCACAGACAGGCTTAGCTACTTGTCATAGCAGAGCTACTTAATTGAAATTCACTAACCTCCAGACCTATTTAGACAAACTTCCCCAGGTTAACACAAGCGGCCCAGAGGTTGCCGGAACGCTAATACTCCACCCAGTGCCCTTTCCACTTCAAACACACCATTACTAAGGAGATTTATAGACTCCTCATGGCACTCCCAAATCCAACAGTGCTGGCAGTGATAGCCTCTGCCCTGGATTCCTGAGGCTAGCTTCTGGCTACATTATGTCATCCCTGGCCTTTCTCTACACAATGGGGCCTATGCATGAATGTGTGGAGTGCCTATGCACCACGTGTCCTCGGCGTGTAGCCACTCTACGCCCATTGTTGCCCTCCATGTGGGATACGAAATGGGGCAAGCAGCTGTGCACCCGATCCCTGGCCATGCAGAAAGCAACATTCGGGTGTGGGGCATGCCAGCACTATGTGCCATGCACCAAGTCGGTAGTGCTGCACACGAGGGGGTGGCACAGAGGGTGCCTGTTATGCCAGGGGAACCATGCCGTAAGTGCCCTACATGCTCAGCTCCACACACAGTGGACAGTTGGACAGGCCCTGTGGGTGGTAAGGACTCCTCGACACAACCGTCCCTCACCCATGCTGGATACCAGCCCCCACCACAAGGTGGTCCAACCCATATGTACAGGGCATACCCCCCACCAAGTGGCAGCCACTTTCTCCTGAGTGCTGAATACAGACCCCCACCCTGACACATGTATGCCCATCACCATCGGTAGTACCATGCAAACCCCTGCAAGTGACAGCCCGGTCCCTGTGCAGAGCATGCCACCCCTCAAACTCACTGAGGTGCCTGGTCCCGGTGTTGTACACACACCCCTGACAAACACAGGTGCTCCGGCCACTACAACTCGAGACCAAACCCGTACCCCACCCCACATTGGTGATCACTGGTCCTCCCCCGCAGCACTGACATCACTCCCAGCCCCGCAGACATGTATGTCGGTGCTGCAGCTCCAGACAGCCAGCGGCACGTCCCATCTCATATCTCATTGACCGCCGCTGTCTAGCTGATACTGGGAGCACGCTGACTATACAGGAGTGACACCAACCTCCCTCCCTGTATCATTCTCTCTCATGGCTTTGCAATCACACATAACTGTTTTTGGCTAACAGACTCTTGGTCAATACTAAGAAGACCACATCCATGCTGTTTGGGTCTAGACAGAAGCCTCCAAAATACCCTCACAAACAGTCAACTCTCTCTCCATCTCGGCCCCTGACAGTTCACCTCTCGAGCAGGTCCAGAGTTTTAAATATCTGGGGTCACACTGGAACCTTCTCTCACAGGTTGGGGCTTATTACTGCCTAAACGTTTTCTCACCCTGAAGCAAGACTGGCTATTGACGTGCACATTGCTCCTCTCCTGGAGTACTGCCCCTGTCATCCTCAGATCTCTTCTAGGAACTCACCCAACTTAACACTGCCTACAACTGCATCTGTTGCTTTATTCTCTCTCCCTCTAACTACCCTCACTGCTCCCTGTATGCCTCCCTAGGTTGGCTAACACCACTGTCTCGACATGACCTCCACTTGGGAGCCCTAGTCTACAAAACTCTTGTGGTGGGTCCTATGTCCCCCCAGGTAGGTTCCTTGGCCTATGCAATGTGCAAGGAGACAAGATCCTTGTCCCAGCAACTGCTAAGTGTCCCATATGCAAACACTGACATGGGCCAGCATGCTTTCTTGGTAGTGGCTCCCAAATTCTGGAACAGTCTCCCACCACTGTTCTTAACATTAGCTCTATGCAGGCCTTCAAATCAATCTTATCTGCAGCTCCTAGCAAAATCCACGTGTAACTGTACACTGTGACACTATCTTATTGGTGTTATTTAGAATGTCTATCCCTAGCTCATTTTTTATGTTTTATGTATGTATCCAAACTGCTTCACACTATATTGTCATTATTTAACATGTCTAATTTACCTGCTTGATCTTATGCATGTATCTTTAAACTCCTGCATTCTAGGTCACCTCACTGTATGTATATATATGTGTGTGTGTATATATATATATATATATATATATATATATATGTGTGTGTGTATATATATATATATATTTTGTATCTTGTACTGTGCCATCTCTATGGCCTGGGTTGTGCCTGAAAATGGTCCCTGGGACCAGTGTACCCACTTGGTTAACAAATAAATAAATAAATCAAAATAAAAAGTGAATTTTGAGAGTCTTTTCAACTTTAGCGAAACAGGACCAGTAGGGGCACTGCCTCAAAGTGGTGGGGAATGCTTCAAGAGGAAATGAGGAGGCGTTTTTCAATGAGAAGGTGCTGGCATAGTGGAATGAGTTGTCGGAGGAAGCTGCCTCCTGAAAACAGTAGACAGCTTCAAAGAGGCTGGGACAGAGTAAAAGGAAAAATTGCATGGAGAGGACCGTAAGGTGTTTTGTCTGCTGGCTATTTTCATATATTCATAAACAGGGTTCTTGTCAAAGATCAACCAGGGCTAAAATTTCTGAAGGGCCCCTCTACCACATGTATGAGGGAGTCAACTTTTGCTAGGCCTAAACAAATATGAAAGTGTGCAGCTCTATTTGTTCTACACTGTCTCCAGCATTGAGTAGGTTAGAGCCATTTTCCTATGAATCTGTTGTACTGGCTTTAGAATGCATTTCATCAAACATTTCAGTTGAAGTGCCTCCATGTCATAGAGGAGGAAACCTTATGCATATTGGAGCAGATCATCTTCCACTCTTCTGGGTCAATAGGCTGCCTATCCTGTCCTATTGATGTCTGTGGTTCCATGTCTCAAAGGCTTTAGGAGAGGGCCAGGTACTCGGGGTACTTCATAATCTATGCACAGGCAATCATCAAAAAATGAAGGCAGCTACAACTAAGGTCATCCCTAAAACATATATATCTAATTATTCAGAAACTTTGGGCTGCAAGACAGCATGTGCCTTACCACAGACCTAAGGGGAGGAGGGGAAGCGAGAGGGGGCTCATGAAAAAGGAGCTTAAGATGGGCGAAGCACATCTTCGCCTTCTGTCAAGGGAAACAAGGGTCAACGGAACACAAGGAGAGATGTATGCTGCCCAGTATTTACAATATTTCATTAGGGTATTCCTTTGCTAGGCGAGACATTCTTGTGCATACAGTAAGTGAGGCCACTGCTTCCTGCTCCTGGGAGGTGGGAATTTTAGTAGTTCTCTATTTCCTAAGAAGGTACTTTGCCTCTACTCCCACTGCTACTAGCCAGTGCAGCTTGGGATCAGGCTGATTAAAGCCCAAGGGAAGCACCCAGGAGGGGTTGGTACTAAATCCCGCCACCCAAAATTCGACAGATTTGTACCTGACACTGCAATCCTGACTATTGAAATGCCAACAAATGTAATGCCAACATGACGAAATCCTGACTATTCCATACATACAAAATCAGGAGTATCCTGTTGGCTCTGAAACAGCAGTGATCTACAGCATAAGACATTATTTAAATTATGCATTACATTTTTGATTCACTGTAGTCTCTAGCATTACTGCACTAGCATACTACCATACTACGCCAGACAATTAGTATTTACCTCCTGTTGAAAAAGTGATTGCTTGCCCAATTCTTCCTATTCAGCACATCACAACAGGGCACTCTGTTGTTTGTGGGCATTAGTTACTTTAGTCTCTTGCATTACTGCACTAGCTCACTACCCTACTAGAGCAGACAATTTTTTTATGGCAGTGATGGAACCTACAGCCATCTTGCTTCTCTGTAGTTGAAAAATGGAGTTTTCAATGTATCCTCCACATCTACAAATCATTATGCTAATTGAAATAAAATACTCACTTCTTTCTGTTTAGAATATTGGGGACATAACTCCAAGCTGCTTATCAGATGGCCATTAGGAAACTGAAACAGCTTGTTAAACATTGGCTGCCTATTAAACTGGAGATTTGTTTACCCCTTTGAAATGCAACAACTTGCACATTTAAATACTTAGCATTTAAATATTCTTTTTGCTGTTAACTTCAGTTGGGCAAGTATTGTCTTTCAAAAAGAATCATACCTCATAAATGTTAATCTTTCCCAGCAACGAATCTAAAAAGATTTACATTGTCTTTTTTTAACCTCTTAAGACGCTATCTGATAAAACTGTCTCAGACCTATGCCAGTTCTTCTGTGAACTATCCAGGATAAATATATAGCAATCAGCAGGCAATTTTATTATACTTTTGGGAAAACAAAATATATTGAGCTACAGCATACACACACACACACACACACACACACTGTACACACCATCCTCATGGCCACACATTTGAAATAAATACTGCAATCTAATGTGTAATAAAACAATAAAGAAATTGTTTGTTTATGTCACTGAACACAGTGAAGTTCAGTTTACAGTGATTTCTTTTAAATATTTCTTATCCTATATTTTGTATCCTAGATAGCGCAGGAGAGATGCTACATCTCATTGGCATAGGATTTTCATTTTGCAAATGTTTGCACTGTATTTCCTCAGGATGTCCCAGGTTAGATGCAGTACTGGTATCTTGTTTTGGTGGGGGCATGATTTTACCATTTTACAAAGTATTTATTCAGGGTAGCCTAGTCCAGATGTAAAATATAGTTTTCAGTGTGTTCCGATTTTACGTAATGCAGCGTAATACTGTGAAGATGTAGAGCCCCACTGAAATAAGATACCTTGCCTTCTATAAACTATCCAGGCAAATATATAGCAATTAACAGTCATATTCTAGGAAAACACTTTGTAAAAATGTGTAAAACGAAGACCACATTGAAACTTTCAGCAAATCTGCATTGTGCAAATTCATTAGAAAGAATGGGTAAAGCATCCCAAAGCCTCTCAGCCATTTGACTCTGACCAGAATTTGTTTAAGTTTGCTTAGCATAACAGGACACTCTGGGAAACAAATGGCAATAGTTATGGGTGAAGCCAGTCTGTTGAAGACCCGATTAGCACAGGTAATTGCAATGCAGTAAATGGCCCACCCTCCCCAATTAAGGAAGCAAGAGTACAGCAGCAGTAAACTGTTTTGCCAGTCAGTTAGTTTACAGCACCGCACAACATGACTAAGGTAGGCAGTACTTTGTTCCTTATTTTTGATTCAGTGTCTGCTTTGAAATATTACTCAATCTGTATTTATTTTTTCAAAAGGAGCTACTAAAAAGTAGTTGACTGCTTTAGTAGTGCAGTGATGCAAGAGTGCATAATGAGAAAGAGAGAGAGTGACTTGTTACTGGATCTGTAATCTGATCTCCGCCTATACTTGAAAAATGTACAGGTAAACTCCGGGACTTCTGTCTAAAGGTAAAACCAGGGTGATGTGAGAACTAGTGCAGTGACGGTACCAGCTTTCTCACGCATAACTTGAAAAATGTCTGAAGTGCGGCGTAAAAGTGAAACCACAACTGACTGTTACAATGCAAAGGTCCCAGTTATGTTGATCGTTGGGATTTTATTAGACGGTCATGTGTTTGTCAGGATTCAGTCAGACAGGCATTTGGTGGGATTGCAACCTTGTCAGGATTTCAGTGTTGGGCTTTTTGTTGTTGGGCTTCCGGTTGTTGGATTTCGTATGGATCTCCCGGGTAGTATGTGGGTGGAGGGGATATGAATCACTGAGTACTTCTCAGCAGTTTTGTTGAGCGATTTTCCAAAATCCCAAATTGTTTGGCAGTCCAGAGAATGTGGTAACGTGTTCCTTCAGGGAGGCACATCTCTAGCATCTGTCACCTGGCAGGAGCCCCAAAGAGTGAAGTTTGAAGGTGTTCTATACCAGGCGTGGAGGACCTTGTTCTGAATTAGTTAACAGCATATCTCTGGACAAGCTTTTTAGCCATGATACAGCAGGCATCCTGCATTTGTTCAGGGACAGAACTATTGATGGCAGTTTCCCATTGTCAGTGAGCTTTCTGAGTTTGGTTTGGTATGTCTCCAATAATAAATAGGTAAATGTTACTGGCCCTCCCTTTTCACCTGTATACCAAGAAGAGGAGTATACATTTTGAAAATATTGAATTTGTGGCCTCCAGCTTTGGAAGAAAGGGCACTATGGAGTTGTAAAACCTGTCAAAATCTTGCTTTTGGAGATTACAGTCCAGGTGTCCTATCTGGTTCTAGCAGATTTCATGTCATACAGTCAGACTCTTAGCAATGCTAATTGCTGGATTGCCCCAAAGTAAGGGCCCACCCAGTGGTGTAAGGGGAAGCTTGACAAGTTAGACAAGCTGGTGCCAGTCTTTTACCATTGCTCGGATGGTGGTCCAGTGTCACAACCCATTTCATTTTATTAAGCAATTCTTTTAATAACAGAGATTTTGGTAAACATATGATTTTCCTGTCAAAGCCAAGGACAATAAAATTGCCTCAGATGTTTCCAGCCTCATGATGAAAAGCCATGTCCCAGTTGATATCCCATTTCTCAGTCTGATACCAAGACAAGATTAGGATACAGTACCTCCTCAATAAACAAGAAACACTTAGATGCTTTTATGACTTCACAATCAAGCGCAGCACCATCAAATGACACTTATGGAACATAATCAACATTGTTTATATTTTTAATAAAATTGTAAATCTGGGCATGTGTGAAGTCTGGCTAATCACCCCAATGTATCGCTTTTGTGTGTTTGTTTTGAAATAGTCCTGTTTGTCCCTTATTTAGGGCCCCATATTAGTGCAGCTTTTCCCACCCAGTATTCATTTCTTAATTACTTAGCAGTTCGAGAACCCAGTGACATCAGTTGAGCCAAGATGACAGTGAAGCGGAACACAGTGATATCAGCTGAACTGATGTCGTGTTTTACCATGACCGCGGTTTGTTTAGCAGATGGCATCATTTAACTAATGCATTTCCTGCTTTGTCATGCTGAGCACTTGAGGCTTATAGCAGATGGAGTGTGCCTTTTTAAGTTTAGTTTTAGTTTTTTTTTGTTGACCGGTAAGTGCACTAGACAAATCCTGCCTATTTTCAGGCACGACCTGGGAGGGGGATACAGATGAATGCCAACTGACCCTGAACCAGACCAAGCTGTTGGTGGTATTTTTAGTGAATATGGAGTATGGAGTAAAAAAGTTTCTTGGCTTTTTTAATTATCCGAGTTACAATGAACACATTTGATAAGAGCTACGTCCAGGGGTGCAAATGATAGAAACTGGAGGGTGGTGCTGAGTGTAATGTGAGTTAACAAAATTGGTAATGTGAGTTAGCAACTTGATAACTTATGGTATTTTTTTTCTGAATGATAATTGAATGGTGTTACAGTTCAGAATAATTGTATACCTTAAATTGGCTTCCCCAGATATCAAATCCAGTCTGACTCTTGTGACACTAGTTAAGAAAACCATGCATATCAGGGCACCTGCCTACCTCAGCAGCCAAATCTCTCTTGTAGACCTCCTTCCTCCCTCCCGCTCTGCAACCAGTAACAACATAGTACTCCCCAAGTTTCACACAAATATGAGACAATGCTTGTTTAGTTTTTGTACAGCTTCAGTTTGAACTCCCTTCCTCCTAGTGTCAAAAAGCAACTTCTCCTTCTGCCTTTGCCACGCTCCTAAAATCACACTACTCCTCAGCTCAAGTCTGCTCTTGTTTCAAATAACTTCCCACTTCTCTCTTTATATGTCCACCTACCTTAATCTAGTTATTGCACCCACTGACCAATTCTGTGTCACATCTTCCCTCCTCCATCTTCCTTCTCCTTTTTACCCTTCCTTTTTCTCTCTTCTTAGTCCTTTAGTTGTTAGGCCTTGTTTCTGATATCTTTTTTCTTTTCTCCCTTTCTCTCTCAATACTTCTATAGTTTATTAGATTAGAAACACCTTGTATATTATATAATAAGCACAATTGTGCACATGCTCGTCGTCATATTTTATTAAATAAGCACCAAATGTGCTCATGTTTGTCTACTATTTGATGTATTTTGTATGCATTGCATTCTCCTGTTTGTCTGTAGCTTCTGCACCTGGGTCATGCCTGAACAATGTACTTGTTAGCAGTGCACTCACCCAGTAAACAAAGTTAAATAAATAAATAAAATGTTTGCATGTTTTTCCTGTGCGACTTCATATGCTACATTCTGGAACACAATGAACCAACTCAGTTTGAAAGAATGTCGAAATTCCAAGCTAGAATAGTCATACAACTAGAGGATCCAGCATGTGGGTCACTCTTGGCTCTGTAAGATGCCTTCACATACTGCAGCCTCCCATTCACTTGAATGGAGTAAAAAAAAATGCTTTAGAAACTTATACACAGAGTGACAGCTGTTTAGCTTTGTAATTCTGTTTATTGCAGCTACCTGCATGGGCCCCAGAAGAAGGAACATTTTAAATGGTTCTTTTCTTGGCTGGTGTCACATGGCTGCTAAACATGGTGGCCAAAGTAAGTAGTGTCCATAGTTTACTCAGTGTCCCATGTTTCAAGCATCCCTGCAGCAAAACAGTAATCTTTATCTTACATTAGCCCCAGCATTTGGTAGCCACCCTGTGCCCTATTATGTAACTGCATTCATTAACACATTAACTCATCCCTGCTCAGTCACTGCTGCCATTATACCTTGCTCCTAGGTAGACACACATTGCCCCCATCTCTGGCTGCAGTCCTGTACATATTTTATTTATGTATTTCCCAAGTGGACTGGCAGCCCTCTTTTCCCTGTGCACATATGTAATATCTCAATGTGCTTATGAACTGGATGAGATGATAGAGATGATGCTTGTAGCTTGATTTGCTTTGTGGCTTCCACCTCTCTATCCATGGGATATACCACCCTGTAGGGTATGATGCAAGGGACCCTAGAGGAGGGGTTCCTCCCACAGGTGCCACGGAATGAATGTGTCAGCTAAAGGCAGGTTAGGAAGAAGCCCACGGGTAAGAGAGACGAGTCACTGGAAAAGGAGGGGTAGATGGTGGGCAACAAAAATGAATTCTGGTGAGGCCCAGGATGTGTGACCTTTTAGCCTGATAGGAGTGATGTTGTCTGTTCACCATCTAACTGGCTTAAAGCCCTCCCATTCAATGTGCTTATGCAACTGGATGAGATGATATGAGATAATGCTTGTGTAACTTGATTTGCTTTGTGGCTTTCCACCTCTATCCATGGATATACCACCCTGTAGGGGTATCGACCTAAGGAACCCTAGAGGAGGGTTCCCCTCAGGTGCCACGGAATGAATGCATCAGCTAAAGGTAGGTGAGGAAGAAGCCCAAGTAGAATACCCAAAGATGTCTAGCTCAAGAGGCGAGGATGATGAATGAATTTTGAAAAGATGATAAGGACTGACTTCCAAGGAGAGAGGGAAAGCCAGGGCCACCATACGCCTCCATCCAACAGCGGAACCTAACTAACTAACTAACCAAAGAAAGCACTGATGCTAACTAATATTATGACCATTGGCATGGAGGAGAGGAAAACTCCCTTTGAGGAGGAAACCCTGGGATCCAAGGCTGACGGCGCTTGAGTTGAGGACGATGTCACTAAAGAGAATGGTTCATTAACGAGGGATATGGAGTAGGAGGATGATGATGGGATAGGGAAAAGACTCCAAAGAAGCACAGGTTAAAGAAGGAACAGGAGGCAGCAGGGACCCAAGAAGGGTATGCTTGAGTAGTCGATGGGAGGAGTAGATCCATGTAGAAGTCTGAGGAGCAAGGGGTATCCAGATGTGCTCAAGAGGAGATTCCAGGTGTGCTCATGAGGAGACCAAGGATAATGCAGACTGGCTTGATTGAGCGATGCGGTGAGCAGACTCTGAGGTTGAAGAGACATGCTTGATTATGTGATGAACGATTAGACCCTGAATGATTAGATCCTGAGGTTGCAGTCGATGAAGTAGCATAGATTCAATAATAGGAATGCTCGAGGAGCAATAAAAATAGATAAACCTTGAGGTGAGGCTGAGTGAATGATGACTGGAGTTATGTACCCGATACATGTGGCAGGATAGCAGTGGGTTAATAAGGTGGTATAGAAGTCATGATAGGTATGCCCAAAAAGAAATATCGATTGCAAGCCTCGAGTGGAGTGAATCCTGGATGGCGGTACAGAATTGGAAGAGGAGGAGACAGGAATGAACTTGAAAATGAACTTGTACAAATGTAGGATGAGTAAGCAGGCTCTCAAAAGGAGGTAGACTCTGAGGCCAAGAAGGCATGTCTGGAACCAGAGGCAACTCAGGTTGAGTGATCAAGGAGCAAAATTAGACGATGTATGAGGAGGAGTGAAACTAAGAGTGGAGTGAAGCCATGATGGCTGGTACTAGAAAAGGCGCCAGAAGGAATCAAGGCACATGACAAGTCATTGTGAAGGTGGTTGAATATGTTCCACTTAAATGCTGAATGGAGGCCTATCCAGGTACGGAAAGAATGGTGGATTACTGGACAGCTTCCTAGCAGGGCGGTGAGACAGAAACAGTAGCGAGGTTCAAGAATGTACGGAGAAGCACAAGGGAATCATCCTGGAAAGGAAGGAGAAGAGCTATAGATCAAGTAAGGTCGGTAGTGATAATGGAGGTAGGGAAAAATGGGCAGACTGCAGGAACAAGCAGACCAGAATCGCCATCTAAGGCTGTGAGTCTGTTAGTCCAGTAGTGGTTTGGCTACAGAATGGAGATGGGCATATGAGTCGTGATAGGTATGCCCCCAAAAATATCGATTGCAGGGCATGAAGTGTCGAAGCAGATCAGATATGGCTTATGGTGCCACCTACTGGTCAGGAAGAGAACTTGCCTGAGATAGAGAAGGAATTCCTTAGTAAATATTGATTGAATTGTGCCAGATCAGGACAGAGCAGCCAGGTAGGGCTGCGCAAGTATACATAATGTAAGTCCAGACACTTTGCATTAGTCCATGCAAAGAAAAAGAACATCAGACCAAAGGGCACACTGTCCCATGGCTGGTGGTACTAAACATGTATTATGGGCCGCCCTGGTGCTCCAAGATAAGAAACAAATGCCTCAGTTTCCATCAGAAGATATATTATAGCCTCCAAGAGAAACAGACGGTCTTTCTCCTGGTGAATGCAAAGATGCCCGACACCCGAACTGCGCCTTGAAAGTACTGACGCTCTCTGGGCCCCACATGGAAGGCTCCAGGAGCACCAAAATTTTTTTGTTTTGTAAGAAAAATCACCCAGTACCGGGCGGCATCATTAAACGGCAAGAAAGTGTCCCACGCTGCATCCTTTCAGCTGCCCCAGGTCCTTCAGCCTGCTCAATGGTTTGTGCAAGCATGCACAGAACAGGCCGAGGCAGCACAGGAGACTGTCCAGGCCGGGAATGAGTGCATTCACAGCAGCAAGCAGACTTTGAAAGTTGGAAAGGTTGTCTGAGCCATCCAGGAGCAACAGGCAACCCGGTCGGAGAAAGACCCCGGAAAATCAAACTTGCACCTCGATCCCAGGTGGCTGGCTGCATGACACAGGTATAAGGAGGCCACTGGGTTGAGGTGCTCATAAACAGAAACACTGATGCTGCCGGACAAGTGCAGTGTCTGGATGGGTATCGGGAACACCTCGTGTGATACATTGAGCTGCGATATATCGAGGGCAGGGACAGTCTGGTAACCTGTTTGAGACACAACCCCAGCAAAAACTCAGCAACACCATCCCAGGTGGTTCTGTAGGAAGCAGGTAAGAGGAAGGTGGGTTGAACTTGCCTACAAGATTTCAAGCACAGGAGGGCAGCGTGTATCCTGGAGGAGCGGGGAGCACTGCGGAATGGGAAGGCACAGAGAAACAGAAATGTGCTGCAGAGGGACAGATGGGAGACATTGAGAAATGAATGGACAGCTGGAGGCAGCAGACAGGAAAAGAACTGACATAAAATCCACAGAGAGGGAGGGTTGACAGCAGTGCCTCCAGCTGCAATGAAAAATGAATCCTGATGAGGCCCAGGATGTGTGACCTTTAAGCCCGATGGGGGAGGACGCTTTTCCACCTATCTAACCTCGGCTTAAAGCCCACCCATTATTTGGAACGCTTATTTTTCCCTTGTCCTAGCACTATTCTGTCTTCTCCAGCACTAGACAGGACTCCCGGACTTTAAAGGGGCCCTGCCTCATTAATATTCATGAGGTGACTTCCTGTAGCTCGAGCATGGTTAGCGCTTTCCTGCCACCCTCCAGTTCTGATTGTGTCTCTGGTTCCTCTCTTATTGCTCAATGGGACCAGGAACACTGGAGAGGCACACCGAAGGCCACATCTGCATATGCGTGGAGCTTGCTGGCACCGCAGTGCCTTTCCAAAGCTGGCGGCTCCCTCTCTTTCTAAAATCAATTTGGGAGCCAGCAGGAGAGGATTGAAACACAAGGGCAGTCAGAAAACAGGGACCTGGGCCACAAAAATGGGGGGTGGTGGACCAAAATCACCAGAGAAATGAGCCTTCTTTCGAGGGCTTTCAGGTAACCCCTGACAGGAGGGCTACAGAAAGTTTTATTTTTAGTTGCTATTACTTCTGCTCAAAGGATTTCTGAGCTCAGACTCTTATGTGTGAGTACCCTTATTTGATTTTCCATAACGAGAGGGTGTCTTTGTGAACCAACCCTAAGTTGCTTCCTAAGGTAGTGTCAGAGTCTACTTTGAATCAGACTATCCACCTACCAATTTATTTTCCAGGGGAAGCATTGCTCCATACCTGAGATGTACATAGAATACTCAGATATTATTTTCATCATTTGAAGGACTGCAGGAAGTCTTCGAGCTTTTGTTTCCTTTGCCCCTGGGAGAGGGCATACCAGTTTCTAAACAATGCCTATCTAGATGATTGGCTAACTGTATTTCTTTTGTTATAGGAAGTACGATAAGCAACTTCCTGGGGTTGTTCATGTCCATTCAACCAGAGGCATGGCCACTTCCATTGCCTGTTTCAGGAATGTATCAGCTGCAGAAATTTGTGCTGCTGCAACTTGGAGTTCTGTCCACACTTTCATTAAACGCTACATTCTGGACATTGCCTCTGTGCTTCAAGGCCTTTTTAGGCCTGTAGCCCCCAGCCACCCAGACTGTCTCTGGCAGTGCTGCTCATACTTACTGTAACAGTAGAGCTAGAGAGAATAAATTTCATCAGGTTATACTGTGCCACCCTCCATCCCCCTTAGACTCAAAGCTTCTTCTGTCTATCTGTCTGTCTGTCTCTCTCCAGGATGGACTACCTGCTGTTTCCAGCCTTGCCTGGTAGCTGGAAACTTCAGGTTCTCCTGGCTCCCTAGAGGAGGACATCTAATGAGCTTTGGTGGGGAACTGAGGAGGCAGAGGGGCTGCTCACGTTTATATAGAGAGGATGTCGACGTAAAACATTGTTGTGGGCATTCCCTAGTGGATTGCTTGCAAATAAGTTTCTGTGTGGTCCTAGCACCTGGCAGCTATAGTTCATAGGTATAGCCTGATGAAAGCGATTCTCTCGAAGATCTACTTTTACTGTAAGTATGTACCTGTTCTTTTCAAACACAGCTGGGACAGAATGAAAGGCTTAGTGGTTACACAGGGTGGTAGTGGTAGGGTGGGAGCATGGGGTGGACAGTGTGGATAGAACCCTGTATGGTCAATAGATCCTGGGTTTGTTAGGGTTTTATGGGAAGACTGGATGGACCAGTGGTTCTTTTCTGCTGCCATTTACAATGTTTTTATATTCAAAAGCTCATTCCTTTTATTATTTCAAAAACAAATGCTAAGGCAGATGCAACATGATGAAAAAGGACATCTTACCAGACAGAAGAAAGGGCAGTTATACAATAGCATACAATCTGTGCACAAAGGATAGGGTTCTGTGATAACTAACAGAGGGTGGACCACGTACCATGCCACTTGTTGACGGACGCCATTGGACGCCATATGTGGAATCAAAAGGCTTTAAACTGATACCAGTGTAAAATATGTAGTGAACATGCAGATGTTTTTATCACTGAACATAAGCAGGTAGGAGGGAGGATCGTTGGAGACCAATTAAGGCTCTTGAGGCAAACTATACAGGGACCATCAGGCAGACTGGGGGGCAAGTGCGCTTTTTCTGCTGACAAATTCTATGCTTCAACAGGCTCCAGGATAGTAAACAGCATGGTTTCATGGCAGGAAGGTCTTGTCAGACAAACCTGATAGTTTTCTTTGACTGGGTGATAAAAGAAATGGACAGAGGCCACGCTGTGGATCTGCTCTACTTTGACTTCAGCGAGCTTTTGACTCGGCACTCTGAGCCATTGCTCAAGAAGATGAAGAACTGGATACAGCTAAACCCATAGTGAACTAGGTGGGTAACTGGCTAGAGGGAGGCAGCAGAAGGTGGTGTCTGTGGGTTAAATCACAGGAGAGGGAGGTTATGAGCGGGGTTCCACAGGATCAGTCCTGGGTCTGGTCCTCTTCAACATGTTCATTAGTGACATTGGAGAGGGAATCCAGGGCAGGTTATGTCTCTTTGCAGATGACACAAAACTATGTGGGAGGGTGGATAATGACGAGGAATAAGGAAATGCAGAGAGACCTACAAAATCTAGAGGGTGGTCAAAGGTCTGGCAGTCAAAATTCAATGCTAGAAAGTGCAAGGTAATGCACCTGGGGAAAAAGAACCTCAAGACAGAGTACTGGATGGGAGGAAGAGACTTACACTACAGCTGAGGAACGGGATCTGGGATTATCATTAGCAACTCACTTAAGCAATCGAGTCAGTGCAACAAGACCTATAGCAAGGCTAACAGGATGCTGGGATGTATCGGGAGGGGTATTGATAGCAGGATAGATGAGAACGGAGCCAGGAGGGAGTGCAGTGGGGAATAGCAGGCCACAGGGCTTGTGGCGTGGGTGGCGTACAGACCTTGCGGCAGCTGCTGTGAAGAAGAACTAGCCGAGAGGACCATATATGGGTTGCTCATCCGAGGGAAGTAAAGACCTGTCTGCAAGGCCTTTTATTTTATTCAGTTGGGGATTGAGGAAAAGCAAATAGCAGTAGACTGGTGGGGCAGCAGAGCAAGAAAGGGATTTGCTTGTTTGTTATTTGTTATTGCAGACTTTCAAAGTAGAAGAGAGTAAGGGACATTTTTCTGCAGGAATGTTAGTGGCTGGCAGTATACTCTGACTACTGTGCATTCCAGTGTTGTCCCGGACTTCACCGACAGGGAGAGAGCCTCTGCAGTAGGGGAGTGATGAGGGGTTCGGGCCTGAAAGCTGCTGGGAAGGCTCAGGGTTGGAGAATAGAGAGTCTCGGTGAGGTGAGGGAAAGGGCTGATTGACTCTCAAGAGTCGGATAGGCCGATCCACCCTTCCCCATCCCTCCCACTCCTGACTGCATCTCTTTATAGGGAGAGACTACCCACGATTGGTGGACAGTACAGCCAGGTGCAGCCCTAACATGCCCTGGTCAACCCTATAAATTCAGTACTGAACAACAAAGGCAGGAAAGGAAAGATAAATAAATAAAAAGTAAATAAAACTATTTATAAGGTTCTCTGGTGTCTAGTACTTAGAATGTGGAAGTTGCTTGGTGGCCTAAATCTTAAGCCACAGAAGTTCTAGGTCCCAGGGCTGGATAATGATATTTTGAATGGGGAAATTTCATCTCTAGTGTCTTAAACCAAAGTTTAAGACAGGCATTCTGGGAAATGGAGAGGTAAGCACATTGGAGGGCCATTGGAGCAGGGTGAGGGTGGCTCTGAGGCATGGTCCCCAGGCTACAAGGGCTGGGGCATCTTTGGGAGGGTGGTAGGGTGCACTGGTTGTGGAACAGCCATAATACTGGATATAGTTTGAAAATGGGATGCATGGTATGTAGGCAGCTAGTGCCGCTAAGCAAGGAGGTGAGATACCGAGATGGACACTATGCTGGGAAAGAGAGAGGAGTAGAAGGGAGGACAGGAGGGTCCCACTGAGGAGCTATAGCAATTAGAGGGGAGCTATTTATAGAAGAGATGTGGGCTCTTTATAGAAGGGACTGGGAGAAAGCAGAAGAACTAAATAAGTATTTTGCTCTGTGTTTACGAAGGGGGGAGGGACCAGAATTAAGGGGAGGGGGGGAACACTGGGGTGGACATGAGACCATTTAGCGAGGAGAGAGTCAGGTGGAACTAGGCCAGCTAAAAGTGGACAAGGCTATGGGCTGAAGGGCTGCACCGAGGGTGATCTGGGAATTAAAAGGCAAATTGGCTTTTGCTCTAGCTAAGCTATTCAACTTGTTCCTTGACACTGGTATGGTGCTAGAGGACTGGAGGAGAGCAGTTGTGGCTCCAATACACAAGGGGAAGCAGGAAGCTGAGGAGAACTACTGCCCAGTCAGTCTCACTACAGTGGTGGGCTAGGTCATGGAGGCACTCATAAAGGAAAGGATGACAGACTATCTGGAGGAAAGTTGGCTGGTGGACAATAAACAGCATGGGTTTACTAGGGAGGTCATGCCAGACCAATCTAACTGAATTCTTTGACTGGTTGACACAGGTGCTGGACCAAGGGTGCGGTGGGGGCTATCTGGACTTCAGCAAGGCCTTTGACACCGTGCCCATAGAAGGTTGGTCTATAAACTGGAAAGCCTAGAGATGGAAGATAAAATAACCAGATGGGTGGAAAGTTGGCTATCAGACAGGACCCAGAGGGTGATGGTGAATGGGGTGAACTCAGGGACAAGGTGTAGTGACAAGTGGGGTTCCCCAGAGGTCAGTGCTGGGGCCTCTCCTCTTCAATAGCTATAGCAGGATATAGTGGACAACCTCAGAGGATGTGTGGCCCTATTTGTGATGATTTGAAAATCTGCAATAGGGTGGACACAGTAGGGGGCAGAAGATATGAAGCAGGACCTGAGGACTCTGGAGCGGGGGGTGAAGATGCCTGGCAGCTGAATTTCAACACCAAGAAATGTGGAGTGGTGCACATGGCCAGCAGAAACCGCAGCTAGAATACATGATTGGGTGGGAATAGGGATAAATCAGGATCAGGATCAAGGAAAGGGATCTGGGGATATTAGTCATCAGTATCTAAGGGTGGGAAGCAGTGCACCAGGGCCATTGGGAAGGCATATGGAATGCTGGCTAGTGTAGGTAGGGGAATAACAAGCAGGAGAAAGGAGGTCCTGATGCCCCTGTACCGAGTCCTGTGGAGGTCAGACTCGAGTACGGTGTCCAGTTCTGGAGGCCTTACCTCCAGAAGGACATAGAGCTGGTGGAAAGGGTAGAGAGAAGAGCAACCAAGATGGTGCTGGAGATGGAAGACAAACTGTATGAACAGAGATGCAAGGAACTGGGGCTCTACACATTGGAGACTAGAAGGGAGAGGGTGACATGATAGAGATCTTTAGGCACGTCAAGGGATCCATAGAGTGGAGGCAGGGTGGTTATTTCATTGGAAGGCAGGCTCCATAATGCAAGGGCACAGTCTGAGACTATGGGGGGACTTTAGGAGTAACATGAGGGGTGGTTCTTCACTGAGAGGGTGGTGGAATCTTGGAACAGGCTACCAGAGGAGGTGGTGGGGCTGAAACTGTCTCAGGCTTCAAGAGGCATGGGATAAGCACATGGGGTTACTGGGAGAAGCCCCAAAAGGAGAGGGGTGGACTAAGGAGGTAGGGCAGACCAGATGGGCGAAGGGTCCTTTCTGCCATCAGTTTCTATGATTCTATGGGGGACAAGTAGCAGTGAAAGGTGGAGCTGTAGGGGACAAAGAGCAAACAAGACAACAGGTGGGGAAGATGGGAGGAGACTGGAGGAAAACTAAGGAGCACAAAAGCAAGGAGTGAGGGGTAGGGAAAGGCACTAGAGGGATACAGGAGTCCCAGATAGAGGCAGCAAGGGACTCAAGATTAACCAGGGGAATGGCAGGAGATTAAGTATAAAGGTCCAAAGCCTGCACAGAGGGCAAGAAAGGAGGGACCAAGGGAGGAGCATCGATCAGAGGGATACGGGCAGTGGAATTAGAGCAAAATAATACTAAATGGGGGGCAGGAAAATTAAGTTGATGTTGATCATGAGTACACTGGGAAATAGGAGAAGTAAACATGGAGGAAGGCTCAGGAAAATTGGAAAAGGGATTGCCCTTCTGGTAAGAACAAAGAGGTAGTAAACATAGGGATGGGGTGGGGTGGACTCACCCCAGAAAGAGCAAACCTTAAAGGAGGGGGAAGACAGCATGCTCAGGATCAGAAGGGATAGTGCTAGACAGGGCTGGGAAAGGAAATCAGTCAGGCACAGTTAGGGGCATATCAATGGGGAGGACTAAAGCTCACAGATGGTGGGACAGGCAGGCAGCCTAGCAGAAAATACCTGTGGGAGGGCACGAAGATAGGGGAACAAAGGAGGAATGCAGTACTCGAGAGATGACAAGGGCAAAGGGAAATGAGAATAGGGAAGAAAATGGAATGCAAGGGGTTGGGAGGAGGATAGCAGGGAATGTAAGCTGAAGGGGATGGAGAGCAAGGTCCTACTTGTTGGGGACTCTGTAATAAGGGAAATAGATGGGAGGCCATGGGAACAAAAGGAGCACAGTATGGGCTGTGTGCCTGTCAGGCATGATGGCGGCTGAGGGAATTCACTATATTCCTCAGAGGAGAAACAGCAGGATGAGAAAACACACCTGATGTTCCACCTGGGAACAAATTACCTTGCAGGACATAGCCTGTTGGAGGTGCAGGCAAGATTTAGAGCACTTGCTAGATACTGAAGCAATCTAGGGTTCAAATCTGTGGCCTTTTCTGAGGTGTTGCCAGTACCAAAGGCAAGTACCGATAGGAGGCTGAGGATTAAGGAGTTCAATGAGTGGCTGGGGTGGTGTGAGCAAATGGGGTATGCATTAGTAGGGGACTGGGGTTCAACATGGGGATGAGAGCTTATTTGCTCCAGACAGATGGCACCTGAATAGGGAGGGTGTGACAGTACTAAAAGCAAATTAGGAGAGTTCATAGAGAACCTACAATTTAAACTAGATTGGGGTGGGGTCCAGCACCACAAGGCAGGAGACATGGGGGCGCTGGCCCCAGATAGCGAGAAATTGTTGGGCATAAGGGTGACGAAAGAAGTTGGGTATGGAGGGGAACCTGGTGGAAGGGCTTAGCAGCCAATGCCAGGAGCTTATCAAATAAGATGGTGGACTTGGAGGCCATCATGGGGATGAAGGACTAGATATAGTAGCAATAAACGAGACCTGGGGACAGAGCTGCACACCTGGAAAATGACTATTCCAGGGTATAGACTGTTTAAAAGGGACAGGGAGGGTAAGGAAGGGGTTGCTTTATACATCAGGGAAGACAGAAGTGTAACTGAAGGACAAAGGAGGATGGGGAGACTGAGTTACTGTGGGTAACGCTAGACAGGAGAACTGGAGAATCCTTGACTGGGGTGGTATACAGGCCACCTACACAGGGGAGCAGAGTGATAGACAGTTAATTCAGGTAGTCACAAGGCTGGCTCAAAGGGAACTACTACTGGTGGGGGACCTAAATCTCCTAGATGTAGACTAGGAAATCCCAGATGCAGCCTCGACAAGGAGCAGGGAGATACTAGCGCGCTGCAGGGGGTATTCTTCAACAACTAGTCAGGAGCCAACAAGGGCAACAACCTGCTGGACATGGTCCTGACAAATGGGGAGAGTGGAGGAGGTGCAGGTGGGAGAAGCATTGGGCACCAGCGATCACAGCATGGTAAGGTTCAGGGTTAGGCAGGAGGGAGGGAGACAAGTAAAACAGTACTATAGTCATGGACTTTAGACAACGGACTTTGACAAGATGAGAAGGATAGTAAGGAGACAATGGAGGTATGGAGAATATAGAGGCAGTGGAGGAATTATGGGATACTATCAAGGAAGGGGAACTGAACCACAGGAAATGTGTATAAAAAGGTTAATAAGAGCAAAGGGGGGAGAAGACCACTTTGGTTTACAAAGGAGGTTCTGGGGCTGTCAGGGAAAGGAGGAGGGCTTTCAGAAAATTTAAGAGGACACTCAATGAGGAAGATAGGGAAGAATATAGGAAAAAGAGGAGTCTGGCAGGGAAGAAGATCAGAAGGGCAAAAGCAGATACTGAGGAGAAAATAAAAAAGCCAAAAGGGGATAAAACTTTTAGATATGTGAGGGAAAGAAGGAGGGCAAGGCGGGGTTGCTGATTGATGGGGAGGGATAAAATTGTAAAGGGACTGTGAAAAGCAGAGGTATTAAATGAGTACTTTTGCTCAGTATTCACAGAGGAGGAGGATGGTAGGGGACCTGAGCAAAAGTCGAGAGAGGAAAGGAGGGCAAACGGATGGATCTGTGGATAGCATCAGGGTTGAGCTAGATAGATTGAGGCTGGGCAAGGCAATGGGGCTGGATGGGTTACACTCCAGAGTAATCAAGGAATTGAAGGAGGAGTTGACTGCACACTGACAAGGCTCTTCAACTTGTCCCTGGATACGGGAGAGTGCCAGAGGACTGGAAGAGGGCAGACATGGTGCTTTTGCATAAGGGAGATAGTAGGGAGGTGAAGGAGAACTACCGACCTGTCAGCCTCCACATCTGTGGTGGGGAAGGTAATGAAGGCACTAATCAAGGAGAGGGTGGTGGGTTACCTGGAGGAGAGTGGCTTGCAAGACAACAGACAGCATGGCTTCACGAAGGTTAAGTCTGCGCAGATGAACCTAATTGAATTCTTTGATTGGGTGACACAGGTGATTGACCAGGAGGGGCACTGGATGGCAGCTATCTGGACTTCAGCAAGAGCCTTCAACACCGTTCCTCATAGGAGGCTGGTGAGCAAGATAGAAAGCCTTGGGCTGGGTGGGAAAATAACAAGCTGGGTGAAGGCCTGGCTGACAGGAAGAACTCAGAGGGTGGTGCTAAATGGGGTGCACTCCAGGACAGAGAGGGTAAAGAGTGAAGCCACAGGGGTCAGTTTTAAGTCCAGTTCTCTTCAACATCTACATTAGCGATATTACGGAGGGTTTATGGGAAGGTGTGCCTATTTGCTGATGATAAAAATCTGCAATAGGGGTGGACACCACGGGGGTGGGGCAGAGGACATGAGGGAGGACCTAAAGAAGCTCGAGGAATGATCTGGGAAATGGCAGTTGAAATTTAATGCCAAAAGTGCACTGTGATGCACTTGGGGCATAGAAACACGGAGCAGGGTACACCCTAAAAAATCAAAGAAATGGAACAGGAGAGGGATCTGAGGAGCATAGTCTCCTCAAACCTTAGGGTAGGCATCCAACGAGCAGGGTGGTGGGAAAGGCCAATGGAATGTTGGCATGCATAGGCAGGAGCATTACCAGCAGGAGAGCGGTAACAATGCCCTTTACAAAGCCTTGAAGAGGCTGCAACTGGGGTACAGGGTTCAGTTCTGGAGACCACATCTCTGCAAGGATATAGATGTGATGGTGAGGGTTCAGAGAAGGCAACCAAGATGATGCAGGGTATGCAGGAGAAGACATGAGCAGAGGTGTAAGGAGCTGGATCTGTACACGATGGAGGCAAGGAGAGAGCAGGAGACATGATTGAAACATTTAAATATGTAAAGGGGCTCAATAAGGTAGGGGAAGGGTGATTACTTGAGAGGAAGGAGGGGCCAGAACTAGAGGGCACAACCTCAGACTGCATGGAAAAAGATACAGGAAATGTGAGAGGTGTTTCTTCACGGAGAGGGTGGGTGGAGCCCAGGAACAGACTGCCAGAAGGAGTGATCAGGCGAAATTGTTGGAGGAATTCAAGAAGGTATGGGACAGGCATATTGGGCTGAATATCGGGGAGGCAGGAGCTGGGAGGAGGGGTGTAGGGGGCAGAAATGGGGCAGACTGATGGGCTGGTGTGGTCCTTTTCTGCTGTCAAAATTTATGATTCTAAGAAAAGAGGTAATACTTCCCCTCTACAGATCCCTGGTGAGGCTCACCAGAGTACTGCACCCAGTTCTGGAGTCCTCACCTCAGAAAGGATAAGGATAGGTTGGAGACAGTGCAGCACAGAGTAACAAAAATGATTCAGGGCCAGCAGGGCAGATCCTATGAGAAGCCCCTGAAGGCACTAAATATGTACTCACTGGAGACCAGAAGGAGAGGGAGATATGATAGAGACCTTTAGTTCCTTAAAGGAATTAACAAAGTGAACTACAGGAACTATTTAGTTTGAATACCACTGTGGTCATATGGACCCGAATGGAAATTAACCGGAGGTAGGTTCAGAGAGATGAGAGGAAGTACTACTTTACGGAAAGGGTAGTGGAACCATGGAACAGTCTGTCGGCTGAAGTGGTGCATGGAAAACAGTCAGATTCAAGCAGGGTTGGGAGATAATAAAGGAATAGTGGTTACTGGGGTGACAGGACCAAGGAGGAGAATAGAGATGATGGGGCGGTTAGTACCTTGGAGGAACAGTAGGTTCCAGGATTATAGGCAACTAGGGCAGACTGGATGGACCTCTGGTCTTATGAACATATGAAGAATGCCTGAAGATCCGGGCCTGATGGTCTATCTAGTCTGCTCGAGTGTGCAGCTAGCAGTCTGTTACACTGCAGCTGCCCCCCCCCCACTCCAATTTCATGCCTGTACTATCTATTACCCCTCCCTTTAGTGCCTCATTAGCGACCTCCCCTGACTTTGTCCCATCCCCTCTTAAAATTGCCCACCGCTTTAAGGATACCACCTCCTCAGGCGGTGAATGCCACCCTGTGACCACTCTCTCCATGAAATAGTGCTTTCTCATTTCCTTCTGAATCTACCTCCCTCCAACTTTAAATTGTGCCCCTATTGTCCTTCCCTTTCCTTAATCTTAAAATTCCTCTGTGCCATCTTTATTTATGCCTTTATATATTTGAAGGTTTCTATAACGTCCACTCTACCCTTCATTCCTCCATCATTCTGCCATCATTGTCTATGTTTCTCTGTTTCTATATTAAACCAAGGCAAGGTAGCCTGAGTACTGTTTTGTATGAGCTCTCTCAAAATAGCTACAGTTTTACTGCTAGCTGCACTGCAAGAGAAAGCCTGAATTTCATTGTTATTCTGATGACACCCAGCTTTATGTGTCTTGTGCCCTGACGATGGAATGGCTATCCTGGAACTGAGCGAGTGCCTTAAAGAAATCCAGGACTGGATGGCAAACAGCTGGCTTAGGCTCAATCCATATAAAACAGAGGTGTCACTGATGGTCTGGTTCTATGGCAACTACTGGGGACACAGCCCTTCCTTTGTTGGATGGTGTGACCCTTTATGCTGCAGATAGTGTGAAAAATCTGAGGGTCATTATGGACTCCAAGCTGACTTTGGAATTCCAGGTGTTGGCTGTTGTCCGTGGTGGCTATTATCATCTTCGTATATTGCCTGGAGTAAGCCTTATCTTGAGCCAGCTGACCTGGCAACACTAGTATGCCTTGGTTTGTCTAGGCTGGACTACTGTAACGCTTTTACCTGGGCTGTCCATGAGGCTGATGCACCACCTGTAGCTGATCCAGAATGTGATGGCTTGGCTGGTTGCTGGGACATCTCAGTCTGAGCATATCATGCTAGTTCTCTGTGCTCCACTGGCTTCTCATCAGGTGGTGGATCAGTTTCAAGGTTTTCTTGTTAACATACAAGGCCCTACATGGTCTGAGTCTGGGCTACCTGCAAGACCTCCTGATGCCATACACTCTGGGTCGTAGCCTCTGGTCAGTGGGAGCAGACCTTATTACCATTCCTACTGTAGGTCATGCTTAAAATTTTGGGTGATAGGACGTTCGGTGTGGCTGCTTTGATCCTTTGGAACACCCTTCCCCGCGAGGTAGAGATGCCCTTCTCTGGCTGTTTTAAAAAATCACTGAAAACTCACTTTTAAATCCATGTTATGGCCTGATTCTTGATTGTTAACCGAGGTCAGTTTTAATTATTTATTTGTTTTATTTATCTGTGCTGTAAGGTGCTTAGAGCCCTAGGGATTAGGTGCCATATAAACAAAACTGACATTGCCTGAATGCAATGTTATATATTAGGTGAATGAATCATGAACTATACCTTCAGTATGATGCAGTCTGTAATGAGAGAAGATGAATTATAGCTTAAAAATCTAGGAGATGATAGATATAGATATGTTATTTATGAAGCACCCAATTCCTGGGACTCTGGGCACTATACAATAAAACAACAATACAAAATCCAGTTATTTAAAATCAAACAAGAAAACACACATATATAATAAAATCATTATAAATACAGACATCCATCTATCTATAATTCATAACAGAATCAGTCAATAAAAGCCAGTTGGAACAGGTATGTTTTTAATCCCTTTTGAAAGCTTCTATCGAGGAGCCCCTTCAAATAATCAGGTAAGGAGTTCCACAGGTAGGCGTGGTCACTGCAAATGCTCTATCCTCCAATGCCGCAATCTAACCCTAGAAACCCCAAGGAGGCCTCCTCAGCAGAACGGAGTGCCCAGGCCAGACGGTAAGGAACAAGGAGATCTTGCAAATAGACAGGACCTCTTCATGCAAGGTCTTACAGGTAAGGAGCCCTATCTTGAAGACCATCCTCCACCTGATCGGCAGCCAATGCAGTCCACGGAGGACTGGGGTAATATGCTTGCATCTCCTTACCCAGTCAGAATTTTGCCACTGCGTTCTGCACCAGCTGCAGCCTGCGGAGGTTGCCCAGATAACCCAAGGTACAGGGCGTTACAGTAATCAAACCTGGAAGTGACAAAAGCATGCACCAGTATGGTCAGGTCCTCAAGAGGATCAGGCTTGGATTCGAGCGATGTTCCAAAGATGAGGTATAAGGCTGAATTGATTTACATCTGTTTTAGTACCATCCTTCTTTGACTTTTTGTATTTGATCTGCACCAGGGCCTAATCTGTTGGATCAATAAGCTTGCAGATGATACAGAATTAGGTGGTATAGTTTTGACTGGCATGAATATTCAAAACATGCAGGCTAATTTAAATAGAATATGAGTGTGGTACTTCATTTTGGCTCTAAACATTCAAAAGCTGAGTGCAAACTAAATGGTTTTACATAGCACAGAAACATAGAATGTGATGGCTGAAAAGGTCCATTGGTCTATCCAGTCTGCCCAACCCAGCCAGTACTTGAATGATGGCCCTATTGCCCATCCCCACATTTTTCTCAAGCAGCATCCTTATCATTTACTGATCTTACCAGGCTACGGTGCCTGTTCCACCCCAGTTCCCCCTTTCCATGCATACTACCTCTTTTGGCAGTCTGTTCCATCTGTTCCCACTCTTCGTGAAAAAGTATTTTCGACGTCCCTGCTGAGATTACCTCTAACCAACTCAGTGGATTCCCTCATGTTTGTGTTTGCATTTAGAGTGAATAATTAATTACATTTTACCCTATAAATCGCATTGATATTCATTTTTATGATGTTCCCCTTGCCTCCAGAGTACTCATGTTGAGGTCCTTGACCTTTCTTCATATGATTTCTCCCATAACCTCTGGAACATTTTATTACCCTCTGCACTTCCTTCACTCAGTCACAGTTCCTTCTGAAAACGTGAGCTGCAGAACCTGACACCTCCCTACTTCTGTTGCTGATTCCTCTGCCTATGCACTCCAGCATCTTGTTAGCTTTGCCCGCTGATCTGTTACACTGGACAGATGTTTTTAGGCTTTCTGAAATAAGCACACCCAGGTCCCCTTCCTCAACAGTTCTCTCTATCACACTCCCTATACAGTATTGCCTCTTTGGAGTTTTGCCTCCAGTATGCATTGCCTTGCATAGTTTGGTGTTGAATTTCAACTGCAGTATGCTGGATCATTTGTCAAACCATTCTAAACCCTCCTTCATTGTTCTGACCCTTCCTCGCTGTCTGCTCTGCCAAAGATCTTTGTATCATCTCCAAATAGGCAGATGTTTCCTTGCATTTCTACCCTATGTTACAAACAAAAATGTTACAGAGGACAGGACCCAGGACGGAACCCTGAGGCACTCTACTAACCTCCATAATCTTGGAGAATTTTCCGTTTATAACCACCCTCTGTGTGTGTCCGTCAGCCAGCTTTCTTCCCATAGTGTTACTCTTTGATCCACTCCAAGATCTCTTTGTTTCTTGACTAGCCTTCTATGTGGAACTGAGTCAAAGGCTTTACTAATGTCCAGGTACAGTATGTCCACTGCTTCTCCTTTGTCAGCTGCCCTAGTCACCCCATCAATAAATTTGATCTGGCTAGTGACATGACCTACCCCTCGTGAACCCACGTTGCGGTTATCCTGGAAATTGTTTACTTTAAGGAAATCTATCAGCCTTTTTTATGGATACCTTCAATCAGTTTTCTCTATAGAAGTCATGCTGACATGTCTGTAGTGTTTTGATTATCTTTGCTGCTGCTTTTGTGCAGCAGAGCTACATCAGCTGTCCTCCAGCCTCTGGGTACTACCCTGTGTTTCGAGAGCAACTGAAGATATCAGATAGTGGTGATGCAATAATCTGTGCTTGCTCCATCAGTGTTTTTGGATGCATTCTGTCAGGTCCCATAGATTCGTTTAACGTAAGTTCTTAGGTACTTCAGCACCCTCCATGATGGGAACATTATTGAATTATTCTCTCATATGCCCCTTCATTCCAGTTGTACAGTATGGCAGTGGGTCCTCTTCTTCTTCTAAAACACTGAACAAAAGTATTAGTTCAGTATATTTGCCATACTCTTATCCCCTTTTCCACCCTACCCTTCCTGTCTAAGCCTAATTATTCCTCTTTAGTCTTGTGCTACTCCCATATTTATCAGAAGACTGCTTTGTCGCCTTGCTGCTGTACATTTTCATCTAGTCTTAGTCAAAAAGTGAAGCCTGAGGCAGAACTAACTTACTAGCTTCCTTTGCTCTTGTCTGGTAAAATTCTCTGCTGTCATCTTTTTTCCTCATATCTTCTAAATGTTTTACCTTTCTCACTCACTCTTTCCAACTTTCATAAACCACATTGGTTGTCTTGCTGTCTTGTTTACTGCTTTTACTCACCTCCATTACACAAATGGGCTGTTGCGTCTGCCATCCCCTTTTAAAAGTCTCACATTTGCCTTCTGTTTCAACCTCAGTTTCTGATACCTTTCAGCCCACTGGCACAGCGGTGGAGCTACTGCTTGTGGTGCGAACAACTCAGGTTCAGTAGTGAACTCGTGTTGTCGGAGGGTCGGCCGGGAGGGAGGATGCTCGAGTGTCTGCAGGAGTGCTCTCCTCCAGGAGGGACAGCTGCTACTCAGTGTTTTACTGACCCCTAGTTAGCAGCTGGGGTTGGGTATCAAGGGACAACAATCAAAGGGTGGGAAGAAGGGCAGTTGCCAAAATCCTGCATGTGGGAGTACAAATTAGAACATCTAGGTGGCATTGCACATCCGCCCTCCTGGGAATGTAACAGGAGGAGAAAACATAGCTGGCCAGCATGACAAGACTGAGCCCTCACAGGCTCTGCACCTGGATATATGGCACACCTCTCATCCAAGGATCCATTTCGTAACCATTGGCCACCCCTGCCATGGAGGAAGCCATGGGTAAACTGGAGGTTGGACAGTAAGTCCATGCGGTCCAGGGTGATGGGACATGGCATAAATAGCACTAACTGCAAAGAACCTCCCCAAAAAAACACCACCACCAATAACAAAACATCTCTCAATTTCTAATATATTCTTCAGTCTTATCTCTCAAAATCACATTCATCCCATCATGGTCCACTGTCCTGAAGAGCCATACCTTTGTTTGACTATGAGATCTTTGTTTTCTACCTGGATATACATTCACACTGTCTCATGATCACTTGTTCTAAGGGGTTCTTGGAAAACAATATATTGGACCCTATCCCACTGGGAGGACCAGCTTCAGTGTGGCGTTCTCCCTTTATGTGTCTGAACTAATTGTGTCAGAAATGCCTCCTGGAATGCGTCTAACAGGAGTGGATTCCTTGCACTTGCTGCCACTGGGACATTCCAGTTCATATATGGCGTATACGCAACTCAACAAATGAGAAGGACCTAGGAGTAATAGTCTCTGACAGCTTTAAATGGGAATTACATTGTGATATGAGAGGTAAAAAATTAAATCAGATAATTAGCCATACAGCAAGGAATGTGGCTAGTAGAAGCAGGAATAACTCATGCTCTGTGTAGATCATTGGTGAGACTGCATCTTGAGTATTGAGTCCAGTTCTGGAGCCTTTATGCTACTGAAAGATGTGGCTTATCTTAGGGGTGGAAAGGAAATTTACCAGAAAGAACAAGGATATAGAAACATGTCATATGAGGAGAGGCTGAACAATCTGTGAGTGTTCACTTTGAGAGGAGACATGATTATAATGTTCAGTTCATCCAGTGATCACTCCTTTTTGAGACCATTAAATTAAAAACTCAGGTGACCAAAGATGGCATTTAAGGTCATATTTATCAAATTGCAAGAGATTTCTTCAAGACTGACCCAAAGGAATTTGTTTGCCCAGAAACAGAAACATAGACTTTGTTGGCAGAAAAGAACCGCAGGCCCATCTAGTCAGCCTGTCTTCCTGCCTGTTCCAACACCTCTGACCCTATTTGGCCACTGGCATCCCATCTGCCCCTTTCCTCTAATTTGCCCTTGTGCCTGTCCCATGCATGCTTGAAGCTCCCCACATTCTTTGACCCCACCACCTCTTCTGGCAGGCTGTTCCAGTCATCCACCACCCTTTCCATAAAGAAGTATTTCCTCACATCTCTCCTAAACTACCCTTCCTTAACTTTACTGCATGCCCCTGTGTTTTATTGCTTTCCTTCCCTGAAAAGAGACACCCCTCCTGTACCTTGTTCTCTCCTGTGAGGTACTTGTATGTATCAAACATGTCCCTCTCACTTGCCTCTTCTCCGGGAGTACATGTTGAGGACAGGTGGGGATGGGAATCAATTGGAGGATGGGGATCCACTAGACACCAGGGAAACAAGAAATACTATTACAACATGGGTAACCAGGAGGAGGAGACCATTAGACTACCAGTGAAGGGACATATTATTGCAACATAGGCATTTGGGATGGTTGGGGAACACTAGACACCAGGGTGACAGGAAATATTATTGATATTCCGTGAGGAGGGACCACTAGACAACCAGTGAAATGGGAATTATTGAAACATGAACATTTGGGGGGAACCACTAGACTACTAGGGAAATGGGAAATATCATTGCAACATGGACATTCAGAACTGGCCCAGTGGCGCTGAGGTTGAGGCGCTGGATGCTACACCTACGCCACACTGGCGACCGGGTTTGGGAACAAGCCTGGGCTTCCGGGGTCGGCGGGGGGAGAGATTGAGCATCTGCAGGACTACTCTCTTCCGGGAGGGTTGGGGAGAAGGCCACCCTGAGCACCTCTGGTGGGGAGCCAGGGTGTCAGCGTGGTGGACGCAGCGGAAGCGCGAAGAGTTTGTGGCTCACGTTGCCTTGCTTGCCACACTCTGAGGGGACAAGAAAAGCTGGAAAAAGAGCCTCACACCCTTTGGTGAGATGACGGTGGCCCCAGGGTTCTGCCCCACATCCCAACGCACAAAGCATCATCTTCCAACCTGACGACCGATCAGGTAGGCACTTCACACTTAAGGAGTCACTGCCATGGAGGGCAGAATCAGCCCCGAGATGGTACCGGGGCTGAGCCTGCCTGGGGTCGCTTTGGGATCACGGAGAAGGAGGGTTCAGGCTGGGTGTAGGGCGGTTGTCGAGTGGGTACTCCTGAAGGATGCCCAAGAGTGTGTGAAGAAATAAAGTTAAAAAAAAAACAAAAAAACATGGACATTCATGGGGTTGGGGAGCACTAGACCACTAGGGAAGTGAGAAATATTATTCCAGCATTAGTGACTGGGCAAGGGGACAACTACAGGGACTTCTATTGCAATATGAACATTTGAGGGGAGCAACCATCACACCCAGTTAAAGGCAGGGTTTTGGCAGTGGTAATCTGTGCTGAGATGGTGGCTATTTAGTGCTGCTGAAACCTATCAATATACCACTGCACCCATGCATGAGGGATCCTTCATTTTGACCATTACTAACTTGAGCCAGACTCAAACCAATGACCTAGAAGTCAAAGGCTCCATAACCTGTTATCCGTCCACTGAAACATGGAAACAGAATGTTTCAGCAGAAAAGGACCGCTGACCCACCCCATCTGCCCAGATGTTTCGGCCTAATCTGCCTCTGCAGACCCTATCCAGTCTCCTGTGACCCTCCCACCTCCCTGCCTCTTTGTAATATACCCCATGTCTATTCCATGCACACATTTGAAGCCCCCTCCACAGTTTTACTTCCACCACTTCCACTGGCAGTTCGTTCCAGGCATCTACCACCCTTTCAGTGAAAAAATACCTCCTTACATCTCTCCTGAATCGATCAGTCAATCAATAAATCAGTCAATCTTTATTTAACCAGGTGAAACACCATTGAGAAGAACTCATTTGCAAGGTGGACCTGGGCAAAGTTTACTGCAACAAAACAGTTATATGTATACATAGACATGGCCAGCAGTGGAACAGATGCAGGCCTTCAAACATAATACAAAAGGTACAAATCAGTAAATAAGCAAGTAGAAGTCAGGCTGTATAGCACTCAGTAGACATCCAATCATGACCTATGTACAAATACATAATAAAACCTATATACAAGACAATGTACAAAATATACAATAAAAACCTGAATACAATATTTGTAATAGAAGCTGAAGGAGGAGGCTTAGACAGCAAGGTGGACAAGTAAATACAAAGTCACACATGCCCCACAATGTAGCAGTGGCAGCACAAGTAGCAGAGAGGAGTCCAGGGGTGGTGGAGAAAAGAGCTAACTTGGCAGAAAGACACGGGACAAGTAAAAGAAGGAGTGGAAGCCAAGGGAAGCCTTGGACAGGGCACAGACTAGAGACCATCAGCAGAAACAACTACAGACCTCCTTGAATGAACTAGTAAACAAGGTTTTGAAGGTGGTCAGCTTCACAGGGTTGCAAGTTTTAGGGTTTTTGTATATTGCTCCATAAAACAGGGAAGACATGACTTATTGCTGAACTACCATAACATGTTCTGACCTTGGGTATGTGAAATGAGATACAGGACAAACTTCTCAGAGGGTAGCTACCACCAATGCATATTGGCAGACAATCCACAGTCTGAACTTCTCCTCCAATTTATCACATGGCCCTGGTTCTGGTGCTCTGCCTCATTTGAAAGAGGCCCCTCTTTGCACCCTGTTCACCTCGTGAGCTACTTGTAGGTCTCTATTATGTCACCTCTCTCTTGCTTTCTCTCTTCCAGGGCGTATATATGGAGACCATGCTGAGCCATCCAGTCACCAAAAAATGTTGTTTTAATTTCAGCTCAGAATGTTTTATTTTACACAAAACTAATAGGAATACCCATATTTAGGGAATGGGAGTATGACAACAGAATTTAGAACCATGTCTTTCTCAATGCTTTGCTAGTTTTGCTGTGGAAAGGGAGCCTTCAGCCTTGTGGCAGGGGAGCCCAAGGCTTCTATTTTTCAGTACCACCAGATCTATCCGACTAGTTCCAATTCATCAGACCAGCCATAAACAAAGAAACCTGAAATGCAGCTTTGGCATATGCTGCAGCATATGTTATGTCCATTTGTTATTGGCTGTGCTGAAAAGTCCAGAAACTGTTTTCAGGCCAGTGATTAGGTACCTGAGCACTTCTGTCATGCTGTTGTCACAGCTACACTAGTGCTTCAGGCAGAGATGAAAGGGGATGTAATAAAGAGTCAGGAAGTGTGTTCATCTCCAGAGAATGCTAATTGTCCTTATAACTCTGTATGTCAGGCAGGATCTGCAACTCCCCACCCCTAGGGGCTCAGATACAGTCTGTTCTCCAAACCAGCTTGCAGATTGCAAAGTGTGAAGTTAACAGAGACACATAAGCATGAACTTCAATGGGAGACTCATTATCTACAGTAGATTCTATTGGCTTCTGTGCATCGTTTAATATTGCTGAAAGGTGAAGGGCAGTTTAGGGGCTCATATACCAAGAGAGTTACCAGCCTGTCAGCACAGCTGCAGGACAGCTGCTCATGATGCTGGGGACCCAGGTTTGAGAATGGACTCGGCAGTCCGAGGTGAGAGGAGTGGGGGGTATGGGTGAAAACTGGACTGCCAGACCAGACACAAAACAATAAAATATGGACTGGCTGGTCTGGTCGGACCAGTTGGTCTGTTTTTACTGTTTTGGTCCGTATGATCCCCTTTGTTTACTTTTTTGGTCCATCTGTTCTGGCTGGTCTAGATTTCATCTAGGGTGAGGGTATGGATTAAATACAGATCACCAGATTCAGATGGGACCAATACTGTCAAAGGTCTGGTCCGTGCAACTGTTCGAATTTCACCCATACCATTACTCTAGATGAAATCCAGACCAGCTGGAATGGATGGGCCAAAACAGTAAAAACTGACTGCCTGGTCTGGCTGGAACAGCGGACCACTAAGTTGCTCCCAGTCCATCTGGTCTTGTCAGACCAGTGAGTCTGTTTTAGTATTTTGAGTTTGCTCCAGCAGTCTGGGTGGGAGGTGGATTCAACATCCCAGTGGATTCTTGCTATCTCTGGGTGGGGTGGATGACTGAGACTCATGCACTTTTACTCCCTGTGGATTCCCAGGTGAAATGACAAGTCAGGCTCTACAGTGGGGTGTACGTGTGTGTGTGTGTGGTGTGCCCCACTGTGCATGCCCACTGCATGCTTCTCTGGGAGCATGTTGTACCATTGTCCTGGGAAGGGAGCCAAAAATGAAGGAATCACTGGCGCTGTAGGAGGAAATCAGTCCATTACATGCTCAACACCAGTGATGGAAGGCATTCTCCTCTGTGCAGGACTCAGTCACTAAAGAGACTTGGGGTACCCCAACAAATCCACCATGAGGAAGGTAAGCCATGGAAAATCTGTTAAGGTGATGGTAGGTCCTAGGGAGGCGAGTAATAAGTTGGGGGCCTGGCAAAATTCCACTATGCCGTGGCAACAGGGATGTCAGCGACCTCCCTACAGCAACACATGGTCACCGACATCCACAACACCGCCGATCTGGACCCCTCACCAGAAACCACACTAACACCTGTTCGGTGTAAATGTGGCAGGGCTGCGTCCCCCACTTCCCCATAGGGGACTGTGCCCCGCCCCTAGACTTATGGATTCCAACTCTGGGGTGGGAGCAGATGTTGGGGAGAGTGGCCAAACTCTGAAGTCAATCACTTGGTCATTGCTCTTGCAACCTGGTCGACCACAGCGGCTGTTGACGGTTGGTGTCACTATGAAAGCGTCGCTGTTACAACGGTATACAGCCTGGCAAATGGGAAGATAAGAAAAGGAGTATAAATAGAAAGTAAATTACATAAATAAATAATAAACAGATAAATGAATGAGCAAATAAATGAGAGTCTTTTGTATGCAGGAAATTCTGTTTGTATCAGCTTCATACATTCCACCAAATGCTTTGATTGCATTTGAATATCAGAGGCTCAAAGAAACTCTTCATTCATTTTAATATGAACTTAAAGGTAATGATAAGTGACAATATTATATTCCTGCACCATATAATCTCTTAGTGCCACTTAATGCTATCCTCTATTTTGATTAACTTTACCTTTTTGTTAAGGAGGGCTCAGTCACAACCCCCACAAATCAATCAATCAATCAATCAATCAGTCTGTCTGTCTGTCTATCTATCTATTTATTTATCTATCTATCTATCTATCCAGTGGCAGATGTCGGATTTTGCAGTGGGGGGTGCTGAAGTGGTATGTATACTTGATATGCAATTTAAAAAATTGTAATTCTTTGTGTTGTCTTCTATTATGTTTGTCATTACATTTTTGGCAGAAAATACAAGTGTAATCTACAGTTCTGAATGTATATTTTCTTACAAGCAATAAACCAGACTTTTTAACAAAGTAAAATGCAGCAGCACCAAACAAGTTACAATGGAGGGCTCAGCCGTCCCCTTCGCTGCCCCTAGATCCACCGCTGTATATAATCACAGCTTACATCAGCAGAAGTCACATTGTCTGATGTTCACCACACTAGCCATGTCCATATCAGGGCTCTCAGATGCAGGAGATACAAACAGGTGCAATTCAGGAAGGATCATATTGACAGACCATTAATAGGGACATGGCTAGTGTGGTGAATGTTACATCTGACTCATCGGGTTCAGTGGAATTGTTCTTCTCTGCTGCTGCTGCCAGCTGAACCCATTCTGCTCATACCTGGCTTCTTCTTCAGCCATGGGGGCCATCAGGTACTCTTTTCTTTCCTGCACCTGTCTGCAGCTTTAAATCCTCAGACTGCAACTCCATAACTGAGATATCTGCAAATGTTGTGTGCTCTCTATCACTATGGGATGTAGAGTCTAGCTCCATGCCATCAGCCTACGAAAGGCAGCAGCAGCAGGAGGGAGGCCAGCTTTCCTGCATGCTCACCATCTCCTCCTCCGCCCCAGGCATCAGTGTCCATTATCTTGGCCTGACAGACAGCAACTCTCCTACTGACAAGAGTAGGGGCATTTTTATTAATAATATCAAGCAAAAACTATATTACAGATATTTACAAAAAGTCACAAACTGCACTTCAGAAAGAAAGTGAATAAAAGAAAGAAATTGATCAATACAAAACTAAAAGGAAAATGCAGTGGGCCTACCCTGTTAGTGGTAATGCATTTCCTATGAGAATGGGGGAGATGTTTCCACAAATCAGTGTTTTAAAAATTTATAAAATATACAGTATCTAAAAAACTGATTGTGAGAGAATATGCTAACATACTAAAATGCCAGCAGAATAGGCCTAATGATCTCTCGAGTCTGTTCGATTTTCAGCACCTACACTGAGGGTCGATTTTGGTGTCTCCCCCCTTGGGTTATACTGTCCCCAGTCCCAGATGTTCCACCTGTACTGGGCCTGGTCAGTTTACTGTCCCCTGTTCCTGTCCTAACCCCATTTAAGCCCGTCCATAGTCTCCACCTCTACCAGCTCCCTGGGCAGTGCATTCCATGGTTGCACCACCCTTTCAGTGAAATAATATCTGCCCCTTCCAGCTTACACCCTTGACCTCTCGTTGCCCCACCCTCCTTCCTTTGGAGCACCTGACTGGGCCTCCTTTATTGATCCCTTTCGTGTACTTAAAAACCTCTATCATGTCCCCCGTCCTCCTCTCCTCCAGGGTGTAAATGTCAAGCTCCTTGAGCCTCTCCTCTAGGTCCTCTCCCCAGGCCCCAGATCATTTTGGTTGCCCTCCTTTGGACCCTCTCTAGAAGTGTAATGACCATTTTTAAATGTGGTCTCCAAAACTGCACACAATACTTGAGGTGTGGCCTAACCAAGCAGTTGTACAGTGGAAGGATCACTTTCGTCCTTCTGGAGGTAATCCCTGGTGATGCATCCCAGCATCCTATTTGCCCTTGCCGCTGCCCTCCTACAGGTCTCTGACATCTACCACTACCCCAGGTCCTCTCACCCTCTGTGACTTGAATCATGTCTTCTCCCAGGGTATATCCCTGACCTGAATTTCTGACTCCCAGGTGCAGAACCTTGCACTTCTCCACATTGAATTTTAGTTTCCATCTTCCGACCACCTTTCCAGAGCCTCCAGGTCCTCCTCTGAGGCCACCTCCTCCTCATCCACCACTGCACCCAGCTTTGAGTCATCTGCAAGAGACTCATCTCACTCCTGATGCCCCTCCTGATATCTGAGATGTAGGCATTGAACAGGAGTGGCCCAGCACTGACCCCTGGGAACCCCACTAGTAACCCACCTTGGGGATGAGGCTAACCCTCCAACCACCACCTTCTGAGTACGCCAGAGAGCCAGTTTCCAATTCTTCTTAACAACTGTCTCCTACCCCATTTCCTTCAGCTTAGCCAGCAGACCACTGTGGGGTACTGAATCAAATGCCTTGCTAAAGTCCAGAAAGAGGACGCCACTGGCCTATCCTGGTCCAGGGCCCTCGCCACCCAGTCATAGAGCTCAACAAGGTTTGTCTGGCAGGATCTTCCTGTGACAATGCCATGCTGCTTATCGTCCAGGTACCCAGTTTGCTCCAGTAACCCCTAGCCTTTCCTTGACAATACCTCCATCACCTTGCCAACCACCGATGTCAGGCTAATGGACCTGAAATTTCCCACCTCCTCTCTTGATCCCCTTGTGGATTGGCACAACAAGGCCACCCTCCAGTCTTGGGACACCCACCCAGTCCTCAGAGAGATGTTGAAAAGCTCCACTAGAGGGACTGCCAGGACATCTGACAGTTCCCTCAGCACCCTGGGATGTATCTCATCTGGCCCAGGTGCTTTCTCCATCAAAGGGACCTGAGGATTCCTTTACTCTCTCTACTGGGATTTCAGCCTCACGTCCTCCTCCTTTTCACCCTGCACTGTTGGTCCCCACCTGTCTGTGGTGGCCACTCCTTCCTCAGACCCATCAGAGCCCCTGGTCTCTACTGGTCCCATCCTTCCTCCGTTTACCCCTGCTCCCCTCGAAGACATAGCTCCTCCCCCACCCAGTAAAAACTGAGGCAAGTACTCATTTAGGACTTCTGCCTGTTCCCCCGCCTCCTGTGCCCAACCATCCCTATCCTTATCTTGCTGATCTGCCCCTTATTTTCCTTTTGTCCCCTATGTATCTAAAGAACCCTTGTCCCTCCCAGATCCCACTGGCCAAGGACTGCTCCTTTTTGCCTTAGCTGCTCTCACCACCCTGGTGACTTTGACTGTCAGCTCATATTCCTCCTGATCCCTTTCACTCCTTGAGCACTTGAAGCGCCTATAGGCCACCTTCTCTTCCCTCACCACCTCCTGTATCTCCTGGGTCCACCAGTAGGGTTTTCTGGCCTTACTGAACTTACGCCTTTCCTTTGCGTGAGGATCTGTAACCTCTTGTATTCCCTCTTAATGATCTCCCACCTGCTGTCAGCATCCATATCCGGCCTTATCCTGTCCAGATGATCTTATGGATCCTTCCCATCTCCTGAAGTCTGCACTCCAAAAGTTGGTTACTACTGTCCTTGTTCAGCTTTCCTCCTCCCCCAGGTCCAGGAAGAACCAGACTGTGGCGTGATCACTCCCTGCCAATGGGTCCCTCACCTCTAGACCCCTAATCTGATCACTGTCCGCCAGGACCACGCCCAGTGTCCGGCCTCCCTTGTTGGCTCACCCACCTGTTGTGTCAGCAATGCATCCTGAAGACATCCAGCAGCCTCTGCTCTTTGGCTACTGGTGATGTCATAGTCCCTGAGTCTGTTCCTGGCATGTTGAGGTCCCCCATTATCTTCTACCCTTCCTTTCCCAATCTACAGTGTCCTTGAGATTTGCCACCAAACTTTCTTCCAGGACCTCCGCCTGTGCTGGTGGTCTGTATACCACTCAACCTTTACTCTCTACCCCTGCATCAGCAAGATGACCCAAATAGCCTCCATTCCTCTGCCTCTCTACTCCAATACCCATGCCATTTCCTCATTAATTTTGTCAATAAGAATGAGAATCAGGGTGCTTTTCTGTTGGAATACCAGTTGGCACCTAGTTTGCCAAACATGTCATTTTAGGGTGTTATTATGAATCTCAAGGTGCCTGGGTGAAATTTGCCCCATTCCCCTGAAATCTCCATATGTTAAGATTCAAAATGTCACATTGCCAACACAATGGCTACCTCTTTCCAAAACTGATAAAAATACATGCCCTTTAAAATAGATGTTCCATAGTTTCACGAACCATGCTGCAGTCTGGTCTGAAACAATAATGCTCTGAAACTTTTTATGGTGATGGTTGTTACTAATGTTCATAGTTTCCATGGCAGCACATCTACAAAGTATTCCACATCTTCTGAGGTATTCAGGGATCCACCAACTGAGCAAGCAGCCATTTTCTTGTATCCCAGGGGACAACTGAAGATGGTGGGACTCTGGTGAAAATATTTATCCAAGATCAAATTCACTGACCTATGCAGCCAGTATAGTGTTATGCTTGTGTAACTGTGTTAGTTTTGGTTGTGGCCGTTCGACTCTCTATTCCAGAGGAATTACCACCCTGTAGGGTACAAAGCAAGGAACTCTCGGAGAGGTTCTGCCCCTAGAGGTGCTACGGGATGGTTCCCATGGCTAAAGGTACCATAGGAATCCCCTAAGGAGAGAGCACTGCCGCTGGAGGAGGAGGGGAGAATGGTGGGGCAAAGACAAAATGCTTCACAGTGAGGCTGAGAGGAACTGCTTATATAGCTCAGGAAGTGGGAGTGGCTGGCTGTTTGGCTACTGAATTACAGGCAAGCCTTTCAATTCACTGACCTACGCGCCAGCATAGTGTTATGCTTGTGTAACTGTGTTAGTTTTTGGTTGTGGCCATTCGCACTCTATTCCAGAGGAATTACCACCCTGTAGGGGTACAAAGCAAGGAACTCTCAGAGAGGGTTCTGCCTCTAGAGGTGCCACGGATGGTTCCCATGGCTAAAGGTACCTTAGGAATCCCTAAAAGAAATGTAGTATCATCCCCAAAGGAGGCAACATGATGTGCATGAGCAAGCAGTAACAGTGACGTAGAAGCAGTAACTGGAACATAGAGTATAGAAGAATAGTGATGGCTTTCATTGAGAGAGGGATCCTTAAGAAGAGAGGGAATGGCAGGACATCCTCCACCTCCATCCAACAACGGAACCTACCTAAGGAAACAACTATGCTAACTAAGTGTTATGACCTGAGGCAATGGAGGAGAGAAAAACCCTATGAGGAGGAAATCTGGGATCCAAGGCCTAGGTCGCCTTCCTCCAGGCTTGGGAAATGTATTTAGTGACGGCCCTGCAGCTGCAATTTGGAAAACCCTATTAAAGGGAGGTGGAAAATATTCCAATTTGGAGGAAGGCTCACTTAAACCTTCTAGCGGGAACGCCGTGGAAGGTTGCGAGAAAACTCTGCAACAACACGGCATCCAAGGTGCAGGAGGAGAGCAACAACTGCTGAGGCACTCACCTGGCTTACCCACCTTAAATCAAATCAGGTGAACCAGAGGCAGTTGTGGGGAGAATGCGTGAAGGTGCCTTGCTAGGGAACCCACTAAAGTCAATGGCCAACTGTTATAGTGGACCACTAGAGCCAAAGGAGATAGTCATAACCACCTTCACTGCTAGTCTTAAATTCTACACCAGGAGCTGCTGTTGCGTGAGCAGGCAGCTAAAGCCAAGCCCGGGCGAGGACATTCCCAGCTTTGGGCCAGGTGAGACGGATCCCACCCCAAGTTGGACACGCTTGATGATGGGACTAAATGCAGAGCGAGAGAGTCGGATGCAGGAACCTGCCAGATTAGAAATGGCTGGCATGCCCCTGAATTGATTGAGAGCTGTAAAGCTGGTGAGCTGAATGAGCACGGCGTGCTGAGATCGTAATGAGCATTGAGTGCTGAGACCTTGCAAGGTCGAATGCAGATTGAGAGCAGGAGAATCCCAGGCCGAAGCCGAGGGATGGCACTAGGCATGAAGCAATGGTTTTGCGTAAGCAAGGAGCAACAATTGCGTAAGCAAATGGACCGATAGGTCAGTAAGCAGAAGTAGTAATAGGTGGACTTACATAACAACTGTATAGCAAGTAAACAGCACTGAGTTAGGGCAAGCCAGCCAGACATGAATAGCCAAATCAAGGTAACAAACTCTGAGGATTTTCATGTATGTAAGACAGGATTTAGAACAAAATTAATTAACCACATAGGTCACGACCCGCCCAAACACTTCCCAGTCCCCACAGTAGGACAAGAAGGAAGCGATGAAAGGCTGGGAACCACATGCAGATATAAAAGCTAGTTTAATAGCTCAGCAGGAGCTTCAGCTAACCTCAGAGTAAACAAGGTAGAATAGGAATGAGTGTAAACAATGCAGCAGCAGGAAGCAAGTGGGCCTGTACAGCAGTAGTTAAATGAGTACAGTGAAAACACAGGCACTGGGTACAATAGTAATTAAAGTAAACAGGCAGCAGCAGTGGCTGAAGTTGTAGGTAACTGAAAGCAGTAGCATGAGCTCTGATGGGTTTGCAGCTGCAGTGCAGTAAATTGAGAGTTGTAACTGAAAGCAAGCAGATTGAGCTCTGTAGTAGCAGTATGCTAGGAGTTTTAAAATAAAAGACCCCCAAAAGAGGAAACCAAAACACAGCAAAACAGAAAACAGGAAGGCCCCCAAAAAAGAAACAAAACACAGGGAAGCATACACCGGAGGACAGATACAAAACCAGAAGCAGGAAAACAAACACTGAAGTCCAGCAGACACACAGAAACAGCAGGTGGGGGTTAGCCCCAGCCAGCTCAGAAGACAACCAACATAGCCTCCAGCTGCAAAGACAAAATGCTTCACAGTGAGGCTGAGAGGAACTGCTTATATAGCTCAGGAAGTGGCAGTGGCTGGCTGTTGGCTACTGAATTACAGGCAAGCCTTTCAATTATACAGTTGTTTTCTCATGTGGCATCATCATATATCATCTACACATACTGTAGGTTCCAGATTTTAACTTTTCAAAATTTCCCATAGATACAGTAGACAAGAGTAGAGGAGTTTTTATTTATATGTGTGTGTGTGTATTAATATATATACATATATATATATATATATATATATATATATACACACACACACAATGAAAACACAAAATAGAGAAATTATTTTGAAAAAAAAAGAACTCATCCAAAGCAAAATGTAAAACTATTACTTAGATATGCATACAAAGTTGGTGACTAATCAAAAATGGAACTGTCGCTAATTCAAACTAAAATGAATTGGAGAAAACAGAGGGAAAAACAGGTCAGTGTTCCACAGAAAGCTATAGGTAGTTAACATGATTTTTATCTCTTCTCTAAACCAGACAGTTTCTTTCCATAAATCTGCCAACTCCACGTGGTCTGGGAGAGAAGACTGCTTTCTCACAAACATCAAATTCAACTTTGTTTCGATATTATTTAGGAGGAGATGTAAAGGGACAGTTTTTTTGATGTAGTGCAAACTGACACCTGTTTTGTGAAATGTACCATTTACATACAGCAAGTATCAGTCTGAAGGTGCTTAATGGAATTTTCCTCAGGCCCTAGTATGAACCCATAGACTAAAATATCATAAAACATAGTCTGAAAGAGCGGTTTGTTCCATTTTATTGCCATTGTACTCCATACATTTCTAATGTTGCTACATTAAAAAAGAAATGTTCCATTGTTTCAGTAGTTGGGGACAGTCCAGATGCAAACAATACCTTTCAGTAATAGCCTTATGCTAAGGATTGTTTTGTATATGCAACTCCTCGTGACAACATAAATCTTCATGTATGTGAGGTTGTGTTATCTGGTCAAGTTAGCACTGATCTTGGATTCTGAGGGACATCTGAAGCAAGGGCTGCCCCAAAACATCTCTCTAGAATCAAAGTATAAAATTGTTTCTTCAGAAGACTAAAATGTCAGTTTGGAAACCTTCCGTGCCTTCTGTTTCCTAAAATGGTCTAACAGATATTGTGGGACATCCTCTGGGATCCTACGAAAGAACCTCTAGCAGCCCGCTTCCCATTGTCTTAAAAGGAAAGCACAGTGTAGTATAACAAGCATTTGTTAATGCCGAATGTTGCTTGCTTGTATGTGCTGTTTAGGTATTTGGAAGTGATAGTTCCATGCTTTCCTCCCAAGACATCCACTGTGTCTTTCCATGCAGTATTCACAGAAGAGTGGGAGGGGAAGGGCACACAGCAGTACAGCAGTTGCCAAGGGGTGAAGAGGTGGACAATAGTCCATTCAAAGGCAAAGAGTCTCTGCAGGAGCTCACTAAATTGAAGGTGGACAAAGTGATGGAACCAGATGGCATATGCCCAAGGATATTAAGAGAACAGCAGCCATGTTCACTGAGTCATTCAACACGAGTGAATTGGAGGAGGGCACATGTGGTCCCTCTACAGAAGTCTGGCAGCAGGGAGGAGGTGGGGAACAATAGGCCATTCAGCCTCACATCAGTAGTGGGAAGATCATGGAGACATTGCTTAAAGAAAGGATAGTGGGGCATCTTGAAGCCATCGGAGCCCAGGACCATAGACAACATGGATTCACAGTGGGGACATCATGTCAGACAAATCTGGTTGATTTGTTTGACTGGGTGACAAAGGAAGTCAATCAGGGTGGGGCAGTGGACAACGCACCTTGATTTCAGCAAAGCCTTTGACACCATCCCACATAGGAGGCTGATAAACTAGCTGGGTAGGCTGGGCATGGGGAAAGGGTGGTAAACTGGGTTAGAAACTGGCTAACAGACAGGAGGCAGAGAGTGTGGTAAATGTGGTGCAGTCTAGGAGAGGGGGTGACCAGTGGGGTGCTGCAGGGATCGGTCCTGGGGCCAGTCCTGTTCAATGTCATCATTAGTAACATTGCAGAATGTCTGAGAGAATTTTTCGCAAATTTTCAACACAGCCATTTTAAGACCTCTGCTCATGAACAGTGTCACTGTGATTTTCTTAATCTGTCCCAAACATTGATTACGCACACCAAATGCGCCATTGTGCGCTACATGGGTGGAAACATGTTTTAGGCGAGATGTGAAAAATGACAGCTGTACTGCTCATAAGGAGGTGGCAAATGTCAATGTTGAAAATCTGGAGTGAAAATATTGAAATTGCCTAACTTATTTAGCCATGAGGATCAGCAAGCAGCAACAAATGCTCCTAAAACAGTAATTTTGGGACTTTTTCACAAATTTTCAACATAGCCATTGTAAGACCTCTGCTCATGAACAGTGTCACTGTGATTTTCTTAATCTGTCCCAAACATTGATTGCACACTGACTGTCCATTGCGCTATGTGCATGGAAACACATTTTGGGTGACATGTGAAAAATAACAGCTGTACTGCTCATAAGGAGGTGTGGTAAAATGGCAATGTTGAAAATCTGAGGTAATAATATTAATAATTCATAGCTTACAAGCATGCGAGAACTGCGCAATGCACGCTCAGTAAAACAGTCATTTTAGGAATTTTTACCAAATTTTCAACATGGCCATTTTAGACCTCTGCTCATGAACAGTGTCACTGTGATTTTCTTAATGTGTCCATACATTGATTTCAAGACACCGACTGCGCCATTATGGCTTACATGCGGAAACACATTTTGGGTGAGATGTGAAAAATTACAGCTGTACTGCTCATAAGGAGGTGTGGTAAAATGGCAATGTTGAAAACCAGAGTGCAAATATTAAAATTTCAGCGAACTTATGAGCGTCGTAGAAATCTTCATAATGCACGCTCAGTAAACAGTCATTTTTAGAATTTTCACCAATTTGTAATATAGGCTTTTGACAGCCCACCTTATGAACACTGGCACTGTCATTTTGTTAATCAGTCCCAAAAGGTGATTTTGCAGTGACCACGAAATCACCCTTTGGGCCTGATTAACGCCATGACAGTGACAGAATTCATGAGGAGGGGTCCCAAAACCCCATGTTGAAAATTTGGTGTCAAAATTCCCAAAATGCCTGAGATATGCAGCAAAGTTGAAAAACCCTATCTATCTCATTATACAGCTACGGGCATTTCCTCAGTTCGCGGTTGGCTTTGAAGAGTTCAGACATGTTCCGGTCCACTGAAGATTGTCGCATGAGGTCCGGAGGTAAGTATGGGGTGAGGATGTGTGTGGGAGGCAGGGTGCGAGTGGGTGGGTGCAGGTTGTGGAGGGGGCCAGGAGAAGCTCCGAGGACAGTTATTGTTATTTATAGGTTTTTAATAAGACTACATGGGACGTTGCCACACTGGGGTGGGCTCCGCAGGCAGCTGGAAGGCTGTTGTGGGGCTGGAGCTGACGGGAATTGGGCATCCCGCCGACCATAACATCATTTTGCCATGTTGGGGTGGGCTCCAGCGTGGCACCTGGATGCTTTGGGGGCATGCCGACGGGGATTGGGCACCCCAGTCAGCCATAAAACATTTTGCCATGCTGGGGTGGGCTCTCAGCATGGCACCTGGATGCTTTGGGCGTGGAGCCGATGGGGATTGGGCACTCCATCGGCCGTGTTCACAGTGTGGGGGAGGAGGCATCAGCACGCAGTATGCGTGCGTGCATGTGTGTGTGTGTGTGTGTGTGTGTGTGTGGAGGGAGCTCTGCTCACTGAAGTGGAGCTCTCCTTCAACTGTACGACCACTGCATTTTCAACTGCTGTCATAGACAGCTGCAGCAGTGATTGGGGAACTGGGGCCGTGCCTGCAAACACACTGACTGCATTGGGAGACAGGTGCCACACCTCCAAAAACTTGGATGATGGCACTATGTTTCTTGCACATGCATGCAAGCAACATAAAAATGGAGTAGTGGAGTTTTCATGGTGTCATGGTCAACTTCACCCTGTCAATAAACTATATCAATAAGTAGGTCCATGACCCCCAAATAGGCACCTGGAAACAAGCTATCATAGCTTAGTGTGCCATTCTTGGTCAAAGTTACAAAACAAAACATTTTTTTGCAGCTGCCTCTGCCTTGCTTCCCTTGCCTTCACTGCTTACTTCTGTCTGTGTTTATGGTGTCCTGCAGAGAAACATAAATCTATTGGATGCTATGGGCTTGTGCCTAACAAACATGGGTCCAAAAGCAGCACACATTGCAACTTAATTTGTTTTTTCTGTACCACCCACCTGGAATAATTGATGGTTCCCTGGCTCAGATTACTCAGGGGCCTCAGTTCGGTTCATAGTGGTGGTCTGCAAACTTGTTAGTGTGCATATGCCAGCACCACTGGGGACAGGAGTTCTACGGAATGATTTAGCGGGGGTAGAAGGGTCTCGCCATGTTGGCTGGAGGATGAGGAAAACATTGGGGGAACTAATAATAAAATAAAGTATTGGCCACAGCCCCTTAATTCTGGGACCTATAGGAGAAAATCATTGGGGGTCATATTCCTCACAAATCTGAATATGTTCTGTATTATCATATATAATATTATAGTTATATCTCAATGGATTTGGAGTGACCACCTTCCCAAAACTGAGAGTTGTTTACTCCACTGCTGGGACCATGTTGTAAATAATGTATTGCCCCTAAATGAGGCTATTCCAGTGTAAACTTGCTTAAATAACTCATTCTATCCTATTGTCACTTAGAATGTTCAGGTACCTCTGCCTGCTGCTAGAACACCTGTGTTCCTGAAGAGGTTTTAGATATGTAGCATTCATACAAACACACTGTGCTTGAACTACATATTTTGAAAACATACATCCAATTTTTAAAATGTAAAAAGAAATGTTTTCAGGACAAAAAGTTTTGAAAATGAGTGAGGTTTGGTAATGTCTATTTAACTGGATTTAATTTTGTGTAAGGTTGTTTTCATATTTTAATAAATTTGATGATTTTATCTAAATATAATTATGCTTGGTTTACTTAGTCATGCAAAATATTAAATTTCTGTGAAACTGTTGGTTAAAATAGTTAAAATATACAACAAACATCTGTCATTGTCTAAATATATATTTATTGCAAGTTTTTAACCATTTTAGTCAGAAATCAATATCTGAATCTCTTATTACAGTTTATGCTTTTTGTTCCACTCCACTGGTTGGAATTTTGCAGTGTTTAATTCTTCTTACCCACTGATTTTAGTTTATAAATCTGATTATCATTTTTTTGTTTTTCCCCTAGTTTAGTAAGAACATATTTACACATTACCTTAGAAGGACATATCAGGAAGTGATGCAAGAAGGAAGTGCTTTGTGAGGTCAAGTGATGTAAATAGGAAGAACACTTCCAGTGTAGGTCAGTGAGCTGACACAGGAAATGGAGACATTTGTTAGTGCTGAGGTCTCTCATGATTAATTGCATATTTGCTGTAGTTAAAATGTATAATTTCATTGAAATAAACTATTTTATTTTATTTTTGTAATAAAATCCTATAATAAGTATAGGAAACTGTATTTTATTTATGCCATTTGCTTTATCATACTGTAAATGAAGCATGATGTTGCTCATGTAAAGGTTCAGTCTTTCAGTAAACATCATGTTACATAAATGTGTGTATTATTTAATTTCCTGGCATTGTTTATTTTTGGGAGGGTTGTATTATGGGATGGGTTAAGGTGAAGGAATAACTGTATGATGAAGCACTGTGTGTTAGTGGCGGGGGAGGTGTCTTGCATTCATAATACATGCTCAGATGCACTTCATATGTTCTGGGGAAATGAGAGGGGCTGTATGCATGTAATAATGGTGCTAACAGACAATCAGAGATACATTATGGGTATACGATAGGATGATGAAATTGCTGAAAAGGCACTGGTAATTTGGGGTATACTGTGTCATGGGGAAGGGATGGGTGTGCCTGTACCAAGGAATGATGCTCATAGGCACTGCAGTCATTTTGTGTCATGAATTTGCACCCATCCTTGGGGTATACTCAGTTGTAGAGAAGCAGGTGGGCTGCCTGCACCTGGTAATGGTGTTCATATGCCATGCAGAGACATTGTGGGTACACATACAGGGCGATGACATGGGCACCTGTAAAGGTTAGTACTATGTGGTGTCACACAGTTTGCCTGTACACATGTGATATGCTACAGCATTCAGTATGGCACACTGTGGGTGGGGGAAGGCGTGTGGGTATGCCTGCACCATGGAGTGATGCTCATTGGTGCACATGTGTACTATGTGCTGTGTTTCATTTGAATGGACTGCATAAGTCATACACTGGCACTGATCACATCACAGTGCATCAAAGGTAAGGGCTGGTCTGAAGCATTATGAGCACAAGGGACTAAACAAGTGGTTGTGGAGCGATTCAAACTTGAATAGAACATTACAGTGCATCTGAGGGTAGTGTTGGAATGAATCTTGATGTGCACAATGGACTACACCATGGTGACTGAGGAGGAATCCATATCAGTAATGCACATCACAGAGTGTCAGAGATAAAGGTTGGACTGAAGACTGATGAACAGATGGACTAAATCAGTGACTTCAGGGATTTCAACCTGAACAGCATTTTACAGTGCAGTAGAGGTTGGGGCTGGACTGATGTCATATGAATTGATGGACTACACCAGTGGATGTGGAGGGTTTTGAACATGAAATGCACTTCACAGTGCATTATGGGATTGGTCTGACTGATGCATGGTAAGTCGATGGACAACACCATCAGCTGAGGAGGGATCTGAACCTGAAATGCACTTCACTGTTCACTACAGTTTGGGGCCCGACTGATGCATGGTAAGGAGCCAAACCTTACAAGTGGCTGTGGAGCGATTTAATCTGAAGAACACTTCACAGTGCATCAGAGGTTGAGTCTGGACTGACGTCATACAAGTCGATGGACAACACCAGTGACTGTGGAGGGATTCAAAACTGATTTGGCCTTTACAGTGCATCAAAGACTAGGGCTGGACTGATGCCAGATAAGTTGAAGGCAACACCATTATTTTTCATTTTAAGCGATCAGCTACTGCGTATTAGGGAAAAACTCCAAGTGCACAGCATGAGACAGACATGCTACTGACCCTAACCCACTTACCATCCATAACGAGGAGCAACATGCCACATAGATTTTAACATAGCCATAATCCAACATAAACTCTTTAAAAAGTAACATAAAGGCGCTTGAATTATGTGACCTCATCTAGCACATGCACAAGAAACACTCTCTCCCATCAGGAATGCCAGCCGGATCCATAAGAAGTGATCACACAGGATGACCAGAAATTATCCCAAAATGAACAAAGTGACAACTATGAAAACTTTTATCATAAATAAAAAAAAAACAAATAAAGTAAATACAGATTACAAATCGAGGTTTTGGCACCAAAATGAAGTGAGTATTTTAGGATAAGAGCTGCACCTCCATCTTGAAACTAAGTTTCCAGTCACCATGCTCTTCCTGCACCAGTGTGCTCTGACTGGTTAATGGAAATAGTGACATGTACAATAATCATAGAGCAAGCATGGCTACAGTGAGAATCAATATGACCAAATGGTGACGCACTACAGAGCTTAGGGAGGGAAAAGTGAGGGCTGCGACCCCTAACTGAAATATAAAAAAAAAAAAAAAATCACTGCACACTCCAGAGCCCAGAGAGCAACTTTCTCTCCAGTGATGGTTGTAAAAATACGAGTCTTTACTTGAATGCTAAATAGGGATTTAGTCTAACATTTCAGGCACAAACATTGAATAGAATAGTGAAGGCACAACAAAAATATCTCTGCAGGTTCCTGATGCTTTGATGACTAAAGGCTTCATCAGGGATGATGCCTGCATCTAAGACAATCCCTTTATACCAATTAAATTCAGAATTGATGATGCAGAAAATCCGACCAATCACAGAGCTCAATTTTTAAATACAGAAATATTCAGCTTACTTAGTGGTATAAATGGACTAATAGTTATAACAATCATGATATCACTGACAACATGTTATTGTAGAAAAATACCCCAAAAGACATAAAAATACACCAAAAGTGGTGACAGCCAATCGGATTGCTCTAATAAAAAACACATAAGTTATAAAATTAATTATAGTGTCAACTGATCAGCTTGACATGTTACACTAAAACAAGATGATTTGTTGTTACAAGACAAACTAATGGCAGAATGAAATAATACGTTTTTCACAGCACATGCAAAAATAGTAAATGTATTTATTTATGTATTAAGGCTTGTTTTCTCAAAATAGCCAATGGGAATGCATATTATATTAGGTAAAATCAGTAAGGATACGATGTCCCCTATTAGCTGGTACAACTCAATTCATCAAATGTAAACAAATGCTCGAGCTGCATCAAGAGAAAGACATGGATGCCAATTAGCGTCATCAGGCACTACAGCACATGATTTAGGACGCCATATGGTCCATCAGGAAAAGACGTATGTTTTTATGATGCCATATGGTGTCATCAGGAAGGAATGAGATAAATAAATATGTTTGCCAAGCACGACAGTAAGGCTTCAATTTGTAAAGCAAACACATTAATTTTGTTGAAAAGAGTAACAGGATGGAAGTTGCCTGAGGGGACTGAAGGTAATAATTGGTTCATCTGTTACCCTAATGCAGACTATAAAATATTTATCAGCCCTCACATAAATGTACAATGAGGGAAAGGGCTGCAGTTTCGATTCTGCCCACCTCCTCAAGGGTTGACACAATCTGTCCTGCATGAGGACCTTCTCATACATTTAAAAGCTGAATGGCCTTCTTTCCATCTGATGATACTGTAAAGTAACTCCCTGGGGTGCCAAAGTAGCGGCTGCTAGAGAGAGTTTATACATTAACCCAACTCAAACAGTCCCCTCGCCTAAATTGGACTTTATCCCTCATGGCAATGTCATCTTGAGCAGATCTCATTTGTTATGGAATGAGGTGTGATGGCACAGTCACCATTTGTTTCCAGCACCATTGACAGATTATTATGGTCTGTAAAGCCTTAACTGCAATAAGGAGGGTAACTTTTTTTTCACTCTTCAGGCCCCTCTTCATGAACCCCTTACCCATTCAGTTTTCTGATCCATCATCCCCCCACCCTTCTAAGCTGTCCCATGACTTACTCCACACAGCGGGGTCCATGGGAAAACAAACTCTAAGCCCCTCAGAGAACTTCACTTTTGGTGCCTGTTGTAGTGACCAGTTAAAGAAGGATCTCACACATTTGCAGACATTGACAATTATTACTAAAGATGTTTTTTAAATTATTATTCTGTTTATGAGGCAGGCCCCCTTCCAGGATGGGCTTACTTTTGCTCCCCTACCCCATACACTGCTCTGACCAGGAGGATTATGTTAGGGAGAGGAGATAAGACTGCCAGAAAGGGTGCCAAGTAGTGTTAGTTGTAGTAGTTTCATTGATGTAGATACCCAGCCACTGGGAAACAGGTGAGACCACCACAACTCATTCACATAGGACACCAAATGGTAATCAGATGAAAATGGCTTTATCCATTAATGATTTAGGCTGGATATGAACCAGTGGCTGAGAGGCGAAAGTCCCTTAACCCACTACTGATCCACTGAGTCATCCAGTTTCCTCTATGAAATAGGACTTTACAACCAATCCAGTGGCATGGAGGGCTAGATGGAGTGTCTTACCTCCTACCATACCGCTGATCTGGGTTCAGAAATGGACGAGGTCACTCAGGGACTGGCCAGGGAGGGAGGATTGAGCATCTGCAGGACTGTTCTCCCGCAGGGAGAGGGGTTCTGTGGTTCGCTGCTTCACTGCCCACCTGGAGGAATCCAGATGATAGCACAGATGAGTCACACTGTAGGTGGAGGGACCCCATGTATATAACACCAGGGCATCTCCGTGGAGGGGAGCTCACACATTGTGCTCATTGCATGTTCATGAGCCGGGGAGAAAAAGAAGGAATGGAGGATGGGCTCTCATGAACCCTGCCTGCCTCATTACAGCCCACTCCGGTCTGGGACTAAACTGGATATATATCTCTGAGAGGGAGGACAGCCCTCCTGGCCTCCCATGGGGAATGGGGATCCTTGGGGTGAAATGCCCTGACCCAGAAGGAAGTAAGAGATGGCTGTGGTGAGCAGAGACAGGGCTGAGAAGCTGCCCATTCTGCCAAGAGGATAAAATCTGTATTAAAAAAGAAAGAAATAGGATTTTATACCATATGCAGAAATCAGCCTAGGATTTTGCTGATCTAGTACTCAGTGCTCAGGCTTCACAAGTGATACTGCTTGCAATAACACATGTTTTGAAGCTCTGGGAGGTCAAGTGACTTGCTCAGGGTCACATATTGATCCAGTAGCTGTATGCAGTGGGGATTCCAAAATGGGATCTATTATTTCACTGTTCAGTGCTCAAACCACTAGATCACGCTACCTTTTTTCAATAACTGAAACCTTAATCGATTTTTCAAGAAATATAATAATCACAACTTGAAATGTAAAACAAAGAAAAAGTCAAGAGGCAAGTTCTACCACATCAGAACAGTATGAACAGGCTCAGATTTACAGGAAACTATGAACAGCATAGTATTTGTACATACCAGTGATGGCTCACACTGTCTTATATTTTCTTGCTGCCTGAGCACTATAACCTTCTGGAGAGCAAAATGTCCTGGGGAAAACCATGCCACTGTTCCTTCAGATTGCACTGTCCAGAAATACAACTCAAGGCCACTAGCACCTGCTGCCCTGCTCCCCATGTCTGGGTAACACTGACATTTTGAATCTCACTCTGGGACATTTCATGTCCTGTAAACATCTAGGGATATTTATTTATTTATTTATTTTTGTTGACCGGGTAAGGTGCACTAGCCATAGCAATGACTATTTTCAGGCACGACTCGGGAAATTACAGAAACAAAACATTTTGAAACAATGACAGTACAATCATATAAACAGTAGGTGCTTAGAAAATAGTAATATGGTGCAGGTAGTGAACAAATAGATACAACTGATTCTGCAGAACTATATAACATAGAAATATGGGAGAGCAACAGTAAAAATCTTTAGGCAACATTTAGGTAGCAGTCTAGTCAGCTAAACAAAGCAAAAGTGCCATCTTGATAGTCAAGGAAGATGGAATACAATAGAAACAGGAGTATTTAGGGGGTAGGAGGTAGTACAAGGAGGTGGGATAGGATAGGATGGGAAAAATTGAGGTGCGGTAAAGGGTTATGGCTAGATGTAACTAAAATTACATTATGGCAAGATAAGATATGTATACCATTTTTCAGTTCCATTCTAGGTACCAAGATTTGGAAATCTTGGAACAGAGAAAAATAAGGCAGAGGAATTATATTCATCCATGCAATGTCTGTTGTGGAGGTTGGCAGAGGGAGAAGACAGGTATCTGGTAAATTCTGCCCTCATTAGTTCAAAAGTTTAACTGACCTCCAGACTTGACCTAGTGTCCTAGCTAAACTCCTCAGTATTTTTTTCCCATGAAGCGTTTTCTGCCCTCCTGCCACCACTCAGGGATATACCCTATATTCAGGGATGCATCCTATTCAGGCATTTCAGCCATCATTCAGGTGGCATTTTGTTTCCCCGGTTTTCTCCTTTCTCCCATGGTGTGGCCAGAGGGTTTGTCGGCCTCACATGCACATAGTGCCCCTGCAATGAGAGCAAGCTCCCTGGCCCAGTTGCAGGGGCACCGTGGCATTGGAACCCATTGCCACTTCTCACTGACTAAAGCATGGTGCTGCATGGCAGCTGTCTCAGTCTGGCTTGCCTTCTGATGTGGCAGCCTGAACTCGCTCCTGAACTTGGGTCATCGGTGAGGCAGTGCAGTGAGCTGTCCCTGGGCCATCAGGGCAGCTAAACTCCTCAGTATTTAATTCATTTATTGCCCCACATTAGAAGGTGCTGCTATGCACCCACAGCCTGATATAGTATTTGTTGCCCAAACACATAGCTTCTGTTTTATGTTTATTATTAGATACTTTTATTGATTATCATTTTGTTCTCCCTAATTTTTCATCCTTTCCCTGTCTCCACCCACTTCCAGTCTCAAATTCTTTATAATGACTGTGTGTCAACATATCCCCAAGTTGGCACCCTTAGAAAATGAAACCTAGGTTTTAAACCCAGATGTTTTACTAACCCTGGGTCACTAGCTAGCATGTTTCAATGTTTATTACCGCTTCAGTTTTGGGGGCGGTTATTATACTCAATAATAGAGGTATTTATTACTTTATAGTTTACTCTGATTATTGTGTGTATAATAATAATACTTTCGACAGGGTATTGGGCGGTATTGGGGAATATGGGACTGCCAGGGGCATAAAGAGGGCCTGATGTCGCAGGCGGAGGGCCTTATAGTCCCTGGAAGGTCCGGTGTCCCTAATACTGGTCACCCTGGTGGCATTATTGCACTTAGAAAATGGCACTGTAAGAAAAAGAAAGATTACTGAAATATTGTTGATAATTAGTTTGAAATAACTTTTGCAATAAAATAGTTCCTCCACCTGGATTAGAATGATGTTTTTTTTTTGAGCTATGGACTTCTGTCCTGTTTGAGCATTTGCAGACTTTGGAGTTGTCATGGTAATTCCACCCCCACACTGGTTTAAGTTTGAATTCGATTTTTATTTACAGTTCTTTTATTTACTCATTCGATTAATCTTTTTTAGATTTATTGCTTCTGGGTCCATGTTGTGGTATCGGATGCACTGTGGAGCTACTGTAATAGAAGGAGGTTGATCGTGGGGGAGTAAGATATAAAATAATCGTGTAAAAAAAAGTACATTTTATATTTCACATTTTTCTTTGCAGTACTAACCAGGATCGCAGTTTTGCATGATCGAAGAGTGGTTGCTGCCATTTTTGTGGAGGCAGAAAAGAATGAAGTAAACTGTCAAGAACAGGTCAATTTTGTAAGCGTCTGAGGAGCGGGTAATTTTAAATTTAAAGATTGTGGACTATGGAACGAGGAACAGTGGTGCCAGTTACTCAACTTGTGCCCTTTAGAGATGTGGACTGTTGTCGGCTTCACTGTGCAGCTTGCATTCCGTGGAGGTGCAGATGGTTGTCATTTAGTGTGTTCACTGTGGCTGAAAAGCATTTAATTGTTTCTATTTTAAAACTTGTTTACTGTTAACTGATGTTCTGTTTGTATGGGATGTTGTGAGACAGGACTTGTGTGTCTTGATTGGGGAGGGATGCATTGCTTAGTCAGCCAAGTCACCGTAACCGAGAGAAAAAATGACAGCTGGTCTCTCTGAAAATTTGGAGTACCCAGTGATATATCAAGTAATGGGCATCCCGAATTGGCACTTGTTTCATACAGGACTCTATTGAAAATACCCACCTGCCACTGCTGTTGCTGTCTTAGCCAATCAGAATGCTAGGATTTACCTGCTCATTTTCCAAAATTGTATATTCATGCATTTACCACTTTACAATTTTGCTCTGAGATAATTTTTTTCCATATTGATTTTTATGCTCTAGGAGATCATCAGTGGGGTGCCACAAGGATTGGTCCAGGTTCCAGTCCTTTTCACTATGTTCATCAGTGACATGGGATAAGGAATACAGAGCAAGATATATCTCTTCACAGATGACACTAAGCTCTATGGCAGGGTAGACAGCGAGGGGTATTATGGAGATGCAATAAGACTTGCAAAGGCTAGAGAGGTGATCAAAGTTTTAGCAGTTGAAATTCAATAACAAAAAGTGCAAGGCGATGGATATAGGGAATACTACCTCTCTCAAGATCACTGGTGAGGCTCCACCTGGGGTACTGAGCCCAGTTCTGAAGTCTTCACCTAAGGAAATGTAAGAACAGGCTGGAGACAATGCAGTGTAGGGTGACCAAAATGATTTATGGTCAATAAGGTAGATCTTACGAGGATCAGCTCAAGGCACTGAACATGTAGTTGCTGAAGTCTAGCCAAGAGAGCAGAGATATGATAGATACCTTCAAGTTCCTAAAAGGAATGAACAATTTTACTCTGAGATTATTGTGCATGATTGCATATTTTTCCATGCATTTCCACTTTATAATTTTTCTCTGTGTTTATTGCATATGATTGTATATTTCTCCATGCCCGTAACACCTTATAATTTTACTGTGATTACTGTTTATGATTGTTTGTTTCTCTATGCATTTACCACTTTACAGTTTTACTCTGAGATGATTACGCATTCCTGTATATTTCTCCTGCATTTACCACTTTAAACGTTACTCTGTGATTATTGTTTATGATTGTCTATTTCTCCATGCACTTACTACTTTGTGGGGTGGGATATTTAGACTTCACCGGGCAGGGTACAAGCCTGGGCGCAGCGCAACTAGGCTGCACCAGGGCATGGACCATGTGATATTCAAGGTGCTGTGCCATGGCTCAGCACCCGTTGAATATGGCACTGAGGCACATGCACTGCACATGGCGCAGTGGCACTGCGCCAGCTCAAGTGACAGGAGGGGCGCGGAGATGCGCCAGTGCAAGTGCAATTAAGCCAGGTGCATCAACCATGATTTTCAGCACTGGGCATGCAAATGAAGACCATTAGGCTGCAAAGGCACAAATGGGCCATTTGCATGTCATTATGGCCCCATTTGCCTGCGGTGCACCGGAGCCCCAGCGACTTGTGCCTGGTACCCTGCCAGGCTGCAGCCACTCAGGGACCAACGCCTCTGCAGTCCCTTGGCAGACCCCTCACCCGTATGCCCTCATCGTAGCATCTGTCCAAAATATCCCTAGTGGTCCAGTGGACCACTCTCATTGTCCATCACAGGCATCTGTGTAAAATATCCTGGTGGTCCAGTGGACCTCTCTCCATTGCCCAATCACGGGCATCTGTTCAAAATATCCCTGGTGGTCCAGTGGACCACTCTCCAATGCCCAATCACAGATAAATGTTCAGAATATCCCTGGTGGTCCAGTGGAACCCCCAGTGCCTGATCATGGGTGGAAATAGCAATCGCTATCCTGGTGGTCCAGTGGTACCCTCTCCCACCCACCCACCCACCGAAGTCTCCTGCCACCCAGCACCCCACCCAGTCAGCGGCAGGCGCGCACCCTATCCGATGCTGCCAGCCGCCTGTTGATCGACTGCATAGTACTGTTTAGCCTTAGTGGTTCATTGTGGGCTAATGGAGCTATAGCGATGCTAGCCATTATTAGGCTCGATATGTGAATGAACCGCTCATCTCACATATCAGGCCTGTGTAGACAGTATATTTGCACGCCCATTGGCCCATGCAGTGGACCACCAGGCGCACAGATAGTACTGTATGCTGTCAGTCAGTGGGTGGCTGGGCAGCATGCCAGCAGGTGCTGCTCCCGCCGCTGACTGGGGGTGCTGTATGGGGACCCCAGTGGGTGGTGGGAGGGGGTACCACTGACCATCAGGATTGCGATTGCTATTTCCACCAGTGATCAGGTTCTGGGAGGGGTTCACTGACCACCAGGGAGGTTCTGAACATCTGCCCATGATCGGTCATTGGAGAGCTGTCCACTGACCACCCAGATATATTGAACATGCCCGTGACTGAGCGATGGTGAGCAGTCCACTGGACCACCAGGGTTGTCATTTACTTACGCCCGTGATTGGGCAATGGGGGTACAATGCTCCCAGGGCAGGGAGCTTGAGGACAGTGTTCTGGCGGGTGGGGAGGCCACCCACGGCTGGCGGCTGCTGTGTTAAACATAGAAACATAGAATTTGTCGGCAGATAAGGACCGCTTGGCCCACCCAGTCTGCCCATTTCCTGCCTAACATAGAACATAGAAACATAGAAGTTGACGGCAGATAAGGACCGCAAGGCCCATCCAGTCTGCCCATTTCTTTTCTACCTTATAAATGTCCATCGGCCTTTGCCTGTCAGTGACCTATCTATTCACAGTCATTTGTATTGCTCCCTTATGCCTATCCCATACCTGTTTGAAGCCCTGCACTGTATTCATAGCCACCACTTCTTGTGGTGTTCATTCCATGCATCCACCACCTTTTCTGTGAAAAAGAATTTCTCACATTCCCCTTAATCGGCCTCCCTCTAATCTCATGCTGTGTCCTCTTGTCCTGCTATTTTCTTATATTTAAACATGTTAGACTCTTTCACCTTGTTTATGCCCTTAAGGTGTTTGAATGCCTCGATCATATCACCTCTCCCTCCTTTGCTCAAGGGTATACATATTGAGCTCCGTTAATCTGTCCTTATATGTCTTCTGATGCAGTCCCTGCACCATTTTGTTGCCCTTCTCTGGACTGCCTCAATTTGGTTAATGTCCTTGTGAAGGTGTGGCTCCAATACTGCACGCAGTACTCAGATGGGGCCTAACCAATGTCTTGTACAGAGGGATTATTACCTCTTACGACTTGTAATACCCTACTAATACACCCTAACACCCCCTAGCCTTACCTACTGCTTTAGAGGTCTGCTTGGATGATTTTAGGTCATCAGTGATGATGATGCCCAAGTCTCTTTCTTCCTTTGTGACTGCTAGCAACTCCTCCCAGCCTATAAGTGGCTTCAGGGTTTCTCTTCCCTATGTGCATGATTTTGCACTTCTTTGCATTAAATCCCAGTTGCCACTCTTCTGACCATTCTGCTAGTTTATCCAGATCTCTTCTCATTCTGCCCACCCCATCTGGCTCATCTACTCTGTTGCAGATCTTGGTGTCATCTGCAAACAGACAAGCCTTTACCTCTAGTCCATCTGCAAGGTCACTAATGAAGATGTTGAATAGGACTGGCCCCAGGACTGATCCCTGAGGTACCCCTTGTGACTTGCATCTCTTCTGACTGTATACCATTTACCACCACTCTGTTTTCTGCCAGTCAACCAGTTTGCCACCCAGTTGACCAACTTCTGACCCACCCGAGCCTACCCAGCTTATTAATCAATCTTCTATGTGGAACAGTGTCAAAAGCTTTGCTGAAGTCAAGGTAGGTGACATCAACTGCTCCCCTTGGTCCACCACTCTGGTTACCCAGTCAAAGAAATCTATGAGATTAGTTTGACAGGACCTTCCTTTGTAAACCCATGCTGTCTTGGATCCTGTCCCTATGGATTCCAGGTGTTGCACTATCCTTTCCTTAAGGAGTGCTCCATAATCTTGCCCACTACTGAGGTAAGACTGACCGGTCTGTAGTTCCCCGCCTCCCTGCTACCACTCTTGTGGAGCGGGATCACATGAGCCCTTCTCCAGTCTTCTGGGACCTCTCCTGTGCTCAGAGACTCACTAAACAATTCTGCTAATGGCTCTGCTAGTTCCTCCTTAGCTCCTTAGTACCCTGGGAGGTATGCCATCAGGTCCCATTGCCTTATCCACTCTGGAGCTTAGCAAGCTCTTGTAGGACCTTTCTTTTGTGAAGGAGTAGTGCTCACCTCCCTCCCCTGTGTCCATGATGCTGAGCTGTGGGCCCTGCCCTACCTTCTCTTCAGTAAATACTGAGCAAAAGTATCTATTTAGGATAGATGCCTTTACAGGGTCCTCCTCCTCACATGCTCCCTTTTCTCCATTAAGCTTAGCAATACCCCTCTGGACTTTCTCCTTTCACTAATGTATCTATAGAAAGTCTTGTCACCTCTTTACTGTTCGTGCTAGTGTTTCCCAGTTTGGGACTTTGCCTGCCTCTACCTGCTTCCTTAGGGCAGTTTGGTATGCCTCCCTATCTTCATCCCGCTGTGTTCCTTATATTTCCTGAAGGCCAGCCTTTTGGCTCTGACCTTTTCTGCTACTGTATTTGAGAACCAAAGTGGTTTCCTTCTTTTGCACTTCCTTTTCTGTCTAACACAATGGGATGTTGCTTCAAGTATTGCATCCTTAATGCTTGCCCACTTTGCCTGTACCCCTCACCTGTGTTTCTTTTGCCAGGGCTAGCTTAACTCTGTTGGCCATCTTATCAAAGTCAGCTCCTCTGAAGTCCCATATTTTGCCTTGGAATGGGATGATTTAGATGTAGTAGCCAAATTGAACCATACCATGTGATGGTCACTGGCCCCAGGTGACCTTCTACCTGGAGATCTGTGATCCCTTCTTTGTTAGTCAGTACTAGATCTAGGATAGCCCTGTCTCTTGTGGGTTGCTGTACCAGTTGTTTGAGGCCTCCCCTGCAGGGAATCCACTATGAGTCTAGTTCTGGCAGATGTTCCTGCTGGTATTGACCAATCTGTAACTGGCATGTTGAAGTCTCCCATTATCAGAACCTCCCTTTAGCTGTCATGTTTTGTATATCTTCTAACAGTAATGTGTCTATGTCCTCCTCTGGTCTGGGGCCTGTAGACAACCCAGTTCTTATGGCTGTCCCATTTCCTGTTTCCAGGGTGACCCACAGTTCTTCTGGCTCCTTATGTGTATTCTGAATTTCTGTAGCTTTGATATTTTCATTAACATACAGAGGCCCTCCTCCCCTTTTGCACCTCGGTCTCTTCTGAACAATGCATAGCCAGGTACTGAAGTCTCCAAGGTGGTTACTGGTAAACCACGTCTCACTAATTGCTACTATGTCCAGTTTAGCCTCTGACATTTGCCTGCAGGTCTGGGATCTTATTTCCCAGGCTGTGAGCATTGTGTACATGATTTTCCATTGGCCAGATTTTGGTGTGTTAGTTGTTGGGTGAAGTTTGGCATTACCCTGTGCATCGTGTGGGGAGACAAACCTTTTTCTTACCTGGTGATGCAAATGAACGGCAAACACGCTGAATTCTGTTTGACCACTAGTTGAGGGAGGGTGTTCTTCCCATTCGATGTATGGGGTGCTGCACCCTCTCCCATTTGCTAGTTTAAATATTCTGCAAAGACGCCAAACTTCTGCCCCAATGCACTGACTCCTCTTTAGTCAGATGCAGTCCATCAAATTTAAAGAACTTTCGCTCCCAGAACTGTTGCCAGTTCCTACAAATCTGTGTCCTTTTCCTGGCACCAGTCCTTGAGCCACGTGATTAGCTCCCCTATCTCCCTTCTCTGACCTTCTGTCCATCTGCTCCCCTCTCCCAGACTGGCAGGATCTCAGAGAAGGAGATGCTGGACGAAATAGATGATAGTTGTCACCCAGCCTAGTCAGGTGTTCCTTGGTCTCCACAACTGACTGGCTGGCGAGATCGATTAGTCCCTATATGTACTAGGACATCAATGTTTTCTCCTGCTTTGTGAACAATTTTAGTAATGCGGTCAGTGTCTCTCCATGCTGATGTACCTGGGAGACATCTGACCACCACCCCTGGCTGGAGATGGGTATCAACTCCCGAATCATGGAGTCTCCTATGATCAGAAGTTTTTGGATTTCCTTTGTGCTTGTTTAGTTTTGGTTCCTGATTTGGGTGAGTTTTGTTGTGCTAGCTCCTGTGCCGCAGTGTCCTGCTCTGCAGTGTCTTCTGCCTCTTTATTTGATTTCAGAGATAGAGGCAGATACCTGTTTGTAGTGTTTATATGGTTTTGGAGGCAATGTGATGGAGAGCAGAGAGTGATGGGGCACCTGATTTGCTCCTCCTAACCACCTGCCAACCTCCTGGACCAACTACCCTCTGCGGTTGAGGTTTTTCTGTTGGATGCTGGGAAATGGCGGGTGGTTCTTATAATGTATTTCCTCTTCAATATGAAATTTGAGGCATGCAATCTCTGCCCATGCTGCCCGGAGCTGAGCCCTAAGATCTCCAAAGGCCCAGCATGTAGGACAGTGTCCTAAATCCTGTAAGACTGTCCTTCTGAAAATTGTTCCACAGTACCTGCAGTTAATGAAATCCATTCCAAATAAGTTGCTGGGTTTGTAACCTAGTCAGAGTAATTAGAAAAAAAAGGAAAACAAATGCAAGTAATTTTTAATTGTGCTTTGTTTAACTTGTTATAACAAGTTAAATTACTAGTGCCCTGTAAATGAGATCACCTTGTGGAGGCCCCACTGATCCGCCTTCCTGCTCTGCCACAGGAAATGTCACAACTGTGGTACCCTATAAAAGGAGTGTAGCGTGGGTGGTTGGGATGGGGTGGGTGGCTGGGCCCTTCCCTGCCTAAAAGAAGAACCACAGATGAAAGAACAAGGAGGTAAGAGCAGAAACAATCAGTCAACAACAAATGCAGTAACCCTGAAGCTTATCCTAATGTTAGATAAAACTGTAAAACCTGTAAAGCGCCACCTGTAATAATTTCAGAGAAGATATACCCTGTAAAAACACTTTGCTCAGAGAAAAATAAAGCAGTAACAGAAGATATACCTTGCAAAAAGTCTTAGAAGGAAAGAGCTCAGGTGAAGCTAGGTGCCTTGGCCAGCAAACCAAGTCTTCTACCTCCAAGATATCAACTAACCTGACTTTTTAACCCTTCTTTCTGTTGGAAATTACTGACAGTTTGCCAGCTCCACCCCCACATACACACCTAATCCTTTGGAAGAGCTGTGGGAGGAAAAGCAATTAGCTCCTTCAATGTGAGAAGGAGACTGAAACACCTCTGAGACAACAAACCTTTTCAACAAACAAGAATAAAATAAAACACAGTGTCAAACAGTAATTTTGCTTAGCCCAATGATAAAAAGTCACAAAATGTAAGCTCCACCTGTAATACAGTAATTTCAGAGAAGATATACCCTGTAAGAAACACTTTGCTCCAGAGAAAAATAAAGCAGTAACAGAAGATATACCTTGCAAAGACAATTTGAACCAGAAGATTACAGCAGTAATCTGTTAGCACACACCTGTAGGCACACCTTGTAATAATGCAGAAGAAGGTATACCAGCAACAACAATTTGAATCAGAGAAAAATAAAGCAATGAAATGTTAGCAACAAACAGTAGCAATCCTGTGAGTAGAAAATAAAAACACCACCACACAGTAAATCTGCTTAGCCAAACTAAGTCTTAACCTTCTCCCTTGCTCTGGTAAGTTTCTCTACTCTGCCTTTCAAGCAGTCTTAGAAGGAAAGAGCTCGGTGAAGCTAGGTGCTCATTGGCCAGCAAACCAAGTCTTCTACTACTGGATAAGCTGAAGATCCTAGTTAACCAGCAGCCTACTTCTTCCTACCCCCACCCCCTAGAATTGCCTATGACTGTCCCATGCATGCTTGAATTCCACCACTGTTTTGACTCCCACGACCTCCTCTGGAAGGCTGTTCCATGCATCCACAACCCTCTCTGTGAAAAATACTTCAAATTACCTCTGAGCCGTCCCCCTCTATCTTCAAATTGTGCCCTTGTTCTTGCACACCCTTTATTTGAAAGATGCTACCTCTTGGACTTTGTTGATTCCCTTGAGGTACTTGAAAGTTTCTATCATGTCCCCCTCTCCTCCTTTCCTCGAGGCTATACATATTCAGCTCCTTAAGTCTCTCTTCATATGTCTTCTGGTGCAGACCCTGCACCATTTTAGTTGCCCTCCTCTGGACAGCTTCCATTCTGTCAATGTCTTTGTGAAGACTGGGTCTCCAGAACTGCACACAGTACTCCAGATGGGGTCTGACCAGCTGTCTGTGACAGAGGATAATAACTTCCTGTTTTCTACTGGTGATGCCTCTCCTATGCATCCCAGTATCCCCCCACCCTCCTTGCTGCCCTCTCACATTGCTTGCCCACCTTTAGGTCATCTGATATGACTACCCCTAGGTCCCTTTCCATTTTGTTGTTGTTAGTATCTCACCCCCATTGTGTACTCTTCCTGGGTTTTGTTTCCCAGGTGCATTACCTTGCACTTCTTAGCACTGAATCTAAGCTGCTATACATTTGACCATTCCTCTAACCTTGCCAAGTCGCTTTTCATCCTTTCCACCACACCTTGTGCATCAACTCTGTTGCAGATCTTTGTGTCATCTGCAAAGAGACATACTTTCCTTCAGTCCCTCTGCAATGTCACTTATAAATGTAACCCCTTGTTACCGGGGTTACTAGAATCCCAGTAAGACCTAGTGGTAGGCAGGAAGGCAGCTTGTGAACTCCAGTTAAATGGGTTTCACACTGTCTCCTCTGTTCTCAGTCACAGCTGAGACTTGAGAGATGACATCACCATAGAACTAGTCGCAGCTGCATAAGCCACATTGGAATCTGCAGTTCAGGGAGTGAGTTAGAACTTTGGGAGTTTTCAAAGTCAGTTGTCTGTTTACCTCAAGCAGGAAGGAAGTGTTTTTTTGGTTTACCTCCTTAGGAGAAAGTTAGAGTCCAGTTTAAAGTGGTGGAGACCGCTGTCCAGGTCTCAGTGCCTCCCTCCTCCGGGGAGAAAAATCCCTCTGTGGATTCCAGGGCAACTCTAATTTTCCAGTACAGAAGAAAGCTGCCTGTTTACAGTTTCTGTTCTGGTATAACAGTGAAAGAAGTGGTACTTCAACCTGTGGGGCACCTGCAACGAAAGGGTGAGTGTTGTGCTCTATTTGAGAGGACAACAATATGTTTCTTCAGTTTGGAAAATGTGAAGGAAACTGGGATGTGAACTACTATTTGGGAGGCCTATTGTACTAGGACAAACAAATGGAGTAGTTTAAAGTTTAAAGTCTGAATGGATTTCAAGTACTGTTGTAGAGGGGTGCTTCAGGTCATCCACCGTTCAATCTACATTTCAAAGTTTAAGTTTCTGTTTGTCCAGAGAAATGGCGGGTATGGGCTGTGGGAGCTGGGGTGGGAACACCCCATCTTTAGTAACCAGGTCCACCTCTACGGATTTCTTCTGTGATTGCTACTTGCCTCATGTGCCTGGCAAGTGATGAAGTAGGTACCCAGGCGTGGGTCAAATTGGAAAATCTCTCTGGGAGTCGCAGACTCTAGTGGTGTGGAGCCACAGGATGGGAAAAATATACTCCTTGTTTGATGGGAGTCTCCTTGTTTGATGGGAGTCCGAGTAAGTAAGAAATTAAATCTCTCTAGGGTCGCAGACTCTAAGTGGTATGAGGAGCCACAGGATGGGAAAATATACTCCTTGTTTGATGGAGTCACTCCAAGTAAAGTTGGGTTCATTCTTCAAATGGACCGTCAGTCAAGTGGCCGGAAGGGAGCCTGGCCAGTCGGGCTGTGTATCCAAAGCGCATGCAAGTCCGGGCTGAGTGCCTGGTGGGTCCAGAGCCAGACCACAGTAGAAATGGGTTCATTCTTCAAGTGGACCGCCTTGTAGTCTCTGATCTGCATATACAGTGAACATAGCCTCTGCGGGTCCATCTATGCTTTGTTGTGTTCAGCTAGTTATGAATAAAAGCCACACTGAAAATCCCAATACTGGATCTGGACATTACAGTTATTGCTTCCTGTAGTCGGATTTACTTGGGTGCCCCTGTGCAGAGTAGCCAAACCTAGGTCCCTTGTGCCAGGTAACCTCATCCTCCTTGAACCCAGGTCCCCACCAGTTATTGCTACACGCAACAGCATGCACCTGTTGTTTTAGTAAAAGGCAGGGGTGAGGGGTTACAAAATGGAGGCACCGCTTTGGATTTGTTCGGAAGGAAGGTGCTTGGGCAAGGTGGCTAATGTTTTGGCTATCTGGCATGGGTAGCCCAAAGCTGGAAGCAATTTCCTAGTGTGTTGCTGTGTGCTGTGAATCTTGTGCTGCTGTTTAAAAAATGCCAACTGTTTACCAAGGAGCTGTAAAGCCAAAGAGTGTGCCCTTGTCCTGCATCATCAAAATTGTTTACAGTGTTTCTGTCAGCTTTTAAAGTAAATTCTGTGAAGAAAAGTGTGGAAAACTAGGGATAGCAACAGAGAAATTATGCCTGGACGTTTGAAATGCTTTTAAAGTGAATTCTGTGAAGGAAAGTATGGAAAACTAGGGGTAGCAACAGAGAAATTATGCCCTGGACGTTGGAAATGCTTTCTGTGTAAAGAGAGACTGCAGAGTTAATGGCAATGTTACATGGTTAAAATGGGCTCACGCCCGTGGAGTCAGTTGAAAAAAAATGCATTTACAGTTTAAATTTGCCTGCTCGCGATCGCCGTGAGGAAAGGAGCCCTCGCGGAAGAAGAGGCTCATTTGCATGGCGTCGTGTGGTTGGTCAGTTTGCCATTAGTCCGCCCTCAGCCAGCTCTTCCTGAGTCTGCCTCAGCATTCGAGAGGGAGACATAGAGTGAGTGTGTACTGGCAGTGGAGAAGCGTCGGCGAGATTCAAAGCGCTGTGAAACATTCAAAAAGTGACTTTTAGTTTAAAATCGGGCTCAACCACAAATTGATAGTGGAATTAGTGGATTTTGTGGTTAAAATAGCGATCGTGGAGACTGCCAGCCCGTTTGTGTTCGAGGCCTTCAAAATCTGGCTGCAGGCCGTTTTACCCCATCGCAGCAAGTTGCTACAAATAACAGTGAGTAAACAATTTAAAACTGCTCAATCAGTGATTTTCAGTAATGCCATATAAAATGTGTGCAGCAGTATAGTCGCTTTGCAAGTAGAGACTGTGATGTCCTGCCAGCAAGTGCAAGGCTGTAAAGCCATTGAATGTGTGCATAGCAGTGAAAGTAGCCTCAGTTTAAAGTTTGCAGCCAGAGAGAGAGACTGTGGGTTGTAAAAAGTGCAACACTAGTAGAAGCAGGCAATCCTGTGCTGAAACCTGAAGTTTTAAGGGACTGTAAATTAAATGAATGTTGCCAGCATGTGAAAAGTCCAAGGAAATCCTGTAAATGTGTGAAAAGCCAGATCAGAGCAAGTTGTGTAGTTTGAGTAAAAGTTATCAGTAGCTGATGTAAATCGTGTGCGGTAGCTTGACCCAGAGTCTAAATGTTGATGCACAGGAGTTCTGCTCACGCCATTACAGGGTGGGGTAGTAAAGTAAACACAGCAGCAGAGGAGCCATTTAAAGCTACAGAGTGTGTTCATTAAAGTGGGACTTTCAGTTACAGTGAACTTTTGTTATTTTTCTGCAGTTATGGCCTCAGGACCAGCTCGTTACCGGATCATGCCGGGTTGCAATGTAACACAGCAGTAAATAGACTGAGAGATATTGAAAAGTGGTGCTATGGGCTTAGCTGCCTCCTGATGTGGCAATTCCTAATTATCCAGTGCGTGTATGCCAGATATGCTTGAGTGCTGGAAGGGATGTCGTTATGATTCCTCACTGTGCTGGATGCCTTCAAAAATATGGCTTGTATAAAGCACCTCCAATTCAGTTTGGCTCCCACATGGACAAAATTCATGAAGCTGCAGTTGGCAGCACACAGCACCAGGCGGAGCCTGTGGAAGAAAGGTCCCGGGGAGTGTGGCACAAAGCTAGAGGTGCAGAATTAGAGACTGAACCTGAAGTTGAAGTTTTGGATGCTGGATCTCAGAAAGAAAGTTCAGATAAAGCATCAATAGACCCCTGGGTGGGGGCCTAGCCCAAGTCTCTTAGATGAAGATGAGATGCAGGAGGCCTTTGACTGGGAGGTGTCGACTTCCGCTCCTAGTGATGAATGGATAGTCTCGGGGTGAGAGCGACTGCTCACTCCTGGGCTCAGATCCTCAGTGAAGAGGAAGATGAGGGGAACCTATGTGGCCTTGTGAGAAAGGAACGGTACACAGCCTCAAGATCTTGCCTTGGAGGAATGTGTTGAAGAAAGTGGTGATGCCACTGCCCTGGCTTTACAAGAGGAAGAAGTCAGGGATCCGTTTTAATTTCTTTGAGGATGCGAAACTGGCAGAACCAGGACTGGCCACCCCAAGCCAGGCCAGCGGTCTCAGATTGACCAAAGCAAGTAAAGAGGAGAGACTGGTTCATAGAAAGGCAAATGAAATCTATGGTATGACCTTTCCTACCTTTCCTCGGAGAGTCTGGGAGGAGATTGAGGACTGCAGGAAATCCTGGATCTGGGATGAAGCAATGAAACATGTGCATCCTGGGGCTAACCAGCATGTAAAAATAGACTGTTCCACGAAAAGTATACACAGTGGAAGAGAGGCAGGACACTGTTTATGGACAGAGTAAGAATAGTGGATGGAGAGGACGTGAAGCCTCCCACTGTGTGAGTTATGTGCACCCAGGCAGGTAATAATTCAAGCCCCTGACCCCGGTACTATTGGCCTCAGTCGAGGACCTCCCAGCAATTAAGCCTGTGCCTACAAAATGGAGAGCAGGCAGTGGTAGTCAATACTGCCACATCTAGACTGTGAAGTGCCCTTATTGATCCGCCAATATGAATAACCAAGGACTCAGGTGCTCCACATTCATCAGTCTACAGTGTACTGTCCTGTTCAGCAACCATCTACTGGCCCACCAGATGACTTCAGATCCAGAGAGACACCAGCCCAGCTGTTTCTGTTCATCGCCTGGTAATCGGATGACGTCAGACCAGCTGTTTTTCTTTCTGTTCCTGTTCTAAGGTTCCTTTCCAGAGATGACATCAGCCCAGCTGTTTCCAGATGTGCACTCCTGTGGTTCCTGGAAGTTGTCCGTCCAGCTGTATCAGAAGAAATGCTGCCAGGGAGAGTCTTTGGCAGGGACAAGGTTAGTGCAGTTAAGATACTACAAATGGCTGGTAAGTCCAAACACTTTTTCTATCTTTATGACATTGCAGTACACACCCTACACTACAGACTTCAAAAATGTGTGAACTGTCGCAAAGACTCTCCTCTTCGGACTTTGGCCCTTTAGAACTGTGTTTCACGGGGCTCCGGCCCAGGACAGACTCTTTATTGGACTAGCCTTGGCCTTGTGGTCACTAGTTGGGACTTTAGGGCACTCCATCCCCCCAAATGTGTATTGTAAATAATGTCATTATTGTACTCTAATGTAAATACTGTTTTTCTACCTTTTCTAAAAATCTTTTGGGATTGTTCAGTGTTTTTAGTATGGTAGGGGTGGTTGTGTTAGGTAGATTGTATATGCAGATTAGGAGTGTGTTTTGTTTTGTCTTTTCTTACAGGTGTCCTGGAAGACAGAAGAGAAGACAAGAAGAGGAGGAGGGGCTCATCAAAGTTCCTCGTCAGTGCTTTTATTGTGTAGAATCTAAAGTACTGTGTTGTTATTGCTATGGTTGTTACTGTGTTAACCCTTTTCCTTCCACAGGTGTGGTTGTGGGGTAAGGAAGTAGTACTTGGTATTTTAATGGTGTAGTTGCAGGTTGCCCAAGGTCGGGAGGTCCCGGGTTTTGTTTTTGTTTTGGATATTATGCTAGAGGCAGATAGGTTTTCCTAGAGGGTTAGGGGGATGGACAGGCTGTGGCCCTGACCTGCAGTAGGGCCGCAGTGCTGATCTATCAGGGCTATGCTCTGGATGGTTCTACCAGAGCCACTAGGTGTCCATAGTAAATGGATAGTGTAGAGGCTGACTTGTCAGCTATAGGCCTCTAGGCCATGAGTGTTGCCTGCCTGGCTTGCGCATGGTAGGAGGGGCCTGATCACCCCCTCAGCAGGTAGCACATAGGGTGGTATGGCCTAAGGCCGGGTGCATAATGACTGGGGACAGTCATTTTCCTGGTCAAGGGTGAGTGTAACCCCTTGTTACCTGGGGTTACTAAACCAGTAAGACCTAGTGGTAGGCAGGAAGGCAGCTTGTGAAACTCCAGTTAAATGGGTTTCACACTGTCTCACTCTGTTCTCAGTCACAGCTGAGACTTGAGAGATGACATCACCATAGAACTGTCGCAGCTGCATAAGCCACATTGGAATCTGCAGCTCAGGGAGTGAGTTAGAACTTTGGGAGTTTTCAAAGTCAGTTGTCTGTTTACCTCAAGCAGGAAGGAAGTTTTATTTTGGTTTACCTCCTTGGGAGAAAGTTAGAGTCCAGTTTAAAGTGGTGGAGACCGCTGTCCAGGTCTCAGTGCCCCTCCTCCGGGGAATCCTCTGTGGATTCAGGGCAATCCCTAATTTTCCACTACAGAAGAAAGCTGCCTGTTTACAGTTTCTGTTCTGGTATAACAGTGAAAGAAGTGGTACTTCACCTGTGGGGCACCTGCAACGAAGGGTGAGTGTTGTGCTCTATTTGAGAGGGCAAACAATATGTTTCTTCAGTTTGGAAAATGTGAAGAATGCTGTGATGTGAACTACTATTTGGGAGGCCTATTGTACTAGGACAGACAAATGGAGTAGTTTAAAGTTTAAAGTCTGAATGGATTTCAAGTACTTTTGTAGAGGGGTGTCAGGTCATCCACCGCTCAATCTACATTTCAAAGTTTAAGTTTCTGTTTGTCCAGAGAAATGGCGGGTATGGGCTGTGGGAGCTGGAGGTGGGAACACCCCATCTTTTAGTAACCAGGTCCACCTCTACGGATTTCTGCTGTGATTGCTGCTTGCCTCATGCGCCTGGCCAGTGATGAGGTAGGTACCCAGACGTGGGCCTAAATTGAAAAAAATCTCTAGGAGTCACAGACTCTAAATGGTTTGGGAGCCACAGGATGGGAAAATATACTCCTTGTTTGATGGGAGTCTCCTTGTTTGATGGGAGTCCGAAGGAGTAAGAAATTAAACCTCTCAGGAGTCGCAGACTCTAAGTGGTGTGGGGAGCCACATAATGGGAAAATATACTCCTTGTTTGATGGGAGTCACTCCAAGTAAAGTTGGGTTCATTCTTCAAATGGACCATCAGTCAAGTGGCGGCAGAAGCTGGACCAGTCAGGCTGTGTATCCAAAGCGCATGCAAGTCCGGGCTGTGTGCCTGGTGGGTCCAGAGCCAGACCACAGTAGAAATGGGTTCATTCTTCAAGTGGACTGCCTTGTAATCTCTGATCTGCATATACAGTGAACATAGCCCCTTGGGGTCCATCTATGCTTTGTTGTGTTCAGCTAGTTATGAATAAAAGCCACACTGAAAATCCCAATCCTGGTTCTGGATATTACAGTTATTGCTTCTTGTAGTCGGATTTACTTGGGTGCCCTGTGCAGAGTAGCCAAACCTAGGTTCCCTTGTGCCAGGTAACCTCATCCTCCCAAACCCAGGTCCCCACCAGGTATTGCTGCCAATGCCAACAGCATGCCACCTGTCATTTTAGTAAAAGGCAGGGGTGAGGGTTACATAAAGACATTGAAAAGGACCGGTCCTAATACTGAACCCTGCGGTGCCCACTAGTAACTCCCCTTTCTTCAGAGTGGACTCCATTTACTATTACTCTCTGTGTCCTATTCTCCAGCCAATTTTTACCCAGGCTGTCATCTTGGGACCCACTCCCAGGCTAGCTAACTTGTATATTAATCTTTTGTGTGGGACTGTGTCAAATGCCTTGCTAAAGTCTAGGTAGGCCATGTCACAGCCCCTCCCTGATCTACTACTTTGATCACCCAGTCAAAGAAATCTATCAGATTTGTCTGGCATGACCTTCCTGCTGTGAATCCATGCTGCCTTGGGTCCTGTGCCCTCTGGCCTCTAGATACTCAACAATTCTTTCCTTCAAAGTGATTCCATCATTTTCCCTACCACTGAGGTTAAACTAACAGGTCTGTAGTTTCCTTCTTCTGCCTTGCTCCCACTTTTGTGAAGGGAATCACATCTGCCCTCCTCCAGTCCTTGGGTACCACCCCATCCTCCCATGATTTGTTAAACAGGGTAGTCAGTGGTGTCACTAATTCTACCCTAGTTCTTTTAAATTCTGGGATGAATCCCATCTGGACCCATTGCTTTGTCCACCTTCAGTTTTAAGAGTTTTTCAGAACCCTTTCTTCTGTAAATGGACTGGTATCAACTTCTGTATCCAGAGTGTTTCTACGGTTTGTTTTAGGTACCTCCCCTCTTCCTTTGTAAATACTGAGCAAAATATTTGTTTAGTATCTCTGCCTTTCCACAGTCACCTTCTTCACCCTCCCCTCCCTTTATTAAGCCTCACTATTCCTCCCTTGGTCTTCCTTTGCTCCCTGATGTACCTATAAAAGGTTTTATCCCCTTCTTAACTGAGTTGGCTATCTTTCCCTCGGTTTGGGCCTTTGCTGTTCTGACTGCCTTCCCAGCCTCCTTTTGCTTTAACTGATACAGTTCTCTGTCCTGCTCCTTCTGTGATTCCTTGTACTGCCTGAAAGCTTTCTTTTCTCTTGAACCTTCACTGCCACTTCCTTTGAGAACCATAGTGGTTTCTTACATCGTTTAGTTTTGTTTATTTGCTTCACACAAGGCTTGTTACCTCTGTGATGGCAGTTTTATTATTCCCCATTGTTCTTCCACCTCTCCTTCCTGCCCATTTGCTAGTGCATTTCTTAGGTACTCACCCATTTTGGCAAAGTCAGACCTCCTAAAGTCCAGTACCTTTGCCTTTGTATAGTTGACTCTATTGCTGTGTTTATTGTGAACCACACTGTTCGATGGTCGCTAGTTCCCAGATGGCTACCCACTTCTACATCTGTGATCCTCTTTCATCTCCATTTGAGAGAACCAGGTCTAAGACTGCTCCCTCTCAGAGTGGGCTCCAATACTGGTTGTCTAAGGCATGCCCTGTAGGGCATCTAGAATAACCCCACTCTCAAAGTGGCTGCTGGAACTGCACTCCAGTTAACATCTGGCATATTCAGATCACCCATCAGCAATATCTCCCTTTTCTGCCATACTAAGTATACTTTCTATCATTTCTTTGTCCATTTCCTCCCCTGAGAAGAGGTCTGTCTCCAACCCCTGTGCGGTTGTGGTGCCATTGCCGATCTCCAAATTTACCCACAGTGCTTCTTCTCCTCCCTGTTTTCCTTTTGTTCTGTTGCTTTGATTCCTTCCCTTATGTAAAGAGCTACTCCTCCTCTCTTTTTACCCTCTCTGTCCCTCCTGTAGATAGTGTATCCTGGTATGTTTATGTCCCAGTCATGGTTTTGTGTGAACCATGTTTCTGTGACTGCAATGATATCCAGATGTTCCTCCTCCATCAAGGCCAGTAATTCAGGAAGCTTGTTACTCAGACTATGGGCATTGGTACTCATTGCTTTCAATTTTGATGGCTTTACCTTCTGTTGCAGCATCCCCACTGACCGTTCTACCTCGGTCTTTTCTCATTTAGTACCCTGTTTTGTAGGAGGCTGGGATTTTCCTGCTGCTTATCAGTGCTTCCCTTGACTAGTTTAAAAGCTTGCCAATGAAGCATTTAAACCGATTGCTCAAAAGACTTGTTCCCTTCCTGGACAGATGCAGACCATCCTGCCAGTATAGGCTGGTGTCCTCAGGTGGAATCAGTCCCCAATGAAGCCAAACCCTGTGCTCCACACCATTTTTTCAACCATTCATTAAACTGCATGGTGCAAAGTACCCTTGCCTCACTCATGCCATTGACAGGCAGCACCTCTGAGAAGGATACTGTGTGTGCTACTTGTCTTAGGCCCTCCCCAGTTCTACAAAGTCCTTCTGCACTGCTCTAATCTCATGTTGAGCTAAGTCATTTGTCCCTAGGTGGACAATGATGTCCAGCTCAGACTCCCGTGCAGCTGTTCTCATGATCCTGAGGATCGCTTCCTGTCCCTCAAGCCATGGCACCAGGCAGGCACCTCTACTTCAGTTTTCCTGCTCCCCCAGTTCTATCCCCTAATAATGAGTCCCCACCAGGAGCCGCTTCCTTTCCTTGTGGTGTCCTCTGCCTCCTTCCTGTGGGCCTCCCTTGTGACAGGTGTCCTCAGCCTCCTTAATCTCCTCTGTGGGTGCATCCATGGGAGCTGTGCTCCCCAGAATGGTGTATGGATTGTGGAGTGCAACAACTGACTGGGTGTGCCTCTGATCCACCATCCTCACCCTCCTGAGCCCACTGTGGTCCAACTGCTGTGCTTTTTGCAACCTCTGAGGTAGTGGTGGTGGCTCTGGTGCTCCCTGGATGGGGAGGTTCCTTCTACCATCCAGTCTGGCCTGGGAAGGTTCCTTACTGCTGTCCAGTGTGGCCTGAAGATGGGCAAATTCCTCCCTCAGGACAGAGTTGTCTGCAAATAGGGCAGCATCTCAGCCTCCAGAAAGACTCCCGGAAGACTGCTGCCCCACAGCCATTACATTGCACTACTCCCACATGATTATGTACTTTTTTTGTGTGTGTGTGTGTGTTTGTGTGTGTGATTGGTTTGTTATATAAATATATATATTATACAATGTGTATGCTTATATTTTCAGTGCTGTGTGCTAGAGAGGATATGACATTGATATGCACCTTGCACTCTTGAGAAATTATGTCAGAACCCCAGGTATAAAGGAACTATTTCCAGGGTGGGAAGGTTGGGCCTAAACTGTGCCCTCACAAAACAATCAACTAAGAGCTCTGACCCACGCTGCGATGAGTGCTTTCCTGTCAGCAAGATACCATACACAACAATTTGACAGAGAAAATCCCTGCTAATCAAACAGAGAAAATCCAGACATCCAAGTCAGACACAGGTAAACCTCCCAGCCCCAAAACAGCCTGGTGGTTTGTGCTCTAAAGCAGTCAGCCCCAAAATAAGTCAGCTGTGCTTTAAACTCTTCCTGCACTGAAAATCTTAAAATTGTAACAAGACTGTCTTTTCCTGATAATTCTAAGTTCCTTATTTCACCTTTCAGTTAGAAGTAGCCTCCACCTGCAGAATATCTGCTACAAACCAAAGACAATTGTAAGGTTCACCTCCTCTGTTGTGAGCACAACTTCGCTTTCTTGCAAATCCTATGTTCAGTATTGCAGCTCCCAGCAAGAGGTAGTTTGACTTCAAAATATTAGCTGTGCACCCTGCAATACAGCAGCTTGCCTGTGGGTGGCCAGGACTTGCTCCCTGTTTTTCAGGCACAACTTTGCACCCCCTGAGTGGCACAAGGCGGGGTTGTGCCTACATGCACCCGTACACCCGGCTGAATATCGGGATGTGCTGCATATGCATGGGCACGCCCCACACACTGCACTGCATACATTTCCGATGAGCCCCGGCACATCAGGGTTATGCAAGCATAACTTCCTTGCAGATATCACGCCAGGGTGCATTGGTGAGTTCGCATGGCGCAACACTATGGCAATTCTTTTTGAATATCCCAACCTATAATTTTACTCTGTGATTATTGGGTATGATTGTATATTTCTCCATGCGTTTATCACTTTATAATTTTGCTCTGTATTTATTGTGTATGGTTATATATTTATCCATGCATTTATCACTTTATAATTTTGCTCTGTGAGTCTTGTGAATGAATGTATATTTCTCCATGCATTTACCACTTCATAATTTTACTCTGTGATTATTGTGTATGCTTGTATATGTCTCTGTGCATTTACCACTTTATAATTTTATTCTGTGATTATTGGGTATGGTTGTATATTTTATTTTTTATTTATTTATTGAAATGTTTCATCCATAAAAGGCACGAACAACAAGTTGCTCTAGGCTCCTGGTGCAACCTGAGAGACACAGTTGGATGAAGAATTAGACATACATTTTAACATTTAACATAACCGAAAAGTTAAACATTCAATTACATTTGTGACAAGACATACAGGTAAAAATATAAATAATCATACAATCGCATTTCTGACATAACATATAGTTAAATATATCATACCATATTTCTCCATGCATTTACCACTTTATAACTTTACTCTGTAATTATTGTGTATGGTAGTTTATTTCTTCATGCATTCACTACTTTATAATTTACTCTGTGATTAGCGTACATGATTGTATATTTCTCTATGTATTTACCACTTTATAATTTTTCTCTGTGATTGTCTAGGATTATATATTTCTGTATGCATCTAACCCTTTATAATTTTACTCTGATTATTGTGTATAATTGTATATTTCTCCATGTATTTAAACTTTATAATTTTACTCTGTGATTAGTGGGTATGGCTGTATATTTCTCCATGTATTTTCCACTTTATAATTTTACTCTGTGATTAGTGTGCATGATTGAATATTTCTCTGTATTTACCACTTTATAATTTAACTCTGTGAGTAGTGTGCACAATTGTATATTTCTCTATATATTTACCACTTTATAATTTTACTCTGTGATTATTATATATGCCTGTATGTTTCTCCATGCATTTACACTTTATAAATAATTCTACTCTGTGATTATTATGTATGATTGTATATTTCTCCATGCAGTTACCACTTTGTAATTTTACTCTGTGACTGTGTGTGATTTTATATTTCTCCATGCATTTTATCACTTTTAATATATGGATACTCAAATTAATAGTATCCTAAAGCATGCAAAAATAGTGGTAATACACTTGCTCATTGATGATACTACTGAGTCACAACTGGTAATAGTATCGTTTCAGAACCCGTAATACTATTGTTCGGCACTCTGAACAATACTATTATCAATAAAATTGAAAAAGCGCAAGCGCAAGAGCCCACACCGCGACTACATAATAACTATCAATCACACAGAAGGCCCTGTACACGACCAATGATTGGACGCTTTCTCTATGTGGGTGGGCAGACAAGTTTAAAAACATGGCAGCCATCTCTGGCTTAGCGAGACTGTATAACAAGCAATCTCACATTTTCCATTTCAACCTACCAGAAATAGATATATCTTGTTGATCCTGCCTACCCCAAACAAGATAACAGGTAGGACTGCTTACCGAATGCAACAGAAGTTGGCGTACACCCTACTTTCTGGGGGGTAGGAGTACAGCACAAGACTGTGTGATGGTCAGACAGCCAGGACTGAGAGGTCCTTCACCATGGTTGCTGACAATCCATTTTAAATGTTCCCCAAAATAAAAACTTGGATCCATATATTAAAAAATAATAGATAGTAATGGTTTATCACTGGTGAGCAATACCATCTCAGGTTCTGGACACAGGAACCTCTCAAGCTTGCTCTCGAGGTTCCAAGTGTCCAGAACCTCTCGATGGTATTACTCACCATAATACACCATCACCTATCCATTATTCTCTTTATAAGTTTACTCTGTGTTAACTGTGTATGGCTGTATATTTCTCCATGCATTTACCACTTTATAATTTTACTCTGTGATTATGTGTATGATTGTATATTTCTCTATGCATTTACCCTTTTATAATTTTACTCTGATTATTGTGTATGATTATATCATTCTCCATGTATTTACACTTTATAATTTTAGTCTGTGATTATTATGTATGATTGTATATTACTCCATGCATTTACCACTTGATAATTTTACTCTCTGATTATTTCGTATGAGTGTATATTTATGCTATTACCCATTGATCATTTTACTCTGATTATTCTGTATGATTGTATATTTTCCATGTATTTACATATTATAATTTTACTCTGTGATTGTTGTGTATGACTGTATATTTCTCCATGCATTTATCCTTTATAATTTCACTCTGATTATTGTATACCATTGTGTATTTCTCCATGTATTTATACTTTATAATTTTATTCAGTGATTGTTGTGTGTGTGATGCTATAATTTTCCTGGTATTTGCTGCTTTATAATTCTATTCTGTGGTAATTATGTGGGATTGTATATTTCCCATGCAATTACCAGTTTATAATTTACCCATTGTTTATTATGTATGATTGCAGGACAATAACTCATTTGTGGCACAGCAACAAATGAGATATAAAAGCCCTGCCTCCTGTCAAATATGGTTAACCTGTGCATTTTTTAGTTAAGCCATTGTGTATTCAAGTTATTCAACATCACTTTAAAAGTTTTACATTTTTAATCTGATGTTTGTATAAAGTTGAAGCATTTGTCTTTCATTTCAACACCTAAGTTTATTGCTACACCAGGGTTATTATCTATGTTAATCCACCATGGAGACCACGTTATGCTACAAGAGTGGTCTCACGTCATTCTTAGGGTATGAGAACCGCAACTGAAGGTGAGCATTTCTGATACCCTACATCAGAGTGAGACCACTCTTACAAGTGTAAGAGTGGTCTTGTGGTGATATTAATATATTATTGATTGAGCTCGACCAATAATATTTTTAAAAACACTCCTGGAACATACCCATTTCCAGGGCATCTGTACATGAGATACTCTTCACAGAATAAGTGTCTCACATACAGAGGAAAGGAGTGCTCTGATTAGTCAGGAGTGGTCCTCAATCTATAATGATTTCAACAGCATTGTGAAAGCTACTCACTGATTGGTTATTAGGTTAATGGAACTGTGACATATTTAACCTCTTGATAAATGTTTATCTGGAGGTTAGATGGTCATGCTAACCAAATGTCTGGCAGATTTTTCACCGCTGATGCTGTAGAAATGCATTTATTATTCATTTTATTCTCACACTTACAGTGTATAAAGAATATGCCATGTGCTGTCTCCAAATGAATGTTTTATTTTCTACTTCAGAGTTTGACCTTTATTAACACATGAATTGTGGAGCTATAAGTGGACTATAGAGGTCAAACCCTGAAATTAAAATTAAATCATTTATTTTAAGGCTGCCTATGGCATGTGTCATGTATACAATGGCATCATCTGGTTAGAGTGGTATAGTGGTCTGGAATATTGAAATATGTTGCATAATTATAGAATGAGATGATGCGATTGATTGAAATATCTATTGCTGAGTAAGCTGGAGTAAAATAAATTATTTATTTCCATTCCAGTTCTGTATACCATGAAAATAAATACATTTATTGGACAATTGTCCTCACAGTCACTGTATTACATATTGATTTTCTTTCAGTCATATTCAGTCTTTGCTATGCATTTTGCTGCTTCTTTCACTAAAAAGGATTTTGATTACTTTATTTTATGGGGAGTTCTTTGCACTTTGCCCCTTTAATATTTACTCTAATGGTTTCTAGGTTTACTGGACATTATATAGTATGTTAATTTCTGCATGTTCACAGTGTTAACTAAACAGTGTGGAACAGAGGATGCTGCTATCATAGAATGTCCAGGAAACAGAGAAGGTTTTACCTGTAAAGGTGTTAGTCTAAAGTGCACTCATGAGCATTAAAGGAGGCCTGGTGGCAGGGCAGTGGAAGCAGCTCAGTGGGGATGTGGTTGGTGGCAGGGCAGTGGAAGCAGCTCAGTAGGAACATGGCTGGTGGCAGGGGCAGTGGAAGCAGCTCAGTGAGGACATGGCTGGTGGCAGGGCAGTGAAAGCAGCTCAGTGGGGATGTGGCTGGCAACAGGGCAGTGGAAGCAGCTCAGTGTGGACGTGGCTGGTGGCAGGTCCTGTAGTATGTGGCACTACATGCACACAGGCCCTACATCATTGCACTCTGCCAGTCCAGGAGGTAGAACAATTAGCTGGGCAGGCCTCCATGATGCCTCTGTCTCCAGCCCCAACCCACACCTCCACCTGGGATGCCTGCCCCAATTTTGGATGTGGACACTGGGGTGGTGACAGTTGTCTTCCAGCCCATAATGGGGCAATCCTTGGAGGAACTTCAAAGGCAGGTAAGTTCCACGGGATGGAATAGAAGCTGAACAGTGCAGCCTGCACCCAAACAATTTCTATGGTTCTATGTCCTTATCTGCTGACAATTTCTATGTTTCTAAAAAATTTTTCAGGAAAAAAGATAAAGTAGCTTTTAGAATCAAAATACAACCATATTTTGTATGATTGAATATAACATACATAGAGGAGTTTAATGACACTTGCTTGTTTGTTTTGCTGACCGGAAAGGAGAGCTATGAAATATTTTCTGTTTCAGCCTCATCCAGGGAGGGAAGGTAGTTTAGGAAGCACTGATTGATACTGAACCAGATTACGATGTTGGCGCTTTAGTGAATCCATCTGAATAATTACCAGAACAAGCCAACAGGACCTTGATTAACTGCCTCATCCAAAATGGAGTAGTTCATGATAGCACACAATGATTGACTGCCAGGCCCCTGGGTAGGACATTCAGGATGCCTGCAGAGGGTTTTATGTGATAACAGTGAGTACTGTTACTCACTGACAACAAAAGCAACAACAAAACTGCCCCATCAAAAGGCACCTAATATTAGAGTAGCTATGCATAAATAGTGATGGCCGCTCAGTCCGCAATAAAAACACTTACATATGTCTTTTATGTGGGAGTTATGCCCCACACCCACTTTGTGGGGTAAGCCCTGCACCCCAATATAAAGATTTTTAATTCTGGGGAGCAGACAGAGAAAAATTAGCAACTCCCCAGGAAGTAAAACAGCTTTCTGCACAGGATCTGAACCCAGCACCTCTGGCTCCAGGAGCAATGGCTCAAGCCACTACACCACATGACCAGCTCAGTGGGGCTTGGCCAAATTAATCTATTTATATCCTCTCTCATGAGTGTTGCATGTATCCCTTAGTGCTACACCGCTATGATCATTCGGTGCTATTTTCTCCTCTCGCTTACAGGTGAGTGGCGGTATTATTGAGCCACTCATATTGAGCCGTTCAATAATACTTGCCCATATAAGGAATCAAGGAGAAACCATTACCAGTTATATAGCCAGCTTGGCTGTGGAGTACTGCAACACACACTGGAACTACCATTAATATAAACATCTCCATAAGTTTAGTCACTTCTCAGCACCAACATACCTCATTTCTCTCTTTAACCCTGTTTCTGCACCCTAGTCTAAAGCAGCTAATTGGATAGTACTATACATAACCTCAAAAATAATTTCTGTGGACAGTTTTTTCTCTCTGATGTCTAGCAGCATAGCATGGTTTACGTAACCATCTTCAGCAAACTATGAATAGTAGCAGTAGAATTTAATTATATCTGGTGCCCTTCCTGGAGGCTCAGGTGCCATTACAAACTACAGTAGAACATCTCAAAATCAACAAACAGTTGTGGATTTACATAAAGAATAACCCATTCAACATATATATTTAGATACTCTACTATATCTAATTAATAAATAATTAAATAAGTAGATAAATAAATAACTTGGATTGTACAGCTGGGAACAGATAAATGATCAGCAGTACACTACTCACCAAAGGCATGGTGAAAAAGGAATGTCTTAAAGCCCTTTTAAAGGCCTTCTCAAGGAGGCCTCTTTTAGGTCTTCATGGAATGAGTTCTAGAGGACTGGTTGCCACCTGAAATGCCCCATCCTCTGAGCTTTTAATCTTGCCTGTGAACAGAAAGAAAGCCCTTCTCACGAGTGGAGAGGTTGTGAGGACACATAAAGGTGCAAGAGCTCATTCAGGTAACCTGTGTCCAACTCATTTAGGCCCTTATCTGTCAGTGCTGCAGTTGGTTCCGTTTGCAATGCGACCCAGATTCGGAAATGGACCCGAGTCGTAGGAGGGCCAGCCAGGGGAGAAGGATCAAGCATTCCAGAGACAGCTCTGGGGGAGGCAGGAGGCATGTTTGGTGCTTAATGGACCCCTAATGGAGGCCAGGGGTACCACAGCAACTGACATATAAATGCAGTTGGAGGGCAGGATGGACACTGGACATCATTGCATGTTCCCGCCCCCATGTACAGCACCAAAAAACACTTCCTGCCTGCCGCCCTAGATGAAGCCTGCCCTGGCCTTGTCAGCCTCCAGGACCAACCCTTGGACCCTAGTCCCATCGTGCAGTGCCATTAAGGGGTCCAGTGCCACACCTACCCTTGGGGGCAAGCCAGGGGTATCTGAGGGTAGGGTCTAATGTGGAGGTTATGGTCCTTGACCAGGCTGAGCTACTGAGTCACAGGTAGCGGGGCAAAAGTAGAATGAATAAAAATATAATAATTTAGAGCCTTATAAGTCAGCAAGCTTACTTTAACTGGCAGCCTGTGCAGATCACACAGCACTGCTGAGATATGACATGACCTTGAAAGGCCAGTTAGTTACCTAGCAGCTGCATTTTGCATCAGCTGCAAGCATCGCAACATACCTCCCTTGACCCTGAGCTACAGAGCATTGCAGTACTTGAGTATGTAAGTCACAAATGCAAGCACCAGTGTCACACATCACCAGGCATCTGCTCAATGACATATGTAGATGCCCATTTATATGAATGAATTGGAATGAAGCAGTATGAACAGTTGTACTCCATTGGTACTATGAATTTGCAATGAATATTATTATATTTGTTTTAGCTGACAATAACTAAGGACAAGAACTATTTGTTATGTTTTGCCTTTTCCGTGAGGAGCGAGGGAGGAGGTACAGAATGTACTGACTGATATTGACCAAGTTCACCTGTTGGTGGCTTGTGATGGGGGACATTTGGCCAGGGCATTGTGGAAATTCCCTTACTCTTCCTATGGGAGGTGCTGCCTGTTTCCTGTAAAGAGATGGAGAAGCACAGAGAGGAGTGTGTGGTGGCATCCTGGGTGGTGGAGTCTGCTTTCCTCCCAACCGGAGTCTCAGGAAGCAAAGTCTAGTCATAGTGACTAGAACAGAAGATACTAAAATGCCTTCAAACTGACTTAAAACCCTTGGAACAAATGATTATCAGAGTCACCTGGTGTTTCAAAAGGAAAGACTAAGAAGTGTCTAAAAACTAAGGAAATTAGACAGCTTTCAGGTATTTCTTAAACATTTATATACTAAAAACAAAGTTCAGCTTTTGTGATTAACAATATCTGTTTATAATATTCTATGGGCTGGATATTCAAACTGCGCTATTTTGTGGTGCAACCTTGTGCTGCACAAAATAGTTGCATGAGGAATTGTGGGCGATATTCAAAGGAGTTGTGCTGTTGGCAACTCCTTTGAATATCACCCCAGCCACAGCCACTGTATGGCGCCAGTGGAACTTGCGCCACTGCAAGTGGTCAGAGTGGAGCATTCAAGTTGCGGTGGTGCAAGTACCATTGCGCCATGTGCAAATTTCCGATATTCAAAGGTGACATGCAAATGGGGCCATAATTCATACAAGGCGCAGGGAGGCCATTTGCATCTAGCCCCATTGTGCATGCCATTAGCATGCAGGTGCACCATCCCGAGGACTTGCACCTGGCGCCCTGCCAGGCAGCGCCGTCGGGGACGATACCCTGCAGCCTGATCACGCGGCAAAGTGAAAAATCACCACCCCGACTGGCCCAATCGCGGGCAAAAGCATAACAATCTCCCCTCCCCAGCTGGCCCGGTCGCGGGCGGCAAAATAACCCCACCACCCACCAGCCGATCACGGGCAGCAAAGTATCCCCAGAACATATCCCTGGTGGTCAGTGGACGCTAAGCCCGATCACGGGCTAATAATGTCAAACCCGCCCGAAACGTATCCTGGTGGTCCAGTGGCCGCTAAGCCTGATCGTGGGCTGCATTGTGGCGACACCCCCAAGACCATATCCTGGTGATCTAGTGTCCCCACCCCACCCACCCGACAGCCCCACCACCCGCTCCCCGGCGGCGGCGGGCGGCAGCATCCACCGCCTGCCACCCGCTGCCGCCCGACTGGCTGCCGGTGAGGCTGCACCGATGGTGCCAGGCAAGAGCCAATGGGCGTGCAGCCCGCCACCTAAGAGCAGTCCAGATATGCGGCTTCATTCACATATCTGGATTGCCTTATGCGGTATGAGCTGCCCCGATTGGCTCTTGCTGCGCACATAACTGGGCCCGAGCGGCAATCGGTGGCGGCGGGGTGGCAGGCATAGGTGGGATGCTGCCACCCGCCGGCTGCGGGAGGGGGTGGTGAGTGCGTCGGTGAGGTGACACTAATCACAGAGACATGGCAGGAGAGTCTAACACAACCAGCGATCAGCCTTAGTCCACTGAACCACAAGGAATATGTTCTGGGGGATGTTTAAAAAGTATCAACCCGTGATTGGGCAGCGGTCACTGGACCCCAGGGATATGCTGAAAGAGGACTGCTGCCCATCTAACCGGTCGAGGGAGGGGATGATCTTTGCCCGTGATCAGAACCAATCGAGGTAAAGTTCTCTCTTTGCCGGCGATCAGAGGCGAGCACAATGGTAGGTTGAGGGCCAGCCACAGGTAGCAGCTGCTGTGTTGCATCCTGCAATGCGGCAGCTCACCTGTGGGTGGCCTTGACTGAATCCTTTTTTTTGGCTCAAAGTTGTGCAGGCGAGGTTGGGGCTGCGCCTGCAACTCTGCACAATCCCGCTGAATATTGGGCTGTGCAGTTTATGCATCGTTCCTCTCCTCCAGTTCAGCATGCATTCATTTGCATTGCGCTGTTGCTCAGCTTTGCCTTGAGCGCCAGCTGCTCCTGCTGAATATCGCAGAATGGGCGCAATTTCGGGACTTAGCGGCGCTAACCCTATTAGCATGGTGCAACCCTTTTGAATATCCCACCCTATGTATTATATATATACAGTAGTTTGTCTTTTAGTAGTTTCAACATCTTGAAAGCATTGGTGTTACTAATGCATTTAGAAATACATTTTTAATTGTCTTCTAAGATAACCTTGAAAGCATTGCTGTTACTAATGCATTTATAAATACATTTTTAATTGTCTTTACAGATAAATCATGCATGTTCATGTGAGGGCACATTTTGGGGATGGGGTTCAAATTATTTTAATCATGGGCACAGTACTTTGTAAACACAGTCTGTGATGAAGTGTATTTTTCTTTTAAGTTTGAGAAAGCTATTAGAAGTAGAATGGGTTAAACACTTCCGGAACTTCCTGCATAACAAGTTCCCATGGCACCTCACAGCATTTGACACAACCATCCTAACAGCAGTCAGTGTGATACTTTACAGGACATTGCATAACAGGAGACCTAGCCTTCCTTTTTCCAAATAATATACCAACTTCATTCTCAGGCAGGCAGTTCTAGGCTATTGTTTATATTGTACTGAATCTTCTTAAAGGAAAACTGCATGTTAAAACCAGGAATATATGTATTAGTACTAGTTTTGAGTTCTCACTTCAATCCAGTGTTTTGTTTCTGCCTAGGCTGTTAGAGGAATTTTCTAATTTTCCCTGGGTGTCCATGAAGGAAACTAAGCTTTTAAGTGACAGGTTTAAATGCTTCCTTGGCAAGCTTTTAAAGTAGCCAAGGGGGTGCTGATAAGAGGCAGGAAATTTCAAGCCTCCCCACAAAACATGGCAGGTAGTAAGGTACTGAGGTACAGAGCTCAACAGAGGGAAGGACAGGGTGAAATGGAAAAATAGACAAGGGTAATAAGAGTAGGGATGGGGAAAAAAGGATAAAGCCAACATTAAATGGAGGGCAATGAGTACCAATGCCCGTAGTCTGGAAACAAACTTCTGAGCTAGTAGCCCTGATGGAAGATGAAAAATTGGATATTGTGGCAGTCACAGAAACATGGTACACAGAGAATCATGACTGGGATGTCAACATACTGGGTACACAGTCTACAGAAGGGATAGGGAGGGGTAAAATAGGAGGTTGAGTAGCTCTATACATGAGGAAGGGATCAAAACTACATAACTAAAAGGAAAGGGGAGGACAAGAGGCACTATGGGTCACCTTGGAGGCAGGGAATGGCATCACAATCTGCACAGGGGCTGTATACAGACCCCATCTCAAGGGAGGAAATGGACAAGAAAATGATAGAGGACATTCTCAAAATGGCTGAAAAGGAGATACTGTTGATGGGGACCTGAATATGCCAGATGTTAACTGGATGGCATGTACTGCAGCCATATCCTAGAGCAGAGTCATTCTCAATGCTCTGCAGGGGCAGCCTTAGACAGCTAGTGTTAGAACCCACTAGGAGGAGCAATACTAGACCTGGTACTCTCAAATGGAGAAAGGATCCAAATTTAGAAGTCAGTAGACATCTGGGAACAAGTGACCACTGCACAGTATGCTTCACAATAAGCACAACCATGGAGACAAGCCATACAAAGACAAGGATACTGGACTTTAGAAGGGCTGACTTTGGCAAAATGGGTGAATACCTGAGGAATGCACTAGCAAATGGCCAAAAGGAGGGTGGAAGAACAATGGAGAAAAATCAAAACTGGTCTCATAGAGGCTTTGTGTGGGACAAATAAAGAAAACAAAGTGGAGTAAAAACCACCATGGTTCTCAAAAGAGGTGGCAGGGAAGGTTAAGGAGAAAAAGGCTGCATTCAAAAGTATAAGAAATCACAGAAGGAACACGACTGGGAACTGTATCAATTAAAGCAGAAAATATGCACTTTTTGTCTAGTGTGCTTACCTGGTTAACAAAACAAACAAACAAATAAATAAATAAATAAAAGCTTGCCAAGGAAGCATTTAAACCTGTCACTTAGGAGCTTGGTTCCTTCATGGACACATGCAGACCATCATGCCAGTACAGACCTTCATCTCTTCAGGTGTATCCCCAGTCTCAATGAAGCCAAAGCCCTGTGCTCTGCACCAGTTTGCAGTCATTCATTAAACTGCATGGTGTGCAGTACCTTAGCCTCACCACTGCCATGGACTGGCAGCACCTCTGAAGGTAACCATGCTTGCTACCTGTCTGAGGCCCCTCCTCAACTCCACAAATTCATCCTGCACTGCACTGATTCCATGTCTAGCTAGGTCATTTGTCCCAAGGTGGACAATGATATCTAGTTCCCTCTCCTGTGATGCTGCTTCTGTAATTGTGAGGATTGCTTCTTGTACCTTCAAGCCATGGCTCCAGGCAGGCACCTTACTTCCCTCTCCTCTCCCTTCCCAGTTCTACCCCCTAACAACTGAGTCCCCTATCAGAAGCTGTTTCCTTCCCTGTGGTGTCCCTTGCCACCCTTTGTGGGTCTCCCTTGTGGATGTCCTCAGCATTATTTTTGGTCTCCACTGAGGGTGCCATCATAGAGGAACCTTGCTCTGCCATGTATGATTTGTGTAGAGGTACAACTAGGGGTCTTCACCTCTGTTCCACCACCGCACCCTCCCAGAACCCACTATGGTCCTACTTTCTTCATACTTGGCAATCTCTGAGGCAGTGGTTATGGCAGTGGTGCTCTTTGGGTGGGGAGGCCTCCTTAGTCCTTGCCAGTTCAGCCTGGGGTGGGCAATCTCCTCCCTCAGAGCTGACAGTTGCCTGCAAACAGGACAGCAATGCAGTTTCCAGAATGACTCCCAGAAAACTGCTGCCCCACAGCCAGTGCATTGCACCACTCCCCATGTCCCTCTCCCTTATAATATACAGTATGTAATATATATAATTTTTGGTGTTGTGTACTTACCCTTGATGCACTGTGATGGGTTATTAAGAATATGACAGTTCTGCCCCAAGACCTGTTGAGGAAGTGATGTCAGAACTTTGGCTATAAAGGAAATGCCATGCCTGGAGGTAGGGGTGTGGGGAAGGGGGTGGGTAGTCCACAACCACAGGTGACTGTTAGATACAATCAAATAAACCACTGCCCACCACCCTGGTGAGTACTGTCCTTTATAGTAATTCAACTAACTTCCTGTAACTTATTTAAAAATAGTTTAACTATCACAAAGTCATACGCACCAGTAACTTATTTAAAAATAGTTTCTGTCCCAAAATCCTAGTAGTCAATCCAGCTACCCCAAGGGCCAACAAAATTCATATTCAAACCCTTGTGAAGTTACTTCCAAGAAAAGCAGAGTTTGCAAGCTCCTTATACACTCCTCAGCCACCTGTAATTTATTTAAAAAGTTTAACTGTCAGAAAATCCTAGTAGACAATCTAGCTACCTCCAAGGGTCTACCCAAATGCAGTATTTAATTCCTTCAAGTTACTCACAAGATAAAGAGAGTTTGCAAGCCCCTTCTTGGTTAAACACTAAATAAATATGTAAATAAAAAGCAATTACCAAGGGTAGTTAGTTTACCTCCCACAGAATTGAGCAAAAGTGCACATTGTTGCAGATATCAAGTGCAATATAAAATTTCCCACAGCTCACAGCTGAATAAAAAGTAGTATCCTTCCAGGACAAGAAGATGTGCTTTGTGCTATATAATTTCAAAGTTCTAAAGCGTTGCATACCCTGAAAAAGCCTTACAAGTTAACAAAAACAGAATGGTGGATTGCTCAAATAAGTTTTACCAAGAACTGCATTTATGAACTTAAACTGTACCCCACCCTCTGCAACTTATTCCATGGTTGTGCGCAACACAAGTGAATTCACAATGCTGTAAGATTCCTATACTCTGAACCAAACTTGCAGTCTATATTTGTTCTGGTGTTTAAAATGTATTTTATGCATTATGCTCAATACTGGCATTGTTCTATTGCAAAAATGTTTATGTTTCATGTTTATGCTATTATGATTTGATTACATACTAACATACTAAAATGCCAGCATAATAGGCTAACGGTCTTTCATGTCTGCTCGTTTGGTCAGTCCCAGCCTGGGTGCTGACCTTGCTGTCCCTCTCGCCTTCTCTGGCTTCTCCTTCCCAGTTCCAGATATTCTTGCTGCATTGGATTTTGCTTCCAGAACCCTTCCCCTGTACCTGTCCACCCCTCTTGAACCCCTCCACTGTCTCTGCCTCCACTAGCCCCCTAAGGTGCATTCCATGGCTCCACCACCCTCTCAGTGAGTAGCACCTCCTCTTCTCCCCTGAATCTTCCCCTCCAGCTTCCACCCATGCCTCTAGTGGCCCCTTCCTCCTTCCTTGAAGCACCCGACTGTTCCCCCTATTTATCCTCTTCTGCCTAAAGACCTCTATCATGTCCCCCAGTCCCTTCTCTCTTCCAATGTGTACATATTTAGCTCTTCAAGCCTCTCCTCATAGGTCCTGTCCCCAAGCCCCAAATCATTTTGGTTGCCCTCCTCTGGACCCTCTCCAGGAGGTTAATGTCCCTTTAAGTGTGGCCTCCAAAACTGCCGCAGTACTCAAGGTGCGGCCTCACCAAGCTTCAGTTATACAGAGGAGTATCACTTCCCTCCTTCTGGAGGTGATCCCCTAGCGATGCATCCCAGCATCCTGTTGGCCTTAGCTGCTGCCCTCCTACAAGTCTCAGAGTTGTTCATCTTGACATCCACTACCACCCCCAGGTCCCTCTCAGCCATTGAGACTTGTAGCATTTCCCCCTAGGGTGTACACTTGGCCTGGGTTTCTGGCCCCAGGTGGAGTACCTTGCATTTACCTGCATTGAACCTCAGCTTCCACTTTCTAGACCATCTTTCAGAGTCTCAGGTCCCCTGTGGGCCACCCTCCCTCCTCCCCATCCACCGTCGCCCCCAGTTTGAGTCATCTGCAAGAGACTCATCTCACTCCTGATTCCTGTCCTTATGTCAGATCGTAGGTGTTGAACAGAAGGGGCCCAAGAACTGATCCCTGTGGGACCCACTAATGACCCTCCTTGGGGATGAGACTATCCCACCAACTCGACCTTCTGGGTCCGGTCCTGGAGCCAATTGCCTATCCATCTGATCATCTGGTTCCCCACCCCATTTCTCCCAGCTTATCCAACAGACCCACGTGAGGAACAGAGTCAAATGCCTTGCTGAAGTCTAGAAGAGGACATCCACTGGTCTACCCAGGTCCAAGGCACTTGTCACCCAGTCATAGAACTCCACCAGGTTTGTCTGACATGATTTCCCCAGGATGAATCCATGCTGTCTATCGTCCAGGCACCCTGACTTATCCAGGTCCCCCAGCCTCTCCTTGACAATGCCCTCCATCACCTTGCCCACCACTGATGTCAGACTGACAGGCCTGTAGTTCCCTACCTCCCTTGATCCCCTTGTGGATGGGCACTATGCAGCCACCTTCCAGTCTTGGGGCACCCACCCTGTCCTCAGAGAGATGGTGAAAAGCTCTGCCAGGGGTTTTCAGGACATCTGCAAGTTCCTTCAGCACTCTGGGATGTAATTTATCCGGCCCGGTGCTTTCTCCGTCTTAAGGGCACTGGGGCTTCCCTCCTCTCTGCTGTGATTTCCACTTCGGTACCCCTTCTCCTGCTTAGCCCTCCCCACCTGCCAGTGATGCCACCCTCTCCCCAGACCTACCGATCGGTGAGGGTCCCCCCCTCCTCAGTATCTCTGTCTCCTCCCATGTGTGATGCAGCACCCCCATTTCCCTGGTGAAAACTGGGTGAAGTACTCATTTAGTACCTTAGCCTGCTCCCCGGGTCTTGTGCCCATCTCCCTGATTTAATCCTGCTAATCTGCCCCTTCACCTTTGTTTTCCCCAATGTATCTAAAGAACCCCTTGTTCCCTCTCCTAATTTCCCTGGCCAGGTTCTGCTCCTTCCTTGCCTTAGCCCCTCACCACTCTAGTGGTCCTTCTAGCCATCAGCTCATACTCCCTCGATCCCTTTCCTCCTTGAGCACTTGAATTGCTTATAGGCTGCTTTCTTTCCCGCACCACCTCCTGGACCTCCTGGTCCACCAACAGGGTTTTGGGCCCTACATTTTCGTCTTACTCTTGCACAGGTGCTGGTAGCATCCTGCACCTCCTCCTGATGATTTCCCACCTACTATCAGCGTCCATGTCTGACCCAATCCCATCCAAATGCTCCTAAGGATCCTTCCCATTTCCTTAAAATCCGCCCCTGTGATCGGTTACTTCGTCTTTGTGCAGCCTTCTACCCCTCCTAGGTCCAGGCAGAACCAGACCGTTGCTGGTCACTCCCTGCCAATGGGTCCCTTACCTCCAGGCCCCGATCTGGTCACTGTCTCCAGGACCACTTCCAGTACTCGTGCCTCCTGGTCGGTTCCCTCACCTGCTGAGTTAGGAGCCGTCTTGAAAGACATCCAACAACCTCTGTTCCCTGGTCACAGAGGATGTCATAGTCTCCCAGTCTGTTCCTGGCATGTTAAGTCCCCAACACCACCACCGTTCCTCTGCCCAGTCTGCAGTGTCTCCCAACATCTGCCACAGACTGTCCTCCAGCTCCTCCGCCAGGGCAGGGTCTATACATCACTCCTATTTTACTCTCTTGCCCCCTGTTATCAAGGTGACCCAAATCGCCTCCACGGTTCCCTCCGCCTCCTCTACTCCCCTATGCCAATGCGGTTTTGACTATCATTGCTACCCTCCTCCCCTCCCTCCCCTGTCCTTCCTGAACATAGTGTATCCCTCCAGGTTCAGGTCCCAGTCATGTCTTGCAGTGGCCCAAGTCTCAGTGACCGCTGCCATCCACTGCTCCCTCAGTTAGCATCACCTGGAGCTCACTTTACACTTTGCTACATTTATCAAGCATGTATTCAGAAAACTGCTCCACATTTATCAATGTTTTTAATGCCCATAGCAAACCTAGATACTGGGGCCAACATTGCTGACCCACCCTTATAATATGTTCCCATCAAACCCCCAGACAAATTAATGCTCTCTGTCTCATCACTTCCAGGTACCCTAGACAATAAAAGTGCACGCTATGCAGCTTTTGTAATTTTAAATCTTAACAATTATAATATGGCAGAGTTTAGATTCTGCTTTAGAACCTTTGCTTCAAGGTTCCATAGTAGGCCTTACCTCACTCGATCGTTGGAGTATTTCATTATACAGTGTAAAGAAGGCAGACCCTTTCACTTGTCACAGGTGCAATAGGTACTATTATTAGTTGACATAGGCCAACAATATATATATTTGTCCCACTACTGCATAGTGTAACAGATATATTGCCCTAAACTATATGTTTGAAGTGTGTTATTATAACATTACAAGATTTTACAACACAGGCCTCAGTTAGGACTACCAGCAAGCATAGACAGGAAAATCATGTTCATCACTGTCATAGCCTCTTCTGTGATTTGAAAGCAGGGTGTAACCATGACTCTGTCATGGATTCATGAATGGTCAAATGGTATTCTTGGACCTCGGCCTGCATGCCCAGGTGTGTGGTAGATGCCCCATTTTTATTTTCTCTTTCCACAATTGTTGGAAATTTAGGCTCTGTCACACCATTTTTACAAAACAAAAAGGTCATTGGTATAAAAGATTGTTATTTATGTGTTCTTAACTCAGTTTCTAACACACTTTACAAGTCTGCAGGTTTCACAGTGTGGCACACATAACATCTCCATGTATAACAGCAGTAACACTTTCATCTAAGCTGCAAAACCTTCATCTTTTTCCTGAAAAGAAAACAACAGCCACAGCTTCAATGTCATCACCATATTTGTGCCTGACTGGCTCCATATATAGACTACTACACAAAACAGGATATTATTATTACTCTGCAAGTGTAATGTTTTCAGCAAAATTACACTTATTTGTAGAACTTTAAATCAACTGAAAAGGTTCAGCCAATTCAGTCTCTACAATCAAGCTTATTGTTTCTGCTTACTATGAAGCTAAGCATGGGGTCTGGCCAATCCCTAACTTCAGCAAGAAGATTTTCTTCAATTGATCTTCAAGTAAGACATCCATTTTCTCCACAGCTGCTCTTTTCAAGCCTGGCTGACACCTTATACAGACTGATTGTTACTTATAAACTGTTAATCTTTGTGCCAGGGTGTGATCAACTACCACAACACAAATGCTATGCCAGTGTGTGTGTGTGGATATTTCATTAAAGGACTCAATGCACATTTAATGCACCCCTGCCAAGGCCTCTGCCAATCCAGCCATCCAGCAGCCAGCAACATGAACACTGACTTTCTTACTATGATGGCGTTTCATCTTTCAATTACCATCTGCATAGCACATGTGCCTTGTGGGGTTACCACATTTCTGCAGATGAGGAACTTTATGGACTGTTATTCATGTGAACTTTCTAAACTGGTCATATATGTTTTGTAAGGACCTATCTGTCAAGAGTCATTATCAACAGATTCTTTAATCAAGCTCCAAGGTGTGCCACACCTCAACACCAGGTAGCATCTACCTTATCTACTCTCAAAGTGGATCCCATTAACTCTTCTTCATCAACAGACATTGTTATGTCATATTGTGTTCCATGTGGTATCACATGTTAACATCTTTCAGATATTTCAATTGTGGTGTTGACATCCCTGAGTTCTGCACTATGTTTTACAAATACACCATTTGTGCTCCTTCTGTGACCACCCTGCACCAACTCCTGAACAGGCTCATTTTGACTGTAACCCTGACTGTCTGCTTTTACAAACTACATACATTTTGTCTCCATGTAGGTTTCAATCTGTGATTATCATATCACACATGTGACCCTGTTTTATTTTAATCATATATTATTAATACTAACGCTTTTACTGTCTACGGCATACTATCATGCAATATTATGATTAACATTCCTTTACAAGGTTCATGCTTCGGGCTTGTAAACTATTCCAACTGCTTCCCTATGGTTGTGTTTTTACAGGATTATTTCTTAGTTTTCTGTTATATGTAATGTTTATTTGCTTATATGAGGCATACATGCTTTGGGCCAAACCATATCTTTTACCAATGTAGTCTTGTACACATGTGTTTTGCTGACACTGCTTTGCACCATAAGGACCTTGTACCTGCTACAACTTCTGTGCCATCTTTGTTCTAACTAATGCTATGTCTTCTGTATAACGTAATGCTTTTTTTTCCTGCTGACTCAACATTTTCCATCCAGCAATGTAGTGGTACCACTTGCTTCAACCAATGAGAACTGTTGCACCTTTTCCTTATCTCCCTTTAAGAAGCATGATTCTAGAAAGGTTTGCTGAGAATTGCTGCATCTAGACATAGGAGAACTTGTTTCTCCCAGTATTTGTTTACTGCAGGTTGTAAGTCTGTGTTTTTGTAATAAACTTGTTTATTACATGATTTACCACTGTCTGTTGTTCCTTCCACTTGTTTATCTCTAACAAGAACCTGATGCTGGAGTCCTTACACTCCCTACATAGCATAGTCCAAGGCAAAATGGCAAAGGTGGATCCACTCTGGCCAGGGTGGATTTAGGTGCAGCACCATAGACTAAGTCTCCATAATCAGAAATGGGAGGATCATTTTAGTGATGATGTCTCGATGGGCAGATATGGGGATGCAGCTGTTGTTTCTATAAAGTGCACCTTAGGGTGCAGTTTTGTTTATGGCATCTATGTGCTGAGAAAACCAAGGTGGTGGAGAACATTACCTACAACATCACATGGCTATATTGAGAGTTGGGATGAAAATATTTAAAAATGTCAAAGTTATCTGAGTACGTTGAAATGTTGCAACACGCGCTCATAACGTTTAACCCAAAATTTTGAATGTAACCATTTTTCACATCACCTCATGAACATGACTACTGTCATTTTCACATCTTGACTAAACTGTGTTTTCACACCTGTGGTGAGGAATGATGTTATTGCACCATGAATTCATTTTTCAGGCAGGTTTTGAAAATTTTCTCCACCCTTGTTCAAGAGGTCAGGTCATAAGAAGGCTATGTTGAAAATTTGGGTAACAATATTATTAAATGACAAAATGATGAGCCTATTGACATTTTCCAAAACACACTTATAACTTTGATCATTTTAAGTGGACAATGTCCCTTTAAAGCAGTATAGCAGCCGTGTTGGCTCTGACCAGAGTTTGTTTAAGTACTGCATTAGTTATTAGTTGGCTACATAACCTAGATGGTACAACCATAAGGAGATAACACACCTGACCTATGATGAGCAGCTCCAGGAGGGAAATGAATGCTCTTCTGAAAGTAGCTACAGGTATTCATCTGGGTGGAAAGTGTCAGACTAAATAAATTATTGTTCTATGACTAAAAATCTTCAGCATATATACCTTAAGCAGAATGAGTGAGGAACTAAAAAATGAAACATAAAAACAGCACAACATAGGTCCACTGATGGAGACCATAGGAGGGGTGTTGACAGCCAGGGAGATGGAAGAATACCTATAAACCTACACATCATTGCATAAGGGCTGCTGGGGTGCACTGCAAAATGAACAAATGGCCTGCTAGTCAAATGACACAGTAAATCTGTCTATTAGAAACATAGAGACATAGAAGTTATCAGCAGAAAAGGACCTCTTGGCTCATCTCGTCTGTCCCAAATCCTTACCTACTGCGCTACCATAGACCCTAATTGATCTCCGGCTTTACCCACCAGCCCTATTACTAAGGTCCCCTGTGTTTACCCAATGCATGTTTGAAACCTGTTACCATTTTAGTACCCACCACCTCTGCTGGAAGGCTGTTCCAGGTGTCCATCACCCTTTCCATGAAGAAATATTCCTCACATCCTCTAAGTCTCCCCTTCCAGCATCATATCATGCCCCTTGTCCTTGAGCACATCTTTCTGTGCAATACGCCACCCTCCTGTACCTTATTGATACCTTAGAGGTATTTGAATGTTTCCATCATGTCTCCCTCTCTCTTCTTTTCTCCAGTGAGTATATAATAATTCCCTGAGTATTTCCTTGTAGGGCTTCTGAAGCAGGCCTACACCCTTTGGTTGTCCTTCTGTATCACCTCCACCCAGTCTATGTCCTTCCTAAGATGGGGCCTCCAGAACTGGACACAGTACTCCAGGTGTGGCCTCACCATTGATCAATATAAGAGTAATGCTGCCTCTCTTTTCTGCTGGTGATACCCCTCCCTATGCACCCTAGCATCCTACTAGCCTTCCTACTGCCTTATTATACTGCTTTGCTACCTTCAGGTCATCAGATAAAATAACCCCAGATCCTTTTCCTGTTTTGTTGTTGTTAACACCTCCTCCCTCAAATTACAAGCTGCCATTGGGTTTCTGTGCCCACGTGCATAATTTTACATTCTAGGATTGTAGATATGTTGTTCATCCACACTAATTGGCATGTCCTTCCCTTTAAATATCTTGCTGGAAGGTCTCCAAGCTAGCTCTTCCACCCACCGGTCATATAACCTTGGCTCCACCCCATGATGTCAGATCTTCCTTTCTGCTGTAAGATACAGGTTCCCTCCTTCGCTCCCATTTGTAATAGGCCTGGCACTCCAAAACTCAGTTTTACCAATCAAGATTTGCAGAAGCTCTCTGAACTATTTTGTTCTTGCGACTACGATGAGGACAAGTCCCCACCCAGGTTCTGCCAGTGTCCTCGGGCAGAAAATGTCTAGGACTTACCCACATGCCATGTGCGGTACTGCCTGGGTCTCGATCATGACCTCAGGCCTGCAACCTGTGTTGCTCTTTTAATCTAAATGTTTTGGATGATCGCCTCACGCATCTCCAGCTCAGATGTCTGGAAAACGCACCCACCGGTCAAATCAAAGGATGCCCACCATGTGAGTCTCCATGGCTGCGGGGTCTGCAGAACAATTGACACAGATGAAGGCCTTAAGAGAAAATGGCTCATGCCACTGAGATCTCATCTTCACCCTCAGTTTTGTTCCTCTAAAACTGGGCCTTCTCTTTCTCAGGTTCCTGTAAGGAGCTGGTCCAATCTCTTCCCACTCATGGGGAAGGCCCTGCTCGCCATCTCCAGATCCCACAAAAAGGAATCTAGGAACCATGAGAAACCACATCTCATCGATGTCGCTCTTGGGACAGAGAGCGATCTCAGTCCCAGGAGTGTCCTCTTTCGACTTTGGTCAAAGTTGTGGCCTTGGCTGCTGACCTTACAGTGCCCCTGTCAGGTCAACTGGCCCAAACACAGGACGATTATCTGGTTGAGATCATCTTCTACCCATCGACCCATCTTTAACTGAGGAGGCTGACAACCCCTTATTTAGGACTTTGGTCCTTTGGACCTCACTGATGAGGTGACCCAGCCAGCTGGGAAGCCCTGGGTTGTGGTCATCCCTGACTCGGAGGAAACAGGGTTCTTCCCACCTTCTCCTGAGCATCCCTGTTGGTTCCCCCAATGGTCAACGTCCAGATCAGGGACATCCTCGGTTTTGGTTGAAGACTGAGGAAGTCACAAAGCAGCACTCTAAGAAGCTGCTTATGCTACCACCACCATTCGTCATCTTCCACCTCAGATGAGGGAGGCTCCTCATGTTGTGGTGGCACTATGAGGACATGCTGTGGCAGCAGCTTGTTCTGCTGGGCCAAAGGTGGTCTCTTCCACCCCAGCCATTACCCGGCTGTCACCTCCAGGCTGAAGTCAACCACTCCGAGTCAGTTGTCACCCCTCCTCTTGTGGTGCAGTGACGCTACTCTTGACTCAGCCAAGCCAGTCTCTCCACCCATTCCGTGGAGCCACCACCAACACAGCCTTCAGGGCTCCCTCAAGGAGTCTTGGCCTACTTCAGGCCTCCAACACAGGCCGTCCGTTACTTTGACCATCTGTGGTGGGTTCGCAGTATCTCAGATTTGGCATCTCATTCTCGGGATGATGATGCCATGAGTCTATCTGCTGAGGAGGGGCCCACCTCTTTATGGGCATCCTATGCCTCATCTCCAAATCTACGGGATGAAGCTGGAGCCCATTGTGAAATGGGTAGAATACCCCCAACTGACATCCTCAGAAGGGGGATTCCTGACCGAGGCTGTTCCAGTAGCTGAAGCCATTGTTGGCATAGTTTTGGAACTCTGCAGCACCCAACCTCCTGTCCCACACCATCCACCAGGATGACCCACAAGTACATGGTACCTACTGGCTACCCTTAGGGATTTCACAGCATCCCTTGGCTGAGGGAGTGGTGACTGAGTCTGTGTTCAGGTGGGTTGGGAACTCAGGAGACTCTGATAGACCACGGACAAAGAATCCAAAAAGCTGAATAACTCCGCCCGAGAGGTCTGTGCTGCCTTATCACCAGGTCTCAGTTGGGTGAGCTTGGCTGTAATCATGGCACACATCTCCCACACCCTGTTGGGCTCCTTAGATGAGGTGCTCCCTCAGCTTCCCGTGGACCTTCAGACCATGGTCAAGTAGGTCGGAACCAGGGCTGGGCTGTTGCCAGACAACAGCTCCAAGTGGCCTTGGACATCAGGGATTCCTGTGCTCATTCTGTTGCAGCCTCAGTTGCCACACACTGTAGGGCTTAGTTGCAGGTCTCAACTTTCACAGCTGACTCCTAGCACAAGTTGGCAGATGTCCTGTTCCTGGTACTGACTTGTTTGGTCCAGGAGTGGACGGTCACCTTGAACATATCGAGAAGTCTAATACCACATCTGCTCAAAAGCAATCCCATGGTTCCAAGGAGCAGAAGAAGAAACCATTTCACCCTTCTGCCCTGTAGCCAAGCAGCCCCAGTTTCAATCTGGGCAGTAGCAACAGGCCCAGTCTTGGTGTCCTCAGCTCAAGTTAGGTGCTCAGTCATGCAAACTGGGAGGAAGAGTCCCGGCGATCCCACTTCTGGATCCTCCTCTTCTAGGCCTGCTCAGTGCGGATGGGGGTGACCAGCCCCATACCCATCACAAATACTCTGGGTCCTCCCGTGGGGCCAGCTCTGCCACTTCTTTCCACCTGGTCTGCTGTTACCATGGACAGGTAAGTGTTGGAAGTGGTTCAAGTTTGAGCAATACCTGCTAAGCTGAGCCCGTGCCCTCACTCCAGGAAAGGGTATCGTACACACTGATCGGGCTCTGAGAGATGACATAGCCCAACCTCCTCAAGGAGGTAGTGCCTGAGTGACAGATCCCCATTTGACCCAGGGTTCATTTCCAGGTACTTCCTGGTCCCAAATGGACAGGGGCTGGCACCCCATTCTGATCTGCACAACCTGAACCAGTATTTCAGGTCACACACCTTTCGGATGGTAACGCTGCCCCAGATCATACCATCCTCAAGCAAAATGTCTGGTTCTGCTCCTGGATCTTCAGGATGCGCTCTTCCACGTCCCGATCCACCTGTCACACCAAAAGTTCCTCCACTTCTGAGAGAAGGGAACCCTCTATGAGTTCCAAGCCATGATGTTTGTCCTGTCATTGGCCCCCAGGTCTTCACCAAATACATTGCAGTGGTGGCAGCCCATCTTTGGCATTGAGGGGTCAGGGTGTACCCTTACCTTGACGATTGGCTCAAAGTGGGTCCCTCCAAAGTGGAGGTGGAGAGGTCCAGGAACCTGGCCTTCAAGACCCATCTCAAACTTGGCCTCCTGATCAACAAGCCAAGTTGGAATGCATGTCCTCAGGGATCTGGTTCATCGGGCAGTGCTCGACTTCTGCCGAGCCAGTGCCTGGCTCCCGCGGACAGGGTGGAGGTCCTCCTCCTTTGCCCAATCATTTCTGGTTGGGCAACTGTGCCCTCGCCTGAGGCTTCCTGTGTCTTCTGGGTTACATGGCAGCCTGCACCACCGTGGTCTATTGGGCCTGGTGGTGAATGCATCCCATTCAATGGGGCTTGGCCAGCCAGTGGTCCCAGTGCCTAGGTCATTTCAACCAATTGGTCATGGTAACCCAGAGGCTTTGGGACACTCCAATGGTGGATCATCCCAGAGCATCTGCAGGAGGAATCCTATTTGTCTGCCCGAGCCGATAGTCATCCTCCGACCGATGCCTCTCTCTCGGTGGGGAGTCCACATTGGGAACCACAGGGTCAACAGGCTCTGGAACCCTGAGGAGTCCCAATGCCACATCAACCTGCTAGAGTTCCAAGCAGTACGGCTGATGCTAACTGCATTAGTTCTGTTTCTGTGGGGTCAAGTGGCAGGTCCAGACGGACAACACCACGACCATACACTATCTCAACAAACAGGGTGGCACGCATTCCCAGCCTCTGTGCAGGGAAGCACTTCACATCTGGACCCACATGAGCTGACTGGAGACAGATCTCCTAGCCATCCATGTGGCAGGAGCCTCGAACCAACTGGTGGATGCCCTCAGTCATGTAGGTGAGGCATCCCACAGTTGTCTCTTCACCAGAGGTAGTTCACAGCTTGTTCTCCCTAGGACACCCCTCAGGTGGACCTGTTTGCTTCAGGAGAACACAAAGCTGAGGCTGTTTCATGCCCACCTCACTCAGAAGGGTTCACTGCAGGGGATGCCTTCTCAAGGCCATGGACCACAGACTCTTTATGCCTTCCTCCATTTCCCTTGATCCACAAGGTGCTTCTCAAGGTGAGGAGGACAAAGTGAAGCTGATCCTGGTAGCTCCAGATTGGCCACGCCAGTTCTACTATCCAGATCTTCTCAGCCACAGCAACAGGCTCCCAAAGGCATCTTCCAGCAAGCCCGAACCTGATATCAGTCAATCAGGAAGGTATTCCTCCAGACCTTTAATCCTTCACCTGACAGCCTGGTTCCAGAGCGGCTAGAATTCAAGGCTTTGGGTCTTTCCACAATGTCCTCAGCATAGTTGAGGCATCTAGGAAGGAAGTGTATGCTTTCAAATGCAAAAGATTTTCCATTTGGTGTCAGGGCAAGGCTTAGACCCTAGTTCCTGTCCTGTGGCCAGTATCTTCGACTACCTTTGGTCCCTGGAGGTCTCCAGATGACTACCCTTAAGGTGCTCCTGGCAGCCATCTCTGCTTAGTGGATGCAGGCTGGTCAGTGGACAGTGGCACAGTGGACAGTGGTCTTGCGCTTTTTCAAGGGCCTCAAACACGTATCTCCTCCAGTGCGTGAACCTCCACCTCCATGGGATCTACTTCTGGTATTGGCTAAACTCATGGGCAAGCCATTCAAACTGATGCACAGGTGTGAGATGTCACACCTGTCATGGGAAGCCACTTTCCTGGTGGCTATCACATCAGCCAGAAGGACTGGGGAGTTCCAGGTGCTCTCGGTGGAATCTTCTTACCTGGTCTTCCACAGGGACAAGGTTGTCCTACGCCCAACCTGAAGTTCCTTCCGAAGGTGGTGTCAGAGTTTCACCTTAACCAGGTGTTAACTCTGCCTCTGTTCTACCCAAACTATACCACAGAGGCCAAGTACAGGCTCCATACTTTGGACCTGGAGTCCAGTAGCATAGCAAATTCCCAGAGGACCTGGGTGCAAGGATATGTTATAGGGCCCCCAGTTTTGAATAAACATCGTAATTACGATTTGGGCCCCTTTAAACCTCATAGGCCTGGGTTTGACTGCACCTTGTAGCTAGCCCTGCCTGAGTCAAGTGCTTTCTTATTATAAGGAGCAGACAGCTGAAGTTCGGGGAGAGGTTTGCCAGCTGTTTGTCACCGACGCTGAAGCCACACCTGGCAGACCTGCAACAAAGTGGACGATTAGCAGATGGATTACATCTTGCATTGATCTCTGCTATAGGTTGGCAGGTAAGGAGCCTCCGTGGGACTAAGGGTTCACTCACCATTCTGCTGTGTCAGTGGCTGCTTTAGGGATGTCCCTAACCGGGATATCTGCAGGGCTGTTATCTGTAAGACAGCAAACACCTTCATTACCCATTGCCACATCGACCTTGAGTCACGCCAGGATGCTAGTTTGGAACCTCAGTTCTAATCCATTCCGAAGTAGGGGTATGCCTTGCCTCAATCCTCCCAGAGAACTGCTAGAATCTGCCAATTAGTGTGGATGAATAACATATCCATGATCCTAGAAAACAGGTTACTCACCTATAACAGTAGTTCTAAGGTGGTATATATTGTTCATCCACACAGACCCACCCGACCTCCTGGCTTTAATGCACAAACCTAGCTTCCATCAGGCAAGATCTGGTGTCATGGGGTGGAGCAGGGTTATACCACCCGGTAAGTGGGAGGAGCTAGCTTGAAGACATTCCGCAAGATATTTAAAGGGAAAGGATATGCCAATTAGTGTGGATGAACAACATATACCACTCTTAGAACTACTATTACAGGTGAATAACCTGTTTTTGTGTGCATTGAAGCCCAGTTGCCAAACCCTTGACCAGTCTTCTAGTTTTTTTTAGGTCTTACTTCATTTCTCCATCCCCTGGTGTGTCCACTCTGTTGCAGATTTTTGTGTCATCCACAAACAGGCATACCTTTCCTTCCAGCCCTCTGTGATGTTGCTAATAAAGACGTTGAAGAGGACCAGCTCCAGTACTGACCCTGTGGCACTCCACTGGTTACCTTACCTTACTCTGAGTGAACTCCATTTACCACCACGCCTGAGTTCTGTTACTTAGCCAACTTTGTACCCATTTTACTATCATTGGACCCACTCCCATGCTGCCTAGCTTGTTTACCAGTATTCTGTGTGGAATGGTGTCAAAGGCCTTACTGAAATCCATATAGGCCACATCCACTGTTTCTCCTTGATACACCTCCCTGGTAATGCAGTCAAAACTGTTATCAGGTTTGTTTGGCAAGATCTACCCACTGTGAACTCATGCTGCCTCAAATCCTGCAATCCACTGGTGTTAAGGTATTCCCAATCCTTTTTAAGTAGAGTTTCCATAACCTTGCCCACTGCTGAAGTCAGGCTTACAGGTCGGTAGTTTCCTGCCTCCTCTCTATTCCTACTTTTGTGTAGTGGCACTACATCTGCCCTCCTCCAGTCCACCAGAACTCCTCTGTATCCAGTGATAGATTGAACAGGGCCATCAGTGGCACCGACAGTTCCTCCTTTAGTTCCTTCAGTATCCTAGGGTGAACCCCTCCGTCCTCACAGCCTTGCCTACTTTTAGTGTTGCTGGTTTCTTGAGACTGTCTTCCCCATAAAAGGGCTAGTGTCCCCCTGCCTCTTAATGTCCTTTCCCCTGTCTACGCTGGAATTTGTGGGTGGGCAGCAATCTGCCTCAGCTCAGAGGCCCAAAGCCATCAACTAAATACACAGTTGCCCATCTATTAATTCCACTTACATACCACCAAAGCAGTAACCTCTTCTATTGTCTCTGGCCTCACTATCCCATCTTCTGAACAGCTTTAGAGCATGGTATTTAATTCACAGTATGACTTGACATAGTATTTATCTCAAACAAGATTATACGTTGCATTGTGACTCTCTGCCCTTTTTACAGTTTCATCTGAATAATCAGGGAAGATGTCTGAGAAAGACAATCTAAATTTGAACAAGGACCTGTATTAAACTTTTAGGTCACTCAAGGAAGGACTCTCCATCCTCTGCCCTCTAACCACTGCACGGTGCACAGGGTGAAGACTACCATTACCCCATCAAATATAAAATTTTTTCTATATACATTGTATGCTTTACTACCCCCAGCTGCCCCCTTCAGACTGGCTCCCCAGCCCCATCCCCGGTATCACCAGGACTTACCTCTGCCTGGTTGCTGGGTGTGGAGCCTGTGGGAGGTTGGTTATCAACCACAGCCAGAGATGATTTTCCTCCATTTTTCTCCCATCCCTGTGCTTGAGCACACATGCAATATGCACTAAGTGAGGCGTATGCACATCTGCAGTCCCACAGCACTCTCCATATGTCTGACCCACTGACCCACACTACCTCCGCCTCTACCTGGGGTAGTCATTTGGTGAGAATGCCAGTACTCCTCCCCAGGAGAGAGAGCTGTCCTCCAGATGCTCAATCCTCTCCCTCCCGTACAATCCCTGATGGCCTGTGCTTGTTCCCGAACATGGGCTGCCGGCATGGTGCAGGTGTGGTGTCCAGTGCCTTAATCCTCAGTGCCAACAGGCCATATCAAATATAATAATTAAGAATATATTTGGAAGTGTTACCTTTTGGTTTATGTCAGGTTGAGGAAATAGTCCACAATGGATGATCTCTGAAATGGGTGATTAAGGGAATCCATTATGTTTCCTTATGAAATTATTGTGAAGGTTACTATGAGGATCCAATATGTAAATTGCTGGGTTATATTTAGAGAATTTTTCAGTAAGACAGAAAAATGCTTTTAAATAAGGATGAGGCATCCATTTTGTGGATAGGAAGGGTGTTGTGATGATGTCACTGCCTCACCAGTGTTAACAGTGTGCAATGCAGCAGGTGAAAACAGTTTGACTGTGCTGTCAGGTATTCTATTATATTCTGAGGAACACCCAGGATTTTATGTTTGGCAGGTGCAAAAATAATCCAGTGCTTCGCCTCATAATAGAACAGGATACCTGTCTGTAGGAATAGTTTGTTTTAACCTGCTTACTTGCATACTGTTACAGCTGGTGAGGCAGTGACATCATCACAGTACCTTCCTGTCCACAAAATGGATGCCTCAAGTCACAATTTTAAATGTATTTTTCTGTCTTACTGAACACATTTTCTAAAACATATCCCAGCACTTACATACTGGATCCTCATAGTAACTTTACAGTAATTTCATAAAGAAACATAGATTCCTTTAAACTAGCAATGCAGAAAATCAAGATGATCGAGCAGCAGTAAACAAAGTCAGTCTGGGGACTGTGGGAAGGCTCACATGGATAAGTCAAGTCTACCAAGTCTATCAGAGACCCACAGAATAGCAAGTGACAGGATGAATAGCTGTGTTGATGGATGTGATACTAATGGAGTTGGCAGTGTCCTTACTACCCTTCCAAATCAATCAATCAATCAATTCTTTATTTTGCCGGTGGAGCACCATTGAGGCAGAGCTCATTTGCAAGGTGGACCTGGGAACAGTACAATAGCCATGAGTAGCCATAAACAAGCATATCAAGTACAAGGCAGAGCACCAACAGAACAGAATTGTGCATTTTACAACAACACTGTCTTCCCACAATATCACAGCATTTAAGGCGAGAGCTTGAATATGACCTCTCTGGAGGAAATCACAAGAGCTATTCAGACCATGGCCAAGGATAAGGCCCCAGGACCAGATGGCCTGAGTGCTGAATTCTACCAGTCCTTCATTGAGCAATTGGGACCTAGACTGCACAGGTTGCTTAAGGCTGAACAACATTTGGGCGAGATGGCACAAGTTATAGGCCAATATAGATTTACTCAAAGTAGATGCAAGGTTTCTAGACAAAGCACTAGCAGTAAGGCTAGAAAAAGTGTTACCATACCCATATCCACTTAATTCATGGTTCTCAGACATGCTTTAAAAAGGAATGGCAGGGAGTGGGCAATCTTTGTATGTTAGTTAACATTTACACCAGGCATAAAAGCATCCAGGCTCATGTGCATTAGTGTCACGCAATGCTGAAAAACTTTTGATATGGTGGAGTGGAAATATCTCTGTGAATCCCTTTAAGATAATGGGCACAGGACCAAATTTTGTTAGCTGGATCAGGAGCTATATAGAGCCCCAAGGGCAAATGTACTCACACATGGTTTACTTTACCAACAATTTATACTCCACTGAGGCACTCACCAGGGATGTTCACTCTCTCTGTCATTTATATTATTGCTATAGTGCCACTGGCATCTCAAATATGTTTGGACCCTGAGATACATGATCACTCTTGGCTTCTTTACAAATACATCACTACTTTATGCAGGCAACCTTCTACTCACTTTATCTAGAGTAGATACATCTCTGCCAGGAGCTCTATCAGTTACTTTCCAATTTAGAGAACTGTCTTGCCTCTGAATAAATTAGAAAAGACTGAGCTACTACTCCTAACACTCTCTCATCAGGGTTTGGTACAAATACTGAACCATCCACTTAAATAGTCCCCAACAGCATTAAATATGTGGAATGACTTTAACACCCTAACTGGAGGTCTCATACTAAGTAACATAACCCCACTTCTAGAAATGTTATTCCAGGAAGTAACTAGATGGCAACAACCAAACCTAGCCCTATCAGGCAAAATGGGGGCATTTAAGATGATGGGTTTACCTTGTCTCCTCTACTGCCTCAACAATCTACCTATTCTTATTTGTTTCAAGATTTGGGACAAAATCAACAAGCTTATCCACACATCTATATGAGAAAGAAAATGATCATGCTTTGATAAGAGTATCCTGCATGCAGCACCCCATGAGGGAGGCTGGAACCTACCTTGGATGTGGGCATACCATTTGGTCAATGGTGTGACAGGCCTGGCATTGGACAGCAGAACCAAATTTCACAACTCCCTTATGGGTATAGGCTATAAAAAGCTATGGTGGGCTCTACTCCACTAGCTGTAGCTCTTACAGAGCAAATACAAGGAGTACATAATGTATTTATTTAGTTGTTGACCTGGAGGCACACTGAGCCATAGCCCATTTCCAGGTGTGACCCGGGAAGGGAAAGGAAGTTTCAATCAGACAGTTTCACAACTCTTAAATACAATAGAGGTTGAAACAGATACAGTACAGAATTAAGTAAACAACACAGGGTGGGAGAAATGCAACAACATCATTAGAAAGTTGTACAATGTAGTTATACAGGTACCATAATAAGTATAGGAGTTTACAGGGTGTCTTGAACAATTGGTGACAAATAGGTGGGAAATTACAGCGGTACAGAGAGGAAGAAAACTGAAAGTAGGGAGAAGAATTAGAGTAAGAAGGAAGTGCTACAAGGGAATATTGAGAGACAAGGTGAGAGGGGAGATACATAGGTTGGAGCAGTGGTTTGTGCTCAGGGAAGGGAAAAGGAGTAATAGGGTAGAAAGGAAGTAGTGGGGGAGCAGTAGCGGAGTTATGATGTTCCTGGGAGTATAGAGCTGTGTTTTGAGAGAGATTCAAATAGAATTGTTTGCTTTGTTTTAGGGGAGCAAGAAGAAGTTAACATTTACAAGGGTAGCTGTCTGATAAATCAGCTATGCATGACAAAGTGAGTTTTAGGAAAGGGGCAGAAGGGAGTGTCTGGCATTGAAATGGAGGGTATTCCAGTGCTAGAGTAGTCTGTAAGAGAAGGTTGTTGCACCAGAGCATAAGGAGGGTCATGGTAGGAAGACAGTGCGGATGTCTCTAGACCGAAGAGGTAGGAGACCTCGGAGGAGGGAGACAGAAGAGGAGAGGTAGGGACCAATCCAATATTTTGAGATGGAAAACAAGGAGTTGAGTAATGTGTCGATAAGTGTCGGGTGGTGGAGAGGGGTAAGGAGAGGGAAGAGTAAAGGGAACAGTGATGTGTGTGGGAGGGGCGTCTGGGGCAAAATGACAAAAGGCATTGTAGAGGGAGTTCCAGCATGGCTCATAAAGAGGCTGAGGCAGTGCCATACAGAATGTCGGCATAGTCAAAGGAGGGGATAATCATTTTGGCCAGGAGCTGACACCAAGTAGCTCGGGAGAGGTTTCTTTGTTTCTATACATCACACCCAGTTTAGGGCAAAGTTTGCATGGATATGTTCGAATGTGGGTATCACTAGCATTGATCAGAATTTGGACCCCATTCAAACCAGTTTTGTTGTGTTCCATGCCACCTGCCCAGAATTTGTTTTGGACTAACTGGTAACTGTGGTCTGTTGTGCCCGTATGTGTGGAATGCCAGCATTTTTCTCAGTCTTACTGGGCACGATAAACAAGAGCTACATGAAGAAAACTCTGAACATTGAGTGAGTGGAAGGAAACAAGGTTAGGGTGCAGAGAGCTGATATGGAGAAATCAAAGAATAAAAATAAAAGGTAAAATGATCCATTGACCTAACTGGGAAGTGAAAGTCATTAACACATTTACAAAACTTACATGCTCAAAGATGGGGTTCTCTGATCATAAGCACAACTACAGATGGAATACAGGCTCCCAGTACTGATCATTGGGTATATCTATAAATAAAGACAGGCAATAGGCCCATTGTTAAATAATAACTATAAGCTCAACAAACAAACAAACAAACAAACTAGTTTAAAATTCTTAAAATGAGTGAAAATGCACCACAAAGAGTAGGTAAGACCATCTACTGGTTAGTGCAGATACATCATAAACATGATTAGCAATGCCATAGATTTAAATGGCAACAGGACCTAGGGGTAACAGTACCACAGGAAGACTGGAGAAAAATGCTGGCATTCCACACATACAGGCACAGCAGACCACAGTTACCAGTTAGTCCAGAAGAAAATTCTTCGCAGATGGCATAGAACACCACACAACTGGTTTGAATGGGTATCCAAATTCCTAATCAATGCTGGTGATGCCCACACTCCCAGTTGATATAGGGTGCATCCTATGGCATTGTCCACAGCTTCAATCACTATAGTCCCACATATGGTCTGTGGCCTCATCTACAGTATAATGGACATACCGATCACTAGATCCCCACTTTTTGGATTTTGGGGACATGACACAACTGGCTAGGAAGGAGAAAATTTACAAAAACCTTCTGCTTGCCTGAGCAACTTGAGGTGAAACATAGCTCTTAATCTAATTTTTATTTGTAGTTATTTTACATTTTTTAGCCAGAAAAGACACATTAAGCTGGGACTTGTTTCAGGTGTGTCCTGGGAGCACAGGGAAGCTGAGTGATTTTCTTCATGGTCACACTATGCAAGTGGTGGCTGTGAGATGCAAACCAAGTTCTTCCTGGTTTGCAGCTCAGTGTGCCTAAGCACTACACTAAACTGCCTCCCCAAAGGATGTATATCTTAAAGAATGAAGGTTTGTGGCCATGAGATGCCTCAGTAATCATTGTGTTTGCTTTTATTTGTTTCTTTACTTACCTTTCTATTATTTTATTTTTATTTTCCAGCTACTAGTAAAATAACCAGCCAACCTGTCGGTGCAGCAGTTGGATTTCTGCTTAGAATGCCGGGTGACCTGGGTTCAGGAACGACCCAGGTCACTGAGGACAGCCGGGGAGAAGGCTTGAGCGTCCGATGCCTGCTCACCTTCACCCCAGGGAGGGTGGAGATGCATCTTGCTGAGTACTGACTCCTGGCGGAGGCTGGGAATGCAGCACTTCGGGAGCAGGCAGAATGCAAGGGTGTGATGGACATTGGCATTGCCTTGATGTCTGTGGTGTGCTATGCCTCGGAGAAAATGAGAATCAAGCTTCCTGACCAGCTGGATGATATCTGCCAGCCCTCTGCTGCCACTGAAGCCTCACCTCCAGTCCACCTCAGCAGCACCCAGGGACTGAACAAAGAGTGCACTGGTTGTCCCCCGGGTGCCTTCTCTGGAGGAGAGGGACCCATCTGGTGAAGGGTAACACTGGCTACCCTGTGGTGGCTGTGATCTGAGGTGGAGGGGACAGGGGAGTGTCAGAGGAGCCTAGGCTGGCCTGAAGGAATGGTGGGTCAGAAAGCCGGAAGGAGCAAAAAGAAAAGAATCCAATGGAATCATTGTATTATGAAGATGGAAAATCTTTACTGGCAAGGCTGGTGGTGTATTTCAATGGAAACTGCAAACAGTTTTCATATTTTAAAAGATGTAAACTTTCTTCTACCAAAATGTTAGAGTTTATAGACATAGGAGATTTTTCATAACCTGTGATCTTTTGTTATGATTTAGTAGGTGACATTTTCCTTTTAACTATGCGAACATATGATTTGCCAGCAGAAATAGGCTGCCTGGTCTATCAAGTCTGCTCTAATGTGCAGCTAGCACCTCACCTTGCAGCTGCCTGACCCTCCTCCCTTCTCAATTACCCCCACCTAGTACCATCCCCTTTTGAAACTACCCACTGTCTTACAGGCTACCACCTCCTCTGAAGATCATTCCATTCTGCCATGACCTCTCCATGAAAAAGTGTCTCCTCATTTCCATCCTAAATCTTCCTCCCTCCAACCCTAAGGCCATGCCCTCTGTGTCCCCTCCCCTTCTCAGCCTGAGTATCCCTTCAGTGCCTGCCTTGTTTATCCCCTTTACATACCTTAAGGTCTCAATCATATCCCCAGTCCCTTCTCTCCTCCAAGGAGTACATGTTCAGCTCTCTCTGCCTCTCCTCGTATGGTGTGTCCTCCAATCCCTGGATCATCCTTGTTACCCTGCATTGTACCCCTTCCAGTAATTTCATCCTTCTTCAGACATGGGTGCCAGAATTGCACACAGTACTCCAGGTGCGACCTGACCAGTGCCCTGTAGAGAGGCAGGATCACTCCCCTGCTCCTGGAGGAATCCCTTTCATGATACAATCCAGCATCCTGTTGGCTTTCACTGCCACCTTCCTACACTGCTCTGGGAAGAAGAAAAGAGAAGCTGGATACTGTTTTAAAACATGTAAAATCATACAGATGCACCACAATTGAGCAAACATAAAAGGTAAAGTTTGTTGCTCAAAGAAGTACTAATTCTTTTGAAACAAATGGTAGAATATCTTTAGTTTCTCATTGAAATACATTGGGTTCCTAAGCAGTTGGCAGTTTGAAATCATAATATAAGAATTGGACTGAATTCTCTTTTTACTAGTAGTGTGAAAAGCAAAGGTGAAAATGTACTTTTTTCACTGCACAAACATTTTATTATAAAAGTGAAAAGTAATTATAAAGAAAGAAAGTAAGTACTAACTTACCAAAATGCAATAAATAAGTCAGTTGTCTATTTATTAGAAGTGAACACATGCTCTTTAAATGTGATACTCTGTCTAAGACAGAAACTGTATTTTATGGCTGTGGGAGGAGCCTACAGCCATCCTGCTTTAGACTGAAAAAGAGCTTTCCATGGAACACAATTTTTAGTACTTTCAGTGTATTCTTCCATAACTGCAAATCCCTATGGTGGTTAAATACCCCCTTCTTTCTTAGCTGCTTTTCTCTGAGAACAAATGTGCACACCTTCCAAACAAATCTAAATATCTTTAAAAGTATTCAAGGCTCACAAAACCAACCCGCATGAAAGTTGTTCAGGACAAAAACACCTTACACATGAGGGTAGTCACTAATCTGAATTCTTTATATTTTGTAAATATGGCCTTCAAACAGCCTAATTTTTTTCTCTCTGAGTGAACACAGTAGGAGTCATGCCAAACAAATGTAAATATCTTGGAAAGTATAAAGTTACCAATATACAACCAACATGAAAGTTGTTCAGGACACAATTGCCTTTCAAATGAGGGTAGTCATAAATCTGAATTCATTATATTTTTAAATGTAGCCATCCAAAAGGTGAAAATTATGAAGAAAATGAAACTTCAGGTAATCAGATGGCCATAGTTTAAAAATATAACTAGTGCAACTTAATGAATAGGCTCATTTGAAAGGTCTTTTATTCATGTGTCATACATGTTTATTATCTGTAACTTGTATACTTTTAGAGATAATTGCATTTGTTTGGCATAACTCCTACTGAACTTCTAAACAACCTCAGCTTTGCAAATTACTTTGCCAATTAAGTGAGATTCTAAACAAGACAGCATGAGTTCCATCAAAAGAAAGCTATCCCAAGGTCAAATTTCACTGACATGAAAGTTCATTCCCTGAGAAAAGCTATTATAAACCAACTGAAGCTTCATTTTAAAACCATCTGTGTGCATCTGTGCTAGCATTAGTAAATGACAATGATTGAAAACACAAGCAAAAATAAGTGCAAACAGCAGCTGACACCTTCAGGAGAACTTTAATGAAACATAATATTTAGATAAAGTTCAGCTTGTATTTCACATTAGTTCTTATTCCTCCTCCCACTATTTATTGCTGAGAGAGAATACCCTCATCTCTTAAGTGTAACCCTTCTCTATATTAGAACAGGGAGAAGTGGAGTTGGTAGCCACCAAAAGCAGGGAAGGGCACACACATAGAGCAGAGTTAGATGTATGCTACACATCTCAGATACATGGTTGCAAAACACAAACATCTAAGAAAACAAAACAGGCTATCAAGGCACTATTACTCAATGCAAGAAGAAGAACAAAATAGATGAGTTGGGTCTCCTTTTACATGAAGAGGATATCCACCTCTGTGCTATCACAGAAACATGGTGGCAGGATGATCACTGGGGAAATCTATCCCAGGTTACAAACTGTTGAGCACTGACACGGTGGAGAAAAGAGGGGAGGTGTGGCTTTGTATGTAAGGGACATGTACGAAGTATAATGAAATCAGGCCCACACCAGATAACTATAAAGACGTTGAGAATTGTGGGTTAATATGATTAGACAGGGCGATAAAAAATCACAATTGAGTGTGCTACAGAGCACCAGGATTAGGTGCTGATGACAATACTAAGTTTCTGAAAACCATCAGGAATATGGAATTAAGTGGCAGTGCATTAATACTGGGAGATTTTAACTTACCCAGTATTGACTGGATTACATACACAGGGAATAATACATTAGAAAGAGACTTCCTGAATGTACTGGGCATTAATGAAATGAAACAATTTCAAGATACTAGAGCTTTCAATATTGTTGATCTTGTCCTTAGTAGCATGGGGATGATGTCAAGAACTGTGTAGTCAGAGAACCATTAGGGCAGAGTGACCTTAATATGGTTGAATTTACAATTTCAGGAAATAAACTCATCAGCAAAGGACAAACAAAATTAGGTGTTGGAACAAAGCCAACTATAGAGCCATGAAGAAACATTTGATTACACGAGACTGGAAGGAGGCACTCAAAGGGTATAATGTACAACAGATCTGTGATAACATAAAAAAACCTGGAAATTTGTATAATACACCATGTTCCTGAAAAGTTATGCACAACCCTTTGTTACCCAGGGTTACTAGAATCCCAGTAAGACCTAGTGGAGGCAAGGAAGGCAGCCTGTGAAACTCCAGTTAAATGGGTTTCACACTGTCTCACTCTGTCCTCAGTCACAGCTGAGACTAGAGGGATGACATCATTATAGAATTGTCACAGCTGCATGAGCCACATTTGGAATCTTCAGCTCAGAGTAAGTTAGAATCTTGGGAATTCAAAGTCAGTCTTCAGTTTGTCCTTAAGCAAACAAGAAGGACACCAGTAGGTGTCTGTTTACCCCTCCTCTGGGGGTGAGGAAAAGTTCTTTGTGGGTTTCAGGGCAATCCCCTCCCACCTTGGGAAGAAAGCTGCCTGTTTTAATTTAAGTTCAGTCTGTTCATGTATAACAGCAAAGGTTACATTTCTTCGCCTGTGGGCACCTGCAACGAATGGGTGAGTGTTTGGCCTCATTGGAAGGGCAAACAACTTATTTTCTTCAGTTGGATTTCAAGTATTGGGACTGCTATTTGGGAGAACTATGTCCAACTAGGACAAACAAATAGAGCAGTCATCTGTTTAAAGTGTTAAAGTTCATTGTAGAGGGTGCTTCAGGTCATCCACCGTCAATCTACAGTTTTAAGTCTAAAGTTCTGTGTGTCCAGAGAAATGGCCGGTATGGGCTGTGGGAGCTGGAGGTGGATAGATCCCCATCTTTAGTAACCAGGTCCACCTCACGGATTTCTTCTGTTGTTTTGCTACTTGCCTCATGCGCTTGGCCAGTGATAGGGTGGTACCCAGACGTGGGTTGCAACTTGAAAATCTCTAGGAGTCATAGACTCTAAGTGGTGTGGGAGCCACAGGATGGGAACATTACTCCTTGTTTGATGGGAGTCTCCTGTTTGATGGGAGTTTGAATTGGAAGTACGAAAACAAAATCTTTCTAGGAGTCGCAGACTTCAAGTGGTGTGGGAGCCACAGTTTGGGAACCTCCTTGTCTGATGGGATGTCTTCCAAGTAGAGTTTGGGTTCATTGCCGCTGGACCGTCAGTCGAGTGGTCAGCAGGGAGCCGGCCAGTCAGGCTGTGTATCCAATGCACATGCAAAGTCCGGGCTGAGTGCCTGGTGGGTCCAAAGCCAGACAACTGTTGTAGTGTTCATTCCTCAAATGGACCGCTGTGTTTAACCTCTAATCTGCATTACAGTTATGTAGCCCTGTGAGGGACCATACAGAGCTTTGTTTATGTTCAGTGAGTTAATAAATAAAGCCACATTGAAAATCCCAATTCTGGTTCTGGACATTACAGTTATTGCTTCCTGTAGTTGGATTTACTTGAGTGCCCTGTGCAGAGTAGTTAAACCTAGGTCTCTTGTGCCAAGTAACCTCATCCTTCCCGAACCCGTAGATACCCTTTGTATATCCATGCTAAAATGTGGACACATAGAGGGGTTACAGTTAAATATAATAACCAGGGAAAATCCTGACTTGGCTGAATACAGCATTGAGAAGGACCATTAAGAAAAGAAAATAACTTTTCTTAGATACAAACAGAACTCCTCAACTAGTAGATGGCAGAAAAAAAAAAAAAAAAAAATAGCTACACAATGAAAACTGACTATAAAATATGCCAAAGCTAATGAGGAGGAAAAGTTGCAAATTTAATAAAAGACAACTAAAAATCGTTCTTCAACTATATAAACAATCAAAGGAATGGAAATGCCAAGATAGGGTCAATTCATAAGGAGGGGAAATAATTATAAGTGAAAAGCAAATGGCAGCTCATTTAATGATTATTTCCTAAGTGTTGTCCAGCACAAAACTTGTTGCACAAGTCTAGTAGATAGAGACAGTGGTACAAACAATGTTATGGACTTCAATAGTGAGACAGTATTGGAAAAACTGAATAACATTAAGGTAAACAAATCCCCGGGCCTGATGGCCTCCCACATGCCTAATAAAGGAACTGGCAAACAAACTGGAGTGGCCCAGTTAAAATACTGTTTGATAGGTCCTTGAGAGATGGCGTGGTCCCTGAGGAATGGAAATGGGCAACAGTCACGCCAATCTTCAAGGGTGGTATTAAATCAGATGTTGTCAACTACAGGCCCATCAGCCTGACGTGCATTCTGTAAAATAATGGAGGGTTATATTAAAGATCATTTGGAAAATCACATACACACTAAGGAGTACTCTGACATAATTCAACATGTGGTTACATCAGGGAGGTCTTGCCAGACTAATCTAATGAGTTTCTTTGAAACAGTGAGTAAAGCCCTTGATGATTCCTCAAGTAGACGTAGAGTATGTCATCTTCTGTAAGGCATTTGATTTAGTACCCCATGATGGACTTATTAGTAGTCTGCAGGGCTTAAGTGTTGAACCCCAAATAGTTCAGTGGATAAGTGCATGGCTTGAAAGTAGGAGACCGAGAGTGCACATCAGAGGATATTGCTCTGACTGGGTGGGAGGTGACCAATGGGGTCCCTCAGGGCTCAGTACTGGGCCTGGTGCTTTTAAAATCTTTGTGTCATCCTCCAGATGTCAAATGGTGTTTGGATGTCCAAATTTGCAGACAATAGTAAAATAGGGCTCTAGTAAGAACAGAGGCTGATAAAATAACTTACAAGTAGAACTGAATAAAATAAGCTCTTGAGCAACTACCCACAAGATGAAATTCAATGTTGGCAAGTGCAGTGTTATGCACTTTGGTTATAATAATAATACTCAAGTCAAGTTACTATCTGTTTGGTCAAGCACTAAAAAGTACTCTGTGAAAAAGACTTGGCATCTGGGTCTCAAAGGATCTTACTTTAGGTCGCAAACCACTAGGATAATTAATAAAGCCAACAGAATGTGGCTTTGTATATTACACAACATCAGAAGCATGGATAGAACAGCGTTACTGCCTTTATATGATGCACTGGTGAGGACGCTTATGGAGTATGGGTGCAGTTTGAAACCCATACCATAAAGCAGATCTACAGAACATCGAGAGAGTGCAGAGGACAGTTACCAAGAGGATTTCTGGTCTACAAGGTCTCCCTTATAGTGAAAGATTGAATGAGCTGAACTTGCACTCACTGGAGTAACCGTCGACTAGGGAGACCTGCGTCTGGTTTATTCTGTCTTTAGAAATAAAGACTTGTGGGGATGCGTGGGTTTGGAGTTAAAAACTATAACTAAAACAACTACAGCCCACTAGTACCAGCTGAAGGCTAACTATACAAATCCAACTAAAGTGGGCATTGGATTAGTCAAGGGTTGTGTCCCGTGGAATATACACCCATCAGAAATTATCAACAGCAACACGATAATCTCCTTCAAGAACAGCATAGATGTATTATACAGGGATATAGAGATATAATAGTACACTAGATAACAAGACTTCTTGGCAAAAGCTATTGTCTCGTACTCAACTTATGAAACTTACTGAAAGGTCATTTGCATGAAAACATGATTTTTACTCCTGAAGAGTTCATCTATTTCTATTGCTGTCTCCTATCTGAGGTCATAATGCACTGCCTTGTGACATCACAGTTACTATCATGGTAACAGATTGTGATGTCACCACAGAGCATTATAACTTGAAGTAGGGAGTAAGTACTGTTTTCCACAAAAACATCTCTATCTCTCTTCCAAAGTGTATATTTGTGTGATGTGCCAGACACATTAAACATTTTCCACACATTTCCATTTTCAAAGTGTATATCTGTGGGATGTGCCACACTTTAAAATCTTCCTGGTGCATGGTCTTTGCCCAGGGAACACTGGTGCCCATCCACAAACCACTTAACCCTGCCTGACACTCCAGATGGCATTCCTCCCACACTTTGCCCCAAACAGCCTCTGCCATTCCTTCAGGTTTACACCAAATGAATCTCAATCCCCAATAAATTGCTAAAGACTCCAACTTTAACTTCGAATTCAGCACAGTTGTGGTGAAAGGGGTCCTGACCAGTGTGACCTGGCCTTATCTAGGGCACAAGCACCTCAGACAACTCCCTCAGAGAACAGTCTCAGATTCTGTACTCACAGATTAATTGTTCCTTCCTCCCAGTCATTGAAAGAACAAAAGGCACATTTCTTTCTCTGGTAGCTGTCAGATTCTACTCATTGTTCTTCCTTAAAGGCAGCTGTGAACTTCAATAACTTTAGTGGATTGCCCTTGGAGCCACAATAACTGCATTCCCTCTCCTCCCCTGGAGTGAAACTAAAGAGTCCTGCAGGCAACTGAAGATTTTACCAAACTAGGGTGAGAAATAACCTCTGCCATTTTTGTTGATTTGGCTAAAGCCTTTGTCACTGTAGCCCACAACCTTCTCCTCGACAAGCTTGCAGCAGCAGGACTTTCTGTCTCAGCCACAACTTGTTCTGTTCCTATTTAGTGGGTAGGACTGTCAGTCAGAATAGGCAGCTCCATCTCCTCTTCTCCCATCAACACTGAGTACCTCAGGGTCAGTCCTCAGCTCATTACTTTCCTTGGTCTTGATCTCCTGCTGCCTGCCTCTCCATGTCCATTCATATGTGTGTGGATGAAACCATTCTGTTTACCTCCGTGCTTTTCCTTCTGATATGTTGATCAGTCTCCAACAAGACTTTGATAAAGTTCTGCTCTGGTTTTGCTCAAATCAGTTGTCATTCAATGCCAAGAAGATGGTCTCTATTACCTTTGGCACCAGGCAAAGGCTCTCTAGGCTTATTGCCACAATATCCTCCACACCCTTGATGGGTCCATGATGAGGATGTCACCTCCTTCAAATACCTTGGGCTCTGGCTTGCCCAACATCTCGTTTTTCTGGACATGTGGATGCCATCCACAAAAAACTGCACCCCTGAAATCGGTGCTCTGAGCAGACACTGCGGTTGCATCCCCTTACTGGCCTACTGTGAAACTGTCCAGAAAATGATTCTCCCAATTTTCAACTATGGTGACATACTGTAGTCTACAGTGAAGCCCTAAGTCCTCTAACCAGATTGCACACCCTCTTGCACCTCTTCTGCTGCTTTGCTCTAGATTGTCCACCCTGTACTCATCATTGTGACCTTTGTACCTCTCTTTCCTCCCCTTGATGCCAGATGCCTCGTCCACTGTTCCTCCTTTGTTGGGAAAGTATGGCCTGGCTCCCTCCCTCTTACCTCTCTTCCATGTTCTCCACCCCACCTCCTCCCACCTACTCCCTCCATAACTTTGGCTATTGGACCCTTGCCCACCCCTCTAGGTCATATGCTTCTGGTTAGTTTGCTTTCTCCCTACTGCTCCCTAAACTCTGGAATGGTCTTCCTCTAGCTAGCCACTATACCCCATCCCTTGATCGAACCTCCTTTCTTCATAGCTTTACCTCCCCTTTCCTGTAAAAGGCACCTGAACCACTCTCAGCACCATTGCCATCCTTTTCTGTCCTCCTCATCTCCTCTACCCCCATAACTCTTGTGCTTCCTCTTACCCTGTCACACTAGAACTCTTCTCTACTTTCCTTTCTCCTTCCAGTTCAGGACGTGCCTTCCATGCCTAGTTTTTGGAACATAAATAATTTATTTCACAGGTGTTGGTCTTACATACATTTCCACCTGTATGTATCTGTGCTTTGTTATTTTAAAGCATTGTATGATGTTGTCATTTTTGTTATGTATACATCAATAGCACTTATCAATTTCACCCTCCCCCAGGATGCATCTGGAAACAAGCTATCTCAACTCAGTATGCCTTTCCTGGTAAAAACTTTTTAAATAAGTAAAATAATAAAATAAAAAAATACAGTATTCAGACACAATTCAACTTACATTTCATTACTTTTCTGTATTTATATCTCGTCATTCATTATTACTGAAGTAATTTGCAAAGTAGCATTCACCTGGATTTGAAAAGTTTTAATGCAGGACTTGTGGCAGTATTTTGATACAGCCACATGGTACCCAATTAGAATAGTGCTACGAATAGCGTCAGTTTACAGAGTGCTAGTTTGTGTAGTGCTGGCATGGACAGCAAGAGGGATATATAGCTGCCAGTAAGCACCCCTCTGGTTACTGTCCATGGTGCTGGTACAGCACAAGGGCACCAGAATCCAGGAGGCTGGCTGAGCTGCTCCTGTGGCGTGGAGGGCTGGTGCATACAGCAGCAGCCTGAGCAGTGGCGACCAGGGTTCTAATCCTGGTCTCCAAACATTTGACACATATTGTGACTTTCTTTTATTTATTTTTTTTTACATGGGGCCATGAAAACAGGATTCCATCGCCCTCAATTCATAACTTTCCTGTGATCCGTTCCCTTCCTGGAGTAGAATCCTTCAGTCCAGGGGTGTGGGCAGTGCCTCCTGCAAAAACAAAATGGTACTATTTTTACCGCATGGTTCTTGAATGCTTATTGTGACTGGCACTGTTTTGACCCAGTGCCCAGCTACATCACCACAAATGTGTCCAAATGTTTATGTGTGATTGTCAAACATTTGACACATTTGCAACACTTTGCTTACGCTGTGTAGAAAAATGACATGTCAGTTTTGATGTGCAACATGCGGACTTTTACTTACCTGTATTTATTTATTTAGTTATTGTGTTCGGAAGACCTTTGAACTTGAGAGCACTTTTATAAAGGTGTCTAAGTCAAGTAAGTTAAATACAAAATCAGGCTGGAACAGGTAACAACAACCATCAACAAGCATTATGAAATGGGTAGAAAGAATGCTGACTCCTGACTGGCCAGGTGGCACTTTCAGCTGGGACATTATTCCAGCACAACAGCCTGGCTCAAAGCAACTCAACAAAATATGTTTAAAAATATATCCAGTTTACTAAAATGGACCCATTTCATAATTGCAATAAGGCACTCCAGGGTGTGTTATGGTGGACTAACAGTCCTTTTCTGGTAGTGGAAGCAATCAGCTTCACCTGATGCTTCAACCTACCTAAGGTGGACCATTATGCCACCATAACACATCCTCGGAGTGCTTTATTGCTTAATTAATATATTACATGCAGTATGCACAATTGATAAACAACAGACATCAACAGCTCCAGAGGGCATCTACAAGGAGGGTACCAGGCAGTGATGACATGATTCGCTGCGGTTGGTGACGCTTAAGAGAGGAATTTATGGCTAGTATGGACTAAGCACATATGCAGTGGAGTTTCTGGAAAAGCTGGGCTGTGGTTTGGGCCTTGAAAGGGGAAAGGTGAGGAGAGCAGTGAAGTGACAAAGTTAAACTGTATTTTTTTGTGGTCTAACAGTCATGTCAAAATAGCACATTTGTGTCACAATCGAGATGCAGTTCTTCAAAACCCATCCCATTGTCTTTGTCCCCAGACATCAACTTATCCTCTTGCCCCCCACTGAAGTAACAATTATTTGTTTGTGGCATCACAATCTGTTGCTGTGGAAATGACTAGAATATCACAAACAGGGTATGATTTCAGTGGCAGAGGAGCAGAAGGATGAGACAAAGCCAGAGACACAACAAAGATCCTGTTTTCATACAAATGTCCTCAATAATAAAGATGAGAGATAAATATAGAAAATTAGTGGAATGGAATATGAGTTCAGTTGTGACTATCACACCCCAAGGTAGAACGGACTTGGACCACTGAAAGTAAGCTGGAGGGAGAGAGGACTGTGTGACAGTTCTCCTCTCCTGAGGGGAAGGGTTGTTCTGTACTGCCATCATGTGGCGGCATGGTGGTGGGGGCAGCAGATGGCCAGAATGGGGGTGGCCGACACGCGGGCGTATCTATTGTGTATCTGTGCCATTGCACACCACTAGTTATCAAAGGGAGAAAGTGGAGGGGAGTATGTGTGGCAGGATGAAGTCCATCCCACTCAAGACCCATACCATCACCCAGACAGGGCCGAGATGGATTGGGTCACTGGCAGGGGAGGATGGCCCCTCCCCACCTGGCCCTGCCATAGGAGGCAATCTGTGGGGGTATGTAAGGCTGGTAAGTCCTGGGTGAGATGGAGTGCCAGCCATAAGGGTGTGGTGCTGAGTGGGGCTAGGACCACGTGGGTGGAGAAACACAAAAAAGACACTGTCAACATGGACTAAGCTTCCGTGTGTCCTGTGTTGAGACAAATAGCTATAACATGCTGTTGAGATCTAACAAGGATGAGACACGTGTCTGTGATTTGCTGTTCTCAGCCATTGCACATTGTAAGGCTTTGTGAACATGTAGTCTTGCTGAAAGCATAGTCAGCCTAAATCTCTTCATGGAGATTTGCATAAATTACCCATGAGTCAGGGTAGCATTCTTGCTGATAACCTGGATGTGTGCCGATATGTATTACAGACATATGAAACTGTCAGCAGAAGAAGGCCATTCCTGACTATTGATTCTGCTTGATGTGGAGCTAGTGCATCTGGTGCTACATGGTGCTATGTCCTCCCAATACTCTTACTCTCCCTTTGAATATATTCCACCCTTCTCAAATCCCCTACCATTTTCTAGTTTGCAACCCCTCTTCTAGCCTGTTCCACCTAGCTAGCACTCTGTCTGTGAAGAAGTGCCTCTTGGCTCCTTTCTGAACCTTTCCCTGCCAGTTTGCAGGGTATAGTCACTGCCATGCGGTAAGACAATATAGACCCTAGTTGATAGATTTACAGTCTGCTGCAACATGAGTCAGACACACTTACAATACTAGTGACAAGACTGATAGACCACTGAAAACATGGTCTTCTTGTTGCATGTCGCACTGAGTTGCCCACTGCAAATGATGCATGCATCTAACATTTGATGAAAACCTCATCTTTCTACTGTACATTGTGCAAAGTGTCATAAATTGGAATGTTTAAAAATCACACTCATTCTGGTACATTTACTCGGATGCAGTTGTAGCTTTACAGTGTCCACAAGTTCTGTGTCCAGCTATTTAAAAACAAGCCAAAGTCCCTTTGGTCATTGCAATACCATGTTATAAATATGTTATTCTATCTTCTAGCTGATTTCAGAACTTTGCTGTGTCCTGTTACTTGGCAATTTCCAAAGCTCATAACTACAGCATGGCGTCATTCAACAGACTGGATCCTCCTCCTGCTCACCTTTTATCTGTTTGCAGCTTGAAAACAATGTTTGGGATATTGTTCTCTGCAGCCCACACCACTTGATCAATAAGCTCCCCAACACTCCATTTCTACACAATGTTGCTTTGTACTTTGACATGCCCTTTAAAACAATATCTGTCACCCACTCTTCCCATCTGGTTCTGCCTCTGACTGTCCCATAGAGCCCCTTAGAGTGTTGCACATCTCTGGTGTTAATCCAAAGTAAATGTCTAATAGATAATCAAAAAGACATCTGTTACTTTTTCATTCCAGTATAAACTATAATCCAAGATAGGGATGAACAAACGAGTGTTCTGACTGAGAAAACACTCTACACAAGATGTGGCTTTTGCAGATTCATTGATAACATACAGCACAACCAGCCAAGCTGCAACACAATAACTTAGAGTAAATGATATGTCACAAAATACTGCAATAAAAAAGGGCTGAATTGCCACTAAATTACACTGTTCCCTGCAGCATACTGCAGCATTACTGAAGAGACATGTTTTCAAGATATCATTCAAAATGTTAGAAAGCCTTTGGCAACCTTGGTGATGAAGAACTATCTTGACCCAGCTGTAACTGAAGAGAAAACTCTTGCACCAAAACCCAGGCACTCTATCAGCTCTGCAAAAGAAACAGAATGGCCTATCCAAGGGTTGAACCTAGGGACTACCCTGGTATCCAGCTAAGCACTGAATAACTAGAGACACTTGTGCTGCATAAACAAGCTCACCTGACCTACTGGGATAGAGTTTTGAACTCATGGATCCCTTAAACATGTTCAGGTGTTCTGCCAGCTGAGATACTAGGAACACCCATCATTGAAACCTGAGTTTCCCATGGAAATCCAGCAGGATTCTGCTCAGCTGCTGAGAGTACATGCTGAATAAACAATAATACGATTTTATCCTGAACTCCCTCCCCAATGGCAGCTGGTGGCTTTAACAGCTGAACCGCAGGAACAGGCATGAAGAAAGCAACAATAGGACCAAACTGCCAACAAGGGATTACACTTTTGCCCTCCTTAGATATCCATTCAGTTACTCTATTAACTGAGCACGAAGAACACAAATACAAAAAGTAATAAAGTGACTTATCTGGGAATCTAACCCACGCCTGATCACCCTTCCCAAGTCCATCCAGTTACTGTACCAGATTGGGGAGCCATGTTGATGATTTAAGTTGCCCTCACCACCCTTTCTGAAGTGACATGGTCACCCACCCCTCCATGCACACAGGTCTTTCTAGAAGCCACTTATGTCTGCTGTTCCTCCTACAACAGTCTACACAACCAACTCCTATACCCCACTTAACCTTAATCTTTAATTTCTCCCTTGACAAGGCTCTCCTGAGCTGCTGCGCCTCCCCAACTTACTCTTTAAATTTTCCTTGACAAGACATGCTAGTGCTACTTTGTAACCTTCTTCTAGACTAACTCCGGCTACCTACTGGAAATCTCCTTCATGCCCTCCTCCCTTGACATCTACTAAATTTTTTCTCTACTGCTCTTACTACTACTTCTGAATTAAATATTATTGCCTAGAGGCATCGGCTACCATTTGCTATGCTATTAAGGACTCGGTGAATACTGATTTGTAAATAATTATCCTACTGAAGTCTGCACTCTGTGTTAAGTTGTATGTCTGTTATAATGTCCGCTTTTGGCGTGGAACCTATGTAAATGAGCTTGTAGCAAAGGTCGGACTGGGCATGTAAGAGGTCGAGGAAGGTGTAGACAAGGGCCCCCTCACAATGACAGATGCACAAATCCTACATATGCATTAGAAGCACATGCACATTGCAGAGTCCTGCACTCCGCAGCACCTCTCTTCTATTGGCATCCTGTCTCATTCTGCCCACAGGTCTCCACCTGGGGCAGTCATTCAGTGGGACTGCCAACCAGCCCACCTTCCTGGGAGAGGAGAGCTGTCCTCCGGATGCTTGATCCTCTCCCTCCCAGCAAACCCCCAGCAACCCACTTGCACTATGAACATCGGTTGCTGGTGTGGCATGAGGTAAGGCAGCGATGTCTTCAGTCCTCTGTGCCACTGGGCCAGCCACTCCGTCCATTTTAAATTAAAGTCTCCAAAGTCAGTGCTGGCCTGGGAGTAGGACTGAGGAGCAACAGGAACTATAAAGATAAACATTATTTAAAATCACAACAGTTCAAAAACAAGCCCGCAAGTTCCCCCAAAGAAAACTGTCAGCTGTCTCTAGTCTCCACACAGTGACAAAGGCTAGGAGGAAAAACAAACAACAATACACAGCAGGCTACTAGCTTGCACCAGCTTATGCCTACCTAGGCTACCTGAGGCCTCTCTTGAAATAAGATACTAGCATAGTGTACTGCCCCTCCCACACACACACACATCATTAATACCTCTGATTGGAGGGAATAGGCAACATTAAATATACAAACAAACCAGTAGCACAGCACATATAATCTAAGCATGAAATATTGCATTATAGGTCAGTGATAGCAGATTTATGTAAGTAATAAGCCAATACAGGTGTGCATTAAAGTATTTTAATGCATGCCCCAGAAAGGTGTGATGAGGCATGAGGCCAAAGGTCGAGTGTCCTAAGTTCTGGGAAATGCATTAACATCCTTTAATGCACAACCTGAGAAGCTTATCACACTTATAAAATGGCCACCATCATAAAATAATTTACTCTGATAAGGATTAAAGTGTTCACTATTTTCAAAACAGTGCACAATACATTATCTCTAAAACATCTAAAACTGAAAAAGTAGTCCATATTAATGCATAAAATAGCATATTTCAGCAATAGGTTAAGTAGTACAGTACTTTGTAGTAAAAGTAATTATTAGTAGAGTTGGTTGAAAATAAAATTTCCTCTGTAACATGTAAATTATCATATAAATGCACTATAACATCTGTAAATTTGTAAAATAAGCAGTGTTTAAAACTTCATTTTCATTACAACATAGTTATATAGTTTCATTGAAGGTGACCGTTTTATTTTTGTTTTACTTATCTGTTGTGGTCTAGTACATAAAAGGAAAACTGCTATAGGACTGAAGTGAAAGGTTAGTAAGAAAAAAAACTTTAAACCTGCCAGGTTGCCTTTTTGGTGGGGAAGGGAGTAGATTTCTTTTTTTGCATAATATTTTTATTGTTTGACTTTTCCATAATACCATCACATGTACATACACATATTCCATTTGTCTAATCCATTCACATTAATCCCTTATCCATCCCTCGTCCCCTCCTCCTAAAAGGAAAAAAAAAACACACATCCTCCTTCTATGAAGTCCCTCTCCCTTTACTCATCTTTCTTGCCATCCGTGGCTTCTTTACTCCCATCGCTCAGTCATCGATCTTGATTTACAATAACTCCAAGGTTCATACTACCTCTTTGGTTCATAATACTCCAACCACGGGCTTCTCCTTTAGTCTGTTTTTCCTCTTCCTTTCCCATTGGCCTTTCACCCCGCATCCCCTTAGACCTCCAGCCTCCCGCATTTCAAGCCACCCCTCAGCTCTTCAACCCTTTTTCCATAATTTCCCTTTCGACAGGGAGAGTGAATGTACATATGCACCCCATATTGCCCAAAATTGTTCTTCCCTGTTCCTTGCTATATAATATAGCTTTTCCATGCCGAGAGCCTGCAGGCACAAGTTCCTCCATTGCTGCAGGGTGGGATATCCCTGAAATCCATGTGTTTAATATACAATGCCTAGCCATTGCAACCAGAACTCTCACCCATCTCGGAAGGGGTTCCCACCTCCTCCACTGAATCCTCTACTCCAATAAAAGAAAAAACAGTTTTTTCCCACATGCCTCCCTAACACCTTACCTACTTCTTTAGCCACACCTTCCCAGAATTGCTTGTTGTTGACACTCCCTAAAACAATGTATATAGGAACCAACTTCAGTTTTGCATCTTTACATAGGGGTGAGATCTCCGCAGATACTTATGTACCAAATCTGGGGCAGCATATCCTATGTAGAAACTTATAAAAATTCCTGGTACTTATTACAGATCAATAGGCCCTTATGTTGTTGTAACAGTACCTCCCAACCCTGGTCAGGATCTCTTTCCAAGGTCCCTACTCCAGAGTGCTCTAGTTTTACAAACCAAAGACGGCCTATGTTTCCGTCCCACCCTTCACTTCTTCCTATGATACCCTTCGCCTGCTTCCGGCACTAAGCAGTAATTGCTCAACCTCCCCGAGGTGAGTCCCTTCCCTGGCTTTTCCTAATGTTCTTGGCATAGTCTCTTGCCTGAAAGATCTGAAACCTGCTAACCCCTCTCCCTCAACTCCTGCCCTACCCCTTCTCCATACCTCCAAAAATCTCAACACGCTTCACCCCTTTTTCTTCCACCGCTGAAACTCAGTGTCTTTTCATACCAGCTAAGAACTCAGGGTTCCCCTAAGTAGAAGCAACAATGTCTCTTTTTCTTACTCACCCCATCCTCTTCGGGTTGCTCCCAACTATCCAGCACTGAAACCACCAGGGATTAGGGTCTGGCTGATTACTATATGCTTTCTTCCTCCTATCCTCAAAATGCAGACAACCTACCCCCTCCCTCCAAGTCCAGCCACCTGGCCCCCCGCGGTCTATTCACCCAATCCCCATCAGTCTGTACTGCATGGCCAAAGTGTAATTCCTAACATCTGAATGTTCAGTTCTTCTCTGTCTGAGTCTGCTTGAGCCCACGGAGACTCACCCTGGCCTCTTCCCACCCACAAAAACCCCGAGAAGGCTCTTTCTAGTCTTTAACATCCTTCTTATTAAATCCTCCGTAACATCTGCATCAGATATAAAATACGTGAGTAGCGTGTTCATCTTTAATAGATTTATTCGCTCCATCCACGTACAGTGGGAGGCCCCTCCACCTTCTTAACTCCTGCTCCACATTCTGAACCATCAGCCCATAATTAAGTTTATACAACTGGTTCAGTTCATGGCCTATTCGAATGCTCTAAATATGAAAATCCCTTCTGCCTTTCTCAAACCCCACGCCGCTTCCCTTGCTCTCTTTCAAACTTCCCACAACATAATTTCAGATTTGTGAATATTAATTTTATAACCAGAGAAGGTTGCAAATTCTTTTATCACTTCTAACAATGGTGGAACAGACCTGTCCGTGTCCCTAACAAACAACAACATATCATCAGCGTGAGAGCACAATCTTATGTTCCTCCCGAGCCCCAACTGCCCCACTAATTCCTTCAGAGTTTCTAATGGCTATTGCCAGTGGCTCGACGCCATAGCGAAAGGAGGGGTGAGAGGGGCAACCCTGCCGGTCCCCCATGCAGAGCGAACTGCCCAGTTAAACCCCCATTCACAGAACCCTAGCTGTTGGAGCCTCATATAGACTACCAACCCATCCAATAAATCTATCCCCAAGGCCAAATCTCCGAAGGACCGCAAATAAGTATTCCCATTCAATGCGGTCAAACTTTCTAAAGCATCCATTGTAAGCACCACAATGTCTTTCGTCCCGGGCAGCCCTCCATATTACATTGAGAGTCTCCTCATGTAATCTGATACCTACCGCTACAAAACCCGTCTGGTCCGTGTACCAATTCGTAAAACCGGTTCAGTCTCCGGCCAAATTTTAGCTACATTTTAGCATCACAATTCAGTAGCGAGATCGCCTGTATGCCGAACATTCTTGCTCATCCTTCCCTGGCTTAGGTACCAAGCATATAACCGCTTCTCAAATGAGGTCAGGAGCCTCCCCTCCTTCCCTCGCTTCTTCAAAGACCCTGAGGGGCTCTACAACCTGCTCGGAGAATTTTATAAAACTCGATGGGAAACCCATCCGTCCACTAGCTTTATCCCTGTTTCATGCACTGTATGACCTGCCCATTCCAACTGAGTAATCTCTCCATTCAATTGCTCCTGCTGTTGCACACCCAGACCAGGTATTCTAATTTCTCCAAAAGCTGGTAGCTCTATCCTCCATGCCTTTACACTGTTTGGTACAAGAGTTCATAAAACTGCTGAAACCTCTCTTATTGCAGTCTTGTTCGTAACCAACCGCCCCTCCTCCCCTTAATTCCTGGTATACAAACGCAGGTCCTTCTACCCTTTATCAATCTAACCATTAACGGGCCAGCTTTGTTACCTCACTCAAACAACTTACTCCTGGCCAGTCTGCCAGCTGAATGGGCCTCTCCCAATAGAAACGCATTCAGGGCCTCCCTGGCGACTCTCAGATTCTTACCCCCATTTCCCTTCGGTCTCTCCACAGCCTCCCTCTCCCACCTCTGAACCTCACTCTCCAACCTCTTCCTAGTAGCCTCCTTTTCCCTTTTATATTGGGCCACAAACCTGATAATAGCTCCTGATATACGCCTTCCCGCCTCCCAGTGTACCCCAGGAGATTCTACTGATCCCTCGTTCGTCTCCTTGTAATACTGCCACCGTTGCTCTACATATTCTATAAAATCTTCCTGCTTAGTAAATACCTAGGAAACTTCCATGGAGGAGGGTCCTCCTATCTTCTTTCATTTCCACCTCCACCCTTACCATAGCATGGTCTGAAAGCACAATGGGGCTATGCTCAATTTTTGTACCTTGCTTAACCACGACCTCGTATATAAATGTAATCTATTCTGGTCCACGTGTTATGGATTGGAGTAGAAGGTAAATCCTTTCTCCCTGGGTGCTTAGCCCTCCAGCAGTCTATTACATCCAGGTCCAGCATCCCTCCTGCAATGTCTTCATTTTACCTGCCCTCCTGTCCCTCCCTTCCGAGTGGTCCAGGTTTTCTCCATTATTGCATTTAAGTCTCCACCCAGAATTAGCCCTTTAAATTGTTCCCGCATCAATACATCCAGAACCTCTTGATAGAAGACAGGGTCAAACACACGATGGAGCGTAAATACTGCCAAATGTGACCTTTTCCCGCATAATTCTCCTTCCACAAATACATATCTGCCTTCCCCTTATCACCCACTATCCTGGAGCACAGAAAGAGAACTCTCTTCCAAGGATCACAACACCTTTTTGTAGTCTTTATAAGGAGATGCATAACATCTACCCACCCATCCTCTTTCTAACTTCTCATGTTCTCTACTAGTTTAATGTGTTTCTGTAGTAGGGCTACTTGGCACCCTGCCGGAGCAATGCTGACAGTACACTTGTCCTTTGGCTGGAGTCGATATCCCTTTACATTCCACTAAACCACCCCAGGGTTTTACCTTTCACCATTGTCTATGTAATTTCCCCTCTACCCCTTCTTACTTCAATCTTTTTGATGATCTCGATTGTCTATCATTTTTTACTGTATTGCTTACTTTTTCATCCTGTGTTTTTCCTGTTTTTCTCACATTCAAGACATAGAATGTTTATCATAGAATGTTTACCATGGAATACAGGGATTCAAAATTCTGCTCAGTTCCACTGGCAGAATGTTCCTCTACTAATATACTGTACAAACACACAACAAAGGCCTGTTTTAGAGCCAGAGACTCAATTATCTCACTGTTGGGGCAAGCAGAAGAGATTTCCTGGTGAGCAGGTAAAGACAGAAGGTGATTTTCACGTTAGTAAAGAAACAGTTGTAATGAAAATGATAAATAATACTTACTGTTTCTAATTTGTTTATGTGTTTAAGGAGAGGGTGATGATCAGGGAAACAACATTTAATTAATTTGTTTTATTTTTATTTAATGTAGTTTTATTTTTAGAGCTCCAGTTGAAAGTTTTTAGAGTGTAAAGGTAGCAGCCATGTTTGTGATGGAAAATCAGTTGTGGTTGCAGGGCACTGATGGTAGGTAGTTCTGGTTGTAGGAGGACTCCATTTGTGTATTGTGTGATGTGGTTTTAGACCAGGATGACTGTGCATATATAGAGGTTTAATGTACAGTCAGCTGATGTCGCTTGGCCAATGTGATTTCTAGATTATTTCTTGCCATTTTATAAAGGCAGTTAATTCATGCATAATACATAAAAACAACAGTGCTACTTCTAGTTTCAAATACACAGGAAGCAGCCATCAGGTAAAGCATCCAAGCCCAAAGGTGAGACCAAGCACTATTCTACATTGACCCGCACCTTCCTGATAACTATAGACCCATATCTATACTGTCCCACATGGGTAAAATACTTGAAAAAGTGGTCCAATGTCAGTTATTGGAGCACATTGATAAAACTGCCTGCTGTCCAAGGACCAACATGGTTTCGTAAGGATTTTAGCACCACCACTGCTCTTACCAAATTCACGGACCATGAGCCCAGTGAAGCAGACAAAGGCAGCCTCACAGGGCTATATTGTGAGACTTATCAAGAGCCTTTGACGTGGTAGACCATGTGATATTACTAAACACCATATCTTCCTGGGCTTTCCTAATAATGTCACTAACTGGGTACAAAGCTACCTAACTGGCAGGACCCAGCTGGTGAAAATAGGGCATGCATTATCAACCCCTTCCAAGTGCAGACTGGTGTACCACAGGGCTCCATACTAGGTCCCATATTATCTCTTTTGTTAACCCCTACTTGCTGAACCTGTAAACTGTAACAGAATAATGTATGCAGATGACCTCATTCTCTTCAAAAGTGGAAACAAACTCCCGGGTTAAATCTCGACCTAAACATGGACTTTACTGTTACTGTACACTGGTTCACACAGCATAGGCTACTTGTAAACACCAAGAAAACTATGTATGCTGTTTGGCTCCAGCAAAGCTGGTGCAGTGCACCATAAGCAACACTACAGCCCTTAACATACTAAACCCTGATAGTTCAACACTCGAGCAGGTCAGAGACTTTAAATACCTGGGGTCTCACTTGACCCTACTCTAACGCTTGAGTACCATATCAGCTCAGCAATAAAGAAGGTGAACCAGCGGATAGGAATGTGCTACTGACTTAGGCACCTCGTGTCCCTGAGGCTAGAGTAGCGATTGGTAGGAGTCATCTCCTTCCCATACTTGAATACTGCTCTCCATTAATAGCCCCTCCACCCCCTTCTCTACTAAATTGCTTAAACACAGTCTACAACAACATATGTAGATTCATTACTCTGGCCCCATACCATACTCACCACTGTCACCTCTACCAGTCTCTGGGCTGGCTCCCTCCAATCAGAGAGACCTCATGCTTGGAGCATTCATATCAAAACTTTGCAAGTAGGGACAGGATCACCTTGGCAGGCCTGCTGATGCCAAAAGAAACAGACATGAACTAAGCTCCTCTGGTTGTAGGCTACTGGAATGCCCCAGATGTAATACAGAGCTGAGAAGGAGAACCTTCTCCTATGCAGCACTCTAGCTATGGAACTCCCTCCCAATGAACTTCAGGCTCGGCTTCACCTCACACATTCAAGTGGAACCTCCAGGAAGTAATGCTAGGCAGATACCCATGTACATGCTATACCAGGTAAAGGTAATTGTCTGCTGGTCACCCCAGTTAAACATATAGCTAGTTAAGTAGCACAGATGTATACATTACTAAGAGATGGATCCTGGAACAGCAAATGCCCTGGAAACATTGATCAATTTGTATTTGTGAGTCTGCTATACTACTACTGTATCTTTCATTACATTGACTGCAACTTGGTGATTTCTTTTTCTGCTCCACTGTATATGTACTGTAACTGTACTGTAACAGATGTGCCATCTAAGTGGCCCGGTTGTGCCTGAAAATGGTCCTTGGGATCAGAGCACCCACCCTGTAAACAAATAAATAAATAAAATAATTTTAGTGCAATAACTGGAAGTTTATCTTCCCTCTAATACTGGCGGTCCCCTACCATGCTGTTCCATTGAAATTAACACATACAACCTCCTCCATCGCTTAAAGTGTATCTTGTACCTATTATTGACAATGGCAATAATTGTTTCTATATTCAGAGTATCCAACATTTCATTGTGCCACTATCTATACAAGGATCTCTCAGTCCAGCCAATGCTTTGCAAATTCTGCTTGCCTACAGTTGCCACCATAGCCTCATGGTATTTTTGCATACCAAGAACCAGGAGGTCTCATAGTTCCCTAGCAAACAAATTTCAAGGGATTTCAAGTGTTAACACATCTCACAGTCTCAGCAAAGGGGCCACGTTTGCTTGAATTACTGGCCACACCTTTGAGTACTCCCATAATATATGCAGGAGGGATCCTTCCTGCTCTCCTCATCTTACACATGTAGGGGTGTCAAAATGCCCATTCTGTAGAACCTATGGACTATAAAATAGAAGTTATTTAAAATCCTGGACCTGTACTGTGTGATTCATAAGTTGCCTATTTTCCAATATGTATGCACATTTTCCATTCCCAGATGGTTTTCCATGACCAGTTATAAATGACATTGGGACACATTCACCCAGTACTGGCCTACCTCCTCCCACACGCTCATGTTAGGGCTGAGTCAGAGAATGCTGTCTGAGTACAACCTGAAAATGGCTTGGCATATTGGCATTAGGGCCATTTGCAAATGCCCTGAGGGTAATTTAATTACCCAAGTTGTGCACACTATGCCAGGGATGAGGCCCTAAGTGTGTGGCAATAGCTAAGCATGTTTCTTAATTGCAGGATTTTTTTCTTGTGTTCTGTTCCCATGCTAGCAGCATCAATCACTCTCCTAATCTGCTCTGCGCTCAAGCATCCATTCTGGCTAATTGGTTTCCAATCCTTTGTTGCAGCCACTGGTGAGTATAGAGATTTTATTTTGGTCATAATTTGTCCATTGCCCTAAAGTCTTTCTTTGTAGGGGTTAGCTTTAAAAGCAGTCTACTTACTTTACTCCTCAGACTCCTCTGGGGTGTGCAGCGTGCTGTAGTAATAGCACCTTTCATCACCGGGAGAGAGTCTCCAACTGACCCTAACCCACTCCGAGTCCCCAGATCCCCTGGGCTAGCTGTATTGTCCCACTCCCACAAGACACTCCCGATTGGTCCTCTAACTGTCTGCAAACAGGGTAGGCCACTAGACCACCAGCCAGGGTGTAATTCAAAGAAGAGTCCAGAGCAGAGCTGATGAGCCATCATTTGGAACTTGGTTGGTGCAGCAGGCGGCACCACTGATTGCTGGCCTGGCTTGCCTCCTTGAGTGAAGCCTCTTGCTGTCATCGGCATCACTGCTGGGGCCTGGCATGCTGGGTACACTGAAAAATTCCCCAACTTTCTCACCTCAACTGACCGACTGTCTCACTTCACAATCCTTCTCCCGACTCAACTCCTGAAGTCCCTGGGCCTGGCCTGTTCATCTCCCAATTTTCCTTCCAACCAAATCCGCATCGACTACTCAAGTTGTGACACTGTCTGCTAGCAGCTAACCCAAAGATTAAGAGAAGCCAGCCCATAGCCCACTGTGCACTCCACCTCAGTTCCAGTGGCAGCAGCAAATGGAAATGGTGGCAACAGGCACCAAAACTTACTCGGCCAAAGGACTGCTGCTGAGCATGCGCACATGCATGGTTCAGGTAATGATCAGAGAAGCTGGAAGCAAGTGTTATGACACACATGCAAAATGCATGATGACAACTGTCAAGCGAGCGAGGAACTAGACCAAGGCACACTACTGTGGCATGGACATGTCTGGGGCATAAAAACAAAGACAAAGTGAATAAAATCTTTTTTTCTAGTATTTTTAATTTCCTACCACTCATCCATAGGCCAAGGAAAACTTGAAACTTAGGGTTTACTCTGAAAAAAAGTGATGCCCAGCCCTGGGGCCCCTAAGGGATGGAGCTCCAGGAATTTTCCTGTAGCCCTGTGGGCCAGTCCGACCCTGCTTGTAGCTCATAGGGTGTTAATCCAAGGAAAAATGAATAAATAAAGAAGTGGAAGGCTATAGCCTGTAATTCAAGGGGCGTGCAACTGGCTACACACCTTTTGGCCTGTTTAAGGGCTGCCTCCTCACTACATACACAAGCATTATTCCTTGACAGCTGGAGGCTCTGTCCGTCTGTCTTCTCCCTTGAGGCCTGCTGGGCTTGTAGCCCCTCTGCCTTGCAGTGTTTTGCAAATTACTCTGCTCTGTTTCTGCTGGACTTCAGTTTTGTGTTCTGCCTTGTTAGTATTGCTTACTTCTGGCTGCTGTGCTTCTTTGTGTTGCTTGTTCCTGTCCTGTGTTTGTATTTTCATTTGCTTTTCTTTTTCGGGCTTTTCACTTTCCAGCATCCTGTTGCCTTTGTATTGTGCTACTCCTGAGGTTGTGTTATTTTGTCCCTATTTACTCACAAGATTTCAGCAAAACCTCAAATGCAGCTTCAATTGTTATCTGTGTGTTTCAGCTCAGAAGCTACTTCCCTGCTTCTGCTGACCTATGCTATCTATCCTTCATTGATTATACCTGCTTCATAGCTTTGCTGCCTGGCTAACAACTGCTCCTTTACTTCTTCACAATAACCTAAGCAACCTAGTAAATGGAACTCAATCCTGCTTCCTGAATTTATACCAAGCAAATATTGCTGCTGCTTTCAGTGCATTGCCTTTCCTACAGTTCTATGTTCATTCAGATTGCTGTCCCTACAAACTATAGTTAATTGCTTCTGGATGCTGCTCAATTACTTTTGCACTCTGCTTCATTATACTCTGGAGGTCAGCCTGGCTACTGCTGTTGCTGTGAACTAGCTTTAAAATCTGCATGTGGGTCACAGTCCTTCCCTTTGCTTCCTTGTTTTTCCCATGGTGGGGACTGGGTTTTTGTTGCAGAGACGTGGCCCGTGTGGCCTAATTACCTTATGTTTGGCTATTGCCTCTGCCGCTAAACGTCTCCAAGTCTTAGTCACTTTTATTTGGCACTCATTGATGGACTGGTTGGCTAGCCTGCATCGCTAAAGGCCCAGGTTCCTTTGCGCTGAACCTTGCTTTTAAAACATGTCTGACCCACGTATGGTCTTCAGCACTCAGCGCTTCTATTGTTTCATATGCTTACTATGCTACTTATTGCTGACTGTACTGTACCTACTGTGTTTCTTTTGCTGCTTAGTACCTGATATTCTCTCCAGTGCCTTGTGTGGCATGCTCCATTGCTACATGAGATTAGCCGACCATGCCCATCAATTTGGCTCGAGCTCGCTCACAGCCAATGGTCTCGCTTCTGCAACATAGTCTGCATCCTGAGCGTGTGATGCCTAGTATTGGGCCCTTCTTTCCTGGCCCATAGTGGAATGTCCTCACTCCAGGTGGAGCTTTAGCTGTTAGGTCTGAAAGTCGATGTACAACAGCACCTCTTGATGTCACGTTTTGACTAAGCTGTGAAGGAGGATATATTGCTATCCTTTAGCTGCAGCATCAGCTGCCTAAGGCACCTTCTACGCTATTCTCCCTTGACTGCCTCTGGTTCACTTGGTTTGTTTTAGATTGGTAAGCCAGCTGAGTGCCTCAGTAGCCGCCGCCTCCTCTTCCCGCCTTGGAGGAGCTGTGTTGCAGAGTTGGTGTGCAACCCTTCATGGCATTCCTATTAAAGGGATAGTGTGGAGCCTTCCTCCATATTGAATACTTTCCACCCCGCTTGATTATATTTTCAAATTGCAGCAGCAGAGCCATCACTAATCAAACAACATCCCAAGCCTGGAGGGAAGGTGACCTAGGCCTTGGATCCCCAGATATTTCCTCCTCAAAGGTTTTTTTCTCTCCTCAATGCCACAGATCATAATATTTAGTTACCTTTAGGAATAATCCCATACCACTTAAGTAGGTTACCGCTGTTGGGTGGAGCAGTTGGAAATCCTGTAAGTGTCCTGTCTCCCACTTTGGCTGTTCTCTCTCTCTCTAGGGAAACCAGGCCTCCACGCCTTACAGTTAGAATTTCAAGTGGGTCACTTTTCACCTGTTGTTTCCTGCCTACTGTACTCAAACATACTACCTACTGAACCATGCTACTAACTGAACCCTACAGTATGCTACCAACTGACCTTACATGACAGGTCCTTGATCCCAATAAGTGTTCACTACCTTGTATGCTTTGCTTGACACTCTTTGGGGCTTCTTCCTAAGGTACCTTTAGCCAAGGGAATCACTCCTGTGGCACCTCAACAGATTGAACCTCCCTTAGGGTCCCTTGCCTTCATACTCTCTACAGGATGATATATCCCATGGATAGAGAGGCGAACAGCCAAAGTTTATCTATGTTACACAAGCACGAAACCAGCTGCACAGGCACATTGAATTGAAGGCTATAGCCTATAGTTCAAAGGGCAGTGCAACTGGCCACACACCCTTTGGCCTATTTAGGACTGCTCTCTCACTCCACATATAACCATTTTTTCCTTGCCACTCCATCCACCCCCTCCTCCAGCGGCACACCTCTCTCTCCGTGGGCTTCTTCCTAAGGTACCTTTAGCCAAGGGAATCACTCCTGTGGCACCTCAAGGGTGGAACCCTCGGCTAGGGTTCCTTGCCTTCATACTCCTACAGGGTGGTATATCTCATGGATACAGAGATGAACAGCCAAAGTTTATCTATGTTGCACAAGCATGAAACCAGTTGCACAGGCACATTGCAAATGAATATGTCCGGATCTGGAGAAATAGGATCGATTCCACAAAGGCTGACTGACTATGACCCCTTCCAAAGTTACTTTATCTCTTTGACATGCAAAATTTGAATTTGAAAGACTGGCTCTCCATTATGGGATTCTATTAAGAGCTCTTATTCTCATTAACCATATTCATACAGAACAAAATGGATCTGCCATTCAAAGCCAGTCCTGGTTATGTCCCATTTCTGCCTCATCACTAAGAACATTGTAAACCTTTATGAAAGCACTTTCACCCCCATCCTCATGAAGATCTGGCATAAGATCTTCACTCAAACCACCTAACCCTGCTGAATTTGTCCTCAAAAGGACAAAAAGGAAGTTCAACATACCAGGATACCTCCATGACCTGAGCAACACAATATATTGGCAAGATTTCTACCTTACAACCTCAATGGAAACAGCTCTCCAGATCTTAAAGGACATTATCACTAATGCTCTCAATATTCATGCACCATTCACCAATATCAGAACTAAAGCAAGGTCCTGCCCTGGTTCACCACTGATCTTAAAACAGCCTTGCTAGCCAGAGACAAACTGTGGAAAAGGCAAGAAAAACTAAGGATTCCAGAGACTGGCTAAATTTCAGAAAAGCAAGAAATTCATGTACAACACAAATAAGATCTGCCAAAGCTGCCTATTATAGAGCTGAATTGATGCCTCCTATAATAACCCAACCAGGCTCTGGGGAACTATAAAGGGTATCTTGGGCCAAAACTCTACTCCTGCCTTAACCTGCAAACTGCTACTAAATAACACAGAAATTATGGACAAACAAGAAATCCTAAATACCTTCAATGACCACTTCACCACAGCTGGACTAGCATTTGACTCTTCACCTGCAAATCTCCTGAGATCTTCCTTGAACCTTCAATCCACCGTGGGTCAAAAGGCTACATCAACCTTCTCCTTCAACCCAATATCCTTGAAAGAAGTGGAAGATCTCCTCTCCAATTTAGATACTTCAAAAGTGCAGGTACAGACTCCCTGGACCCCTACTTCCTCAAGATTGCATCTCAAGTCTTATCTGCCCCTCACTCATCTCTTCAATCTTTCCCTCACCACTGGATCCATTCCCTCCACTTGGAAAACAGCTCAAGTAGTTCCTTTACTCAAATCTGGTGATCCCATGGACCTCAATAATTACAGGCCCATTTCCATCCTATCAGTTCTATCCAAGATGCTCGAAAGTTAGTAAACTCACAATTAAGGGACTACCTGGATAACAATAACCTCCTAAATACAGCACAATCAGGATTTAGATCAAGGCATAGCACCATTAGGCCCTAGCCAAAGTAACCAACGACTGGCAGATTGCTATGGATAAGAAGAACAGTACCTGTGCTGTGTTCCTGGATTTGAGCAAAGCATTTGACACAGTGGATCATGAATCATTAATCACCTCCCTTGGCTCACTAGGGTTGGATTCCTTCACTCAATTGGTTCAAGTGCTATCTATCAGATAGGTCACAACTGGAAAAATGGAAACTACCTATCCACCTTAAAACCACTGTTAAGAGGTGTACCGTAATGCTATTCTTGGCCCCATCCTCTTTGCCATCTATATTAATAATATTGATGCCAACCTCACTCAATCCAACATCCATCTGTTTGCTGATGATACTGTATTATATGTTAGCAATCCTTCATTATCTAAAGCCTGTGAACTGCTACAATCTGAATTTTCCATCCTACAACACAACCTACTAGATAAAAACTACTTTAAATGCCAAAAAACAAAGCTATGTTCTTTACCTCAAAGAGTTGCTTTGCCACTACCCCACCATCCACCACCCTACAACTAACCACCTTACTTGGAGAGAAGCTGGAATTGTTGATAACTTCAAATACCTTGGAGTCTGGATTGATAACAAGCTTGACTATTCTGTCCATATTGAGGAGCTACTAAAGAAACTGAGACAAAGGCTTGGTTTATTTTTAGAATAAAGCACTACCTCAACAGAGACTTCAAAAAGATTAATCCAGGCTTCATTCCAATCCCTCATTGACTATGCTGACTTTCTGTATGGACATTGTTCATTCCCTCTTAAATAAACTGGACACCCTATACCACAGGTCCATCAGATTCATTACTGACCTTCCTTCAGCACCCATCATTGCTCCCTTTATAAGGCAGTTAACTGGACATCATTACAACACAGAAGAAATAGGAATGCTGCAATTTGATATTCAAAGCCTTATCAGGCAAGCTACCTACCTATATCTCAGACTGTTTTACTCAAATTACTTCTAGGCCATACAACCTAAGGATCAGCAAAATTATCATTCTTAAGGTCCCAATGTCTGCACCCAGTTTGGGAGGGCTGCTATCAGCTACTCACTAGCAATTGTTTGGAATTCACCCAAAACCATGAAGCTAAATAACCTCCTACCCTTAATATCCTTCAAAAGATTATTCACCACCCTATTCCCAGAACTCTGCAACTGCTTCCACAAGGCCTAAACCCGGCCCTACCTATCCCCCTTTCTTTTTTCGTGTTCCTATGCTGATAAAACTCCTGTTTCCAGTCCCAAGATTCACCCTCAAAATGCCTGCTAGGTCCTATAATCTATATATTACCCTGATGTGTCCATTGCCTTCTATCTCACAGATTAATAGTTTTAATGTGCCGTACATATGTATATTGTTATATATTAGCACTTATGTCATTGTATTACTGTTTATGTTACCACTGTCATTGTATTACTGTTTATGCTACCCTTGTCAATGTATTAACACTTGCACTTCTTGACCACTCAGGTCCATCTTGTAAATGAGCTATGCTCAATGATGTTCACTGATTAAATAAAGATTTTGATTGATGAAGAGGGTGCAGTACATCTCACAAGAGTGCATACATACAGGAGTAAAGAAACAGGAGAAGTGAGAATAAAGCTTTTTCCCATATAGCTTTTACCCCTCAGGAGGCTGCTCTACCCCGTCCCCACCCTCCCCAGGCCATCAACCACCTCCCCCAGACTTACTTCAGCACAAGTCCCCCACAGATTTCCCTGTGGCAGGCTGGAGGGGAGGCCATCCTCCCCAGAGTCCATATCCAGACTGCACCGAGGGGTCTGGTGCTGCAGGTCCAGGGAGGTGTGCGGGCATCATTTAGCCCTCAGTCCCCATTTCCATTTTCTCCTTGAGCCATGGCAGCACAGGCTGCACATGCGCTTGAGGAGTACATGGCCCTGGAACCTTGCCCCCACGCCTGACAAACTGACTTCCACTAGTGCATTGGCACTGCCACCAGGCCGCTACCTGGTGGCAGCAAAGAGCCGAGTTGGCCTGCCACCCCAATCCAGGAGAGGAGAGCTGCCTGGTGGCTGTTTCATTCACTTCCAGTCCTCCCCTCACAGCCCCCAGCAACATGAGCCCATTCCTGAACCCAGATCACCAGCGTGGTGTGAGGTAATGCACTTGTCAGTAACTCCGCCTTCTGCACCATCGGGCTGGCTAAAATATAACTTTCGCTAAGTTAGATTCGATTCTATTTTTATTTAGCTGTTTCTCCACTGGAGCTGTCTGCCTTGTACTCAGGTCAGAGACCTCCCAGCCCTGTCCACTACTGCCCCTACTGATCAGCCACCCCTTGGTAGAAGCCCTCGTGTAGTGAGGCCTGAGAGTGCCATTGCCAGTAATCCTGAAGGTCCCATAACTTACCCCTTTTCATCCTCGATCCTCCAGTCACACTGTGGTGCCATGCTGTGGCCTAAGTGGACTTGCATGAAAATAGTGACTTCTGCAGAGAAGCAAGCTCTCTCACTAACAGCAGGTGTTGCTGTGGTGGCTGAACTCTGAACCAGCCCTCCTCAGTGTGGCAGCACTTACCAGCCTGGAGAGAAACAAATCAGAAGGCTGCTCTTCCTAGCAAGGGCCTCCAGACAGAAAGACAGTCTTAGGAGAGAGAAATAGATGAATCCAGGCACTCACCACACACTACAAATGGGGGTCTGTAGACAAACTGTCCATGCAAAGAAATCCTCTTTATTTGTAGAAACTGACCCACATCTCTGTGCACAAAGGTAGGAGCAGCACCAGTGGGCAGCAAAAACACTCCCAATGTCTCACCCTAATCTGGGGTTTTGTCAAGGTATGGTGACCTTCAGAGGTGATCGCCTATGTATAGCAGCCCAGTGAAAAACAATTACATCAAAGCACAGACTACTTTAAAGTGACAGGATGCATATTTACCTATTGTATAAAATACTATGTACAAAAACAGCAGCATTTGATTTTTTTATTATTATTACAGCTGACAACTTCTGTTAGCATAACCCAGTCTAAAAGGTTATTAAATGCCTAGTATTTTTTATTAATGCTGTAAAATAACTTTAGAACAAAGATACTTTACTAGAGCTGAGTTAGCGGATGGCAAATCCCATGATACGTGGCATTTAATGGGAAAAATCCACCCCTATGACTCAAGAAAGGAATCCTTCTGGCAACTGGTCACTTGTGTATTATGCAGTGAAGGAATATCAGCATGGGAAAGTGAGGAAATAAACAAAAGTCAGCAAACAGGCATAAGAAATGATATAAAATATATATCCTAATGGCAACAAATTTTACAACTAGCTCTGAGAAAAGTAGACATTACAGCAAGTATAGTAAACCTGTAGGCAAAGCTTTTTCACTTATCTACAGTGAAGGGGGACATTTCAGTTGGTCATTAGTGCCTGACCATTTCCATGCCTGGATGGCAAAATACAGTGTGACTCCTTCTCCTTCTATCTAGCGAGAGATCATGGTCCCCCTCTAGGACCAGTCTTTACATTTTCAATAGATGCAAACCTAATCTTATGTTTCCCTCTGTTACCAGACCTTTTCATATGCATGGCTAAGGCATATGCTTCATTTTCATTTTGAATAGCCCAAATGGTCTTCCACTCACCCTTAAATTTTTTTGTCTCCCTATGTAGTACACCCCACAGCTACCGTTGCCACGTAGATAAAATGAGTGGTATCACAGTTTACAAACTCATTTCTGTGACTAGTTATTTTTGCTTGCATGCATGTGCAAGAAACATAGTGCCACCATACGAGTTTTGTAGGTGTGGCACCCCGCCTCCAATGTCCTGGGGTTTTTGCAGACATGGCCCCACCGCACCAATGAATGTCCCAGCTGTCTATGACAGCAGTTCAGATTGCAGTGGCATACAGTTGAAAGCAAACGACCACTACAATCAGCAGTGGTAATGTGTAGACAATTTGTATACTGCCTACACATCACCACCTTTCTTTCAACTGTAGGCCACTGCATTCCAACTGTTGTCATACATAGCTCATTTTTGTGTAGAAGCACTTGGGCACAAATAAGACTGGCGGGTGCAGTTTGCAGGAAAAAGAAACGGAACAAAAGCAGAGCATTTGCGTTTAAAATCGTGGTTGTATATCTTTTATTGAACCTCACTGCAGATTCTGTGAGGTTTTAGCGGATTAAAATGTTCTTTCTGCAGCTAGTTTCCTCAAGTGTCCTATAGCAGCTTCCTCAATCCCCATAATCGTGAGCACCAGAATTGTCAGAGGAGGCGGAACATTGTGATCATCCAGGGAAAAATGGCAATTCTGGTGGGATGGCAGAGATTGCAGCAATCAGGGTTCAGTTATTAAAAGTTGCACAAAAGAAAAATAATTAAAATACTTTATTTATTGACAGGGCATAATATACCATGTGAGTGGTTTTGAGAAGTATCACAACTTATTGGTCTATATGTCAATGGACCAGCTATTTATCCTTTATATAAATAAATAAACGTTTAATAATTATACAAGAGTTTATTTGATTTCCAACACCAAGGACAGAAACATTATTGTTGCATACAATAAACAGGATAAACAGCTGCTCCATTGACAAACAGACCAATAAGCCGTGATACTTCTCAAAACCACTTACAAGGGTACATTATGCTCTGTCAGTAAATGAAATAGGTTTGTTATTTATTCTGTGGTGCGACTTTTAATAAGGTATAGGCGTACTTCATGTACAGTAATGCAACCTCGACGGCTCTCCACATCCCAGATGGCCCTCACATCCTCTTTGGTTCAGGTCATGTTACCTGCCCCACCACACTACACAGAAACATGAGCACACTCACATCACTCGCCGGTAGCTACAATTTCTCATTTACTGAGAGCCTTGCTTGACTCCTGTCTTGCTACGTGTGATCCATATGTACCCCAAATTTTCAGAACTAATGGTCCAGCTTTGACTGGACAATCCAAACTGTGCAAGACAAGATTTTCTGAGTGCTGTGTGTTGTTGGAAATGATAATAAGAGGAAGGAAATGCTGGAAAAGAAAGGAATCCAGTGCCAGGCTGCACAAGAAACAACTAAATCCATGCAGTCAGGGCTGGTCAAGGTGCATTGTAGGGGTGAGCCAGTTCTCATGAAGGGACAATGTTATAACACTGGGACCCCTTTGCTGTTTGATCCCTATTTTGTGGTGACAGTGGAACCTGGGGACCAGGTATGACAGGCTGTCTGAACCCCTTCCTCTACCTCCGAAACATAGCAGATCAGGCCATAATAACTACAGAATGGGTGGGGAGGGTGTATGTTCATATTTCTTGCTTACTAATCTCACTGCTGTTTGTTTTTCTTTTCTTGATACGTACTGCTGAGGAGAGCAAGTGAAACTGACAGAATTTCAGACTGCTCACTTTCAGTTTTCACTCGCACTCCTCAGTAAGGAATAGAGGCTGGCAAATAGTTCATAAGCTGAAGCATAATAATATGCAGTTCTTTTAATTATTTATTTCTGTGCCATCATCAGTTTCACAGTACGAGACCAGCCGGATCAAAGGTAGTTCTCCCAAATCAACAGTAAAGAACTGAACTGCAGTAAATAAATTCATCCATCGTGAAACTGACAGACCATTCATCTAGGTAATGCTTTGACACAGCATTTTTCTTTTACTGCACATCTGCATTTACATTTGACTGTGAAAATATCTACAAATGAATCTCTGCAGCTTGAGGTTTGACACTTATGCAGAACAGTTTGTTACTTGAACAACCCCTTTGAAAAAGACTGAACACTAAGTAAGCTGAGACAGATGGGATGAGAACTTACGAAACACATCCCTTTCAACACCTACCGCCGCACTTCTGCACACCACAAACATAAGAGTAACACTGGGGATGCTGAATCCCCTGTGTCTCGATCAGGACGCCCTGGTGCCTTTTGTGAGCCCTACCTCCCAGCACTACTGCATGCATGTTTTTTCTTGTGTGCATTACTTTTTATCCCTCAGTACTGGTATCAAAACGAAATATTCCAATTGATTGTAACTGCCCCAGTCATGTCCTGTATTTTCCTGTTCTAACCCTGCTCCATAGTAGCTGTACACCTGGAGGCTCCAAGTGCAATCTTTCAAACCTTTTTCCAATCCTCCTCTCCCCTCTTTCATCTATGGGGCTGCTGCAGAAAAGTCAGTCCATGGTGTGCACTGCAGGCTGCGCGACTCATGGTGATGTCTATGGCTCTGGTACTCATCTTTGCACTGCTGCTGTACTGTCTGCCACCAGGGTGCCAGTGCTATTTTTCGAAGAGAGGCAACCTGATGAGTCCCAGCTTCAGCTGCCTACCGTGGTAATTGCAATCATCACCTGCAATGCTGCCTACTCCCTGCCTTACTACTTGGGGCTGTGGAAGGTTGGACTACCCTAAGGATAGGCTCTCCATCTGCTACATACACAGCCCCCCATCCGTTCCCATCCACTTCACACATAGCTGGATCTTTGTCTTCTCTGTTCAAAGTGTTTAACAATTGTTCAAACAACCCTGCTCCAAATCCAAAGGCAGACATCACCACTTGCAAAGCTCTCTGTTGGCCATAATCTGCTTGAACAGTCTGCCATTGGTAACGTTACCTTTTAGTAATGGAGTCATAAATACATGCTGTCTGTCGTGCCAGTGTCTTTCAAGAGAGGGTTGTGCTTATAATTGTAATTTGAACTGGTTATAGTGTACCAGAAAATTGGCAAATTTCCTTGCACTTATTTTAACAATGTGTGGCTACTTGTATGCAGCAAAAAGGTGTGCTTGACACCTACAATAGAATAACTTCACAAGTATCTGTGGACTTCGTGCAACAAAGGGGTTGTGGAGGAGGGGGCCTGACAGCAAAAATATTGGAAAAGCACAGAGAATGCTGTCTTCAGTTGGTATCATTCCATTTACTTTTATGAAGGAGCCCGCAATACAGGGCGTTTGTCCATCTCTGTTAGTAGAGGCATGTGCTGTCATTTAACATTCGCCCCAGTAATTGCGAACTTTGTCAGATTTACAGAAATTTTGTGACCTTTGGCATGCAGCAGAATAGTGTGTTTGGCAACTGAAAACACATATGTTACCAAGTAATTAATCATATTTAGTAATGATTTCTTCTCTCTTAATAAATTGATTTTCTGATTACCATCACACAGTATTGAAAGAGTACTGGCCGACAATCAAAGTGCTCCACCTCCCTGCACACAAGACTCTCTTATTCAGCAAAGAGCGTCTCCTGTACACCTCGCTGCAAATTTGCATGTTTGGACAGTCTATTTATTTTTACTTTTGCATTTAAGATGGAAACAGTTCCTGGATTTATAAGGTATCAGTGTATCCACAGAGCCACTCATTGCAGCATGCCAGTAAGCGTGGCTCCATTTGCATCTGTTGGGTGAGGGAACAGCTCAGCCTCAATCCACCATTTTCTCACCCAACAAAGTGCATGGCACCTCTCATACTGCAATGAGTGACTCAGTGGGACATATTAAAAACAACAAAACAATAATTACTAACAGCAGCAGAACTCAACCCCCCAAAAACCACACACACACACCAGAAAATGTGTATTTCTGAGCATTCCCTTTTTTTATTTCAGAAGACGTTTTACATGAAACATTGTCTTTGTCCTTTACACTTCATCTGTCTTGATGCTTTTCCTGCCTGAAGACCCAATCTTCTGTTTCTGACATCAGAATCCATCATTGCCATGGTAAAGGGTTATGATGTCACTCACAACAGAGGACTTTAAGGCAGGAAAAGCAGAAGGAAATAGATACAGTCTCAGGGGCAAAATGTGATTTTCTTCAAATGTCTTTAGTGATAAAGAATGCATTATCTTACATACTGCAGTTCAGTTTTTGGTAATATTATGAGATTTAATCTCATAATATTAAAGAGCTTAATCTGGTTCAAGGTCAGTTGGCATTCATCTGTATCCCTCTCCCCGGTCGTGCCTGAAAATAGGCAGGATTTGTCTAGTGCACTTACCCGGTCAACAAAAGCTAAATAAATAAAATAAAATAAAATTTGAGTCCGTTGATGCCATCTGCCAATGTTTTGCTGAAAACTGTTAAAAGTGAACAAGTGGTACACTATTTATATCGTCTGGAATAGAGTGAACATCAAAGGGAGCCAGTTACTTGTTTCTAATCTTATTCAACATTAACAATGGGAAAAGCAACATGAAATTTTTGAGGTCTGTCATCCTTAAGGACTACAACAGCATCTTCTGCACTTCCACTTTTCAGAATGGAATATTATGGCCTAATCCAATCTTTAGACATAACTGCATCACTCTATGTGTCTTTTTGCAAATCAGATATTCCTCCCTCTCTACCCTTATTCTAACATAAGGGCACAGTCATAAATATTTGTAGCTCTGCAAAAGAATATAGAGCATACTGGATGGGTAACCATGCAAAACCAGTGTGTTCTGCCACAGGGGTCTGATTCCCAGTGACCTTGAGAGTGAAGCTTGAGAGGTCCTTGGCAATCAGACCCCAAGGTGGCAGAATCACACTGGTTCTGCATGGGATTACCCATCTAGTATTTTTTATAGTGTATGGTGCCCCTTGAATTATTTTTAAACATTTTTAGGCTTTGAAAAATGTTCCACTATACACTATAAAGAAATTGTTGTCCCCAACAGCTAGGAGATGGAGTTGAGTGGTTGTTAGGGACTGGGCATTCTAACATAGCAGTGCACATGCCCATTGGTTGCCGCTCTGCTGTGGGTGGATTTGAAAAAAAACATGGTGGATGGACGCTCTGGGCGAGGAAAATACCTGTCCCCAGGCTGAAAAAAGTGAGTGTAAAACTTTTTACGGATCAGAATCTAGTTGATCCAGCTTTTCCATTACCTGTTAGCTTGTCTGAAAACCACCATGGTCATTTTCTGTCTGTTTCAGTGATATTAGCCCTTGGCGGTTTTCTGTGGATGTCGCTCGAGCTTTCTACTCTAAATGAATGGAATGCAATACCAGAAAGCTAATAAGCTGTGCCCTACGAAGATATACAGTACATACTTACTATGTTACAATACTATACTAATTCACATGGGCAACATAAATACTTTTCTGCCACCCTTATGATACCTATTTCTACCTCCTGCACTACCAATGCCAATACAAGCAAGCAAACATTCGGCATTGACAAATGCTGGTTTTACCATTGCTAGGGTTGGTACGTTATCACACTCAGTGAACAGTGTACAGATCTTACATCTTTTGCATTTTTAAAACCCTTTGGTTTAGGGGTAACCAATTCTAGCTATTTTGAGTGAACTAAGGCGTCCAGCAAATTTCTTGCTCTCCTATACACCATACAAGATGTTTTTCATCACCTCAACAAATTTACTGTCTGAACTCAGGATTTGCCAGTTGTTTTTCAGAACTTCACCTACTTTTTGAGCTCTTGCTGAGTATATTGTGCCAAAATTAATTTTGCTTTTTTCCCCAGTAGTTACCTTTTTCTTTTGGTGGTAAAATAATTTCTTTGCTACTATTGCCACTCACTACCCTTGCCATCTGGATAGTTTCTGTAATATACCCCTAGCTCTAAAACTTTTCTGAGGTCTGATTTTACTTCCTCATAACCACTTTCTTCGCTGCAGCAGATCCTACAAACTCTAAGGTACTGGCCTTTGAGGACATTTTCCATGGTATGGGTGGGGTGGCAGCTGCCCTACACCAGAACTGTGTTTCGGTCTGTAGGTTTTTGAAAGGCACTGGTGCTCATTTGCCATCATGAGCATTTTTAGTCCAGCTGTCCAAAAAGAGATTTCCTTAATGCTGTAGTTCATGGTGAACTTCAACCCCGAATTCTTGTGCAGGAAGTTAAGGAATTCATGCAGTTCGCTACACCTCCCTACACATCATGAAAATATCATTGATATAGCATTTCCAAATGATTATGTTGCTCGGGCACAAATTTCTGTTTGATTTTTCACCAGTGTTTCCTTCATTCACAGCAACAGTTTAACTTGGCCCCCATGGCGGTATCTTTTGTAGCAAATACTGTAGTATTTCCCCATAAAACACAGTCTCCTATATCAGATAACAAAGTCCTTTTGAAAAAAAACAGAAAAACAAAGTGCATTTCCTTTGAAGTTGCAAAATCTCTCCTACTGTTCTTTGCTAGAGTCATATATCAGTCATTAGCCCATAATTACTTAACATAATATCCCAGTTCTGCCTGTAGGCAGTTAAAGTTAGCAGTGATGTGCTCAATCAATCACTACCATGTTGTTTCCTCCTAGGTTTTAACTTACAGGGCCTTGGACCACTATATCAGTCCTAAATTTCTATAAGTTCTAATTCTGTTGGCAGCCTAAGGGTTAAAATTCACACACACACACACACACACACACACACACACACACACACACACACCTGTATTTTAGCCTTGCTTTGCTACTATGGACTGACATAGTGCAGCATTCCTTTACAGTAGCACAAGAAACAACTACAGTATATCGCACATTTCCTTTTTGTGCCATGCATTTACACTCGCCCCATGACAAATGTTCTATAACTGTTTAAAAACTGTTTTCTAAACCTATTTCAGTGAACACTAAGGGGCAAGGTGACAGCATTGGCAACCATAAATGTATAAAGAACGCAAACGTTTTCCTTTAAGAACTGCACTAACAAGGTCACTGTCCACACTTGTTAGTACCTTCTTTTGAAACTATTTTTACAAATTGCTGGACCCAATATATTGAAAATTTGACTCCATGTCTTTGTTGCATTATCCGCTACAGGTCTGAAGAACTGGACACCTTACCTCTTGTCACGCCAGCAATCCTGGTTCAGGAACAAGCCTGGGCTGCTGGAGGTTGACCGTGGAGGGACAGGATTGAGGGTCCGCTGGACTGCTTTAATTTTCCAGGGAGGGAGGACTGCCTGACCCACTGTTTGACTGCCACCAGGTGGAGGTGTGGTGGTAATGATGGTCTGAGGGTGGCAGGAAAGGGAACGTAACTGCGGAATTCCATGGGCGGTGCACGCCTCAGCGTATACATGTCCAGCTTGCATGCCCCAGTGCAGGGATGGGGACAGAAAATGGAAAACTGGAAGCAGAAGCAGCCCCATGATTCTCCTACCATGCTTCCATCCTCAGGTGTCCTCCAGGTCTCAAGCCAATCTGGATTGTTGCACTGGGTGGGAGGATGACCCTCCCTCCTGTACATACATAAAAAGGAAAAAAGGGGTTGGAATGTGCAAATCAATCACATGATGAAAATCTCATCCCTTTATAATGCCACTAGTTTGTAAAGAGGGATACAATCTGGACGGAGGAGCTAGAGTCTCATGGATGTAAGCTTTTGATTAATGCCCAAGTGCTTGTGCTGCTCAAAACACATATAGTATGTGTGTTTATGATATTGTCTTTCTTGCATATTTTTCACTGCCATCAATAATGTCATTTTCACCCATATTGGCACTGGCTAGAGTTTGTTATGACTGTCATGGATGTATCCCAAAAGCCATGTGATTCGTGGGCCTGGAATGGGTTGGCAAAACAAAAGGGTGGGGACAGACTGAGGAGGCTACTCCAGAAGGAAACATTCTGGATCTTCAAGTTGAATAGCCTCAAACCAAAAGAACTGAATGAAGACTGGGACTTGAAACCCTTCTTGTAATTGCAATAATAACTAGTTTTATATTGCTGTCTGTATATAGTCATGCATTTTGTATTATAAGAAACCAAAAACTCCACCCCTTCATAAAATTGTAATTGAATGGGAAGAGACAGCTGTTTATGATAACTGAAGTGATTTGGAGTGATTGAACTGTAATATGGCATACAGTATGTGTATCAATAATCTCTTCTTTTTCTCTTCTCTAGTGCAGTGAATGGTAGATGTCTGAACAGTGCAAACAGATTCCCTGCAAATGCAGCATTGTAGAATTAAATGGGTGATTGCAACACTGTTTATTCTTCCATTTGCATTACTTTATCTGTCATTACTTTATCTGTTAAATACACATAGTGAAGGATCATTATTTCCATGGTTAAACTTGCAAAATGCTAAGAAATTGAGAAGCTATGCTACTAATAATTTGAAATGCACTATAAAATGTAAACTGTATCTAGAAAGTGGATTTAAGAATTGCTGTTTAAATGCTCCTTTCCAATCCTCCCCAACAATATTTGTACCCTATGTACATCATGGTATTCAATTATTATAAATGTATTTGGTGTAAGTGTAACTTTCACAATTTTCTTTAATTAAGATAACACTATAAACCTCTTTAAAATGTATTTATATATAAGAAACTTTTTGTTATGGTGCAGTCAAGCAAAGTTGTCATGGCAACTTTCTATGTAAATGTCAATATGGCTGACACTGATGACATCATGCCTAACAGCCTTTAAAAGGGCTCACCAGCTTGAACCCCCGCCCCTGATGAAGTTGTAATGAATGGAAGTGGCAGGGCATCTTGTGGTTTTTGCAGCCGACTCTGTCTGATGCCTGCCTGAGTAATTTACTCAATAAATTTTTGCTAGCAAGCAAACAAAAGTCTCCACAGTATGCATTACTTCTTTGTTTGTCTGCACTTTACCAGCCTGCCTGGTGGCCACTCAACCAGCCTCGAGTCCATTCCTGAACCTGGGATGCTGGCACGTCATCATAAAGTGCTGCTGGGGCCAACAGATGGTGTGATTCAGTTCTATGCCTTAATTACAAATGATGTATGGAAACAATAGGAAGCTTTGCTTCACAGTGAGGTGGTTAACTTATGGACTAATCTACCCAGTGGGTTGTGGAAGCTAGCACTGTTCTGGCTTTCAAAGCAGGGCAGATTACTGAAGGAGGATGGCATTGGGGGTGGCACAGCATGAGTAGGGGTAGCATTCCGTCTGATAAACTTGGATGTGTGCCACGACCTAATAGTGTATAGTCACTACTTTGTGGCTGGAGGGTGGACAAGATGGACTATTCCCTTCAGGCATAACAACATTATGCTACTATGTTATTAAATATGTGTATGTGTGTATTGTCAGAGGAATAGGTCTACCACCATACTGCTGAGCTTACTTTGATTTATAGTGCCTTGTGCTGGGTGACACATGAGACAGCCCCTCACTGAAGGCATCCTTGGTCTTGACCATGCCTACAATCCCATTCCACTGATGCCCATTGGCTCCGTTGCTCTCAGTCTTATTTCTCTAACTTTTGTGTCATTCTCCTGCAGCGGCTGTCCATCTTCCAGTCCAGTACTTATTTAGTGATAACCCTTGTGACAGGATGTCTCACGGTGGGCCCTAGATTGCTCAGCCTTCTTTAGCAAATGATGGTGCTGACTGACCTGCTCTCAGCACAACATCGCACTGCAGTGCTCCTGACTCAATCCTGCTAATATCTTCCTCAAGCCTCACATGTGGAAGCATTCTATCCTTTTTGAGTTGACATGTTTCACTACCATACAGCAGGACAGATTGTGCAGGACTCCCTAGACCTTTGATCTTATTGTTGAGGCACATTAGACATGAGTTTCCAGCTTGCATTGTTTCTGTAAACACACATACAATCAAAAGTCTCAACTTTGCAAAATGCATCAAATCAACTAAAAATGCTTCAATAGGTGTTACGTAAGTAATGAGACAGATAGCATGTGGAGTGTTCAAGGATACCCACTTACTCCAGGGCCTTCATAGTCCCTGGAAGGGTGGGTATCCACCAACACCCACACCCTGAAGGGTTGAATCAGTATGAAAATGGGTTGTATTGGCCCAACACAACCCATTTTCTAAATACTAAAGATTGAAGCATTGTGGGAAAAATGTTCCACAACCAGCCTGGATTCCAATATTGGTAACCTAAACTGCAAGAAGGAAAACATAAGCTGCATACCGTCTCTCTTTTTTTTAACCAGGCAGTGTTGCTTGAAAAAGTATGAGTAGAGAATGCATCAGCCAGTCCCAGGCTAACATTTCTCTAATCCATTTTCTAAATTCTGTTTTACAAATTTCTACTCTGTACCTCACGATAACAATGGTACTGAGAGTCATCAAGCTGCCCTAGGACCCCAGAGGAAATGAGAAGTGACATCACAATTAGGCAGTTGTGTAAATAAATTACTTATAAGCTGGGAGTAGATACCCTAGAAGTCTTTTCCTGCTTAACTTTATGCTAGAATGAGGAAATATGTTGCAGCATTGTAAACCAGCTGCAGACGTCTGTTCTGGGTATGTGCTGTATGCTACACGAGGCAATGTGGGCTGCACAACTGTTTGCACACATTCATCTTCAAGCAAGATGTAAACTCTGTCAGTGATAAAACCAGCCTCTAATGATAGTCAGCTCCTGGGGATTCCAAGGCTTGCAAAAACTGAATTCTGCAACAATGATCAACAAATGAAACTTTAGCTTTCTGAGGGCAGACATTTCCAGATCTTGTTATTACCATAGTATTACCATAGTAAGTGAAAAGTACTGAGGTGGTTTAAATGCTGATCAGAGAGAAGAATCATATGTAGGATGGATAAATGGCACACAAAGGCAGATATTTTCCTATTTGTATCATATCTGTAAACACACACACATACACACACACACACGCTTTGCGCATACACACACACACACAGTTTAAGCAACATCATGGTATGCAAATCTGTGTATATGTGAGTGTGTGTGTGTGTGTGTTTGTGTGTGTGTGTGTGTGTGTGTGGAGGGTAAACTAAGAATGTTTCAACAGATATTACATTTGTTATAATTTATAGGAGATGGTTGTTAAGGTGGAATGCACTGAATTCCTATCCTTGTTATGCTATTGTTGCAATGTCAAGAGGCTGTTATACCCTCAACAGCATAAAAATATCAGCAACTTTGCTTATGCATCTCTCTCGAACTTCCGATGTCACGACGGCTGTGGCGGTGAGAGCCGGCCCAGAAGGAGAGTGGGGAAACAAAAGTGAAAAGTAAGGACAAATTTTGTTTAGCTGGTGCCCATGCGCTACAAAAGACAATGAGTGGGCACCAGTTAACAACGTGGAGTTCCTTCTTGAGTTTGGCATGCCAACGGTAAACCTGTCGGGTTGGGTCTCATTGTTTACTAGGTTGTCATAACAATCTCTAAGAGACACAGCATTGTTGTTAACTGGTGCCCATCCATTTTCCTATAGTTGGTAAGTCACTATATCTTAAATCTCACAGTATCAATGTTACTGAGAACTATCACGTTGCTCTAAGTAGAAGCAGGACCTAGTGGAAATGTGGTGTGACTTCATAGCTAGGCTATATTTTTATAAAGTAATTGCTCAGTCTTTTTCCTGCTGAAAATTCTCCGGGTTAGAGTGAGAAAATAAGTTGCAGCATTATAGACAGCTGCAGGTATCTGCTCTGGACAAGTTCTATATACTTCTTTTAGACAACATAGGACTCCACTTATTTTACGCATATTCAAAACAGGTGAACTCTGCAATGGTAAAACCAATCAACCAACACCTTGAATGCCAAAGTCAGTAAAAGCTTAATCTAATCCTGTTAGAACAGGAGTTCTCACACATTGTCATAGTGAGCCTCCCCAAGCCTTGAAAAAGACCTTGAGCCTCCCTTAATATAGAAATAATTTTGGGCCTCCCATAGTTAGAACAACTATCATACTTTGCACATTACAGGAAGAATACAATGAAATGCATGTGAGTAGTTGAGTTTATTCTCATTTTATTGATGCTATTATTCTCGCTCTCTATAACCCTCCTCCCCAGGTCAGCCTACTCACTCCACACTTCTGAGTTTTGGCCCTGTTTACCCTCGTTGCAATAACTCCATGAGTCAGACTGTTTTCTTTGTCAGTTTTACCCTGCTCTTAAACACCTTCTCGGGGACCATTTTGCTCCCCTGGCCTTGCTCCTAGTATCTCTCTGCTTAGCCTTTGTATTTGTGCTTTTCTGCAGTCAGTGTAATGGGTCAATTGTTATCTTGTTCCTATTCATTTGTATTATTTTGCATTTGTTTTTGCACAGTTTCCAAGAATTGTATTTCCTCCATTCAGCTTTCCCATGTCATACCAGGAAACAAGTGTTTGTTGAGCGTGTTTTCCTGGTAACCATTTTATACATAAATTTGCATGCCATTATTAGCTTTCAGTTTGCTGCATCCTTTTACACAAAGCATCAAAACTTGTCATTTAAATATAGTATTAAGGCTTGCTTGAGCCTCCCTGGAATAGTTTGGGGCCTCCCTGTGAGGCTGACCTCACCATTTGAGAAACCCTGTGTTAGAACAATCAGTAACGGAAATCAGCTTCCTGAGGTCTGGCACTTAGGTAGATAGGTAGATAGATAGATAGATAGATAGAGAGAGAGAGATAGATAGATAGATAGATAGATAGATAGATAGATAGATAGATAGATAGATAGATAGATAAAACTTTATTTTATACAGCAAACTGATCATAGGGATTTGTTACAATTCTGTTTACAAGATAGTCCTGCATTTCTTAAACCTTAAGTTACGCTAAAACATATACATATGTACAAAAATACATATACAGTCACAGACATTGGATTATATAAGTTAACATACAGTACTTCAAAAACAGAGACAAAAATCTATAGTAGGCAGACCCTTGTCATAACCACCAACTCCCAAGGATTTCAGTTACAGGGCCCTAATCTAAGTGATCAAAAACAAGGTAATTTATTAATTTACAATTACTAGTCAGGGGTACAGTTGTTTACCTGTGTATCAAAAGTTCACGACCAGTTTGGGTTCAAAAGGAATATGGCAAGGAATTCCATACTTTAGCTGCCTGTGAACAGATGGTGCTATCACCACATTTATTTTAACTTTTCTCTGGATGGAGTTTTTGGCATGCCCTGAACATTTAAATTACATTTACAATTTTTTCTTTAAAAAACAATGTTTGTGTGATATAATGATCAGGATAGAAAATCAAGTAGTTATGTATGGTTTTAACCAATTTTTAGTGTACCCTATTTCTAGAGACTGCCAATTCAATATAATTAACATATCACAATGGTGTGTTTTGTGATTGCATTGTAATTAATGGGTGTCCTTTTGCCATTGAGAGACTGTGGCATAATTTGCCATTATAAAGAGCGTTTATAATGGCAAACACGCGTTCGTTCTCCTCCCTCTGCGCATACGTCTACAGCAGTGTCTCCCTTCCTGGCTCACGCTGCCTTCTAACTCACAATGGAGCCACCAAAGAAACATGGCGGTGAGTAATTTATAAAAAAAAAAAATCAGAACTAGTGTTACAGATGGGGACTGTGAAATTTATTTTTTTAAATACGTGAAGTCATTAAAATCAAAATCTGACCGTGGTAAAATAAAGTGAAGCGTACTTGTAACCACACGAAACTGCTGATATTTTATATAATTGCTGTGGCCAAAAGGGAGACTCAGATATTATACAAAAATAAAATATGGGGTAGTGTGTTTAAACTCTTAGTTTACACACACCTCGAGGTTAGATGCTTTGCACAAACCCCTTGAGCTTTGCTCTCAGGGTTTATGTAGCATCTAACCCTCGGTGTTTGTAAACCTTGTTAAACACACCACCCTGCACTTTATTCTATATGTAACGCATATTGGGCAATTCTATATTGCATTTTGTTTAACTTAGACAGCATCTGCTCGTTTGCAGTCTGATAAACTTTTCAGGTCTTGTTATTGTTATAGTGAGTGAAAAGTGGTGATGTAGTCTAAATGCTGATCAGAAAGAATACTGTAACATGTAGGATGCATACATGGTTCAAAAAGGCAGATACTTACCAAACTGTAATATCTCTGTAAACAGACATGCAATCAAGAGCAGCAAACCCAGCAAAAAGCATCATTGGTATGCAAGTGTGTGTGTGTGTGTGTGTGTGTGTGTGTGGTAAATGGAATAAGAATGTTTTAAATAGGTACTACATTCTGTTTGACAAGTCATTACTTAAACCCCCAGTACCAATGGTGTTGAGATCCATCAAGCAGCACTAAGCAGAAGTAGGACCCCAGTGAAAATGAGTCATGCATCACAGCTAGACAAGTGGGGTAAATCAATTACTTGTAAATTAGGGAGCAGTCAGATACCTCTGAAATCTTTTCCTACTAAAAATTACGAGTCAGAGTGAGGAAATAAGTTGCAGCAGTATGGACTGAACAGTGGATGCCTGCTTTGGGAACGTGCTGTATATCCTATGCATTTGGATGTATGTGTATATATACACAGGTTGCCTTTGTCACTTATTGCATTCCTGATTTACGTTGAACCACTGGGAGAACAATGTGGATCCATGTACCTCTTGTGGTGCTGTTTCACTACCACCTGTGGTCCCCAGTTGCTAGTAAAGTAGCAGCAGCATCAGTCCTCCTCCCTGGAGAAAGAGAGTGTCCTCTGAGATGTTTGATATTCCCGCACTGGTCAGCCTCTGATGGCCTGAGCTCTCTTCCAGACTTGGCTTGCTATTGTCACAGTGGTGGCTTTACTGCTGTGCTGATGGACCTGATCCCTGGGCCTTCTTGGAAACTAGGTGTTTCACCAAGGCTATCTTAGGGTGCATAACTACTAATAAATAAATAAATAGATAAATAAATATTAAACTAGGTGTATTACCTAAATGAGGCTATCTCAGGGTGCATAACTACTAATAAATATTAACCCCCATAAGAACCACAACCCTTACTTCACAACCTACAGTTTGCTTTCTCTGCTGTTGAAAACTGGTTCGAAAAACATAAACTGGTTCTAAACCACAAAAGGCTAAATCTATGCTTTTCTGCAGCTCACAGAACAAACACAGGTGATACCCCTTGATATCAATACACGCATTGGTAATACCCTCGAACAAGTGTCATCTTTAAATACCTTGGAATCTCACTTGACTCTTGCCTATCTTATGGGACTCACATTGATAGTGTTGCCAGAGTGGTAAACTTACGCATTGGAATTCTCTACTGAAATATACAGCATCTTACCTAGGCAGCACTGAAGATTGCTATCCAGAGCTCTGTGGTCTCCATCATAGACTATGGCCTCATAATCTATGGCTCTGCCTCTACACCGCCCTCAGGCACATAACAACCTCCCTAAACAAGGCCTGTCGACTGCTTGCTGGATTCCACCGACTTACACATACATGTGAGCTTTAAGCTCAAATGGGATGGCTTCAACTCGTTAACCGAATAAAGTACCTTACCTGCTTGATGGTGAAAAACTACTTTGGGCCTTATTCCACCTAGTGTCCAAGCCCTCTTGTGCCAATACACTAATCCTCGTAACACCAGAGGGTCTGAACATCAACTTCTACAGGTCCCCAATGCTGCACCACTCTGGGCCAAAGATCCTTTGCACACTATGCACCCAGCTGGATGAATGCCTTCAGCACTACATCACCTTCACCTCCTCACTGGGCATATTCAAATCAAGCCTCCATTATTGTCTCACAGCCTCCAGCTCATGTGACTGCCACCCTAACTTCCTCTTCCCATTGAGATCAACCACACCCCTCTGATGTTCTTTGACAATGCCGTGAGCTGCTCTAGTCTCTTTTCGGCTGCCACCCCCTATCTTCTCACCCTTCCTCCCTGATTTCTTCTAGGTTTCTGAAATGATTCCTTATATGTGTTATTCATGTATCCTATTTACCGTGATGCCGTACCTGAACTGATGAATATTGTTGCATGCTCTCTTTAATGTTGCATGCCCTTGTTTAACATGTTTAACATGCATGTACTCTCCTGACGTGGAACCTTTGTAAAAGAGCCTTGGCTCAAAGGTAATTGTAATCCTAGGTCTAAATAAACAAATAAACCGTCAATGAGTTTCTCAGCTGAAGTTAAGTACCTGCTCTCCTCTCATATGTATTGAGAATATTGTCCTTGTATATGTTCCTCCAGCCTAGACTTGTGCCCAAACCCTCTTCTGTAATGTTGACTAGCCTACTGTTTGTTAATAGCACTTGCTTTTTATGGGCATGGGGTCATAATGTCAAAGCTGAAACTGTGCAAAACAACAATGCTGCATACAAAATGGTGTGCTAGAAATAAGGTTAGGAAAAACTGCAAGAGAAACAGCACAGCCATTGAAATTAATACCCTATCTTTGTTTATGCTTTGTCCCTACACCCTGGAGCCAAATATAACTAACTCCAGGGAAGGGGTGGAATTTGGGGATGGGGCAAAACATGGCAGGGGAAATTTGATTTTTGGGAAAAAGCCACAACACTATGGGAACCTAGGAGGATCCAAGCCACGGCCCCAGGGTCCCCTATGGCACCAGACTTTTGGTGCCTCAGCCATTCTCCATGGGATCGGCTTGACCAGGCACTGCACTGGCAGCCTCCTTCACACTTCTGTATGAGCATACATTGACAGGGTTAGTGGTTATTCCATACGCTGTGAAATTCTTGTCGCTGTACATATTAGCACTTTCTGCAGCAACCGCTTTTCATGCTGTGTTTTGGCAGTGCTATATTCACCAGGTACCCTTTTATGCATTTGTTTATGCATTTGTTTCATGTTGAACATGTCTCTGCAATGTAATTCTACAGTGTATTAGCTCTGACATATATGTAACTAATCCCGGGTCACCTCTGAAAAGGAACTTTGGTCTCTGTGGGTCCTACCGTTACCAAAATGAAATAAATAAATATAAATAAATAAAATATTCAGAATAACTAACATGATTTCAGCACACAGAGCCACAGTATATCTTATCCTATGTACAGGGCACTCTTGTGTGGGAGGCGTTGGGGAGAGAGCTCCACTTCTGCGCTGGAGGTGGCATAAGTTAATTTACAAAAGGATCTAACCCTATCATAAATCACTCGACCGAGCTAGAATGATTTATAATAAGTCAGTAGGGCATCTGAGGGGTGTCTGTAGTATAAGAGACAGCTCTTGTGTGGCTTGGGCTTGGCTTCTCGGTCCTCGGTCCCTCTGACCAAAACTTCATGCTTGATGTCTCTTGTTCCATAAAAGACACCCCTTGGAGGCCTTATTAACTCAAAAGAAACATTCAAAGGAAAGGCAAACAACAGGGAGCACTCACCACCTCACAGGGCAGTGGTCATAGTATGTTGTCAGTCTTTGTGCAAATAAGTGGCTTTTATTCTGGTGCAAACAAGCTAAAAAATTACTTATACAGGGCTCCTTAAGAAATGTGTGTAATATAGCCTACTACATTGGTATGCCAGTTAACTTCCAATTAACCACTGACTAACCACCATGTAGATGAACTGACACATTTCATGTGATGGCAATCCTCTTCTGTGAGATAACGAACCTGAGTCTTGAGGCTTTTTTTTATCTTTGTAGCTCCTGCCACGGGCACCATTGGGCTATCCCCCCGAGAGGAGGTAGATTCTCTGGCTTGACTCCCAGCTTGTCTGCCCCCAAGATTCCCCATGGATTCCCCCTTGCGGCAGGGCCAAGTGGAGGGGTGCTAGGTCCCTCACCACCCAGTACGGCACATCTGGTGGTGGGGACAGACTTGCAGGAGTGGTCAGGCCATCACGGGTCCATGGAGCCCTGGCCTTTTCGTTTTTCTCCATCCTCCCTCCCTCCCCTGATGTAAGCACATTGGCTTCTGAGCCTCCTGACTTGTACTGCCCTCCAGCCACCGCTAGAGGACAGTCAGAGGGCTGGACGACTAGTTCCCTTCCATAGAGAGAGGAGAGCAGTCCTCTGGACACTCAGTCCTCACCCGCCTGCTAATCCCCAGCTCCCCAGGCTCGTTCCTGAACCCAGGTTGTTGGCATGGCACGAGGTGGCATCCAGTGCCTCAACCCTCAGCGCCACCGGCCGGCATCTTGAGACTTTTAAAGACTAGTTTCTAAAGACATATTTTGCCTTGCAGTCCCTCCTAAAGAGTGTAATGAATTAGTGAACAAATGTACAACAAAAAGCGAATTAAAACCATGTTAAAAATAATTATTTATCATTTGTATGTTACTTGACAGCTCTTAATTCATGCATATTTATATCAATCAGCTCTTACAATATTCTTATATTAAGTTAATTTGGGTAGGAAAAGTATTTCACAGTAAAATCCATGATTTCCCATGTGCTCATCGAACTGTTCAGACCTTGACGTTGTAAGATAATAAGCAATGACAAATTGTATAAATTTCAAAGAGGCATACACATTTAAAAGAACCAGTGCTATGTCTCTCAATGGTGACTGACTGGTTATAACATATAGAATAATGCATGGGTGGGTGTGTGTAATAATCAGAATTTCGCACACCGAGATGTGGGATGCTACATGAATCCTGAAAGTGAAGCTTAAGAGGTTTGTAAAAGATCCGACGCTGAGGGTGTGTGTGTGTAAAATTCTGGTACACACACTCACCCACCCATGTTTTATTTTATTTTATTTAATTACTGGACATTATGTTTTATGACATGAAAAGTTTTGAACAACTTAACAGAAACAACTTTATGTCACTTGCCATTTTCTAGAGAGTGGTTCTGATCTCTTGTTGTGTTAGGAAGTCTTCTCGGTTTCTGAGATCTGTGAGGTTTAACCGGATTCCAGTTTTCTTTTTTTTCTCAGGATGGGACTTTTTGACAGTTTGTTTTGCTTTGGTAGTGATAGCTTTACTTGTCTGACTTCTCTGTGAGGACCTGAATTTGTGGTATTTTGCAATGTTTGGTGAGCTCGGCAGAGTGTAGCATGAGCTAGATTGACAGCTGCTGATCACAGCCACCAGATTATAACGCAAAATATTAATTGGGTGGTTGTAATGTGGAATAAAAGTGCCTTTATTCATGTATAAAAGTGATGTCCAGTAATTAAATAACTATAAATAAGAGCAAGAAGGTCCTTTCCTGACATTTGTTTTATAATTATACAAAATTGGAGACCTGGTCAGACACCTGGCAGTTAGGTTTGTGGGTGTCTACATTTTGGGAAAAACCAAGAAGGAGCTACCAGCTGGGGTGGGGGGTTCAGCTAGTCATGATAGAGGAGGAGGAGAAGGATCTGGGGTGATTATAACAGGCTCAACGAACAACTCAGAACAATGCAGGAAGGCAGCTGCAAAGGCCAGCAAAATGCTAGGTTGTATTGCCAGGGTATATCTTCAAGGAGAGAGAGGAGGTGATCCTGCCATTGTATAGGTCACTGGTTAGGCCACACCTGGGTACTGCATGCAGTACTGGTGCTCATACCTGAAGAGGTACATTAAGTTACTGGAGGGAGTGCAGCGCGAGGCTATAACAAGCATTTGTCAATGCCGAATGTTTGCTTACTGGCATTGGCAGTGGTAGTGTAGAAGTTACAGAGCTGCGTAATAGGAATGGCAGTGAAGTATTGAACTGAAGCCAACCCCACCACCACCCACGAAGTGACAGGCATTGGGGTGTGCATTTTGGGTCGTCAGGCATAATACATCATTTCACCACACCACTCTGCAGAGACTGACAAGTGTGTGTTCCTTGGGGTCTTTGGCCCTTGTCACTTTCCATTTCATTAGGGAAATGAGATGAATAATGATAGGAGAATGGGTGAAGTTTGGGTCAAGAGCCCAAGGCATACCTCAATGCCTCTCAGTGACTGCAGGTGTGGAATGGTATGAAGCATCACAGGCAAGAATCCCAAGTCACACCCTGATTCCTGTCATTCTCTATAGGGTTGGGCGATTTAGTTGAAAAGCCTAATACCTCAGGCATTCGTTGGTATTTTAACTCCAAATTTTCAACATGTTTGGTTTGTGACCCCACCTCATGAACAGGGGAATATCAGTTTGGTAGCGAGCTGCTTATGCACAGTGACTACGGCATTTAGCACCACAGGTGCAAAATATTCGAACAGGCTGTAAAAATGACAGCTGTACTCTTTCATGGGAGGCGTAAAATGGCTATGTTGCAAATGTGTAGTAAAAATATTTAAAAAAGGTGAAGTCACGATCGTGACATAGAAACTGTGCAACGACAACGCTATATAAGTAGGTTGGGGATATTTTATAGCAGATTGTCAACTCAGGCATTTTGGTGCCTCCGATCATGAACAGTGTCACTGTGATTTTCTTTATCTGTACGAACAATGATTTCCACAGTGACCACGCATCTCTGCACTGAAGTGTGAAAACACACTTGGCCATGTTGTGAAAATGCCAGCTGTACTGTTCATAAGGAAGTGTTGAAAAATGCCACTAGTGAAAATCTGGACTGAAAATATTACAAAGTCATGAAACGAGGATGCGTGGAAACTGAGCGATGCTCACTCGTAACACAGTCATTTTATAGACTTTTGTCACCAAATTTTCAACATAGCCATTTTAAGACCTCTGCTCATGAACAGTGTAACTGTGAGTTTCTTAATCTGTCCTAAACATTGCTTTACACACCAACAGCACCATTGTGCGCCACATGTGCGATAACACATTTTGGAGACATATGAAAAATTGCAGCTGGACTGTTCATAAGGAAGTTTAATAAAATGGACATGTTGAAGATCTAGAGTGAAAATATTAAATCTGCAAACTTACCGAATGCATGCATAGGAACTGTAAGCATACGCTCGTTAAAAGTAATTTTAGGCATTTTTCACCAAGTTTCAACATAGCCATTTTAAGACCTCTGCTCGTGACCAGTGTCACTGTGGTTTTGTTAATGTGTCCCATACATTGAGTTTGCACACCGACTGCACCATTGTGGCTACATGTGGGCGGAAACACGTTTTGGGCAGGATGTGAAAATGACAGATGTACTGCTCAAGGAGTGTGGAAAATGGCAATGTTGGAAATCAGGAGTGGAAATATTGAAAAATTGTAAGAAACCTACGAAGGCAGGTGGAACTGTGCAACGACACTCATAAAACAGTCATTTTAGGAATTGTGTCACCAAATTCCAAATTTGCAACATTGCCATTTTAAGATCTCTGCTCATGAACAGTGACACTGTGATTTTCTTAATGTGTCCCATACACGAGTTCGACAACGACTGCGCCATTGTGCGCTACATGGGCGAAAACATTTTGGGTGAGATGTGAAAATGACAGCTGTACTACTCATAAGAAGGTGGAAAAAATGGCAATGTTGAAAATCTGGAGGAAATATTGAAAATTTAAACCTATGAGCTGCGCATGAGAACTCGCGCAACGCGACGTCAGAAAACAGTCATTTTAGGAATTTTTCACCAAATTTTCAACATAGCCATTTCAAGACCTCTGCTCATGAACAGTGTCACTGTGATTTTCTTAATTTGTCCCGTACATTGATTTCAAGACACCAACTGCGCCATTCTGCGCTACAAGGGTGGAAACACATTTTGGGTGAGATGTGAAAAATGACAGCTGTACTATTCATAAGACAGTGTGGTGAAATGGCAATGTTGAAAATCTGGGTGAAAATATTGAAATTTTGCGAACTTCTGAGATTGGGCACCCCGTCGACAAAAAATTAAAAAAACAAGCGCGGACCGTTTGCCCGCTGGGGTGGGCTCCCAGCGTGGACTAGGACTTTGGGGAGGGGCGATTCAGCGATGGTGGGGATTGGGCACCTGTCGCAGTGCGCAGGGGCAAGACTGGGCGGCTGGGGTGAGCCGCGCGTGAGCAGTTTCTATCGCTGCTCACCTGCCGTAGCTCCCCTCATCTGAGAGTCACTGCATTTTGAGCGCAGACAGCTCCAAAATGCATTGGCTTACAGGGCCAAGGCCGCCAGCACAGTGCCTGAATTGGAGGAGGAGGTGACACTTGAAATCTCCGATGAAGGCATTATGTTTCTGCACATGCAAGCAAACATAAAAATGATCCAGGGACAAGGGGACATACTCTACATGAGCAGGCTGAGGGAACTGAACATGTACCTCTGAAGGAAAGGAGAGACAGGGATATAATTGAAACCTTCAAGTACATGAAGGAATAAACAAGAGAGGCATGGAGGGACTATTCAAGTTAAGATGAGGTAGGGACACTCAAGGTCACGATCTCAGATTGCAGGGGGAAGGTTCAGGAGAGAAATGAGAAGACACTTTTTACGGAGAGAGTGGTGTCTGGGTGGAACGCTGCTGCTCAGGAAGTGGTATCCTGTAGAACAGTGGACTGCTTCAAAGGGGATGGGATAGGGTAAGAGCGAGTGTCAGGAGGGGCAGCTGCAGTATAAGGGTTGCTAGCTGCACACTTGAGCAGACTCGATAGACCATAAGGCCTTTATCTGCTGGCAAATTTGTATATGTTCAGAAACATTCAAAGTGGGATATGGTATAGCCACTCATGCATCTAGTCTTTCTGTAGTGCTCCACATTGTCAATGGAAAATCATAACCACTGGGTATAGTGCACCCCTACCGGGGAATAGCACAGCCAAGCTTTGAGCAGTTGGCATGAGTATTCAAGCAGCAGCAAATCCCAGTTCAGCTGTGCCATTCCCGAGGAGAAGCAGCTTGTCTATCTTCTCTCCAGGCTTTGAGATTTTTAGTTGGGGCTGCAATTCTGCATAGCAGGTTAGGGCTACCTGGTTCTAGGGAGCAACCCCATTTAAAAATGTGCCTGTTAAGCTGTGGCTTTGAAACTGACTAACCTGCCTCACCCATTTCCACTTGTGGACTGGGGCCATATCTGCCTTGCTCTAGGGTGTGCTAATGGTCTCTGATTAAAAAAAAAAGAAAAGGTTCCACAGGTAGGTACATTATTTTATTTCAGTTTAGTGTAGGTCTCCAGGGGTTCCATCAGCTTCTTGCATTAGTTTCCACTCCTACTCCCCAGTTTTCAGGTTGTATTGATGCTAGTTTAAAGAAAAACAAAAACTGCAGTGTTTTATATGCAGGGCCATTACTTTGCCTTTCTTCCATTAACAGTAATTGGGGGCCCGTCAGTAATGTTTTCCTCAGTAGGCTGCTCTGGGACTCAGTCATTCTCTGTCAGGCATCAGCCTTTGTTTTATCACTGTATTTTTTTTATTATTTTGAGGTGTTCAGAAGGCTTGAGTACTTTTCCTTTACCTCAGCCTTCTGAACATTGCGCCACCGCCATTAAGCCTTTTTCAGTGGTTGGGCACACATTCTTCTTCAGTTGAGTTTTCCTGCATTTGCTATCACATGCCAGTGGGTGCCACAAATGCGTGAGCACTTGATTTAACTGAGTATAATTTTGATGTAAATGTGAGAGTGCATGTAAGTTGTGTAGTGAACACATGACAGTTTATTATATTTAAACTTTGGTAACCAGAAAAGGCACACTGAGCCAAGGATCATTTCCAGGTCTGACCCGGGGGACAATAAGGTGTGGAAAATAGATATACAAAATAAATGATTATGATATGAGAGTAGGTACATCCAACAATACAGCAATACAGCCAGTTATACAACAATGGTGTGGTTTTACAATACAATTGAGTAGATTATATATGTATAGCAATAAAAACAAAGAACTTGAATGCAGTTAAGTCAGATCTAGGAATAGGTAGAATAATTAGGGCAGTAGCAAGGAGGAATTGGAGCATGCTTGAGAAGGCTATTGAGTGCTGGGAGGAAGATGCCAGCTGGAAAGTAATTGGGAGTTGATTCAGGGGATGGTAGGCAGAAGGAGAAGGCAGACTGACCAGAGTCTGTGGGAGGGTTGGGGAGGAAAGATTGAGACACACTGGAGTGGAGGGGTAAGGAGGGACTTGCAGGGGATAGGAGGGAGGAGATAGAGGAGGGAGAAGTCTGAACCAGTATTTATCTATAAAGGCGAGGGTGGACCTGATGATGATGGGCAAGGGTGGGATGGACGGAGAGGAGTAGAGGAGGCAATGGTGGTGCAGAATGGGAAGTTAGTGGCGAAGTGGCTAAAGGTGTTTAGGAGGGTGTCTAGTTTGATCAGGAGGAGGTGGGAGCAGTGCTGTAGATGATAGCTGCATAATCAAACATGGGAGGACTGTCTTTGTAACCAGCTCATGATGCAGAGAGAGAGAGAGAGAGAGAGAGCATTCTTTATTATGGTACATAACCCTGAGTTTTGGGTGGAGTTTTGAGTGCAGGGTGTCAATATGGACAGAAAATCCAACTTGTTGTATTGTCGAGTCATACCCCGGGTATTTAAAGGCAGAGACAGCTTCTAAAGGGAGCCATCAGGAGTGGAAAAGACAGGGGGCAATGAGAGTGTTGAGAGGTTTTTGTCTTGACACAAAGTTCATAAACTGTCTTCTTTGTGTTTACCCTTGATTGGTTTGCCTGGAACCAATTTAGCACACTGTTAAAATCTCGCTGGAGGGCCTCACATTGGGGACTGAGGGACCAGTAGTGAAGATGACCATATTGACAGCATACACATGGATTTGAGAGTGCATGCAGACTGAGGGAGGTCATTAATGAAGTGGGAGAACAAGATGGGTCCCAGGATTGATCCTTGGGGTACCCCAGCAAGAACTGGGATGGGAGATGACAGGACAGCGCCCACTCTGAACTAACTGGCTCCTGTTCATGAGGTAAGAACTGAGCCAGTTTACTGTTGGTGCTGCAAGGCCAACTGAGTACAGCTTACTTAGCAGGAGTGGTGGGACACGAGTCAAAGCCTTCACCAGTTTGATGAAGATGGCAGCAGTAATGTGACCCAGATCCATGCCTGAGAGAATGGAATCTGTGACCCTTAGTAAGGAGGGAGAAGTAGAGTGGTGCCTCCTAAAACCAGCTTGGATGGGGAGAGAGTGTTGGTGGCAGTAAGGAAATCAGCAACCCTAGAGTTGACTAGAGACTCCTGTAGTGTGGCAAGGGCAAGGAGGAGAGAAATGGGGTGGTAGTTTTCAGGACAGGAAGGGTCTGCCTTTGTGGAGAAGTAGGACCTTGGCCATTTTCCAGGCTGTAGGGACTGTGTCTGAGGAAAGAGATTAGGCAGGTGTGTAGGGGGCAGCAGGGCGGAGATACAAAGGGGCTTGGGATCGATGTCGCCAGGGCTATGCTTAGCTGGGTTTAGTGACAAGAGAGCATAGTAGACCTCCTGCTGGGAGATTGGGGAATGGTCGCCGCTGGGGAGTGCGGAGTGGAGGTATCCGAGTGAGACATTTTGGGAGGTCAGGAGAGCACAAGCGATTAAGTATTTGTTTAGGGTTTCAGCTACCGAGGAGGGGTCGAGATTTGGGAGGCATCAATTGAGAGGACAGGGTGGTAGACTGACTGGGGGTGTCAATGAGAGAGTGGATGGTTTTCTGGAAATATGAGGGAGAACTGTGTCCAGAGTGGAGGAGTTCCTTGAAATAGGTTGCCTTAATTGCCCGGAAAGCCTTTGTACGTGCATTTCAGAGTGTCCTGTATGATTGAAGATCGGCCTGGTTCAGGAGGATTTGAAGTAGCCTATGCATGATCACAGTTTTCAATGGGCAATTAAACTAACATTGATCCAGGGTAGTGGGTATGTTTTATCCTCACTTTTTAAGGGTGTGTGGGTATTCCAGACTCTGGTGAAGTTGCTGGTGAAAGAGCTAAGGGCTAAGTCGACATTGGTAGCAGAGAACACAGGAGACCAGTTGGTTCTGAAAAGGTCTTGTAGAAGGGACTTAGTATAGAGTGCCCTAAGGGAATGATACCATATGTGTTTAGGGATGTAGTGGGAGGATGCACCTTTCTGATGCAGTAGGTCCCTCAGTGATCTGATCACTAAAAATACCTGGGAGGATGCCTGCTGTGATGATTCAGTGGGGTGTGAGGAGAGCACCCAGTCCAATAGGAGGTGGTTAGGGATAGAGGGTTTAGGCATGTTGGTTCTTTTATGAGCTGAGTAAGGTTGAGAAGTTCAGTGTTGTGTAGTGTGGGTTCTGAGGCTGAGAGAGCCAGTTTAAACTGAAGTCTCCTTTGCATTTGATGCACACTTCTATTTTCTATATTATGCAGTTGTGTTGCTATGCATGCAAGTTTGCATGCACATGCAGTAAGCGTGCTAACGCCTCATAGAATCTCTCACGCAAGCAAGATAGTTATTTTCTCTAGTTCTGTTTCTGTACTACAGAATTCATAATTATAAACAACACTGTCATTTTGGCACCATGACTTATCAGAGACCATTAATTATGAAAAGGTGTAAGACCTGCAAAAGGGTGATGAGGCCTCACCATGGGTACCTATTGCCCCTCACTGTATTGCCTAGCACAATATTTCTCAATGGTTCCTCCCAGCCAGTTCTCTGAGCTGAGGAGGGACAACTGGATCTTCAGTTAGCAGTGGCAAAGCAGAATTGTGAAAATCACTTTTGTTGCTCCTTGGTGAGCTTTTGCGCCTGATGTCCCGTAGAACATCCTAGCAGACACACCCGACCCCAAACCGGGCCTCTCAGGTCAGAGGGCTGACACAGGCATGTCCAGGTGCATCACAGAGAAGAGGCTGTGGAGACAGATGTGCAGGCAGACCCTGGCCCTGACTACTTAGTTGGTCAGAATGAGGATTTCAGGGATCTTGGGAAACTCCTGCTCTTCAAAAATTGCTTACTGATGAAGAGGACATCCTCTGAGGAGGAGGAGGAAGAAGAGGACGGAACACAGGCTGAGGATTCCTATACCTCCCTATTTGACAGCAAGTCCTTGTCATTTTTGATAGCTGAGGCATGCAGATCCTTACAGCTCATAGAGACAGTGGATGTTAATCTGAATCTGTCTGTGTCCTCCTCCACGCCAAAATGTTTTCCAAGTTTTATTCACTGTAACCAGATTATTGAACAAAAATGGGCAGGTGTGGATCATAGAAAGCATCTTCCAAAACCAAAGACATGGACAATTTCCTTTTAGAGGAAAAATACCGCAGGTGGGAATTCCTCTGCTGGTGGATAAGGCTGTGTATAATTCAGTCAAGCACACCACTATCCCTATAGAGGGCTCTCTGGCCTTATCAGATTCCCATGGCAAATGAGTGGATGCTGTGTAGGAAGGCCTTGCTTCAAATGGTACAAACTTTTGTATCCCCTGTGCTTCCTTTATTGTTGCCAGAGCCTTAAACTTGTGGGTCACTACTATGGGCAACTTCGTCCACTGATTCGAAGGGGCAAGCATTTTGCAATTGGTTGCCATGGCTCCACCTTTTTCGGTGATTCTACAGTGGAGAACTTGTGTGTGTTGGCCAGTTTGGCTACCACATTTGTGTCAGCCATGTGTGTATGGCTTAGGAACTGGGCTGCTGATCAAGCTTCAAAGTCTAAGCACTTTAACTGATACCCAGTTAGATTAGTACTTACATTAATAGTGCCAGTCTCAGAGTGCTAGTCCCTTATAGTGCTACCATGGACTGTGAGCGGGATGTACAGTGTTCGCAGTGTGCTCTCCCTGGTCATTGTCTGTAGTGCTTCCACAGGACAAGGGCAGCAGGATACCAGGGCTGGCCAGCAGCCCTGTGGCATGGAGGGCTGGGACATGGAGCAGCTCGGCTGGGAGGCAGTGGACACCAGGGTTCTAACCTTGGTCTCCTAACATTTTACCTGAATTGGCACTTGTCTTTTTTATAAGGGGCATTGGAAGCAGTATTCCACGGCCTCACAAATGTAACTTGTCCCATGATCTTCTCCTGCTGGAGTGTGAATCTTTAAATCTGGGAGGGTGCGGCTAGAGCCCCATGCAAAAGAGAAATGATGGCATTTTTGTCACGCTGTTAATGCTGCTGCATTGTGGTCGGCTATGTTCCAATCTAGTGTCTTTAACCTCCCTTTGAGGGAGGGCTGTTGTTTGGTTCCGTCTGGATGCTATTTTAAAGGATCTCTAGGACAAGAAGGGTCATTTTCCAGTGTCAAGACAACAGTGTAAGACTACCTCTGCTCAAATGGTTCAAGGTAACGGCTAGTGCAGGCAGTTTCACGGAGGCTTTCATTTCTTTCAGAACTTCAGCAACCAGGAAAATTGAGGAGCCTACTCAGGTAACAAGGGTTACAGTAATGGAGGGCCCTGGCCAGATGCTATGCAGGAGACCCAAGTCAAAAGCCTGGTGCCTCACAATGAGGGTATGTGGGCCCATCCCTGCCCAACTTCCCTTGGTGGAAGGCTACAGGACTTTTACTCAAGATGGGCCCAGACAATGTCAGATGCGTGGGTTCTGGAAATTTAGAACTGGCTAAGCGATAGAATTCTCAACAATTCCTCAAGGGGGAACATTTTACCATCCCCGGTCTTCAAGGATGCTGGAAAGAGGCAGTGTCAGAGACTCTGAATCACTTCATTCAAATTGGGGCAATGATACCTGTTCCGTCAAGTAAGCAAGGTCAAGGATCAAACTCAATCTGTTTTGTAGCTCCCAAAAAGACGGGGGCTTCAGGCCCATTTTGGATCTGAAGCATCTGAACAGGTTTGTGCACTACATGACATTCAAGAGAGTCCCTGAGGTCAATCATTCTTGTTGTTCAGCTGAGGATTTTTCACGCCAATAGATCTGATGGATGCTCATTTTCACATGCCCAGCTATCTGTCTCACCAGAAGTATATCAGGTTCTCGATACTGGGCTGACATTTCCAGTACAGGCACTTGCCTTAAGCTCTCTGTGACAGCCCCAGGATCTTCTTGAAGGTGCTGATAGTCCTGGTGGCTCAACTTTGAAAAGAAGGGCATCATGTTTATCCTTATCTGGACAATCTGCTTATTCATGCACTGACATTGTCCTTGGCTTGAGGTTGGTTCTAAGGTCTCTTGAGATGTTAAATACCACAGCTGGGTGGTGAACCAGGAGAAAAGCTGTCTTGAACCATCTCAGATCTTGGAACACCTGGGGCAATCATCAACACAAAACAAGGAAGATTTATCTATCGTCATTCTGGAAAGAAACTCTTGAAGGAAGTTCAGTGGCTCAGGACTCAACCATCAGCCTCAGCCCTCAGCATACTATGCATCCTGGGTCTCAAGGCAGCAGCAATAAATCTAGTCTCGTGGGCTTGTTTCGTATGTGAACCCTGCAAATGGGATTGCTGATGGCTTGGGATCCGATGTCAATAGATTATCAAGCCAGAGTCTCCCTTTCCCCTCAGCTACTGTACATCACATCCTGAGTTGGTGGGTGAATGTGAAAATCTGAGCAAAGGGGTTCCATTGGAATTTCACCCAGAACTAATTCTAACAATAGATGCCAGTCTGCATGGTTGGGGAGCAGTCCTGGATCAACTACCTGCTCATGGAAGTTGGTCAGTCCAGGAACAACATCTCCATATACTGTAAAGTTCTGGTTATTAGGGTGTTCTGCTTAGCTCTTCTTCATTTTCAAAATCTGCTGCAGTCAAAAGCGGTGAAAATAAGGTCAGACAATGCCATCACTGTAGCGTATATAAACAGTCAAGGTGGCACAAAGAGCAGGGAGATGCTAAAATGCCTCCAATCATCTCAGGTGGGCAGAGGAGAATCTCTCTCTGTCAGCAGTCCATCAGACTGGGAGTTGAACATTCAAGCAGACTGGCTAAGCTGTGAAAATGCTCACCGGGGAGTGGAGGTTGAACTTGAGGTGTTCGACCTCCTGTGCAAGAGGTTCAGTTGGCCTCAGATCGATCTGTTTGTCTCCAGCTATAATGCCCAGACTCCAAAGAGTTTTTCATCCATTATCGGTGTCTGAAAGCAGTAGTATTGGTTGCTCTGTCCCAGGAGTGGGCCTTCAACAGAGTTTATGTGTTCCTTCACTGCCTCTTCATCCCAGTGTCATACAAAAGATAAGGCACTCCTAAGGACGCTTTCTTTAATAGCTGGGTGGCCAAGAAGACCATAATTCTCTTATCTAGTGAACCTGGCTCAGCTAGCACCTTTTCACCTTCCAGTGCAAGGAGAAACCTATCTCAGGGTTCCATTCTACACCCAAACCCAGAGGTGACGAGCTTGCTACCTGGCTCCTTAAAAGGAGGAGACTCCTAAAACTAGGCTTTTTAGGAAAGTAGTGGATACTCTAATAGCTGCAAAGAAAACTACTACCTCTGCAGCTTATGCCTGTGTATGGTCCACTTTTTGGCATGGGCCAGGCAGAAGGAGCTCCAGCCTTCCAAGGCTTCAGTTCCACAGATCTTGGACCTTGCAGGAAGGTGTGAGAAGGATTTGGCCCTGAGCACTCTGAGAGGCCAGGTCTCTGCCCTCGGAGCATCTTTGGGCATCCTCTGGGAGTAAAGAGAGGTCATTCATTTTCTATATGTGATTAACAAGAGTCGACCTGTCTTCTGAGCCCCAGTTCCTCCATGGGATCTAAATATGGTTCTGAATGCTCTTGTAAGAAGCCTTTCGAATTGCTGTCATCCGTTCCGCTGGATGTGATATTTTATAAGGTGTGTTTTCTGATTGCTGTATGCTCAGCCAGGAGTACTAGTGAGCTCCAGGCCTTGTCACACAAAGAACCATACCTTATTATGCATAAGGACAAGGTGTTACTCAGAACAGTTCCATCTTTCATCCCAAAATGCCCACAGCCTTCCATGTGAACCAGGAAATATGTCTTCCATTTTTCTATCCACAACCATCTCACTCAAAAGAGAAGGAATTTCACAAGTCTGATTTGTGTCGGGCTGTTAGGACATACTAAATGGACAGCTGTGTTCCAGAAATCGGATAGCCTGTCTGTTCTCTTTGGAGCAGCCAAACAGGGTCAAAAAGTCTCAAGGCCATCCTGGCTAGGGTGGTGGGCGGCATTGCTCAGGGCTATGTTGCAGGAAAGAAGAGGCTCCCAGCCCTTATCAAAGCTCACTCCACCAAGGCTATGGCTACTTCCTGTGTGGAGAGGGGTAAAGCATCAGTTTTAGAGCTGTGCAAGGCAGTTACATGGTCTCCGTCTGCGCCCACACTTTCACCAAACACTACAAATTGGATGTTCAGAGCTCTGCTGATGCAGCCTTTGGTCATAGAGTACTACAGTCAGAAATTGTAGGTAATCTATCACAGTATTGTTTCTGACATATGGGATAATATTCTCCCCTCCGGTTCTTCTGGGTACTGCTTCTTAGAACCCAGTGGTTATGATTTCCAATTGACTATGTGAAGTGCTACAGAAAGAAAAAGCACCGCCATACTTACCGTAATTTCCTTTTCAGTTAGCTCAACATTGTCAATGGGACCCACCCAGGAGCCTGCTCCTGTGTGAAAATATTATCCGATGTGCCAGTGGGGAATGTCTGTTGTTTAATTAAATCCCTATTATGACTTTTTGGGCATCCTTCTATTTTATTCTGCTGCACTAAGATTTCTCAGTCGGACTGTGATCACGCATCTTAACAGGTTCTGTTCTAACTCTCTAGGGTGTTTTCCTTGTTACAGGTAGTTCTCACAGCATACAGTTTTGATTGCCATCATTAATCATTGTTTGTTGTCAGCTTCTAAGTTGCAGAGGAGTTTGCTGGTACAGGACGAGTTGGTTTAGCCACTAGCCTTTTCAGAAAGAACATCATTTCGACTGAATGAAGACTCAGATGTGAGGGGTGCCTTCTTTCAAAATCCATCAGCAAGGTAAGACAGTTTTTTAACAGTTAGAAGGCAGAGTGTATTCAAGTTTTCAGTTTTATGTTTTATCACTTATCAAATGGACATTATGGTAGTTTGGACTGTGCCATTCCACTGGTAGGGGTGAACTATACCCAGTAGTTATGATTTCCCATTGACAATGTTGGAGCTAACAGAAAGGAAATAATGTAAGTATGAAGTAAATTTCTTCTTTACTATTGGTAATTGCTTTGGTGATGGCACCACCAGGTCAGATGTGGTCTGAACAGTGTTGGTTGTGTTGTCAAATATTCAGTGGGATCTGATGTATGCCACCCAGTGAGCCCAGCAGTACAACAGCTTTACCACATTGCTTTACAGAACTGACATCATTGCAAACAAATGTTATCCTATTGTGCTCAGTTCTGAAGGGGTTCATAACATCCAGTATTTCAAAGAAATAGCCAAGAAACAAAGATGATTCAGCTCTCATTTATTTGGAATGAGGACATGAGATTCGATCTTTTGGCCTAAGTTTGAAACAAATTCCACAGTAAAGAGGCCTTTTCAGTAATAATGAACACAGTATAAAGCCCCTCATTTGTTCTCTTGGAGTAGGCCTCAATCATATGCAGAGCGAGGTTTTCAGCCAATATAGGCTGTCATGAGTCTAAAGTAGCAGATGTGCATACTCTTGTTCAGAATGAATAGGCTGAAAGACTCACCTGAAAGGTTTTCAAACACCACTCTATAGTCTGACGCAGCAAACTCAAGATTTCAGATGTAGGGTAAACAAGCTGTTCCCCACCTCAGCTAGCATAGTTTCATGGACAGTGGTATTGTTTTGGGCAGAAACATCCAATGAATTTTGTTCAGAACATGCTGTCCCAAATTACCTAAGCAGTTTGGCTTTGTCTGCTGTTACAACCAAGAAACATAATATCGGGTTAACTAGGAAGCAACTGAAACCTTAAATAAGCTGAATGTTCTCAAAACCAGAGTTTTTCTAGATGCCCTGTAATATATTTAAAAGAAAAAGCATTAGAACTTCATAATTAAAGCTTGTTTGTGTCATTTGTGATACACTTATTTCACAGAAAAATCTCTAAAATGTCTGAGTCAGTAATGAAATATTTATATATGTTATGCTGCCCTTTAGAAGGTTCTCTGAAACTAATAATTACCTAGGAAGTCACTTGCACCTGGCTGGGAGAGGTTGGATCAACAAGGAATATTGCTTCCCAGCTGCTTTCTTTGAGGAGGCTTCAGAATGGACATAAGAGATTTTGCATTCAAAAAACATTCTGTCCTTGAAATTAACAAATGCTTCACTTTAGAAAGTTTGTGATCTGTGTGTATGTGTGTGTGTAGCACTTGCTTGTGTGTGTTTCCATTTGTGTGTCTCTGTGTGTGCACATTGCGTATGTGCATTTGTACCGTATATGTGTGTGCTTGAGTATAACATACCTCTCAACCCTTGTCCCCAAATGGAGATCGTAATGCAGTAAAAGAGATGACAAAACAATGACTAGAAATAAAAACACAGAAACAGAATTTGCCGGGAGATAAGGACCACTTGGCCCACCTAGTCTGCCCATTTTTCCTGCCTATAGTATCACCACAGATCCTTCTTGATCTCCGGTCCATTCACCTCTTCCCTTTCCTAAGATTTCCTGATGGCTATCCTGTGCATCCTTGAACCCTACCACTGTTTTCGCCACCGCCTCCTCTGGAAGACTGTTTCAGGAAACCACTACTCTTTCTGTGAAGAAGTTGGCCTTGTATTAGAGTCGCAATTCAGGAGTCAGTCTGACCCCTGCTTTAAAAGCAGGGGGATCAGATGCCAAAAGTTAGGGGTCACTGTGTCACATTTGGAATAGACAAGAAAAAATAAATGTCTTAGATTTTTTTTCTATTGTATGCTTATCCTCCTTCGAACCTGACAGGTGGCTCGGACCTCCCTCAGAGGGACTCAGTCTCTGACCCCACTGCTCCTGTCCTGACCTCCCTCTGATCCCTCATGGGTTCCTCATGACAGGGCCGAGATCGCTAGCTTTCCCTACCCCGGACAAATATCCAGATGTCGTGGAGCCACAATGGGTGCTGATGGAGCCAGATCCGTTTTACTCCATTTTCTTCCACCCCCATCTTTGATTTAAATGCATTTTGTTTCATGCTTGTCTTTTCATGTTCAAATTATATTTTAACTGGATATATATCTGCCTTTTGTCCTTTTTAAGTATTTTTGTCAAAAATAAATGTCTTTGTAATTAAGTACTTTATATGTTTCAATCATGCTTGTCTTGTTGTAAAAATTATTTTAAATGTATTTCTGCCTTTTTGTCTCTTTTAAACAGTTTCTGTCCAAAATAAATGTCTTAGTTTGTATTTAAATGCATTAATTTTTTTTTTATTTAGTTGTTTAACCAGGTATAGCACACTAAGCTGAAAGCTTTGTTACAGGAGCGACCTGGGAGCACAAGGAGGTTAAGTGACTTGCTCAGGGTCACACAGTTTGCAAGTGGAAGCTGTGAGATTCAAACCCAGGTCTGGTCTGCTGGATGTCACCAGATTTGCAGCTCAGAGCCTTAGACCACTGCGTAATTGTGTCATGCTTGTCTTTAAATGTTGTAAAATTACATTTTAACTGGAGGATATCTGCTTTTTGTCTTTTTATGTTGCTTGCACGCATGTGCAAGAAACTTAGTGCCATCATCCGAAGTTTGGAGGTGTGTCAGCCCGTCTTCCAATTCAGTCAGTGTGTTTCCAGGCACGGCCCCAGTTCCCAATCACTGCTGCAGCTGTCTATGACAAGCTGAAAATGCAGTGACATACGGATTGAAGGGAGGCTCCGGCAGTGAAGGCAGAGCTCTCCCCACCTGCAGCGGGCCTTGCGCACATTGCGTACTCATGCACTTCCGCCTCCCCACACTGTCGGCCGGCGAGGGTGCCCAATCCTCTTCGGCTCCGCTCCCAAAGCATACAGGTGCCACGCTAGAGCCCACCCCAGCGTGGCAAAATGATGTTACGACCAACAGGGTGCCCAATCCCCGTTGGCTCCAGTGTCTCTCCCCATGCTGTCACTGGCCAGGGTGCCCAATCCCGTCGGCTCCACTGTCTCCCCAAGCATCCAGGTGCCACGCTGAGCGCCACCCAGCGAAATGTGTTACATAGCCGATAGGGTGCCCAATCCCCGTTGGCTCCACGCCCCACCAGCCGTCCTTGTGCCATGCTGGGGAGCCCACCCAGCGTGGCAAACGCCTCGCCGTCATTAAAAACAAAAACCTCGAGGATAAAAAACTGTCCTTGCGCTTCTCCCTGCCCCCCACAGCCGCACCCACCTACCGTACCCTGCCTCCCAGCCCCCTCACCCCATACTTACCTCCGGTCTCTGGGCGCGATGATCTTCAGTGGACGGAACACGTCTGCACTCTTCAAAGCCAGGCCCTGAACTGAGGAAATGCCGGTAAGCTGTATAATGGAATAGATAGGGTTTTCAACTTTATTGCATATCTCAGGCATTTTTGGAATTTTGCCCAAATTTTCAACATGGGGTTTTGGGACCCCTTCTCATGAATGATGTCACTGTCATGGCGTTACTCGGGCTCGAAGGGTGATTTCGCAGCCACTGCACAAAATCACCTTTCTGGAATGATTAACAAAGCGACACTGCCAGTGTTCATAAAGGTGGAGGCTCTCAAAAGCCTATTTTGAAAATTTTGTGGAAAATTCCCAAAAATGACTGTTTTACGGCGTGCGTTGCGCAGTTCCTATCACATTCGTAAGTTCGTGAATTTTCAATATTTCACTCCAGATTTTCAACATTGTCATTTTACCACACCTCCTTATGAGCACTACAGCTGTCATTTTTACATCCTGCCCAAAATGTGTTTCCGCCCATGTGGCGCACAATGGCGCGGCGATTACCGAAATCAATGTATAGGACACATTAAGAAAATCACAGTGATACTGTTCATTAGCAGAGGTCTTAAAATGGCTATGTTGAAAATTTGGTGAAAAATTTCTAAAATGACTGTTTTATTAGTCTGCATGTAGCAGTTCCTACGCATTAAGTTTGCAAATTTTCAATATTTTCACTCCAGATTTTCAACATTGCCATTTTACCACACCTCCTTATGAGCAGTGCAGCTGTCATTTTCACATCTTGCCCAAAACATGTTTCTGCTCATGTAGCGCACAATGGCGCAGTCGGTGTGAACTCAGTGTATGGGACACATTAAGAAAATCACAGTGACATTGTTCATGAGCAGAGGTCTTAAAATGGCGATGTTGAAAATTTGGTGAAAAATTCCTAAAAATGACTGTTTTACGAGCATGCATTACAGTTCTTATGCACGCTGTAGTTCGCGAATTTTCAATATTTGCACTCCAATGACTTCAAATTCCAACAGCACATAGAAGCAAGCAACATTCGGCATTGACAAAAGCTTGTTTTAAACATTTCTGTCAAAAATAAATGTTTTGTGTTTAAATGCATTATATGTTTCATGCTGTAAAATAAACAATTATATTTTAACTGGCTATATCTGCTTTTGTCTTTTTGAACAGGCCTTGGGAGATTGTATGACAATTTGGGTGACTGAATATTAAAGTTGTAATCCTCTACGTTCTTCTGTCCGTCAGTGCCTCAAATGTTTTGATGGCCCTATCATGAGTCAAATTTGTGTATTTGTGGTCCTTCAAGTGTTAACTTCATAGCTTACTCAGATGCTCTTTATTCAGACTACTGTGACATCTACTTTAATGCAGTTTTGGGCACTGAAAGCTCTCTCACATACAACACTACTGATTGGGATTGACAAAGCAGCTGCGGCCAGAGTTGCAAAAACAGTGTACATTTCATGTAATTCATCTGAATCTGACACAAGTTTTCTACATGCACTCACTTCTAGTTGGGGATACATTGACCAATGACCCTCCACAGTTGCTGACGCTTTCTGTGCCTCCTTCTTCAATCCTAACGGACACCCCCACCCCGCCTGGGACTGCCTACCACCCCAATATGGACAGGGTGCTTCCTCGGCCCCTATTCCACCTAAAACTGGTTGAACCTTTGGCTGTACTTCCCCTATACTCAAAATAAATCCAAACTCTTCCCGGGAAATGACCTTCTAGAACCTCGACTGCTGAGGGCTGCTGCCCCGGCTATTGCCTACCCTGTCACCCTGCTCATCAACAGGTCCCTCCACAAAGGAACTGTCCCCAATAAGTGGAAGGTAACGACCATTATCCCTGTCCACAAAAAGGACCCCGGGACAGAGTGGGAAAGTATAGGCCCATCTCCCTACTCAGCCCCTTGGGAAAGTGCAGGAGAGGCTTGTATACAATCAGCTCCAGGATTATCTTGAGCAACACCTTCTCCTCCAATGTATAACACGGCTTTAAGAAAGGCCATGGCACCGACACCGCCTCATCCGTCTAACATCTGACACCCTCAAGGCCATGGACCAAGGCTCCCAATGGGGGCCCTATTCATTGACCTGTCCAAGGCCTTCACCTGGTCAGCCATGAACTTCTCCTTTCCAGACTTCACCGACTGGGCCTGGATGAGCACTCGCTCTCCTGGTTTGAGAGCTACCTGACTAACAGATCCCAAAAGTCCGTTTGAGAGGAACACAATCTGGCACTAGACACATGATCTCTGGGGTACCCCAGGGCTCGATCCTGGGGCCCCTATTATTCTCACTCTTCCTTAACGACATCAAGGTGACTGCGCACCCAGCAACCTCATCCTTTGTGTGAATGACACCGTTGTCTCACTGTAGCCACCCGCAACCCAGTGTCATCTCCTCCAAACTTCAGGCCTGTCTCTCAGCTCTAGAGGTCTGGTTCACCTCTAACTCCCTACAGTTGAATGAAGACAAAACCAAGGCAGTCCTGTTCGGACTAGGCGCCTGGGCACAGACCGAAGCGAGCTACTCCAGCTCAATACAGCTCAAGGGAGGAGAGTAGCGGTCATTGACCAGTTCAGGTATCTTGGGGTTCTCCTTGACCAGGAGCTGACCTATAAACCACATATCGATGCTTTAATGAGATCCATCCATCAGAGGCTCGGCCTCCTCTACCATCTGGGAAACTCCTCTCCGGGAGGTGCGACATGCCATAGCCAACTGCAACCTTCTCCCCTCCATTCTTTACAGTTCTCCTGTACTACAGTTCCTCCGAGAGATGGAGCTCAACAAATTTTCCATACTCTACCACCGAGTAGCTCGCTTTGCAACAAACTCCTCCCCTAGGAGGCACCATTGTGAGGCCCTTTCGGACCCAAACTGGCCTCCCTACGGCATATAAGCTGGCTTATTCTATGGCCTGTCTGGCCTTTAAATTCACTTCCTTTGGCCACCCACCTCACTTGTGTGGGATACTCACTCCTAAAGTCCATTGCCAAACCCTTCGATCCGCAGCAAGTTGTCCCCTTGCCATCCCTCACGTTCAGCACTAACCAAGGAAAGCGCTCCCTTTCATTCACGCGGCTTCCTATTTATGAATACCCTCCCAGCAAGTCTACTTGACAAACCTACTCTCCTAGGGTTTAAATCTGGCCTCAAAGCTGCACTCCTCCTGAACTCAGCCTCTGTGGTTGTAATGTAACCTTCCACCCTTGAATCGCCTAAGGAAAAAGCTAAAAATACTGTTTATCTGACTTAATGCCTGTTGAACCTTGTGATTCCTGCTGTCCTTGTGCCCCACATTTGATACCCACCCCTGACTTGTACCTACTGTTAATCTACAGTACCCCAATGTTTATGTATGCACTCATTGTAACCAAATATGTATTTCATTCAATACTATTGCATTTTACACCTGTATGCATTCATTGTAACTAATTCTGGGTCGCCCCTGAAAAGGGATTTCTGATCTCAGTGGGCTTACCTGGTTACCAAAATCTAAATAAATAAATAAGTTATACCCTCTCCTAAGACCTGCACATAAATTTTTAAACTGTCTAAAGTCATCTCTGAGTCTGGGCACATTAAAACTGACGGAAAATAAACCGGGTCCCCTGCTGGTTAATCTGATTAAAGGGAGGAGAGGGAGTAAGAGGGTTAATAAAGTGAAGGACAGAACGCAGTGCTGCATAGGGATGCACAAGGCATTCTAGGTAGCTTTGCGAGTTCTATCAGGAGCTGTATAGAGCGGAGGAGGGAGAGGAGAGGAACAAGATGAGCCAGTTTTGCATCAGATCGTAATGCCGATGATCTCAGAATCTGAGGACAGGATGGACAAGGAGATTTCAGGGAAGAGATTGCCAGGGCCATTGCTTGTTTAAAATCGGGTAAGGCATGCGGGCCAGATGGACTACCCGCGGAATTTTACAAAGCAATGGGAAAGAGGTGGTAGAACATCTGGACCCTCTTTAAGGAGATTAGGGAGGGGACCCCTGCCTCGTTCTATGGGTGAGGTGACTATATGTAATCCCGAGTTGGGTAGGGACCAAAGGGACTGTGCTGCTTACAGACCCATATCTCTCCTCAATGCCGATGCAAAGATCTATGCTAAGATACTGGCCTCTAGATTGGATGAGCTTCTCCCGGAACTGATACGTGTAGACCAGGCAGGATTTATCCAGGAGTAGACACTCATACCATAATGTAAGAAAGGTTCTAAATGTAATACAGAATGCATCTAGGGCAAAAGGACCTACAGCAATTATTTCTCTAGGCGCTGAAAAAGGCCTTTGATCGCATTGAGTGGGAATATCTATTTGAGGTATTGGAGAGATATGAGTTTGGGAAAAATTTTATGGGGATGGTTCGGGCCCTGTATACCTATCCATGGGCCTCGATCCTAGTGAATGGAGCCTCTCTGGGTGGGTCTCTTTACGTGGGGAATGAGGCAGGGTGCCACTATCTCCCCTCCTCTTTGCTCTGGCAAAGAGCCCTGGCCATTGCAATCAGACAAAACCAGAGATTAAGGGAGTGGGGAGGGAGGGGGACAGCATAAACTGTCCTTGCACGGGACGACATGATTCTGTACCTCAGGGATCCAGCAAATTCAGTACTGCCTTATTGTGGCAACAGCCGATTTTATGGAATTTTCTGGATATAAGATAAATATTGATAAATCAGAAGTCCTTCTAGTGGGGAGCTCTGGGCACAGGAGGAGAAGGAGAATGGGGTCTATGGTGGGTGCCTCCTCATTTAAATATTTGGGAGTAGTGCTTGGGAAGAAGATGGAGGACCTCTACTGGCTGAATTACACCCCATGATTAAGGGGATGTTGGAGGAGATGAAGAGATGGCGGCCCTGCCCTTTCCTGGCTAGGGACGCATTAACTTAATTCAAATGAACGTCCTGCCCTGAATTCTGTACTTATTACAGATGCTACCAATTGGCCTTAATAATAGGGACACGAAAACTTTGGAGAGAGGTTTGAGAGTTCCTGTGGAGTGGAAGAGGACGAGGATAGCCTTGGGGAGGTTGAAGGCGCCTACTGAGAATGGAGGTCTGAACTTCCTGGATTTGAAGCATTATTTTCTGGAGGCACAGATCAGGGTTATTAAGGACTGGCTCAATGGGGCAGATTCAGCCAGCTGATTAGAGTTAGAGGAGGAGGGTGGAGGTCGGCTAACTGCTTATTTATCGAAAGAAGCAGAAAGGATATGCCTCCTGAGAAATACTAACCCCATGGTGTGGATGGTACTAGAAAGTTGGACTAGAATAAAGACAGTCTTAGGCTGTAGAGAAGGAGAGACACTGTTGTTGCTCTATAGCGAGGAACCCCTTTTAGACCTTGTATAGAGGATAAGGGCTTTCTGGAATGGGAAGAAAAGGGTGCGCTGCTTAGGAGATGTGTGAGGGGCATGGTGTTACCCTTCCAGGAGATCCAAGAGAGGCTAAGGATACCAACATCCCACCTTTACAGATTCTTCAGGTCAGGATTTGATCAAGGAGGTGGATAGGCAATGGGTAGGGAGTCCAGGGATGGAACAGCTGGAGGGCTAATTGAGTGGCAAGGAGGAACCTTCTGGGATCCTAAGAAAGGCGGTACACCTCTTAAGATTAAGTTTTAAGGATCTGTTGGCTCAACCAAGGCAACTATGGGAGAGGACTTGCGCCTAGCTATATCCTGGGATAACTGGGGACTAATACTGGGATCACATGTAGGGCTTTTGACCGGCAATAAATACAAAGAGAGCACATATAAATTTGTCCATAGACTTTATTGCCCACCAGTGATGAGCCATAGGATGCATCCTGAGATCTCTAAGACTTGCAGAAGGTGCAAGAAGCATAGGGTCACGTATTTACATTGCTTTTTGGGACTGCCCTCTCTGAAGATATACTGGCAGGGTGTGGGGTGACAGCTGGGTACCATGCAGGGAGGAGATTTTAGCTACTCCCCCAGCTTACTCTTCGGTGTGGAGGAAGGCGACGGAGGGTATGGATGTCATATCAGAGGTGGATCAGAATACTGCTAGCACAGGCTAGAACAGGTGATCCTAAACACTTGGGTCTCTGGGGATCCCCTACAATAGCACAATGGCATTTGCTGTCTATTCGGGCACTGGCATTGAAACAAAGATCATATCAGCTACAGGATAGGCTAGAGAAATTTGCAAATCAGTGGATCCATTTCATGGGAACACTTTCAGGATGAACTTATGATCCTGAATGTGGGATAGGCTAGGAGTTAGGGGTAGGAAGGAGGCTGAGGAGGGTGAGGTATCAATCGATCAATCAATCAATCAATCAAAATCTTTATTTATTCAGGCGAACATCATTGAGCAAAGCTCATTTACAAGATGGACCTGAGTGGTCATACAAATGAGGATACAAATATTATTACATAGACAAGAATAGCATAAATAACAATATAATGGCAGAAATGAATGTATACAACAATTTACATATATACAAGGAGCAGTAGAACCATTTTGCCTGCAAGAAAAATGTGGGCAAGGGTATAGCAGGAATAAAATATAAAATTATAGGGTCTAACTAGCTTTTGTGAGAATAGATAGGTGAGTCGGAAGATAGAATATGAAACAATATAATGGACTGGAAAAGAAAGGTGGGTCAGGTAGGGTAGGGATTATGGTTTATAAAAGCAATTGCAGAGTTCTGGAAAAGGGCGGAGAACAGTCTTTTGAAGGATGTCAGAGGTAGAAGGCTATCTAGCTTCATGGATTTTGGAGAGTTCCATGCAACTGCTAAAGTATAGCTGAAAGCAGCCCTCCATACCGGTGCAGGCAATGGGGACCTGTAACATGATGAGTTTACTGATCCTTAAAGTGTATGGCCTAGTTGTAATTTGAGTAAAGCAATCAGTGATATAGGTAGGTAGTTTGCCTGTTAACGCTTTGAATGTCCAGATAACAGCATTCCTAGTCCTTCTGTGCTGTAATGATGTCCAATTGACTGCCATATAAAGGGAGCAATGATGGGTGCTGGGGAAGGTCAGTAATAAATCTTATGGCCCTGTGATACAGGGTGTCCAGTTTTGTAAGAGATGACCTGGACAATGGCAGTAGAGAAAATCAGCATAATCAATGAGGATAGGAATGAGGCCTGAATTAACCTTTTTGGAGTCACTGTTTAGGTAATGCTTTATTCTAAAGAATAGTCCAAGCCTCTGTCTTAGCTTTTAAGTAGTTCTTCAATATGGACTGAATAGTCAAGCCTGTTATCTATCCAGACTCCAAGATATTTGAAATTATCAACAAATTCAAGTTTCTCTCCAAGTAAGGTGGATAAATGTATGGTGGTGGATGCTAGGTAAGGGTAGAGCAACTCTTGTGGCAAAGAACATGGCTTTTGTCTTTTTGCATTTAGAAGTAGTTTTGTCAAGTAGGTTGCGCTGCAGAATGGAGAATCTGGATTGTAACAGATCACAGGCTTTGGAAGGTGAGGGATTGCTGACATATAATACAGTATCATCAGCAAACAGATGAATGTTAGATTGAGTGAGGTTGGCATCAATATTGTTTATATAAATAGCAAAGAGGATAGGGCCAAGAATAAAACCTTGTGGTACGCCTTAGCAGTGGTTTTGAGGTGGATAGGTAATTTCCATTTTAACCAGTTGTGACCTATTTGAAAGGTAATCCTTAAACCAGTTGGAGTGACAGGGAATCCAGGCCTATTGAGTTAAGGAGGTGATTAATAAGTCGTGATCCACAGTGTCAAAGGCTTTACTCAAATCCAGAAACACAGCACAGGTACAATTTTCTTATCCAAGGTAGTCTGCCAATCGTTGGTTACCTTAGCTAAGGCAGTAATGGTGCTATGTTTTGATCTAAATCCAGATTGTGCAGAGTTTAGAAGGTTGTTGTTATCCAAATAGTCCCTTAACTGAGAGTTTACTAGTTTTTCGAGCAACTTGGATAAAACTGGTAGAATGGAGATAGGTCTGTAATTGTTATGGTATGATCTGATGGCTAGAGAGGATCTAGATGGGAGAAATGGATGGAAGGGAAGTATGTTGGATGACCTTGGTAGATTTGTAAATAGGTTAAATAATGTATTGAACTGCATGATTTTTATTTTTATTAGGTTAATATTTCTCATTTTAGAGGCAATTGGTATACTGTGAGGGTATTTGTCTCTTTTTTCTCCTTTTGTTCGCTCCTTCTTGGCATGGGCTACTTTTTTTTTTTTTAAAGAAATGAGCTGGAAATATGTGAGAGAATATGGATTTATAAGGATAGATGGAATGTCTGGAAATGTGATTTGTGATGTCTCTTTGTTGACTATATGTAGTTATTTTACTATGTTGGAAAATTCAATAAAAGATTTAAACAAAACAAAAAAATCTGACTGAAAGCATGTTACTAGTATCTCAAGCTCCTCAGAGAGATATTCTGCCCTTTAAGCAACAGTAAGAGGGTAGAGACTGGGGAAAAGAGTTTGTACACGCTATTAAGGATATTAACGTCATCTTCAGGAAATCTATTGTCAATGTTCTCAGTCAACTGATGAATGTATTGCTTTTTACAGTTCTGAATTCTGTCATAGAATTGTCATTGTTGTATTGCAAAACACTCTGATGATAAGCACATCCTTATCAGGGTTTGATATTTTATTTTATTTATTTATTATACATATCAGAATTACAACCCTTTGAGTCAAGGACATGTTTCCAAAGGCTCCGCATCAGTTCCAGTGGATTCAACACATAGACAGACAACACAAATGCAATATGATAGACAGGAGGTTACAGAAGTTTTTGTTACATACCAAACAGCTAATAGCAAACAGTATTCATATATTTGCAGGTGTCAGAACAAACAACATAGACTCCTCATGAGGTCAGACAGCTTTTGCACATTGTCCCCACTAATTCTTTTAAGGTAGCCTTAGTGGAAGACAGGACTGGTGGAATCATGGACAAATTACAGTCCTGTCTGTTGAAAAAACACAGAGGGCTCGATTCTCATACAGATTTGAATGCTGTAAGCCCAGGTGCACAGAACGGACAGTGTATATGGCTTGCTGCATTCCCAGGATGGCATTGGAATCTCAATCCCTGAGCCCCCATGCACCACATGCAACGAGTTAGACTAGCTTTGCTGATCTAATTTGCCAACTTTTTTATGGGATTTGTGTCAAGTATTTGGTGCAAGCCACTGTAAAAGGGTAAAGTGTTGCAAAGGCATGTGACCTACAAGAATCAGGTGTACCGTGTGCCAAAGTGTTCAGGGCAGTGCAGGGTTTGATGCAGGGATTGTGAAAGCCCTGCATCAGCCTTTGAGAACTAAGCCCAGAAAGTTTATTTATAACTGCAGTATATCTCTGAGGAGTTTGAGTATGAAAACAAATTTAATACAGTATGTTTCATTTCTTTCAAAATTCCTTTTACTACTGCAGCTTGAGAAGTAGTATCACAGGCCTCTTGTTCCAGTTCCATGACAAGATCTGGCCAAGATTTGTCCAGGGCCTCCACAGCAGGCAATAAAGACAGCCATCTGATTGGTTTTGCCTCGACACAGCATCTAGCTGCAAGACGTCCTGCATTTCCTTACGTTTATTGTACCCACAGAAGCCTGAGACTCCACAGAGAGCATGTAGATGCTTCCTACACACTCTGAAACTTTTTAAGTATGGGACTTTATTTGCAGCATGAGAAGCAGCTAACGCAAGCCTGTGGGCTACACAGTGGACATTTGTTAGTACAGGAGTAGAGCAGAGAGGACTGCAACTCCATTCCTGCTACCAAGCATAGCTGCATCACCATCACTCCCCAAACTGGCCACCTTAATTATTAGGATGTTGTACCCTTCTAAGACTCTAATATTTTTGCTAGAAGTGTTTCAGCTGTGCCATTATGCACACTATAATTTCCAAGCAGTGATTTGTGCACGTCACCATCTGAGGGACTGACTGTTATACAATACAGAACAAATTTCTTGGTCACACACGTGTCCCAACTTTCATCACATGCTAAGCCACACATGGACTTTTATTTGTTCTAGATGGAGCATCCTCAATGAGGACCTCAGCCAGAGATGACTGCATCTCAGTAACTACTGAGTGATGCTCGTAGCAGTCATCTTGTAGGCTACTGAAGCCATATATCTTCTGCAATTCAATTAATGAGCTGCATTTTCAATTAGGCATTGCCTCCTTAGCAAGCCAGTAGGCAGTGTGATATTCAGCCAGCCGAGATTCTTTCGCATGCTGTGATTGTTCTCTGCAGACTTATATGCATTTTCAAAAATTCAGTCTTTGTTTATTGCCCTTCACAGAAGTGACATGTTACTCAGAACCCATATGTTGGGTTAAGCCACTGTTTTGAAAATATGGGCTACTAACATGCACAAATGGCTACAATTTCCTGCCTTGCTGCAGCCGACTTTTGCTATAAAATTGCTCACACTCCTTGCAGTACATTAAACTTGCTTCCTCATCAAAACATAGCCATTTGTAAATATACAGCCATTTTGAATACAATTTTGCTTTATTTTTTGGGTGCTGGTTCAGCAGTTGAAGAAGATGGGGCTGCTGGAGGAGAAATCACAGCTGTAGAAGAAGAAGATGGTGTGGCTGAATGAGCAAATATAGCAGCGGAAGAAGCTGGGCGGTGCCTGAAGGAGTGAAGACTGTAGTGGGGAAGCCAGTACTGATGTGCGTGGATTATTAATAACAGGAGTAGTGAAAGAAGATGGTGCATTGCTATTGTCCTCTATAACTAACAATAGTCCACAGTGTTAACACTTCAAGAATTAAAACAGATAAGTAATATTGTTTACAAACATGCCTTCAGTCAGTCCTAATTGCCATGGAACTCAGAGGTGAGATAAGAGTTAATGGAGTTAGGCAAGATGAATGAGCATCTGTGATGAGCTTCAGGTGCTCAATGTGGCCCTGGAGGGTGGGTAGCATGACCTGGGGAGCCCGAGGAGAGGGACAGGGTGCGTTGGCCATGCTGGCTGAGGCTGCACCTCCAATGGCAAGCCGCGTCCAGGGGTGATTGTGTGCGGTGACACCCAAGAGACTGATCTGGAACCAGCAGGGTTGGGAGCGAAATTAGACAAGCTGCTGGATCTGATGGCAGCAGTGGTGGGGAAGGCAGAGGCAGGAGGCAGGCTGCACAGTCAGCAGATGCTACAAGTCCAGCTCTACTGAGACCCCGCCTCTCAGCCAAGCTTTTATGCGGGATAGATAAGCAGTTGGATTCCCACCTCACTGAGAAGATTAGACAGCAAATTAGCAACAGGGAGTATGTGACATGTTCTCATTGTTGAACAGGCCAGTGGAGAGGAGGAGAAAAAGAAAGAGAATGGCGAGGACTCTGATAAGACACCTTCAAAGGCACCTCGCACCTTTTAAAACGTGATTGCGCCTTTCCATCTTTGCAGGTACCATCCTGCAGGCAAAGAGACCAAGGGCTTGGGCTGTTACCTCCAGGACAGGATCACACTCATGCACCAGAGGAAGGGTGGCATGGCATGGCTGGAGTATGATGAGGAGTTCAGGAGAAGGCACCAGGAGGACAGCACCCTGGGGTGAGGGTACAGTGGATATGACCCTTCTGGTGGATGTCATGCATGGGGGTTGTACATAGGACAGCGGTTTACCGCTGACGTCGAACTCCGCTGTAGAAGGCGCGGGGGAGGTATGGCTCACAACGCATTCTATGCTTATAATCAATCAGGCGTAATCGGCATTGTGCCATTTTGGCACATCTGCCTGATCTGTGGACTGCAGCACCTCTTCATTCACTGCACCTCCCTCGCTTCCCAAGAGGACTCTTTAAGGAACAAACAAGAAGCTGGGGAAACCACATGGGGACAAGCCGGCCCACCCCAGTAAGGGGTACAGGATTAGCCTGCAACTGAGTCAGTACCTGGACAGAAAGGCCACCATCCTGCTGGATGAGGGGTTCTGGGTGGTTTCAGGATCCAATACGATGTCCCAAGAGGGAGTCAGGAAACCAGGAACCTGAAGTCCGCATGGGATCATCCACAGGTGATCCGAAAAGACGGGAGACAGAAAGGTGGCCAGGGAGGAGTACTGGGCCATTCAGCACCCTGCCATGCCCGTCCCTTCAGGGTATCACCCATCAGGTTGGTACCTAAGAAAACACTGGGAATTCAGACTGAGTGATCATCTATCATACCTAGAAGGTGATTCAGTGAATGATCACATTGACCTGCAACACACGGCAGTCCAATATGAGTCATTCACCAAGGCAGGCTGCTCCAGTAGGGGCAACACTTACGCTATTCCTGGGTGCTGCAGAGGTCAGGGTTTGCAGTATACTTATAAGGACGATGGTGTGCAGAGAATAACCCCGGAATGGGGGGCATCAGGATTGTACATAAACATTAAGTTTCTATAATTATTCCCATAGTAGTTGTACTGTATCTATGGGGCCTCAGCTGAGGGACAAGAAGGTCTTAGTCTGGTCAGACAATATGGGGTGGTGCACGCAACCAATGGGCAGCTAGGGCCAATGGGCCTGCTAGGGGGCTTGATGCACATCTTCCTGTTTAAATGTTGCTGCTGTACATCATGCTTAACGATACTATACCAGCAGTTGACAATGGAATTGCTGATACTTTGTCTCATTCACAGTGGCAGTGTGTTCAGTAACTGGCTCCAGCAGCAGAGCAACAGCCACAGATGGTACCTCCTTTTAGGGAGGTAGTGACATCTTGACTTGAAATGCATAAGTAATTCCATTGCACCAAAGACAAGGAAAGTATATCAGAAATGGGTGGAACATTATCTGGTGGTGTGCGCTCAGCTGGTTGGCTGGAGGATTGGCCCATTCGGTCAGGCAAATGTGCACATATATCATGCTGTCTAGGCAAAGTGGGGACATGCCAGGGTGGTGGGCAGGTGCCTTGCTGGCCTGTCTTGGCTCTCCAGGGCACTGGGGTTACCAACAGCTAGAAGGCTTTCTGGGTGTGGAAAATGATGGAAGGGTGGAGGAAGTCAATGGCTTCTCACCAGGGCATGAGGCGCCTCCATCACCCCGCTATCCTGGAGAGAATATGGAGGGCTCTCTCCAAAGTCTGTTGGACCCTGTTTGAAGCATAGTTGTTTGACACCATGTTTCTGTTGACTTTTGTGGGCCTTCAGGGTGTCAGAGCAACACAGCCCAATCAATTTTCCAAGGCCATTGGGCTGGAGCTAGGGACATGATAACAACTGAGGAGGTGCATGGGTAAGGCTTAGCAGGAGTAAAACTGACCAGGGGTGGAAGGGCACTGATGCCTGGTACAGGCTGTACCAGGGGCACTCTGGAGGATTCAGGACAGAGGAAGGCTTACACAGCTGCGAACCCCAAGAAAGGTGGACCATTTTTCCAACATGAGGATGGCAGGCCTGTCACAGCCTACCAGTTTAGAACAGTCCTAACTCAGGCAGTGCAGGAGGTGGGGCTGAACCCCAAGGAGTTTGGTATGCACTCTTCCAGGATTGGGGCAGCGACTAATGCTAGGAGCCTGGGTGGGCAGATGGGCAGATATAGTCACTGGGGCACTGGAGGTCCCAGGCATTCTTGAGGTATGTGCACCCACACTTGCAATTATGGCTTTATGTTTCTTCCAGGGTCCCCAGAATCTATGGCTTGATTTGGATTTGTGGCCAGGCCTTTATACAACAAGCTGCAGCTAGAGTGGCGGCAGGGCGGAGACGCTGCTCCATAACAAGGGTCTTCCGACAGTTCAGATCCGATGGCTGTGGTCTGAGTGCATGCGCTGGGACAAGTTAATCCTTTTCCAAGTGGAGGAGGGACCCAACATATCCGGGATATTGGTGGTGCACCTAGGAGGGAAGACCTGGGAAGTCGGAAGATGGTGGATTTGCCACTGGCCATGAAGAAGGACTTTTGAACCATTAGGGATTGGTGGCCTCAGACTGTCTTATCTGGCCCCAGCTGATACAGAGGGCAAGTTGGCCGAATGGGGAGCGGGTGGCTCCTCTTAACAAGGCCTGCATCTGGGTCAACTGGGAGATGAGGGCGTAATGCGGGCAGTAGGGGGACTGTGGTGAAGCATAGTCAGAATCAGGCCTTGGTCAAACCATGGTAGCCGAGACGGGGAACCTGACTGAGTGGGGGTTACAGTGGTGGCTAGGGCACCGGAAAAGTCTTGGAGAAATTGGTGAGGAGGTGGCTTGGGGGGGTCAGGCGTTGTCCGTCCTATGGTGTCTCGGATGGATCACTAAGAGATGGCATAGTGGTAAGGGGCAGTGATAAGCCAAATTCTTACGGGCTTGTGACACCCTCTGGTTGGCATGGAGGCAGATCTGAACACCTGGACCCAGGGAGGGGTCAGAGTTCACCTGCAGCAGGTATATCTATACTGCATGGCAAATGGCACCTGATGGGGGGGACCATATAGCCTTGGCCCAGTATGACAACAGAGTTGTTGATCCTTCCAGATGCACTCACTGCTGTTAATCTGGAATGTTATTCAATAAACACATGGCTGTGGCTATTTCCTCCAAGACATTTGTCAGTGTGTTTCTTTCTCCAAAGGGGTATGGAGGGCTGCCAGATAATACAGAGGCTACAACAGATGGCAGCAGCTGTACTTGATCTGGGGCCATCCTCCCTTGGATCTGGGAAGGAGGAGAGAAGGAGGAAGTTAGAAGTGGTCCCAGGAATTTAGGCTAGGTACCAGTGATTGGACATGGGACTATCAGGGCCTCCCACTTGGGAGATGGGGTCACATCCCACAGGGGACAGGAGAAAGAGGAATTTATTGGGACAGAGACAGCTGTCTTTCTTCTTTCTCCTCTTACCCATCAGGGATTACCCACCCACCCAAGTAAAAGCAGGGTTGTGGGGGCCAGGAAGTTAGGGCCCTCTTTGACTCAGTTGGAGTGACTGCACAAGAGGTCGGGGAGTTGCTTTTTCCAGTTTTCTCTGTAGCAGGGTTTTCCTGGGTTTTCACCTCCTCCAAAGAGCACTAAATTGAAGTTGAAGTGGGAGAAACTAAATAGGTGAGAATAAATAGTCAGGAATTATGAATGCTAATATGTTGCAGTCATGGCGGCATCTCGAGAGGACCACTAAGAGATGGCATAGTGGTAAGGAGGTGGTGATGAGCCGAGTTCTTCTGAAGGGCTTATGACACCCTCTGGTTGGCATGGAGATGGACCTGAACACCGGACCTGGGAGGGTCGCAGTCCGCCTACAGCAGGTATATCTATACTGCAGCAAAGCAGGCGCCTGATGGGGGCGCCAGCACAGCCTTGGCCCAGTACGCACCACGGGGTAGTTGATCCTCCGGATGTGCTTGCTGCTGTTAATGTGGAATATTATTTAGTTAACGCATGGCTGTGGCCATTTCCTCCAAGACATATGTCAGTGTGTTTCTTTGGGAAAGGGGGTATGGAGGGTTACCAGATAAGTACAGCTGCTGCCATCTGTTGCAGCCTCTGTATTCTGGTAATTAAACATGTAATGATACTTCATGTTTATCAGGATTAAAAATGAGAACAGCCAGCAACTACTGCAGAAAAATCTACAAGAATAACTTGGCTGCCTGCAGTCTCATCAAATTAAGGCAGTGAGTTCTCTAGAAGATTATTTTTTTTATTGAAAATGTTGTAAGAGTTTGTTTTTTTATACCTGAGCACTAGCCCTGGCCCAGCTGCTTAATGCCCTGCTAACAAGCTCTGCAAAGGGTTAAGCCTCCAGTCTAAATATGTTTTTTATTCAAATACAGGCTACATAGAAACATAGAAACATAGAATTTGACGGCAGATAAGGACCGCTGGCCCACCCAGTCTGCCCATTTCCCTACCTACTGGATAAGCTGCAGATCCTAGTTAACCAGCAGCCTACTTCTTCCTACCCCACCCCCAGAATTGCCTTATGACTATCCCATGCATGCTTGAATTCCACCACTGATTTTGACTCCACAACCTCCTCGGAGGGCCATTCCATGCATCCACAACCCTCTCTGTGAAAAAAATACTTCTAAATTACCTCTGAGCCGCCCTCTATCTTCAAATTGTGCCTCTTGTTCTTGCACACCTCTTTTTTTGAAAGATGCTACCTCTTGGACTTTGTTGATTCCTTGAGGTACTTGAAAGTTTCTATCATGTCCCCTCTCCCTCCTTTCCTCGAGGCTATACATATTAAGCTCCTTAAGTCTCTTCATATGTCCTCCGGTGCAGACCCTGCACTTGTAGTAGTTTTTAGTCTGAGCCCCTGGCCCTTTAACAAACAGTCTGCTTAATGCTCTGCTAACAAGATCTGCAAAGGTTAAGCTCTCCAGTCAGAAGATTTTTTTCTTTATTCAAATACAGACTGTAGTTAATTTTTGACCTGAGCCCCTAGCTCCTGCTCCATACCTTTTCAAATAGAGTTGCAAGGAAACAAAATAACCGACAGGCAAGAAATTTTAGAAAAACGAATACTCATTTTGCTATGGCTGGCCGGGCTTTGATACATCACCAGCAACACAATATCCTATCCCCAAAACAGTGAGTGTTGACACTGAGCCTTATTCTTCTGAAGTATTCTCCTTCAAGAACATAACTTTAAAGTAGGTTGAGCATCTGTTGCAATAACTGGATATCAAGAAAAGTACTGGTATTGATGGCCAAGATCTTCTATTTCTAAAAGTTGTCTACTGCTATCTAACAGCACCAATAACCCATCTTTTAACCTCTCCCTTTTCAGCAATGAATTACCTATAATCTGGAAAATGGCACAGGTCATTCATCTTTTAAGATCTGGAGACCCAAGGTTTTAAGCAATTATAGACCTATATCCCTTCTCCCTATTCTAGCTAAACGTTTTGAAAAGATAGTAAATACCCAAATCAAGGACCATCTGGAGCATTTTAACCTTATCAACAGTGCAATCTGGCTTTAGACCAAACATGACAGTGTCGCACTCCCAGCTAAAGTAACCAATGACTGGCTCACAGCTGTAGAAACACAAGCCCCTACTGGTGCGGTGTTTCTTGACCTCAGCAAAGCCTTCGATATGGTAGATCATAACATCCTAATAAACAAATTAGAAAGAGTCGGTCTGGGAGCTTCTGCACTCTCCTGGTTTTCAAACTATCTTAAAGGAAGACAACAAATTAAAGTAGACAGAGAATTCTCTTTTCTAATATCACTACGAGAGGAGTACCTCAAGGATCGATACTAGGCCCTTGTTATTTATGATCTACATAAATGGCCTTTGCATAAATATCAATATGGCTAAATGCCATTCCTTTGTAGATGACACTGCCCTTTATATTTTGTGACCTACTCTAACCACTGTATGCACTGATCTACAACCAGAATTAAATTTGTTGCAGGTGAACCTATTTCATTCTAAATTATTACTAAATGCTAATGAGACCAAAGTAATGCATTTCTTGCCGTCTGACTCAGTATCCTGCACCATATCTGCTCCAGCCATCGCCACCTTATTAGGGACTCTTTAGAAGTTGTAGATGATAAAATGATCTCAAAATTTGGCTAGATAAATGCTTATCCTGCAAGACATATATAGAATCCCTTTGCAAAAACTGAGTTAGGTTGGGCTTTTTCTACAGGAACAAAAGCTGTTTTCCACTTGATGTAAGAACAATATTAATAATATAATTTAAGATAAATCTTTATTTTTAAACAGGATAGAACTATTAGGACTTTGCAGCCCTGTTTACAAAGTGGGGTTTTCTTTTAGACAGATGACACATTAATTTTGGTCAAACAATGTTCCAGATTTACATATGACAATATTACAAAACTGGTTCTACAAAAAATTCATTAGACTGGTTATGCGATACATCCAATTGCATAAGTTACAGACACATATTTCAATGACAAGTGCATTTATCCTTTAGGATTCCACTTAACAGTTGTTTTTTTTTTTGTAAATGTTGAATACAATGTTTGCCCTTTGTTTTTCCTTCTGAGTTCCAAGGAATCCCAGTTTAGGTCACTGTACATCAGGCAGTGATGCTGATCATAGGAGCAACCTAGTACAAATCTTGTTAAGTTGTTATAGGTTTTATCTAGCATTCTTAACACTGTGTGAGTTGTGTGCTGATAGATAATGCTTCTGTAGTCTAACATGGTTACTGCTAGTTGTGTTGCTATGACTTTTCTTGTTTCTTTGGGGATGCAAAATGATTTCCTTCTCAAGACTCTGAGTCATTTGTTTACTTTTGTGACAGTGTTAGCTACCTTAAGTAGAATTTCAGCTGGCTGTCTATGGCTACACCTAGGTGCTTGTACTCATCGACGGTGTCTATTATTTCACCATTTAGTATTTTGATGTTTAGTTTGGTATTGGCCCTGGATTTTGATCTGCTGTGCCTGAACAGCATTGCCTGAATCTTCTTGGCGCCAGAACCATATCAGAGTCTACAAACCATTTCTGGAGGCAGTTGAAGTCGTGCTGCAAATTTTGTTTTAATTCTCATGCAATTAGTACAAGTTGCTTTCTCTCCTGTTGGGCTATGTTGATCTAATTTATAGTAGAGGCTGGGTTGGAAAGAGAATAACACTTTAGAGTTCTTTCCTGTTGTGGTGGCACTGTGCCTCTGGGGCCCAAGGGTGAGGGACAGGAAAATTAATTTTCACTCAGATAACATGGGAGTGGTGTACACCATTAACAAGAACTTGGACCAAAAGGTCCCATGGGAGTCTTGATGCAGATTTTGTTTTGAAATGTATGCTGCTGAAAATTCATTTAAAGCAGTGTATGTACTGGGGTGGATAAGGAATTGCAGATGCTTTATCTTGTTTACAGTGACAGAGATTCAGGAGCTGGCACCTGCAGCAGAACAGCAGCCATGGACAATCCCTCCATTCCTCTGGGAGGTGATAGACCACGAAACTTGGAGATGCATAGGTAATTCCATAACACCAGGAACAATAGCAGCTTACTGCCAGGGGTGGAGCATTACATACAGGTTCAGGAAACAGCTGGGTGGCGAATGTCTTTCCTATCCTGGTGAACCAATTGTGTGCTTACGTTATGGGTGCAAAGAGGGTGACTTGTCACCAGGAACCATGGTTCACCACCTGGCTGGGCTGTGCTGGCTAGCTAAGGTCATGGGATTTGCTGACAATTCCAGGGCCTTCAAGGTATGGAAGCTGTTGTAGGGCTAGAAGAGGTCAGTAGGGGCTAAAATGGATGACAGGCACCCCATTACTCTGGCAATCTTGGCACGGATTTGGACAGCATTACCTCAGGTGTGCTGGAATTCCTATGAGGCAAAATTATTTGAAACAATGTTTTTGGTGGCTTTCTGTGGGCTTTCAGGTGTTGGAATTGACCCAGCCAATGCAGATAAGAGAGTAACCAGGGTTACTGGTGGGAGACATGGTGGCTTTAGTGGAAAGCATCTATGTCTAGCTAAGGAAGACTAAGATGGAGCAGAGAGGGTCCGGATGCTGGTATATGCTGAAGCCTCCCCCACGGGTTTTCATGACTGGTGGCAGAAAAGGTTCAGGCCAATGTGCAGGATCGCCTGCCATGGGGAGGTATTCTTTAGGCATCGGGATGGGAAGCTGGTGTCAGCTTATCAGTTTCGCACATATTGAAAAGAGCCATGCAGCAGGTTGGCTTGGATGCACACAAAGTAAGCATCCATTTCTTTTGGATTGCAGCAGCAAGGAATGCTTGCAGCCATGGATTGTCAGATAAAGAGATCCAGGCATTGGGGTGCTGGGGGTCCCAGGCATTCTTGTGCTATGTGCGATCTCGCTTGCAATGATGTACCCTTGTTTTCCTTGCAGGTTCCCTGGATGATCCCAGACACATGGGTATGTGGGCATTCCTTCATCTATTGGGCAGCAAGGCGAGTGGCCAGCCAACCTTGGGGGGCAACCTGACCATTCCACTACAGAAGCTGCAGATTGTTTGGTTGGGCAGGAATGCATGCGCTGGTGGGGTTCCTCCTGTTGTTTTGAGAGGAGGTTGGCTGGCATAGGATTCTGGATACTTTGTTAATCCATTTAGGAGGGAATATTTGGGACATCGGATGACCGTGAACCTCCTGCTGGTGATGAAGGAAGATTTACGTGCCATTAGAGATGGCGGCCCATACAGTTCTCATCTGGTCACATATTATTCAGAGAGAGCACTGGAAGCTTATGAGGGAGCAAGGACTTGAATTCATCATGAATGAGAGTTAATCGAGATGAGACCCTTTATGGATTCTGTGAGTGGTGCAATAGTGAGACATAGGGACATTTATGCCTCCTGCAAGACTATTTTTGTGGGGAGGACGGGCAAGTACAGGCTGAAGGTTTGGACAGGATGCTGCTAGTATTTAGGAGAATCTTGGAGGAATGTCTTGAGTGAGCAACTTGGGAGGTTGGACAGGGTCTGGCCTGTGGTGGATTGGGAGAAGGAGACCAAAGGTATCGGAGGAAGAAGGGGTTGAGGCCAGTTCTCCCAATGGACTTGTTGCCAGTCAGCATGAGGTCAGGAACTGCTAGATTATGACCCAAATGGGGGAGGTCATGGTTCAACCTCATCAGGTGAAACTGCAAAGCTAGCAACACTGGAAAGGGGCAGATACAGGAGTCTTGGCCATATGACCTCCCGAGGAGTGATGGATGCTTCCTCCCATCATGCCACGATGTCCAAGATGTTGTTAAATCATAACAATAAACACATGTCTGCTGCCATTTTATCCAAGATCTGCCTGTGTGTCTTGATCTGGGGAGGGAGATGTGGGTGGCTACCAGGCAATAGAGGGCTGCCAACTATAGCAGCAACTGGCCATTTGCCTGGGACCCCACCTCCATGTACCTGGTCATCTGAGAGGTGCCACCTCCTGAGTAGACATAGGGCTGGCAGTGCCCCAGGAGGAGGAGGAGGCACCAACAGGCTACCCTCAGGGAGGTGACCACTGGCCTGAGTAAGGAGATAGAGGATATGTATTGATCTGGCCAGCAGATCCCCCCTCTCTCCTACTTTGAGTGGATCCCCATCTGCCCACTCTCATAAAATCAGGGTAGGGGTCTGGAGATAGGGCCCCTTTGACCCAATATGGATGACTGCAATAGGGGTTGGGAATGACTTTTCGGTTTAAATGCTTAACAGTAGGGCTTTTCGACTTTCACCTCCTCCAATGGGATGTTAAATTAGGAAGAGATATAAAGGTAGTAGTAGTAGTCAGGATAGAAATAATACAGGATGATGGCAGTTTCATGGTAACTGTTGCAGCCATGTGAGGTGGATTGGGAGGAGTGCAGACTGAAGGTATCAGGGAAGAAGGGAATGAGATCAATTCTCCCAAAGGACTCATTGTCCATGTTCAGCATAAGGTCCAGGCTCCACTAGTTTATGACCCAGATGGGGTGCAGTCCAACCTCATCAGGTGATACTGCAAGGATAGCAACGCCAGACACGGGCAACCAAGGAGCCTTGGCCATATGACCTCTCCCAGGAGTGAAGAGTGCTTCTCCAAGCAGTGCATAACAAACACATGACTGTGACAATTTCCTTCAAGATTTGTGTGTGTGTGTGTCTTGATTTGGGAAGGGAGATATGGGGTGGGGGTGCTACCAAGCAATAGAGACCCAAGGCTTTTAAGCAATCATAGACATATATCCATTCTCCTCATTCTAGCTAAGTTTTCGAAAAGATAGTAAATACCCAAATCAAGGACTGTCTGAGCATTTTGATCTTTTTTTTCCATAAAACTTTTATTTATTATTATTAAGGTTTGACAGTACAGACTATTCAATACATATCTCATATATGCAAAAACAATTCAAGGTTACAAAAATTGGAAGTACATCTGATAAAATAAAACCTTCTGAAAGTGACAGATATATAAGAATTAAACCATTTTTAACTTGGATACAAATTCCAAGAAACTTTTAACAGCAAACTCAATGTTCGATAAAGATTAAATAAATCAGTATGTATACTAAGGATTGTTTGAACAACATTTAAAAGAGAAATTAATTAACTTAGGCTAAGGAATTATAATCATATTGGCAGTAACTCAAGCAATCTGTTGTAGAAAAGATCTCCAGATTTGTTCAAAGGTCTAGCTTATCTATCAGGATATAACTAATTCTTTTGTTGTTTGCTACTGAAGCCATGAAAGAGTACCACTCAGTATTGAATGCACTTTGTTAGAACCCCATTTTCTTAAAAGGAGACATTTAGTACCCAGAAAGGCGGCAAGTAACCAATTAAGTTGGAGGTTAGTGAGGAAGCGTAAGGAAGGGTCTTCTGGGTGGATTCAAAGTATAATAAAGGAGGAATAGCACCAGAGTCTGATCCAAAATCTTTGAACACTGTAGGATTACTTGTTGTTGCCAGAAGGCAGAGATATATGAACAAGACCATAAAATATACACAACCTTGCATGGTGATCTTAACACCTCCAACAGAGCTTTTCTAGATAGCCCTCTACTCTAACCCTTTAGGTGTATAATAGAAATAGTGTAGTATTTTAAATTGTATTAATTTTCCTTGGATCTCTTGACTAGACTTAATCGCATTAGCCCATACGGAAGGCCAGTCTTCCTCCATAATAACTATTCCTAGCTCTTCCTCCCATTTAGATTTTTCTAGCAATGTTGGATCTGAATTACTTTCTGTGATTAGCTGATAAATCATGCCAGCCTCTCATTTTAAACTTGCTACTTTCATTATTTGTTTCATTCTGTATCTCTTTCACTCAAGACATTGAAACTTAGGGGGCCATTGTTTAGTGCATTTCAAATTTGTAGATAGTGGCAAAAGTGAAACCTTTGAGCTTGAATTTTGTCCGAGGACCTCAAATGATAGCAAAATATTAGATTCTGGATCGATGATATCTGCTATGTGATTAATGCCAAGTTTGACCAACCTGGATCAACTAAAAGAGACCTGTTATAGCAAATATTGGCATTATTTCAAAGTGGCTTTTAGATCCAAGGGGATTGATTATTTTAAGGTTCTGAGCTAACCTTTAATAACTTAACAGAGTTTGCAATGCATGGATTGTCTTTTAGTTGTTTTGGAATTGGGAATGCTTGGAGGTCAGAGAATAAATATGGTTTTAGCAGATTAGATTCTATTGAAAGCCATACTGAAGTATCAGAAAGTCTGTGGTTATTTAAGTGTAATGTAGATTGTTTAATGAAAAAGCCTCACTATATTTTTTCTACCAAGGCATAGCAAATCCCCTTTCACCACCTTGTGTCTCAGTTTGCTTATAGAGTCTTGCCGATTTGTTACCCCATAAAATTCTCTGACTGAGGTATCTATTTTCTTTTCTATAGAATGAGGCATTACAACTAGGACATTTTGGTGTACATAAGATATGTTACTTGTACTTTCAGTACTTGTCAATGGTCCCATCCTGTTTCCCACGCATCCCTTGCTGCCCTCCTAAATCTGCTAATCACCTCCTCCTTCCCTATGCTAGCCAGAACAAATCCTACTACTACCCCAACTCAGGGCTGTTCTGCCCACCTTGTGCCCTGTAACCTCCTACCTGATTGTTATCCTCGCCACTGTATTGTAACAAACTCCACTGGTGGCTTGGTCAGATTGTAACCTGAATGGCTCAGCCCGTGGTCTTATGTCACCCTAATGTATTAAGTATTGAGTACTCTGCTGTATTAAGTTTTATGTTCCTTGTACACTGCTGTAATTTCTCTCTTCTTGTAACTAAATCCAGGTCGCCCTGAAAAGGGATCTTCAGGGCCCAATGGGCCTACCTTGGTTATCAAAATTGAATAAATATGTAAATAAATAGGAACAGAAATCATTTTGATAGCCTGTGTTTTTCCCTCAATGGAAAGGTTCAGCTTGTCCCATTTGTTTAGATCCAACTGAAAAGCATTTAGTATTGGGTCAAGATTTTTTCCAATAATTTGTCTAGACTGTTTGAAATTTCAAGATCTAGATATATAATAGTTTTGAAATATCTCAATATCAGCTGAGCTTTGCAGTTCTTCTAGCCAAGCAGCGGGTAATAAAGAAGCATCACCTGGGTTTTTCCTAGTTCAGACTTAGTCCAGAGAAAGCAGCAAACTGCTCCAGTTTCAATTTAAGATTGTCGACAGATTCAGTACGGTTACTTACAATGATGAGCAAATCATCAGCAAAAGGCAAATGCTTCATTTTCCACCTTACCTGCTAGGACCCCTTTGATGGATGCATCCACTTGAATGGCTCTAATTAGCAGCTCAATGGCCAAATGAATAAAAACAGGAGAGTGGACACCCTTGTCTAGTACTCCTGTGAATGGTAAACAATGGAGAGATTAGACCATTTGCAATTAACTCTCCAGACAGGTTAGTGAATATCATAGATACCCAAGAGGTAAAGTCTTCTGCAATGCCAAATGAAGCAAGGGTCTTATGTAACCATGTCCATGTTAGTGAGTTGAAAGCTTTGTGCATATCTAGGAAATTGCCAAAGATGGTATTTTATTCTTGTGGGCAACCAGATTGTGTTATATAACCATCTGAGGTTATCTGCCCCTGATCTGCCTTACACAAATCCCACTTGGTGAGCTTTCAGAGAGAGGTTGCTGCACGCTTGTGAGACAAGAGAATTCACTTACCAGCAGGAGTCTAGGAAGGCAAAGCTCAAGATTAATAAATGTATGCTACTGTTGCCATTATCTTGAAGTCCAGGACTCTTTCCAATAGTTCTTATGCAACCAGTTATTTAAGCATTTTTCTGGCTCCCTGTTCTGTTTTGTTCCCACACAGGCTTGGAGTCCTGAGGTGGAAGAGCCACCCTGAATGGGAGTGCTGGAGAAGTCCCATGGGGACTATGCAGGGAAGCCAGAGGTGCTAGCTATGAGGGATATCACTGAAAATGAGGGCAACTGTGGAAGGCGGAGAAAGAAGTGGAGGAGTGGAGATGGAGTAACTGAAGATAGAAAACAGAACACAGAAAACAGAGGAATAGAAATATAGAAATATAGAAAAGAAGTGGTAGTTAAATAATAAAAGCACTGGGTAAAGGCAAGAGCTATGATGTTACGCATCAGTGAGTCAGACTAGAGAGATATTAGAAGAGATAAGGTATATGACTCACACAACATTACCTTATTTAACTGGAAACAAAAATTTTGTTTAGTAATATTTACGTAGGTAATAACCGCTTAGCTGCTTGAGCAAAAATATGCCGTAGAGATAACCCGAGTATTATTTTTTCTCCTTCCTCTTTGTTAGAAAAGGCTTCCTTTTATGTTATTATAGTCTAATAAATGTAGACACAGATGCTGATGTAGGTACAGATTTATAATTTAATCTTTTAATTAACAAAAGTTTTTAAACATTTTCACGCTAGTAAACTACGTGATTGTGATGGTATTTAGTGCGCATGTGTTGGCGCTTGCTGGATAGCTGTTGGAGTCAGGCTGTTGTCAGAGCTGGTGTTTGGTTAGGGCATCTAGCCGTGGATACTCAAGAAGCAGAGAAGCAGCTGTCTGGGCCTTCCTATAGTTTTCTCAAAAGAAAAAGGCTGGTACGGTGTTAAGTTTGAAAATAACACAGAGTGAAAAAGCATATATACCAGCCCAGAGTTTGGCAGCTAGTATAAGGAAGGCCTGAGGACTTCTCAAGGATTCATATTATCCAGTTTATCCAATTTACCTGTACGTTTGAAAGTTTTTCTTTAAACTTGATGTTTGGCTGTTAAGGCTATATATACACACTGTTAATATTGAAGGCTGCTTTCTCTTCTCTCTTGTTTCTGCCCGTAGATTTAGTGGATGCTAGCAATGAGTAGGTGGGAGTGAGGAGGTTAGTCTGGCCCAAGGGACAGTGGAAAGACACTTAGAAGCTGACTCAGTGTAAACACTGTGTAGGCAGTAAATCGAATGGCTGTAGCAGCTGAGAGCTGCAGTCAAAGTTGCATCTTGAAATCACCATAAAGAAAGGAGCAATAATTGTTTCTACAGGTTGTGGAAATTATAGAAGTAATAGAAAAATTAGAGATTGTAGCACAACTTCTAGTACAGCTTCTAGAGACGATTGAGGTGGAATAAATAACTGAGATAATAGAGGCAATAGAGATAAAAGAGGTAGTAGGAAATAGAGCAATATAGTATAGGGGCTAATAGTTGTCCTGAACTTTATTTAAAAATACTTTTTCCTTTGCAGTGTGCAGAAGAATTTGTATGTGCTTGGGGAACATTGGTCTCCCTTCAGAGAAGAGTTTGAGAACTAAAGGCTGGAAGTCAGAAGGATCAAACTGAGAATTAAACAAACAAGAAGGAATAAAGTATACTTAATACTGTTGATATCATAGTTAAACAAATATACACCAGCTCTGGCATCAATATTGATATTAGCAGAACACCGACTCATGCAATTTGTTCACTTGAATTTTTTATTATCATTTTAAACTGTTGGAGGAGGGACCTTACATTGTGGATGTAATAGCCAATATATAAAAGCACCTAGAGTGTATAATTGCTCTCAATAAACTTGTTGATTTCATAATTTTATGACAGATTGATTATATTGACTGATTGATTGTTTAAAGCACATTTCCATTTAGGGACATCAGGAGTACTGTACTACTGAAATTTAGAATTTAATTTTGTAGGCTGTCTAATTCTACAGAATATTTTATTCTATGGTAATCTAGTTAATTATATTAACCAGAAATGAATATTACTCCGGAAATACTTTTTTGTTAGTAATTCAAATAAATAGTTATGCCAGTAGCCACAAGAAGTGGAAGAATTAAAGTTAAAAATATGACAAAACAGAAGAGGGAGAGAAGGAAAAGTGGACAAATTAATGGACCCATTAGTGAAGAAAAGATATTGAAATCAATGAAGCAAGCTAAAATAAGATGGGAAAATCTATCAGAAAACAAGATTATAGATATGATTGAAAGCAATGAGGTACTACATACATCAACATCAAATGGAGATATCTCAAGATTCTTAACAAAACAAAATAGGACCCTTAGTAGAGGAAAGAGGCTTGCAACTGCCAAAAGAGTCTCAGAAAAAGTTCTTTTCCTCCTTTCCCTTTTAGAGATTGATGGAATGGTTTGATGAGGATGGAATCCAACACTGGAACTCAAGGGTGCAGTCAAGATCGAGATCAATACCCAATTACAAAAAGTCTAGAAGAGGAAGATAAAGGGGGTTTAGAGGAAATAAGTAATGTGGATATGCTAAAACAATTAGCAACTTACAATCATTGAATAAAACAATCAGAATATGAGAGAATCAATAAGGGAGGACCTTAATTATTTGAATGATAGAGATATACACATATGGAAATGAATACGAGCAACAAGAAGGAAATAGAAAGAGAAAACATAGGTTCTAGTGCAGAGGATAATTGTTCATGGACAATAAGCCCAAGAAGTATAGTTAGTCTGGATATTGATGGTCTAACTAAAGAAGTAATAAGAACTTTGAATGCAAATATTTTGCTATATCAGCAATTGATGGAAATTAAAAAGAATTAACATTTTGAAAGTTTTGAGTATAGATAACAACATTAGAATGGATATATTCATGAATAGAGAAATGAGGGAGAGAGAATGGATAGATCCAAGAATAACAACAGAAGATCAGGATAATTTAGATAGAAAGAATCAAATGATTTAGATGACTGAGATGATGCAGAATTTGAACTGATAGATGGGAACAAAAGAGGGAGGAAGAATTAATGTATGCCTGACTAATTATCCTAGTGAGACTACTATGGATGTGTAATGCTGCTGGATGAGTCATTAAGAAATGAGAGTATTTGTTTAGAATTGAAGAACAGGTTTCCCAAACTTTGGGTGAAGGGATTATGGCAGGAACATAAAGATAGAAAAGTCAAAGAGAGAGGAAGGAAGGAGCAAATAAATTAATCTATAGCAATTGGTAAGGAGGGTGACAGAGGAGTTTAATTGAATATAGACAGTTAACAGAAAGCTTTAAGGAGGGGAAATTATAATTAAGAAGGGAAAATGGAGATATGAGAAAAGAAAGAGACCAGCAAGTAGAAAAAGGTAAAAAACAAATTGAAGGGAGTAAGGAGGTAAGCAGGAAGTTGATAAGAAAAAGGTATGTGGGTCAGGAGTCAACAAAGGATCTAAAAGTATAGGAATTAGAGGGTAAAAGATAAGTAAAAGAAGGAGAAGAAAGGAAGAGATCACGAAAATCAAATTAAGAAATGATAAAGAAAAGGAAAAAGTACAGGATTGACAAAAAGTAAAAGAAAAGGATTAGAAATACAAGAAGAAGGTATAGTTAAGGTAGCAGAAGGAAGTGAGGAAAAGGAAATACGGGATGGAAGAAATCTGACATAGAAAGCAATGATCTTGAGGAGCAGGAATAATTCAAGAACTTTCTGATTAAAGCACTACCTACAGATTTTGTTTTACCTTATATGGTATGGCAGGAATCCCAGAAGAGAGTGAATTTAAACTTTCACAAATGATTAAAAATTAATAAATATGACCTTGGGCAGTTGTAGAAATATGACTGAATGTAGTAGTAGTAGTAGTAAAACTTTTATTTTTATACAGGGTAATGTCATTTAGGTAAAAACCCAGTTTACAAGACAGTCCTGTTTGTAACTGAAAATCACATACACATGAACACCTTAACAAACACTACAAAACAAATACAACAACCAATAACTAATTAACAACATACTTTGTTAAAACATTTTATAATATGTTATTCTACTTCCAAGTACTAAAGTGCTACCAATTATCTATGTGTACACATAAACTGATGTATTTCATTTATCCTCCTGGATAAAATGTCTAATGAGGGTGAGGCTTAACTATATATGGCAAACTGTTCCAGTATTTTATCGCCTGGTAAACTAATGTTCACTCCCCATGTCTACCCTGAATTTTAAGGTTATAAATTTCTCTACATGAACAGTCCTTGTAAATCTGTCAGTAATCCTTTGTTTACCAAATAATGCCATGTTTATATAATGATCTGAAAATACACATGGTATTTGTATATTAATTTTGCCATGATCTAACACAGTTGGTGTCTAAAGATTGCCATTGCAATTTGGACAATAATACACAATGATGAGTTCTAAAATTACTCTGTAATACATATTCTGGCCAATTTATACTGTACCCTATCTAATTTTTAATTAATTGTTTATTTACTGTACGGTATACAATGTCACCATAAGTTAACATAGGCATATTAATTGCTCTGCCACAGTTTTTCAGCATTCTTTCCCAAACATTTTGTTGTTCTACGTAAAGCTCATATTCTTCTATTTACCCTATCTATTAATGAATTCACATTAACATTTAAATGACATTTGGGTATCAAAAACAATTCCCAAATAGCAATATTGGTCTACCTGCTCTAATATTTTATTACTATCTATTTTTATTTTAATTTTCCCTGTATTTTTAGAAACAAATGCATCAACTTAGTTTTCTTTATATTCATAATCAGGCCTGACCTGGTGAACCACTCTCATGCTATCAAAATCAGTCTGCAGATTGTATTGCAGTTCTTGAATATCATCACCTGATGCAGTAAGGCAGTATCATCAGCATAAAGTCTCACCTGTGAATTTCTTATCACTTGGGGCAAACTATTGTTAAACAATAGAAATAACAGGGGTCATAATATGGAGCCCTGAGGTACACCTCTATTTACAGATCTGATAGGTGACAAACATCCCGAGACCATAACTCTGGGCACACTCCTCGGTAAGACTGTAACTGTTGCTGAGATCCATCTGTAATGCCCATATCTTCTAAAATTTGCAGCAGGAGGGAGTGGTTCACCAGGTTAAAGACCTTCGATAAATCTACAAAAATTGCTACTGTTTCCAAACCAGAATGTAAAGATGTGTTAATCAAATTATTAAATTCTACAAGTGCTGTAGTAGTTGAATGGGCCTTATGAAATCTTGATTAAAATGGTGTAATTATTTTATATTTATCCAAGTATTCCATAATTTGTGTATGGACGTGTCATTCCAAACATTTGGACAATATAGATAAAAGAGCTATTGGTCTATAATTATTGATTTCCAATGTCCAATGTCAAACAGGGGCAGTGAGAGGATCTCAGATCTAGAAGTGGGTTGCCATCTGGGAACAAGTGACCATCAAACAGTGTGGTTCACGTTAAACTCAGCTACTGAGTCAAGCCATACAAAAGTGAGGGTACTGACTTCAGGAGGGCTGACTTTGGCAAGATGGAGAGTGCCTCAGAAAAGCACTAGCAAACAGGCTAGAAGGAGGTGTGGAGTAACAATGGGGAATCATCAAAACTGCCATCACAGAGGCAACAAGCCGTTGTGAAGCAAATAAACAAATCAAAATGAAAGAAAAAGTCACTATGGTTCTCAAAAGAGGTGGCTGTGAAAGTCAGGAAGGAAAGATAGCATTCCGAAGTATAAGGAAACACAGAAAGAGCAGGACAGACAGCTGTACCAGTTAAGGCAGAAGGAAGCAGGGAGGGAAGTCAGAATAGCAAAGGCCCAAACTGAGGAAAAGATAGCCAACTCAGTTAAGAAGGGGATAAAACCTTTATAGGTACATCAGTGAGCGAGAAAGACAAAGGAGGGATAGTGAGGCTGAATAGAATGAACGGTGTGTGGGCAGAGGGGACAGTGAAAAGCAGGGATACTGAACGAATATGTCTGCTCAGTATTCACAAAAGAGGAGGGGAGGTGCCTAATCCAATTAACAGAAGCACTCTTGATAGCGGGCTGATCCCAGTCCTTTCACAGAAGAAAGGGTTCTGCAAGAACTCCTAAAACTGAAGGTGGACAAAGCAATGGGACCTGATGGAATTCACCCAGAATTCTAAAAGAATTAAGGGGAACTAGTGAAACCACTGGCAACTCTTTTAATAAATCATGGGAGGATGGTGTGGTACCCAAGGACTGGAGGAAGGCAGATGTGATTCCCTTCACAAAGTGGGACCAAGACAGAGGCAGGAAACTACAGACCTGTCAGTCTGACCTCTGTGGTAGGAAAGTGATGGAGTCACTCTGAAGGAAAGAATAGTTGAGTACCTAGAGGCCAGTGGGGCACAGGACCCAAGGCAGCATGGGTTCACAGCAGGAAGGTCATGTCAGATGAATCTAATAGATTTCTTTGACTGGGTGACCAAAGTAGTAGATCAGAGGGGCTGTGGACATGGCCTACCTAGACTTTAGCAAGGCATTTGACACAGTCCCACACAAAAGATTAATAGTCAAATTAACCAGCCTGGGAGTGGGTCCCAGGGTGGTAGCCTGGTAAAACATTAGCTGGACAACAGGACACAGAAGGTATTTAAAATGGAATCCACTCTGAAGAAAGAGGGATTACTAGTGGGGTACAGCAGGGTTCAGTATTGGGTCCAGTCCTTTAATGTCTTCATAAGTGACATTGCAGAGGGACTGAAGGAAAGTATGCCCTTTGCAGATGACACAAAGATCTGCAACAGGGTTGATACACAAGGAGGCTGGAAAGGATGAGAAGGGACTTGGCAAGGTTGGAGGAATGGTCAGAAATATGGCAGCTAGGATTCAATGCAAAGAAGTGCAAATAATGCACCTGGGAAACAAGAACCCAGGGAAGAATACACAATGGGGGAGGTAGTAACAACAAAAAAAGGAAAGGGACCTGGGGGTAATCATATCAGATGACCTTAAGATTAGCAAGCAGTGTGAGAAGGCAGTAGGAGGGCTGGGGTATACTGAGATGCATAGGGAGAGGCATCAGCAGCAGAAAACAGGAAGTTGTTGTCCCTCTGTACAGACAGTTGGTGAGACCCCATCTGAGTACTGTGTCCAGTTCTGGAGACCCCATCTCCACAAGGACATAGACAGGATAGAGGCAGTCCAGAGCAGGGCAACTAAAATGGTGCAGGGTCTGCAGAGAAGCCTATAGGAGGAGAGACTAAAGGAGCTTTATATGTATACCCTTGAGGAAAGAAGGAGAGGGGACATGATAGAAACTTTAAGTACCTCAGTGGAATCAACAAAGTCCAAGAGGGTAGCATCTTTCAGAAAAGAGACATGCAAGAACAAGGGACACATTAAAGATAGAAGGAGGGCGTGTTCAGGGCAATGTGAGGAAGTATTATTTCACAGAGAGGGTAGTGGATGCATGGAACAGCCTTCCTGAGGAGGTTGTGGGGTCTAAACTGTGGGAGAATTCAAGAATGCATGGGACAGACATAAGGCAATTCTTGTGGGGGTAGGAAGAAATAGGCTGTTGGTTAACTAGATCTGCCTCATCCTGTAGGTGGGGAAATGGGCAGACTAGATAGGCCAAGCGTGTTCTTATCTGCCGTCAAAGTCTATGTTTATATGTTTCTATGTTACCCCACCCTTAAAGATAGGAATCACTTTACTTTCTTTCCAACTCTGTGGAAAGATACCTTTTGCAGACTCCAATTAAATATTTGTGTTATAACTGGGGCAATTTGATATGCGGCTAATCTCAAAACCTTCCCTCTATACCATCACTTCCAACAGATTTGTGAATATTCAGAATTCTCAAGCCTTTACAGACTTCAGTTACTCTCAATAGTTTAAATCTAAAAGGGATAAATATTTTATTATTTCCAATTTTTTCCCTATCTAATCCTAGCTTACTTGTGTCTACGCAAAACAGGTAAATCTACTAAATAGTTATTTAACAATTTCATTACTGCATAAGAATCATCTCTTTGATGTCCTTGTACTTCCACAACCAATTTATAAGTGTAATAAGGCCAATTAAGGAGCTGGAATTGGTACTAATAGTAACAAATCAGTACTATATACTTAAAGCTATCAGCAATGCACAAAAAGAATTTGAGAAATTAGAGTACAATTGGGAAAAATTGTGATGTTAAGAGATCTTTTCCCAAATTTTTGCATTCAATGATGTGAAGGAAGGAATCAATTTGTCAGTATTTAAGTTAGCCCAACTAGATAGGGAGAATAAAAGGACCATCAAAGAAAAGTTGGCTATTATTTTAGTGACATTATAAAACAGTCATATCTGTAGAAAGCTATAATACAGGCCATACAGTATGATATAAATGCCAAATTATGTTGAAAGTAAAAAAGGAAAACTGCTAGATCTTTTATATCAAAAGCAATCGACCTTAGATTGCTTACCCGTTACCAAAGACTAAAAAAAAAAAAAAAAAAGATGGGCTGGGAATTTACATGTATATGGAAGACCAAATTTATGAAAAGATGGGAAAACAAATGGGGCAACAGAGTAAGGAATGGAAAATAATGATTGATACAGCAAACAGATTTGAGGTTCTGGGTGAACCCGATTTGTGATAATGGATTTAAAATTTAGAGAGCAGAAGATCCAGGAAAAGTAAAGGAAATAGAAGGTCTTAAAGAAGACCAAATCAGACAGGGTACATTAATATAGCTACAGTGGCATGAAAAGTATTTGCCCTTCCTGATTTTCTCTATTATTGCATATTTGTCACACTGGATGTTTTCAGGTCTTTAGACAAATGTAATATTAGATAAAGGAACCTGAGTGAACACATAACACTTGTTTTTTTACTTATTTCATTTATTTAATGAAAAAGTTAACCAACACCAACTGGCACTGTGTGAAAAGTAATTGCCCTTACACTTAATAACTGGTTACGCCACCTTTAGCTGCAATGACTGCAACCAAACGCTTCCTATAATTCAATATCAGTCTTTCACATCGCTGTGGAGGAATTTTAGCCCACTCTTCCTCAAGAACTGCTTTAATTCAGTAACATTGGTAGGTTTTCGAGCATGAACTGCTCGTTTGTGGTCCTGCCACAGCATCTCTATTGGGTTTAGGTCTGACTTTGACTAGGCCACTCCAAAACTGTAATTTTACTTCTTTTCAGCCATTCTGATGTGGACTTGCTTTTGTGTTTTGACTCATTGTCTTGCTGCATGACCCAACTACGCTCAGCTTCAGCTTTCTGCAAAAGACTGGAAGTAAGGTCATCTCTTGAAAGTCAACATGCAATAATTGAATTCCATATGAGTATGGAGGAAGAGATTTAATGATACCGACTAAAGAAAATAGATTGAAGGTAACGATAAGAACCAAATAGGTTGGGAATTAATACATAATGGGAGTTTAGAAAAATAATGAATGATAGGGGTACATTGGAGAATTTAAATGACATCAATGAAGATATGGATATAAATTTATTGTTGACAAATGTTAACACCATACTGGCTAATATACAACATATTATAACTAAGGAATATAAAATATAAATAAAAAAGACGGTAAGGCATGGTTTAACAATGAATGTACAGTAGGAAGAGAAAACGGAGTTGAGTAAACAGTTGAGACAGGTAAAGAGGCATACATTGGTAAGTTTAATATGAATAATGAAAGAAATATAATAAGGAAACAATACAACAAGGTATTAAATGAATAAGAAAAACATTGAATGAAGTTATGGGGTAACTTGCAGATGCAGTAAAGAAAATGAAACAAAACATTCTGGAATTTAGTGAATAAAGGTGTGAAAATTATAGGGAGATTTAGGAGTCCATGTTGAGCCAGAGGATTGGTGAGTTATTATAGAAATTTATTTTACTTAGACAATCAGGAATATATAAAGTCATTGAATATACAGTAAGGAATATGGTAAAGGAGACAGATTTTAGATTTAGTCACATTATATATTTAGAAATAGAAAAAGCAATAAGAGCAACAAAAGACGAGCTTCCAGACACAGATGGGATTCCATCTGATGTAATAAGTTTGATGCTGGCAAATGGATCCTCTATTAGAAATTATATTTAACTCCATATGGAAATACAATAGAGTACCACTCAGCTGGAAGCTAAATATAATAGTCCCACTATTCAAGAGATATTCAAGAGAGGAGAAAAGGCAAACTGAGTGTTATAGACCTATCAGTTTGATAGACAGTACAGGAAAGCTGTTCACTAAAATAATTAACAACAGATTAGGTCAGTGGGTAGAAGATAAAGGCTGATTGATGCAGCTCAGGCTGGATTCTGGGCATTAAGTTCAACAATAGACCAATGTTTTATAATGGCAAATCTGGTACATAAATATAAACAGGGCAAAGGACAAAAGTTGTATTGTTAATTTGTTGACCTGAAAACAGCATTTGATAGAGTCAATAGAGTTAAATTATGGGCTAGATTGGAAGAATTAGGTATTGATCAAGCACTTTAAGTATAATAAAACCTGTGGTGTATTCTGTGGTGATTTGTATATGCAGCCCATGATGCTTTGCATTATGGGGGCATGTGATTTGTATTTATCATAAAAGCTTTGTACTGTAATAACTATACAAGTGTTAGATTTTCAAACGATGGATCACTTACTGGATGGTTTGCATCAAATATTGGTGTGAAACAAGGATGCACTTTATCTCCATTACTGTTTAATCTTTACTTTCAATCAGTACTGAACAGCTTATACAATTTATTATCATATGCCAAGGACTGGCACAATATCTTGTCCATACTTGCATATGCAGATGATGCAGTATTAATTTCCACAAGTTATATCGGGATAAAAAGAATTATGAATATGTTTTCAGAGGAATATAAAAGGCATATTTGGTGATAAACTACAAGAAAACCAAGGTATTGGTGTTTGGGGTAATAAAAGAAATATAATTATTATTTGGACAGTAACAAATTAGAAGTGGTCAGGGAATTTAATTATTTAGGACTGATCCTGTCTCAAAATGGAACATGGAACAGGCATATTAAAAGATGGAAATGAAAGTAAGAAGATTTCTTTTCGACCTAAATCTCTTTGCCTATAGGACTGAGGCAATTCAGTAAAAGGAATTTTGAGAGTTCTTAATGCAAAGCTCAAAAGTTTCATATTATATGGAGCAGAAATTTTGGGCAAGGTAATAATAAGAAATTAGTTTCAATAATAAACACATTTTATAAAAGGATATTGGTCTTCCAGGGTGTACCTTCCGCTTGGTAAGAGCAGAATTGTGGGACTGCAATAGACTGCCAAATTAGACAGTGGAAGTAAATTATTGGCAAAAATATACAAAACGAATATTAGCTTTTTACCTAGATTATGTCTCGAGGAAGCTTTGCAATGTAAGCCCATAATATAATGTTTGCAAGTATGGTAATATTGGAAAAGTTATTAAACCTTTAGGACTTTTAAACAACATAACGAAAGCCTCAGATTGCCATTCTCTCAGGTAAAGATAATAAATAAGGAGAGAATTGAAGATAACTACAGGCAAATGGATTTGGAATTAGGAAAGCAAAGTAAATGGATATCAGAAAACAAAAGAATTCATAAATTAGAATCATATTTGGTCAAATGACTAATCTGGATCTAAGGAAAATAATTACTAGGCTAAGGTTCGAACTGTTCACAAGTAATTGGAAATTAAATTTGTATGGTGGTAGTAGAAATAAGGAGAAGATATTATGTAAATGTGAAAATTATGTGGATGCTCAAACACCTGATGATTTTGTGTCCTATCTATAATGAAGTAAGAAGGAAACCGTTGGGACCTTATTTAAGTTAGTTGGAATATGAGCCTCCAACTATGGTGACATATTTTTTGAAATCAAATAATGTGCAGACATTGAATATGGTGGCTTCTTTTTAAAGTTGTAGAAATGAAGGGATTACAGTTGAGAAAATAGAAGACAACTGAGGGCTTGTTTTATGACACCCACCTCCAATTTTATATGTTTAGTATTGTGTAATACAGTAAAATGAATAGATTTTGTTTATTATTGTGGAAGCATAGGAGAATACACATAGATTGTGATTATTTTAGCTGTGTTCTGAGGATCTATTTATGTAATATTTATATTGTAATGACTTTTAAACAAAAAGCCGAACAATAAAGAAACTTGAACTTGAAATCCCAATTGTTCCCCCCTTATTAGGGATGTGGGCAGAGCCTACTGTACAGTCCTGCTGCGATCACTCAGTAGCTTTTAAAATGGCTGATTGTGGAACTTTCCATTGACTTTTGGCAGTTTCCTTCCAAAAGTCCAACGGAGCTTAAAACCTCTGCCACAATCGTTGCTATGGAATAACAGCTGCACTATTTTGGCTGTTACTTCTGTTTTCATGGCATGAACTGGGAATGCGTGACTCTGTATACACATGCACAGCTCTACTGGCACCATCATGTTGTGAATGGCACACCATTCACTGCAACTGCACATGCGCGGCACTTCTGCACATGTGCAGCTGTCTCGCCATCTCCGTGGCATTCTGTGGCCCCCACCACTCACTATGTGGCACACTAGGAGCCCACCTTAGTGTGCCCAAAGATCGCTTCATTTACCTGCCAATATCAGGGTGCCCAATCTCTGTGTCGGCATTATGTGACTCCCAACTCGTGCAGAGCACTGGGAGCCCACCCAGTGTGCCTAACAGTTTATTCCTTCCCTTGCTGACATTGGGGTGCCCAATCCCCATGTTGGCATCATGTCCACCCTCAATTCATGTGGTACACTGGGGAGCCTACCCCAGTGTGCCCAAATGTTTTATTTTGTTTCCTGTAAAAAAAGGTCCTTCGTCATTGCTCCAGTACCAAGGACACCGGGTGCTCAATCCCCATGTTGGCAGTATGCCCCCACTCATGTGGCACACTGAGAGGCCACCCCAGTGTGGCAAAATGTTTTATTTTTTCCTCCTGTAAAAATAAAATGATCCTCGCCCTGACTTCTGGTCTTTTCTTGTTCTTGTTAGAAAGAAAATGGTCCCTCATTGTTGCTCCAGTCCTCTCCCCATTCCCACCCTCCCACTGAGCACCCACCTCTCTACACACCCCTTACCCCATACTTACCTCTGGAGGTCAGCACTGTCATCTTCTGGACCGGACATGTCTGCACTCTTCAACCGAATCGTGAACTGAACAATCAAAGGTAAGCGTGTGATAATGCCATTCAATGGGGTTTTCAACTTATGTTGATAAATCAGCCATTTTTGGAATTTTGCCCCAGATTTTCAACATGGGATTCTTGGGACCCCACTTTATGAACTGTCACTGTCATTTTGTTACTTGGTCCCAAAAGGTGATTTTTCAGTCGCTGCACAGAATCACCTTTTGGGACTGATTCACAAAATGACAGTGCCACTGTTCATGAGGTAGGGTCTCAAAAGTCCATGTTCCAAATTTGGTGAAAAGTTCCAAAATGACTGTATTATTAGAATGTGTTACGCAGTTCCTACGCACTACCCTAACTTTGCCAATTTTGAATATTTTCACCCATATTTTCATTATTGCTTTTTGTACTCCTCCTTTAAAACAGTACAGTTGTCATTTTCCATAACCTGTCCAAAATGTGTTTTTGCACCTTTGACGAGAATAGCACATTTGCTCTGTGAATCACCTTTAGGACACGTGAACAAAATGACCCTGGCACTCTTCATGAGGAGGGTCACAAAAGGTCATGTTGAAAATTTGATGAAAAGTTCAAAAAATGACTGCATTATGAACGCGCTGCACAGTTTCTATGCACGCATAACTTGCCACCTTTTTAATATTCTCACTCCACATTTTCAACATTGCCATTTTTGCACACCTCCTTCAAAACACACAGCTGTCATTTTTCACAACCTGCTCAAAATGTGATTTTGCACCTGTGGCCAGAATAGTGCGCCTGCTCTGTGAAATCACCTTTAGGACAACTGAACAAAATGACACTGGTACTCTTCATGAGGAGGGGTCCCAAAAGGCCACATTGAAAATTTGTACAACACTTCAAAATGGCCAAGTTACACCTGGGTATGGATACTGCCTTCATACATGTGCAACTTTGGTCATTTGGTAGCTTTTCACAGTCCTATCGGCTCTGGTTAGACTTTGTTAACTTAGGAATTAAACTGTGAAGTCTATTCACTAAAATCTTTGCTAGTACTTTGCAATCAGTGTTTAATAATGAAATTGGTCTATAACTCGCACACTCAGAGGTGCCTTTTACTCTTTTTGGTATTAATGTGATCAATGCCCTGTTCATGGATTGTAGTAGTTGTATAGTACAGGTAAGGCCTTATGGAAGTATCTAATAGTGTTAGAATTCAACAATTTCAAAAAATTGCATGAGAAGCTCATCTGGCCCTGGGGCCTTATTGTTAGGCAGGTCTCTAATTACATCTGACACTTCTTGCAAAGAGATTGGACTGAAGAGTTTCTGATTCTTTTCTAATTAGAGAGTTGGTAGATGTATTTTTCCTAGAAATCATTTGTCTGAGACAGCGCACTGTTCTGAGGAGCTGAGTATATTTTTTGGTAATAGTCAGCCATTACTTCACTAATTTCTTTATTAGTATACTAATTCCTTTTTACCTTTTCTGATGCCTTTAATCAAGTTCTGTTGCTGCAGCTTTTTAAGTCTGAAGGCTAGCAATTTTCTGTTTTTTTCACGGACTCCCATTAACTATGTTGTGTCCTGAAAAGGGCGTATTCAGCCTTCTCTGTGTGTAAATGATTAATTTCAAACTTATAACATGGGTTACCTAAACTAGGTGACCTGATTGGCAGAAAGCTGTCACCTGTCCATGGATTATATTCCTGTTTAATCCATGGTTTTCATGCCTGATCTTGTTTGTGACCGTGGAATAGGGATGATCACCAAGTGGAGGGCTCTATAGATTTTGCTCAGCCTGCTTTAAACAGCAGCCATTTTTCTTTATGTTAGTGAGCAAACCAAAGTGTAACTTAAAAGCTATGTAATGTCAGAGGAAAAACATTGCTCCTGTCACACAGCTGACAGCTGACAGTCTTCTCATTTACGTAATGGTACTGTTTGACTATGAACAGCCGATATGCACTTGCCATAGTGAAAAGCGAAGCAGTGAAGCCACATCTACAGACAAGGAGTAGAGAACAAAAGTCTAGTACATTACGGATGAGCCACCCTCCCATGGAGTACTTTTCTGAAGCATGATACAACTAACAAATAATCAGAAAAGGCAGAATTTCATAACAGCAGTACTCCTTGCTGCTTCCCCATAGATTGTCCCTGGTAAATTACAACCTTGCAGCTCTTAGTACTTGACAGCCTTGCAGCTGTCCTTATTGTACTGAACACCTACAAAGAGAGAGAGAAGAAAGGGAACATGTCCCTCTGTGTCTGTGTCTGTGTGTGCCTCGGCTAGCCTCACTCTAAATTTTATTTTTATTTATTTTTGATACATATCAGAATTTACAACCTTTGAGTCAGAGACTCCTTTACAAAGGCTCAGGAGATTACAGTGTGATTACATAAGACAGTTTACATGCAGTAGAAAAAGAATAACAAGTGTTTACAATGAATATTTTGGAAAACAAAATACAGCGACATCAAATTCTTAGGCCACTGGGCAACTAGCGGAGCCTAGGTGAGAGCTTCTTTCTAACAGTGTGTCATTTTCAGCAGGACCAGCATAGAGAATGGTCCTTGTCCAAGGTCATGGCCTATCAGATGATCTAAGGGGACAATATCAGTCACAGGCAGCCTCCTGATGGATGTGATCTGAAGGAGGATTTGTAATGGCCAAGTCTGGGGCTGAGAGTATGGGCATGTGGAGTGCATTGGACCAGAGTGGAGCCCTATAGTGGAAGGTTCTCTGTCCCATTGAGGTTTTGCAGAGGGGACTTGAAAGGGGATATCTCAGAGTGGTCCGTGTTTTTGGTAAAATTAGTCGGTTTCAGTAGGGGTGTGAGACCAGGGAGGTGAGGTCTGTCCCTAATTTTTGGGCAAAGAGACAGATCTGGTACTTCAGTCGCCCATCAAAATTGAGCCAGTTGGTGCGGGCGTAAAGTGTACATGTGTGGTCGGGCGGTCACAGCCGGGCCAGCCTGCAGGCTTTATTCAGGGCAGTCCTGACTTTATTATGGGCTGTGTTGTCAGCTGCACCATAGATCAAGATTCCATAGTCGATGAGTGTGAGGATGGATGAGGAGACTGCCAGCTTAAGGGCATCAAGAGGGAGGCAGTGTTTGTAGCAGTGTAGGATCCCAATGTGTGTGCAGACAGCAGAGGTTAGGAGGTGGACATGTTCATGATATGTTAGTCCTGGTCGAGTGTAACCCCAGGTTCTTAAAGAAGTGACTGCTCCAGTTTTCATTAAGGAAATTTTTATGAGCAGGGGTATGAACTGTGCTTGTTTTGGGGTGGGCAAATAAAATTCTTTTTTTTTGTAGTTGAGTACAAGTCTCTGATCAGTGAACCATGACTCAGCCTCAGTGAAGGATTTTTGAGCGACAGTTGGAGGTGGTAGGGTCCAGGAACAGCACTACATCATCGGCATATTGAAGGAGTTTACCAGAGCAGGTACTCAGGAGGGTGTTGAGAAACAGGCTGAATAGAAGGGAAGCAAGAATGGATCCCTGAGGGACCCCCATGTAACTGGGAGGGGAGAGGAGGAGTGGTACTGGCATTTTACTTGTTGCGCTTCTGCTGATAAGATAGTCACGGAACCAGAGAGGCCATCTTGTGCCAGGCTGAGGTGGGCAAAGGAGGATAGTGGCAGTGAGTGGTGAACAGTGTCAAAAGCATTTGACAGATCTACTAATGTAGTGCCTGCTAGATGACCAGCATCTAGAGATTTGTGTAAAACGTGGTGAATTCCAGAAGAGCAGTGGTGTTGCTGTGGCTCTTCTGGAAGCCATGTTGTTCATGGCAAAGGAGGCTGTATTTGGTTAGGTGGTCAGAGAATTGAGTTGTAATGATTTTTCTAAGGCTTTGGAGAGAGGTGGTAGTATTGATATGAGGCGGTAGTTGCCGCAATGTATGGTCCCCACATTTATGGATAGGTGTGATAAAGGCAGTTTCCATTTTGCAGGAAATGACCTAGTGATAGGGAATGGTTTAGGAGAGCTGTGAGTGGGTGGAGTACCTCATTAAAAGTCAGTCTCAGCAATTTAAGGTCCAGGGAGTCACTGTTAAATCTAGAGTTGCTAATTTCCCTTAGGAGGAATGGGGCAGCCTCGTGTTGGGAGACTACTCTGAAAGTGAAGAGGGGGACTTTAGAGCAGCAGCAATGGGAGGTCGGGCAAAGATATTGGTGGGGGCACTGAGCTGAGATCAGTTCTGGGTCAGTTGTGACACATCCATTTACACACATTGGGGGTTACAAATTTACCATTAAGTTCTTTTAGGTTTTCCAAAAATTTTGTCCTGAGCCCCATCTAGCTGTTAGGGCAGTCTGATAGTATTCGCCTTGCCTTGTGGATACTCAGGTGTATTTGTTCCTGGCCACCTGGTAACACTGCCTGTCGGCTGGTGACCTGATCTCAAGGCTCTGTGCCAAAGGGCATCCCTTTCCTGCATTTGATATAGGAGAGATTGAGAGATCCGGGGTGTCAGCACTCTTGCTGATTGGTTTGCTGAGAGGGCAAAGAAGTCACAGGCTGCATTAAATGAATGGAAAAGTATTCTAGGGCAGAGTCAATGTTTGAGCTTCAGTGATGGGGTCCAGTCACTGTTGTAAAGGTATTGTTTGAGGCGTCCCAGTTTACCAGGTTTGAGCTGCCATTGCAGAATAGTTTTGGGTGTTTTTTTTTTAGCTTGATAGGTCCAGTGGCAGTATTTCAGTGTAAATACCCCAATGCAGAGGGACAAAGTGCCTCAAGCAGCTCACCACGTTCTGGTGCTTACTGCACCCTGCTTCTCTGCAGGTTCAGCCAGGCAGAAGTCACAGTGTGGAACAGCCCATTTACCACATGCAGCAATTTGAAATGAGTGAGACACCACCCAAGCAAGTCACCTGGTGGTAGTGAACACAGCAGCCATTCTGGTCTTGCTGTGTCAGTGCTCATCTGCACCTTTGGGTACAAGATACAGCAAGCAGCCAGGTACAGAGGGAGAAGCAGTGAGAGTGTGAGTCCAGAACAAGGCCTTCTGTGTGTGGTTACTAGTGTGGTAGAGAGAGACAGCGAAAGCAAGCCATGGTGTGGGGGAGGGGCTTGAGATAGAGGGTGAGCAAGTGAGCTATGTAGGTGTCAAGAATTGCATGAGCATACGCAGCAGATTGTTCCACTACTTGTTCTGGCAGGCTGTGTGGAGCCCTGAGCCGGTATAAATTATTGTACATTAACTTCAGCAGCAAAGTGGGGGAGACAGAGGAGAGGGGAAAGAGAGAGATGGAAAGGGAGGCAGCCCTTCATTGCCCTGTCTTTGCGGGGGTGTTGAGAGCAAGGGAGACAGACACACCGGAGTAGTGCAGCTGCTGCACATTTGTTTCTGCATGTGTCTGTCTTCCTGTTTTCCCTCCATCCTGTCACCATCTCCTCAGCTAGCTCTGCTGTGTTCAGCAAACCACAGGACAGCAGTCTGATGTGCTGCCTGGATGGTTTAACACCTCCCCTGCCACAGAGAAAGAGAGAGAAAAGTCAGAGAAAGTCCTGCTGACAGACACAGTGGAGCGCCAGGGTGAGAGAAAGAGAGATGGTAAACGAGAAATCCTGCTCTGTGTTGCAGTCCATAAGTGCATAAGTCCTTCTCCCTGTCTGCAGCTGTTGATTAAATTGTCAGTTTAATCCACAGTCAGGGACTACTTTTCAAGTTGAAGGATAAAATCCTTTCTGCTGTTAAAACTGGGGGCAGCTGTTGTCAGGGGTTGTACCCTATGCTTAACCTGACCTATAAAGACAGTGTAATAACCTTACCAGGGTATGGTTATAGGCATTTTAATCCATGCCTGGGTCACTGTGAGGACACCAGCCACGGCCTCATGCCTCACAATGCACCCCAGGCGTGATTAAATGCCTATGACCCCACAGCCTGTCATGGGTTATTGCTTACTAATTCTCCTATTAAAAGGAAAAATATTAACTGACTTAAAGAAGAAAAAACTGACACTACCTTTTATAGGAAACTCATTTGAACTATGAATGAAGTTGAAAAATTGTGTAGAGATTGTGTAGGTTCGTAGAACACAGTATTTATAATTCTAAGCAGAGGGAACTGCCATCTTAATTAAAAAGGCATCAGCTTTATAAAACATTCTCACACGGTGGATGATGAGGGTTGATTCCAGCTATTGTTGGGATCTCTGAATAGAATGAAGGTGGCACTCTGCAATATCTATGATTCTTGTTCCAAACAAGCAGAATTCTTCAGTGATATACCTGTGAGATTAAATGCTGCAATTGGATATGAAATAGTGTTAGCAGGAGACATGAATGAAGTGCTTGACCCTTTGTTAGATAAAAGCACACAAAAGGATTCTTCAGAGCAAAAAGCTTGAGAGACCTTTCAGAAACTTCTAGATGAGACAGGACTAATAGATTCCTGGTGCATTATGCATCCCCAGGGTAGGGATTATACTTTCTACTCAGCCAGGCACAAAATGCACAGCAGAATTGATTATATATTCCTGTCAAAAATCTGCTGAACACATTATTAGATTCAAACATAGATTGTATACATTTATCAGACTATGCTCTTTGCAGAGCATCTCTGAATGTGCACGAGGAATACACCAAAACCTTTAGATGAAATTTTAATTCTGTACTGATCAGGGACAAAGAATTTCCAAAGTGGCTCCATAAAGAATCTAAAGATTTTTCATGCTGAATGATAATGGGGAGCTTCCATATGTCTGCTCATGGGATACTTCTAAGGCTTATATTAGGGTTAGGATCATTAGTTTTTCAACCCAGAGAAAAAGAAAGGACAAAAAACTTTCAGAGCTAGAATCCAAACTTAGACAGCTTAAAAGCATCTACAAAAAGACCCACAACCAAACAATGTTTATTACACCAGCTAACAGTAACTATAAGTTAATAACTCATGACAGGGGTGGTTTAAGGAATTAATCCACTTGGGTGCTGCCAGAGGCATGAGGTCGCAGGCTGAGTGTCTCACAGTGCCCCAGGCATGGATTGAAATGCCCATAACCCTACACCCTTGGAGTGGGTTATTGTGCTTATAACATGGGTCAGGTTGGCTATAGGCATAATCCCAAAACAGCTGATCCCGCTGGTTTTAATGGCAGAAAGGAATTTTATCTTCTGCTTGCAAAGTAGTCTCTGACTGGATTAAACTGACAGTTTAATCAAAGACTGCAGACAGGGAGGAGGACTTCTGCACTGATGGACTGCTATACAGAGCCATACTTCTGCATTTTGCCTCTGCTCTCTCTCTCTCACCCTGGCATGCTCTCACTGTGTCTGTCAATGGCACTTTCTCTGACTTTTTCTCTCTTCTCTGTGGCAGGAGGGGTGTTAAACCATCCAGGCAGCACAGCAGACTGCTGTCCTATGGTTTTGCTGAACAAAGATGGAACTAGCTGAGGAGATGGTGACAGGATGCGGAGAGGAAAATAGGAGAGACAACAAAACAGACACAGATTGAAACAAATAGTAGCAGCTGCACTTACTCAGTTGTGTCTGTCTCACTCTCTCTCTCTCTCTCTCTCTCTACCCTCAGAAAGACAGAGACAAAGCGCTGCTCCCCTTCCTTCTCCCTGTCTCTCTCTGTCTCCTCTCTCTCTCTCTCTCTCTCTCCCTCTTCTTCATCTCCCTGCACTTTGCTGCTGAAGTTAATGTAAACCGCTCCAGGGGCTCCACACACAGCCTGAGAGAGAACGAGTAGTGGAACAACCTGCTGCGGTATGCTCATGCAATTCTTGACACCTACATAGCTCACTTGCCCACCCTCTATCTCAAGCGCCCCCCACCCACACCATGCTTCGCTGGCTGTCTCTCTCTACCACACTAGTAACTACACACAGAAAGGCCTTGTTCTGGACTCACACTCACTGCTTCTCCTCTGTACCTGGCTGCTCTGCTGATCCTTGTGCCCGAAGGTGCAGACAGACACTGACACAGCAAGACCGAACACACTGCTGTGCTCACTTCCACCAGGGTGACTTGCTTGCAGTGGTGTCTCACTTATTTCAAATTGCTGCATGTGGTAGATGGGCTGTTCCACACTGTGACTTCTGCCTGACAAACCTGCAGAGAAGCAGGGTGCAGCAAGCACCAGAACGTGGTGGTGGTGAGCTGCTTGAGGCACTTTGCCCCTCTATATTGGGGGTATTTCACAATCCACTTGAGTGGGGCTCGCTGGATGTACACACACAGACACAGAGAGACATGTTCTCCTTTCTCACTTCTCTTTGTTGGTGTACACAGCAGTACGGACAGCTGCAAGGCTGTCAAGTACCGGGCTGCAAGGCTGTAATTTTCCAGGGACAATCTATGGGGTGGGGCTGCAAGAAGAACTGCTATTATGAAATTCTCCTTTCCTGATTGTTATTTGTTAGTTGTGTCATGTTTCAGGATAGTACTACATGGGGGGCTCATCCGGTAATGTACTGAAGTTTTCGTTCTCTACTCTTTGTCTGTAGATGTGTGGCTTTGCTATTGCTGAAGTGCATATCAGTTGTTCATTGTCAGATGGTACCGTTATGTAAATGAAAAGCACTGTTGGCTGTGAGCTGTGTGATGGAGCAATGTTGGATAGCTTTCTTTGTTTTCCTCTGACATTACATAGCTTTTAAGTTACACTTTAGTTTGCTCACTAACGTAGAAGAAAAATGGCTGCAGTTTAAAATGGGCCGAGCAACATCTACAGATCTCTTCACTTGGTGATCATCCCTACTCTACTGTCACAAACAAGAACAGGCATGAAAACCATGGATTAAACAGGAATATAATCCATGGACAGGTGACAGCTTTCTGCCAATCAGGTCTCCTAGTTTAGGTAACCCACGTTATAACTAATAATAAACTTAACTTAAAATGAGTGTCTGATCTGTCTTAAATATCTAAAATGTACCCCAAGATCACAAACAATTCAAAACCTTGTGCTACTGAAATAAATTGAACCTATGTAAGGAAGAATCTAAATGAAGTCTTAACACTTAGAACAGTAGTTAACATTATAAAAGTTTCAGTAATGCTATAGTAAGATTAAAACATAGGTTCTAACCAGAACAACTCCTCTCAGATTACAACATTAATTTCTCAGTGCCTTGCTTGGAAGGAAGGGGAAATTGTTTAACCAGGAAAGGCACACTGTCAAGCTTGTTTCCAGGTGCCACCTGGGGAGCACAATGAAGTTAAGGACTTGCTCAGGATCACACAGTATGCAAGTGGGATTCAAACCCCGGTCTGGTCTGCTGGATGTCACCAGATTTGCAGCTTAGAGCCTTAAACCACTGTGCTATACTTGCCTTAGATATTTAAAGTATTAAAATCCATTTAGTAAGAACACAAAATGCATACCACTATATGCCTCAAGTAAAAAACAACTTATTAACTTGTACTAGGTTTAGATAGCTCAAGTAAAATCTTAAACAGTATGGTTAACTAGCCATCTATATGCACACACAAAAGAAGAAAAACAAACAACACTACTAAAACAGTAGGTTGTTAGCTGCAGACGGCCTAGTACCACCAGACTACGCCCAAGGTGGTAGACAAAATTGGCTCTTAACTTGATGATAGACACCTGTGAACAGAAAAAGGAACTGTCCAGTCCATTTAAATATAAATAGCACAAGTAAATAAACACAGCATTTGATATGGTTTTAAAAAGTGTGCAACATTACACCTTGCATACATATAACACTAAATTGTCATGAAACATGGCTATTTGTTATTAGATCAGCAACCAGAAGCATTCAATTGTACTAAGATATCATAAAATAAGATACCCTCTTCATTCTTTAAATTACGTTATTGTAATTATTAATTTTATTTCTAGAACAGAGCCAAAGGTGTTAGGGGCATGGTGAGGTGCCTAATCATGTGCTATGCCTGCCCTGGCCCAGTTTTATATATGATTTTCTTGTGGAGCTATACTAAAGGGATCATTTGAATATCTGGTCCCATTACTTATCTTCATAGCTTGTACCGCCATTAATCACAGCTCAAACTCCCATCCGTGTCACTAGAAGAACCCTCGGTCCTCACTTTGTAGAGCACTTACTAGATGGCTAAGCACCAGCATGTAACTCTACCCCGCTGCTGAGTGGTCCACAGCTTCAGATACTACAAAGCAAGGATATTATTATAAATAAAAGGAGTGGAGGATGCCCTGCAACCCCTAAACCCTTAATCATGCCCCTCATACATGAATTGGTCCATGTCACACTTCAAGGACAACATTCAATCAAGCTCAAGTGATTTTGGAGTTCAGAGTTACCCAGGTAAACCTACCCGGCAGGCTCTCAAACCTTATGGCAAAAGTAAATTAGATGTACTGCAATCCTGAATTCCAGTTTGTTTGGTGCTGGGGGCACTATTTCCACTCTAACATTTACCAACAAAATCTTTCCTGCCAGCTGACCATTAAGCATTATGAACCTGAAATTAGGGAGGAGTCAGATGCTCTATCCTGAAATGGGACTGCAAGAGATACTCTCAATGTTTCCATCAGGGGAGCTGTAGTGTTTCTAATGGCTAGAGACCAAGCAGCCCATATAACTCCATAGCCTCTCCTGTTCTTATAAGGTTGTAATGCTCGACATCACCCCACATCATCTTTTGGTTTTGTCATTCTAAAAATTGTTTTAATATATTGATGCCTTGTTAAGTAGATGTAAACCTTAACAGGAACAAATTTAGCTTAGACAACATTTAAAACATTGTAGCAGGTAAACTTAAAAAGGTATGCAGACACTTAGTTATATAGGACATACATGCCTAACACTTCCATTTCTGTTTTAGGTTGTACAAATGTTGGAAGGAACAAGATTGAGGCTCCACAGGACCCTGGAGGGAAAAAAAAGAGTTATTTATTATCGCCCCTCATTTTAATTACCTTTGGGTATTTTGGACATAGTGTGGGTCAGAGTGCGATAAGCAAAATTACACTTTAATAGTGATGCAGACAAATGATTCCCTTAAAGATTGCTTAGCTCACTGCTCTGATTGCACCCATCTCTGTGAAGGCGCTGAGGTGTGGAGATAAAGATAGTAAGAAAATCTCTTCACTAGACATCTAGCATATTAATCATGCCTCCTATACACACTCCGTGGTCCACCCTTTGATGTTAAAACGTTACCTCTATGACATGGTTTATTTACCAATGCACCAGTTAGGATATTTAACCCTTTTAACACTCTTGAGAATTTCCTCAAGTATCAGTTAAGTTATCGGAGACTCACCAATAATGGAAATCTTAGTTAGGTCCTTTCCTTTTGTTGAAGCTATATCAAGGGCGTGCACAAATAAAAACAAAAGTTTTCAGCACTCTAAACTTATTATTCCAGTGCGACATGAAGGCAGAAGTCAGAAGTCGTGTCTTCCAGTTCTTGGTAATGAACTGTCCCCATACTGCTTCCTGATTCTTGTGGCACTAAGTCTCGCTGTGTTTGGGTGAGTTGATTCTTGTGCTTGTTTCGTGGTGGCACTATTAAGTAGTTCTTCTTCCGGCTCCACCGCAAAATGAATTATTGAACAATGCACTGCTGGAAGTCCGTCGGTGTGTTGTCTGCTCCTGCTTCTACTTCTTAGTCTGGGTGAAGACTGCACCAGTTGTCTACCCTGTCTTCTAACTGAGACTGATAATCTAAAGGTAGATTTTACTTTCCTGAAGTTAGATGACTGCCAGTTATTTTTCCCTGCTGAATTTATTTTGGCAGCCGTGAATATAGATGGGGGTACACTCTATTGATTTGTGTATATCTTTTGCTGAGGGAGGTTGGGATGGAAGGCTCAGTGTCCATGGAATACTCCTGCTCAGTGGGTGCACGAGCTGTGGATCGAGACATCAGGGGTGCTTCATGCATACATTTTGTGCTTTTGAAATCCAGTGTCCGTTACTGGGTTTGATACCAGATTCCTCAGACAATACATGCAAATAATCCCCACTGGATCAAATAATCAAGCCACCCCTTTTCTCTTATGATAAATATGGCAGAGTATTTAAAATTGTAAATTATTCCAGGTCTCTGACACTCTTGTTTGACTTTGCAAAACCTTTCTCTTTTCACCACTTCACGTGAAAAGTCCTGGAAAATGAGAATCTTTTCCCCTGACACTGCAGCGTTCTTCAGTCCCTGGCAATCATTAGAATTTGTTCTTTGATAGAATACCTTAAAAGTAAGCCACAATTGGCCTGGAGAATTTATTTTGGGAGATTTGGGACCCAGAGCCCTGTGAGCAAGTCTCGAGTGGTATGACCACTGAAAGTTGAGGATTTGAAATGAAAGTTTGTAAAAGTTGATCACATTGTTCCTCCCAGCCTTCCAGTACTCCAGTTATCCTAAGATTGTTCCTCCTTCCCGATTTTTCAAATTGTCGACTTTTTCTAAGAGAAATGATATTTGTTTAGACTGCTGTTGTGTAGTTGCACTCAGCTGGGCTACTGTTTCTTTAAGGTTGCCCATCTGTTGTGAGGATTTATTTACTGCCTTTTAACCCAGTCAGTTTCTTCTTGAAGGCTGACGCTATCATTTTAACTTCAGCAATGTCAGATTTAATGTCAATTTTCAGTTCAGCAATCATACTTTTTATTTGTAAAATGTCTGCTTTACTTGCAGTTTCATTCATTCATGCTGGCTGACACTTTGTTTGGTTGACGCTTGAAGCCTGTTGTGGCTGTCCATGAATTTAATGGCCACAGTTGTCAATTTCAGTCAGCAGTGACTTTGAGCTCAAGTTTTGGGGCCACTTATTAGTGACATGTGATCAGGCTAACAACTTACTCCTGGTATGCTCCTAAACTGATTTATTATAATTTTAATGCTTGTTGTTACAATTTGCTATGTTTTTAATAATGAATAAAATGGACCGGACCAGCGTGATTCTTCAGGCGACCGTCATCTTCAGTGCTCGCACAGGCTCCTCTGAGCATTTTAATCTTATTAACACAGTGCGATCTGGCTTGAGACCAAAAACACAGTACAGTGTTGTCCTAGCTAGTAGCCAATGACTGGCTCACAGCTGTAGAAATGCAAGCCCTACTGGTCCGTGTTTCTTGACCTCAGCAAAGCCTTCAATACAGTAGATCATAACATCCTAAGAAACAAATTAAAAGAGTCAGCCTGGGAGCTTCTGCACTCTCCTGGTTTTCAAACTGACCTAAAAGAAGACAATAATAAATTGAAGTGGACAGAATTCTGTTTTAATACCACTAACAAGAGGCACCTCAGGATCGATACTAGGCCCCTTGTTATTTATGATCTACTTAAATGACCTTTGCATAAATATCAATACGGCTAAACTCCATTCCTTTACAGATGACACTGTCCTTTATATTTCATGACCTACTCTAACCAGTGTATGCACTAACCTACAAGCAGAATTAAATTTGTTGCAGATGAACCGATTTCATTCTAAATTATTACTCAATGCAAATAAGGCCAAGCGTGTGTCTATGGTTACACCTAGGTACTTGTACTCATTGTTGCTTCTAATATTTCACCATTTAGTGTTTTGATGTTTACTTTGGTATTGGTACTAGAGTCTGATCTACTGTGCATGGACAGCATTGCCTAAGCCTTCTTGGCACTCAGAACCATATTAGAGTCTACAAACCATTTCTGGAGGCAGCTGAAGTAGTGCTGGAAATCTTGTTTTAATTCCTTGCAAATTAGTACAAGTTGCCTTCCTCCCCTTGTTGGGCTATTCTAATCTAATTTATAGTCGCTGTAACCACACTTCCCTTAATAAACTAGATGTGCTCTATCGTAGGGCCTTTCATTTCAGTCACCAATTCAGGCACCCAGTACTCACCATTGCACTTTATATATAATGGTCGGGTGACTCTACCTAACTATAAGGAGGCTCAAAATCTGTATGTGGATTTACAAAGCATTAACTAATAATCTACCTTGTTACATTTCAGACTTCTTCATATGGTCCCATAGTAGTTATACATTAAGGAAATATAATTACAGTACATCCTCTAAGATCCCCAAGATATGCCACCCTATATGGAGAAACAGTGATTAGTTGTGTTATTTCTATGGCATGGAACAAATTGCAAAACACTCTCAAACTTACCAGTTTTGTAAGTATTGGTGTATTCAAAGCTCTCCTAAACAAGATATGCACAGTGATGTGTTCATGCAAGTGGCAAAGTACTTGAATGTGGATGTAATATAGTCATCTATAGGTATATAAACAGTGCTTATGGTCCCTTCTTAGATATAATTTCTGTTTATCTTGGAATATAATTACCATCTGGCTCTCCCATCAGGCACAATAAATAGCTTGTGATCTCTGCATTATAATTTATAATTATTCTATGTTAATGTGTTAGGCTTTTGCTCTGTACTTTACACCTATTATTTTCAGTCTTTATTATACTATATATTGTATATGTCAGTTGTACTGTAATTCTCTTACCTTGACTACCACTGTATATAGATTTATTGCATGCTGCCCTACCCAGGACCTCCTTGTGAATGAGCTTGCTCAACAATGTCTCTTCCTGGTGAAATAACTAAACTAAACTTTAACAAACAGTCTGAGTGCTCAATGCCCTGCTAGCAATCTCTGCAAAATGGTTACGCTCTACAGTCAGGTGATGTTTTTCAAATACAGGCTGTAGTAGTTTTTAGATGTGAGCCACTGGCCCTTTAACATAAAGTTTGGGTGCTAAATGCCCTGCTAACAAGCAGTGCAAAAGGTTAAGTTCTTCATTAGTTTTTTAATTCAGATACAGGCTGTAGTAGTAGTATTTTAGACCTGAGCCCTAGCCCTGCCCTTTAACAAACAGTCTGAGAGTGCTTAATGTCCTGCTATCAAGCTTTGCTTGGGTTAAGCTCTCAGTCAGATTTTCTTTAATTCAAATACACAGGCTGTAAAGATGTTTAGACCTGAGCCTTAACCCAGGCCCTTTAACAAATAGTCTGGCTGCTTAATGCCCTACTAACAAGCTCTGCAAGGGTCAAGCTCTCCAGTCAGATTTTTTATTCACGTATACAGGCTGTAAAAGATTTTTAGACCTGAGCCCTGCCAACAAGCTGTACAAAATGGTTAAGGCAGCTCTCAAGAACGCAGATAGATTTTTTTATTAAAAAAAAAGGCTGTAGGAGTCCTGTAGACCGAGCCCTCAACTCCTGGAGGCCCTCTTACATGAACAGTCATGCTGCTTGCCCTGCTAACAATCAGTGAAGCTGTCCAGATGATATTTTTTAATTCAAAAGTCAAAGCTAACAATTTAACTCAGAGTTACAGTTCTCTTCTGGAGGAGACCATTTTTTACAGTTTAAGTGAAGCGCCAACACAGTTGCCTAATAGATTAGCTACTGATCTGAGATCTGACTCGAATAGCCACTGACCTTACGACTAACTGTATGTTCTTTACACAGCCATGTTTACTACTGTGAGTGTACCATGTGTGACTGAAAGACTGAAAGAGGCACCACGTGGTACACTGAGCAGAGTTGTAGACCAGTGTAATGAGCAGGCTACTAAAGAGGGCACTACATCGGAGCCTCACCTTGCGCGTCTGACTCACCCTGTGAAGCAATCTTGCACTGAAGTTGTGCAGCCTCTGTAGCTTCCTGTGACCACTCCTAAAGCCCAGTTCCATGCATGGAGTCATCAGGCATTCACTTTAGTGTCATCATAACTAAGGACATGAAATGAAAAATTACAAAGTGCAGGTTTTCTTGCAAAGTCTGCAAGAAGGAAGACTACTGAAGTTGTAAAAACAGACTGGAGACACAGAGAGACACACAAGCCCACACATGGGTGCAGCGTGCACACACACACACACACACACACACACACACACACACACACACACACACACACACAGACACTCTCACTGTCTCTCTCTCTGTTATTCTAGATACTTAGCATCCATGACTCAATGGGAAGCAAACTGCGGAGGCCAAAGCAATCACAATAAAGCTCTGAACAGCAGCATGCCGTGGTAGAGCAGGAATGCAAGTGAGAGCATTTACACTTTGCACATGCCTCTCAACCTCTCATTAGCCAAACGTGTGACCACCCCTAAACATTTTGGGAAACTGCAAGGCACACCGTCAGCCCAGAAGTTCAGAACTCAGTGGAAATACATTAGTAAATTCATTAGGTGAGGAAATAACCTTTGTGATGGAAGCTGATTTTTAATGATGTCCTGCAACTTGTGCAATTACAGGGAAAACTATACAGGCAACAGACTAGCAATCATAAAAGAAACACCTCAACTGTACAAGACAAGAATAACAAATTACACAAACTGACAGATAAGCAAGTAACTGCATAATAGTATTCAAACTAAAAGATTGATTAGGCTGGCTACATTTCCTTAATAGAAATTCACAATATTCCATCTCAGGGAACTTTTCAGAATTTGTTAGCAAGCGCAGGAGGAGGGATGTATCAGATCATATAGCAACTGGGAGTGAGAATCACACCTATTTCTACCAGAGAGTTATTATCTCCTAGTAAGTTAAACCATTCCATGAAAATCGCAAACATTACATAACGACACGCCTCACCCACTCCCATCCCACCCCTCAGTACAGACAGTCACATAATTTACGGTCATGGATCAAATCCCAGCCTCATAGTGGCCCTCCATCAGCTGGCTGCATCTCTTGCTCACTCCTAACTCCGCCCTCGGCGTCCTCTTTTAGCCAATCCTCCTGAGTCCTTCACCACTTGACACTTATCCTGAGGAGTGCTCTACACATCTGTTCCCCACCCCAGCCAGACTCTTGCACTCTGGATCTCCGCAGAAAAAATGACTTGCTGGAAGTGCGCTTATACGGTTGCATGCAGAAGCATGTCAAGATCACAAAAGTGATTCTAGTTGGGAAAAGCAGAGGGCACTTCATCAATCCAGATGCACTGGAACTGGAGCAGTGCATCAAAGAGCAGATTACAGCTGGGAGGATGTCATTAGCATTAATGTGAGCTCTCACATTTCTCTTGAATCCCTCCAGCTTCTTATCATGACCCCTTGTCCTTGAACACCCTTTTTCTGAAAAATACCTCCATCTTGTTCTTTGTTTATCCCCATGAGGTATTTAAAAGCCTCTATCATATCACCCTCTCTCTCCACTTTTCAGGGTATACATATTTAGGTCCTTTAATCTCTTCTAATAAGGCTTCTGATGCAGACCCTGCACTATTTTAGTTGCCCTTCCTGGACTGCTTCCACTCTGTCTGTGTCCCTTCTGAGATGTGGTCTCCAGGACTGGTCACAGTACTCTAGGTGGGGGTCTTACCAGTGATCTGTACAAAGGCAACACCACCGCCCTCTTTCTGCTGGTGATACTGCTCTTTGTGCACCCCAGCATCCCACTTGCCCCCAACTACCTTGTCACACTGCCTGGCCACCTTTAGGTCATCTGATATGATCACCCCAGGTCTATTTCCTGCTTGGTGGTCATCAGTACCCTCATTTTGTACTTTGTCCCTGGTTACTGTGCCACAAGTGCATTTATTTCACTTGTTCACATTGAAACCCAGCTGCCACCTCTTGAGTTTTCTTAGGTCTCTGTTCATACTTTCCACCCTCCTGGAGTGTCCACCTTGTTGCAGAGTTTGGTATCATCCACAAAGATATAGACCTTCCTTCCAGCTCCTCTGCAATGTCACTTAGACATTAAAGAGGACCAGTCCTGCACTGATCCTGAGCACCCTGCTGGTCACCTCCTTTCTCTGAGTGAACTCTGTTTACCACCACCCTCTGCCGCTTCTATTTACCATCTTTGTACCTACTCCCAACTACCCAGATTGCTTACTAGTCTCTTATGTGGAACAGTGTAAGACACCTTACTGAAATCTACAGTAGGTAGGCTATGTCCACTGTTCAACCCTGACCTAATACTGTACTTGGTCACCCAGTCAAAGAAATCTATCAGATTCATTTGACATGACCTCCTCCCTTTGATCCCATGCTGCATCGGGTCTTGTAACCCACTGGATTTAAAATATACCACAATCCTTTCTTTCAGCAGTGATTCCATTAACTTTCCTCTACTGAAGTCAGGCTGACTGGCCTATAATTTCCAGCCTCTTCCTGCTATCATTTTTGTGAAGTGGAACTACATCTGCCCTCATGCAGTCCTCTGGGACCACTCCTGTTTATAATGAGTTGTTAAATAGGACTGTCAGAGGTGCAACGTACCTCCTGAGCTCCCCAATACCCTTGGGTGGACCCAATCTAAACCCTTTGCTTTGTTCACTTTCAAATCTGTGAGTCCCTTCAGGATTTTTGCCTCTGAAAATGGACTAGTGTCCACCTCCCTCCCTCCCTCCCTCCAATGCTCCTGTTATATTTTTGTGTCCCTCCCATCTCTTTCCTCTGTGAACACTGAGCAGAAGTATTTGTTCAGGATGTCTGCCTTTTCCTGTTCCCTCTGCACAGTCTCTGCCTTCCCTTCTTAACCTTACAATCCTACCCCGGTCTTCCCTTTTTCACTTATATACCTAAAGAATGTCTTGTCCCCTTTGCTACTGCCTTGGCTATTCGCTCTTCAGTTTGTGCCTTGTGCATCTTACTGCTCCTTGCTTTACCCTGTTTCCTGATACACCTCCTATCCTGCTCCCTCTGTGTCTCCTTATATCTTTGAATGCTAGCTTTGGAATGCTGACTGGTATTCCAAAGTGTTTTGTTCTTGGCAGGAAACACTGACACAGTGCATGTTTATAGGTCCCCTGATGGCACTTTTACAGTGGTAGAGTGATCTCACACACATTTGTAGGGTGTGAGGGTTTCAGCACCTAAGAATATAAAAGAATGGGGCAGCCCATACTGGCCCAGTGGCAGTGTGTTGCACTGCCATGTAGACAACCCAGATTCAGGAGCGATCTTGAGCTGCAGCATTGGGAGGCATGCTGAGCAGGGGAAGCTGCCGCGCAGTGTGCTTCTGTCAGGGAGGGTAGACAGTGAGTTCTGCTGCTACAGCGACCTTCGCAGCTGGAGCAGGGACTCTACCTTCCACAGGGATATGCTGTACTTGCATGGGGCCATCTGAAGGCTGTGGTCATGTCAGGTTATTTGGGCAGAAAGCAAAAGAGAAGAAAATGTCATGTCTGTCTATATGACAGTCTGGGTCCCTGATTCCCTGGGTCCTATTGCTTGCTAGTATTGGATCATAGTTCACACAGTGGGCTGCCTTGTGGCGAGGATGGCCCTCTCATGGGACCCCTGCCATGGAGGGAAGGAGTGGAGACATGGGACTTCACCCATGCTGCAATGTTTTGTGGCAGCTGTTTGTAGATCATGGGGCATGCTCCATTGCTATGAATGGGAGCGGGCAGCACTGGGTGAAGCTCCTCTGAGTCGGGAACCAGGAAGAGAAGTCTGTCCTTAGTTGACTGGTGCACTGATATGCCCTCAGTGGCCTCCTAAAATATGAAAACACAGTGGGCTGAATATTCAAACTGCACACAAAAGTGCGCAACAGCAGAAACAGCGCCAAGTCCACTGCCCATGCGCAAGAAGCACAATATTTAAAAACTGCGCAGGTCAAGATGCACCCATGCACACACAACTGAATATCACGCCACCTGCACCATATCGCAACCAGGGATGTGCAGTTACATTTCAGATGTGCCATAGCACAACCAGGGATGCCCGTGGAGCAGGGCAGCAATGCAACAGCACAACCAGGGATGTGCAGGGACAGGATGCAGGGGCCCACCACCCATGCCACAGATGGGCAGAGGAACACATAGCAGAACAGACATCGCCTCCACACCCCATGCACAGCACAAATGGTGGAGAGCCGGAATAACCACCGCCCATGGATACCAGCAACCAACCCATAGCCGGGTCATGGTGCCCCAGCAGACCCCTGGCAAGCTGTGACTGGCACACAAGGAGGGCCGACCACCCCATGCCACACCATCCCACCAATGCAGAGCACACCTTGCACCATGATCCCCATACACCCTGCCCAGGAGTAGCACCCAACAGTGCAGGACACCCCATGCATGCCACCACCCCCACTGTGACAATGCAACCCTGTGCACCATGGAGCCATGCAAGGCAGCTCCACCATGAGCACCCTGCAGTGGTGACAACATACAGTGATGCAACAGATGCATACACAGTGCTGCCCTGCACGTCCCCCGAGGTACAGCTGAGAGACTGACCATGCGCTGGCACATGAGGTACCCCACATGTGACAGGGCATGCCTCAGACCCACCACCAGCAGTACAGCACCCTGCACACCCTCCCAAGACACATCCCATCCCAGCACTGGCCACAACAGCCAGCACAGACACACACAGTGTTACATGGAAGCTTATCGCCACACAGGATGCAACACAGTGCATGGACAAACACCCACCCATACCCAAGGCACACCAACACAGGGACACAGTAGCGGTCAACCAAAGCCACTGGCGTGTTGCCACGGCAGCCATGTACACATGGCCAGCACCCCTACATGGTACAGGTGTGCCAGCTACCTGTGCAGGCACCATGAAGCTGTACGCCACCAGCATGCGGCCAGAGCACAAGTGACAGACAGTGGAGCATCCTCTGTAACAGACACAAGTGACAGCATGGAGGTGAGACAACAGCGGAGGCCACAGTACCACCTAAGGCAGATGGGCACCACACCGGTGACAGGAGGCAACCTGGCATTGTGCTGGGTACAGTGATTGTCCAGCATGGACAGCCACAACTGACATGCCAGCAGATGGTGCATATCACAGACATGCAAGGTGTCAGCTGCACAGCCCATGGACAGTCTGACAGGGTGCCATGGACACAGAGCATGCTCTGTGGACAACTGCACAGGCAACCAGTACACAGAGAACAACATACAAACCACAGACAGTGACTGATTCCCTCACCCACACCATAGGCAGGTCCCTGCCGGACACACACACACACGCCCACGCCTGCACCCCCCAACGCCATGCACACCACTGCAGCCAAGCACCTGTAGCCCACTGCAAATCAGAGACCACCACAGTTATCATAACAAAATGTATGTATTAAAAATATAAACACTCAAACATATTTACAAATATATACAAGGGTGGGGGAAAGGGCCACAAACCAGGTGGGGCTGGCATGGGGCAGGGGTGTACAAATGGGAGAGGGAAGAAGGTGTGAGGGTGGGTCCAGGGGGTTAGGTGAGTCAGTGGGTCATGGAGGGCCTATTGTCTTCCCCGCCTCCACCCCTGTGGCGCCTCCAGGTGCTTCTCCTCCAGATCCCGTGCGCTCCATCCTCTCCAGCAGTGCCAGGGACACCCACACCAGCTGCAGCAGCTCCTGCATGCCCTGTTCTAGGCCATCCAGCATTGTCCACCTAGGACAAGGGAGCAGAGTCAATACATGTGACTGTCCAGCCCCTGCAGCCCACCCATTGTGCATGGCATACAGCCATGTGCCATGCCCCTGTATTGGTGTGCGACCACCCACAGTGACCGCATCCACAAGACCTGCCTACCCAGGCACCCACAGCCATGTGGACCACTGCACACACCACCACCCATGTCCCGCACAGCACCACCGGGGTGGCCACAGTGACATGGCTATGCAGTGCGAGCAGTGGCACAGCCATGTACCCGTGCATGCATGGACCACCATTGATGCACTCCCAGACATGCAGTGCCATGGGACAGTGCTGACTGTAACAAGTTGCGTGCATGGCAGTGGTGTCAATGGATGGTGGCCATGCCCCACTGCCCGCCCTGTTACACAGCATGCAAGTAATAATGGATGTAAGGCACTCACCATCATCAGGCTAGTCCCTGCGCCTCTGTGGTCCGGCATCCCTCCCGGCCTGCTGGTCCTCTTGGCGGCACCTCCTCTCCCTTGCCCGCTGGTACTCCTCTGGGCCTAAGGTGCAAACATGGAGAGAGGAACATCAGCACAATCAGATAGCAAAAGTCTCCCGTGTCCGTGTGTGGAATCCACACAGCCATACCCATCCACCCCCCCGATACCACCACCACGGCCAACACTGGACAGCCCCCATGTGCGGACACATGCAACGCTGATATCCATATGGGCGTTAACAGTGTATGGATGGGGCACCTACCTGGCGTGACACGTGCCCTCCTGGCATGTGCCCGCAGGTGGGCAAGCCTGTCCGGGTCCCTGCGCTGGAGGTCCCGTATCAGTGGCGACACTGCTCGGACGTCGCCCGATTCCCGTGCCTCCTCCAGTGCCACTGCCACCTCCTCCCATATTGCACTCCTGGCCCTGTCCAGGGTGCATCTCCATAAAGTGCCCCAGCATGATGGCCACCAAATTGGCCAGCTCCACCTGGCTCCAAACAGCAGCCCTTCTCCATGACATCTTTAAAGCTGGTTGGAGTCAAATGGCACCGGTAGCATGGTCCTACGTGCAGATGCTGCGTGGTACAACGCTGCCTTTCCCTATCGAGCTGTCACCGAACAGCATGATAGTGGTGCACCCATGCAGGCGCGCGACACCTAGGGGCAACGGTCGGGCACAGGGTCAAGGGTCTCTCGCACGACGGACCACCACAGCGCGATTGGTACTCAATGTGTGTAGCCCATTGGGTGCCTGTGTGCCACCTCCTGAAGCGGCCTCACCTGGCCAGGCTCCCAGTGCGCCTATGGCACCCCAGTGCCACAGCACCATATATGTGAACAGCGCAGTAGCGCCACCGCACAATGGTGGCCATGCCCTGCATTGCCTCCACGCACAGCCATCAGCAGCGTGGCAGACATCTGCGTCATCACCCCAGGCATGCGCGGTTCGGTGTGTACTGCGCGTGTCACAGAAATGCGCCTTGCCTGAGAACGCTCAACACAATTGCACAAAGCGCAACAGCGTGATATTCAGCCGGTATATGCAAATCAGCTAATCAGCTATTCAATGGCACAGTTACTGCATTTGCATCCACTTATAAATCGCCTCGCCTCATTTCCATGCATTGCACTATAAAATCACGACATTGGGCTGCATTGCCATAGTCTGTTATTGCAGTCTATTGTGGTGAGTTGCATGCTGTTTGGGAGTGTGGACTGTGGTGTGTGGGACATGCATGGGACTGCACAGTCACAGGTAACACCTGTCATTCTCACAGGATGAATAATGAGCGATCGTGAGGTGGAGGAAGAGGAACAGAGGCGTGGGAGGAAGAGGAGGCCTAACTTCACAAAGGCAGAAACAGATGCCCTGTTTGAGGCCTACCTTGACCAGGAGCCACTGCTCAGTGGACGGCGGGAACACCACAGGCCCATGCTGCTGCATGGGAAGAGGTGGCGCTGCTGTCAACCTGCATGGCAGCCACCAGCGGTCCGTGCAGGAGTGCAAAAGAAGATGGGCACGGACAGGTGGAGGATTAAGGACAAGGTGGCTGCCATCAGGGCAGCACATTCTGCGACCGTGAGGGACAGCCGGCTGTGCAATGCCTCACCCCACAAGAAGAGCAGGTTGCTGGCAGCATGCATCATTGTGCCATCGAGGTGTTTCGGTGGTGGATTCCAGATGGGTGGTAACCCATCACTGCATGGTAGGTCCTGGTCTGTCAATGGGAGGGGACAGGGTAGGGCAGATACATTAATGCTGCTGTGTTCCCTTACATCTCCTGAGCATCTACATGGGTTAGTGGTGCTGGGCTTGTCCACTGAGGGCAGTACCATGGACATAGAGGAGGGCCTGTCCACCTCCACAGGCATACGAGGGTCAGGGCGACAGTGGGCCCGCCTGGACATCCGGACTGATGTTGGTGGAGCAGGTGCAGAGGAGGCCCTGCCCATGTCCCAGCATGCCAGCGTCCATGGATGCCAGCATGCTGAGACTCGGGCTGGTGCGGATCCGTCACTGATGATGATGGAGCTCACTTCATGGACAGTGATATGTGTGGGCCACAGGATGGCCACACAGCAGGTGACATCACGGGCATGGCTGTGGGTGGTGCCACCGTGGAGGCCTGCGTGACATCACAGTCCCAGCCTGTGCCTGTCTGCACCAGTGGGGCAGCACTGGTGTGTGTCCAGGACAGTGGGGCTGTTGCTGCCACTCGCGGTGGCACTGTTGAGCCCTGGAAGCGGCAGCGGAGGGGCAGTGTCAGCAGTTGGCCAATGGCCATGGGGGTACAGTGTCAGGGGTGGCGTCAGTGCACCACCTGTGGACATGCCCAGGCCTGGCCCTGGTGTGCAGCGCCCACCCTCAAGGGGTGCTGCCCATCAGGGCCACGAACACCGTGAGGGACAGCATGCTGATCAGGCAGATGACCTCTTAGAAGAGCACACCTGCATACTCCAAGACTCAGTCGATCAGCAGGTGCAGCTTATGACGGCGTGGATGCACTCAGTGCGCTCTGTGCCAGGCAGAGGAGTGGCGCAGCAGAGACACCACTCTGCTCCTGGCAGGGATGGACCGGATGTGGGAAGATGTGACTGCTGCCATTGACAGGCAGACACAGGCAATCACAGCTGTCATGGCCACAATGGGCACACAGTTATTTGCCCATGCGTCGCGAGACACCGCGCAGTGCAATGTCCACCCCTCTTCCGGCATCATGTGACACCCTCCTTGTCGACACCGGGTTCAGCTGTGGGCATCTCGAGCATGCCTGGTGCAGGCATGTTTGGTGTGCTGCAGACCCTGCATGAGCACATTCGTGTTCCGCATGGCGGAACACCTGGGGACCGTCGGTGCCACCCCATGAGGCATTGGTCAGCCTGTCACTGCTGGCGGGTCTGGCGGGGCCGTCCATGCATCCATGGCAGCCGTGGCACTGTGGTGCATGACTGACCTGTCTCCCACCACGGCTACTGTCTGATGCTGCCCTGTGCATGTGTTGTTCAACGTGCAATGCATGGGTGGGGTACCGGCCCTGTGTGCACACACACGTTTCATCTGCACACCCTCCCAGCTGCTGTCTGCTGTGGCATGTGCACAAAGATGCCTGCGTTGCACTGTCCACCACTGTGCAATGGTGCCCAGCATCTGACACAAGCACAATGACAGGCACTGGGCGTGGTGGTCTGTGGACGTGTGTGTGGGTGAGTGGCGGTTGGGGCCGGCATGCCTCTACCCTTTGTGCATGTCTTGTGAGGTGTTTGTGTGTGCATATGTGTATGTGTGTGTGTGTGTGTGTGACTGCATGCGTGTTAGACCTTGCCCATCCCTGATGGGTCGTGCGGTTCCATGCTTGGCCAATTCCATAACGACATGCACTCCTGGGGTTTGTCCATGCATGTTTGTCGGTTGTGCCCTTGCCACTGGCGGTTGCACATGGTCCCATGACTTACCTGGGTTGGTTGAAGTGCTCTTCTGTGATGGTGTCCCGGTGCATCTGTGACATCCGGATCAGTCGGGGTCCCTTTGACCAAGGGGGGCTGCCCATCACCATCTTCACTAGCGTCCTCCCATCGTCCCCTTATCGGCTGTCCCCTCTTCGACCTGCACGGCTATCCCACAGTCGTTGGCCATGTTGTGTGCAGGATGCAACAGGCCAGGAATAGCCTGCAGGCCTTTGAGGGGTTGGTACTGTAGGGCACCCCAGACATGTCCAGGCAACGGAAACGTGCCTTCAGCATCCTGACCACCGGCTCGATGACATTGTATGTGGTGGCATGTGCCTCATTGTAGCATTGCTGCGATGGGGTCACGGGTGCCGGTATGGTGTGAGCAGCCAGGGACGGTGGGTATCCACTGTCACCTGTGTGTAGAGGGTGGACATTAGTTTGGTGATCAGCATCGCCCTGCCTTGGGCCATCTAGGCCAATACCCATGTCACCTCTGACTATGCCCTCCCAAGCTCCATGTCTTTCTGCATGGTTTGCATACTCACCTACTAGGCAGCCAGTGGGGAAGTCCCCACTATGAATCTGTGGCACAGTGCGGACTGGTGCCAGATGAAGGCATCACGTGCTCCCCAGGGTGCATAGTGCAGACATTGATTATCGCCCTCTGGCATCCCACACCACCTGGCAGTTGATGCTTGCATACCCTTCCGATTCATGTATGCGGCCCTTTGGGGCCAGGTGGCGTGGCTGGATGGCCACATGGGTGCAGTCTATTGCCCCAAGCATGCCAGACATATGTGCTACCCTGTGGAATGCCTGTATGTTTGCTGTGTGTCACCGTGTGCTGGGGAAATGGATGTACTCCGCAGCATGTGGCAGCAGTGCATTGAGGAATTGGGTGAGGAGGCGTGATGCGGCCGACTGGTTATGCCTGTCATGTCCCTGTTGATCTCTGGAAGGTACCCGTGGTGAGCAGGCACATGACAGCTGTCACTCTGGTCTTCACTGACAGAGCATGGCTCCGTCGTGTGGTGCCTGCATCACATCACTGCACAGCTCGGAGAGTCGCCTCCGATTGTCTGGTTCAGGCGGTACCGCCCACGATCTCAGTATCAGTGTACAGCTCAAAGCTGGTGCGGGCTCGGTATCGCCTGTTGGAGGTATACTGCCGACGGGCCTTCCACGGCCATGCCCCCTGCTGCCTGCCTTCTCACCCCCTCTAATTGCCTCCATCTGGATGGTGGCACTGGCCATGTCCCTGGCTTGTGTTACCCCCTCCAGCAGCTGTTTCTGTGTTCCCCGCTGTCCTTGCTGCTACTCCCCTGCACTGGGAACACCTCCCTGTAGTGGCCTCAGTGCTGTGTGCACTTCCCCTGACCTGCACTGTGGCAGAGGCTCCCCACACCTTCCCTGTTCCTGGGGGTTCCAGGTGCTCTGTCCTGCTCCTGTCCTGTCCTGCTCCCAGTTTTGTGTGCCTGTGTGGCTGCCTGCAGTTAGCAACATGTGGCTTCCTGTAGTGTTCTTGCACCTCTCTCTGTTCCTTTTTATTTTGGATCATTTCCGCTATCGCAACTTCCGCTTGCTCCCTATTGTGCATGGTGCATGTTGTTGAATATAGCACGGTGCCATTTATGCATGGTTCCTCCCCTTCAGTTGTGCATGCATTCATTATCATTGCACTCTTGCACATTGTGATTTAGAGGGCATCTGCCTCCGCTGACTATCGCAGAATGGTGCATTTTGGACTTGGCGCTGGTGCATCCCTGTTGTGCATGGCGCAACTCCTTTTGAATATCTGGGCCAGTATATTTCAAACAATGCTCCCATTCATAGCCATGGAGTGCACTCATGATGTCACAAAATGTTAGAGTGTGGGGCAGCACAGGGCATCACTTCTCTCTGCTTGGACCAGGAAGGGAAGGGATAAGGTTGCCATCTCTCCCAGTGAGGATTTATGATCCCTTTCCTTCAACATCTAAACACAGGAAAATTCTAGAACCTGTCATGTTCAACTCTCATGTAGATAAGCTACTGGTGGAGGCTTCAGGAAAGCACTGGAAACTGATGCTTTTTAGGCATTTCAGGTGTTGGATTATCTTCATTAATCTAACCCTAGGGTCATAAGATACTTGGATTCAGCTTGTGCCACAGAGGGTTTTATTAACTCAAGGTAAACCAACTCATGGTTATACCATAACGTTTAAGAAAACCGTGAAGAGCACTAAATCAGATTATGTTGAAGAAGCTCAGAACACAGAAGAAATAAGTGCTTTCATATGTCTAAAGTTTACTGTTGGTTAAACAAGGATTAATACAAATTATTCTTTATAATCATAATGTTCTGTATGGGCTTGTAACTTCTCCAAGAGGGATGGAGAGTTTTTGAGCGATACAATGAGGATGTCCCTCTAATGTGGGACAGCTGAGAGGTATAGACAGAGGAGGTCTGAGTGGTGAAATGAGGACATACCATAATGTGGGCCTGCAGAGGTAGGCAACTAATACTGACAGAAATTGGTAAAATCTTGGGAGCAGAGGAAAGCCCAAAATGACAAGCCTTTGTGCTGGTAGAGTACTCCCTCATTCAGAACCTTAGGAAGTTTTGATGAGTAGGTCTGACTGGGATGTGAAAATACAGTATGCATCCTTCAGATAAAGGAGGCAGAACCAAGTTTCTCCACCAAAGCATGGCATTATTTCCTCTAATAGACCATCTCAGCTATTTGTTCAGGTCCATAATATCCAAAATGGGACAGGGATGCCATCCTCATGACTTTTGGGGACCAGAAAGTACTGGTTGAAAAAAACTCTTACCTTTAGGGACTCTGGATCCTCCTATATAGCACCTGCTACCAGAAGGCTCTATCCTTTCTCATGTAGTTCTGCTAGAGGCTGGAGAATACCCACTTTTAGGGAACAACTCCCAAGAGATGGGGAGTTCGAACAAATGTAAGACTGTCCCTCCATCTTGGAAGGAATGCTTCTTGGAGGCATCCTTCAGTAATTTAACTATCACACTGGCCCTCTTATTTATTTATTTATTTATTTATTTATTTATTTATTTATTTATTTATTTAAGAGTTTTACCAGGAAGGCATACTGAGCAGTGTACCATTCGATTCCAGATGCACCCTGGGAGAATAGGGATAGGCAGGATACAGTAATATAGAATTACACACATATACATGTTCAGTTACAGTTCAAATTAGAGTAGTCAAAATCCTATATACAAATAGCAAATATACAGACAGGGTAGTATGGTAAGGAAACGGCATGCACTGAATTACATATATACCCACAACACACAGTAAGCAGGGTTTGACAACAATGGGGAGAAAAACAGCAGAGACAATAAACAACTGACAACAAGGTTGCAAGGGATTCAGCGGGCAGGATGCAAGAGCAAGTGTAGAGAACTGAGTCTTAAGAAGAGCATTACGTGTGGAGTGCCTGTGGCATTTCTAATATCGTCCGACAGGGAGTTCCATAATTGGGCATCCTGAAGCTGAAAGCAGCCTGTCCAGACCTGGTGGACCTGTCAGGATGTGAAGTAGCTGGGAATCAATGTTCTGGAGTGAGTAGGCTGGAGGGGGAAGAACATTCAGGAGGACGCCAGGTAGGAGGGGAGTGATTGCGACCAGAATTTTGCAGTGGTTCTAGCACAGTGTTGCAATCTTTGATTGTGGAGAGAGGGAGATCCAAGGACTGGTAGAGGTCACAGTGATGTGTACTAGGAGGGCAGTCCAGGGAGAACCGCAGAAGGAGTTGAAGAGAGGTCTAGTCTGGACAGGGAGGTTTGAGGGGCTGCACAGTAGACTACATCGCCATAGTCCATTATTGGGAGGATCCTCTTTGAACGATTGCCAGTCGCGTTGGTAAGGGGATGCAACTTTGTTGTGGTATAATCGCCTAACGTGGTTGCAGCTTCTTATATATAGCATCAATATGCGCAGTGAAGTCAAGATGTGGTCTAACCAGACCCTGTGGTATCTGTAGGAAGTGCAGACCTCAGGGAGAGCCTTCTAATGTGTGGAAAGTGGGGAGGCAGAAAGGGACAGTTTGGCACAAGAGGCGAAAGTTAGAAACAGTTTTTTAGAGTTTAGAAATAGTTGATTTGAATGGAACCAGCGTTGGACAGAGTCAAAATCCTCCTGCAGGCAGGCTGCCACGGCAGTGGGGATGGACCAGAGGCAAACAGAACCATGTCATCTGCATACATGTGGATAGATATATGAGGGCAGGCTGCAAGCAGATCATTGAGGAAAATAGAGAACAACAAAGGCCAAGGACAGATCCTTGGGGACCCTGCTGGTAACTGGGAGTGAGGTGGAGATAGCTGAGCCAATATGGACAGACTGGGACCTACCTGCCAAGTATGACTGGAACCAGTTGGTGGCAGGCACAGTCAGTCCAGCTTGGGCGAGTTTGGACAGTAAGATGGCATGAGAGACCGTGTTGAAAGCCTTAGCCAGGTCGATGAAGATAGCCACAGTTATCTCCCTTTATCCATGCCCGTGAGGATGGTGTTGGTGAGACGAAGGAGAGAGGTGGAGGTGGAGTGATTTTTCTAAACCCGGCCTAGTAGGGGGTGAAGAATGAAATGGAGTTGAGGTAGTGGGAGAGCTGGGCTACTACAAGGCACTCCTGTATTTTAGCTAGGATGTGGAGCAATGATATAGGATGGTAGTTGCATGGGGAGGAAGAGTCGCCTCCTTTGGTGAGGGAATGACTGTAGCTAGTTCTATATTGTAGGATGGACCCAAGTCTGAAAGACAGGTTATAGAGAGTGGCTAGAAGGTTGGCTATGGTTGGAGCAGAAAGAAGGAGCATTTTGGAGTCAAGGCCCAAGGGGTATTTACCTTTGGATGGATTTAGTGACTGAAGTATTTTTAGTACTTCAGCGGTGTAACCGGGAGGAGAAACAGGCAGGTGAGGCGACAGCAGTGGGAACAAGGAGGGAGTGAGCGGTGAGAGGAGAGAGAGAGGACATAGTGTTGGTGAAATATGAGTTAAACTCAGTGGCAACAGTGCATGGAGCAGTGATAATGCTTCCATCTATGTTGAGTTTGGGAGTAGGGGTTGAAGGAGGGTGAGAGTAGGATTTAATTGATTTCCAGAATTGTGCTGGGTGAGAAAAGTTATTGTTGCAAGCAGACTTAAAATAATTAGATTCATGGCAGGATTAACCTGTATGCAAATTACGCCATGCATGAGGGGCCCCGAGGTTCAGGAGGGCCCCACTGTTAACCTAGTTACAGTTACTTCTTTAATCCTGGCTATACTGGGTGACCGCTGATGGGCCGAATGCCCAAAAAGCACCCCCTTCTTGAGTTAGTCAGTCCCCCTCCCACTGAATCAGCCTGGTAGTGGTGACCCCCTCCCCGCAGCAGCTCTGAGCAAGCGAGCCTCCTCAGTCCTCCGACAGGCAGGCCCGACTTCACCTCTGATCCACCCTGACCCCACAACACACAACCAATCATCTCCATCAGAGGTCCTTTGAGTGTGTGGCTACTGGGGAGCTGGAATCAGTGCATCTGGGTGCGTGGCATCAGAGTGTGTGGCCAGGCAGTGATGAGAGTAGAGGAGGAGAATGAAAGAGAGCTGTGGTGGTCAGTTGTTGGTGCTGGTGGCTGGTCTCATCTATCAAAAGAAGAGTTTCTGACTAAAGACACAGAAGAGGAGAGAGAGTCTGAGCAGGCCGCAGGGGTGGGGTCACCTGGGTTGGATTCAGCTTCAGTGCAGCATCGCATGCTGCTGGTGTTTTCTGCAGCCACTAGCCAGGATCAGTTAGTGCTGCTGCTAGTTGGGCCTTTGGTCCTGCTGTGACTGTGAGGAGTCCTCCCATGCCGGGCCGCACTGCAGGGCGAGTCGTGTCACTGCCGCCTGCATGATCTTGAGAAAACAATCAAGAGGACAGACTGGACTCATTACATCTCATATCAGTCAGGCCACACCAGGTATGTTGTGTTGACTAGTCGTCTGTGTTCTGCAGTGTCCAAGCCATTTGTGCTAGAGAAATAACTTGTTTTATTGCATTGGAGAAACAAACTAAGTTGTGGTTGCCTCTGGTCATGGTCTGTCTGTGAGTATTCAGTAACGGAGTGTACTGATGAGTCTTTAATAAGATTTGAGTTTAGCACTGAGTGGACCATGGGGGCTGATATGTCACCTGGACGGAACTAACTTGTGGGACTTACTCTTGCTGGCACAGATTTGTCTTGGTTTGATTGGAGTCATATACATTACTGGGAAGTTGCAGCAGGTTGCTCCAGGAAACTTAATCTCTGAAGTGACTGCAGTCAACACCTGCAGGTCCTGCAGGGTTCTTAAGGCTCAGTCTTCTTGGCACAACTCTCTTTAGCTGCTTTGGCATCAATGACTTGGAGTGGCGGCAAGGATGTGGCAACTCAGCATTGGCAGCAAAGCAACTTTTAAGTTGACAACAAACTATAAATGACAACGGAGATGGAGGAGAGGAGACAGTGGGAGAACAGAGAATTGAGGACAAAGGTAGCTGCAGAGAGGGTGATTGTGGCAGATGCATTGCAGAGGCAAGGAGCTTGAGCATGTCTCAGGTTTGAGCTCGAAGGAGTCTTGAGCAGGAAATGATGCGAGGAGCTCTGAGCCCCATTAACTGCTTAATACACAATTCAGTTTTTGGTTTTGGCAGAGAAAAGGTATTTATGAGGCATGAGCAGGGAGATTGTGGCAGCTACAATCCCCATTTTTATTAAATTATTTATGTGGAATTTGAATTTGATATCTGGGAAGGCAGGGCACACTAATCGAAGTCTAATGTCCAGGTGTCTCGGAGGAGGGACGAAAGAGGAAGAAAGAGGATCCATAATTAATAATTAATCCATAATTATTAATAACAAAAATAGTTACAAGGTACAGTAATGACAAGGGAAAAACAAGACAAGTTATAGGTAACTAAAAGTGAAAATTTACAAAATGTTAATACTTAACATATAAAATATTTCTTTATGCAGTAATTGGTCATTTTGAATTGTGTTGTTTATAATCAAGGCATGTGACCTGTCAAGTTATGTGGCATAACACAGCATTATAAACCATGTTCTGCTTGAGTACCCTGATCATTGCTACCTTGCCAGCCCGGCACCTAGAAGAGTGGGATGTTGACATTTAGGGGCCCCCAGGCCACAAAATATGACTTGGAGTAGGGCCCTCACCTCCATTAATCTGGCCATGATTAGATTTGGCCTGTTGTATGAGTCTTGTGCAGGCATTCCCTTAGTGAGTGGTAGTGTTGCAGAGCTGTTTGAGTACCGCTGCCTTGGAGGTTTTCAGGCTCGGTCCCTGACTAGTAGTTATTCCAAGAGGTTTGCGGTTACCCCAGGTAGGTGGGATCTCTTACTCTGGATCTTCTGAGAGGTGCATGGAAGTCCCAGATAGCCAGGAAGTTGGGTCGTGAAAATTTGAGGGCCTCATCTATGGAGGAGCCCTAGGGATGTAGGACTCCAGTCGATGCTGGTGAGGTCATTTAGGAGTGCGGTCAGGTCAAGGATTTGTAAGCTCTGCTGTATAAAGTGCGGGGAGGGGCCTTAGGTCTGAATATTTTCCGCACTAAATAAATCATATGGTGATCACTGAGGAGTCCGTAGGTGCCAGGGTTAATTATATACGATGTGGGTGGGTGGTAAGGGCCCAATCCAGTAGAGTATGCTTCTTGATTTGTGGGTTAGGCGAGTGGGTTCCGTTATTTGTTGGGACAGGTTTAGCGATTTATTTGACAGCATGCTTTGGTGGCTGCACTGCCTAGCTAGTTCTGGTTGAAATCTCCAAGGATATGAAGTTCTCTACCAGCGCGAGGACCTCAGTGTGCCTAGGTGGTCTAGGGATGCTAGGCAGCGGTGTGTCCGGTGGGAGTAAGATCCTGCTACGATAGGGGGATTGAGTGGTAGAGAGATTTTGATTAGAAGGGAATCTATTGACAGCATGGGTGTGGTAGGTCTGATTGAGGTGAACTGGAGTTTAGAGGAGATGAACATGGCAGTGCCACCACCCCTTCTTTGCCCAGGCAGTCCTGCTGTGAATTAGGGAGTACCCAGGTATTGAGAATTCGGCATCAGGGTTGTGGGGCTTCAGCCATGATTCAGTAATGATTAAGATATCAGGGCAAAGGGATAATACACTTGTTTGTAAGGCCGTTATTTTGTTCAGAATGCTGCATATATTTAGGTGAACTATTTTGAACCCTCTTGGAAGGTGATTAGCCGCTGAGAGTCTCCCATTTATTGGGAGGAGAGACCAGGGTTACGCTTCCTTACGTCACCGGCTATAAGAGCAGGAGGCTAAGAGGTGCTTTAATAGGCACATGTTCCTTTGTGACTTCCAGAGGATAGGGAGATGGTTAGGAGTCTGGGAGGTGGGCATAGGGTCTAAGGAGTAGGAGACATTTAAAGCAGGCAACCCTGCATGAAAGGAGGGAGGGAGGATAGAGGCTCCCAGTATCCAGTTATGCCAGCCATGCAGAGTGTGGTGCACTAGGGCAGAAAAGAGTGGGTGGTAGTTTTACAGTCTCAGAGATGAGGGGCAGAGAGCTTTGTTGATTTGGGTAGGACGAGGGTGGAAGGGACTTATATGGTTAAGCATAGAACAACCATTATTAGAGAGAGATGGAGCATTTTAATGGTAGTTAGGAAACTGCTCAGGGGTGGCCACTAGTGTTGGAGAAGTATAAGGAGTTAATGGAAAAGTGGGCTGATCACGCGTGGTGGGGAGGCCGGAATCTCTCTTGCACAGTCAGCTGGAGCTGTTCCTAAGCTGGGGTCTCTACCTGAAGCAGATTTTGGTGGCGATGTTCATGATCTGGGGCTCTGGGAGGGCTGAACCCTGTGTGCCTCTTGACCACTGCAGATAAGGGACAAAGAGAGAAAGCTTATAAGTACAGGTAGGGAGGAGGAGCTAACAAGAATCAGGTACACAGTAATTACTTTACGCTGTTTGGAAGTTCATTAACAGGCTGCTTCCAGTACATGCATGCAGCTACAATGAATCGTTATTCAATACATTCATTTGGCACAAGTTGTTTGCTGGTACAGTTTTAGCAGAAATGTGCAGTCCCTGCATAAGTGAGTTAGCTTCCCAATTAAAGACACTGCTGCCTGCAGTCTAAATACCCCAATTTTGGTTCCGTGCACTAATTTACAACCCTTAAGGCAAATGTTAATTTTAGCTTCCCAATTAAAGTACATTTCTGCTTGCAGTCCAAATAGCACATTGGTGGAGCTTGAGAGAAGGCAGAAAAACAATCTATAGAGCTCTGCTGACTGGAAGGCAAGCGCCTTTGATTAAAAAGGCGCCAAATTCAAATCCTCTTGCGCAGTCAGCTTGATCTGTTCCTAAGTGTGGGGTCTCTACCTGAAGCAGATTTTCAATGGCGATGCTCCGGGGCTCTGTTGTTCTGGGGAAGTATGAACCTGCTTGTCCTCTTGACCACTGAAACAGATTTTCGCATGATGTCTGGGGGCTCTGGGACTCTGGGGAGGGTTGAACCTGCTTGCCCTCTCAGCCACATTCTGTGAAAGAGCCCAAAGGGCTCCAAACAAAGCAGCATCCTTAAATTAAAGGTCTATGGCCTTCTCCTGTGGTTCCTGTGATAGCTTTGTGCATCTAACCAAGCCCATCTGCAGGGAACCACACCAGCAGCCAAGTCTGTGGAAGCTGTGTGGGGTGGCATCAGCATTCATTTGGATCTGTTGTTTGATGACATCAGTCCCAAACTAGACAGTATGGAGGAAGATCTCTCTGTTCTCTTCAGGCAGTTTGTCAGCAAGAGGTGGCAAAGACAACCAGAGTGCTGGTATTTGGGAGAGTACCTTAGCTAGGTAGCCAGACAGAATGCCAGGTAGGCAGCTGAGTATGCCCTCTTTATCAGGGAGTCCATTTTACTGCTCACCTTATCAGAGGGGTTGACTAAGATGGGAGCATGGGACTTATCAGTCACAGCTGCAGGTACTAGGCCATCAACTGCAGGCTGGCCAGGAGGAATTAATGCCCTTTTGGGAACCACATGCCACTTGTCTTCCCTTATAGCCAGGGCTGATCCCAAGAAGGGTTCTTTCCAGATCTCTTTAGCTAGAGATAGTGAACCCCTTGTGATTGGTAAGTAGAGTTGCACAATGGAGGTCTTATCACGTATCTCAAAGAACTGAATTCCATCTTCAGATTTTTGGTTTTAGGGTACTTTCCCAGTCCTTGGCCATCCTCTTTACAAAAGCCTCATAGGAGGAAATGTCAGCAGTCAGTGCTATGTAGGAGGTGCTAACTACACTCTCCCAGAGACATAGGTTACTCTTCTCTGAGAGATCCTCTGACTTTGACTCTCACTCAGTAGGGTCAGCATGTACTGTGGGATAGGAACCAGGTGGGATCTATGATGCCGGCATGACAACACTGACAGTGACAGCACATACAGCAATAGCAGAGCATACCACACACGCAGTGCAGGTACAATGGTGGTGTCAATATCCCGACAATGATTGGAGCAGGGAACATAGCCAATTGCAGTGAAACAGCAATGAACAATACCCTCCTGGAGACCATAGAAACATAGACTTTGACAGCAGATAAGGACCGCTTAGCCCACCTAGTCTGCCCATTTCCCTACCTAATGGATAAGCTGCAGATCCTAGTTAACCAACATCCTACTTCCTCCTTCCCCTCTAGAATGGGCACCAGGCAGCTCTTCCCTCCCAGAGACCAGCAGCAGATAGCCTGCCCCTCCGGAGAACAACACCAGGCAGCCTGCCCTCCCTTCTGGAGACCAGCACCTGGCAGCCCCCCGCTGAAGACAGCACTAGGCAGCTGTCCCTCCCAGAGACCAGCACTAGGCAGCCCACCCCTCCTGGAGACCAGCACTAGGCAGCCCCCACCTGGAGACCAGCACTAGACAGCCCACCCTCCTCCAGGAGACCAGCACCAGGTGGCCCGGACCCCTTCCTGCAGACAAGAACCAGGCAGCCCACTCCCTCCTCCTGGAGACCAGCATGACGCAGCTTGCCCCCCCAGAGACCAGCACCAGGCAGCCTGCCCTCCAAAGACCAGCACCAGGCAGCTCACCCTCCCTCCCAGAGACCAGCACCAGGCAGTTGTCCTTCCCTCCTGGAGACCAGCACCAGGCAGCCCGCCTCCCGCCCCTGCTCACATGTACCAGGAAACTGGCAAAAGGCGGACAACATAGTGACCAGCAAAATGAGACAGGGTGATGCTGCAGTACTAAGTTTTAATGAAGGACACACCGCCAGCTGGACACAACTGTGCCATCGACACCCCTCCCCCCACCACTAGTGACAGTACAGCCAGGCCCTGGCATGTGCCAGTCCATACTCCACAGGGCATTACATCTACAGGCGGATGTTCAGCGTGATGCCCATGAGGTAATCCCGCAGGGTTCTGTGCTTGTATTACTCCACAATGTCCAGCAGGCACTTGCTGCAGTCTTGGGCCTTCTTCCTCTGTCTGATGACATCAGCACCATGCAGCAGCTGCTACATCTTGAGCTCTATCAGCTGTTGACCCTGGAACACCTCAATGAATTTTCACACTGTGGGATGGGTCACCCATCAGGAGTTGAAACCCCTGTGCCAGCCTTCAGTAGCATTTATTGTCCGGCGTAGTCCTTCCCATGCCATGGCGTAACAATTCCAGAAGTCAATGGGAAAGGTTGGCGCTGCACACACCACTCTGGACAGGGCCTTCAGCCAGGTGTCCTATAGTAGTCAAGGAAGGGTGCCAGTTCCTCCTCGTAGGACATGTAAAATTCGAGGCACACAGCCTCGAATGAGCTGCAGACATCGGAGGGGGCATGAATGCCAGTGCTGCCAGCATGCGTATGTGCATGGCGAACTCATCAATTGCCACACAGAGCTGTGCTAGGGGTGCTGCTGCTGCAGCTTCCACAGGCACTGTGAGAAGTGGAAGAAGCAACCGCACAGATGAACCTGTGGGAACACAATCTTCAGTGCCTTGCATGCAGCCAGCTCATAATCAATCATGATGGCCATTGGCTGGAGTCTGGGACAGAGCTCTTGCAGCTTCCAGAGGACCATTGTAGCACCCCACTGTCCGACTGACCATCAGAATGTACGCTGGCAGCAACACTGTTGACAGCTCCACCCCATGCAGGCTGTAATGGCCAGGAACAAGTGGGGATAACTTTGAATGTGCCACCCACATACCATGCTATGCACTGGCTCAGATAGTCAAGATTCTGTTCAATGCTGAATATCAGGTATTGTGCCTCCCCACTGCCAGTACAGTTCCCCTGCATCAGTCGTCCCGCACTCATTGCTTATGTGCAGTTCTGATGGTGTTGTGGGTTCCACGGTGTGTGCCATACTCCTTCATGCCCTTGATGACCGCTCAGGTTGCCCTGAGGCAGTAGGCAGCCCCTGACTGCATCAGTTACTCCACTGCAGCAGGTGGCCATGACCTGCTGACTGCTTTCTGTTGTCTCCACTGCACGCTGCTTCACCGCTGCATGGACCCAGCCGAACTGCTACACTGGCACTGTCAGGCACATAATTGTGCCACTCAGTCAGTGACATGCTGCCACATCCACCCACTGTCCTTGCCCAGCTGAGACACTCCTGACCAGTATTCAACGCACTTCCAGTATGTTGATGCGTCTCTGGTTCACTCCCTGGTTCGGGATCTGTGGAAGGCAAGTGATCATTGCCATGGGTGCTCTTTCACAAATTTGAGTGGCATAGCTCCTGTACCAGGCTGCAATGGTTGCTGCTACTGCTCTTCTTCACTCTGGCCCTCTCTTCATTGGTGGTCATGTGTGTGACTGTGGGATTCACACAGGGTGTTGACAAGCTGCATCTGTCAACCTGTGGAGGTTTGTTGCTACACACCTGGAGCAGATCATCATGGTGTGACTCTTCTAGGCCTTCGCTGTTGTGGTGTACTGCCATTGAGGGAGCCTCAAGTCCTCCTCGTGTCTTTCTAGTGCTTCCTTCTTGTCTCAGGTGCCATGTTGCCATGCTGCACCTGCCACTGCATAGTGGCTTGATGTATTGCCCTGTCACTGAGATGCACCAGTTGCTTTTGGGAACTTCGCTGCTGGGACTTCGCTATTCTGCTTTCACCATCGGGGTCCCTGTTGGGTTGTCATACCAACCAGGTGTGTCCATTCTGAGTGTCCCTTTACAGATATAGCCTCTACTGGAGGTGGGAACCTTAGTGCTAGGCCAACTGGATGTCCCTCTGGCCCAGAGGTAATAAGGTCACAGTGAGGGCAGGGTTCTAAAGTCATGGACTTTACCCTTAAGACTTATCCCATGGAACAGGTGTGCTGATGGTAGCAGTGTCTCTGGGCCATGGGAGGGCAGTTCCACTTTCTACTGCAGCAGTGACCCATGTAAGAGGCCATAAAGCTCAGCCTCCTCACTGGGATACTGCACGGTTGTGGAAAAAGCATGTAGGGAAAAAGAGGCAAAATGTGGGACACAAGCATACGTTAGAGATAGAAGCACATAACACCTTGGGAAGGGTCTGCCATATTCATAAAGTTTGCTGTCCATGGACTAACAGAGTGATAAGACTTTTGCTTTGAAATGTTAAAGTGAGGGCCACCTGTGGACCAAGTGGTGGCATCTCATACTTCTGCACCGTAAACCTGAGTTCAACAGTGTACTAGGGAGCAGAATCAGAGCAGCGAGGGTTGGTGAGTGCTGCCAAGGGTGCAATCCAGTCTCTGGGGAAGGGGGTTGATGTCAGCCCACCCATACAGTGATCCCTCATGGCAGGCTTAGAAGCCTGCTTCCTCCATGAGGAGCGATGCCTGTCCACAAGTGAGTTGCAGTGCTGGAGCAGTGACCCAATGTCAGGGAGGTAGGCGATGTCACAAGCCTATTCCCATGGGGCAGGATTCTCTGCATCCCAACGAATCCCCTTGTGATGGGGGGTCAGGGATACCGCTTCTGTCCTTTTATCATGCTCGTTGTTTCACAACTGAATGTACGCTTAGAGAATCCAAGGGTTCCTCTCTCCATACGTAGGGGTACAAACACAGTTTGGAGTCTGTGTTCTGGAGTCTCCTTGTGTCCCGCCAGATTCTGCACAAACCTTCAGCCTCTCCAAAATAGGGTCAGTCCTCTGAGCAGCTGCAAAATCTTCTCATTTTCCCAAAGCATGGGACATATCCTCAGTTCCTAAACTGGGGTCCATAGCTCTAGCGCCAGGGCATTCAGAGTCACTGCCATCCCTAACCTTCTGACCACTGGTTACCCCTCCCTCCTCAGAGTAATCTTCTGTAGCTTTTGTGAATGGCTACTTGGGGAAGTCCAACCTCCCTTTCACTATTCTCCATTTCAGGAGACACAGGCTAGGGATCAGCTTCCTATTCTCTTCCACAGGGCTTCTGTGGGTTCAGGAACCACAAGCGCCATTAGCTGTCTGACTGCAGGTAACTACACACACACCACACCCTACTGTAGATTATTCCCTATAATCACATCCAGAGTGAGGTTGGCTGCCACTGCCACTTTTTGCACCCTCTCTCCTGTCTCACCCCAATCCAGGAGAACACTAGGTAGTAACAGGGTTTCTCTTTCCTGTGAATCCCCTTACAGTGACAAACTGATTAGGTATAAGCTGTTCAGGCTCAACCAAATCCCTTTTACCAGTGTAAGAGACTCCTTGTGTCCTTTAACACATGGGTCTGCACCCCATTTACAGTAACCAGGTGTATGTGCTCACTCATGTTCACAGGCATACTCAGGGATACACAGTGCACCCACCTCCTTTCAAGGGACACTGCCCACTTTGTACCTTTTAGGACACTGCCTAGCAAGATGCCCTGGCTGCTTACCAAACCAACATTCATCATTCTTTTTCCAAGACAGCTCTTCCTGGTAACTTGGGGCTTCCCTCTCTTGCAGAGACATTGAGAGTTTGCTTCCACCTCTCCTACCAACGGTTTTAAAACTGCCATTGCTTTGTGGCTAGTTCTTCAAAGCTCATGTCCGGGCTTTTTCAGAGTTTATGGAATTTAACCCTGTAGGAGTTAGTTCATACTTTTAAGTAAAGCAGTTTTAAGTTTCATAGTCTGTACTGTCTTCATTGTCCATTTGGCCTAGCTGCCTCATGCTCTCTTCCAGTAAGCAGCTCCAGGCCTCCTGGGTATCTTGGCTAGATACAGACCTTTTCAAATGAATTCAAAATTGCATCCATATCCTCCCATCTTTAAATTCAACTATTAATTTGGAATTTAATTTATACCCCAGCTCTGGAGTTTCAGGTTCACCCCTGCCATTTACCCCTCTGGCACTGGTCATTAGAGTCTTAGTCTCTCCAGTTCGAATTCTCTTGGCACTGTTTTTCCTCGGCCTCTCTTTGGTGCTGCCTGTTCAGCATCTCTACTTCATGCTGCCTTTCATGCTGTTTGGCAGCAAGCTCCCTTTCAGGTTGTTTGCCAGCAAATCCCACCCCTCAGCTCAAATTGTAGCTTTAGCTCTCTAGCTCAGGATCCATGGTGGATTTCACTAGTGCTGAGGTTTCTGGTCCTCTCTGGTCTCAATGTCCTCCTCCCTGAACTGGACACTGTGATGGCCCTTGGCACCCCGACACCCAAGGTCTGATCTCTTTCAGTCACCAGCTGTGACTCAGTGCCCCATGCTGCCACCTGTTGATTGGCTGCCTCAAGGACTTCCATGAGGTGCTTCTTACTACACCCCTTATACTGGACCCTTCTTCTGGCACAGCTGCTTCAGTTCTTCTACAGTGTAGTCAGCTGTACTTGAAGTCACCTTTTTCCCCTACACTAACACTAGTCTGCCTTTTACTCACAGCAAAAAAGCAAAACAAAACAAAACAGGGTGTGAAACTATATCTTGTAACCAATTTCCTTTTCCAATTTATGCCCTCTTTGTGTGTGGTTGTTCAAACAGTTTGCCAATCTCACCACTGCTCACCAAATCGTCACAAGCCCACTCCCATGGGGCAAGATTCTCTGCATCCCAGTGAATCCCTCTTGTGATGGGGTCAGGGATACCTCTCTCTGTCCTTTAGCACGCTCACTGTTTCACAACTGAACATATGCCAGAGAATCCCAGGGCTCCTGTCTCCATGCAAGGGGTACAAACACATTCTGAGTCTGTGTTCCTGGATAGAACCTTCTCAGCCACTGCACAATGAACCAAAAAGCCACCGGGCGTATATAGACTTGGGGGCCCTATTATGTGTCTTTCCCCAGAAATGCAGATCTCGGTTCAACCCCCACAGACTCCTCCTGAGACCCTTCATATTCTCCCCTCCTTTCACCACACAGAGTCCCTAGTGGTTCTTTCCTTTGGTAGTGTTTTGGCCCTAAGCAATCACACAGGCGTAGTATAGTTTGATCAACCCTTCCAAGGCAACACACACAAATGACACTGGCAGAATTATCTTAAAAGTAAGTCAAAAGCATTACATTAATTAATAAATACAGTAAATAACATAAAGAGAAATAATTTTAGACATTGGTTACAGAATATTGAAAGTAAAATGGAAAATATACATAAAAGTGACACTTAAAAACTCTGAGATTAAAGTTCTACCTCGAGTCCTTAGTTGCTGAATTTTGAAGTGTAAAGTGTCCTTAGAAGTGGTAGTTGAAGTCTTGGCTCTTACTCCAGGAGAAGTCTTGAGAAGAAACTGTCTTTGCTCTCTATGCAGACAAGGTCCCTAAATGCCAAAGGCTAAAACGCCCTGATACAGTCTTTGCACCCTTGTTTGATATGCTTTCAAAGGAAAGTCCAATGGACAGTGGCTTGCACTATGATTGGCTAGCATTCCATCTCTATGGCCACACAACCAATCAGGTTTTAATATTTTATTACAAAAAGAAACAAATGTTCTCTGAATATGACAGCAAACCAGTTCCAACCAGCATGGATTCCAGGAGCAACTCCAGCCCACTTCCTTTGAAAATGGCTGTAATTAAGCTACACTCAATACAGTCATTTACTTAAATGGTAGCTCATTCAGCAGTAACACGATAATCTCAGGGCAGACTTGCAAAGACAAAGGAAGCCAGACTAAATGGCACTAGTAGATGCTGAGGGCCATTCAAACACACATGGATGTGCCTGCTTCAGCTCTGCTTAATTGCTCTTTTGTCTCCTTTTAAATGATTTAATTAACTCTAGTTCCTGACTAGTAGCTGACAGATTCTCTTCCCAGTAACAAGAGTTGCAACATTTTGGGGCCCATGCTTTTCTTTGTACCCATGATCCTTGCAAGGTATGCTTGCCACCAGAGGTGCCTTTGATGCATTTTTCACATAAAATACTATGAAATATGATTAGAACAATAAGGTATGGCCTTATCTCGCCACAGGCAGGACTAGAAAACAGGAGAAAACACTATGCTAGCATGACAACTGCTCGCACACTTGTGCCCCACTTCATGCAGCCCAACAACTGGCCTGATCCTTTTTGTAATTCATTATGTTCCTCACTGTTGTGGTCCCCATCTCCCAGGTTGAGATCAGACCACCCCCACATCTATGGCACTAAGCCTCTCCTTCCAACCCCATGAGCTTACCCACAGTTGGGGATCCAGCTGTGCCAGACTCAGACCTCTCACCTTTGATAGTGGCACAGAGTCAGGGAACCATGGGTAGGAAGGGTGGCAAGTAGCTGGAGGCATAACCCGGTGCAGCTGGGATCATTCTTCTTTCCTTAGGGTGTTTCAATGTTTGGTCCCACTTATGCTTGACATTGGCTCGCTATGTGTTCCAAGCATGAACATGTAAACATGCCGCATGGAGTTCCACCAGTGTCTTCCTCCTGTACTCTCTGTACTACTACTACCTGTGATCACACAGGTGGCAGTGTTGCAGCAGGATCACATCTCTCCTTCCCTCACCTAAAGGATGAGAGTATACTCTGGGATGCTCAATCCTCCTTCCCAGACCAACTCCTGACAACTGAAGTTTGTTGCCAATCTCTGCTTGCACACATTGCATGTAGTAGCACTAGCACTTTGTTGATGGATCGGCCTTACCTGTCCAAATCCATGATGTTGGGGAGGCGGCCCTCCCACTGGGCTCTGCTGCAGGGGAAGCTACGGAGCAACAGCAGCAGTGGGGTTCATGGCAGTTGGGTTTTGGTAGTTGCCTGGGTCATGGCCTGAGTATGGGCCCTGATATGTGGACAGGCAGGGCAAAAAAAGCTCTCTATATAAAAAATAGTGTTAGTGTGAAACAACACTCCTAAATGTAGGATAAGACGGCCTCAATGGTAAAATGAGGGAGTATGCTTGGAATGTGTAGCAGTTGAAATCTAGGCACACATTGGCCCCACACACGATGCCTAAGGAGTAGCACATACACAGCATGGTGGCAGTCCTGTGGCAGAAAGTCATGTATCTTGTTGGACCCTGGTGGCATGCACAGAAGGACGCACATCCCTTCTGTGCTAGATCTTTAGCCATGCACAGCACTGCATGAGTTTACACAGGGGAATGACCAGAGTATGGCTTTCCACCATGCACTGCCTAGTCTCACACAGTGGAGTGCCAGTAAAGAAGGCACAGACTATGCATGCAGGAGTCATCCATAGCAACTACAAGCCCTCTCCTACCAGTGGCAGTGGCCACAGCGGGCAAGTGTCTTCTGTTATCCCACTGCTCCCATCCCTCTGAGCACGTGAGAGCTGGGGCTATGTTGTTGTTTTCCATAGGGTAATGGTCCTCTAAGGTACTATAGGTTTCTAGTACTCACAATCCCCTACTCCACACAGAGCAGGGTATCCAGTGCACTAATGAGAAGGGCATCCAAATTGAAACCTGCCGTGTCTACTGCTCCAGCCTTGTCTGACCCCAGTCCCTCTGTGCTCCTACATGCATGTGGGAGGGGCCCCAGACAGGCAGATCAGAATAGTGAATGGTGCATGGCACATGCCTGTCTGGGGTGCAAGCTGACACGGCCCAGGTGCATGCCTTTAACATATACCTGAGCCGCCTTTGTGCATAAGCCCATAGAATGCAAAAGATACTGGCTAAGGTAAGGGTTTTATGCTGCTCTTGACAGAAACACTTTGATGTGTCATGATTTTCTATCTAATGCCAACCTAATGAGTGTTTACAACCTGCAGGTAAAAAGCAGCAAACCATTGAAGAACCACTACCTAACCTCTAATAAATATTTTGCTAGATGCTGGAATTTTCAGGTCTATATTTTGTCCTGACAAGTGGCTGCCATTGTTTGTAAAGTCACTGAGCCATCTGTTGTCACATAAAGCCCTTCAGGTAAAACAAAATGCAACCCATTCCACCCACTGACTTATTGGAAAAATATTATCCAAGACAGATGATGACTTTCCGATTAGATTATTAGGTCCCAGAGTCCAAAGTCTCTTCCTCAGGTCATTCTAGCTCTTTTAGGTTTTAAAAAATGTTGAGCCTGTGAAAGGGAGGGATTGATGTACTGAGATCTAAACACCCTATTTCTCTGGGGGCTAGGCACTGTTGAGTATTGCCAGTGGTGTAGACTGTTAAAGAGCAAAGACTGGGAGGGTGAAGTTCTCCATTCCCTCCCCAGGTCTGAGAGGTTTTGGTTCACACCGTGTTGTTCAATCAGCAATCAGCGTGTTCTAGTGACTAGGGTGGTGACTTGGAATCTAGGGGACTGAGATTCAAAGCTCACCACAGTCACATACAATGGGACCCTGAGTATGTGTCTTCAATCAATAAAGCTTCACAAATGGGTAAAAGCAGGACTCACTGAAAATTACATATTGTTTTCCAGGTACATAAATGGTAGAAGTTGTAATATCTCCTCTTTCTTACATTTATTTTGTTCAACTTTTAGTCTATGCAAATAGGAGTGGAAGTGACTGACAGTACACTGTCTCACCTGTCGACCGAATGCTCGTGTCATTCTGCCTGTCAATATAAACCTTACTTCCAGAACTGACAGAGTACTTTTGATGAAGTAAGGAACAACAGTTTATTAAAAATTGTAATACAGTGGAGGGTTAGGAGAGTGCACCACTGTGAAGGCAAATTGCATTCAGTTATTTAGAGTTCACATACAGTATGCTGGTGACCTTTAGCCAACTAGCTGGTTATATAAGTCCATGTTGGTATTTTGTATTTTTCAACTGAAAGGGTGTTTAAAGAGCCTTTGACGTCACAAGGAAACTTCAAAACATAATATTCGACAGTTCTAGGTGAAATAAGCTAAAGCAAAAATCGCATGTGAAGAATAGCGAAAACAAAACAACGACAAAAAATAGCTCATTGAAATAAGAGCTAAAAGTACCATACAGCGACAACATGGCAGCTCCACACAAAATGACACATGCAGAACAAAACACACAGCACATCAAGTGTTGCAGTTCTGAACATGGAACACAGGCATGTATTATGTACTGTTGGCATGTGTCAATTTCGTCTGAGCTGCCCGCATGTTGTCACGCTATATGGTACTTTGCTCTTATTTCAACTAGCTCTTTTGCCACGCTGTTTTGTTTGCTACTAGTCTTGCTCACACTAGTTTGCTTTCGCTATTTCACCTAGAACCTATTTCAACAGCATTCAACATATAGAACTAGGTTCTGCATTTACCTTAGCTGTATTCTTTATTATCATAACCTAGATGTCATAACAGGGTTACCAGGATCCTTTATGTGTAAAATAATGACATGTTGCATTTAGGCTCTGACACATGACCTGTGAATTAACTAAAATCTAGTGCTTGTGTGTTCATTGCACTTACAGGGTTAAGACTAGCCCCGATTGTCAAGTTTCTGAATGTGATGATGTAAATCCTGTTTTGCAATGAGTGTCCTGTTCAGCCTGTCATTAGAAATAGGGGTGGTACCGAGGGACTGGAGGAGGGAAGAAGTGGTCACCTCTATAAAAGTGGTAATAGGGTGGAGGCAGGAAACTACAGGCCAGTCAGCTTGACATCAGTGGTGGGTGAAGTAATAGAATCACTGTTAAAGGAAAGGATTGGTGAACACGTTATAGTCAATGGTCTGCAAGATCCAAGGCAACATGGTTTCATGGGGGTCATGCCAAACCAACCTGGTCGAATTCTTTGACTGGGTAACCAGGGAAGTGGATCAGGGTGGGGTGGTGGATGTGGTCTATCTGGATTTCAGCAAGACCTTTGACACCGCTCCACACAGAAGACTGATAAACAAGCTGGGGAGGCTAGGAGTGGGTACCAAGGTTATAAAATGGGTAGAGTGTTGGCTGAGCAGCAGGACTCAAAGGGTGGTGGTGAATGGAACCCACTGTGGAGTAGGAAAAGTGACCAGTGGGTGCTACAGGGATTAGTACTGGGCCGGTCCTCTTCAATGTCTTTATCAGTGACACTGATGAAGGACTGGAGAGAATGGTATGCCTATTTGTGGATGACATAAAACTCTGTAACAGAGTGAACACACCAGGAAGAGTTGATAGAATGAGGGGCGATCTACAAAATCTGGATGAATGGTCTAGGAATTGGTAGCTGAGATTCAACACTAAAAATGCAAAATAATTCATATGGAGCACAGAAACCCAAGGGCAATGTATAAATGGGGAGGGGGGCACCGCAGTCATGGAGCAGCAAAGGGACCTAGGGGTGATTATTGCAGATGATCTAAAGGTTACAAAATAGTGTGACAAGGCAGTGGGGAAGGCTAGCAGGATGCTAGGATGCATGAACAGGGGCATCACCAGTAGAAGGTGGGAGGGTGATAATACCTCTGTATAGATCACTGGTGAGACCACACCCTCAAATATTGTGTCCTGTTCTGGAAGCCCTATCTTCAAAAGGACAAAGTTAGGATGGAGGTGGTGCAGAGGAGGGCAACCAAGATGGTGCAGGCATGCATCAGAAAACCTATAGGGGAAAGGCTCAAGGAATTGAACATGTACTCCCTGGAGGATGGAGGGGAGGGAAATGATTGAAACATACAAATACATCACAGGGAAGAACAAGGTACAGCAAGGTATCATTTTCCAAAGTAAAAGATGCTCAAGAACGAGGGGTTACACTATGAAATTAGAAGGGGGAGGTTCAGAGGAAGTGTGAGGAAACACTTCTTCATTGAAAGAGTGTTGGACAAGTGGAACAGCCTTCTGGTGGAGGTGGTGGGGACAGAAGGAATTATGGGATTCACGAATGCATAGGATAGACACAGAGGGTTCCTATATGTAAGGGGGAGTCCGTGACAGAATAGGTCACACCAATAGAGTAGATAGTAGATAGGAGTAGATAGGGTAAACAGGGCATACCAGTCGGCCAAGAGGCCTTTATCTGCTGACACCTTCTATGTTTCTGTTCCTGTTTTGTGACAGTAAATCTAGGTGCTAGCTCTGCATCTGTGATTACCCATTTGTTTGTAGGATCCCATGCAATGTTTCCTACGCTTGCAAGTACAGTAACTAGTAATACTTTAACAAAAGAAGTTCAGTTCTAAGTCTAGTTACTGAATGTGCATTCAAGTCTGGGATGCCATGGTGCAACTTTTCCAGTTTTAGTTCCTACAAGTGCACACCTCAAGCTGAGACTGACGGGGAGGGACTGCAGGCCTAGGAATGGGTGGCAGGGTTCCTGGAATTGGGTGACACTGGTTCCCTCCAGTGCAGGTCTCAGGAGACTTTATTCTGGCCAGGTCTGAGATTGGGACAGGAGGGGCCTGTTGGGACTCACCTCAATGAGAGTCTCCTGATGGTTTCCATACAAATTGTTCAGTGTTCCTGTAATTGGTGAAGAGGTAACAGATGTAAACCTGAGCTGGCTGGAGACTGTGGCCTACGAAGGGCCTGTGTGTGTGTGTGTGTGTGTGTGTGTGTGTGTGTAGCGAAGACTGGGAAATTTGGTGCCGAGAATTTGAAACGCAGGGAAGGGACAGATCCAGTAGCTTGATAAGTCACTACTGCTGTGACCATGCCAGTAGTAGGAAATACCTTTATTTTTATACAGGATATAACTATTAGGGCTAGAAGCCATGGTTACAAAGTTGTCCTGTTACAGTGGCATTGTTCCATAAATTTTATAAGAGGTACAGGTTAGAATTTATGTGAATCTAAGCATGATAGGCCGCCCGCTGGTGCTGAGGGTTGAGCGCTGGACACCACACCTTGCACCATGCCAGCAACCTGGGTTCAGGAACGTGCCCAGGCTGTTGGGGGTTGGCAGGAGAGAGGGATTGAGCGTCCAGAGGACAGCTCTCCTCTCCCAGGAGGGGAATTCACGCCGGTGCTTGACTGGCCTCTGGCGGAAGCCGAGACACAGCAAGCACAGATGCACACAGAGAAGGTTGGGGGTGGTGGTGATGTTAGTGGTGATGTTGGTGGTGACACCGTGACATCAGGGTGTGTGCCACCCTCTAAAAGAACAGGAAAATATGCCAGAGCACCAAGAGGAAGGAGCGCCAAGCATAGACCCTAATGGCTCCTGCATGCCTGATCACCAGGGACCCGACAAAATTTGAATTCTTGGGGTGTACAGGCCCCACCTCATACCCGCCTGCAGGGTACAGCTATGGCTCCATGGGAGTCCACCAGGATTCCAGGTAAGGCAGCGAGCAGGGCTGATACATGTGCATCTCCCGATGGAGAGGGGCTCCAGCGTGGGGGGAGCAAATAAAAGAAATTAAAAAAAAATCTAAGCACGATACGGACAGTTCATTAAGGTAGAACCATACATTGGGTAGCACACATTTATTTGTGAGAACACAATTACTGTACATGTTTATTGGAAAATGTAAAAGTAGTCACATGTTTCAGACAGTTTCTTGTTTACTGCAGTTCTGAAAGCACCCAGTTTTGGGAATTTCCTAGTGTCTGAGAGGAGTTAGATCCACAGCTTAATGAGGCAATATTTTGAGGTCATCTTTCCATAGATATTCTGAATTTTTGGGACATTAAGACCTCTGTTTTGATTTTTCTCAAATTGTATCTGTGGGTCACCATTTTGGGGTCCTGGTCCATTAGGCATTGGGTTGTTTTGTTTTTTGAAAGATTTGAAAGCCATAGTCGCTGATTGTTTTTGTCTCCATATATTTAGCTTAATCCCTACTTAGATTTCTGAGCCTCATGCAGTGGTTGGTGTAATAAGAGCATAGTTAGACAAAGCCGGCAAGCTTATTGTAGGCCACGCCTAGCTTGTCCAGCATGAGATTGTTTGTATGTTGGGAGATGGAACTCCCATATTCCAGTACAAGGAGAAACAATTGTGTTATTTTTGCTCAGGCACCCTTTGGGATAAAAAAGACTCTACGTCTCAATGTTCCTGTTCTGGAGTTCACTTTTTAAACTATGCTGTGTATGTGCATATTGACTCTTTACTACCTGGAGCACCTGAGCTTTCCATTGGTTAACCTGATATAAAATGCCTGCCAAAGGCAAACTTGAGTTAAACTGAAGACAATTGTCAACCACCACCCCTAGATATTTGCACTTTAGTGTTTGCCAGTTTAGAACCATCTAAGAGTTTAATGTCCAATAACTTGTTTTCACCTTTCTCACTCTATTTCTGAAACATATTACTTCAGTCTTTCTTTGAGCTGAGCACCATGTTGGACTGTTTGAACCATTTCTGCAGTGAACTGAAATTCTTTTGGAGTTTTGATTCCATTTCTGTATGGTTTTTGCTCTGCACATTAGTACAATGTTGCTTGCATAACGTTTTATGCCTGAGTAAGCAATGTGATTGGGAAGGTGTTTTGTATATTAGGAATAACATAAGGCCTAGAAATCATGTTATCTCAGATTACTGAATGTTTGGCTTATTATCAGGTTCTTTTTAATTTTCAGTCAGGTTTCAGGCCCGTATTTGCTGTGTAAACAGCACTGATTGACTTTCATGACTCTGTCTCTAGGGCTCTGGATAAAGGGTGCTTTTGGGTTCTGTGTTCACTGATCTGCTGAAGGCTTTCAACGTGAATCACTCTTTGCTTCTAACTCGCCTATCTTCTTATGGCTTTTCTTCAAATGTCACCAACTGTTTTTCATCTTATTTACATGGGAGAACTCGGTCTGTTTCCTGGAATGGCTGTCTTTCCTCTCCTCTTCCTATTCTCACTGGAGTTCCACAGGGTCTATACTTGGTCCTGTTTTATTCAATCTCTTTGTAGATCCACTGCCTTCTGTTGTGGATCATTGCTCAGTCAGACTTTGTGCTGACAACACAGTGCTTTTCTATGCTCATAGATCTCCCTCTGCCCTTGTGTTGACTCTCCAGTGTGACTTTGAGAAAGCTGTGAAATGGTTCTCTGATAATTTATTACTTCTAAATAGTAAGAAGACTCAAGCAGTTATGTCTGGGTCCCAGGATTCTGTCTTTGGCAAATTCTTGCTTTTCATTTTGCTAAATAACCATCCACTTGAGCCTATGAATTAATTAAATTACAAACATACTAACATACAAAATTGCTAGCAGACACAGGCCATTCGGTCTATCTAGTCTGCTCAATGTGCAGCACTTCAGTCCATTAGACTGTAGCTGCCCCCTCCCTCATATGCCTCCCCATCTCCCACCCCTCCCGAATTGTACCCTCCCCTGAATCTGTCCCACCCCTCTGAAGTCACCAAACTCTGCAGCAACATAACTTCCTCTGCAGAGCTGCCCACCCTGCCACCACCCTTCTGTGAAATAGCGCCTCTTAGTTCCCTCTTGAACCTGCCCCTTCCAACCTCATACAGTGTCCCCTAGTTTCCTTCTGTCCTTCAGATTGAACAGACACCTGGTGTTCTCTTTGTTCAAACCTTCAGGTACTTGAAGGTCTCAATCATATTCCCTCTCCCTTCTTTCCTCCAGGTTATACATATTGAGATCTCTCAGTCTCTCCTCATATGGTCGGTCCCCAACCCCAGGATCATTTTGTTACCTTGCTCTGTACCGCCTCCAGTAGTTTGATGTTCTTTTCAAGTAGGGTGCCAGAATTGCACGCAGTACTCTAGGTGCAATCTCACCAGGGGCCTGTACAGGGCAAGATGATCTCCCACTCCTAGAAGTAATCCCCCTTGTTTTGCACTCAAGCATCCTGTTTGCCTTCATTGCTGTCTTCCTGCACTGAGCAAAGTGGTTCATCTCCCCAGTTAACAGCACTCCCAGATCCTTCCCTCCTTGGATTTTGTTAATGGGACATCCTCCATCCAGTAATTATGTCCTGGGTTCTTGCCTCCTAAATGCATCACTTTGCACTTCTTGGCATTGAAAACAAGCTGCCAAGTGTGAGACCATTCCTCCAGTTTTGCCAAATACTCCTGAAGTACTTTTGCTCCCTCTCCCTATCTACCTCAGCACAAATCTTTGTGTCATCTGTGAAGAGACTGATCTTGTTCTTAATCCCTACTGCAATGTCGGCTATGAAATAAGTTAAACAAAACTGATCCCAGCACACAGTCCTGTGGTACACCACTTGTTACTGCCCTGGGTTCAGATGCTCCCTCCCCACTACTACCTTCTGCTGTCTACCCTGCAGCCAGTTCTCAACCCATCTGACCAGTTTCCACCCTGCTCCCAGACTCTTCAACTTGCAGGTCAGTCTACTGTGTGGCACTGAGTCAAAGGCTTTACTGAAATCCAGGTAGAGGACATCCACCGATGTTTCCTGTCCAGTGCCCTCGCAACCCAGTTGTAAAATCAACCAAGTTCGTATAGCAGGATCTGCCGAGACAAACCCATGCTGCCTGCTGTCCTGAGATTGTTGTCCTCAAGAAATTGTACCAGTCTTTCCTTGAGGACTGTCTCCATCAGTTTTCCCACAATTGCAGTAAGGCTCACGGTCTGTAATTCCCAGTTTGTCCTTGGGCCCACTGTTATGGAGAGGTAACAAATGTGCTTCCTCCAGTTCCTGGGCACACACTCTGAGTTCAGAGAGGAATTGAACAGGTCCACCAATGGCCTTGCTAGGGACCTCTGCCAACTCTTTCAGCACCCTGGGGTGCATTCCATCTGGGCCAGGTGCCTTGTCCTCCTTCAGGGACTTAAGGCACTTCCTCACCCTTTCACTGTGATTTCCCCATCTGTGGTTGCTTCTCCCCCACCCTCTCCCACCTCACCCTTCTTCTCAGGTATGGGCCCATCCCACTCCTTGGTGAAGACTGAACAGAAGTATGCATTAAGTACTTCTGCCTGCTCAACCCCTTTTCTACCCACCTGCTTCCCCTCCTGATCCTAACAATTTGATCCTTGCTCATCCTCTTCTCTCTGACATATCTAAAGAAATCCTTTTCTACTTCTTTGATCCCTGCACTAACCTTCATTCCTTAGCTGCCTTTGTCTCTCTTACCCTCTGCTCACTTCTCTGGATTTCTTCACATATTCTTCTCTGTCTTCTGTCCTGTTGGATCTCTTGCAGATCCAAATGCATTCCTCTTTTCCCTCACCTTCTCCACAACCTCTCTACTCATCCAACTTGGTTTCTTGGTCCTGGTTTTCTTGCTCTGGCTCTTGACACAAGTTTTAGTGGCTTCAGCCAGTCCTGCCTTGATGACTGCCCTTTTTTGTTCCGTGTCCATTTCTGGGTGGATGCTTGCCATATGACTTTCAGTATGTGTCCCATCCTGCCAAAGTTCATCCTTTTGAAGTCCGTGACCTTAGTTTTTGTAATGGCTGCTTCCCTACCCATATTGATTGAGAACCACACTGTGCAGTGGTCACTGCTGCTAGGGGTTCCTCCACCCTTACATCCCTGACCTGTTCACCATCTTCCAGTACTGGGTCTAGTATATCTACCCCTCATTGGCTCCATTACCCTCTGGATAAGGAAGCCATCCTAGAATGCTTCCAGGAGGATCTGCTCTTGGCGCAAGTGGCTGCTGGGATGCTCCAATCCACCCTCGTAGATTAAAATCCCACCGCCACCACTATGCTCTGTTTGCCACTGTGCCTCCTTAGCTGTTCCCCAGTTCCCTGTCAATGTCCTCCTTCTGGGCTGGAGGTCTATAAACAACCCTCAGTCTTATTTTTGATTCTTCTTTGACCTTTAAAACACACATTGACAAAACTGTTTCAAAAGTCTGTCAATGTGTGGGGCACTTAAAATGTGTCAGGCATTGTTTGTCATGCTTGAATTGCAAACACATTATTGGGAAAGCCATTCTCCCACTTTAGATTATGGTGACATTATTTATCGTCAAGCCTCTGACTCACACCTTCTTTACTACCAGTTATTCTGTTTTATGTTAAAATAAAATGGGATGAACATCATTGCAGTTTATTGCATCAATTAAATAGGTTATTACCTTCCTCCAGGCACACTTTTCACTGGCTGTCCCTTATTTATAAAATGGCAATAACTAGACCCCACCTGCTTATCTGGTTAACAGTTCCTGTTTACAAATACAGTCTCACAGATGTGCCTCAGCATGGCTTTTCCTTTCCAAAGTTTTACACCCCTGTGGCAAAGAATGTTTTCCATATGGGCCTCTTTTCTCTTGAAATAACCTCCCTCAGATCAGAAATTCACCCACTCTCAGTATTTTTAAACATGGTTTGAAAAAATTGCTGATTGTATTTCAAACGGGGAATGGGGCTGTGGGGGGTTTTTCTTCTGATCGGGATGGGAGAGTACCACTACACTATAGAAAATGGGAATCAAGCGGGCATTGTCTTTCAATCAGGGTTTGGGGATGGGGTGGGATCCTCTTTGAACAGGGATCGAGGCCAGGTGGGGCGCACTGCCTATGGAAAGGGGGTTGTATTATTCCAAATGAGTCCAAATGAGGATGAAACACGTGTAGTGTCTGCTGTTCTTAGACTTTGCTGATTGCACTGTGAGGCCTTCGACACTATGCAATTCTGCTTAAAGTTGAGCTGGTCTAAATTCTCTCATGGGGATATGCATATATTTACCATGATGCTTTGCATTACTGAGGTCTGTGCAATTGTGTTTTCTTTAAAATTTGGCTGTACGGCCAATATCCTCTGGGAGAACCCATGCCTCAGGGCATTTGCTCTGGGGTTCTTTTGTAATTGTATTATTCTGTGCATTGGAGGTCAGGTTTGGGAGGGAGAACCTACACTTTAGTAGAAGAATGGGGGACTGTTTAACTCCGAATGGGGATAGGGGTTGGGAGGCTGGGTACCACTAGATTGCCAGGGCAGGCAGGCTGCTATGCATCTGGCTGCACTTCACAGCCTGCCTGTGGGTGGCCAACTGATTTAGGTCAGCTTTTTTGGCCAGTCTTTGCTGACGCAGTTCTATCCCTTGTGGGGCTCATTCCCTGCGAATCATGCCCATGCCGCACATTCATGAACACCCCACTACATGTGCCGAATGCATTCTTTGTGGGCCATGGCCCATTCTCCTTTAGGTGGCAGCACACCCCTTTGAATATCGTGCTTCAGCTCATTGTCTGGGATCTGTGACTCATCTCCATTTTCTGTCGAGATGAGCCGAGCATTTCTTTGAAAATGGGACCCAAGGCTCTTGATTAGATTCTAGTACAATAAAGGGTCTGTTGTGACATTTATTTTATCCTTGTAGATTCCAGTAAGATAAGGGCCTGTTACGACATGTATTTTATCCTTGTAGTAGTGTTTTTTATTTGACTTTTACAATTATTCCTTAATTTCTTAAATAGCTCACAGTCCTTATATTTTAGTGTTTTGCTTGCTTTCTGTCAGAGTCTGTCTTTGACTCTGATTAGTTTCTGTATTTGGTCTGACACCTGTAGCAGGAGAAGTTTTTAACTATTTTTGATTTAGAAGCAGCATGTCGACTGCAAATAGAAAATAATCTGTAAAGCCAACAACAGCTGTGTTCATGTCAGGGATCAGGTCCATCTGTCCCATATTTCTTTCTGAATAATATTGTTAAAGTTGGCAGAATTGAAACTTTAAAACACCTGCTCACGTGAAACTCTTTGTTAGCTATTGTTTTCATGTTCCAGGTGATAGCGCATTCAAAGGATTGTGGTCTCCTAAATTTGGGTACAGCTCCTGGTGATTGGCTGCAATAATTTTGATGACAAAATAGTAGGTACAGGACATTGCCAGTACTCTGATATAATCCTTTCCTCATTGGTATGGTCCTGACTTTGATCCCAAGGAGGCACAGGGATTGGGGCAGGCTGACTGGAGTGGCTTATATCTCATTGTGCTAAGTAATATGTGCTTGTGTGGAAGGGCACACTATTCATTTGCTCTATGCCAGCAGTACTATTTCTGTGTCTTGCATGGCTGGGTACAATCTGATCCCCTAATCCAAGTCCTCACTGAAGGGGGATGAAGGAAACCACAAAATATATCTGATGTTATCTTTAAGTAAATGGGCAAATATGTAACTGCAGAAAATGTAAAGTAATGGGCTGGAGTGAGAGTTGTGCTTAAACAGCAAATATGCTAAAAGTAATCCTACTGCTAATCAGAATCAAACCCTTGTCCATCTGGTCTAGGGACAGTATACAATGTAATGTGATTATACTGAATTATGACTGTGAATACTGTTGATTTGAAACTAGTCCCAAACCAGGAGCTGCGGCTGCAGACTGCCCACTGCCTCATACTGAGTCACGCACCAGCTTGTACATAAAATGTTTGGGTTACAGCAACCTCTGACTAAGTGTTATGCCCTGTGTCTGAATAATTTCCTAAAGGGTATAGTGCTTAACTGCAGTTGCAACTGCTAATGTAATTGAATACAGTTATGGGTTACAGTTAAATCAACTGGCGCCTACCACAAGTTGCCATGTGAGTAATGGGATAGTAAAATGAAAGGGAAATCTGTTTTTGACCAACAAAGGTGACTTCATTAATCTCTGGAGCCAAGGAGATGGTGAAGAGTATGATGAAGAACAGAACGATCCTGATGACAAAGATGTGCAAGGAAATGGAGATTGAAGATCAGGAACCTTCCAAACATGCAGCATGGAGGCTGCATGGAGGAATGTAGTGGTCTCCCTGAAAGGGCACAATTAGTGTGGCTGAGGTAGGGTCTAGGAGTGGGAAAGGACATTTATAGACATCATCAGGCCAGCACGCCTCAAGGGGTGTGGAGAAAATGCAAGCTTGAGTCTGGACGATACACAGAGGGTGGATCCTGGCAAGACTGTACCATACATTACCACTAGATACAGGAGTCGCCCTGAGGTTATTACCTACCCCCTTTCACCAAGAGACAGAGGTATGGGTGACCAGAAGTGGGTGTGTCTTACATTATTAGGGACATTTATGGAAACCAGGGATTTTATACATTGTTTACTCCTGGAAATGGTATACATCTTGATGCATACAAATTTTAAGTTTATTGTTTATTCTCCTGTGCTCAAGCCCACCACACAGCCCACTGTAAACTTCTAGTGCTGTAACTCCAGCCTAAAATGAAGAGCTTTGCCCTGTGACTTACCCTTGCCATAGGGTTCTTGGGGTCCCTCAAACTCTGTGAAAGTCCAGATCTGGTGCTCTTTGTGTGAGTGGCAGGTGGTTCAGTGTCTGATAGTACTGCTTGAATCATCCAGAGTCCAGATGTCTTTTCACTTGTTCTTCCATGCCCCAAGATGCGGTGACTGGGGTTCCAGGGCACATGCACATGATGCATGGTACCCCATGAAGCAGCCAATATCCTTTCTCTGAGCTGCTCCTGCCTGCACTACCACCTGTGATCACTCAGGATGCAGTGCTGCGGTGGAGTTGGTCACCAGCTGTCCCTGAGGAAGAGCACTTGCTTGTCCTCCTTCTTCTCTCCTTGCTGACCCTCTGACAATTCAAAATCATGCTTGAACCCAGGTTGCCAAGCGCCACTAGCAGCAGGACTGCCACTGTTTTAGGAAAGTTCCCTCCATCACCAGATAATCTATCTGGTGTGGGAGTGATAGAGAAGGTGCAGATACAAGAATGGACCAGGCCATCTTACAACTGAATTCTGCTACTTGGGTGTAAATTTTGATAAAAACCTAACCTGGAATTCACATTTAAAAACACAAAAGCTACCATAAATAAAACTGGCTTGGGTATAATGAGCTTTGCCAAGAAATTTGTGGACAACTTTTAAAGGCTTTAAAGAAGGCCGATGAAGCCAAAGTAATAAATCAGCTGATGTATGGATGCAAATATGGGGATCTATAGGCATCCATGAGACCTGGAGGTAATACAAAATTCCTTCATTAGGTACTCTCTTGGACTCCCCAAAAGATACGCCATCTGCATTCCTAATATTGGAAGCAAATTTATTTCCTTTGAATTCAACATTACTAATAGAGCTTCTAGGTTGCAAAAAGAATTCGGTTTATGGAATAATCCAGATTGCTCAAATGTGTTGGAGAAATTCCTACTCAAAAATCTTCAACAATTGATTTGTCATTCTAAACAAAATACTAGCACATTACTGACTCTATAACATTTGGCTCTTTCAGAGAGATACTTGGATGAAAATTACTTAAAAAGTCTCACCTTGGCACGCTGGTGACCTGGGTTTGTGTCCCAGCCTGGGTGTCAGGAGGAAGACTGGCAGAGAGGGCATTCAGAGTATCCATTGGATGTTTCTCTGGGGTGGGTGGACAGGGCCTTGACACCTGGAGTGGATTGGGTGATGTGCAAGGAGCGTGAAGCCTCAACCGCCCCGCACACATTTCCCGCCTCAGGTTGCTGTCCTCACGTAGGCCCAATCAGAGTGGAGTGGAGGGCCAGAAATGGAAAGTGCTTCCTGATTGACTGGATGATAGTCGCTGGTTTCCATTGCCAGAAAGCCCCGGATCACCCAGACCAACCCCCGCAGCACCTTCTCCCTCAGAATGGGGGGACCCATCTGATGAAGGGATACATTGGGTTTCGGGGAGTTGCAAATATGGGGATGGTGGATGGCGGAGGGGTGGCGTGGTGGCAGGGTGCACATAGGAGACCCAAAGGAGTGGCTGGTCGGTGGTGCTCGGAAGGAGCAAAAAAAAAAAAGTCTCACAAAGAGTCAGTGATGTGCTGACACAAAACGATAGGGAAAGGATTCACAGCATTTTTTTTGTTTTTTATTTGCTCTGTACGCCTCCTTCTCTGCTGAACTCCCATTCTTCAGGAGTCTCCATTGGCCTTGTTCATCTCCGCTCCTACTAACGGCAACCAGTGCAGTCCATCCCCCACGGAGCCTTGGTTATACTCCAGGTGGAGTGGGTGGGGCCCTCACACCTGACGTGTCTGTATTTCGTCAGGGGATGCTGGTACTGGTGCCGGTAGGGGCATTGGGGATTGTGGCCAGGAGCTCCATCTACTGGGAGCCCTGTGGGGCATTTCCTGGTTTTCTAGTGCCCTCCCCGAGGATGTAGACACACAAGGAGAGCCAATGGGTGAGGCACGTAGTGATGTGCAATCTCCTCCTGCTCCCGGTCTAAGTCCTCCTCCCACTGGCTGTCCCAGCTGCACTGCCACCCATGGTCACCCAGCTGGCAGTAGAGTAGCGGGACAGGCAATCTCCCTCCCGGAGAAGGAGAGTGGCGATGGGCACTCTATCCTTCTTCCCGGTCGACCCTCCAGTTACCGGGTCCATTCCCAAACCCAGGTCGCTGGTGCCACGAGCGTAAACCACCTGTGCAACTGGGCCGGGTTTGGATTCACAACATTGATAGTTTAGAAAGGAATATTATCTAGCATTTTGGACAATGGAGAGTCAAGTAACTACCGTATTATTGCAGAAAAAAAGAACACAAAAGGATCCTGGCTAATTTTAGATATGATTCGCTTCTGGGTTAGCTTCCCAATATAAAAACAAATTATGGTCTGTACTATGTAAACAGATGTTTATGTAGTGAGTCTCAGTTTATCTCCATGAAACATATTTGCTTGGATTGCCCTACATTTACTCATGAATGAGAAAAATGGCTAATGCCCATGTTAAATACTGAGAACAAAGGTCAAGTTACTAATGCAAAGAAACTGAAAATCTTATTAACTCTACACAGACACAGTTCAATTTACACTTTTGCACAATTCAGGTATAGTGTAAGGCACAAATTGTTACAACGATAGCAAACACTGATGCTTTTGGCAGTGTTTTAACAGTTGAAAGCTATTTATAATTTTGAACATATATATGTAAGGTGGTGATTAGCAGACAAACGATATTTCTTTTATTTGTAACTTATTGCATTTTCAATTTTGTTGTACATATTGGAAACTTTGTGTTTGATGTATGTTGTGGCAAATGTATCACCTGCCTTCCTTCCCCATCTAGGGGCATACTTAAAAACATCGCAGGTGGCCGGAAGGAAGAAAGGAGCACTCCAAAACTCTAACATCGAGACATTACAATACTGGACCATGGTAAACTGATGGTCCTTACCTGCTGATGTCTTCAAGGTTTCTAGATTACCATCTCACTCTCAGAAAATGGATTCACTCCCAAGCTGACCAAATGGATATCTGGACCTCCCTCTTCCCTTTGAGGATCCTATGGAGCCCCTGCAGCTCCGGGTTGGATTCTTTCCCTGGAATACAACTCGTGACAAATTAATCAGACTGCAAAATATGAGGGAGACGAGTATTTTATTTCATTAAAACTCCCCACTCACAGTCAAATAAGGCACAAACCACTGTTTGTCCCTAACTGGCTTTTATTTTTACCTGCATGGCAAATGATTCCAGCAATACAGGGGTCACCATTCCTTTATAAAACAAGCATGTGTCAATGCCAAATGTTTGCTTGCTGGTATTGGCATTGGTAGTGCAGGAGTTAGAAAGATGCATAAAAGGAATGGCGTATGAAGTATTGAAGTAACATCAACTCCCACCCCCACCCTACAGAGACTGACAGGCATTGGAGGTGTGCGCTTGGGTTGTCAGCCATGACACTGATGGCATTCCACCTCACCCCACCCTGCAGGCACCAACAGGTGTCACAGTGTGCCTTGAGGTTTTCAGCTCTTACACTCACCCCATTTCAAAAGGAAATAAGCTGAGATGGGTGCAGTATAACAGAATGGGGTGAATGTTGGGGCCAAGACCCTAAGGTACACCTCGATGCCTGTCAGTGGCTGCAGGGTGGGGTGGGGGTGAAACGAGTTGAGCATTATGGCTAATGACCCCAAGTCACCCCTCCAATGCCTGTCAGTCTGTACAGGGTGGCTGCTACAGCTGGAAACCCTAACACCCCAGGCATTTGTTGGTATTTTGCTCCAAATTTTCAACATGGGCTTTTTAGAGCCCACCTCATGAACAGTGGCAGTACCATTTCATTACTGAATGCCAAAAGGTGATTTCACACAGCAAGTATGCCATTTGGTGCCACAGGTGCGAAAACACATTTCGGCAGGATATGAAAATGACAGGTGCACTGTTGATGAGGAGGTGTGAAGAAATGGCAATGTTGAAAATCTGGAGGAAATTATGAAAAGTGGTGAAGTTATGAGTGTGATAGAAACTGTGCAATGCACACTCATAACACAGTCATTTTATGAAATGTTTTCACCTAATCACACACCACTAGACATGCCACCATAATAGTAGCCACACCATCACAAACAGTTGTCAGACTAACAGACTGGTGTTTGGTTACGATATTGATTTGTGACAAGCCTGTGTACCACATCAAGGTAGTCAGTCCCACAGAGGTCCATTCACACACCACTAGCCATGCCACCACACCACTAGCCACACCAACAGTTGTCAGACTAACGTACTAGATTTTAGTTACACTATTATATTGTGACAAGCCTCTGTACCACATCAAGGTAGCCAGTCCCACAAAGGTCCAGTCACACACCACTAGCCATGCCACCATACCACTAGCCACACCAAGAGTTGTCAGAGTAACACACTGCCTTTTAGTTACAATATTGCTTTGTGACAAGCCTCTGTACCACATCAAGGTAGCCAGTCCCACAGAGGTCCATCCACAGACCACTAGCCATGCCACCAGACCACTAGCCACACCAACAGTTGTCACACTGACACACTTGTTTTAGTTACAATATTGCATTGTGACAAGCCTCTGTACCACATCAAGGTAGCCAGTCCCACAGAGGTCCATTCACACACCACTAGTCATGCCACCACACCACTAGCCATACCACCAGCAGTTGTCAGACTAAAAGGACTATTTTGGACTCTAAATACCTTCAAATAACAAACTTAGATGTCTGTGGCAGGCTGGCAGCATGAGCAGAACATGGCTTTGTGAACCCACATACACTTAAAATAAATCTAATTCTGGTTTCATATTAAAAAATAATTAATCTGAGAGCCATAGGTTTGAGCACTGAATTCAAGACTTGGCAACAATGAGGAGATCAGACTATTCTGAGGTTCAGACCCTCAGTTCAGACCTTGAACTGAAGGGTCTAACTGTGCGATCTCCTCATTGTTGCCACATCTCAAATTCAGTGCTCAGACTTGTAATAATATGTTATATTCAGATCTGCAAGAAATACACACTCGGATCCTAGAATTTTAACTTGCTCTTTAAGTGTTTGCCCAAGGTAAGGTCACATTCACAATCTGATTTACAGTAGGAATATGTAGTCACTCTCTGAACTTCAGAGAGAGCTAGTGCATATTCTTACCATATGGCAAATTGTGAATGTGACCTTAGCTTGGCAAAACACTTAAAGATCAAGTTAAAATCTTTAAGTATTCGAGTGTGTATTTCCTGCATATCTGAATATAACATATACACACACTGTAAACTTCTATCAGAATCATGATTCTAAAAATGGAGAAACCCAAAAACCAAAACAGTACACATTTTCACATACCTGGCTGAGTAACCAGTAAGCCTTCCCTCTGCTGCTAGGATGCACTTGTTGCTCCTTGTCACAGTCACAGTCTTTAATAGTCCAAAATCACTCCGTCCACTCCCGACTAGATTCAGATTAAAGCCCGATTCAAGACAGGGCAGGCACTATGACGATCGAGAGACAGTCCAGGACTCCAGACCAATGACTAGAGTAGACCCCAGCCTGTTGCCACTAAGAACTGCCATGTCAAGAAAACTGCGAAAGCAAAACAAAATGCAAACAAGCCTCCAGAGACTGTGGGTCAAAGAAGTTCTTGTCCTCCACAGGGTGTAGGAAGGGTTATGCTCTCTTCTACTGGGCTGGCTACAGTATGCTTGGACCTTGCAGTGAGTCGGCTCAGTTCAGGCTCGCCCAAGTTCACTACCAAGGCTCTTGCTGATTGATATTTATAACAATGCTCCTCTGACTGTTGTGGAACTTGTGGTGTACTCCTGGGACTGGGGGAGTCAGGTCAGGTTCTCCTCTTGGACTTGTTCTTCTATACAGTTCTTCAGGTGCTGGTGACAGTGAGAGGCTCGAGAGTTAAATCAGGCAGAAAACAGCAACAGGCAGCAACGTAGAGTGAGCAGCACGCTGCAGCAGGAGCAGCAGATGTGGTCAAGGCTCACAGTGATGAAGACTCTGATTCCTTGGCTTTCACGGACCACGGCACACAGCACGCACAGGGGGCAGCAAGCAGTCAGATGAGCAAGCCACACAGAAATCTTTCTTTCTCAGTCTTTACTCCATCCATTCCTTCCGTTGTCCTCTCAAGTTCTCCAAGCTCCTGTTTTCGCTACCAGCAAACTAAAATAAATATATTGCACAGTACTGGGCCATTTAAACACGGCACCCCATACTAGCCACACCTCCTACCTGACACCATAGCCAATCGCTAAACTGCGGCACTGTGGCAGACCCGATTGAGACATTCAGGTAATTTGCATATCTGAATTTCTCAATCACATCCTGGCTGCCCTACCACTCCCCTCCCGGCTGCAAAGGAACAAAGTTATGTCATGAGTGGAAAGCCTCACGGGAAAAAACGAAACAAAGGAGGACAGGCGTGCATACCTGCTAGCTGTTTTGCTACTCCTGTTGTTTCGCACGCACGCCATGGCATGCTTGGCATATCAGTGCCTATGCCCTTAGACTGTTGTGCAGGCAGCAAGGTGCTGGCATGTTGGCGCAAAGCTCTTAGGTGACCAGCACTCTGCTCAAGTCTCCCTTGGCCCTTGTTAGATAGTGGCACCAGAGTGCAGCAAAGCACTATAGTCTCTCTCCATCCCGACTGACTCGACTCCAATTATCTATCCTCGGCTGGTCTTGAGCTGAGAGCCTGGTGGCAAAGCTACCCATCTGTCGGCCCCTTGACTTGCTCCACCAGGTAGTCTGTAACTGGCAGTGACTGGTGCTGTAGTCTATGCTGTGCCGCACGTAGCCAGGAATTTTAAATATGTACTCAAACTAATGGCTGTTGCTACCCCAGGGCACTGTGCCCTCCCCATTACACCCACTGACATCCCTGCATCTTAGGCATTTACTCTGGGATTTATGTTTTATCAATGTCTGGCATTTTCTGTATAGGAGGGACAGGAAATATGCATTTTATTCTCATTCCCAACATAGTTATGTTCATCTTGATTTTTTTTATTACTGTGCAAGACCTTGATTGGGTTGTAGATGCAAAAATATACTCTATTTGTCTTTCAGATCATGCACCCCTCATGTTAACTTATTGACCCACACAGGACAGAGAACCACTGATGGGTGTTTTAACCCTTCTCTCATGCAAAGCCAGAATTTCTCCAAATGATAAAAACTCAAATCCCATAGATACTGTCGGACAATAGTGAAGGCACTATTTTTTTTAACTTTTATTTATAAATATTATGACACTACAATGCAATGCATAGACAATTCTTGAGTCATGCCATACAACATACATATATATACAGTTGATATGTGGAGAGAAAGACAGGACCACTGTTGGTACAAGATTAGGAGAAAACAGATATTATACAATATGAGTAACACTCTGACCAATGCTGTCAATGCCCAAATGATAATAATCAGAAGCATTAATTACCCCAAATTGTTAAACTGGTGAACACGCTTTTGTTGAGTAACTCATTTGATAAAAATAAAGCTTGGGCTCTCCTTTCAGTAAACTCCCATTACACACCGAATACCGCTTCAATTAAACTAAGGGTCCATAACCAGTCCAACTTGAAAATAAATCAGAAAATAGTCCGTAAAATGAAGCTTGCACTCTGGTAAAGATAGTCCCTCCTTAAGAAGCCAAAATACCTTCAAATTATTATTTATATAACCCACTTACATATGGTGCAAATGTTCAAATTTATAGCAACAGAAAATGGCTCCATAGAGCGGCAGACTACAAGAAAAGGAGCAAATAAAACTCACAGTCCCAGCTCAAGTATCTTCATCCTCCAATTCATTAGAGGAATCCCATCTCTTGCCGCCCGCTCAGCCTCCAACTTCTTCACCAGCTTTTGAGCGTCCTTGGGATCAGTGTACACATATACTCGCTGACCCACCACTACTTGTACATGGGCCGCATAAGCATGCTGATGGGGATTCCTAAGTCCCTCAATCTGTGGTGAATTGGGTCGAAAGTTTTCGCTTCATGCGGTAGTATACGATAATCAGGAAAAATCAAAACTCTGGTGCCTTCAACTTTGATTCCTTTCCTGTTGCAAGACATCTGAAGTATTCTGTCCCGAACTGTCGATGAAGCAGTTTGCAGCATGACTGTTCTGGTCCGCCAGTCGGGCTAATGGCTCTCGATGGTTAAAACGGTGGGCTCTTACACAAGAATCCCAGGCTTAAGTCAAATGTTTTCTCCAGCCAAGATATTCAGTAAGCCAGGAGGTCATCCCTTCTATCCCTCCGAGAGACCCAATATACACACATTCGCAGCCCTTGACTGATTCTCTAAATGCTCTCAGGCGCGATCTTAACAGCGCTTGCTCTTTTTACACATGTAGCTGCGTGGCCTGGGCCAGTTCGGAGGTTTTCTCAGCCGACTGTGCTGTCTCGACCTGCCCGTTCATCTTCTGTTTGACTTGCAGCATCCTCTCATGATAAGAATCCATTTTCTTGTTCAACTGTTGGACCGTCTTAGTTAAGTTCAAGATGGCTGATTGTAAAAGATTCTAGAGTGGCTGGTCGGGAATCATCCTATTCGACCTCCTCCCGCGTTGGCCTGCAGAGCAGATGGCGCCTAGACGTCGCTACTGCTGGCAAAGAAATTGGCTTGTTGGCCACTGTTTTCTTCTCCATTTCTAATAAAAGGCAGAAAATAGGTATAAGCTGTTGTTGGATGCAAAGTATAGTGGAATAAATTCTATAAAATCGCTGTTTTTTCAATTTTTAGGGTGTTTTCTGAGAGCTCACCAAAAGTGCATCCTCAATGACCGACTACAACTATACCCCCCCAAGGCACTATTTTAAAGACTTTTCTCTGGGATATCTTAAAAATGGTCCTCTGGGGAACATTATTGTGTTTGCCTCACAGCAACCCCCAAAATAAAAAACAACTAAGATAGTACGGCTGTCTGAACTCCAAAAGAAATAAAATTACTTCATTTAGCACACATGAGGGTGATGCTACCTTGGGAGACCAGATTAAGGTGACTCAGCATACAATACAGGAACCCTTAAATTATAAGGCAGAACAGGTACTCCTACAGCTATGCCAGTCTTTTTATGAGGGTGGTGCCAGAGCAGAGAAACTTTAGCACATTGACTACGACTTAAAAGTGCACCATCACCAAATTGACTGACATTCACAGGTCTCTCTTCCACTAGACATAAGGATATCTTGCAAAGCCTTGTCAACTTTTATATCAAAGTATATATGGCAGACACCTCTCCTTCTGAGCAGCTCACTGACTCCTTTGATAAGATCCTCTCCTGCATCTCACATAAGATCACAAGGCTGCCCTCGTCTCCCTATTTATTTGTACTCTACATCGAATCCATTGGCACAGTACCTCTGTCAAGCCACTGCTGTCCAGGGTATTGCTATTGGTGGTCATCTACATAAAGTAGCATGTTATGCAGATGGCTTCATTTTATACCTTACAGCCCCAGACCACTCTCTACCAACCCTGACAATCTCCCTTTGGAAATGGAATGGCAAGCTGACTATACAATTAACAAAGCTCAAACTGAAGTGCTACAGCTACATTACTCCTCCATCCCTAAGAACACAATAGCCATGTAAATGAGGTAGATCATGTATTGTTAGCGGTCTACATTGGAACCTGGATCACCACTCTCTCTGACCTTAATTATCTACCCCTGCAACAGTAAATGGAGGGATTTACAAAGATGGATCCCTCCCTCTCACCCGATTTCAAAGGGTTGATTCCATTCGTATGAGCATCCTCCCATGATTTCTGCATTTATTACAGACATCGCCTCTTCTTCTTCATCAAAATACTTCTACAAAAACAGAAAAATGACTATCCCATTTTGTTTCTAAAGGAGGAAGGCCAGGTGTAGCATTTGACAAACTACAATTAATTTTATTTATTTATTTATTTCATATTTGTGTCTTTGGTGACCTGGTAGGCACTGATCCAGAGGACCGTTTTCAGTCATGACCAGGGCCACAAGGTGGCAAAAATAGGTACAGGTACAAACAGTCAGTTACAAGATACAATACATGCACACCCAACAGCTGGTAGCGAGGGTGGAGAGAGATAACAGTGGTAATACAATGACACTGTGCAGACGGGTAGACAGGTACTTACTATAGCAGTATGTACATAAGCATAGCCAAAATACAGACGGGGCAAGACACAAGCAGTAATGGTATACAGGTACATGGCTCAATTCAAGTGCAAGTGAGGAAAAACTGCTGCTGCGATAAAAATTCAAATACAGAAACAATCACAGTTCATAACATCAAAGGGCAAGACAGGAGAAGGGGGCAGGGGTAGGCTTAGGGGTGGGGCAAGAAGGAGAGAGGTGGGAAAAGGGGCAGGCTAGTGGGGGCAGGGGGTAATTGTCAAAAGACAAATGGGCTAGCTCTTAAGTTTTCCTAACCCAATTCTATATGCCCAAACAGATCTTTATTTATTTATTTATTTATTTATTGACATATCGGAATTATAAACCTTTGAGTCAGAGACTCATTTACAAAGGCTCCACATCAGAAAACAAGTTACACAACAGAGGAGGAATGACAAGCTAACTATACAGTACAATTGCAGATACAGGCAATAGAAGGTAGTAATAAAAGGGTTACATAACAAGTATATACAGTATAATAGTAAATACAAATTAGTTGAAGTATGCAGTATAATAGCAAGTACAAACAACTGAAGGAAGTAATAAAAGGTTACACAAGAAGTTCAGGGACTCAAGAGTCAGGCTGGGGACAGATAGAGGATGCACGAGGCGTAACAAAGCTTAATGCACTAGAGCGACAACGGATGTGGAGAGAGAGAAGGTGCAGCAGAATATCCTTTGTTGAGGGAGGAGCGGGACAAGAAGCGTACTAGCAGTTGCAGACTTTGGTGGTCTGAAGATGGCTCTTAAGGAGGGTTTTAAGACATATCCTGCATTGAAGGCATCTTCTCCTGGCCCTTGGTAGATCTAGAGTCACAGGGGCTAGACCTGTCACCAGATATTTCATTATTTGGGACTCCAGCCACTCCCTCAAGCCAGGAGACCTTGCTGGCTACCACCAGGACCTTAATATGATTTTGGCACATTTTGTCTGGCAACAGGCCTATGCCTTAGGCTATCATTGGTTCAGTTTCCACATGCTATACCCTTCTCCGCAACCTTGGACCATAAAGTTAGGCAATGGACAAATGCTGGCTTGGCACACTCTTTCCAGTTTTATGAGGGAGCCAAATGCGACCTTTGAAACACTGAACAAAATAAACCAACAAGATAATAGGACCATTTTCAGTATCTTCATGTGAGACATTACCTTTTTACTACTATAGATTATTTTACTACTGGGCTTACTGTTCCGTCACCAAAACACCTAACCTCTGAAGCATTGTCTATTGCCATTCAAAGCTCCATTGTGAGTGTTATTGACTATGGACTCGTGGTTGTAAGCTCTGCTGCCTCCACACTCAATGAATTACCACCTCCTAAATAAAGCATGTCGTCTCTCATCACGGAGCTCACCGTCTCACCCATACCAGTGACCTCTACTCTCAAACTGGGTGGCTTCAATTAAACAACTGACTTCAGTATCAAACCTACATCACAGCCAAGAAAATAATTTCATAAGTTAATTCAAGCAGTGAGACTTATGTCCATAATGCTTGCCGCTTGCACTAAAATTTAGTAGTTTTGTAAAAGAGATGTTTGTCTAAGCTTGTTTTAAATATATCAATGCTCGAGAGCTACTCACAATACTTTCAGGTAAGTTATTCCATGCTGGCACCCTCTTACAGTAAACCAGTTCTTCCTTTTATTTGTGTTCCACTTAGGAAATACAAATTGCAATTTGTGTTTTCTGGTGCTACAGCGTCCTGTGTTATAGGTCATTTTAAGTCTGCTCTTAATGTATCGTCATGCGATATCTTGTACATCATGCAGAGGTCACCCCTTAGTCTTCTGTAGTGCAGTGAGTATAATTTACTTAGCTTAATTTCTCCTCGCACGGTAAGTTTTTTAGTCCGAATACTGATCTAGTCACTTTACACTGCACTCTCTCCACTCTCTCAATGTCCTTCTATGCTGTGGGGACCACAGCTGCACACAATATTCAAGTGAGATCTCACCAGGGCCTGGTATAAGGGCATGATAACATTATGGTGTCTACTAGAAATGTGCCTCAAAATGCAATTCAGAATTTGATTAGCTTTTAACTTGTTGATTACAGTGTGAAATGAACTTTAAATCTGACGTAATTTTAATGCCAAGTCCCGCTTCTTCAGATGTTGTTAATAAGGTGTTGTTCCTATATTGCATGAATGATTGTTGTTTGTTCTACCTAAGTGCATAATTTTACATTTGAGATGTTAAGTTCCAATTTGCTAGTTTTTGTCCACTCATAAACTTCATTTATAGCTTGTTGTAAGGAAAATGAATCAACCATAGTAGACACTGTGACACCTAGTCTGCAATCGTCTGCAAATTTTGAAATCCATATAGAAGGATTGCTAAGGTGTGAGGATGAAATATATATATTAAAAAAGACAGGGCCCAGCACGAGCCTTGTGGCACCCCACTAGTCACGCAGACCACTCGGACATCACTTCCTTACCACCACCCTCTGCCTCCTGTTGGTCAGCTAATTAGCTATTCATTTCACAATGTTGTGGTGAATGCCTATTTTAGCCAGATTTTGTATTAGTTCTGTATGTGGTAACTTATCAAAAGCTTTATAAAATCCATAAAACCACATCCACTGGTCTACCCTGGTCCAATTCTGAGTTAACTTTTTCATAAAAGGATAGCAAATTTGTTTGGCATGATCTAGATTTAATAAATCCATGCTGCACAGGATCAGATAGATTGTTTGATGAGATATAATCAGTCACAATTTCCTTTAAAATGCCCTCCATGATTTTGCCCAATAATGATGTTAAGCTAATGGGTCTAAAATTAGCTGGATCAGATCTAGATCCCTTTGTGAAGGGTACAACCAAAGCATTCTTCCAGGCTTGAGGAACCTCAGCTCTATCTAAAGATGATTGATATAAAAAGCTCAAAGGCTCAGCTAGTTGATCTGCAAGTTCCCGAGAATTCTAGGGCGAATGTTGTCCGGCCTGGAGATTTATTTATGTCTAATTTAGTCAGTCTGCATTTTACCTCAGCATGTGTTATTTTAATAGCCCCAGGTGAGAGTGTATACTTGTTAGCAATCACAGATGTATTACCAGGATTAAAAACTGAACAAAATAGTTATTTTGTGTATTTACTAGCTCCTGTTCATTTAGCATAACCCCATTGTTGTCATTAAAGGGTCCTATTATTGATTGTTGATTTTTCGCTATTTATGTATGAAAAAAAGATTTTTATTGTCTTTAATCCTGTTGGCTAGAGTGAACTCGATTTGTGCTTTTGCTTTTTAATTGTTAATTTAACCAATTTGGCACATTCCTTATACCTATGTAATTTTTATGGATTTTTCTTTCATATATTTTTAAATAGTTTATCCTTGCAGTTAATTATGCATTTTATTTGCCTGTTTAACCAAATTGGACTAGCTTTTGCTCCTCTTGTTTTAGGTTTATTAATTGGAATATATTGGGCTATTAATTCATTAAGCTTGTTTAGGATTGTATTCCACATATCATCTGTATTCTTCCCTACCAGAGCTTTATACCAATCCCAAGCTGCCACTTCCTGTCTAATATGAGAAAATTGGCTTTGGCCAAGTTTAATTTAATAAGCTTCTTCATATTTATAGTTTTTGTTTTGTCTAATGTCCCAACTAAGCAATAGACTTTTGAGTGACCACTGTTGCCCAGAGGGGGAAGAATCTGCACATTACTTAATGATTCACTTGTGTTTGTTAATATGAGGTCTAATATTTTGTCACCTCAAGTGTTTTCATGAACTAATTGCACCAGTCCTAGCTGGTCGAATGCATCTAGGTACAGTTGTTCGATTTTGTTACCTGCTTTAGTTAGCTGCCAGTCTATATTAGGAAGATTGAAGTCTCCAAACAAAATTAAGTTATCATCTAGGTTCAATTTGTTAAGTAAATCCCAAAAATAACATCATTATTGTATGACTTGGATGGAGGTCTATAAAGTAAGCCAATTATAATTTTAGGGCCGATAGAGGGAATTAACTTAAGCCATATGGTTTCTGCTTCACCGCTTTCATAGGGCAGTTGTATACTATTTATGCTGTCTGTACGTAAATTGCAACACCCCACCCTTCCTGTATGATCTAGATTTTTGATATAAATTGTATCCTGGTATTGTTTTCTCCCAGGTGTCATTGATATCCCACCAGGTTTCTGTAATACAAGCTATTTGTATGTCATTAGTTAAGATAAAGTCTTTAAATTCATCATATTTATTAACAAGGCTTCTAGAATTTATAAGTGTTGTTTTCCAACCTTTATATTTATTTGAGCTTAATGTTGTTTTTAAGTCGGGATAGCTAGCTAGAATGGGCTGCCCCTTGCTCCAGTTTAAATGAAATTCAATCACCTTGCTCAATTTTCTTCCGAAAACTCTTGACCCCGCTTAAACTAAGGTGCAATCCGTCTGATTTAAATAAAATTTTATTTCTAAATGTTATAGAATTGTCCATGTATCCTACATTTTCCCTGATGCAGAAAGTCCTTAACCAATCATTTAATGTTTTGATTGCTATATTTTTGTAGTTTATTTTATTTAGTTTTTGTTTACTGGGTAGGTGCGCTAGCCAAACAGGTGACTATTTTCAGGTACGACTCGGGAGGTACAGTAACAATACAGAGTTCATTTACATAATACAGGAAGCAGTAACACTACAGAGAACAGTTTTCAGTAAAAGGCAATAAAGGAGTACAGCTTCAGAGACAATCAACAGGTCAAGAGAAAAACAGCAGACTTACAGTGTACAGGTAGCATTTAGTGAGCGGTAAAGGTATACAGGGCAGATCCAAAGGACAGGTGGGTCAGGGGAGGGGGAGACAATGGGGAAGGGAACTGGGTGAGCAGGTAAAGGGGGACGGGAAGGCAACTCATGCTAAGTGGTTAAGGTGGTAGGCATGGATGAAGGAGACAGGACAGAGGGGTCTGGGTGTGGGGCAGTGAATGGATGGTGGTGGTACATGGTCGAGGTGGGGGAGAGAGTAGGTCAGGCAGAGCTGGAGGCAGGGAGACACCACCTGCAGTGGGGCTATAGAGGGGTAAAAGGCGGCGTGAAACAGGGCAGGAAAGGACATGATAGGCATTGGCGGCCAGAGGAGGAGTGAAGCGGGGAACATTTGGATGGGGCAGGGGCTTATGGTATATGTCTGGGTGAGGGGATATGGTGGCATAAGCGGTAGAAGGCTACAGGAAGAGACCGAGTCCATGGAACTCAGCGGGCGTAGAGAGAGCTGAAGGGAGGGGATCGGAGGTGAAGACGGCCAGGGCGGCTCTAGCAGCAGAACCACTCAAGAGGAGCCTGGGTTCATGGAACTGAAGTCAGCAGGGAGAGTTAGGGATGGCGGGGTGAGGTACTGCGGGGAGCGGCATCAGCGGCTGGAAGGTGGTGGCACCTCGGGTTGTGGTACTGTTCCGGGCAGGGAGTCGGTGCCAGTCGGGGTAGTCAGGGGGCCATGGAGGTTAAGAGCAAATGAGTCTAACTGGGGGGTGTAGAAGCAAAAGTCAGTGTTAGGGGATATGGCGGGAATGGCAGCAGGGGCTGAGGGATGAGACTGTGTCCATGGAAACCGTACGCAGGCTGGACAGATCGAGGAGTGTGAGAATACGGGGTGAAAGCGGTGGGTGAGCGGTTTTAGTGGCAGGAGCCTACTAGAGGAGCCCAGGATCGTGGAGCCGGAGGTCATGGGGAGGCTAAAGATAGCGGGGTTCGGGGTAAGGTACTGCGGGTGAGCAGTTTCAGTGGCTGATGGTGCAGCTAATGTCCGGGGTTGTGGAACTGTATCCAGGCAGGGAAATGGTGTTCAGGCGGGGTGGGGGCTGTGGAGGTCCAGGGCAATAGGAGTAGAAGAACGGGTCCGCTTGGGGCGCTTAGGCATTGGCTGTGCCAGTACCTGGTACCCTAGATCATCATTACAAACATTCCAGTAAGTAGCAGTAACACGTAGAGCAGTACAGACAGCAATAACAGGTTAACAATGCAGTAGTCAAGGCGCGTAACTTACAACAAAATTACACACTCTAGACAAGTGCAAGTAAAAGAAGTACCTTGAAACGGGTCCGTTAGGGGCGCTTAGGCATTGGCTACGCCAGTACCTGGTACCCATAGATCATCAGTACAAACATTTCAGTAAGCAGCAGTAACAGGTACAACAGTGCAAACAGCAGTAACAGATAAACAATGCAGTAGTCAAGGTGCAGTAACTACAACAGAATTACATACTTTAGACAAGTGCAAGTAGCTTAGGTCGGAGTTTTGAACTCAAATGAAGTGCATATGGGCAGAGACATATATCACAGTGTTAATGTTGTAAGTAAAGAGATAAGGAGTAGGGAAGGAGGGGAGGTGGGGCAAGAGAGAGGTTGGCAGGACAATCTGAAGTAGGGTCATAACAGGCACACTGGTCCGTGGAAAGCAGGTGTTCACGTAGCTTGCGCTAAAGAGATCGTGGGAAGATGTCAGTCTGAGGTCGAGTGGCAGGAGGTTCCACACTTGAGGGCTGTGTACCAACACTCTAGACCCTTTGGAGGTGCGACAGCGGGGATTTTTAGTAGGGATTTGTCCGAGGATCTCAGCTCACATGGAGGGAGGGCAGGCTGAAGCAGTTCAGTTAGGGATGCTGGTCTGTTGAGTCTAATGATGGAGTCCAAAGGCAGCCCAGGTAGTATAGTCTGGTGGCAGAAGGGAGAGCCAGCTGAGGTCTTTATACAGTTGGCAGTGATGTTTAAGTCTGGGGGCTTTTGAGGCATACCTGCATATATTGTTGTAAGTGACATCCCATTTTTGTAGTGTGGATTTATGCGCCATAGGTAGGATGGGAGCACAGTAGGTCGGAGTGGGTAGGAGGAGACCCTGACGATGGCTAGTTTGGCTGCAGGTGTGAGCATGTAGCTGGATCTGTAGGCAGCACCCAGTTTGCAGTTCAAGATTTACATGTTTGTTGGATGTGCAGATTTAGGTCCAGAGATTGGTCTAGCAGGATGCCCAGATAACGGAAGGAGGTAACCACCTCAAGGGGGGTCCCATCCAGGTCAAGGACTTTTAAGGAGAGTGGCAGGACCTTATCTTGTGGGCAGTGCCAGAAGCATCAGTTTGGTTTTGCTGGAGTTCAGTATAAGGCGGTGGGTGTTTAGCCAGAGTTGGACAGCGTGGAAAGCAGAAGTCAGTGCCACGTTAAGTTGGTCTACATTATTAGAGCTAGCATAGATAACCAGGTCATCTGCATAGAGTAGAGAGTCACAGGACTAATGCTGTATGGCAGGTTATTTATGAATAATGAAAATAGGAGGGACCCAGTATTGATCCTTGTGGCACTCCAATGTTGATGGTAGTACAGTCGGAGATTGATGAGTTAAGTTTGACTGCTTGGGTCCTGTTGGTTAAGTAACTCCTGAATCAGCTTATGACAGGGGGTGAAAAGCCAAATTTATGAAGGGTGGATAGGAGTAGGGGTGGTCCATGAGGTCGAAAGCCTTGGTGAGGTCAATAAAGATAGCACCAGTAAGCTGACTTTTGTCCATGCTTGTGAGAGTATCAGTGGTGAATTTGGCTAGCGCTTGTGGTGCTGTGGTTTTCTGGAAACCATGTTGTGCTGCACATAGCAGATCTGATGTTTCAAGGAAATCAATGGTCTGAGTGGCTACTAGTTTTCAAGTATTTTGCTGAGGACTGACAGAATGGCTATAGGTCTGCAGTTTGAGATCTCACTTTTGTTGCCCTTTTGAAGATGGGGTGATTCTTGTGGATTTCAGATGTCAGGGAAGGTACTGTTGGAGAGGGAGAGGGTGAATACCTTGGCTAGAGGATAGGAGATGAGATGGGCGGCCACCTTTAGTAGGCGAGGTTCCAGTGAGTTGGACCTGGGGCTGGTGGTGTCTGATATTGAGATTAACAGTTTGAAGTCTTATGATGCAGACACACTTTGAAATAGAAGGGCTTGTAAATATCCAGCACATGTTTCTTGGAGAGAGGTATCTGCTGGTGCACCGATTAAATACCCATGTGTTGGTAATATGCTTGAGAATATTAATTCTGCTCCTTTTTGCTTAATAAATGTTGTTATATCAGTTATTTTAGATTGAAATGCATTTAAACTAGTTTTGTATACATCATTTGTTCCAATGTGTATTATAACTAATGGGCTTACAGTGTTCTCCATGAGTCCTTCTGGCAAATCTAACCATCGCTTGCTTTGGCACCTGGAAGGGTGCTAACAGTGGTGTTAAATTTCCTGCCTTCACAAACCACTGTGTCCACTCCCCTAATTAAGGAGTCGCCATAACCAATATGTCTTTGGTCGTAGTTTTATCAGATGATGTAGTCTGAGGAGCAGTTTGCTGTTGATTGCACTGGTGATTTTGTTTATATGCAGCTGCAATATTTTGCAAGCGTAACATATCATGGTTTGGCAAGCCAGATTTTTTCAAACTAGTGCTACGCTGATTTAGTAATTTTGTAGGTTTATGTCTTGCATAATTAGGCCCAAGTTCTGCAGGCATCTCATTCCACTCCCAGTTTGCCTTGCATAATATGACCCAAGAACTGTAGGCACCTCCTAAGGGCAATGCCTCCCCAGGAGTCTGCTCCCTCTTAAGACAAGAGTAAACAACTGCAACACCAGGAGCTCAAAACCACAACTACTGCAAATCCCTCATTGTCGTACTACCCAAGGATAAAGGTCTTTTTCTATAGGGCCCCAGCTGGCTCAATAATCTTGGCAGTGACATCAATGCCTCACCAACTCTGGCGCCTTCAAAAGAAGCTCCATAAATCCCTTGTATGCCTAGTACCTGTGATTGCCTTAGCTGAGCACCCATCATTTCTGTAGCTCCCTTGCCCTCCGCTGCCCATGCTGACCCTGCTCCTAGCGCTTCTTTATTGCCTATTTTTTCCCCTTGCTCAACTTTTACACTCGAACTCTGTCCTATAAAGCCCTCTAGGTATCTATACTCTGTACCACCCCATTCTCTCTCTTCCCCACTTATGTTTTAATACACCTCCTATTGTTATTGTAATATGTCATGTAATTTGTACTTGAAACCAAGTTGTAATAACCACTTCATGTCACGACTGTCTTACTCTGTATTCATAAACTGTATTGTCTGTTCTTGTGATGTGGAACCTTTGTAAAAGAGCCTCGGCTCAAAGGTATTATGTAATCCTAGATTTAAATAAATAGATTTAAACACAGATGGGTCAAAACTGCCCCTTTACTGCCGTTTATCCATATGCTTGGATGCATCTGAGTCATTCCACTACACTGTATTTCACAAACTATGAACCAAACCTTGTGGGGCCAATAAAGAATGCTGAAGGCAGTTAATTTTGCCATGAGAATGAGTGGTGGAAGAGTGACATCTCTCAGTTTGGCTGGTCCAGTCAAACTGAGATGTCACATCCTTTCCACCACTCATTCTCATGGCAAATTTTAAACTGCCTACAGCATTCTTATTGGACCCACAAGGTTTGGTTCTATTTTGTAAAATACAATGTACCATAAGACTCCAGTAACCTGCATATCTGATTTTTTTATATGCAGTGGCAGGGCAAGGGCAACAATACTCACCACCACCACCCACCCTTGAAGAGGCTTGCTTGCTTGCTTACTTCCTTTTCAGGCAGCTCACACAGCAGCTTCTAGGGGTTGCAACTTGGTCTGCCTACAGTACAGTACTGGGCCAAGTGGTTAGCTAGTATGTCTGTGACTAGACTAGAATCTCTGTGGCCATGTTTTGTTACACTGGTCAGCCTCTGCTGCTCTGCTGGGACAGAAGAACTCTCAGGGCCAGCTGACTGCCCCATCCAGATTTTTTCCCTCTCATCAGTGTGGTTTTACAGGTACTAAGTGTAGCCCTCCTTAGATAATAAGAATCTCGAAACTAAACCAGGCAGGCAGAGACAGGGAGATCAAATTCTATCCTGGGAACCTATCGATTTCTGTTAGGTCGACAGTTGACTAAGTTACTCCCTGCAACCCTCCCCAACTGCCCTACTTCTATGTATTCAAATTTTCAGTGAGTTTATTATAAAACTTAGATGATCTCAGTGAGACTGGAGTGCAGTCAGTGACTCTGCACTCAGTTCAAGCACCCCAGTACCTCCTGGATGGTAAATGAAGCAGGCAGGCTTCGGCTCGATGAATTGATGATCTCGGTGACCAGATTATCCACTTGGTTATGGATCTGGATGGATCAGGAATGGGTCTGTGATTGTCAGGATAGGAGATGAGATTGAAGTGAGAAGGAGATTAAGAAGATTTGTCCTAGGAGGAGGACTCCTTGCGACTTTGTTTCGCCTCGGCTGTTCTGTGCTCGTGTGTCTGACTGACTCCTCAGCTGGCCTGGCTGGCTCTCTCTTTGAAAATGATGCCATGACAGTGCTGCACCATGCTTTCTGTCACCACCCACCTCTCCAATCCTCCTCTAAAATCATGATTCACCACTGGCGCCAAAGGATTAGAAGTCTGGTCATTGAAAAACAGCTTAAGGACGGGCTGATGGAGCTAATATGGTGCATGCCTGCCAGACCGCCACCATAGACAATGCCACAATCCAAGAGGGAGTATTTTGAAAACCCGTGGATCCAATTCCACACCTCCACAACCCTCAACTAATCAAAACAGTGGGGTTGGGCTACTGGAGCATGCGAGCATCACAGCCAATGCTATGGGTCGGGTGGGTTTGAATAAATTATTTAAATTACAGCGTGACGGTGGCATGGTGGGCCAGTCAGTCTCCTCTCCACTTGAGTCCAGTAGTCCTCAGGCTCTCAAGCCCTCCCTGTGGGCCTCCACGCCGTGTTACACTTTACTTACACACCCCATCACCCATCCACTTTCAGCCTAGAAAACGACATTATGTTACGCCTCAGAGAGGGAAAACACAAACTAAAGTAGCTTGGGGCAGGGTAAATAACAGAAATGCTGCCCACCCCGGAGAAATGTATGCACCTGAGTACAGTGTGTACACCTGCTGACGCCCCTGCATGATTCTGCCGGACCCTGTCATCCACAGTACTGATACCGCCAAGCCAATCTACTCCCTCCTAGGATACTACCAAACCCAATTCATCCACTGCCTGCTGAAAGTGAATCAGGAGCCTTCGCTGAGGGAAGAAAACATTATGCCACAAAATATCATTTGCTGCAACAATCAGAGACAGCCCCGCATCGCAGCATCAGCTTCTCATCTGCATGCAAACTATTCAGAATGGAGTGAGAGGCTGACGCTGCAAAAACGAGGCACTCCCTGATTGTGGCAGCTAAATCATTCAAGTTGGTGGCAGTCTTGCAAACTAGTGTCACCATCAGTGTGCACATGTATGGGTGACACATAGCAAGCTCACAAAAGCAGTGAGCATTGGCCAACAGTGGCACACCTCCACAACCCACTTCTCTCCTAAACTGCCACAACATGTTTTTGTGCATGCTTGCAAGTAAACATAAAAATAACTATTCAGCTCCATGGGTCTATGAACTCTTTACACTTTGCCTGGACCTACAGTAATAGACAGCAGGACAGGTATTCTACCCAAGAACCTGTATCCCTGCAATCTCCTGGCACATAAGGATCTAGTAAGCCAAACCTTCTCTTTACTTGTTTTACTATGGGTCCCTTTTCCTCTGTGGCACTGGTTGTCCCTCCTTTCTCTGGTGTAGGAAAGTGATCTGCCTCCCCACCAGAACCCCTGTCCAAATGAACTAACCCACAGGGCATCCAGGATTTTTCCTGATGACCCAGGCCCTGACCCTCCTTACAACGGCTGGCTCTGAACATACAGACTGAGGCCACTTCTCTGATCACTTGCCTCCTCCTCAGCTCTCCATGGCCCCCAGTTCTTTCCAGAGTTGTTCCGATGTCACCACCTCCTTCCCACGGGAATCTCTGCCAGGCCCACAACCCTACCAGTGGCTCCTGAGCTTGAGTAAGCCACCAGCACGGGATCACCCTCCAAGGCCTACCAATCCTTTGGGTCCACAGCCCACCTGGCCTTCATGGGCTGGCAACCCAGGACCTGTCACCCAAATGGGCCCCATACAGGTGAAAGGCTCCCTGGCTCCCTCAACCCCCCAGGCTGCCCTTCCACATCGGGGCAAGGGGAACTTTGTCACTGGCTTCCCTCCTGAGAGGGCCCTGCCACTGCCCTCCCAGCCCTGGTGACCTGGGTTCAAACACCTTTTGGGCTTCCTAAGGGCCCCTACATCTATCATCTGGGTTTGCTAAATCCTCCCTAATGCCCTAGCCCCCCAATGATGTAGGATCTGGCTACCTGTTTCCCAAACGGAGCTCCATACCTCCACTCCTTGTCAGCCACGAGGCATGAAACCATCTTAACTGCACTTTACTTTTGGGAGTTTCCCCACTGGCACTCTTGGACTGCCGAGCTCTTTCACTTGCCCACCTATTCTAGTCCTGGTTCTACTCTCCTGCCTCCCTCTCTAGCCCCAGGCCTAATGCCCAGGCTAGAAAGGCCATGATACTGCCTATCAGCTCCTTGTATACCCTATTTCTGCCCTCTGCTGTCACCTTGAGGCATCCAGAGCACTAACCACCAGAGTACTAAACCCATTTCCTAGCTTGGGGGTAGGAGGGGAGAAGGATGCTTAAAGTGGGAATATAAGCCCGATTTTGCAGGAGGCTTACACAAATACAATCTGAATCTGAATCTAGCAGCAGGACTGCCACTGTGACGACAGGCTGGCATTTATATGTGCAAGATTAATATTTCAGTTTACTAAACTGAGTTTACTACCAGCTGACTCAGGTAGGGGCCTGTCAGAGGAAATGGCACAACTTCTTGCCAAAATGGATCGCCAAGCACACAGACACATTGCATTTTTTTCAATATAGGTTTTAATTTCTCCCCACCGCAGGCCACCTCTCAACCTTCATAACTGTCCTCTCATCTGCTTTGGTCCACCACAGCATTCTGTTTGTGGTGAGTTTTTAGAAAGCTCCTCTCCATTGACCACACAATCTATCTGGTGGGAGTAGGAGAATGTATTTGGTCTAAGACTGCATCAGGACATCTTACAATGCCGATCATGGAATGTAAGTATATATCACTGAGATGCCAGCATTGACAACTGGATGGCAAAAGAGCTGCTGGTGCTTTTGAGCCTTTGCCAACCAGCAAGAGAGAATAGGCTGTTCTGACTACCGATTATGCCACCATGACTGGCGCTGTTGACAGCCATTTTTACTGGCTGTTCTCCTCAAGCCCCATTGTCCATCCAAGTAAGCATGAAGACTTGACAGGGTGGGGGTATTGGTGGATACTTGCACACCAAGGGCACAATGTGGCCTGACACCACAGGAGGAGGGCCTTACAGCCCCTAGAAGTGTGGGTATCCACCTATAACCCACACCTGAAGGGTCTTCTTGAGCTTAGAAATGGGTTGGGCAAATTAAAAAAATTTTTTCTAAAAGATAAAAAAAAACACAAAAAATGCAAAAAATATTGATTATAAAATGTAAATAGTCCTTCCACAGATGATTTCTATCTGTCAATCATTTGTCTTTCTACACGTGCAGTACAAGGTTTGTTTGTTTACCATCCAGAAGCATGGAATGTTAACATGGACTGCATGAATTCAAATTCTGCAGAATCCCACTGGACACGCTCATATAGACAAACACAGGCCTCAGATAAAGCCAGAGGCTCTATTTTATCTGTGGTTAGGTTAACAGCAGATGTTGCTGTCAAGTTGGTTAGGCTATGAAGGGATACTTCATGGTCATCAAAGAAACACAAGAAATAAAAATCCGAATAGAGCTTGATTTTACCAAAATTTGTTTATGTATATCAGAAAGGGATAATGAGTAGAAAGAACATTAAATATTTTTAATTTCAGGGCTTAAAGTTTTCTTTTGGGGCATAGTTGAAGACTTTGTGTCAGAGTAAAGGTGGCATTCTTGTTTGTGATGGAAATCAAGAATGAGTGAAGTGAGTTGGCCTACTGGTGCAGGCAGTAGTGTTACTGCTTGTGGCGTGATCGACTGGTTTGGGAACAAGCCCAGATCATGGGACAGTCAACTGGGGAGGAGAGTAAAGCATCTAATGAATAGCCTCTCCTCGGGAGGGCACACGGAGTCAGCAACATTCTGACCCCTGATGGTCACCACACCAAGTGTGAGTGTAGCTGAGGCTGGTGGTGCAGTGGGTGTTGCTACGCCAGAGCGGAGGTACCTGATTTAGCATTGATGTCATTGCATGACTACTCTGCCAAGGGGGAACTCTACAAGAAAACCCAGTGACAGTGAACTGTGATGCTGGATCTGCTGCCAGCACCATTCTGCTGCTGCCCCCAGCTGTCTGCCTTCTGGATTAGCATCTCGGTTCTCCCTCCCTACTGGAGCCATGGGAGCTCCACCGTGGGGTGCAAATCCAGTTTCCAAGAGGTCTGGGTAGTCTGACGGGTCAGGTAAAACTGAATGGGATCCAGCAAAGGGCTGATAGGGTATATCCCCACCTCCATGGAAGCATAAATAGAATTAATTAAAAATGATTAAAAAACGAGTGAAGTAGCTAATGAATTCTAAATGTGGTTTGTCCAAATTCCAGATCACACATTGGACCTTTTTCTTTAGGGGATATTGGCACATAAATATATGCCAATGGAATTGCAACAGCCAATCAGAACACAGTATTTAATGTGCCCATTTTCTTTTTTTACTTTTTCTCCACCTTTGTGGAGCTAGGAGGTGGCCCTGGCCTCTCTCAGAGGGACCAGTTCTCTAGCCCCGATTGCTCTGCACCCAGCCATGCCCTGGAGTTCCCCGTGGATTACCCGCCAAGGCAGGGCCAAGAAGAAGAGGAGTGCTGGCTTTAATCCCCACCCTGGTGCACAATCCAGAATTGGGGCTGGTGCAGCGGTGGTGCATCGGGTCATGAAGAAGCCTGCCAGCTCCCTGTATTTTCTGCTGCATTTTCTCCCAGGTCTCCATATGCGCAATGGGCACAGATAGCTGGACTCTGCCTCCATGGAGGCAGCCATACATGAGGCCCTTCTGACAGCGTGATGTATTGACACCCAGCCACTGCTGGGTGTCAGGGACAATCTGTCCATAATGTCCCTCCTCCCGAGGAAGGAGAGCTGTCCATGGATGCTCAATGCTGCCTCACCCTACCTTCCCCCTGAGTGACCTGAGTCCATTTCTGAACTGGGTCACCAGCGTGGCATGAGGTGTGGCATCCAGTGCTGCAAACCCCCAGTGCCACCGGGCCGCTAATGTGCCTATTTTCTAACCTCACTTGATACAGTGCCAGCTTAGCTCTCAGGTTCCTGTGCACACTGTGTGCTTCCAGTTGTTCAGCAACTCCACTGGGGTTACTATAGTAGTGGAATGTTGCATCCCTCCCTAACGGCTGGGATGCCGCTGTGGGCAACACTCCTCCAAGCCTGCCACCTGAACGCCAGGTTGCCAAGTCTGTTCCTGAACCCAGGTCCCTGCTATTGCATCCCAGTGCACTGTTATTGGGCCACTGGTGGCCTACACATGACTGCCTTTAATGCATTATTTGCATTTATTGCTCTTAAGCCCTTTGGCACAATACCTCCCTGTGCTTGAATAGCAACCAATGCCTTTAGAACAACTTTGAGAAACATAAAATATAGACAAAACATAACTTACAAAATATTTCGTATTATTCTTCCTTGTTGTTAAGTTTTAAGAATATTTGCATGAAACTGGGACCTTGCACCTCAGGGGTCATCTACCTTGCTTGCAGTCTGCATCTGAAGTCATCATTCTTTCTTTGTGACATCACAACTTGCTGCCAAGGAAGTGACTGTGATGTCGCAAGCAGAGGATTATCTTCTGGTGGGGAATAACAAGCCAAGACAGATAAAGCCTATGAGACAGAAAACTGTTTACATGCACTCGTCATTAGTAAAAGAATAATGGACAGAAACAGAAAAATATATGAACTATCAAGTGGGTTGTGTCTCAATATCATTATTTCTAAGGTATTCCAAGGATTTCAGCTGCTCTTTAATACACCTGAAGCTACAGGAAGCCGTCATTAGAAGCTGTGTTGTTTCCTGTGCCAGGTGGGCCCTCGTATTGGTGTGTGTGTCCACTGGTACTGGAAATGATCTGCTAACACAATGAAAGCAGAGCACGCTGAGCTGAGTTGGCACTTCAGTGCTGGGGACTGAGAACTTTGGTCAGAACTCGCGTAATATAATTTTTTGTTGTACTGTATATCAGTGCAGGCTGTTTCTCCTTCCAGGTCTAGTTGAGGCAGGCTTGTTTTGTAATCTAAGATTTCAGGTTAATTAACAGAACTGAAGGGTGTGGGGAGGGAGCCAGGATGAAAGTTTTAATTTACAATAATAGTCACATTTTCCTGAAAAATTATTCTGAGGGCTCACTTTGAAGTTTCTGCTCACAAACCATCTGCTGTGAGCTAGCTGTTCGTATTCATATCAAGGGCACTTAAAGTCACCAGTATACAGCCAGTGCAGCTGAGAAGTACCCTCCTGTTTTCAGTGGGAATCCTGCTTCCACCCATGGACCCTGGTGGTCTCCTAAATTGAAGTACAGTGGCATTTCCCCAGTATCACCAGGCAAGGTTTAAAGGGCCTTGGACACTACAGGGACTGCTTTGAAAAATATAAGTATACACACGTAATTTAACTTATATTTCAAATACTTTTCCTTCCTCTACTACCTTATTATTTATGAAATTTTCATGAAAATGAGATCTCGGTCACTTGGAGTCAATCTCTGAGCTGAACTCCTCACATCTGTGATGCAGATGGTCCCAGCCATCCACGGCATGGAACTCCATGGCTCCCAGTCAAACTCTAGTCTCAGTGTGCCTAGTCCCCAGCCATCCACAGCATGGGACTATGTGGCTCACAATCAAACCTTGCTCTGATGCCTAGTCCACGGCCACCCACAGCATGGGACCATGTGACTCACAGTTAAAATTGCTCTTGATGTGCCTGGTCCCCAGCCAGCCACAGCATGGGACTCTGGCTCACAGTCAAACGCTGGTCTTGATGTGCCTAGTTTCCAATCAGCCACAGTGTGGGACCTCTGTGGCTCACAATTGAAGCTTTCTGTCAATGTCCCCAGCCAGCCACAGCATGGAACTCTGTGGCTCACAACGGAACCCTGGTCTCAATGTGCCCAGTTCCCAGCCACCTACAACATGGACTCTGGGCCTCACAATTGAACCCTGGTCTCAATGTGCCTAGTCCCCAGACAGCCAGAGCATGGGACTCTATGGCTCTGAATCAAACTTGGACTCTGTGACTACAACTAAACCTTGATCTCGATATGCCCAGTCCACAGCCAGCCTCAGCATGGGACTCCATGACTCAGAATCAAACCCTTGTTTTGATGCGCCTAGTCACCAGCCAGCCTCAGCATGGACTCCGTGGCTTTACAGCTCAACCCTGGTCACAATGTACCCAGTCTGCAGCCAGCCAGAGCTGACCTATGGCTTATAATCAAACCCTGGCCTCAATGTGCCCAGTCCCCTGCCAGTCACAGTATGGGACTCCAGGGCTCAAAACTGAACCTTGATCTCGATGTTCACAGTCCTCAGCCAGCCTCAGCATGGGACTCTGGGGCTCACAATCAAACCCTGGTCTTGATGTGCCCAGTCCTAAGTCAGCCTGAACAGGGATTCTGTGTTTCACAAGTGAACCCTGATCTTTATGTAGTATATTTACCCAGTCCCTAGCCAGCCACAGCATGGGACTCTGTGGCTCACAGATTAACCCTGCCCTCTCAAGTGGCAGTGCATGTTAGTTAGGATTTCGCAAAATGGTCAGTTGGTATAGTATGCAACACCATGAAGGAGATGCAAACTGTTTAGTGGACCCCATATTTTAATTGGTCGTCCTTGCTCCAAGGTGAGACTGAAGGGGCAAGCATCCCAACCAAAACATGATTTCACAGAGAACTTCAAGTTTCATTTGAGGATCACAACAATGCAACTATAGGCTGTCCCCTGCAATGCCCTTTATTGCAGGGGTGTGAGTTACTGTGCAGATTTATAAATGGAAACATCAGAGTGTCCATTAGTGTGTTCCACTCATAATGAGTGGAGAAGATGGATGGGAATAGCCTCGGCAACCAAGTCAAGGCTTGAAGTTTTAAGTCCTGCATCCGTAGTCTCTCAAGTCCCTTAATCACATTCTCCAGTGTTCTCTCCTGTGCACTTGCTTTTCTGCAAAAGATTCTGCTGTGCCAGGAAAACTTTTTAAACTAAAATAGTAAGACACATTTCTGCCTATATTTCCTTAATATTCTGCACATATCCCCCTTGTTCATTATCAATATGGACATCTACATGAAGACAGGATCTTGTTCCTTCAGATTAAATCTGCTCCTCTGGCTTTCTCACTGGAGCCATCATTTTCTAGCAGTGGCACCACAGTCGATTGCTGTGGGAAATATTATGTGGTCATATAGGGAAAGGAAATTGTTTAACCAGGAAAGGCAAACTAAGACGAAGCTTGTTTCCAGGTGTGATATGTGTGCACAAGGCAGTTAAGTAACTTGCTCAGGGTCACACAGTCTGCAAGTGGGCAGTGGGATTCAAACCCAGGTATCCAGTTTGGCAGCTCAGTGCTCTAAACCACAGCACTATACTGCCTCCCTATATCAAGGCATATGGCTTTTCAGAGGAAAAATGGGGAAGCAGATGCTGTATAAGGCACATAGATCCTTTTTCATACAATTGTTTGGAGAAGTAAAGAACAAGGAGATGAATGGAGTACATATTTTGAATAAATGCTTAAAGATCAACTGCAGATATATTACAAACATAAACTGTACTCATTTTCCTAACATAAGGACAACCAGGCCTTATTTATTACATTTGAAATGAAGAAATTGCCAATTGTCATGTACAGATACTATTTTAATGATCTCCTATTTGATGGTTTCACAGAAAATCCCACAGACATTTTAAACCAGCTTGTGGAATCTTGGGTGAGTGCTGATTCCATTCAAGCAACAATGACATCATGTTCCTCAAGGTCCTGGCAGCTCAGTACACCACACACACACACACACACACACACATGCACATATATATATATATTATAAAATGGGTAGGAAAAATTACCTCTGCTGGTTGGTTGAAACACATCACATGACCATGCATGTATCGGAGCACAACCGCACACCTTCACTTTCACCCCTCTAAATCAATTTTGCCATTTTATAAGATAGATAACCCACTCTGGGTGTGCAGCAGCACCAATATACGCACGCCTTTGGGGTTGACGACTCGGCTGGCAGTCTCGCGTATATCAACCGCACACCAAGGCGTGTGTATATCAGAGCACAACTGCACACCTTAGAGTGGCTATCTATTACACACACACACACACCAATGTACATACATCAGATTGTAAAGTGGCAACAACTCATGTTTACTTTCAATTGTCATAGAAAGATAGAAACATAGAAACTTAGACTTTGGACGGCAGATATGACCACTTGGCCCATCTAGTTTCTCCATTTCCTACCTACAGGATAAGCTGCAGATCCTAGTTAACCAACATCCTATTTCTTCTTGCCCCCACAAGAATTGTCTTATGTCTGTCCCATGTATTCTTGAATTCTCCCACAGTTTTAGAACCCACTACCTCCTCAGGAAGGCTGTTCCATGTGTCCACCACCTCTCTGTGAAAAAATGCTTCCTCACATTGACCCTGAACCACTTCATCTTTAAATTGTGTCCCCTTGTTCTTGCACATCTCTTTTTCTGAAAGATGCTACCCTCTTGGACTTTGCTGATTCCCTGAGGTACTAAAAGTTTCTATCATGTCCCCACTCTCCCTCCTTGTCTCAAGGCTATAACATTAAGCTCCTTTAGTCTCTCCTCATATGGCTTCTGTTGCAGACCCTGCACCATTTTAGTTGCCCTCCTCTGGACTGCCTCAATCCTGTCTATGTCCTTGTGGAGATGGGGTCTCCAGAACTGGACACAGTACTCCAGATGAGGTCTTACCAACTGTCTCTACAGATGGACAACAACTTCCTGTTTTCTGCTGGCGATGCCTCTCCTATACATCCCAATATACCCCAGCCCTCCGTACTGCCTTCTCTCATTGCTTGCCAACCTTAAGGTCATCTGATATGATTCTCCCCAAGTCCCTTTCCATTTTTGTTATTGTTACTACCCCTCCACTGTGTAATCTTCCCTGGGTTTTGTTTCCCAGGTACCTTATTTTGCACTTTTGCATTAAATCAAGCTGCCATACTTCGACCATTCCTCCAACCTTGTCAAGTCCTTCTCATCCTTTCCATGCCTCCTTGTGTATCAACCCTGTTGCAGATCTTTGTGTCATCTGCAAAGAGGCATACTTTTCCTTCCAGTCCCTCTGCAATGTCACTTATAAAGACATTAAAAGGACTGGACACAGTGCTGAATCCTGCAGTACCCTACTAGTAACCCCTCTTTCTTCAGAGTGGACTCCATTTACAATTACCTTCTGTGTCCTGTTGTCCAGCCAGTGTTTTTCCAGGCTACCACCCTGGGACCCACTCCCAGGCTGGGTAATTTGACTATTAATCTTTTGTGTGGGACTGTGTCAAATGCCTTGCTAAAGTCTAGGGTAGCCCACAGCCCCTCCCGGTCTACTACTTTCATCACCCAGTCAAAGAAATCAATTAGATTCGTCAGACATGACCTTCCCAATGTGAACCCATGCTGCCTTGGGTCCTGTGCCACACTGGCCTCCAGGTAGTCAACAATTATTTCTTCAGAAGTGATTCCATCACTTTCCCTACCACAGAGGTCAAACTAACAGGTCTGTAGTTACATGCCTCTGTCTTGGTCCTACTTTGTGAAGGGGAATCACATCTGCCTTCCTCCAGTCCTCAGGTACCACACATCCTCCCATGATTTGTTAAAAGGATAGTCAGTGGTTTCACTAGTTCTCCCTTCAATTCTTTTTAGAATTCTGGGGTGAATTCCGTCGGGCCCCATTGCTTTGTTCACCTTAGGAGTTCTTTCAGAACCCTTTTTGTCTGTGAAAGGACTGGGATTGACCCCTATCAAGAGTGCTTCTGTTAATTGGATTAGGCACTCCCCTCCTCTTTTGTGAATACTGAATAAATATATTCGTTCAGTATTCCTGCTTTTTCACTGTCCCTCTCTGCCCACCCACCGTCCATTCTATTCAGCCTCACTATCCCTCCTTTGTCTTTCTACGCCCCTGATGTATCCTATAAAAGGTTTTATCCCTCTTCTTAACCAAGTTGGCTGTCTTTTCCTCAGTTTGGACCTTTGCTATTCTGACTTCCTCCCTGCTTCCTTCTGCCTTAACTGGTACAGTTCTCTGTCCTTTTCCTTCTGTGTTTCCTTATACTTCCTGAATGTTCTCGTTTTCCTCACTGACTTTCCCGTTACCTCTTTTGATAACCATAGTGGCTTTTTCTTTCATTTTGATTTGTTTATTTGCTTCACACAAAGGCTTGTTGCCTCTCTGATGGCAGTTTTGATGTTTCCCCATTGTTGCTCCACCTCCTTCTAACCTTTTTGCTAGTGCTTTTCTAAGGCACTCTCCCATCTTACCAAAGTCAGCTCTCCTGAAGTCCAGTACCCTCACTTTGTATGGCTTGACTCTGTAGCCTGAGTTTATCGTGAACCACACTGTTTGAAGGTCACCTGTTTCCAGATGGTAACCCACTTCTAGATCTGAGATCCTCTCACTGTCCCCATTTGAGGAGTATGAGGTCTAAGATTGCTCCCTCGGGTGGGTTGAGAAACTAGCTGTCTAAGGCATGCCACCTGTGGGCATCGAGAATGGCCCTGCTCTTGGATGTGGCTGCAGCAAGTGTGCTCCAGTTAACATCTGGCATATTCAGGTCTCCCATCAACAGTATCTCCTTTCTCTGTCATCCTAAGAATGCCTTCTATCATATGCCTTCTATGGGGGATTCAGGGAGAAAGGAGGAGGTGCTACTTCACTGAGAGGGTGGTGGAGCCACGAATGCTCTGCCCAGGGGGCTGGTGGAGCAGAAACGGTGGAAGGGTTCAAGAGGGGTGGGACAGGTACAGGGAAGGGTTCTGGAAGCAAAACCAGTGCAGCGAGAATATCCGGGACTGGGAAGGGAGACTCCAGAGAGGGAGAGGAGAGGAGGGCAGCAAGGTCAGCTCCCAGGGTGGGGCTGACCAAATGAGCAGACATGAAAGACCGTTAGGTCTATTCTTTGGCATTTTAGTATGTTAGTATATCCTTGCCCATTCCTCCCCTGACAAGGGGTCTTATACAACCCCTGTGCAGATTGTGGTGCCATTTCCAGTCTCTAAGGTGACCCACAGTGCCTCCTTTCCTCCTGTTTACTCTTTTGTTCAGTTGCTTTCATCCCTTCCTTTACATAGAGAGCTACTCCTCCCCCTCTTCTCCCCTCCTGTCTCTCCTATAGGTTATGTACCCTGGTATTTTAACATTCCAGTCATGGTTCTCTGTGTATCATGTTTCTGTGACTGCTATGATATCCAGGCATCCCTCTTCCATCAAGGCCACCAGTTCAGGGAGTTTGTTGCCCAGACTATGGGCATTGGTACTCATTACTCTCCACTGCCTGATGGCCTTACTCTTTTTGCCCCATCCCTGTCCTTATGCCTTTGTCACTTTCTCCATTTACCCCTGCCTTTCTTCCTATTGACATCTCTATCTTGGGGTTTACCTCACTTACTACCCTGACTTTTTGGGAGGGGCTAGGATTTCCTGCTCCTTTCCAGTGCCTCCCCTTGGCTAGTTTAAATGCTTGCCAATGAAGCATTTAAACCAATCACCTAAGATTCTGGTTTCCCTCCGGACAGATGCAGTCCATCATGCCAGTATAGGCCTGCATCACTCCAGGTGGACCCCCAGTCTTCAGTGAAGCCAAATTCCTGAGCTCTGCACCAGTTTTCAACCACTGATTGAATCCCATGGTGTGAGCACCCTAGCCTCACCTATGGCATAGACAAGCAGCACCTCTGAGAAGGTTACCATGCTTGCTACTTGTCTAAGGCCCCTCCCCAACTCCACAAACTCTTCCTGCACTACTCTGGTCCCTTTCTTAGCCAGGTCATTTGTCCCTAGGTGGACACTGACATCCAGCTCTCCTCCTGTGCAGCTGCTCTGGTGATCCTAAGGATTCGCTCCCTGTCTCTCCAAGCCATGGCACCAGGCAGGCACCTTACCTCCCTCTACCCTTCCTCCCCAGTTCTACCTTCCTAACAATGGGTCCCCACCAGGGTTGTTTCCTTCCCCTGTGGGGTCCCATGCCACCCTCCTGTGGGTCTCCCTTGTGGAGGTTCCCAGCATCCTCCTTTATCTCCACTGCGGTGCCTCCATAGAGGAACCACATTTTGCCAGAACAGCATAGGAATTGTGGAGAGGTACAACTGGAGGATGCACCTCTGTTACACCACCCTCACCCTCCTTGAGTCCACTGTGGTCCAACCTGCCTCTTTCTTGGCAACCTCTGAGGCAACGGCAGTGGCCCTGGTGGTCTCTGGATGGAAGAGGAGGTCCCATAAATCCTGGCCAACTCAGTCTGGAGATGAGCAACCTCCTCCCTCAGCCCAGAGAGATGCCTGCAGATGGGACAACACCGCATCCTCCAGAACGTCTCCTGGAAGACTGCTGCTCCACAGCCACTGCACTGAGGATCTTTGCCTATTGAATTTTATAGATACAGCATGACAATTAAATATTTAATTACTTTACAGACTAATCAGTAATTTCTAGGGACATTACTTTAAAATAAGGAGGAAGCTGTTGGGGCTTTATTTTTTATGTATTTATTTAGCTTTTGTATTCTGGGTAAGTACACTAGACAAGTATTATGCCTATTTTCAGTAATGACCCTGGAGAGTACAACATGAGGAACAACAGTCAAGGAGACATGGCAAAGAGAGTAAAGTTTTTGTCACAGCAAAAAAAACATGTGGAAATACAGTAAACAAACATGTGGGAAATACATCATTTGACTCTAGGGAAACATACAGTAGTAGGGCAGGAAGAGAACAAAGAAAAAAAATGTTCATGTTAAGAGCCTGTCATGTTGTTGATGTTTTTTTTTTTTTTGGGGAGGATGATACTGAGTACCAAGTGTTGATCAGTTTAGGGAAATTGACAGATTTTACTCATGGTGTTTTACTGAATAATTTGATTAATATAGGCCACCACCAGAAAACTGGAGGCAAAGACTGATTTCAGGATGTCATAATTAAGCAATAAGCCACGAGGTGTGTGGGTTATCGAGTTATCACAGCTGGAGTGGTTTGCCCACAAGGCACAGCCAAGTGGGTAAATCTCGCCAGCCGTGGTAAATCCTCGATAACCCACATCCTCCGAGTGGCTCATCATGATTATACCAAGTTTCATTTTTTACTATAATAAAACATAACTTTTAAAGAGGTTGCTTTGTTTGTTTATTTTGTTGTATTTATTCCTGGGCTGTAGAGGATTAGGATGTAGAGGACCACCATTATTACCATTACTTGTTAATCAGCCAGTGGTTATCAGAGGATTTACACAGGTGGTAACTGCCAGCCTAACCATTTCACTGGCTGTTCACTTACGTCCATGGTATAATATGATGTACTGAGCTGCTAGGACCTTGAGGAAAATGATGTCATTGTTGCGGGAATGGAATCAGCACTCACCCAAGATTCCACCATCTGATCTGAAAATGTCTGAGGGATTTTCTGTGAAATCTTCAAAATGACAGGCACTAAAACAGCATCTGAACATGAGAAATTACCTTTCCTGCACGTTACCTGCAATATATATTGGAGTGGTTGTTCTAATGGTGAGCAAATAAAATATGGTAAAAGCATTTTAAAACACTGCAACTGATCTTTAACATTACCTAAATATTGTATAAAGAATAATGTATGCATGCCCATACACAACAAGCCTGTGTTTCCATCGAGGGGTTGAGATACCAGCATATGGACCTCAAGAGTGAAGCTTGAGAGGCCCATGCCGGTATCTCAGCCCCAGATGGAAACACAAGGTGAGTTTGTACATGGCACCCATGTTATATTTGTTGTAGTGTATGATTAAAAAGTGCTACTGACCTGTCTTTTATTTTATTTCATACAGTAAGCTGAGGTACAGCGAGCAGAGAAGTGAAACCAGGTAGCGGAAGTTAGCGAGAGGAAATCACAGCTGCAGTTAATGACAGAATGTGCACAATAAGGTTTTTAGAATGTCGCAATGACTTTAGAATGTGCACAACAAGGTTATTGAGCTGCTTGAATTCCATGCACAAAAGCCCTAACCATAAACTGTATATATTTAATCAAGATTTTGCTAGGCCCAGATCTGTCTGACATCAGCCCCAGCCCCATCACTGACCTTCTCATAGACTTCTACTTACCTAGGACCACAGTGTGGTGGGTAGCCAGCAGCTTTTTTATCTTTTTATACCCTTGGTCTGAATGGCCCCATCCTCCTCTGGCCACCCCAGCCCATCGCTTACTTCATCTGCTCCAGGGTTCATCCCCAATGGGGTCACCGAGTCCCCAATCCCCCGTTGTCAAACAGGAACCAGTTCTCTGTCAATGGGACCAGGTTATCAGGTATGGGGATTATGGGACCAGATTCATCCTGCTGGCTAGGACTTCCTGTTTTTTTCTCCTCGGGGTGGGGAGCAGATGTGCAATAATGTCATGAAGCACGCCATGCACTCCTGCATGGTGTGCATCAATGTCTACTGTTCCTCCCCACCATGCTGACCGCCCAAACTGCTCCATCCCCAAGCCTCCACTAGGGGCCAGGTGCATACCAGGTTCCACAATCCTCCCTCCCTGGAGGAGGAGACCAGTCCCATGGACACTGATCTTCATCCACTGACTGACTGTCTGATGCCCTGTATTCAGTCTGTGCTGCAAGCAGTAGCCCTAACACTGCACCAGCAGAACAGCCTTGGGTGGTCATGCCAACTGTGTCAGTCATGTGAGAGCCTGTGGAGGTGCCAGCATGAGACAGTCTGGCATTTTCCTCCAGTCTCAGGTTTTCTCTCCAGGGTGCTAGCATGCAATAATGTAAGTGCACATGCTATACGGCATGTACATAATACCAGGTGTCCAGCAGTGACCCCTCCCTTCCTATGTTCCCAGCTGTGCTGCCACCTGACCTCCACCATGTGGCAGTCCTGCAGAGGCAACTGTGTCCCACCTTCCTGAGGAAGAAGAGCAGTCCCTGGTATGCACAATCCTTCCTCCCCTGCCAGCCCATAATTTATTTATTTATTTATGATTTTGGAGACACCTTTGAGCCAAGGCTCTTTACAAAGGTTCCACGTCAAACAACATGAGAAGAGGATACAATCAAGAAGGGATCAGGAATAAAAATACAGTAACAGCTGCCAGAGGCATTGTGAGTACAACTGATTAGCAAGTACACGAGTCTTATAGACTATAAAATTGCATGGGAGTCACCAACTTGTAGTGGGTGGGGTGGGGAAATAGGCAGAGGAGAACAGAAGGCAAGAACAACAAGGTTGAGGTGAGGAGGATGAGGAGAAGAGAGTAGCACATAAGGGTTTTCAGGAGTTGGGAGGGATGGGAAAGGAGGGGGAGAAATTGTGGGGACATTAGTGGGAGGTGGTGCGCGCTTCTTTCTGACTATGAGTTGCAGCAATAGCAAGTGCTGGCGTGACTGCTGTGCAACCAGGCCAGCAATAAATATTACATTTTAAAGAGTTTCTCAGTGACCAGAGAAACACTTTCATGTATTTTGCAGCACCCCTCCTCTTCAATCCACCCAAGGGTCTTTCTCAGCTGTCGCCCTGCTCAGGCCAAAGCTTTATACTAGAGCTGGGGAAAGGTGACTCAGGATAGTAGCTAGCCCTCAGAGTGTTCCCCAGTCATTCATGAGGAATCCATTCTACCCCCCGAATACCCCTCCCTTCCAGAAGTTGCGATCTTCCCGTACCTTGCATGACTCCTAGACCATAAAGGTTTTACATTCCAATTCCTCTCTGCAAGGCTTGGAAGACCCATGCAACCTCAGATGACAGGGGCTGCTCAGGTCATGGATCTGGGCACTGGTGATTTAGATTACTTCAGACAAGCATGATCAAGTGGGTGCATAATGAGTACAAAGTGCCTTTCCTTCTGCCTGACAAACCCATCATGCATGTGCAGAACTGTCAGAAATCTAGGATTTGCACGTTCTAGTCAGAAAATGTGAACATTCCAACCTTCTAACCAAACGTGTTGTATCAGCAACACATTTTGTCAGCTCAATAGCACCACTGTATTAGGGTTGAGTTACTGTTTGTGTCAAACTGGTATTTTTAACAGCATATAATAAGGACATCTTAGCACCTAGAGCTGTGAAAATGGTATTTTCCATGTTAGTCCTAAAGGCTAATTGCCTACAAAATAAAAAATACAGTTTAATGGATTTGTAGTTACAGATTACATCGTTCGTAAAATACCCCATTTTAAGACACTTTTTATTTAAGCAGTAATAATGCATGACAGGGCATGTGTCATGCTGGGATAACATCACTCCTTGGGTGGGGGTCTCATGCATCCAACACCCAAGAAGTGACACTATCCCCATGACACGTGCTCTGGAGTGTATTATTGCAGCTACAAAATGTCTTGCTTATAAAAAGAAAAAGTGAGAAAAATTACATGTTTAGTTTGATATTGTGCTGGGATAACATCATTGTTGAAGGTCTGTACTGACCAATCAGAGCCAAGAATTTTTCTTGCCATTTTATAATTGCTCAAGAATAATGAATACAATATAAAAAGTTACATTTTGAATTTATAGGTTCATTAGACCATGTCTCAGAATAAGGCATTTTAGTGGTTATAGAATGAAATAGTTTTATCTTGCCATTACTAAGGTTTAAAGTTTAACAAATCCACACATATGTGGAAGAAACTGTTCCACGGGGGTTTGAAAAATGGCAATGGTTTGTTATCAAGCTAAAGTTAGATGTGAACAAAAATTTTAAACTACTAAAATACCATAATTACTCATTTTCACCTGAGCTGCCATTTTGTATCAGATTAAGTGACAGATGGTTCGGACCTAGTACGAAGTTATTGGAAATAATTTAACAGTACATGTTAAGAGTTACATGATCATGACAAGACCTCTGACTTGCTTTGTTTTTAAGCAATAAAACATGGGGTATACATTGCAGTGGGATAACAGCACACCGTGGGTGTGTTGTGAGGCACGAGTCATCGATGAGACTTTTTGTTTGGGGGTGGTAAAATTGCACAAAATAAGATAATGATAAACATTTAAATGATTTTTGTTTAAACATTCACCTACCCCGACAAAATAGTCCCAGTGTATCCAACATTGGCATGCTATCTTAGTTTCAAATATTATACACAGCAAAATATATATTTTGTTAAATAAGCCCTTAAATGCTTTATTTTCCCCAACCCACCATTTACCTGGTTCTTTACCATTCCTCGTTCTTTACATTATTCCCTCTCTTTCCTCACCTTGTTTCTTTTCAAGCTTTCCTACACTGAATAGATGAATGTTTGCGATGGATGGAGTGCAATAATTCAGATCTCCGCTCAGTTCTATTGGCAGGATGTGCACCCTCAGATTATACCACAAAAGGCCTCACATGGGAACCAGGGCTTTTGTTTTATCTATAGCAGGTTAAACAGCAGAGATTTCCTGGTAAACAGGTGAGGATAGGTGGGGATTTTTCATGGTCAGTGAAGAAACACCAGAAATTAAAACTAAGTACAGTAGTACCTCATTTTAGAGCTACACAGTGGAGCTATGTGGACATCTTGCTATTACACACAGAAAAGAAGAGGCTGTGGAAGCACGTGACGGATACCTAGACTGTGTCCTTTCACAGTGGAATCAAAGTACATGCGTTCTCTTCTTTCATCACAATGCTGTTCATTTATTTCTCTCCCCTCCCCTCTGCCCTGGCACTATTTCCTTGTAGTGGCTGCTGGTAGTGCTGGCCCTCATCATTTCCTGTAGATTTGTTGGGGGTTCTTTTTGTTTCTCTATCTTTACCTCTCTTGCCATCTCTTGAGGTTGTTGAGATCGGATTCAAGGGTGACTATGTGGACTGAAAAGGATAAACACAGCTGCACACCACACCATGCCTATTCCAATGACTGTATTCGTTTCAGCTCTCTTATTCAAGCTTTGTCTTTCAGGAGGCTTGAGTTGCATAGCTACATCTCTCTCTCTCTCTCTCTCTCTCTCTCCTGTGTGTGTGTGTGTGTGTGTGTGTCTGCAATGATTCAGTCCTATCTGCTGAGACTGTGTGTCAGTGTTGAAATGTTGACCTTTTGCTGTGGTGAGGGTTCTTTTATGTCAACCCATTCAGGATCTATCTAATTTTTAGCGCATTCTATTCAGCTTGTTTCAGACTTGAATTAATCTCATAACTATTCACAAGTGTCCTTCTGGGAAGTGAGGGTTAGGAATCAGACTGCATTATACAGGGAAATGCTAAAACTGAAGATGTTTAAACATGATAAATAACTGTTGCTACTCCCTATTCAAATGCCACAACAGAAACTTCCGCCCACACACCCACATCTCCTACTCCTCCCATAACTGCTTAAATCCCTCACTCAAAGGCACAGATGTCCAATCCTTCTCTTACTGCTACTCTGGTTCCATACACCAAACCCTACCCCACTACACACATAACTTAAACAGCACCTCCTCCCCACTCCGGACAGCAACATAATTAAGATTGTCCACCTAAGCATCCAGAGTCCCATGGCCAAAAAACAACTTTTGAATCTTTGGTCTCAGTCAACAACTTTGACATTATTGCTCTCATAGAAACCTGGTTCACAGACATGTACTCTGCCCCGGTTTTCTGTGGACCGAGTGCATTACTTTGCACTCTGTTTGCATTAAAACCTAGCTGCTTGGTTACCCAGTCAAAGAAATCTATCAGATTTGCTTGGCACAACCTTCCCCTGTGAAACAATGCTGTCTTGGGTCCAGTAATTCATTGGATTCCAGATATTCCACAATTCTTCCTTCATAGTGTTTGATTAACTTCTCCACCACAGATGTCAAGCTGACAGGCCTATAATTGCCCACCTCTTACTTGCTACCACTTTTATGAAGTGGGATTACAGCTGCCTTTCTTCAGTCTTCTGGGAGCAGTGATCTGTTAAATAAGTCTGCCAGAGGTGCAGCTAGTACCTCCCTGAGCTCCCTCAGCACCCTTGAATGCACCCCATCTGGCCCCATAGCTTTGTCCACCTTCAGATTAGTGAGTTCTTTTAGGACTTTTAGGACTCAGGGCTGTACTCGAGTCACTGTTATCTCGAGCAGACACGATAGACTGAGAGGTCTCCTTCTGCTGGCAATTTTAATGTTCTCAAGTTCTTCTGACTCTCTTCAGAAAAGGGACTAGTGTCCATTCCTCACCTCAAAGCCCTGGTGCATTTGTGTGGTCCTGCTCCTTCACCTTCTACTCTGAAAACTGAGCAGAAGTATTTGTTTAAGATGCCTGCCTTTTCTTGGTCCCCTCCATACACTTCTTCCTACCCTTTACTGTACAATCCCTCCCTTTGTCTTCCTTTTCTGCTACACCCCTTAAAAATATATTATTTTGATACTACCTAAGCTACTCTTTTTTTCCTTTTGCGCCTTTGTGCTCTTTACTGCTTTCCCTGCCTCTCTCTGTTTTCCCTGATATACTTCCCTATCCTCCTCCTCTGGGTCTCCTCATACCTTCTGAATGTTATTCTTTCAGCTTTTACATTTTTGCCACCTCTTTCAAGAATCATAGGGGTTTCATCTTCCTTTTGCTTACTTGCTTGACACTGAGCTTTATTGCCTTCCCTATGCTGTGTTTTAGTTTGCCTCTCCCCCCTGTCATCTCCCCAGCCAGGTCATTTCTGAGGCATTCAACAATCTTTGTGCGATCAGCCCTTCTGAAGGCCAGGACCCTTGCCCTTGTGTGGTTGGAGTCTGCCACTGTTCTTATGTTGAACTACACTGTACAATGATCACTGGTCCCCAGATGGCTTCCAACCTTGATATCTGCAGTACAGTCCGTTAGTAAGAATCAGGTCCTGTACTGCCCCAGGACGAGTGGGTTCACTGACTACTTGCCTAAAGAATGCCCCTTGCAGGAGTTCAGGATGCCTGCTCTTAGCTGACACTGCAGCTGAAAGGCTCCAAACTACATTCAACAGACGGAAGTCCTTCGCCAGCAACACCTACTAATTTTCAACCATTTTGCCAATTGGAAACATTGAAATTGTTGGCAGATGAGGACCGCTAGGCCCATTCAGTCTGTCTATAGGCCCTATACATTGTATGTGGCCATTGACCCTATGTGATCAATGGCTTTTCATCACTCCTCCCCTCTCAAGCTTCCCTTATGCCTGTCCCAGGCATGCTTAAACCCTCCACTGTGCTTGTCCCCACTACCTCCTGTGGCAGACTATTCCAAGCGCGGCTCACCCCCTTCTGTGCAGAAAACTTCCTCACATTACCTCTTAATCTACCCCTTCCAATGTCATACTGTGCCCTTATTCTAGTACTTTTCACATTGGAAAAGGTCCCCACTTGCACCTTGTTTATGCCCATGAGGTACTGGGTTTCATACTGGGTAATGGAATGGAAGAAGGCATCTTAGCCCATTATATCGTTCCCCACATAGCGGGCTCAATCAATTCTTCTACATATTAATTTATCTATCTCTCTCTTGAACTGATCCAATGTATTACTAAGAACAATATATTCTGGTAAAGCGTTCCATATTTTAGCTGTTCTATTTACAAATGAAAAGTATCTTGCATTTATTTTAGCCATGTTAACTTTTATTTGAAGCTTATGTCTTCTCAATCCTTCTGGTTTATTCGCCATTTTCAAACCTAATTCTTCAACCAGTTCAGAATCCTTCATAATCCTGAATAGCTGTAATAAATACCCTCTCTTTCTTCTATTCTCCAAATGAAACATATTTAACCTTTTCAACCTATCCTTGTACCCGTTATTTTTTCGGACCAGATCATCTTTGTAATGTTCTTTTGCTCTTTATTCTATTTATTTCCCTTAGAATAAGGGCTCCACACTGGTGATCCGTAGAATCCAAATAGGGCCTTACATACACCCAGTATAATGGTACTAGACATTGTTTAGACCTATTTATGAAGCTTCTTTTGTATTTCTTATCATGTAGTTCATTTTTAATAACCTCTGACCTCTGTTCCTTAAAAGTCATGCCCTCATCTATTATTATTCCACAGTCCTTCTCCTTATTCATGTCTCCCATTTTACAATTATTTAAATAATATTCATGTTTGGGATTCTTGCTCCCAACATGCATCACTCTACACTTTCTGTACTTGAAAGTTTCAATCATGTCCCCTGCCTCTCCTCTCCTCCAGTGAGTACATATTGCGGTCCCTTAGTCTCTCCTCATATGTTTTGTGGTGCAAGCCCTGCACCATCTTTGTTGCCCTTCTCTGGATAGTCTCCAACTTATCTATGTCCTTGTGTAGGTGTGGCCTCCAGAACTGCATGCAGTACTCAAGGTGAGACCTCACCAATGTTTTATACAATGTCTTCACCACCTCCCACCTCCTGCTAGTGATACCTTGCCTATGCACCCCAGCATGCCACTGGTCCTCCCTGCTGCCTTTGTGCACTGCTTTGATACCTTAAGGTCATCAGAGATGATAACCTCAGGTCCCTTTCCTCTTTGGTGACAGTCAGCTCCCCCAGCCTGTAGCTCTTCCCAGGGTTCCCTCTACCCAGGTGCATTATTTTGTACTGTTTTGCATTGAACTTCAGTTTCCACATCTCCGACCATCTTTCAAGCTTCTCCAGGTCACTCCCCATTTTCTGCACCCTTCTGAGTATCCACCCTGTTGCAGATCTTGGTGTCATCTGCAAACAGGCAGACCTTTCCTTCCAGCCCCTCTGCAATGTCACTAATGAAGACATTGAACAGGACTGGTCCTAGTACTGATCCCTGTGGTACCCTGCTGGTCACCCCTCTCCCAGATTGTATTTCATTTACCACCACCCTCTGTCTCCTTTCTGTTAACCAGTTCTTAACCCAGTTCATCACCTTGTCTCCTATGTCCAGACTACCCATCTTGTTAATCAGACTTCTATGTGGGATGATGTCCGAGGCTTTGCTGAAATCTAGGTAGGCGACGCCTACTGCCCTCCTTGATTTACTTCCCTAGTCACCTAATCAGAAAAATCTATTAGATTCATTTGACAAGACCTTCCTGTTGTGAATCTGTGTTGTCTCAGATCCTGAGCACTGCTGGATTCCAGATGTGCCACTATTCTTTCTTTCAGCAGTGTCTCCATGATCTTTCCCACCACTGAGGAGAGGCTGACTGGGCTGTAGTTCCCACCTCCTCCCTACTGCCACTTTTGTGCAGTGGGACTACATGTGTCCTCCTCCAGTCCTCTGGAACCACACTCGTGTTGAGTTACTCTGTGAACAGGGCTGCCAGAGGTGCTGCTAGTTCCCTTCGCAGCTCTCTTAATATCCTCAGGTGGATGCCATCTGGCCCCATGGCCTTATCCACCTTCAGCTTTGTGAGTTCTTCCAGAACCCTCTCCACTGTGAATGGACTGGTGTCCACTCCTCCCCATCCCGTTGCCTCTGCAACCCAACTGTGGTCCTTGACCCTCCCTCCTAGTGAATACTGAGCAGAAGTATTTCTTCAGTATTTCTGCCTTGTCCAGATCCCCTCCTTACACTTTCCTTCTCCCTTTGTGCCTCACAGTCCCCCAGTTTTACTTCTTTCACTGATGTACCTATAAAATGCCTTATCTCCTTTGTTTACAGGCAGTGCTTAACCCTCTTCTGTCTGCGCCTTTGCCTCCTAACAGCCCTCCCTGCTTCCCTTAGACATTTAGGGTACACCTTCCTGTCCTTCTCCTCCCTTTGGCTTCCCTTATATTTCTTGAAACTCAGTCTTTTAGCCCTGACTTTGTCCCCCACCTCTTTAGAGAACCATGGTTGTTTCCTTCTTCTTTTCACTTTGGTCACTATCCTAACACATTGGTTTGTTATCTCCACTATGCCTCCTTTCATTTTCTCCCATTGTTCCTCCCCTCCTCTATTACCCCTCCCTTCCCCAGGACTGCTTGTATACATCTACCCATTTCAGTGAAATCCTCCCTCCTGAAATCTAATACTCTTGCCCTTGTGTGACTTAATTGAGTCCATATCTCCAAGCTGAACCACACCATGTGGTGTTTACTGGACCCCACTCAGCTGCCCTTCCACCTGTATTTCTTTGACTCTGTTCCCATTGGTCCATTGCTTCTAGTAGGGGCTGGCAGTATAGCTCAGAGGTTAGAGTAATGAAATGTGAATGAGCTTGGTACTTCCAGCAGATGTGGGTTTGATTCCTGCAGCCTCCACTTGCATGCTGTGTGACTGAGCAAGTCACTTAACCACCCCAGTGCTCCAGGGTCACCCCTGAAAACAGGTACTTGTACCCAGTTACCGAAAGAATAAAATTAAAAAGCATTCTTTATCTAAGCCCCCATGTCAGAGGCTGTAGATCACCCTGTCTGAATAGTGGCTCTATTTCTTAACTTGAGGGTGACCCACATCACCTTGGCCCCCTGAATTCCCATACCTCATTCACTTTTATGTTTTCCTTTACATAAAACACCACTCCCCTCCTTTCTTCCTATCCTGTCTCTTCTGAACATTGTTTAGCCTGGTATGACCATGTCCCAGATATAGTTGTCAGTGCACCATGATTCAATGGTAACCACAGGATCCAGGTCTGCCCCCATACTGACAGCCTCTCGAGCTGGAATCTCATTTCCCAGACTCTAGCTATGACACACATGTCCTTCCATATTCTGTTAGCTCTTTTCTGGTCACTTTCTCCTTTTACAATTGTTCCCCTTCCTCACCTTTCTCCTTTGAGTACTCCTTTCCCCACTTCTTAACCTCCTGCTTCCTTGAATAACTTGCATCCTGGTGGGACTCACTCCCTTCTCTTTATCTCACCTCCAAGCAGGTGTTGCAAATGCTGGTACAGGGTGGTGTTGCAAGCAGGGAGGCCAGCCCAATACTCTGACTCTTTGAACTGGTTGTTATGCAGGAGGAGCATACTGCACTTTCATTTTACACTGTGTTGCTACATATGTTTCATTTGGATATGAGGCAGTTTGATGCTGCTTGAAAGAATAAACTACATGTTTTGCCTCCAGTACTGTAGTCTATTTTATCTTTGCCTGAGTCGTTATCCATTGGACCAGTACTCTCCATCTCAGCTTGTGGTGGGCACTTTCTGCCTCCACTATTTCTTCTGTCACCCTCCTCGGCTATTTGAAATGTTCATCAAGTAACATTTAAACCTTCCACTGAGGCTACGGCAGTAGCAGATGTGGAGGAAGGTGGTTGCACCAGTTGCCCATTGTTGGAGGTTCTTCAAATGAGCTCATTTAATGGAACATTGTGAGTACTGGAGGGAGAGGAGGATGGAATGATTTGTAATAGTGGGTAGGGGACAGGGAGTATTGTATATAAATTGGGGACTATCTCTTTTTTGTTTTGTTTTTACCCTGTATCCAAATAATGAATACAAATACAGAATACTGAATATTTGGGGCCCCAGATAGAATATTTAGCCCAAATATCTGTGATAAGGTATTTGCACACCCTAATAAAAAGCTTAATAAATGGAAAATAGAGTCAACATTAGTTTGTTTGTGAGACAGTTCTACACAATACGCTGGAATCCTCAAGAACCTACGGTGACCCTTCTTTCTATACAATAAATCAGAAGCATCTGTACCTGCCAGGGGACAGCTGGAGCAGTTCTTCTGATGCACTGTATTCAGGCACAGAGTTAGCCATGGGCTACTTCAAGGACCCCTAGTTATAATAAGTTGTTCCCAGAGGGAGTCTTGCTACCACTAGCCTGCTTTGAATCTCTCTAAAGTTTGCCATTTTAAAATATTTATCACACAGTAATAATGGAGACCATACTCACACATCCAGAGGACTTAGGCAAGATTATGAACTGGATGATGAAAAATGATGAAACCTGATTGTTTGAGAGCATTCGCTACCGTGACGATATTGAACCATAAAGTCAAGGAGAAACAAGCTCCTACCAACTGTTTTTTTTTACTTGCTAGAGTATTCCTCTGCCTAGCTGCCAAAAGTCATTTCCTGGTTCAGTCATGCTGAACGATCCTTCACTAGCCTCACAACATTAAACAGAATAAATGTGAGTGAAATTCCAATGACTATATGAATGGGACCATTTCTGAATGGGGAAAAAAGTGAGATTCAGCCCAAATACTAATATACAGGGCAACAAACTCTAGACCAATTTTAAGGAGTACTGCAACAAAACAGGATGGATTGTTCTAGAGGAATTGAACAGCATTGAGAAGACTTACCTAGGGAAGAAGAGATCACTGGGACCTCAGGAAGGTCCCTGGAAGAGCCAAGACAGAGCCAACACCTTAATTTCAATCAGGCACCAAAAATGGACCAGGAAAGGGGCAGGAAGATGAGGAGGCAGAAATCTCAACAGAGGGAGAAGAGGCTGGAACACAAGGGACAATATGAGAGGAGGACATTAATGGATAACGTGGTTAACATCTCATCAAAAACTCTCACAGAGGCTGAAAGGGATTACTTAACAAGGGGCTATCTTTTGTTTCATGGTAGAAATTTAACCTTTTGAAACAATAGTGGATTGCCACAAGTTAACAGTATAGAGGCAGTATAGCACAGTGGTTTAGGCTCTGAGCTGCAAATCGGAGACCTGGGGTTGAATCCCACAGCCCCATGCATACTGTGTGACCCTGAGCAAGTCACTTAACTTCCCTGTGCTCCCAGATTACACTCTGTAAACAAGCTTTCAGCTTAGTGTGTCTCACCTGGTTAAACAATTGAAAAAAAAAGTTAACAAGAAATCTTGGAATATGCTAATTTTTAATAGAAAAAAAAAAGAAAACAAGGAGCTAGACGTAATGGGGTAAGTGACATCACAGAGACAATGAATAATGATGAAATATCTGTTCAGAAATTTAAACCTCATTCCACTTTTTGTCCACCACACCACAGCCTTATAGACTTTTGTAAAGAGATGTGAGAAGACTTGCTGGAACTGGATAAAAATTTGTGTGATAAGGGGAATAATATGACACGCCATAATTTAAATATAGCAGAAAGATTGGCAGTAGACACACTGGGTTGTGACATGAATATAACCATAAAACCAGCTGATAAAGGGGTTCAATCATCATAATGGACACTGAAAATATCAGCTGGAGGTGCATAGACAACTAGAGAATAATGTGTTCTATGAGAAAGTGCCCATAGACCCCACACCCATGTATAAAAAGAGATTGACCAAGATCTGTTAAAATAAAGAACGGAGGATGGATAAATGATAACACTTTCTTCTGTTTGACAGTGAATGACCCTTTGAGAGTTTGTTTTACATACTCTCCAAGATACCAAATGCCTCATAAATCCGCCAGGTCGCCCCATCGTATCAGGTAACAGCTCCATAACTGAATCCCTGTCCCAGCATATTGCTCACTTCATCAGACCTATAGCCCAGAAAACTCCATCTTTTGTAAAGGACATTGGGTGACATTATTTCAGTATTGGGGACACAGAAATAGAAGAAAAAGTTTATCACTTTAGATGTTGAATTTCTCTACTCTATTATACCACACAAGAGGGTGGCCTAGAAGCTTTGGAGTATTATCTGAATAAAAAGTAAGAAAAGGACCCACCTACAGAAATGCTTGTAAAACTTGCTACATATGTACTGAAGTGTAACACCTTTTCTATACAGATGAACAATATGTATAGAAAAGAGGAACAACCATGGGCAACTTTTGCCCCAACTTTGCCAATCTATTTTTGAGCAAATGGGAGGAAGAGGCCATCAGGAAATGGGAAATAAATCCTTTCCGAGATAAAATAGATATCTATAGATGCTTTATAGATAATATTCTTATCATCTGGACAGGCACAGAAAGCAAACTGTTTGATTTTGTAAGATTCCTGGAAGAGAATAACTCACACATGTGCTTCTCACTGTCTTTTAGCACCTCACAAATCAATTTCTTAGACTGAATTATAAAGAAAGATGGATTGGGAGGAATAGAGACATACCTGTATAAAAAAAGCACTGAGAGGAATACACTATTACAGGCCTCAAGTAGCCATCCTTATCATGCCAAATACAGATTGGTCAATACCAGCAGGAACATCTGCCAGAACTAGACACAAGGTGGATTCCTGCAAGGGAGGGCCTCAGACAACTGGTATAACAACCCACAAGAGACAGGGCTATCCTAGCTCTAGTACTGATTAACAGGGAAAGGATCACAGATCTCCAGGTAGAAGGTCACATGGGGCCAGTGACCATCACATGGTATGGTTCAATTTGGCCACTAGAACTACATCATCCCATTCCAAGGCAAAAATATGGGACTTCAGAGGAGCTGACTTTGATAAGATGGCCAACAGAGTTAAGCTAGCCCTGGCAAAAGAAATACAGGTGAGTGGTTACAGGCAAAGTGGGCAAGCATTAAGGATGCAATACTTGAAACAACATGCCATTGTGTTAGAGAAAAAGGAAGAGCAAAGAAGAAGGAAACCACTTTGGTTCTCAGAAACAGTAGCAGAAAAGGTCAGAGCCAAAAGGCTGGCATTCAGGAAATATAAGGGAACACAGCGGGATGAAGACAAGGGAGGATACCAAACTTCCTAAGGGAAGCAGGAAGGCAATAAGGCAGGCAAAGACCCAAAACCAAGGAAACACTAGCACAAACAGTAAAAGAAGGTGACAAGACTTTCTATAGATACATTAGTGAAAGGAGAAAGTCAAGAGGGGTATTGCTAAGATCAAAGGAGATAAGGGCATGTGAGGAGGAGGACCATGTAAAAGCATCTATCCTAAATAGATACTTCTGCTCAGTATTTACTGAAGAAAGGTAGAGCAGAGAGCTCACAGCTCAGCACCATGGACACAGGGGGAGGGAGGTGCACTAGTCCTTCACAAAGAAAGGGTTCTACAACAGCTTGATAAGCCCAGGGTGGACAAGGCAATGGGACCTGATGGCATACATCCCAGGGTACTAAAGGAGCTAAGGGTGGAACTAGCAGAGCCATTATCAGAACTGTTTAGTGAGTCTCTGAGCACAGGAGAGGTCCCAGAAGACTGGAGAAGGGTTTATGTGATCCCGCTTCCACAAGAGTGGTAGCAGAGAAGTCAGGGAACTACAGACCAGTCAGTCTTACCTCAGTAGTGGGCAAGATTATGGAGGCACTCCTTAAGGAAAGGATAGTGCAACTCCTGGAATCCATAGGAGCACAGGATCCAAGACAGCATGGGTTTACAAAGGAAGGTCCTGTCAAACTAACCTAATAGATTTCTTTGACTGGGTAACCAGAGTGGTGGACCAAGGAGAAGCAGTTGATGTACCTACCTTGACTTCAGCAAAGCTTCGATACTGTTCCACATAGAAGATTGATTAATAAGCTGGGTGGGTGCAGGGTGGGTCAGATGTTGGTCAACTGGGTGGCAAACTGGTTGAGGGACAGAAAATAGAGTGGTGGTAAATGGTATACAGTTAGAAGAGATGCAAGTCACAAGTGGGGTACCTCAGGGATCATCCTGGAGCCAGTCCTCTTCAATATCTTCATCAGTGACATTGCAGATGGACTGGAGGGTAAGGTTTGTCTGTTTGCAGATGACAACAAGATCTGCAACACAGTAGATGATCCAGATGGTGGGCAGAATGAGAAGAGATCTGTATAAACTAACAAAATGGTCGGAAGAGTGGCAACTGGGGTTTAATGCAAAGAAGTGCAAGATCATGTACATAGGGAAGAAAAACCCGAAGCCACCTATAGGCTGGGAGGGAGTTGCTGGCAGTCCAAGGGAAGAAAGAGACTTGAGCACCATCATGACCGATGACCTGAAATCATCTAGCAGACCACTAAAGCAATAGGGGACTAGGGGATGTTGGGGTGTATTAGCAGGAGTATCACAAGTTGGAAGAGGAGTAATAATTCCTCTTTACAAGACACTGGTTAGGCCTCATCTGGAGTACTGCGTGCAGTACTGGAGACCCACACCTTCACAAGGACATTTACCAGATTGAGGCAGTCCAGAGAAGGGCAACTAAAATGGTACAAGGAACTGCATCAGAAAACATATGAGGACAGATTAACAGAGCTCAATATGTATACCCTAGGGCAAAGGAGAGAAGGTGATATGATTGAAACATTCAAACACCTTAAGGGCATTAACAAGGTGAAAGAGTCTAACATGTTTCAATATAAGAACAATAGCAGGACAAGAGGACACAGCATGAGATTAGAGGAGGTCAATTAAGGGTAATGTGAGGAAGTTATTTTCACAGAAAGGGCAGTGGATGCGTGGAGCGGCCTACCAGGAAATGATGGATATGAATACAATGCAGGGCTTCAAACAGTCATGGGATAGGCATAAGGAAGCAATACAGATGAGAATGAATAAATAGGCCATTGACAGAGCAAGATTGATGGCACATTTATAAAGTAGAAAAAGACTGGATGGGTCTTGTGGTCCTTATCTGCCATCAACTTCTATATTTCTATGTTTCTATACCACTGCAGGCATCCCAAAGGGCAGTTTATAAAATTAAAGAAACTGCAGTGAAAAGGGGAGCTATGAAAGAAGGTCAGAGGAATTAGAAATCAGACTGCAAGAAAGGAATATCCCAAAGAAATCTTTGCCAGAGCCAGAAAAGAAGTAGACAAATAGACAGGTCAGAGGTTATGAAGAAAAAAACAAGGGAAAGGAAAAAGGTGATTTACTAACAAACTTTGTAAGCACATACAATGCCCAATGTCGAGAGATCAGTATTATAATCAAAAAACACTGGCACATCGTAAGCTTAGATCCTGGTCTCAAGGACCTCAGCAACACCATACCCAGGATGGTACACAGAAAAGGCAAAGTCTTAGAGATAGCTTAGTACACTCAGTGCAGCAAAACAAGAGCAGATGAGAATTTGGCTCCTAAAAAACAAGATGGCTGTTACAGATGTGGATTTGCAAATTCTGTAAATCCATGACACAGACTAAAAGCTCCATAAACCCAAAGACAAAAAGGAAACCAAAACGAAAGGATTTATGACATGTGCAACGGAGGGAGTTATTTATATGGCCACCTGCTCATGTGCAAGTTTCTACACAGGTAAAACAAAAGAAAACTAAAAGACAGAGTAGAGGAATATCTAAGGGCAATAAACAATAAAGATCCAAAACTGCCCTTGCAATACCTATGGGAAGAATTGAGAATCTGAAGAACACACCTGGTCATTTATGGGCATAGAAAACCAATAAAGAGCCCAAGAGGAAACTATGATAACGTCCTGTTGAAGAGAGACAGTATTGGATTTTTGCAACAGGTGGATCTGAAAACCTGATTTAAATGACAGAATTAATCTTAAACCCTTTTTAAAAATGACCCTCCCAACGAGAAATGACTGATGACTGTAGGAATTCCATATTACAAGAGTCAGAAATAATACTGTATATATTTAATGTACGTGATGGTCTGATTTCTTTATTCATTGGTATACCGATTCTTTTTATGTCTGTTTTCATAGATCCCTGTTTTAATATGGCTGCAAAGTGGATCCTCATGGGAAACCATGTCATAGTAAGAGGAGGACACTGGTGCATATAACGGAAATAGTAAAATTAGATAAAGCAGCAAAGCATGACCTGTACTAAATGACATTCATTATGCAGTACCATGTATTACACCAAAGAGAGATTTTTTAAGAAAATATATAGGCTAAAATTCCTCATTATGAAAATTGTTAAACTACTGAACAATGGTACCTATTGCTAGTTGAAAACATTTAACAAAGTACATATGGCAAAGAAAGGATCATTTTAAGAATTTATTTATGACAACTGTTTTAAATAGTATATGAGCACTGTCACTTTAAGCACAATGCATTTAACTGTCATTGGTGTATGTAGTGTAATTCCTATAACTAAGCGCCAGGGCTGTGAAACACATTAGGAGATTGTGCATTGCTGTAGGAGGGGCAGCATGCATGGATTTGGAAGCACTGTGCACTTTTGAAAATGAAATCAAACACGAGTGGAACCTATATGGTCTTTACTTCCATTTCTTTCATCCAGACACAGGGCAATATGCTTTACCGTTCTACAGGACTGTAAGTAGCTGGTGCTGGTGTTCAAATCTTCGAAATACTTTACTTGTTTTTTTTTGCGAAGCACGTCACCATGGTGCAAGCCTAAGAATCTCACCCACACACCATGGTATAGGCTCTTATCCTTCCAGGTTGGCCCACAGTCCCCAGTGTAGCCATACCTCTTCTTCCTGCACCATTCCTTCTATCATTACTTGAAGGCCTTGGTGTGGAGCTCCTCTCCTTCCACATATAGTATAACACGCACTCACCACTCACATTTGAAACACGTGGGGAACACAGGATCAACAAGATAAATGATGTAACTTTACCAAAATCAAATTAAAACATGGAGCTGACTATAGCAATTCATCTATATGTTTAAACCCATGAAACACCTTATCAAGTTAATGCATTAGCACCCATAGTGGCCCTGACCAGAGTTTGTTTAATTTATGAACTGTATATGCTTGTAAGAAGAAGATTATAAGGGCAAATACCATTTATTCTCATTCTTTCCATTTAAAAAGTTTTATTTTAGGGCCTAGTTGAAGGTTTTTAGTGGGTAAAGGAGGCAGCCATGTTTGTGATGAAACTATATGACTGATAAGGCTCTTTGTTTTTTTTTTTTTTCAGTGTGAAAAGGGTTATGGTCAGTGACTTTTATGAAGTGGTTTTGTACTGTGACAACATCACTGTTTAGAATCATCCGTAACCAATCAGAGTCGGAAACATTCCATGCCATATTATAATTAAGCAATAATACATGATGGGGCATGTTTTATTATAGAGTATTATCATGCCTTGGGTGCATTGTGAGGCTAGGCACAGCCAGTGCCTTTGGCATGCAATAAGTTATGATATCCTAAGATACTACATGCCCTGCAATGTATTATTGTGATTATGAACTGAATCCACAATAAAGTAAAAAGACACAATATTAAAAAAAATTGTGTTAACCTGCTGAAAGAACATGAACAGATAAAAATTCATTTTATGAGGGACAGCGTGGGAGCTAAGTGAAGCTGCATTCAACAAGACTGAACCAGGGAATGACTTTTGGCAGCTAGGCAGATGAATACTCTAGTAAGAAAAAAATAGTTGGTAGGAGCTTGTTTCTACCTGTGACTTTATAGTTCAATATCGTCACGGGTAGGAATGCTCTCAAATAGTCAGGTTTCAGCATTTTTTACCAATTCATATTCTTGTCTAAGTCCTCTGGATGTCTGAGAACTGGACTCCATTATTACTGTGTAATAAATATTTTAAAAATGGCAAACTTTAGAGATTCAAAGCAGGCTAGTGGTAGCAAGAGACTCCCTCTGGGAACAACTTATTATAACTAGGGGTCCTTGAAGTAGCCCATGGCTTAGCTTTGTGCCTGAATACAGTGCATCAGAAGAACTGCTCCAGCTGTCCCCTGGCAGGTACAGATGCTTCTGATTTATTGTATAGAAAGAAGGGTCACCGAGGGTTCTTGAGAACTGCAGCATATTGTGTAGAACTGTCTCACAAACAAACTAATGTTGACACTATTTTCTGTTCATTAAGCTTTTATTAGGGTGTGCAAATACCTTATCACAGATATTTGGGCTAAATATTCTATTTGGGGACCCAAATATTCAGTATTCCATATTTGTATTCATTATTTGGATACAGGGTAAAAACAAAACAAAACAAAAAAAAGAGACAGTCTCCACCCTATATATAGTACTCCCTGTCCCCTACCCACTATTACAAGTCATTCCACCCTCCTCACCCCTCCAGTACTCACAATGTTCCATTAAATCAGCAATTTTGAAAGAACCTCCCACAGTGGGTAACTGGTGCAACCCACCCTCCTCCATGTCTGCCTGCTGTCTTTTAGCATTTATTTGCACTAAATCAAATGTCTACCACCCCCACCCGGCAGCACCCTCCTTCCATCCTCCTCTTCCCTCCAGCACCAAAAGCCACTGAATGGTGCGTCAATATGAAGAAGGCAGCCAATGTGAATCAGCCTCCTCCATGGCCGTCCTCTCTTCTTCTGAATGAAAGCACTCCGGGCTTGCTCACATAAGTAAAAACCAGCTGATCACATAATCAGCTGGTTTTACTGAGCAAGTGCACAGGCACTTTCAGAGCTGCCCCATCATGACCAAGATGCTCCACTGCTGACCCGGCAAGACCATTAGCTACTTCATTCACCTGGCATGGCTGTGAGGGTACTTCTGAGAGAAAGAGCCCTAGCAACATGATCCACCACTGGCACTGAGATGAAGGGGTGGGCATTGATTCGGACTTAGGAATGATGTGCAAGGTAGGAATGAGGACACAACAAATGTCAGTGCACACATTCAGTCTGACCCAATAAATGGAGTTTTATTCCCCAAATATGAATAGGCAGGAATAGTGCCACTATTCATTATTTGGTTAGAATAACAAATAGTGCATTTTCGTGGTATTCAGGAAATAATATTTGTTACTACACACATCTTCTTTTTATCGTGTGGTCAGCCTGGACTTCAGATCAATATTACCCTGGCTACTTTCCAGCCTTGTTATCCACTACCCTCACAATCCTCAGATGGAGTCCATGCACAGCCACACCAAAAGTGCCTGGAACCCTTGTATAGATGGTACCATAGGCTTTCTTCATTAATTTTCCTTCCCCCTCCACCCACTAGATGGTGCTGCAATAACCATTTATAGCCTTAGATACTACAGTGGACCCCTAGAGGGCAGAGAAAGTTCCCTGGCCCTCCACTGGTGTTACTGTAGTGCTAGAAACAGCATCATGCTCTGCCTAGTCTCAGAAGTACTAGTGTCTGAAACAGTGTTTCCCAGCCCCGGCACGCCCATCTGCCGTCCCAACTCAGTTCCTGAAACAACATCACCATTATGGCAGTGCAGCGGCCAATGGCCAGCCAGTATAGATTCTTTTTATCTGTAATATTGAATGGGAATCAAATATGAAAGCTGTGTAGCTGGAAAATATTCCCTTAGGTGAGCTTGTGACATTTTAAAAATGCCCAGTTTGGGCACACTTCAAATTGTTAATATTTTTGCCATAGTTGCAGACCTAAATTTGGATAGCTAGCAGGAGCTCTAGTAGTTAAAACAAAGCTTTTAAAAGCTTTGCATGTAGTGGTGGGGCAGAGTTTTAAAATGTTTTAGAATGGGCTGATCCTCAAGCGGTGGGAGGCCACTCTGGCACGTTGGCAACACATGTTCTTGCCCTGAGCCCAGAAAGTCAGGAGAAAGAGGCCAGTAGGGAGGGCTATGACTGAGTGCTATGCAGATGCTCTCCTCTAGTGGTGTGGGCCTCAGGCATTGCTCGTGGCAACACTTAAGGGAAATGTTCAGTGTGCCATAGGTGCTGTGAGTTACCACACAGCATCAGGCAATTCCATAGGGCAATCATAAGTGATCACCTTACCAATCAGGGGAGGGTGGGCTAAACTGGTGGACACATCTCCACCTACAAGACATATGATGTCTGCTTTTGTGGGCCACCCCAGTCCAATGAGGTGGATGCATGCAGTCCTCTACTCCCCTTCCTGTTCATACTCCACCAATTCCTCCCACAGGCGTGGTCTCAGCAATGCACCATGGAAGAAACTCACCATGATGGTCAAGCTGGGGTACAGGTGAACATAGCTTCTAAGGAGGGTCTAGATGGACAAGATGATGGCGAGTTATGGAGACCTAGGAGGGAGGCTGGATCAGGCAGCAGGCCCAAACAACCTGCTGACGAATAGAGGAACAGGAAAAGTTCATTAAAACAAAATGAATGGGCTGGTCCTATGGCACAAAGACCAGGTTGGAGTTCTAGCCCTTCAGTCCCTCACTGAAGCCAGCTGGTAGCTAGGAAGGTATATGAGGAGATGTTCAGTTCCCAGAGAGGGAGGGAGGGAGGGTGTTGGCTATAAAGGCAACTGCTGTCTCACAGGGCTTTCTAGCTGGTGGAAGGGTGCTGCTATGTTGACTCCAGTTATCAGGCTGGGGTGGACAGAATAATTTAGGGGACAAATGAAACAACTTTGCTAAACAAAAATGTTATGCAACATGCTGAAAATGTAGCTAAAACAACGTGGAAGTAGAAAGTTTCCATCACATGACGGTGTAAGGAAAAGAAGGAAGATTCAGGGACTGCTCTTGAAGTAATGGATGTGATGCCCTAGAGGTGCTCCGTGAGTACTGTACTCTAAAGGTGGTGAAAAGAGATGAGTGAGGCACCAAGGTCGAGATTATGTGGATAGGATAACCGTTACCCAGACAAGGAGATGCAGGAGTCAACCTAGTGCTTCAATGCCATGAGGGCGTTTACTTTATACCAAGGGTAGAGACACAGTCATGAGAGGAAGGAGGGTTGCCCAAGAACAATAGGGCACTATACAGAGAAATACTTTATCTACAACTACTAAGATTATTATCACAAGAATAGACTATAGGCCTCCTGTCACTCTTATTGTGACATTATTCTACACTTGATACTCTTAGATGAGGATCAGGTGACATAAGCCACTCAGAACTGTACTAGGGTAATTATCACCACACATTTCCATCAGAGTCTAGATATTACAAGAGTCCAGGGATCTGGCGTCTTCGTGTACCCTGTCATTCTTCATTGGTAGCTACAGGGAAATAAAACAGAACTGTAGAACCCTAATCACAATTCCCAGCAAAGACTTAGTTAAGGCCACTGGGGTGGTGAGAGGTTTGGTAAACAGACCATATGTTTCTTCAGCAAAAGCCCACTCTCCAAGGCTGCTGGAATGAAGAACCAGAGCAACTAGCTCCTGAGATAACACACTGAAAACAAAGGGTTCCTCGGCCAAAACCCACTTCCAGGGTTGCCAGGGATGAAGATAGATCAAGATCTGCGTGGCGATGAATCCAATGGAGGACTACCATGACCTGACTGATGCTGCGGCACTTCAAGGGCCAGCTAAACTCAGAAGGAACTCTGACAGGACCAGGAACCAGAAGAATCTGAAGAAATGATGGTTGATTCTGCAATCCTAGGATCAGGAGCGAACACAAAACAAAAAGCAGCGGATGCGTCCAGTACTGAGCCTGACGGACTCGACTTTCGGCAATGACCAGGAAGGACACAGACCAGGTGCTCCAGGATGAGCACACTCTTCTGTAGAGAGCAACCAGCTTTGGGACATCTGGAACAGGAACCATATGGAGCGACACTGACACAGCTGTCATGATGCGTTTTGCGGACGTACCTTCAAGCTGTGAAAAACAAGAAGCGGTGGAGTGCGACTTGTATGACTGGCGACAGACTCGACTTGGCGGACGACACAGAGCGGATGTGATGAGCTGATGGATGATCCCACAGGAGTGAAGAATGCTGAGAGGATGTCTTCTTCTGAGTAGAGACTGATTCGAGATGCGTGGTATTATAGACCACATTATGGGACTGCAGTGTGGTAGAAGATTGAGACTGCCTTCATACAGTAGTAACAATATAACTGAAAAATGCCCAGAGAACTGTGGAATGATACAATAATTTGCGGGAGAGGGCAAATTATAAATTCAGGGGTAATTATTACCGATGGGGCCAATGTTCAGGTGCTTAGAGCAACAGTTCAGATACTTAGAGCAATAGTTCAGATACTTATAGCAATAGTTCAGGTGCTTAGAGCAATAGTTCAGGTAGTTAGGGCAATAGTTCAGGTACTTAGGGCAATAGCCATTGCATAAGCAGTGCAGTTGTTACAGTAGCTTCACAGTATAGGCAAATCGAGCACTCTTAGGCGAACCCTGTTCCTAAATGTAGTGTCTTCCTGAATAGGATCTCTTCCTGGACGTCATGGCTAGGAAGCCTCCCTTTAGTACCACTAGGCTGGCTTGCCCTATTACACTAGGCCAGGGCCTCCCTTTAGTACCATTAGGCTGGCTTGCCCTATTACACTAGGCGGGACTCCCTTTAGTACCACTAGGCTGGCTTGCCTTATTACACTAGGCTGGGGCCTCCCTTTAGTACCACTAAGATGGCATGCCCTATTACACTAGGCGGGGCCTCCCTTTAGTACCACTAGGCTGGCTTGCCCTATTAAACTAGGCAGGGCCTCCCTTTAGTACCAAGCTTTACCTGGGCTAATATCCTACTTTTACCTCGGGCCTGGCCTACCAAGACTTGGGCCTGGTGCCCCACTTTATATCGGCCTGGTGCCCCACTTTAAAGTGGGCCTGGTGCCCCACTTCCTATTGGGCCTGGTGCCCCACCTTGAGTTGAGCCTGGTGCCCCACTTTAAATTGGGCCTGGTGCCCCACTTCCTATTGGGCCTGGTGCCCCACCTTGAATTGGGCCTGGTGCCCCACTTCCTATTGGGCCTGGTGCCCCACTTTGAATTGAGTCTGTATTGCCCCTTTAAGTACTAAGGTGGCAGGCCCTTTTAAATCTCTAGCGCTCTAAGAGCTGCTGCCACTCAGTAGCTGAGATCCAGCCCAGTCCCGCCCCTGAAATGAATATTTAGCAGGCGCTGTACAGGCCTCAATGGGCTGACCCCTCCTACAGGCATCGCATAGCCCGCCTCCCCTCCGCCTACTTAATTTTGGGTCCTGATGACCCTCTTCCCCTCTCGACACTCGGCTGCTCTTCTCAGCGCCTTGAGTCGCTCCACAAACAAAGTCTCCCTTTCGAACAGGCGGACAGCCGCTTCTAGTGCTGCCGCCGACTCACCACTCCGCCATCCTCTGGATGGGTTGCTGTGCTGTAGGGAGGCAGGAGGATGCTGGCAGTGGGAGGAAATGTGCAGGCAGATGGGGGGACTAACAGGGCACCTAAGGCGGCCGATGGGCCGAGTGGAGATCCGGCTGGCAAGGCTGCTGATGGGGACCAAAATTAAACTGTATTAAACAAAAGAGGGGTCAAAACAATAAAAGCGATGGGGCTACACAGCCCAAACCACAGCAAGCGGCTGGTCACTTTCTTCTGGTGCCCCGATGGCACTGTGGACCATAATGGGGCTACTGATGACTCTTCACTGGCTGGAGTCAGAACAGGCACACAGACAGGCCCTCGGGGAACAGCTTCAACCACCAGGTAAGCTCTACAGGTGCCCTTAACCATCTGCGTCCTCTCTGCTCCACAGCCAGCAGGAACTACCTGATAAAAACTGTTAAACTTTCAAAACAAACCCACAGGTTCTGGAGTGTTTGGACTGGAATGCTGTGCATGAGCAGCTCAGCACAGCATTCCATCAAGCCATTATGACATGTGCTGCTATTAAATCTGCTTTTTGACCATACTGTAAAGTGCACAGGGCACTTTTCTGCATTATTACCAGTTTCCCATTATAAGGAGGTGAATCTTTACTTTCAGGGGCCCTTATCATAGTACCCTGCTGCCTACACCTACAGCAGGCACCCTGAGCACCTGTAAACCCCTAATTTCTTTATTGATTCTAGTTTTCCAGGTGCCCCAACTTTGGGGCATTACATGGAAGCCTGTCCTAACCCATTCTCAGTAAAAGCCCCCACCCAACGTTTACTCTGTTTCCTGCCCTAACAAATCAGGACCACTGTGGTGGCTCCCTTGCTGTCCAATAGTGCAGGTGTGCAGCTGCCTTCACGACCAATGGCAGTGTTGCTCCTTGGTCAGCTGGCAGGTGGCTGTGTGAACACTGTTCTGTCTGCACTCACTTCCTAGGAACAGAGCTCCTTACCTACCTGATGGTCTTTACTCAAGTGGATCCCACCACAGAGTGGGATTCTGTTAGGTTTCTTTATGCAAAAAAAAAATGCTCACTCAATGTCCTGGTGGTGCCTTGCTCCAGAATAAATTAATCAGGAAAAGCAAAGAGACAGCTCTGCATCTCCTGCAATACATTTAAAAGCACAAGGAAGTCAATTGCTTTTACTGCTTCCATTTGTACAAATGTCTGTGTAAAAGCGGCTTTCAGTGCAAAACAGTTCCAACAAAGTGCAAATTGCCCGATTCATATGCCAAGGCGGTGTCAGCTGACTTAATGTTTTATACCTTCCGGCTGGCAAGTGAAACATTAGGTCAGCTGACACCATCTTGGCATCTCAATTAGGCCACTGCACTTTGTTGGAATTGTTTTGCACTGGAAGTGGTTTTGCACAGAAACAGAGGATAATGGATGGGCAATAGTGAGCAAAAATGCTGTGTTCACTTGAGGAGGTTGTCATGACAACCTAGCAAATGTTACCATTGTCCTATACAACCTTGAGAAGTGAACTCTAGCGTTGTTGTTTACTGTTGCCCATCCATTACTCTTTATAGTGTATGAGCAACAGTTAAACAATAATGGAGCACTTCATTGTGCTGCTGTTTCAGAATTTGCCCCTATGAACAAGCCCCTCTGTCCCCGTCTCCCACTCTTGCAGACTCAATTTTTCTTTTTTTTCACTCAATAAATCTAAATGTCCTACTGTTCTACCGAGGAGTTCACATTGTCTCTGCATGTCTTCATTGCCCGGTTCTCCGGTACTGCACCCACAAGCAAGGTTCTGCATGTTTTAACAGCTTAAGCTGCAATATGAGTCAGCTGCAGTAGTGCACACTGGTGTTCCATGTTGTTGCACCATCGATGTGACATACTCGAGAGGGTACAACAACCTCTTGATGTCACAATGATGGTACAACAAAACTGGAAGATGATCAAATTAGGTAATAATAAGCATCTTCCATATACTATTATTGAATAACTGGAGCAATAACAAAGAATGGACTTCTTTATGCTTTAATATGGACAGTGGGGAGGTAAGGGCTTTTTTCTTTTCTTGGACTTGTCTGTATTTGGAAATCAGCAGCCTTCATTCTTTGTTATAAATGGGTATGATGCCACACCTGTGTATAGTGTATAGTGCTCCTTCCAGCAATCAGTTGGTGCCAACTTTCACGAGAGCCAGATCTGATTTAACCCAACAAGCATACATCATTCTGTTTATTTTGCAAAAACCTGTAATTACAAACAATTAGATATAGGAACCTGTGATAACTTGTTTTTTCACATACCCTTGCTGAGTGATGACCTGACCTCATTGTTCACAACTCCCCATACATCATTCTTTAGGTTATTCACAATTGAATAACAACACCTCACCTTTGAATGTCAAAACCTAAGCAAATACAGTAATTCAACCTGTAACCCACATCCCCTACCTGAGCAATCCAAACCCAAACCTGACCACGTGAGTCTAATAAATAAATACCCCTCCTTGCATTTCCTGGCCCCAACAGTCACTTTTTATGAAAGAAGCCTGTCTTGTTATTAATGATCTTGACATTATGAATCCTGATATTAATGGATGTGATGTTAGGATTGTTAATAACAACTTTGAGATGTTAGAATGGTTGCTGTGTTTTACCCTCCACAAGACACATTGCAGTCCCCACCCAGCTGCTGTTTTGTTTGAAAAAAAGTTTCTGACCATTCTGTTTGTCCCCTTGATCTTCAGCAACTGAACAGCTTCATAACTGATTGAAAGATTCAGACCTGAACCTGAGCGGTATACTGTAATGATAGTGACCACATATGGCGACTGTCATAGCGACCAATTATGGCACTATCATCGTATGAAGCGACTGTAGGGGATGGCAAATGTTGCGACTGCAAGGTTAGGGTGGGCAACAGGATGTGGAGGGACAGGGAACAGGGATGTGACCCTGTGGTGAGCCTGTTTCTGCCAAGCCAACTGTGTAGTGTGGTGTGGTGGGTAGGGTGGTTGACTCCAACGGAGCAGGTCCTGGGTTCGGGACTAGAGGCGAGTGTTCCTTTGCACTTCCTGCAGCTGTGGGGCTTAGATTTATTTTTGAACCAGGATGTACCCCTCCCCGACATCCATCCCCTGGGTTGAGAATCTTTATTTATAGGGGTGCAGGACAGTACAAGCCCCCCATGCACAATTCCTGGTAGCTTTTTGCATATCACCGAAAATGTTTCCGTGATAATGCTTAGGTCATGACAACAGCAATGCTTTGTGCAGTTGCTATTATTACATAGAACCGAGACTAACTGATTACTTTTATTGGGCTGATGCAGAGGGCTGAGGCTGCATTTAGCCTTTGAAAATCAGGAGACAAGCAGGATAGCCATATAAATATACTTTTAAACTTCTGGGGCCATACATAGTCACAGGGTACTGTCACTAAGTGGTTGCAATGATTATTACCACATGGTCTCCTCAGGTGAACTCCTTCTCCTGGGTGAAACAGTACTGGCTATATCAATCCTTCTCTGGGCTGGCAGTATAACCTAGAGGTTAGAGTAAGGAGCTATGAGCTTGGTACATCCAGCAGATCTGGATTTGATTCCCACAACCTCCACTTGCATACTGTGTGACTCTGAGCAAGTCACTTAACCTCCCCAGTGCTCCTGGGTTGCTTCTGAAAACAGGCACTTGTGCCTAGTGGGCCTTACCCTGCTGCAAAGGAATAAAAAAACACATCAACAATATCCTAGCCTAACCTGTGGATATTAGTAAGCCCACCAACCCAACCAAAGATCTACCAATTATGTGCTCATCGGTTGAATCCTCTGCACCCATCCATCCCCACCACACTGTCACAACTGTTGCCCTCTCAGATATTTTCAGGGACCATCAGCGATGTACTGTATGAGAAGATCACAGACCCAAGGCAGTCTCTCCGACTATTCTCTGTTACTTGTTCTGCACCCTTGACCTTCTCTCAGTGTCCAGTTCTGGAGGCCATCTCGGAAGAACATAACAGAGTTGAGGTGGTTCAGAGAAGTGATGCAGGGGTCTGCACCAGAAGTCATATAAGGAGAGACTAGACAACCTCAATATGTATACCCTTGAAGTGAGGAGAGAGGGGCTATGATAGTGTTTTAAATACCTCAAGGGCATAAATAAGGTACAAGAGGGTAGCATCTATCAGAAAAAAAGATGTTCAAGAACAAGGGGTCACAATACGGACTAAGACACCAATTTCTTGGCACCAAGAAATCTCTTTTATAAAAAAATTTCTATTTGGCTGCACCTGGTGTATGGGGTCCAGTTCTGAAGGCCGTACCTCAGGAAGGACATGGAGAGGTGGAATGTGTCAGAGGAGAGCAACAAAGATGGTTAGAGGGCTCGATCAATTGTCATACGAGGAAAGAATGAAAGCCCTATGCATGTACTCACTGGAGCAGAGGAGGAGAGGGGTGGATGATTGAGACATTTAAATACCTCAAGGGCCTCAATAAAGTGCCTGTGGAGACACTGTTCCACTTAAAAAGAGTGGCCAAGAGTGAGGGACATGAATTACAAATCAAGGAGGGAAATTTAGAGGTAATCCTAGGAAGTACTTCTTCACTGAGAGGGTGGTGGGAAACTGGAATGGACTGCTAAGGGAGGTGGTGGGAGAGGACTGTAGGGGGTTCAAGAGGGCATGGGATAAACACAGGGGCTGCCAAGAGAGAGGACTATAGTTAAGACCTAAGTGGACACTTAGGCAAAGTGGGCAGACTGGGTGGGCCTGGCGGTCCATTTCTGCCATCACATTCCTATGTTCCTATGTATTTCTTTTTCAATCTATAGTCCCCGAAGAAGCCTATTTGACGAAATGTTCGGGCTGGTCAACACTGGTGAACAAATAAAGAATTTAGTTTTCAAACAAACTTTGGTGTAAGGTACCAATTTATTGGCACCAGAGCAACCTCATTCTGTTGGTTTTCTGACAAGGTCAGAAGCCTTAGTAAGGTCAATGAATATGGAGTCTGCAGTGTCACCTCTGTCCAGTGATCCGAGAAGCAGGTCTGTGAACTCCAACAGAGCTGTCATTGTTCGTGTTTTTTCCTGAAACCATGCTGCTCCTTGGTCAGAAGCTTGTGCTGGTTCAGGTATTATGTGAGCTGGTCATTTACCATCCTTTCTAGCATCTTGAAAGGGGTAGGATTGAGATAGGATAGTTTGAAGGCAGCCATGGACACCCCTTTGAATCAGGGGTTTTATATGTGCTACCTTCCAGAGCCTGTACTTGCCTCTTTTGCAAATGTTTGTCAGCAATACACTTTCATCTGTAAGTTATTGTCATTTATCTTGTGCTGTCATGAAAGTCCAAACATTTATTGATGGAAAAGCAAACTGAGCATAAACTCTCTTTTACAATTGCATCCCAGGGACAGAAATAATTGAAGGAAGAAGACAAACAGCAAATATGTACACAACAACTAGACATTTATTTATTTATTTGAGTTTTGGTGACCGGATAAGTCCACTGAGACAATTACAGTCCCTTTTCCAGGGTTGACCTGGGGTGAGACACATACAGAGACAGTGCAATAGAACAGAGAAGTAATACAATACAGCAAAATTGACATTGTAAACAATATATACAATAATGTGTCAAAGCACATGATATAAACTTAAACAAAACAATTGCTTGACATATACAATTGAGAGCTGAAGGCAGTAGGATCTAGAGCATAAAGTTATATTGGTGGGGAGGGGGATATGACATGGGACAGGGAGTAAAGAGGGCATGGTGCAGGGTCAGGTAGGAGAAGAGATGGCAAAGGGCATCCAGGTGTGCATTGTCAGTGGAAGCAAGAGCAGGATGAAGAGGCTGAAAGAGAGGCAGACAAATTAGATTGGAACTGAGGAAGAGAGAACAAGACAGGATGGTGGGAGGAAAGGAGTTCCAGTCAGATAGAATGGCAAATGAGAAAGATCTCCTGGAGATGGCTGGACACAGATTTGGAAATGACTAGAAGGGAAGTAAGGCAGAGTGGAGGTACGAGGCACTTGTCTGAGGTATATCAGTTCACTAAGGCAAGGAGGCATAAATTTGTGGACAAACTTAAACACGAGACACACGGAGAGTACCTCAATTTAGCTTTGTATGGTAACCAGCCCAGAGAGGAGAGGACATCACAGTGGTGTGAATGGGTGTTAACCCCAAGGCAAACCTTCCAACCCTATGGTAAGCCTGGGAGAGGAGGGGCAGGGAGGAGGAATTAGTAGAAAGCAGCAGTGGAGCACCATAGGTTAGGAGGGAAGAAGAGATGAGGAGGCAATCTTTAGGCAGGAGGCAGAGGTGAGAAATGGATGGATTTGATAGAGGAGTCCTAGTTTCTGGTTCAGAGATTTCACAATGATGGAGGTATGATAGTTGAAGGAGAGTGCTGAGTCAAGGTGAAGCCAGGTATTTAAAGGAGTGGACTACCTCTAAGGTATCATCCTTGAGCGATGTAATGCTAAGGAAGGGAGTAAACTTTGAGGTGGGACAATGACAGACTAGCATACATTTAGTTTTTTGTATTAAGAACAAGATGATTATGGTTGAACCAGTCTTCAAGGGAAGTGAAGTCAGCGGCAAGGTCTCGGTTAATATGGTCAATGTGCAGAGAGGGCGATCGATGATTGTATTATCTGCATATAAATGTACAGAGCAGCTCCACAAAAATGGGGAGGTCGTTGATGAAAACAAGAATAATATAGGACCCAAAATGGAGCCTTGTGGAACGTGAATGAGTCACGGACTAAGTTCGGAGAGGGAACCATTCCACTTAACTCTTGGGAGCAGCAGGACAGATAGTTTTAACCCAGTTCAGGTCATTGTTGTCTAGACTAAGGACATGAAGCCGATGAAACAGAAACCGTGGTTTACCCAGTCAAATGGTTTAGTGAGGTCAACGAAGATGGCACCTGTGATGAAACCATTGTCCATAGCATGCAATATGTTGGTTGTTACTTTTATCAGGGCAGTTAAAGAGTACTGTGATTCCTTCTAAAGCCGTGCTGACAAGGGAAAGTAAACTGTGAGATTCGGGAGGTCCTGGAGGTGGTTATAAACTATGCTACCGGATCTTGGAAAATGGATATATCAGTTTAAATAAACCGTGCATAACAAAGTTTATGCAAATATAATTAGAAAAGGCAATCAAAAGCATGGCTTTCTTTACAGAAACAAAGATTGCTTTACCCGAAAGCAAGAAAAACTACTGTATTTTCTGTCAGGTTCTCTTATCTACCTTGGATATGGGAATCATAGTCTATACAGAACAATATTACTGACTCTTTATGTAATGGGTCTTAAAAACCCTAAATTTAAATGGCAAAAATAGTCAGGTCATTGTGCATTAACACAGCACAATGCAGTCATCCTGGCACCTAAATGCATCACAGATCAATACCCCAGGCCAGGCTTATTCCCAAACAATTGTTCCGCCATTTTCCCCTCTTATTTCTTTAATAATGATGCCACAACCAAATATATTAGCACTGAATCAACAAATACTGATTACTCCATTCCAGTCCTGCTCCTACATGACGCTCACCACCACTCTTCTCTAAGCTGTAATGTAAGTAAACCTCGTCCATCATAAAATGACTTTTTCGTTTTCCCAGATCTGTTTGAACTATCATGATCATGCTTACCATTAGCACCCGATCCTGTGAGAAGTGATGCCAGAATCATTCCCAGTGATGTCCGAACCCAATCACACTGCTGTTTGCCTCTCTCTTTAGATTTTAAGATAAGAAAAGCAAATAGCAAATGTGGAATGGAAAGCAAGGGTGGGTGGGGGAGGCAAACTGAGACCGTGACCAGCGCTGCAACCCAAAAGCTAATTCAAGACCCATTGACCACTGCTCCTCATCACCAAACGTTAAGAATAGCTAAAAATAAAATCAGAAACAGAAAGTAACAAAATGGTAGAGAACAGAAAATAGTAACAACTATAGGACAAGTGCAATTAAAGCAAAAACTACTAGAACTACAACTATGGACTCCTCATTAGGACAATACACCAAAAATATGCAAAGCAGTAATACCTAGTAATTCCAGCAGGTGATAAAACTATTTGACTACACTACTTTTGTTAATCCTTGTAATGTCTGATGTTTGCTCTCACACTGCACTTGTCCTTGGTTCCTTACCTCTGTTGTTGTACCTTTAGTTTGTATGCTCCTCACACTGAATTTTTAATGTGTATTTTGCTTTGTCTAATATGTGAATTTGTTTATAACTTGTCATTTACCATGCTGGGTCATACCTGACAATAGGCATTCAGTTATCTAGTGTACTAACTGGCCTCCAAAAACCAAATAAATAAATAAAATGTATGCAAGGATTTGTATTTTCCTCATTACATCTGTTTATTTTTATTTTTACAAACCTATAAAGTTACCCATTTTATAAGCACAGTAACACACTCCAGAGTGTGCATCAAGCTAAATCAATGCACTTCCTAGGTGGTTGAAGACACTTGGCTTGTGGCTTCCTGCTTCACCACACAGTTGGGGCAGGCATTGATTTAGCTTGATGCACACCCTGTTGTGTGTTATTGTTACATTTTAACTGTGACCTCACAGACATGATGACACTTTGGACTTACTATTCTCACTGAGGCTTAAGGTAAGCAATCTCAAGATTGATCTGGTCATGTGGTTGGATCATTGCACAGTAAAGTTCTTGTTTGGGCCCACCCGGTAATCCTTCCCTATGAAGATGGTCTGCTATCACCCTTTGAAGGGGTTGTCCCAGGGAGGACTTCTGGCAGTAACGAACCTCTTGGAAGGGAGGACTGCTTGTGGGGCAGGTTTGAAAGAGGCGGTTGCAGCCTACAATAGGCTGTTGCCTCAGCACTTGATTCTGTCGCACTTATCCGTAGACATGAGCTAGGTCTTCTCACTTGGGAGCCCCTTGGTTTAACAGGGAAGTCAGGGAGGTGAAGACCAGGGTCAGAGGCTGGAGCGCTGTTGGCAGAAATCAGGACCTGATGAGGACAGACTGGCTTTGAGAACTTACTACAGTGAGTAACAAAGTGTAATTTCCCATGTGAAGGCAGTATTCCTGTAAGGGAGGTTGCTTCAGGGAAGAAAAGACTGGCTCAGCTCTTTCAGACTGTGGACAGGATATTCCTCCTCACGTGTCTGCAGCTGAAAAGAGCAGTTTTAGCTACCAAGTGCTGAGAGTTTGCTTGATTCTTCTCTGACAGATAGTCCTCTATCAGATCTGGGATTTCCCAAGGGGTGATCACTGCTCCACAGTAGTAGGATGGGTGTTGTTGAGTTCTCCTCTTGTCTGGAGTGAGTTCAGGCCAGTGGGGGTGGAAGAGATATGTGAGGTAATCTGAAGCTGCAGCTCATATATTATGAACTGGACCTGGGCCCAACCCATCTCCTCCTGGGCTGTGTTTTGTCTGTAGGTCCAGTGTTTGTTGAGATTGTCTGGTGCTCGCTTTTGGTGGGATCATTCCTAGCTCCTTGAAAGAGGTGGTGGTGAAGCCACTTCTGAAGAAACCATCTGTTAACCTAGACTGCTTGGCAAATTATACACCAGTCTCTAACCTTCTATTTCTGAGAAAGGTTACTGAGTAAGTAGTGGCTCTGCAGCTCAAGGCACATCTCACAACCTTTGACATCTATGAGCCTCTACAGTGGGATTTAGGTCTAGGCGTAGTATGGAAACCATGTTGGTCAGGGTGCATAATGATCTCTTAAGGACCAGAGATAGAGGCGATCAGTTCTCATTCTTCTTGATCTGTCTTCAGCATCTGACAGTGTGGACCATGTTGCGTTGTTGGGTGATCTTAGAGAGCTCTGTAGACTCGCCAGTGCTGTCATCAGCTGGTTTGAGTTCTTTCTCACATATAGGATACAGAGGGTGGTGATGGGGATTTTCTCCTCACTCACAAAGCCTCTTTCATGTGGAGTTCCTAATGGCTCAATCCTCTCTTCCATGTTGTTCATGATGCATGCTTCCCCTGGGAGATAATCAGATGTTACAGTGTGGGGTTTCACTGCTATGCAGATGACACCCAACTGTATTTGTCATTTTCAGCTGTGACACATGGCTTGGTTGAGGTACTAAATTCATGTCTAGCTGAGAGCTAGGACAAGATGTCCTCTAGCTGGCTGAAGCTTAACCTGGACAAGATGGAGATGCTAGTGACTGGCGTAATTAGGTCAGCAGAGTGCGGAGACAGTAGTGGAGGTGTCTGGTTGGATGCTTGTCTCCTTCCCACTTGTTGCCCTGTTATGGTGAAGAATCTGGGCATCATTCTGGACAATTGACACTGAGGCTCAAGTGTCATTGGTTGTCCAGAGTGCTTTCTACCATTTTTGGAATATTGTCCTGATTAAAACCTTAATCCTGCCTGATGACTTGCCCTCACTAGTTCATGTGTGCAAGAACAAGGGGGCACAATTTGAAGATAGAGGGGGACAGCTCAAGGGCAACATAAGGAAGTATTTTTCATGGAGAGGGTGGTGGATGCATGGAGCAGCCTTTCTGAGGGGTCATGGGGTCAAAACAGTGGGGAATTCAAGAATGCATGGGACAGACATAAGAGCAATTCTGGTGGGTGTAGGAAGAAGCAGGCTGTTGGTTAACTAGGATCTGCAGCTTATCCAATAGGTAGAGAAATGGGCAGACTGGGTGGGCTAAGTGGTCCTTATCTGCCATCAAAGTTTATGTTTCTATGCCTTTGTAACCTCTAGACATGACTACTGCAACACTTTTAGCTTGTGTTAAATGGAGAAGTGCTGCATCACCTGCAGCTAATGCAGAACACAACCAGGTTGCCGACGGGCCTACCTATTTTTTATTTTATTTATTTATTGCATATAATCAGAATTACAATCCTTTGAGTCACAGACTCTTTTGCAAAAGCTCCACGTCAGTTACAGGAGGTAGAGGGAGAACAAAATACAGGGATACACACTATTAAAGCAGTATACAGGAAAACATACACACTCAAGTAATAAACACAAACAGTACTGACAGTGCAGTCCAGGCTTTAACTTAGTTCACCAGAGACAATGGTAGGCAGCTTTCTGGGTATCATTTGTTAGAGATGGGAGGAAAGTGGATTCATGGGGTCTGTGGAGACTCTGAGTCGGTTATTAGTGGGGTTAGGCAGCATACTAGGTGGACAGAGCTAGCCACAGTCACAGATTGCAGACTCAGTTAGGTGAGCTTTGAGGCCTGCTTTGAATAGGGAGATGCTAAGGGTCTGAGAGAGCTGAGGAGGTAGAGCATTGAGCCAAAGGGGAGCACGGTAATGGAATGATCTTTGACCCAGTGATGTTCTACAGTGGGGACCTGGAATGAGAAATTTGCAGCGAGTTGAGTATTACGCCTGATGGGGCTGGGCTGATTAATGGGAGAAGGCCAACGGGGCTATCTGGAGTTGTATTTTTTGCGAGGATGCAGGTGTGGTGCTTAAGTCTTTGTTGGAAGTTTATCCAACCAGTCAGGCGTAAAGGTCACAGGTATGAGTTAGATGGTCTCTGCGGTGACTAGTCGGCGAGGCTTTATTCAGGGCAGTGTTAATACTGTGAGTGCGGTGGGTTCTGCTGATCCATATATCACTATCCCATAGTCAATTAGGAGAGGATTGAGGAGGAGACTGCCAGATGCAAGGCCTGTGTGGGTAAACAGTGTTTAAGTCTATAGAGGATTCCCACTCTAGCGTTGACAGCAGAGGAAAGATGTTGAATGTGACTATGGTAGGAGAGTGAGGTATCTAATGTGATACCCAGGTTTTGAAGTAAGTAACATGTTCAAGGGGGTATCTTGTGTGTTTTTAATTAGGAGTGCCAATTGGCTGTGTGGGCTTTGACGTGCAGAAAGATCATGGATTTATTTTTTTATAGTTGATGATCAGGCGGTGCTCATCGAACCATGTCTCTAGCTCCCGAAGAAACCATGTAGGGCTTGCTGTAGGGCTAGGTTGAGGGTGTTTCCAAAATAGTACCGCATCATCCGCATAGAGAAGCATATGACCCTGCATGCCTTGGGAAGTGAGTTTAAAAGAGGAAAAGAGAAGAGGGCCGAGAATAGATCCTCGTGGGACCCCAGAGCACACTGCTTTGTGAGAGGAGATGGTGGTATTTAACCTGACTTGCTGTGACCAGCCTGAGAGGTAGCCTTGAACCAGGCAGTTGTCTCTGGGACCACATTTAGCTGTGGAAGGACACGAAGCAGAAGATCATGACTGACCATGTCAAATGCTTTGTTAGATCCACATAGATTGCACCTGCAATAGATCCTTGGTCTAGGGCCTCATGGATGAACGAGGTGAGCTCGAAAGTGCGGTGACAGTGCTATGGCCTGTCCGGAAGCCGTGCTGAGCATGGCTTAGTAGGTTGTATTTAGTTATGTGTTCAGTTATCTGGTCAGAGACTATTTTTTCCCAGTGCTTTAGAGAGGTGGAAGTATAGAAATTGGCCTATAGTTGCTTGAGAAAGTGGGGTTGCCACTCTTCAGAATGGGAGTGATTAATGCACTCTTCCAGGTTGAAGGAAACTGACCGAGGCAGAGACAGAGGTTGAGAATTTTAGTAAGGTGGGGTAGTATGACATCCAGTGTCAGCCGAATGAGTTTAAGATCTAGAGAATCATTGCTGTAATGGGAATTGGCAATAGCTTTGGAAATGTAATGTTTTGCCTGTGCAGGAGATGACTCTCAGCCTGAAAGGTAGTGAATCTGAGTTAGATGGTGTGTGGGGGAGGTGGGGGGACAGGGTGGAAGAATTTAGGAGGGAGGATATGGGAGAGGTCCAGAAGGTGGTGTTAAAGGGCTTCTGCTATAGTGGAAGGGTCATGTGTGACTTCTCCATTTATAGAGAGTTGGGAGGGTGGGGGCGGGATTTCCATTGAGTTCTTATATGTTGCTCCAGAATTTTTACCGCCTCCCCAAGAGGAAGTTAGGGTTTGTTGGTAGTAAGAAGCCTTAGCCTGATGTATGGCCCATGTACATTTATTGCGGGCCGCCTGGTATAGCTGTCTATCATGTGTGCATTGAGATTCAAGGGCCTTATGCCAAAGGTTGTCCCTCAATTGGAGCAGGTTAAGTAGTAAGGGTGTAAACCAAAGGGTGGTTCTGGTTTCAGTACTTGTTTTGTGAGGGGCAAAATGTCACAGGCCTGGTTAAAGGTGGTTATAAAGTGAGCGAGTGCTAGGTCTACTGACTGCGTGGTGTAAATGGGGAGCCAATCACTAGTAGCTAGATGGGCTTTGAGTTTCTGTAGGCCTCCTCTTTTAGCTGTCTCTGCATGGAGATTATTGGGGGGCAGGGAGCAGTTTGCCTGACCACCAGCTAGTCACCGGGAGTGGTCACTAATTCAGTCAGGAAGCACCGAGGCTTGGGAGAGGTTCTGTGGCCTATTTGTGAAAATAAGGTCTATAAGGGTGGGACTAGTCATGTGATTCTGGTCCTTCATGATCTACACTGGCTGCTGGTGAGGAGAGAATCACCTTCAGGATTGGTTCACTGACCTATAAAGCCCATACATACTGGGCCTTAGCTACCTGAGTAACCTCCTGACTCCTACCACACCCAGCACCCTCTCCCTCCTTCAAGCTAAGTCTCCTAGTGGTTCCCAAGATGTGGCTCAAATCATCAGGTGATCGATGATTTGAAGTGGCAGGATTGGTCCGTGGAATTTGCTTCCAATGTCTTTGTGAGAGAACCCTTCACTGGAGGCCTTCAAGAGGGCCTGAAGTCATATCTGTTTATGGAAGCCTTCAGCACATAGCTAAGGAACCCTTACATTGGCTGCTGATTAATATGGCTTTAGACAGGATTTATAGCTTAATTATATTATTTAAATCATTGCAAAAACTTTGTTAATGTACTAGAGTTGAAGCAACAAAAGTAGGGAAATGTGGCATTAGGGTTCCAACTCTAACACCCACCCTGCAAACAGCAACAGGTATGAGGTGTGCCTTGGGGTTGTCATCCTAATGTTAATCAAGTTAAATCAGTGCACATCCTGGGAGTTTTCTGAGGCACAAGGCAATGCCAAGTATCTTTAACCACATAGGCAGAGGACTGATTTAGACAGATGTATAGCCTGAAGTGTGTTATTGCATATATAATGGTCATTTTGTGAACATTTAAGAAAGAAGTAGCCATTTTTAAGTGCCCAATTTATAATTATTATGTATTTCTGACACTGTGTATTGTCTCATGTCATCCAGTGTGAGGGCATCAAAATCTAATTACAAAAGGGCTGGGGAAGGCATGTACTGTGATTGGTGGAATCTGAGCACATCACTGTTTCATAGATTTTATTTATTTATTTATTTATTCATTCAAGTCTTGGACAACAACCTTTGAGCTGAAAGCTCATTTGCAAAGTTCCATGTCAGAATAATACAAATATAGTAATGAAAAAGACACAGTCATTACAAGGAACATACATAAAGAATAATAGAATACAGTTGCGGTATGTAACTACAAAATACAGTAGTAGACAAAATGAGAGTTTACAATACAGGAATCTCGGTTAACAACTTTGAGAACAGTACATTTCATAGGTTCACGTCAGTGGACAAACCAAATTGGTAAAGTACGATACAGGGAGACAAGCAACAGATGGACATATAATAGCCATTCACGAGGGAATCATTAGAGAAATGCCAATACAACTGGCATTGCACAAATATGCCAGAATACGCCAGTGTCTGAAACCAAGAAGCACAAACTCCCAATGAGAAGGAGAAACAGAGTAAGACTAAGAACTAATGAAAACTAGGTAATGATGGCATCACCCTGGAGGCCTTGTCAGCGGTGAGTAGGTTAGAGTTGGTACATTTTAGGGTGATCATGGGAGCTCAGGATAGGATACGTAAATGAGGGAGATGAAGATCAAGGGATGGGTGAGAGGGTAAGGGAGAACTTGGAGGTGGTGAGGGATGGAGTGTGGAATCAGGAGGATGTGAGGAGTGGGTCACGGGGTAGAGTTTACAGAGAGCAGGAGGGAAGACAAGGTGGGGAGAGGGGAGAGAGAGAGAGAGAGAGAGAGTAAGTAAGAAGGAGTGAGAGGTGAGAGGTGACAAAATTTGCTAGGGGTAGGTCATGATTAAGTGTTAGTCACATCAAGGAGGGTGGTTATTGGAAGCAGTCACAATATGCATCAGCAACCATATGTTATCTGAGTTTTTCTTAAAATCGCTCAAGTCGAATGCAGAAGTGATGTTAGGGTTAAGAGAGTTCATCCAGAGAGGGCACCATATGTAAGGATCTTTGACCTAGGAAAGCAGGAATATTGAAAATCTGGCTAGTAGAGCTTCTAGTGTAACAATGGTTTTCTGTGGGGTAGAAGCTTTTGAACACCAGGGGCCCTTTGCCAAGACTAAATGTTTTGGCCAGCAACAAGACTGGTACATACGTCTACCTTTAATTGTAGCCAGTTAGCCTGAGCATACATGTCACAGGTGTGAGTCAGATGGGTGGAGATGGTTATAGTCGGCACGCTTTGTTGAGTGCTACGATAATATGGCAAAGAGTAGTTTCAGTGGCAGATCCATAGATTACTAGGCCATATACTATGAGCGGAGACGAGTTATGAATGGCCAGGTTAAAGGCCAATGGGGTCAGGCAATGCTTATGCCTGTAAAGCAGCCCAATGCAAGAGTTTACAGCCTTAGCTATGCTATCAATGTGATAGGAATAGATCATTGTACTATCAGTCATGATCCCCATGTATTTAAAAACATACAAACATATGAAGAAGCCAGCAGAAGAGCTCATTTGGTCTATCAAATCTGCTTGTATTGCAGGGTCCACAGCATGAGGTAATGTCCCTACCTTCCTTCCCACTCCTCCCATTCTCCCTACCCATGATCCTTATCTTCCCTATGCCTATCCCAGCCTCTCTTAAAGCTTCCCACTGTCTTCTACAAGTTGACCTCTTCTGGCAGCAGATTCCATGTGTCCAACACCCTCTCTGTGAAGAAGTGCTTCCTGACCTGCCTCCTTAACCTCCCACTCTCCAGCTTGAGACTGTGTCCCTTGTGTTATGGTTGCCACTCAGTTTAAAGAGACTCTCCTTATCAACCTTATTAAAGAGCTGAACTAGTTCCATAGCTCCAGGTTTCATAGTCGAGTATAAAGCAAAAGGGCACATGCCCCATAACAGCTCACCCTTAACTCAAATGGAGTAGCCACTTGTATCATTACTTTTACAGTAAACATCTCATTTGTTCTTGAATTCACTCATATTTTTCTACTCACCACCTACAGGGGCAAGCTGTTCTAAATAGCCACCATCCTTTGGTTGAACCAAGTTTGTCTTTTGGTTGTATGACTAGTTTCCACTTTGAGCTGTAGCATATGTGATCTAGTTAAATATCCTGTTTTGAGTTCCAGCCAGAGAACTCCCATAAATCATCCTGCAGAAGCTCCATACACAAACACAAATCCCTTACCTTCCTGTACTCAAGTGAATACACTCCAAGATTGTTCAGTCTGTCATCATAGCTTATCTCCTTCATCGAGGATATCATCCTAGTTGCCTTATGTTGCATGCCCTCTAGAAGCTTGATATCTGTCTTTGCCACAGATGCTGAAAACTGTCTGCAACATTCCAAGTGGGCCTAACCAATGAACTGTCAATGGAAAAACACTTTCTGATCTTTACTATCAATATACTGCCTAACGCATTGCAGGATTCTGTTGGCCCTTATTGCCATGGCCTGGCAATCCACTGTAAACTTGAGGTTGTTTGATATTATAATTCCCAAATCCCTTTCCTCAGTTACAGTTTTTACATAGTTTCCATTTGACATTCCAGCATATCTAGCCCCTACTGTATATTGTGTTTCCTAGCTGCATAACTGAGCACTTATCTAAGCTGAATCACTGCAGTGCATCAGGGTGCTGAGTTACTACAGCACCAAAATCTGAGTTCACCATCCCTCCCTGGTCAGCAGCCCCCTGGTTAGCATATATACAGCAGTTAGGGTGTGTTGGGTGCAAGGATCATGCCCCCAAAAGAGTGGTCAGCAACATTGCTGTTTGATGCCATAGTGACTCAGCGCCTAAAACTGGTGCAATCTGAGGGTGGAACCAACTTGAATTCAATTTATGCTCAATAGCTCATCCTCCTAGACTGTTTAATTCTTTCTGCAGCCTATCTGCCTCTTCCTTTCTGTGTATTAGAGGCCTATCTTTGTGTCATTGGCAAATTTTGTAATCCATATCGTCACCCCACATTTCATCATTGACACGTAGATATTAAAAAGGCATGGCCCCAAGGTGGATCCCTGAGGCACACCACTTTCAACTTCCACCCATTTGGATGTATGTCCCTTACAGTCACCTGTTGTTTTCTTTCTTTAAGCCATGGTTCAATCCACACTACTATATTGTCCTGCAAACACGATTTATATAGCACTTTAATAAGGTCTTTATGTGGTACTTTGCCAAAAGCTTTTGTAATCCAGATAGACCACATCAGCAGGGTCCCTTCATCTAATGCTTCACTGACCCCCATTAAAGAAAGCCAACAGATTTATTTGGCATGATCTTTCCTTCTTAAAGAGCTTGTGACACGTTCAGGAGAACTTTAACAAAACATAATACCTAGACACAGTCCAGCTTGTATTTCCCATTGGTTCTGTATTCCTCCTCCCAATTATTTAGTAGTGAGGTAATGTCCATGAAAACAGGATCTTTACTCCTGAAGAGTTCACCTATTCCTGCTGCTTTCTCCCTACCTGAAGTCATAGAGCACTGCTTGACCTCACAGTTACTCCAATGACAACAGATTGTGATGTCACAACAGAGGATTATGACTTAAGTAGGGAGTAAGACAGAGAGGCAGATGAGCTTATTCATACACATTTCTTTAGTAATAAATTGTGAGGAGGGAAATATATAAAATATAAATGGAGTGCAAACAGAATTGTACCTAATTATTATGTTTTTAAAGTTTTCTTTGAGGCATCAGTAGCACTTTAAATTCATGCTGTGTTTTATCCACCAGCCTGGTTTTGCTCATATGGTCCTCTACCTTTTCCTTCAAAATACCTTCCAAGATTTTTTTTCTTTTACATTTTTGCCTGTTTTTTTTACCCGCTTTCTCCCAGCCCGTTGCCAGGTCACACACATGCGTGTGGGCGCATTCACACCACGGTACCAGGACAGCCTCCCACTATTTTTGCTGCCTGTTCACCTGCACTGTCTGTGGACCTCCACCCGGGGCAGTGGAACTATGATGGGTGGCAGAGTCCTCCCTGGGATGGGAGAGCTAGTTGCTCAATCCTGCCCCCCACAGGCTCTCTGACAACCTGGGCTTGTTTTCAAACCAGGTCGCTGGCGTATAACAAGTAAGGCATCCAGAGCCTCTAGAGCTTCAGTGCCAGCAGATTTTACAACATACTGAAGCTGGGCTAACTGTCCTATCATTTTATATTCACTTACACTCCTTTCTTAAAATTGGAACTACCGTCACTAGTCTCCTGTCATTAACCATAATCCCACAATCCCTTGATACACCAACAATTCAGAACTACTCGGCTGAGATTTTCACTGTTTTCTTAACACACCCCATTTATAAAAAGCAAAAATACTTACAAGGTATGTGTTATATCATGGAATATATTCACTTCTTGAGTGGTTAATGGGACTTGGCTTCATCTTGTGCCTCACAATACACCCAGGGTATGAGTGGTATAAGTGTATACCATTATACCACACACTGTTGTATGTATTGCTGAAGTGAAGTCACACTTTGGGGATGGAAGAGATTGTGCATAGTACAAATGGGTGTTGTGTGTGTCCACTCTGCTTGGGCAAAGGCAGCAGCTCTAATCAGTGCCAAGGGTCCAGACAGAGAGAGGATCCACCGATGGTCCCGAAAGAGACACGGATCCACTGGGGTCATGAGGGCCTTTGAACTAGCCCTCCCCAAAAGACATCACAAGTGGCGAGGGTTCTGACAGAGACACAGATCCACCGGGGTCCCGACAGAACACGGATCCAGCTGAGGGTCATGAGGGCCGTTGAACTAGCCCCCAAAAGACATCACAAGTGCCGAGGGGTCCAGTAGAAACACGGATCCACCGAGGGTCCCGACAGAGACACAGATCTGCTGAGGGTCATGAGGGCTGTTGAACTAGCCCTCCCCGAAAGACATCACAAGGTAAAGCAAAGAGCCAGTGCCAAACATTCAGGCCTGCAAACTGCTGCTGCTAGCATATTCAAATACTGGACCCCACTGACGCTTGTGTCAGCTCCCACCTTCCCACCACCACCCTTGCCAAGCTTCTCCTTATATAGGCGATGGCAAAACGGCTGAACCAGTCAGCCTACTTTTCCATCTGCAGCCTATACCCTGTCTCCACTAGAGGCTGCTCTGCTATTTTTAGTTCTTTACTCTTCTCTCTCCCTTACTAATGGCTTTCTATCATCCCTCGTACTCCCTCCTCCTCCTCACCCTGCTCCTTTTATACTCTCTCTCTCTCTCTCTCCTGCACTGTCCCCTCTGCTCATTCTCCCCTCCCTATTTCCCTCCAGTAAATATTCTGAGACACGGACTCACTCCCACGGCCAACTGCATACCACTCCCCTACTGTCCATACTGCATGGCATCCAGAGGCTACAGCAAAGCTCACCATGGAGTACCCCACCTGCACTGCATCCCCCTCCTACCAGGTGATGGGACCTTCCCCTGCCCACCTGTACCTCATACTACTATGATCACTGCCATAGATGGTTAGCCCTCCCTAGGATGTTGCTTCATAGGGTACTGTACCCCACAAAACAGAAGAATACTCCACCTCCTCTCTTCCCACCCTCTCATCCTGTCAGCCCCTGTACGCTACTCCCTCCCTATTCCCTCCCGGTCAAACCCACCTGGGACCCCTACTCACATAGCTCATCGAATCAAAAAATCGGCCTGGAACACCGTGCTCAGGTCCTTACTCTATTGCTACTCCTAATCTCTGGCACTATCCACTAATCCTGGCCGGTTGCAACCTCTACACCATTCCATGCCCCCATCAATGGGCTTCGCATTGCCAGCCTCAATGTCTGTAGCCTACTAAAAAGTGGGACTCATATCAGGGTTGGGTTCACCAGTATCAGCCTGATGTCATTGCCTTGAATGAAACCTGCTCTCCCCATGACTCTGGACTCGGTGATTGCCTGCCTGGGTTCAACCTCTTCAGAGCCGATCGACAAGGAAAATGTGTATGTGTGGGGGTGTTTGTGCCATCTATGTTAAAACTCAATACAATGCCAGCTACTCCCCTCCCCTGCTAGTACCCGGCCTCAGGCGATTACACTCAAACTCACACTGGGTCACTCTCAAACCCCCTTCTTATCATGGCAGCCTACATCCCCCTAGAGACCAGAAAGCAGCCTTCCACTCAATCCTGGCCTATTCGCCACCCTCCCACAACAAAATGCAAAAATTATCCTTGGTGATTTCAACACCAACTGGCTGGCTAAGTCAATATCCCGATTATTGCGGAGCTACAGCCCAATACCTCACAGAAGTAGTCCTCTCTCCCCGGCTTGACCCCCGCACCAGATCCTCCTCGCTACTGGACCTAGTCTTCACCAACCATCCCCATAAAATCACTAGCACCATGGTGTTATTAAATGTGTAGTGCTCACTCCCCAGTTCTCTGCACGTGGTCCTGCAAAATGCCCAAGATCCCCCAAGGTCATTTTCCACCAAACTAGGCCAGGCAAAACTTGTCCTCCTAAAATTGCATCTCTGGACTTTAGACTGGTCCTTCTTAACTAGTACCCTAGACCCTGATCTAGCCCTTGACCTCTTCATCCACACCTTCAACACCATCTGTGACCAATTTTCCCGCTTTCCAAGAAGATGGTCAAAGGCAACCCTATCCCTGGATCTCTGACCGTCTGCTTGCCCTGATGCATACTCGTGACTCCTCTGGTACCTCTCCAATGAGACCAGCCGTCCAGCTGATAGGCAGAGCTATAGAAAGACCCAGAACAAATGCATGGGCATTACGTAGCCAAGGTCGAGCAGTACAAAGCTACCCTCACCGCCACCTGGGGCACAGGGTGCAAATCTGGAATAATATCAAGGAAATCAGTGGAAAACCCTAACACCCCAACCTAATAATTGTTGATGGGCAGCTTACCTCTGACCCCACCAGAATAGCCCTCGGCCTTCAACCAAGCTTTCACTAACCTCAGCCATGTCCTACCTCCCAACTTCTTCAACCCACCCCTAACCGGTTCTCCTCCCAGCCTACCCATCCCTTTCATCTATGAGTGCTATACCCTCAAGGCTGTGGAGCCTTATCTTAAAAATGCACTAAGACACACTCACTATAGCGATGACTCCTTGGATCGGAGGCTTCTCCGTCCTCACCCTCCATGAAGTACTCTACCCCCTCACTCATATTTTCAATCTTTCTCACTGCCAAGGCAAATTCCTCCCTTTGGAAATCTGGAAATCTGCCTCCATAACCCCCATATTTAAGAGTGGGGACCGCAGCCACCAATAATTACTGGCCCATCTCTATACTCCCTCTATCCAAAGCTCTCGAGTGCATTGTCTATGATCAGCTCACTGACCACCTCAACAAACATGATCTTCTCTGTAAACAGCAACATGGCTTCCAGAAAGGCCACAGCTTGACTACAGCCCTCCTGGAATTCACCGCACACATCCACTCCGCTTTTGACAAAGGTCACACCACTGGTGCTGTATTTGTTGACCTTATTAAGGCATTTGACACCGCCAGTCACTCCTCTTGATAATCACTCTCTCCAATATTGACTTCTCACAGGATGCCCTACACTGGTTCACAGACTTCCCATCGGGTAGGTGCCAACAGGTCAAAATCGTCAACACCCTATCCAATCAGCTACTAGTTCTCTCAGGGGTCCCCAGGGTCCATCCTTGGTCCACTTCTTTTCAGTCTTTACCTTAGCTCTTTCCATAGCTCCTGCTCAGGAAACCTTCTTCTATATGCAGATGGTGCTGTCCTTTATGCATCCAGCCCTGACCGCTGCTACTCCACCAAATCCTTCAGTCCTCCTTTAAGCTGAACAATGGTTCACTGCACAGCACCTTATACTGAACTACAAGAAAACCAAGTTCATGATTTTGCCCACCCCTTGAACTCTAGGAAGAAACTTTGCCCCAGGTCCTAACTGCTGGACCTAACCCCTCTCGAAGCAAGTGGAATCCTTTAAATATTTAGGAATCACCCTGAACCCAGCTCTCAATTTCCACCAACATATACATCTCCTGTCCACTGCCCTTAATGTCCGCCTTTGGCCTGCTCTACCAGTTTAAACATTGCCTTACCTAAGACACCCTCAGACTTGCAGTCTCATCCTCTATCCTCTCCCTCCTTGACTACGGCATACTCACATATAGTGGTGCCACCACATCCACCCTCAGTAGGCTCCATCTCTCCTCAAAAAACCCCACCACCTTGTACTGGACTGCGACCGCCTCACTCATACCTGCTCACTTTATAACTCCACTAACTGGCTTAACTTAGACAATAGGATCCATTTCCACACCTGTCTTATGGTCAAAACAATCACCCTAGGTCTGTACCCCCCAGCTTCACCTCCTTAATCAACCCAGCTACAGTGCCTAAAGTAACTTGTAGCTCTGGCAAGAAGCTGTTCACAGTTCCCCATTGTCAAACCTCCCTATTTCAAAGTGTCCTTCAACTTCAAGGCCCCTCATGGATGAATGGACTTCCCAGCTCCAACACAAATGAAAACTCTATCAGCCTCTTCAAAAACCAACTTAAGAGATATCTCAGTCCTCAAACAACTGCGACTGCTATTGAACCTGTTTCTCGATCATCCCTCCTCTATAACAGTGGCCTCTGGCTGGCTTACCCCTTGTCTTTCTATATACTTACTTGTGTCACCCTAAGTTTTTTGTGTACTGTTTGAGAGCTTCTCATTGTACTTTTATCATGTTTATAGTTTATTTTGTACTGTTACCATGTATTCAGCTGTTCTGTTTCATGCAATGTATGTTTACCCTATTACTGTACTGTCCAATATTTGTGACGTGGAACCTTTGTAAATGAGTCGCTGACTCAAAGGTACTTTCCAAATCCTGAATAAATAAATAAATAAAAATACAGCTAAATGGAAATTCATATTATCTGGGCATGTAAGATTGAGCCATTTGTCTTCACACATTGTAATTTTAAAAACAACACCAGAGGTCTCACTACTGTTACTATTTCTCTGCACCGTCCATAGGGCTCTGTCATTTGCAGTTTTTCACATCTAGATGGCGCTGCTTTTCACAGACTGCCCATTTTCACATACGTACAGCAATGGGAGTTCCTTCCTTCTGATGCCAGATTTAACAGTGAGACAATTTACTAGTTCACGTGAGCAGTGCATCCACTGCACACATGTAATCTGCCCCAGTTTTCTTTTTTTTCAGATGGAAACTATGACTTTTATGTCCCCAAAAACCCATACAAAGTTAAACAGTTTGCATGTCATTTACAGGCCTGGGCATTTGTTTGCGACAGGGATCCCACTGTGTATAATCTCAGATGATCACTCAGCAGCAATTTTATTTTGACACTTTCTCCAGAGAAGCTATTGTCTCTCAGAGTGCTGTTCCTGCTTTTGAAAACTGCAGCCTATAATTCTCCATTGATTCATACGAGAGTCTTAATTATAAGAGTTGAGTGTGATATTAAAACAAAAACACAACTGATAACAGAAGCTCCCTGGCCGGTAGAAGAATTATTTGCCTTTAAAGTTTGTTCCATAAACTATAAAACCCCAGTGTTTTTGGATCATCTACTTATTTTACTTTGAGAGAATGATGCTGGGAAGTTTGCAAACCCTCCTGTTTATTTTCTCTTTGTATTTGTTTTAGTACAATGAATTTTTACTGGTTGAACAATTGTGTAATTAGAATCCAATAACAAACCATTTAAAATATATAAATAGACACATAGACATTTAAATTAGATGTAAGCAATAAGACATAATGTGGCATGAATTATGCTGTTCTAATTTCACGGTCAGGAGTGATGATAGGTGCGATGCCACGGGTGGAGTGCTTTCAGCCCATGGAAGTACAATTAGATCAGCATTATTCACAGCCCAAAGTGTCTTACTGTGCTCATAAAATGGGTCAACTAAGAAAATAAAAACAAAAAAGTCAACCTTTTTAAGTAAAATCATGCATTTTCTTTTTGTTAGAAGTAACTAGTAAAATTCCTACTCTGGAACAACTGGCTAATCAGTCTTAAGGTGTGGAAAATCATTGCCAGGATACACCTAAAGAGGAGAACTAACGCCCACTAGTAGAATAACATATTGGATACCATCAAATATGAATAGAATCAAATGCTTGCTGTACCCATATCCATTTCTTTCTCTCCCTCCCTCCTCCTCCCTTCCTCTTCCTTCCTTCCTGTGTAAATGTTGTTACATCAACTGTCTTGTCCAGATGCTTAAGGTGGTAATGTCTCTATTTAACAATTCATTCAGGCTTACACTGTGTTAGCTTTTTCTGTATGTTATTTTTTTCTTTCTTTGTTTATTGTCACTCTATGGATGTGTTTGAGATGCAAAAATGTTCAATAAACTTTAATTAATTAAAAATAACTAGTACAAAGTAATTCCTCCCCACCGTCAAGCATCTGTTGATCCACAGATTAAATAGATGGAATGTTTATCACAGAATACATGAATTCAACTTGTGCAGAGGTCTACTGGCTGAGTGTTTACTTCTCCCTATACAGATATGTACATACACACACACACACACACACACACACACATACACCAGAAGGCTTCAGTAAAGTCAGGAACTCAGTTTTATCTGTTTCAGGAAAGCGGTAAAGATTCCATGATAGGCAGGTCAGGATGAGTAGCACATCATTTTTATGTTCAGCGTGCACAAGCTGAATATCTTACTATAAGCGTGCCTTCTGAGGAGTGTGACACTGTCAGTCAATGCAGAGTGGTCTGCATGGAGCGCATCATTGCCCACCAGTCATCAACAGGCCAATCATGACACAGTTTTGGCTTGCTGGGTGGAAACTTTGTGTATTTGAAAGGAAAAGCTGACCCAATTATGGGTTGTCTCTTTCCTTTGATCTATGTCACAGCAAGCATAGCTGATCTATCATGATCAGCCTGCTAAGGAATTTCAAACATCCAGGAAGAGCCCCACACTCTTACACAAAGAAAACCATCCATTGATGTCTGTTGCTGGCGTCTCTGTAACTGTCCCCCCCACCTGACCCTCCCTCTCAGCACCCCACATCCCCCATAAACATAACAGTGACACTGGGGTGCTCATTCTCTAATGTTGCCATCTGAAACAAGCATTTATCAATGCCGAACGTTAGCTTGCAGGTATTTGCAGTGGTGTTTGGCATGTATGGTGCTTACCCTAATGCCCTGTGCGATTGCTGGTATTTGCACAATAAATTGTCAGCATGATCTTTGTTACCCCCATTGTGCACTACAGTAAGGCGGAAACACGTTTTGGGCAGGATGTAAAAATGACAGCTGTACTGCTCATAAGGAAGTGTGGTAAAATGCCAATGTTGAAAATCTGGGTGGAAATATTGAAAATTCGCAAACCTACGGCGTGCGCATTAGGGGAACTGTACCGCCACTACTGTTAAACAGTCATTTTAGGAATTTGTTCACCAAATTTTCAACATTGCCGTTAAAAACCTGTGCTAATGAACAGTGTCACTGTGATTTTCTTACTGTGTCCCATACATTGATTTGCACAACCGACTGCGCCATTGTGCACTACATGGGGAAGACATTTTGGGCAGGATGTGAAAAATGACAGCTGTACTGCTCATAAGGAGGTGTGGTAAAATGGCAATGTTGAAAATCTGAGTGAAAATATTGGAAATTCGCAAACTTCTGGCGTGCGCAAGACACTGGCGCCGCGCTCGTAAAACAGTTATTTAGGAATTTTTTGGCAAATTTTCAACATAGCCATTTTAAGACCTCTGCTCATGAACAGTGTCACTGTGATTTTCTTAATGTGTTCCATACATTGATTTCGCACACCGACTGCGCCATTGTGAGCTACATGGGCAGAAACACGTTTTGGGTGAGATGTGAAAATGACAGCTGTACAACTCATAAGAAGGTGTGATAAATGGCAATATTGAAAATCTGGGTGAAAATATTGAAAATTGAACTTACGAGCCTGCGTAGGAACTGCATAGCATATGCTAAATAAAACAGTCATTTTGAATTTTTGTCACAAAATTCTCAACATAGGGTTTTGGGACCCCTTCTCATGAATGATGTCACTGCCATGGCGTTATTCAAGGCGAAGGGTGATTTCGGCAGTACCTGCAAAATCACCTTTGGGCCGAATAACACCATGACAGTGACATCATTCATGAGAAGGGGTCCCAAAACCCCATGTTGAAAATTTGAAAATTCCAAAAATGACTGAGATATGTAATAAAGTTGAACCCCATATAGCCCATTATACAGCTTACCGGCATTTCCTCAGTTCGCGGTTGGCCTTGAAGAGTGCAGATGTGTTCCCGGTCCACTGAAGATCGTCGCGCCAAAGTCTGGAGGTAAGTATGGGGTGGGGGGTGAGAGAAGCTGGGTGCACAGTGGGTGGGTGCGGGTTGTGGGAGGGGGTTGGGAGGCAGCGTCGTGGGACCCGTTTTTTTTCCAGGGGAAAAAAAAAACAAGACGATGAGGACATTTGCCACGCTGGGGTGGTCTCCCAGCATGGCAGAAGATGTATGGGGGGCCGGAGCTGACAGGGGATTGGGCACCCCGTCAGCAAACTACGTGGGGTCCAAGGAGCTGACGAGGATTGGGTACCCGTCAGCAAAACAAACGGTTCGCGGCAGGATAGCGGGGGCCATGGACCGACGGAAGTGGGCACCCGTCGGCAAAACAAACAACATTTGCCACACTGGGGTGGGCTCCCAGTGTGGCAGGAAGCTTTGTTGGGGGCGGTGTGGCGAAGGGGGAGCGCGTGACAGAGGGCAGGGGCGCTTCAGTATGGCAGCGGTGTTTTCATTTGGCTAAGAGAACACCGCTGTCATACTGAGCCCTGCACCCATTGGTGCAGGATCGCCACACCTGCTCAAGGGAGCAGTGAATTGGGTGGAGAGGCACATCTCCAAGTGTGCTACTCTTCCAAATCGCTCTCTGCACATGCGTCTAACGTAATAAAGAAAAGCATCCTCATCATTTTTTTACCCTGTAAAACTTTGGTAATTTTCAATATTTTGACCCCACATTTTCAACATATTCATTTCTTCACAGCACCTCATGAATTGGACAACTGTCATTTTCAGATCTTGGCCAAAATGTGTTTTGTGTCCTGAAAGTTGATTTCACAGTCCTGCACAAAGTCACCTTTCAGGAAGGAGTTGAAAATTTTCTCTGCACTTGTTCATGAGGTGGGATCATCTGAAGAGCTATGTTGAAAATTTGGGCACCAATATTAAAAACAACAAAGTTATGAGCCTACATTGACATTTTTGAACACAGGCTTGTCACTTTGGTAATGTTCAATATTTTAACCCCACATTTTCAATATAGCCATTTTTCACAGCACCTCATGAATGTGACAGTTGTCATTTGCTCAAATCATGGCCAAAATATGTTTTTGCACTTGTGGTACGAAATCACCTTGGGCAGGATTTGAAAATGTTCTCCATCTCTGTTCATGAAGTGGGCTCATAAGAAGGCTGCAATATGTGAGGTCATAAGAAGGCCATGTTGAAAACTTGGGGTAAAATATGAGAAAATAACAAAGTTATGAGTCTACATTGCAATTTTTCAATGCATGCTCATAACTGTGGTAACTTTCAATATCTTGATCCCACCTCATAAATGTGACAGCTGCCATTTCTCAAATCCTACCCAAATGTGTTTTAACACTTGTGGCACAAAATTATGCTTTAGTCATTGTTTTATAAATGACACTTTCATGCTCAGAAGGGTGGTCATACAAAGAATAGGTCCTATGCACAATGCCTATGCGCCCACGTAAACCAGCTGCATAGGCATGGCTACGTGGGACTGCCACACAGCGGGTCCCACAGACATCCTGTAGGATTCACGACTGGCATGGAGGACAGTTATGTGCCCGATCCCTGGTCATGCAGAGAGCAACACTCCAGGCTTGGATGGGCGTCCGCACTACGCACCATTCACTAAGGCATGTAGTGCTGCCCACAGGGGTGCAGAGGAGGGTGCAGGTTATACAGCTGGGACCCTGCCATCCCACTGTGTGCACCATGGACTGCACCCGCCAGGTGCGAGGACTGGGATAAGGCTCTCCATGCTGCCTCAGCCTACTAGGCAGATGGGGGCTGGGGCAGCTGATGGGTGAGTGCCCATACTGGGGATGCAGTGTGTCCCATAGTGCCAGGCAACCCCCTCCCAAACACATGTCTGCTCACACCCTATTAATGGTGCACAGACCCCCAATTCCAGGTGTGCCCCGACAACCCCCCACCACACATCTGATCCCCATCCCGTATGGCAGAGCACTTCCTTCCCTTATATGTCTGCCCTTCCCAGGTATGGCGCAGGTCAGCCATGCCCCGCCACCAGCCCTCACATGTAGCCCACCTCCTGGCAGTGTTCAGGATATCCCCCATCCCCACAGGTGCCCATGTCTGCAAACCCTGATCCTGGCCCCACTGGGTGATCATAGGTGTCCAGCAATCCCTCACTCCCACGGCACTGATCCTCCCACCCACCTTGTACCTTGTACCACCCCATCTGCGGTGTGGCTCCAGGATGGCTGGAGCACTGCCCTCCTCACACCTCCATGGCCGCTGACCATCTGACATCCACAGGGAGATGCAGCCAACATGCACCCTGCCACGTAAGGGATCCACTAAGAGACCTCCGGTTGGATGCCCACCCAGGTCCACAGTGCCACCGTCCACCCTCGCGAACCTGTGTGCTGGGGGTGAGGCTGTGAACAGGTGGCAGGTTGTCATGACTGCTACCAGGTGTGCACCTGTCCACAAGTGCGGAGCTCCATGGGTGGGTACGTGCCTTATGCCCTTCCCGCATAGTCAATATGTTGAAAATTTGGGGTAAAAATTTGAAAATCAACTAAGTTATGAGGAAACAAATAGTTTCAGTATTTACTCATAACTTTATTTTTGCAGATTTTGGCCCCTAATGTTCAACATATCCCTTGTGTTACCCACCTCCTCAACAAGGCAGGTGTCATTTTTCAAATCACCTACAAAACATACGAACATACTAAATTTGCCAGCAGATAAAGGCCTAGAGGTCTATTCAAGTCTGCTCGAATGTGCAGCTAGCACCCTTATCCTGCAGCTGCCCTCCCTTCCACCCTTCCCTTCATTAACCCTCCCCTTGTCCTGTCCCATCTTCATTTGAAGCAGTCCACTGTTCTACTGCATACCACTTCTGCAGGTAGCATTCCACCCAGCCACCGCCCTCTCTATAAAAAGTGTCTTCTCATCTCCTCCTGAACCTTCCTCGCTCCAGTCTCATATCATGGCCCCTGGTGGTCCTACCCTCCTTACTTTGAACAGCCCCTCTGTACCCGTCTTGTTTATTCCTTTCATGTATTTAAAGGTTTCAATCATGTCACCCTGTCTCTCCTCTCCTCCAGTGAGTACATGTTCAACTCTTTCAACCTCCTCTCCATATGATAAGTCCCCAGTCCTGATCATCTTTGTCGCCCTGCTGCACCCCCTCCAGTAACTTAATGTCCCTCTTCAGATACGGACGTCAGTACTACCGCAGTACTCCAGGTGTGGTCTAACTAATGACCCATACAGTGGCAGAATCATCTCCTCCTCCTCGAGGATATACCCTTGCAATACAACCCAGCATTTTGTTGGCCTTGCAGCTGCCTTCCCACATTGTGCCGAGTTGTTCATTGACCCTGTAATGAGCACACCCAGATCCTTCTCCTCCTCTGTCTGGGCTAGCTGCACTCCCCTAGCTGGTAACTCCTCCTTGGGTTCTTCATCCCAAAATGCAGCACCTGCGCTTTTGGCATTAAACCCCAGTTGCCAGGTGTCTGACCAGGTTTCAAGCTTTGTCAGATCATCCTGCAACCCCTGCCATCCCCTAGGCCATCTACCACTGCGCCAACCTTGGTATCATCAGCAAACAGACTGATCTTGCTCTTGATGTCCCATGATATGTCTGCAATGAATATCCCAAACAACACTGGTCCCAACACCAAGCCCTGTGGGACACCGCTCGTCACTGTCCTTGGCTGTGAGATCTCCCACTCACCACCACCCTCTGTTGCCTTCCTGCAGCCAGTTTCCTACCCATCTCACCAGCTTTGCACCCACCCCTGTGCCTACTAACTTCCTTCCCAGCCTTCCATGTGGCACCGAGTCGAATGCCTTACAAGTCTAGATACAGGACATCCACTGCATGGCCCCTGTCCAGTTGCCTAGTTACCCAGTCATAGAACTCGACCAGGTTGGTTTGGCAGGATCTGCCACGTATGAAGCCATGCTGTCTGCTGTCCTGTAGTCCTTTGGCCTCTAGGAGGGCCACCAGCCTCTCCTTCAGGATAGTCTCCATTAGCTACCCACGATGGATGTGAGGCTCACTGGTCTGTAGTTTCCGGTTCATCCTTGGGGCCACTCTTGTGGAGGGCACCACATGAGCCATCCTCTAGTCCTGAGGTACACACCCGAATGTAGTGAGGCATTAAATAGGTCTGCCAAAGGTCCTGCAAGGACCTCTGCCAGCTCCTTCAGTACCCTGGGGTGGATGCCATCTGGGCCTGGCGCCTTGTCCACCCTCAGTGCCTTCAAACCCTCTTGAACTCTGCCCTCCATGATTTCCCCATCTGTCACCCCCCCTGCTTCTGCCATTTCTCCCCTTGGGTGTCACCCCCTCTTCTCTTTAGTAAATACTGAGCAGAAGTACTCATTTAGTGCTTCCGCCTTATCGTACCCTGCTTCCACCCAGCCCCTCCTTCCTAATCCTTACTATGTGATCCTTACAGCTCCTTTTCTCCTGATGTACTTAAAGAGTCCTTCTCCCTTCTTAATGCCTTGTGCCAGCCTGAGTTCCGTAGATGCTTTGGCTCCCCTTACTGCCCTTGTCACCTCCTTGATTCTGTCAAGTACTCCTCTCTGTCTTCCCCCCTCCCTGTTTCTTGTACTTCCTAAAGGCAGCTCTTTCCTCCTTACCTTTCCATGACCTCCTTGCTCAACCAGCTCAGTTTCTTAGCCCTAGCCTTCTTTGCTCTGGGCTTTGCAGCAGGTTTTGGTTGCCTCCACTATCCCCAGCTCTATGAGCTCCCACCTCTGGTTAGTATCCATACTAGATTGAATTCTGGCCAGGTACCTTTACCACTTCCCCCATCCTCCCAAAGTCAGCCCTCCTGAAGTCCAGCACTCTTGTGCCAGATTCCCTCCTTCCTTGCCCATATCCAATGTGAGCTATACTGAGTGGTGGTCACCTCTGACAGCGGTTCCTCCACTGTAAAGTTCTCTCACAAAGTCCCCATTTGCCAGCACAAGGTCAAGGGTATTCCCTAACCTGGTTGGTTCACTGACCATTTGCAGCAGGAAGCTGTCCTGGAAGGCATCCAGCAGTACCTGCTCCTTCTGTTCCTGGTTGTTGGGGTGCTCCAGTCCACTCCTGGCATGTTGAAGTCCCCAATCACCACAACACCCTTCCCAGGTCCTCCTGATCTGTCCCACTAGTTCCCTGTCTAACTCCTCCGTCTGAGATGGTGGCCTGTACACCACTCCCATTTAAGAATCCTATTCTTGGAATCCTGGATTTGCACCCAAAGTGACTCCATTACTACCCTGCTCCCTTCCTCCCTTACACACTTCAGTCCTTCCTTCACATATAGTGCCACTCCCCTCCTTTCCCAATCACCCTGTCCCTCATGAAATAACCTGTACCCTGGTACAGCCAGGTCCCAGTCATTATATTGGGTGGCCCATGTTTCTGTGATGGCTGCAATCCTCTCCTCTGCCATGAGAACCTGTAACTCTGCAGTTTTCCTCCCAAGGCTCCTAGCATTAAGGGTAACCACCTTCCACCTTTCCCTCCCATCCTGCCCTCCTTTCCTAACATCACCAATAGTACTTGCCATTTGTCCTTTGTCACTGTTATGGGGTAAGCTCATATGATTTCAACCTGTGGTCTCTGCATATCTCTTCCCAACTGCCACCCCCCACTCCTAGTTTAAATTCCCAACTTCCTCTATATACTCTTCCATCCTCTGTTTCAGCACTTTCTTTCCCTCCTCACTCAAGTGTAGTCTGTCCTTGGCATAGAGACTACTGTCCTCCCAGGTCCCTCCCCACCCCCAACAGCCCATACCCTTAGCACAACACCAGGTTCTTAGCCATCCATTAAATTCCTCTATTCTCAGCTTTCTTGTTGTGCTTGCCTTTGGCACTAGGAAGTATCTCAGAAAAAGTTACTGATCTTCCTGCTCCTCACATAATTGTGCTAGTTCCTCAAACCTCCTCTGGACTATATCTACTGTCTTGTCAGCCAGGTCGTTTGTCCCAAGATGTATAATTAAATGAGGCTTGTCCCTACCCTTCTAGCATATTTCAGAACAGACTGTCCCACCCTTTCGCTGTCATTTCTGGCATGGCCTCCACCCAAATGCACTATGCCTCTCCCCTTGCTACCCCACCTAACTCCTCTTAGTATTGAGTCCCCCAGCACTAAGATTCCACCCTCTTACTCCCTGCTTGTTTCCATTCATCTCCCTCTCATTTCCAGCTCCTCTTCTTCCTCCTGCACATTATTTCCCCTTTTACCCTGTTGCAATTCTCCCAGCAGAACTTCCCCGCTCCAGTTTGGTCCAGGCATTTATCAATTACTCCTCTAATTTCATCATTTCCTCCTCCACCTTCTTCCTCTCTAGCAGTGCACAGCTGTTTTCTGAAGACCCTTCACAAATGCCGCTCCCTCTCTCTTCATAGTAACCTGTTCTCTCCTTTCCACTCCATGACTTTTGCCACTTCTTCGCCTCCCTCACAAGTCCCTATTCCTCCTTCCATTTGTCTTTTGTCTCCTGACCTGGTTTCCTGCAATCGTTCTTCCTGGCCTGGGCCCCTTTGTCTCTGCTTCCTTCTTCTGACCCTCTCCTCACCACTGTTGGCTTAAATCACCCTCCCTCATCTCCCTTCTTCCTCCCTCCAGTATTGGGCTAAACCCACCCCAATCTGCCTTGCTTGTCTTAGTTCCTCCTGCAGACCCTCAATCTCCTTTCTAAGTTTTTCTATGTGGTTGCACACTAAACATCCTCCCACACTCCAGGCAATGTTTAGAAAGATTGGTGCACCGCATTTGTTGCAACCTACCACCCTACCCATTGCTGTCGTTGCACCGCGACCCCCCACCCTTCAGATGCAGGATACCAAACACTCCCCAAGTCTCCCCCTCTATCAGTGCAAAACATTTTCTTTATTTCCTTACCTCCTTTGTTGCACACGTTTAGATATATTGAGCAACTGCTTTTATATTCCTATCCTTCCTATCCACACTCAAAGAGACTTTAAGTAGCCATTGCACAACCTTCTTCAAACTCCTACTCCTCCTTTTCCCAATGCAATATCAATGCGAAGAAGTAATAAAGCTCCTAGATTTGCATTTACTTCCCTTCCACTGAGAGAGCAGTCTCCTCTTCACTTGCTGCTGTTCCTTTCCTGGATGTCAGCTTTTGCTATGACAGGTGCATATCCTTTGCCTGTTTGAGGAAGTGATGTCAGAACCCTAGTACAAAGGAAATAATGGACCAGGGGTGGGTGGGGTGAGGGGTTTGGGTGGGTGGGACCAGTCCAAGTCTTCCAGAAACAATCAGTAACTGAGGCCTCTGGTCAGACCATTATCACCCTTCCTCCACTGTGCACTCAACTTTGCAGCTAGTGAAGCCAGCAACAATGAATCACAATTCTACTCAAAGCCCCAAAATAGGTTTGCTACCCAAAGAAACAGGACTCCAATTCAAACAGCTTCACCAACAACACATCAAAATAGGCTTGGAATTAGAAGATAGGTCTCCAATTCAAATAAACAGACCCAGTTAAATTACACCAATTATGTTTTAAAACAGAAGAAATAGGCCTCTACAAATGCAGCCTGCCACACAGTGAACCAAACAAATGAGCTCACTTATAGCTACCAAAACAGGTTTCAAAATTCCAACAGCCCAAACAATACCCTGCTAGCCCTTAGTAGTAAGAAAGAAGAAATAACATTCTACCAAGTAGAATCCACAAAAACAATGTAAAACAAGCAGCTACTGTACTGTAGATCTGATCCTGTACCCTTCTAGTTCCTTCTGAGAAGACAAAGCACTGACTCCACACCTGATTCAGCTTCACCTCTGAAACATGTTGCCACAGTCACAACATGAAATCACCTTTTGGCTGAGATTTTAAAAATCCACTTGTCTTGATCATAACATCAGATCATAAAAAGCTTGTTGGACATTTAGGGTCAAAATGTTGGAGCCCACATAAAAGTAAATATTGCCTCTCAGCTCCCCAATCCTGGGTAATTACAATCTAAGAATGTGTCAAAGCAGGACACCACTTAAAGTGAGATAGTGCAACTCATCTGCTATATCCTGGGTAAATATACATTAAAAATGTGTATAAGCAAGATCCAGCAGAACAGCAATACAATCAGCGAACATTCGGCATTGACACATGTTTGTTTTAATTTGTGTAGAGCTGTGAGGAGTAGAATACAGTATGAAAGAAAAAATCTATTTGCGTTGTTCTTTTTCATTTTGAGTGAGTTTTATTTTGATTTTTAGTGCGTAAGGCAGCAGACATGTCCGTAATGGCAATCAGGAATTTTTGAAAAAGGCATTGATATTGTTGTTGTGCTGTGTCTTGATTGCCAGCACTTGCTTACCTGTGCATCAGACAAATCTAAAGATAGGTGCCAACTAATGAGGGCAGGGCTTTTCCCCATTTGATAAATAAAATATACACCCTTAACCTATGATTGATGGGATATTTAACTGCATTATGTCACAATGTGCAAAAGTAATAATTGAACTCCGTACAAATACCTCACTTGTAAAAGCAGATTATAGTTAGGGCCCCTAGCACTCTGTGTCACTTTGTCTTAAGTTCTGCAGCAGGGCTCCTAGGCTTCTGTGCAGCATTTCCTTCTTTCTGCTGCATGATGTATTAATTTCTGAGGCAGAATATAATCCTGCCGTTGACTGAAATATGATGTGATGTTACTAATGACAACATATATAGGTGCATAGGTGAGGAGTTTCAGCATAAATGTGATGGGGAAGGGAATCGGCGCTATGGGAAAACTTGTTTATTTGAATAAAAATTTAACAAAGACACTGAATTCTGTGGCACTATAAATATTCTGCAGAATGATGCAAATTCTATGGAAAATTCTGCAACCTTGGAATCACAGAATTCAGGGGTCTTGATTATAGTATATGGTTAGCCTTTGTTCTGTATAAAAACCAGCCTGCTCAAAATCTTTGTTTTGCACATTCAAAACTGTTGTGTGCATTCCAAAGTGTTGTGCATTCTAAAAGTTGTTCAGCCTAGTTCAAAGGTTATAACTTTTAAATTCCTCATTTACTCCATACCTAGCTGCTTATTAACCAACCAGTGCCCACAGTTGTACCTTTTAACTTACTTGTAGAAGTCTGTAAATTTAATTTCAGTAATGGAACAGAACAGAGGATGCTTCAGTGACTTCTGTGTAAAAACATATATAAATAAAATATGGGTAGCCACACACACTGTACGTGTTTCCATCTCAGATGGGATGACAGCATCAACCTCCAGAGCTTCGCCTGTTGAGGTTCGTGATGCTGTCATCTCAACCCTTTGATGGAAACACAGTCTGGCTCTGTGTGGTTGCTCATATATCATTCTTTGTGAAGGCAGGCAAGAAACTTTAGTTTTATACTTTATAACTGCTATAATTTTCCTTCTTTTGTGATTACCAATTTTAAGAACATTATTATCTGAGGAAGATAATATGGAGCTTCAGAATTGAATAAAATAGTTTAACAGCTTATCTAAGGTCATATGCAATTTCTCCAGCATAGAACCCAACCAAACCTTCTCAAGGTTTTCATACCATTACAAAAAAGGCAACATGCGTTAGGATATGGTCCCCACTAATCCGCTTCACCTTCTCAACAAGTTGAGGAAACATCTGTTTATTCCCAGATAGGATTGACTGTATCTCTGTCCTCTGTCTGACTACAGGTCCATCCCACTGCCTGCTCTGGTCTTCCATTCCAGCTGTGACCTGACTGTGCCCTGCAGCTTCTCCTCCTATGTGGGGGTGCATATTAATTCTCCCAGGGTTCAGCTTTTCAGGTGGGGACTCCTGAAGCAATGACAGTGCATTGAGGTAGGGTCAGATGTTGTACATCCTACTGTCATGCCCCACTGCTTTTGCCCCATTATGTCTCATCAACTGTCCCCTATGTGAGTAGGCAAGTAGGTAGGTAGGTGTTTAGTTTTATGAAAACACCCTTCTAGTGCTTGGTCTGTGCAACAACTGAGACAAAAGTCATGCACAAGATATGTAAACAGCACACCAACTGAATGTTTACATTAGACACATATAATAAAAAGTACAAAACAGTGCAAGTCAAAAAACAATACATCAATTGTCAGGATTTGACTGTGACGGACTAAATAATGTGGCCAGGGAAGGCATGATTATACAGTTAATACCAGACTCTGACTTTATGTAAATTTAATGACTCAGTCTGGGAAATATGCAGTAGAAGTGAGTTGCGTAAGACTAGGCTGCCTCAGAGTATGTCCTGTCCTTCATCAGTTTCAGTCAGGAAGGGGAGGTGGACACTCAACAGTCCTGCTCCATAGCCTGCAGGACTCTCAAGGGTGGTGGAGGTGGAGAGACAGAAGCTTGTGGAGTTAGGATACACAGCTATGGAAGATGAATGAGTCTTGACATATGCTGTATCATGGAGTGTAGGCAGGATGCCATGTGGTCATCTACTATGTCCTATGCTGTTCCAGATGGAAGCACTATGGTAGCAAGATGAGTTGTCCATCTCTGGTTAGAGTGCACTGCATTTGTATCATGTCCCCCGAATCCACTGGACCTTGGAAGGAATCAGGATTACAATATGTACTAGGCTTCCCACATAGTAGCCCACCATGTTGCTGCCAGTGCGACCATACCCTCCTCCCCTTCGTATTTGTTCTTTCCTTCTACTGCAACTGTTTAATACAAGGTCAAAATGAACTGGACTGCTCTTCCATTTTCTCTTTCCTCCTCCAAGAGCTACAGCATATGCTAGGTCAGGAAAGGAGCTGAGGGCACGTCTAAAAGGCCAGATACCGTATATCAAAACAAGAAGTATTTCTCATTCCAGTTCAATTATCAGTAAAGTCTTGTCATGCTAGGATACTAGGATGAAGCACAAATTGTACTGAGAAGGACTGAGCCAAGAGTTGAGACTAACAGCGAGAAATAGAGATATTGAGAATAGAGAGGATAGAATTGCACCTATTATTCTGCAGAGTAATTTATCTGTGGATTATGTGTCTGTATTGAGACATAATCCTATGCACCTAGTTCCATACAAAACATTTATTCTCAGAAAGCAAACGTAAGTGCTAAACCCATTTTCAGTAAGGCAGCAGATGAAGACAAATATGTCAGTGGTGCTGTTTACTCAGTCTATGTAAACAACATAGGCATCAAAAGGCCTAATTGCCTATGCCATGCTTTCTTTTCAGAGCTGATGAACTAAGGGGCTTGAATCATTTTTGACTTGGAATTTATCCCCCTCCCTCTCTTCCTCCCTCCTGTGGACAGCATGTCCTGAAGTTACTATTATGCCCCTGGATGCTTTTGTTTTGGAGCTGCTCCACAGTGATGTTAAACAGCCCTCATACACCAGACACAAGCCTAAAGATCTTTTTTTACCATTAATAAACCCAGTGCACTCGATGGTAGCTTATTTTTTCAGAGGTATTTTTATGCACAAAGGTGCACAAGAACAGGTAAACAACAAAATTCCACAATTTACTGTATGTTTCCTAGTCAGCCATGACCACTTCCCCAGGGGCGAGGCTGGCTGTGAAATGTAAGTAGGGAGTTTTGTTGTTCACTCTTCCTGTACACCTTTATGCAATAAAATGTCTAAAGATTTTCAAGCTGAGTGCCCCAATGGAGTGTTAAGTGCTTTATTGTCTATTTCTGGGGGTGGGGTGGGGGCCTGATTTTTATTTTTACATTTTGTTTACCCAGAACAGCGCAACCTAGATGGAACTACAGACCAGTCTGTGTAATGTCTAGACTGGGCAGATGACTTGAGACCATTATTAAGGACAGGATGGTGGAGTTTCTCAATGCCAGTGGATTCCAGAACAAAAACAACATGGATTTACCATGGAGAGGTTGTATCAGACAAATTATATGTATCAACTTTTTGACTGGGCTGCAGACTCAGGACAGGCAGTGCACTTACTGTATCTGGACTTCAGCAAAGCTTTTGACTCACAGAACATGGAAACAGAATTTGACAGGAGATAAGGACCACTTAGCCCATTCAGTCTGCCATTTCTCCCTACCTACACTATTATGTCAGACCATGTCTGATCTACAGCATTCTCCTTCCACTTCCTTTCCACTAGGATTCCTTAGTGCTAATCCCATGCATTCTTGAACCCCACCACTCTGGGACTCTGTCCCACATGGGAGAATGGTTCAGAAATTGGAAGATCTGGAATAGGGGACAACATTACAGCATGGGTAAGGAACTGACTGAATGGGAGAACATAGAGAGGAGTCTTAAATGGGAAATTCTCTGGCATAAGGGAAGTGTACAGTGAGGTTCCCAGAGCTCAGTCTTAGGCCTGGTACTTTTCAATATCTTTTTGTGAGATCAGTGAGGGATCTAAGGAAAGATGTGCCTATTTTCTCATTTTCACGGGGAGGGGGCTGTTTCTACCTAATGTTACATACAAGAGGGACTGCAGCAAAAGAGGCCAATGGACTTGCTAAAGATCACATAATGAGGTGGGATTTGAACCTTTTAATTTTGTTTCACAGTTTATTGCTCTCACTACTATACCACACTGCCGTCTTAAAAAGGGTTTTGTTTTTAGTTTATTTACAGAGTAGCCCAGCTGAGGTGCAACACCTTGTTTCAAGTTGGTGCTGCTTCTACCCAGTTCCGTAGCTGGGTGGACTGGATCACTGACAGGTTAGTTGACTTACTCAACATCACACAGTGAGTATTTGGCTGTAGCAGGCTTTGAACCTATGATCCATTGGTCCCCAAAGCAGTGATGTACCTGCTAGAGCACACTGTTTCTTTTCACTGGACCACACAGTCAGATTTTTACTGGGTGGAATGGCACTGGGTTCCACCACTGCAGGGCCCCACAGTGGGCAAGGGAGCTTATCTTCCTGCATGCATGTGAGGCCTGATTGGGCATGCCCAGCATCAGTGGGAGGTAGGCAGAATTTAGGAGGGAGACAGAAAAAAAAAAAAACACCATATTTCCCAGCAGTCTGTATGACAGCTACAAGTGCTCTTCTCTTGGGTTACACTCCATGTAGATCCCCACTGGTTTGACTGTGGGGGGCAACAACTAAAGGGGCTCAGTGGTCGCAGACAAGCCTAAGGTCAGATATAGGTGGCATTTTCAGGGGCAAAAGGCTTCTATGGAAAAAAAAAGACATGAAACATAGTTTGATGATTTATAAGCGTTTATAGGGAACATCGGATGACTCATGGATATGTAGGTGATACATGATGGGTGGTGATGAGGTACTATTTTTATCTTCATGAGTGCTCAGTGAGGGTACAAGAGGTCACTGACCACAAATTAAGATAAAACGGTATCTTATCACCATCCATCATATGTGCAGTTTATACAATGTACATTAGTGCTATTTTAGAAACATTGTAAAAATCATGGCTGCAGCAGTTCAAGAGGCGGGAGGCACAGCGCTCTGCATGAGGTACAGAGTGATGCCCCATTGTTGAGGATAAATGGAAGCAACGTGCCCTACTAGTGAGATGAAAAATATATCTAGCTTTCTAGGATCTTATGTCTGAGATAACGCTTTTATATTAGAGCAGTAATGCTAACGTACTCTGTATAAAAGAGCATCTCCACCTGCATGCTCAGGGCACCCATACTGCTCACTTTGGGTTTGCAGTTCTCTCACCCTAGGAATGTGTCAGTGGCTCAGTAGGTAGCACACTCGCCTCTGAGGCCAGGAGATCAGAGGGCTGTGGGTTCAGTTCCCACATCTGGCACTTGGGTTAATATCCCCACTGACACTGTAGTGCAGCATGAGAGGTGCTGCACTTCGAGGTGCCGCTCTTCGGATGAGACATTAAACCGAGGTCCCATCTGTCTGGATTGGTGGTAGTTCAGGTGGATGTTAAAGATCCCATGGCACTTATTGAAAGAGTAGGGAATTTCCTGGTGTCCTGGCCAAATTTCCCTCATTCGTTAAAAATACCACCAACAGCTTAATCTGGTTCAAGGTCAGTTGGCATTCATCTGTATTCCCTCCCGGGTTGTGCCTGAAAATAGGCAGGATTTGTCCAGTGCACCTACCGGTCAATTAAAATAAAATGCGCATGTAGATGCTCATATCCATAAGAGACATCCCAGCAGTCCCTATAAAAGGAGAGAGACTTGTTCTAGCCTTCTATTTAAACCCAAAGGTCTGTAACCCTAAGGAGCACCATTTGCAGATACTTCCACAGTTCTGCGGAGACTCTGTGGCAACTGTCTAACTGCAGTTGGTAAACACAAATTGTATCTAATGTATAGTGTTGTTACTGAGTATTGCTAAAACTGTTAAATCCTAGCCTCTGCCTCTATAAGGCAAGGTTATAAAATAGAAGACAGACAGGCTCAGGGGTGTAGCCAGGAATTTAAACTTGTACTTGGAAGTTGACAGAACTGTTGCCCCCTCCAAACACAAACCAAAAGATGTGGTGCTCGGCTACACAACATTGGCCACCCCCATTTCAGTCCACAATATGCAGTAAGCCAAAGATCCTAACAGATTCACAGCATTTTATTTTTATCAGTCGTATGCCGCACACACTCACACACACACACAAAACCAATCAGACAGAAGCTGACTAGCTTTTAGTTACAATGTTCAGGATGTGTTAAAAGCCTTGGTACCACATCAAAGTAGCAAGCCTTAAAGATCCATTCACACCAGCACTCATGCATACATAGTCGATCAGGTCACTCATACAATCATGGCCTCTGATTGTAACACCCACACATCTTCCATAGATCATTCACAAACTCACACTAAAGCATCCAGGGAGTGGAAAACTGTTTTCAGGTATTACTCTCAGTATTACTCTCAGTAGTGTAAGGGTGGAAGGAAGCACTAGGCCCATCGAGACCACCCTCCCCACAAGTGGGGATTATTTTGAATGCTGTCTCGAGATGTTTATCTAGTTTGGCCTTGAATGTATTAAAGCAGCTGCATTCACTATTTCATAGGGCAACATGTTCCATAATGTAGCTGCTCTGACCGTAAAATAATGTTGACATTTGCTAGTCAGTGCTCTAGGGATATGTATCTGTTTATTGTGGCACCTTAAATTCTCAGGCTTGTCGGCCATTACTATATTGCATTCTTAGTAAGGGAATTGTCACTCAATATCTTAAATAACAGAAGTATGTCACCCCGGTCCCTTCTCAATTGTAAGTCATAGAGACCAACAACAGTAAAGCAAGAATCATATGGGAAATTGCTGACTCTGGGGATTAAGCTTTGTCCTTTTCCTTTGCATGCTCTCAATAATTTTTTGTCTTTATTAAGATCACGGGGCCCAGTAAGAGACAGCATAGTCGGTATGGGAGAATAAAAGTTTTGTAAGTGGTAGGATACAATGTTCATTCCTTGTAATATAGAGGGATAATGGCTGGAGATCGGGTGATAACCACACTGTAATCACCTCGGTGGTTGCTAGGGCAACATGGTAAACATTGGGAGGCAGCTGAGGAGAGGTTTACTGTAGCCCTAGCAACCACGAGAGGTGATTTCAGTGTGGTTGTCACCCGATCCCCAGCCATCATCTTTATAGTGTATGGTCAAAAAACACTGTTTGCATTCTATGTGTGTGAATTATGGAACTCTGGTGCATTCTATTTTCTTATGCCACTGTTTGAAGTTCCAAGTGTGGTTAACAACTTTTAAAATTCTAAACAGTGCATAACAAAGCTGTGTAACTGCTGATTATGGTGGTTAATAGGCACTTACCACACATTATAAAGGTATTTTGTATGACTGATACAATGCTGTTACTATTTGAGCCACTTTTCTACAGTGCTCTCTTGAGGCTAGGGTGTTCTTTATCAAAATCCTTAGGTCTTTTCCACTAAAACAGGTTTTATGTTATTTCATGAGGCTGTATGTTGTGTGGGAATTTTTTATTCCAAGATGGATCACAGAGCATTTATCAGTGTTAAACAACATTTCATTGCTAGTAGCCCAGTTTTCAATTTTAATAGGTCTAATTTAAATGTTAAGATTTTCTCATCAGTGTCCACTTCTGCTGTGATTTTTGTATCCTAAGCAAATTTGCTGAGCTTTTATTAGACACACCATGATGAAGGTCACTTATATAAATTACGAACAAAGTGGGCGAGCACTGAGCCCTGTGGTACCTAGCTTGTGACTGGTACTCTTGGAAATGGTGTCCCCTATCTTAGCACTTTTTCTGTCAAGTAGCTATTTATTGACCCATTTAACCAAATGACTACTAAAACCCAGCATAATCATTTTGTTGACCAACAAGTTATGGGGACTAGGTCAAATGCCTTTTATAATCTAAATGGATGATATCTACAGGAATATTTTTGTCCAGGCTATTGCTTACTGTTTCATAAAAGCTACCAGGTTGGTTGTGAGATCTACCTTAGAAACCATGTTGGGTTTCATCAGTAATACCTAAATGCTCTGCCTCTAAGTCCAATCAATTTTAAGGATCTTTCCATAATTTTACAGCCAATTGATGTGAAGCTAATAGGGCAGTAGTTCTTGGTAATTTTCTGTCTCCCTTTTATAAATGGGCACCACAATTGCTCTGCACCAGTCATGGGAACTTCTCCATTACTGAAAGATTTATTAAAAATTATGGTTAGAGGAATCAGAATCTGGTTGAGTGTTTGTTTAATAAAATAGGTGTTTATGTTGTCAGGCCCTGGTGAGAATTATTCTCTAGTGTTAGAATAGCAGTTTTAATTTCAGGGACTGATCTCAATAAACTGATCTATATTGGGGTTAGGTAACAATTTGGCCTTATTTAAGGTGAAAACTGATCCAAAGTACTCATTAAATGTGCCTGCTATTTTTATTTGTCATTAGTCTCTACTCCCTTACTGTTGATTGAGTTAATGGAGTTGTCACCTACGTTTGCTGGAATTAACGTAAGCATAAAATGCTTTGGTGTCCCCTTTAGACATTGAGGTTTGCATTCCAATTTCCTTCTTTCATTTTATGGCTGTGAGAGCCTACAGCCATCTTGCTATCTGTAGCTGGAAAATGGAGTATCATGGAACACATGTTTTGGACTTTTCAATGTATCCTTACATGGCAACTGACAAAAATACTCCTTCTTTCTGTTAATATATGGGAACATAACTCTAAGCTGCTTGTCAGATGCCATTAGGAAACTGAAACAGCTTCTTCAGTATTGTTATATATTGGTTGCCTATTAAATTGGAGATTTGTTTCCCCCTTGAATACAACAACTTGCACATTTAAATACTTAGCATAAAACAGCTTCTTGCTACTAGTTTCACTTGGGAATGTATTGTCTTTCAAGAAAGATTCATACCTCATAAATGTCACCTTTCCCAGCAAGTCTATAATTTACACTATTTGTTTAACTCTAAAGACACTGTCTGATAAGCACTGTCTCAAACATATGCCAAGTCTTCAGTGAACTACTCAGATGAAATATGTAGCAATCAGCAGGCATTTTCTACTGTGCTTTTTGGGAAAAAATATATTGAGCTACAGCAACACACATACACACACACACACACACACACTCTGTACATACCATCCTTATGGCCACAACATTCAAAATAAATATTACACTCTAATATGTTATAAAACAATAAAGAAACTGTTTATGTCAGTGAATACAGTGAAGTTCAGTTTAGAGTAGATTTCCTTTAAATATTTTTTATCCTATATTTTGTATCCTGGGCACACACACACACACACACACACACACACACTGTACACACCATCCTCATGGCCACAACATTCAAAATAAATACAGCATTCTAATATGTTATGAAACAATAATTATACAATGGCAATAAAAAATCCTGGAACCTGATTGACTGTCTGCCCTTGGTAACAGTTAGGTTATCTGAGCATGGCTTCACTGTATTGATTCGTTGTTGCATTATTTGCATCTTCTATTAAACAAAGATATATTGCCACTAAGAATCTACAAAAATGTTTTTAAATTTTTTTTATGTTGTATAACAATGAGACATTGTATAATAGCAAGAATGCACTTCAGGGTGTGGATCTTGTTGGGATAACCTCACTTCTGGGACATTGGATGCACTCAGCCTGCAGCCTTGTGCCCAACCACCCAAGCGTGAGGATTATCAGCATAACCTCCTCTAAATGCATTATTAAAGAAACTATTTATCAGTGAACACAGTGAAATTCAGTTTAGAGGACATTTCCTTTAAATATTTCTTATCCTATATTTTGTATCCTGGATAGCATGAGGAGTACTACATCTCATTGTCATAGAGATCTTCATTTACACATTTTGCACTGTATTTACTCAAGCTGTCTGAGATTAGATGCAGTATCTTGGTTTCAGTGGGGTCATGCTTTTACCATTTTGATAATGTATTTCTTCAGGGTAGCCTAGTCCAGGGCCCCATATTCAAAGGAGATACACGGCGCATCCCAGTGGAAAAGGGAGATGCTGCCAACTCCAACAATGAACTGCAGTGTGATATTCAAACAAGCAGGATGCACCGGCCACAAAGGAATGGGCCAGGGTGCACACAAATAGTATGCCGAGCTAATCGAGTGCGTTCCTATGCATATGCTATGCTGCAGCATATGCAGTGGGAATATGCCCCTCACAGACTAGAGCAGCATGGCCCACAGTTAGGCCATAAATAGCTGACCTAACCTGGCCAGCCACCCACAGGTGGGCTGCAGAGTTCACTGAGGTGCACAGCAGCCTGGCAGCCCTGGTGGACTAGGAGGTACCCTCCCAATCCCCAATTGATCCAACTCCATCCCCAAAGAGCTCCATAATTGCACAATTACACAACTGCACCAGAGGAAACCACAGTCCATATTCATAGTATAGAGTACCTCCACCCCTGCCTCAGTATGTAGACACACGCCGCCCCCAGTACCTGACCTGTTGTGGAGACTGGCACTGCCCTCTGCACCCTGCCATGGCCAGTCACCAACTGCACTGGACCTGGGCCAGGGACCTGCACTCGGAATGACCCAAGTGGCTGTACTGTGCATTGGGACACTACGTAGCTGTGGACCCACCAGTGTATGCAGCCATGTGTATGTCCCTGGTAAACCATAAAAGGGAATTGACATACCTCCAGTGCTTGCCTTGTCAATGTTGTATCTTCCTGCTGTCATACAGCACTGTAGGCCCATACTCTCCCCCTATTTCCCTGTGTAACATGCCACCCTCAGGACTGCTGAGATATCCTGGGTGCCATGGGGTGCAGTATCCTGCAATGCCATTTGCAGTGTAGACTCCAGCTATGGATAGTGCATCCACAGTTCCCCAATTGTGCAAATGCCTGTTTCAGGATCTGTGTGAGTGGGTACAGCATCGGCTGTCACCGCACTAGAGCAGTGCAGTGGCACCGGGATGATGGATTCACACTCGACGCCTGGGTGTATGTCCACTGGGCATTGCTCCCTAACACAGCTCATGCCTATGTATGACACATTCAGCGTCCTACTGCCAGTGCTCCACCACCTGAAAATAAGATGCTACATCTTCTGTGAACTATCCAGGCTAAACATATAGCAATCAGCAGGCATATTCTAAGAAAATACATTGAAAAATGTATAAAGGAAGACCACATTGAAATTGCCTCTCAGCAGATCTGCATTGTGCAAATGTATTAGAAATAATGGGTAAAACATCCAAAATCTCTACAGCCATATCGGTTCTGACCAGAGTTTGTTTATGCTTGTCTTGTTTTTTTTAACTTCTAACTTATATGATTATATATTTTCTTGGTTTTGTTTCTCTTAATTTTTTTAAAGGCTTTCTCCTTTTTTTTTATTAGCCTAGTAATTTTATTAGTTAGCCACTGGGGTATTTTTCCATTACCATTGTTGACTTTCTTTAGTTGTATACGTAACTTTTCTAGTCATGCCAAATGTTTTGAACTGGTTCCAGCACTCATTGGTGCATAGCCCTGAAAACTGTTCTTCCCAGTCATACCTGGCTAGGGCTGCTTTAATGTTACATAATTACCTTTACAATAGTTGAGCCTAAACCTAGTATTGTTATTAGTTGATGTTTTAATGTTAAGGGTAAATAGTATTATGTTATGGTCACCGTTACTAAGTGGTTTAGTACCTCCCATATTGTTCATATCAAGTCGATGTTAGCTAGTACTATATCAAAATGTTCTTTTCCTTGTGGGCTCAGTGACCATTTGCTCAAATACGAGTGTAATGAGATTATCAAGAAATAGTGATTCAGTTTTATTACTGGTAGTTAGGTTGCTCCAGTCTATTCCTGGTAGATTTAGATCACCTACCAGAATCACCTCTGATTTATCCATTAGTTCAATGATGATGTTATTTAAATTTTCATTGTATACAACATTGGCTGAAGGTGGCCTATAGAAATCAGCAACTATTAATTTCTTGCCACCTGAATGTTCAGTTTGAATACAATACCCCTCAATGTCCTAACTGTGCATATGTTTAATTCCACTGCTCTAAGAGAGTTTTAATGTAGATACAGACTCCTCCACCTTTTTTATATTTCTATTTTTATGATAGAGTGTAGCCTGAGACATTATTAAACCACAGAGACGTGTCGTCCCATCATGTTTTGGTAACTGCTACTGTGTCAATCTGCTTTTCAGCCATAATAGCTGTAAGTTCACTTATTTTAACTAAATTCAGGCTCCTAGCATTACTAACAAGTATTGTATAACCACCACTCTTGTTGGATTTTAATATGCGGTTAGGAGTTTCCTGCCTTTTGCCCTGTCCTAGCTAGTTTAAATGCCTGTCAGTGACTGCGGCTATGCTTTTACCCAATGCATGGCTGCCCTTTTGCTCAGGTGCAGCCCATCCCAGCCATACAAGCTATTTTCAATGCTGAAACGCTCTCAATGGGTGATGCACCCTATATTTTTCATTGAGACATTTGAGCCCCTCAAATCCTGTACTACTTTCTAAGGAAAAGTTATTACATAGGATACAAGTCATAGCAATCTCCCCAATACTCAGTGTAACGATGCCTTTACTTATTTCCATGATAACGTCAATAAAGGTACAAAATTAGAAGATATAACTTTACCTAGATGTGACAGAGTTTTGGAACAGAGTCCCAAGATGTCTCGCGGACACAGCTGACATGCGCGCAAAGATGCGCATGTCTCTGCATACATCTCCACGTATTGTCACACACGACCGCCGTGCTCACTAGAGGGGACCTTTAATAGTGCCCCAAACAGGAAGTCGACCTCTCTCTGCTTCCTGTTTTGTACGATTGCTAGTGCTACAGAAGTGTTTAAACACTTTAAAACACTCCTGTAAAGCACAGGAGCAGATTTCAGAACCTAGCAAGCAGGTAGGTGTAGAAATAGCAGTTCTCTGTGAGGTAGATGACCCTTCAAAAACAGGAACTGGGAGTAACCAACAGTATCCCACAATACCTCACAGAGCTATAGAGTGCTGTACTGGTTGGGAGGGTACCCTTACCACAGTACCACACCAGTAGGTACATTAGACTCTGTTTGGTGCCCTGGTCTGAGGCTCATGTTGCCCTTTAATTTTCCAGATTTTACTGTACTCAGCAAAGAACACTGAGTATACCTGGTGACACCTACAGTTAGGTTGTGCTTTAGGTGAGGTGTTATTGATTACTGTTAATCTTAACTCTACCTATATAGGATAAGGTTATAAGACAGACAGTCGATGTTCACACATTACTAAGTAATTTAGGCAGTTTTATAAGCACTTGGCAGGAGGATAGAATGGGCATAGGGTGAGTGGGGAGGTAGCCAGCTGTGGGGATTGTGGGTCACTCATCTCCAGGGCTATGCTTTGGAGGGGAACATTGCCCAGCATGTAGGGCCTTCTGGAGGCTCCAAGCTTGATTGGCAGCAGCAAGGAGGAAATATCCCAACTGTGACTCCAACTAAGCTAGTGCCCATACTCGCACCCCACTACTCCTAGATGCCCACTGGCTAAGGCAGATGGAGGGTGGTTAGGAAGCAGAGGAGGAGGAGATTGGGTGCCAGGGAAGTCACACAGAAGCCAGCCATACCCAACAGATGCCAATGACAAAGCACTTTGCACCCCTGGAAGAGGGTCAGGTGTCTGAGGGAGGGAGGACACCTCGAGTCATTTGGTTCTGAGGGAAAGAAGACATGGTAGCACCTGGGAGCAAGAGGGCAGAAGTTAGCAAGGATGATTCTGGTGATAAGGGACTCAATGGTTGGAGGAATGGAGAAGGTGGTAGGCATTGCAGAAAAGGGGCGGGATCACTGCCTGCCTGGAGCATCAGGCATGGGATTGGGAGAGGATTGGGAGGACAGTGGAGGAAGGAGGAGCAGGAGTTGGTATACCTTGAATGATCTGAGCAAACCAGCCCCTGGAGACAGTGAAGCAGGACTTCCAGAGGCTGGGGACAGATTTAAGAAGCAATTGTCTTCCTTGACCTTTTCTAAGGTCCTCCCTGTCTGGGGTAGGGAGAGGATACAGTGAGGAAGAAGGAGATCCAGGAGTTCAATGGGTGGTTAAAGAGTGGTGTCAGGGACAGGGGTGCCACTTCATGGGGACTGGGAGTGGTTTCTGAGACAGGAGGCTCCTGAAAGGTAATGGCCTTCACCTGACAAGAGAGGGACCAGTGCGTTAGGACAGACGTTTGATGTCTATATTAGCAAACAGTTAAAACTAACTGCAGGAAGTTGAGGTAGGTGAAGTAGGAAACCTAAACAGGACTCCCCAGGGATGGGGACATGGTGTACAAGAAGAAGTAAAAGAGTGGAATGAGCTCAGGGGACCAGGGAGTGTAAACCAATTAGACCAGCAAAAGGAAAAATACAAAACACCGAAGATATCAAGGAGCTGTGATGGGGAAGTCATTCAAGAAATAAGAAGGGTGGGAGTGCGGCCCAGTGGTGCTGAGGGTTGAAGCATTGGATGCCACACCTCTCGCCATGCACGGCAACCAGATTCGAGTGAACTCAGGCCACCGGGGTCGGCGGGGAGGGAAGGGATTGAGAGTCTGGAGGACTGCCTCCCTTCCTGGGGAGGGATTTGGGCCAAGCACTGCTCCTTAGTGACCCCTGATGGAGATCAGGGGCAGTGTAAGGAACTTGTGGTGGAGTGACTAGGGGTGGAGCAGTAGCAGACATCAGCATGTCGGTGCCAGGATGTCATTGCACCGACTGCGCCCAGAAGGGAAACTGCAGCGCAAAATACCCCAGAGGACCAGGGAGGCAATGAAGGCTCCAGGGACCTAGCCCACATCCCAGCACTGGACCATGCCTTCAATGGCCCCCAAGGCACCTGACCAGGACTGACCTCTAATCACAGAAAGACCACCAGGTAGGTGGGGCAGGCCCTTCCTGGGGGATGATCTGAGGGGGCTGGAAAGTCTGTGGAAGAGGGTCCCAGAGGTGGGAGGTCTCAGGCTGGGGAGTAGAGGTGATAGTCAAGTGGGCACTTCTGAGAGATGCCCTGGTCCACTGGAGCAAATAAATAGAGTGTGAAAAAAAAAAAGAAGGGTGGGAGCATAAGATGGAGGGTGGTGTGCCTCAATACCAGGAGACTGGGTAATAAAATTAGTGAACTACAGGCACTGATGGCTTTAATGGCCCTTACAAAACCTGGGCCAATGAGAACAATGACTAGGATAATTGAAATCGCTGGATATACATTATATAGGTGTGATAGAGGATGGTAGAGGTGGAGGTGTGGCCATTTACATCACGGAAGGAATAGAGGCAGTAGAGGATGCATCCACTGGAGGAAAGGGAGGAAGAATAACTGCAGGTATAGCTCACAGAGTCATCAGGTAGAAAACTTCACTTGGGGGTAGTTTACAGGCCACCAGGGCAGGAAAAGAAATAAGGAACCAGAAGCAGAAGTAGAAGGGGGCAAAAGGGAGTTTGTAGTAGTAGGGATCTCAACCTGCCAAACATCAACTGGGCCATCCCAGCAGTCAGGAGTGCCAGAAACCAGGCCCTGCACGATATTCTGCAGGACTGCATGCTAGTGCAACAGGTCAGGGAACCTACTGACAAGCAACCATTCTCAATGTGGTGCTCACCAACTTGGAAACCATAGACAGAGTGTGGGTTGGGGAACCACTGTGGTTCAATGACCAATACTATAAGTTTTGTATTGGCTCTGGGCACCAGTAAGCTCTTGCCTAAGGCAGAGGTGCTAGACTTCAGAAAGGTGGATTTCAACAAAATGAGGGAACTAGTCTTGGACTGGTTAGCTAGGCTTAGACAGCACTGGTGGAGTAGAAGAAAGATTGACTGTCATAAAGTGCCATTCTTGAGGCCATCAAAACATGCACAAGAACAATTATCAAATGAAACAAGTATAAGAGACCAATTTGGCTCTCTGAAAAGGTCAGGGAGGCCATGAGAGCCAAAAAGAAGGTCTTTATAAGGTACAAAGAAAACAGGGAGTTAAGGAAGGGGCGAGTATCAGGAAAAAACTAAAGAGGATAAGAGGGCAGTCCAGGTAGCAACGACAGACACAGAACTGCATATTACGGTGGTCAATTAAGGGAAAATGGTTTATAGATATATATATAACAGAAAAAAAAAGACAGGAGAGGATTTTCAGGGTAAAGGAGGGAGAAGGGTAATAAAGGAAGATTGGCAGAAAGCAGCTTTGCTGAATGACTATTTCTGCTCATTATTCACTATGGAGGAACAGCAGGCCTTGCCAAAGAGGGCATAAAGGCAGCTGATAGAGGGTCCCAGAAATGAGGCTGCAGAAGTATATTAGCAAAGAGTCAGAAAAGGATTAGCAGGCCTGAAGGTAAATAAGGCTCTGGTGTTGGATGGGATGGATGGATCCGAGGGTACTCAGGGAACTGCCACTGGTGTTAGCTGAGCCTGGCAGGCTGTTCAACAGCTCTTTGCAGCAACGGGGTTCCCAAGGACTAGGGGATGGTAGATGTAGTTCCAACCACAAGGGAGGGACAAAGAATAGCTGGGAAACTATAGGTCAGTCAGCCTTACCTCCATAGTAGGGAAACTGATGGAGATACTAGTCAAAGAGGACTTAGTGGAATACTCTGTGGAACAATGGACTTCAGGATAGGAGAGCACAGGTTTGTGGCAGGAAATCTTGCCAGACTTGTCTGCCACAAACCTGTGCTGCTCATTATCCTGAAACCCATTGTTCTGCAGGGAGGGACCAGGAGTCATCAATGACTCCATTAAACAAACCAACCAGTGTAACAAGGTCTTCAGAAAGGCTAACAGGATGCTAGGGTGCATTGGAAGAGGGTTTGATAGTAGGAAGCAGGAGGTACTGTTACCTCGGTATATGTTACTGGTAAGGCCACACCTGGAGTACTATGTTCAGTTCTGGGGTCCCCACCTAAATAGGACAGGGACAGGCTAAAGATGGTACAATGCAGGGTGAACAAGATGATTGATGGCCAGGAAGGCAGATACTATGAAGATCGCTAAAGGGGCTGAATATGTATTCACTTGAAACCAGACGAGAGAGGGGGATATGATTGAGACCTTCAAGTTCTTGAAAGAAATAAACAAGGTGAACTATGAAGAACTATGTAACAATAACAGAGAACAGAGAAGCTAGGACACAGGGTCATGAGTGGAGGTTACTGGAGGGGACGATTAAAAAAATGTGAGGAACTATTATTTTACAGAAAGAATGGTTGAGTGCATTGGGAAAGCACTGGCACAGATTGGGAATGGGGATGGAGTAGAGGAACACTGAGGGTAGAGCTATCTGCTCTCCTGACAGCCCTGTTCAACCAATCACTGGTAACAGGGAGGTACCAAAGGACTAGAGGAGGGCAGATGTAGTACCAGTTCACAAGAGTGGAAATAAAGAGAAGGCAGGGAACTATACACGGTAAGCCTGACATCAGTGCTGGGAAAAATTATTTATTTATTTGTTACACACAAGACCCTTTAGGCTGAACCTATTTTCAAAGGGTCTAGAGTTAAGGCTACAAAAGTGCTAATAGACAACAGATATACATTCTACATGTATAATACACACAATGCAATATGAGATACAAATAGATAAAATTAAGTACAAATTTTGTAAGTTGAGTAAGAGGACAGTGAATCAGTGCAAACAGGCAAAGGGGATGAGGAAATCAGGGGAATAGGTGAACAGCAGGCAGAGAGGAGAGCTACATTCAGCTATTGCAGGCACAGGGGTTAGTGGGAGTGAGCTGGGACAGTAGATGGGCTTTAAAGATGGGAATGGAGCCAGTGACTCTATTGGATGGGGCAAGGGAGTTCCATAATTTTGAGAATATAAATGAGAAGCTGTCTTGACCCAGGGTAGTTTTTCTATGAGGAAGGACAAGGAGTGTTGTTCTAGACCCCTGGTAGAATATGTGGGGGCAAAGGGTCCATCATAGCCTAGGCTCTGGGGATAACAGTCCAAGAAGGGTCTTTTGCCAGTGACAAGTGTGATGTATTGCAAATGGGAGTCAAGGTTTAGCCAGCCTAAACTGTTATATAACGTACATGAGTAGAAATAAGACCTTGTATTAAGTACAAAATGGCAAGCTCTGTTTAGCAAGCATCTAACCCTATCTAGGACTCTATCACATGCCGCACGTATACCACAAGGCCGTAATCAATGAGGCTGAGGATGTATGTGAAATACCTGCACCAAAGTCATCCGCCTCTCTAAGGCAAACTAATTCAAGTCACCTGCAGAAAGAGCACCACAGCCCTGCATCATTTTGGAAAGTTATCCACTCCCTTCTAGACCCCTGACCCAACATACCACCACACCACCTCAGTACTTCACGTTGATGGGTCCCTGTCTTTGACCCCGCATAAGTCGCCAAGATTTTCAATGCATTTTTGCCACTTGCGCCTTCTCTGACACTTGCTCCCTCACATCTTCTTAACCCTTGTCCAGTTCAGTTGCATCTGACCAGCCCCTGGTCACCAGTTCCCTGTTCACTCCACCTGAAGTCTACACTGCCTCCTCTCCCTAAACCCCACTAAGTCCAGCCCCTGCGGTCTCCACTCCAAGCTTCTCCATATCTCCGCTTGTGCCATAGCTGCCCTGCTCACCCACATCTTAAACCTTACTTCTCCTCCTGCACTGTTCCCAAGGCCTAGAAAGTAGACAAAGTCTTCCCCTCCACAAAGGAGGGACCCTCCACCCCTGGTAATGACAGGTCCACCTCCCTCCTTCCAACCCTTGCCAAACTACAGGAATCACTTATTCTTTCTAGATTGTCTGACTTCCTTGCTTGCTCCAATACTCTGTCTTCCGTTCAGTCTGGCTTTAGGAAGCATCACTCGACTTTATCGTCTCTTTCATGTGTCACAGATCCTATACTCTCCGTGATGGACAAGTGCCACATTACAGTTGCCATTTTCACTGACCTGGCAAAAACTTTCGATTCCATTTCCCACCCCTCCTGTTATGAACTCTTAGCTCTGTCGGCCTGGCTGATCGCTCTGTTAACTGGTTCCGCTCTGTTAACTGGTTCCACTCTGTTAACTGGTTCTGCTCCTACCTTCATGACAGGGAACAAGCTGTTCAAATTGGTGATGCTCTATCCCTCCACTCCCAACCCTCTCTGGAGACCCCAATTATCCATCCTTGGCCCTGTCCTCTTCTCCTTTTTATGTTTGCTTGTGCGCATGCGCAAGAAACATGTTGTGACAGCTTGCTGGAGAAGCAGGTTGTGGAGGTGTGGTCATGTTGTGGCCAATGCCGCCACTGCTTTTGGGACTGGTGTCTTTGGCACCACTAAATGAAGCATACTGTCTATGACAGCAGCTCAGAAGCGTGCCACCAACTTGAAATGATTTTGCCACTGCAATGAGTGCCCTCATTGCCAGGTGTGCCTTGCCTGGTGTTACTTTTCAATAAACATGGTGGTGGCTGTCACCGTCCGCTCTCACAGTCCCAGGAAAGCTGATGTAGGGGTTGCCCAATCCCTGTCAGCATGGCCCTCCCAGTTCATTTGCTGATGGGGAAGCCCAGTCCCCATTGGCATAATGTCCCCATAATTTGTCTGCCGGCGGTGCCCATCTCTCGGCATCATGCCCCCAAACACAGACCCATTTTCTTTGCTGACAGGGTGCCCAATCTCCATCCACTCCAGTCCCTCCCCAAAATACAGGTGGCACACTGGGAGCCCACTGGAGCATATCAAATGTACCTGTAAAACAAGAAAACCTTCCTGCAGAGTGTTTGTTTTTTAGACCTGTAAACAAGAAAACAATCCCTCGTTGTCTGCGGTGCCCCCTCCCCAACCTGCACCCACTTTCTGTGCACCCATCTCCCACACCCCCTTACCCCTACTTACCTCCAGAGACTGGTGCAATGATCTTCGGTGGAGTGGGAACACATCTGCACTCTACAAAGCTGACCATGAACTGAAGAAATGCCGGTAAGCTGTATAATGGCATAAATGGGGGGTTCAACTTAGGCAGATATCTGGGCCATTTTGTGACTTTTAGCACCAAATTTTCAACATGTGTTTCTTGGGACCCCACCTCATGAACTCAGTCACTGTCATGTTAGTTATTCGGTCCCGAAAGGTGATTTTTGGTCACTGCGTGGAATCACCTTCCGGGACAGATTAATGAAATGATATTTATATATAACAAAACAATAACTGGAAGAAAAAGCCAACCTCCCAAAAAACAAACAAAAACAACACACAGGATAAACAGGAAGATAGACAGACATGTGGGGAGTAGTGCAATGTACTGGCTGTGGGGCAACAGTCTTCTGGGAGTCTTTCTGGAGGCTTAGATGCTGCCCTATTTGCAGGCAACTTTTGCCCTGAGGAAGGAGGTTGCCCATCTTCAGGCCACACTGGACAGTAGCCCACCCAGGGAGCACTAGGGCCACCACCACTGCCTCAGAGATTGCCAAGAAAGCACAGCAGTTGGACCACAGTGGGCTCAGGGAGGGTGAGGTTGGTGGAACAGAGGCATACCCAGTCAGTTATACCACTCCACAATCCATACACTATTCTGGTGGAGCATAGTTCCCCTATGGATGCACCCGCAGAGGAGACTAAGGAGGTTATGGACACAGTCACAAGGAGGCCCACAGGAAGGAGGCAGATGACACCACAGGGAAAGGAAGCAGCTCCTGGTGGGGGACTCAATTATTAGGGGGCTAGAACTGGGGAGCAGGAAAACTGAAGTAAGATGCCTGCCTGGCGCCATGGCTGGGAGGGACAGGAAGCGCATCCTCAGGATCACGAGAACAGCTGGAGGATACTGAGATGGACTTCATTGTCCACTCAGGGATGAATGACTTGGCTCAACATGAGATTAGAGCAGTGCAGGAGGAGTTTGTGGAGTTGGGGAGGGGCCTAAGGCAAGGCACACACAGTATCCTTCTCAGAGGTGCTGCCTGTCTATGGCATGGGTGAGGCAGGGTACCCGCACCATGCGATTCAATGAATGGTTGAAAAATGGTGTGGAGCACAGGGGTTTGCTTCATTGGGACTGGGGTTACACCTGGAGGCATACCGCCTATATTGGCAGGATGGTCTGCATCTGTCCAGGAAGGAACAAGTCTTCTGGACGATCGGTTTAAATGCTCATTGGCAAGCTTTTAAACTAGTCAAGAGTGAGGCACTGATACAGCAGGGAATTCCCAGCCTCCCCTACAAAACAGAGTACTAAATAAGGTAAAACCAAGGTAGAAAGGTCAGTAAGGAGCAGGACAGGGGTAAATGGAGAAAGCAAAGTCAATGAGGTCAGGGATGGTGCTACAAGAGGTAAAGCCATCACAAAATGGAGAGCAATGAGTACTAATGCCCATAGTCTGCGTAACAAGCTTCCTGAAATAGTGGCCTAGATGGAGGAGTAACATCTGGATATCATGGCAGTCACAGAAACATGGTACACACAGAACCATGACTGGGACGTAAACATACCAGGATACATTATCTACAGCAAGGACAGGGAGGGTAAAAGAGGAGGAGGAGTAGCCTTCACATAAGGGAAGGAATCAAAGCAATGGAACAAAAGGGTAAATTGAGGAGAGGAAGCACTGTAGGTTAATTTGGAGACAGGCAATGGCACCACAATCCGCACAGGGTTTGTATACAGACCCCATCTCAGGGGAGGAAATGGACAAGGAAATGATAGAAAACATCCTTAGAATGGCAGAAAAAGGGAAGATATTGCTGACGGGGATCTGAATATGCCAGACGTTAACTGGAGTGCATTGCAGCAGCCACTTCTAAGAGTGGGAGCAATCTTAGACCTGGTACTCTCAAATGCAGATGGAGAGAGGATCGAGATGTAGAAGTGGGTAGCCATCTGGGAACTAGCAACCATTGAACAGTAAGATTCACGATTAACACAGCAGCAGAGTCAAGCCATGCAAAGGCAAATGTACTGGACTTTAGGAGGGCTGACTTGCCAAAATGGTTGAGTGCTTGAGGAATGCACTAGCAAATGGGCAGGAAGGAGGGTGGAAGAACAATGGGAATAATCAAAACTGCCATCACAGAGGCAACAAGCCTTTGTGTGAAACAAATAAACAAAACAAAATGATGTAAGAAACCGCTATGGTTCTTAAAGGAGGTGGCAGGGAAGGTTAGGGAGAAAAGAAAGCATTCAGGAAGTACAAGGAATCACAGAAGAAGCAGGACAGAGAATTGTATCAGTTAAAGTAAAAGGAAGCTGGGAAGGCAGTCAAAACAGCAAAGGCCCAAACTGAGGAAAAGATAGCCAACTCAGTAAAGAAGGGGATAAAACCTTTATAGGTGCATCAGGGACCGAAGGAAGACCAAGGAGGGATAGTGAGGGTTAATAAAGGGAAGGGGGCAGAGGGTGACTATGAAAAGGCAGAAATACTAAACAAATATTTTTGCTCAGTATTCACAAATGAAGAGGGGAGGTACCTAAACCAAACAATAGAAACACTCTGGATACAGGGGTTGATACCAGTCCATTCACAGAAGAAAGGGTTCTGAAAGAACTCTTAAAAGTGAAGGTGGACAAAGCAATGGGGCCTGGTGGGATTCATCCCAGAATTCTAAAAGACCTAAGGGTAGAACTAGTGACACCACTGACTACCCTATTTAACAAATCATGGGAGGAAGGGTGGTACCTGAGGACAGAAGGAGGGCAGATGGTATTCCACTTCACAAAAGTGGGAGCAGGGCAGAAGCAGGAAACTACAGACCTGTTAGTTTAACCTCAGTGATAGGGAGAATGATGGAATCACTTTGAAGGAAAGAATAGCTGAGTATCTAGAGGCCAGAGGGCACAGGACCCAAGGCAGCATGGATTCACAGCGGAAGGTCATATCAGACGAATCTAAAAGATTTCTTTGACTGGGTGACCAAAGTAGTAGACATGGCCTACCTAGACTTTAGCAAGGCATTTGAGTCCCACACAAAAGATTAATATACAGCTAGCCAGCCTGGGAGGGTCCCAAGATGGTAGCCTGGGTAAAGAATTGCCTGGAGAACAGGACACAGAGGGTAATAGTAAACAGAGTCCACTCTGAAGAAAGAAGGGTTACTAGTGGGGTACCGTAGGGTTCAGTACTAGGACCGGTCATCTTCAATGTCTTTATAAGTGACATTGCAGAGGACTGGAAGGAAAAGTATATCTCTTGTGAGCACACAAAGATCTGAAACAGAGTTGATACATAGGCTGGGTGGAAAGGATGAGAAGGATTTGGCAAGGTTGGAGGGATGGTCAAATGTATGGCAGCTTAGATTCAGTGCTAAGAAGTGCAAGTAATGCACCTGGGAAACAAAAACCCAGGGAAGAGTACACAATGGGGTGAGATACTAACAACAGCAAAATGGAGAGGACCTGGGGGTAGTCATATCAGATGACCTAAAGGTGGGCAAACCAAAGTGAGAGGGTAGTAGGGAGGCTGGAGGATACTGGAATACACAGGAGAGGCATCACCAGTAGAAAGCAGGAAGTTGTTATCCCTCTGTACAGACAGCTGGTGAGACCCCATCTGGAATACTGCGCAGTTCTGGAGACCCAATCTCTGCAAAGTCATAGACAGAATGGAGGCAGTCCAGAGGAGGGCATTCAAAATGGTGCAGGGTCTGCACCAGAAGACATATGAAGAGAGACTTAAGGAGCTTAATGTGTATAGCCTTGAGGAAAGGAGGAGAGGGGAGATGATAGAAACTTTCAAGTACCTTAAGGGACTCAACAAAGTCCAAGAGGGTGGCATCTTTCAGAAAAAGAGGTGTGCAAGAACAAGGGGCACAATTTGAAGATAGAGGGGCAGCTCAGAGGTAATGTAATTTTCACAGAGAGGGCTGTGGATGCATGGAACGGTCTTCTGAGGAGGTTGTGGAGTCAAAAACAATGGTGGAATTCAAGAATGCATGGGACAGTCATAAGGCAATTCTAGGCGGTGGGGGTAGGAAGAAGTAGACTGTTGGTTAACTAGGATCTGCAGTTTATCCATTAGGTAGGGAAATGGGCAGACTGGGTAAGTGGTCCTTATCTGCTGTCAAATTCTATGTTTCTATGTTTCTATGACAGTGTCACTCTTCATGAGGTGGGCTCCCAAAAAGCCTATGTTGCAAATTTGGTGGAAAAATTCCCAAAATGACTGTGCTATGAGCATGCATTGCGTGAGTTCCCATGCAAGCTCGTGAATTTGAGAATTTTTAATATTTTACTCCAGATTTTAAGCATCGCCATTTTTCCACACCTCCTTATGAACAGTACAGCTATCGCTTTTCACATCCAGCCCATAAAGTATTTTTTCGCACATGTGGCACGGTCGCTGTGTGAAATCAATGTTCAGGACAGATTAAGAAAATCAGAGTGACAGTGTTCATAAGGAAAGGTCTCAGAAAGCCAATTTTGCAAATCTGGCGAACAAATTCCCCAAAATGACTGCATTACCAGTATGCGCTTAGCAGTTTCTACGCACGCTCATAACGCCACCAATTTTTATATTTTTACTCCAGATTTTCAACATTGTCATTTTGCACACTGCCTGATTAACAGTACAGCTGTTGTTTTCACATCCTGCCCAAAACATGTTTTCACACCTGGGGCTTGCAATGGGCATGGTCGCTGTACCGAAATCAACGCTCGGGCAGATTAAGAAAATCACAGTGCTACAGTTCATGAGCTGAGGTCCCAAATGCCTATGTTGAAAATTTGGTGTAAAAATCCCCAAAAATAATTGCATTATGGGTGTGCATTGTGCAGTTTCTATACACGCCGTGACTTCAACAATTTTGTTATATTTTCACTCCAGATTTTCAACATTACCATTTTTTACACCTCCTCATGAACAGCACAGCTGTCATTTTACATCCTGTTCGAAATATTTTTTCACACCTGTGGTGCCAAATGGCACAGCAGCTGTGCAAAATTACCTTTCAGCTAATGAACTGATAGTGTCACTGTTCATGCAGTGGGATCAAAAAGCCCATGTTGCAAACTTGGAGTGGAAATACCAAGAAACACTAAGGGCATTAGGGTTTCCGACCATAATGCCCTACCCTGTAGGTACTGACAGGCCAGGGTGTGACTTGGGATTGTCGACAGTAATGCTCATGCCATTCCACTCCCACCCCACCTTGCAGCCAGTGACAGGCATTGAGATGTGCCATGGACTTTTGGCCCCAAAGTTCACCCTTTCTCCTATACTGCACCCATTTCAGTGTATTTCCTTAGGACATGGGTGAGTGTAAAGCCAGAACACCCCAAGGCACACCTCGACACTTGTCGGTGTTTGCAGGGTAGGTGAGGTGAAATGGAGTGTGTTGTGGGTGACGACCCAAAAGCACACCCAATACCTGTCCATCTCTTCAGGGTGGGGTGGGTTACGCCACTTCAATACTTCCCTGCCATTCCTATTCGGCATCTGTCTAACTCCTGCACTTCCAATGCTAATGCCAGCAAGCAAACATTCGGCATTGACAAATGCTTGTTATAAATAACCTCCCTCAGTCTGCAGATCCGCCAAAATACACATGTATGCTGATGACACTATTCTTTTCCTCTCCAGGCCCTCCATCAACAGCACACAGGCCATTCTTTAGGATGACTTCAGCAGAGTCCACACCTGGTTTTAAGGACAACAATCTCAAACTTAATGTAAAAAGACACTGACTATGACTTTCGGCACTAAACAAAAACTGGCCACCCTTCAGCACCTTCCAACTTTACTACCTTGAATAGCTACTGCATTGAGAATGTTGTGGCTTTAAGTATCTTGGGTTTGGCTTGACTCCCACCTGGATTTCACTATCCATATTGATGCCATCTGCGCCAAGCTTCACCCCAAATTAGGCACCTCTACAAGCACAAAACAGCCTTCCTCCCTACCCACTGTGTGCTTGTTGCCAAAATGATCCTATCCACCTATGCAGATGTGGTGACACAGCACTGCTTCTCAGTCATCCTTAAGCAGACTTGACATCCTATTAAACTCCTTCTGCTGTTTCACCACTGCTTCTCCCTCTTACTCATCACTGTCTTCTTTTTCTGCCCTATCACTTGCTCCCCTGCCTCACCGGAGAATGGTGCACTGTGCCTTGTTTGTTTCCTAATGCTGGTTTGGTACCTCCCCTCCCTCTCCTCCCTCCTCAGCCAAGCTGTCTCCTCAACTTACTCCCTTTGGAACCGAGACCCTCTCACCTTCTCTATCCCTCACCCCACTCTGTCTCTGGTCAAGTCAGCTTTTTCTTTCCATTTCCTTTCTCTGGAATAAACTACCCTGACCTCCATCTATGCTCCTCCTTTCTCGTCAAAAGCTCCTTAAACTTCTCCACACCAGTCATGCTCACAGTGTCCTCAAGCATCACCCATTTAATGTTGCAAATTGAATGTTTTGCTATGCTGTTTTCAGTTTTTTAACTTGCTATTTGTAATTGTTTTTTTTGTGTAAATGCAAACCTCCTTTTTCAGGTTTGCTCTTATTGTTTTATATTTACTTGCTCATGCTGTGCATCATTTGCTGTTGTTGATCTTACCATACGCTGCTTTTTGGGGTCTTGTAACCCTGACCCATGTTTCTTTTGAATTACTTTGCTGTATTTTTACTGTTGTTTTGTAACTATAGTGTTTTATTATTTCATTTTTTGTCCTCTTTTGTTCCCCTGTCCCGGTCGAATCTGGAAACGAGCCTCTGGCTCAATGGTGCTTTCCAGTTATCAACTTTTAAATAAACAAATAAACAAATAAATGTAGCTTCTCACTATCAGTTTCTTAACTTCAGGAGGAAGGCACTCCTGTGCCTGTACAGTAGGCAAGTCTGGAGCTGGCAGTCTTTATTAAGGTGTCTAAGGTCACATACATTAAGCCAATGTCAAGGGTTAGTCCTAAGTATTTGAAGGAGCAAACCTGCTAAATAGGGCCCAGAGGTGGTCATAATGTTCAGTGCGGCTGGGAAGGAACTTTGCAACGAGTGCAAAAGATCATTATTTTGGTCTTTTTGGAGTTTAGGACAAGGAGGTTGGTTGCAAACCAGTTCTGGATCACAGAGAAATAATTTTAGAGGTCACACTGAAGCATGTCGGGCCACCATTTGTCGAGGTGATAACTGCATCATCTGCATAAAGAAGGAGTTTGGTTAAACTGCATACATTAGCGAGGTCATTGATGGATAGGCTAAACAGAACAGGGCCAAGGATTAATCCTTGGGAACTCCCAGAGATACTGACTGATAGTCTGATAAGTCTGATAATGAGTCTCTACATTTGACAGCTTGTGACCTACCTGATAGATAGCAATATATCCATTGGGTGGCATCCTTCGATAGACCAAGCTTAACTAATTTTTGGCATAAGAAGGCATGGTTGACATGGTCACATGCCTTGGTCAGATTGATAAAAATGGAGCCAGCAAGCTTCCTCCTATCCAAGGCACAGTGAAGGTACTCAGTGTATTCTACCAGGCTATTACAGTACTAAGTTTTCAGAAGCCATGCTGTTTGCATGACTGGAGATGATATTAGTTCAAGCACTGAGTAAGTTGGTCACAACAATTTTCTCAAGTGTTTTTGGGGGCAGAATGGAGATGGGATGGTAGTTGGAAGGGAGGTCGGGGCAGCACCTTTGAAGACAGGATTAACATGGGCAATTTTCCAAATCCTAAGTTATGGAAACATTGATAAAAGAAAGGATGGTGGAGTACCTGACTGCAAATGGGTTGCAAGATCCAAGACAGCACGGATTCACTGGAGGGAGATCCTGCCAAACAAACCTAACTGAGTTCTTCAACTGGGTGACAAGAGAAGTGGATCAGGGGTGGGGGTGGAGGCGGTGGATGTGGCCTACCTAGATTTCAGAAAGGCCTTTGACACTGTCCCACACAGAAGATTAGTAAACAAATTGGGCAGTCTAGGGGTGGGGTCAAAAGTAGTAAAATGGGTACAAAATTGTCTAAGTCATAGGAGCCAGTGGGTAGTCATAAATGGGGTAAGTTCAGAGGAGGAGGAAGTGACTAGGGGTACACAGGGGTCGGTTCTAGGGCCATTATCTTCAATGTCTTCATTAGTGATATTATGGAGGACTGGAGGGAAAGTATGCTTGTTTGCAGACAACACAAAAATCTGCAACTTAGTTGACACACCAGAGGGAGCAGACAAAATGAGGAAGGATTTGAAAAACTAGAGGAATGGTCACGGGTATGGCAGCTAGGCTTTAATGCTAAACAGTGTAAAATTATATACCTAGGACACAAGAGGCCAAGGCAACATATCAGCTGGAAAGAGAGGAGGTGACAACAACAAAACAGGAAAGGGATCTGGGGTGATCATAAGGGATGATGTCAAAGTAGCACATCAGTGTGGAAAGGTAGCTGGAAAAGCTTGTGGAATGCTGGGGTGCATAGGGAGGGTCCAACAAGTAGAAAGAGGGTAGTATTACCCTGTATAGGTCATTGGTGAGGCACCACTGGAGTGCTATGTCCAGTTCTGAGGCCCCACCTCAAGAAGGACATTGTTTAGGTGGAGGTGGTGCAGAGGAGGGCAACCAAGATGGTCCAGGCATGCATCAGAAAAGGTATGAGAAGAGGCTCAAGGAATTAAATATGTACTCTCTGGAGATAGGAGGGAAATGGGAGACATGATAGAGGAATTCAAATACCTCAAGGGAAACAACTAAGGTACAGAAGTGCAGCATTCTACAAAAGGAGATGCACAAGGACAAGGGACATGATATGAGGTTGGAAGGGAGGAGACTCAGAGGAAATGAGAGGAAGTGTTTCTTCATAGAAAGGGTGGTAGACACCTGGAACAGACTACCAGTGGAGGTGGTGGGTGCAAACACTGTGGAAGAATTTAAACATGCATGAGATAGGCACAGGAGATTCTTACAAATAGGAATGGGGGAAAGAGGTTGCAGATCAGGTAGGATCCGAGTACAAAATTAAGAAGGAAAATTGTTCTCTAGGGCAGACTAGATGGACCAAGGGTCTTTTCTCTCTCGAGTACTATGTAACTAAGTACCTATGAGTCATGGAGTAGACTACGGCAGAGATGGTGGCTGCCTAACCATAAACGCATCAAACACATTTGGGATAGAGTTAAGGGTATACTAGTTGCTCAGTAGGATGATTGAGGTGGAGACACAGACAACAAAGGGGGATAGGGTAGAGTAGACCCCACAGAGATAACAGGTTCTGAGATAGGATAGAGTAATATGGACAGACTAGATGGACTGTTGGCCTTTATCTGCCAATATTGTCTGTGTTTCTATAGACTCATATAAGAGAACCTGATCTTCATCCCTCAATGTCCATCTTCTCCTGATAACTATTTCCTGGCTGAGCTTATAATCCTCGGTGTACAACATCATAAGATTTTACAAAGCAACACATTGTGATGTCTCAGGAGGAGATGAAGTCCTCAGCCAGGGAATAATCATCAGCTGCAGATTTATTGATCAGATTTTGTAACCAGCTAGGCTTACTGAGACAAAATACCCCTATCTCAGGAGTCACTGGGATTTAATTACATACAGTGAGCAAGTAAAACAAGGATATGTACAAATAATAGGTGACTATATAGACAAGCACATATAAGTACAGTACTCAGTAATTAGTTACAACTTGCAGATCTATACAGAGATAACAGAATGCAGGTCAGGTCATGGATAAACACAACGACCCATGGTAAGAGTCTAATTGAAAACAGTTACATTGACTCACACAGAAAATTGACTCTTACAGATTTTGTATTTTATTTATTTAGTTTTTGTTGATCAGGTAAGTGCACTAGACAAATTCTGCCTATTTTCAGGCATATGGCCCGGGGAAGGAGGATACAGATGAATGTCAACTGAGCTTGAATCAGATTAAGCTGTTTGTAGTATTTTTAGCAAATGGGGACATTTAGCCAGGGTACTGGGGAAATTCGCCTACTCTTTTGAGAAGTGCCATGGGATCTTTAACATCCTCCTGAACTACCACCAGAACAGGCAGATGGGACCTCAGTTTAACATCTCATCTGAAAGACGGCACCTCAGGAGTGCAGCACCCTCCTCATGCTGCACTACAGCATCAGTAGTTTGGGTGAGGGGTGCTAATTGTCTGACCTCTGACCTCAGCTATGTCATAACTGGAGGTGGAGCTTAGTCAGAGTTGAGGTAGCAAGTGATTTTGTTTTCTTAGAAGCCAGAAGCCAGAAGGGGAAGGAAACAGATTCATTTCAGTGCTTTATATTAACTGTTCATTGCTATTTTTGTTTTGAACTTAGATTGTGGGCTTTTAGTGACCCTGTAATTTCTTTGCTGTCTTTACTTAGAATTGTTTTGGGGCTGTTGAAAACTTAAAATCTAGTTTGATGTGCTTGTAGTGGTGGCCTATTCCTTTTCTGTCTTTAATTGCTGCAAAGTTTCTCCCTCCTCCCTCCTCCTCCCAACTCTTAATTATATGCCCTGTTAAATATTATTGACAGGAGCTAAGCACAGGGGATAGTAGGGGTTGTGGAGTAGGAGGGGCATAAAGATGAAGAAGCCCGCCTCAGCACGACAAGTGTTTTGACTCATTTTTTTTATTTCTTTTTTTCTTGTTTAAGGAAAAGCATCTGAGGATCAGTGGCAGGATTTTAGGACAGTAAATTTATAAAAGGAAATAGGAGAGCTTCAGTAACAGACAAGTACTGGAATGGCAGTATAAGTGCAGTATAATGTGGGGAGTGGTGCAATGCAATGGCTGCAGGGCAGCCATATTCAGGCAGACCTTCTGGACACTGAGGTGCTGCCTATCTGCATGTATCTCTCTCGACTGCAGGATGAGGTAGCCAGACTCAGAGCAGAAGTAAACTGGGTCAGGATTATCACCCCTATCCAGAGACCACCCAGTCGATGCAACTTCCTCAAAGGATGCCGAGAACAAGGAGCACTTGATGACAGTGGGCTTGGGGAGGGTTAGGGTGGTCAGGCAGAGGCACAACCCAGATCCTATTCCACTCAAGAACTCATATGCCACACTGGCAAATGGGGACAACCAAATAGGGGTACCCAGAGAAGTGGAAGGAAAGGATGTGGAGGTTAGTCAAGGAGGTGACCTCAGTGGGAAAGCAGTGGACCCCAGAGAGGAGAAGTGAATCCTGGTGGGGACTCCGTCATAAGAGGGATCCAGCTAGGAACACAGGAGGGGAGGACAGGAGGGAGGTGAGGTGCCTACCAGGTGCCATGGCACGGAGGGGTGGAAGGAAGATCCTGGGGATCACTGGGAAGGCAAGATGGAGGGTGAGTTGGATGTTATTATCCACCTAGGTACTAATGGCCTGGTAAATGGGGAGCCAAAGGAAGTTCAGGAAGAGTTTAGGAACTGGAAGGGTCTCAAGGTAGCTACTTCTGTCACCTTCTCGGAAGTACTACCTCATGAGAGGCATGGGAGAGCATAGGGGTGCATTCACCAGGAACTTTAACTCATGGTTGAAGAACTGGTGCTGTGAGGAAAGGTTTGATTCTTCATGACTGGGGACCCACCTGGGGGATGGAGGATTGTCTGCCTGACGGCCACATCCATCCTGAGGGGAATCCAAGACTCAATGATAAGTTTAAATGCTACACTGACAAGCATTTAAACTAGCCAAGGGGGTGGCAGGCCAGCAAGGAGGGTACCTACTTGCCCACACCCCACAGCTAGCAGTGGAACCAGTGAACTGGAGGAGTGGATATCTCTACAAAGCAGTGTGCAAAGATGGAGATAAGCACCCCAAAGGAGGATAGGCAGAAAAGGGGCAAATTCAACAGAAATGCAGACAGCAAGGAGAACCAGGGATAAATGACAACCAGAGAAGGGGCTGGAGTAGAACAGCTAAACAGTCTAGTGAGGTCAAATCATGGAAAGTCACGAGTGCAATGCCAGGAGCCTTAGCAACAAGATGGAGGATCTGAGGCTGTCATGGTGCAGTCAGACTTGGACATTGTGGCCATCACAGAAACCTGGTGTAATGATAACCATGACTGGGAGATGGCCATACCTGGCTACAACATATCAGAAGAGACAGGGCAGGTAGGAAGGAGGAGGAGTGGCACTGTATGAAAAATGACATAAGGGCCACAGAGATCCAGGAGGAACAAAATGGGGGAGAGATACGTGGATTAAGCTGGAAAGTAAAATGGGGCCAGCCATCTGCACAGGTATGGTCTATAGACCACCAGCCAGGAGGAAGAAACAGATAGGAAGTTGATGCTAGCCATCCAAAGGATGGCAGACAAGGGTGAGGTAGTACTGGTTGGAGACCTCAATATTCCAGATGTGGACTGGAGCATCCCAGCAGCATCAACTAGGAGCAGATTTATCCTGGACTCCTTCGGGTGCCTTCCTCAAGCAACTGGTCATGGAACCAACTAGGCAGAAGGCAATACTGGACCTAGTGCTCACAAACAGGGACAGTGTGATGGGGTAACAGTGGGGAGCACCTGGGAAGAGTGATCACCAGTCATTGTGGTTTGAAATCACAGAAGGAACAGAACCAAACTACACAAAACACGTATCCTGGATTTTAGGGGGCAGACTTTGGGAAAATGGAGATACTTGAAAGAGGCATTAAGGGAATGGGGCAGGAATCAGGAGTTGAGGAACAGTGGGCAGTATTTAAATGTGGATTACAAGAGCAACAGAATTATGCATTAAGCAGGTTAGTAAGGGGAAAAGGAAGAGGAAGCCATTATGGTTTTCCAAGGAGGTAGCGGAGAAAGTGAAAGCCAAAAAACTGCATTCAGGCAATACAAAAGACACAGGCAGAAGGGGATAGGGAGAAGTACCAGGAAAAGCAAAGGGAGGAAGGAGGTCAGTAAGGGAAGCCAAAGCTCAGACAGAAGAGCACATTGCAGAAATCAGTGGGTAGAGGGGACAAAACCTTTACAGGTACATAAGTGAAAAGAAAGGCAAAGGGAGGGATTGTGAGACTGAAGTGGGGAGGATGGGGGCAGCGTGGAGGATGACAACAGTAAAGCTGACAGATTGAACAGGTATTTCTGCTCAGTCTTTACTGAGGAAGAGGAGGGTAATGGGTCTGAAGGGGTACAAGGGGTGGGAATGGTGCAGAAATGGACACAAGTTCCTTTACACGAAAAGGTCCTGAAAGAACTGGAAGTAATAAGAGTTGATAAAGCAATAGGATCAGATGGGATCCAGGGTCCTTAAAGAACTGAGAGAGGTGGTGGCTGAACCTCTGGCAATCCTGTTTAGCCAATCACTGGAAACAGGGAGATTCCCAAAGACTGGAGGACAGCAGATTTAGTCCCTTATACAAAAGTGGGAACAAAGAGGATGCGGGAACTACAGACCAGTCAGCCTCACCTTGGTAGTGGGGAAGTTCATGGAAGCACTACTGAAGGAGAGATTGGTGGAACATCTGGTTGTCAATGGACTACAGGACCCAAGGCAGCATGGTTTCACCAGGGGAGGTCATGTCAGACCAACCACGTTCATTTTTCGACTGGGTGACTAGGGAGGTGGATCAGAGGAGGGCAGTGGACATGGCCTATCTGGACTTCAGCAAGGCCTTTGACACGGTGCCACATAAGACTATTACATAAACTGGGAATATGGATGTGGGCAGGACAGTAGTGTGGTGGGTAGGTACAGTAACTGGCTGGGCGACAGGACACAGAGGGTGGTAGTAAATGGCTGTCACTCCACAGAGAGAAGAGTGACCAGTGGGGTACCACAGGGATCAGTGATGGGACCGGCCCTATTCAACATCTTCATCAATGACACTGCGAGGGACCTAGAAGGCAGAATTTCCCTGGTCACTGATGACACAAAGCTCGGTAACAGAGTAGACACACCAGAGGGTGTAGACAGAATGAGAAGGCACCTGCAGAAACTTGAAGAATGGTCAGGGGTTTGCAGTTGAAATTCAATGCAAAGAAGTGCACGATAATACATATGGGCACAAATACTTTGGCACAATATATCAGTTGGGGGGTAAGGATACAGCATGCACCAAGCAGGAAAGGGATCTTGGGGTTATCATTTCTGATGACCTCAAGGTAGGGAAACAGTGTGACAAGGCAGCAGGTAAAGCAATAGGATGCTGGGATGCATAGGCAGGGGCATCACCAGCAAGAAAAGGGAGGTCATACCACTATACAAGACACTAGTGAGGCCTCACCTGGAGTACAGTGTACAGTTCTGGAGACCTTACTTACGTAAGGACATAGACAGGGTAGAGTAGGTTCAGAGGAGGGCAACAAAGATGGTACATGGATTGCATCACAAGTCCTATGAGGACAGGTTGAAGGAACTGAATATGTACTCCTTGGAGGAGAGGAGAGGAGGGAGAGGGGATATGATAGAGACATACAAGTATCTTACAGGGAGGAAAGGGTGCAGGAATACACTTATTTTCAAGCGAAAAAGATGTTCCAGGACCATAGGGCATGGGATGAAGTTGGAGGAAGGACAATTCAGAGGAAACGCCAGGAAGAATTTCTTCACAGAACGGGTGGTGGACAAGTGGAACACCCTGCCAGAGGAAGTGGTAGGGCTGAAACAATCATGGATTTAAGAATGCATGGATAGACATAAAAGAATTCTGGAGGTCAGGGTTAAGGGCAACAGACTTCTAGGAAAACATAAAGTAAACTTACAAGCTCAAATGGGCAGACTGGATGGGCCATAGGCCCTATCTACTGACACTGTCTATGTATCGGGATATTAACCCAAGTACCTGGTGTGGGATAGAACCCACAGCCTTCTGATCTCCTGGCCTCAGAGGCAAGTGTGCTACCTGCTGAGCTACTGTCATAGGTACAACCTTGTATATTTGTGTGAAGATCATTTCATAAGCATGGGGTAATAGATGCAAACGATCTATTACCACAGACTAATAAGGTCCAAGTGACAGTCAGTAGCAGCTGAGAGGAAGAGCAGAGATGTCTTCTCAAAGGTTTCTGTTCCAGGGTGTTTTCAAGGCTGGGGGAGGGGTCATTATTCTAAAGACCATACAGAGCGGGGTATTTAGCCTTCTTTCCAGTGGTGGCCATTTTAATGTGCAAAGTACTGAACAGTGTTGTTCTCTGCTACTGACGTCAGCAACAAAACAACAAACATAGTTATACAGTAACTTATGATCAGTCAACTCCATATCCTCAGTGAAAAATCACAGAAGCCCCAAATGGAATTATAGGAAGCGGTTGACAAACATACTTTTTTAGAAGCTAGGCCCTGACCCAATATAGATGCTAAACTTCTGGTTTAAAAGCTTAGTCACTCTATGTGAGACCTAAGAGAAACTCCTTGTCATGTTGAACATCCAAGTACTTTATAAAGTCCACAACTTCAAGTGGAATACTAGAAATGGTATAGGTAAGCTATAGGTGAGGGTGGTGGCTTGGTGGAATGCATTACCTGCTGAAGTGGTATGCAGTAGAACAGTGGACTGCTTCAAACGAGGATGGGACAGGACAAGGGGAGGGTTAATGAGGGAAGGGTGGAGGGAGGCAGCTGCAGAATAAGGTGCTAGCTGCACATTCGAGCAGACTTGATAGACATCTAGGCCTTTATCTGCTGGCAAATTTCAGACGCTCGTATGTTCATAAGCAATAAGGCATGAAAGGTGTAAACATATTTGCATGCTGGCCGTGCTGTAAAATATGTTTTACACACATCCCTGAGTGCCTTATTGCACTTATAAAATTGGCTCCTTTTTAACTTTTAACTGTTGGGAAAAGCATGTTTATATGTAGAAACAATAGATATACTTTGTGCATTTGTGATAAAACAGTTCTTCCACCCACTGCAAGTGATGTCATTGATGATGTCATTATATGATTGTCTTCTTTCTTCTTCTTCCTGTTTTTTTTTCCTCTGTTTTCTCCACATTTGAGATATGGAATGTTTATCATGGAATGTTTACCACGGAATACATGGATTCAAAATTCTATTCAGTTCCACTGGCAGAATGCTTCTCACCCAACATACTGTACACACAGAAAACAAAGGCTTTTGTTATAGCCAGGGCTCAATTATCTCACTGTCAGGGCAAGAAGAAGAGAGTTTCCTGATGAGCAGGTAAAGACAGAAGGGGATTTTTCATTGTCAGCAAAGAAACAGTTGTGGTGAAAACTATAAACAATACTTAATGTTTCTAATTTGTTTATGTATGTAAGGAGAGTGTGATAATCAGGGGAACAACATTTAATTAATCTGCTTTATTTTTTTATTTAAGGTAGTTTAATGTTTAGGGCCCAGTTGACGTTTTTACACTGTAAAGGCAGCAGCCATGTTTGTGGTGGAAGATTAGTTCTGGCTGTAGGGGGCTAACTGAAATGCCTGTGTTCCAATTCATTGCTCTGGGTTCCAGACTCTTCAATGCTGAGCGGTCCTTTTTTTAACTATGTGTAAACCATATTTTACACATAAATAAGAGCCAGTCAGAATACTGGATTTTGCCCTGCCATTTAATAGATTTTCAGTAGCTCACTTCTATCAGGACCATATTTTCTGGTTCTGACTTACACCAGTGCCCACTCCCATCCTCCCAAGGCCATCCTCCCTAGATCACTGGGCTCCTGGTCCATCTGCACCTCACCACCGGATCATTCCCTGCCTTGCCCCTGGGGCAGGGTTACCTTCAGCTCTATGGTAACTCACTACTTCATCCATTTAACCCACTGGTGGAGATGATGTCCAGGATAGAATCCAGGCCCAGGCAGGAGAGACTCAGAGATGGACATTAGGGGCGGAAGGCATCAGGCTCCTATTCATTGGCATTTTCCTCCATGTTTCTATCCCCAGGAAGAGTGTGCATACACAATGCGTCAATGTCCACCACTCCTCCATCCAAGTCTGGTGGTCCCAGGCACCTTCACCCCAGGCACCACCACAGGTAAGGGAAATGCTGGGATTCACCCCCATGGAGGAGGAAAGTTGTCCTTCAGACCCTCAGTTCTCCTCACCCTAACAAGCCTTCCCGAACCCAGGTCATTGGCATCACAAGAAGTAATACTACTGTTGTAGGGCCAGCATAATAACAAGGTCATTATGAGATCACTTGTGGAAAGCCAAATGGTTATAATTACTGGTGACCCTTTTAGCACACTGATAATGGTTTGGTCAAACACCATAACAACCAGGTATGACATTATACCCAGTTATTAAAGTGTTTTTATCTGAGATTTTGAACAGTCATGCCTTGTCCCACTAACCTCAGCTGCCACAAAGACCGCTTTCATAGTTCCAGGCAACCATCCATGATGTGGCACCGTAATAAATGGTTCTGGGAACAAAAAAAGGCCAAACATTAGGGTTTTCACAAGCACCCTAGGCTGCTAGTGGTAGTTTGTAAAAGAGTGATTACATATATGATTTTAAAACATTGTGAAAACTTTCTAAACAGAATGTCACTGAGGGCCTGATGAAGTGGCACAGCCACAAAACCGTGGCCTATTAAGGGAAGAGAAATAAACAAACAACATTCTTGAACTTGATTTTGTGTGGAGTGCATCCTTATCGATTTGCACAGTTTGGATTGATTACTTTTGGATGACCCAAGACAGTGCAGATGTCTTTACTTGGAGAAGTAATGGGCATCCTGAACCCGTAAGGAATTGCTAGTGCCATGCCTGTCTGCATTTTTATGTAACCTTACACCATGTGCACCTCTTAATCAGGTATTCAATCCCGGTTTTGGGATTAAGAATGTTTCAACATTCCCTGCATGTAGGGAACTAGATCAAAAGCTCAGTGGAGTGTATTTTTAATTATACAAGTTTTCCATGATAAGGTAGAGTGCCAGAGAGAGGCAAAATATTTTTTTCTTTTTAACACAGAGCACTAGATATGAAAATGAAAACATAGGTGACTGTGTGTTATGAAGTTTGTTTCACACCCTCTCTCTGTGATGCTCACATAAATCTCAGATATGTAAAAGAGTTGTAACACAAGTCACTTATGCATTATTCTCTTTATAATGCACACTTTAGACAAGCTACCAAAATGTGTTATAAATGTTGCTTTTTCTCAACTTACAGTTCCTCCTCTTGAGCTGGCTCAACCAGCCCTTCTGATGTCCCTTCCTGCCCTGTCACCTACCTACCCCGAACATATCTTATCAAGTGTGCAGGACCACTGTGTGATGGTGGCTGCCCTGGTCAGCAGTGTGGGGACCTGTGAGGGTGTCTTTCTCATCCTGCTGACTAAGGGTTTTTCCTCCATTTTCTCCCTGAGATCTGCTCACATGCAGTGATGCTTACACATGTGCTTCCACACAGTGCACTATCAGTATCTGCATCAGGCCCTGCTTTCCCTGTGTGATGTCTACTTCTTCAACACGCAGTCTCTGCTGCCCCTCCCCAAAAGAGGAGAGCTGTCCTGGAGGGTCCATGAGTGATCTAAGTCCAGTCTGAACTCAGATGTAGAAAGTCGTAGCGCCACTGCTGTGCTGCCGGGCTGGCCTAATTTTGCTTTTTAATAAGACTGACTTGGTGAGCATGACTTTCATCAGTACTGTATTGGGAGGTTGTGGGTTCTAGTCTGACACCAAGAATTTGGGTTAGTACCAAACTAACACTGTCGTGGCAGCACTGGGGAGGGGCGGGGCTATACTGTTGAAGTGCCATCTGTGGACAAGACATTCAACTGAGGTCCCTTCCATCCATCTCTGGTGGCTGTCCAGGGAAAGTTGAAGATCCCATGGCACTTATAACAAGAATAGGATTTTCCTGGTTTGTTGTGGCAAACAACCCCCTGTCAGTAAAAGAGGTCCATGTAACCCCCCACCCACCCACACACACATACATACAGAACATACCTGGAAACAAGCTGTCACATCTCAGTGTGTCTTTCCAGGTCAAAATGAATAATCACTAAAATAATAAACATCAGAGGCATTTGGAAAGCAAAAGATTTAAAATACTCATTCAGGGACACAGAACGACCATGTATTGATTCAAAACTAAACTGGACTATTTTCACAGTCCTGCTCTCATTCGTCTCAGGGCTAGAATGCCTATTATGACTCAATAAATCATGTCTCATAAAAGCTAGCAGCGTAAGCAATCCCATTAAAATGAACCGTGATTCGTATAAGAGCTCTATTTTATGTCATTGCAATACTTGTTTTGAGCCTTCTTGATCTCTAGCTTAGACGGGTTCAACAAAACTTTTTATTAGCATTTTTCTTCCTCTTTTTTTCCTACTTATGTAAATATCTGTCCAGAAAGCAAAAAGCTGTTCTGAAAAAGTCTGCACTAAGCTACAGTGGCATGTTAGCAGTGAATGCCCCATACCTCACGGGACAGTAGGTGTGCAAACAGCTGAGAATATGGATGAAAACTAGTAAAAGGAGTGCTCCATTTATCATTTCAAATGTTAAAAAATATGCTTAAGCAGACTCAAATGGGGAAAGAAGGGTATTGTGCAGATTAAGCGTAAAGGGTAGGGCCACTGATTTTCTTTTTTTAATGGGCAATTCTGTTTTCCCCAAACTGAGTGCAAATTAGTGCTTTGCACTAAACATGTTATGCAAATGGGGATTTTACACAAATTTGGCATCAAATATGGTTGTAAATGTGAGCAAACAGGAGTTTTGTGCATGAAAATTGACTGTCAAGTGGTGTTTAAAATGGCAAATTCCATTTTTATTCCATTATCATCATCATTACTTATTTATTGATAGCAAATCGAGAGAAAGACTCTCATTTACATTGCATCCAAATACAAACACAAAACAGACATAGACACACATGCATTAGTGTATCACACTAGCTACAAGCAGATCGATAAAAGCATCAACAATTAAAATAAGTGAAAGTTCCTCCAAAGCAGTCACAACAACTATATACCAAGCTAGCAAGGAAGCCCTAAAACGTGCCAACAGCAGTAAAATGTTTAAATTACATTTCTTCCAATTATTTCCTATGTAATGGGACAGAAACAGCTAAGGTAAATTCCAATTTTCCATGTTGGGGGAAAAGGCTGACCAATCTAAATGGTATAAAATGTATAGGTCAAAGTTGTCCAATAACATGCACTGCTGATGTAAACTGTAAATGTTGAAAAGTAATGTTATCAAATTTTAGAATATGTTTTAGAGGTTTAGAATATATTGTGCAATGTACTAAACAACATATGGTTCAGAAAATGGTCATATGTCATTAAAGTGGTACTTCTTTCAAAGGCACATAGCTCCCTACCCCATCTGACTAAACGCAGATAGTGAATGCATTCTACTTTTATATACAGTACAACCCTAGCTGTATCATCACTGGACATTAGCTCTGTGGATTTTTTTTTAAGATTTCTATGTGTGAATTTTTTTCTGCTTGTGAAAGGTGCTTCATTGACAGCACTGGAACCTGAAGTCCTTTATCCACATAACAGGTACAGCACGGCAGTCGTGAGTGCAAGTTTCCTGTGGCTCAGCCTGCCATGGAGGGACCACCACATAGGTGAGAGGGCAGTTCTGACTCCATGCCTATTCAGTCCTTGGCCTCTCATGAGAGACTGCCAATAAGAATGCCAAATAATACCAGTTGTGTTGGTGGTTTTGTGATGTGGACACCTGTGTACTGGGATCTGGACTGAGGCTACCACAACTCATTTCACAAAGGCCACTGAACAGCCCTCAAGTGAGAATGGTTTTGACCACTACGGACCTGTGCAGGATTTAAACCTGTTACCTAGAGGTGAAAGGTTCCTTAACCCACTACCAACCCATTGAGCCATCACATTCACCTAGCTCTGTAGAAACTATATAGAGAATACTGGATGGGCACTTTGTGCACAACCAGTGTGTTCTGTTCAGAGGGGTTCTGATTCCTTCTGACCTCTGGAGCGAAGCTCGAGAGGTCCATGGGAATCAGAACCCTGAGGTGGAAAACATACTGGCTGTGCACAGAGTTGCTCATCCTATATTTTTATAGTGCATAGTACTGTGTGAAATATGTGTTTGTGAGTTCTTTTGCTTTCAAAATGAAACTGACTCATGCAGTCTCTAGAGGTTCTAGAATGCTGTTCTACCACAGTAGGGTGGAATCACATTCCATGACCTTGAACTGTGGTACAACAGCATTTTGAAAGGGATGGAATTCTATACAGAACAACACTCCACTATACACTATATATAGAATAGTGGATGGGCGACATTCATTCGCTTCTCGAGGTCTCAATGATGTCATCATCAACTCCTCGAGGGAAACAGCCTTAGTTGTGGATGGTCGCTCATCCACTGTTTTATATAGTATGCTGGGGCTTATTTCTTTTTACATTGTTGGTTACCTCATGTATTTTTTATTTGGTGTTCCTGCTCCCGCCTATGTCTTGCCGCTGCCTGCCACTGGTTTCTGCTTCACTCGCGCCCCGCTGGCTGGGGTTTCTCCACCCCGCTACTCTTTCTGACAGTGGCACCGCTTAATTTTAAAATATAAATGAAAAATAGTTTCCGACACAAAGCCGCCTAAGGCTATTTGTGTCAGAAGCTGGAGGATCCACGGTTCTGTGCTCCACCCACTTAATCGCTGCCATGTTTTTACTTTTTTTTCTCTGAAGCAGCCAGTTGAGTCAGCCAATCAGGAGGTAGGACAAGGCTGAAAAGTTGTTGTACTATCGATGTGACGTCAGAACAATAGTACAACAACTTTTCTGACCTTTGAACTGTCCTACAACAAGATTTGAAAAGCCACCAATTTCAATGTGCAATAAGCTAACATATACTATATATATATATATATATATATATATATATAGAGCTATATCATATATTAAACAGAACTTTGTGGGGCTTATAGGCTTCCTGCAACTGTCATATTTATACTGTCTGTATCAACCATCTACTGCAACATTACTGTTTTACTGTGGTCATAGTTGTTCCATGAAATGGGGCCTTTGTTTTTGAGCCTAATGAGAGTGCCGAGGCTGAATAGTCTTCATAACAAGCAAGATCAGTAATTCCCTGCTCAGCTGTCATCTGTTTCACTGTCATGGTTGGGGAACGGTCACTGTCTGTCAGCACTGGATCATCAAGTTGTCCAATTTGAATTGAGTAATTTTATCGGGGTGACTGATGCTTATAATTTTGGAGCACATGGGATATCTCATGGTTTATGGGATGCAGCTAATGAAACATTGAATAATGCATGGGGAGTGTGTAAAAAGGTTTTTGTCAAATAAACCATGACAGTGAAACTTGAGAGGATCAAACACAAGCTATCATGTAATGAGGGCACATAAACACATCAAGTGACAATACTGTCCGTTTCTTTTTTATAATAATTGTTGGTTTAAGTGGCAGAGTTTCAGAATCAGTTTATGTTTTTGAAACTGTGCACCTCAATGTGCCCTGAGGAGAAAGTTATTTTTTTGTTGATAGGCTGCAGTTGCTTGTTGCTCTACTATTCCCACTTATGTATAATATACAGAATACTGGGTGGGCAACCATGTACAACCGCCTGTGTTGCCATCACATTACATCAGACCTTGATGGCAAAGCTCAAGAGGTCTGATGTAATCAGAAGCCCAAAGTGACAGCACAAGATGGTTGGAAGTGTGGTTACCCAGCCTGAATTTTATAGTGTATAGCTTTTTGTTCTAGTTTTTATTATGTTTTTTCAAACAAAAGTGTTTTCACAGCACCTGCAGCAGCAGTGAATGTACCAGCAGTTTCAGTTCAGAACTTAAACCAATGGATGTGTAGTGGCAGTGCTGTGTAAAACACCAGCCGCCGTGAGGATTTCTGATCAACTGGAATGTTGTTGTGCCACTGAAGAGTACAACAGCATTCCATGACCTTTGAACTGTAATACAACATTTTTTTAGTTAGGATAGAAACCATGCACAGGATAACCATATAATACAAATAGTTAAAATCTGTTTTTAGTTATAAAGACACAACCCATAATAGTTTTAAAGACAATATGAAATGATTTCAATGTCTGTGCATTAAAATGATTCCTTCTTTTGTTATTTCTTCCTTCCTTTCCCTTCTTCCAATTCAATCTTCTTTTTCAGTTAAACAATGTTTTAAATGTTTTCAATAAGACTTTTCAGATTAATGGAGCAACAGAACTATAAAGGAGAAATGACATACAAAATCATGTAGTCAGCATGAATCCAAACGCATGACAAGAAATGAACAACTCGCCAGCTATGATGTCTACAAGAAATAAAAACTTCAGGAAAACTAGACCTCATATTATAAAGATCTAAAGGTGGCCAGACAGTGTAACAAAGCGGTGGGAGAGCTAATGGGATGCTAGGCTGCATAGAGAGGGTTATCACCAGCAGAAAGAGACAGGTGGTGTTACCACTGTATAGAACACTGGTGAGCCCTCACCTAGAGTACAGTGTCCAGTTCTGAGACCACATGTCCAGAAGGACATAGACAGGGTAGAGGTGGTCCAGAGGAGGGCAACCAAAATGGTGCAGGGTCTGCATCACAAGCCCTATGAGGTGAGGCTGAATGACCTCAATGTGTACACCCTAGAGGAAAGGAGGAGAAGGAGGATATGATAGAAACTTTCTAATACCTCACAGGTATAAATAAGGTTCAAGAGGGTAGTATTTTCAGAGGAAAATATATGAAAAGGGACATGCTATGAAGCTAGTGGGGGAGAGAGGCTCAGGACAGATGTGAGGAAGTATTTCTTCATAGAAAGAGTGGTGGATGCCTGGAACAGACTCCAGCAGAGGTGGTGGGGGCAAAATGGTAACGGGTTTCAAGAATGCATTTGATAGGCATAAGGCAACCTTAGAAGTAGGGAAGGGGGGTAAAGCCAGAGATCAAGTATGGTCTGCGGTGTTACAGTAGTTAAGGAAAATGGGTAGACTAGGGTGGGCAAGTGGTCCTTATCTGCCATCAATATCTATGTTTCTATATATTTTATGTAAAGATACTATGCAAGAATTAATTCATTGAAGGTAAGTTAGAGAAAATCATGCATGAATAGAAGGAATAAAAATACATACTATAAATTATAATAGGAATTGAACTAGGATCAGAAGCAATACAGAATGATCTGTTTGCCATGAAAATAAGGAACCTGATAGAGTGGGATCTACTCCTTTAATCTGGGCCCATATGAGAAAAGTCTTTTCTTTTGTTTTCTGTTAATGCTAGAAGTGTGTGCGGCCATCAATCTGTCAATCAACAGAGGGTATTTCACTGGATGTCCCATTCAAGAGAATTTATACTTGTTCTATTAGAGCAGCTCGCTGAAGTCACTGTTTAATATGCCATTCTTTGTTACCAATACTAGACATATCACCCAGAAGCCAAAGTCTAGGAAAGAGGAAGTGATGAGAGCATAATGATTTAGTAAATGTTATAAATGTTCTTCCCATAACCCAAAGGATAGGACAGGAACAAAACACATGTATAAGAGAGCCTTTCTGTGACCCACATCTCCAATAGACAGTTTACTCTGTTCCACCATGTTAACTCTTCTATGTAGAGCAGTGGGAACTGATGTCATAGAATGTCCAGGAAACAGTAGAACAGATAGATATCAACTTACAGGGTGTAAATCCAAATTATAAAATGGGAGAGAAGCCAACATATATGATCACATGACCATGTGTTATTCCAGCATAAAAGCAGAGGTCAGAAATGATTAACTTTCTGCACCTCATAAAGTTAAAAATCAGTGCAGTCATTTTATAATCACAGTAAGCCACCCAGAGTGTGCAAAATTTTATGATAATGGCACTTGTCAGGTGCACAAGGCACTCCATTTTGCCTTGTACCTTATGTACTGAAGCATGCTGTTACCTGACAATAATGCAGTCCCTGGCATGCCTTTGGGCACAAGCAAACCTCAGATGAATAAAGTAATACAATGCACATCATTTTCTGACTCACAAAGCTGCTAAAACATGTCAGGATAGTGAATGTGACTACATAAAAGATATAAAACTGTTTTCCAATACAATGGGACCCTATTATAAGAACACCCAGAATGTCAAGCAAAATGTGATTCACAAGGATGTTCTATAAAGGAGCTTTACTGAAACCGTGAACAATCCACATAATTCAATGGTTAAAAAGCATTGTACATAATTACATATTTATGAGCCTCGTGATGCTCCTGGTAATCTATTGGATCAGTCATTAATGTCTTAGAAAAGACCAATCCAGGCCAGCCCACCAGCGCAGTGGTAGTGCTACCACTCATGACACTGATGACCTGGGTTCAGAGATGAGCTTAGGTAGTTGGAAGGCTGGCTGGAGAAGGAGGATTGAGCATCCTACAGACTGCTCTCTTTCTCTGGGGAAGGTGGGAAGTCACCAGAGGAAGATCCCATGTGGCAGCTAGGGATTCAGCAGTTGGGACTGTATTTGTAGGAGGTGTGTCAGATGTTCAGCTGACAGACAACGTCATTGCATGACATGCCTCCCTTGGAGCAAAATGCAGAAAACTGGATGGTTCCACCTCTGTAGGATGACTTCCACCCCACACAGCAGACTCTGTACCACCACCTGGTTCTCACTCATGCTACCGACCAGTCTCTGTCAGGGGAAGGACCTCTGATGGCCCTATCCCTAGGAGGTAAGTCAGGGGTGTCTGGGTGTCAGGTAAGTTCCAGGGTGGGAGGGTGCGAGGCATGGAGTAGAGATTGCTTGGACTGATGGGCCAGTGGATGCAGACCTCAGCCCCCAAAAAGAAATTACTGATCCATTTGGCCCAGTGAAGGAGCGCTTTATGCTTCTGCCCCACACTAGTGACCCAGGTTCAGGAATGGATGAGGGCCACCAGTGGGACAGCAGGGTGGAGGGAGGATTGAACACCAAACAGCAGCTCTCCTTTATCGGGAGGGGAACAACAGATCTAACTTCAAGGGTGGAGCCTTGCAGCAGGTAATACCATTAGGGCTGAAGCCAGCAGAGGCAGGGAACCACCCCACGCCGGCTATACCCGGCGTCAGACATGGTATATAGGCGGTCCCCTGGCGCCATCCCAGTTCTTTCCAGCCATTGATCCATGTAGTTTGGCCTTGGACACCTTCCTTAGCAGTCAATTGCCAAAGAAAGAAGTTTTTTATTTTTTCATTCTATCAACAATTTCAGCTATCGCCTGCGGTATGTCATCACCCTCCCCACTGCGGTGAAAAGCAAAGTGTGCATGCGGAAGCAGATCCCGTCAAAGATGACCATGTGGCTCTGCCTTTGCTTAGGCCCAGAACACTGTTCAGATGCCTGCACACATTGCCAGAGGTTTAACCAGAAGACACGCACCAGGAGGGCCAATGCACTCAAGACCTTTCTGCTCAAAAAGAAGCTTCATGGCCATGCAGTGGGATCAGGAGCTAGCTCATCCTCTCCTCGCCAGGGACTCCCATGAAAGATAAGTCATCAGGGGAAGCATCGTCACAAGGATAAGGATTGGGCCAGGTCTGAGTCCCACCCAAAGTCACCAGCTAAGCAGGCCTCATCTTCCTTGACCTCGAGCTGGAGGTCTGGTTCGGTTCCGCCCAGTCGCCTGAACCTTTCCGACGCCTCACGTCCGCCTCCCACCTCTTCTCAGGGCAACATCAGGAGTCGACTATGTCGAGACGCCACACTTCCCTGGCCCATCAACCCCTCAGACCTTCAGGGTTGACCCAGGAAAGTCTGTCCAAGGTTCAGGATAGGCCCGGTTCTTCAGACAAACGCAAGCCTTCAGAAGAACCTCAGGTAGGCAGGAGGCTGCCCGGCTCGGATGCCTCCTCCAGCTAAGGTGCACCTCCTCCAGATCAGTGCAAGCCTAGCCAGTCACCTACCCATTGTCCCACTCCCTGATGCCTGACACAGGGTGGTCGCCAGATGAAGACCAGCCATCTGCCCTCCTCCGAGGGACTGGATGCCTGACAGGGCCACACCGGATGCCGTACACAAGACAAAGGCACTACCGGTTGTTGGCCCAGTGACACCAGGATACCAGACCCAACACCTGCCCCCAAGGAACCTGAGCCCAGATGCCTCACTATAGACTCGATGCGGGCCCCTCAAACCCAGACAGGCCCTGTGGTTGTTCCAGTAGCAGACATCAGGAGTCTCCTACTACCTGGTGGAATACAGTTAAAGGGGATCTTCTATATAGAGCCCCAGACACTGTCCCTACTCTACCACCCATGGGTCTCCCTCCCACTCCAGGGCCTCAGGGGAATGAGGATGAGCACCCATGTCCTGACCCTAGGGAAGAGAAGGAAATGTCCTTCTTCTCTGTCTCCTTCTTCCTCCTGTTGCATCCTCCTCAGATGAGGGTGACACTGAATCAGAGCCTGACTCAGATGGGGAAGTTTGCCCTCCCTCTCCGGGACTTAAAGATTCCCGTGGTCCCCGGATGACCCTCTTTTGGACATCATGAGACACATCCAGGCATTGGGTTGGCAGTATAACCTAGAGGTTAGAGTAATGAGGTGTGAACGAGCTTGGTGATCCAGCAAACCCGACCTAGGTTTGATTCTCACAACCTCCACTTGCATACTGTGTGACTCTGAGCAAGTCACTTAACCACCCAGTGCTCCCAGGTCGCCCCTGAAAACAGGCACTTGTGTCTAGTGGGCCTTAACCAGTTACCAAGGACTAAAATAAAAAATAAAAAATAAAAATATGTGAGTGGGACAGAGGACTTGGATCCAGGGCGCAAGTGCCTGGCCAAGTTCCTCGGAGAGAAGGAATCCAAACCTTGGTTATTCCCCCATTCATGGAACCGTTCCAGGCTATGACCCACCTGACCTGGCATACCCCATCCTCTGTTCCTGCAATCCCTTGAAAGGTGGACAGACTTTATAGCTGAACAACCAAAGGCCAACTCTTTGGTCCTCACAGCTGCTTGAGGCACAAGTTCCCAGCCAAAGCATTTGAGTTCCCAACCTCTAGACGCTCTCTAAAAAGTTAGATGGTTGGGGCTGAAAAGTCTTCTCCTCAACCACTGGAGCCATCAGGTCCTTGAACTTCATAGCCCACATGATTACCTATCAACAGTCGCTGTGGCAGAAGACAGTGGACCTCATCAACTCTATCCCAGACTCCGACTTGAAGCAGGAAGTATTGGCATGTGCCCAGTCAGGATTAGACATTGACAAACATGCCCTGAGGTGTTCTTATGATGCCATAGATATGGCCTCCAGAGCAGCCACCTCAGGGGTCTGCATGAGGCAGCAGTCATGGCTTGGGCTCATGGGCTTCCAGCCGGACTTACAAGAGTCCATCCTGGATTCCCCTTTAAGAATCCCATTTTGTTAGGCCCGGAAGTTGAAGGATGGTCAAATAACTCCAGGAGTCGGGAAAGCGGTGGTCTGTATGCACTAGATGTATAAATCCCAGCCTCAGGAACCCCACCAATGTCCTTTGTAAAGGACAAGGTCAGGGACAGGGGAGCAAACAGTCCCATGGCAGGGTTCAAGAAACAGGGTCACCCTGCCACTCAAGGTTCCCAAGGCCCCAAGCAGCCCAAAACTCCAAGGCCCAGGCCCCACCACCCCTCAGCCTGACTACCTCTGTCTCCTCCTCTCTTCAGGCAGAACAAGCAGGTAGGAGGATGGCTTGCACTTTACCCACTGGAATGGTCCAGTATCACGGCAGACAAATGGGTGCTGGACACCATTCAAAAGGGTATGCAACAGAGTTCATCTCATCCCACTGGACAACCCCCCACTCCGGCCTGTTGTCCACCAGCACACAGTCTCCTTCTAGAAGAGAAGATCCAACAGTTCCTGAAAAGGGCCATCCAAAGGGTCCCACAGGCCCAGAAGGGAAAGGGTTATTACTCCTGCTTCTTCCTTGTCCCAATGAAAATGGGAGACCTTCATCCCATTCTGGATTTAAGCCGCTCAATCTCTTGGTAAAATACCAGAGATTCTGCATGAGTCAGCTCTGGCAGGCTCTTCCCTTGCTTCGTCAAGGGACTGGCTGTGCTCCTAGATATGCAAGATGCCTACATGCACATCAAGTCCTGAAGTCTCACAGAAGGTTTCTGCTCTTCAGCTTCCAAGGTGAGCACTACCAATTCAGGGTACTCCCCTTGGCCTTTCATCCACTACCAGAGTTTTCACCAAGTGTCTAGCAGTGGTAGCAGTGGTCCTCTGAAGGAAAGGCCTCTTTGTCTCACCCTTACCTGGATGATTGACTCTTCTCCACTCAGTCAGAGGAGGAGCTTCTAATCGCCTTATGAGAGACATGGGATTTATTTTCCTCCTGGGATCACAGTAAACTGGCCAAAATCACACCCTTGGCCAACTCAAAGGCTTCAATTCATAGGGGCTATTCTGGACACTGAGCAGGGGAGAGCTTTCCTGCCTCCAGACAGAGCAGACTGCCTTTGGGATCTGGCCAGCGGGCTCCAGAAGGCCCCTCTTCCCTCACTCAGGTTGTTCTCCAACTCCTAGGCCATATGGCTGCTGCCATAGCCACAGTATCCTCAGCCAGACTACATATGCGGACCCTCCAATGGCATCTCAAGGTCCAGAGGGACCAATCAGTGGATGATCTAGATCTTCAAATCTGGATTTTTGTGCGGTACACCGCTTTCTGAATGGTGACTACGTCATGACAGCCTAGCGGAGGGGTCCCATTCCGGCCCCACCCTCTTCAGACTTTAACCACAGATGCCTCTCTGTCCAGTTGAGGCTCATTTAGGGATCACAGGACCTGGGTTTTGGGTCTGTCATAGAGAGCTCTGCATATAAATGTTCTGGAAATGAGAGCCATGCTGAATGCGCTTATCGCTTTCAGAGACCAATCTCAACGGTCCTCTCCTGGTGCAGACAGACAACATACCAGTGGTCTTCTACAGCAACAAGCAAGTGGAGACTCACTGTACACCCTTTGCAGAGAGGCCATGTAGTGTGGGATTGGTAGTAGAACACCAACTGGATCTCATCACAGTTCATCTGCCAGGATTCCAGAAGGTTCTTGTCGACTGTCTTGGGCACTCTACTCTCTGAATCATGAGTGAGAATTGCTCCAAGAAGTCACAGATGACCTGTTCAGTGACTGGGGCCATCCAGAGTTGAACCTCTTTGTGTCCCCTGCACAATGCCAAACTGCAAAATGTTTGCTCGCTCGCTCCAGTGCCTGGTGTTTTCTGGTGAGACGCATTGTCCCTCTCTTGGACAGGAAGTTCAGTATGTCTTCCCTCCTTTTCTTCTCATTCAGACAGTACTGCTCAAGTTGCAGTCAGAGGGGCAAGAATGATTCTGGTGGCCCCCTCTGTGGCCCCACCAGATCTGGTATCCGTTGCTCCAGCAACTGTCTCTGGAACTCCAATACAGTTGCCACTCTCCACCTACTTGCTCTTACAAGAGCAGAGGACACTCATCCATCCTGCTCTTCACTCTCTTCAGCTGCACGCATGGCTCCTGCAATCCTAGTGAAAGAGAGGCTAGGAGTGTCAAGCAGGGTGGCTGAGATCTTGGTGGCAGCGAGGAAACCTTCCACCAGGGCCACCTACGGTCTGAAATGGAAATGCTTCTGTCTTTGGGCTATGATCCATGCCCTAGATCCCCTGGGTTGTCCGCAAGGCATGTGCTAGACTATCTCCATCATCTTCTGGACTTAGGACTGAGCTATTCGTCCATTAAGGTGCACACGTAGCGTTTCTGCATATCATGATCCCTTCAGAGACAGAACACTGGCACAGCTCAATGTCTGCAAGACATTTCTAAGAGGAGTCTTACATATCAGACCTCCCAGGAGAGACATTGTTCCTTCTTGGGACTTACTTTTCATCCTGGAGAAACTCACTTACCCCCTTGAGCCAGCAGCTTCCTCAGAGCTACCCTTCCTCTCATGGAAGACCCTCCTTTGGTAGCTATTATCTCTGCTCAAGGGTTTCAGAGCTCTAGGTCCTGATGTGCAAGGAACTTTACATAGTTTTCCACAGGGACAGGGTGACCCTGTGCACAAACCCTAAGTTCTTGCTGGAAGGTGGTGTCCGTTGACTCTTAATCAGGACATTAACCTTCCGTTTATTATCCAGAATTTGTCAATCAAGGTGAAGCGCTGTTGCACACCTTGGATGTTCACAGGATTTTGAGGTATTACTCCATAGGACCCCTCCTGACAGTCAGACCAATTGTTCACCTCATTCACCAAACGAATGCTAGGGGCTCCGGTTTCCAAACAGTCACTAGTCCGTTGGCTGGTGCAATGTTTACTTTCTGCTACCTGCATCGTAACAGACCACTTTTGGGTACTGTCAGGCCCACTCTACCAGGGCAGTGGCCTCCTCCTCCTTCATGGCACTCAAAAACATCTTCTCGGCAGACATTTGTGCTGCAGCTACATGGAGTTCAGTCCACACTTTCATAAGGCATTATGAAGCCTTGTTGAGAAGGCGAAGCACTGGGTAGTTTTTGCATTTGTATTTGTCCAGATTTTGAGCATTATAGCTTATTAAATAAGAAACTCAGCATTACATCCTTGTATGCTTTCATTATTGACTGTCGAGGAGTGCAGTTTGTCTTTTTCATTAGGCATTATAGCCTGGACACTGCATCCAGAAGGAGAGCAGGTTTCAGACTAGCAGTTCTGCAGGGCCTACTCTCTTAAGTGCCTTTTTCAGCTTCAGCTGTTTTCAGCATCTCTCCTACCACCCTCTCAGACCTGGATCTATACTTGGGTACTGCTTGGGACTCAGCCCTAATGGTATTACCTGCTGCAAGAGCTCCACCCTCGAAGTCAGATAGTACAGTTATGTAAGAACTTATCGTAACAGTAGATCTTGAGAGGAGCTCTTGTAGCATGTGGCTTTCCCACCCTCCATCCCCTGGGATTGTTATTTGTTTATGTCACCAGACCATGGTGGAGACTTCCTGCAGTTCTCCAGTTTTATTTCTAGCCAGGTCTCCAGTGGGAGAACTGAGATGGCATCAGGGAGGCCGCCTCTATACCACATCTGACGCCAGTAGCCAGCACATCGGGGCAGTCCTCTGCCTCAGACTGCCAGCTACAAGTTTTCTGTGGGGTCCTGATGCCTTCCAGCTTCAGTCCTAATGGTATTACCTGCTGCAAGAGCTCCTCTCAAAGATCTACTGTTACGGTAAGTTCTTATGTAACTGTACTTTCCTGTTGCAAGGACTGCCACCGGATGGAGGCTGGGTGGCAGTGCAGCAGGCGGTACACGGGCTGGGCTGGAGCATGACATGCTGCTGAACACATCCCAATGATCCATTCCTGAGGGAGAAAATGAAGGTAAAAGATAGCAGGCTGCCTTTAGCCATACCCTCTGCAGGCTTTCAAACAACGACATGTACATTGGGCAACCAACCGAGCAAGGTCCTAAGCAAGTGGTGGCTAACAGGTAAGTGTGTGAAACGGTCAGTGATGGGTCTGTGGGATGCTGTTAAGCAGACTGGGGGAGAATATTGATTGAAAAAGAAATGACCAGTCCAGCTACCAACTGATGCTGCGTGGCATGCATGGCTTATGTCACTCTGCTTGTAACCTAAAAGTAAATTAAAAGAAAATGGTAAAAATGAAAGTTGCTATTGCTATTAGACTTACAATCACAGTAACAACCCAAAGCCAGTCATTTCCTTGGATTAATGACCAGCTGGAGGGAAGCGCCCTTGGCTGCGTCCCCGGCTACCTTCCTCATACCGGTCATTAATTCTTGAAATGACCAACATCTCACTCGTTATCGCTTAAAGTGCATGATGCCAGTGGGAATCTTGACCTATGCTATTTTAATTTTATTTTAGATTGCTGTCTGTCTCCTCACTTGTATAATATTCTTTTTTCCACATTTTGAGTCTGCTTTAACGCTTGTTTTTACAGTTGAAATAATAAAAGGAGCATTCCTTTTAATATGGCTGAGACTGGCTTTCATCAGTATTGTGTGTGCTTGTTTTCATTTTTATACTGAAAACACGTGAGCAATTTGTCCATTTTCACAAGGGTTCAGTATCAAGCAAACAAAACAGTAAGTACATAAAATACACACACACACATAAAACATCAAAAATACAAAACCAATAAAATCACTCAGAACATTTGCAGACAGATCTATTGAGTAAGTGACACTTAAGTAAACTTTTGAACAACAGTATTTTCCATTGTTTTTGAACATCCGTTGTTTAAGACCACTTTTCATGCGACTATAATGAACTAGCATGCAGCAGACACTGCTCCCATACCTAACAAAAGTGCACCAGAACAGCTGGGAATACAGACAAAACATGATTTGAGCCATGTTAAAATGAGCCTCTTTTAGTATTCCTCCTATGAAAAAAGTGCAACAGCAGTCTCAAATTGTGGAAGAAAGGGTATCATACAAGTCAGGAGATAGGGACAATCTAAAACAGAATAAAAGGTATAGGTCAAAATGTTCACCTCTGTCATGCACTGCTCAAACTGGATCCAAACAAGTTTTTCTTGGTAACCCATTTATAAGAAACCCAGAGAAGCTTTACAATTTAGAGGTTGCTCAGTGCATTCAAGCCTCACACATCAGAAAGAAAGATTTTCATTAATTCAGCCACAATATTGTTCTCATTTTCATAGCAAGGAAAATATAGTCTTCTATCATGGCAAAATAGCATTTGCATGAATAGAAATGATTTGGGATTTGAAAAAAAAAGCTTTTATAAGCTGGATGGTCTTTATAAGAAGGCTTCACTGTATATCAAATCACTTACTGTCACCCTTCAGCTCCTAGACAGTTCCATTATCAGGGACCCTTGCTTCTTCCCTTTCCACCTCCACTGGTCCTTTCTGATCAATTTCCTCACATACAGAAACACATCAGTCACTACGTCAAGCATCCTCTATTGCACATGTGTGTGTGTATATATCTATATCTATATCTATAGCTATAAACCTTTTATTTAAAAAGAAAATTCCAAATTCCTAATAGTCATAGGCCATTATTGTGAACTGCCAAGACAGGTCTGAACTTTTCAAATGTGCTTTACTTTCTAACGTCTGACACTGCTTGACTGATTGACATAAATTTGAAGAAAATTTTCTAGGAACTAGGGAGATATTTCTACCATGGAGGGATCATCAATTTAAAAAATATATACTTTTATACTCTGTACACTTTGCACAACATTAAATATTAACAACATCCTGCATGCTATTTCAATATCTCTGAAGTTAGAATCTAGCATCATAGGGAGGTTGTGTGGCTCTGAGGTTAGAGCATTAAACGTGTGGCAGACACATTTTATGTTAGTAAAACGTGTGATTTCTGTAGGAATTCTGAAGGACTGTGATCTATTTTGCCATGTTTATACTTAAAGTAGCAGTACAATGAAAATGTTTTTTTTTTAAAAGCTAGTTTCAGCTACAATTAATAAAAATAGTTGCATAACTGTCAGACTTACATGTCAAGGTGCCTGCCATGCTGAGCACCTTTAGATTTTTTTTTGTTATGTTCTCAATTTAGCCCTTGCTTGGTCTGCAATAGCATTTCTAAGTCAAATGTGGCAGCCATCTTTTTAATGAGAAAACTACATTAAAACATGTATAAAGTACTTAGAGTTTGGTGGAGCTAGAACATTTTACCACCAAATTAAACTGTAAGATGCCGGAATCTTTTATAGTGATAAAAGACAGGATTACATTTTTGCCCAATTTCGTTGACCTGCTTCTTAAAATAATCTGTTTTACTTATTTTTATTACTGTTTTCTCCTTGGTCCTTGCTGGCCACCTCTGACATCTCCTTGCTGTCCCCGAGCATCAGACCTCCTCCCTATCACCCCATGACTTACCCTTTGTGGCAGGGGTGGGAGCTGCTTGACCCACCAGCATGGATCCAGCTCGGGAGGTGTCCTCTCAGGGCAGCACTATGGGGGGCTATCATCATTCTGCTGTGGTGGGAACCATTTTCTGTTTCCTTGTTGTGGCTGGGAGCGCAATGCCACCATGATGCCCAGCATGTGCGTTCACACGCTGTACTGAGTGTCTGCTCCATCTCGACCCCACATTTTGGGACCTGGCATGCCAGCACCCCAGCTGCCACTAGGGATCAGGCAAGTGCCAGTCCATGTTCCTCACCCTCCCAGGAAAGGAGAGCTGTCCTCCAGATACTCAACTCTCTCCCTCCTGGCTGACCCCCAGTGACCCGCTTGCACTGCAAACATGGGTCACCTGCATGGCAGGAGTTAAGGCAGTGATGCCTCAGCCCTCCACATCACTGAGCCAAAAAAATAATCTGTTTTAAGAGTCTAACGGTCTGAAAAATGAATGGAGATTTTTTTCTAACTACCATCCTCTCACGGTATAAACAGTCAACAATAGTGGCAGGGATGTCATTTAAAGGGTTCCTAGGGGTTGCAGCTGAGACCCCTATGGTTTCTTTGCAACCCTGTATGATATCCATTGCCATGTCTCAGAACTCCTAAAACAAAATTTCCCAGGATTTAATGATATGATATTCAGTGGGAGGAGAGTGCTGCAGTCTCTGTGATTCTTGTGAAATGCCATGGAGTCACAGATTCTTAAATGCAAACATCTGCGCTGTTTCACTGTCTGACTTTGGGAGAGGATGCTGGGAAGCAGAGTTAATCAGAAGCTGCATTACCCCAGAAGACAAGTCATTTTGAAAACACAGAACCACACAGGTGCTGGAAGAGCCAAAATGCTGTAGCTGCTTTAGGGTTAGTATAGGCTACAGAAATTGAAGGGGGGCACCGATTGCCCAGTGAAGCACTGTGAAATTCTGCGCCAGGGACCTGGCTGTGGGAGTGAACTCAGGAGTGAGGACAGGTACCTGGGGTCTGGGATGGTGCTGCAGTAGCACCATTCCCAGCCAAAGGAAGATAGCATTCTGGTTCTGCCACCGTATCGACTCTTGCGGTGTACTGAGGGAGCATGTCTTCCTCACAGGGCTTCTCTATGCATGTGAGGGCCCTTGCATGGGGATGCATTGTCTTCAGGATAACAGAGATGGGGAGAAAGAAAATTGGGGGCAAACCCATGTCTTCCTGCCACCAAGCATGAAGGCTGCTGGTGCTCTTGGCCTTGCACCATGTGGATACCCACCAGCTTGATGGGGGGCAGCAACCGAGGCTGGGGGTGGTCAGTACAAGGCCCAATGAAAGGATTAGATATCAGCAGGGAAGTAAAGAGCTACATGAAGAAATTGAAGGGTACCTGGGAAAGATACTCACCACCTTCTGTAGCTGGTTGACAAGCATTGTGTCTGGAAACAGTGGGCTACAGCAAGTGTGGACCACCACAAAATGGGTCCAGCTCATGCAGAACTCATTAGGACCCAAAACAGCTTGTAACAGTTGGATGGTGAGCATAAACATGGCTAGAATCACTTCCATTTCAGAAGGTTCATGCCATAATTCTCATCCATTTCACAGACTGTTAGCCAATTAAAATGGATGATTCAATAAACTGGACATTTAAAATGGATGGTCACACCACAGCCATGGTGTGTGTATATATATATATATATATATATATATATACGGTATATGTAAATATGTATATATATATATATATATATATAGTTGTGGTTCACATTGAATGTTATTAATGTACATGTAAGGATGCAAATGTATTTATTGTAATGGTGTACAGAAAGATAGAAAGATAGAATTTTGATGGCAGATAAGGACCAATAGGCCCTTCCAGTCTGCTCTTTTTCCCTACCTACTAAAAATGCCGGTGATCCTACTTTATCTCTGGTTTTACCTCTTTTGAATCGCTAGGATCCCCATGTCTATCGTATGCAGTTTTGAATTCCTCACTGACTTTGCTCCACCACCTCTGCAGGGAGGCTGTTCCATGCCACCATCACCCTTTCTGTGAAGAAGTACTTTTCACATTTCCCTTAGTCTACCCTGTCCAGTCTCATGTCATGTCCTCTTGTTCTAGAGCATCTTCTTTCTGAAAGATGCTGCCCTCCTGTACCCTATTTATTCCTTTAGGCACTTGAAGGTCTCTATTATTCACATTTCCCTTAGTCTACCCTGTCCAGTCTCATGTGTGCCCTCTTGTTCTAGAGCAAGCGCCAGCAACTATAGACCAATTTCAATACTTCCTCCTCTCCAAAGCACTCAAAAATAGTATCAGACCAGATAACTGAACACCTTACTAAACAGAACCTTCTCTGCCAGGAACAACATGGTTTCCGGACTGGCCATAGCACTGTCACTGCACTAACGGAACTCACCTCGTTCATACATGAGGCCCTTGCCCAAGGCTCCATCGCTGGTGCAATCTATGGACCTGTCCAAAGCTTTTGACACTGTCAATCATGAACTCCTGCTTAGTGTCCTTCAAAAGCTAAATGTGGCCGCTGAGGCTACGGCCTGGTTTAAGGATTACCTCTCAGGCGGTCTCAACAAGTCAGAATAAATGCCACCATCTCCTCCCCGCAAAGCAGTCTGCTTCGGGGTTCCACAGGATCTATACTTGGACCACTTCTTTCACCCTCTTTTCAAACTCTCTCCCCAAGGCATGCAGCGGTCGTCTTCTACTCTATGCTGATGATGTGGTCCTGTTCTGGAAACACCCACATCCTAGTACCTCCAACTTGCCCTACAGGGCTTCTTCTGGGAACTTGAAACATGGTTCACTGAACACCGCCTGATCATCAACTATAGCAAAACTAAGGCTATGATCTTTGCGCACCGGCCAAAGCCCTCACAGTCAGGTTGCGCCCTAATCAAAAACACACAAGGCGCCTCTTGAACAAGTTAATAGTTTTGAATATCTGGGCATCACATTAGACACCTCCTCTCCTACCAGAGTCACGTTCAACTCCTTGCTTCCACTATCAATGCCAGGGTAGGTATCCTCTACAGACTGAAACACTGCTTACCTGCACAGGCCATGCAGCTTGCAGTCTCCTCCTCAATCCTCTCCCTAATTGACTACGGGATTGTGATCTATGGCTCAGCAGAACCCACCACACTACGTTACATTAACATTGCCATGAATAAAGCCTGCCATCTAGTCACTGGCTGTGACAGACTTACCCATACCTGTGAGCTCTATGCTCTAGCTGGTTGGCTTAACTTCCAACAAAGGCTAAAGTACCACACCTGCATCCTCAAAAGATACATCTCCAGCAAGCCCTCACTGCCTTCTCCCCATTGTCAGCGCCTGCCCCCATCAGACGCAAATACCAGGCTCACTGCCAACCCCTCATTTCTTATCCCCTGCTGTAGAACATCCCTGGCTAAAGATCCTTCTACTCACGCGGTTCCCACTTTGGCTCAATACGTTACCTCCGCCGCCTCTCTGACCCATAGCATCTACCATTTCAAAGCAGGCCTCAAAGCTCAACTTCTTGAATCTGCCATATGTGACTGTGGCTAACCCTGCCCAATGTTTGTTTTCCCCTACCCTCCTTCCTCCGACACAGGGTCTCTCTAGATCCCACGAATAAGCATTACCTTCATGTCTTTTCTATTGCCTTGTGTCTTTTCTATTCAAGTGACCTACAGACTGCTGCCTACGCCTGTCACCAGTTTTATCTAAGTTAATGCCTGGACTGTGTCTCCAGTACTGTATTGTCAATAATGATTGTCTGTATGTTTATTTCTGTACTTGTTTACCCTCCACCCCTGTATCTGATGTGGAGCCTTTGCAAAAGAGTCTGTGACTCAAAGGATTGTAATTCTGATTCTATTCAATAAATAAATAAAAATAAATATTATGTCTCCCTCCTCCTCTCCTCCAGGGTATACATATTGAGCTCCTCCAGGCTTTCCTGAAATGACCTTTGGTGCAGGCCCTGTACCATTTTGTTGCCCTTGAACTGCCTTTACCTTGTCTATGTCCTTTCGGAGATGCGACCTCCAGAACTGGACACAGTACTCAAATGAGGTCTCACCAATGATTTGTACAGTGGTATCACCACCTCTTTTCTTCTGCTGGTGATACTTCTCCCTATGCACCCCAACATCTCACTGGCTCTCCTTCCTCCTTGGCACATTGTTTGGCCACTTTCAGGCCATTAAAATTGATCACTTCCAGATCTCTTTCCTGTTTGGTGGCCATTAATAACTCCCACCTATCATGTAATCCTTCCCTAGGTTCCTGTGCTCCAAGTGCATGATTTTGCACTTCTTCATATTGAATCTTAGCTGCCACACTCTGAACCATTCCTCCAGTTTAGTTAGGGCCTTCCTCATTTTTCCACTCCTCCTGGAGCGTCTACCGTATTGCAGGTCTTAGTGTCATCTGCCAAGAGGCATACCTTCCCCTGCAGCCCCTCTGCAGTGTCACTAATGAAGATATGTAATGTGTGCAATCTTAATAAAACATTTAAGCAAAAAAAAAAAAGAAAAAATAGATTATTCATGCAAACATATTAACAGCTGGTACGCATATGTGACATTAGGCAAAACATTGGATGCCCCTCCCATAGTTCAGTCTCTTCCAACTGTATAACTGTGGTAAAATCAGGACCCTCCCCACTGAAAACCTGATGTTGCATCACAGTTTGGCTTTCCTGGGAGGGAGGAAATCACCTGTGAAATAAAATTAAATAAAAAAAAAATAGGTTTACAACTGTATCATGTCAGTAGAATATGACATGTATAATATGCTCCCTCCCAAAAACTGAGAAACAGTCACTTAATTTTAGTGTCATATTTGCATTAAAGAACTTCATTGAACATGAAAGCTACTTTATTCCAGAAAAGCCATTGAGTTTCAGTTATTGCTCAGTCTTTACTGGATTTTTACCAAACTCAGTGGTTGTTTCTGGTTCTGGCACTGGTAACAAGTACCATTTTAGAACTGTGTGATGTGATTTGTGTTCCTTTCAACCACTAAGTTCTATATAGTAGAACACAGATGCACTGTGACCACAATGTTAGCGCCTAAGAGCATAAATTACATCATGCAATTGCAAAATGGTGCTTACTGCAAATGTGTCAATCAGAAATACATACTGAATGCACAAAAGGCCATTTAACATGGAAGAATATCAGAATACGATCCCATCATAGAAATTCAGCTTCTACAGAAACACAGGCTTGCAGGATACAAACAGTTTTCTTTTAAAATTGGGATTACTGGGGCCAGCTCAGAGATGTGGCAGCAGTGCATTATGCCATCATCTGGGAGACTGGGGTTTACACTTGAGCCCTGGATTCCCCACTGGTGTTGGCTAGGGCCCACAGGTTATGGAGGTGAGGCTGTCAACTGCCAGGGAAGGAGAGGGTAGTCTGTGTTGCAGTTCTGAAACCTCTTCCTGTCAACGAGGGAGCCAGACTGGCATTTACTGGGAAGGTAACTGGGGTGTGCAATCATGTTTAAACCTTTGGGTTTGTGAAGATAAAGACTTTTGTGGAAACTGCCCTTGGGCTACAAAATGGCAACCATTTGAGTCACCTCAGAACCACCCTGGCATGGCAGTAGGGTCAGAAGGTTAGTGGCCAACTAATCAGGTTGCCTGTGTAGAGAGCCTCAAGGGGTCCTGAACTTGGGTTGGACCTAATTAATTCAGGTGCCTTTGCAGCTGCCAATTGCCTGTCGAGTGACAGTACTCCAGGAATACCTGCCTTGATTGACAACTCAGCCAACCAATCAGAGTTGCTGATTCTCGGTAAACAGCAGGGTCTGTGCTGCACCCAAGGCAGTCTGCACGTGTCTGCTGAACAGACAGGGAGCTGAGTGCTGCTGACAGCCACGTGATGCAGAGACAGACTGTGCCTCTACTGGAGATGAAAAGTAAGCGAGAAGCAGAACCACTGCTTAGAAAAGAAAGGTAGTTATGTGCTGAGCTCCACACAGTTTGAATCTGAAGCTTGAAAGAGACTTTGTGCAGTGCCGCCTGACTGTGTGCCTGATCCACCTGATCAACCCTGCTGCAAGATGCTGGTTATAGCCATCCCATGGGACTGAATGCAAGGACCTGGGGCATGGGCTGGATTCATAAAGACTGCTACAGGAGGAACTGTCTGAAATGGAAGACTGGAGTGCCAGTTACTGGAGCCAGGTGAGGGTTGACCTGCACTGGAGGGACAGCTGAAGCCCTGTGACATCAGCACCATCACAGACATGAGTGAGAGTGAGGGGAGACTGAGAGCAACCAGACATCAGTCAAAGAGGATCATTACAAGCTGTGTCATCAACCCTCTGTACAACAGTAGCGGAATCACTTCGGTGCTGTCGACCCAGGTTTGAAGTGAACTCAGAGGATCTGAGGGCCAGCGAGGGGTGGGGGTATGAGCATCTGTGGGACTGCTTTCCTCCTCCGGGAAGGGAATGTTTCAGAACCTGATGATAATCTGAATCTTAGCAGTGGCTAGGGGTGGGTGAGCCAGGGCACAATGCAGTTGCAGTGGATTGATGGATGTGGTGGACGCTGGCACATCAGGCATGGGAGCATGTCTGGTGTACAAGACATCATTGCAAATCCACTCTACTAGGGTGGAATTTACAATAAAAGACCTTGTCTCTCTGTAGTGTGATGGTGAGTGAAAGCCTCACTCTTTCACCAAATGACATCCCAAACAGCCTGGTGGTGAATCTAGGTAGGCCTTGGTCTCTTCCCTAGCCCCCAGGGAGGCTGCACTATAGGAGCAAGCCACAGGCTACCTCTCAAGCAGGAGGACTGGGGTATGCTGGATGGGGGTTTGGGTGTGCCCACTGGGCTGATATGTGGTCATCCTCACAGAGTAACCAGTGAATAAACAGAGTTAAAAAAAGAAAAACAGCACAGGACGGAGATCACCTGGTTCAGGATCTGTGAGTAAACTTGGCATGGGGTCAAAATAGCTACTGCAAATACAATGGTCAAATACCACACAGGAAAAGCAGCTAAACCAAAGATAGTGCTTGGTAAAACACTGAGTGCTAACATAGCTAACAAACCATTCAGACAAAATGACTGTTTGCATTAGGCTCCACCACCGCACCCCGTTGTGGGGAGCTATGCCCGAACCCCAAATTAATATAACTGCCTTGGGGAGGAGGAAAATTGGGGACGGGAGAAATCTCGGGGGATTGTTGTGGAGGGGAAGGGGAACCAGCAGGACAACCAGGAGGGCAAAAAGCGAGGGGGAGGGCAGACACTCTGGAGGGGGAGACAAACTGAAGGAAAAAAAGTAAGTATCCCAGGACCAGAACCCCTGTCCAATGACATCTACTGCTCTTCCTTCCTGTGGCCCTACCCTCTGCACCACAGCAACTGCTCACTAGCATGCCACCCAACAGAGACTTTATCCTCTTCACATGCAATATAGCTACAGGGATGGTGTTAATATTACCTGCGTATAATATCCCTATAGCTATTTGCTTTTACCTATTTTGACATTGGCGGTTTTGCTTGCACTATTATTGTGCTGGGTACTGACCCAGTGCACCGTAAACTCAGGGCTAGCTGTTGCATCTTGCAACCTGCAAAATAGTTGGGAAAGCCTTTACTGAATTTGGTCCCAGCCAGGGTTTACAAATTCCTCAGTTGGAGGTTTAAACATTCAGGCTTGGGGTTTGATTTCACAGGCATAGAAACACAGAAACTGTTGGCAGATAAGGACTGCCAGGCCCATCCAGTCTTTTCTAATACCCTACCTTTTTAGTGGCCACTGACCCTATCTGGTCATTGACTTTAGCTCTCCTTCCCACCTCTTGGGTTCCCTTATGCCTATCCCATGCATGTTTGAATCCCCCACTGTGCTTGCTCCCATAATCTCCTGGGGTAGGCTAGTCCATGCATCCACCACCTTTCTGTGAAAAAGTCCTTACATTTCCCTTATCCTGCCCTTTCAATCTCATATCATGCTCCCTCATACTGTACCTTCCTATACTAAAGATGTCACCCCTTACACCTCATTTCTGCCCTTAAGATACGTGAAAGTTTCTATCTCCCCCATTCTGTCCCTCTTCCAGTGTATACATAGATACATAGATACATAGACACTGTCGGCAGATGAGGGCCTATGGCCCACCCAGTTTGCCCATTTGGGCTTGTAAGTTCACTTTATGTTTTCCTAGAAGTCTGTTGCTCTACCCTAACCTCCAGAATTCCTTATGTCTATCCCATGCATTCTTAAATCTTGTGATTGTTTCCACCCCTACTACTTCCTCTGGCAGGGTGTTCCACTTGTCCACCACCTGTTCTGTGAAGAAATTCTTCCTCATGTTTCCTCTGAATTGCCCTCCTCCAACTTCATCCCATGCCCTCTAGTTCTGGAACATCTTTTTGCTGAAAAATAGTGTATTCCTGCACCCTGTTCCTCCCTGTAAGATACTTGTATGTTTCTATCATATCCCTCTCTCCCCCTCTCCTCCGGGAGTACATATTCAAGTCCTTCAACCTGTCCTCATAGGACTTGTGATGCAATCCATGTATCATCTTTGTTGCCCTCTTCTGAACCTTCTTTACCTGTATATGTCCTTACATAGGTAAGGTCTCCAGAACTGTACACTGTACTCCAGGTGGGGCCTCACTAGTGTCTTGTATAGTGGAATTATGACCTCCCTTTTCCTGCTGGTGATGCCCCTGCCTATGCATCCCAGCATCCTATTTGATTTACCTGCTGCCTTGTCGCAATAGCCTCTACCTTGAGGTCATCAGAGATGATAACCCCAAGATCCCTTTCCTGCTTGACGATGCTATATCCTCACTCCCCAACTGATATGTTGTTTCAGGGTTTTTATGCCCCATATGCATTATCTTGCACTTCTTTGCATTGAATTTCAACTGCCAATCCTGACCATTCTTCAAGTTTCTGCAGGTCCCTCATCATTCTGTCTACACTCTCTGGTGTATCCACTCAGTTACAAAGCTTTGTGTCATCAGCTAACAGGGAAATTCTGCCTTTAGGTCTTGTGCAATGTCACTGATGAAGATGTTGAATAGGACCGGTCCCAGCACTGATCCCTGTAGCACCCCACTGGTCACTCTTCCCTCTTTGGAGTGACAGCCATTTACCACCACCCTCTGTGTCCTGCCACCCAGCCAGTTATCTACCCACCGCACTACTGTCCTGCTCCACTTCCATATTCCCCAATTTGTTTATATAGCCTTCTATGTGGCACAGTGTCAAAGGCCTTGCTGAAGTCCAGATAGGCCATGTCCATTGCCCTCCACTGATCCACCTCCCTGTCACCCAGTCCAAAAATTTCAATGAGGTTGGTCTGACATGACCTCCCCTGGTGAAACCATGCTGCCTTAGGTCCTGTAGTCTATTGGCAACCAGATGTTCCCACCAGTCTCCTTCAGTAGTACTCCATGATCTTCCCCACTACTAGACATATTGAGGTCTTTAATCTCGCCTCATATGTCTTCAGGTGTAAGCCCTGCACCATCTTAGTTACCCTTCTCTGAACCGCCTCCACCCTGTCTATGTCATTAAAAGATCGGCCTCCAGAACTGCACACAGTATTCCAGATAAGGCCTCACCAGTGTTTTGTATAGTGGTATCACCACTTCCCTTCTTCAGCTAGTGATACCCCTTCCTATGCACCCCAACATACCACTGGCCTTTCCTACAGTCTTCGTACTCTGCTTGGACACCTTTAGGACATCTGAAATAATAATCCCCAAATCCCTTTCTTCCCTGGTGACTGTAAGCAACTCCCTCCATCCTGTAGCTCTCCCCAGGTTTTCTGTGCCAAGGTGCATGATTTTGCACTTCTTCACATTGAACCTCAGTTGCCACACTTCAGACCATTTTACAGCTTTCCTAGGTCCCTCCTCATTTTCTCCACCCCATCTGGAATGTCTACCCTGTTGCAGAGCCTGTGTCATCTGCAAACAGGCAAATCTTCTCTTCTAGCCTATCTGCAATGTCACTAATGAAGACATTAAAAGGACTGTCTCCAGGACTGATCCTTGAGGTAGCCACTGGTCACCCCACCTTCCCCAGATTGGATCCCATTTACACACCTTCTGCTACCTGTCCCCTAACCAGTTTCTAACCCAGTTCACCACCTTGTGGCCTATGCACAGGCTACCCAACTTGTTAACCAGTCTTCTATGTGGAACGGTATTGAAGGCCTTGTTGACATCAAGGTAGGCTACATTCGCCACCCACTCTGGTCCACCTGCTTGCCACCCAGTCAAAAATCAATCAGATTTGTTTGACATGACCTTCCTGCTGTGAATCCATGCTGCCTCGATCCTGTGCTCTGTTGGGTCCCAAGTGTTCCACAATCCTTTCCTTACAGTGCTCTCCTGCTGCGCCGTAACCTGGGTTCGGAATGAGCCTGGGTTATCGAGGGTCAGCCTGGGGGCATGAGTTGGATTGAGCCACCATATGGCAGCCTCCTCTCCCAGGGAAGATTAGGCACCGCCTGCCAGGGTGCAGTGTGTGGAAGGGGATGCCATTAGGCACTTGGCTGGAGCAATGTTCTCAGCATGGCTTCATGCCTGGATTTCAGTCCTATGGGCTGGCTCCTCAGGGGCAGAGATACGGGACTATTCAGCTACCTCCACAACTATGCAAAAACCCAGCTTCCCATTGCCATGCAGCAAGATGCCCGTCGGGGATGGAGTTCCGGATCGGTGGTACACTGCCACTGAGCCCCAGCTGGCAAAATGGAGGCAGGGTGGGCGGGGTGGGGAGATGTGCTAAAAAAAGCAGTGCCTCAATCATCTTACCCACTATTGAGGTGAGGCTGAGGCCTATGGTTTCCTGCTTCCTCCCTGCTACCATTTTGCAAGAGGGACTACTTGTGCTCTCCTCCAGTCCTCTGAACCACTCCTGTGTTGAGTGACTCACTGAACATGACTACCAGTGGCACTGCTAGCTCTATCCGTAGTTCCTTTAATATTATCCTGGGATGTATGCCATCTGGTCCCATTGTCTTGTCCACCTTCAGCTTTGTGAGCTCCTCTAGGATGCTTTCTTCTGTAAATGGACTGGTGGTCACCTCCCTCTCCCTTTGTTTCTGATGCCCAGCTGTAGTCCCTGTCCCTCCCTTTCTTCAGTAAATACTGAACAGAAGTATTTGTTCAGTAATGATGCCTTTTCTAGGTCTCCTCCACACATTCCTCTTTGACCCCCTTGAGCCTTACAATTCACTCCCAGACTTTCTTCTTTCACTGATGTACCTATAGAATGTTTTATTCCCTTTCTTCACTGTCTGTGCTAATCTTTCCTCTATTTGCACCTTTGTGCTGCTAACAGCTTTCCCTCCTTCCTTCAGACAATTTAATTATACCACCCTATCCTCTTCCTTCTGTGCCTCCTTATATTTTCTGAAAACCAGCCTCTTTGGCTCTTACTTTCTCTGATAAATCTTTTGATAGCCATAGTGGTTTCTTCCTTCTCTTGCCTTTTTTTCTCAACCTAATGCACTGGTTTTCACCCCACTATGGCTCCTTTTAGGTTTGCCCACTGCCCTCAACCCCACCCCCACCCCTCTCCTTACCAGGGCTTCTCTGATGCATATCCCCATCCTAGCAATGTCCACCCTCCTGAAATCCAAGGCCTTCACCTTTGTGTGGCTTGACTGTGACCCTGTACCTATGTCAAACTACTCTGTGTGGTGGTTGCTGGACCCAGATGACCTGCCACCTGGACATCTGTGATTCTGTTCCCATCGATCAGTACTAGATCCAGAATCACCCTGTCCCTGGTGGGTCCTTGCACTAGCTGCCTGAGGCCTGCCCTCTGCAGGAGTCCAAGATGTCTTGGCTCCTGGCTGAGGCTGCCGGGATGGTCCGATCCACATCTGACAAATTAAACCACCTAGCAGCAGTACCTCCCTTTTGTTGCCATCTCATGTATTTCCTCCACTACCACCCTATCCACCTCCTCCCCTGAGCTGGAGGCCCGTGAGATCACCCTGTGTGAATTGATGTGCCATTGTCTGGCTCAAGAGTGACCCACAGTGCCTTGGCCTCTCCTGTCTACCCTGTACTGCAGTTGCTTTTAGATCTTCCCTGATATACAGGCCACTCCTTTTTACCCTCCCTATCCCTTCTGAATAGAGCATAACCTGGTACACTTACCTCCCAGTTGTGGTTTATGGTGTACCATGTATCAGTTATTGCCACTATGTCCAAGTCAGTCTCTGCCATCAAGGCCACCAGGTCTGGGATTTTATTTCACAGGCTGCAGGCATTTGTATATATGGCCTCCATGTGTTACTGCCTGACCACCTTCTATTCCCATGTTTGCCCTCTCGTTTCTTCCTTCCATCTCTGGTTTCCTTCTTTGCTGCCTCCTTCCACTGCCATACTATTTATAACTGGTTTAGGTGTATCTGACAACTATTTACCTTCCCGATCCTCCTTGCTGACTGCTCTAACCTGTGGGGTGGGCTGCTTGAGACTCCCTGCTCTCATTGGCTTTATGACTAGTTTAAAGCTTGCACCAGGCATTAAACCAGTCAGTGAGGATCACTGTCCCTTCCTGGATGAATGGTGGCGCGCCTTGTACAGGCCTGCATTGTTCCAGGTGGGTCCCAGTCCCCAGTGAAGCCCAAATCTTTTTCCTGCACCAGTCTTCCAACCAAGTATTGAAGCTTCTGATGCAGAGATTCCTAGCCCCCCTGCTACAGACTGGCAGCACCTCCGAAAATGTCACAGGGAGTCACTACTCCCCACAGGCTCCTTCCTAACTCCCTGAAGTCCTCCTGCTCCTGCTCAATACTTACCTTGTACCTGGCAAGGTCATTTGACCCAGGTGGACAATGACCTCCAGCCCCCGCTACTGCTTTAGTGATCCTCTGGATCAGCACCCTCCCTCTGAGCTGTGCCTCCTGGAAGACATTTAGCCTCCCTCTCCACCTCACTGCCTGTGCCCAAATCCATTCCCCAGCCAATTGAGTCCCACAGTAGGAGTAGCTTCCTGTTTCTCTGGGGTCCTCTGCCTCCTGCCTCTGAGTCTGTCTCCTGGAGGACCCGCTCATCCTCCTGGCCACAACCTTGGGTTCCCATATGGGACTCTCCCGCTCCTCAAGGACAGCATTGGAGTTTCTAAGTTGGACTGGATGGGGATGTGTTTCTGACTCACCTCCCTCAACCTCCCTGAGTCCATTGTAGTCCATCTAGCGCCCTGCCCGGGCAACTGCTGCAGCAGTGGCTGGGACATGGTGTCCTCTGAGTGGGGCTGAAGGTCCCAGTACTCCTGCCAGCTCAGCCCAGAGACTGGCCACTTCTGCCCTCAGCCCAGAGAAGTGCCTGCATATGGGGCAACACCACGGTAACAAAACATTCTCCTGAAGACTGCTGCCCTGCACCCACTGCACTTCACCACTCCCTGCATCTTCCCCTTCTGCTCTATGTCACCTTCTTTTTGCTATCTAACCCTCCAGCTGCTTTAGTCAGACCCTGGTTTGGTTGCTTTTACACTGTGTCCTGTGTTTAGCCCTCTGACCCAATTATGGTCTGTGTGTGTTTGTCCCCCTTCTCTTCTGATGAACTACCTTTCTATAGGGGTGGCAACTACTATGTGTCCTGTCAGTCCTCTATGGTTGTTTCAGACCCTTCCTGTTTCTGGATAGGAAGTGGCAATATGCTTTAGTGGCTCCCCGTGAAAGGGTGATGATCACAGCATTGGTGGGATGAGTGAGGGTGGGTGGGAGTTTGGGAGGGCCTCCTTCAGTCACAGACAATCAGCCCAGTACCCAACTCTTCCTGTCTCTGTTTTCCTCACCAGTGCCTCTCTTCAACAAAGAAGTTGTGGCCCTGTGTGAGAAAGTGTTGGCAGTAGCTCACAGTTACCCCGCTGTGAGGGCGTCTGCATAATTGTTTGCTTGCTCCCTGTTTTAATCTCTCTTCAGATATTCAAAACTGGCATCTTTTAGGTTACTCACTCTTATTGGCTAGAAAGGGCTGTCCACGTTATGAAGAGATTTATCTGCTGCACTCAACTGTTCCTATTTGTGGTGCACCAATGGACAAAATCACCCCTGAGTTAGGCATTGCTAACTTTTTATTTAACTGCACCACTGCCAGTCAACAACATGCAACATTGTCAGGCCTACACTGTTTCCATGGCTGGGTTACCAGTGAAGCACTGGGAGCTCTAGGTAGACCTAAGGGTAACAGCACTGTTCCAGTTGGGAGAGACTAGTGCCTCAGTGTGGGGCAAAAGCTAGCTACTGTATTGTGCATTGTAGGGTGGGGGCAGGAATGGTTTGAGGACTGAGTTTGGAAGGGCACATAATCACAGCCCAAGGATTTTGTTATTTTTAGCTGCACCTGGAAGTAGCTGTGGGCAAAGTGAAAAAATTCCACAGTTTGTGTAGTGCATAGCGTGGTGTGCAAGTTTGCATACCAGTAGTCAAATTCATACAATTGTGCAAATTTTACTATTCAAATTGATGCACTATGCATGCCCTACACACCTTTGTGGTGAATTTAGTTATGTGAATTGACACACTGCATCAAGAATTTTCACAAGTAGTGCAAATTGTATCAGCTTATATAGTAAAATTCACACAGTTGTGAATTGTGTAGTGCCCACTATACAAATGCTACATGTAGAGTGTAGCAGTCAAATTCACTTCAATTTATGTGCAAGTTTTAAATTCACAACACTCCTACTTGAGGGCATTGAACAGCATCTTGGACTAAAAGTGATCTGGGAGAGCACTGAAGACCAGACACCAAAGAAGTATACTGCACTACCTCATTACTGTAAAACCCTTTCTCCAATTTAAGGCCTGAAGCCTGACCCTAAAGAACCAATTATTCATTAGTTGGAAATCTCTTCTCTGAGTATTTACTGTACCAGTGCATGCTTTGGGGACTTCACTGCAGTATGTTGGTTCACAGTTGGGGTGAGCTAGTATGGGAGGTGGTCAGGTGCTGCATCCCGGGGTTGCACAGTACCTACACCAGACCCACTTTTAACTTTCTCTGGGGAAGGCTCCATGCTATTTTCTAACTAGCCATGGATATGAACCCCTAACAAAGGAGCTAAAGGGGTCAGGCCCTCATGCTTGTCAAGCCCACAGGGCAGGGGTAACCATTGAAACATCTATGGTGACCAAGTGGCATTATCAGGCTGGAGTGCCTAGATCTATTCTAAGGTACTCGAATGGCACACCTACCAGTGGGGCCCACTTACATCAATAAAACAAAAGTTTACAACTCTGTTGTATCAGTGGTGTAAGGTGATAGACATTTCAAAAAAAACTGGGGAAAACAATTCTTCCCAACATGAAGAGCAATGATCTCTTCATTTTAATGTCACATTTGCATTACAATGGGGATAATTGAAGAGAAGCTGCTGACTGCTCTTCCAGCACTTTAGCACTGAGAGTAAACCCATAAAATGCAATTAATCATCTCATAATACTTTTTTTGTTTAAATCTAGGATTCAAATTGTGGAGCAGATTTTTCATAAGAAAAAGTCCATCTAAGGTTTGAGTAGGGTTCACTACCTGTCTATATATTCAAGTTTTGAAGCACAGCTGTTCTTGTTGATGTCACTCTGTACTGCCTCTGTAAGAAGAAAGAAAGGATCAACACTAGTGATGTAAGACATACCTCTCCCCAGTTTCTAATGAGCTGTCAAGCTATAATTAAACTGTCAGCTGGCTTCTCCTGAAACCTTGTTATATATCTGAGTGACAGACACATTTGCTACTTAGTATCTGCTCAATAATTAAAGAGAATTTTTGGGAGGTAGACTGAAATATTTTTATCTAATTCTATTCCCTCACCATTTTCCCTTCCTTCCTTCCTTCCTTCCTTCCTTCCTTCCTTCCTTCCTTCCTTCCTTCCTTCCTTCCTTCCTTCCTCCTCCTCCTCCTCCTCCTTCCTTCCTTCAAAAGTAGGTAGGAAGGTAGGTAGGTATGAAGAAAAGTAGGTAGCTAGAAGGTAGGATGTGGTAGTTGGTAGGTAGGCAGGTAGATGGGTAGATAGGCAGGTGGTTATAGGTAGGAAGGTGAGTGAGTGGTAGACTCTGGTAGGTAGGAAACAAGGTATGTAGAAAGGTAAACTGGTATGTAGGTAGGAAGAAAGGAAGGTAGCTAGAAGGTAGGATGGTAGGTTGGTAGGTAGATGAGCAGATGATTATGTAGGTAGGAAGGTAAGTTGGTAGGTAGGAAGCAAGATAGGTAGGAAGGTAAGTTGGTAGGTAGGAAGAAAGGAAGGTATCTAGGTAGGTAGTTAGCTAGGAAGAAAGTTGGAGGTGGGGAGAAAGATAGGAAGGTAAGTAAGGAAGTAAAAATGAAGATATGTAAGCAGGTAACTAGGAAGTAAAATAAGCTGGTAGGTAGCAAGGTTGGTAAGTAGAAAGAAAGGTAAGAAGGTAAGCAGGAAGAAAGGAAGGTAAGTAGGTAGTTAGGAAGGAAAGTAGTTGGTAGCTAGGAAGGTAGATAGGTAGAGTACTAAGTAGGAAGGAAAGTAGATAGGTTGGAGCATAAATAGGTAGGTAGAAAGGCAGGTAAATAGGAAGATAGGATAGGAGAGTAGGTAAGTAGGTAGGTAGCTTTGGAAGGAAAGTAAGTTGGCAGGTAGGAGGTAGATAGGAAAGTAGTTGGTAGGTAGGGAGGTAGATAGGTAGGTGGGAATATAAGTTGGTAGATAAATTTTGTGTATGAAATGCCCTTCCAAAATGTGGGACACTAACAATTTTCAAGCATAGTTGAACAACATCCCAATATAAAGCCAGCAAATATTCATTTGTTACAAATAACAAGACAACTTTTTAGGGCAGGGATTGGGCAGTTGAGTAGCTAAAAGATTCAGTTCAAAATTCAGTTTTCAATGTAAACATCTTAGACTGTATAAATCTTGCCCCAGCCACTCCACGTTTACCTGAGACCATGTTTTTGTCCAGTAAAACACCATATACCGTATTTTGACCATTTCCTTCTTACTTCCCACTGTTGCTGGCTTGGAAGATTGAGATCACCATGACTACACCCTCCTCTGACCATGAAGGTGGGCAGGAGTTAATTTAAGGAAGTATTTTTCACAGAGAGGGTTGTGGATGCATGGAACGGCCTTCCGAGGAGGTTGTGGAGTCAAAAACAGTGGTGGAATTCAAGCATGCATGGGACAGTCAAGGCAATTCTAGGGTGTGGGGTAGGAAGAAGTAGGCTGCTGGTTAACTAGGATCTGCAGCTTATTCATTAGTAGTGGGGACATGGGCAGACTGGGTGGGCCAAGCGGTCCTTATCTGCCATCAAATTCCCACGTAAGCATCTGTCTTCCCAGGTGATGCCAGTTCCACTACTTGGTCAGCCCGTAGAGGGTGTGTGAATAAGATGGTCCACCCCACTTCACAAAGACACCATAAATTTCTCTGGCCAAAACTTCCTGTTCCAACAGCACAACTTTCTACCCACACTAATTGTAATTATTATGTTTGTTGCACGACGGCAAGAAACATAGTGCCATCATCCAAGTTTTCGGAGGTGGCAGCTCTTCCAATTCAGGCAGTGTGTTTGCAGGCATGGCTGCAGTCCTCCATCGCCTGCTCGAGCTGTCTATGACAGCTCCAAAGTGCAGTGGAGTACAGTTGAAAGGGGAGCTACGCTCAATGAGCAGTGACTGATATCGCCTGCTCATGCATACCCCCTACACACACACACACACACACACACACACACACACACACATATATCATGCACGCATACTGCATGCTGCCCCCCACGCACACACTGTATAGCCAGGGGTGCCCAATCCCCGTCGACTGTGCTGGCGCCCCCAAAAGCTCTTCCACATGTCACGCTTGTGGCCCACCCCAGCGTGGCAACTGCATCGATAGCCGACGGAAGGCCTAATCCCCCATTGGCTCCACTGTCCTCCCCTGAGTCAGGGTGCCATGCTGGGAGCCCACCCCAGCATGGCAAACGTCCCGCTGTCATTTAAAACCAAAACCTGCAAATAAAAACTGTCCTCGCGCTTCTCCTGCTCCCGTCCCACAACCCGCACCCACCCACTGGGCACTCCTGCCTCCCCACACCCCTCACCCATACTTACCTCCGACCTCGGCACACAATCTTTCGTGGACCGGAACACGTCTGCACTCTTCAAAGCTGACCATGAACTGAGGAAATGCCGGTAAGCTGTATAATGGGATAGATAGGGTTTTTAAACTTTGCTGCATATCTCAGGTATTTTTGGAATTTTGCACCAAATTTTCAATATGGGGTTTTTGGGACCCCTTCTCATGAATGCTGTCACTGTCATGGCGTTATTCAGGCCCAAAGGATGATTTCACAGTCACTGTGCGAAATCGCCTTTGGGACTGATTAATGAAATGACACTGCCAGTGTTCATAAGGTGGCCTCTCAAGAAGCCTATTTTGAAAATTTGGTGGAAAATTCCAAAATGACTGTTTTATGAGCATGCGCTATGCAGTTCCTACGCACGCCATAAGTTCGCGAATTTTAAATATTTTCACTCCAGATTTTCAACATTGCCATTTTACCACACCTTCTTATGAGTAGTACAGCTGTCATTTTCACATCTCAACCAAAACGTGTTTCCGACATGAGCGCATACAATGACGCGTTGGTGTGCAAAATCAATGTATGGGACAAATTAAAAAATCACAGCGACACTGTTCATGAGCAGAGGTCTTAAAATGGCTATGTTGAAATTCCTAAAATGACTGCTTTGATGAGTGTATTGCGCAGTTCCTACGCATGCTCGTAAGTTCGAGAATTTTCAATATTTTCACCCAGATTTTCAACATTGCCATTTTACCACATCACCTTATGAGCAGTACAGCTGTCATTTTTCACATCTTGCCCAAAATGTGTTTCCGCCATGTAGCGCATAATGGCGCAGTTGGTGTGCGAAATCAATGTTTGGGACACATTAAGAAAATCACAGTGACACTGTTCATGAGCAGAGGTCTTAAAATGGCTATGTTGAAAATCTGGTGAAAAATTCCTAAAATGACTGTTTCACAGTGACGTTACGCAGTTCCTGCGCTTTGTGAGTTTGCGAATTTTCATTATTTTCACTCCAGATTTTCAACATTTCCATTTTATTACACCTTATGAACAGTACAGCTGCCATTTTCACATGTTGCTCAAAATGTGTTTTCGCGACAAGTAGCGCAACAATGGTGCAGTCGGTAAAGCGAAAGCAATGTTTGAGACAGATTAAGAAAATCACAGTTACACTGTTCATGAGCAGAGGTCTTAAAATGGCTATGTTGAAAATTTGGTGACAAAAGTCCATAAAATGACTGTGTTATGAGTGAGCATTGCGCAGTTTCCATGCACCTTTGTAAGTTCATGACTTTGTAATATTTTCTGTCCAGATTTTCACCAGTGGCATTTTTCCACACTTCCTATGAACAGTACAACTGTCATTTTCACAACATGGCCAAAATGTGTTTTCATACTTTCAGCGCAGAGATGCGTGGTCGCTGTGGGAAATCATTGTTCGGACAGATAAAGAAAATCACAGTGACACTGTTCATGATTGGAGGTCCCAAAATGCCTGTGTTGACAATCTGCTGTAAAAATCCCAAACTAATTTCATTATGGGTGTGCTGACAGTTTCTATGCACGCTTGTGACTTCACCAGTTTTTAATATTTTTACTGCAGATTTGCAACATTGTCATTTTTACACCTCCCATGAACAGTACAGCTGTCATTTTTACATCCTGTTTGGAATGTTTTTGCACCTGTGGTGCTAAATGCCAGTAGTCGATGTGCATAAGCAGCTTTCAGCTAACAAACTGATATTGCCACTGTTCATGAGGTGGGGTCACAAAAAACATGTTGAAAATTTGGAGTGAAATACCAACTAATGCCTGAGGTATTAGGGTTTCCAACCATAACACCCAACCCTGTAGAGAATGACAGGCATCAGGGGTGTGACCTGGGATTCTTGCCTGTAATGCTCATACCATTCCACACCCTGCAGCCAGTGAGGCATCGAGGTATGCCTTGGACTCTTGACCCCAAAGTTCACCCCATTCTCCTATACGCACCCATCTCACGTATTTCATAATGGAATGGGGTGCGCGTATGGCCAAAGACCCCACAGTACACTGTGACACTTGTCAGTGTCCGCAGGGTGGGGTGTGGTGAATGGCATGGTCAGTTATGCCTGACGATCCAAAGGCACACCCCAATGCCTGTCACTCTCTGCAGGGTGGTGGTGGGTTGGCTTCAGTTCAATACTTCACTGCCATTCCATTATGCAGCTCTGTAACTTACACTACCACTGCCAATGCCAGCAAGCAAACATTCGGCATTGACAAATGCTTGTTTTAATTAAATTTGTTCATTGTAATTTACTAGTCCAACTCCATGCCGCCATGGATCGCCACTCAAGTGAAATTCCAACTGGAAAACATTTTTGAAAAATGTTTACGTTCCTCTCAGGATTCAAACCATGGTTTCTTTCTGAAACAACTACAACAAAAGGCAAAAAATAGTGTGCACCTACTTAGATTCAAAGTGCAGATCCTTTGCTTTCTGACTGAATATAGCCAATGTGCTACCAAGCTGCATTGAAGTGAATTGCAGCTCCTGTGGTGTAAAGGTTAAGTCACAGCCCATGAAGCAGGGTTCTAATCTATATTGTAAACTATGTAAAACATGGCCTGTTCCTAGCAGGAACTTTTTTTGAATAAGTATACTTTATTGAAGATTTCATACAGGAACAAACACAAAACAAATCAACAATCATATAACAGGTACACTAGTTAAGTACAATGGAAGGAACACCGGTTGGTAGGAACTTTTGTGGTACCTTTCTGCATACTACTACCCTCCCTCCCTCTCCAGAAGATGAGTGTCTTGTGCTCAGTCACCTGCCAGCCATGAGTGAGGGATTCCAGGGTTTGCACTGAAAACTGAAGATTGTTAAAGAACAGATCACAAATCCACTGGATGGAAAAGGGATTTGCAGGGTGGCTCAGTGACTAGTGCTCTCTTCTGGGCTACAAGATGATGGGTTCAATTCCTGTATAAAGACCTGAGCTCACATCTAAATGCTAGACTGCAGCGTGGTACTGGGGGCAGGTTGGGTGCAACACTATTGGATGTGTTGTCCTTTGATTCCTAAGTTATATTTAGCATCCCCAGTTCTCCTTCCGTTCATCACTCACTTTTGTTTTCTGTTTCCCATATTTTTTTTATTTCTTTATGCTCCCAGTCTCTGATATGCCCTTCTACTCACCCCAGCCACATAATTTGACTCCTCCTGGCCTTACTCCACCTCTGTTCTCCATGGCTTACTGCCCTCCCCACCCTAGTATGGCCGTCCAGTGTTCCCCAAGACCCTTTGGAGAAATGGATCCAGTAAAGGGTTGCCTAGTTCACCAGTACAAGACCTACAGGTGGCTGGCTTCATCCTTCTTAGTCTAGGTGTTTTCTTGTTCCTTCCTCGTATCACAGGATGTTGGTGGCAAGGGTACATATGCACTTGCATGCAAGCATATTTAGTGCAGTACCAGCTGATGTCACTGTTGTAGAGGCATAAATCAGAAAAGATAGGAAGAGCCAGCCCACTGGTGCAGCGGTTGGACTTCTGCTTGCAATGCCAATGACCTGGGTTCTGGAATGGACTCGGGAGTCGGGAGGGCCAGCTGGGAGGAAAAGGATCAAGATCCTGGCACTGCCCTCCTTTTCTGGGGAAAGGGGAAGGGGTCTGCTGCTTCCTGAACCCTGTCAGAGGCCAGCGGTGCTGCTGTGGCTGGTGCCATATTTAGGGGTGCGGGGTGGATGTCAGTCATCATTGCACATCCCTGAACCCAGGGCTCCAGCATGCATGTAAAAAGCCCTCAGGCATGATGCCTGACTCACACCATCCCACTGCCACCCTTGTCACGGAGGGTCCCTCTCCCATGGCTCTGACCTGGGGTAGCCAGGGCTTGCCAATAGTGATCACTGGGGGAGGAGCCCTCCTGGTGGCCCCAGGGGGTAATCCTGGGCAAGGGGTGGGCACAGGCAGGACACTGTGCTGACCTCCATCAGGAGGATCAGGGGTTCAGACCAAAGAAAATGAAAGCATAGGCAGACCAGGAGAAGTTACAACATTTTCAAGTAGCATTTTATTATTATCAATAATAATAAAATAACAAAATTAAAGTGTACAGGATAGCTCTTCTTAAAGGCAGTACAAATGAAAAACATCATCCTTCATTTGAGAATCTCTTTAAAATCTCCAGTTCTCTCTATCATGAAACAAAACAATGCTCACATTTTATATGATATATTTTCCTGGCAATTAGAATCTGCATCCAGATTTTGTAAGTTACATCTCCTGTTTTTCACAAAATGTCTCAGAACTTTGTCAAGTACCTTTTCTGAAGCTAGCCAGAGCACATCTAGTCTTTACCATGTTCAGCCAATTAATACATTTTGTCCCAGAGCTAGTTTCCTGTTGATAATTCTGCAAACAAGCATGTGAAGGTCAAAACGCAGCTCAAGGTTAACCCTTGTATTACAGATTGCCATTTTTAAAGAAACCCAAATAGCTTTCTGCAATCATTTCAACAATGTTTATTTTTATTTATTTATTAGATCATCAGTTTACAGACCTTTTTGAGTCAAAGACTCATTTACAAAGGCACCTCGTCAAGAGAACAATACATCACAGCAAACAAAACAGTACAGTACATAATGCTTAGATTAAAAAAGCAACCAGTGTTACAGGAATTCACTGGTGGTACAAGCTTGGTAATAGGTAGATCACAGTAGTCATAATATAGGTACATGAGTACTACGTCAGGTAGCAACCAGAGATATTTTATTACATTAGTCAGCAGATAATTATATACATTTGCAAATCACGGGATCCCAATTTCACATAAAGATTCACATATATTCTTTAAACCACAGGGAAGAAAGAAAACTAGAAATGGCAAGTGAAGGAAGGAGAAAACAGAGGAAACTGTTGGACCATCAGAGTGGCCAACTCCGAGGTGCCACAAGAAAATTTTATTGCACAATTAGACAGGCAAGAAACAGACAAGTGACAGGATAGGAAAAGACAGACTAGAGCCTTGCTTTTAACTCTCTGCATAACAAATGGGACAGGGTCTTACCCAACCCAGTTACAGTCACCCTCCCTGTTATAGTGTTGCCTGCAGCTCCAGCTGGGTCACCTAGGTGGTGGTCGACAGTAGCAACTGCCTCCCTTCCTCCCTTTCTGGAAGAGGAATGAATCCACTTGACACTCAATCTTCCTCCCCAGAAGCCCCCAAGGACCCCAGCTCATTCCCAAACCTGGGTCACCAGAGTCGTGAATAATAGCCCTACCACTGTGTCATCAGGCCAACAGTTTCCCTCATATTTAAAATTAGCTCTATAGTAGTACTCTATATGGCATGCAGCTGGGTCTGTGTTGACACACCTTATATGTGTGCATGTACTTGGTGCCCTCACCATCAAGTATTCCCAGGCATGGGTGATAAGAAAACAGAACATATGGAAGCCATTAGATGGTGGCTACAACGCACTCAGGCTCCATGCCACACCAGACTGCACTGGATACTGATTTCACTGGGGAGGAGGACTTCCACAAGGCTTTGCCATAGAAGACAAGCTGTATGGGATGCCAGTTAGTGAGAGGCTATCAGAGCTGGGAGTTCACCAAACAAGGCCTTATGTATGGCAATCACGGAGGTAAAAGGATAAACATGAATATAAAATGGGTAGAAATCCCTGAATCCTAACTGGCCAGGACCCAAGCGTGGGGACATTAGTACCAATGGGTAAAATGTCTTAAATGTTAACATTTTTTATATTTAAAATATTCTCCACAAACTCATTTTATAAGTGCAATAAGACACTCCAGGGGTTGGCAGTACTGTGACAATTCCAGGGACTGAAAGCACCTGGCCTGTGGACTCATGCCTTATTACACTGCTCGGCTTGCAGTTGTCACAGTACTACCAACACCCTATCATGTCTTTTATTTTCTTCATGTCTGTGAAAATGGTGCCTCATGGATTTGACAATGTAATGCAGGTCCTTTCAGTTTCAGGTCATTGGTTCAAATCTGGCCCAGGTTGTTAACGGCAGAAAATAGTTATCTCCTGACAGTTGTTTTGTGGAATATGTAAAGTGAGTTATGGTGGTCTCAACTGCAGTTCTTAGCAAACAGATGTCCACATTACAAAACCAACAACACATTTGGTGCTAATTGCTATCTTAGTTGGCAGTCTTACATGACAGGCAATGGCTGAGTGAGCATGGAGTCTGAACTATCCCTCTTGCCCACTATAGGTGGGCAACTCCACGACAGGGTAGATGCCAATTTGCAAGGCAGCCTGCAGGGCAGCTTGAACTGTGGCTTCCATGCCATACCTGTCATGTGCATAAACAAAAATGTCTAACTCCAGCACTGTCTACCTATCACCTTTGCAAGGACTGAAAATGCCACAAAACATTTTAAGAAAAAAAGAAACATGACGTATTTTACTTCAGTAGAATGGGAAACTTAGTATTAATATTCAAACTTTGTCCAAACATCCGCGTTGGTGTCATTTCACCAGAATCACTCAAGTTACAAATTCCAATTTCAGCAGAATCTCATAGTGTTGTACAACTGCTGTACCCACCACATTTTGTATTAATAAATGCTAGGAAGCCTGGTTTTATGGGTTCCTCAGGGTTGCAATGAACATCATAGGGGTTACAAAGAAATCATAGAGGTTTCAACTGCAACTCTTGCTACACTTAAATGATGTCCCTGAATGTCCTTCATCGCAGGATGAAACTGATTTACCATCTCCTTTGCAAAAGACAGTGCTCTACAGATGCAAGGGTTGTTGGGAGTTGTCAGTTCCTGTAAATGCCAGCTTTATAATGCTGTAATCTCACTAAAGACTTATCACAGCTGAAGGCAGACCCTGATACAATCACCAGTGGTCAACTATTTAGACTTATAATATGGTGTTTGACCAATTCTGACACCTCATTGATCAGGATCCCATCATATGGTACTGCATTAACCTAGCACATACTCCTGCTCGGAAGACGTGATAGGGTACATTATTTGAGAGCACAACTAGTCAGGGTCAGAAAGGTCGGTATGCTAATTACAGATCCTCAGGGTCAAAAAGGTCATGATGCAAATCAAACATTACAGAAATATCAAACGAAATCACGCACATTAAAAAAAACACATAGCCACCCCACTGCAACAGTGCTCAAGGAATCCATAGACCGTATAGGGAATCCATTCAACCACTTAAAACATAACAGTACTTCCACTCGAAAATCTAGACCTAGAAGCTCCAGTGGTGCTCCTAGAAGAAACATTTTAAACACCTAATAAAAACCAAAATATATTTCAAAATATGATTCTACGCAACAGCAGAAACATGCATACCAGCATCACTAAACCATCAGCAAAATGTCTACAAAGATCACTCTAAAAGCTAATAAAATATCTGTTCCAGTGTCCTCTGTACTTAAAATGGAGAAATGTATATCTCAGGTGCAACACAGAGAGATAGAAGCATTTTATAAGAACATATGGATGGTTTGCTAAATTCATTATCTGTTAATGGATGCACTGATTCTGATAAACTTCATTATAGCGGTTTTGGGACACCAAAAAAGTAGTAACTATGAATGAACAAGTTGAATTGTGAGGCAATGTAGTACTCCTCTTATTCATGTAAGGATGCTGTGTTTCTGTTACCTATATGAAATATATATGTATATAATATATACACACACACACATATACATTATAGTGCCAACGTAGTGTCACTATAGTTAGGGCTGAGTAAGCATTTTAATGCAAAACCTCAAAGTCTGCAGCCTAATAACTTTGCCACCATATGACAGATTTGCTTGAAAATTTGCATGCATGGTATGGCATGACAGATCTCTGGATCTGGCAAGTTGCGTTATGGTCAGATGTACAGTTGCAGAGCTACAGAATGGCCAAAAATGAACAAAAAAGGACTTTTTGTGTGTTTCTTTGCTCATGCCCACAGCCTGCATGATTTGTCCATTTGGTCTGAAATCTCCAGGGAAGATGCAGTCTGGGTCACTGATGTGTCTTTTGAAGATTTGGTGTGAAAATATTAAACTGTTCAAACGTTATTAAAAAACTAAGTTCCATTATAGTCAATGGGGAAAAAATATATGTCTCACAAAAAGTGTTGCAAGTACAATTTTCCTTTCACAAATGGCTCTTATTTTTTACTTTTGTGCTGCTGCCATCTTGTTTTCAGTTAGCGAGAGAGAAAATGCCTGCCATTTAAATGTGGAACCCCCTAGGTAAACACTGACTGTTGGGTTTACCTAGCTGGGTCCCGTGGTTGCCAGCCCTTTCTTTTTGAGGAGTAAACCCCAGAAATGCTGTTTTCAAAATTGGCACCCCAGTATTTTCACAAATTGCGAAAAGCGGCCACAACACTTTCGCAAATGCAAAAGTTTTGTGCTGTTTTTCACGAAACTTTACTTGAATTGGTGAAAGTATTTGGTTCAAAAACTGCCAATCTTTGCCATCACCCTACAGCTAAATGGTTGGAGCTTTTGGGCTGAAATTTGCAGGGTGGCAAGCCCTGGTCCCACAGATGTGCATTTTAGTAGTTTGGTGGCAAAATATTCAACAGACCCAAAGTTACAGCATTCCAAAGTTGAGAAATTTCCCATAGGATAACTTTGTGGTGCCTATGGTGCCTTTTGGTGCCCGTATCTTGAAAATGAAGCGAGTATGGATTTTGCTACCCTCCACGCATTGACAGGCATCAGGGTATGTGTTGGGGTCATCGTGCCTGACACTCACCCCATTCTCCTATACTGCACCACCTCAGCTTCTTTACACATGGAATGGGGTGAGAGTTAGGCTGATGACTCCCAACACACACCCCAATGCCTGATGGTGTGTGGAGGGTGGGGGTGGGGTGGTAGGGTGGTAACCTAACACCACATTTCTATGCTTTTGTCGCTGTGCTATGAACCCTAACTGATGCATTAATGGAGTTTTTTTGCCATGAATATATATATATATATATATATATATATATATATATATATATATATATATATAGGTATGGCATGCCCCTATAGTTAGGGTTGAGTTTAATGTTTTGCACTTTAATAAGTTTGCAAACGATCAATGGATTTGTACAACATTTGTATGTGCTGCCCCATGGGGGATCTCTGATGTGGCAAGTTTCTTTCCAGTTGGATGTACAGATAATGAGAGCTGGATTGTGCTAAAAAACCTTAAAAGTCACTTTTTATTTGCAGTTTTTCCTCATCACCTTGCATCCACATGATGTGGAATTTTGAATGATTTTTATGGTACAACCAGCTTGGATAACAGAACTACCATGCTTAGTTTGATGAAAAATAATCTGTTGCAAAGTTATTACATTTTAAGTTTCCCACTGTTTTCAATGGAAGTCCCTTGTCCAAATTAGAGGGATAAAGATCGATCAAGGATTGATCTCGAAAAAGATTCACTCTTGCAAGATCTGTTCCTTTTCCATGAGGCAAAATCAGGTTTCGTAGGGAAAATCCTTTTCACCAGCCATCTTGTTCCCCCGCAAATTAAAAAGCGTGGAAAATCCATAAAACTGTTGTCATTTAAAAAATCAAACACCAGAACCTAGCTAAATGGACCCCATTTAGCTAGATTCTAATGTTTGTTTTCTAATTAAGGGCCAGAAATACTTTTTCTGAGCACCCAAAATCCTGGGTGCCCAGCTTAGTAAGAAGGATGCTTTCTCTGTGTTCTCTATAGGAGAGCTGCGGGCATTTCTTGACTTCTGCAGCTGCAGCTGAACTTACAGTATACTGCTAGCTGCAGTGTCACCTGCAAACCCTGTTTCTCTTGTGTTTGATACCTCCATTTATGGAAACTAATGAGTTTGAATACCGCCTAGCACATTTTCCCTGCAATATAATTAGGATATGCTAGGGCATGTTAACGAGTTGGATCAGTACAATCATGTGAAAATAAATTTAAACATATAAAATGTATGATATGTAAATTAATGGTAAAATTGCTGATAAAAAAAAATACAGAAAACGCTAAAATAAAGATCTCCTATTCTAAAGTTGTTTCTCGGTTCTATTTGGGGAAATCATCACACAAATCATCCCCCATTTAAACCTAAGTTTCCAAGTATCTGTTGGTGTGCCATCCTTAAACTCCTGAATCAGTACCAGCACCTATAGTTTCAAAATATACTATCATGTCATCATTTTTAAAATCTTTACCAAATTTTGTCAGGCCAGGTTTTGAAACAGAAAACTAATGTCAAACTCAATTTAAAATCCGTCTCTAAATGATCTGCAGACATTGGGTAGTTGCACTCAACTTCTCATGTCTTTCTCCTTCGGGTCCCATTCTTTCCTCCCCTCCCTCAAATCTGCAGCTCTAGCAGTGTGTACATTTGGGTCTGCTGGTCAACACCACTATCCCAATAAAGACTTCCCTGTCTTCTGTTTTCTTTTATCTCCTCAGGCAAGATTTCCAGTCCTCTCAGACTGCAGCACAGGCAAAACTGCCTCAGGCTTTCAGCCTTGTCCTTGTTATTGCTCTAGCGTGCTTGAGGATTAAGGTTCAATAATAGGCACTGTGGGCAGAGAAACAAAAGGAAAAGAAGCACTGTCTATTAGCAGTAACCTCTATCTACGAGTTTGAAATTAAAAATAGAAGATAGCAAGTATGGCAACAATAGTATACTAAATAAAAAGGATAATAATCACTCAAAGCAGTAGCTCTCAATCCCAGTTCCTCAGGAACACCTTAAACACCTTAAGTGCATTAACAAGGTGAAAGAGTCTAACATGTTTCAGTATAAAAAAATAGCAGGACAAGAGGACACAGCATGAGATTAGAGGAGGCTGATTAAGGGTAATGTGAGGAAGTTCTTTAACAGAAAGGGTGGTGAATGCATGGAATGGCCTACTTCAGGAAGTGGTGGATATGAATACAGTTCAGAGCTTCAAACAGGCATGGGACAGGCATAAGGAGCAATACAGATAGTATAAATAGATAGGCCATTGACAGAGCAAAGGCCGATTGCACAGTTCTATGGTATAAAAGAAATGGGCAGACTGGATGAGCCTTGGGGTCCTTATCTGCCATCAACTTCTATGTTTCTATGTTTCTAGGAGCTCTGCTCTGTAAGCAGCCTGAGTCACCATTGTCCATCAGGTCAAAATTATTTTGAGTTGCTCAGCCAGCTTGCAAGCATAGTCTCCCCATCTTCACTCTGCTGTTGTACTCCAACTGGATAGCCTAAAGCTGAATTCAACCAGCAATCTATGGTTCCTGCCCAGCATTAAAAAGAAAAGAGGTACCCAGTCAACTCATTGCATGTACAGATACAGAAATGGGCGATGTCCTTCACATGTTTTTTCTAGTCTACCTTTTGACCAGGCTGAAGTGTTCTCAGCATAACAACCAATGTTCAGTTAAATCTTTCAGTACCCCATTACCTGGGGTAATATGGTTGGGACAAATGGTCCTTCATTGTCTCCGCCATTCCCATCCCAACCCTCCCTCTGAGCACCCACGACCCCACCCCCACTTACTCTATACTTACCACTGAGGTCATAGGCTGTCACCTTCTGTGGACTGAGACACATCTATACTCTTCAAGCTAACTATGAATTGATGAATAAAGGCATGTGCTGTATAATGTATTTCAATGGCGATTTGAACTTATGTTCATAACTTTGTCATTTGTTTGTTTGTTCACCAAATTTTCAACATGGCCTTTTGGGACCCTCCTATGAACACTTTGTAACTGTCATTTTGTTAATCGAGCCTGGAAGGTGATTTTGTGGTCACTGCACGAAATCACCTTTCAGGACTGAATATTGAAATTTCTCCACCAGTGTTCATGAGGCGGGTCCCAAAAAGGTCATGTTGAAAATTTGGTGAAAAAATCTCATGTGCTCATTGGAATTCTTCTACGCAGGCAAATAACTTTGGTAATTTTCAATATTTTGAGTCCAAATTTTCAAAGTAGCTATTTTCACACTACCTCATAGAACAGTACAGCTGTCATTTTCATATCTTGTCTGAAACGTGTTTTGCACTTGTGTGGTGGAATGGCATATTGGCAAGGATTGAACATTTTTATCTATGGGGTTTATGAGGTGGGGTCATAAGAAGACTATGTTCAAAATATAGAGGTCAAAATATGAAAAATGCCAGCAGTTATGACCATTCATTGCAATTTCGCTATGCCTGCCCATAACTTTGAAATTTTAAATATTTGACACCAGATTTTTAATATACCTTTTATTACCCACCGCATGTGTGTCACAGCTGTCATTTTCAAATCCTGGCCAAAATGTGTTTCCGCATCTGTGGTGTGAAATGGCGTTGCAGTTGCGCAAATTACATTTTGGCTGAGATTCAAACTTTTCTGTACTGGGTACAAGAGGTGGGGTAATAAGATGGCTATGTTGATAATTTGGTCACTGTTGTCTTATAAATAGAAGTGCAGGGCCTGGAGGGTTTTGTGCTTCCACAGCTACACACAGTACATATATGCATCTATGGAGGATGGGAGCGTAGGGTCCAACGGACCCTGTGCTCCCACAGTAAAATAAGGTTACTATTATACTATCTCTAAAAGTAAGAAATAAGTTGCAAATACTTTGTTAATGTTCTAGTTAGGGTCAAAGTGACAAAAGTTGGGAAATGAGGCATTAGGTTTCCCTTACACCCCCACCCTCCCAAACCAGGCAGGAGAGCAGCTGTGGGGTGTGCCTTGGGTTTCTGCCTAACCTTCACCCCATTCTCATAAAGTCATACTTCTGACATTATTTACAGATGGAACTGGGTGAGTGTTAGGCTTGAGAAACTGAAGGCACACCCTACACCTGTTCTCCTGCCAGGTTTGGGAGGGTATTAGGGAAACCATAATGCCTCATTTCCAGCTCTTTATTTATTTATTTATTTGCTTTTGTTGACCAGATAAGTCACACTAGACAGCCAAGTGCCTATTTTCTTGCCACTTGACCCTAACTGAAGCATCAACAAAGTTTTTGCAACAGATATATATGTATATTGTAAAGGCCTGATGTCAAACAATAATGAAATTAAATGATGTAAAATAGCCACTTACCTAAGAACAAAAAAAAAGACAGCTCAAACTCTTCTTTTATTTATTTCAAAGTTTCACCAGAAGACACATTGAGCTGCTAACAGCTCATTTCCAGATGTGTCCTGGGGTGAGGGAAGTGGAGATAGATCAAAGATAGGAAAAAAGCTAAATGTAAGCCCCTCAAATGGGCTTACCTTGTAAAACTGTGGCCTCCTCTCCCTCTTAGCTGCATCTCGTCAGTAACTCTGGGTGGGCTTTGGACCCGGTGGTCCTGTAATTGCCTCTGTGATTGCAAGACCATCTGACTTTATGCCTGGACCCTGTCAGATGAGAACTGAGCCCCACAGTGTATTTTACCTCCTGTCAAAGGGAGACTGTTCTAAACTCTTTTAAGGCCTCCCGTATAAATAAAGACTGTATTAATTTGGAATTAGTGTGCTCCAAGATGGCAGCCCCATATGACTACAAAGCATGGCGGATTGCTGGGAAAGGTTGTAGGCACTAAATTTGCCAAGGATTGCAACATGCAATGAGAAGAGGGCTGGAGAAAGACTATAAATAGACTGGTAGCCTGCCAAAGGGAGATCACCCAGAGGGAGTGCAATACAGCTGAAGAGGGCTACTGCCCATAGCTACATAGAGCCCCAATGCCTAAAGGATCAAGGTACACTGGGAACTATAGTATAGCGCAACCACAAGACTGAGCAGGAAACTGAGTCAGGTTTTGTGAAGTGAATGCAGACGACGGTGCCGGAGTTTTCTCAAAAGAGAAATGTGAGTGAAAGCTGAAAAGGACTGAGAGACTTAATCAATGCTGTTTGAAATTGAACTGAGAGACTTGGCAAGTGCTATTTGAATTTGGAGCTGTGAGACTTGCCTAATGTTGCTTGAATTTGGAGCAGAGAGAGTTGTTTATTCATTTGGTTTTCTAGTTGAAAGAACCCTTGCATTGGTGACTTAGAGTTCCCTCCTCGGAGGAGAGATTTTTGAGTGCATTTTCCAATAAGGGAGAAGCTGAAAGTGTTGCTGACTGCCACTGTGGAAGGACCAACAATGGCATAGCGGAGAGGATTAATGCCAGAGCTGGGTGGAGAAGAGAGAAAGGAATCTGATTGTGGCCTGTTGGTGTGAAGTGTGGCATTGAAGGTCCAGGACCCAGTTTAGCACCCCTGGATTGGAGACCAAGGGAGACCTGTGGCATGGGATGAAGAGAGGCCTATCTAGTGAGCACGCTTGTAAAGGGCATCAGGTGAAGATTTCATGGCTAGGCAGGTGAACATCATCTGTTTCTGGTTCTTCAGGCATCTTCATTAGTGCAGCCTTCTCCTGGGACCACCATGGTACCTGCAACTGCTATTGCGACTGCCTTTTAGCTGGCTGCAATCTGCTGTATGGGCATCAAAACTGTGAGTACCCCAAGCTCAGCTTTGGGAATTTCTTGTAGCTAGCTATCTAGTTAGAGTTCTGGGCAACCTATGTCAGGACTGTGTGACAAGGGAAAGTAAAAGTTGGGACAAAGTAAGAGTTTAATGGGTTACAAGTGAAAGTGAAAGTTGGGACACAGCAAGGTTTAAAGGTTTAAGCAAAAATAAAAGTTGGGACAAAACAAAGTTTAAAGTGTTGCAAGTGTTTAACAGGTTATTGGGCCCCAACAAGTTCTCAGGCTGCATCTCTATCTGAGTGGTGCCCACAGCAACAAGGACATTTATAGGCGCACCCAGAAGGTGGAAGCAAAGGACTGTGTGATTAAAAGTGGGTTTTGTTGTTTAGCAGCTCCTCATCCTTTTTCCCTAATAAACCAAATCATTGTTTGCATGTTAAATCTTGTGGCTGTAAATTGTGTGCTCAAGTTACTGTGTGTGGGAGGGATTGTTATTGAGTGGGGAAGTGTACTAGGGGCCAGTACTGTTATCTGGGGGGGTAACCTGCAAGTTTTCCACAGGTATCCCTGCCACTGCCCAAGGTGGAGCCACCATGCCAAGGTTACCATCCAGTTGCAGAACCCAGGCTGGCCCTCGAGGGTGTGTATCAAGTGGACCTGAGGGCCCCAGAGCAGCCAAGGTGAGTCAAAGGGCTATTACAACTGGAGGCACCACTGGGATTACTGCCCCTAGTGGCCAAATTCCAAAATTGCAGCTGTTTCAATTTGTTTGGTACCCCCCAGGTGGGGAAAGAGTATTGTAATTCTGACATGGAGTCACAAGAACTGATTGACTGGTGTAGAGGAGGGTCTACCCCAGAGAAGGCCTTTTAGTGAAGTGGTCCCCGAGGAAACCACCCAAGAAGCCATCAAAACAGCTTTAGAGGCTATACCCGATATTGGGAGCCTGACAGTGGTAGGCCTGAAATATGATAGTGGTTCCCAGAGTGTTGTGGCTTTAATCCAGAGCGACCAAAATGTAGATCCCAGTAAGTTACCAGCCACCCTTGAAGTTTAAGGGTGGAAGGCACCTGGAGGTGTTCGATAAAAGTAGTATCCTGTTACCCCCTTCCCCAGCCCTGAGCCGAGCCTCCTGGAGAAGATTGAGTCCCCTGGTGGCTGCTGAGGGAAGACTCTTCAGGACATGACAGAGCTGCTTTCCGGGAGTGACCCTGGATCATCTCTGATCTTCTGGCTGCTGGCTCAGAATATTACAGATACTTTAAGGATTTTCTTGGGCACTGTACCCACTCCTGCTGGAAGAAGATGATTATGAGACCTGGGCAGCCTATGCTGTCCTTATGCTGCATGAGTGGCAGTGTTCTGATGCTGAAAAATGTAAGAGGTTGGTGGAAAGTTTGAAGAGCCCTGCTTGAGATGCTGTCCATTTCTTGAAGGCTACTTATCCTGAAGTCACCATGGACAACTGTTTTGTTGCCCTGGACAGTGTATTTGGGAGCATGGAATCATGTGATTATCTGTACTGGCAGTTTAAGACAACAATCCAGAGTGAGGGGAGACTCTTTCCACATATTACATAGACTTGAAAGGACACAGCAAAAGGTACACCAAAAGGGGGAGTGGCTGCCAGGATTTGAACCAGGTCAGGCTTGAGCAAGTGTTGAAAGCTGCCCAGTTCTCTGAAATACTGTTGTTAAAGTTGGAGCTGAGAGAGAGACTGACTGCTATAGTGCATTACTGAGAGAAGTAAGGGCTGTGGAGGAGCCGACTGGGCTCTGGGAACAGTCAATGGCTGCTGCTGCTAGTGTTCAGGTTCCAGACAAGGGGCTTGGGCCAAAGGGCAGAACTCCAGGGTTTGCTCCAAGAACTGAAGACTGCTGTGAGGCAGTTGAATAAGCCTAACCCTGCCCCAGTGGAGTCTGATCTCTGGGCATCTGGGGTGACTGTAGAGAGCAAAGTAGTGGCACCTCTGTGGAAGCCGGCCTCAGGCACAAGATGGCATCACCCTCAAAGATGTGTATGAGCAGCTGATGGTGATAAAGCAAACCACAGATCTTCCCCATGACTTCAGAGTCGGTTCCCGAGAGGAGATTAGAGATACCCCTCCGATTTTCTTCATTTTCAGCGGGGAGAAGGGACATATGTCCTGGTGTTATGATTTTCCCAAACCCCAGATTGGTGGAAGAAAGAGACATGCCAAGCAACTGGGAAACTAGAGAGAGACCCAGTGGAGAAGCTGACTGGGTCCCATGGCTTGTAAGCTTCACCAAATGGACTAAGCCATGGATCCCTCCTGGCAGCAGGGGTTGGTGGGACCTCATGCTGATGTAAAAGTTTTCATTGAAGGGTCTTGTGTTCTGCCCTGCTGGACAGTGGGTCACAAGTGACAATCATCCACCGATCTTTCTTTGATCAGTACCTCATGCACCTGCCGCCAAGCCGCTGTCTGGTTTGTCTGTATGGGGAATTGGAGCCCAGAACTGTTTGTAGGAAGGGTACTGCACTATCCAAATTGCTTTGTTATGAAGGGTGTGGATGATCCACCTACTATAAATGCCATGGCCCTAATATGTCCAGGGACAGGGAGTTGGATTACATACCTTTTTAATTGGAACCAATGCTAATATGTTTGGTAGGCTGGCAGCCCTCTGCCAGGATGCCAGGAAAGGGCAGTGTGGATCAGTTACTAAGCCCTGCCATTCTAGCAATTGTGAAAAGATCACGTTGTCTTTGGATCTGCCAGGTTGGTCGACTGAGTCCTCGGATAAGCCTGTAGGTGAGATTCAGAGAGTAGATACCTGAGAGATAATTCTACAGCACAAGTCAGAGTGCAGAGTGGTGGGGAGTGCTGCTTAACTCAGCCACTGGATGGGTCTGCCTTCATTATTGATGCCCCAGCAGAGGGACAGCTGCCTGAAGGATTACTGGTGCACAAGGGTCCTGCCTCCCCAGAGACTCCCAATGCCCAGCGAGTGGCCGTTAAAGTAAAGAATGAGTCTGGAAAGCCAGTGATTAGCCAAAAGGGCTGAGTGCTAGCCCTATCTACAGAGCAGATAGTGTAATTGGAGGGCACCTGGTGAAGAACCTGAAGAAGAAATAGACCCGGCAGTGTTGAACTTTGGGATTCCCCTCCTGACAGTTACTGATGGAGCTTAAGTAGGAAGCTGGCTCAGAGGCAGCAGGTTTTTCTCTCCATGAATGGGACGAGGTGCATCAGTGGGGAGGAACAACATATTAAGCTAAGTGATAAATCGCCTTCCAGTAGAGGTCACAGCATCTGGTACCTGGAGATATAGAGGATGTATGGAAGCACCTACTGGAACTCCCGAGGGCTGGTATTATCAAAGAATCCCAGAGTCCATATGCTTCCCCATTGTAGTGGCCAGAAAGAACAGTGGGCAGTTAGAATGTGCATAGACAACCACACCCTGAATAAAAAGACCATCCCAGATCAACATACAGTACCCTGTGCAGAGGACACCTTAGCCAGTCTGTCAGGGAGTAAGTGGTTCTCCATGCTTGATTTGAGAAGTGGGCACCACCAAATCTCCATGGCTGAGAGTGACAAAGAGACGACAGCTTCATCTGCCTTCTTTGGTTTTACCAATTTAGCACATGCCCCAGGAGATCTCCGGGGCCCCGCCACATTTAAGCAGTTAACAGAGGAGGCAGTGGGGACATGAATTTGCTCAAGGTAATTGTGTACGTGGATGACCTTATTACTTGGTAGTACTCAGAAGAGCACGAATGTTGGCTCATGAAGGTATTAGACAGGCTAGAGGAATTTGGACTGAAAGTATCCATCGATATATGCCAGTTCTGTCAGCCTTCAGTGAAATATGTGGGCCACATTGTCTCGGCAGATGGGGTATGAACTGATCCTACTAAGGTACAGGGTCTTACTACTTGACCATGGCCTCATAATCCCAAAAGTCTCCAGCTCTTCTTGGGTTTTGCAGGTATTATAGGAGGTTCATAAAAGACTATTCAGTGGTGGTGCGGCTGTCAAATGAACTAATGCAGGGCTGTCTGCCCACCAACTGAAAGAAGAAACCCATACCCACGGAGTCAGCTCATTGAAAGAGATCTCAAAGTGGCTGGAGCTGCTCAGAAGCCGATGGACCCCTGACTGTGAGGCTGCCTTCATGAGATTATCCAGTGATTGTGTAGGTGCCTGTACTTGCATTTGCTGACCCCATAATCCATACATCCTTCACACCAATGCCAGCTTAAATGGACTGGGGCTGTGCTTTACTAGGAACATCTGCTAAGAGCTCCAGCCAGTGACCTTTGCAAGCCATATCTTGACTGCCTCTGAGAAGCACTGTCCTGTCTGCAAGTTGGAGTTTCTGGCACTGAAATGGGCAGTCACAGACAAGTTTCAATGATTACCTACTGTATACAGAGTCCCCTTCAAGGTGCGGACAGATAACAACCTCTGACATATATCAACACTACTGCTAAGCTGGATGCTGCGGGCCACCAGTCGCTGTCTGCTCTGTTCCTGTATGAGTTCATGCTAGAATACTAAAACAGAAGGACCAGCATATATGCTGATGCCTTGTCTAGGTGCCCCTATGAAGATACTGCTGTCAGAAATATTTCCTCTCCAGTGAAATTATTAGAGTCTTGTGTTCAAAATTTATGGTGCAGTCTGAGATCCCTTCGAGCAACCCCAATAGAGCAATTGATCAACTGGGTGCATCCCTGAGGTCCTTCCAGCAGCCTTTATGGAATTCACTGAGCTGGGGTTGTCCTCCCTCCTTCACCTCAGTAGGTGGGAACTGCAGCAGGCTCAGTAGGAGGACCTGGGCCTCAAGGATATTTTCAAAGCCCTTGAGAAGGGACTTAATCTAGAGCAAGTACCAGTTTTCCATCCTGATGCTAAAATCATGCTGCAAGAGACAGAGAGAGAGAGAGAAGCAAGCTGGCTTTAAAGGAAGGGTTGTTGGTCAGAAAAGTGCATGACAATGGTGACTCCAGTGTTCGCACCCAGCTAGTTTTGCCATGGAAGTATCAAAAGCTGTATTGGTCTCTCTGCATGATGAGATGGGTCATCTTGGGTATGAACTAACTGTTGATCTTGTCCAAGCTAGGTTCTATTGGCCACGCCTGAAATGAGATGTGGAAATCCACTGCAAGATATGCTTATGGTGCATCAGGCGTAAGACCCTTCCCCAAAAGGCAGCTTTTCTAGTCAATATTCAAACCAGTCGTCCCTTGGAGCTTGTGTGCATGGACTTTCTGACCCTCAAGTATGGCCTGTCAAATAAATCAAGTATTCTGGTCCTTACTGATCATTACATGAAGTATGCCCAAGTGTACCCCACCTCAGACCAAAAGACCAGTACAGTTGTCAAGGTCCTGCAACAATTTGTCACCCATTATGGTATTCCCCAGAGAATACACTGAGATCCAGGCAGAGATTTTGAAAGCTGTTTTGGTAAAGGAATTCCTAGCAGCTTATGGAATAAAGAAATCAAGGACAATACTATACCACACCCAGGGGACCCACAACTGGAATGCTTTAACCATACCCTGCTCAACATGTTGAGCACTCTGGACCCAAGGGACAAGCAGAATTGGAGTCAGAAAGTCAGCTGCCTTGTCCATGCTTATAACTGCACCAAAAAATGATGCCACCCAATGGTCTCCCTTCTGTTTGATGTTTGGGCACGAGGCCAGACTACCTGTAGATCTGTGCTTTGGCATTTCGTCCAATGGCACTTCAGAAGAATTTTACCTAAAATACACTAGGAAGTTGAGTTAACAATTGCAAGCAGCCTATTGTCAAGCAGCTGAAGCAGCAGCTAAGTCTGGCAACAGTAACAAACAGAGATATGACCAAAAGGTGCACCACCAAGTACTTCAAGAGGGAGATCGAGTCCATGTCCAGAACCTGAGCCTCCAAGGGAAGCACAAAATTCAAGACTGGTGGGCCTCTGATGTGTATGTAGTGGTTGAGAAGCTGCCTGAGTTACCTGATTACTGAATCTGGCAAAAGCATGAGGGGGATCAAGAAGACAATGCATTGTAATCACTTGCTCCCCATTGGAGAGATTGGGCCAGAGCTTCATCCTAAAAAAGTGAGACTTCAGTGGCCAGGAGGCCTCAAACCAGAAGTCAAACCACAGAGAAGACAAACTCAAGTGTAGTTACCTCTATGCCTCTAGAAAGGACCACTTTGAACCTGAATACTGATCCAACTGAGCCTTCTGAGTGGAAAGTAAGAAAAGAGCTGTCCAGTCTATGGCTCTTGTAAGGGCCACTATGGACTTGAATACTGGTCTGTCTGAACCTTTTGAGGAGCCCCAGAACAGTTCTCCAGGAGAATAACTTTGAAGAGTTTGTGACTGACTATTTTGTTGCAGAACCAAACCCTGCCAGGTGGTCACAGTAAACAGGCTGTAATCAGTCATAGCCCTCCACAAGTTCTGTCTCACATCGCAGTGCACCTGCTTTGAATCACAATGCAGTGCCATTTACCCCTGTCAGAAGGGCCAGTAGTCCTGTGCCAGAACCAGTAATGTACCTTGAAATGGATGATGCTAATGAGCTGGCATTAAGTACCCCTGTAGTTAATGAGTTTGTAGCTGAAGAGTCTGGGGTTGCTGAGCCTGTCTATCCTGACTCTGTAGCTGTAGCGGATGTTGTTTCCCCAGCTTCATTACCCCATAGGTCTGAGAGGCAGCCTAAGCCAGTAATTAAACTGATGTATGATACCTTAGGTGTTTTCAGATACCTCCCCAGTATGTTGCTCATAAACATATTAATCCTAGAGTTCAGGTTTTACCACTACCCCAGATACTGTTCTGAATTAAGAGTGGATGTTGGAAATGTGGGTCTTAGTGCTAGGCTGATTTATTAATAGATAGTACTTGATGTCTAGTTAGCCAATGCTATGCTAATTCAATTTGCATGTATAATTATTGATTATCCACTATGTTAGAGAGGAATAAGATGTATAGTTAGTCATGTGTTACCATGTTTTACTGACTGTTGGGGTATTGACTTGTTGTGGCACCAAGCATTTTAGCAAAGGGAGACTGTAAACCCCAAATTGGCTTACCTTGTAAGGCTGTGGCCTCCTCTCCCTTTGGCTGCATCTCATCAGTGGCTCTGTGTGGTTCTGGACCCAGTGGTCCAGTAATTGCCTCCATGATTGCAAGACCACCTAACTTTATGTCTTGGGCTCCATTAGATGAGAACAGATCCCACAGTGTATTTGTACCTCAGGGTCTAAGGGAAACTGTTTTTAAACTCTTTTAAGGGCTCTTGTATAAATAAAGACTGTATTGTTTTGGGATTAGTGTGCTCAAGTTGCAGCCCCACAGGACTACAAAACACAGGGGCTGCTGGGTAAGGGTTGTAGGGCATTGAATTTGCCTGAGATTGCAACAGCCAATGGGAAGAGGGCTGTAGAAAGACTATAAATATGGCTGGCAGCCGCCAAAATGGGGAGATCGTCCAGAGGGAGGAGGCAGTACAGCTGAAGAGGGTTTCACCACCCTCCCAGCCGTACCCAGGCCCCAACGCGTAGCGGATCAAGGTACACTGAGAACTATAGTATAGAGCAACCACAGAGACTAAGCAGGAAACTGAGCCATTTTTGTGAAGTGGCTTCAGACACATCGGTGCTGGAGTTTTGCGAAGAGAAAAGTGAGTGCTGTGAGACTTGCCGAATGTTGTTTGAATTTAGAGCAAAGAGTTGTTTAAGGCTGTTTAGCTTTCCTAGTTGAAAGAACCCTTGCATCAGAGACTGAGAGTTTCCTCCTTGGAGAGAGGTTTTTAGTGCATCTTCCAGTGAGGGAGAAGCTGAGTGTATTGCTGACCGCTACTGTGGAAGGACCAGCACTGGCATAGCAGAGAGGATTAGTGCCAGAACTGGATGGAGAAGTGGAGAAAGGAACCTGGTTGTGGCCTGTTGGTGTGAAGTGTGGCACTGAAGGGTCCAGGGACCAAGTTTAGCACCCCTAGATTGGAGACCAAGGGAGATCTGTGGCGTGGGATGAAGAGAGGCCTGTCTATTGAACACCACTTATAAAGGCCATTGGAGACGAAGATTTCAAGGCTAGGCAGGTGAAGATCATCTGTTTCTGGTTCTTCAGGCATCTTCATTAGTGCAGCCTTCTTCTGGGACCACCATGGTACTGTGCAACTGCTATTGCAACTGCCTTTTAGCTGGCTGCAATGCTGCTGTATGGGTATCAAAACTGTGAGTACCCCAAGTTGCAACTTTCTGAATTTTTGTACTAGCTAGCTAGCTAGTTAGAGTTCTGGGGTGAGTTATGTCAGGACTGTTTGACAAGGAAAGGTAAAGGTGGGACAAAGCAAGGTTTAATGGGTTAATGAGAAAGTGAAAGTTGGGACACAGTAAGGTTTAAAGGTTTGCAAACGAAAATAAAAGTTGGATAAAACAAGGTTTAAAGTGTTGCAAGCATTTAGCAAGTTATTGGGTCCTGACGAAAGTTCTCAGGCTTGCATCTCTATCTGGTGTGGTACCCACCATAACAAGGACATTTATGGTGCACGAGATGGTGGGAAGCAAAGGGACTGTGTGGGGTCATTCAAAAGTGTTGAAAAGGGTTTGTTGCTTTCCTCATCCTTTTACTCAAATAAACCAAATCATTGTTTGTATGTTAATTCTTGTGGCTATAAATTTGTGTTATCAAGTTGTGTGTTTGGGAATTGTTATTGAGTGGGAAGTGTACTAGGGGGCTAATACTGTTATTTCCTTGGGGTGGTAACCTGCAAGTTTTCACAGGTATCCCGTGCTACTGCCTCAAGGGAGACACTGTGCCAAGCTTACCATCCAGTTGCAGAACCCAGGCCAGGTCCCTTGAGGGTGTGTATTAGTGGACCTAGGTCCCGGAACAGCCAAGGTGAGTCAAGTGCTGTTACATAAACAATAAATTAATATTATAATACAAAAATAGAAGTCATATACAGCAATACAGTGTATCAGAGGAGCATAATCATATTGAACTTAAATCAGTACAATAGATACATGTAGTAGTAAACTGAGTTATGATAGGCCAGGGAATTGACTCATACAAGTATAGCCTAAGGGATGAGGGGAGCAAAATGGCTGGGGAAAAACTAGTGGGGAGGAAGGAAGTCAAGAGGTAAAGAGTCATAGACAGCTGCAAGTGGGAGAAGAAAAGTCACAAAGAAGAGACTTAAGAAAAAGCTGAATAGGCAGACTGGATTGACAGGGGATGGAGGACCAGAGTTTAGGAAAGCAATATGAGAAAGTAGATTGGCCAACAGAAGATTTTCTAGAAGGAATGTATTTATTTATTTAGTGTTTGTTGACTGGTGGGTGCTCTAGACAGCAGAGCTGCCTATTTTCAGACACGACCTGGGAGGTTACATACAGTAGGGTAACAAGCACCAGTAAATAATACAAGGATCAGACAGGTGAGCAACAGCCATACAATTAGAAACCAAAGCACTGAGTAAACAATGTACACATCACAGTGGTAGAAGACATAAGAATTAGGTAAACATGGGCATCAAACATAACTCTCACAATTGTAATACTCAGAGTAGTAAGGTAAATAGGTTCAAGTAGAGCTCAGAGAGCCTTCTTCAGTGATAGGAGCAAGTGCTAGGGCAGATCTAAGAAACAAGTGCCAGTGAGAGCTAAGAGGGACAGGCAGGATGTGTCAGCTCACCCCACAGGATCAGTGGTTTGAGCTGTCAAGTAATTTGCAGAGATCCAGTTTAAAACTGCAGTGAATTTGGAAGTGCCTGAGCTCCAGTGGTAGGGAGTTCCATCATTTCAGAGCCGAAAACAGAGAAGGCATTTTCTCCCATTTTGGTGTTATTCTTGGTATGCTAGGAATGACATAGCAGCTGACCCCAGGAGTAGGCAGAGGGGCTGGTTTTAACAAGAGAGCCAGCTTGTCTGGTTTTTGGCCTTTGATGATGCTGTAATGAAATAGCAGGTGGTGAATTGTTGGAACGCTGAGGGAGAGCCAGCCAAGGCTGGAGTAGAGGAGCAGTGGTGAGGAGCTTGGGGACAGACAGGGCAAAACAGCAGATGTTATTATAGCAGACATCCCATTTCTGAAGAAGACCTTTGAGGATTCTGGAAGGGCAATCAAACCATGAGCAAGTTTAGGTCTCAGGACCCCTGAGTGTTAGCCAATCTAACGCCCCTGTGTCAGATTGTGCCTAACTTTATATGCCAACCCCAGTTTAATGTTGACAGCATTGACTGTGGTAGAGAGATGCTGTTAGGTTGATATCAGATAGGTCGGAGGAGATGGAGTATAGGACCATATCATCTGCGTATAGAAGGCGGTACTTTGTGCCCAACATTGGAGGGAGATCATTGACAATATCAAAAATAGGAGGGTCCAAAATGGATCCTTGATGAACACCGATCCAGGTGTGAGAGAGAGAGAGACTGACATTGTTGATCTACACAAATTGCTGACGATCTGAGAGATAACTGGCAAACCAGGTGGTAGCCACTGGAGAAGCCAAGGGTGGACAGTTTGGAGAGGAGCAGAGGGTGGTCCACCAGATCAAAGGCCTTTGTGAGATCCATGAAAATAGCCGCAGAGAAGGCTTTTTGTCCATAGCCATCCAGAAGTCAGTGGTGAGCTCGATGAGAGGCAATGAAGTACTGTGCCGCTGCCAGAAACCATGCTGATCAGTGGAGAGAAGATTGTGGAGGTGCAGGTGGTCCAAGATCAGGTGGCTACTATTTTCTCCATAATTTTGGACAGAGTCAATTAGATGGCAATAGGGCAGAAGCCGTCAATATTTGTGGAGTCACCCTTTTGTGGATGTGAACCAGTGGCAGTCTTCCAAGGGGAAGCAACAAGACCAGTAGCCAGGGACAGGTTAAAAGGTGGATTTGCATGGACAGCTATGTGGGGGCATTAGTTCTCAAGAGTTTAGGTAGCAGTCTGTCAGCACCAGCTAATCCACATAGAGGAATGTAGCAAAGAAGATGCAGGACTTCCAAACAGTGACAAAATGAAGGTTAAAGAGGGTAGAGTTAGTTCCTTGAAGTCCTGAGGTGGCCCCGTCGTTGGTCCAGGTGGAGTTATGTACCCTGAAAGGTCAGTAAAATGAAAGTTGAAGGCCTCAGCAATGGTGAGAGAGTCATTACAGCTTTTCCCATCCAGAACCATTTGAATAAATGGATTCCTTGTGGTCCCATCCTAGAATAGAGTTTATGTGACTCTAGAAGCCTCTGGAGTCGCTACAGAGAATTTGAGCAACTGATGGTAGTAGACGCTTTGAAGCTCTGATGGATGCTTTACCTAAGTTCCTGAGCCTTTTGTACTCAGTTCAGTCTGCAGGGGACTTAGTCTGTTTTGCAAGGTACCAGGTTTTGTCTCTAACTTTGTTAGTGGCCAGAAGTTCTCTATTTAGCCAGCGCTAACAGTTCCTCATATCCTGCGGGGTTTTGATTGAACATACTTATCCTGCAGAGCTCAGAATGGAGAGGAAGTACTGTGCTGCAAGTTCAACATCTGATGTCTGATACATGGGTGCCCAGTCAGCTCCATGAAGATCAGAGAAGAGGGCCATCTTATCCAGCTTTGCAAAGTCCCAAAACTGTATTTCTCAGGGTGGGGCTTGGGGACAGGAGCCTTCCAGACACAATAGACAGAGGAATGGGAAATATTACTGCACAGAGGGTAAGAGGAAGAAGGGAAGATGATAGAGGGATGTAAGGTATGAGAAAGGGAACTGAACCAGAATTTGGATATAAAAGAGGCATGATGGGAAAGGAATCTGTCATCGAGAAAGGAGTGAAATGGCAGAGTAGGGTGAGCAGTGGTGGGTACAAGGAGAACAGTCAAGTACAAAGTGGCAGAAAGAGTGTCCAGTCTGGCTAAGGAAGTACTTGGGACTGCACTGTAGATCATGTCTCCGTAGTCAAAGACTGGAAGGATTATTCTCTGGATGACTGCATGATGTGCCATCAGTGGGATGCAGTCACAGTTCCTGTACAAGGCACTGAGCTTGGGGTACAATTTTTAAGCATGGCATGCATGAGGCTTGAGAACTTGAGGTGTTGATCGGAGCCAAACCCCAAGATACCTGATGACGGTAATATCCTCCAGTGGGGACCCATCTAAAGTGTAGAAGGAGGGAGGGATGGGATCTTAGAGAGTCTCTGCCTCATGCCAAAGGACATGGAGATGGTCTTCTTGGCATTCAAGAAAATCTGCTTTGAGCATAGCCTGTGTTGAACCTTACTGAAGTCGAGCTGAGTCTGGATGTCACATCAGCAGTGGAGGGTCAGAGGTATACAGGACTGTATTGTCCGCATACATGTGTATAGGAAGAATCATCTTGAAACAATCTCTTGGTGGGCAGGAAGTGAGGTACTTGTTTTGTTCCTGTGCTGTGCACCAAGCTTGGGGTGGAGCGTATGGTATATGGCATCAATCATGAACTGCGTAATAATGATGTCAGTCCAACCAGACCCGAGGTACTTAAAGGAGGATACATTCTCAATTGAAGCACCAGCAAGGATGTGAAATAAAGGGAGAGCAGTGATATATTGTAGGGCTTCATTACAGTAACTGGTATATATGGAAAGGGTCTGAGTTTTCATTTGTTTAGATGTGGCATTGAATCATTCATTGAGCTAAGTTTATATCATTTTATACTGGAAACATTTGTACCCTATGGACCTTGTGCTTTGATACTGTTTGGTAATCTTGTTTTGTATTATTGCTAAGGTTTTTGTATTTGTGTTGTATTATATAAAACCTCAATAAGCTATAAATGAAAAAAGGGAGAGGTAGGTCTGGTAAGCCCCTGTTGGATGCTAAAAAGTTATGAAAACTGTTTTTTTGGCATAGAGAGACAGCTGGTTAGACTTGAACTAGCACTGAATGTTGTCAAAAGCCAGCTGTAGCTGTGAGGTAAGGTCATGGGAAGAGGAGCCAGATGCAAAAGAACTGTATCATTAGTGTACATCTAAATGGACACAAAGGAACAGACAGAGGAAGGTCATTAAACAATATGGAAAAGAGAATAGCACCCAGGATAGACCATTGAGGGACATCTGAAGAGATGCTGTAAATATCATCAGATGCTTGATTCTCAACTGCCAAGCAGTGCATGAATGAAGACCACATGACATCTAATCAGTAGCCTTGTGAACTATTATAGAACAAAGGCGCTCCGACCCATCGAGTGCTCCTTTCCCTGTGCATGAGACACTCTTATTCTGTGAAGAGCATCTCGTGCACAGATGCCCTGAAATGGGCACGTTCAGGAACAGTTTAAAAATATATATATATTATTGATAGTGCTCGATCAATAATATATTAATATATCCCCATACCACTCGTTCCTGTATAAGAGAGGTTCAGTTGCCTTCAGGTTGAGCCAGAATAGTTCAGCTTGCTGCTATCGCTCCAGCCAAAGTGCATGAAACCACTTTTATACAGCAACGAGTGGCTCCAGGGATGTATTAGCTTATAAGTCTAGGCTATTGATTAGATGTCATGTGACCTCATTCAGGTACACTGCTGGGCAGTTGAGATTCAAGCACTTAACTGTCCCTATTCTCAGCTGACATCTGGCAATGTCTCTGCCTCTGAAATTACCTTTCCTTATCTTGTCCTGGCAAAAATTCTGAATTGAGATATAACTCTTTGGTGCAATTCAAGACATTTTGATGAGTATAAATGACCTTTGGGAAACAAAAGAACAAGTAAAAATCCCTGACATTTCAGGAGGACCTTTAGAAAAAGAATTTTTAGATACAAATCAGTGTAAATTTGCTATAGTTTTAGATTTTGTTTACCTTTTATTTATATATTTATTTATTAGCTTTTGTTGACCAGGTAAGCACACTAGACAAGACAATTGCCTATTTTCAGGTACAACCCGGGAGAGTACAACTACAAAACAATAAGATATAGTAGAACATAGCACAACACCATGTAGAACCAGGTGGCAACTCATTACATAATCAGTAAAGTATATAACTCAGCTGAGTAGGAAAGAGCATACATTGGATCACATAGGAGAAGAATGGCTCATCAACAAATCGCACCAGGAGCGAGTACATTTCCATACAAACAAGGACCACTGAACAGTGCATCTGACAAAACTCCACCTAGAGCAGAGGTATGTGAAATATGATACAAACAGGACCTAAGCAGATGAAACCACCTCAGAGCCCGCGCAAGAGGACCGCCAGAATGCAGGGACAATAGTAGCCCAGTGCAGGAACCATGATTGGCTTATGGCAGTTTAGAACAACCACATGCAGAGAAAGCTTCAGGTGAGTCCAGAGGACCTCTGGAGGCATGAGTGAGAGGGTGTGGAGTGGACGGGGAGGTTCAAATTCTGGGGAGCACATGCAGCAAAACCCATATCACTCATTTGCGTATGGTGGCAGGGACTTTGAGAGCGGCAGAGCCCAGAGACCATAGGGAGTAGGAAGAGGCAGCAGGTATAAAGCTCAGCCAGTCCTTGGGAGTGCCAGTTCTGAGCACCTTGCCATGAAGCTACTCAGGACAAAGCTCCTATGTTTGGAAGGAGAGACAGTTGAGCATAGTGTACAGGTCACAGTGGTGGTAAGACAGGGAGCAGCAAGTGCAAAATGACAAATATTGTTATAGGCAACATTCCACCTTGCAAGGTGAGCTTTAGAAATATATGCATACATAATGAGCCCATAACAGAGAGTCAGAAGAAATACACCTCTGGCCAGTGCCTGCAGTGCAGATGCAAAGGTAGTTCTTCACCCTATAGGCTGAGACTGAGCTTACAGTTGACAGCTCTGCATGCATTTTGGATGTGATGACCAAGATCCAGCTGGGGTCAAGTGTCACCCCAAGTATTTAATGGAGTCAGTTGTCATAGAGGAGAGCCATCTATACCAGTGATGCACAAGGGCAGGAGAGGAATTAATTTTGGCCAGGAACCCAAAGAGCATGGCCTGGGTTTTTAAGATTGAGAACAAGCCTATTTGTCATAATCCAGGACTGGATATTTCTAAAATCCACATTCAGCTGGTGGTTGATGATCCTGATATCACGAGAATGGGTGAGGATGACCAGGTCATCAGCATATAGAATGGAGCTACAATGGGTAGAGATGGAGGAAGGTTATTAACAAAGATGGAAAGATTAGAGGCCCAGTACTGATCCCTGAGGGACACCGAGGCCATGGGGATGGTGTCAGAGAGGACCTTGCTGAATTTGGTTCATTGATTTCTTCCATGAAGGTAGCTGGAAAACCAACTTAGGATGGGGGGCAGGCCGAGGGACCAGAGCTGAGAGATGAGTAAGGCATGATCGATTAGATCAAGGCCTTAGATAGGTCAATGAAAATGGCACCAGAGAGCTTCCCCTGATTCATAGCTGCCCTGATCCCACAGGAGACAGTAACAAGTGCTAAGGACATACTGTGCCCTTTCTGAAAACTTTATGACAATTGATTAACATGCACTTGACAGAACAGTTGCTAGAACAACTGGATGATGTTTTGGGGCCTAGGCTCAATTCCCAAGTAGGCCACATTCTGTATTTTTTAAACTTTTTTTATTGAGTCAAGTAAATGATACATTACATAGGCTTATAAAACCTTAGCAGAACTTATTACTATTAAGACAGCAGTGGAGCGAAACTGGACAAAATTGTGATCCTAACTTTTCACTGTAAGATTTCAGGCATCCGTTTTATCTGGTGGTAAAATCCAAGTTTCAGGAAAATGTTAGTATTATAAAAATGTTTTAATTAATGCTTTTCTTGAGAAAAAGATGGCTGCCACATTTGGCTTAAATTGCATTGTAGACCTGGCATGGATTAGGAGTGAGAATCTAAAAACATGTCATGGTACGCGGCATAACAGATACCTAGAAAAGCAGACTTGCAGTAATCCTAATATTTTTGTTAACTGTAACTGAATCTAGCTTTTTGGAAAAAATATTGTGTTGCACTGCTGCTTTAACATTCCACAATGGACTTCAAGTCTGTTCTGTAATAGGTGCATGACGTCTGTGCTCTTGATCTCTTGAAAAGGCATCCTAATATAGAACTTCAGAAGCTTCTCCCATTCAATGCTGCAATGCGTTGTCCATTTGTAACTGGTTACATTGTTACATTATTTCTAACAACATTAACGTGCTTCATCTGCTTGTCACTTTAAGCAGATTGCCACCATATCTCTCTGCCTGGATTTAAAATTGTAACCAGATGAAAATATCAGTGAGAAAGTTACAAGAAGGTAACTTTTCTTTTATCGCAGTACAATTCGTGCTTCAAATGCTTAGTGGCTAATACTGCACCAGTAACTAATTACCATCTCAGTTGTCTCTAGCTGCAGGATTTCAAGTTCTAAGAATGAAAGTGACTGCAAGAACAGAGGCTAGCTGCATTTGCTTGTTAGCACAGTGGTAGAGCCTCAGTATGGAATTCCAGGGACCTGGGTTCAGTTCCTAGTTAGGTCACATCATTTCTTTTCCATTTACAAGTCATGAAAAACAGGAGTACTGTCAGTTAGACATTTTTTGCTTTGGCTGCTTTTTTTATGTCTGACATCATAATCTTTCTTTCTTTCTTTCTTTCTTTCTTTCTTTCTTTCTTTCTTTCCTTCTTTCTTTTCTTTCTTTCTTTTCCTTCCTTCCTTCCTCCTTCCTAGGTAAGTCCCAGTGGGAACAAACTAATTTACTGGATTGAACTGAAACACCAGAACAGTAAATACTTGGGGAAAAAAGCCCAGTAACATCTGCATTAATTAAGAGAACAGAAATTCAGTTACAATAATTACATTTGAGCTGTTTCAGTAGGTTATACTTTAGTCTGTTTTAATCATCCAACACATCTTTGCTTCTCTTATGTGCAACAGGATAAAGTTCCATATCATGGGAGCCATATATTCAAAGAACATTGTCCACGTGGGTTTTGCAAAAATACATACATGATAGATCATATGCAGAGGATCCAAGTAGCAATAGGCTAGTATTTGTCAAGCAGCAGTACATGACAATGGTGAAAATTTTGACCTTTAGTTTTTTCTGCAATTTTAAATTGCCTCTTGTCTTCTGACTTGTATGCAATCCTTCTTTCCCCTTTTGAGTCTGATTTAGCACTTTTCTTTTCCGTTTGAAACAATAAAAGTAGCACGCCTTTAATATGGCTTGAACCAGGTTTTCATCAGTATTCACAGCTGTTTTGGACACTTGTTATCCCATAAGGTCAGAAAGTACTGTCAACTGCATGCTAGTTCATTCTCCCATAAGAACAGTGATCTTAAACAGTGGGTGTTAATAAACAACAGAGAATACTGATAAAACCTGGTCTGACCGAGACATACAAAAGTTGCACTCCTTTTATTATTTTAACAGTTATAAAAATAGCAAAGCAGACTCAACCTGTGGAAAAAGGGTGTCATACACATCTGGAGAAAGGCGACAATCTAAAATAACATAAAAGTATAGGTCAAATGTTTCACTGCTATCACGCACTGTTGCTTTAAGCAATTTACTTAAAAAGTGAGGTGGGCCATTAGCTCAGTTTCATAAATAAAATTATTCATCAAGTACTACCAGAGGAGCCATTTCAGGCCTGAATAAAGTTTACAGATGTCCATGCATGTTTCTGTTAGTATTGTAACCTATGCAATTAAAGTTAAAATTGGGACCATTTTTTCTCAAATAAATTTCATTGAATTGAAAATGTATTGCTTCAAGTCCTTCTTTTCATTGTAAAATTGCAATAATAACTACCAGGAGTTTTATATCATGGGATATTGTCAGTTTTATGTGATATGGGCTAAAGTTAAAGGCGAACCGAATCACGCTGCAAAATGGCAAAACCAGAACACCGGCTTTTTTTTTTTGAGGAGCTCTGCCCCACACCCTCTTACTATCATAACTAACTCTGAGGTCGTAGCACCTTGGGGAAGGAAAACTTATGTAGCTGTTCCAGTTTTGCCCTTTTTGCAGCATTCCGGTGTCAGCTTTTCACCCTGTTCATGTGCTACCATATTGTCACCTCTCAGGTGCAGAGAGGTCAGCCTTGTGACTCACAGTGCACCCGAGCCATGACAATATCCATATTATACAATACTCTGTCATGTATTATTACATAATTATAAAATGGTCTATGAAAGTCCTAAAATGCCATGGATTGAAACATATCCCATGACCATTGACTATTCTCTTATGACTACCCATCTTACCTGAGCAAAATATTTTTTCACATATAAAAGCAAATTTTAGAAAAACACTGCCTGCATCCCAAAAGCTGTGATCATTGAAAGTACACTTTTGTATCACTTAAACTTTACTGAATATTAGAGCAGATTAAATCCACCAACTGAGTGGTGGTGAGACACCCCTTCAGAAAAAAGTATACAGTTTCATACACAGAATTCAGAAACCAAAACTGTTAAATTTCAGACCAACAGGACTGTAAACATATGGGCATGACATTCAAAAGTTTGCGTGGGCACTAATTGGTCTTTGCCCATGCAAACCGGGGTTGGTGCTGGATCCCCATATTCAAAGAATACCATCAAAACAAAACCCTGACTTACTCCAGGCAACCCTCCTGGCTGCCAGAGGTAATGCTGCCACTTAGCCAGTTGACCGCTGGGGAGCACACCACCCTCTGTGGTCCTTGTACTCACCCTCAATTGCCAGCCCATCCTGTATCAAAAAAATCCCTGGTGCTAGAGGTCCCCTAATAGGCAGACTGTACTGGACAGCCCTGTCCTATGAATAAGAGTGCTCCCTGCCTGGACATATGGTAGCTGGCTGAGGAGGCATGAGGAGGGCAGGCTGGTCACCATATGCATTCACAGCACTGGGGGACTGGTAAGGTGACTGGGGGTGGGTGTTCAGTGCCATGATGGGGGCTGCTAGATGCCAGGGATTATAGCATTGTGAGTGACAGGACTGTGGATTGGTGCTGGGGGACAACTGAACATCAGGATTGGTTTTCCATGTTACTATAGGATGGCAAACAGAGGAGGGAGGGAGGGAGGAAGGGACCACTAGCATCAGGGATTTTATTGTCCTACAGTACAGGCTGACAATTGGAGGGGTACCACTAGCATTAGCGATTTATTTTGATACAGCACAGGCTGGTGATCGGGCGGGGCGGAACCACTAGCACCAGGGATTTATTTAATACAGGACAGGCTGGTGATTGGGAAGTACCACCAGCACCAGGAATTTACTGTCAGACAGTATGGGTTGGTGATCGGGGAACCACTAACACCAGAGAGTTTATTGTCATACAGTATGGGCTGGTGATAGGGGACCACTAGCACCAGGGATTATTTTGATACAGGAAGGGCTGGTGATTGGAGGAGACCACAAGCACCGTGCTATTTGTTGATACAGGATAGGCTAGCAATCGGGGGGACACCAGCACCAAGGTATTTTGTTGATTCAGGACAGGTTGGCAATCGGGGGCCACAAGCACCACAGATTTTTATTTATTATAGGACAGGTTGGCAATTGGAGGAGGGACCACTAGCATCAGGGTATTTTGTTGATATGGGATGGTCTAGTGATTGGGGGGCCACTAACACCAGAGATATCTACACCTTTATAGGACCAGGCAATTGTGGAAGGCTGCGCTGCGCTAATCTGCCTTACAACCCTTGCAGATGAGACCATAATGGGCATGAAAATGGCCCCTTAGTGCCTTACATGTCCAATGGGCTCATTGCATGGATTCACTTTGAATATTGCAGATTGCTCAGCGCTGTGCACTCTGGTGACGTACTTGGATCAGGGGGCTGCATTACGAGAGTTAGTGCTGTGCTGCCATGGCCTATATTCAGTCAAATAGTGCCAGTGTGCTGTTTGACTGAATACAGCATCCTCAGGCTTCTAGGTAATCGCAAGGTGCAGCACAAGGTTTTGCACTGTGCTTTGCAGAGTCTTTTGAATATCAGGCCCATGATGCCTTACATTTCCATATTAAATTAGGAAAAAAAACACAGGCAGTTACATCTCAGTCCGGTCCATGAATGACTTCAGTGTCCAGTTTAGTAATAGGATGAGTTCAAGTGTCCAATATATCCCAGGACCTGTTAAATGAAAACAACATAAGCACTTCTCCCAAAACAGACTGTATTTAGATGTTGCACTAGCAACATGTTATCATATATAGATATTGCAGGTCTCAGGACATGATTACTATATTAGGAGAGTTGGTTTCTCTGCTAAGTCATAGAAGAATCCAGGTCTACCTTAAAGTACACTTTCTGAATAATTAAATGCGAATGAAGTCTTATCCAGTAAGAGAACTGTAAGATTTCTTTGCATCTAATTCCTTCAATGGTTGGCACAGAAAATTAGTTTTGTTGCTGTATTGGTCCTTGTGACAAAGATCCATAAAAAGTGATGACTTGATGCCTTTTTTGATCAACATGGATGTTACAAAAGAAAATAGGTGCTTGAGCTTTCAGATTACATAGAATCCTTCATCAGAAAACAATGACAGTTGGTTTGGAAGAATACACTTTCTTAAATTCCAGATCATACATAAAGAAAAAAAACAGATAAAAACAGATAAAGAGGTGTTAAAAATCCCATTGGCCAAAACTGCTTTTAAAAATTAAAGGAAACATCCACTGGAGCTGTTTGAAGATATAGTAGTACAGTAATTTGTATTGTCATATCTTCAAACAACTCAATTGGAAACTATGTATGTCCATGCTATACTGAGACCAGGTACCGACTGACAGGGTGCCTCTCGAGGGCTATGCCTGGTCCTGGTATCACATGGGAACACCTAGGCTCCAAACTGGAAACTATTCAAAAATAGAGCCATACAGTAAGCCAATGGATGAGCCCCAGCTGTTCCTCAGCATGACACTTCATATAGGGGACAATCATGGTGGTTGTGGGCATGCCAGGGAGGGCTCTTACTCATAAAATGCTGGTGGGGAGGCACAGGATTAACCAGATAGAATTTTAAATTAAATCTACCACAGTAAGTTCTAAAAATACTAATATTTATTAAATTGCTAATTGGTCCCTGCTTCCACGGAGGTGAGGCCCGACATGAAGTGGATATTTCCCTTTAACACAGAACCATATAAAGACAACAGAGTTTCCTCAAAGAAAGGTATGCCAAGGTCAAATGTCACAGAATAGATAAGCTTCTTCCCTGAGAACAGCCATAAAATGTACTAAAGCTACATTTGTGTAAAGCCAGCCCAGTGGCGCTGAGGTTGAGGTGCTGGATGCCACACTTCATGCCATGCCGGTGACCCAGGTTTGGGAGTGGACTTGGATCACTGGGGTCAGCAGGAGGAGGAGGATTGAGTGTCCAGGGCTCTCCTCTCCTGGGGTGGGATACAGAGAATCACTGCTGGGTAGTGGCTACTGGTGGAGACTATGGGTACTGTACCTCCAGCGGGGCTGTGAATGGGGTGAGGCAGTGGTGGACATCTGCTTGAGGAGGACGGGCATGTCCCTCTGCATGCTGATGTCACTGAATGTACGTGCCTCAGGAAACCTAGCCAAGGAGGAACCCCAGCTGCCAGGGAGGCGACAGAAGACCCAAGTGACTGGCTCACATGCCCACAGCGGCCCCGACCCAACTTGACTATCCGTGATCCCCTCCTGTAAGCCCATGGTTAGAAGGAGATTCACACCAATTCCTTGGTCAGGAAGGGGTTCAGGCTGGGTGGACGAGGCTGATCAATTAGGGTCTCACCTGAGATGCCCTGGTAACGGTGACCGGAGTGAAAAAGAATTGGAAAATAAAAGCTACATTTGTGCATCTGTGAATGCATTAGTAAATGTCTATGATTTTAAACCACAAGATAAAATAAGATGAAAAATACATAATATATAATGTTAAATGTCTTCTAAATAAGAAAATATCTTTGTGTTAGGCAAAAAGTGGATTTAAAGACAACCTGTCCCAGTGTAAATTAAGCATTAACCAGCTGTTCCCTATATTTATACAGTGTAAGTACTATTCAGATATGTATGTCTTAAAACCAGTGTACAACAAGTCAATATTATTCATGAATATTCAAACTTATACTGTTTAAACATGATCTATCTGCAACTCTGTAACAAGTGACTAGTGTTCGGCAAATTTAATATCCAAACCTAACACAGACCCCCTTGTAATTGAGATGCAAAGTATTAATCATTAAAATCAAACCTAACAAAGACTCCTAGTAACTGAGATCCTGTATCCTAATATGTTCATTGTTTTATAATGTGTCAGTATGTAATCAATCTGCTGTATATACAGAACATTCCTAGAGATCTGAAACAAAACCTAAGAATTAACACCCCAGGAAACACCAATGTATTGATAACTAGTCAGATGGAATCATATATCCATTTTTATGTGAATAAATAGTCATCACAGAATGTAATCCTATTGTGTCATGTACTAGGTGCCAAAGTATGCACACAAAAAGAAACAAACTTACTACAAACTACCTAGTAAATGAGATACTATACTTAAAATGTCCATATATGAACATGTATCTGTATATAAGCTTTATGTCAACACCAACCCACCCACCCTAATTTTCAGTGGTTTTGGCTTTCGGGCCACTTGCAGTGTACTTATGAATGCCCCCTGGCCAGGTTTTTACCAGCGCCGGGCACCCTGTGTAGTAGTGGTCCTGACACTTACTTTAAATCAGCAATAAAGCTGTTTATTTCACAGAAGTTTGTGCAAGTGTGATATTTCCAGGCTCTAGGAGTGCAGACAGTTTTGGATTTTCACTTATGAATTTTCCTGGAAAGCAGAACAGTGATGTATGCATTGTGTCAGAGCATGGGACAGTGTGTTTGTGATGTTCTCCTATTATATATTAGCCTGTTTATTTTGTACTCTAGGGTGTGCAGTAGTGAGGAGCATTGCGTAAGTGGTTGTAAATGGTTGTAACTCTCAGCCACACCTAATCTGCGGACCAACCATTAAGTGCATTATTAAGTGCATTATTGCCTTATAACCACACACCTTATCATGTACTGTATTATCTCTAATAGGTTTGGGTAGCAATTGCTGCGATGCAAAACTTTATGTGAATTATTTTTTATTTAAAATTGGTAACTGGGAAAGGCACACAGAGCCAAGGCTCATTTCCAGGTGAGACTTGGGAGAAGCAGAACTGCAGACAAAATGCAGCACAGTCAGCTGCTGTGGTTACAGTGAGGATGACACAAGAGCATAAGCTGAGTGAAGTACAGACAAAATAGCAAAACAAATGAATTAGTATACAGCCCATCTATGCAAACTGGACAACTCAAAGTGCCTAGTACCAGATTGAAGGGAGGCTGAGTTGGTGCTGAAAGTAGGAGTCAGAATAAGTTGATAAACTTCAACGAGGTTGCTAGAACTATGAGGTTAAGGGGAGAGGTAGGTAAGGGGTGGTCAAAAACCAGGCAAGGGTAGGGAAGGATTCTGGATATGGGTTGGCAGCAGCAGAGGTGGGGAGGAGATTTAGCTGGCATCTAATGAGGGAGAACAGATGAAGAAGGGTAGCTGGTTCCAGAGGAGGAGAGGCAGTATGGGAAAACAGATTTCCCAGCTGAGGAGTGTGGGTGGGGAAGGAGAATGCCGTAGGTCTCTTGAGCACAGGGAGGAGGAGGAGGAGGAGGAGGAGGAGGGAGGAGGGATGGCAGAGAGAGGGACCCAAATCAGTATTTACAGATGAGGAAGCACAGTGAATTGGGTACATGAAGGGAGAGAAAATGGACAGGGAGGAATAAAAGGGAACAGTGGTGAGTGGTGGATGGAGTAGAAAATGTGTAACATTTTGTACACAGCTTTATAAAGTAGCTGCATAAAACTTGTGGGTGAACTCCAGTAAGCAACAACTGGCTGCTAAGTTGACAAGTGACACATACTACATGGTGAGCAGTAATCAGAAGGTCACCTTTGGCTCATGTGAAAACCAGATAATAAACCACATTCCCAAGGTTAACCCCCCACACACACACACATCTAGCCTCTTTTCACAGCTAATGAGTACAGTGCACCTCCTGCTGTAGAAGAAGATATTTCTGGAACAATAAAAGACCTTGCTTAGAATGCAGAAAAGGAAAGAAGGTTGATGCATTCTTAATGGTAACAAAAACCTATTGTTAACATTTTTTAATATAATGTAAATCTGGGCATGTGTGGAGTCTGTTTAATCCCCAGGGATTGCTTTGTGTGTTTATTTCAAAACATTCCTATATTTGTCCTTGTTAGAGCCCCATAGCGTTGCAGCCTTTTGCCAACCAATATTAATTTTAATTACTTAAGCAGTTGTGAACGCGGTGACATCAGCAGAGCTGAAGGCTACAATGAAGTGGAACCCATTGACATTAGCTCAGCTTTTAGCTTAACAGCTATATTTTCTTTCAACTTTGTGATTGACTGATTATGCAAATCAAGATCTGTATGACATCAGACACTTGTGTGCAACCTGATACATAAGCTAAAACAATTAATGATTCAACCTTGTGTAATGCCCCAAAGTTGGTCATTCCAGAAAGTTCAAATAAAATAAATAAATACAGAGTACTCAGGTGCTCAGAGTACCTGCTGTAGGGAATAGCAACAAGGGTACTGTACGAAGGGCCCCCTAGACATAAAAAGCCACCTCAGTAAACACACAAAACACTGTAAATAATAGAAAAAGTGCCTTGTGCACTTAAATCCTAGTCAAAAGATAGATCTTGCAAGCATGCCATGTCATAATGGCTGGATGGAGCAGCTGTGCTGAGTGGCTCATGCACAGCATTCCAATCAACCATTCAAAATCCAGACAGTTTTAACTTTTAAATATAATTCCACAAGAGTTCAGTTGATCCTGGGCAGCGGTTGAGGAGACAGGACACAGAAGTCCAGGGACAGTTTAGGGCTTACCTTGTGTTGAAGCTGTCCCTTGGGGCTTGCTGTGGTCCTGTGCTGCCTCCCTGCCTGAAGACTCTATGCCCAGCATCAGTCCTGTGGTCCTCGGTGCCATCAGGGCACCAGAGAAAAAGAAACCATCCGTTTGCGCGTTTATGGGCTTAAAAGCCCTCTGTTTATTTATTTTGGCCCCTGAGATTATTTTAGTTTAATTTTGGTCCCGTCGGCGGCATTCAGCGCCACTCCGTCGCACTCCTCATCGACCGAGGCCCCAGTCATCCCCAGCCACCTGTACTGTTCCTCCACTGCCAGCATCCTCCGCCTCCCAACAGCACTTCTACCCGCTTCAGGATGGCAGAGGCGGTGAGTCGGCGGCAGCACAAGAAGAGTGCTGACCGCCTGTGTTTTAAGGACTGCCAGGTGTTTAAAAGCGCGGTAGGCGCGCGAAAAAAGCGGCCGGGCTGCGAGAACCATCGGGTCATTAGGACCACGATTTTAATATTAAAGAGGAGGCGGGCTAGCGGCGCCCTGGGGAGGGGCAGAAAGCAAGGCCTTTAGCGCCTATAAATATTCATAAGGGCGGGATTAAAGGTGGATTTGCTGCACTGAATGACAGCAGCTCTCAGTGAGCTGAAAGATTTAAAGGGCAACAGTATTTAAAGGGCAATTCAGCCCAAATATAAAGTAGGGCATTGGGCCAGTACAAAGTGGGGCATCAGGCCCAAAGTGTTGAGGGCATCAGGCCCATTATAAAGTGGGACTCCAGGCCCAATCTAGGTGGGGCACCAGGCCAAGCTGACATAGGGCTTCAGCCCAGGTAAAGGTAGGGCACAGGCCCCGAGGTAAAGCCTGGTACTAAAGGGAGGCCCTACCAGCGGAATAGGGCAGCCAGCCTAGTGGTACTAAAGGAGGCCCCGGCCTAGTGGAATAGGGCAAGCCAGCCTAGTGGTACTAAAGGGAGGCCCGGCCTAGCGGAATAGGGCAAGCCAGCCTAGTGGTACTAAAGGGAGGCCCCGCCTGGCGAGAATAGAGCAAGCCAGCCTAGTGGTACTAAAGGGAGGCCTGACCTAGCAGAATAGGGCAAGCCAGCCTAGTGGTACTAAAGGGAGGCCCGGCCTAGCAGAATAGAGCAAGCCAGCCTAGTGGTACTAAAGGAGGCCCCAGCCTAGGAATAGGGCAAGCCAGCCTAGTGGTACTAAAGGGAGGCCCCAGCCTAGCGGAATAGGGCAAGCTCAAGCTAACGTAGGGCTTCAGGCCGAGGTAATGGTGGGGCATTAGGCCCGAGGTAAAGCCTGGTCTAAAGGGAGGCCCCAGCCACAACGGACAGTAAGGGATCCTAGCCCAGAAGTACCTGCCTATAGAAACAGGGGTTCATTTGAGAGTGTTCTAATTGCCTATACTGTGAATTTACTGTGATTACTGTACTGCTTATGCTGGACTATTGTCCTAAGTACCTGAACTATTGCTCCAAGTACTTGAACTATTGCCTAAGTACCTGAACTATTGCTCTAAGTACCTGAACTATTGTCCTAAGTACCTGAACTATTGCCCGAAGTACCTGAACTATTGTCCTAAGTACCTGAACTATTGCCCTAAGTACCTGGACATTGGCCCTTATCAGTAACAATTACCCCTGAGTTATAATTTGCCCTCCTGGCAAATTATTGTACTATCCACAGTTCTTTGGGCATTCTTCAGTTATATGTTTGCTACTGTCACGAAGACAGTCTCAGTCTTCTACGCACTGCAGTCTCCTAGTGTGGTCTGTTACACCGTGCTCAGAATCAGTCTCTACTCAGAAGAGACATCCTTCAGCATTCTTCACTCCAGAAAGATCATCTATCAACTCATCCCGTCCGTTCGTGTGGATTACAGCGAGAAGTGAAGTCCGTAGTCAGTTGTATCAGTCATAACCGCGTTTCTTGTTTTACAGCTTGAAAATACGTCCGCCCGAAGCATCCACGACAGCATTGCCAGTGCCGTTCTGTATGGTTCCTGTTCCAGATGTCCGAAGTTGGTCGCCCTCTACAGAAGAGAGGCTCATCTTGGAGAACCTGTTCTGCGCCCCACCTGGTCGTTCGCCGAAGTCGAGTCCGTCGGCCCAGTCCGGGACGCGTCCACCCGCTTTTGTTTTGTGTTAGTTCCTGACCTGAGGATTGCAGATTCAACCATCATCTCTTCAGATTCCAATGGTTCCTGGTCCTGTCAGAGTTCCTTCTGAGTCCAGCTGGCCCTTGGAGTGCTGCAGCATCAGTCGGATCGTGGTAGTCCTCCATTGGATTAATCGCCATGCAGATCTTGGTCTTTCTTCATCCTTGCAACCCTAAGTGGGTTTGGCGAGAACCTCTTGCTTCAGTGTGTGTTATTTCAGGAACCAGTTGCTTTGGTTCTACATTCCGGCAACCTCGGAGAGAGTGGGCTTTTCCGAAGATATATGGTCTGTTTACCAAACCTCTCACCACCCCAGTGGCCTTATCTAGGTCCTTGCTGGGAATTGAGATTAGTGTTCCACAGTTCTGTTTTATTTCCTTGTAGCTACCAACGAAGAGCGGCGGTGTACGAAGGCGCGGATCTCTGGACCTTTGTAAAATTCTGGACTCTTTGTAGATGTATGATGCTGATCACCTAATGAGTGCTGAGTAGCCTAAGACTGGGTTCTTGTGTAAAGTATAGAGTACAGTATAAACTAGTACTAGAATAAGAGTGGCAGTAGGCCTGCAGGTTATATTTGCTGAGGTAAACATTAAAGTGGTAGATCAAAAGTATTTCAGTATCCTCGTTATAATCTGCCCTATTGTTAATCGGCAGCCCTACTCTTCTTGTGACTGTGTCTGTCTACCCTCCCTTTGGTTCCAAATAAGCGTCCGCCCTCATGTATTAAAAACTACTAAGTCGACTCCTGCCTCTCCTTGTCCGGATAGCAGTTATCCTATCCGAAATATATTCGGACCTTTGGTGCCTCATCATAACATCATCTCGAGCACCACCATTACACTTGTATTAATTAACCACTCCAAATACAGCTCAAAAACTGGAGTACCACTGCAAAATAATGGAGGACCAGATAAGGACCTAAAAATGGATGATCCAGTTAAGAACTGGATAGGTGGCAACCCTAATGGTAATGCTCAATTACTGCAGACCCCAGGTGAGGCTGTGAGGTAGGAGAGGTTCATCTGAGTGCCTTTAACCACTCGGAAGAATGGTAATTCACAGCACAGCCACACTTTATACATAGTACATTAAAGCTTGTTCATTAGGATGAGTGCTATCTGTCACGAGTGAACCTAGCTAGCACAATAAATTTTGGATCTAGCGATTCAATGGGGTACTTTACTCTGTGTACCTACCGCTGTGCTGAAGAGCACGCTGGCCCAAGGACAGGCTTTATTAATCGCATGGCAGCTGCAGTTAACATAACAGGCACCAACAAAACAATCTTTCCAAAGTGATTTTTAAAGTGCTAAGTGAACTGTATGACTATGATATATCCTTGTTATCTTAATTTGTGCTCAGTGATCTCTTGTACCTTCATGAGTGGCTTCGACACTCATGAGATCAAGGTCACTGCCACTCATGACAATGAAAAGATACCTCATAGTTGTCTATCACATTTCCCTTATCTCTGTGAGGATAACACCCCACCCCTGGGACTCTCTTCTCCACACTGTACACAGCTTGCCTACATGTTGTCCATCAAAAAGCATTTCAAGCAACTCCCACCCCTCCTTGCCAATCGTCCACCCTCCATAGCTGCCAGGCCCTACCAGCTCTGAGTCCATACCCTTCTACTATCCTGCCAGCTCTGCTCTTAGTTCTCCTTTCTGCTGTCCTTCCAGTCACTATGCTCCCCTAATTCTTATCAGTGAATATCGTGCTAGATGCTCAGTGCTCGTGCCCTCTCAGCTGTATCATTGTACTTAGTCTTGATATGTTAGCTCAGGTAGTTATTTTCCTCTGTTAAGGTCCGTGTTAGATGCATCTTCATATACCAGCTGTACCATATGTTTATTATATGTACTCTTGCTTGTCTAAGGTTTATATTGTATGTATGTGTGTATATATATATATATAAAAATAACACATGACAGGGTACACCCTATAAAGAGAATAATGTAGGCCTTGTGTGGTTTGTCAGGACAAGGCATAGCCAAGTCTTAGAACCACCCAGAATTTATTTATTCCCTCATGACCACACACCTGAGTATGTTATCTGGTGGGTAGTTGTCATAAGCAGTCATGTGATGCGTTGTAATGAGGTTGCAGGATTTTAATGGCCCATTTTATAATGTGTATATTGCTTCTGAAATTATAATCATAGTAAAAGAACAGGAAAAGGAAGCTCAATCTGAACTGTGGTAAGCAAAATTATGCAGGGCCAGCATGTGACCAGTTTTAAAAGTCAGATTAGTTTGTTTAATCTATGCCATTTTATATACAGCTTTGTAGCAATTAATACAAAGTGTCTCTTTTTGATTTTTATACCAGGTGTAAAATGTCCTTCTTTAGCACTATGAGTCACAGTACCAGGCTACATCGTCCCAGTTATCATAAACCCAGTGCGGCCTTAAGCCCTCCCAGAGCCCCAGGAAAGCTATCTTCTAAGAAGCCATTAAGTAATTATAAGACTAATGGCATTTTCTTTCCCTTGTTACTTACATTTGTCTGTAGTGTTTGCTGCAGGTGGGCAGTGCTGTGGTTTTGCTGTACCAGGCCTTTCAAGATCATTAACACCTGGTACAGGAGACAATGAGAGAGCACCATGTGATCATGGGTAATAAATATGACTTATAAGGGATGTCAGACTGAATCTCCACTATGTCATTGCATCCTCCTTAAACCTGTGAATTATCCAATGAGAGTTGGGAGGCCTCATTTTGTGTTACGTAAAGGACTGCCCCATTCCAAGCCTATAATCTACAATGCCACTTTTATGGTTGGTGTGCTCTGCAAGTGAAATCAGCATGCCTCACCAGTTCCTTTCTTACAACTGGGAGTGCCAGAGGAAGCTGATGGTGTATGGAGTACCAAACCTTTCTGAAAATAGTACTGCTGTATGTATGGAGTGCCTTACATGATAAAAAATGTCATAGAAACATATGACTTGAAGGCAGAAAAGGAGTACTAGGCCCACCTAGTCTGCCTAGATGTTCCCTGCAGAATTTGTCTCCACAGACCCTTTTTAACTTATACTTTTTATTGAGATTTTCCAGTTACAATAAATAGAATAAATGCAAAATGACAAAGAATACAGTTTGTATTCACAGAATCACAGTTATAAATGTGTACATAATGACAAATACTAAACAATTAACATTATTGTACTAATAAGGTCAGACTTTGGCACCATTTTAAAGTTCTCTGGATAGAATAGAGAGGTCTAGAGAAGATATATAACTTAGGAAAGGCTCCTGGATTGATTTATACTGAAATTATTTATCAAGGGCAGTGTAAATCAATTTTTCATAAGTGGCAAATCTTACCATGGAGTATATTCATTTATTATAAGAAGGTATGGTATCACGTCCCATTTTGCATTAGCCTAGGAGTATCCAGTTCTGCTGGACTTTAGAAATAATGGAGATTTCAGTATGGTCTCTAGAATGTCTGACACCAACAGTGAGGAATAGGGTCTCCACAGACCCTAGCTGGTCTGCAGCAACCCTTCCTCCTCCTGTCTATTTTCTGATACACACCTATACGTATCCCACATATGCTTAAAGCCCCCCACTGTTTTACCTCCATCACTTCTGCTGGCAGTCTGTTCAAGGCATCTACCACCCTTTCAGTGAATAAATATTTCCTCACATCTCTGTTACCCTCCCCCACAGATTCACTGTATGCCACTGGTCCTGGTGCTCCTCATTTGAAAGGAGACTTCCTCTTGCACCTTGTTTGCCAGTGAGGTACTCTTAGGTGTCTGTCATGCCACTTCTCACTCTCCTCTCTTTCAGGTTGCACACGTTGAGGTCCCTCAGTCTTTCCTTGTAGAGCTTCTCGTGCAGCCTCAGCACCATTTAATTGCCCTCCTATGGATGGCCCCTACCCTGTCTGTGTCCTGTCTGAGGTGCACCTCCAAAACTGGACACAGTACTCCAAGTGGGGGTCTCACCAGTGAGTGATAAAGTGGCAACACCACCTCCCTTCTTCTGTTGTATATACCCTCCCTATGCACTGCAGCATCCCACTAGCCCTACCCAGTGCTTTCTCACACTGCCCTGCCAGCTTGAGAGCATCAGATATAGTAAGTCCAATGTTCCTTTCCTGTTCAATGACTGCCAGTACCTCCTCCCCATCTTATACTTAGCACCTAGGTTCCTATGCCCTAGGTGCATGACTTTACACTTTGGCATTGGACCCCAACTACCATTCTTTAGACCATGCCTTAAGTTTCCCCAGATCCCTCTGCTTTCTTTCCACCACCTCCTGAGCATCCACCCTATTGCAGATTTTGGTATCATATGCAAAAGGTATACCTTTCCTTCCAGTTCCTCAGCAATGTCACTTGTGAAGACATTGAAGAGGACCTGTCTCAGTTCTGAGCCCTGTGGCATCCCACTAGTCACTCCTCCATAATTCAAGTGAGTGTCATTTACCACCACCATCTGTCTCCTATCTCTTAACCAGTTTCTAATCCAGTTCACCACTTTGGAACCCACCCTCAGGCTGCTCAGTTTCTTTATCAGCTTCCTGTGCAGCACAGTATCAATGGCTTTGCTGAAATACAGATACATTGCCTTCCTCTGATCTATTTCCCTGGTCACTCTGTCAAAGAGTTCAACAGATAAGTTTGGCATGACCTGCCTTCATGAATCCATGCTACCTGTGGTCTTGCAACCCACTGAATTCAGATACTCTACCAGTCTTTGTTTTTAGCAGAGTTTTCATTCGTCTCCCTAGCACTAAAGTAAGACTGACCAACCTATAGCTGCTAGGCTCCTCCCTGCTGCCGGCTTATGTAGAGGACCATGTCAGCTCTTCTCCAGTCCTTCTGAACCATGCCTATTTCCAGTGAACTGTTGAACAAGGCAGTTAGTGGAGCAACTAGCACCTCCTGAGTTCCTTTAAAACCCTTGCATGTATCCTATCCAGTCCCATTCCTTTGTCCACCTTCAAACATACAAGTCCCTTCTGAACTCTTTCTTCTGAAAATGGACTCATGTCCACCTCCCTCTGTTCCTGCTATTTCCTGGTGGTCCACCTCCTTCCCTCTACTGAGAAGCTGGAGCAGAATTACCTTTTCAGGATGTCTGCTTTTATTGGTCCTCTTCTGTGCAAACTCATCCCTTTGCCCTTCTCAGGGTGAAACAACTATCCTAAGGCATCTGAGGGCATGCACAGATAGTCCCAGGAAACTTTGCAGAAGACCCCAGATCAGGTAAAAAACACAGTACTGGATAGAGATATACTGAAAAACACAATATAAGGTTAAGTAACTACAGGTAGTAGGGTAACAATTGAGGGTAGAGACAGCAGACATCAAGAAAGGTAGCAACTGGTAGAAGGGAATGTAGGAGACACCGTATCTAGCGATACATTTCAGGAAAGGAAGAAAGAGGTATGAAGTAAACAGGCATAGAAAGGAGGCAGGAGAGTATATAGAAGGTTTAACTGATAAAAGGCTAAGGAAGGAAAGTGCATGGGAGGGTGCAGTGTAATAGGTGTGGAGCAGTGTAATGGGGAGTGGAGCAGTGTAATGGGAGTGGTGCAGTGTAATGGGTGTGGAGCAGTGTAATGGGAGTGGTGCAGTGTAATGGGTGTGGAGCAGTGTAATGGGAGTGGTGCAGTGTAATGGGTGTGGAGCAGTGTAATGGAGTGGTGCAGTGTAATGGGTGTGGAGCAGTAGTCTTTGGGTAGGTAGACAGGTAGATAAGTTTTATTGTCCAACATCATAAGTCTTTAAAATCAATAGAAATGACATTTCCAAAAATATACAACTTTACACACAAATTCAAATATTACATCTTAAATATTGCACAACCATAAGAAATCATCCATTTCACACTTCTACAAGATGAATCCAGATAAAATATCATGCTTTATCTTAACAGGCCTAACTACTGTTATTACGGGGTTCTCATCCATCACATTTAGAACATAAGAAGCTGCTAGCTAATAATTCCATAACATAACATGGTTAAAATAAGTCTCTAGTACATTAACTTGTGGTTCCTTTGTACTCAAGAGTCCATTCTTTTAGCCTGGGATTCAAGAGCTCCATTTAAATCAGGAGTCCGTGAGTTAACTGTATATAAAATAGGCAGGCTGCTTTCATGCTCGGAGTCCATCAGGTAGCGGCCGGAAAACTCAGTGCAGATGGCCTTTCTCTATTGCTAGGCCAACATCTACACATTTGTCAACAGCATCTGAAGCTCTATAGCTTTATTTTTGCACCTGGAAAATCAGTTCATCCAAGACAATATTTCTTTTATCAGAGTTAAATATATAGTACACTTTGCCACAAGGCATAGAGAGTCAAAACACCAAGAACAACCAAAAACACAGTCAGACTTTTGCCTTCATCTATATTAACAGTGTTTTATCATCTAAAGTGACCAAGGCCTCCAAAGTATACATGTAGGAGGTCTGTTAGGTGCATAAAACACTTATTTGGTCCATTAACCAATTGTCAATGGCCATATGCCCAACAAAAATAATAGCAACTCCTTCTAATGAAATGGACAGATTCTCCAGTTCAAAAGTTTAATATGTAGTAGTCATAGCATAATAAGCTTATATTCTTAATGAATCTTTCAATATTTAAAATGATAAAGGCATCGGGTTTTCAGAGTAGCAGCCAGGCTAATACCAATGTTCCAAATACTTACATACTTATATTTTCTCCCAGCGGTGAGGCAAATAGGTCCGGAGAAAAGACCACACATTTTCCCTAGAAGTATTGAAACATTTTACCTTGAGGCCAGGAAATAACTTGGTGAATGCCAGATACAAAAACTGCCAGACTCAGCTCTGTTTTCAATTTAGGAGTCCAGATTATCTGTTAGGGCTTTTGAGAACTGCAGCACTCTAATGTTACTGGCTCCCAAAAGCTTCCATTGAATTTCCCAATGTTAGCATCATCCTGGATAACCTCCATTGTATCAGGCTCACCTGAGGTGAAAAGAATGACAGCTCTACTGAGCATAGTAAATCCCACACACCAGGTATGTTACAGTACCCCCTAGGCAACACTATCATACCTTTTTTAAAGAATATGGGCCTTTCTGCACCTATAGTGCACCTCTTGAGTCCTCTTCCATTGGTCCAGCTGCTTAGTTTACAACCAAACAGCTGCCATGCTCTCCTTCGGCAGCCTTCTCAGAGCTCCTAAACCTGGTCAAAAGTCGATAACGGAGCTGTTCAGTATATCCCAAATGACCACACAGGCACTTCAGGTACAAATCAACAAAGACGCCCATCAGAACACCATCAAAACGCAGACCACCAATTGCCACCAACAGTCAGTCAGACTAGCACGACTGCATGCCTGCACATAGGTACTTATTAAAATATTACTTTAATCCTCCCAGAGGACAATTCTGGAGGTTGAACACTAAAAAACTTGAGTTTAATTCACAAAAACCACGTAAGAGCCATTTAAAACCATTTACTGTTCAGTAGGCAAAGGAGCAGGAGCCATGCATCAGGGAGTGGAGCAGCATCACGGCCATCTTGCCGCTCTGCCCCATCAGAATAGAACAAAAAAATGACCCCCAACAACCTAACAGGTACATTCATTAGTATTTGGGACACATTCTGAAGACTGAGGTGTGGCCCTCACCTCTCTGGGTTGAGGGTAGAGGTGGCTGAACTCCTGGCCAAACCAGTGGCTGAACTCCTGGCTAAACTGGCAAGGATAGAGAGGTTCTTCTGCTTCACCCAGGGGCCACAAGTCTGCTGCCACTCCCAAGAGGATGCTCAGGCAGAGGCAGGACAGTTTGACCTTGATGGGCTTCAGGAGAGTGGGGGTGGCACATAGGATACATACTCCTTAGCTTGTACCACTGAAAACTCCTTCACCATACTAGCAGGACAGGGCAGCTGGGAGGAGATACCCACAGAAAAGAAAAGGAGGATGTGGAGGTTTTCAGCAGGGAGGCCACAAGGAAGGAAAGACTGAAATAGGTGTAACCACCCAGTCCCTGGGTTTATTACAATCCCATCAATATTAGGGCAAAGTAGGTATGTGGGCAGCTGGTAGAAAGTTTATTAGAAGCTCTCTACACACACCTCATTGTTTACTTAGCTAGACTAAGTAGAAAATGAGTGATGTCATTAGAACTGTCACAGCAGCATAAGCCTTTTAACTCAGCTGCAGAGAAGTAGTTTAGAATCTTGAGGAGTCCATGTGTGGAGTTTGTGTGGTGGAGCTGATGTAGAAGGGCTCTCTGTCAGCAGAGACTAAAGGTGCCTCAGCCTCCCTAGGCTGGGTGAAGGACCTCTGGTCATCATTTTCCTCACCCTAGAGTATGGAACGACAGTATGCCTACAAGAAGTGGTGGAGACCTGTGTCAGTGGGACCACAGTGGGTTCATTCCTGTGGAAATGGTAAAAGGGACTGAGAAATCAGTGGTCCCAAGGGGCAACACCTTGATGGATTGAAGATTGTCACAGCTGCCCAGAGTGAGAGACTGAAAGAGTTTCTGTGTAAAAGCTATGGAGTTCAAAGGATGTTTTCTTCACAAACTGTCAGATGCCTTTAAGTAAGGAAAACCAAACCATGAGTACAGTAGCATTTGCAAGATTTTGGGAGTACATCTGGTGATATACTGTATATGTCCTTGCTAAGGCTAGATTACATTCACTCAGGACACTGTTCACCACAGATATGTTCTGATTTTAAATGTGTTAAAGTTTGTGGAGGCCTTTAGCAATCCAGGAGGGCTGAAAAATCCAGTTGTGTGTCCTGAAAGGAATGGCAGAGGCTGGTTGGGGGCAGGGTGGGCAGAACCTCACTTGGAGACTCAGTCAGGGCTAACTGGTTACCTGATAGGCACAGTTTACCCTGCAGGTGTTAACTTAGCCCATCTTGTCAGGAGGACATTTTAAATTAAAGTGTGTAGCAACCTACAATATTGAGACTTTGTCAGGAAGTCCAATGATCCCTAGAAAAAGGATGGACAGTTCGTTCTGTAGAGAAGTTCATGTGTGAATGTAAATACTGCCGGTTCTGTGAGAAAAAAAGTTCTTACTGCAAGTACTGTCATCTGTGGAAACAGTTTTCGAACTTGGGGACCACACAATTCTACTAACATCTGTCAGAAAATAAAGCCATACAATACAATCCCAATTTTCTGGCTGTGGATGATTCATCTGTGAATCTGAGTAAAATGTGTATGGTGCCCCCTCACATAGGAGACATAGCATAGCCCTGGCACCTCTCTCCCAGAACTCAGAGTAAATATAAATGTTATTTTGCTCTGACCCTGACCTCTTAGATGCCCGAGCCAGGTATTTGCTCTAATGCCAGGGGTAATACTTATTTTTATGCCAACTTGTGGTTTGTTGCCTTGTCTGTGTACAAGTTGGGAGGGTGGGGGTGCCCTGGTTGCAAGATGCACTCTTGACCACCATAAGGGTTGCATAGCCTCCCAGCTGAGGAGGAAGCAACTGGTGGTGAGGGACTCTATCATTATGGGGATAAACTTGGGAGCAGAAGATGGAAGAGAGAGGGCAGTGAAGTGCTTGTTTTCCCAGCTACAGTTTAATGAGAGGAAACAACATGTTGGCAAGCTGTTTTGGGAGGAAACAATACTTTGGCAAGCTGTTTTTATGAGCGAGTACCTTCTCCTTCTGAGACTCAAGGATGATGATTATTATTATTATTTTGCCTTTTGCACTGTTGTGCATTGCCTTTCTCTGCCAGTTTCTAGCTCTTATGTAAGAACTACAAATCATTTTACTCAAGGTCTAAGAATCAGCTGTCCCTCAACCCTTTTCCTTGAAAGAGTCTTTCCAAGTATTTTCGCATAATAGGATTCCATGTAACTACTGATATCAAAGATTCCAATTATGTGAGAACAGGTTATGTTTCCTCATATTTATTGTTTACAGTGCTAATCACTCTTTAAAATAAAGCCAAGGCTACAACAAGGCAGGAACATCCCATGCATGGTTCCAGGGCTGCCCAAGGGTTTTAGTTTGGAAGCTATTTAAGATGGGCATTCTGAAAAGAGAGTTCTTGAAAAACAAACAGAAATATAGAAAGTTAGGAGAAAAAAAAAGATGCAAAATCCATCGTCAGCCCTCCTCCCACCTTCCCTGTAGCCTCAGTTTTCGCTTTCCAGTAAGCCTTAAAGAGGTTTTACTTCAGCAAACTGGAATGAGACTTTTGCCTATTTGAGATGAGAGGAAACTAAAGTGTTAGCTGAAATGTTAGCACTATTATCTTTTGCACTACAAGGCACTTGCTGACTTGTGTGATCACACTTTTCAACTCCTCAGCATAACAATATGCAACACTGGTCTTAAAATGTGGGAGGACAGCTTGAGAGGGATATGTGTGTGATGCTAACTGGGGTTTACCTTCAGACTGCATTGTTTTGCAGGTTATTTTCCAAGCGAGAGATTCAATAACTCCACCTCACTGGCGATGGGGTGGGGTGCTGCTGTCCATGTCACTGGGGATGGGGGCTTCTTCCCAATTCAACAGCTGAGAGGTACTGGAACATAGGACAGGTGAATTAATTTGCTCAAGGTCACAATGTGAGCTAGTAACTGTGGTGGGATTTGAACCAGGATCTCCTGTTTCACTGATATATAACATTTTATTTTATGCAGGATAATACAAGTCCTTTGCAAGACGGTCCTGTTGTAACACTGTTCTGTGTAATAACCACTATACTTACCCAGTGTATACTTGTTTATACCCCCACCCACACACACACTATTGTCCACTTGGCGTTAGATCCTCAATGCAGCTTTTGAGCAAGATGTTTTTGGAAGAGGAGTAACTAAACGTACAAACGATACATTTCTCAGGTGTCTACAGTTAGTGTATAGGTCCAGATTCTGTTGTTAAAAGCTCAGAGTTTCGGGCATTACAGTAAAGATAACGGGCGGCGTGGTTAGAGCAGGGGCTTGGGAGACTGTAAAACAGGCTCGATCACCACAGACACGTCTACACACTGCGTGATGGCGACCCTAAGCAAGTCACATGGCCTTATCCATTCAGGGCCTCAGTGCACCCAGCAGCAAAACAGGTTAATGCGTGACTCGGAAAACACATGTATGGTGCAATCACGCAAATAGAAGAAACAAATGATGCCACTGCGGGTAAAATCATTATTTCCTGCAGCAACATGCAGAAGTGGAAGTTTGGTTGCTCTGACTTCTCGGTTGCTGAAATAAATAAATATTTTCACCTGCAGTTGCAGCATTGCCTTTATTTGGTGACTGCACATTGTCCTCTGTCTTTTCCTAGTCTTTTGTGTTCGGCTGTAACACCCGACCCCGTATCCTGTCAGCGCGTTCAGCTCTGTGTTTAAAATCAGAACCCCACTAAAAATTAGATATTGCATCTCAGATTGACGACGTCAAGTAACAAAAGTAATTCAAATTGTAAAAGTAATTCAAATTGCAAAATAATAAAGATGATGATCAAGATAACAATAATAATGCTACAGAGTAGATGCCAGAAAGGGGGGCACTGTACTTTATATTTAATTAATGGGTCACGTTTTTCCCATACAAATAGCCATGTATTAAATGCCATAATATGCGAGTGTTAATTATGGCATTTAATACACTACTCTTCAATGTGAGAGAATGAACGAAAAAACGCGACCCCTCAATTGACTAAAACAAAAGCATGGGGTGTAATGTGTAAACTCGAATTTTACACACAGGCTCCTTGTCGGATGGCTGCAAAAACCCCGAGGGCGTTTATGTGCCATCCAACAACCTCGTAGTGTGTAAAATCCTCGTTACACACTGCACCCCATGACTTATCTTATATTAGTCTGTTAGTTCAGTGAATTTATGGTGAGACTACTAGCAGATAGCTTTGCTCAAGGCGCTTAGTTAAAGTCACTATGCAAAATGCTCTCGTTTTCAGAGTTTTATACCTACCGAAGGAGTTGGGCAAATATGTATGTAACTAAACAAACACAAATAAAACGCACAGAAATCGGTGCTATTAGAAAGTTACACCTCCGAAAATAATCACTTTTTGAGCGTGTTTTATTCCCCAGGTCCGTGAACTGCGGACTAAACAGAAGGTTTACTCCCGGTAGGTTAAAATTGCATTTGAGTCCATTAACTGCCCAGATCAACACACGGTAATAAATGTTGTTAAATAATAAATAGGCCCTTTGCGGCCAAAAGGTACCGTTTTGCTTTTTACTCAATGTATTGATTATTTTGGGTTCCCTGCCTCTCCGACGCAAATCATCTGCGGCAGCTGGTTGGCTGAGGTGGAAGGGTGGGGATGATTAATGAAAAGGACTGATGTTATTTGTTAAGAGTGAAATAATGGTGACATCTTTTCGGGATAAAGTATAAAAAGGGTGCGAAAAGCGATCAATAACAAGGACAGCACCCATCTCGGTACTGGTGATCATCAGCACTAGTGGTTGTTACAAGAGCGACAGATCAGCACCATGGACAGAGGTCGAGGTAGCCACCGCATTAACAGGGACTTGTAGGGCGAGGTCCGCTGTCTTCCTAGGCGTTTGCCTCTGTGTCTTCATCATTGGGTGTCAGGGGCAGATCTCAGAGCAGGGGACATCGCAAGAAGAGCGGGCACTACAGCCAGGGTACTCCACAAGAATTGGTGAGTAGTACTGCATGCAGCCCAAGAGGTTTCATAAACCTTATAGAATGTCAGTGTCCAAAGATGATAAGCCGCACCTTTAGGCGTTATAAAGTATTGCACATTTGTGTATGCCTTCTGAGTTTAGTAGATGCTTTTTTCGAATATTCAAGTAAGTCAGACAAGTTCTTTACTTCTTTGAATTGAGTATACCGTATCTTCTTTTAACTTCAAGTTCCAGCGCTTAATAAAACTGGGTCCCCCTGCTGGTCTTGTACTGCTACTTATGGGTCTACGGAATGGAGTAAGAGGCTTCATCACTCGCTGAAGATTAAAACAAAAGCTTATGTAGGTGCAATGCAAACTGAATTATAACTTTATTAAAGGTCGTTTAAAATATCCCCTTGTTAATCACGCAAGTGGTTCCTATTTTTTAAATGTAGTAGTCCTGAAAGGATTCCATCTGTATATTCTGTAATTGGTACATATCTTTTCTAGGCGGAAGCGTTGGAAGAGATTTTAGGAAGTCCTCAGGACAACAGAGTTTATGTGGAGAAAAGGCGAGTCAGATACCAAGGGTAAGTGAACTTGCACGCACACACACACACACACACACACACCTATCATAAAACGCTACACAGAAAAAATAAAATACAATAAAAGCTGAACAAATATGAATTACTTGAAGGCCAGTAAAAACCGGTAAAATTATACTACCAGAAATAAAACATCAAGGGCAGGATATTCAGAGTTTGAGCAAATGAACCACAAACTCTTCTTCCTGTGAGCAAAGCACTGCAGATTTTTATGTGTGGCATATTTAAACATGCTCAGAGCATAGTTACCCACAGGAGAGAGCAGCATCATGAAAGCACTAAGAGCTGCAAATCACAAAGCCAGTTCTCCTGTTGGCCTCATGAGGTATCCAGCTAAAGACAAAACATGCCATAGGTAGTCAAGGAGGAAAGTAACAGGGCAGCCAAAACATGTTAAGTGCCTTTGCCCACTGTTGGTATATTACAGTCTCTCCATTCAAATGACTTCATTCTTAAAGGGCACATTCATGCACAATGGCAGACAAAGTTTGAAGTCCATGAAAAGTTCTTTTAAATGAGGTATTAGGAATACCTGTAGCTGGAAGCAGTCTAGAGATATAGATGGCTGGGTCTGTGCAATATAAATACTACATTAGAGCCATTCTTAGAACCTTATGATGTCAGTGATGATCAAGCAGTGCCTAACTGCACTGAGTTAAGCACTGCTTGATCATCACTGACATCATAAGTTTCAAGAATTGCTATAGTGTAGTATTTACATTCACAGACTCAGTCATCTATCTGGACTGCTTCCAGCTACAAGTATTCTAATACCTCAATTAAAATAACTTTCGTGGGCTTTCAAACATGTCTGCCATTGTGCATGAATCTGTCCCTTTAATGCAAGGCCTTAAGAAGAGATTACTATGCCATTGTAAAGCCATTGAAATGTCAGTATTGAGGCATCAGTTCTTGAAGTGCGTGGAGGCTGGGTGCTCCACTGGGAAAGACAACACATAGCCCCACTTGAATGAGTGCTTTATGGAGCTGCAGTAAAACACTGGGCTACATAGCACAGGAGGGCATACACTGTATGACATGCAGTCATTTGGTTGGAATCAGTTTTGTGATCACGTGCTGCAATATGTATTAATGTAATTATATGATTCATGTATCTGTGCAGTATCCATGTGAATGTTCACTGCATAGTATTTGAAAATAATTTTTGAGTAGGTCTTTACCTTGAATACCTAATTGCACTGAAGAATGTCACACACAGTTTTGGCTCTGTTTTCCATACATTGCCAGCCTCCAGAGTTATTTTGTGTGTGTTTGCAAGGTCCTCCACCATGTGCTCTATGTTAAAACATTTCTTTGCAAAGTGTTATGTTTTGCAGCCCTAACAACCAGTTAATGCCTTCACATGGCTTTGAATATAGCATGTGCCATGCATAGATGACTTCACCTTTCATTAGTATATGCATAAGCCCTGACTTTGCTGTGCATAGGGCACAGTACTTTGTGCTACACGAAACCTAAGCTTCTTATCTAGTAATTGGATCCATGGCTACAGACCCAAGGGACAAAGCAGCATTTGCCCATGTAGATTGAATATGCTGCTCCAAGACTGTATATTTATTAAAATGAAATACAAATTAAAGTGCAGATAAACTAAATTATTAATATTGCCAAATGAAATAGAGAGAAAAAATTATAAGAGAGAAAATGAATGTTTTGAGGTGAGATTTATCAAGTGTGGTAGCATCTGCCTGACCAAGAGAAAGTGTATTCCAGACATGGTGAGCAGAGAGTTGGGAAACAAGCAACAAAAGAGGTAATGGAAATCAGGAATGTGATAATGGAGGCAAAAAAGTAACAAAGAGAGCAGGCAGGAGAGTAGGGATATATTTAATTAGAAAAGTAGAATGCATCTCCACAAAGAATTAAAAAAATATGGTCAGTCTTGTATCGAATACAAAACAGATATAGAGCCAGTATGGGTTTTGAGGACAGAGGTGATGTGTCCATATTTCTAGGTATAGACTAGGTGATGTTCAAAGGCAAATGGTTAGAAGTACTTTTCTTAAATTCATTATAAAATATCAAATGCTCCTGACCACTCCTCAAATGTCCCAAGATCCCTGCACATTCTTTCTACCCCTCCTGAGTGTCCACCATATTACAGATGTTGGTATAATTTGAAAAAAGGCATACATTCTCTTCCAGTTCATCTGCAGTGTCACTTATGAAGACATTGAAGACCGGTCCCAGCACTGAGCCATGTGGACCCCACTGATCACTCTCCCATTGTTAGAGTAAGTGCTGTTTACCACTGCCCTCTGTCTTCTATCTGTTAACCAGTTTCTAACTCAATTCCCATTGTGATTCCACCCCTAGGCTGCCCATTTTTTGTCAGCCTCCTGCACGGCACAGTGTTGAAGGCCTTGGTGAAGTTCAGATAGGCCATGTCTGCTGCCCTCCACTAATCTATTTCTTTGCTTACCAAGACAAAAAAAATCCGTCAGATTTGTTTGACATGACCCCCAATCCATGCTGCCATTTGCGTAGTTGCCATCAGCTGTTGATACATTTGCAAATATCTATCTATCTATCTATCTATCTATCTATCTATCTATCTATCTATCCATCCATCCATCTATCTATCTCCAGCCAAGATAAGAATGACAAGGTAAAAGGTTATATCTTATATCTAAGTCACAGGCTATCATGCTATTGTCTGAGTTGGTTATGTCACAGACAATACCTTGCTCAGATGGGCAGCATCACAATACACACTGAACAAATCAGACAGCAGCTGTCACAATGATAATAACAAAACAACATTATACAATGGGTGTGAAAATCTTATAACCTCATTGGTCAAAACATGTCACATGACCGTAGGTAAATCCTGCATTACCCACAGCTGAGGAAATGCATTTATAAAACAACATAATTAAACACATTTTACACATGGGTCAATTGTATAAACACAATAAGGCACTCCAGGGTGTGGGTTATTGGGGTTTACCACTTCTTGTGTGGTTAAGTCACTTGGCTGTGCCTCGTGACACACCACACAATGTGTGTTATATCCCCAATAACCCACATCCTGTTCAATATATGTGTAAATAATGCACAGCATTCAAGCCAACAATTGAATTAAAATAGAAACTGTTAAATCTTCATACAAATGGCAGATTTAAAAGCAATGACTATTAAACTGATGTAGAAATCCAATATGCAATTTATCATCACTTGTAAGGGAGCAGGACTTTATAGTTCACTCATGGCTATGCCACTTATGAGGTCCTACCCCTCACATGTGAAGATTAATTGCATATTTTCATTCCTCATACATGACTCCATGAAACAATCTAATCAATATAACAAGGCCTACAGTAAGGCAACAGAATGCTGGGGTGTACTGGATGGGGTTTTGATAGCAGGAAGAAGACAATGATCCTACCTCTCTATAGATCACTGGTGAGGACCCGTCAAGAATACTGTGCCCAGTTCTGGATTTCCCAGCTAAGTAAAGACAAAGACAGGCTGGAGATGGTGCAGCATAGAGTACCAGTTGTTACATTGTATTTAGTATTGTTAATTGTTTTATGCCGACTTTTGTACTTCCACAAGTCGTGCCTGAAAATGGCCATTCAATTGTCTAGAGTACTAAACTGAGCAATAAAGGAAAATAAATAAACCAAATTTGTTCAGAACCAACAGGGCACATTCTATGAGGATTGGCTTAGGGCACTGAACATGTATTTGCTGGAGACCAGAAGGAGGGGGATATATGCTGGAGACCTCAACGTTCATGAAAAGAATGAACAGGATAAACTGTGAGGAATTATTTAAAAGGAATACAGAGTCAAAAACATGGGGACATGAGTGGAAGCTGGCAGGGAGGTTCAGGGCAATGTGAGAAAGTTTTATTTTACAAAGAAAGTAGCTGAGCTATGGAACACCCTACCAGCAGAGGTGATGGGTGCCAGAACCATTAATGGTTTTGAGCATGTACCACTGGTTGGCATTCAGATGACCTGTGTTGTGGTTTTCTTCTTCAACCTCCCATGCCTTCCTACCTCTCTTAGGACTGGTCAGTGCCATTACCTGGCCTAGCTAGGTGATAGCTTCCCCTTTGGAGTCAGACCTCCATATCCCACCAGAGGGTTCTTTGTGACTGCAGAATGTGGAGCTGCCCTCCCTCAGTCTTTGAACTACTGCACTTTTGCTGACAGCACTTCCTGACACGACCACAGCTGCCTCTGTTGCAGGTGTCTAGAGTTTATTTTGGAACCTGGGTCATCCACCTGGTATTATGATGCACTCCCCTGGCCATCCGGTGGCTTGTTTAGTCATTTTTAGTCTGGTTTTAATCCATGGACCCTACTGCTGTCAATTTCCAGGGATATACCCTGCTCAGGCTGCCTTCCTTGCTCATTCCAGTCCTTTATCTGATCATCCCCAGTGATACCCCACCATCCCTGTGCTTGATCCCCACCAGGCTCCTGACTCTGCAAGACTCAGTCTCCTCCCCACAACTACTGCGTTACTCTTTTGTCTACCAGCACTTGCACTTATTTGCACTTCAGTGCTGCTCATTGTATTGCAATTTGGCTCCTTCTACTGGCATTTTACTGGTATTCATAAGCTTGTATACATTTTGCACTTTACCTGTACTGTTACACTGATGCTGTTTGCACTGTATTTATTGTACTCCCTTTCCCTGTTTCCTTTCCTCTAGGTCACACCTGGAAATAAGCCTTGACTCAATGCACCTTTCTCAGTTACTGATTTTCAAATAAATACAATTATTTATTTATTACATTTTGGTAACCAGGTAAGCCCACTGGAACCAGAGGTCCCTTTTTCAGGGGTGACCCAGAATTAATGACAGGCAATATATACAGACAGTTAACTGATACAATGTTAGCTTAGTTACAGGCAGATATGCAGACAATAGACACGTATGATGCAAACTGTACATTACATAGTATTTGAGTACATTAGTAGTTCTGATCTACAGACACCAAACATACAAGGCAAATGCAGTTGGCTGGAGGAACCAAAGAGGTTAATAAAATCATGCAGTACCACACAGAATAAGGCACAGATGACTTTATGATACAGGGAGATAGAACAGAGCAAGGATTAGCAATAGAACATCTCTAAGAGCATCATGGTAAAAAGATAAAGAGGTATAGCCAACATTCACTAGCAGGAACAGTAACAGCTTTCTAGTAGAAAGGTTTTCAACCCTTTTTAAACCCCATAGGGAAGAGGAGTTTTGCAGTTCAGCTAGAAGTGAGTTCCAGTGAGATGGAGCAGAGTATGCAAAGACCTCTTACCTGTACTTGTTTTTACCCTGGGCAAGTAGCAGTGTGAGGACTGAGGTAAGCACCTCTCAGGTTTGGAAGCTAATATATCAGATAGATCTGGAGAGGTATAAACTTTGGTGAGTTTTCGTGTAAGGCATAACAGGGTACATCATCCTCCCCTCCAGAGGAGCCAGCTAAAGGAGGAGGGACTTTGCAATGATGTTTCCTGGTGGGGGTGGGGTGGGGCACAGGCTGCAAAAATAATGATTATGTTGTACAAAACCTTAAGTCACTTTGTCTCAGACTTTCTGAGGAACTAAAGTCTAGGGCACCATACAGCAATATGGGAAGCAGGCTGCTGTTTGCAATGGCAAGCCTCATCTCAGGGATAAAAACATCACCAAGGTGATACAGAAGTCCAATTTTTGATGCATAGTTTTGGTGATATGATATCGTGAGGTCTAAAGGTGAATTCTTGGTCTATATAGACCACTAGGTACTAGTTTGTTAACCACTTTGATATGTGTGCTAGAGGAGGTGTTTAGTGAGAGCAGGTGCTGCCTGTCTGTACCAAAGTTTTTGGGCCAAAGAGAACTACCTTGTTTCTTTTCTCATTCAAGACAAACTTGTTGTCATAGAACCACTTTTCTAAAGAACAGAAATCAGTGGCAAGTTGGGCCTTGATGGTTACCCCCTCCCACAGCGACATTTCATGGCTGAAGTCCCCACAGTGACTACAGTGCCATGCCGCTGTGGGAAACCTACTGGAACCAGTGCTGTCTGTTGGGGTCTTGCACCCCAAATCAGCTCTGACTTGGAGTTGATAATCTTTAAGTAGGGGGTGTGGGGGTTTGAAGAAAACAAGGACGGACATTGTGAACCGGCAACTGATTGCAGAATGTGAGTCGACCTGATGGTGTCACTGACAGGGTGTTCGACAAAAATTTTGTCGAGCTCCTGTCATGGATCAGGCATTGATCACATTTACATTAGTGGAACTTCTATACAGGACTACATCTGCATAGATTAGTGTTACCACCACCAGAGTTTTGGGAGATCATTGATAAATATGGAGAATAGCAAGGAACCCAAGAAAGAACCTGGGGAACACCATCTGTGATAGGCTTTAGACCAGAGTGGATGCCCTTCCATTTAACCTACTGATACCTGTTGGTCAGATAGTGCATGCACCAGTGACTTGAAAGGCTGTCAAAGCCCAGGCATTTTGGCTTATGAAGGATCAGACTGTGACTGACCAAATCAAATGCTTTAGTGAGGTCCAATAAAGACAGCTCCAGTTAGCATCTCTTTGTCTATCAACCCAGTGTATCTGTGGTCAGTTTAATCACAACAGTGTTGGTATCATGCTGTTTCCAAATACCTTCCTGCCTGTCTGTGTGTAGAAAGTGCAGCTCTAGGTTATCCTGTATTTATTATAAATAAGCCTCTCTTGAACCTTGGCTAGAGGGCTAAGAAGAAGATAGGGGTGGTTATTTTCAGCTGGTTCTTTGTGGCCTCCTTTATGGACAGGGACCACCACAGTCACCTTCCATTTTCAGGTACTTTATCTTCAGTAAAGGATCTATTGAAGAGCAGGGTGACAGGTTGAGCAATCACAGGGGCCGCAATGGTGAGTAGCCTGGGTTCCAAATTGTCAAACCAGCAGGACTACCAGATTTATTGTGTCTTAATAAGGTGTACACTTCTTGTTTCCAGACTAGCCTGAGGTGGAAACAGGGTTGTTGGTCTTGGGGAATGGGCAGATTGAGTGAGCCAAGCAGCCCTTATCTGCCACCAGATTCTATGTTTCTAAATTTGTCTTTACTGGTTAATAAGAATGGAGAGAGAAACACATAATAGGTACATTAATGGAGTTTATGTATTCCCTTATTTTAATCTGCCCCAGTGAAACAATGCCTGTTTATCGTGATCTGAAGGAACTACTACACCTCAGAAAAAACATCTATATACAGATACACACCACTGTATTCACTTATTTTCTGTATGTCACGTTGGTTGACATCTTAATCCTGCTGAGTGCTTTCAAATGTCAAATTGATGTCTCTCTCTTGAAAGCGGCACCTGCTTCAGCTAGCTTACCTCTGCCTTGTGTTTTGCAGCTCAGTTTACCATCTGCTCACTGATTCCATCTGTGCAACTTGTATTTTGTTTTTCACTTATGTTTTGTACCACACGTTACCTCTACTCATGCTTGCAGTCTTTTTATTGTGGTCCTTGTTAGCTGCTGTTGTCATACTGCTACCACTTGGTCTGGTCTCCACACAGAGACAGTTTTTTTTATTACAACTACACTTTTTTATTAAGACATATACAAAACCAACACACACTACATTACAGGTCCAGCTGTACACTAAAGAATTTATCAGAAAGTAATACATTGGAATTAATGTGGAGTGCTACAAGAAGAAACCCAGTCATTAATGACAACACCCTCTTTATGACCAGGGAAAAATTATCAGATGACCCAGCTCACTCCTACAATGCCACAGAAGATTACATGGATAGTTACCTGTCATCCTGTTCCAACACTGCTTTTTATTTTCAGACAGGTGATTTGCTCTCAGTATTATGATTGCTTAGTTGGTTCATAGGCCTGCAAGTTGACCCAAAATAGTCTGGCCCTCCGTCCCTTCAAAGTATTTTATAAAGGGAACCAACATATCTGTGTGGCTCTCATTAGGCAAAAGCCATTCTTTTTAAACTCAGTGTTCTGCTAGCCCACCAGCACAGTGGCAAGGTGACTACTTGTGATGCCAATGTCCCTGGTTCAGGAATGGACCCGGGGTGGAGGGCTGAGCGGGCAGAGAAGGATAGAGCACCTGAGGGGCATCTCTCCTTCTCTGGGGGTGAGTGTCTGGCTTGGTGGCATCCTCTGGTAGAGGCCAGGGAATTGCCAGAAAAAGCCAGTACCTGCTTGTGTGGGGAGGTGGGAGAGACACTGGCATCATTGCACACCCCACCTTCCAGGGGAACACAGCTAACAAAATCTCTGGTCCCCCAGCCATAGTACTTCTACTCACCACTGCTCCCTGTCACCCAGTATCCACTGGGGTCCCACTCCATGGCCCCACCTGTGGGTAAACTAGGGCTTGCCTACATTGGCCATGAGAAGTGGGCACCTGCCTGGTGGCCCTTGGGGTAAGTCTGGGCATGGTGGATCGGTGCACGGGTAGGGGCTGAAGCTCTATTAGGGGCTTGAGGTGAGGACTGGAGGCAAAAGCACAATAAATGAATACAAACTCAGCTTTATTACATACATTGATACAGCAGCTTGTCATATAGATGCATGAAACAATTGTCTGCCAGTCTTGAGTCTTGACAGCAGGGCATTCCCCATTGCTGTATAAGAATAAGGTGTCATACATTAAATGAGAAGTTAATCAATAGAGACTGCTGTCCATATGTCTAAAACAAAACAAAAGATCCATTTTCATACAGGGAATCTTTCTTATTTTAAGGCTGCTGTAAATAATTGTTATGAGTCTTTCTGGTCCGTGGCTTAAAGGAAAAATTAAGCAAACATTAAATCATCTCCAAAACTTCAGGAGAATAGTGTAACAACATTCAACCATGATAATTAATACCAGAGAAAAGGGCCTAAAATGAAAATGCCCAACAGCTGGCCACGTGTCAACCCCACCCCTCCATCTGTTTCATCTGCCATCAGCAAATAGCTTCAAGTGGCTGGCTATCTCTGAACTAACCATCGTGCTTGAATACTGAACCATTCTTCCCATTTGGGGCTCAGAAGAACATAAACCCTTCTGTCTAGTTGGCTAACTATGACAGGGCTGTGTTATAAGTAGTTGTCACACCCCAGGTGATCACACTATGATTTCGGATGAAGTGCTCTGTCCTCCCTCCCCAGCAACCACACTTCCCAGCCTCTCCATCTTTCCTCATGTTTTTGAAGTGGAGATGGAGCCTAGGCAAAAGCCGTTTATTCTCAATGTTACCTTCTGGTGAAATAATGGTTGAATATCTATATATCTATAATTCTCTTCTTCTCCTTCTTAACTGTGGTAATTTTCCTGAAAGTAGGATCTTTGTCCCATGAATGCTGACACCTTATAGAGTGAATCAACATTTAATTAATATTTTCTACGTGAAATGCCAAACATTTTCACAGTTGATAACTTTGAGGTCATACACAAGGATTGTGACATTTGGGACCCCATACATGGTCACAGTTAGTAGCAATGTTAATTCAGGGTACAAAAGTCACCCCATTAGACCACCAAGGAAAGCCACTATACATAAAGCTTGGACTTGACCACCATGAGGAGGAGTTTTTCCTGTGACTGTTGCAGTTCATATAAGTAAGCCAGATGTTAGCTGGCAAAAAAAAAAAAGTTTGCAGCCAGTAATATTCTGATTTGTGACAGCCACAAAGACATGGGTCTGGCATTGCACCAGTTAACTAGTAGTGCTACTGCCATAGTCCTCCTGTCACCTCTTTGCCCTTCACCTTAATGCTTGCCAGTGGGACACCATAAGTTAGATTCTTCTTTTCACTATGTGATCTTCCCTAGTGGTCTAGTGGCCCCTCCACTCCCTGTCCATATCCAGTGGCCTGCTCCACTTCCCATCTCATAACCAGTGGCTTCACCACTTCCCATCTCATAAGCATGGCCTAGCTACTCCCATCCCATAACTGGTGGAAACTCCTCCTAGCCCCATTCCCCCATGGGCTGGGTTTAATGAAGAGGTCCCACATTGATTGCCATATTCGCTGGATCATGTGTTGCCTGATACAGAAGGGCACACCTTTATCCACTGCCTGTAAAATTCTATGGGTAGTGGATGTTGCTAAATTCTATGACTAGGTTAGAGGGGACACCATCACTTTTTGTGCATGGCCCAGTGACTTATTTCATGGTGATCCCTCCTTTTCCTGGGCTGCTGCAATTGACTTAGTGACCTCATTGGGAGAATCTTGTGATCCTCTTTGTGCATAGCACAATATATATTAAAATAAAGAACTGTCACAAAGTGGTCAAAGTGACAACTTAGTGACAGTCCTTTGTACCTGTGTCTTGTACCCTGGGCAGACAAGCAGCAGAAGCAGATGCAGTCAAATGACAAAGATGCCATTTTCAGGCTGATGTCTTTATTAATAAAGCATGAGGATGAGGGAAATGCATAAAGCATATAAGATATATAGAGAATAATGTATGGGCAATGGTGTGTAACATTTTATTTCACACAACCGAGTGTGTGATACACATAAAACCACGAGGCAAAGATTAAGTGGTTTAACATGGTATCACACATTGAAGGTGCATAGAAAATACATGTTTTAGTGTTTTCTATGATTTAATTTGTATATATTACTGGTTTGGAGGGTGGCAGTTGGCAGATAGCAACAGAGCACACAGAAAACTCAAGTAGATTTTGTGTGCGCCATTGTGACTTGTGCTGGGGCTGTGTGAGTGAGCAAGACAATTCTACATGGCACAAATATGTTTGTAATTGGGGTGGTGTAATGATAAAACAAGTACAGTATATATAGTACATGACCCCGTGATCTAGTCAAATGTCTGACCCAAAGGTACATGATCTTGTAATCTAGCTCAAATATCCTTTATTGCAATCCAAATCCTACTTCATCCTATTGCTTCCAGTGAGCAATTTTGTAGTACAGGAGCAAAATGTCTGACTAAGTGCCCTTTAACTCGACTAGTCCTATGAACAGGCTGCATGTTGATTATCTTTGACTGTATTACAGCTAGTAACACAGTAAATAACATATGGGGATCTGTGACAAGCCTTTTGGCAGCAAATGCTGCATTTTGCTTAGGTAAAGCAACAAGGAGTTCAGTGTCACTTGCAGTGTCATATCCAGGATTTAACAATGGGGAGGGTGCTGGGGTTGTGTGCATACTTGATATGCAGTTTAAAAATATTTTTAATCCTTTGTATTGTCTGTTATTATCTTTTCATTGCATTTTAAGAGAAAATACACATTTAATCTATAGTTTGAATGTATGTTGTTTTAAATCTATAACTCAGACATCTTCAACAAAGTGAAATGCAGCAGCAACAAACAAGTAAGATACAATGGGAGGGTGCAGCCCCCCTTTGCCTTCCCTAGATCTGCCACTTGTCACCTGTAATTGTTTGAAACATTTTCTAAAATATTTTCCTATTAAACTGTCCCTCTCATACTGCATTCATTGAAGAAGGGATATTTTATGGACTAAGATAATTTAGATAGAATATACTGTACACATACTTGTGCACACAGCATACAATTGACACTAATTGGCACCCTTGTTGACAGACTCATGAGAGGCCAAGGACTGAATGGGCATGGAATCTGAATTATTCTTTCACGTACGTGGCTATCTCTTCATGAGAGTTGAGGCACATTGATGAAACAGTGTAGGGAAGCTTGCACTATGATTCCCAATGCTGTAATTGTCATGTGGATAAACAGATGGCTTCATTTTCCAGTGCTTTCAATCCAGCTCTAAAATTTTGCATAAAAAGATAGTGTCGATGCTAGTGACTAAGGACTATATTCTGTAGCTTCTCATTTACTCTTAAAAACATGTTTCCTTTGATAAAATATCAAGGGAATTGGTTGCATAAGAGCCCCTGACATGATAGCGCAACTTTGAACAACATAATTTTTAGACATGTTCCTGTCTATAATTAATCTCTTTTTGTACTTGCTGTAGTTTCCCGTTGTCAAAATAATGATATACATTAAGATGAAAGCAGGATCCCTGTCCCATTGACTTCATCTGCGCTGGCTGCTCATCTACACCTGTCAACATAATCCTCTGCTTGTAACATCACAATCTGTTGCAGTCAAAAGAATCATGTGGTCATAAACAGAAGACTATAAAGTCAGCTGTAGGCAAGTAACCAGAGCAGATGAAGTTTAACATGGTGATGGAGCAATATTTTTTTACTTTTTGTTAATGCCCCATTCCTGTCACCAGATTCTGTCTCCTTCACAAAGGTTTATAGACATTTGGGGAGCTGAAAGGGCTGTTTGTTTAAGATTGCTCCTGTAGGTTATGTATAGTAATCTAGGTTACCACCCTCTAGAATAAATCTGTACAAATTTAGTTTGAATCTGGTTTTGTTTTCACTTATAATGACATATTCTGGCAAGTTATTCCATGGGTTAATTATGTGTTCGGAAAAATAAAATTTTCACTTGTCTGTGCTGAACCTAAACTGGATTGACTGGCAAAGGCTGATCCTATGTGGGTTTTGTGTTCTTTAACTGCCAAGTTTAGCTCATTTGTAAATACGGTCTTATACAATATTATGCATTAGTTGGATAGCTCCTCTTTTCTTCCTATCCTCCAGTGAGTATAAATGTAAGGTATCTAGTCTGTCTAACTATGGTGTATCTTTTAGTCCATGAATGAGTTTGGTTGCTTTTCTTTGAACTTTTTAATTCTTGTTGTATTAGTTTTCTTGTAAGGACACCAAATTTGGCTACTGAATTCTAGCAATGGTCTGCTATATGAGCGATACAATGACATAACTTCAGCACTTCTGCTGGATATATTTCTTTTATAACATCTAATACCCTGTTGGCTTTTGATATTGCTTCTGTGCAGTGGTCTTTGGGGTCCAAGGATTTGTTTGTGGTGACACCTAGATTGTTTTCCTATTAGAGGTTTTTAATACTGTATTACATAAAATGTTCTGGTGTGATGATTGCTCACTACCAGGAGAATAATATAACACTTAGCCAGGCTAAACGCCCAATTAGTTATTTTGTCTAGGTCCTGTTGTGTACTTTTTATGTTATCGTCAGTGTCACTTTGTCTACCAAGCTTGGTATCTTCAGCATATTTTGTGATCCAATTAATGACTTCACTGTTTATATCTGCTATAAAAGGGCGGCCCAGTGGCATGGAGAGATGTGACTCATGCCTTACCTCCCTACACCAGCGACATGTTTCCGGTGTGGTGGGCTGCGGGGGTTGGCTGGGGAGGAGAGGATCAAGCATCCCAAGGACATCTCCTCTCCTGTCCCGGGAGGGGTGGGACAGAGTCTGCTGCATGCCTGACCCCTAGTGGGAAGCTGGGGGCCGACACAGGTGGCTCTTACATAGGGGGTCACGGGCAGATGCCCAGTGTGTCGGCGTGCATGAGTGTGCATGGCTTGGCCATTGGCATCATTGCACACTGCCATGCTGTACTTGGGAGGAGAAAAATGGAAAATGGCCCCTCAGCAAGATGAATGCTGGTTGCTGCAGGCCCTGCTCCCACGATTGGCAGTAACCCCGGACTGGATCCATTCCGGCAGGTTGAAGGATCCCTGCTGCCCCACCATGGGAGCAAGCCATGGAGGAAGCAAGAGAGGTATGCTGCAAGTGGGAGACGGGGCTGGGTGACCTGGCAGGAGAGAGAGCAATAGGGGAAGTAGGAGGTAAAGTAGATTAACAGAAACACATCTGCTATAAAAATTTTAAATATGATTGGCCCCAGCATTGATCGCTAAGGGACCCTGTTGGACACTCTATTCTTGGAGGATAGGTACCATTAATAGACACCCTTTACTATGGCTTTTAACCCAGTTGTTGACCCAATGTACTAAATGATTGTTTATGTTGATTTGTAGCATTTTTTGCACTATTGCCCAGCGTAGGGATCACTAAAGTTATGCCAGCCTTCATACACCAACTTTAAATGCTTTTCAGAGTCTAATACAATAATATCAGCCAATCCCTTATTGTCAAGGTGCTTACTAGTTTTTCATAGAAACATAGGCGACTGGTGATACAGGGTATCCAGCAGTAGCCCATGCTGTTCCATATCAATAATATTATTTGTTTTCAAATGTTCTGTCAGCAAGTCTGGGTCCTGCCTGAAAATAGTCATGTTTTGTCTATGGTACCTACCCGTAAACAAAAACTAAATAAATAAAATAAATGGACTCAAAGACTTTGCCAGGGACTGATGTGAGACTTATTGGCCTATAATTACATGTTTCTTGCTTGTTCCCCATCTTATGCATTGGTGCAACATGGGTACATCTCCAGTCCTTTGGAACCTTACCAGTGTTTAGTTTTTTTTTATATAGGATTTTTAGTGGTTACATGATACTGTTTTCATAATGTTTATCATTTGTAATGCTATCGGGACCTGGGGTTCCATCTTGTTTCAGATTACTAATTTTATCTAAATCGTTTTCATCTATTAAAATATATTTCAGTAGAATTTATAGTTATGTTGTTCGTTATCTTGTATTTTCCATAAATAACAATCAAAAGTAATTATTAAAATGTTTGCAAATGTGAGGGTTTGGTGATTACCTTGCTGTTTTAGTAACATTAATTATTTTTGTGTTGGATTTTCTTAATGAATTAATGTACCCATAAAACAGCTTGGAATTGTGTTTATTGCATTTCTTGCCAAATTTGATGCTATTTTGCTTTTGCGCTTTCTATTCCTTTATTACGCTGTTTTTGGCAGCTTTAGAAGTCTTCCCGTTACACTGACTTGATCTTTTGATGCTTAGCATATGCTTCATTCTCCTTTTAATAAGCTGGATTATTGGTTACATTTAACCATTTGGGTTTTCATCATTTGGTGTTATATTTCTTAACTTTCCTAATGTATTATTTACAAGTACCAGTGATGGTTTCTTGTATAACTGTGCATCATTCCCCAATTGTTATATTTATTAATGTGTTATGCCAATCAATACTTTTTATTGTTGAGTTAATTTCTTGTGTGTTCACAGTGTGATATGCATATACTTCTGTACAGCCCATATTTTTTTTATGATTTCCATAATGTTAAACAGTATACATGAGTAATCATTGTTACATAGTGGCTGTGTGGTGTGACAATCAGTTATACTGATGTTCTCTGAATTTAGGACCAAATCAAGAATATTTATTTCTTCGTGTTGGGTTGGATATATGTTGTACCACATTTAGTTCTTTACAGGCTGTTAAGAAGATTGGACTTTGCCCATTATCAGCTGTCATGGTGAGCCAGTCAATGTCATTGTAATTCAAATCTCCTACATTTATAACATTGCCTTTTTGCTGGCCTTTTCATTTCCATTATAATATCCTGATTTACTTGGTAGTCTTATTTGGAGATCTATAGCAAAAGCCCATTATTTTACAATCATTATTTCTCCTCTCCTTGTTAATCCGTATGGTCTCAGCCATTTTATTCAAATCCTTTATGTGTTCTGTTATGTCAGTAGTAGAGATGTCATTTTAATGTATATAGCAATACCACCTCCTTTTCTACCTATTCTGTCATTTCTTACCAGATAATATCCTTCTTAGTTTTTAACCCATGTATCTGAATCTTTCCACCAGGATTCAGTAACAAATATTAGGTCAATGTTATCTTCAATATGTAAAAGGACTTGCAACTCATTAATTTTGTTATTCAAGCTTCTGGCATTACATAGGAAGCACCTAAGTTAGTTTTTGTTACAGAGTTTATATGTTTTTGGTTGCACTTGCAGATTTTTGTTTTGTTGGGAGTTTACACTGAAAACCCAGTCCCCTTCAAATTCAATTTAAACAAGTGGTCTCAATATGTGAATTCAAAAGGTTTCCCAGGACCTTTGCACCTTCTCTATTAAGGTGTAGTCCATCTCTACTATACAGGTAGAATTTATTGTGAAAGAGCCCCCAAAATCAATAAAATTTATGCCAGCCTTCTTACACAGTTACTGAGCCTCAGTTTTATTCTCATGATAGATTTTTTTTCTTTACTTGCCCTGGGAATTGAAAGTAACCCAGCTATGTACCCAATACCCCTCAATTTTTATGTCTTCCCACATTCAGTCAGATCATGGCGTATGTCCTTTTCGAGGTCTGTGTATACACTGTTTGTACCTACATGGAAAGTGACAATGGGGTCCCTTATACAAGTTCTCAATGTTTTGGTTTTCTGTTTTTTTTAACTTGAAACTTTTATGTAGATGGTTATAATTCATTCACAAAAATGCACATAGATCACCTTAAACAGATCACATTCCTAAACATAACTTAATGCTATAAAATGAAACAATCATAAATAATTCTAAATATATAAAGGCAAGATAAATCAACTAATGGAACCATGGCTACCAGAAGCAAACCCTGGAAGGAAAAGGACAGATTAGTAGCTTTAATATGAACTTAAGTTGGTATTCTAGTTTTAATATCAGTACTTTTGCACCAGAGAGACATGTAGGAGTTCTGTTCATTTTGTCTTGTTCATATATGTATGAGTCACAGAAGCTAATTATAGTCACCAATCACAATAGTTTATCTACTGTTTACATTGCAATGTAATGTCTGTTTCAGAGATGCACTGTTCTTCTCCTATACTGCTTAAAGACTTGCTGACCCCTCAAAAAACTTTGGAAAAATATAATATTTAGGTACAATTTAGCTTGCATTCTATATGCAGTCAATAAATGTCTCCTCCCCATTACTCATTACTGAGAAAATGCATGGAAACATGCTCTATATCCCTTGAGTTCATCTGCCTCTTTAGCATACTCCCTACTTCATGTCATAGTCCTCTGTTGTGACATCACAATCTGTTGCCATGGGAGTAATTGTGATGTCACAAGCAGACCATAATGACCTCAGGTAGGAGAAGCGACAGGAATGGATTAACTCTTCAGGAGCAAAGATCATTTTCATGCAAATGGCATCAGTAATAAATAATGGGGTGAGAAATACAGAACTAATGTGAGACACAAGCTGAACTGTGTCTAAATAATATGGAGGATTAACCCATGACAGGGTATGGGTTTACTGAGCATTAATCCACATCTGGGGGCTGGTATCACGAGGTGAAGCCAAGTGATTTCTTTTTTTTTGTTATTTAGTTGTTTAACCAGGTATAGCACACTAAGCTGAAGCTTTTTACAGGAGCGACCTGGGAGCACAAGGAGGTTAAGTGACTTGCTCCAGGGTCACACAGTATGCAAGTGGAAGCTATGGATTCAAACCCAGGTCTGGCCTGCTGGATGTCACCAAATTTGCAGCTCAGAGCCTTAGACCACCGCTATACTGCCTCCACCACCAGGCATGGATTAATGCTCAGTAAACTCATACCGTGGAGTGGGTTAGTCCTCTTATAACATGGGCAATGTTTTGTTTGAGTTTTACCTAAAAAACTGTGAAATAAAGCCATGTGACCATGCAACTGTGAGTATAGCAGACATTAATCCATGGTTAGGTGACCTGTTTGGATCAATCAGAAGACAGTATTTTAGGAACCCATGTTATAAGTTTTGTTAAAGCTGTCCCAATGGTGTCAGCTGCTATTTAAGCATTCATATCTGTTCCTTGTTTCTAGCTAGTTGCAGTTGCCCACTTCAGCTCTCTGTCCTCTTTTCCAGTTTTATTGTGTTTAACAGTGTACCATTGGTTCTCATTTGAACTGTTTAGATCTTCCCTTCCCTCTTATTTCTGTTCTCTCTAGTGTGCTTAGGACTAATCTCCCATCCTCCTCTCTGCCCCTTTTTTATTATTAATTTGTAGAGTTTGTAGCATATGGCTGGATTCACTTTCTAGATCCTTAACAAAGTGTTCAACTGTATTAATGTCAAGTGCATTTTCAGGTCATTTTGTGTTTTGTTAATTCGGTTCTCATTTCTAAAATGCCTTATCTATTACACACAAAGTTATCCTTTGATGTTAGAGCTGGCCTTTTGGTGTATATTCTACATTTAGAACACTGGATTATCAGACCCTCTTCAAACAATAACTTTAAAGGTCACCTGTGGGATCCATTGTTCTATATTCTTGCCTCAGTAATTTAGGAAGACAGTTTTGCATACGAATTACTTGAAGATGAAAGGTTCCTGGTCACTTCTCTGCCTTCCCAGCTGATGCCAGCAGACATGCTTGCCTCTGTCACATGTTGACTCTTCCTGTGTGTGGCTCTGCTCGCTAAGGGGCTGAGCTTAAGTAGCTGAGGGACCCAAGTGTGGTGTCCAGTGTGACTGACTCTCTGAGCTCCTGATTTTAAAACACAATGTAAAACAATATAAATTGCCAGCTAGCCTTTGCTAGGCTGCAGAGGTCCATAAATACAATTTAATATTGCAAGCACAAGTTTAGCACCTGTCAGTAGTGCTATTAGTCTCCTTGGCTTTACTGGGAGTCTACGTTTCCTATATACCCCTGCAGCGGTTAGTGGGCAATCGAATACACTCTCGCTTTATTTTGTATTTTTTTTATAGTTTTAGTACACTAGCAGCAAACACCCATTCAGAGGGAATTTCAGGGATTAGGGTATCACACATACAATCTAAGTAATATGCTACCAGCTACTAGCTCCTTCAGGAGCTCCCAAAGCACACCTGACCTCCTGCACCCCACCTGTGGCCACCTTCCTCCACATAGCCTTGGATTTCTCCCATGCAAGAGAAGCATGGTGGATTTCTCCTTAAACTTTAATGCATCATCATTTGCAGTGTCAGTGGCTCAGTAGGTAACACAATCGCCTTTTGAGGCCAAGAGAGCGGAGGGCTGTGGGTTCAGTTCCCACATCTGGCACTTGGGTTAATATCCCAGTACTGACACTCTAGTGCAACATGAGCGGGTGCTGCACTTCTGAGGTGCCGTCTTTCGGATGAGATGTTAAACCGAGGTCCCATCTGCTTGGACTGGTGGTAGTTCAGGTTGATGTTAAAGATCCCATGGCACTTCTTGAAAAGAGTAGGGCAATTTCCTCGGTGTACTGGCCAAATTTCCTTCATTCACTAAAAATACCACCAACAGCTTAATCTGGTTCAAGGTCAGTTGGCATTCATCTGTATCCCCATCCCCGGGTCATGCCTGAAAATAGGCAGTATTTGTCTAGTGACTTAGCGGTCAACAAATAATAAATAAAATCATTGGGAGGCACCATGGTGGTTCAGGGCCTTGATATACTGGAGTCCACTGTTGCAGGTACTGGGGCCATTCCATGCTTGCCATCTCCCCTGGGATGTTGCATGCAGTGCCAGCAGGAGTGCATGCATGTAAAGGGTGCCTGCACACTGATGACTGCAATGTCTCATCCCTCCTTGGCCTTCTGAACCAACAACCATTTGTGACAACTAAGGTTGCAGTATTGGGATCAAGAATGGCATACTCCTTTCCTGGAGGAGTAGTGCATCCTTTTGAATGCTCAAGCCTTCTCCCCATCAGGCCCCATTACCCAGGTTCGTTCCCAATCCTGGACCACTGGTGTTGAGAGCAGCAGCCCTACTGTTGCATCAACAGGCTGTATCATAGTAATTTAAGGTTAGAAAGGACTGTATGTCCATCAGATCAGTCTCCCCCACCAAGATGAGATTAACAAGAATGCTGTGCAAGCATCTACTAATTTATAGGGATACCCACCTACTGTACCACCCAGGACCCTGGGCACTAGGTCATGTCAGCGCCTGTATGGACAAGCTGTCAAAAAGCTAATGCTGTCCATGCAGTTGCTGACAAGAAAGTGTCTGGAGACAGTGCCACCTAAAATTGCTGCCGTTGGTAGTGATCAAGTACACCCGTAATCGCTACCACTGGAAAATGCTACTTTTGTGGGGGCTCCACCCCTCACCCACCATAATTAAAATAATCAACTCTGAGTCAGAGTTGGATTATGGGAGGAAAAAGTAAAATTGTGGAGACCAGGTTAAAACCCTGGTCTCCACCACTTTCTGTCAAGCTGCTCCTGCATTACCACTCCACACATGAGCAACGCTCGGTCAGTCACCTCCATTTATCTGCCCTTGTCTTGTGCCAACAGCACCCCAGACAGCAACCGAAGTGCTTACTACCATGGTGCTGTAGTTCCCATCACTGTCTGTGGTAACGCGTGTAAAGACCACGCTGTGTTAATGCACGCTATTGTTGTAGTGCTGTTCTGACCAGGTAGGATACCCTGTGATTGAGTGGCTAAGTTATCTGTTTATTTATTCAAAATATTTTCACCAGAAAGGCATTCATTTCAGATGTATCCTTGGGGAAGGCTACAGGGAAATATAGGAGAACAACTAGTGGTACAAAGGTGTATACGAGTAAAGGTGCATACAGAGGTAAATATACAATAAAAATACATGAATAATAAATATGAGCAAAATAACATGTACAGATGTGCAAAGGAGACGTCGTGCAATAGCAGGCATCATACAGTGATACAATGAAAAAAAATAAGACTGGAGAGAGACTCTTTGCTATCAATTGGTGGTCCAGCAGCGAAGAGAAGATTCCTCTGGAAACACAAACTTGTCTAAGTGTACTTTAAAGAACAGTAGTGTAGCCTAGAGATCAGACCATCAAGCTGTGAACTTGGAGATCCAGCAGACCTGGGTTTGAATCCCACAGCCACTGCTTACAGTATATACTGTATGACCCTGAGCAAGTCATTTAACCTCCCTGTGCTCCCAGGCCATACCTGGCTATGCACTTTGGCTCAGTGTGACTTTCCCAGCCAACAGTTCTAGATAAATATCCACTGCCTGCTGGTAGGCTGTACCATATGTTTACCACCCTTGAGGATAAAGAATTGCCTCCTAATGTTACCCCTGCATTTATCAGCTCTGGGCTTTAGGGCATGTTCCTGTATATACATGTATTATTGGAGCACGCCAGATTAAATATCTTTGCAAGTTCAATCTTATTTATACCCCTGGGACTACAGAAGCCTCAGGTCATGCTCTTCTGTAAGCCTCCTTTTCTCCATGGTGAACATATTAAGGGCCACCAGCCTCTCCTCGTAGTTTTGTCCCCCATACCACTGATTATATTGGCGGACATGTCTAATAGACAGTGATCCTTTTTCATGTTAATTCACATAGTTATTATGAAGAAGGGGATGCTAGGCTGGCCTGTTGGAACAGAAGTTGGGCTACTGATCATGACGCCACCAACGGAGGTTCGCAATGAGCCCAGATCACTGGGGATTAGCTGGGGTGGAAGAAGGGTTGAGCATCCCAGAAGATGCTGTCATTCTGGGCAGGGGAGAGGGTGTGCAACTACCTCACCAGCGTCACCTGGGTGACCCCAGCTGATGCTGTGAGCAGGTGAGCCTTCAGGAGGGGAGACACTGGCTGGCGCTATATGACAGCATGCTCTAGCATGCATGCTTGTACATGGTGTCATGCAGCCTACTTCTTGAGGAGGAAAAAAATGGAGCATGGCCTTGGGGCCATAGATGATGGCCCCAGTACATTCAGGTCCATGCCCTGCTGCCACCAGCAACCTGCTGAATGTGCTATTGGGGCACATCTGGGCCCCTGCCCTGCTGCCACCTGCCACTTGATGAATGGCTGCTGTCAGAGGTACATCCCGCCCCCACTCTGCTGCAACCTGCCACCTGAGATGAGTGCCTGCTGTTGGCAGGCCAGCTGAGCCTGTACCCTGCTGCCACCTGAAAAGACTGCTGTTGGGGCACATCCTGGCCCCCACTCTGTCACCATTGACCACCTGATGAACGACTTCTGTAGGGGTACATCTGGGCCTATTCCCTACTGCCACCCACCACCTGACAAATGACTGCTGTTGGGAGTACATTTAGACCCATGCCCTGCTGCCTCCTGCCACCTGATGAATGACTGCTGTCTGGAGTACATCTGGGACCCCATTCTGCTGACAACTGCTACCTGATAATAGACTGCTGCTGGGGGTACATCCAGGACCTCACCCTGCTACCACCATCACCTGATGAATGACTGCTGTCAGGGTACATCCCAGACCCCACCTGCTGCCACCTGACAAATGACTGTTGTCAGGGGTACATCCTGGACCTCACCTTGCTGCCACCCACCACCTGACAAATGGCGGCTGTTGGGGGTACATCTGAGCCCCACCCTGCTGCCATCTACCATCTGATGAATGACTGCTGTCAGAGGCACAGGTACCCTGCCCTTCTTGCACCTGATGAATGATGGCTGTTAGGGTATATCAGGGACCTCTCCTGCTGCCGCCCACCACCTGATAAATGGCTACTATCAAGGGTACATTTGGGAATGTGCAGGTTGCCTCTCACCTCTTGATGAATGATGGCTATCAGGGGTACATACATGACCCCCCCCTGTTGCCATCCACCACTTGATGAACAGCTGCTGTCGGGGTACATCCAAGATCCACCTGCTGCCTCCTGCCACTTGATGAATGAGTGCTATTAGTTGTACATCCGGGACCCTGCCATGCTGCCACCTGATGAATCACTGTTGTTGGGGACATCCGGGACCCTGCCCTGCTACCACCTGCCATCTGATGAATGATTACTGTCAGGGGTACATCCAGGACCCCACCCTGCTGCCACCTGATGAATGATGGCTGTCAGGGGTACATTGTGCCCCACTTCCACCCTCCACCTGATGAACAACTGCTGTTGTGGGTATATCTAGAACCCCACTCTGCAGCCTCCTGATGAATGGCTGCTGTTGGGTGTATATCCAGGACATGTCTATGCAGCTAACCAATGAATGATTGCTGTTGGGGTACATCCAGGACCCCGCCCTGCTGCCACCTGTCACCCGATGAATGACTGTTATTGGGCTACATCCAGCTGACAGCTGACAAATGACTGCTGGCAAGGGTACATCTGGGACCTTTCTGCTTCAAAAACAACTGTACTCTACAATCAGATATGTGTATAGGCACAAAAGTACAAAGGCATAAATCACATTGAATGTTGCTTTAATTGCAAAACTTCAAAGTTCAGATTTTGAATAAAGTACATTTCAGAGAGTCTTCCAAAACAATCAGACCCCAGTGCTTCACTTGGCTGAGCTTCCTCGGGAGGAGGTGCTAGTCTGATAGTCCACACTATTTAAATACCTTATCGGGTCTCTTAATTATAGTGTCATCAGTGATGGACCCCATAACTTTTAACACTAAGTGGGTGTTTAAGGACAGTGTGACTTAGGGCATGACAACAAAAATAATTGTTAGCAACATAAATTGATTACTATTGTAGCCGTTCACATTTGAAAATAATAATGTTCCCATCTTAAGATAATAAAACACTATTAATGTTAACTAAATACTAACAACATTAATACGTGAATGTCATTGAGTAAGAAAAATAACCATTTCAACATTAAAGCAGCTGCCAGGTACTCGTACACAGGAAATCTCATGGTAACATGATACTGAGTACTAATTTCAATTGCTTTAGTGCAAAAATTAAATTTAATACATAGTATCATGATTGTGTATTGTAGAAAAGCAATATAACACTTAAAGAAAGTGTATTGTTAATACCAAAATTACTTTTGAATAATACACATATTGTACAACTGTGAAGAAGGGAGAAAGAGTGAACACATTGAGGCAAACAGGAGCTGGGAGCTAATGTCACGGCGCAGTGCAGCAAGAATTCCTGTGTTCCACTATCTCCTCGTGCCTAGAGAAAATAAAAATAATATATTATCAGTACACATTAATTCAAATATGATATTCATAATATTCTCCTTATCTTTACTATATGCATTATACCGCTAAAGCAATTCAAATTAGTAATCAGTAACATGTTACCATGAGATTTACTGTATACATGTGCCTGGCAACTGCTTTAATGTTGAAATGGTTATTTTTCTTACACAATGACATTCACGTATTTATGTTGTTAGTATTTAGTTAACATTAATAATTGTTTATTACATTGACATGGGAATAGTATTATTTTTAAATGTGAAAGGTTACAACAGTAAGCAATTTATGTTGTTAACAATCATTTTGTTGTCATGCCTGGCCCTAAGTCACACTGTTCTTTAACACATACTTAAGTGTTAAAAGTTATAGGGTCCATCACTGATGACACTATAGTTAAGAGACCCGTTAAGGTATTTAAACAGTGTGGACTATGAGGCAAGCGCCTCGAGGAAGCTTAGATGAGTGAAGCGCTGGGTCTGATCATTTTGGACAGCTGTCTGAAATGTACTACATACTTTGTTCAAGGTCTGAACTTTGAAGTTTTGTAATTAAAGAAACATTCAATGTGACTCCACGCTTTGCATTTTGTACTTTTGTGCTTATACACATATCTGATTGTAGAGTGCGGATTGCCAACAGGCCGCCTAGCATTCCCTTCTTCATAATAACTATGTGAATTGCTAGAGATGCTTCCTCTGGCTAGCCAGCCCTCAACCAGCACCATCCCTACCTGTGAGAGAATGTAATCACTTGCACCTGTATGCATCTGGGACCCTGCCCTATTGTCACCTGCCACCTGATGAGAAAAAACTGTTGTTGTCGGTACATTCCCCAACCTGACCCCACCTGGGGGTAAATTAAAGCTCCATGGGAGGCCAGCAAGTGTTAGTGTCAGGGCGCAGGATCCAAGGTGAGTACATTGGGGACTCCTGAAGGAGTCAGCCACTGAGGATGGAAGGAAGGAACAAGGTACAGATAAAAAAAATAAAGAGGTGGGAAAACAAATATGGAAAATATATGACATTAACTGAAATGAGTCTAAACTTACGTTTGCCAAAGTTTTCCCCAGTAACGTAATGGGCTTTTAAGGCTAAATAAAACATTGCTGATTAGAGGCCACATCATTTTAATGGCAAACAGTGGCAACACGTTTTAAAGTCTGGGGCTGCATCTTTGCACCCACATATCTACTTGCTGGGGAGGTTATAAAATATTTATTTTTATTGAAAACATTAGCATACCAGTCATATCACAGTTTGTCATTCTGAACAGTCTGCCTTATGGTAGCCAGTGTGGACAAACCTGTCATAGCATCTTGTTCTGCCCTACATTAAAGTTACATCATTATTCTGTCATGGTGTTATATGTCATGGTGTTATGATGGGTTTTTTGTTTAGATTTGAGGGAATGACATTATGGCAAGTAACCTGTCAGGCATATCCTTTCACAATCAACACAAAATAAAAAAAAAAAAATGAATTCCTCCTGGCGAGGTCAGATGACGGTATTTGCATCTATCAGGCTGCATTCCATAATCCTTTCAGCACACCACATAATAACTGTATGGAGGAGATGTCTCCAGCCCCAGGCCCCACATGGGAAGCAAGCTGTGGGGAGCGGGGCAGTTTGTGGTGGAAAAGTGAAGTGGTGAGTGGGCTGGAAGATTGCTGGAGCTGGAGGAGCAAAACGTTGGGGTAACAAATAGAAAATGAAAAAAAAAACAAAATGAGCAATTAAATAGCACTACATAAGTATACAGACAGCATTTCTTCTCGATAGTCCACGATAACAGCAAGGAATCCAGTACAATAATGTTTTCTTAACCAAATAAGGATGGAGATAGTTAGCTTGTCTAAAAACTATACATTCTGTTCAGCTCTGAAATCTTTTACAAGGTTGCCCTCAATCTGTAAGTTCATTAGGATGTTACCAAGCAGTGTGCTTAGGTAATGGTGTTTCCCTCCCAAAATCTCTGTGAGTGTTGCCTTAGTCTTTATTGGCTGTTCTTTATTTCTTTATTTGAGTTTTGGTAAATGGGTAAGTCCACTGAGACAATTACAGTCCCTTTTCAGGGTCGACCCGGGGTTGAGGAATAACCATGAAGTTATAAGTGAAATCAGCACTACAGTTCTCGTGTTACAGTGTAGGCATTAGGCAGGATACATATCGAGACAAGATGTTGCAATTACACAAACAATCAATTTCAGACTTTCTTTTGGCGGCGATTAAAGCCTAGTGAGAGGATTATATACAGTGCAGTTATAGCACAAACTTCATATTAAACAGCAGCAATATAACATGGGAATGGCTAGGATCAGATATTCTATACATACTACTCTTAATATTATGCAAGGAGTCAGCAGTAGAGCAGTGGAGAGGAAGGATAAGGCATGAGGAGGCAGCAATGTGGGAGGTGGAGGAGTTTCTGGGTGAGCATCCTTCAGCGGAAGCAAGAGCAAGTAGCCGAGTTAGAGAGGCAGACAAATGTGAGTGGAATTGTGAGAGGGAGGGCAGGAGAGAACAGAGGGAGGGAGGGAGTTCCAGTCAGTTAGTGCAGCATATGAACAGGAGTGTCTGGATACAGTAAGACGTATTTTGAGAACAATGAGAAGGGGAGAGGTAGAAAAGTGCGTGGTATTTGTCTGAGGCAAATAAGTTCTCTAAGGCAAGGAGGGGTGAATTTGTGATGAGCTTGAACCTGAGGCTCTTTCCAATTGCGTGCCATCCTAAATTGCCCATTTCTAGTTATCCAAACTGGGAATTTGGCCCTGATTCATTTGGTGAGAATCAATTTTTTCACTACACATGCTGGCTGTTAAGGGTTTGAAAGAAATTGAAACCCATCACAGGAGAGATCCACCATCAGTTTCTTCCCTGCAGCACAGATTGCGTTCAGCTGCAAGTACCTCTTTGAAATTCTATCACAAAAACACATAAAGATATCAGACTACTTTATCCCTCTTTGCCAGCAACAATCTCTTTACAAGTGCTCATTTTCAGTGTCATTATTTAGCTCAAGGTACTTCCAATGTACATGAACCAAAATAATCCTTCAGTCAAATCAACCTGATGAAGGCACTTCATACATTAGCAATGTATGTTAAGTAACTTGGAATGTGTCTACAAGCCCAGCACGTGGGATTCTGCTGCTGTAATATGGGAGGATCAAAGGGAGGGCAGCGTTTGTCTTGTAGGAGCAATAACCGCAGCAACCTGGGCAAAATGAAAGAGAAAGGGGACCAAGTGATTATGAGTGAGAATTAAGACTGGGGTCAGCTCCATGGTGCCAGGAGCAGGTGGCTTCGTGGCACACTGGCAACATGGTTTCACACCTCAAGCCTAGGATACCAGGAGCAGAATGGCAAAAGGAGGACTGAGCATCCACCTGAACACTCACCTGTTCTGGGGAGGGACGACCCCTAATCCTGTCACTTAACCTGTGGTATGGGGATGAGTGTTGGAGGGTGCTGCTGAGGGGTCTGGAGTGGAGTATCTTTCTGGCATGTCAGGGAGGCTGGTGGTGGCTCAGAAGAGACAATCTATGATTCTTCAAGAGGCAGAGAGCCAGGCATGGAATTCTGCCTGGCCCTCTGCCTCTTTTGTTGCTGTCCCTCTTTATTCCCTACTCCTGTGTTTGTTTTGTTTAACTTTCTCCTTTTCCCCCCAACTATGAGCAATTCCTCCACCCACCCCTAAGCTAGCTGTGCCTTAATATCTATTTTGCTATCTCGTCTCTCAGTATATCTCTGGCCCTACCTAGTTAGTTGCACCCTGTAGTCTGGGTGGTATCATCCTATTACCATCTGCACTGCTTAGCACTTGTTACTCAACGTGCTTGATATCACATAACTGTGACTGAGCACAGTTATATATTTACGGTTCATTTATTATATGCATTTTTACTGTGCTTGTTTTATTACTACTGCATCTTACACATTGTATTTTTACTATTCATCTTGTGCTGTTTACTCTCCTTCGCCTATCCCCTAGGATGCTTCTGGAAACGAGCCATTTATAGCTCAGTATGTCTTTCCTAGTGAAGCTTTTGAAATAAGTGAATAACTAAACAAATAAATAGCTAAATCTGCTGAAGGAAGGCCTAACTGTTCCTGGTAAGGAGCTGGAAGAAAGAATTAAGACTGTCTTACATTTTTATTTTTTTTGGAAACTCAGGTTTATTAAGCCAAGTTAACAGGTGATACCGAGAATAACCCAACAGGGTTATCAGTACGATGGGTATGAGATATAACAATATTTAAAACGGGCTTCTGCCTAGCATTAACAACTAACTGGAAAGTGAATTCCACAAATTTGTGATGACTGTGACAAATCAATCCTTAATATAAAACTAGGTAAAATAGAGTAAAAGAAGAATCTGCGGTCCTGCCTCCAAAACCCAGTAATCCAAACTAGTCTGGTTCCAGTGCGTATACTACTCAAGTTAGTATTAGTCAAGGGTTGCTAAAGTAAAGAAATAGTAAAGCAGGGAAGAAAATGACCGAAGAATGAGGTATATATCAGGAGGTTGTGGACAGGACATGTTGTGTCAGAGACACCTCCCTAGGACAGCAATCACTGTATGGGCAGTCCCAGACTTCAAAAATTGTAAGACGTTTATGAACTATGGGCTGAAGAAATTCTTTATACCCCAGTAACACCAGATGTTCCTAATTGATGCAAAGATTGCCAAAGTTCCAAAAACCTGGTCAAGCTGAGCTTAAGCACAGCTGTTATGCACTCCGTTGTTTCTATTTCTGAGTCTTTCTGTTTCCACTGGTCAAGTGTGGGTGGTTGAGTGGCTAACCAGTTTAACATCAAACATTTGAGTGTGGCTACACACAGTATTCAACTCAGTTTAATTCTGTTTTTAGCTCCTTGAAGGAGATCTGGAAGCCCAGCACAAAATTTGTAAAAGTGAAAGGATCTGACTGCCAAAAATTCATTGCATGCAGTCATGTATAGTTGCCAAAGGGAACTATCACTGGGCAATCACAGAAAATATAAAATGGGAGCCAGTTCCTCCACATTGCTCCAACAAGTATCAGAACTGGTGGCACCAAAATGCCTTGTAATCGTTGGAGGCGGAAATATCTTACTAATAATTTCCAATTAAATTCCCTCCATGTGGGTGAAGAGGTAACTGACCATCCCTCATCAGTCTACGCTCCCAGAGTTTTGGGGTGATAGGCTACCCCACTTCCCTCTCCCAGCTGGCATGTATATGATCTGTTGGTGGTGTCTATTTGGCTGAGTAATTTGTATAGGCGGATATTGGTCTGGATTTAACATTTAGGGTGGCCAACCAATAAAAGTGTTCTTCTAGACTGGATTGTGGTCTCTTTATTTGGAGCAAATGCGTGTTGCATGATACAGTACTGAACTTGCAGACAATGATGGTGATCCTCTCTCACAACCAATATTTGTTCTGGAGCTTCTGAAATGACAAACCGTGTTCTCCAGCAATCAGTTGTGCAAATCTGGCAAGGCCCTTAGCCTCCCAATATTGAAAGCCCACATCAAGTTGTTGGGGAGAAATCATCATGGTGCCTAGTAAGTGTTAATGGGCCTAATGTGTTTGCAGTATCAGTTGCTTGATGTAATTTAATCAAAGTCTTAATTGTATGTTTAGTCCAAGGGTTATAGGTTTCATGTAGGAGCCCAGCCATCAAAACTCTCATGGCATGGGATGGTCCATAAGGGAATATGGGGTAGGTCTGCCACCACCATCAAATACCATCCTGCCTCAGTGTGTTGTTTAGCCCATGTTTCCAGGTATGCTCCCTGGGCCACAAGATAATATTTGTGAAGGTCAAGGAGGACTTGTTCCTTGAAAGATGTAATAAATGTTGGATATTCTTGGACACTTCCCTAGCCACACAAATGTAGACAGCTTTTTAGCAGATCATTCCAATATGTCTTAGAGATAAGTATAGGGAGGGTCTGAAACATAAAAAAGCAGACAAGTGAGGAGATTAATTTTGATAGTCTGTACACATCCGATATAGAGTTAAGGGAAGCAGCTTCCATCTAGCTGTATCTGCTTAATCAAATTTAGTAATTTAAGATAATTGTCTGGAAAGAGATGAGTGATGTTGGCTGAAATATTAATTCCCAAGTAACAGAAACAATTTCGGGAGCTCAGAAGAAAGGAAAATTGTTCTTAAATCCTGGTGGGGAGCCACTAAGGATCATAGCCTCTGATTTGGTTAAGTTAATTTTATAACCTGCCAGGGAGCCAAACTGAGTTAAAGTCTCCAAAAGGGGGATGACACTGGATCTAGACTGACATACAGTTTTCAGCAAAAGGACTACTTGGCCCTGCATTTGTCAGATGCTCCTGCCTAGTCTGTCACCGAGACCCTAACTGGTCTCTGGTGACCCTCCTATTTACTAATATTCCCCTATGTCTATTCCATGCATACTTGAAGCCCCCACTGTTTTCACCTCCACCACTTCTACTGGCAGTTTTCCTGGCATCCACCATTCTTTCAGTGAAGTAATACTTCCTCATATCTCTCTTAACCTCTCCCTGCCATGTTCATTGTATGCCCTGTGGTGCTGGTGCTCTTCTCATTTGAAAGAGACTCTCCTCTCTTCCAGGGTGTACATGTTGCAGTCCCTCAGTCTCTCTAGTAGGGCTTTTGTTGCAGTCTGCACCATTTATTAGCTCTCTTCTGGGCTGTCACCTTGCCTATGTCCTTTCTGAGGTGCAACCTCCAGAACTGGACATAGTTCTGATTTATGTGGATGACTAACCTGATGCATGCTACAGCCTGATATATTGACTTCTATTGAAAAGTCTATACGCTGCCAAAATGGCTACAATTTAAACAGCAGAGTAGCCATTTTGGCGGTGTATAGACATTTCAATGTTCATTGCCCTAAGAATGGTACCAGCAGTGCCTCCATTTTGAAGTGTAAAAGACATGATAGAGTAAATTAAAAAGCTTCAGCCAGAGTGCAAATGTTTGTGATTCTAGTTTTCCTTTATATTGATTTCCACGTTGTACCCTACTTGGTAGAAAGCTGTTGCTTTACATTTAATCTGATTGACTGGACAAAGTTTGTTTCTATGAATCCCTACTCTTACAGAAAGTGTTATGGAATCTTTAGCTTCCTAATGGATTAAAGTCATGGGGCGATAAAACTCTTTGTTCTTACAGCCCTTAACTCTGGAATTCTGTTTCACCCTGTATACAGAGTGCTCCTACCCTGAGTTTGTTTGAGAAGACCTACTTGTTTGAGTAATCCCCAGATACCACCAGAGCAGTGTTGATGTGATTATATTAATTTTATGGATTGATTTTACTTAATGCCCCAGTTTTCTGCTAAAACAAAGATAGTCTGCGTCAGCTGGACTTTAATGTTAAACCACTGAAAAATTTTCAAATTTAAAATATTCCATTTATAATTATTAGACATGTACATGAAATCAGGCTCTTGCCCTTAGATTTCATCTGTTCCTCTCACAAGAAGTCAAGTACAGAAAGTGGAGGAGCCCACAACAAGTGAGGGGCCATTCAGCATTAGGTTCAAACAAATAGGGACACCATTGGAGAGGTCACATGATGGGAACACCTGGAAACTAATGATCACCTGACTGGGTTGTTTGACATAAAACCAGAGGCAGAAAGCAAGCAACTCACAAGCTAAAGTTAGACTTTAGAAAGATAGATTGTGGCAGGGAGAAGTTGGGGGGGGTGGGACGGCGGCAGCAGGAGTGGATAGTAAATGGGAGTGATTAAAAGAGTGTTTGAAGCAACATGTCTGTTTATTAAGGCAGTACCATAAAACAGGAGAGGAAGAAAACCAATCTGATACATAAAGGAGGTGGAGGAAGCAGTGAGGAGAACAGGAAGACCTTCAAATAAATACATGGCCAACTAGACAGCAGTGGCAGAGCCATGTTTTGCAGCCGGGGTATTCAGTCAATGACAGGCTCCACAATGGGCACTAAACAGTGAATAAAGATGGTGGAGGGGCGCCACTACTCACACTGAGGCAGCCAGGACAGGCAACTGCACCCCAGCCTCCCTTTTAGCTCCATCACTGCCAGACAGATGAAAACAGGAAAGTGCACACAACCAAGATGAGAGACACCCACAAGATGGTTAGGGAAGACATCAGTGGGGTTCCCCAGGGATCAGTCTTAGGCCCAGTACTTTTCAACATCTTTATCTGTGACATCAGGAAAGGGATCAATAGGGTGAACAGTGTTGAGGGGTCAGAACATTAAAAGAAAGTCTAGAGAAATGTTCATGGGTCTGGCAGCTATAAAAGTACACATACTGCGTGCACACATAGAACACATATATGCTCTCATGCGCACACACACACAGATGCGAACATGCACACACACAGATCCAAAACATACACCCCAAGTGCATGTGCACATGCAAGGACACACACACACACACACACACACACACCTTTTTCTCCTTACCATTCATGTCCTTCCTAATGATGATGCCTGAATTGTCCAGATCCTTTGTTTTAATTTATTTTTCCAGGATAGCCGAGATGAGTTACAAGATCTCATTTCCAGTGTGGTCCTGCTTCTGTCAGTTTTTGTCCATTCCTGCAGCTGGGTGGACTGGAGCACTGAGAGGTGAAGATACTTGCCCAAGTTTGGACTTGGTGGAAGTAGTGCCTCTCCTGTGCAAGACAGGCTAGGGGCAGGTATCACTGGCCTACCAGAGAAAGAGTTGAGGGGAAGGTGGAAGTACTGAGACTCGTGCTTTGGAACATTATGGCCATGATTATAAAGTCCCAGCCAGATCTGGGAATGCAGAGCTGCATGCCGTCATTTAAAAAGCAGGCTTGGGGACACGAAGCAGCCAAGCCATAAATTATAAAGTCCCTGCCAAGCCTGGGAGACATGGGAGTGGAACAACCAGAAACTGTAAAATTCCTGCTGGGCCGAGAGACATGGAAGGAGAACAACCACAAATGTAAACTCCCCACCAGGTCTGTGAGACTAGGAGTGGAACAACCACAAACTGTAATGTCCCACTGGGCCCAGGGCCTCAAGTGGCATGTTCTCCATTTGAAAAATCCTCACTGAGCCCAGTGGACATGGAGCAACAATAACATATTGCAAAGCCCCCGTGGACACAGAAGCCACACAGCGAGTGGTGGGTGGGCTTCTCTACAACATGTAGGTGTTTGTAGGAGATTCAGGTGTTTGCTAGTGAATCAGGCACTGGGTGGGTTTTTGGCAGTGGGACGGTGTTTGCTGGTGGTCTGGGTGGAGGTTGGCTTCTCTGCAGCAGTGGTGTTTCCTAGCAGGCCGGTTGGGGGTAAGGTAGGCAGGCTTCTCGGTCATGGGATGGAATTTGTTTATGAGAGGGAGTTACATAGCAGGTGGAGTTTATTTGGGGCAGAGCTGAGTCAGGAGGTGGGCAGGGCTTGCACAGTGAGTGGAAGATGTTTTGGGCCAGGACTTGGTCGGGAGGCCAGCAGGAAGTCGTGGGACAAAGGGAAGTGATCAGTGCTGCAGACAAAGGGAAATGGCTTCACACCCTACAGTAACAGCACATTTCACACGGGAAACTCCATTCTTTGTTGCAGGGGCTGCAAGACCGAGGCTCTCATTACCATATATTCTGGAGTGCCCTAAGATCCAGGGATACTGACAGTTGATCCAGGGATACTGGCAGTTGGTACATCACAATAAGAAAACCCACAGCCCTCCCAAAGTATCTGTAGCATGATAAAGCTCCGAGCAGGAGTGAAATGCCATTGGGCAATTTTGTCTGGGGTGGCACTTTGTTTATATGTATTTATTGCAAAAGCATGTGTGCTGGTAATTTAATAACATTAATTTTTAGGGACAAGACACACTAGTGTTTGGCTTCTACATGTTGTGCTGGGCTGCAAGGGTTTCTTATTGTGAGTATTTATTTTTCCTTACGTAGCCAGATCAGAGAGTGGTCTCTTCTTTTTTACTTGTAGTTGGTACATGCAGAACTTGAAGCCACATATAGGGTTTCCAAGCACCATTCACTTTTTAGACTCTGATGCTGGGGTTGGCACCACCATGGCTGAAAAGACAGCAACAAAGGAATTTCTACATATCTTTTGCCTACTTAAACAAAAAGGCATGACCTGGGGTTATGTTATTGACCTATTAATCACCCTCTAGGGGTGTAATGCTGCATGAGGTATAGCCCGTGGCACATGGCCCTAGAGGGTGATAAACAGAAGTAACATAACCCTGGAAGTGCCTTATTGCTATTATAATAAAAGATTAACATATGGCTGATAGAATATTTACAGCCAATCAGAAAGCTGTATTTCAGACCCTTTTTATAAAGGCAGTTAGGAACCTCACTTGCCACTGGCTGTCTCTAGGGGTACAGATTACTACTGAATGGCGAGGAGAATACAACAAATAGACATAGAGAAATAACAATGGATTACAGGCATATGAGGAGAAATACATAGCCAAGTGGGAAAAGTGGGAGATGCAACCTAGCCCTCGCTAAAGAGCAGGAGAAATTGGAGGTTACCTTTGTTCATACAGGGTGTATATAGACAATAGAGACAGGAGTTACTTGTTTCCTTCCAGTGTAACAGTGACAGACATAGTTTCATTTGTCAGACAATTGTTTAATTGCTTAAAGTACACTCATGTACCATGTCATGCTGTATTCCTCGTCCTGTACTAATGCATGCTGTTGTGATGATCATTTGTAGCTTCTCAATGAAACCAAGTTAAGAAACAAACAAGCATTTGTCAATGCAGAAGTTCTGATGCTTTGCACCAGTACATCATCAGCTGTTACATGGGCACTTGGGCTGCAAGTGCAAGGAATGTTAGGTACAGCAAACAGCTCTCTTACAGGATGCTATGGACAACACTGAGTGTGCAAGATTCACCTTGGAAAAATCCATTAAATTTATTTTACACCTAGAAAGATATCAAGGGTACTGAATAGACAGACAGAGCATTTAGGAGAATAATAACCATCTTGAGCCTAGGAGAGGGCTGGTGCAGAGGATCACCATGAATTGAAGCCAAGTACTGGGATCACTGCAGGAAGGATGGCAAGAAAACAGAGAATGCATGTAGGGATCTGCCAGTTATTCTTTTATTGAATTTCAGTATATGTAATATAATAACCATGTTAAGATCTATGCATCACACAGATCTTGGCAGGTCTTAGTATATCATAGAGCTAAAAATAGAGGGTAAGGTAGCATCAGGGAGGTATGGATGGTTAGAGCATGGGCAGGGAACATAAGTGTTGTGGGAAGGAAGGTGGTGAAAAGGAAATAAGGAGGAGGGGCAGGAGAGGGTTGCAAAAGTTAGTGATATTCATGTACCCACAGTTCTATAAGTATGGGTTCACCTTTCAAATGGCATTCATGTAATATAGACACAAAAAGTTTAGAATGAATATATATCTTTGCCTAGGTTAACGTTGTTTGCAATATACACTTGCTGGTGGAGAGAAACATAGGTATATTATTATGTTTCCCTATATTTAAAAGTTACCACAGTAAGGAGACTATCTTCCATACTACAGAGAGGCAGGCAATGGTTAATATTTCTTTAGGAGACTTGTTAGTTTAGGAGAAAAAGGCTGTAATTTGAGACATCATGGTAAGTTTCAAACTGCCTACAGACTAAAGCAGAAAAGTAAGAAAAACCTTTAACAGTAATAAAATAATAAAGACTGGCACAACACAGTTCAAGCTTTCTGTAGATCTCCCTCAATTTTGTGATGTAGTCTGGTGTTGCAACTGCTGCTGATTTTAATGACAGGCTGCTGATGTTGACAGCCCATCAGCTGTTTGTTGAATAGCTTCATTCACATCAAAGGAATGAAGCCCTCTAATTATTGTCTTGGTTCTTTTGAAGTGCATTCAGGTGAAGAAGAGTGGTGTCACAGTTAAAGTACATGGTTATTGTTCTAGACTGCTTTGTCCCTACAGTTTTTAACTGCAATAGGCTCATAGAGACACACCTCTGAAATTCCTTCCACTCATCACAAAGGTTTGTTGCACATGTGCATCAAACCTAAACAAGGAACTGGCATGCTCCTTCTTCTGCCATGCAGTTTGGACAGTGCACACACTAGATCGCTGCACACAGGAGAATGGCATCACTTTGGAAGCTTCAGATAGGAGCAGTGGCCGGAAAAAGTGTGTACCAGTTCAGCCAACATTCCATTTACATGTTAAAGATAGGCCTGAATTGAATAGTTACACTCAGTTACTCTCATTTTTGGGAAAACTCACAGACTGAGTCAAGAGATGGGCTGTGGGTTGCCAGCCCCATCTAATAAGGTGCAAAGGTGGAAAGCCACTTGTGAGGTAAGTGTGCACAACAAAAGCGCAGTTATACAAAGAAAACAGCAACATGACTAGGGAGTGAAAATGCATAAAGTAAAACAATGTGCCACAGTATCTCAGGGATAGTTCAGGTGGCACTAGTTAGAATGAAGGAGAAACAGGTACTAAGAAATGGGGGACTAAGGAAAGAAAACAGTAAGAGCATATAGTTGGCTAGTGGTAGGAGCAATTATGAATTGAGAAATCACAGAGAGAACATTAAATAAGGAATATCACATGATAGGATGTGCAGTTATAAGGGTATAATGTACACCTTGGTTGACTGTTAGGAACGCAGGCATAGCCGAGTGCTGCAACCACCTGAAAATGCATTATTACCTTATAACTGCACATACCCTGGAGTGTGCTATCCCACTTATAAAATGGGCTTTATTTGTTTTAATAAAATATGTAGTTCAGGTGAGGTGTGTGGTCATTAGAAAATAATCAACAGTCATGTGATGTGTTTCAGCCAATGAAGTTACAATGTTTTCATGGCCCACTTATAAGGAGGTTTTCACTTTTGAAAAAAATTGAAAACCGTGAAATTTTGGGGGGCAGTATTGCTTACTAGTGAGAGCAAGAGTGGAGAACCTAAAGACCCGAATGTATCTGGGTCTGAATCCCACAATCACCAACTGCGTACTGTGTGACCTTGAGCAAGTCACTTAACCTTCCTGTGCTTAATACCCACTTGGATTGCACCTGGAAACAAGCTTCAGCTCAGTGTCTCTTTCCCAACCAAAAACAATATTTAAAAAAGATTTAGCACAAATCTGCTTATATTTTATAGATTTTCTGTATTTCCATAAATCGTGTCAATTACTAAATTTATGTACAGTACATGGAAACAGAATCCCTGTTCAGTAAATCAGAGTTACTGCTGATGTCACAATCCTCTGCTTGTGACATCATTTTCACAACAATAAAATAAGATGTCAAAAAGGATTATGACTTTAGCAAAGTATTAAGCAGCAGATGCATATGAACGCAATAGTACAACGTTTCAGTGCAAATTAATTGTATTATAAAGCACAAAGGGATGAGAATGCCAATAATATATACAATATCAGCTAAATTATGTTCAAATATTAGGTTTGAAAAAGTGTTCTCTTAAGCAACAAACTCATTTTAAATAAGTGAGAGAGGAAAAGGACAAGATTTTAATTGGCCTTTATGGAGTAGCAATGTCTTTTCCACCATTAAAAGTCATGCCAACATGATCTCATCAACTTGCTACTGTGGGCAGAGAGAGTATTTGAATCTGCAGACATTCCTTTGAGAATGACCTTCCTCGAAACTATCCAAATTTAGTAGGTGCATAACTTGAAGAGAAGGATTAACTCCTAAATTTTAACTCCTAAATTTGGAAAGTGTTAATATCAAATTACCTTTTTTTTCCTCCTCCAGTGCGATGTTGGTGAATCACAGCTGTGGAAATATGGTCCACGATGGGAAGCTTTGTGACTGTCTCCGTGGAGCATCCTGCAACACCTTCCTATTGCGATGCTACTGAACCTTCTGTTTTAAGCCTCCATACAACCAGAACCATGAATCATCATGCTAACTCTTCATGTAGCCCACCACACATGCCATAACATTTTGGTGGCATGACATGTGAGGCCAGAGCTTTAACGTCCCCTTGGAGTGAGAGGGAACTCTTCCTTCTCATCACAGTGTGAACTGATCTAAAAAAATTGTCTTTTAATGAAGCTCCTCATGTTTCTGTATTGTTTACATCTGCTATAGTGCTTGAAATGAACAAAATTCATTGGAGAACCCCCACCTTTGTAGGATAGAACATACCTAACAGGGCTCTGGGAACACACGTCCTCATTATATGTTACATTTTAACACATCATTTGTTTTACATTTTTTGGTAGGTAAATGTTACCTTGGAGCAGTTCTTCCCAATTTTACTCCAGGAACTGAGTCAGGCTCTTAATTTTACTCCTGGAACTGAGTTCCCCACTCCCCCTCCCCTCCCCTCCTTTTCCACCTCTGATCATCTATCTGAAAGTAACCATCCCAAGCACAACAGACAGACATAGAGACAGCAAATTAAGCAATCTTTCAGTTTAGTTCCAGTATGTGCTACACAATGCACTCACAAAATCACAAGAAAAGCCAGCACAAACCACTACGAGGCTAGGCATTTACTACACAAATTAAACACAGTGCATTTCTTCACTGGTCACTTAGTTATCCAGAAATTATAGGTAAGTGCAGAGTTAATATAACAGCTTCTTTAAAGGGATGTCCGAGTTTATATGACTGTACATGAGTCTGCCTTCTGTTACCATCTATAGTTTTGTTCATGGTTTCCCAATGTAGTTGTGTATCTTTCATTGCAGTTTTAATAAAAATGTTATGAAAACCCCATCATTTTTGTGGATCTCCATATGCTGTCTGTGAAGAGTAGTCAAGGGCTGCTACTTCATGAAGAATCCAGTGTTTAAAGCTCTCCGTGATACATGGCTACTAGCATGCTTTTCAGTGTTGTTTGAAACTTGTTCTCAGCATACAAATTAGAACAGCTTTTAAAGGAGATAGGAAATTATTTTTACACAGTTAACTGCCTTCCATCTTCCTTTCCATGCCAGTTATGTATTCTGATATGCTTTGACCAATTTTGATAAACAAATAATGTAGTTCTGGGGTGCCCTCAGATCTACACAGAGTTCCACTCTTCTCACGCTACTGTTCTTTCTATAATTGCCGGTGACCCCTTTATTAACTGGCTCACATGCTTTGGCAAATGCAGTAACAACCTGAAAACAGGTTATTATGGTGTTCGAGAAGCTTTCTTTAATCAACAGTGGCAATCATTCATACTGCAACAGCTAATTGGCTCCCTAGTCTGTGTGGGGTGGTCTGAACACTTCCAAAAACATGGAGCTCCATTTACAAGGAACTGCAGTAATCGCCGGACCGCCCAGACTAATTGTTTGCCTGGCACAATCCTCCAGTGTAAGTTATATATATTTTTATTTCTGCTACTTATCTAGTTTATCTATCTTGCCATCACAACCACAAAAATCTATCTAGTTGATCCTGCTGGTTATTGTGCTCTGGTTGGGCTTTGATCTGATCCAGCATGATCTGCAGTGCATCTCTGCCTCCGGTAAACAGTAGCATTTTTAAAAAGAAAAATTGAAAGAAAGAGAAAAAATGTCCTTACTGGACAGGAGAGTGTGTGTGTGTGTGTGTGTGTGTGTGTGTGTGTGTGTATGTTTGTGAGTGACAGTAAGAACTGCTTAGCCTTTACTTAATGTTGGCATTCACCCCTGCACCTGTAGTTAAAACAGATAAAGGATAGGCACGTGTGTGTTTAAGGATTTTTACACACCTCAGTGTGTGATTACCTCATAAACCTCTTGAGCTTCACTGTCGAGGTTTGTGGGTCATCACATACCTCGGATGAGTAAAAAATCTATAACACCACTGCCTAACATATTCTCTGTTTTCATATTTCTAAGACATTCTGTGATATCAACAACTCCATTTCATGCTATTTATCTGAATGGCATGGAATGGTGTTAATGTCAGAAAATGTTCAGGGAGTATGAAAGAGAGAGCAGCAACAACTAAGCAGAGAGGAGTCATGGTAGTTAAAAGGCAACAAAACTAATTCAACAAAAGGTCAAAACATATCAGAAATTAGGTGGATACTAAATGAACAACTGGGGGCAATCTAGAGGTGTAAAACTGTTTCCTATCACCTATAAGAACAACTTTGAATGTTCAATGTGAGCTCAGTTCTATTCATTCTCAGTGCACAGTCAGAAACACAATTCAAACAGTGTGGCAAACGGAGTTTCAGTTTGAACTTTCATTTCTTGCCAGACTGGACCTAACAACACTGATCTACAGAAGTTAAGTAACATGCTTAAGAACACATATCCAACATAATATACAAAATAGAAAACACCAAACTGTAAGAAACTGATTCATACACCTTGTTGGAGCTAGGACATCAGTACGGCACTGGAGCTTCACTGTGCCCAATGATATCACTGCACCCACTAGATGTGTGTAACCAACTTGTTTTTCGCAGTTTGGTATGTGTGAGTAGCTTGTTCTTTGCAGTTTGGTATGTGTGAGCTAGCTTGTTCTTCACAGTTTGGTATTTTATTTTATTTAGTTTTTGTTGACCGGGTAAGTCGCTAGCCAACAAGTGACTATTTTCAGGCACGAACCGGGAGGTACAGTTACAGAACACAGTGATACATAGAGATTACACAAAGCAGGATACATTTGCAGGATACATAAGAAATTACACAGAGCAGTATACATTTGCAAAGGACAAAGTCACACAGTGTAGTCAAGCATAGCAATAAGGATAAAATTACATGTATTCAGTTGTTGAGAACTAGGGAGAGGTGGTAGGGGACAGGTGTAAGGGTAGGGCAGGAGAGACGGAGACAGGGGTGGTAGGCGAATAGCAAAAAGGGAGGACAGGAGGAGGTTAAGGCGCCAAGTCACGGCATTAGCGGGAAAAGGTTACCACCTGTGGCGGGGCGGTGGAACCGGGAGTCGGCAAGAGAGGCGGAGAGGTCGGGGAACAGGACAGTGAAGCTATGGGTGCAAAAACAGAGAGGAGAGAGGGTGATGTGTAGGGGAGGCGGTGGGGGACTAGGTGCAAGGGTGAGGAGGATTTGAACCTAAAGGAATGGGGAGGGAAGGGTAGGATGGGAAGGGCAGGGGTATAGGGGAAAGGATGAAGGGCACTTGAACAGATAGGGAAATGAGTGGGGTAGGGAGATAGAGTGCACCTAAAAGCGCAGTGGAGCAGAAGAAGGAGGAGGACAAGAGGCGGGCGGTGAAAAGCGGCACTGGCTGGGTAGGTAGTAACCTGCGGCCGAGCCGGTGGAACTCTGAGGCAGCAGGAGAAGAGTCACATAAACTGGTGGGAGCCGGGATAAAATAGGAGAGGGAGGGTGAGGACTGAGCATAGGGAGAAGAGGGAAGAATAAAGAAGGAGGGAAAGCTGGCAGGGGAGAGGGCAGAAAGGTGAAGAAAGGTAGGAAGGGTGGCGGCAAGTTCACGGCATTGCGGTGCAAGGTAACAACCTGTTATCGGGCGGTGGAACCGAAAAGACGGCAGAGAGGGGAGTGGAGGGCGTTAGGGGGAGTGAGGTGGCAAGAGCAGGAGAGGGAGGGGCAGGAAAAGGGAGGGGTAAATGACGGGTACTGGAGAAATGGCTAAGTGGGAAGGGAAGAGAGCGGGCTGGGAAAGTAAGTGTTACAGGAACAGAGGTGCAGGATAAGGAATGAAGGTGGGGAAAACAGCTCAGGAGCGAGGGCAAGCTAAGTGACTAGGCAGTAATTAGAGAGCTTTACAATTGGCATCAGAACAACAATGTTATACAGTATCAACAAACATGAAACATAAAAGCAAAACAACCAAGAATAAAAAGCATAAGTGCCTATAATACATAATAGGGGAGGGGCGAGAACAGGTTAGGGCATGGGATTCAAGAGGGATCAAACAAACACATTTGTCCATCGAGGTAAGGAAAGCTCTGAGATTGTGTGTAAATGCATCATGAAGAAGGAGCATTGTGTGAGCTAAGCTTGTTCTTAGCAGTTTGGTATATTATTGAGCTGCAGCTTGTTCTTCACAGTTTGGTATATGTGAGCTAGCTTGTTCTTCGCAGTTTGGTGTTATTTATTATAAAAAATCAACTGAAGATTTCTTTGGACTAATAAAAGGAGCATAGTTTTAGTTCATGTTTTTTGCAGTTAATCAGTTTTTCTCCACCACTGTGCAGGCACCTTCATCCACCACTATCTCCATCCCTATCACCTGGCATCCAGGGACTTACCTCAAACTGGCAATTCCCCATGGCTTACCCCCATGTTGGGGGTCAACAGCAGGCACCTGTACCACCAACAAACTGATTCTTAAACCATATACTATGCAAAACAATTTGCAGTCATAAACACCTAGACTGCGTTTCAGTCTCAGGGTTCCTATGACATCAGTTGACCTTTGAGCTTCATTCTTGAGGTCCCTATGATGTCATCAGAACCTCATGAAGCTCACCAGCCTTGTTATGCGTGGCTGCTCAAACATTATTATCTATGTGAGGTCTGGTATGGACAAGCTGTCAGATCCTAATGGAAAGTGATCCACTTTGCATGGGAATGTGCAAGATACAATGAAAACTGAGGGCTAAATACAAACAGTACAAGCTGAAATATGTCAACAATCACATATATTGTTTTTTAATACTTCCTCTGTGGCATCGGGTGATATTAAAGCCCACAACTGAACTGCATTCCTTTTCCATCTGAGGCAATCTGCCTCACAGTCCTACACACTGAGTGTAGTAATGCTTTCTTAAAGAGCTCCTGACCCAGCTGAAACTAGGCCATTCAGGTGAATAGCATGGAATGGTATTATTGATGTCATAGAATGTCTTACAAAACATGAAAAGAAAGAGCAGTAGCTGGTGAGGAGAGTGGCGCTCGATGTAGGTCTGAGGCACCCCAAAGCTACATAATTTATTTATCCAAAATTAGCCAAGGCATATCAGAATACATGACTGCATGGAAAGGAAGACAGAAGGATGGTTAACTATGTAAACTAATTTCCTTCGTATATCCTTTAACAATAGGCATACACTACATGGTACAGTTCTTAAATGGGCTTCATTACCAAGGATACAACAACTATTCGTGGATTTAAAATAAAATTCCTCCAACATTTGTTGATTTGCTTACATACACAAAAATGTTTGTTGACAGTGAAAGAATGAGCACCACTTGGTTACTGATAAACCTGAATTATTTTTATTAAATTTGATCACCATTTCATGATCTAGACATTCCTCAGTTCACTAATATTGTGAAATTTGTCCCAAACTTCTTTCACATTCTTCCTATCATTTGCCTTAACTTTTAGTCTCAGTCCAGAATCTGTAGATAAAGTGAATCACGGCATTACTCATGACCTGTTTTAGAATTGTATAATATAATATGATCTAAATTATATTTGTAGTTCAGCTTGTTTATTGGGATGTTCATGACTGCAGACCTCATCTAGTTGTCCCTCTGTGTCATTTGTTGAAATTAATAAAGATTATAAACAAGGGCCAGTAAAGACTGATTGAGAATAACATGTGAACCAATGCAAACACTGGCTTGCGGTTCTCTTTAATTTGTTTCAAATCCACACCACTCCAGGATTCAGCAAGTGCTGTCATGTTCCCTTTCTCCTGGCTGACAAAGAGCAGCTCACTTGGATCTACTTTCAAAACGTTGATTTAACCCTGGTGTAATACTGGGTGAAGCAGGACCCCAAATGGGCTTGTTGTGTATGGATTTCCATCCCTTTCAAAATACTGTTGTACCATAGTTCAGAGGTCACAGTTCAAAGTGCTTTTAATGTCTACATCCATGACATTGCAGAAAGGCTGGAAGGAAGGTTTGCCTGTTTGCGGATGACACCAAGATCTGCAACAGGGTAGACACTCCAGAAGGGTGGAGAAAATGACAAGGGACAAAGGAAAGTTGGAAAAATGGTCAAAAGTGTTGCAACTGAGGTTCAATGCAAAGATGTGCAAAATCATGTACCTGGGGCACAGAAACCCTGTGGGAGCTACAGGATGGGGGGTTGCTGACAGGCACCAGGGAGGAAAGAGATTTGGGGCTTATCATCTCAGATGACCTAAAGGTGGCCAAGCAGAGCACAAAGGCTGTAAGGAGGGCCAGTATCATGCTGGGGTGTATTGGAAGGTGTCACTAGCAGAAGGAGGTAGGTATACCACCATACAAAACACTGGTGAGACCGCATCTGGAGTACTATGTGCAATTCTGGAGGCTGTATCTTTGCAAGGATATAAACAGGGTGGAGGTGGTTCAGAGAAGGGTGACTAATGCAGGGCTTACAGCAAAGACATATGAGGAGAGATTAAAAAACACAATATGTATACACTAGAAGAGAAGAGAGAGAGAGAGGGATAGGATAGAAACCTTTAAGTATCTTACAGGCATAAACAAAGTGCAAATGAAAGACATCTGTCAGCATAGAAGGGGTACAAGAATGAGGGGCAGATATAAGATTGGAGGACAGAATAAGGGGTAATATGAGAAAAATTTTTCACGGAAAGGGGGTGAATGCATGGAATAGTCTACCCCAGGAGGTGGTAGGAGTGAGTGCAGTGGTGGGATTCAAACATGCATGGGATAGACATAAGGGATCCCTAGAGGTGGGAAGGAGAAGCTAAAGCCACTGACAAAGCAGGGTCATCAGTCGCTGATACAGGTAGGGTATACGGACAGACTGGATGGGCCCAGCGGTCCTCATCTGCTGTCAATTTCTATGTTTCTATGTTTCTACCCTTCTGTGGTACAACAGTATTCTGAAACCCTCTAGCGACTGCATGAGTTTAGTTTCAAATGGAAAGAACAGCCATGTGCACATCCAGAGTTTATTAAACTCCAAAAATCAACCCGATTACTCCAAAATATGGTAAACCATAAAATCAGATATCACATACTGTCAGAGGGATGAGGTAAGCAGAGTAGTGGAGAGCTGGGTGAAGTGAGAAGACACACACTGTCAATTTTTCTCAAATGTGAAAAGGTAACAAAAATAAACTACACACTGTAAAAAATGCCGGATAGGTAACCACATGCCTAACCAGCCAGAGATGCCCCTCAGGGTTCTGATTACATCAGACCTCCAGCATTGCTCTCAAAGTTATAATGTAGTCAGAACACTTATGTGGTAGCACAGGCTGGTTGTCCATGGTTGCCCATCCAGTATTGCCTCTATATATAAAGATAGGTTTTAATTTGAACTGCATCCATCCAGAGCCAGGAATTGGGTACCCTGGCAGCTGAGTCATAGCTGCTGCTGATCTACAGAAATCCCAGTTCAAAAGTTCCGGTCACCTGCAAGTCTAGTGATCTGAATCCTGCATGGGTTAAATAAAGTGGGGCTTGTACAGAAGGGCTGGAGCACAAGCCCCATGAGTAACTCTACAAAGCTGGCAGGGAGCAAGTTTAAGAGTGATACTGTACTAGGAGGTACTTTTACACAGGGAGGGTGGTGGACAGGTGGAATAGGCTGCTGGAGGAAGTGATCTGTGAGAAACCAGTGGGTGCATTCAAAGAAGGTAACACAGATACAAGCTCTTGGTAAGATGCACCACAAGTGAAGAGGAGAGGAGAGACATCTCTATGGTTCTCTCATTCAGCATTAGTTAGTTAGAAATGGACAGACAGGCAGGCCCAGTGGTGCAGTGGTAGCTACTGTCCGCCATGCTGCTGATCCAAGATTGGGAGCAATCTTGCATTATAGGAAAAGACCGGCGTCCACTGGATTGCTCTCCTCTCCTCTCCTGAAAAGGGAGGGTTGCTGGCTCTGCTGCATGACTGCCACCAGATGGAGGCCTGGTGGTAGGATGAGACAGGAGCAGCAGAGTAGGGAGGAAGCTGTGGGACTTTGCAGTGCGTTCATGCCTCCACATCGTGCACCCGATGTGCATGCCCCAGCTATGGGAGAGAGACCAGAAAATGGAAATATGAGCTGGGTGGGATTCATAAAGCTGTGACCACTCTCCTCCAGCCTGCAGCATTACCTGGCTACCGGCATCTGGATTTGTGTGTACCAGGGGCCATCCTCAACTTCCTGGCCCTACCATGGGGGCAATCTGCTGGGGACTCCCAAGTGGCTGGGGAGGTGAGTGCTGATTGGGAGGGATGGGGACATGGCTGAATGCCACCCACTTGCAACCCATGGTGAAACACTTTTATGAAAAAAAAAATGGGCAGACATGATAGGCCTTCATCAGTCACAGGACCATAGGAAATGTTAGATAAAAATCCGGAGGACCATCATATTAATCTCTTGCCAGATTCAGCATTCAGTATTATGAGAAGGCACTGTAACTGTGGGCGTAACTACAAGTACAACCAAAATTGTTATTGACTTTGACACACTGGAGAGGAAAACCACCCATGGCAGAAACCTCTGGAACCCAAGCCCGTGATCTGCTTATTCCTCCCTGGTACACTGATATGGCAATGAGGCCCTCTCCTCGTAAAGCTCTCTTCCCAGTGCATTAAATGGAGTACGAAGTGGGGTGTCCCTACACAGGGAAGAAAAGTCATGGGGAAATGGTAGAGTTCTGTTAAAGCGTCCCCAGGTATCCTTTAATCCAAAAAGTGACTTATGTGGGGTGGCTTGAAATCTTTACATGATTAAACATAAAATTTCTTACTAGCCCTGATGTTTCACACCTTATGCTTTTTCAAAGGGATTTATAAGTTTTTGTAAATTAATTAAAAAAATTTAAGTATACCTACATTTGAACAATTCATTAATGCTTATAAGTCTCATATATCTAATACCTGAAGCCCTTAAACTAGCTACCTATAGCTCAGTTGTATCCATTGTTGACTTTGGTCTGGTTATCTATGGCTCAGCTTCCACCACTACCTTCCCAGAATATCAGTGGCCCTCAATAAAGCATGCCAACTTCTTACTGGAGCAGCACACCTTTCCCATGTATGTGAGCTGTATGCAAACAGGTGGCTTCAACTAAATGGGAGGATTCACTATCAAACCTGCTTTCTAACTAAAAAGGCACTTCTCGGCTCCTGCCTTCTGGTGTTGCAAACTTACTCAACCCCTCTTGCAGCTCCCAGCATATGCGAGCTCAGTCAACCAACTCTTCTGTCCCAAGATGCTGGACTACACAAGGGCAATGAACGCTGCATATAGAGCACCACTATGGTTTAATGCGCTGCCCAGAGATATCTCTTCCTTACCAGAACTGGGACCATTTAAAGGCACTCTTCATCAGCATCTTACAGCTAACAGGTCCTGTGACTGTTTCAACTAACATGGCACTACCTCAGTAGTATTGACACATCCTTGTGTACCTATTTCTTCCCCTTTCTCTGCAAATGACCACTTTCACCCTACCTGCTCTGCCCTATTTCCTGCCTCCTTCCCTGATCCTTCTTTCACCTCACCCCTCTCACCGTCCACCTTCTTTCCACTGTTTATCTTCACTTACCTGAACTTTGTTACTCCAATCTACCTACACATATTTGACAAAGCACCTTGGGCGGCCTTCTTTTATTAGGTTATTTTGATTTCCTACCGATTCATAGTTTTAATTTTAATTGCAATGTTAATGTCATATTGTCATTTTAAATACTTTCTTGTCAAAATTTTATGTAATACCATCCGTTGTATGTCTTTCACCCTTCCACTGACGTGGAACCTTTGTAAAAGAGCTGTTATGTACTCAAAGGTATTGTAATCCGAGAATAAATAAATAAATAAAATATATATATCTTTATGCAGTAAATACTGTTTAATTAATTTACCAATATGCTCTCTTTGATATCCTTGTAACATCTTTTGTTTTTCTCAAATATTGTTTTCCACCACATAAATAGGTTGGTTCAAACTGAAAATAAAGTTCAAAAACATTTGTTTGGCATTTTATATAAACTATCTCTTTTAAGTGCACATTCTCTGCAGTGTTTTCATATGTGACAGTTAAAAACGAGCTGTTTTCATTTTTACTGTCATGTGAAACACTGCAGAAAAATCACTTTTGAGAAAATAACAGAGATGTTACAAGGACATCAAAGCGAGCAACATTGGGCCACTGGGTTTAAAGAAGATATATATGAGACTTATACGCATTTATGACTTGTTCAAATGTAGGTACACTTAAAATGATTTTTTAATTCATTTACAAAAACGTATAAAGCCATTGAAAAAGCATAAGGTGTGAAACACCAGGGCTAGTAAAAAAGAAAAATAAAGCATCTTTTGGAAAAGAGTTTCGTGTTGAATTGCATGAAGATTTCAAGCGACCCACATACAAATGTAGTACCCAGCAGTGTTATTCTCCATCAGGGACTGTCAACTTGAGTTTATAAGATTTCTCAGTCGTCACTGCCTGTGGCAGCCTTTTCCATGTGATTACCACTCTATGGGTGAAAAAAACTTCCTCCCCAGATCTGCTTCATTGCCCTCCTCTGTACCCTTTAACATTTTAAAAACTGAACTCGTAATATAGCTTCCTAGTTTTTTTATTGGCAGGGAAAACATGACAAGCCTTTCAAAATGCTGCCCATAGCTTTATAGCGCCCTCCTTTACTCATTCTAGTTGTTCTCTACTCGTGCGTCTTTTGATTGCAGCAATATCCATTTACTCACGATGATAGAACTGTACTTGGTACTCAAGCCTTACCAGTGCCCTATAAGGGGCAGCATCACATCACTGTCATGGCATGTTGTGCCCCTTTAATGCAGCTAAGCTTTCGATTTGACATCTACTTTGCTGCACCCAGATGTAACAGCTTATGTTTCACATCAATAATGACTTCAGGTCTTTTTCAATGTTCATTGCAGCTAGTTGTTTTACTATTTAAATAGTACCTCTGACCTAAATTCTTTTGGTCTTTGTAAAGGACCCTAGTTTTAGTCACACCATGAATTTCATTTGCCACTTGTTCTCTAGTTCCGTTAGTCCTTTTCAGACTCTTCCTCAACCTCTACCTGGGAATCTACTGACCTCATTACCTAGTAACATTGAAACACAGAAATTTAAGGCCAGTAAGGAATCTAGGTCATGATGTCCACCCTTACTTCATAAGCAGGTATGAATAAGTATGGTGTCTAAAATGTACTAATGTAAAGGAATTCCCTACTCACTCTACTACACAGGGTGTCCAGTGCTTCCCTTGGTTAGCAGAAATGTGACCAGGCTTACCTTGAACCTGAACTGTCTTCATATCCACTGACTCTGCTGGTAGGCTGCTCCATAGGTTCACCACCCTCTGAGTGAAGTGCTTGATAACATTGCCTTTGAATTTACCACCTCTGGGTATCAGAGTGTATCTCTGCATCCAGCTGGAGGACACCAGATCAAACATCTCCATCCCATCTGTTTGATCTTGTTAAATTCCTTAGTATGCAGAAAACCAAGCCCACACCCTCTGCCAGCCTCCTTTTCACCAATGTGAACCTGTTAAGGGTCACCAGCATGTCCTCATCGCTGTTGTCTTCCACATCCCTGTTCATTTTGGTGTCCCTGAGTTGACCCTCTTGACAGCCTCAATGCCATGTTTGTATTCCAGAGCCCAGAACTGAACTCAGTACTGCAGCTGTGGTCTCTTCTTGACAGCAGTCACATGCTGCTTGTCATGTGTCATCCTCTTGTCTATTATGATACCCATATGAAAAAATATGTCCCCCTGCCTCAACTAACTGACAGATCCAGTTCATAACTCAACAGAGAACAAAAAATCTCACCCTCTCACCCAAACTACTTGATGGTTCAGTATCTAACCCATCCAGTCAGGGAATAAACAGATATGTCCCCTCTACTGCAGCACTGCTACCAGTGAGTTTGGGCCTCTCTCTGACACTCTGACCAACAGTGCACAAGCTTGGGAGACCAGACCAAGGGAGACCAACAGCATTCACTTCTGAGGCTGTAATCCTAAGTGCCCGTGATCCTAACTCTGCCATCAAACTCTCCCTCTCACTGTCTTTCCTTCTCTCAGTACTCAGTCTCAGCTCTTCACTCTCTGTAACACACACATAGGTGCCGCTGCAACCCAGCATGCTGAGCAGTGCAGCACTCTGCCCTGGGCCACTGCCATTGGCTGAGAGCAACACTCAGAAGCAAAGTGTTTTGAAAAACAAATGATGTGTGTGAGCATCATCGATTTACCATATTTCTCTCTCAAGGAAAAAATAATCTGGTCTCCTCCCCCAATTATCTGATGAATCCGGTACCCAACCCAGCCTGCTAGGAATGAAAAAAAATCTATCCCTCCTCATCCACTAAACTATCTGATGTGTCTGGTGACCAACCTGGCTCATTAGGAAGAAAAGAAAATCTGCCCTCTCCCCAGCAACCTGATGGATCCAGTGCCCGACCAATCAGAGATTTTAAAAAATCTGGCCCTTCCCCAAACTACTTGGCAGGCCTGGTACCCCACCAGCCTCTCGGAAATAAAAGGTCCTGGCCAGCCCAGTGGTGCAGAGGTTAATGCACTAGATGCCAAACCTCCCACAATGCCAAGGACCCGGGTTCAGGAATGGACTCAGGTTGTTGGGAGTCAGCCACCGAGGGAGGCTTGAGAGTCCATTTGACTGCTCTTCTCTACTGGGAAGGAGGTGAGCTGTTCCGCTTCTACATTGCCACCACATGGAGGTGTGGTGGCAGGGCAATGGGAGTGACCTGTAGGGACAGTCAGCAGTAGGCGTTGTTGTGCATGTGTGCCTCTATGCACATGCAGAATCACAGCATGCTGCCTGTTGGGGAGGAACAGAAAATAGAGGAGCATGGCATATGAGCCTCACTCACCCACTCTTGCCCACTCCACCACTTGGGGCCCTGCCAGCATCTAGATATATGTCTCGGGGGGTGGCACTCCCTCCATGGCCCTGCCACAGGGGCAATCAGTGGGGAATTTCTGGAAGGTGAGTCCCAAGTAAGGTGGTCAAAGGTGGGGTGGGGGATGAGTAGGGATCAAAGAACTCCATCTGTGCCCTAAAACAGAAAAACATTAAAGAAAAAAGTCTTCTTCTGCTGCCATGCTGCTACTGCTAATAGTGAGTTTGGGCCTCTCTACCACTTCCTGCCTGTATTGCACTAGCATTGTAGACTGGACCAAGGGGACCAAGAGCATGCACTTCAAGGTCGTAATCTCAAGTGCCTGTAATCTTGACTCTGCTGCACGATTCTACCTCTCTCACTGTCTTGTCTTCTCTTGATATGCAATCTCAGCTCTACCCTCTCCCTAACACACACACAGGGTTCACACAATCATGCATGCTCCAACCCAACATGCTGAGCAGTGGAGCACCCACCCAGGGCCACCACAGGCAAAGTCTTTTGAGAAAACTGTGGGTGTGGGCAACATGCATTCACCATCCTCTCCTCAGGAATACAAATAAATATGGCCCCCTCCTGCAACTACCTGATGAGGCTGGTACCCAACCCACCAGGGATATAAAAATGTGCCCCCCTCACCCAATAACCTGATGGCTCCAGTTCACAAACCAGCCTGTCAGGGATGAAAAATCTTTGTCCCTCCCCAAAACTAGATGATTTAGTGCCAAACCAAGCCCATCAGGGAATAAATAAAATTTGTCCATCTCCCCAACTATCTGACAGGTTTGGTGCTTTATAAAGCACAGGAGTTAGATTCTGATAGCACTTGGACTTTAAAATACATTAGAGTTAATTTTAAATAATGACTTTCATATTCACTGTATCCTAAGGTGTTTTACCGCGAGTTACATATTGCAGCACAGGGACACAGTAATATAGAATAGAATAGAACAGAATTTCTGGGGCTAACCTAGACCATCAGGAATTAAAAAATGTTTCTCTCCCCAGTTACCCAAAGAGTCTAGAGCCTGACTTGTCCTATCAGGAATAAAAAAATAAATGTCTCCCTCCTGGCTACTGCCCCTGTGGAGGCAGTTTAGCTTAGTGGCTAAGAGTACCGAGCTACAAACCTGGAGACCCGGTTTGAATCCTGTCAGCTTCCACTTGCATATGTGTGTGACCCTAAGTAAGTCACTTAACTTCCTTGTGCTTCCAGGTCACACCTGGAAACAAGCTGTGGCTCAGTGTGCCTTTCCTGGTTAAACAATTTACCCTCCCTTCCTCCTCCCTCAACTATCTGATGGGTCCAGTGCCCAACCTGCATGTCAGGGAATACAACAAAACGTCACCCCTCTGTACCCCAACTACCTAGTGAGTCCAGGGACCATCCTGGCCCATCAGGGAATAACAAAAATCCCCCCAACAACCTGATCCAGTGCATGACCTGCCAAAGAACTAAAAATCTGGCCCTCTCTCCCAAACTACTTGATGGGTCCAGTACCCAACCGAGCATGTCAAGAAATGAAAGAAAATAATGCCCCTTCTACTGCAGAGCTGCTACTGCTACCAATGAGTTTGGGCCTCTGTGCTTCTGGCCTGCAGTGCACTAGCATGGGAGATCAAACCAAAGGGTCTGACAGCATGCACTTCTGAGGCTGTAATCCCAAGTACACATATTCCTGGTCCACTGCCTGACTGTCCCTCTCTTGCTGTCTGTCCTTCTCTTGGTACTCAGTCTCAGCTCTGCACTCTCCCTGACACATACACAGGGTTCTTATTGCCATGCACGCTCCAACCCAGTATGCTGATCAGTAGAGCACCCGTCCCAAGGCCACTGCCACTGGCTGACAATGTCCATCGGAAGCAAGTGAAGTCTTTGGAAAAAAAACAGTGAGTGTGGTTATCATCAGTTTTCCCTCCTTCCCTCCCAGGATACAAAAAAAATCTGTTCCCCTCCCTGAGATACCTGATGGATTTGGTGCCTAACTGTGCCTGTCAGAAGAAAACAAATCTGTCTTTCTCCCCACAAACTGTGACAGGCCTGATGCCTTACAAAGCACAGGTATTAGATTCTGGTAGTGCAGAGACTGTAGAATAAAATAGAATTTGGTTTTATATGACTTTCCTTACACTGCATTCAAAAGTGTTTTATAAGGTACAGGAGTTCCATATTGGTAGTGCCCAGACAGTCATAGAGATTCAAAAAAATGTCCCCCCAACTACCTGATGAGTCCAGGGCCAAACTCGGATCATCAGAGAATAAACAATAAGCTGTCCCCTCCCTCAACAACCTGACAAATCTCAAGCCCAAACCAGCTTGTAAGGAAAAAAAAACAATCAGTTCCCCTCCCGAAATACCTGAAGGGTCTGATGCAAAACCCGGCCCATCAGGGAATAAAAACATCTGGCTCTCTCCCCTAACTACCTGATAGGTCTGGTGCCCAAGCCAGACCATCATAAAAATAAATAAAGATGGTAATATGGAGAGGCTATAAGTGAGTTCGGTGCTGCGGGATGAAACTATTTTGCCTGGTGTTGGGTGGACTTGAACCACTGTATACTGTGTGGGAGCATTACTGAAAAGCAGTGCCACTCTGTCAAAGCTCTCCCTGTAGGTACTGTATGCAAAAAACTGTAAAACTGATGTTGAATCTGGTTCTCTTATAACTACAATTATAGCAGTGAGACTGGTGAGACAGTAAGGCCCGCTACAAAAATAAACAAATATAACAAATACAATAGCAGACAGCTCTTCCATTGAGGATTTTGATGACTTTGTACAGGTCACTGGTAAGGCCGCATCTGAGTATGGAGTTCAGTACTGGTGCCCGCACTTCAAAAGGACATTAACCTGCTGGAGACAGTCCACAGGAGGGCTACAAAGATGATAGCTGGTCAGCAGAGTAAGGCATCACGAGGAGAGGTTGAGGGCACTGAACATGTACTCCCTGGAACACAGGAGAGAAAGGGGACATGATTGGGATGTTCAAATACTTGAAAGGGATAAATAAGGTTGATATGGAGAGTCCCTTTAAGCTGAGTGGCAACCATAACCTGAGGGGCACAGTCTTAAGCTGGAGGGTGGGAGGTTTAGGAGGTGGGTCAGGAAGCACTTCTTCACAGAGCTGGTGGTGGAAACTTGGAATGCGCTGCCAGAAGAAGTCATCTCATTGAAGACAGTGGGCAGCTTTAAGAGAGGCTGGGATAGGCATGGGGGAGGTAAGGATCAGGGTAGGGAGGATGGGAGAAGTGGGGAGGGAGGGCAGGGACATTAGCTCAAGCTATGGGCCTGCATATGAGCAGACTTGATAGACCAAATGGGCTTCCTCTACTGACTTCTTTGTATGTTTGTATGTTCGTAAGCCTCAAGAGTGAAGCTTGAGAGGTTTATGGAGTGATCAGAATCCTGAGATGGTTGTATTTTGTAATGCATGTTTCTTTACCTGATTTCACTTTAAAAAGGGCTTTCAGTTCATCCACTTGTTTCCTCATTGTGGTTTCATTCTGCTCAGTTAGCTTGCTCGTTCTTACCGCCACCACGCAGACTGCAAAACAGATGAAAGTGAGTTTCAATCAGCGTGCCACAACTACTCTCCTCTGCTTCCTCTCAGTACAATCTCACTTCTACCAACAGCTACTGTGACTGTTCCTCCACCCAAAATATGCATAAATAATACAAGTGTGGGACATAAAATTACCTCTCACCAATGGCTTGACACAACAGTCTGAGAGTATGTCCACCATGTTCACTGTAGCGCATCTCCTGTCACAGTTAAAATGCAGTTTTGAAGCAGTGACTGGATGGCTAGGCTAACCATGATTCTAAGTTGTAATAGTATCATTAAGATGTCAGATTGCTGGTAGTATGACTTCCTGACATCAGATTGATGTTATTATGACTTTAGAGATTACAGATTTTCTATAGGAAAAACCAACAAAATGTATCCACGTATTAGAATATCATAAAAGGAAGATCAGCCTTGTTAGCACCAGCCAAATCTTGTTTTTACTTGTGTATGGTACTGCACTCAATGCACCACCTACTCTACTCTATGAATTTAGTACCGCACGTCATTTGGAGTGAGTTAGCACCTACATCAGAAGTTCAGGATAAGCTGGCCCACTGGCATGGTGGAAGTGTACAGTGGTGCCAATTAAGAGACCCCTGTTTGCCTGCAGACTTGCGTTTCTTGCCATGGGACCATCAGGTGGCAAGAGATCATGGGAGGAAGACACTGGCCTCCTGAGCATAAAATTGCATTGCTTTTGTCTAGAATAGCAGCTGCTCTCAGGCATTCAGGTTGGAGGTTAGGCTGTGGTCACAGCAGATGCTCATACTTGGAGAAGAAAGGCGGAAACACTGAACGAATGGTCATATGCCCTGTTGTGGTTGTGTAAGCTTGTGAAGCAAATTGTTGATATACTTGAAACAATGCATAATGAACCTCGAATGATAACTACGCCAGCTTGATCTTGTCCTTCCCATGTAATAATCAGATGTGGAGATAGATGCTATCAGAAACAAATAGCAACCACAATACAGAAAAAAGTGTTGTACTGTAATGAAATGAATTTAAAGAATGACGTGTAACACAGAGCAAGGCAGGTTATTCATCAGTGACTTCAATGCTAATGTTTCTCACCAAGCACACTACAATTTCTAACTCTCCATTTTAAACCTCTAATCAACAGATCTGCATTGGAACACTGAAATGAACAATACTGTTAATAAGCTGTTTTCTCAATGAATATGAAAAAATGATAAGTGTTCCAAGGAAGTTTTATTGTTTTATAAAGAGGATACAGTTTCAAGGATTTAAGAAGGTAACTTTAAACTATAAGAATGCAGTCATTTTACAGGATATCACTGGATATATTGTAATGGAACCAACAATGAAGTTCAGTGTCCCAGAGGTCTTGATCTGCAGTCCTCTTTTACATTACTATTAGAGACAGTTAATCAAAAATGTCACAAAACATTTAATTACACACACATACACACACACACACAGACACACACACACACGTGCGTGCACACACACACAGAGCCCAGATATTCAAAGGGTTGCGCTTGGTGCAACAGTGTTGCACCATGCACAACCCATTAATCCACCAACCACGATATTCAAAAGGAAAAGTATGCGCACAAATCCTGTTGCGCCAGATGATGCAATACTAATAGCTAATGTTTTAATTGATTTTATGGTGATTGCATACATTTTATAAGTAATTTATGTTGTGCTGGCACTTTAAGAACACTAGTATTCAATGGCATTTTATGGTTATGCATGTCATTCCTATGATTAAGCACCAGAGGGCGTGAAATGCATTGGGAGTGTTATGCAGTGAAGAAAACAGCTTTTATGGAAGCAGGGTGCACTTATTTAAATAAAATGAAGCACTTTATAGCACCATGAGGAAAAGTTTCGCTTCCTTTGTTTATGAATATATCATTAGAGCTCATCGGAGAACAAAACATCGGAAATGATTTTACCTTCCCGATTGGTAAGAGGTAACATTAAATGACTTAAATCAATAGACCTAAATACTTATTCCTCCTGGTGATTGGAAAACAGGATCTACCATTCCTAAACTAACGAGCAAGCTTGAACACAAGAACTAGTGGATTGTTTAAGATCTAATAAACTTAAGTTTTGATTACTGCCTTGTGGTTTGATAATGAATTAAGTATGAAATAACTGACAGGCAAGAGATTAGTAAATGAAATATAGGATACAGAATTTTTGTATCGGTGGCTCTTAGAGGACACATCTTTTATGCTAAATACATTTTAGTTGTCTATTAAATATAACTTCTTTGAACACTAAGGTTTAAACTGGATTATGCTGTTATGATGTGTTAGTTAGGATATCTGATGTATTTGATTGTTAAGTTAATACAATTCATGACTGGGGTATAAAAGACATTGTATACATTTGTTATCTGAGCCCTTGATAAAGTCCAGAAGGAGGAGTGAGTCATGCATTTTCTGGACAGAAGGAACATACATCGGACTGTTGATGTATGACTGCACCCATAGACCTGTCCTGATGTATTAACAGAAAATAGCAGGCAAGCCTTTACCAAAAATATATATATACACATTTGAATGGTACTCTCAACACCATGTTGTACATGTAGTACTGACTGTGAATATCTGGTACTCTTTACTTGTGTACACCTCTGCAGTACCTGAATGGAATGGCACTGGTGCTGAGATTGCATTCACGGTCTGTTCGCTCACTCTTTATCACCCACTGGCTTTCAAAAATGAAAAGGCAGAGGCCAGGAGACAACTGTCAAATTAGAGCAGAGACTCGTGCCTTTATGGTGTAAATCTTATCTTTAATAATACTCTCAACAATTTTCCACCAACTGAAGTAAGACTTATCGGTCGAGTAATTGGCAGGAAATGAGGTGTCTCCATTTTTTAAATAAGCACATGCACCAATTGCAAGTCCATCAATACAACTCTGTGTTTGTTTTCTTATAGATGTGTTGTAATGGTGTAGTGGCTGATTAATAAATATTTTTAAGGAACATCCTGAAATATAATCGGACCAGGTGACAGATTTGTATTTACATTGTTCATTTTATCTTGTATTTATTTTTAATGTTTTTTCTTATTAAGCCTGTTTGTAGAGAGAGAGAGAGAGAGAGAAGAGAGAGAAGGCGGTAGAGAGAGAAACAGAAAAGAATTCTGTGCTGCCTGTCGGGGATGCTGTGTCAGAACAAATGGTAATTATAAACCTTACTGAGACACAACTGACCAAAGAACAGAACAAGCATCACAAAAAGTTTACTGTTTGTGCCTTCATCTCTTGTAAATCCTTTCCAGCTTAAAACTGAACTAAGTTCTACTGATTGTTTCAACTAAGATCATTTTTGCCAGCCTCCCTCCCACCAATTGCTATGAGATGTGACAGTCGAGAATCTATGGATCATATTGTTCTTTTCTCCCTCCCCAATCCGTATTTAGGCTCCACTAATGATAACTCACATCCTGAAATTTACACTTTATGAAGGCTTCAGATCCCCACACACACAGATGCACACTTTATGTAACTTTGCTGTAAACACATTTTCAGCTCACAAGGATAGAGAAATAGAAGAGCTTTTAAAAATTCTAAATATCATGGTTATGCTGCCAATTTACCTGTAAGTGAGCATCTTGCAATAAAAACACACAGGATGACCACTCATTACACATGGTCAGTACGGGCTTTCATTCCTTTATGGGCAAGGTAGAAGCAAATATTGCCTTTGATGTGGTGACCTGCATATAATAACATAAGAAAATCTAAAATAAAGAGAGCTGTAATTTTACTAGTTACATGCCCTCTCCATCTCTTTCAATACTGGAGGGATAAATGGATTTCATGAGGAGTAGAATCCAGAAGCCACCTCCTTATAGCAAGAATGACAGAATACTCCTGACAGAATAGATAAATACAGAATTTATTTTTAGCTTGCAGTCTAACATACAATTGGGGTTATCCTGAGAAGAAACGTCTGAGGGAGAGAAACATATCTCTGGGTGCGAGAAGCAACAGCTATTGTTCTCACACCCAGATAAATGGGTCTCTCTTCAGACACTCTTCTTAGAATAACCCTGATCTTTGTTACACTGCAAACTAAAATAAATTCTGCATTTATCTATCCACCACAAACCACTTTGTCACAGGCTGAGTGCGGATCTGTCAACGCAGTTTCACACTACCAATGCGGCTGTTTTCCAGTATCATATACTTATTTCTGTGTGATCCTTTTATCTCTTCTTCTCCTCCTCCTAGGTTTCTTTATTTTGCAATTTCTGTTCCTTTGCTTATCCTTCACGTGCACTATGTATGCACACTCTTAAATTCTTGCCCTACCAGCAGAGAGAGAGAAAGGGTTTAGTTGAAAAGTTTTGCTTGAGTGACAGGGGTTCATTTCTCCTTCAACATGCTTCTGTGGATGCTTTGGAGCCAGTTTATTTTATCTGTTTAGCACACCCAACTGTCCCTCCTTGTCTGATTGCTTTGCTGATCATCTGATTTTCATTTTGCACATATTTGCCTCCATGATTTAGGAGGTAAGATTAAAGAATTACCACATAATAATGCTGTCATAACGTCTCTCATCCAAGTGAATGACAGAAGAAAACTTTGTCCAAGCTGCCGAACTGCACTCCTCCAGGACAATTAAGATTAATTGCTCATGGAGAAAACACTGTATTGTTTGCCTCACTGAGTGCACATACCGTGGCCAAAATATTGGCTCCTTGCAGTTTTTCTAATAATGCACCATTCCTTCCAGAAAATTGTTGAAATTAAAAATATTTTGGTATCCACATATGTATTTCTTTGGTTTGCAGTGGAATAAAATACAAAAGCAGAAAAATTTACTAAGTCTTAGCTTATTCCACACAGAAATCCTTAAATGGCCCAGACAAAATTATTGGCACCTTTTAGAAGTAGTTAGAAAAATTAGATTTCAAGCAGGTGATTCTCCTTCACTTTGGAATTGAACTCGCCTGTGGTGAGTTGCAGTGCCTGCAATATAAAATCACTCATTCAAGAAAAGGACTCATTCTCCTGTTTTGTGTCACTGTGTGTGCCGCAATGGCATGGAGAAAGAAAGACAACCAGAGAATTGTCTGAGGAGGTCAGGCGGAAGATTGTAGCCAAGCATGGACAATCTCAAGGCTACAAATCAATCTCCAGAGACCTTGATGTTCCTTTTTCCACCGTGACGTAATGTTATCAGGATGTTTAAGGCCCATGTTGTTCTGTAGCCAACTCCCTGGATGTGCGCAGAGAGAAACTTGATAGAAGATTGCAGCGCAGGATTGTTCGAATGGTGGAGAAAGCACCTCAATCAACTGCCAAACAGATTCAAGCTGACCTTCAGACACAAGCTACGACAGTTTCAACTCGCACCATCCGTCACCAACTCAATGAAAGGGGTTATATGGTAGGGCCCAGGAGGACCCCTGCTGAGAGAGAGAGACATAAAAGCCCAACTGGGGTTTGCCAAAACACACCTGAACAAGTCAAAATCCTTCTGGGAGAATGTCTGTGGACAGATGAGACCAAATTAGAGCTTTTGGTAAAGCACATCATCTCTATGTTTACAGAAAACAAAATGAAGCCTTCAAAGAAAAAACACCTTCCTACAGTCAGACATGGAGGAGGTTCAGTGATGTTTTGGGGTTGCTGTTCTGCCCTGGCACTGGGTGCCTTGAGCGTGTGCATGGCATCATGAAATCTGGAGATTACAGGCCACTTTGGAGCGCAATGTTGAACCCAGTGTCAGAAAGCTGTGTCTCCGTCAAGGTCATGGGTCTTCCAGCAGGACAACGACCCCAAACACACTTTAAAAGCACCCAGGAATGGTTCAAGACAGGACACTGGACTGTTCTGAAGTGGCCAGCAATGAGTCAGATCTAAATCCATTGAAAACCTGTGAAGAGATCTGAAAACAGCAGTTGGGAGAAGGCACCCTTCAAATCTGGGAGAACCAGAGCAGTTTGCACAAGAAGAGTGGGCCAAACTGCCAGTACAGAAGGTGCAGAGCTCATCCATGGCTATAGGAAGCGGTTGATTAAGTTATTTTGACCAAAGTCTGTGTTACCAAATATTAAGGCTGGGTGTCAATAATTTGTCCGGGCCATTTAAGGATTTCAGCGGAATAAGATAAGACTTAGTAAATTTGTCTGCTTTTGTGTTTTGTTCCACTGCAAACCAAAGAAATACACATGTGGATACCAAAATATTTTTTAATTTCATCAATTTCTGGAAGGAATGGTGCATTATTAGAAAAACTAGAAGGGCGTAATATTTTTGCACGACTGTATCTTTGCTTATGCTTGTTCCTGCCTTTGTACACTGGATTATCTAATTTTAGAGTACAGCACACATGTGTGTTTGCTGGTCAGCAACTGTCAGGATAAAAATGTAAATGTAAAGACAACACTTAAAATTCTAATGCTTCCAAAGAAGTTTTAAGAACAATTACAAAGTAGCAGCTGTGGCAAGGCACAAGTGTGATCGAGCCTGAGTCTACTTTGACAAATCAGGCAACTTCTTACAAAATTTATAACTACAACATGTTCAGAATTATCAAATGTGCAAGGATTGATGCCATGTTTATGTAAATGAATTTGTTCCATAGATAATTTCAAAACATTCTATTCATGCCATACAATAAGTTACAGAAATGTCGAGAGAGAGAAAATACTGGCCAAATACATTATTAATCCTGTCAATCAGGGCAGTAATGGAACTTGGCCTGAAAAATAATACAACCTACACCAGGAAAAAAAAAAAACAATTCCTTCAAAACCTGCCTGTTTGTGAAGTATACTAAAAGAGCTGACATTTATTTAATGTTTCTATTTCTGAATGTGTGGTGCAATGATAATAATCATTAACAATAACAGACCTGCATGAGATATTATGTGGCACAGTTTACATTTGCAAACAGCGTTTTCCATTGTAGTAGTGGCTTGAAATTTACACATGTGGCTTGCTGCTGTCACTGTACTTTAGTCATTAGGTGTGTAACATAGCCAGAAATGTACAAGTTGGTGGGAGCATGGGCCACCAGCTTGCCTATTTTCCTTTTCTATTCTTTCTCAAAAAGTAGAAATTCTGTAAAAAAAAGCTGCATCAATGTATCATTTTAGGGTTAAAGCACAAAAGTCAGAAAACAAAAATCTTTAGGGTTGCCCTCCCCTAGTGGACCCACCAATCATACCAAGATTGACAGATGGCAAGGGTGTGTCACTGGGGTTGTGTGGCCTAAGCGTCACCGATTCTTTTGCTGTCCCTGTCAATATGATTACACATGGAATGGGGTGACATGGGGGAGGGCAACCCTAAAATTTTATTCTGACTTTTATGCTTTAACCCTAAATGATGCATTAACACAGTTTTTGCACACACACATATATATATATATATATATAGAGAGAGAGAGAGAGAGAGAGAGAGAGAGAGAGAGAGAGAGAGATTCTTTGCAAAAACTTTTTAATAGAAACTTAGAAACATAGAAACTGATGGTAGAGAAGGACCATTGGCCCATCTAACCAGCCCATTCCCTAATTACTGCAGTACCACAGATCCTACTTGATATCTGGCGTTTGCCCTCTCTTTCCTATTGCTAGGGCTCCCTTGTGAATATATTATGCAGTCTTGAATTCCCTTACCATTTCCCCACTTTGCTGAAAGGGTGTTCCATGCATCCACCACCCATTCTGTGAAAAATACTTCACCATGTTACCCTGAGTCTACCTCCTACAGCCTTATGTCATGACCCCTTGTTCTTGAAATTTTTTCTGAAAGATGCTACACTCTTGTGCCTTATTTATGTCCTTGAGGTATTTGAAGGTCTCTGTCATATACCCATCTCTCTCCTCTCTTCCAGGGTATACATATTGAGGTCCTCTAGTCTCTCCTTATATGACTTTTGGTACAGACCCTGCACCATTCTCTGAACAGCCTCTAATCTGTTTATGTCCTTCCAGAGATCTGGCCTCCAGAACTGGACACAATACTCCAGATGGGGTCTCACTGGTGATTCTTACAGTGGTATCACCACTGCACTAGTTAGAGTTCAAGCGACTAAAGTAGGAAATGTGGCATTTGGGTTTCCAACTCTAACTCCCCACCCTCACCCTGCAGGCAGTAACAGGCATGTGGTGTGCATTGGGGTTGTCAGCCTAATGCTGATCCCATTCTCATATACTGCACCCATCTCAGCTTAGTTACCCATGGAATGGGGTGAATGTTAGGGCTACAACCCCAAAGGCATACCCCATGCCTGCTGCTGCCTGCAGGGTGGGGTGGGTGTTAGAGTTGGAAATCCTAATGCCACGTTGCCTTACTTTTGTTACTTCAACCTAACTAGTGCATTAACAAAGTCTTTAAAAGAATTTCCTTACTTTTGAGATAGTATAATGCTACCATCCCTCCTTAGAGTTCTCCCTCACAAAGCATGTTTTTGTAACTTGTCATACAAAAAAGAATCTTTTTCAAACCACGAGTCACAAAGACATATTTATAAACTTGAAAAAAGATAACTTTGGAAGGGATTAATATTTTTCACCAGACCAGCAAAGGCACATTTGTACCTCAACTCCTTTTACCCTGAATATTTCAGACCAAAATTCAAAACAGCCTGGGTGCTATCCTAGTTGACATAAAGGGGAGCACAGTAAAGAGTCAGGAACTTTCATTACTGTATTGTCAAACAGATGCTGAACACCCTTACGTAGCACCAATAAGGCTTCATCAGGGGCAGTGTTGGGCATTACATCATTTTATACATGGTTTAATGAATATTCATTACTACATGCATTCTTAAAAAGCATGTGCTATCCATAAGAGAAATCAGACATTGTACAAGAAACAGTACTATTTTAGAAACAAAGATGCATTTATAATTTTTCTCATACATCCTAGTGAAAGTTAAAATGATTTTACTCTCAGAAACACATCTCAGTATTACTGGGGTGCAAACCTATTGCAGCTATCAAGATTACTTCTATTGAGCATTGCTTATCATATCGATTTTATAACAAAGTGAATTTAGTTTGTTTACTTGGAGTAAATAACCACATGTAGGTATATTATCTAAAAATATTATTAACAAACACCTTAATCTCATAATTTTAAAAATTGTGGGCAGAAATTATTAATAGCCTAAATACATTTGATGCCATAATCCAACAGATAAAAGATGTCTCAAACTTCACATAGTGACATCACCCAGTAACATCACCCATAACCTAACTGTGTATGCCAGAAGACCATTTAATTATTTATTTATAGTATTATTCTTATTCACTAGTCATTCTAGTGGTGCTAGCCAATAAAGTAACTGCTCTCATGTTTTAACATTTTATCCATACATTGAGGCACACAAAGATGCCATTAATCACAGACTAATTGTCCTGAAGGTTCTGATTTTCTAAAATAGTGTACCCAATGTAAACCATTAATACACCTATACCCACAGTGTGCCATATTAAAATATAATTTATATGTTTATAGAACAATATCTCACCTTGACAGTGTATTTCCTCCTTGGTATAACCATACAATAAAATTATGATTATTGCAGCCAAGATGCAATCACTGTAGTTACTAATATAAGATCATTATAAGAATGGTACAAGTCCATTTCTGTATTTAGTCCCACAGGATACATTGCCTTTAAACTTAAAAAACATTCAATTTCTCTCTTCAATCACATTTTAACATGTTCCCTCCTCTTTCATGACTTGGTACATGGTCTAAAAGCCTAAATAAAAAGATCAAGGTGGCGCAGCCATGGCAAGACATAAAATGGTCCCCAGTGCACTTTCTGAATTACCGAGCAAAATGGCTCAAGCAGGCTCCTGAATTCTATCTTTAGTATGTTAATACCACTGCAGAGACCACTCTTATGCTTGTAAGTGGTCTCATGTGCTCTTAGGGTATGAGAACTGTAAACCAAAGTACGCACACTCCACATAGACCACATGAATCATATGACAATTCATATTAAACCTGGTATTAAATTCCTCTCCAGTGTCTTGATGCTTGAATTTCAGACCAGTGATTGCATATCTAAATATGCTGCAGTTGTGGCACACTTAAAATCCTGTTCTATCAATTTCTGTCCTGCAATTCAGATTTACAAAGTGGTAACTAGTCAGATGGTCTTTCAAATTTCTTCCTGTTCTATATAAAACCTGGGGTGCAGTACCCACTACTGCTCTAATTTCTTTATCTGTTGTCAAAATTTACCATCTGCCCCTCAAATTTTAGCAACATCACTTGCTGCCAAGCTGTAAGTTAGAACAAAATTCACCTTTGGTTGATAATGCCCTCTCCTGTTGCAGTATAGCAGACTACATACTTTAAAGATTCAGTACACCAAAGGCAAAAATAAGTTACAGAAGATTACATACTTTCAGAGTTTATAAGGGTTATGCAGGTAGAGAACTTTGCTGTGAACACATCATAGGTCTGGCAGATCAAGCGTTATGTAAACCAACCAGGACAGTTTCATATAGCAGATTTGCAAACCAACAAGGATACTTTAAAGACTACTTCCCAAAATTAAGAGAGAATATGTCAGTAATAGCAAGTGCATTGGCTGTTCTTAAGTAGGAGGACCTTAAGCCCTTTCTTGAAACCACCAGGTGAGGAGCAATCTTGTAGGATTGTTGGGAGGGTGTTCCACAGGAATGGGGTAGAGTGGGCAAAGGACCTTTTCCTTTTCCTGTGTTGGACCTCACCCTGGGTACTTGTGAGCATGCAGCTTGAGGGCCAGAGGGTCCTTCTCTGGGTTTAGCAATCAGAACTTCCTGCAGATTCAGAGGAGTAGTGCCTTTTACAAATTTAAAGGCCAGACAGAGAAGAGAGTACTCAGTCTGCCTTCTATTGAAGCCAGTTCAGTGATTGTAGAATGCTATAACTGTGCTCCCTCCTCTACTGTCACAGAAAGCATCATGGGATGTGTCACCTCTACCTGGACAGCCACCAGAGATGGCAGAAGTGGATCTTGGTGTTATATCTGATCTGAAGTAGACTGGTTAAAACCCAAGTCTTCGGATTGGTTAAAACCAGGTCTTCAAACCAAGAGACTCTGGTTCAAAACCCAGCAAGGCACTGACTTTTTGTGTGATCTTGAGCAATCAGTTGACCTCCCTGTGCTACAGTCCTTCCCAGCTGCAAAACTAGGTAGATGCTGGATCCTTCAACTCTGACAATGCAATGTTGTAACTGTTTCTCAAATATGTTCTACTGAATTGAAAATGATGACTGCTTCAGATCCTCATTTTCCATTTATAGTAACAGTAATACATTCCAGGGCATGTCATATCATGGGATATCATCACTTCTCGGTGCATGAATCACTTATCCTGTGTGTGTGACTCACAATGCACCTTAGTCATGACAACATCCATAATATACCACACCCTGTGTATTATTGTTAAAATTGCCTGTTAGGCTATAACAAAAAGTATATTGATCTTTTGGATTTATTTACTTTTTCTTTGAACATGCTGTACAGCTGAGACAGTGGGTCTAATTGCTGAGTTTGTATAGCTGCATGAAGCGGAGGGTAGAAACAGAATTTCTATTACTGAAAACATCTTCCTTAGCAAGAAGACTGTCTAAGCAAGCATTTGTTAATGTTGAATGTTCACTGCTTGCATTGCTGTTGTACTGGGTCTTGCCTGTACACATTTTAATATATATTTGCCCAAGATAGACCAGGTGAGATGCAGTATCATCTCATTTTCAATGTAGTCTTGCTTTTACACATTTCTATATTAGTATTACCAACGACAGGGTGACTGAGAGACACTATCAATTTTCAGTGGGTCACACATTTTGACCCCAAATTTCCAACAACCTTTTTATGACCTAACATTATGATCAGGACAATTGAAATTTTTAAAATCCCATTTAAAAGTGATTTTGCAGTGTGACTGTGAAAACAAGTTTCAGAGGTGATTTGAAAAATGATACCTATCAAGTTCAGGAAGTCAATCAATCAATCAGTAATCTTTTTATTTTATCAGGTGAAACACCATTGAGTTCATCAGGCTCATTTCCAAGATGGACCTGGGCAGAGTATACATAACATAAATAACACTTCTGGATAACAAGGAATACATTATTGGTGATAGGAACATAATATCAACATAAGTAAAAGTAACACTGGAATAATATATATTTGTACATAAGGTTTGCAACAGATTGCCTAACCAGGGAGGGAGTAGCATTTAGGTATAGAAGGTATAGAAAGAAGTGGGGTAGCACAAGGAATATGTTGAACATTAGGGCCAAAATCTACAAAAATAAAATTATGAGTAAACATTGGACAATTTATTTAATTAATTTGTTTTAGCAGGAAAAACTTCATTGAGCAAGGCTCATTTCCAAGGAGGTCCTGGATAGGAGAAGAATAAAAAATAAAAGTGATCCATACAAATTAGGAATAACAATTTTGAGGCACAGTATCAGCTGGTAGTCGTAATCCAAAAAGGTGACATACAAAACAGAAAAACAGAAATAAATACTTTGGAAGGGATAACAAGTTCAAACACAGTATCAACTAATGATACATAATACTTAGAAGGCGATATACAAAACAATAAATATGGCCTGGGAATAACGGAGTAACTAGGCATAACATATGAAGTGGAACAGAGAGGCTGATTGTAAGTATATTATACAAATGTAAGGAGTGAGTACAGTGATGAGAAACTAATCAGCAATTGACAGCAGTACAGGATAAGAGACAGCAAAGAGAACTATTCATGATTTAGCATACAAATACAGTGCTAGTGGCAAACACATCTATCTACGCAATGTTGGTTAAGAAGAGTTTGGAAGAGCTGAGGGCTGACCAGTGTAGATAACTTGAGTACTTTCTGGAGGGCATTCCAGGCTTTAGGGGCAGTCCAGCTGAGGTCATCTTCCATATTTTGAGAAATGCCTGGGACACCAAGCATAATGACATTGTATAGTCTGAGTGTGTATGGGCTTTGGAACCTACAGAGGAGTGAGGAAATATATGTGGGTAATGAGTTAGACAGAGCTCTGAAGGACCAATGATTCAGGCGTGTTAGCCTTCTGATATTGAGAGATGGCCAGCCTATTTCCTTGCAGGAGAGGCAATGGGGGGTAATGGCAGGAGCTCACAGATAAAGCAGAGTGCTCTATGATACAACACATCTTATCCAGCCAGATTTAAAACAGTGGTGCATCTATAAATAACAACATCATAATGTAGGAGGGAGGAACATAACCTGAACCAGTGCTTTCTTGGCTTCATGTTTAAGGCAAGATTTATTACGAAATAAAACCCAGCCTTTGTTATAGCTACCTACAGAAAGTTTTATATGTACATTGAATGCCTGCTTGTTATCCATCCACATGCCTAGGTATTTGAAAGAGCCTACTAGTTTGAGTGTTTCATTAGAAAAGGTAGCAATGCCTGATGGGGGCGGTGTAGTTAGATTTGTGTGAAAAGACCATGTATTTGGTTTTGGCTGCATTTAGGAGAAGCTTGGATGCATGGAGATTAATTTGCAATAGATTGAACACTTTCTGTAAGGACTGCAGTGCTAAATCTGGGTCTGGGAATGTAGTATAAAGTACCGTGTCATCTGCATAAAAATAAAGGTTGGCGTTAGTGATGTTCTGGCCTAGGTTGTTGATGTCAATTGTAAATAGCAAAGGTCCAATATGGAACCTTGTGGTACATCTACTGATAAGCACACAGGCACACAGGTTGAGTTAGACCTTCAAGCTTCAGTTGCTGTCACCTACCCATAAGATACAAAATCACACATGCCCCCACAATGCAAAGTATCATGGCTGCATATGCAAATCACCACAGAATGTTATGCTTGTCCAACTTTAAGCAGAATTGCATGGTGCGAAAGGCCTCTCACACAGTTGCAAAGGGTCCTACCAGGACTCATCAGTATGTCTCATCTGTTTGACACCCCAGTGGAATGGACCAGCTACCCTTAAGGCAGTGTGCCTTGGATATATTGTGGTGAACCCATTAAAATAAAAACTATTTAAAATACAAACAACCTCTGTGCGCAAACACTGAGGCAAGGGTTACCCAAAGGGCATTTGGCTGGGAAGCCAAGTTTCAAAAATACAAAATCACACATGCCCCCACAATGCAAAGCATCATGGGCTGCATATGCAAATCACCACAGAATGTTATGCTGGTCCAACTTTAAGCAGAATTGCATGGTGCCAAAGGCCTCTCACACAGTTTGCAAAGGGTGCTAACAGAAGACATAGACAGGTGTTTCATCCTTCCAGGACTCATCAGTATGCCTCGTCTGTTTGACACCCCAGTGGAATGGACCAGCTACCCTTAAGGCAGTGTGCCTTGGATATATTGTGGTGAACCCATTGAAATAAAAACTATTTAAAAGACAAAGAACCTCTGTGCGCAAACACTGAGGCAAGGTTACCCAACAGTGGTGGAATGCTTGTGGTTGAGGTTGTAAATCAATCATTTGTAACTTTTACCAAGGCAGAGGTTGTGCTATAGTATGTTTAGCCTGTAAACACGACTGTGTGGGGTAGATGAGGTATGCATTTCAAGGTGATCTTTATCTGTCCATGGATCAATTTCTCAAATAATTTAGCCAACACAGGCAAAATGGAATAGGTTGGTAAATGTGCACCAAAGTTTTATCACCTGACTTGAAGAGTGGAATGATATGTGCAATTTTCCATAATGGGGGATCTTGCAGCTTGAAAGTGAAAGGCTAAAAAGATGTGTGATAGGTGCAGAAAGGATTGGATATCCTATTTTTAGGAAAAGCGGTTCAATATTGTCACCTGCACTCTTCTTAGGATCAAGGGTTGGAGTAGGTGCTTCACCTCTTTATAAGTAGTCTGATGAAAATTGAAGAGATTTAAGGTAGTTGGTGGTATGCTCGAAAGGATTTTGCAACATCAAAGGAATACTGGCAGTGGCAGAGGTGTCAAAGGCATTACCTGCTTAGGCAAAACTGAGGTTAGTTCTTCTAAAATCAGCTGCTTATCTGTGAATAAATGGTTACCTATTTGCAGTTGTTTTGGTAGGGATGGGGAGCTGGACCTCAAGATTCTTAATGGTTTGCCAGAAACTAGAGGATTATGTTTGTTGTTCAAGAGAGTCGGGTAGAACATCGATTTGGTCATATGGATTAGTTTTGTACACCAATTCCTTTTTGCTTAAAATTTGTCCAGTCTTGTTCTGATTTGGTAAATCTCACTTTGGCCAGAGCAAATCCCTGTCCTTGGGGCTACTTGTATTTTCTTGGTGAACCATGGAGATGTTTTCTTGGCTCTATGATTTAGATAAGGAGCTAGTCAATTAATAACTTCAGTAACTTGCTGGGTGAAATATTTATAGGCTACTTGAATTGAAGGGCTAAATAGAAATCCTGCCATTTGAAAGCAACTAGTTGAAGGTATTCATGGACAGTAAAATTAAAGAATGAGTGTTTTGAATAATGGATGGTTTACTACTGCTCTTTAGTACTTCCCTAGAGCAGGCAACAACATCATGATTGCTGAAGATGTTTTCAAAGACAGCTGAAGAGATAAATTTCTGTGGTCTATTAGCAAGGAGGAGATCCAGGATAGAGGAATTTAAGGGATTATGGTTATTGGACTGTGTAGGTTCTAATATAAGTTGAAGAGATCCAAAATCATCACAGAATTGTTTCAAATCAACTGATTTTGGTGACAGCCAATCATAGTTCAAGTCACTCAAAATAATTGTTTTGTTATTATATGCAGGCAATTTATACAAAATTGTAATAAATCTAAATCACCAGTAGGGTGTCTATAGAAATCAATAATGCAGACCAACTCTACTTTTGAAAGGGTTAATGATATTACAATGCATTCTAACTCAGACTGTTTGGACTGGGAGGTAACTAGGGTAGATGTGAATTCATTTTTTAACCCTTATGCTGCCAATAAAATTGGAATGTATAGGTATTCTGGATTGCTATATCAGTCTGCGACACAGCAAGGGTTAACATGAAGGACTACGTCCCCACCCTGTGTTTGCCAGTCAATCTGTATACATCATAGCTTTGTGAGGATGTCACACTGGTAGGGATCAAAGGACTAAGCCACATTTCAGCTAGCAGCAACACATCTGGGCTTGAATAGCAACCTATGAGTTGAGCATATCCATTTTGTTTAACATGCTATGTATATTGATATACATAAATTTCAAGCCCTTTGAACTAGCAAAATCAGAAGGTGTTATCACTGTGGGAAATGGGTCAGGGTTTAGTTCTATATTACCTGAGCAAAATAACAACAGCATCATCAAATACTTATTTAAGAGAACAACATTTTGGAACTTCTGCTTATTACACCTAGAGGTGGTATAGTATTGAATTTTATGCATGTTATAGTAATGCTGAGATGCACAAAAGAATTGGGCAGCAACTAATGTAAGGGACTGAAACCCATGGGGCTGTGGCTAGTCAAGTAACTGGCCTGTTTAATATTGTCTGATGTCCACAGGAAATCGTGATTTTGAAATGACTAGTACCATGGAAATTTCAGTGCTAAAGTGCATATTCTTTCCACTGTGTTTGGACATGGTTGGCTCAACAAGAAGATAAGTAGAAACAGGAGGGACAAGATGTTGCTACAGATGTAGGAATCCAGATAATAAAAGAAGAAAACAGGACTGGATCCGGAGTAGATTGAGTAGTAGCAGGTGATGTAAAACAGTGAGTCTAATTAATTTGGACAGGTATTAATTAATACAGTAGATAGGGATGAGGAAATTGAGTAACAGCTGGTGTAAAACTGGGAGCCTAATTAATCTGAACAGGTTTAGAGATTGCAATATACAGAAACAAGGGAGACTGAATGATAACAGGAGGGTAGGGCTGGGTCTCTAGTTAATTTGGCCTGGATGTCTAGTTAATTTGGACATTTAATGTTTCCTCATAACTTACCTGTTTTTTAGCATTTTGACACCACATTTTCAACAGTCTTTTTATGACCACTCTTTCTGAACATGACAGGTGTCATTTATAAAATAGTAACGAAACATCATTTTGTGCCACAAGTGTGAAATCACATTTTGGCTAGCATTTGAAAATGACAGCTATCACATTCATGAGGTGTTGTGAAAAATGTGTGTTTTTTAATATTTTACCCAAAATTTCCAACATAGCCTTAGTATGACACCATAAGGTCTTTATGTGATCCCACCTCATGAACAAGGGCAGCAAAATGTTAAAATACTGCCCAAAAGGTAATTTTATACCATAAGTACAAAAACACATTTTGGCCAGGATTTTAAAAATGACAACTTTACATTCATGAGGTGGGGTGAAAAAATGGCTATACTGAAAATATAGGGTCAAAATATTGACAACTACCAACGTTATGAGTGCATTGGTAAATTTCAATGTATGCTCAAAATGTTGTTTTTTTAAATATTCTCCCCAAAACATGTCAGTGTAGCCTTCTTATGACCCTGCATAGCATTCTTATGATCCCACCTCATGAACAGGGGTGAAAACTGGGTGAAGAAAATGTTCAAATCCTGCCCCAAAGGTGTTTTCATGCCACAAGTGTAAAATGCATTTTGTCCAGGATTTGAAAAATGACAGCTATCAAATTCATGAGGTAGTGTGAAATAAAAGGTGCTGAACATTTGGGTCAAAACATTGAAAATGACCAAAGTTATGCTGTGAGCACTTATCCCTGGAAATCAAGTTTTGGTGGGAAACCTATATTGCTCATCGGTGCCTACTGTCCTCCTAAGATGGTAAAGAGCAGATGCAACAACTGGTAGATATAGTTATTTCCTTGTGTTGATACCCAAAAAATTTACTCATGGATGATTTTAATGATAATTGGTTACAAACAGCTGATTCTGGCATAATGAAAAGCATGGCACTAGCTTTGGGCTTGGAACAATTGATAAAAGACCCTACACATGTTAATATAAAAATCCTTTGGACTCCACATTGTTAAAGTCGATCCTGACAAATGTTCCTCACCATTACTCAACACAGGGCTATTTAACATTATATACAGTACATATATAATATATAGTTACTAGTGACCCTTTAATAACCAGTTTGCTAGAGCAATAAAATGCTGTAATAACCTGAAATTGGGTTATTACGGCATTCTCTAATTCCACTTTCACTTTCTCACTGTAGAGATGAACTGTGTTAGTAGCGCCCCACCTTGCTGACTGTTTGTGCAGGCTAGGCATGGCAGGCGTAGTTTTCGGTTCTGTGGTTTCCCTGAAGTAATCTTTGCTACTCCTATTCTCCACAAAGTAAGTAATTTACTTTTTAACTGTCTAGTTGATCCTGCCTTCTCTTCATCCCAAAATCAATCTGGTTGATCCTGCCCTTCCTCGCATCAGTTGGGTCTTTGCTCCAACTGAGCAGGAAGGAACAAAAAAAAAATACCGAGACTGTGTGTGTGTGTGTGTGTGTGTGTGTGTGTGTGTGTGTCTGAATGTCTGTGTGAATGTGTGCATGCTGGCACTCACTGCTACACCAGTAATTATAAAAATAAAGCATAAGTTAAGTGTGTGTTGATGGAATTATTTTACACCCCTCTATGTGTGTGATGGCCATCATAAACCTCAGGGCATAAACAAATTCCATAACATACACTCTTACCTATCCATTATTCTCTATATACCATTTACCATAACATTATATGCTGTGTTAAAGGTAACTATCATAACCACAAACAGCCCAGGTTTATTTCATATCACGCTACCAGGTTATTTATCTTTTACTGAGATTTACTGTAGATAGAATTAACTAGGATAGAATTATTTTAATTTCTGACTTTGACTTGACATGGAATTATTTCCTTACTGAGTTGATGCAGGTTATTGATTTTCATATAGCCAGTTAAAACTAGGAAAATAAAACAAACTTCTGCTCCATGGTATTCACCAGCTTTGAGGAGGCTGAAGAGGCAAAAAAAACAAAACAAAAAAAAACAGGGTTGGGAAAGGGCACATAATTCTAACCTGAGGAGAGACTGGGATTTGGGAATATTATAGAAACCTCAGGAATTCCTATGTAGCAGCTGTAAGAGAAACAAAGAGAATATATTATAATACTAAGTTAGAGGCTTCAGCTGGGAATACAAAATGTTTTGGAAAATAATAAAGAAATAAATAAACGACCATCAAAACAAAAGGTTTACACATAATATAGAAATTCTAGGACATGTGGGAGAGGGTCTTTATCTGATGTATTTAATAATTATTTTGTGAATTCAGGGAATTATTTTGGTAACCCTGATCCCAGTAACACTCTAAAGCAATTCCAGTTTAACAAAGACTCACCTCACATGTCCTCATTTTAAAGTTAGAAGAACATGAAGTCGTTGAGGCCTTGTTCAGATTGAAAACTGACAAAAGCGGAGGTCCAGACAGTTTAACCCCTTCTACTAAAACTCTCTGCCTTACAGATAGTGGCCCCTCTTACCTATTAGTTTAATTGGTCTGTTGCTGAGGAATGATACCAGAGAGTTGGAAACTGGCCAGGGTTGTTCCTATTTTTAAGAGGGCTGCCCTGGCCAGTTGACAATATCACCCTATCTCTCTGTTGTCACAGGTATCTAAATTGTTGGAGAGACTCTTGGCAGGCAACTGACTGACTTTGCATCAGAATGATTTGTAAGACAAATATCAGCCAGGTTTCTCAAATCACATGGTACAGTGGTTTCCATGGCAAGTGTCTTGGATGATGTCAACGAAGCAATGGACAAAGGCCATTTAACTGGTACCATCTTTGTTGACCTCTCAGGGCCTTCAACATGGTGGACCACCAAACTCTTCTCAAAGAGTCTGATGGACATTGGGTTGTTGATTAATGCCTTAAAATGGTTTGCCTCCTATTCAGAAGGGAAGAAGCAGATTGCTAGATGATTTCTGCTCCATTGCTCATTGTCCATGGAGTCCCACAGATATCAGTTCTTGGTTCCTTATTGTTCTTAATTTATTTGAGAGGCCTTGGACACCATGTGAAAAGTTTGGCCCACCATCTCTACACTAACAACATCATAGGCTATACCTCTGCTTCAACCTTGGAAGAGATTCAAGCTAAATTGCAGTCAAGTTTTGATGGTTTATCTGATTATTTCACTAAGTTAAAACTTAAAATGAATAGTAGTAAAACAAAATGCATGGTCTTTGGCCCTGCTAAGAAACTTAAAGTTGTGCTGGTTTATTAATATTTGATATTGATGGACAAACTAGAACAGATAACAACTTATAAATATCTGGGCTACTGGGTGGCCTCTTTGGCTATGAGAAATTCACATGTGAGGAACTTATTGGATCAATTGGATAAAGGGTGGGCTTACTATACCGAATAAAAACTGCCTGGGTGGGTGTATGATCAAAATAAATAGTTGAATCACACGTTTTCCATTATTTGATTCACGGTGATGCATTATATGATTATTTAAATATAGGCAAACTACACAACTTATTGTACAACCAGTTGGCCAGACTAATATTTCAATACTCCAGGGACACATCACTGTTTCATGTATAACAAACTTGGCTGGCTTTCTATATCTGAAGAAGGCAACTTCATAAATTGTCTTGGCTTATAATAGTGTCACAGGCAAAATACCTGATTACTTGGCTCAAAAACTTGAAGTCAAGGATGTAAATGTTTCCTTAGGAAAGCAGCATACTGTGAGCTAATTGTTCCAAAGACAACAACCAAATGATCTGAATATTTCTTTAGCCAGTTGATCCCTTGTACTGGAATAAACTTCCTCCAAAGTTCCATTTCATTAATATTAAATTCCCTCTTCTCAAAATGCTGTCAAGCAATGGTTTTAGTCAACGATAACTCAAACTAAGGCCTGTTGTGACTGACACATTCAGCTTTGTATATGAATCTGTATTTGCAATGTATATTTGATATATATTATGTGTATATGTTATGTTTTCATTATGTTAAGTAATTGTTTGATAACTGTATTGTAAATGCTATGGGTCACCATTCTGAATGAGTTTGCTCAATGGTCTAACCCATTTAATAAAATGAAATGAAATGCATTGAAAATGTAAATGTAGGCTCATAACTTTGTTGTTTTTAATATTTGTACCCTGAATTTTTAATATAGTTTCTTGTGACCCCACCTCATGAATAAGAACAGGAAAATATTGAAATCCTGCCCAAAGGTGATTTTACAGAGCAACCATGAAATAACCTTATGGGACAGATTTTCATAGTTTCATGGCCATTATTCATGATGTAGTATCCAAAAGGCCATGCTGAAAATTTTGGGAAAAAATCTTTAAAATGACCAATTTATGAGGACAAGTTCAAACCCATTGAAATACACTGAATCTCATACCTGATTTCTTTTGTTTGTGGACCGATGATGAATAGCACACACAAACCTGACTTTCTAATGCTATTCTATAATGTGCACAAAACATGAATTTACAATACTATACAATAAAGTGCATGAAGATACAGTTACAGTGGTATACAATAAAGTAATCACACATAAATTTACAATGTTATGCAATAAAGTGCACAAAGATAAATTTACAATTTATTTACTGATTTGTTTGTTTTTGATTACTGGGTAAGTGTTCTAGACATCAGAAATGCCTATTTTCAGGCACAGCCGAGGAGGGTGCAAGGCAAAACAGGCAATTACAAGACAAGCAAACACATATTGGTACAGAAAAATATACAATCACCAAAAGCGAGTAGGCTCAATAATACCTAGATTGTACAGTATGTTCACAGTATCAGTGGGTAAAGCCAAAATAGTACAGAATAGGCATTTACAGAACAGACAATTATAAACAGGCAGTCACCTTACGGTGCAGAGAGGTAACAGTAACATATTGTAAGAAGGCTCAGAAGAACTAGAAAATATAGCATATTTACAGTATCAGATGGTATAGTCAAAAATAATACATTCAAGATTTCATGTAGAGAGCCGGCCGGTGGCACTGAAGGTTGAAAGTAACTGGGGCATACACCTCATGCTATGCTGGTGACCCAAGTTTGGGAGTGAGCTTGGGTGCGGGGGTCAGCAGGGATGGGGTGAGATTGAGTACCCACTGGGCTGCTCTCCTCCTCCAGTGGGGGAGGTCTGAGGCATGCACATAGGGAAGAGAAACCCTGAAGCCACTTATAGGCTGGGAGGGGAGTTGCTAGCAGTCACAAAGGAAGAAAGAGACTTGGGCATCATCATCACTGATGACCTAAAATCATCAAGCAGACCTCTAAAGCAGTAGGTAAGACTAGGGAGGTGTTAGGGTGTATTAGTAGGGTATCACAAGTCGTAGAGGAGTAATAATCCTCTGTACAAGACATTGGTTAGGCCCCATCTGGAGTACTGCGTGCAGTATTGGAGCCACACCTTCACAAGGACATTAACCAAATTGAGGCAGTCCAGAGAAGGGCAGACCAAAATGGTGCAGGGACTGCATCAGAAGACATATGAGGACAGACTAACAGAGCTCAATATGTATACTCTTGAGCAAAGGAGGAGAGAGTGATATGATCGAGACATTTAAACACCTTAAGGGCATAAACAAGGTGAAAGAGTCTAACATGTTTAAATATAAGAAAAATAGCAGGACAAGAGGACACAGCATGAGATTGGGAAGGCGATTAAGGGGAATGTGAGAAATTGTTTTCACAGAAAGGGTGGTAGATGCATGGAATGGCTTACCACAAGAAGTGGTAGCTATGAATACAGTGCAGGGCTTCAAACAGGCATGGGATAGGCATAAGGAGCAATACAAATGACTATGAATAGATGGGTCACTGACAGAACAAAGGCCGATGGCACATTTATAAGGTAGAAAAGAAATGGGCAGACTGGATGGACCTTACGGCCCTTATCTGCCGTCAACTTCTATGTTTCTATGTTTCTTGTCCGGTGCATCAGTGGCTTCTGGTGGAGATCAGGGGTGCTGCAGTGCGTTGACTGCATGTCGACATGGCTGACACAGGCAGGGTGCCATCGCCTAGCATCAGAGTGGAGGGGCAGGGAGGGGAAGGGCATCAGAGCACAGGAAAAGCCCTGCTCTGTGGGGTGAGTGATGGCACCGGACCCCAAGTCCACCTCTGGATCCATCTTTCCTGGCCTTCCAGTTCCCCACCTTGGCCCTCACCTAAAGCCAAAGTCTAACTGGGGTACTGACTGTGGGAGGGGGAGAGGAGGCTCAGGACTGAGGGGACCTCAGGTTGGCAGGATGCCTGGGAGGCTCCATGGGCCATAATCAGAGTGAAGAAGTTGAGAAAAAAAGATTACATGTAGAGACATAAGCACAACAAATAGGGCAGAAGGACTGGTCATAATAGGTATTATGCAAGAAGTGAAATCACATGGCAAACTCTAGGAGTATCAGATGGAGGGTATTTTAGCTTTGGTTGTGAGATGAGACAAAACAAGGCAACTAAAACAATGCAGACAGAGCCAAAGCAAAAGGAGTACTCACATGCAGTAGGTAATTTGTCTTCTTGGTCATGACCAAGTGAAGAACATTAGCAATGTTGCTTGAGAATGAAACACTTTATTCGATAAAATGGTTAAAATCCATACTGTAAGCAAACTTCCCACAGCAGATAAGGATCCACCCCTCCCTCACGTCACAGCCAAATGTTTTCATGCTACTCGTGCTTTGTCAAGGTTGGGTGGGTGCAGAAATGTATCCCATTTAAACTCAAATGTTGAAGTGGCAGTATCTTTAAATATACACCTGCTAAAAAGTAAAATATATGTATCTCTATCAGGGGTGGTGATTTAAATAACTGGTTACACCAGCAGAAACATACTGGCAGCATAAACTGAAATCTTATCTTCTGAGACTTAACGACATTTCCAGCATATTAAGAGATTTCTGCTGCCTTTTATGGATGACTCATGTCTATTGTATCTGAGAACTGTATACTCAGATAAATTGTATTATTATCATGATGTTTCTTATCCTGGCTAACTTATGCCTTCCTTATTGTAATATTGTAGGATTTATTTATTTATTTATGTCCACATTGACGCTTGGTGGTTTTGAGCCTGTTGTCAGGTGGGGTATTAATATATTTTACTTTTTAGCAGGTGTTTTTTAAATGCACTGTCACGTTAACATTGGTAAAGGGGTACCCAGGGAGAAATTACTTTCTAAGCGGGTAGAGCTGGCAGTAACAAAACGAGGTGTGATCTTGGGGTGATCACCGTGAGATGATCTGAAGGTTAATCAAGCAATGGGAAAAGGTGGCACAAAAGGCCAGCGGCATCTTCAGTTGTATAGGGAGGGCATAATCAGCAGAGAAAGGGAGATGATTATGCCAGTGTACAGGTCCCATGGTGCAAGGTCTGCATCACGAGGCACATGATTCAAGGCCAAAACAGCTCAACATGTACTCACTATAACAAAGAAGGGATGGCAGGACATGATAGAGATATTTAAATACCTGAAGGTTATCAACAAGGAACAGGCACAGGATCTCCTTCAGGTGAACAACTGCACCGGACCAGCGGTCATGACATATACCTAAAGAGGGCAGGTTCAGGAGCAACACAAGGAAGTTCTTCTTTTCAGAAAGGGTGGTGAAGCCTTGGAATGGCCTCCCTCAACAGATGGTGTGGTCAAAGATGGTCAGAGTATTCAAGCTGGCATAGGACAGACAGTGTGGAAAACTTAACACAACAGCCTGATTGGGGGTGTAGTATACATGGGCAGACTAGATGGTCCACATGGACTCCATCTGCCAAGAGATTTTTCTACTGTGTGAAGTTTGCTTGCAGTATGGATTTTAACTGTTTTACCAAATAAAGTGTTTTATCCTCAAGCAACATTGCTGATGTTCTTCTCTGGGTAGTGTTTGAGAAGCTTAGTTGTGAGATGCTTAGAACAGTAGAATAAGTGCCAAGTGACTGAGCAACAAGGACAGGTTGAGGTCAAATGAGCAGGAAGAAGGTGTGTCAAGGAGGAAGAAGCAAGTGCAGGGTTTGAGGCCATAAGGTGACTGTGTAGATTTCACTTGACACTGGTATGAGTGTCTGAGTGTCAGAGGATGCAGATAATGAGTTCCAGTATTGGGGACATAGTGGGAGAAGGTCTATGATCCATGTTAGTCCCTGCATCTGGGGATGGCAATAAGGTCTGCTCACCTGGGTGTAGGGCACAGTGGGGGCTTATGGAGTAAGCATACATACTAGTGGCTCTACAATACTGATTCAACAACAATTTAATCGACCGGCATCACAGCAATGGAATTTATGTTGACTGCAAGTTGCGGTTGACATAAGTCCATATAGGAACCAGGTTACTGTTTCTATCTGAGAGCTTCTCCCCAAACTCCCCATGCAGGGGCTCTGCCCCTAAACCCATACTCTATATAATCAACTCTGAGTGAGAGATAATTCGGGAGAGGGTGCAGGACCAGGAGACAGTGTGCCGGTCTCTGGCACACCATTGCAGTGAACTGTTGATGTTGTTGACATCAATGTTTGTTCACTGTAATAGTGTCAATATCGAGAAACTATACCCATGTAGTGAGGAGGGAACACCAGCTTGAGCAATGTTGTCATTCAGGGTACCAAGAGCATAGTAATGGTTATCCTTAGGTGGAAGTCAGTTGAGACCCCATTATAGCTGATAGAGATGTGTGAGGCATTGAGAGGAAAGGGCAAAATTTCATTTCATTTAATTTTTTTTTTATACTTGTAAGCAGGATGAGCAGAACTGCCCATTTTCACCAGTGACAAGTTACAAAACATACTTAAGCATACAAAATATCACATACATACAAACATTTAAAATAATACAAAATACACAAAACAGACAAAATATAACAATCAAATATTTAACTTAAACATGTGCAAATATCATTGTCCATCATCCAATATTATAGTCTAGTTTTAAAAGACCACACTGTCATGCTTTCTATAATATTAACAGGTAATAAGTTAAAAAACAAAGGAGCCCTGTATAGAATAGAACTCAGGCCAAATTCAGTACAAAACAAGGAGTTTTGTAAGTAAATTTTGCCTGGGATCTACCACTGGAATTAAGGGATCTAAAATAACAGTGAAACTACAGGAGATATAAGGCCATTCTTTACCTTAAACATAATGATACCCAATTTATGCAAAATTCTATTTTAAGAGATAAACTATTAGAACATTTAAGCAGTAAACAATGATGAGTTCAAAGGGAACATCTAGCATAAAGCGTAGAATGGAATTATACGTTACCTCAAGTTTACTAAATAAATTACAAAAAGGAAGAATACATAATAATACCATAATCCAAGACACTCAACAAAAACTATGAGCAAGTAAAAACATAGATTCTCTGGTCAAAACTGCTTAACTCAGTAGAGTGAACCTAATCTCTGATGGAGAATTTTCCTAAGATTATTCAGATGGGGTTCAAAAGTTAGTTTTGAATCAAGAACTATCCTAAATATTTAAAACTGTCTACTAATTCAATCACTTCTCCATCCTGTGTAACAATGGGATTGAGACTACTAGACTCAATAGTCTTATTTGGCATATGTTATTAGAGGTGGTGTCCCATTTGTGAAGGTTGGCTTTGGCAGCATCAACATAGGTAACATATCGTAAGTTAGTGCAGGATGAAGATTGCCCTGGACAATAGCAATTTTGGCCGAGGTGTGAGTGCATAGCTGGTTTTATAGGCCAAGCTTGCAATGTACAGCTTACATCTGTTGGATATGTGTTGATTGAACTCTAATGAAGGGTCAAGGGTAATGCCAAGATACTTAAAGTGATTTTAAGACATAAGTAATGGCAGCTACCATTCACATATTATGGTAGCTGCCTTCTCGATGAATCATTTTAGCCAGGTGTTAATATTTATTTCCTGGCCATTACTTTATAATATTACTTGTAATTTTGTATTGGCTATCCAGTCCATCTGTATTCAGCATCTTGGTCCTATTGACATGCCTCCGGCATAAGCACATAATGACGTGTGACCAGGGAGAGCACAGGGCCACCCATTAAAAGAATGGGACTCAATTTCTCATAGATTTGTAAGTTCAGGAATGGACAGTGAAGATTACTAAGGTCATCACTCAACTAACAAGGGCCTTGTTGGTCGAGCAATGACCTTCATTAACCTCTACTGTCCATTCTTGAACAATAAATCTGAGAAGTAAACCCCATCAATTCAATGGGTCCCGCCCCATGTTCTTCCTGGTCACCGTCATTATGTGCTTGAGTGTGGGGGCATGTCAGTAGGACCGGACAGTGAACACGGATGGGATGGATAGCCAGATACAAAAATTAAGAGTGATATTATAAAGTAAATGGCCAGAAATAAATGTTAACACCTGACTAAAATGACTATTGGGAGCTAGAGAGGACTACATGAGTAGCAGTCTTTTATCGGAAAACTCCTTTAAAAGTATTGACATTCCTGAGAGGTAGACTGTCATACAGGAGATGGATAATTGCCCTGGGCATTTACTTAACCTAGGAGAACAGCCAAGAGCATAGAGTGTGCTTTGTCAGTATTAAGTACTAGCTTGTTATTGGTGCACCAGCTGTGGATGTAGCGGAAATCAAGTGGCGTAGAGTTACAGTAAGGACAGAGAGTTGCTAGAGCTGGTATAGAGAACAAGATCACCTGCATAAAGTAAAGAGGAGCACGAGGGAGGCATTTGCAGCTATGTCATTAATGAAAATATTGAATAGGAAAGGGTCAAGTGTGAAGCCTTAGAGTACTCAATGTTGATAGTACAATAATTAGATATGGTAGAGCCATATTTGACAAACTGTTGTCTGTTTGTCAAGTAGCTACTATATCAGCTACCACTTCCAATGGAAGCCAAGGGATATCATTTTGACATAAGGAGAGAGTGATCAACTAGGTCAAAGGCTTTGTGAGGTCAGTGAAGACTGCACCAGTTAATATGCTGATGTCCATTGCAACCTTAATGTCATTAGTGAACTGGAGATGCACAGTGATGGTATTATGACCCTTCCAGAAACTGTATTGGGCACCAGAGAGGAGTTTCCTATCATGTAGATAGTTAATGGTTTAGATGGAGATAATTTTTCCAGAAGTTTGCTTAAAACCAAGAGACTGGCAATGGGTCGCTAGTTGGAGACAGACTTAGGGTCCCCTTTCTTAAGTACAAGGACAATTCTGGCAGTTCTTCAGATGCTGGGAATGACCCCAGTTCAGAGGGACAAGTTGAAAATTCTAGCCAATGGGATAGCAAGGAGAGGGCAGCCAGTTTGAGCAGCCTAGGTTTCAGGCCATCAGCACCAACACTGCTGCAGTCAGAGATAGTGTTTAGGAGCTTGCACGCTACCTGAATAGTAATGGTATGCGGAAAAGTTGGGTGAGGTAGTGGATGTATCAGCTGAGGGACGATGGGATGGAGACAGTAATTGTAGGGGAGGAATCAGTATATTTAGATAGATCAGAAAAGTAACAATTGAAGGAATTAGCAATGGTAACAGGGTTGTTACAGTGTATACCATCTAGGACAATGTCATTGGACTATTGAGCATGCTTGTTACCCATACAATTTGTAATGTGTGACCAGAATTTCTTAGGGTCTGCTGCATTATTTAGAAGCACATTTTTGCAATATGAACTCTTGGAAAGGAGAATGGCCCTCTTGCAGGCATTTATTTTTGTGTGGTAATCAGTCAGGTAATCCTGTAGGCCTAAGCCCTACATTTAGCCCAGCACTTGTCCCTAGCCTTTAGTTGAGCCAGTAGGTCTTTGTGTAGCCATTTTGTGGGTGTTCCACAGAATCCTACAGGACACCTTAGGGGTGTGAGTCCTGACGATCACAGAATTTGGATAATAAGTAGTTTAGTGCCCCATCAATATTATTGGTGGTGTAGCTGGTTCTAGTCTATTGGCTACATCATCCAGGAAGGCAGATTGCTATAAAATAAATGCACAAACATGAATCTATAGTGCTTTGAATAAAGTGCACAAACATAATTTACTATGCTATACATGTGCCAGAGGATAAATTTACAATGCCATGTAATAAAGTGCACAAAACATAAATTTACAATGCTGTACAATAAAGTGCACAGCCATAAATTTACAATGATACTGCTATATAGCAAATATAATAAAGTTCATGAAATATAAATTTACAATGCTATATAATAATGTACACAAGCATAAATTTACAGTGTTATATATTAAAATGCAGAACCATGAATGTACAATGCTATTTAATGAAGTGCATAAAACATAAATTTACAATGCTATACAATAAAGTGCACAAACATACATTTAGAATATGATACAGTAAAGTGCACAAAAGTACATTTAAGTGCTATACAATAGAGTGCAAAGCATAAATTTACAATGCTATATAACAAAATTCACAAATATAAATTTACAGTACTATACAATGAAATGCCTGAAACACATATTTACAGTGTTGTGCAATAAAGTATATGAAACATAAATTGTCACTGTTGTGCAATAAAGTACACAAACAAAAATTTAAAATGCTATTTAATAAAGTGAGCAAACATAACTTTACAATGCTATACAGTAAAGTGCATGAAACATAAATTTACAGTGCTGTGCAATAAAGTGCACAAAACATAAATTGACTATGCTGTGCAATAAAGTGCACAAACATAAATGTACAATGTTATATAATAATGTGCACAAATATGAATTTACAATGCTATACAATTGTAACACAAAGGGATCTTGGTATAATCATAGATCACAAACTTAGTTTGGACATGCAACGAACAATGTAATTGCTAAATCATAGAAAATCTGGTGGAACATTAGGAGAGTATTAAAAACAGGGACAGGGAGTTAAACATGCCTCTGTACAGGGCCCACGTGCATCCACATTTTGATTATGGTTCTCAAATTTTGGCCCCATACAAAAGAAAATATATTACCAATATTGAGAGAGTGCAGAGATGTATTAAGAAGTATATTAATGGGATGGGTAACAGTAACTATATGAATTGCTTGGAGAAAATTAAACTAGTTACATTGCAAGCTCATTGAATTAGAGAGGATTACTATTCTTATTTGATATAGTGAATGATACAGAATTAATGGTTACACTGGACTTGGAAATTAAACAAGATTTTAAAGAAACAAAGGGACATCCACCACAACTAAATGGTAGTAGAGGAAAACTGAGAAAAGGAAGTACATTTTCACTCAAAGGGTAATGGAGTGTAGAATAGCCTTCCATTAGATGTAGCAGCCAGTAAAAATAAAAACAAGTTTAAAAAGTGGCTGGATGCCTAGATGACTACAAATCAAAATGTTAAATACTGTTAAATAAGGAGGCAGTATAGTGCAGTGGTTTAAGGCTTTGAGCTGCAAACCTGGAGACCAAGTTTGAATCACACAGCCCCTACTTGCTTACTGTGTGCCCTAGAGCAATTCATTTAACTTCCTTGTGCTCCCAGGCTGCACCTGTAAACAAGCTTTCAGCTTAGTGTGTCTCTCTGGTAAATAAAAATAAAGTAAAAACATAAAATTACTACCACTAATAGAGTTGGTGTTACATGGGCTTTTGCCTTTATCTGCTTCTAAAATCTAGTATAGAAAACAAATTTACACTGCTAGACAATAAAGTGCACAGGATAAACTTACAATGCTATATAATAAAGTGTACAAAACATTAATTTACAATGCTATTCAATAAAGTGGATGAAATATAAATTTACAATGCTGTACAAAACATAAATTTATAATGCTATAAAGTACACAACCATAAATTTACAATGCTACGTAATAAAGTGCACAAACATAAATTTATAAGATAATACAATAAAGTGTACAGATAAGTTTACAATACTACATAATAAAGTGCAGAAGCATACATTTACAATGCTGTATAATAAATATAATAAAGTACATGAAATATAAATTTACAATGCTATATAATAAAGTACACAAACATAAATGTACAGTGCTATATATTAAAGTGCTGAACCATGATGTACAATGCTATTTAATAAAGTGCATGAAACATAAATTTACAATGCTATACAGTAACATGTACAAGCATAAATTTACAATGCTGTACAATAAAGTGCAAAACATAAATTTAGATGCAATACAATAAAGTGCACAAAGGTACATTTACAATTCTATACAATAGAGTGCTCAAGCATAAATTTACAATGCTATCCAAAAAGTGCACAAAACCTGAATTTACATTGCTATATAATAAAGTGCAGAAAATACATTTATAATGCTATATAATAAAGTGCACAAACATAAACTGACAATGCTATACAATAAAGTGCACAAACATAAATTTACAATACTATATAACAAAATTCACAAACATAAATTTTCAATACTATACAATAAAATGGCAGAAACATAGATTTATAGTGCTGTGCAATAAAGTACATGAAACAAAATAAAGTCACTGTTGTGCAATAAAGTGCACAAATAAAATATGAATTTACAATACTATATAATAAAGTGCACAAACACAAATTTACAGTGCTATACAACTGTAACACGAAAGGATCTTGGTATAATAAGTAGACCACAAACTTAGTTTGGACATGCAATGTAACAATGTAATTGCTAAATTATATAAAACCTGGTGGAACATTAGAAGAAGTATTAAAAAGCAGGGACAGGAGATAATTATGCCTCAGAACAGGGCCTATATGTGCATCAAATTGTGAGTATAGTTCTCAATTTGGGCCCACACAAAAGAAAATACTATATATTACCAATATTGAGAAGTGCAGAGACATATTACAAAGTGTAATAAGGGATGGGTAACAGTGACTATATGAATTGCTTGGACAAAACTAAACTAGTTACATTACAAACTCATTGAATTTACTATTCTTATTTGAAATTGGAAATGAAACAGGATCTTAAAGAAACAAGGGACATCCACTTCAACTGAATGGTAGTAGAGTGAAAACCGAGAAAGGAAGTACGTTTTGACTCAAAGGGTAATTGGAGTGTAGAATAGCCTTCCATTAGATGTAGCAGCCAATAAAACAAAAACAAGTTTAAAAAGTGGGTGGATGCCTAGATGATTACAAATCAAAATGTTAAAGAGACACTGCCAACCCCTTAGGTCTTAAAGTGTCCCTAGTTTAAAAAACATATTTTATGATTGCTAAAATTGTGTAAAGATAGTTGATGTAGCTGGCAGTTTAATTCTGACTCTTATTTTATTTAAAAGTAAAAAACAGACTGCCCAACATACAGGTGTTATCACACCAAAACAGGTTTGCTTACATTCAGCCTGTGTATTCATCTTTCCTAAACTTGAGAACACTCACAAATCAGTCTAGCCCTCATGATGCAGTAGGAGTTCAGGAGGCTGCTGCCTTATGGCTGACTGCACTGTTTGGGTGTGTTTCTAATGCTCAGGAAGTGTGCAGGAAGAACAGAACCAGGACTGTAAACAAAACAAGGATGTTTACAAATATGCATTGGCATACATTTCAGTTCTACTAAGCAATTGTAAAATGTGGGGTTTTAACTAGAAATAATATGATGAAAAACAGGTTGACAGTGTCCTTTAAATGCTACCACTGATATAGTCAGGGTTATATGGGCTTTTGCCTTTCTCGGCTTCTAAAATCTAGTATAAGAAAGCACATTTACAATGCTAGACAATAAAAGTGCACGAGGATAAACTTACAATGCTATATAATAAAATCTACAAAACATTAATTTATAATGCTATACAATAAAGAGCATGAAATATAAATTTACAGTGCTATACAATTAAGTGCATGAACATAAATGAACAATGCTGTCAATAAAATGCACAGCACATAAATTTACAATGTTAAAAAGTGCACAGACATAAATTGACAATGCTTTGCAATACAACATACATGAAACATACATTTATAATACTATACAAAAAGTGCACCAAACAAAATTTACATTGCTATACAATACAGTGATTGAAACATAACTTTACAGTGCTGTGCTATAAAGTGCACAAACCATATATAGCAATGCCAAAATAATGTGTACAAACATAAATTTATGATACTATATAATAAAGTGCTCTAGGATGAATTTACAATGCTATATAATAAAGTGTACAAAACCCCGAGATGGAAACACAGCTTTGTTTGTTGACAGATCCATATCTATTATTTCATATAGTATATGGTTTTCTGTTTAAAAAGAGAAACATGTACTTTTGTGGTTTAATCATGTGTTAACTCTTCCAGGTGCTCGCTCCTCCACTCCACTTGCAGTTCTGCTGCCACACACACTCACCTTGTTCGAGAGGGCAGGAATCCTTTCTTCTTTTTGCAGGAGCACATTGTAATTACAAAGCTGAAAAAAAGATGCTGAAGTGAAAGTTGTTGTAGTATAGTGGTGATGTACCTACTACACTAAGACAATTTTTGACCCTGAACTGCCCTACAACAGCTTTTTGTGGTATATCAAAACCTATCTACAGTAAGGGCAACCGTATACTGTAAAAGCAAGACGTATGCATGCATGAACAAAGTAGGAGAGGAGAATCACCTGAACCTCTTGATGTAATTATACCCTTGTAAATTGTACAGTATGATTGTACACAACTGCTCATCACCTAGGCCACCAAATAGTCATCAAGTGATAAAATGGTTTTAGCCACTGCTGACCTGAACTAGATTTGAACCCTGACTGGGAGATAAAACATTTTGTAACTCAGAGTCAGGCTTCAACACCACCACTCCTAGAAGTATTAATAAAACTGCTTTCTCTGCAGTAGGTTGCACTGCCACCTGGGAGAATAGGGGTTCACATATGATCCCGAGAGTTGAGGAGCTTGGCTCTGAGGGTTCACTAAGCATTCATACACCCGCTGCAGGCAAATTATGGAGTGTCATTGACCCTGGGTATGAATGCAGTCACTTGCTTCCCAGGACAGAGGCAGGTTTCAGCTAAGGTTACCCTGATCATCAGGGAGGGGAAGGGTGTGAAGAACTGGTGCAGAAGGCAAAACCTGAAGTGGGAGTGAAGAACTGGGAGGGAAGGTAAAGAACTGGGAGGGATGGTAAACAATGGGGAATACATAGATAAATAGATTAAAGCAGCAATATCTGTTAGTTGGCAAAATGTAATCATATAGTTTTTAGTAAAACATATTTCTAACATCCCAAAATTCATGCTCAGTATATTTTAGTTTTCTCAGATATTGTTAAAGTGGCATTTACAGCATATTTTGAAATTAAAGACTCAACGTCATTAAAGATGGCCAACACCGGCAATTAAACAAAATGTCTTCCGCTGTGCTTCTTTGAATGTACATGCTAGAGTCACACTGTGGACATATTAGGCTGGTGCTAGCCCAAGTCCTGGGTGAAGATTTCCTAGTATCACTACTCCATGTTTCTGATGGTAAAAGCACAACACTGTACCAAGATATTTCTTGGCGAGCATAGCACAGGAGTGGGAACTGTTAAAACATCAAAATCCCATGTCTCGGTTTAGGAGCGATAGAAAACAAAAGGAAAAATGTGTATCTTGATATTTTGCCAGATAAACATTATTGCTGAAAAAGTCTATGGTTACTAGCAAATACTACTGCTTTAAGGATAGAGAAAGACTATGCGCTGGATTTTCCAAAGTCTTACTCTTGATGCAGCTATGATTCCTGATTATGAGTTGCGCTTGCATAAAAAAAAATAATTTACCAACATGTTTGAGGGCTGTTTTCAAACATTTTGGTTCATTGTAAACAAGTTACCTGTTTTATGACATATAAATTACCCATGCATCATTTTTGAGGCATTCATCATTTCTGTGCACAAATTATAGCAGTTGCACAGAATGGGAAAACTGGATGATGCCAGAAATGTGACACAAATCCTAGAACTGCTTTTGAAAATCTGGCCAAATTAATCCACTGAGTCTGCCTTGATGTTCCTATGTTGTTTCACTTGGCCCTTTCAAAGCTGCCCCACCCTTACCTTCCTTTTGTTCCTAATAATGTAATTGTGTTGCCCTTACCTCCTCCTGTCCATACTGTTTTTTAGTTTGTTTTATTAAAATGTTCATTACAGTACAGAAGGAAAAGAAACATTGCATCCTCAATACAGAATGTCTCAGATACTATAACACAGGATAATGAGAATTCCATTACGAGCAACACCCACATGTAGATATAACTCTCACTGGAGATAAAAAAATCAAGTGAGAACAGCCCTCTTGTAGGGGTTAGGAAGCCTTTGGGAATATCTCCCAAATAAAGAAAAATATAATGTAGCAATATAAACCATTACATAAAAACGTTACAAAATCAAACTCATGCACTCCATAAACCTAAACTAGCGGGATGATCATAGCGTAAACATATCTTGAGGAATCTAAATAGCCATTAAGTATGCAATACTACACTATGCTTATCAAAAATAATAGCAACCATTACCATTAGAGAAACTAATGCCAACAACAGAGGAAAGGTATAATCAAAAGGATATTAGAGTCCAGCTCAGGAGAAATTTTTGCCTTCAAAGCCAGCCTCAAGAAATATCTATATGTGTGTGAGCACTGTCTGTAATTATTTATGATGCTGCACAGCAATCTCGCTAACCTCTCTATTACTGTTTTACCTTCTCTAATGTATGTTGCTTCTATTCCCAGGTCATTTCTGTAAAGGGACTCTGTCCCAGTAAGTTCATCTAGTAATCAAATTAACATCAATTAACCAACCAACCAACCAACCAACAATCAATCAATAAATAAATAACTCTTGAAAATGTCCAATTGGCATGTGGACCCTGAGATAGTCTCAGAGGTGATCACATTACTGGGTAGATTGTACCACCTATCCACCACAGAATCCATTAAATGACTTTCTGATGTTCCTGAATTCCACCTACTAGTTTAAGATAGTGTCCCTGGTAGTTGTGATGTTCCTTAACTTTAAAGGAGAACATCTGTCCTCTCATCACCCACCTACCAAGCCAGAACCTTGCCATTAGACTTTTAAGCCTCAAAATGATTTTTCATTGCCTGAGAGTCTTAATATTTGATCCGCTCTAACAGCACTGATGTAAACAACCTTGGAACAGAGCTTGTGCTATTTCACATGCTCAGCGTGGCTCTGTGCTGCTCCACTGTATCCACTTATACAGCGGAGTGGCACAAAGTCATCACTAAGCTTGTGAAATGGCATCACACTGAACTAGGGTCATTTACATTAAAAGCTGTTAGATGGCATCAAATATTAAGACTCACAGATAATGAAAACATAATTTGGGGGGGGCTTAAAAAAACTAGTGAGGGTATTTTGGGGTGGGGGTGGGGTGGTGGGAAGATAGGTGTTCTCTTTTGAATAACTTTCTGAAGTCCACCCTTATATGTCCCTGCATGTATTTGTTTGTATCTTCTATCTATCTATCTATCTATCTATCTATCTATCTATCTATCTATCTATCTATCTATCTATCTATCTCCCCTGTCCTCCAGAGAGCACATCTTTAGGCTGGTCAATCTTTCCTCATATGAATACAAACCAAAGTTTGCTTCTGTTACCCTTGTATTATTGACGTGCTGCTTTGACAGCACATCTGTACATCTACAGCAAGCATCTCTTCTAGCTGTGTAGCAAAGTACATTTGTTTCCCTCACTGTAACACTGGTTTCAACCTCACTTCCACATAGTATTAGGTTACCACCTTGAGCAGCGTGTCAGCAGTAAATGTAATTGCATAAATATTATGTTTGCATGCTGTATCTAGGCAAAGAAATATATGTGTATATATATATATATATATATATATATATAATATGAATATATATATATTATTTTATGTAATGTATAGGTGGTTTGCTCACTCACAAAATACATTATGTAAATCCTGCAGCTTTCTCAAATAGCCACATCAAAAGAACCCAAAGCTGAAACTATTCTGGCAGTCAAATCCTCTTAGGAGATGAGGTTATAGGAACCAGAAGGATTAGCTAAGTATAGATCAATGAAATGTTGTATTTAGAGCTGTTTGGATCAGAATAAAAAGAAAAGTATTATGTAAAAGTAATTATAATGAGGTACATCACTGCATGGCTTTGGGGTGGTTATTAAAAAACAGGTATCTACTAAAATAAAAGATTTGAAACTAATATATTTGTGACAATTAAGCTGTCTAGTTTGTTTTATTTTCTCCTGTTGCTGTTCTACTAAATATTTTATATAATAAAATACTTTATTTCACTGTCTTTCAAAATCATCTGACTGTCTCCAACTGGCCCCCACAATGGCAATGTTTATGACATCATAGTCTCTTGCCATGGAAGGTACTGTATGATGATGTCATAAACAAGACTATGATAAATTCAGATGTATTCCAATACCACAGCATATGGACCACCACATCAGTGGAATCTGGGGTAAAAGAATTTTAGGAGACTAGGGAATGTGCACTATCTTCTAGGCTATGTTGACTGCTGCTTAATAAGTCTGTGGTTAGACACATCTCTGACACTAACAGATCCCAGACCAGTTCAGTGAAGAACAGAAGAAAGTGATCTCATGCCAAGTCTTAGAGGAACAGTCTTCCTAGACCTGCAGATGGGAACACTCAAAATACTTTTTTCTGGATAGGCTATTGAGATGTGCACTGAATTTCAGGATAGCTTCCTGGTGCAGCTGGTGCATGAGCCAGCTACAACAGAGTTGAGAAGGACTCTGGACCTTGTACTATCAAACAGGAAGCCATAAGGGACCTAAGGTTGAGGACCCTCTGGCTGGGAGTGACCACCACTTGTGCAGTTCACACTCAATATGGGGAAGCAAATGGGGGCTCAGTTACCAGGATGATTGATTTTAGGGGGCAAGATGAGAAATTCTGATAAGCTATCTGGAGGAATCCAGCCAACCATGGATGCTAATCAGAAATGGGATATCATTAAGGCAGAGCTGGCGGAGGCCACTGGAACATGTACTAAGGTACAGAGGAAGAGGGAAGGGCAAGGAAGCCCAGTTGGCTGACCAAAGAGGTAATGGAAGGGGTGAAAGCAAAGAAGAGCATTTCAGAGATTCAAAAATCAGGAGGGTGGGAAGATGGGGAGTATACATCAAGTCCAGGGAGGTCACAAGACTAGTCAGAGCTGCCAAGGTGGCCAGGGAGCTGAGGCTGACACAGGGCATAAAGGATGGGAGAAAGACTTCTTTAGATACACTGGGTGAAAAGGAAGAACAGGGACCAGATAGTGAGAATTAGGAAGGATGGGGGTGGGTAGAGAAGGGAGGAGCAGGCAAAGGCACTAAATAGAGTACTTCTGCTTTGTATTCACAGTTGGGGGTTTGGATACCACATGGGAGTGGTGGAGTGGTTGGGGAGGGAGGGGTGACTGGTGGGGAATTATGGAGGCCAGGGTACTGGAAGGACTGAGGGCACTGCAGGTGGACAAGGCACTGGGGTCTGATGGCATTCACCCTAGGGTATTCAAGGAACTGGCTGGGTGCCTGGCAGGACCACTGGCTGACCTTTTCAATACTTCTCTGAACATAGGATGCATGCCACAAGACTGGAGATTGTTTCCATATGTACCCATTCACAAAGGAGGCACAAAGGATGATCCCTGTAATTACAGACCGATGAGCATCTCCTTAATCATGGGAAGCTCATGGAGACAATCATAAGGACAGACTGGTGACCTTCTTAGAGGACAATGGTCCCCAGGTGAGGCAACAACACAGGTTTGTCTCAGGCAAGTCCTGCCAGACAAACCTGATTGAGTACCATGATTGGGTGACACGGGGAACTCAACAGGGGTCATGCAGTGGATGTCCTGTACTTGGACTTCAGCAAGGCCTTTGATTCCGTGCCACATGGGAGGCTAGAGGGAAGCTGGAATATATTGGAGTGGGTACTAAGATGGACAAATAGATCACTAATTGGCTCAGGGCAGGCAGCAAAGGGTGGTAGCGGAGGAAACTGTCATCACCAAGGCGGTAACAAGCGGGTGCCACGTGGGTCAGTACTAAGACTGGTGCTATTTGGGATATTCATAGCAGAAATCTCTCTTGGGACCCACAGTAAGATCAGTCTGTTCATAGATGATACCAAGATGGGAGCTGTGGTGGATGACATCATGGGCTGGAGGGTCTGCAGGGAGACCTGAATAAACTGCAAAGTGGCTGGAAACTTGGCAGTTGGGTTCAATGCCAAGAAGTGCAAAGTACAGCACGTGAGCTAGAACCAGAGGAGGAGGAGGAGCTATCAGCTGGGAGGTACAGTTGGGGAACACTGAGGAGGAAAAGGACCTGGGGATGATTATAACAGGAATATGAACAACTCTGCTCAGTGCAGGAGAGCAGCAGCCAAAGTCAACAAGATGCTGGGCTGTATAGCAAAGGATCTCCTCTAAAGTAAGGAGGTGATCCTTCTCTTGTACAGATCACTGGTCAGACCTCACCTGGAATACTGCATGCAGAACTGGTGCTCATTCCTGAAGAAAGACATCAGGTTGTTGGAAGGGTGCAGTGCAGAGAGACTAAGATGATCCAGGGTTTGGAGAATTCCTACAAAGAAAGGCTGAGCAAGCTTAAATGTATTCCTTGGAGGAGAGGAGGATAGGGAGACATGATCGAGACCTTTAAGTATCTGAAGGTGATAAACAAAGGTGAATACGGGAGAGATATTCCGGATCAGAAGGGGAAGGATACTATAGGGCACCAAATGAGGTTGAAGGGGAAAATTCAGGAGGAAATCAGGAACATTATTTCACTGAGAGGGTGGTGGACAAGTGGAACACTCTACCTGAGGAGGTGGTGTCCTGTAGGATGGTGGGCTGCTTCAAGAGGGCCTCCACTGTTTTAGCCTCCACCATTTCTGCTAGCAGTCCGTTCAGGCATTTCCCCCTTTCAGTGAATAAATGTATACATATCTCCCGTATTCCCCTGCCAGATTCATTGCATGCCCTGGTCTGGTGCTCTTTCTCATTCAAAGAGACTTCTCTCCTGCACACTGTTCACTCCTGTGAGATGCTTATAGATCTCTATCAGATTACTTCTCTCTAGTCTCTTCCAGGGTGTTCATGTTGAGATCCGTCAGTCTCTCCTCTTAGGGTTTATCATGCAAACCCTGCTCTATTTTAGTTGCCCTCCTCTGGAATGCCTCCACTCTATGTCCTTTCTGAGGTGCCATCTCCAAAACTGGACACATCACTGCAGCTGTGGTCTTACCAGCGAGCAATACAGGGCAACACCACCTCCCTTCTCTCTGCTGGAAATACCCCTCTCTATACCCCAACATCCCACTAGCCATACCCACTGCTTTGTCACACTGCCCTGCCACCTTGAGGTCTTCAGATATGATAATCCCACGGTCCCTTTCCTGTTTAGTGCTGTCAGTGCCTCCCCATCCTATACTCAGCTCCTGGGCTCCTATGCCCTAGGTGCATGATTTTGAACTTTTGGCATTGAACCCCAACAATCATGCTCTTGACCATGCCTTGAGTTTCCCAAGATGCCTGTGCATTCTCTCCACCCCTCCTAAGTGTCCACCCTCTTGCAGATTTTGGGTGTCGTCTGCAAAAAGACATACCTTCCCTTCCAGTTCTTCTGCAGTGTCCACTATGAAGGCATTGAAGAACCCTGGTCCCAGTGCTGAGCCCTGTGTGCTCTGATGGCCACTCTCCATCATTAGAGTGAGTGCTGCCAAGCAACACCCTCTGTTTCTATACTTTAACCAGTCTCAACCCAGTCCACACCTTGGATCCCACCCCTAGGCTGTTTAATTTCTTTATCAGCCTCCTGTGCAGCACAGTGTTGAAGGTGCTGCTAAAGTCTAGCTAGGCCATGCCCACTGCCCTCCCAATCTATTTTCCAGTCAAAGAAATCTATCAGTATTCAACTATCAAATTTTAATCTATGGTCAACAGCACATACAAATGTTCATACACACAGCATTACCACACAGGTGCACACACATATAGCACTACACAAACACACAAACATACAGCACGTAACACTGCATACATATGCACACACATTATATACACAAACAGATGCATGCACAGCTTTGCCTACACATGTGCTAGTACAATAGCACTCCATACACAACTGCACACACAACACTACTTAGTTGCATGTGCACACACACACACACACACACACACACACACACCACTGCCTACACAGCTGCGTGAAAAAACACACACACACACACACTGTCTACATAGTTGCTTGGCACACACACACACACACACACACATATTATCTACACAGAGTCATGCACACAGCACTACATAGAGATGCATACACACTATATATATAATCCCTGTTTTCTTGTCAGCAGTTTGTTAAAGTTATCAAAGGAAAGCTGATAACCCTGCTCTCTAGGCCCCTGTGAGTTTCTAAATCTTATCACTGGGATATGAATGCAGTCTGCCTAACATAAAACATAGCTGTGCTGCTAAGGTTCTTTTTGAGCTGCAGGAGACTTTTTAACCATATTGCTTATTTTAAAGCCATAGCTGTGTTGCTGATCTTATTTTGGAGCAACAGGTGACTGTTTAAAATCGAAGTTGCTCCCAGGGTTGGAAACTAGGCTATTTCCCCGGCATCTCAAACAGACCCTCCCAAAAGCATGCCTGTACCTTATATTTCCCTGTTTTTCTGCTTCCATCCACAGATAAACAGCCCGCTTCAGAGGCAGGCTCACCCAGGGTCCAAGAGGGCTCAGGACACCCCTCCCCACATCTAACTCACAGGTATGGCAGAAATCGCTCTCGGAGATCTGTGGGACCCTGCTCAGTGCTCCAAATGGAAGAGGTCCTGCCATCGCTTCACTCCGGCTCCCCACCTCCCCACCACCACCCTTGGTCGTCACTGTATTATATAGTTAGTGACACATGACCATCAAAACCGATCAGTCTATTTCTCCATCTGCAAGCTATCTAGCTCCATCACTAGAGCCACTGCAATCCAAAACCTTTTGACTATGTCCTCTCAGCTTTATTGGTTTTGCTCTACACTCTTGCATGCTACTTCAATCCCTCCCTCGCTGTCCGACCTCACCACCCCCATCTTGTCCTCCCTTCACCTACCCTCCCCTCTGCCCCAGACCCTCCCCCTGAAACCCCTCCCTCTCTCCCACATCACCTCAATTCAAGCCATGATCCTTCCTCCCCCGCATCAGATCCTCCTCTTCCCCCCCAACCTTCCCCAACCTTTCACCCTTCACTGCTCCACTCACATACTAAACCTAGAGGTCTTTCTCCGGTGCCTAAACTTGTGAGCTCCACCCACAAGGCACTCAAATAGCAGACACAAGCAGCCCCACCTCTCCTTACCCCTGTTACTCCTACTCCTGGCAGGTGATACCATCCCTAACCCAGGCCCCACAGCAACAAAAGAAACCTTAAGCGTCACCTGCTCCCCAACTCAGTTTCTCACCAAACTCACTCCCCAAAGGGCCTTCACATATTCCACATAAACGCCAGTAGCCTTCTCCCAAATTAGATGCCACCTCTGTCTGGTCAGAACAGTACAAACCGGACATACTTTGTATCACCGACACTTGGCTCTCAGCCAAAATCTCCACCCCTCATTCACCATTCCAAACTATATCTTGTTCTGCACGACCGTGGCAAGCGAGGTGGGGGTAGCGCTGTATATCAGACACTCCATTAAGTGCAAGGTTACTTTCAAAGAATCGTGCCCATCCTCCCATGAATCCTTAGTCGCTCACCTATCCTTCCCTCATCCACCCCTCTTTACATAGGTGTTCTATGTGCCCCTCTAAGCCTTCACCTGACTCCCTCATCTCAGCCATCTCCTCCATCTCTTGACCACCTCAAATGGCGAACTTATTCTATTAGCGATTTCAACCTAGACTGGCTCTCCTCCTCCACAAAACCAGCAGCCCTGAGGATGAAGCCCTAGATCTCACCCAGCTAATCCAGGAACCCACCCATCTAAATCACCAATCACAAAAACACACCCTTCTTGACTGAATTCTAACCTCCTACCCCACCGGATCACTGCCTCAGGTATCCTTCCTGATGCCCTTAGCGACCACTGCATAACCTATTGTATCCGATAAATCCATTCACTCCACTCCAGTCCCAAATTCGCTCGTAACCTGCCCTCTACACCTTCTTGATGAATCGCCCTTCGATGCAACCTGTCAAATGCAGACTGGCTCCCAGTCCTTGCTTCACACAATGTCAACACTGCCCTCACCCACTTCCGCAGTATCTTCCTAAGCATAGGGGACCACCACGCTCTGCTCAGGAAAGCCAGAGTTAGAAAATATCACCACCCTGGATCATAGCCAACCTCATCTCCTTGTGTCACATCAGAGACAAGGCCTGGAGGCATTACAAAACCTCTCTCGCATCCTGAGACCTATCATACAAAATTCTTAGAAATAATTGCACAAAGCAATTCACAATCTAAGGCCCAGTATTTCAAGGCCCAAGTTACCCTTCACCAAGCCTCCTGGCATTCTTCTGGAAGGTGATAAACTCTCTCATCGACCCATGCACCAAGCAAGCCAGTCCTAGCCTAAACATTGATGGCAAAATAGCCTCGATCCTGCCATAGTATCTGAACTCTTCAACTCATTCTTCATCTCCTCACGCCTGCCTGACTCACCCTCTCATCTAACCTCCTCCACAAATCCCCCACCCTCATCCATGGTTTCCACTTTCCACCATTCACACCCTGAAGTCTCACTACTCTCACCTCTGAACTAACAGTCCAAATCCAGGCCAGACGGCTTGCATCCCAGCCTGCTCCGCATCTCCTCAGTGGCCATAATCACACCTATAACCCACATACTAAACCTCTTGATTGACACAGCCACAGTCCCTCCACCTGGAAACTTCCACAATCCTACCTCCCCATAAGGTGGTGACCCTCCCTCCCAGAAAATTATAGACCCATCTCTCTCTCTCCCCTCCCTTCCCTTGTCAAAATCCAAGAATCCCTCATGCTATCAAAATTGTCCTCTTACCTCTCTACAAATAAGTCCCTCTCCCTTTTCAATCAGGTTTCAGAAAATCTCATTCTACCACCACCATCTTACTACGAGTAACCGACACCATTCTCTCTGCCATGGACACGGGCAAACCACTACCGCCATTTTCATTGACCTGACAAAGCCTTTGATTCGGTCTCCACCCTCTACTGCTAGGCAAATTGAGCTCATTTGGCCTTGACCAACTGGCCATAAACTGGTTCCATTCCTACCTCCAAAACAGGATGCAGCAAGTACAAATAGGAGACACCCTCTCAACCCTCAACCAATCCTCACGGGCATCCCCAAGGCTCCATCCTTGGCCCCATCCTTTTTCCTATTTATAAATGACCTCCCTCAGCCTGTCTCACCTCCGATGTGCACCTATATGCTGATGATACTATTATCTATGCCTCAGGCCCCTCCATGTCAGTGTTCACCAAAACCTCCAAAGCGATTTCAACTGAGTACAAGCCTGGCTCCTGAAAAATCAGCTAAAACTCAATGCAAAAAAAAAACAGTCTCCATGGTATTCGACACAAGACAAAAACTCGCCTCCTGCCTGCCCCCTCCGATCTCCACCCTGGATGAAATACCCCTTGAGTCTGTACCCACTTTTAAGTACCTGGGAGTCTGGCTGGACACAAACCTCAACTTCTCCACCCACGTTGATGCCATCTGCACCAAACTCCAGCCCAAACTTGCCATCCTCTATCACCACAAGACTGCCTCTCCCTCCCTCGGGGTGAACTCATACATAAAACCATCCTACCAGCACTGGACTACTTGAGGCGTCATTTCACGGCACAGCCTTCCTCCCCCTTACAAAACTCGGCGTCCTGCTAAACTCCTTCATGCTTCGCCACTGCTTCCCCCACTCACTCATCACTGCCAACTATTCTCAACTCTATCTCTGATGCCACTCTCCCATATGCGGACCACCCACAGTGCTTCACTCATAGCTAAATATTGGCTTGGCTCCTTTTCCTCTACCTCTCCTCCCGCCTCTCTCAAGCCAACTCCCGGGCTACTCACTTTGCAGAGAGCGTGCATACCTTCCACCTCTTATGCCCCCTCTCTGCCTCTGGGCAAGCTGCCTTTTCCTACAGGTTCCCACTCCTATGGGACAACCTCCCACCCAACTTCCACCTGGCCCCTCCCTATCAGCCTTTAAACAGCTCCTCAGGCTTCTCCTCCCACTCCCTGACGAAGTTGTCACCCAATCCCTCCTTACCCGGACCTAGTACTACCCTCAGTGGCCTCGCCAGGTAAATAATAACTCCATATGCCAGGTCTTACTGCTAAACCACCCTTCCCCACGGTACCCTCTCCCTGATAGTCTACTTTTGGTTAAACCACTACTGTAAATATGTCAAGACAGCACTTGCAATATATGGTAAAATGGTCTAGAAATGTAATGGGATGATTTTTTCCTCTCTGCTGTTCAAACAAAAGTGAAACCTCACAGCCTAACTCTATGTAATGTACTATACTGTATTATTGTCTGTTACTTGATATTTGCTGTATTTCTCTGTCTCCCACCTTGTACTACTTGTACCTGGGTCGCACCTGGAAATGAGCCTCGGTTCAGTGTGCCTTTCCCAGTTACCAATTTTAAATAAATAAATAAATACAAATATACACGGATGCATGTGTACACAACACTACATACAAAATCATGCACACACAGGTGCACACACTTTTGTCTTACCTTTCATTCTATTCCTGATTATAATGTAGAACTTGTCTGGATCTTTTTTCCATCAAGTTTTTTTGTATCTCTGAGCAGCTGCCTGTTCTTATGGTTGGGCCTGGTGCCAGTGACCTCCCAACTTTTCCACTGCTCCACCATCATTTGAGCCAATGAGGATCCACATGGGGCAGGGCCTGAGAGTTCTAGCAGCCATCATTTAGCTGGAGCTGCACACATAAGTTTCCCATTTTAATCTCATTCCTCCCAGTACCCTATATGGCATGGGCAGGTGCCTCTGGCGGATGTGCACACACACACAGCATCTCACTGTGAGGGAGCTAGCTTCCTGGCTCAACAGAAGGGTCACTGTGGAGGAACCTTCGTATCCCTCCCCAAGATGGGAGTATTGCCACATGGCAGCAACCCAGCCACCCTGGCTGTCCACACCTACACTCCGTCCACTCCCGAAGCAGAGCCACCAGCATGGGAATGTGACATGCTACCCACTGAGCCAATGAAGCAGCATTCAGATCCTTTTGTTCCCAACTCATTTACTCCGGGAAGCCCAGCTGAGATGCAAAATACTGTCTGTAGTGGGGCACTGCTTCTGCCCATTTTGTAGCTAGGTGGCCAGGAGCACTTAAAGTGACTTGCTTAAGGCTGCACAGTGAGTACTAGGTTGGCAGCAGGAATACATTAGCTGGCATTACCACCAAGAAGGACTGGTCAGGCCACTGAGGCATCACCTCCACGAGCACCACAGAAGGCCTGGTCATGCCACTAGTAACCACATGATTGGTGGCTATGCAGGAGAGCCTGTTTGGGGACCCTTGAGATGTTGGGGCAAGCTGGATACTGCCAGTGGTGGCACTGTTCTGGGATGGGGCTGATGAGTGAGAGTTCAGAGAGAGGGAGTGGGTTGGTTTCAAGGAACCAGAGCTGAAGGGTGAGGGTGGGATTGGCAGAACGTGCAGAAGGAGTGAAGGGATAGTTATTTAAAGATAGGATTGGGTCTGGGGCTGGTGAGTCAGAGTGTGAGAACATGCAGAGGAGTGAGTGGGAGGATTATTTCAAATGAGGTGAACTAGGAATGGAGGGTAGGGGAGCAAGAATGCACAAAGCAGTGAGTGGGTGGTGTCTTTCCCTTGGGAGTTGTACTCCTGGCCACAGCCGAAAGTGATATGGCTGAGCCAGCCTTGCTAAGAGCAGTTCAGAGGAGCACCCACAGGAGATCTGTACACATAACATAAATGACATCACTTTGGAAGCTTCTGACAGGCACAGAGGAGACAAAGAGGTGGCTGTGCTTACCAACTTTCCATTTCCAGGTTAAAGATAGGCCTGCACTGAATGGTTCCTCCCAGATCCTCCTGTTTTGGGAAACCTCCGAGAGATTACAAGAGATGCCACAGCCCTCTAAAAAGAGACAGAGATACAGATTGAGAACAAGGGATGTGCACATATGAATTAGGAATGCTGCAGTGTTTGCCATCCCTTTATGTGAGTAACAGGCTTATGATGCCACTTGCAAAGTGTCGCATGATCCAGAATGCACATTACTACAGTTTTAGAACAGACACAATGATTGGCTACTTTCTGAAAATTAATAACTAAGGGTTTTGTGATGGCCCAGTGGCAGCCCGTTACACTGTGATGTTAAGACTCAGGTTTGGTGGTGGCCTCACGAAGCTTGTATCGGGCCTACCAGGGGTAACAGTGCCACTGGCAGTGCATCGCTGCCTGTGGAAGGGTAGTGCCGAGTTCTGCTGCCACAGTGACTAAGCAAGCATGGCAACAGAAAAATGGCAGCTGCCAAGATGATGCCACCTGCAGTCTTGGTTCCATCTCTACCCCAAGGCGCTGGGGTGAATTTAGGCAGCTGAGCGGTGCTGGAAGGTTGCCAGGGGATGGACGGGTTCTGGAGCATACAAATCTGTATGGAAAAAGAACTTAAAGACTAATGAGGTACTCTGGGTCTGGATGGAGTACCCCCAGGAGTAGCACCCCCTCATGACTGCAGGGATTGCTGATGCCTAAGATCTGCTATTGGGATGTATATTTGGGCTCCCTCACTCTCACTATGGGGCCCCTGTGAGGAGGTTTGCACAGGGAAACAAAGACTTGGCACATTGCTCAACAAACCATCAGAAATTTCAATCTATACGAGTTCCTTGTGTGTGTTGTTGGAGGAGGGAGGGGTTTACTGGCTGCAGTCTGTAATTATCAAAAACTTGGTAAGGCAGTGAAAATTGATCTCCACATCTAGTCCTGTCACACAGATCAATTTGCTGGTCAGTAGTGGCAGGTTTCAGAAGCTTATCTGAAGATTGCAGAATGTATGTTGATGCTGAAAGCTCCTTTGATTTTTACTTACAATTTTTTCATTATTGCTGTCTCAGATAAAACAGTCACATGCATTCTTGCTCCCTCAGTCACACTACAGTCTTGGTTAGAAGACAGAGACAGAGAGAAGAATGGATGAGCATTCATTACTGCTCCTCGTCAGTTAGTGGAACAGACCAGTCTCTGAATCTGTGAACTGACAAGTAGAGAGAGACACATTGGCAGTACATGAGTGTGAAGCTCCTTATTTGGCGATACACTGACAGTGTGCCAGTAACATCTGAATATGGAACATTAGCAAAGAAAGAAGAAGACCATTGGGTCATCACATTCGCCCCATCCCACCAACTCAGTGACAAAACCCTTTGCCTCTTTTCTTCAATGTAGTTACCCAGTCTGATGTTGAAAACGGAAACAATGTTGACTGACTCTTGTTGGGAATCCTATTCAAAGTCTCCACCACTTGTTCTGTGAAATAATTCTTGATATTTCCTTGAATCTTCTTCCATTCAATGGCTTGGAGTGTCCCCTTGTCCTTGAGTACCGTGAAGAACTGCACTTGGTGTGATGATGCCATCCTATCAGCTATTTGAACAATAGAGTCTTGCCTTGTTGAGCCATTTCTATCTCATGGAGTGTAGTCCCAGTTCTGCCAGTCTGTTGTCACAGTCCATTCCATTTTCATTTAGTTTTATATTTACCCTCTTTCTTGTCCCCTCATCTTCCATCACTGGTCTGCCTAGTCCACGGTGCCCTTGGCTCCACCACCTAATCAGCCATTTGCTCTCCCGGTCACTCTTGGCTTACCCCCTAGGAGGTGGGGCACAGTGCTGCCACTGGAATTGGTGCCATGGAATGTAACTGGTTGGGAGTTCTTGGCCAGGCGCTAGTGAAGCCGGGAGCAGGGCATCATGGAGACGTCTGATGAGGATTTTGTCTGCCTGTTGGCTGGGGCAGAGGCGTGAATAACGCTAGCATCTGTCCTGCCCCAGGACCATGTGTTGGTGCTCAGGGTGATACACCCAGCTTCTGCTGGCGTCAGTCTCATGGAACACAAAGATCCCCGGAGGAGAGGAGTCCATAGGATGCTCCATCCTTCTCCCCAGATGCCCTCTGATAACCTAGGCTTGTTCCCGAATGCAGGTTGCCGGTGTCGCAAGGGGAACCCCAAACCGCTGCACCGACGGCTGGCTGTCACATTCCATTCAAGCCTTCAATCATTTTGGTTGCTGTCTTGTCCAGATCTTCTCAATTCTGTCAATATCTATATCTTTCCTCAGATATGGGGACCCAAACTGTATGTTGAACTCAAGAAGGGCTCTAACCAGTGATCTGTTCAGGAGCATTATGTAGATACATCGACTTTGCCAGCAGAAAGGACAGCTTGGCCCCTCAATCTGCTCAGATGTTCTCTACCTATTCTGCCTCTGCAGACCCTCACTGGTCTTTGGTGACTCTCCTACCTCCCTGCCTCTTATCTAATATTCTCCTACCTCTGTCCCATGCCGGCTAAAGCCTCCCAGTGTTCCCTGGCAGTCTATTCAGTCATCCACCACCCTTTCAGTGAAGATATATTTCTTACATCACTCTTGTACTCCCTCTCCAGCTTCATTGCATGCCCACTGGTCTTGGTGCTTGTTCAGATTTGAAAGAGACTCCCCAAATAAATCCTGTTCAACCCTTTGAGGTACTTTTAGGTTTCTACATGTCAACCCTCCTCGCCTCTCTTCCAGGGTGTACATGTTGAGATCCCTCAGTCTCTCCTCATAGAGCTTCGTGTGCAAGCCATTTACCATTTAGTTGCTCTCCTCTGGAGTGCCTCTACTCTCTCAATGCCCTTTAAATGGTGTGGTCTCCAAAACTGGACACAGTACTCCAAGTGGGCTCACACCAGCGAGTGATACAGAAGCAACACCTCCTCCCTCTTCCTGCTGCAGATACTCTTGCTATGCACCCCAGCATTCCACTAGCCCTACCCACTGTCTTGTCAAACTGCCCTACCACCTTGTTGTCATCAGATATATTAACCCCAAGATCCCTTTCATATCTGGTAATTGTCAATATCTCTCACATCCTATACTCAAGCGCTGGCTGGGGTTCCTCTACCTTTGATACATCATTTGCACTTTTTGGGATTGAACCCCAACTGCCATGTTTTTACCCTTCTTCATGTTTCGAAGATCCCTTATGCATGTTGTCCACTCCTTTGAGTATCCACTCTATTGCAGATTTTGTTGTCATCTGCAAAAGGCATCCATACCTTCCCTTCAGTTCATCTGCAATGTTCCCTTTGAAAGGACTGATCCCAGTATCGAGTGCTGTGGCACCCTGAGCACTCTTCCATCCTGGAAAGAGTGCCATTAACTACCACCCTCTGTCTCCTATCCAACTCACCACCTTAGATCCCACTCCTGTGTGGCACAGTGTTGATGGCTTTGCTAAAGTCAAGATATGCCATGTCCACTGCCTTCCCGATCAATTTCCCTGGTCACCCAGTCAAAGAAATTTATCAGATTTGTTTAGCATAATGGTGCCCTCCCCATGAACCCATGCTGCCTGTTGATTAGATTTAAGATACTTTACTGGCCTTTTTCCAGTAGAATTTCCATTAATTTCCCAACCACTGAAGTAAAACTGCCCAGCCTATAGTTGCTAGTCTCCTTCCTGCTACTGCTCTTATGTAGAGGGACAATGTCTGCCCTTCTCCAGTCCTCTGGAACCATACCTGTCTCCAGTGAGCTGCTGAACAAGGTCATCAGTGGAGCAGTTGCACACTCCTGAGTTTTGTTTTAGTACCCTGGGGTGCATCCTATCCTGTCCCATCACCTTGTCCACCTTCAGGGCTGCAAGTCCTTTATTACAATAATTACAATATCTTGTGATGTGCGTACAAAGTTTCTTTTGATACACACCATGTTCCTCACATTGTTATTTATTGTGGCACAGTGTTGTCCCATGTAAGGTCGTTATGACCATTGCCCCTAGGTCACTTTCCTGTTGAATTTCAGCAACCTCTTTGTTGCTTAGGTAGTATTTCACCCTCCTGTTTTTCTTACCTAGATGCACCATGTCATTTTCTTTTTAATTTTTGTTTCTATTTTGAGAAGTAATGACCACTTAGCATCAGACTATCTAAGTACACAAACATTGTTGCAGACTAAACATTAACAAATGAGTAAGAGAAATCAAGACCTCTGATTAGACCAATTTTGTGCTTTTCCCATAAAGGCTTCAACAATCCAACAACTTCTCCCTTACAGGGCACACTTTTCTGACTGGCTGGGCTATGGGGACGTATGCCCTTGAGTCCTGAGGTCCTCCTGACTGGCTTACCATGGTGCAGGCAAGTGCTCAGCTCTAGCCCCTTCCTATATTTCTGTGAGGCCAGAGGATGAACAAACAGACCACCTTCATGCCTATATAGGCACCTTTTATTATCTTTAAACAAATCTGTTCCTTGATAGAATTTCTGCAATCTTCTTCACGCCTAAGGGCACCGACAAATAGAACCGGCCAGTGCACAATGTACCAATCCCTCACACACCCATTTGGGATTGATAGAGTTTGAGAATTATTTCTGAACACTGTCAGTGCTCTGCTCCTATTTGGCACTCCTGTGATGTGCTCAGATGGCTCTGTGACAGGCAGCCAGTTATTTCTTTCTTTTTTTTGTTTTGTAGTCCCTCACCAGTGGCATTTTTACCATAATCTTCAGTCCTTTGCTGGTGTGTATTATCAGGCATGAAGAAAATAAGGTCCATTGCTGTCCTGCCCATCCCCATGGCAGTCCTTGGGTCCATAAGTTAAAGTCCAACATGGCGGCCACAAAGAAGATGCAGCAGCAGTGTTTGTGAGATGCACACCTATGAAGGGAGCTCAGGTAAGCTCCACAACTTGGGAGGGGTTACAATCACCATGACAGGTACAGCACTGGTAACCACAGTGCAAGCTGCCCGATATGTTCCCAGCAATGTGCCCAGTCATGGAGGGATCAGCACGTAAGTGTGAGAGTAGTTCAGACAACATGGCCATTCAAATCTTGACCCATTTTATTTATTTTTATTTATTTATTTATTAACCGAGTGGGTAGAGTGATCCCAGGGACCATTGCTCTAGATACAGTAATGATAGTGTTGTCTCTAGGGCAATTGGACCAATCAGACAAGCACAAATTATTCATGCCATTGTATAATGTAGTTAAATGATAGGAAACAGAAAGTAACAGAATTGGGCAAATTAGGTATAAAGTGACTTTAGCTCAAGCAATTATCGTGCACAGAGTCTGTGTGTCAGTGCAGTACTAAACATGTACCATTACAACAACAAACAGTTTCAGAGTAAGATAACGTAGTAATAGCAAGAGTTTCCAGGGCAATTGTGACACCCCAGTTGTCGCAACAAGACAAGAGGGGGAAGCAGATGTTGCACCCTAGGGTGGGGGTCAGTTTGTCATCAGGGGGCAGGCATTTGTGTGTGATCCCACAGGCTGCAGTGGAGCAGATAGGCTGTTCCAAAGATTCAGGACAACAGAGGAGAAAGCCTTCTGACCCATACATGTGGCAAGTTGTGGGCACTGTAATGGTAGACTAGCAGAGGTCTGGAAGTCTCGACAGTAGGGGTTTAGCCTGAGTAGGGAGGAGGCGGACAGCTCATTTTCTATGCTGGATTTTCAATGAAGCAGCCTAGGAGGAAGTCTTGGTGGGCCTGAAGGGAGTCAGCTTTGGGTCTAGTAGCAGTAACAGTGATGTGTGGAGTAAGGGGCCATCACAACAAAGCCTACAGATGTTGTAGGTTATGTTTAGTCTGCACAGGCAGGAGGATGAGGTTTGCATGTAGATGGGAGATCAGTAGTCCAGCAGGGAAAGTAAGGCACCCTGGGCAGTCCTGAGTCTGGCTTTGGGAATTGTGAAATTTTGAGCCAGTAGCTGCCTTTCTAATCTCTGGTTTACATGCCATACTGTGAGCTGATTTGTTCAGAGAAAGTCAAGGGTGATTTCATGATATTTGAAAGTAGTCACTAACTCCCAGAGTCCCCAGGACTCTGTCTTGAGCACCATAATATTCTCTATTTTTCTAAATGACCTCCCTTCCACCTGTGTCTCCCATATTCATATGCACACCGATGATGCTGTCATCTATGCATTTGGCTCCTCCATGTCTGCAGTTGCATCCTCACTCCAATGTGACTTCCATAATGTACTATGCTGGTTTTAAGCCAACCAGCTCAAAGTAAATACCAAGAAGACAGTACCTATGGCCTTTGGCACCAGCCAAAAGCTAGCAAGGCTATCCCTCTTCTTGTCTTCTCCATGCTTGATGGTATCCAACTGGAGGTAGTCCACCCTTATAAATACCTCAGTGTATGGCTCAACAGTAACCTAGACTTCTCAGCACACATTGATGCTATACACTCAAGGCTTCACCCCAAGCAAGGCATTCTTTACCATAATAAGGACTGTCTCCCTCTGCAGTCTGCAATGACCTGCTTGTCAAAATGATCCTCCCTATTTTTGACTATGTGGATGTGGTCTACTGTGCAACCTCCCTCCACCCTCACTAGGCTGGACATTCTTCCACTCTTTCTATTGCCCCTTACCCTCACATCACCTTTCCAACTGCTCCTCCCTTATTGGAAAATAAATACTGGTTCGCCTCCCTCCCCTCCTGTCTATCCTCTCTACTCTCCCTCTCTGCTCCCTCTTCCTATCCCTTCACCCTAGAGACTCCCGTTCCTTCTTGATTCCTCTCCTTCACTCTAGTGCTAATCTGGCTGCCTTCTCTTACCATCTCCCTCCATATGGAACTGGCTCCCTCCTCTTCTTCACCATGCTTCATCTCTACTATCCCTAAAACAGTTGCTAAAGCCAACCTTCCCTCTACTTGCTCCTGTCTTTCTGCCCCTCTAACTCTCCCTCCCCTTCTCTCTCCCTGCTGCCCTACCTTATTACTTAATGTATCCTCACATTCCCCTCACCCTCTCACATCTGAGGGCTTGCCTCACTTAAATTTAAACCTGTCTGATCTCCCCTGCACACCTTTGCAAGTCTGAAATTGACACTTATGTACAGTAATGCTGCCTTTTTACTTCTGTGTAGTCCTACCATTATTTTTGCTGCCAGTGTAATTGCACTTTAATAATACTGTTCTTGCACTTCAGTTAATTGTAACTGCCATTTGTTTTGTTCCCTTCCCGGTTGCCCCTGAAATGAGGCTTGGCTCATTGTGCCTTTCTGGTCACCAAACTTATAACTAACTAACTGCATAAACTCAAGGGGTGGGCTGTCAAGGGACAGGATAGCCACGCAGCTAGGTGGGGTTTAGACCCAAACAGCATGGCCTTAGTCTTCCGACGTTTACCAAGAGTCTGTTGGTGAGGAACCGTTGTTGGGCACTGCTAATATTTTCTGTAGAGTGGATGAAAGTTCAGCTGTGGTCTTAACACTGTGGTAGAGGATAAGGTCATCAGCATGCAGTAGCGAGTTGCATGATGCCACCCTTGGAAAGGGTTGATGAAGAGAAGAGGAAGAACAAGGTGGGTCAAAGTAATGATCCTTGCAGGGTCCTGGTATACACCGTGTAGGTGCTGGAAATTGCCCCTCTGTGCAGACCCACCTGGGTGTGTCCTGAAAGGTAGTTGCAAAATCCATACTGTGGATGCAGAAGGACACTTAACACTGCTCAGCTTACCTAGCAGGATGTTATAGGATTTTAGCAGGATTTATAAGAAAATGTATGCCAACAAGAGGACCAATTAGTGCCAAATGTGTTGGTGGTGCTGTGATATGGACACCCTATCCATAAGGAATGCAACTGGGAAAAAAATAATAAAATCCATTCCAGCCAGAAAAGGCAAGGCAAGTTTATTTTTAAGGTACCCTATTCTGAAGGCTCAGGGCATCTTACAGGGCTGCAACAAAAGTAACACAGTGTAAATTATTAAGCAATAAATTGAAACATACCTTCAATGGATGCATACTATTTAAATTAATTTACACATTTAACAGAGACAATGGGCTTGCTGAAACAGGTAGAACTTTAACGCCAAGACACTGTCAACCTCTAGGCCAAAAAGAGTCTCTAGTTTAAAAACACCTTTTATAATTGTCACTAACTGTAGAGATTGCTGATGTAGCTGGTAGTTTGATTCTGATCTCTTTGTTCTTTCTAAAGTGAAAAACAGACTGCCCACCAAACTGGTGTTACAGCACAAAAGGTGAATGTTTATAGTCCTTGATAAACTCCTTTTGCATCTTTCCTGGACTTGGGAACACCCCAACACAGTCGAGCCACTCATGATACAGTGGGAGGAGGGTAGACTATTGTATCATGGTGGGTACACTGATTAGTGGTTTCTAATGTTTAGGAAGTATGCCATGAGAGTAGATTAAGGATTTGAAAAAACAAGGTTGAGTGCAATTAAACAATAAACATGCATTTCAGTTCTGCTAAGAAAGGAAGCAGATAAAACAATCAGTAACATTAATGAATTTTATTGAAGGTAAGCAATCATAAAATGCAGGGTTTCAACTAGAAATAATCATATACAATGATGCAAAAGGGTTAACAGTGTCCCTTTAAAGGCCTGCACTGAGCTGGCAGTGAGTATATGGGTAGGCAGAAATTACAAAGTACAGACACTGTCACCGCCAAAAGCCCTGTCCAGTTTATCAGAAAAGAGATTATGAGCTGGTTGGTGAACTTTTGTCATTTCGTAATATATTGTATGTATGTGTGTGTGCGTGTGTCATTATTAAGAAGGCTGCGGGAACCTTTATGTTGAATTTCCATTTCCATTTCCCTTCATTAGAAGGTAATTAACCTTTCCATCTCCCACTGATCAGCACTGAGCAGAGCAGTTGCTCGGCCCTTATTAGATCTGACTCTCTGAAAGGTGAACCTGCACAGCAACTGAAATGATTGTGGGGAGCTAACCAGTCAGAGGTGGTGGTGTTAAATGACAAAGGTGGAGTGAAAATGTCACACTTTTGCCTCCAGCTAATTTGTGAAAGACTGAGAAACTTACGTCATGTTGTCATTTTCCTGGTAACATTTCTGAGTGATAAAAATGTGGAGCCAGTTCTTATTTCTCCACCATTACCATCTGTAATTACTAAACAGCTGTCCCCATCTGTGACTGGGTTGGTTTCAGGAGCTAGTCCCACAGTGGGTGTCCTACACCATATGGGGGCATGTGCAAATTTAATCTATGTGAGCAATTTTATCCTTAATGCCCTCATTCTCCAAACTAGGATGTAATTTGTGTTTCATTACTGAGTGTCTTATACTGTTTGATGGTCATGACTATTGCATTAGGTGCAAGGTCAGCAGCTACTGAGAGCTCTGTGCAAATCAGTATGTGACGTTTTCTACTGGTATCTAATGAGGATGACAGCATAACAGGCTTGTCTCCTCATTTGTCAGTCGAACTCACAATAGTACATGTACAAGAGGTCTGCTCAGAGTATATGCAGATGTCTGCACTGGTGAGTGCTAGTGGGACTAGAGACCATGAACTTCAACTAAGGGAAGGGGAAGCAGGATAAGGAAACATTGAAAGCATTACTTCACACAGAGTGTGGTTAACGTGTGGAATAGGCCACTAGGTGAGGGTGTAAGCATGACTTGACTGATTCCTTAAGGAGAATGGCATTGAGGGTTACACATCATGAGTAGGGAAGAAATCCAATGGAAAAGTGTGGATATGCATATTGTACATAGTCAGACTTGGAATGGTCACTGCTGTGCAGCAGAATGGAGCAGATGGGACTTGTCTTTAGATTTGTAACAGGCAGTGTGGAACCTAGCTCAGGAAATTAATCCTGGGGATAAGTAGAATAAGAAAGCCTTGTGAATCATTGTGTGAGTGGGGTGAAGCTGCCAAAGGCTTAGTGTGCCTTTTGACAAGAAACAGCAGATTTAAGGACAATTAATTGGAGTCCTGTGCTGGAAGTGCTGGAATTGCTGACAGAGAGGAGGAGTAAGCCCCAGGCTTTAACCAAGATGTATGTATATGGGATATTTAAAAACAAAACAAAATGAAGCCAAACAATAATGAAAAGGGGCACAAAAAGGAGGCATGGAAAGGATGAGAAGGACTTGGCAAGATTGGAGGAATGGTCAGAAGTATGGCAGCTAGGATTCAATGCAAAGAAGTGCAATGAAAGCACCTGAAACAAGAGCCCAGGAAAAATACACAGTGGGGGAGGTAGTAACAACAACAAAAAGGAAAGGGACCTGGAAGTAATCATATCAGATGATCTTAAGGTTAGCAAGCAATGTGAGAAGGCAGTAGGGAGGGCTGAGGGTGTACTGGGATGCATAGGGAGAGGCATCACCGCAGAAAACATGAAGTTGTTATCCTCTGTACAGACAGTTGGTGAGACCCCATCTGGAGTACTGCGTCCAATTCTGGAGACCCATCTTTGCAAAGACATAGACAGGATAGAGGCAGTCAGAGGAGGGCAACTAAAATGGTGCAGGGTCTGCAAGAGAAGCCGTACGAGGAAAGACTAAAGGAGCTTAATATGCATACCCTTGAGGAAAGAAGGAGAGGGGATAGGATAGAAACTTTTAAGTACCTCAGTGGAATCAACAAAGTCCAAGAGGGTAGCATCTTTCAGAAAAGAGATGTGCAAGAACAAGTGAAACAATTTAAGATGGAGGGGGTGGCGGTTCTGGGGTAATGTGAGGAAGTATTTTTCTCACAGAGAGAGTAGTGGATGCATGGAACAGCCTTCCTGAGGAGGCTGTGGGGTCTAAAACTGTGGGAGAATTCAAGAATGCATGGGACAGACATAAGGCAATTCTTGTGGGGGTAGGAAGAAATAGGCTGTTGGTTAACTAGGATCTCGACCTATCCTGTAGGTAGGGAAATGGGCAGACTAGATGGACCAAGTGGTCCTTATCTGCTGTCAAAGTCTATGTTTCTATGTTTCTAAAAAAAGAAACTGGCATTTAAGTAAATGGGACATGCCATGCCCCAGCAGCAATATCTGTGATATTTCTCCCGAGTGCAGTTTGACCATATGACATCATAAGTCGCAGAGCCACTTGCGATGTCAAAGGTCAAACTGCACTGGGGAGAAATATCACAGATATTGCTACTGGCGGCATCGCATGTCTCATTTACGAAATGCTGTTTCTTTTTTGTGCCCCTTTTCATTATTGTTTGGATTTGTTTTGTTTTTAAATTTGTAGAATATGTTTTCAGGATTACTGAGTGATGCTTGTCCATGAGCAAGCATTTTTTCCTAAGATGTACATGATGCTTTTGCATACATCCATGCATCATGCGCCAGCATGTGTGGATGGTCCATCGCCTGTGAGCAAGTGGTTACATCACAATCACGGTATAGTAGCAGGCAGATGCGGCCTTCTGGGAAGCTAGCCAATCCTAGGAGAACTGTAGAAGTGGGTAGCCATCTGGGAACTAGCGACCATCGAACAGTATGGTTCACAATAAACACAGCAATAGAGTCAAGCCTACAAAGACAAAGGTACTGGATTTTTAGGAGGCTGACTTTGCCAAAATGGGTGAGTGTCTAAGGAATGACTAGCAAATGGGCAGGAAAGAGGGGTGGAAGAACAATGGGGAATAATAAACTGCCATCACAGAGGTAACAAGCCTTGTGTAAAGCAAATAAACAAAATGAACGAGGTAAGAAACCACTATGGTTCTCAAAGGAAGTGGCAGTGAAGGTTCAAGAGAAAAGAAAGCATTCAGGAAGTACAAGGAATCACAGAAGGAGCAGGACAAAGAACTGTATCAGTTAAAGCAAAGGAAGCTGGGAGGCAGTCAGAACAGCAAAGGCCCACACCGAGGAAAAGATAGCCAAATCAGTTAAGAAGGGGGATAAAACCTTTATAGGTACATCAGGGAGCGAAGGAAGACCAAGGGAGGGATAGTGAGACTTAATAAAGGGAGGGAGGGTGGGCAGAGGGTGACTGTGAAAAAGCAGAGATACTAAACAAATATTTTTGCTCAGTATTTACAAAGGAAGAGGGAGGTACCTAAAACAAACAGTAGAAACACTCTGGATACAGAAGTTGATACAGCCCATTTACAGAAGAAAGGGTTCTGAAAGAGCTCTTAAAACTGAAGGTGGACAAAGCAATGGGGCCTGATGGGTTCATCCCAGAATTCTAAAAGAACTAAGGGTAGAACTAGTGACACCACTGACTACCCTCTTTAACAAATCATGGGAGGATGGGGTGGTACCTGAGGACTGGAGGAGGGCAGATGTGATTCCTCTTCACAAAAGTGGAGCAAGGCAGAAGCAGGAAACTAAAGAACTGTTAGTTTAACCTCAGTGGTAGGAAAAATGATGGAATCACTTCTGAAGGAAAGAATTGTTGAGTATCTAGAGGCCAGAGGGCACAGGACCCAAGGCAGCATGGATTCACAGAGGGAAGGTCATGCCAGACAAATCTGATAGATTTCTTTGACTGGGTGACCAAAGTAGTTGATCAGGGAGGGGCTGTGGACATGGCCTACCTAGACTTTAACAAGGCATTTGACATGTCCCACACAAAAGATTAATATACAAGTTAGCCAGCCTGGGGAGTGGGTCCCAAGATGACAGCCTGGGTAAGGAATTGGCTGGAGAATAGGACACAGAGAGTAATAGTAAATGGAGGGGTTAGTAGTGGGGTACTGCAGGGTTCAGTATTAGACCGGTCCTCTTCAATGTCTTTATAAGCGACATTGCAGAGGACTGGAAGGAAAAGTATGTCTCTTGCAGATGACACAAAGATCTGCAACAGAGTTGATGCACAAGGTGGGGTGGAAAGGATGAGAAGGAACTTGGCAAGGTTAGAGGAATGGTCAAATGTATGGCAGCTTAGATTCAATGCTAAGAAGTGCAAGGTAATGCACCTGGGAAACAAAACCCAGGGAAGAGTACACAATGGGGGGTGAGATACTAACAACAAGAATGGAAAGGGACCTGGGGTAGTCTACATCAGATGACCTAAAGGTGGGCAAGCAATGTGAGAGGGCAACAAGGAGGGCTGGGGAATACTGGGATGCATAGGGAGAGGCATCACCAGTAGAAAACAAGAAGTTATAATCCCTCTGTACAGACAGCTGGTGAGACCACATCTGAGTACTGCGTGCAGTTCTGGAAACCCAGTCTCCATAAAGACATAGACAGGATGGAAGCTGTCAGAGGAGGGCAACTAAAATGGTGCAGGGTCTGCACGGAAGACATATGAAGAGAGACTTAAGGAGCTTAATATGTATAGCTCGAGGAAAGGAGGGAGAGGGGACATGATAGAAACTTTCAAGTACCTCAAGGGAATCAACAAAGTCCAAGAGGGTAGCATCTTTCAAAAAGAGGTGTGCAAGAACAAGGGGCACAATTTGAAGATAGAAGAGGCGGCTCAGAGGTAATTTAAGGAAGTATTTTTCACAGAGAGGGTTGTGGATGCATGGAACGGCCTTCCGAGGAGGTTGTGGAGTCAAAAAACAGTGGTGGAATTCTGCCATGCATGGGACAGTCATAAGGCAATTCTAGGGGGTGGGGTGGTGGAAGAAGTAGGCTGCTGGTTAACTAGGATCTGCAACTTATCCATCAGGTAGGAAATGGGCAGACTGGGTGGGCCAAGCAGTCCTTATCTGCCATCAAATTCTATGTTTCTATGTTTCTATGTCTCCAGGAAAGACAGAACTGTAGTGCTGGTCACAGTCATGTGGACTTGAAATGGTACACAAAGTGACAGAGACATCATTAGGAGTCTATAATGGAGTTGAGATATTGTGCAGGGAAAGGAGACAGTATTTCTAAAAGTGTGATGCCAGTATGGAGACAGGTTAAGTTTTCTGTGCATTTATTCTGTTTCTGGAGAGAGCTGCTGATCTGGACAAACAGAATTCAAATCAAAACTAGCTGACCTGGAGCCGCATGGGTGTGAGCAGCTGACTTCTAAAAATAGAACCATGCTGTTCATGCTGGTGACTCCAGCCAATGAGGACCTACTGAGAGAATATTTTTGACCATGGTGATCTAGAGTGAGAATAGTTCAATAGTTTCACTTGAGGTCTGGGCGAGCAAAAATATCATTGATTGGTGCCTGAAATATACTCATGGGTATTACAAAGATAGATAGATAGAGAGATGGATTGCTAGACAGACAGACAGACAGACAGACAGACAGATAAATGGATGCATGGATTGATGTATATATAGATAGATAGATAGATAGATAGATAGATAGATAGATAGATAGATAAATGGATGCATGGATTGATGTATAGATAGATAGATAGATAGATAGATAGATAGATAGATAGATAGATAGATAGATAGATGGCTAGATGGCTAGATGGATTGATAGATGGATAGATGGATAAATAGATAGATTGATAGCTAGATAGCTGAACAGACAGACAGACAGACAGATGGACAGATAGATAGTAAGTAAGCTTTATTTATTTAGTGCCCAATACGGGCTCTTGGCGCTTTACATCGAGGTGAAAATTCAAACATAAACAATTCAGCAATTAGATCAGAAACAATTTAAAACACATCCATGTAAATATTAAATAAATAATTAAATCCCAGTTTAAAATTATAATTTACAAATTAAAAGCTTGTTTAAACAGATGTGTTTTAATCCTCTTTTAAAACTCTCCACAGAGGGGCTTCCTAGAGATAGTGGCAACGAGTTCCATAGGATGGGCCTAATGACCTCAAAACAATGGTCACTGGAGGTCTTAAGATGCACCCTAGGAGCTGTGAGGAAGCCTCCATGGAAGAGTGAAGTGAGCGCATCTGACAGACAGGTGTCAGAAGATCTGACAGGTATCCAGGTCCTGACCTATAAAGGGCCTTATAAGTGAGCAAGCCCACCTTGAAGGCAATCCTCCATCAGACTGGCAGCCAATGCAGTTTGCGCAAAACCGGGTTAAATGTACAGACCTAGGAAGGCCCATTAACAACCTGGTTGCAGTGCTCTGCACCAACAGTAGCTGGCGAGGTTACCTCCACTGATCCCGAAGTAAAGAGTATTACAGTAATCAAGTCTGGATGTTACAAAGATATGTACCAGTGAGGGAAGGTCATCAGACAGGATTAAGGGTGTAATCTGGGCTACATTCTTCAAGTGGTGGAAACCATTTGGATAACGGAAGACACCTGAGCTTCAAGTGTCAATCTGTCATAGAGGGAGACTCCCAGATTTTGCACTTCATGGCACCACCAGTGAGGTGGTACCCAGGAACAACCCCATTCCTGCTTTGGTGGTGGCCATATCCTGCTGATGACCTGGCTCAGTCACCAGCACCTCTGTCTTGTCTGGGATGAGCCACAGCCAGTTAGAGGACATCTAGTCCTGGATCTCATATAAGCATTTATTTAGCACTTTCACAGCATTCGATGTTCTGGGAGCAAGAGCAGTATACATCTGGGTATCATCTGCATAGCAGTGAAAACCCAGACTGTGCCACCTAATGATATCACTCAGGATCAGCATCTACACCACAAACAGCATGAGTGACAAGATCGAGCTGTGAGGGACTTCACAGGTCAGGGCTTCGGGCCACATGAGAAATTCACCAGCATTACCCGTTGCTTCCTGCCTGTCAGACAGAACTCAAACCAACTGATGACTTTGCTGGTGAGTCCACAAAGCCCTCTTAGGTGATCAAGAAGCAGCATGTGGTCTCTGGTGTCAAAAGTTGATGACAGATCAAAGAGAACGAGAATTGACTGCTCACTAGGGTTGGGATAACTTGGTGAAGTTCTGACCCTTATTAAGTAAGAAACGAACACGGTGAAGTTCTGATTTGTTTGGATTAGTTCTGATTTATTAACAAATATTTGAAAAATACAAAAATTGCATAAAAGTGGCAAAAGTTGGTTGCATTTGACATAGAAGCCCAAAGGAAATAATTTAATGGATTATTTGTATAAAACTTAATGTAAAACTGCTAATAAAAAGCAATCACTCACTACTAGCCCTTCCATGGCTGGACTGTAATGGTGGCATATCCTGCTCGGGTCCATGACATGAGTGTGCTGGGAGAGACAGAGAGAGAGAGAGAGAGAGAGAGAGACAGACAGACAGATGCAAATACCTATATCATTAGTATTCTTACATGTAATAAAACTAAGATCTGTCTAACTAACACGATGTCCTTCTGATGACTCCACCCACACCCACAGGCCAGGAACAAATTTGCTGTTGTGACTTGTGACTGTATACAGCACACTGACAGCACAGCAGTCCACCACCACTTCATTCCAAGATTAACTGACTGACTCCTACAGTACAGTTACTGTTAAATGACCAAATTCAGCAACTATTAGTGTGCCTCACAATTTGAATTGGTGATGCAGACATCTAGTGCATAATACATGCACAGTCCCTCACACTGGGGTTGGTTAATGCTTATACGTAATGTAACATGATACACTATAAAACTAATGATAATAAGGAGGACTAATGGGGAATGAGTGATAATGATGATGACACTTGTGTGTAATTGTACTTTACTTGTGATGCAGTATAAGGTAAACAGCCTGCTACAAGTCGGAAGTCAGATTTCATCCCTTGGGCCACCCACAGCCAGCAGCACAGGTGCATCAACTTGTATGTTGTTTGTCTGAACAGTATTTTTTACTGCATGAAATTGTGAATAAACGCTAACAAGTGATCGTGATTAGATGGCACAAGTCAAATATTTATTTTGTCATCCTGCTGCCCTTGCCGCTACACACCGCCACACTGGAAGCCAGGTAAAACAATTTGGGATTTTATGTACAGTAACTGTAAAATTTCTCTTGGACCCTCAGTAGTCTCTCTCTCTCCTCTGTATCAGGAATGGCACAAGTCAAAGATTTTGCCAGCCTGCCCTTTCTCATATACCCAGTCAACTACATTATTTGAGGCCAAGAGAAAAAAACCTTTAATTTGGGATTTTTGTAATTGTAAAATCTCTCTTGGGCCGGCAGTAGTCTCCTCTCTACTCTGGATCTGGAATAGTACATGTCAAAGATTTTGCCTGCCTGTCCTTTCTTGTGAACACAGTTACACTGACCAAGGTCAAGAAAAGAAAAATCTTTCATTAGGAATTTTCTGCAACTATAAAATCTCTCTTGCGCCCAGCAGTCTCTCCTCTCTTCTCTGGATCTGGAATGACACAAGTCAAAGATTTTGCCAGCCTGCCCTTGCTCATGTACACAGCTACACTGTCTGAGGCCAAGAAAAGAAAAAATCTTTCATTTGGGATTTTCTGTTACTGTAAAATGTCTCTTGGGCCTCAGTAGTCTGTCCCTCTCTCCTCTGAATCTTCTGCAATGGCACAAGTCAAAGATTTTGCCAGCCTGCCCTTGCTCATGTACATACAGTCACACTGCCACACTGCCTGCCCTTACATCCCCGCCAGCAGCTATCCAGGCCACCACTTTCTCCCCAGTCCCTATGGATTCCTTCTTTCTCAGCCCTTCCAAGTCCTAACCCGACCTGCTATCACCCTCCCCAAATATCAGTTCTCCCCCTTCACCCTGGTAAATCTCCTTCTCTGACTCTCCTAGTTTCCCTTCCCTCCCTTCATATATTTTTGTTATATTAGAGTGTGGTTTTTGGTTTGTTTGGCAACTTTTTCTGATGGCATCTCTGTTGGAGGTGCTCCTGCTCCTCCGATTGTCCTCTTCTCTTGTCTGGGCATGTGCACCTCCAGCATGGTTAAATACTGGAGTGCATCATGTGACCATCTGTTGCTGATTGGATGCACGCCGTCCTGTACATGAAGTGAGCATACTGATGGCATCTCCATGGCAACAGTAAACAAATGGCAGAAATGGCATTTCCACAGACACAGAACCAGAGTTCTGAGGTGAAGTCCATATTTATCCGGGTCTGTGGATTGGGGGTTCAATATGGGGTCTGGACCTCCCACAGAACAGTCCACCCAGTTTTACTGCTCACTTGTATCTCTCGACTGAGGAGATCATTCTGTACCCTAACTAATGCTGTTTCAGTGCTATGCTTTCTCCAAAATCTTGACTGGACTGGCTCATAGATGTCAAAGGTCATCAGGTGGTCTTCGAGCTGCAAAGCCACCACTTTCTTCACAGTCTTCCCAAGAATGGAAGATTGGAGACAGGTTGATAATTCACTAAGATGTCAGGGTTGAGAGATGATTTCTTCAGAATGGGCATCACCAATGCCTCTTTCAAGGCATTGGGAACAGCTCCTCTGACAATGAGCATGAACCCAGTCTCAGCAAACACTGGACCAATGGACTCAATACATCCCACTAGGAGACATGTTGGGCTAGGGTCCAGTTCACAAAAGTGGGTTGCAGCTTTGAGATTATCTTGATGACCTCAGACATCCACACTGGCTGACCTCTTCCCACACAAAGGAGTGCCCATGCCTTGTCAGGCTCTATACTGCGGAAATAGTTCTGTCCCACTGGAGAGTTCCCAGCACTAATGGAGGACACTCTGCAGGAAAAGAACTGAACTAACTCTTACGCACTGGATGATTGAAACTGCTCTATTCAGCTGCAGACAGACTAGATATAATAGTCTACATAGATACATAGACAGTGTCGGCAGATAAGGGCTTATGGCCCACCCAGTCTGCCATTGAGCTTGTAAGTTCAGTTTGTTTTCCTAGAAGTCTGTTGCACCTTACCCTGACCTCCAGAATTCCTTTATGTCTATCCATGCATTCTTAAATCCCGTGATTGTTTCAGCCCCACCACTTCCTCTGGCAGGGTGTTCCACTTGTCCACCACCGTTCTGTGAAGAAATTCTTTCTCATGTTTCCTCTGAATCGTCCTCCCTCCAACTTCATCCCATGCCCTCTAGTCCTGGAACATCTTTTCACTTAAAAATAGTGTTTTCCTGCACCCTGTTCCTCCCTGTAAGATACTTGTATGTCTCTATCATATCCCTCTCCCTCCCTCTCCTCCAGGGAGTACATATTCAGTTCCTTCAACCTGTCTTCATAGGACTTGTGATGCAATCCATGCACCATCTTTGTTGCCCTCCTCTGAACCTTCTCTACCCTGTCTATGTCCTTACGTAAGTATGGTCTCCGAACTGTACACTGTACTCAGCTGGGGCCTCACTAGTGTCTTGTATAGCGGAATTATGACCTCCCTTTTCCTGCTGGTAATGCCCTGCCTATACATCCCAGCATCCTATTTGCTTACCTGCTGCCTTGTCACACTGTTTCCCTACCTTGAGGTCATCAGAGATGATAACCCCAAGATCCCTTTCCTGCTTGGTGCATGCTATATCCTTACCCCCAACTGATATATTGTGCCAGGGTTTTTGTGCCCCATATGCATTATCTTGCACTTCTTTGCATTGAATTTCAACTGCCAAACCGCTGACCATTCTTCAAGTTTCTGCAGGCGTCTCATTCTGTCTACACCCTCTGGTGTGTCTACTCTGTTACAGAGCTTTGTGTCATCAGTGAACAGTGAAATTCTGCCTTCTAGGTCCCAAGAATGTCACTGATGAAGATGTTGAATAGGACCGGTCCCAGCACTGATCCCTGTGGTACCCCACTGGTCACTCTTCCTCTGTGGAGTGACAGCCATTTACCACCACCCTCTGTGTCCTGCCACCCAGCCAGTTACCTACCCACCACACTACTGTCCTGCCCACACCATATTCCCCAGTTTGTGAATAGTCTTCTATGTGGCACAGTGTCAAAGGCCTTGCTGAAGTCCAGATAGGCCATGTCCACTGCCTCCCTGATCCACCTCCCTTGTCACCCAGTCAAAAAATTCAATGAGGTTGGTCTGACATGACCTCCTCCTGGTGAAACCATGCTGCCTTGGGTCCTGTAGTCCATTGACAATCAGATGTTCAACCAATCTTCCTTCAGCAGTGCTTCCATGATCTTCCCCACTACCGTCTATCTACAGTCTGAAAGAGTGCAACTGCCTGTTCCTTCCTGCAGCAATCTCCTTGGACAGGAACTCTGCCTTTTGGTTGATTGCCTTTGATACTCACCATAGTGTCTCTTAAAGCCAGTTTGTCCTCAAGGACAAACTGGCTTTGTTCTCCGCAAGGTCCCAGATCTTCTCCAGCAATGCTCTAACTTCCAACCCTTGGTCTTCATTTCTTGAGATCCATGAGATACAATAGATAGATAGATAGGTAGATAGATAGATAGATGAATAGATAGACAGATAGATAGATAGATAGATAGATAGATAGATAGATAGATAGATAGAAGGATGGATGCATGGATATATATATATATATATATATATATATATATATATATAGTACAAAACAGGGACCTGTAAACTAAATTATTTATTTTCACTACAGCTGATTGATCTTACGTAACCTTACAAGTGACATAAGCAGTGATGTGCCTAAAGGCAAACAGGTTGAGTAGAAATAAATCATTTTTTCCAGATGGTCCAAGTTCCATATTTCACTTATCCAGTAGGGATCCTAAGGATAGTGCAGCGAGTTTTGTTTAAAAATTTTTTTACATAAATTTCAAGAGGCTTTTTTTCAGTATAGCTCTACTTAGCATAGTGGCTGCTAGGCAGTTGCTAAGAACACGCCGATGTCCTGATGTCGTGATGCTCCTAATATGCCTTTTAGAGGTGAAGTATGCAAAGCTTAGTTGAATTTTGAGGGCAAGTTGGTGATTGCTGTTAGTGGAGAAGTAGTGAGGTCAGAAAAGGAGGTTGAAAGGAAGTTCAGCTCTAATGAGGTGCTTTTAAAAAGATTTTCATTTTGTTTTAATCGGGGATCAGTTCATGTGAGTGAGAGGGGTATGGAAAAGCAGCTGGCAACCAAGAAATGGGGGAGGGGCTGATCGGAGAAGGACTGTTTTCTTTTTTCACAAGGTTTCATAAAAAAACTAAAATAAAATAATCGAAACTGTTTATTCATTTCAGCTTTTGCCTGCAATGGGAGGGTGGGTGGGGCCACTAGACACCAGGAATACACACATACCATAACAGGATGTCGATTGGAGGGTGGGGGTGCCACTGGATACCAGGGAATAAAATAATGGGGATGGTGGTCGGCAGGTGGGGGTTGCCATTAGACTCCAGGAACAAGTAACAACAGGGATGGCAATGGAAAGTGGGGATACCACTAGATATTGGAGAATAAAAGTCAAATAATGGTAACAATGAACAGAGGGTGGGGGTAACACTAGACAGCAAGGAATAAAATAACAGAAATGGTGATCAGAGGGTGAGGGTTGCCACTAGACTCCAGGGAATATATGTTTTTTTCTTTAGGGGACACTGATCAGTGGGTGGGGGTGCCACTAGACACCAGGACAAGGTGACTCACAGTTCACTGCAGCCCGGCAGCACAAGTTCACTTGCGGCTACAGATGTCAAGAAATTCCTGCTGTTCTCATACAGATAACATGAGGGAAATGCTCTGCTCATAAGCTGGGCACCCAGGATTTTGGGTGCCCAGAAGAGGTATTTATGGACAGCATATCTAAAACAAACATCAGAATCTAGCTGCTAGGTTCTGATGTTTGTTTTGAAATCCAAGCATTTCAATCTATTTTTCATGTTTGTTCCTGCATGGAAAAAATCAACAAGATGATGGTTGGCACGGTACAAAAATGTTTGGTGCTCTGTCAATTAAGTAACGTGAAAGCAAAACCGCATTTGTGGCATCAAATTTTACTTTTGCCACACAACAATATCTGAAAAACCTTACTGCCCATGCTCAGGTCAGAAAACAGTAAATTTTAAAGCCTTATATCTCGGAACCCTTTAATATTTTTCACCAGACCTGTCAAAGGTGCTAATGTGGGATATCACACTTGTCTCCTGCAAGTTTGGGGAAAAATTATATTCCATGTAGGCTGTAGGGAAAGCAAAAAAAGCATGTTAAGTACAGGAAAAAGTTAGACATTTACAAAAAACGATGCATATGGATCTCAGAATCTGCACAAGCTGCCATCACAAATATTCCACAGATCAAACCTTGCCTCTAGACAATACATACAACATTTCAGCTGATGTCAAATGGAGCCAAATATACTAATATGCAAAGTTAGGGGTTAACATTGAACAGGCTTCTCAACCCTAACTATAATATAGTCTCTCTCTCTCTCTCTCTCTCTCTCTCTCCATACTTTAAGTAGCAGTCTAAGTAGGTAGGTGGAGAAGAGAGTTTTTGTCAGGTTTGAGGTACTTTGAGATTTGTCTTTGAATTTGTAACAGGTGGTGTGGGAGCCTAGCTCAGGAAATTAATCTTGGGAGTGAGTAGATTAAGAAAGCTCTGTGAATAAGGTGTGTGATTGGGACATGGAGCTGCCAGAGCTTAGTGCCTTCTAACAGGAGCACTGTAAATGACTTCCTTCAGCATGTCCCATCACACTTGTGTCCCAATGTGTGAGTGGAACAGTGCAGAAGTGGAGCATCTGCCTTAGGCATCTGCAAATTGCCTGCAGGAGACTCTGCAGAGGAAAACCAGGCCAAGGTAGGAGATAACACACCACTGTGTTCTGGTATACCAAAGCATTCAGTTTCAGGTTAGGTAGCTACAAGTAGTGGGTAAATATCCAGTGGGTAAGAAGTAGTAGGAACCAGGATAAGGTAGGTACAGGTAAGGGGACTGAAGAGGGAAAGTAGGAGATATTCTATCTATGGTAGGGTAACAAATAAGCTCTAGCAAGTGGGTAAGGTGTAGTAGACACATGGAGCAAGAGGGTTCTACCAAATTAAGCAGACAAAAGCAGCAACAACCATGCAGTCAAAAAGCGATGGTGGGGGTATATAGCATGCTACACAAGAAAGGGACCTACAGGTTATCATCTCTGACCTAAAGGTTGGGAGTCAGTGTAACAAGTTAGTGGGTAAAAGCAAAAGGGTGCTGGGGTGCATGAGCAGGTACATCACCATCAGGAAAAGGAGGTCATAATTTTACTGTACAAGACATTAGTGAGGCCACACCTGACCTGGAGTACAGTGTCAGTTCTGGAGTCATACCTACGTTAGGATATGGACAGGGTGGAGACAGTTCAGAGAAGGGAACCAAATGGTACAGGGTTTGCATCACAAGTCCTACAAGGACAGGCTGAAGGACTGAAAAAGAACCAAAAAGACTCAAAAAGTTGAATGGTGGGGGCTGCAAAAAGTATTTTTTGTAAGCGGAGGTACACATAGATTACCTCTTTGCCAAGAACCATGTAGAAAAAACCAAAACTGAATATTTGGAGTGCCAGGTCTCTAGGTTCCCTCACACACAGGTCTGTAGCTGTGCCATTTGGGTTTTTGGCTTTTATTTTTCTAGTGTTGCTTTCCCGTACAACTTAGTGAGCGTTGCAACTCATTTTGTTGATTGAGCTATTCACACCTAGAAAATGCCACCTCATTTCATCTGCATGCAGCAAGTGGGACTCAGTGTGGAAGCAAGTTTTCATTTTGGGATCCTATACATTGTACTTTTCTCCTATGGGTGAGAAACTGTTTTAGTTTGTGCAGTTTCAATGCCTGTATATTTATTGCCATGTATGATTGTGTAATAAAGGTGGTTTATTTTTTGAATACTATATGTGTTGGAGACCCTTTTTAGGAAACTGTGCTGACCTCGCTCCAAACGTTCAGTTTGGGTTTTTCTGTGACAGGCTGAAATATTTGAAAGGACTCCCTGGAGGAGAGGAGGAGAGGTGGGATATGATAGAGACATACAAGTACCTCACAGGGAGGAACAAGATGGAGGAGACACTATTTTTCAGAGAAAGAGATGTTCCAGGACTAAGGATCATGGGATGAAATTGGAGGGAGGGAGGTTCAGAGGTAACATGAGCTGAAACGATTACAGGATTCAAGAATGCAAGGGATAAGCATCTGGGGATCCTAGCAGTTGGGGAAGGGACAACCCAGTTCAAGAGAAGCTTGAAGAGGCAAATTACATGCACAACTGGGCAGACTAGGTGAGCCAAAGGCCTTTATCTGCTGTCAGTATCTATGTATCTATGGCAAAGCTGCACCTCAAAGACAGTTAAAAAACAGAATGGCATAGGGACACAACTGAAATTGTGATTACTATTACAACTCGGGGATGAAATCCAGGGGGGGACTGATTTACTATTACAGCTCGGGGAATGCAATCAGGGAGGGGCTGATTTACTATTTCAACTTGGGGGATGCAACTCGGGGGTTGATTTACGATTACAACTCGGGGGATGCAACTCAGGGATGGGGGCTGATTTACTACAACAACTGGGGATGCACCCTTGAGGCGCAATGGCAAAAACAATTAAACACACTTTCATAATCAAACCCAGGTCTGTTGGTGCAACAAGCCCATTCATAGCCTGTGACTCTAACCCTATGCTATGCTGCCAGAATGATTAGCAGCACACACTTGCAGACTTAAATTATTCTGCATGAGTCAAAGCAGCTACATGGACAGCGCTATAACAACCCTATGCTGCTATGTCCATGCAGCTGTTTTCACTCACACTAAATTCTCAGTACACATTTTACTGTGCTGCTTTTCCCACGTGCTCCTGATGGTATACCGAGAAACAGGTAAGTGGGTTAAAAAGGAAAATAAGAGACACCCTATCTAGGGTGGGGTGCGAATGCATTTCAGACAAACAAAAGGAGAGGTAGGAATTCAGTGGGCTGTCTCTGGAGCACTTCTTCTGTCTGTGAGTTTAAGCTGGTTTTGGTGGAGGAGGTGTGTGGGGTGATTTCAGAGCTGCAGCCCACATATTGTGAAGCGGACCAGGTCTGACATGCTCCCTAGTGAGTTGTGCTAGATTTTTGAGTCCAGTGTTTGTCAAGATAGTCCTATGTTCCCTTTCAGTGGGCTTTTACAAGTGCATTGAAAGATGTGCTGGTGAGACCCCTTCTAAAAAAAACATCTTTGGACGTGGACTGCTTGGCAATTATAGCTCGGTCTCTAACTTCTGTTCCTAGGAGAGGTTACTGAGAAGACAGTGGTTTTGCAGCTTGAAGCCCACTTGTTGACCTTTGACATCTATGAGTCACTCCAGTCTGGATTTAGATTCAGGCATAGTACTGGTCTAGTTGCATAATGACCTCTTCAGGGCCAGAGATAGAAGTGAATGGGTGCTTCCCATTACTGTCAGGCTCTCAACAGCATTTGACACTGTGGATCATAGGTTGTGGTTGGATCATCTCAGGGAGTACTGTGGACTCGCTGTTAGGGTTATCGACTGGTTTGAGTTCTTCCTCAGAGGTAGAACACAGAGGGTGGTGATGGGAGGCTTGTAGTGTACTCCAGGATTTGATTTTCTCACCCATGGTTTCGCAGTATACACGCTGCCCCTTGGCGAGATCATCAGATGACACAGCTTGATTTTTACTGCTATGCAGATGATACCCAGCTATACCTGTCATTTGCACCCAGGACACCTGGTGCGGTTGATGTACTGAATTTGTATCTGGTTGAGATCCAGGATTGGATGTACTCCAGCTGGCTGTGGCTTTATATGGAGAAGATGGAAGCACTGGTGATCAAGCCTGATCAATGGCAGGAAATGGGGTCTGCAGCGGAGAGGACCTGTCTGGTACTTGTTTTCACTAGTCTTGTGGCTTCCACTCAGGTGAAGAATCTGGGTGTCATTCTGGATGAAAGACTGACATTTGATTCTCAGGTATCGTCCATATTCCAGAATGGTCTTTACCATCTTCATAACATCTCTCGGTTTAAAGCCTGAGACATCAGCTGACCATACCTTGGAGGCAGCTGTTCTGGTCCTGTGGAACTTGCTTCCCTGGTCTTTGAAGGAGTCCCCATTTGTGGAGGCCTTTAAGGGGGCGTAAGGACCCACCTTTTCAGTCAAGCCTTTGGTTTGTTTTAATATCAGTGGACCTATTATCCTGTTGTCTTATTATTTAACATGGCTGCCAATTTATATTTGCATTTTATTTTTAAGCTGTTTAATTTATGGTTATCCATTTATTGTTTGGGTTGATTTTACTGTTATGCTGTACAGCTCCCAGAGCCTCTGGGACTGGGCATTATGGAAATAAAATGACTACTAATTACTAATACTAGAAAAAGCAAGAAGGTACAGTGAAGTTTCAATAGGCATTAAGATAAAAGACTGAAAGAGCATTGGAGCAGTGCAGTGCAATGGGTGTGGAGTTGCAGTCTCTCTGACACCTTCTGGAGACTAAGGTGCTGTCCCTTTGTACTCACCTCTCTGGGTTGAGGACAGAGGCTGCTGGACACTGAGCTGAACTGGCTAGGTTGCAGAGAATCTTCTGCCCACCCAGGGCCCCTGAAGTCTGCCACTGCACCCCCATAGGATGCCTATGCAGAAGCAGAGTGGTTGAACTCTGATGGGCTCAGGAGGGAGGGAGGTGGGAAGGGTACAGCCTGTACCGTTGAACATTCCTTCACCCTATTGGCAGGATGTCATAGCCAGTAGGAAGCATGCATAGCAGTGGGTAGGGAGGAAGAGGAGGAGGAAAGGGCCCCCAGCTGAGGAGAAGCAGCTGCTGCTGTTGGGAGTCCTGTGTTGTAAGGGGCTAGATTTGGGAGTGGGAGTAGAAAGGGAGAGGGAGGTGAAGTGCCTGAGAGGTACTTTGGCCTGGAAGGATGGAGAATGGATTCAAGGATTGCTAGGGCAGTAGAAGATGGAGGAGCTAGATTTTTTTTTTTAATTTAGTTTTGTTGACCGGGTAAGTGCACTAGACAAATCCTGTCTATTTTCAGGCACGACCCAGGGAGGGGATACAGATGTATGCCAACTGACCTTGAACCAGATTAAGCTGTTGGTGGTATTTTTAGTGAATGAGGAAATTTGGCCAGGACACGGGAAAATTCCCCATCTCTTTCGTTAAGTGCCATGGGATCTTTAACATCCACCTGAACTACCACCAATCCAGGCAGATGGGACCTGGTTTAACGTCTCATCCAAAAGACGGCACCTCAGAAGTGCAGCACCCCTCTCATGCCGCACTACAGTGTCAGTACTGGGATATTAACCCAAGTGCCAGATGGGAACTGAACCCACAGCCCTCGATCTCCTGGCCTCAGAGGCGAGTGTGCTACCTACTGAGCCACTGACATGACAAATTTCATTGTCCACCTTGGGACAAATGACCCGCAAAGGAGAGGATACAGGTGCTGCAGGAAATTTCGGGAAGCTAGGAGGGGCCGCAAGCAGGTGGCATGAATGGTGGCTTTTGCTGAAGTGTTACCTGTATACAGCTGGGGAGAGGATAGGATGCTCTGCACCAGGGCTTTCCACAACTGGTTGAAGGCATGGTGCTTGGAAGAGGGTTCGGCTACACTGGGGACTGGGGCCAACCTGGGAGAATATTGGCCTCTAAAGAGGGAGCCACAGTCCTTAGTAGGAGGTTTAAATGCTACTTGGATTAGCATTTAAACTAGCCAGAGGAGAGCTGCAAAACCAACAGAGACAACAATTGCCACCTGATGATGAAGCACCAGGAGGGAGAGTCTGAGGGAGTAAGCTCCCGAGTGCAAGGGAAAGAAGACAGGAGTGGAGACAAGGCAGAGGACAAGTGTGGAATAAATCAGGTAAGCATGAAGAAAGGAGTAAAGGAGACAGGTAATGGAGAAGGTACAAGGGAAGGGGAAGGGTCAGAGGGCGCCTCAGGGAAATGGCACTGGCAGGAGGGTGGGAAGCAGGAAGCAGACAGAGAGGAGTAGGGTATGGAGAGCCATGTGCACCAATGCAAGGAGTCTGGGAAATAAATATCTGGACCTGGAGGCCATCGTGCAGAGGCTAGCCTGGATTTGGTGGCCATAATGGAGCCATGGTGCTCTGTCAGCCATGACTGGGACATGGCCATATCAGGCCACTCTCTTTTCAGGAGAGACAGGGAAGGAAGGGAAGGGAAGGGAAGGGAAGGGAGGAGAGGAGGAGGGTTGTACTATGTGGAGGGAGGAAATCAAGGCCACAGAAGTACAGGGGCACCCTGAGAGAAAAGAAGGCTGAAGGTGCTGTGGATCATCCTGGAGATACTGGGGCTGCTGTCCATACAGTGGTGGTATACAGACCTCCAACTCAGGAAATGAGTTGAATAAGGCACTTGGGAAGTCATTGTGGATGGCCAGTAAGGAAGTGAAGCTGGCTCAGGATTGCAATCTGCCAGTTGTGGATTGGAGCCTTCCAACTGCAGCTTCACTAATGAGCAGGGCCACCCTTGACTTCGCTACAAGGGGCTTTTCTCAGGCAACTAGTTAAGGAGTCACCTAGGGAAGCAGCAGTGCTAGACCTGGTGCTTACAAAAAAAAGGATGGCGTTGCAGACTGCACAGTAGGCAGTTCCCCAGGTACCAGCAATCACCATACAGTGGTTTAATGTTAAGATGGGAACAGAGGCAAGCCACATCAGGATGAGGTCCTGGACTTTAGAAGGGTGTATTTTAATGAAATGGGAGACTACCTCAGAAACTGCCTTATAGGGGGTATTGCCAGGAGGAGTAAAGCCACAGTGGGGAAAATAAGGAAGGGAATAATTAAGGCAATCAACCTCTCGTCAAGGAAGTGAACAAACACAGAAGGAAAAAGACTATTATGGTTCTCTAGGGAAGTGGCCAAGGTGGTGAGGGAAAGAAGAGTGGCATTTGGCAGTATATGGAAATGAATAGTGGGAACACAGAGAGGTATACCAAGTAAAACAGAGGAAGCAGGAAAGACAGTGAGGGGAGCAAAGGTGCAGCCAGAGGAAAATATAGCCAAAGGGTAGCTAAAGGGGTAATACTTTCTTCAGGTATATAAGGGAGAAGAGAAAGCAAGGAGAAGGACAGTGAGGATAAGAAGGAGCAGAAGGAGGCTGCACAAAACAGGATCAAGAAAAAGCAGACATCCTGAACAGGTACTCTTACTCATTCTTCACAGTGGGGGTGGGGGTTGGACCATCAGGAGAAACAGGAACAAGGTGGGGGGTGGACACAAGTCCATTTTCAGAGGAAAGCTATGAGTGTGGATAAGGCTATGGGACTGGATGGGATACACCCAAAGGTGCTAAAGGAACTCAAGGGGTGCTGGCTACCCCACTGATTTATTTATTTATTTAAGAGATTTACCAGGAGGCATACTTGCGGAGTACGCTCGATTCCAGATCTAGCCCAGGGGGTAGGGGTTACATGGGTGAAGTAAATAGAGCGAGAACAGTTCATACATATGTGAAAAGGTTATGACAGACAGTGGTACAGTAGTAAAGTAGAAATACAACAATATAATAGAAAATTGTATACACAAAGTGGGTAGGCATCGTACAACTTACAACAGTAGTAGGTTCAGCAATAAGCATTTAAATAGCACTATGTGACAATATCGAAAGAAAGCGGGGCCCAGACTGGAGCAAATAGCTGATAGAATGGGTAGGAGTTGTGCAGGTAGCTGAGTAGACTGAGTAGGAGTTGTCCAAGGAAGTTCAGAGATGGGAAAGCAAGAGCATTTGGTGCGAAATGTGATTTGAGAAGGGCATTCCATTGGGGAGTACTGGTGGTGTGTCTAATGTCAGCTGCCAGTGAGTTCCATAACTTGGGCAATCTGAAACTGAAAGCTACCTGACCTGATCGGGTGGATCTGTGTGGAATGTGCAGGAACCTGGAGTCAATGTTTCTGAGATCGTAAGTGGGTGAGGAGAGGGCGCTAGGGATGCAGATAGGTAGGAAGGGCGTGTGCAACCAGAATTTGGCAGCGATTCTAGTACCGTGCAGCAAGTGCGGTTTTGGAGTGATGGAAGGTCAAAGGACTGGTATAGGACACAGTGGTGGGTATTGGGAGAACGATCCAAGGGAACTGGCAGAAGGAGTTGTATGGGGTCAAGCCTGACTAAGGGCGTATAGGCGGCACTGTAGACAACATCTCAGTAGTCAATATTTGGGAGGATCATTTTTTGGACAATAGCTAGTCTGGTTGGTAGAGGGATGCAATACTTGTACGATAGAGCTCCTAGCATGGGATGCAGTTTTTGTGCAGGCGTCTATGTGCACTGAGAAGTTAAAGTACTGGTCTAGCCAGGCGTGAGATAGCGATATGTGGTGCAGGTCACAAGTCGTGATCTGTCCAGGGTATAGAATGTGGGTGGTCTGATAAGCCGGGTTAGTTTGGCCCGGGAGCCAAGGTGAGGGAGACAGTTTTTTGAGTTTAAGAATAGTTGGTTCCCGAGGAACCAGCGTTGAATGGAGTCAAAATCCTTCTGTAGACAAGCTGTCACAGTGGTTGCAGATGGGCCAGAGGCAAACAGCACCGTATCATCCGCATACATATGAATGGCAGTTTGTGTGCAGACAGCAGGCAGATCGTTGAGGAAAATTGAGAATAGCAGCAGGCCGAGTACAGACCCTTGGGGTACACCACTGGTGACAGGAGAGGGGTGGATTGAGCCATTCCAATGCAGACTGATTGTGACCTCCTGATAGGTATGAGTGGAACCAGTTTTTTGCAACCATAGACAGACCAGTTTGGGCAAATTTAGACAGCAACAGGGGATGCGAGACCACGTCGAACACTTTTGCCAGGTCTGTAAATATGGCTGCGGTTATTCCCTTTATCCATGCCTGTAAGGATGGAGTTTATGAGGCGAAGGAGGGAGGTGGTGGTGGAGTGATTTTTCCTGAACCTGGCTTGGTAGGGGGTGAAAAGGAGATAGTATCCAGATAGTGGTGTAGCTGGGATAGAACAAGGTGCTCTTGAATTTTGGCTAGGATGGGGAGCAGAGATATAGGCCGATAGTTTGAAGGAGGAGAGGTCCCCTTCCTTGGGAAGAGGGATGATTGTGGCTTGTTTCCATGCTGTGGGACTGCCTAATTTAAAGGACAGATTATAGAGCATGGCTAGAGGGTGGGCTATGGCCATTGCTGAGAGTAGGAGCATTTTGGAATCCAGGCCGATGGACATTTACCTTTGGAAGGGTTTAGCGAGAGTAGAATTTTTAGCACCTGGCCAGGAGGCGACTGGGCGGAGCGAGAAGGAGGCTGAGGGTGCATTTGGGGCACGGGGTGCATTGGGAGGACGAAGGGTAAGGGGCAGGGTTGAGAGGAGGAGGGAGGAAGTAGTGGAGGAGAAGTAGGAATTAAACTCGGTGGCAACCAGACAAGAAGCTTTGATGATTTTACCTTGAGGTTGAGAGTGGGGGTGAGGGTTGGGTTGGTGGGGTGAGAAAGGATTTATGGACTTACAAAATTGAGAAGGTGGGTGTGGTTATTGTTGGCGCCATTTTGAAGTAGTTTGATTTGGCCTGCAAATGCTTTGTTATACAGGCATTTAGTAGAGCCGGTATTGTTGCTGGGCCACATGAGCACCTGTGGCCTTGAAGGATTCCAGGCACGGTCTCTGGCACGGAGTTGTTCCATAAGGTTTGTTGTTACCCAGGGTAAGTGAAACCTCTGACTCTGGATCTCCTAGTGGGGCATGTATGTTCCAGATGGCAAGGAAATTTGTAGAGAAATAGTTCAGGGCTTCATCCATGGAGGTGGCTCTAGGGATGAAGGACCAGCCTATGGTGGTAAGGTTGTTTAGGAGAGCAGTCTGATCCAGTAGTTTATAAACTCTGCTGTACAGCATGCGGGTGGGGGGCTGGACGTCGGAAGATTTTGCGCTAAAAAAATCATATGATGGTCGCTGAGGAGTCCGGTAGAAGGCCAGCTTTAAGTATCCTATGAGGGTGGGTAGTGAGTGCCCAGTCCAGTAGTGTGTGTTTATTTGATTTGTGATTTGGGTGGGTGGGTTCCCTATTTGCTGGTGCAAGTTTAATGCGCTTATTTGACACGCGTTTTATAGGCAGCAGCCTAGCCAGTTCTGAGTGAAATCACCAGGATGTGGAGTTCGCTGCCTTCTGTAAGGCCCTCAGGTTGCCCAAGTGTTCAAGGATGCTAGTTGGTGGTGTGTCCGGCGGACAGTAAGACCCAGCTATGTATACTGGGATGGAGTGGGGCAGGGGATTTTGATCTGGAGGAATCTATAGATAGTATGGGTGTCGGTGGAGTGATTACAGAGAACTGGAGATTTGTGGAGACATACATGGCAGTGCCACCACCTTCTTTCTCCCTGTCTGTCTTGGCGGATTAGAAAGAAGCCGGGTGATAATTCTTCATCGGTGATGGGGCTTCAGCCAGATTCAGTGATGATTATATTATCGGGCGAAGGAGCCAGGATAGTTGTTTATAAGGGCTTCCATTTTGTTTAGGATACTGCATATACTGAGGTGGACAATTTTGAAACCTTTGGGGAGGTGTGTAGGTGGTGCAGGTGGTTGGGCAGCAGTGGGAGCCTGGGGTCCTGGGTTCCATTTGGCGTCCCGGCTAAGAGGAGAAGAAAAGCCAGGGTGTGCCAGAAGGCACATGAGCTTTACTGGTGCACCCTGTGGGTGGGATGATTAGAGGTTGTTAAGTTTACCTTTGGGACTGAAAAGAGTGGGAGATATAGGACAGGTGTCACAGCATGGAAAGAGGGGAGGATAGAGGCCCCAGGGTCCATTTGCCCATGATGCCAGTTGTGATTCACTGGAGCCGAGGAGAAGTGGGAGGTAGGCTTGGTAGTTAAGGAGGGGAGTGGTAAGGGTCTGGTAGCCTAGGACTGGATGAGGTGGGAGGGAAGATGAAGCTATGCAAAACAAAGTGATGGTTGCAGTGAGGAACTGCATTTGTATTTTATTTTCCACCCAAGCAGTAGAGGATTTTTGAGAGACTGCTCTGCGGTGGCCACTAGTGGTGAAAAAATATAAGGGACTAAAGGGAAAGGGCTGATTGGTTTAGGAGCTCACGAGGTCTGCTCTATATAAGGAGGAGCTGACCAAGGGTGGTAGTAGAGGCGGTGGAGAGCCTGCGCTGGTGCAGGCGGGCTAAACTCCTTTCAGAGACCTGCTGCAAACACTCTGGTGGCTACCTGGCTCCGATTCCCTTCAGCGTGGTCTGCGGGAGGGTCTCTCTTGTAGTGGGGAGGCTGGGGACTCCTGCCCTCGTGACCCTCTATGCTGCGGAAGGTAAGAAAAGGCTTTATAAGTATGGTATGTGGTTTGTAGGAGGAGTTACACCAATGCAGCCAATTGAATAAAAAGACTAAAGCTTTTAGAAACTTAGGCTATGGCGTGGTAATTACAACAGCCTGGGGCTCGCTTTACAGTTGAAACAATTTATGCTGCACACTTTACATCAATACCCTGAGGTAGTCTTCTTCAACAGCTCACTGGAGACAGTGGTGGTTCTGGAGGACTGGTGGACAGCAGATGTGGCCCTGCTCCATGAGGGCAGCAGCGGGAAAAGGCTAGCAACTGTAGGTTGGTTGGTTTCACATCAGTGGTGGGGAAAGTAATGGAAACCCTGTTAAAGCAAAAGTTGCTAGTGTATCATGTATCCAGTGGCTACAAGACCAAAGTCAGAATGGATTCCCAGGAGGTAGTGCCTGAAAATCTGACTGATTTCTTCAACTGGGTGACCAAGGAAATGTTTCAGAGGAGGGCAGTGGACATGGCCTATTTGAACTTTGGCAAGGCCTTCGACGCTGTGCTGCACAGGAGACTGATAAAGAAATTGAGCAGCCTTGGGTAGAATCCAAAGTGGTGAATTGGGTAAGGAAGCAATTAATGGATGAGGCAACAGAGCAGGCTGGTTAATGGCACTCACTCTAATGAAAGGATAGTGACCAGTGGGGTGCAGTAGGGCTCAGTATTGGGACCGTTTCCTTCAATTTCTTCATGAGTAACATTGCAGAAGAACTGGAAGAGAAGGTATGGATTTTGCAGATGACCCCAAAATCTGCAAGAGGGTTAACCATAGGAGGAGTGGACAAAATGCACAGGAATCTTTGAGGAATGGTTAAAACGTGGCAGCTGGGGTTCCATGCAAAAAGTGCAAAATTATGTACCTTAAGCATGGGAACCCGGCTGAGTATAGGATGGGTGGTGGTGCTACAGTCATCAAACAGGAAAGAAACCTGGGGTTATCATATCTGATGACTTCAAAGTGGCAGGATAGCATAATAAAGCAGTGGGTAGGGCCTGTTGGATACTGCAATGCATGGGAGTTGTATCTCCAACAGAAGGAGGAAGGCAGTGTTGCCACTGTGTTGCTTGCCTGTGAAAGCCCACCTGGAGTACTGTGTCCAGTTCTGGAGGCTGCACCTAGGAAAGACAAACAGGGATGGAAGAAGTCCAGGAGGTCAACTAAAATGATGCAGGAGTTGCATCAAAGCCCCATGAGAAGAGACAGAGATCTCAACATGATACCCTGGAAGAGGGGAGGCGAGGGGGACATGGTGAGACTTACAAATACCTGACAGGGGTGAACAGGGTGTGGAGAGGAGTCTCTTTCAAGCGAAAAGAGCACCGAGACCAGAGGGCATGTGATGAAGCTGGAAGGTTAGGATGTAAGCACTCACTTCACTGAAGAGTTTTAGAAAATGGGCTTGAAAAGTAAAGCATGCTGATTGGCTGAAAGCCATGATCAGTATACATTTATTTTTCAATACAGCCAATAAAAACAGGTGCCAATTCAGGGTGCCCCATTACTTGGGAATCCATGGGCACCCTAATTTTGAAACTGAGCAGCCATCATTTTTCGGCTCTTAAGCAAGCGTAGTAGAAGTCAATTTCGATGTCCCCTGGCAAGATCCACAGTAAAAATTTAAAAATCAGCACAGTTGTGAGGAAATTAAACCCTGCTCTGAAATCTCAAACCCAGTTCAGTGAGCCACAGAGATCTACTGCTCTAGTCATACACAGTAGCAGTATCAGAGCTAATGCACTCTGTCTCCCTAGCAACTAATTTTCAATTTCACAGCCAAGGTACCTTCTAAAGCAGCTGAGTGCCTACTTATCCCTATAGCAGATAAAAAAAAGAAAAAAATTCACACAACCTCATTCCAGTGGCTCCTGATGTACTATGCCACTGTCCCGACCCTACCACTGAGCTCACAGTCGCATTCATTCTGCAGAAAATAGCAGTTGCAAAAAAAAGTGCTGAATTAATAAATTAAGGCGAGAACACAAGTAGCAGACTTTCTAGAAACAAAGTTCTGTGCTTTGATAGATTAAATTGGGTAGTTTTTAATTAGCTAATGATCTATGCTACCTAAAATTCCCTCAGCTGTGAGGAAATTAAACCTTGGCTCGAAATCTCAAACCCAGTTCACGAGTCACAGAGCACTTCCACTCTGTCACACACAGTAGTGGCATCAGAGCTAGCATGCTCTATCTTGTCTACTAATTTTCCAATTTCACAGCCAAGGTACCTTCTAAAGCAACTGAGCACCTCCTTATCCCTAGAGCGGATAAAAGCAAAATAAATGTGCACAGCCTCATTCCGGTGGCTCCTGATGTGCTATGCCACTGAGCTCATGGTCGCACTCATCCTGCAGAAAATGGCAGTTGAAAAAAAGCACTGAATCAATAAATATGTATAAAAAAGTAACAAACTAAAGACCTAACCTATTTTCTGTAGTCCTGTGCCCGTGGAGGAGATAACCATAACAACAAGTACCATACAACTATGGGGGCTCCAGTAGGACAGAAGTCTTTACCTTAAGAAAAAACAGCAACAATAATCTAATGCAGCGAAGGAACTATTTTACCACAAAATAAATGAAAGACATAAGAAATGTAACGTGTGTCACACTGGGACCACTGATTCTGATCCTGTATAAATTTTGCTGTAAATATAAGAAATTAATGCATGATGACTGTGGCAGAGGAAAGGCGTCTTACTGGAACTGACACATCAAGACTCCCCAGGGATAGTTCAAAGGACAGGAGGTGGTTTGAGTCTGCAGCTATTTAAAATGCAATTCCTTTGTTCCATTTTTTGAAGGCAGGAACCAAAGTATCCAGTTTATAATGCCCTCAGGGAGAGCCTTTGACTTGCATAGTTGCCATGAAGGACTTGTGGGAGGGGTGTTGGAGGGAGGTCAGAATGGACATTGAAAGGTTCGATGTCTGAGCCAGGAGGACCCAGACAATTTGGAAGGTTAAATACACATTCCCAGGAAGACTTGGGAGCACATCACAGAATCTGTTTATTGTGTGTGTGTGTGGTAGAACAAAAAACAGTTCTGACCAGTTACCCTGAGGACAGGAAATTGAGTATGTCACTTATCATTTTTTAAATCTTGTTGGGACATCCTGTGTGGTAACATATAACTTTTAATACACCAAGGCGAAGATTAGTGATCTCAGAGAGGAGGCCGGCTCAGAACTCTTTTATCCAACTGAGCAAGCCTTAGAGACACACATGACAATATTATCTGACTGAGGAGAATCATCACACCACTGTAAGAGGTAAGATTAGACCAGTCTGAATGTATGTATGTAGAAACTTGCACTTTAAACCTACTTGTTTTAAGGTTGTATGTGTTGGGATATTTTTTGTTCTGTAATTATTGTTCTGTTTTGATATATTTAAAGTAAAGAAATATTTTACAATGGAACTGTCTGGAGTGCCTAGGCGTTTCTTTTTATTTAAGTGGAGCTTTTAAAGGTTATAAGTAACACTGTGTATGGGCTTATTGTATACCAAACTAGGAAATGGATAGAGTTCTCTAAAGTCTGGCATAGAGTTCTAAGGGTTCATTTGAAAGACCTGGTTGGGTGCCCCCTGAGCAAAGATATCTGGCCCCGAAGACAGAATTATCTGAGCCTGATAATGGGGTATGCTAACAAGAGGTTATCAGTTTGAATCCCTCCAGAGCTTGAGACTAAGGTGACTTGAACCACAAAACAGACAAGAGGCTACCTTGTTCTGTTCACTGTACACAAATCATAAGCTCAGAGTTTGACACTTTGGGAGTAGAGGGCTGACCGGCTGAGCAAGTTTGTGGCAACGTACATAAAATTATGTTTTCAAACATATACAGTATATTACAGTGACCCATTTTCTAAGCTCAATAATTCCCTCAAGGTGGGCAGTGTTGGGAAATACCAGATCTTCCAGGGGCTATAAGACCCTCCACCTGTGGCATTGGGCCTCATTATGCCCTGGGCAGTCTGGTGTTTCCAGTACTGCCCACCATGTCAAAGTAATATTGCTTACATAGAAGCCTGGAATAGACCGCCAGTGGGTGCGGTGGAGGCAAAATCAGTAGGTGGTTCAAGCATGCCTTGGGTAGACATAGGAGAATATTAGTAAATAGACAGGGGGAGGAAGGGTTGCTGAAGACCACTTAGGGTCTACAGAAACAGATTAGGCAGGGACCCTCTGGGCAAACTGAGCAGACCAGTGGTCCTTTCCTGCCGACAAATTCTATGTTTCTTTGAACCTAAGTTTCTTCTGTCCACAATGTCGATGTAACATTTGAGGTAGTACTGCCAAGAGGTAAGAGCACTAAGTGATGAACCTGGAAACACAACAGACCTGAATTTGAATCCATAATCACCTTTGGATGCCAGAACTGCTAGATTGTGCTTCATAAATGGTTTTTGAACCAGAGAACTTGCATGAAGACCTGAAACAACCATTTACGAAAGCAAAATTATAAGTCAGTCTGTCTGTCTATCTGTGTATGTATGTATGTATGTATGTATGTATGTATCTATCTATCTATCTATCTATTTACCTGTTTGTTTATCAGTCTATCTGGTAAGTAAAAGTGGTGTATTAGAAAGCGTCCATTGAGGGGCCTAATGTAGTTATAATGATACTCACCCAAGTTGCATTACAGCCTCATTAGGCCTCCTCAGTGATGTATTTCTTTTAAATGATGGGTAAGAAAATGGAAGTCACCTTACAGGCTAATAGCCACCTCCTCCCCAAGGTGTTCATTTTTTATCACCGTAACTTATACTTTAAGACTGTGACTTGTTAGTAGCCACATCACACAATAAGCAAATCAGTCTCCCACACCCAAAACTGACCTGCCACCACATACCTGGCTGCCTTTACTCACTAAAACCTTCAACTAGGCCCTTACAATAAAACCTTAAATTAAAACAAATTAATTAAATGTTGTTCCACTGATCATCACCCTCTCCATACATACATATGTAACCTAGTCATCATAACAGGGGTTACCAGGATCAACATAAGTGTAAAATATTGAAATATTACACTGGGGCTATGTTTATGGCCTGCAAAAGTAACAATAATGTGCCAGTGAATTAAAGTGCACTTATCCTAGCTCTGGGTTCTATTGTGTGCAATATTCTGAAATGCTCTGAAAGGTTATCAGGGTTTATAAAATGGGCTTCAGAATCCTAGCAATTTCATTGGTCTAAACTTTTCATTGGTCTAAACATATCACATGACCATTAATCCAGCTGGTATAAAACTGTTTATAACTAACCTGACCTAACCTACCTAGCAACAACCTAATTAAATGAAGATAAAACCTTTTCCATTAAAATAAAAACAGTTTCCACTTTTAAACACATAAACCCAACACAGGGCTTGGGTTTCTTCAAAATAAATGCCGTCCTGAGTTCATTTAAAGGCACCCGGTCTTTGTTACCAAACTCACATATTCTACCTAGCAACAACCTAACTAAAGGAAAATAAAAATGTTTTCCATTTAAAAACACTTGTTCCATTTTATAAGCAAAATAACCCACTCAAGGACATGGGTTTCTTGAGAACTGATGCACTTCCCAAGTGCGTTGAAAATCACTCAGCCATTGGCCTCATGCTTTTAGATTTCCCAGGCATGCTTTAATTCTCTTGAAATGCATGTCCAATTTTGAGATTTTGCCTACATATCTTGTTTATCCTGTTTTTGCCATGAGTATCCTGCTTAGACAGTAAGTCTAGATGCCAGCTCTGCACCTGCATTTGCCCATTGGTTAGTTGGGTTTCTGGGCAATGTTTTCCCTGCCTGATAGGGGCATATAAATAGTGGCACTACCTACCAAAAATTCAGTTCTTTAAGTACAGTGTTCTAGTTCAGAGCACTGTGTGCAGCTGTTCCAACTTTAGCATCTATGGGTGCACTTCTTTGGCTATGAACAGCTGAGGAGGCGGCAGACCCAGAATGGTGGCAGGGTTCCTGTGTCTGGGTGGCACTAACTCCCTCTGATGTAGATCTCCAGAAGCTTAGGCCCTGGCGAGACTGAGATGGGAGACAGAGGTGCCTGCTAGGGACTCATCTTCATGGAGAGTCTCCTGATGGCCTGTACAAAGTGTCCCAGGTTCCTGTTAATGGTGGAGAAGAAACTGACATAATCCTGTGCTTGTGGAGGACTGTGACCAAGAAAATCCTGTGTGTGTGTGAACAGTGGAATACCAGGATAACTGGTGCCAAGCATCTGATCTCCAGGGAGATGGATGAACTTGGTCAATTGGTGAGCCTCTGAGACACTGTTACCATGACTGCATTAAGTGCTGACTCTGACTCCAGTGCAGGCATGGGGCTGAGAGCAGGCTGGCTGAGGTAGCCAACACTCAGAGGGCCTACCGGTTACCAAATTCAATAAATAAATAAATAAATAACTCCATGTGTTGAGTGTGTGTTCAGAAACATATATTCCTCCAGCTGCCCTCCACCAGAGGCACTGTTCACTGTTTCTGTCTTGGTGCAGGGCTGGGACAATCCAATCCCTAATGTTGAGAGGGGCACTGAATGTAACTGCGATAATCACTTAGTGCCACCCTTAAAGGGAAACATCCACGTCTGAGAGGGCCCCAGCTCCATGTGAAGCAGGGCCTGATTACCTATTTAATAAATAGTATACATTTTTACTCACTATAACATTTATATTTAAAAGCGTATTTGGTTGATCCTGGGCCCTCACGCCAGCATTTAACAATTGCAATTCCCTCCTGGCATGCCCCAATCACTGCAGGCTGTCCCCAGGCGTGGCGTGTTGTGCGAGGGAACAGCAGGATGCCTCCATAGGATTACTTTAGTTCTGTAGTTTCTAATAGCTCTGGTTTGGAGCCGACAGCTGTCTGTGCTATTCCAACAACAGTTACATACTGGCAGGGTGCCTGCCAGTCTGTACTCGGTCTCCAGTATGCACGGACAAATGTGAGCTCCACACAGAACTATTTGAGGTTCAGCAATACAGATTAATGTGTTGCTGTACTTCAAATAGCTCTGGTTGGAGCCTACATGTGTCCGTGCTTGCTACGATGACTAGTACAGCGCGACAGGCACCCTGCCACTATGTAACTGTTGAAAAGCACAGACGTCGATTAACTCAGAACTGAAACTATTAAAGCTTATAGGACTTCAGTAGTACTGTGGAGGTGCGGCTTTATTCCGCTGGCTACATCACGAGGACATCCTGAGTGGTTATAGGGCATGCCGAGAAAAGAACTAAGTATAAAATGCCAGCGGGAGGGCGCAGGATCAACCAGATACAATTTTGAATATAAAATGTCACAGTGAGTAAAAAGGTATACTATTTATTAAACAGCTAATCGGCCCTACTTCACACGGAGCTGGGGCCCCTCAGTCATGGACGCTTCCCTATGAACAGGGAAATGTGTAACAGCAGTAAATGTAATGTGAGAGAGAGACTCAACAGTGAATAGGAAAAGTAATTACTCTTTATCAGAATCAAACCCAAGACTGAATGGTCTGGGACATGTTCAGTAACAGTGATTATTGCTGAATAGGCATTATGCCAAATAATGTTGCATGTGATAACTGATTTAAGTGGTGATTTGAAACTGGGCCCAGAACAGGAGCTGTGGTTGGGTGCTGGATGGTGGCCCCTGTCACTACCTCATGCTGAGTGTGCCCCTGCTTGTAAATAAAATGTTTGGAGTTGCAAACAGATTTTTATGTTTGCTTGCATGCATGTGCAAGAAGCATAGTGCCATCATCCGAGTTTTCCAGAGGTGTGTCAGCCTCTTCCAATTCAGTCAGTGTGTTTGCAGGCGCGGTCGCGAGTCGCCAATCACTGCTCAACTGTCTCCGACAGCTGAAAATGCAGTGGCATACAGTTGAAAGGGAGAGCTCCACTTCAGTGAACAGCGCTCCCCCCAATCACGCACACATGTGCATGCTGGCCTTGGCTCCCCGCACTTACTGTATAGCTGACGGGGTGCCCAATGCCAGTCAGCTCCACGCTCCCCAAAAAAGCTTTGGTGCCATGCTGGGAGCCCAACCCAGCATGGCACACGCCCTATGGCCGACGGGGTGCCTAATCCCCTGCCAGCTCCAACCCCCAAACAGTTTTACAGCTGCCACGCTGGAAGCCCACCCCAGCATGGCACAAGCCTGTATGGCCAACGGAGGTGCCCAATCCCTGTCAGTTCCAGCCCCCAAACAGCCTTTCCAGCTGCCATGCTGGGAGCCCACCCAGCGTGGCACCGTCCCGCATTGTCTTAGTAATAAAAAAAACCCTCTGCAAATTAAAAATGGTCCTCGCAGTCTCCCTGCCCCCCCCCCACCCACCCACTGCACAACCTGCCTCCCCACATCCCCCTCACCCCATACTTACCTCCGAGTCTGGCGCGACGATCTTTGGTGGACTGGGAACACGTCTGCACTCTTCAAAGCCGACCGTGAACTAAGGAAATGCCGGTAAGCTGTATAACGTAATAGATAGGGTTTTTCAACTTTGCTGCATATCTCGGCATTTTTGGAATTTTGCACCAAATTTTCAACATGGGGTTTTGGGACCCTTCTCATGAATGCTGTCACTGTCATGGCATTACTCGGGCCCGAAGGATGATTTTGCAGCCACTGTGTGAAATCACCTTTCCAGAATGGTTAATGAAACGATACTGCCAGTGTTCATAAGGTGGGCTCTCAAAAGTCTATTTTGAAAATTTGGTGGAAAATTCCTAAAATGACTGTTTTATGAGCATCGTTGTGCAGTTCTATACGCGTTCGTAAGTTCACGAATTTTCAATATTTTCACTCCAGATTTTCAACATTGCCATTTTACCACACCTTCTTATGAGCAGTACAGCTGTCATTTTCACATCTCACCAAATGTGTTTCTGCCCATGTGGCGCACAATGGCACAGTCGGTAAAGTAAATCAATGCAAGGACACATTAAGAAAATCACAGTGACACTGTTCATGAGCAGAGGTCTTAAAATGGCTATGTTGAAAATTTGGTGAAAAATTCCTAAAATGACTGTTTTACGAAGTGCATTGTGCAGTTCCTACGCACGCCGTAAGTTTGTGAAATTTCAGTATTTTCACTCCAGATTTTCAACATTGCCATTTTACCACGCCTCCTTATGAGCAGTATAGTTGTCATTTTCACATCTAGCCCACAACGTATTTCTGTCCATGTAGCACCACGATGGCGTAGTTGGTGTCGCGAAATCAATGTATGGGACACGTTAAGAAAATCACAGTGACACTGTTCATGAGCAGAGGTGTTAAAATGGCTATGTTGAAAATTTGGTGAAAAAATTCCCAACAATGACTGTTTTAGGAATGCCGTTGAGCAGTTCCTCAGCGCGCTGGCAAGTTTGCGAATTTGTAATATTTGCACACCATATTTTCAATAGTGCCATTTACCGCACTTCCTTATGAGCAGTACAGCTACATTTTCACAGTTACGCCCAAAATGTGTTTCCACACATGTAGCGCACAATGGTACAGTCAATGTGTGAAAACAATGTTTGGGACAGATTAAGAAAATCACAGTGACACTGGTCATGAGCAGAGGTGTTAAAATGGCTATGTTGAAAATTTTGTGACAAAACTCCATAAAATGACTGTGTTACAAGTGAGCATTGCACAGTTTCCGCACCCTCATTAGTTCATGAATTTGTAATATTTTCAGTCCAGATTTTCACCAGTGGCATTTTCCACGCCCTTATGAACTGTATAGCTGTCATTTTCACAACATGGCTGAAATGTGTTCACACTTTAGCACAGAAATGTGGGGTCGCTGTGGGAAATCATTGTTCGGGACAGATAAAGAAAATCACACTGACGCTGTTCATGATTGAGGTCCCAAAATGCCTGTGTTAACAATCTGCTGTAAAAATCCCAAACTAGTTACATTACGGGTGTGCGTTGCACAGTTTCACGTGACGCTCTGACTTCACCAGTTTTTAAAGATTACAGCAGATTTTCAACATTGCTATTTTTACACTCCCCATGAACAGTACCGCTGTCATTTTCACATCCTGTTCAGAATGTGTTTGCACCTGTGGTGCCAAATGCCATAGTCGCTGTGCAAAAGCAGTTTGGCTAACAAACTGATATTGCCACTGTTCATGAGGTGGGGGTCACAAAAAACCATGTTGAAAATTTGGGTGAAATACCAATGAATGCCTGAGGCGTTAGGGTTTCCACCATAACGCCCACCCTGTAGAGAATGACAGGCATCAGGTGTGACTTGGGATTCTTGCCTGTCATGCTCATACCATTCCACCCCACCCACACCCTGCAGCCAGTGAGAGGCATCAAGGTGTGCCTCAGACTCTCGGGCCCAAACTTCACCCCATTCTCCTATACAGCACCCATCTCACCGTATTTCCTGATAGAATGGGGTGCGAGCAAGGCCAAAGACCCCAAGGCACCGTGACACTTGTCAGTGTCTGCAGGGTAGGTGTGGTGAAATGGTGTGGTTGTTATGCCTGACGACCAAAGGCACATCCCAATGCCTGTCACGCTCTGCAGGGTGGTGGTGGGGTTGGCTACAGTTCAATACTTCGCTGCCATTCCTATTATGCAGCTCTGTAACTTCTACACTACCAATGCCAATGCAAGCAAGCAAACATTCGGCATTGACAAATGCTTGTTGTCTTAGAAGTCATGCTTGGTGTCTGAGTGATTTCTAAGGATAGTGTTTTAATGCAAATTGCAACTGTCTATGCAATAGAAACAAAGTTTTGGGTTACAGTTTAATAAGTTAAGCTTCTTCATCCAACTTGCCATGCAGGGACACTCACATTGCATGGTGTAAAGTGAAAAAATTCTATTTTGACCAGGAAAGGTGGCTCTGTATAACCCCAGAGCCAAGGGGATGAAGAAGACAAAGAAGAGGGTCACTAACATGAGGCTGGAATAGGTAAACCATGCATAGTACCGAGGCTATGCTGACAATTCAGGCAGTGGGGTAGCCACAGGTCCCCATCCTTGCAGCATGGAGGCCACCAAACAGAGGAAGGTAAGCAGTCTCCCATGGGACACAAATAGTCAAGATGGCAAAGCAAAGGCTGCAGTGGTGTGCAGGAATTTTGTGTACACCACAGCCACCCTAACTCCTGGGTGGCGAGAAAGTCCAAGCCTGGAAATTTTACACTACAAAGGGGTAGCACCCGCAAGACTGTTCATTTAAATTCCTAGACATGGGAGTCACCCCTGAAGTTATTGCCCACCCCTCCTCATCAAAGGATTTCTGTATAAGGCCTGATGTGGGGTTGTTTTCACATAAGCAAATTAAAGCAAGCATTGTTCATTGCTAATCATGTTTGCTTGCTTAGGTTTGCTGTGTAGTCACTGGGCGAGAAAGCAGAACAGTTAAAACAATGACAACATGAGTTTTAATAGTAAAATTGTGATGACTGGGAAATTAAGAGGTTCAGACATTATGCTGTTGTTTTCATAGATTGTAAGTCCAAAATTTTAAGAGAGTATTTTTACTGCCTGGGCATGTAAGCATTATTGGTGTCATTTATTAAATCCAACTCCAAACGATTTTGCAGAATGACTGAGAAAGAGTTTGGGAGAGGGATTTGAAAAATGGCACCAGCCATGTTTATGAGGTGGGTTAAAAGATTATGTTTACAATGTGTGCTCAGGGCATCACATAATGGAGCTCAGCTGAGGAGATGGGCTGTTTCTAGCTCCAGAGAACAAAACATTAAACTTAATATTTTTACAGTTTCAAAACCAGCTGCAAACTATATCTATTGGTCAAATTTGACTGGCACATCACCTACAAATGGACTGCAGAACAACACAGCACTGAATTGCCTACTTTTTCAGAGAAATGGATGCAGACTTATCAGAGCTGGCAGGCCTCAGCACCCCCACCTCTTCCTGCACACAGCCAAGCCCCAAAGTGGCACAGAATGGACAACACAGTTGAGCCCCATGACTCTGCCCAAGAATGAGACACTACAGAATAGTTCTTCTGTAAACTGGGGCCAATTAAGGACGCTATTATAGACCTCTCTGGGAAATCAGAACCCTCAAGCCTGCACTAAAAGCATTGACTCACTGCGTTGGAGACACCAAGGCAAAAATCCCAGATCACCCCTGAAAATAGGCACTTGTGCCTAGTGGCCTTACCAGTTACCAAAGACTAAAAAAAACAAAAAACCCAACTTGATTGAAGACCATCAGGTGTGGAAAGGCCCGAAATGACTCCCTCCACCAAAAAGTCAGCAATTTGGAAGCCCAGGTTGAAGACCAAGAGGGCTGTAACTGATGCAACAGTCTGGTGACAGTTGGTATTCATGGAAAAGCTGAGTGATCCAATATTCTGGATTTCATCCAACAGCATTTTGTATCAGTTTCAGGCCCATCCCACATGGTCAAACCTGCATTGTTGAAAGAGTACACCAGGCTCTCTGACCCATGCCAGGCCCCAAGGGGAGACCCTGGCACATCATCTTTAAACTGCTCAGCTTCTGGGCAAGACTTACATCCAGTACACAGCTCAGGAAATGGGGAACTAAAATGGGAGAACACCTGCTATTTTAATTTCTGTGACATCATGATTCAGGTTTGCATACTCCAGGGGAATACACCTGATCAAATTAAGTCAGAGCTCCATGCTACCAGCATCCGCTTTTCGAATGCTGTACCCTGCCCGACTGGTAGTGACCACCAAAAGTAGCCATATCAATTCAGCAATGCTAAGGAGCCCTGAATGGCTGGCCCACCATTTTCTCTGACTTATTTTGTACTCGTGAGGGCACCGAACAGTGAATGGAGTCCAACAACAAATTGACAAGGAAGAATCTACACAAGTCTGATTTTGATATTCTAATCCCAGTTTGGCTCACAATCCATGCTGTCAAGGCAGGTAATAACACCAGACTATACTACTTTTCTGACCACAAGCACTCTCCACCTTCATCTAGCCCATAGCACTTGCCTCAGCAGACCTCAATCCTCTGCATGATTTTATGGAGCGGTTAGCCTCTTGCCATGCTAGCTGAAAACTCTTACAGGACACAGAAAATCGATCCCTCCACCACTCTTGCCACATAGCACCAAGGCCACACTGGGGAGATAGAACCCCTGCTCAACTCTGAATTCAACATTGCACTGTACATAAAGACAAAGGTGCAAGCCCACCCGAATGGATACAAGATGAAGGGTGGGTACCACTTGCAATCAAGCTTGGTGAGGAGGTCGGTTGGGTCCAGGTGACTAAGAATGGGAAGAGTATGGAAACTTACAGACTTCATGGGGCAGGAAGCCTATGGCTACACAAGGGTACTCTAGGCAGCTTGAGACCCCAGGAGTCACAGAAATGAGCATCATGGCTCAGATAGTACACAGCCACCGCAGCTCCTGCAAAATAAGACACTGCATTTATAGCCATAGGACCATCATATCATCACAAACTTGTGAGCAAACTGGGACTTTCAGACTTACCACTTGCCCTCAATGTTTAGGGGTGCACAGACTTTTGGTTTATAATGTTACTGGTTGCAGTTTCTACTTAATAATCCCATTCCATTTTATAGGTTGCTCATTGCTGATTTTGAATTTGACTTGTATAAGCACTGATCAATGCAAACAGGATAGGAAGAAGGGAAAGGGAGAACAGGAGGACTTTCACCTCCACCCCAATTCTTTCCATGTCTGCCTCTGGTACCAGTTAATTAGGGGCGGCTAAGACCATGATTCCCTCCCTCCTGGTTACAGCATTGGATGACTGCCAAGTCACAGGAGTCCGACCTGGGTCCCACGGTCACAGGTGGCATTTACTTGTCTTGTGTGCTTACTTGGGCAATAAAATGAAATAAATAAATCTATTACATGCAACATTAAGGAGACCCAGTCAAAAGAGAAGCCATATCAGGGCCTCAAACACTGAAGCTGGACTAGGTAACCTGTCTGAGATGTGAATGGGTCGGACAGGCTCCCAGATCAGAGGATGAGACATGCAAACGGGAGTAGCTATATTATTTGCTGAAGTGCTAGCCTTTAAACTTCAGCATGAGATAGAAGACTCTGGAGGATGATTTGTCATTCTTAATGAGACACTGGGGCAATGAGAGGTGGTGGTAGGACTGGTCTATGGATCAAACACAGATGACCCTGTTTTTTTCCAAGCATCCTCATGATACTAGCACTATTCACTAACATCCCATATTACTAGCAGGGGACTGGAACTTAGGCCTTGGACCTGATAGAACAGGCCACAACAGATGAGGCTTTTCTAGCACAAAGAGCCATTGGAGAACTTGTTGATGATTTAGGTTTATTGGAGTCATGGCACACATTGCATCCAAACACTAGAGACTATACATTTTCTCTGTACCCCACAACCCTTCCTCAGCAGTCTACTATTTTCTTATATGTGCAGAGTTTCTATGGGGTCCATACCTATAAGCACGAAGCAAGAGTGGTTTTGGACCAGCCACTGGTTTATTTGAACATAGCTTCACCAGAACAACTGAATGAAGCAATATATGGTATATGAACAACCAGATACTTAGGGCAGAAACTTACTGGAGAAGTTCCATATTTTTACATAGAAACATAGACAATAATGGCAGAAAAGACCAACAAAGGTCCAGCCAGTCTGCCGAGTTCCTGTTTTGCCCTGGGACCTATTGATCCTCCATGGTGCTGGCCTTCCATCCCCACCCCATCCTTCTCCCCATATCTGATGCATGTAGCTGCTACAATACCCTTCATACTTTTTTATATAAGACTTCTCAGGAACAACCAGGGCACAGTCCATAAGGCTGATACATATGGGTAGCACTAAAATGCGAGTATGGGGTGAGAAAATACAACTGGTAAATATTCCATTTGTTGACTGTGGGGAAAGAGAGAAAAAGAATCAGGATGAACAAGGAGACAATACTATAAAAAGGAGAAGGCTGGAGCACACAGTTAAATGGAAAGAGGCACACTCAAAGTTATTAAAGAGCCACTGACACCTTGCAAAGAACTTTAACAAACATAATATTTGGACTACAAAGCAGCTTATATTTCTTATTAGCTCTGAACTTCTTATCCCCATAATTTATTACAGAAGTTATATACATGAAAACAAGATAGTTGTTCAATGTTTGTGGAATAGCAATGGGGTATATAGTGCTTGTGTAGCTTGTAGTACTTTTTGTGGTTTTACTCTATTCCCACCTTGAGTAGTAGGTATGTAGGTAGTAATTTGTAGGAACAGAAGGCCCATGAACAAAGGGAAGAAGAACGCCGGAGAAGGAGGAGGAGGGATGGTGGCAGATAAAAACACTTCCTAAGCAAGGAGGTGTGTTAGTGGAGGGCTTAAGTAGAGATTGTGGGAGGGGCTATTCCCTACGTTGAACCTCGCCAAGACCTCCCATTCAATGTTTGTGGAATAGCAATGGGGTATTTAGTGCTTGTGTACCTTGTAGTACTTTTTGTGGCTTTTCTCTATTTCCACCCTTGAGTAGTAGGTATGTAGGTGAATTTGTAGGGAATAGAAGGGTCAAAAGATACCTCCCTCCAACTCATGGAGAGTATGACCCCTGGCACTCAGGAGGAAAAACCCCAGATGGAGGAAACCCTGAGGACCCATAGCCAGTGGTCTGCCCATCCTCTGGGCATACTAAGAGGAGAAGGACCTAGGTTCTAGTAACACTAGCTAATTTAAAGGCAGTGACTTTTCAGAGAGACAATAATCCATCCTCAATCCATATATGAAGCAGATTGAATGATGATCCTGAGGTTGGAGAGTAGGTCTTTTCTGAAGGAGAGCTAGAATCCAAGTATGAAGTAGATCCAGGTGAAGGAGGGCGAATGAAATCCAAGTTTCCAAGATGATGAATGATGCTTGTCCTAAGGGATTGCAAAGGTGTAATGAGCAGAAGGAACATGACTCAATCGATGAGTTACTAGACAGGAAAAAGTGGAAATGCTGTGGTACAGAAGTCATTAGGTGAATGATTCAACTTGAAAAGGTTTGCCCTGTCAAGGTACGGTCTGGAGGCAAAGAAGTAATGAGCGAGAAGTTGCTAAGGAAGCTTCCAAGACATAAAGTAGAAATGGTAAGAGAGAGAGTCTTCAAGTGCCCTGGACATGATAGTTCATTCTCGATCCATAAAGATGCAGACTGAATGATAATCCTGAGGATGAAGGTTAAGTCTTTCCAAGGGTGGTAGAATCTAGGTGTGGAGAGATCCAGTTGAAGAAGGATTAATGTAGTCCAGATTTCCATGATGGTGAAAGGGCATGACCAAAGGATTGTAGAATTGTAATAAGTCGGAGAGCATAATCTGATCAATATACAACCAGACAGTAAACAATGGGACTTATGAAGGATTTGTAAGGTCATGGGTGAATGATCTAATTAGTGTAAGGTTTTACTTTGAGGTAGTCTGGAGGTGAAGAATTTATTAGTGAGTGATAAATTGCTTAGTGAGCATCACTTAGTAGAAATGAGTAGAGGAGAATTTTGAGTGACTGATGGAGTAATGCCAGAAGTGATTAGTAAACAAATAGAAGATTTATGGAAGGTCCAGATGGTAATCTAATGTATGGGGAATGATTGGAAGTTCAGTATAAGGGATGGATGGCTTCTTTAGTCATGATGTTCATATCTTTATATGGAAATACTCTGCTGGTACTCTGCTCAAAGTAAGTGCGGTATTTTTGAGTTGTGATTGTCTAGAGATGCACTGTGGTGGCAAATGGTTGGTTAAGATTACAGGTAAGCTGATGCCGAAATACTTGAGGGAAGCTTGGAGGTGGATACAAGGAAGAGTTTATAGCTGAAGTGGTAGTGAGGTCGATTAGTGTAGAATGCCATAGGATCTTGGTGCTATGGTTGAGTAAGACTGGCTGGGAGGCACGACTGAGAAAGTGAATTTGCTTTGACTGTTACAGATTTCGGACAGAATTCAGGAGAGCCAGTTTGCAGTGATAGTCTTTACTGCAGAGATTAATGAAGGTAATCACAAAGAAAAGCCTGTAGGGTCTGCTGGAAGAGCAGTTAACTCAGCTGATGGTACTAGATGAAAAGATGAGGCTAATGGTATGAGAAATGGTGACATCCAGGAGCAAAAATGATGGCTCGATGGCATGGAATTAGTAATCAGCTAGTGGTGGAGATCCCATGGCAAATGTGCTAGAAGGCATCTGAGAACTCAAAACAAGCAATGTTTGTTGAGAAGTAGGAGTCCAGTAACTTGGTCAATGGAGACAGTGATGGAAGAAGAGATTGCAATAAGTAAAATGGATGATGTCCGTAGTTGAATGAGTTATCTTGGGATTCCCAGTATCTGTAGATTTATACTTATTATGAGGTCAGAACATTGCAGAAGGATTTAAATCCTTTCCATGTATGAGGATAGCCAGTGAGATGAGGCAGACAGGGAAGTCACAGTGATTGAATGGACAGGAATTGAAGGGTATATCCAATAGAGACGAGAAGATCTTCCTATTGTCCAGGTGAATGGGATTCCAGGAATGATCATGAGGAGCTGATTGGACAGTATAACAAAAAGATGTTTCAGGACTAGAGGGCATGGGATGAAGTTGGAGGGAGGACGATTCAGAGGAAACATGAGAAAGAATTTCTTCACTGAGCGGGTGGTGGACAAGTGGAACACCCTGCCAGAGGAAGTGGTGGGGCTGGAAACAATCACGGGATTTAGAATGCATGGGATAGACATAAAGGAATTCTAGAGGTCAGGGGTAAGGAAATAGACTTCTAGGAAAACAAACTGAACTTACAAGCTCAAATGGGCAGACTAGGTGGGCCATAGGCCCTTATCTGCCGACACTGTCTATGTATCTATGTATCTATGTATAAAAACTCTATGATGATGTAAGAGTCTATGAGGCAGGTTAGCCAATGGATGTTTGTTGGCAGGGGTACTTCTTTGGAGTAATGAATGAGTGATTCCAATCAGTAGTGGAAGGTTACTGTTAGAATGCGCGAGTAGGAGTATGTGATGAATAAATGAGGTAGAAGTTGCCTGGGTGGAATGCTAGCCAGGGTTATGGTAGAATGCCCAAAAGAGCTACAGCAGACAGGACTAAGCCCTGAGCCTGTTAGGCGGAGATGAAAAGGTCACTAACCCGAGATGGCAGGTCAGTCCGGAGAAATCCTAGGGATGGAAGGACTGATCCAGGATGGTGTTGAGTTGAATAAAGCCGGTAGCATACTGAATAGAAAGAACAGGACCAAGCCAGCTCCCCAGCGAATGGCAGAAGTGTGGAGGAAGACTGTAGCAGTAGCTAGAAGATGATCCATGGAGGCAGAGGATAGAAAAAGGTCACCAGAAGCAACAGTATTGGGTGTGTATGGGCCCTACATCCGATGAAGGCTTCAACCAATGAGTGGAGAGATGGAATGTGCTGGAGTGAAGAAGGATAAAGGTCCCACATCTGAAGGAGAAAGAAACTCTGACAGCGATGGATGGGCGATCAGCAGCAAGGAAGTTCCAGAGGCAGCTCTAACAGAACTGAGATGACGGGCAGGATGCTTCAGATAATGGGCGCAGGGTGAATGCACAATTGGGACTTGCTCAAGTCCAGGAGGGAGCAGCAAGTGATGGTCCAGTGGAGTAGGGAAGATTGACACATTTGATTGTAGAAACTAGCTTCCAGGCTTGAGGAACAAGGAGAGAGAACTAGTCTTCGATATCACCAAAAAGGTAGGTGGAGGGAGACAAACAAGTTACAGAGATCCTTTCTAGATAGGAAGCAGCAGCCAGGCAAGATACAGAAGACACAATGATCCAGAGGAATCAGAGCTCGGAAACCACCCCTGATGATAATGGGATGATGTACAATCGATGTCAACAGGCAGCGCTGAATGAGACAGCAGTTATAGTAGGATAGTTCCATTCCTGAAGGGATGCAGTGACTGGTATCAGGAAGGGGATGCAGAAGTGAAAACAGTGATGCAAGCTCAGGTCTCGACCAGGAAATGTAGTGAGACTTGAGGGAAGGCTACAATCAATGGAGGGTGGAGGCTAACAGCAGAAGGAGGTCCAGGTCCAGAAGGGTTGTGGCATCCAAAGCAGATTGAGGATGGATACAGGAAGCAGTGTAATGTAAACTCGAATGTCCATCCGTGATGGTTGAGGCAAGATGATCCTTGTTGTAACTATGGCAGTTAGCAGGAGGCGATCAGGAAACAAGGCTGCAGACTAGGTATGATGGAGAAGGCAAGTCAGGCGAAGTCAAGGTCCTGAAGGGAAGCAGTATCTGGGTATGAGGTTGAGAACATGTAATTTGAAGCAGTAGACTCATGGACTCTAGTACCTGTTGGGTATGTTGAGGTGGGATGGTGATGACTTGAGGCATCCAGACATAGTGAGATGATGAGGTCACATGGGGTGCAGAGGTTCCATTCCCAATGGGAAGCGGCAACTGGTATGAGGTAAAAAGTATGGTACAAGTCTGTAGATTGTAGACATGCTCCCATCCCTGGTAGTCAGGATGACTAACCTTCACTTGATGCTGCCAATCAGAGTTAGGGATGGAGGATGTCAGGTTTGGTAGGCATGTAGTGGTTAATGGAATCTCATCCCTGGTAGACAGGGGAGTCACCTTCACTCTGCACCTCAGAAGATGCGAAGTTAGGATGGAGTCCAGAGTACTGCTGATATGGCTGGCAGAAAGTGCAGACTGCTGTTGAAAGAGAGTATAAGAGGAAACTACAGTGTAGAAGGTACAATGAACTCCACTAAAAATGGTAGGGCAAACAAAGGAATGATGGAAGAGGGCACTCAAATAGGAATGAAATGCTGAAAGGAGAGGCAGTCTAGGTAGCTAGAACTATGGAGTGAGAGGAGCCCTGTGAGGAAACAGACAATGAACTGGGGAGGAGATGGATATGAGGGAGGTGGTTGAGGTTGAGGGAGCATGAACCAGGGTTGTATGTGGGAAGGATTGGAAAATCCAGTGAACTAAAGTGAGATCCTGAGGCTGATGCAGTATCCAAGCAGTGCAATATGGAGTCAAAAGCCGGGCCAGTCGATTATCCTTGGTGACAGCAGAGCAGTAACTTCTGGGTTATGAATAGCAGCATAGGATCCTGGCCAGACCCAAACTTGAATGTAATGCACAGGTAGTGTGAGGGAGACCAATATAAGCACAGTGCTTCCAATCAGAGTAGTTTCTGAAGCTACCAAGTGAACGGTGAAGTCTCTCTGAAACAGGCATCCGGAGTGGCAGTTGAGTAAGAAAAAAAGGCAAGAGGCAGGAACAACGGCAAAGCAGAGGTAAATATAGGTCCAGTAGTGCAAGAAAGTTGAGAAAGCATTAATTCCAGACATGGAGATCTGGATGTAGTGAAGGGCTAGGAAATGAAGCGTTCAGCAGAGCAATGGTACTTGCATCAGTTATGCTCCCTACACTCCCCTCACCAGGCAGTACAGCAGAATGTTCAGCACAGAGATCTATAATGTGCACTGTGAAGGAGTCCTTGGGGACAGCACAGATTGCCATCAGGGCAGAATGCAGGCCATAGCAGTCTTCTAGAATAAGTCAATTTGGCATATCCAGTGTACTGAAAAGTATAAGGTTAGAGACAGCATATCTGAAGGAAGGAACAGCAAGCAGTACAGGTTATCAAAGAAAGGGGAAAAGAACATTGAACCTCAGCACTTGCAGGTTTGATAGCCCAGCAAGGAACGATTCTGTTCTTCTGTGCCATGTGTGGTGTTAAATGCAGAAATCTATGCAATATTTGCCTGGGAAAATGGGAGCTGAGCTAGGTGGGGCAGACAGCGGTGAGCGAAACAGCAAGTCAGCAAGCATGAAGTGCTAAGGATCAGCAGGGTTCTGAAACATGTAGAGAGAGAGGGTTAAACCTCTGCATAGTCAACCAACTCACTGCCGGAAGCGGCAAATGGAGTAACTAGGTATCCAGCAAAAGCTTCTGTCTACAGAGGATGGTTATGTGCAGTGTCCCTATACAGGAAGTGGGAAGGAACTGGATTAGCTATGAGGAGGCTGACCTGAGCCAGACAGGAAGCTAGCGTGCAGTGGGAGGGGTGCCAGAGGCGAGTCAGGAAAGGGATGGAGGGGCTGGGGCGCTTGGAATCGCCGGGCATAGGGGCTGTGAGAGCCCAAAAGAATACTAAGAGGGAAGAACCCACACATGAACGGGAAAAGTAGGGGCAAGGGACGAGCTGGGAGGCATCAGGAGCTGCTGAGAGGACACCAAACAAACATGGGAGGAAGAGGAAGACAAACATGGGGGGAGAGAGAGTGAGAGGTGAATGCACAAGCAAAGGAAAGACAAACCAGACAGCAGCAGAGAGCAAAGGAGGTACAGCCACCACGAGCCACACAGGAGCCCAGGCAAAAACACTCTCTAAGCAAGGCAGGTGTGTTGGTGGAGAGCTTAAGTAGAGGTTGTGGGAGCTATTCCCACATTGAACCTCAAGGCCAAGCTCTCCCATTCTTTGGGGTACCAGCTCTTATTGCCTTTTTCCCACCTGATGTCATAATTTTCTGCTTGTGACATCACAGTTATTCCCATGGCAACAGACTGTGATGCTACCATGGAACAATATAATTTCAAGTAGGGAATTAGTTATAGAGCCAGATGAACTGTAAAGGATAGAGATCTTGGGCAGGATTCACAAAGAAAGCCAAAATCCTCCAGCTGCAGGAAAAGGCCTGCAGCACTGGAAAACGCAGTTGCGTGATATTCATAAAGAAATTTTGAGCAGGTGTGGATTTTCATGAAATCCCAGCTGTGGAAATTCAGCAACTGCAGAAATTAAGACGCAGTGAAAAAATCTGCAACCACGGATCCGCAGCTGCAGAACTAGCTCAGGAGGCATAGCAACAGTGAACTTAATTAGCTGGAACAGCAGACTTTAACAGGGCTGCCATAGAAGGAAGCTGAAAGCACCACAAAGAAATCAGCAACCAGTCCCTCAACTGGGACCACTGCAGCACCACAGGTACCAGCATTACCATGGCACCACAGTGGCCAACTGTCACTGCTGGTCCTCCCTCCTGGGGTGTTACTGTTGCCTGCAGGGTAGCACTCACTGCAGGCTGGTCAGGCTTTACTGCCTGTGGGGCTCCATCATGGATTGCACTGGGTCTGGTGGTTGTTGCCTGTTGCTATATCATGGCAATGTGTACTTTGTTGTTGTTACAGCAGCCACTGTTTTACTATCTGGGATGCTATTACCTGTGCCTCACCTCCACCTTAATTGATTCCAATTGCCTGGGCACTACTGCAGTTTGTTGAGGGAGAGTTACACCTCATTCTATTGTGTGCAATTTTTCCATAACTGCAGAGAAAAACTGATTTTGAATAGCCTTTCAGGGCTGTGCCTTACTTATCTCACACCTTTTTTCCTCAGGGACTTCCAGCTGCACTTTTTCTGCAGTCCTAGTGTCATTTTCCGCAGCTGTGGAGGGTTTGTGATTAGCACTCTGTGCAAATTCCCCTTGTTTCCATAGCTACGCAGTTCTGGGGACTTAGGAAGGTTTTGCACCTCAGAGAGCTTTGTGAATCCAGTCCCTTGTTTTTGTGGGAATTTCTTCAGCAATAAATAATGAAGGTAGAAATCTATAGAAGATATATACAATACACAAGCTAAATTGTATCTAAATATTACATTTCAAAAGTTTCCCCACAAGCGCCTCATACTTTAAAGTCCTGAAGTTAGTAACAGCACATGTATTTGAATCAAGGATGGATTAACTGGTTCAGGAGACATCTACCCTCCCCCAACAACCTGGCTGGTTCAACAGGTTTTAAACACATTTCATTAAGAATACTTTTATTGGTTTGAAACGCAAATTTGGTAACTACTTTTTTATGTATGTGCCATGCGGTTTTATTTTTTTATATTTCTTTTATCCCCTCTAACCCAGGCACTGTCACCCAACTGATCGCCGCGACGGCAGACCTCGGGTGGGACCCCACCATCTTGGCCGCAGGTTTATCACCCAGGCGGAGACAGGTGGGGCAACCCCATATCTTAAATCCTTTCGGATCCCAACTCAAGCCATGCCCGCCAGTGGAGACGGCCTTCCCGACCTCTTGTCGGTGTCACACTGAGCCAGTGTTTTCTTTGTACACCCCTAGAGGAGTGATGTGTGCATGATGTCAAGGCGCATGCACTGACGCCTGTCGCCATCACCCTTAGCTGGCTCAGTACCTGCTGCATCTCTGGCATCCAGCAGAGGTCAGTCCAGCATCGAACCTCATCCCCTTCTCCTTCCGGAGAAGGTGAGCCATCTTCCAACACTCGAGCCTTCCTCGGCCGTCCTCTATCTCCAGATTTGTTCCTGAACCGGGTTAATGGCATTGCAAGCGGTAGTGCTACTGCTGCATCAACAGGCTGGCACCTGCCATACAGGTTTCTTTTATGTTAATCTGTTTCTCTCCTTGGTCCCCTGGGCGCTCTCATCTGCAGCCAGCCACCCACCCAGCCCCTTTTGACACCAGGCAGACAATCCCCACCTTCTCCCAAGGATTCCCTCTGTGACAGGGTGGTGAGGAGCCCCAACTCAACTCACCTCTATTAGGATCCAGCATCCGGGAAGCACCATTCAGGGTCGGGGCATGTGGTGGGTGGTTGTTCACACCAATGTGTCCTGGGACCATTTTCCTTTCTTTGGTTGGTCCCCTGGAGATGTGGCATGCAATGATGCTGATGGAGGGGCGCGTACACACACTCCCTCCAGGTGTCTCTGCCAATCTCCACCCTTTCCTACAGTGTCAGTCGCTGCCCACAGCCTTTGCTGGGGCCAGTCTGGGACTGACTACTGGCATCCTCCCTCCCGGAGAGGAGAGCAGTCCTTGAGCACTCAGTCCTTCTCCTCCCCTGCCAAACCCTGGTGGCCCATACTCGTTCGAACCGCGGGTCACCAGCATAGCGAGGTGAGCCGTCCAGTGCCTCAGCCCTCAGTACCACTGGTCTGGCTACCATACAGGGTTTTAATTGTTGTTTTTAGCAACCACTCCAGTTGTCTGAATATTTACTATTTTTGTCTTTGAAGTTAAAATGGAAGCATTTGTCATAGAAAGGTCTTTATTTTTATAATTTTTAAAATAATTTCTCCTTATTTTTATTCAGCTAAAGTCAGACATTTAAAAGCCTTTTATAACTGCAATAAGATACTCCAGGGTGTGTCATTTTGTGATATAATCTCACTTCTTATGTGCATTTAAAGAGCATTATACAATGGCAAGAAAGAATCCTGGCTTCTGATTGATCAGTTGGTATCACAGCAGGATGTTATCCAGGCATAACATCCTGCTGATTCTTTTGCTTGCATTTGCTTTGTTAGCATCTTCTCATTTCTATTACTACTTACACACTAGCAAAAACATTCTTTAAAATTATTTTTTATTCTGTATAAAACAAGCCATTGTATAATAGGAATAACCCTCTAGTAGGGTGTTATGCTGGGATAACATCCCTTCTAGGGTGTTGGACACCCTCGGCCGGTGGCCTCAGGCCCAGCCACTCTCGGTGGGATGTTGTCCCAGCATAACCTCCACCCTGTCAGGCATTATTTTTTAATAATCGCAGTGATATAAAAACATTTTTGAAGTGAAGATTATGAAAGAGAGGATCATAATTCTCGCTTTGAGGAGCCCGCCCAGATCTCTTCCCTTCTTGGTACAGAGTTGTGAAACCTCGCCCTGTGCTGCCTCCTGCTCTCATGTTTTTAAACAGCAGCTGACACCTTTGGAAAAACATCAGAAAACCTAATATTTAGACACAATTCAGCTTGTATTTTGTCCATCTTCTGTAGATTTCACATCTCCATTATTTATTACTAAAGAAATTCCCACAAAATGAAGATCTTTAGCCCTTAAGTCCACTGCCTTTATAGCTTATTCCAGACTTGATGTCATAATGCTCTGTTGTGACATCACAGTTTGTGCCATAGAATAACTGTGATGTCACAAGCAGAGTATTATGACATCAAGTTGGAAGAAGCAATATGAGCTGTTGAACTCTCAAGGAACAACTATCCTGTTTTCATGCACATGACTCAATAATAAATAATGGGGATAAGAACTACAGAGCTTGATGAAAATATAAGCTGCTTTTACACAGATACACAGAAATGTGACAGCAGAGAAAGGCACCATGGCCTATCTAGTCTGCCCAACACCCTACCTCCCCCTTCTATTATGCTTCCACCCTCTTTTCCCCAACCCTTAAATCTATCCCAAGCCCTCTTGAACCCTCCACCGTTTCAGTTTGAGGCTATGTCCTCATGTTCACTCCCTTCTTCAATCTGAACAAGCTGTTACCTCTACCTTATTTATTCCTTCAGATACTTAAAGGTCTCAATCATGTCCCCGTCTCCAGAGGGTACAAATTCAGCCCTTCAATCTTCTCTCTATAGGGTACATTCTGCATCCCCTCATACCATTTTGGTTGCCCTTCTCTGCACCCTCTCCATCAGCTCAACATCCTTTCATAGGTGAGGCCTCCAGAACTGTACCCCATACTCCAGATGAGGCTAACCATGGTTCTGTATAATGGCATTAGCACCTCCCTCTTCCTGCTATTAAACCCCTCGCAATGCAGGCCAACATTCCATTTGCCTTTCCCACCGCCCTGCTACACTGGCTGCCCACCTTGAGGTCATGCGATACCATAATCTCAGGTCCGTTTCTGTTTCCTTCTCCTTAATCACCAACCTCCCAAGGGTAAGTTTCCCTCAATTCTTCATCCCCAGGTGCATCAGCGAGCACTTTTGTGTATTAAACTTCAATTTCCAGGTGTCAGACCACCTCTCTAGCCTCTTCAGGTCCCACCTCATGGCTTGCCCCACTAGGTGAATCCACCCTATTGCAGACTTTGAATCATTTGCAAACAGGCACACCCATCCCTCCAGACCTCTGCTAGGTCACTAACATAATGTTGAAGAGTATTGGTCCTAGCACTGACCCCTGTGACACCCCACTGGTCACCGGCCATTCCCTGGAATGTGTCCCATTTACCACCACCATCTGACTCCTTCCCTTCATCCCGTTTTCACCCACCTGGTGATCCTGTTGTCCCACCTAGTCTGTCCAGCTTATGCCATTTACCATGCAGAACAGTGTCGAAGGCAGTACTGAAATCCAGATAGGCCCGTCCCACTGCTCCTCCCTGGTCCACTATCTGTGTCACCCCATCGAAAAACTCTATCAGGTTAGTGTGACAGGACCTTCCTTGGTGAAGCCATGCTGTCTGTCATCCTGCATGCCATTCATCTCCAGTATTCTATCAACCAGATCTTAGTAGTGTTTCCATTACCTTCCCCACTACCGGTAAGGTTAATAGGACAGTAGTTTTGACCTTGTCCTTCCATCCCCCTGATGTGAGTGTGACCACCTCTGCCCTCTTCCAGTCCATTGGCACCACCCTGTGACCAAAGACAAGTTAAACAGTCTTGCTAGATGTGGTGCCAGTTCATCCTTCATCTCCTTGAGAACCCTTGGTGTATTCCATCAGACCCCATTGTCTTGCTAACCCTAAGTCTACCCAGCTCTTCCTTACTCCTTCAGCAGTGAATTCTGCCACAGCCACCTGCCTGTGACTGTCACCTCCCCACCCTTCCTGGTCCCCTACCTCCCTTCTCCGTGAAGATTGAGGTAAATAGCTGTTTAATGCCTCTGCTTTTGAATTCCCTTCCAGTATTGTTCCACTTTCCCCTTATCCTTCCAATCCCATGTTGTGCCCTCCTCCTTTCTCCAACGTACCTAAAGAAAGTTTTGTCCCCTCCTTGCCTGCTTCACTACCCTCTCCTCAGTGGCCTCCTTAGCCCTCCTTATCTTTGTTCAGCCTCCTTACTTTTCCCCTATAGGTTTCCCTGTCCTCATCCTTTTGTGTCCTCCTGTACCTCTTGAATGCTGTAGTCTTCTCCTTGACCCCTAATGCCACCTCTCTAGTGAACCATAGAGGTCTTTTCTATCTTCTATTCTTTCTTACCCTTCTTATACTTATGTCCAGATATTATGTTTAAAAGTTCTCAAGGCATCGGTGGCTGTTTAACATATCAGTTTGTAGAGTGTGGTGGCAGGGATCATTGATATCAATGGGGAGGCTTTAAAATGACTTTATTATATGTTTAGAGGTGCACTGCAGTCAAATCAAGCTGCTGCTCAACAGACATGAGCCTTGTTAGTTAAGTGGTGGTTGATTTGAACCCAGTGCATCTCTTCAACAAATAAAAGCAATTTTAAAGGCTCCCATTGCTATCAATGGAGCATGCCCCACCTTTAGAAACTTCTCAAAATGTAAGAGTGTGGGTGCGACACGTGAGCAAAGCTTTCACAAATGTCTACCAGAAAGGGGAAGCAGGTCGTTGGTTCCTCAAGATAAGAATTATGATCCCTTCCCCTTCATAATCTGCATTTCAAAAAAGTTGAGATATGGACTATTTAAGTCCAACAGGAAAGCACCAGTGTAGAGCTTGATAAAGCACTGGAAACTGGTGCTGCTTACTGGCAATTGGCTGTGCCTTATGCCTAATAACGCACTTGAGGTGTGTAATTATTTTAACATAATGTACAGCATGTTATGATTTGGTTACATATACCACACTTACATATCATTTATTCTATATAATACATTAGGTTGGCCAGTTTTAAGGGGTTGGATAGGGTGTGGAGGTATTGGCATCAATGGAGATGGCGACAACAACATGGCGGGCATGGCATCTGAGGATACAGCTGAAGTACCAAGGAACATGTCAGTAGAGCATGCATGGCTTGGCAGCTGTGGAGAGAACTGAAGCATCGAGAGTCATGACTGTTGATAAGAAAAATGTGTGTGGAGGGGAGGAGTTGATTTTTGTGTTCTCCTTGCATCTTGTAAGCCCCCCACCCTGCCTTTTGCAAATGACAGGCGGTATGCTGTTTGAATCTGACAGCATTACCAGGTGGGAACTGGGTTCGGAGGAATAGGCTACTCGGCACAAGGGCTAGGTTTGCTACTCTGCACAGGGCACCAAGTAACTCCGAACACAGGAAGCAGTAACTATAATGTCCAATACCAGAAATGGGATTCTAAAGTGTGGCTTTATTCACATCCAAACAGAACAAACAAAGCATAGCTGGACCCCAATGGGGCTACACTTCTGGTAATGCAGATTAAAAGAATCAAGAACACTTCTTCAACACTTCAGCCCTCAGGTTCTGAACCCACCGGCACACAGCCCAGACTTGCATGCTGCTTTGGGTACACAGCTCGAACTTGTACACTATTCTGGGTTTTTCCTGGCTTGGCTCCCTTGCCGCCACTTGGGCACCTTCCATTTGTCATTGAAACTTTTTCTGGTGGCTCCTAAACCACCTAAGAGCACCTCAGCTCTATCAGAATTCTCCTTTTAATCCCGTCTGGGTACTTTCTCAGGCACTGACCAAGTACCTGAGAGAAAGTAAAGATGCCACAGAGCAAATCCGTAGAGGTGAATTTGATTACCTACTGATGGTGGGTCTCCACCTCTCGCTCCCACAATTCATACCCGCCATTTCTCTGGACAGTAAACATCTCATTCTGTAAAGCTTGACAATGTAGATTAAGGTGATTGTATGTCACATTTCTCTACTTGTCTTGCTTTCCCATTGTGCTGGAATTGAAATATACTTTACTTGGGTTAGCCCCATTGCTCTAGGCCCCACTGATTAAGCAGGCCAATCCCAACTTTACTTCACTCTTTGTGCTGGACTTGAACTTATTTGAATTAACCGGCAATGTCTATTACTCTAGACCTCCTACAAATTAAGTAGTCCAATCCCCATGTTCCAACAGTTCAGGTGAAAACACATTGGCCCTCTGTCAGAGTGAACTCACCCTTTGGTTGCAGGTGCCCTACAGGCAATTCCTCACAGGAATTCCTATTCCACAGCTTCTGGTGCCACAGCACAACTCAGGAAATAGGCAGCTTCTTCCATGGCTGGAACCAGGAGGGTTGCCCTGGGAAAACAGGCAACCTTTCCCCATCCTCAGGGATGGGGCACTGAACCAGTAACAACGGTCTCCACCACTTCAGCAATCAGCTTCTGTGTTACTCTTATGGTGGATACACACCCTCCCTTACAGTAGCTCTAAAACTGAGCTTAAGGCTCTGTGAGCCTGCACACAGACAGCTGTGCTACTTCCTCTCTCCAAGACTGCACACAGACTCTGTTCAAATTCCCCAACATTCTATCCTAACTTCCAACTGCAGCACTCCAGTGTGGCTCATGCAGCTGCAAGAGTTCTATGGTGATGTCATCCCTCAGTCTCAGCTGAGACTGAGAACAGAGTGAGGCGGTGTAAATCCATTTAACTGGAGTTTCTGCTGCCTTCCTGCCTACCACTAGGTCTGACTGGGATTCTAGTAACCCCAGGTAACAGGAGGTTACACTCACCTGGGCAGGAAAATGACTGTCCACAGTCGTTATTTACCAGCTTAGAGCCATCTACTTCCATGTTGACTACAGGGAGGTAGCTACCTTCTCCCTACCATGTGCCAGCACAGGCAGACAACACTAAGGGCCTAGAGGCTGTTGGCTGATGAATCAGCCTCTACTCTACTCTACCCACTGACTATGGGTACCTAGTGGGTCTGGTAGAACTGCCCAGAGCATAGCCCTAATAGATCAGCACTGCAACCCCTACTGCAGGTCAGGGCCACAGCCTGTCTATCCTCCCATGCCCTCTAGGGAAAACCTATCTGCATTTAACTCAAATACCAAAACAAAACAAATAGGGACCTCCCGACCTTGGGCACCATGCAACTACACCAAGAGCTAATACCATCCATTACATTACTCCCTCACTCCCCACAACAATACCTGTGGAAAAAAGGGTTACTACACAGTAACAACAACGACAACAACAGTACTTTAAACACTACACTCTAAAGTACTAGTGAGGAACTCCAAGAGTCCCTCCTCCTCTTCTTGTCTTCACTTCTATCTTCTTCAGGAACACCTGCAAGAAAAGAAAGACAACACACACTCTAGTCTGCATACACAGTCTATCTAAACCCCTACCATCAAAACACTGGAGAATCCCAAAAAGATTTTTTTAGAAAAGGTAAAAACAGTATATACACTAGACAACAGTAGAAAACAATGACATTATTTACAATACACATTTGGGGGATGGAGTGCCTTAAAAGTCCCATCTAGTGACCACAGTGCCCGAAGGCAAGTCCATTAAACAGTCTCGTCTGGGCGGAGCCCAGTGAAGCACAGTTCGGCGCGCCAAAATCCCGAAGGAGAGTCTTTGAGGACAGTTCAAATATCTGGAGTCTGCTAGTGTAGGGTGTGTACGGCAATGTCATAGGAATAGAAAAGTTTGGACTTACCAGTCCTTCTAGAACGAACAAAACACCGACCTGGTCCTCGGCCGAAGACTCTCCCTGACAGCATTCTTCCGATACAGCTGGGCAGACATCTTCCAGGAGCGACAGCAGGGCACATCTAGAAACTGCTGGGTTAATTTCATCTCTGGAGATGGAACCTTGGAACAGGAACAAAAGGAAAACAGCTGGTCTGGCGTCATCCGGTTACCAGGCGATGAATCAGGATACAGCTGGGCTGGTGCTCTCTGATCTGAAGTCATCTGGGGGGCCAGTCAGTGGATTCTGGAAAGTCAGTGCACTGTAGAACTGATGAATGTGTGGCACCTGAGTCCTGGATGTCCATTCTGGTGAAACAACAAAGATATTGCAATGGCTGGAGTGGCAGCACTGGCTACCACTGCTCTGCTTTCCATTTGGTAGGCATGGGCACATTTGCAGGAGAACTTTGCATTGTGGCCAATAGCACAATGGGTCAGGAGCTTGAATTATTACCCGTCTGGGGTACATAATTCACACTGTGAAAGGTTTCACGTCCCTCTCTATCCACTGTTCGAACAGTGTCCATTAACAGTGTCCTGCCTCTTTCCACTGGCTGTATTTTCATGAAACATTCTGTTCCTGACATGCTTGTTTGCACCAGGATGTACACATTTCATTGCTTCGCCCAAATCCAGGATTTCCTGTTGTTCTCAATCTCCTCCCAGACTCTCTAGGAAAGGTAGAAAAGGACATCCATAGATTTCACATCTTCCTATGAACCAGTCTTTCCTCTTTACTAGCTTTGGTCCATCTGAGACCTCTGGCCTGGCTTGGGGTGGCCAGTCCTGGTTCTGCCAGCTACGCATTCTCAATGAGACAAAAAATGGATCCATGACTTCTTGCACAGCCAGGGTAGTGGCATCACCACCTCCTTCCATGCATTTCTCTGAGGCAAGAGCCCTAGGCCCCCTCTCCAAGGGTCTACTGATGCTCTGCCTGAATTGTTTCTCTGCGATCCAGCATCCAAAACATCAGCACATTGTTCTGTCTGTAAATCTGCACCCTCTAGTTTTGTGCCAATCCCTGAGGGGCCTTCTCCAACAGGCTCCACCTGGTGCTGCGTGCTGCCAACTGCAGATTCTTGAACTTTTGTCCATGTGGAGCCAAACAAAACTTGGGCACTTTAAATAAGCCATATTTCTCTAGGCACCCAGAACAGTGAGGTACCATGAAGACGTCCCTTCCAGCATTTAAGCATATTAGCACACTTGCACTGGATATCCAGGAATCATCACATGAGGAGGCAGTTGTCCTCCGTAGTAACACCTCTCAATGTCCCTTAACTTGTTTACCTCTGCTGCTACCACAGCCCGGCATGATCCGGTAGCGGGCTGGTCCTGAGGCCATGACTGCAGAGAAAACAAACAAACCTCACTGTTATTGAAAGCCCCACATCACTGAACACTTTTTTCACTTTCAAATGGCTCCTCTGCTGCTGTGTTTACATTACTACCCCACCCTGTAATGGCGGCAGGCACTCCTGTGCATCAACATTCTGAAATTGGATCAAGCCACTGCACATCCGATTTACACACTCTACTGATAACTTGCTCAAGACTGCACAAACTTGCACTGCTCTTTTTCTAGCACATTTATATGATTTACCATGGACTTTACACTTGCTGAAAACATTGCTCTAGCTCACAATCCCTTAAAGCCTCAGTATTTCAAGCACAGGATTGCCTGTAACTATTGCTGCATAAACTGGTACAACTCACACTCTCTCATGGCTTTGAAACTTTAAACTGGTGTTGAACACATACCTACGTTCAGTCGATTGCTTAACAGGCTTGCTTTTGCAGGTAAAAACTTGACACAGTCTTTGTCTGCAAAGCGACTACACTGCTGCACACAGATTCAGCTGGCTTTTTGGCAAAAATCACTTATTTGAGCAATTATTTCTGTTGGTACTTTATCAGTAGCTGTTTGCTGTGATGGAAAACAGCCTGCAGCCAGTCTTGAAGGCCTCTGGAAGGAAGCGGGTTGGCAGTCCTACCGCTCGTCCTCTGAACACCACACTCACAATCCAGTTGATCGAGATGTGGGTTGAGCCCGATTTTAGATAGAAACGTCCATTTTGGAAACTTTTACAGCGCTTTCAGTCACCGCAACGCTCCTCTGAATAAGCCAGTACACGCACTCCACTCACAATCCCTCTCGAATGCTGGGCAGTCGCTGTAGAGCTGGCTTGGGGTGGAACTGATTGCAGTCTCACCAATCACATGATGCCATGCAAATGAGCCTCTTTTCCTCACGAGTGCTCTTCTCCTCATGGCGATCGTCGAGCAGGCAAATTTAACTGCAAAACCACTTTTTTTTCCGAACTGACTCACGATGGGAGCTCATTTTAACCATTTGTCATGGCCATTAACACAGCAAGTCTCTCAGTTCGCTAGAGCATTTCCAACATCCAGGGCACAATTTTCCTTTGCTACCCTTATCTTCCACACTTTCTTTGTCACAACAGTTTTAAAGCTGGCAAAATGCTGCAAATGTTTGATGCAGGACAAGGCATACTCTCTCAGGCTTTACTGCTCCTTGGTAAACAGTTGGCATTTAACAGTAGCATATGGACAACAGCACACAGCGACACTAGTTAACCTTGCTTCAGCTTTTGGCCACCCACCGCCAGATAACCAAATGCTAGCCCCTCGCTCGAGCACCTTCCTCCTAAAATTTAATCCAAAGTGGTGCCTCCATTTTGTAAGCCCCCACCCTGCCTTTTGCAAATGATAGGTGGTATGCTGTTTGAATCTGACAGCATTACCAGGTGGGGACTGGGTTCAGGGAGGAATGGGCTACTCGGCACAAGGGCTAGGTTTGGCTACTCTGCACAGGAGCACCCAAGTAACTGAACACAGGAAGCAATAACTGTAATATCCATTACCAGAAATGGATTCTAAAGTGTGGCTTTTATTCACATCCAAACAGAACAAACAAAGCATAGATGGACCCCATGGGCTACACTTCTGGTAATGCAGATTAAAAGAATGAAGAACACTTCTTCAACTCTTCAGCCCTCAGGTTCTGAACCCACCGGGCACACAGCCTGGACTTGCACACTGCTTTGGGTACACAGCCTGAATTTGTATTCTATTCTGGGTTTTCCTGGCTCAGCTCCTTGCCGGCCACTCAGACACCTTCCATTTGTCATGGAAACATTTTCTGGTGGCTCCTAAACACCTAAGAGCACCTCAGCTCTATCAGGGAATTTTCCTTTTAATCCCACGTCTGGGTACTTTCCTCAGGCACTGGCCAAGTACCTGAGAGGAAGTAAAGGTGCCACAGAGCAAATCTGTAGAGGTGAATTTGGTTACTACTGATGGGGAGTCTCCTACCTCTCACCCCACAATTCATACCCGGCCATTTCTCTGGACAGTAAACATCTCATTCTGTAAAGCTTGGCAATGTAGATTAAGGCTAAATGTATGTCACATTTCCTCTACTTGTCTCGCTTTCCCATTGTGCTGGACTTGAACACACTTTTACTTGGTTTAGCCCATTGCTCTAGGCCCCCACTGATTAAGCAGCCCAATCCCACTTTACTTTACTGTCTGTGGTGGACTTGAACCTACTTGAATTAATCGGCAATGTCTATTACACTAGACCTCCTACAAATTAAGTAGTCCAATCCCCATGTTCCAACAGTTCAGGTGAAAACACATTGGCCCTCTGTCAGAGCGAACTCACCTTTGGTTGCAGGTGCTCACAAGCGATTCCTCACAGGAATTCCTCTCCCACATCTTCTGGTGCCGAGCACAACTTGAAATAGGCAGCTCTTCCTTAGCCAGAACCAGGAGGGTTGCCCTTGAAAACAGGGAAATTTTTCCCCCATCCCTCAGGGATGGGGCACTTGGACCAGTAACAACGGTCTCCACCACTTCATCAATCAGCTTCTGTGTTCCTCTTATGGTGGAAACACACACCTCCCTTACAGTAGCTCTAAAACAGAGCTTAAGGCTTTGACAGCCTGCACAGACAGCTGTGCTACTTCCTCTCCAAGACTGCACACAGACTTTGTTCAAATTCCCCAGCATTCTATCCTAACTTCCAACTTCAGCACCAGTGTGACTCATGCAAATGCCAGGGTTCTATGGTGATGTCATCCCTCAGTCTCAGCTGAGACTGAGAACAGAGTGAGACAATAAGAAATCCATTTAACTGGAGTTTCACAAGCTGCCTTCCTGCCTACCACTAGGTCTTACTGGGATTCTAGTAACCCGGGTAACGGAGGGGTTACAATCTGCTTTAGCATTGTGTTTTGTTAGGTGTGTTCAGCATGGGAATGTCTGTTAACTAATGTGTTATTTGGTGCTTAGGTTGTTAGTTTGGATTTATTTGGTTGTTAATTGCTTAATACATGGTGTGTTTTCTGCATTTATTGCTTTGCTGTGTCTATTTTATTCCCGCTTATATACTGATTTCCTCTAGAGGTACTGTGTACAGCTTTAATTGGGAGGTATACAGCTTTGATTGATTGGATTGGAGCTTTATTGGTGAGGTTCATGGGGAAATATATGATAATGGCTCATATGGAGACCCCCATCCATGTAATATACTGTATATATATATATATATATAATCATATACACACCTTTATCTATTTATTTATATATATATATATATATATAAAGACAAAGAACCTCTGTGCACAAACACTGAGGCAAGGTTTCCAAAGGGCACTTGGCTGGTAAGCCAAGTTTCAAAAATAAAATCACATGCCCACAATGCAAAGCATCATGGGCTACATATGCAAATCACCACAGAATGTTATGCTGGTTCAACTTTAAGCAGAACTGCATGGTGCCGAAAGGCCTCTCACATAGTTTGCAAAGGGTGCTAACAGATGACGAGACATTCTGTGGTGATTTGCATATGCAGCCCATGATGCTTTACATTGTGTGTGGGCATGTGTGATTTTGTATATATATATACACCTTTATCTATTTATATATATATATATATATATATATATATATATATATATATATATATATATATATATATGTATATATTACAGTGATGTGCACCAGTGAGGGTTCAGCAGTCTATATAGCCAGGAAAACCCAGAATAGTATACAAATATAATATACTAAAGTCAAACGTTTGGGCATTAATAACTTTGGACCTGTTCAATGGATTTGCCTAACATTTGTATGCGATTGGGGCATGGTAGATCTCTTGATCTGCTAAATTATGTTTTGGTCAGAGTGCCGGTCTTTGTGTACGAAAGCTATGAAAAATGCAAAATGATCCATTTTGGAGGCACCTTGGCATTCTGAATGTGGTCCTGCACGGTCGTAGTGTAGCATGCTGCTCTGTGAGATGGCTTTGTTTGAAAGAGTTTTGGCACGAACATGCTGCTTTTTGTTTGGTGAAAAATATTAAGGCATTCAAAAGTTATCGCACTTTTAAATTCCCATTATAAGTCAAGGGGAAAATTTATATGTATATTTTGCGAACAAAGAATGGAGTTCTGGCCATCTTGTCCCACCTGGCAATAAAGTTTGCAGCCTCACGGTTCAAAATTTTTTGTCCCCGAGGAATTGAAAAATTCTTTGATCGTGAGTCTGCCATCTTGTTTTCAGTTTTCCTATTGCACAAACACAAATATCTCGGCTCAGGGTCACTTCTGAAGTAAAACTTGATGTGTTTTACTCAGGGACCCCACTCTATCGAGCCATGGCTTTGGTTCCATCCAAATCAGTCCAAAATAGAATTATTAGCTTTTAAATTTTTGTTCGTGGCTCTCTAATGATCTTTAATCACGAGCCTACAAATTCTTTGATCGCGAGAATCTTTGATGCGATTTTGCATCCAGGCGAGGGGCGAGATAGCCAGATTTAAAATAGTTTTGCAGCCCAGGGTGCCCTATTAAGGCACATAAGGGTGGCTTTTGCTCGGGGCTTGGTTTGCCCCATCTGGAATAAAAACAGTAGTTGTCATTATCCTGGTAGTCTAGCGGCCCCCTCCCATCATGGTAATGTACTTAACCATGATTGTATCCCTGATAGTCTAGTGCCCCCAATGAGTATCTCATTTATATCTTTATATTTTTATGCATGGTAGTCTAGTGGCTCCCCATGTGTATTTAATTAGTTATTTTGTAATATTCCTGGTAGTCTAGTGCCCCTCCCGATCTGTACTTCATTATGGGTATCACTGTCATCCCTGGTAGTCTAGCCGTCCCCCATCATAATAAAATTAATGTGCATTCTTTATGTCCTGATAGTCTAATGGCCCCCCACCCTCCCACCCAGCCATGCCATGCCAGCCCACCCAGCACTCCCCACGCTCCTCAGCTAGTGAATGGCACAGCCCACCTCTCACCTCCATGGCCAGCTCGACTGTGTGTTTTATGAGCGCTAATGGAAAGAGGCGCTAATTTCAGAGGGTTAGGACCTGATGACCTCAAATCCACACCCTGATGCCTGTTATTGGGGCAGGTGGGGTGGGTGTAAGGCGGAAACCTTAATGTTGAATTTCTCACTTTTGTTACTGCAGAAGAACCCTAACTGATGCATGAACAAAGTTTTTGCATAGAATATATATATATATATATATAGACACACACACATATATATATATATATATGGGAAAATCCCCATCCAGGTATTATATATATCATTATCTGTATCTATCTATCTATCTATCTATCTATCTATCTATCTATCTATCTATCTGTCTGTCTGTCTGTCTGTCTGTCTGTCTGTCTGTCTGTCTATCAATCTATCTATCTATCTATCTATCTATCTATCTAGCTATCTATCTATCTATCTATCTCTGTAAAATGCAATGAACTGATTCAAAATATGCATTATATCTTTAAGTGTGAAGAGGCAGAACCATAACTCATGAGTGGCAGAGCCAGGATTGACTTGCTATGTCCTGCTCCCTCAGGAGTAATGATGAACCACATACCTTGAGTCAAACTATTGTATACTTGATTTATACAACATCAGTTTACTTGTTATAGCTTTTAAAGCTGCTTTGTTTGACTCTTGAACCTTTTTTATCCAGCTTCAGTTCAAAACAAGGCAATTGTAATATCATAAGCATTGTGAAAGCTGCTCTCTGATTGGTTCCGTGCTCAATTGTGATGACATTAACCATCAGGATATGAATTATGACAAAACTGCTGACAAGACAGCATGATTTATTAAGGTTAGCTACAAAGATATCACTTGTTGTCTTGATATCTTCATCTCCACTGCTGTTGTATAATCAAAGTCACAGAATAAAACTGTTTTAGGCTTCTATTCTGAAGGACCAATAGTAAGAATATTTGCTTTTTAGCCAAATACAGTGAGAATATCATAATATTCTCACTGTAGGTCCATCAGGCAAAACATCAGGTTATGTGGTGCAGATTATTTTCCCAGGTATTGATACATATGTATACAGAGAGACAGATAGATAGGGAGAAGGAGAAAGAACAAGAATGAGGGGGTTATCATGAAATAAATAAATTACATATAGGCCTACATAATGGACTACACTGTAAAATTATGTTTATCTCCATATGCAAGGATAAGACCCATAACTCTATGAGTTATGAAGCCTTATCCTTACTAGAGATAAATGGCATTATCACAGTGTAGCCCATTACATATGCCATTTTAAAAGGTTTAAAAGGTTTTTAAAAGCATTGCCACTCAGGAATTGCAAGCTTTATCACACACATGGAGCTGACTATATTATCCCTGCACAGCCCATTACGTAACCACTATGATCATATATTTGTAACATTTTTGGGTTTTTAATGGTGCTATATGAACAATAAAACCCTTGCACAGAAATATATATATATTTTTAATGTGTTTATGCTCCCCTGCACACTGGCTGATCACTCCTTTAGGCCTCTTACAAGGACCGATTCTCATCCTGGGCTACTCCCAACCACCCACTACCCCACATCACAGCCACCCAGGGTACCCTGATGTATCCCTTCATTAGGCACGGCCCCTTCCCGTAAAGGGAATGAGCCTTACTGGCCATCCAGTGATCCTGGGTGCTGCTGAGGTGGCTTTTGGTGGTCTGGGAGCTCTGGTAACGAGGGTCAAGGTGGCCATCACCCGACCAGCCAGTGCGCCATTTTCTCAGTTTTCTTCCTGCAGGAGCATGACATGCAGGATGCAAGGCAGATGCCAGCATCTATTATGCTCCCTATGTTAGTGGGACCAGATGCACTGCTGTTCCCCAGGCCTCCACCAGGGGTCAGTAGGTGCCGGTCCTCTACTGCACCCTCCCGTGAGAGAAGGCGAGCAGTCGTCAGATGCTCAAGCCTTCTCTCCCTGGCTGGCCCTCCGACACCGAAGTCCATTCCTGAACCTGGGTTGCTGGCGTTGCAGCAGTGAAACTTTCTGCTGCACTGGTGGGCTGGCTAGAAGTATTTTAATAGTTGCACTTGCTGGGAAGTTGAAGGCTGAACTTTGTGACTTATAACTTATCTAATGTGTGCATTTTGTTTTAGTTTTATTTTCAGAATGTTAAGCTGGGAAAGGCAAAGAGAGTTGAAGCTTATTTCCGTGTGTGACCTGGGAGCACAGGGGGTTAAGTGCCTTGTTCAGGGTCACACAGTATGCAAGTAGCAGTTGTGGGATTCCAACCCAGGTCTGCTGGTTCTCCAGGTTCATAGCTTGGTGCTCTAACTTCTGGGCTATATATGTATATGCATATATATGCATGCTCTAGCCTGTGGGCTATATATGTACAGTATATGTGCGTGTGTGTGTATATATATATATATATATATATATATATATATATATATATATATATATATATATATATATATATATATAAATATTCTTTGCAAAAAACTTTATTAATGCATTAGGGTTAAAGCAACAAAGTGGAAATGTGGCGTTAGGGTTTACAACTAACTCATCACCCCACCCTGCAGGCAGGAATGGGAAAATCCATTATGATTTCACCTTTCTTGCTGCTTCACAAATCAAGCATGGGCGGCCTTAGGTTGTCAACCCTAACGCTACCCTATTCTCATATATTGTACCCATCTCAGATTATTTACTGAAGGAATGGGGTGAGTGTCAGGCTGACAACCCCAAGGCATACCCATGCCTGATTTGCAAAGAGCTAGAGAGGTGAAACTGTAATGTTTTCCCATTCCTGCCTGCAAAGGGGGAGTTAGGAAATCTTAATGCCACATTTCCTACTTTTTCACTTTAACCTAACTAGTGCATTACCAATGATTTTTGCAAAGAACTTCCTTACTTTTGAGCCAGTATAATTGTATCCTCATTTGTCTGAAGGCTTTGCACTTCCATTTGTAGTAAAGAATAATGAAAGTGTCAGCATAGCCTTTTATTACCCTACCTCATGAACCCCATATCAAAATTTTGAAACCCCTGCCAAAACATGACTCCACAGCACTGCAGTGTCATTGCACACTAGAAGTCAAAAGCACACTGTCATTGTGGGTTTAAAATGAGAGCTGTCATGTTCATGAGGGGTGTAAAAGATGGTTATGTTTAAATTTGGAGTAAAAATATTTAAAATTGCCAAAGTTCCAAGCGGTGTGAAATGTCAATGTATGTGAGCATTACTGCCATTTTTACATATTTTTCCACTAATTTTCAATATGGCTATCTTATGACCCCCATCCATGAACAGGGTTGGTGAAATGTTCAAATCCTGCCTGAAAGATGATTTTGTCAAATGACTGCAAAATTGTCTTTCAGGCCGCATTTTATAATTCCATCCACATTGTTCAGGAGGTGGTGTCTCAAAAGGCCACATTGAAAGTTTGGACTCAAAATATGCAAAATGGCAAAATTTTGCCACAAAGTTGAAACCCCTTTGAAATACATTGAAGCAGACTTACCTTAGTTTCTCATATTGCAGTTGCGGTTCCAGCAGCAAGACATGTCTTCCATTGGAGAGGATCTTCAGCCCAGAACCTGTTCAGGTGGGTGAGGTGTGTGGTGGTGTGGGAGAGTGCAGGGTGGGGGTGCTCAGTGGGAGGTTGGGTGGGGGTGGGGCAGATTGGCAAGTGACCCTTTTACAGGTTTAAGAAAAAATGACATAGAGGGACTTTTTTGTTACAGGAACAAAGAACAACAATTGAGGGGATTGGAGGGTGGGGTGCCACTGGACACTAGGGACAAAAGAAAACATTATGGGATGATGATGGGGAACCATTAGACACTATGGAAATAAATAAATAATTATGGGGTGGTGATCAGAGGTTTGGGGATGCTACTAAGCACCAGAAATAAATAATTCAGAGGCCGATTGGACAGTGAGGGACCCACTAGACACCAGGAGAAATATTAAACATATATAATATGAAAAAAATATGGGAGGGCAATCGGAGGATGGGGGTGCTATTAGACACCAGGAACAATCCTGTTAGCACTGGAACAGTGGCTGGGGAGGGTGCCACTAGACATCAGGGAAAACATATCAGCAAACAAGAAACTTTTTCAGCTCATGAAAAGGATCTGTTTTGTGAGTCGTGATATAAAAAGGATCTCTTTTCACATCACAAGTCATAAAAAGATTTATAATGTTAAAAACAACATTTCAAGTCCATTTGTTCAATAGTTAAGTGCAGAATCCAGCTAAGTGGGTCCCGATAAGCAATCTACATGTGTTGGTTCCTCTCACAATGTCATTTTGTGGTTTTCTAAATTTGAATTTTATGGAGTAAATGGAAAACAAGGTGGTGGCAAAAATATTATTTTCCCTTACAAAAAGGGTGACGTCAATACAAAAAATTACTTTTTCATTTCATACAGCTATTTTAATTTATTGAGCATGTTCAGAACTAATTATTCAAAATTTCAAAATTAAATAACTTTGGAATGGATTAATATTTTTCACCAAATAAACAAAAGGCACATCTGTGTGTCGGCCCTTCTATGCAAAACAATTTCAGACCAAAATTCCATAGCCATGCTAACAGAAAACCCAGCAAAACCAATGGAAAAATCCTGAAAATGCACTTTTGTGCTATCCAGAACTCAGAATCTGCATATCAACTGGAACAAAACTTGGCACATCCAGAGATCTACCACACAAGATCACACATGCAAAATTTCATGCAATCCAATAAACAGTTGCAAGTTATTAAAAGTGCAAAATTTGCAGTTTAACGTAGAACTGCCAGTACAACCCTAACCATAGGGCACAACCACTATATAAATTATATATAAATACAATAACACATGACAGGATGTACTTGCATTTATTCAGACATAAAGGCACTCCTCTAGTATGTGTTGCTGCACAAGACCACAGGCAGAGTACTCCACAGCACACACTGAAGAAGTGTGTCTATCTCACAATGTATGCAAACCCTGTGTGTGATATTGCACTTATAAAATTAACTGAAATTATATAATAGCACAGAAAGAATCCGACTCTGATTGTAGTAGTGTGCTTGGCACAGTGGTGTTATCCTGTATAACATCACAGGCCTAGTCTCAGCACTGTGAACCTCCTGACTGATTGCACTGCATCTGTATCATTGTTTGCATCTTCTCTTAAGAAACAAAAATATACGGCCATTGGCGCAGTGGTGGGCTTTCTGCTTCGATGCGGTGACCTGGGTTGAGGAGCGGACCCTGGTCGGCGGAGGGCAGCTAGGGGGAGAAGGATGGAGCGTCCTATGGATGTCTCTCCTTCTCTTGGGGAGGGTGAGGCAGCATTCGGAGTGCTGAGGACTCCTGGCAGAGCCGGGAGATCTCCGCGCCAACGCTCAGTATCTGGGGAAGGCGGACTGCGTGCGCCATTGCACATCCCTGTCTCTGTGGGATGAAAAGTAAAGGAAAAATGGAGGCAGGCAGGACCACCGTGAGCATGAAGCCCTCCCAGAGGACCTCACCTCATCACTATTGCTGGGACCCTGACCAGACACTAGTTCCGTGGTCACAAGGTGGCAGCGGCCCCTCTGGGGGAGGTGGCTGGGGGTAACTAAGGGTCCCGGCAGCCATAGGCAGTGGTGGAGGTCTCTGGGGCTGTGACCAGTGGTGATGAATAACGGGGTCCTGCCAGATAAAGAAAAAATAGAAAAAATGTTTTTCCGCATTAACAAAAACATCTTTAAAATGATTTTTAATTCTGTATAACAACAAGCCACTGTATAATGCAATAATGCCCTCCAGAGTATGTGTGTTGTGGGGATAATGCCACTTCTCAGGTATTGGGCCCTTTTCGGCCGAGGCCTGCGTGCCCAGCCACCTGATGCGTGGCGTTATCCTGACAGGACACACACCCTGTTGGGCATTATTGCTTAATTAAAAGATTGGGATATCAAAATATTGCACCTTGTATTCATGAGTACATATGGGCATGGTAGGTGACCAATTTGTACAATCAGAGAGCAGTATTTGAGGCAAACAACTTGACCAATTTTATGTGTTGCATTCTTTGCAAAAACATCATTAATGTACCAGTTAGGGCTCAAATTAAACTGACAAGAGTAGGAAATGTGGTGTTAGGGTTTAGCTCTAACACTCCACCCCCCTGTCTGTGAAGTGGCGAAAAGAAACTTATTATGGCTTTGTCTGTCCTGAGTCTTTGCAAGTCAGGCCTGGGGTCTTCCTTGGGGTTATCAACCCTAACGCTCCCCGTTCCATCAGCAAATAAGCTGAGATATGCGGAGTATATGAGAATGGGGTGAGCGTTAGGGATGATTACTCAAGGAAGACCCCAAGCCTGAGTTGCAAAGCCTCAGGGACATGCAAAACCATAATGTTTTTTTTCCTTTTGCTGCTTACAGGGTAGGGGTGAGGCATTTAGGTTGCAAACCCAAACACATTTCTCTACTTTTCTTTTGTTTAATCTGAACCCTAACTGGTGATTAACAAAGTTTTTTTTTGCAAAAAACGTTCTTACTTTTGAGATAATATAATCATATTCTCATTCATGCAAGTCCCAAGGACCTGCATGAATACATCCATTTGTATCAGGAAGTACAGGGCCCTGTGCTTTCATCCCTCCATAGATGCACATATCCATTTGATTGGGAAGCACAGGGCTCTCTGGGCCCTGTGCTCTCATAACTCAAAAACAATTTTATGTGTCATCTAATACCTTATCTAATCTATCCAACCTGGCCAGTTTAAGCATATGCTCCATCAGCATCTCATATCTGAAAGCTCCTGTGATTGTACCACCTAATTAAAGGTACTCCTGTACACATCCCTACCACTCCTCCTTGAGTGCATCCCTGCTCAACTCCCTTCATCCTGTTTACACCAACAGATATACTGACAAGGCCCTAGGCTGCTACACCTTTCCCTAGGTCTTAAAATCCTTTTCCCCTTCTTCTTCTCTTGATTTAATTCCTACATCCTGCTTACTCCAACAGATACACTGACAAAGCCCTGGCTGCTACCCCATTCCTGGGTCTTAAAATTTATTCCTCTTTCTTCTTCCTCAATTTACTTCTATTCCAGTCTCTTATTTTTGAATAGTGCCAATTATCTGTGATGTATTTCACTTTGTTACTGTATGTTAGAAACTCAGTTGTTAGTCTCCCTATGTTTGTTTGTAACCCTCCCACTGACGTGGAACCTTTGTAAATGAGCTGCTTTAGCTCAAAGGTATTTTAATCAAGATTGAATAAATAAATAAATAAAATAAAATGTCCTTGGATGTAATAATTTTTGTGGGGCACACTTTAAAGAGATAATATTAAGTGTGCCTCTTAACTCCCAGTGGTTAACTGTATATGGGCATAAGTCAATAAATTCTTTGTTGGTTTGCTCTGAAATTTGGTATGGTTGTAGTGGAAGGCTAGATACACCTTTGGTACATTTTGATGATGGCTGGACTCTCATTGTGAATTTGGCTCCATGGTGAAGACTGGAGGTAATTTTGGGTGCACTGCGATCCCATGAATGTTTAAGGGTGATTATGTGTTGGTATTGTAATGCTCATTGGCATCTTTCTTTGGTATATACATTACCCTTAACTCCAAGTATTAATGGACTTATGGCTTTTTAAAGTTGCAGGTTATCCTACGGGAATTTTGATTTTATAGTTTTTATATGGCCCCTAAATTGTTTGAGGGTGCTATGTGTTAGATTTGCAGTACTCATTGTGACCTTTCTTTTGATACCTAGATTGCCCCTTAAACAGCTAAAATACTGCCTAAAACTAATATTAGAATTTAAAAGCAGCTAACTATTACCTTTTATATCTGAGGTACTTTTTCTTTTCCTTTGTTTAACTAGAATATTGTTTACCTGATGTTACTAGGTAGGATGTGTGGAACAGCTCTTAGTCTGGCAGCTGACATATCTTGCTCCACTGCCCCACACTACATCACCAGGACTGTGACTTCACTGACTGTGACATCACTGCTACTTAGGAACACCAAGTGAGTAACTGCCAGGTCATTCACCTCCATGTCACTGTCAGTGAGATCTTAATGCTAGTGATGTAGTATGGGGCAATAGAGTTAGACATGTCAGCTGCCAGGTAAGAGCTGTTTCCACATCCAGCACTATATTATCACATTGAAGATCTTATGATGAGCAGCAGGAAAAGAAAAATACTTCAGAAATAAAAAGTTACAACTGGCTACTAATTTTATTTTCCTGTCTGCCAATTTTGGCTCCACTAGCTCTTTAATTACAAATATTGATGGAGTTATGGTTTGTTAAAGTTGACATGTGGAAAAACAGTAAGTTCAAATTCTTTTCCTTATGAAGGCATCCTTTTTCGTGAGATTGTGTAGTTCTCATGAAAAAATGTCTTCGATGAAAAACTAATATAAACAAAAAAATAAGTCCAAATTCTTTTTTTCATATGAGGACAATCTTGTTTCATATGATCATGCAAAACAAGAAAATGTCTCATGCAAAAGACATAAAAATGCATTATAAACACATTTCTGGGTCCTTTTTCCAAAAAGTAACTGCATAATCCACCTAATGGCATCCCAATTAGCAATATACATGTGTTGGTGTGTTTCCATGATACAATTTTTATGGGTTTTGAAGTAAAAAAATGGAAACAAAATGGCAGCTATACGAATAAAGGAAAATGGAAACAAGATAGTGGCCATATGAAAAAATAATTTTTCTCATGAAAAAGATTATCTCCCATATGAAACAGAATCTTTTGTATGTGTCAAATTATTTTTTCATTATGAAACAGCTATTCAAAGACCATATTGAGCATGCTCAGAACCAACATTTCAAATCCTTATAACTCTGCAATGGATTAATATTATTTCACCAAACCAACAAAGGTACCGCTCTGGCCACACCCTTTCTACCCTAGAAAATTCCAGAGCAAAATTCCAAACCATCTGTGTGCAAGGTGATGACAAAGAAAACAGCAAAATAAATAAAAACATTTTCACTATCCATATCTTGGAACCTGCACATCCAACTGGAATGAAACTTGGCACATTGAGAAACTTTGCCTCTGAGAGCACAGGCAAGATGTTGTGCAAATCTGTTTAACAGTGGCAAAGCTATTGAAGTGCAAAATTAGGATTTAACATTCATGAGTCTATTCAACCCTAACTATAGTGGTGTTACAGTGCCAATATAATATATGTGACTGCCACCTTGACCCATTTTATGTTTTTGTACCTATAGATATTGATTAAAATGGGTGAGTAAAAATGCTGTCTCCTGTCTGGACAAAACACACCACATGGCGTAGTATCACCCACAGTGACTGCATGCCAGAACTTCTTTCTATTTTTCACTGCCCCAAAATAAGTTTGGACATTTGATAAGGCAGATGATCCACTATAGGGTGTGTGGTCATACTCGATATAGATTCCCCTTGGGTGGTTGGAGTGCACTCAGCCTGCAGCCTTGTGCCACAACACACACCAAGGCATTTGTATATCAGTTCACCTACACCAGTGTGACAAGCAAAAGGGTGAGGGGCATTAGAGCACCAGCACAATGCCGATGGTGATCATCCCACCTGGCCATTGTGCTGCCTGACCCCAGTTGCACCCAATGCCCTGGGGCATGTGTGGGAAATTCAGGGGCTGCACCCCCTGCACTCCCCACTGCAGTGGGATTCAGCCCTGCACACCAAAAACTATAATATAATCACCTTCACATCGTGGTATGGGGCAAGTAGCACAACACCCCTACAGCCCCATCCATGTTGGGCACCATAAAATCTAGTTCACCAGTATGACAGGTGAACTGATTATGGTGTTCACATTATGGTGCCCTAATGATGGCACGCTGCTAATGGCATGCATTGTATATCAGAGCACTACCACATGCCCTGTAGTGGATTATCTATTACTTATAGAACATCAGTTAAGTAGCTATATATTTTAAACCTACTGTTTGAAGATTGAGCTGTTTTTCTGTTATTTTAACTGCTGGCATCAGTGCTGCATCAGTAGGTAATTGGATGTCATCAGCATTGTGAAAGATGCTGTCTGATTGGTTCAGTATTCCATTGTTAGAAAACTAACTTTCAATATATCAATTATGATAACACTGATGACAAGAACTCACGATACCTTTAGGTTAGTTATGCGCTATTACTTGTTATCTTGCCAATACACTATATATGAGATACCCTAAGTTATAATTGTTATCTTCATGAGAAGGTATTGATCTGTTGCTATTTCTAAAAGTGTACAGAAATTGAAAAGTTAACAGAAACATAATAATATTTACTTAATGTAGGCATGGGTGTAGGATTTTGCCATTGCCAAAGTAGTTGTTCTGTAATGTTAACATTTATTTATTTATTAGCTTTTGTAAACCAGGTAAGTATTAGGCAATAACCCTGCCTATTTTCAAGCACAACCCAGGATTTATGATGATTTATTTAGTTATATTCTAACCCCTAATAAAATGTATTGACAAACAATACCCTCAAAGCCTAGGCCTCAAATTAATACAAGAATGATATCTTAAGTCAGGCCACATCATATTCAATTTATATAACAGGTGCTTAGGGATTTTGTGCTAGATGTGGTAAAACATTAAAAAGGAAGAAAAGTACAAAATGTAAACTGTTCCCTGGTTCAATGGCTCAATATTAGAGCCACCAGTCATCAACATGGTCAGTGAAAAATAAATGGCATCTTACATGTGAAAATACATTTCTGATCATGCTCAGTGTGACCAAAATGGTTGAGATAAATCTCTCTCTCTCTCTCTCTCCCTCCCCTCTCACTATATATATATATATATATATGTATATGTATATGTATGTATATATTATATGTATATATGTGCATATCTATATATATATATATACACACACACACATATATATATATATATATATACACACACACACTATATATATATATAGACAGAGAGAGAGTGAGAGAGAGAGAGCTGCTATGAGAGGGAGGATATACAATGGCCTGTGTTAAAATATGCATTTATTTCCATGAGTGAGGGGGAGAATCATAACTCACAAGTGGCAAAGCCATGAGTGAGTTATAAAAAGTCCTGCCCCTCAAGAATGGAAATGAATGTTGTGTTTTAACACAGATCGCTGTATGGTATGTGTCTACAATTGCCTGTGTTGAAGGTTAAAACTTTCATTCACTGTTTTTTCTATAGCTTGATTCACAGTGCCTAACAGTTTCATTGGATATTTCCCCAACACTAAAAGTTATGCCCCCATGCAGGATAATCTAGACTCCTCACCCCACCAGTGGAACTTTAGAGGATAAAAATGACTTTTCCTGTTAGGGCGTTCATTCCTGGAACAAGCAAGCTGGAACTGCAGCGGTTTGGGCTCAGAGGCTGGCAAGCAAGTGAACAAGCATGGACAGGGACCAGCTGACTGTTTTTCAGCATCGCAGATTCCGACCAGCCAGCTGGCTGAAGTATTAGTTGAACACTGGCATGGGGGGTGGCAATGGCTACCCTTTGAGAAAGTATAAAAAGAAAAATTAAAATGAAAATAAAGATGGGGAAATGTGGTTTCAGGTCAGAGGTTAGCAAGTGAACATGTGTACAGGGACTGGTCAGTTGTGTCTTTTTGCATCGTGGTACTGCAACCAGCTGACTGGTTGAGTTATCAGTTGAATGCTTGCACTACTTGGGGGTTGAATACAATGGGTACACTTACAAGAAATGTGAACAAAATAAAAAAATGGGATTTGGGAACTGAATGTACTGTTGAGTACCAGGGAGACAAGATGATGGTGGAAGCAGAATTAGATATCTAATGCAGCATCTTTATTGGCTGCAATGGGGCAGGGTGAGTAACTGTTGGATTAGCCAGAATGCCATGTCAATCAAGTTGATTGACATTTTGTGCAACAGTGTGACATATGCAAGTGAAAAATAAATTAGGTTATTTACCCATTGGGTGAGTAACACCATTTATTTTCAGAGTGCTGTGAAAATAAGGGTTTTATTTAAATATTGGGATTCCTACCTGCATTGTATAGATAGGTAGAGACAGACAGACAGACAGATAGATAGACATATGTAAGCAGACCAGCCATGGTGCACTATAACACCACCTTGATTAAATCACAGTGGCTCTGAGCTGATCAGCCCAAACCGTCCCCCACGCATCCTTACAAAAGTGACTCTTTTTTCAGCTAAGCGTTTTAGACAGAGTTCTATTTACTGAAGGAGTACTGTTCACTGAAGTTTGGAGATAACTTTCCTTACATCCCTCTTTCATCCCTTTTAGCTGGTCAGCTATCCATGTTCATGCCAGTCTTGCCAACATGCTTCTGACTTGTGGCTCTGCTTTTTCCTTGGGGCTTTGCTTCTTCTCTGGTGTCAGCTCTTATCTTGTCATACATATTTCTACCTCTCTGTCCACAGCCACTATAGCAGAAAAAGCTACTGTTGGCAAATACATTGAGAAATACCAGGAGCTGCAGGAGGCATTTGTTATAGCTGGATTTTTCTGTAGCTGGTGTGCTATGTGAGGGAGTACTGTATATATACTATGAAGCCCACCAGGATGAAGCGCAGTGTCACAGGTTTACTGCATGACAAAAGGGATTAACTCTCATTGAAACTGCATTGTTTGGTGCAGTAACTCTACTGCAGAATTTTGCAGTGCTGTGCTCATACCTCTCAACCTCCTGCCTAAATCAGGGACAAGGCTTAAAAAAATCAGGGACAAAGGACCAAAATCAGGGACACATCTTCAAAATTAGAGATAGCCACCCAGAAAGCTGGTAGAATATGGGGCTTAGTGCAAAATGCATTTTCTAAAGAAGAACAAGTCTGTAACTTTAATGCTTGACATTGTTTTGTGCTTACAGTCCCCACTGTTTAGCCACAAAAACACAAATTTTAGGAGGGACAGAGTAAAATTTTGAGGCAAAATCAGGGACGCCCCTGAAAGTCAGGGACACTTGAGAAGTATGGCTGCGCTTCATCCTGGTGAGCTTCACTGTATATCTCTATGGGGTACACAACAGAGACCTGTGCAATACCTAATCTGTTTTGTCACCACCAGCTGGCCTCCTTCCACTGGCGCTCCCCATCACCACCACCACCAGGCAGCTCAGCTGGCAATCACCTCTCGCCAGTCTGAGGTGTCAGCTGGCCTGGTGCGGGAGACTAGCTTCTTTCTCCACCATTTTTTGTGTCCTGCCTCTGAATGTAGAGCCAAGGTGTGCAATGCTCTGCCCTCACATTGTGTGGATCCATTGCACTGGACCCCAGCCACCACTAGGGGCCAGCCATGCATGGACTCAGTCCCACCCTCCCCGGAGAGGAGAGCTGTTCTCCAATGCTCGATCCTCCCCTCCCCCGCCGACTGACCCACTCACACCATGAACATGGGTCGCTGGCATGGCAGGGAGGTAAGGCATGATGCCTTAACCCTCCTGCCACTGGGTCTGCCTAGAGTTCTGTGCAATACCAATTTATTTTCACAGTACTGTTTGACCTTAGGTAACCTCAAGAAAGGTGTAAGCCATGAGTGAAGTGTACAAGGTCAAACAGCATGAGTAGAAATAAATAATTTATTCCACAAGGACCCTTTTGTGTATTTCATTTATGCAATAGGCAGGGACTTTGTCCAACATAAATTTGTATTGATTTTCAAACAGTACAAGTAGGAATTACATAGACACAAAGAAGAAAAACATAACATTTAAGCTATCTAGAAAATCTATATGAAACCACTGTTAGGAAAAAATGTTCAAATAATTTCAACTTTCAGGAAACCTTGCAAAAAAGAGAGAGAAAGAACATCATTAATAATATTAAAGCATGAAGTAGATTATTATAGAAAATGCATTGGGTAAATTCTTGCACCTGATTGGCTTATGCAATCAACCAGCCAGTCTCTGTCAGGCAACAGACACTGGGAAGTAATGACTTCCATGTCTGCTGCCTGATTACATTCAGAAATCATAGGGCCAATAGAATTTTCATTTTTAAACTTCACGCTTTTCCCACTTAACAGGAGACAGCCCCACCCTGAGATGATCGGGTTAGCCTCGCTCAAAAGAAATGCTGCTTTCAATTAAATAACTCATAAAAACTGCCACATGATCTTCCATATTTCACCCCATTCATTTTTAAATCAGTTTTCATAGATATCATAGGTAAATCAGGAACTAAGGGGACTTTAATGTCCATAATGTTTACTAATCAAATTGTAGCAGTAGCACGTTATATACTCACTGCTACTCCAAGGCACCCTGCTCACCTAGTTGCAGTTCAGCTTGGCAGAAGACACCAGGAGAAAGGACTGCTGTGTGACTGAACTTCTCTGCTGGGACTATATTGCCCTCCTTCCCTCCTCTCCACCCCCACCCAAAGCTAGTTCTATTTTTATAGGCACAGGATTTGACTGACAACAGAAACTTCCTGTTTAGGGGCAGGAAGTGAGTGATCACAGAACCACCAAGGACCCACCATCCTAGAAGGGCAACAGTAGCTCTCCGGCCCCTCTAGCTGCTGGAGGTCTGCCTCTGAGCAAGTAAGTGGTCTGACTGAAATATAGGATATTCTTGTCTCAGAACAGGACAGTCAGGAGCTTAAGGGCACATAGGCAGAAAGTAAGGAGAGAGAGAAAAAAGAGGAAAGAGTAAGGATTGCAAACTGTTAAGGGCCAGAAATAAGACATGATTGGGTGGGCAGTGCAGTGGCTATGGAGCAGCAGTCTTCCGGAGATGTTCTGGAGGATGCGGTGCTGTCCCATCTGCAGGCACCTCTCTGGGCTGAGGGAGGAGGTTGCTCATCTCCAGGCTGAGTTGGCCAGATTTGTGGGACCTCTTCTTCCATCCAGGGACCACCAGTGCCACTGCCGCTGCCCCAGAGATTGCCAAGAAAGAGGAGCGGTTGGACCACAGTGGGCTCAGGGAGGGTGGTGGTGGAACAGAGGTGCATCCCTCCAGTTGTACCTCTCCACAATTCCTATGCCATTCTGGCAAAGTGTGGTTCCTCTAGTGGAGGCACCCACAGTGGAGACCAAGGAGGATGCTGGGAACCTCCACAAAGGAGACCCAAGGAGGGTGGCAGGGGACCCTGCAGGGAAGAACAACTCCTGGTGGGGGACTCCATTGTTAGGAAGGTAGAACTGGGGAGGAAGGGAGGGAGGTAAGGTGCCTGCCTGGCACCATGGCTTGAGGGGCAGGGAGCGAATCCTTAGGATTGCCGGAGCAGCTGCACAGGAGGGAGCTGGATGTCATTGTCCACCTAGGGACAAATGACCTGGCTAAGAAAGGGATTAGAGAAGTGCAGAAAGAGTTTGTGGAACTGGGAGGGGCCTTAGTCAAGTAGCACGCACGGAACCTTCTCGGAGGTGCTACCCATCTATGGCATAGGAGAGGTTAGGTGTTCCACACCATGGGATTCACAAGGGTTGAAAAACTGGTGTGGAGCTCAGGATTTGGCTTCATTGGGGACTGAGGTCCATCTGGAGTGATGCAAGCCTATACTGGCATGATGGGCTGCATCTGTCCAGGAGGGGAACCAGGATCCTAGGTGATAGGTTTAAATGCTTCATTGGCAAGCTTTTAAACTAGCCAAGGGGGAGGCACTGGAAAGGAGCAGGAAAATCCTACCCCGAATAATCATGGTAGTAAGTGTGGAAAACACCAACATAGAGGTGTCGATAGGGAGAAGGGCAGGGTAAATGGAGAAAGTGACAAAGGCAAGAAGGACAGGGATGGGGCAAAAGGGAGTAAGGCCATCAGGAAATGGAGGGTAATGAGTACCAATGCCTATAGTCTGGGCAACAAGCTCCTGAGCTGATGGCCTTAATGAAGAGGGATGCCTGGATATCATAGCAGTCACAGAAACATGGTACACAGAGAACCTTGACTGGGATGTTAACATACCAGGATTATAACCTACAGGAGAGACAGGCAGGGAGAAGAGGGGAGGAGTAGCCTCATGTAAAGGAAGGATAAAAGCAACTGAACAAAAGAGTAAACAGGGAGGAGAGGAGGCACTGTGGGTCACCTTGAGACTGGAAAGGCACCACAATCCGCACAAGGGTTGTGTACAGACCCCATGTCAGGGGAAGGAATGGACAAGGATATGATAGAAGGCATTCTTAGAATGGCAGAGAAAGGGAGATACTGTTGATGGGAGTCCTGAATATGCCAGATGTTAACTGGAGCACATTTGCTGCAGCCACATCCAAGACAGGGCCATTCTTGATGCCCTACAGGTGGCAGGCATTAGACAGCTAATTTGAACCCACTCATGAGGGAGCAATCTTAGACCTCGTACTCTCAAACGGGGGCAGTGAGAGGATCTCAGATCTAGAAGTGGGTTGCCATCTGAGGACAAGTGACCATCAAAGAGTGTGGTTCACGTTAAACTCAGCTACAGAGTCAAGCCACACAAAAGTGAGGGTACTGGACTTTGGAGGGCTGACTTTGGCAAGATGGGCGAGTGCCTCAGAAAAGCACTAGCAAACAGGCTAGAAGGAGGTGTGGAGCAACAATGGGAATTATCAAAACTGCCATCACAGAGGTAACAAGCCTTTGTGTGAAGCAAATAAACAAATCAAAATGAAAGAAAAAGCCAGTATGGTTCTCAAAAGAGGTGGCTGTGAAAGTCAGGAAGAAAAGATGGCAATCCAGAAGTATAAGGAAACACAGAAGGAGCAGGACAGAGAGCTGTACCAGTTAAGGCAGAATGAAGCAGGAAGGAAGTCAGAATAGCAAAGGCCCAAACTGAGGAAAAGATAGCCAACTCAGTTAAGAAGGGATAAAACCTTTTATAGGTACATCAGCGAGCATAGAAAGACAAAGGGAGGGATAGTGAGGCTGAATAGAATGAACGGTGGGTGGGCAGAGGGGACAGTGAAAAAGCAGGAATACTGAATGAATATTTCTGCTCAGTATTCACAAAAGAGGAGGGGAAGTGCCTAATCCAATTAACAGAAGCACTCTTGATAGGGGGTCGATCCCAGTCCTTTCACAGAAGAAAGGGTTCTGCAAGAACTCCTAAAACTGAAGGTGGACAAAGCAATGGGTCCTGATGGAATTCACCCCAGAATTCTAAAAGAATTAAGGAGGAACTAGTGAAACCACTGGCTACTCTTTTAATAAATCGTGGGAGGATGGTGTGGTACCCAAGGACTGGAGGAGCGATGTGATTCCCTTCACAAAAGTGGGACCAAGACAGAGGCAGGAAACTACAGACCTGTCAGTCTGACCTCTGTGGTAGGGAAAGTGATGGAGTCACTTCTGAAGGAAAGAATAGTTGAGTACCTAGAGGCCAGTGGAGCACAGGACCCAAGGCAGCATGGGTTCCTGCGGGAAGGTCATGTCAGGCGAATCTAATAGATTTCTTTGACTGGGTGACCAAAGTAGTAGACCAGGGAGGGCTGTGGACATGGCCTACCTAGACTTTAGCAAGGCATTTGACACAGTCCCACACAAAAGATTAATAGTCAAATTAACCAGCCTGGAGTGGGACCCAGGGTGGTAGCCTGGGTAAAACATTGGCTGGACAACAGGACACAGAAAGTAATTGTAAATGGAGTCCACTCTGAAGAAAGGGGGTTACTAGTGGGGTACCACAGGGTTCAGTATTGGGTCCAGTCCTTTAATGTCTTCATCAGTGACATTGCAGAGGGACTGAAGGAAAAGTATGCCTTTTGCAGATGACACAAGATCTGCAACAGGGTTGATACACAAGGAGGCATGGAAAGGATGAAAAGGGACTTGGCAAGGTTGGAGGAATGGTCAGAAGTATGGCAGCTAGGATTCAATGCAAAGAAGTGAAAATAATGCACCTGGGAAACAAGAACCCAGGGAAGAATACACAATGGGTGGGGAGGTAGTAACAACAACAAAAAGGAAAGGGACCTGGGGGTAATCATATCAGATGACCTTAAGGTTAGCAAGCAATGTGAGAAGGCAGTAAGAGAGCTGGGGTATACTGGGATGTATAGGGAGAGGCATCATCAGCAGAAAACAGGAAGTTGTTATCCCTCTGTACAGACAGTTGGTGAGACCCCATCTGGAGTACTGTGTCCAGTTCTGAGACCCCATCTCCACAAGGACATAGACAGGATAGAGGCAGTCCAGAGGAGGGCAACTAAAATGGTGCAGGGTCTGCAAGAGAAGCCGTATGAGGAGAGACTAAAGGAGCTTAATATGTATACCTTTGAGGAAAGAAGGAGAGGGGGACATGATAGAAACTTTTAGTACCTCAGTGGAATCAACAAAGTCCAAGAGGGTAGCATCTTTCAGAAAAGAGACTTGCAAGAACAAGGGGACACAATTTAAAGATAGAAGGAGGGCGGTTCAGGGGCAATGTGAGGAAGTATTATTTCACAGAGAGGGTAGTGGATGCATGGAACAGCCTTCCTGAGGAGGTTGTGGGGTCTAAAACTATGGGAGAATTCAAGAATGCATGGGACAGACATAAGGCAATTCTTGTGGGGTAGGAAGAAATAGGCTGTTGGTTAACTAGGATCTGCGGCCTCATCCTGTAGGTAGGGAAATGGGCAGACTAGATGGGCCTAGCGGTCCTTATCTGCCGTCAAAGTCTATGTTTCTATGTTTCTGCTTGCTGAAATCAAAACAAAGAAACTTTTCTTGAGATTGAAGTACCTGTTGGTAGCAGAGCTTCCTGTTCAAACCTCCTGGCCACCATGCCCCATCCCGCTGTGTACCACTGGGCTCACATTTCCTGACCGCTGAGCCCAATCTCGCTTCTGTACACCCCAATATCCATGGTTCTAGCACTGAAAACAACAAGAAAAAGAAGTTCCTGCCATGCAGTACAATGTTAAAAACACAAAATGTTTAAACTGGTGACTGTGTTTTTTATTCGTGGGGCATTGCATTCAACAAACAACCAGGATGCATAGAGCAAGACACTAGGCAATCACAGAAAAGCCTTTCAAGACAGTGTACTGCCCTCTACTGGCAAGTATACAAGTATGCCAGTAGAGGGACTATTTCACCAAAGAAAGACACGCTCAATTAATTTACTCTAATTTATTGTTTCACTAGTTTAAATTTTGTTAACTGATCATAAAATGTCACATGCAACCCATTTTCATGCAATAATACACTCCAGGGTGGGTGGTGTGTGCTATACTGAACCTTCAGGGTTATAAGGCCCTCCACCTGCAGTGTCGGGCCTCATTACACCCCTTGGCATAGCACAATACCACCCACCCTGTCAGGTATTATTGTTTACGTAAAAACTTGTATCAATGTTTGTAATTTAAGAATGGTGCCCACACTTTACTAAAACAATCTAGCTTATTCACAGTTAATAATAACTCATCTTTTCACTAATAGTGATTGAACCCATCCAGTTGGACCATTCTCTTACAGCTGGTGAACTGGGATTCTTCCAGTTTTTAAGAATTAACATTTTAAGAGTTTGTGCAGCTGTTAGTACCCATATTTAGTGAGGCATCTCAACATTTATCAAATTGGAAGTATCACCTTTAATGAGTAAGGCTGGATTAAAGGGAATTTTACATTTCAGTGCTAGCTGACATGTTTGTTGAACATCCTCCAAATATTTAAAACTTTTGGGGCAAGACCACAACATATGTGTTAAACTAGCTTGAGGACTATCACATCTCCAGCAGTTGTGAAAACTGGATTGACCCATTTTAATAATTTGTCTGGTGAATAATAAGGATGTAATATTTTGTACTGAGTGGATTTTCTTTTAATTTCCTTGCTACGCTTATAAGCATTCTCCCAAAATTTTAACCAGCTGTGTTCACCTAATTGTATTTTTAATTCTTGTTCCCACTTAGACTTAACTGAATTGTTAATGGGTTGATCCGCTTCTGAGATGATTTTATAAACAAGACTAGCTCCTCATCTCATTTTGGCCACCATAAGAAGGGTATAACATCACCGCAATGACTCTCATCGAGAAAGACCAGCACAGTGCCAGGAATCGAGTAAAACCCACCTGTCGCTGTGCTGGTTTTCTGTGTCGGGACTGCATCGCTGGTGATTGCCCCGGTCCAACTCCGACTCAGAGTTGGAATCCTAGAGACTGGGTGTGTGTGTGGGGGGCAGAGCCCTCAAGGGGTTGGAGCGCAGCCCTTTATTAGGTGTGCTGACATCTCCTATGGCTACAATGCCGACAGTAGTTGGCATTGTAGCTGTCACAGTGGGATGTCAGTGCTAGCGCTGTCAGTGCTGTGGATCAACCCAGTAGAAGCTGATCCCAACCAGTGTTTTCTCTGAGTTCATATTTAAAATTTGGTATTCATTGTAAAAGGGCTTCTAGTTTGTAGAAAGAACCAGAAATAAAACTTGTGAACTTTAATTTTTGTCTGATTTCTTCAAATAACATTAGCTGATTATCCTCAGAGTGAATGAGGTCTCCTAGTTTTTAATCCCCAGTTTCCTCCATTCTATATCTTTCAGTTGTTGATTATTAAATTGTATTGAAGGGTTGTTCCATAAATGTGAGTATTTCATTGGAAGTGAATTCAAATGTAGAAATTGTATTATCTTTTACAAAGTCAAATGGAGGTTGGAATTGGAGGATGATTTTTCAGTCCAGGTGGAATAGTGGTACATAGAAGGTCATTAATTGGGGCGCGTGAGCCCGAGCAATATGGTGGCAGATCTATAGCACTCTTTACTTTTACTACGAAAAAGTAAATAAAACTTGAATTTCTGGTCAGAGATATTTCAGAAAAAGACAGGAACCGAAGGCAGAATACTTGGATCTTAATATGGGAAACCCTCGCAAAAAAGGCAGCAAACTCAGGGAGACAGGAACAAACAACTTTGGATCCTCCGACCACGAGGTCCGCTCCTAACCAGACTGCTTCCACATCATCAACAGGAATGTGGAAACCCTGCAAAGCCTAGGCCTAAAATTAACAGGCTCACAGGCAGTTTCGGAACTAGATGGGAAATTTGACTCCTCCCACAAAGAATAAGCAGCCTAGAATTAGAGCTGGAGGCAGTAAAAACAGAGACAGTCAATTCCAAGAAGTGTTTGGAAGCAGCGCTAGGGCTACAACCACTCTGATAAAAGAGAATACTCACCTAAAGAACTGCTCTTGAGTCACTGGAGAATCAAGCTAGATCCTCCAATGTTCGGGTAATCGGTTTACTGAACGATCAGAAGATGACCACCTAGCCCTGTTCCTTAAAGAATGGCTGATGCAGCAACTGGGAGACCTCCTTTCCAAATGAGAGCTCTACATTCAGAAGGCCTACCAGTGACGGCTCATGGAAGACCCGAGAACACGGAAGAGCCTCAAGCGGGCATTATGGTGCTCGATGGAGTAGGTTCAAGGGATCTTATTCTAAATTTGGTCAGACAGAAGAGAATTCTTCTATGTGATGGGCAGCAAGTGCAACTCTACCTGGACTTGAGCTACTCGATGAGGATGAAGAAAAGAAGTTCGATGGGATCAGAGCTATCCTTCGAGAGGCTGACATCACACATGGCATATTGTTCCCAGCCCGCATTTGTATCGTCCCATCAGGGGAAAATCTTTATTTTTTCAGATCCAGCTGAGGCCTTGAAATGGCACAGAGAAATGCCACAGTAAGTCCTCAAGAATGGAGGCAACCGACTTGAAGTGGAGGACATTGATGACCCGTGAAGGATCTTATGGACATTAGTGCAGGTTGGCAATGGTCCTCTCAGTAAACAATCAGAATAAATAAACTGTTTTCCTGAGTTGATGTTACTTAAAGAGATTATTACTAAGACTAATCTCTGTAAACTTTCAAGACTAGTTCAAAGTGGTTTTAATATTAAATGACAAGAGGTTTAAAAGCTACTTTGACCATATTGAGATGTTTAATGATAGAACTGTCTTTGTTTATGATTTAGTGCCTTGTAAAATGTTAATGTAAGTGTAGTGCTATAGTAAGCCTTACTGTTTTTCATCTCCTTTTTTTCGCCTTTATGGCAATAAATTTTGATTAGAGCATGCTTAATTGTCAGATCCCTGTAATGGGTAATAGAGACATTATTGATTTACTGATATCTCAGTTTTACTCATACTGCATACAGCTCTTGATCTCTAAGAACAGCAACTTACTTAAATGTATGGAATCAGTAATGTAGATTTTTCTTTTTCCTCCCCAAATGACGATCTTATAGACTTTGCATGCTTGTTTTAACCCATGTGTATTAAGAGGAGTGGCGATTTCAACTTACAATCAATAATCCTAATATGCATTGTCAGAATAATTTCTGTATGGAATATTGAGAAATCAATAAACAGAAAGTAACAAAACAAGAAGAAGGTCATTAATTAAGAAGGGTTTTGCTAAATTTCATTTTATTGTCAGCCCCAAAGGGTGGTTTTTAATTTCTTGGGGGACCATAACTAGGTTTGTTTCAAAAGGAATGACCAATGGTAACCCTATCACCAAGGTAATCCAAAGCCTCCATATTTATCATTTGTCCTATTTCTTTTAACATTCAACCTTGAAGGCTTATTACCTCAAAGAAAGTTTGAAATTAGTCTTTGATTTTTTAACCAAATGATATTGACATATGTGGAAGGTTATTCAGAACATAAAAATTTCAGGTGCAGAAATAATTTTGATTGAGTTTATCTTTCACCATAATAAAATATGTAATTTTTCCCAGCTAGCTAAAGCAATACTGATTTCTGAGTTTAATTCAGAAAGGTTTGTTTCAACTACTGATATTTTCTAAACAGAGTTGTGGATTTTCATAACAAGCTGTGTTAACCCATTACATACCCATGGAAACATAAAGGATTCTGTCAATCTTTTTCCTCAGATAAGGGAATTTCAACATAAAAACCTCTGATTTTGTCCAGTTCCTTGCAGACCTGACAGATTACTAAAAGAAGTTAGGATATTTTAGATTACCAATTGAAAATGAGGTTGACAAAGTCATGAGCAAGTCATCTGCACATGCAAGAATTTTATTCAAGTTTCTACAGTGTCAATACCATGAATATTTGTAGCATCCATTATTTTCCTTATAAGCAGTTCTATGGAGAAGATAAATTAGAAAGGAGATAAAGGGCAGTCTTGGTGCATGCTTCTGTGTACACTAACGGATGTTGAGGATATACCATTAGTTAAGATTATTGCTTTAGGTTTGTTGTATAAGATCTTAACCCATTTGCAAAAGTTGCTCCCAACGTTATATTGTTCTAAAGTATTATATAGAAAGAGATGCTCTAGGAGTCAAACACTTTACTACTATCCAGTGCCAGGAAGTTAAATGGTGTGGAAGATTCATGAGATAGCAAAATTATGGAAAGCAGTTTTCTCAGGTTATCTGCAGCATTCCTTCCTCATGAACCCTACCTGTTCAGTGACAATCAATTTATGGATAACATTCTGTAACCTACTGGCCAATATCTTGTTAAAATTTTATAGTCAATATGTGTGAGTGTAACTGGCCTAGAGTCTGTAACAATCTAATGGGTCTTTATTCTTTTTGGCATGAGACAAAGAAGGGTGTCACTCATTGCAGAAGTTAAAATCCTTTTATAAAAGATTCGAGAATACCATGGACAGATAATTGGTTAGTACTGGGACAGATATTTGTAAAATTCACATGTTATTCCATCTTCCCCAGGGCTTTACCAGAAGGGAAATTATCAATTGCTTGTGAAATTTCCATATTAAAATTGTTTTTTCTATGACTGCTCTATTCTTGTCAGCCAATTTGGGTAATTTGATGGATATCATAACATTTTTCAGTGCAAGAGGATCAAGAGGTCCTTGGCCATCATAAAACATTTTTTCTGTATGTATTTTACTCTCCAGTGGAGCTGGCTGGTGGTTCCAGCCTCTCCCTTGAGGGGACTCATCTCTCTGGTGAGGCTTTCCCATACCCACCCCAACTGGCCAGCCCCATGGGTTATTCCCATGACAGGGCTAATGGTGAGGGTGCCATCCTCCCGCACCCCTGGAAGCCAACATCTAGATTGCTGGGGAGGCACTGGCACAACCTGCCATCGTGGAACCTGCCAGCTCTGATTCTTTTTCTGTTTTCTCCCAGACCCATGTACGTGCAATGGGTGGGTGACAGTCTCCACCTCCACAGAGGCAGTCTTACACCCTGTGTGTGGGTCCACTTTTCTAGCATCACACCTGTGCTGACCCCCAGCCTCCACTGGGTGTCAGTCTACAGCGATGCTGAGTTCCCCACCCCCGAGGAAGGAGAGCTGTCAGTGGATTCTCTATCTTCCTCATCCTGGCTGACCCCCGAGTGACCTGAGTCCATTCCTGAACCTGGATCACTGGTGTGCATGAGGTAAGACATCGAGTACCTCAGCCTCTGTGCCACTGGGATGGCTCCATCATAACATTTACATACACATCTTTAAAGCAATGTTAATTTCTCCATGGTTATAAGTAATCTCATTACTTGAAAATCATATACCATTAATAAATCTTTTGTGATTGTTGTTTTAAGCCAAAAGGCTAGTAATTTACTAGCCTTTTATTCATGATTCTCAGTATTGTTGCAGGGTGTGAAATAAAGCATAGTCAACTTCAGCAGATAAAATAGTATTGATTTCAGATTTCAGCTGAATAATTTGGTATGTAAGATTTTGTTTCTGGATTTTTTAATTGGCTTTGCAAGGTATTTAACTGAATTTCTTTGAGGATCCAGTCTTTCTGTCTTTCTTCTTTTGTGTGCTGTATAACCTATTACTTTTCCTGTAACACATGCCTTAAAATGCTTCCCATAAGTATTGTTTTGATGTTTCACCATTATCATTAATATGAAAGAAAGTGGAGGTTTCTTTTTGTAATTTCTTAAATACTGAGGGCCAGATATTCAGAACTGTTTGCACAGGTTTAGCATGGGATTAGCGCAGGTCTGCTATATTCAAAAGGCCAAATAGCATGCACAAACTGCATTAGTGCTGGGCAAAATCATAATGCATGCAAGAGGCAAAGTGAGGGAGCATGTCAGCAATGCTATATTCAATGACTAGTGCTGCTGTGCAAAGTGGTTTTGCATGACTTAGCACGACACTTAGCGTGCAAATGGCCACCCAGGAAAAGGTAGTTTTAGCCCTGGGCAATTAGCTTTGCACAACATTTTGGCTTTGTGCGGCATTTGTACAGCTTTGCTACTCCTAGCAAAACAATATGACACATAGACAAAGCCAGACAAAGAGAAAACATGTTGCTCACAGATGGCATCACAATGATGCTATCATCTGTCACCAGTCCCAGCCATGTTGTGCAGTAAGTGGTGACCTGGCCACCAGTGGACACTCAGATGGCAGTGTGGCCACACAGCACACATCTGCAGACCACTCTTCTGTGGACACCAACAGATGCCAGCACACACATGCAGCACTGTGGACATGGAGGATGTTGAGGGGAGGGTGTATGGGTGGCCAGGCTGCAGAGACCAGGTGTGGCCACAATGTTGGGACACATCATGCAGTGCACATGGGCCAGTATTGGGAATACCCCAACACCAGTGTGCCTTTCTGATTATATGTGCCCTCCCAGCCACATACACACAGCTGTACTACTGCCACAGCACACACAGCCAGCCATGTATATGTCACTGTGAGCATCCCATGCCAGAGGTGCAGCATCTGTGAGTCACACAACAGCATAACAGTAATGTCCACTATCAGTAAACACCTGCAAGTTGGGCCTGCCACTGTATACAGTGCAGTCATCATCACTGCCCCACACACCGTAGACAGTGCTGTGTCCTCACACTACTGGCCCCTTGCCACTGTAGTGTCTGCTGTGCACTATAGCATGACCTACAGTATGACAGTTGCATGCAGCACCACCACTACCTGTGCCTTTGCTGTGTTGTCCCCTGGGGTACAATATTCTATGCTATGCTGTACTGTTTACATGTAGCCTGCAGCTATCCTCATGCACTGCCAAACTGACCTACAGGTGGAGCTGTGGTCAGACCTGGCCAGCCTCTGTACTTCCAGACTGACCTACAGGTGGAGCTGTGGGTCACTGCAGTAACGCTTGGGCAAACTGCATGCAAATCAGGGCATAATAAGATGATAATCTGGATGTTTGCCCAGAGACTACCTAAGTAGGCTCATTTGCATGTCACTTTTGAATATGGCAAAGTTTAACACTGAAAATGTGTTTGCACTAGGCAAATGGTTTAGCTCCATGCTAAACCCACACAAACATGTTAGCGCTACACAAATGGTTCAGGGAATATTATGCAGTTTTGAATACTGTATTTCACATGCACTGCTGCCTGCAGTTGTACTGGGTCCATACATTTGTTAGACACACATTGGCCAGATAGTTCACCTCTACCTACCTTCATGCCGCTGTGCACTGTGTTGCTGTTGTGGTTTGCACTTCCTGGTTGCTATATTCAGTGCTGTCTTATTCCAGGGCTAAGTTTGCCTTGCACTCCCAGCCCAGTTTGCTCAGCTTCATTTGCATGCTATATTCAGAAGCTGTTTGCCCTGAACTATTCCTTTGAATATAGCTTGCTTTTTTGCTCTGGGATAAGTTTGCCCACCGGCAGTGCTAATTTAGCCCCAGGGCAAAGTTTTGAATATCTGGCCCTGAGTCACTTAGAGAGAATTGTTAAATCTCTGTGTTCTAATTTTTCCTATGAATTACAATTTGGTTTTAAGAAAGCTATGATCAGAAATTAGCATATTCTTATAAGAAATAGATGTTATGTCATTACAAGAGTTGAGGGCAGGAACATATAGTCTATCCTCCTGAGGAAATTGTGTCTGGCTGAGAAGAAAGAGTAACATCTCCTTGGATATACAGTTCTCCATATGTCAACCAAATCTAAGTCTTGCACCAGACCCTGCAAAGCCTTACTACATTTGTAAGGAAGAATGTTTCTATGTTTCTATTTTGATTACTTCTGTCTAGAAGGGATCAATTACCTCATTACACTCTCCACAGAGAAAATTCTCCGAGCCTGAGACATTTCCCAATTCAAACATTATTTATTTTAAATAATTCATACTGCCCAGATGTTGGGGCATATACATTACACTAAAGCCACTTTTTTCCCATTGAGTACCCCTGTCAAGATTTGGAATCTTCCTCATTATCTGAGAATGGTTTTAAAGGCAGGGTGCATTATTGCCTCCTTTTATTTAATATCTAAATAAATAACTTGTTAGTCAATATACTCAAGTAGATACTGATTCTCCTAAAGTAGGGAAATATTACTGTCTGGCACTTGCATATGCCAATGATTTGGTTTTGTTTGTGTTTTAAATCAGGTCTGCAGACAGACCTGAACATGCTCATGAGATTCGCTAAATAACATGAGTTGAAAATCAATGAAACAAAAGTCAAATAATGGTCTTTGGTTCAATAAAACCCAAATCATAATGAAAAATAGGAGACAGAGTATTAAATTCAGTTGATGAATACGTATATCTGGGCCTGATGCTGACAAATAATGGTAAATGGACCAGACATATAAATAAACTCAAAACTTACAAACTGCAAGCTCTTTACAAAGCTTTAACTTTAAGTATGGTGGTAACACAATCTTACCATTTCTAACAGCCCTTAAAGCCAAATATTTTCCTCAGTTAAAATATCGGAGGAAGTCTGGGATATGGCAAAAATGATGTTCTTGAATCTCCTTTAAATAATCTATATAAAGTGTCAATGGGACTAAGTTCTCAGTTCCAATGGCTTTAATCAGAGCAGAGTTCGTATGTACAGCCCCAAAGCATTGATGGATGCAAAAAATTATGTACTGGCTAAAAGTTCTAAGAATGCAAAACAACAGATTACCATTAATCTGTTTAGAGGAAAAATTAAATGGAAGGAATTAGGTTGTAATCAGTCAAGTTGTCTAAAAATATTGACACCCTGCTGAATAAAGATGACTTAAAATTTTTAAAATACTATTCAAGTAAAATAATTCAAATAAGTCCATAATATAATAGATACGTCACTAACAAGATTATTCATTTCTACGTAGATGATATGAACAAAATATGTAGAATAAAAATTTCACCATGGTTAATAACACACGACTTAAGGCATGATTACAGATACTACTTGGACATATTAATAGATCAGGCTAAGAGAAAATTATACACAAAATATTGCTTTGAACTTCATTAATGTAATATCCTAAAAGCTCGTTATTCTAAATCTACAAATCCTTCAGATAAAATTTGCAACTGTGACAGACCTGAGTTAGAACATTTATCTCATGTTATGTTCTATTGCACATGGTATGAGACTTCTAGAAAATATTGGCTTCAACCTATCTGGGACCTGATCCAAACCACAGATCACACTGTATTATTGGATGTCATGTTCTCTACTCACGATGAGCATAGAATTAATATTGTAGCTTCATATCTGAAAGCCATCACTTTAATTAATTTGAAACACTCCTAAAAGGTAAAATAATATAGAAGTGCAATGATCTTATTAAAATGATAAGACTTGTAATTTGTAGTGAAGGATTGTTTACCTGCAGGAAAATTGTGTTAAAGCAGTATTACATAATGACATTTTATACTGTATATTCTATATAGTTCTACCTTGGTGACTTTTAATGTAAATTGTACTTGAATATATTTAAAATGTCAATATTTTGTAATAGTGTATGACCAAACAAATAAACTTACTTACTTAGTTCTTTTTACAAAATTGATCCATTTTCTAATTAATATTGCCACACCTCTTTTTGCTGGAATAACAACTATGTTCTACATGTGATACCCAACATCTGGCCCATTTTCAGCTTTTGCAGGAGTAAGATGCATCTCCTGCAAGAAGGCTATATCAAATTTATGTTTGTTAATCAGTCAGTACTTTTGTTTTTGATCAGGTAACCTACACCTTGGACATTTAAGAGGCTAAATAAAATATACTATCCTGTCTAAATTAGTAATTTACAACCTAAAATTTAAGGCTGAAATAAAAGTAAAATGATCAGATAAGTTTCAAACCTCATAACTACAATAAAGGAATGACTTATTCTGTTATATTATACTATATTTGCTGTACCATAATGAATATTAAAATATATAAATTCAAACTATAAGCTACAACCCCAAAGTCTATTTAGTCACTATAAAATGACACAGGATATTCTAAGAAAGTTAAATATAAATTAATCATACTTTCTAAACTAACTAACTGTAATACAAAAGCAGTGAGAATGATAGGGTGTTCATTATTGTGAAATAATCACATACCTCAGGTGCGTTGTTACATGATACACAGCTGAGTGCCATTAATACACTTCCAAGAAGTGTGATTATTTCACCAAAATGCACACTCTGGAATGTTGAATTGTTCTTATAAGATGGCATTCAAATACATGACTTAAAATGAATGAAAATAAGACAAAAGTATTTTAAAAAAAAAAAATTGGATTTTTCAATGAAATATGCCTTTATTTAAACTCTGAATACAAAAAGTCCATATTCTCGTAACTGGAGTTAGCTAAAACATAATGAAAACTGTGTGTGGTACATTTTAAAAGAAAAAAAAACATGTTACCTTGCATTTCAAATCAATACAAGTATTGTTACTAATGTAAATGTGTTCAAAACTTTAAACCTGCAAAAGGTTGCCTTTTTGGTGGTGGGGAGGGGTAATAGATTTCACCTGAAAACGCCATACATGATTCAAAATGTACATGCTTTTATAAACTTCAGGAATGTATTTGAGCAGTGTGAGTCTTCCTCTGCCCATGTAACTGTGTGTTTCCCACCTTTTCTCTTTGCTTATTAAGTATTATTGCCTACATTCTTCATCCTGTTTTTCTCTGACTTTCCCCACATTCAAGATATGGAATGTTTATCACATAATGTTTACCTTGGGAATACAGGGATTCAAAATTTTGCCCAGTTCCACTGGTGGAATGTTCCTCTCAACATACTGTACACACATACACACACACACACCAAAAGCCTCTTCTAGAGCCAGAGACTCAATTATCTTACTATCAGGGCAAGCAGAAGAGATCTCCCTGATGAGCAGGTAAAGATAGCAGGAGGAGTTTTATGTGTTAGCAACAAACAGTTGTACTGAAAACTATGAACAATACTTAATGTTTCTAATTTGTTTATGTGTGAAAGGAGAGTGTGATGATCATGGAAACAACATTTAATTAGTTTGTTTATTTTTATTTAAGATAGTTTTATTTTAGGGCCCAGTTGAAGGTTTTACAGGTAAAGGCAGCAGCCATGTTTGTGATGGAAGATCAATTCTGGTTGTAGGGGAATGATGGAAGATAGTTCTGGTTCTAGGAGGACTGATTTGATCATGTAATGTGGTTTGGATGAGGATGACCTGCATTATTCTCTAATAATTCATGGTCACCTGACTGGTTTTAACCATATAAAGTTATTTGAGTTTTAGACCCATTTGTATGGCTGTGGGTGGAGCTACAGTCATCTTGCTGAAGCTCAGCTGGAAAAATAGCTAATCATGGAACACATTTTTTGAGTTTTCATTGTATCCTTCCACAGATGCAAATTTCAATGGCATTTGAATTAAATGCTCCCTTCTTTCTGTTTAAAGATCATGTGTAACACTTTATTTTTTACTGCAAATGATAGTGTTAATAAAGAAAACCCTTAAAAGCACTTCCCTAGTTATTTTTACCCTCTGCTTAATAAATACTGTAATTGTGCTTTTCATGTTCATAGCTTTTTTTCCTCTGAGTGCTGTAATTTTTTCTGATGCTCTGCTAAGCTGGGCTGCCTGCGTCTGCAGTGTCATGATGTCAGTGGTGGTCTGTGAGCATTGCCATCTGTCAGAGATACTCTTCCAACTTAATATTTTCTGGTCAGCAACAGGCTGCAGTCTGACATTTTGGTCTGATTTAACACACTCTCCTTATCCTTATACTGACTCCTTCATAATTTATTTTAAGTTGTCAGATTTATGTGTCTTTCTTTCCTTTTAGTATGGACAGAGTTACTGTCAAGCAATGTGGAAAGTTAATTTTGAGGTTGCTGTTAGATGTTGGACAGTCCATGCAGTCTGTGCTTTCCTCTGTTGCTGTCACCCTGTGATTTATTTTATTGCCATTTTCTTTATAAGACTGGATTTACTGCATTTCATGTTTCTGTGTGTAAGAAATTAAATCAGAGTTTGACTGATTAGCTCTGTTGTACTCTTGACTCCTATCAGCTATATTGTCATGCACTGACTTCAACAGTATAGTAATTATGTCTTACTCTGTGTATTTATTAGATTAGGTGAGTTTCTACAGTTGTCCTAAACAAATATTCTCATACATCTGTGTGTGTGTGTGTGTGTGGGGGTGGTCTGACAGGTCTGGACCAGCCCTTGCACTTCCGTACATTTCGGTCCTAATTACCACAGATGCATCAGTTTTCATACTTGGCCATAAATAGCTTTCCTTGCTATTTCATTTCTGCATAGCGTGATTTTTCATAGAGTTTCTGTAATTGATTTTATTTATTATATTTAGGCTTGCAGGATTTGATTTTTTTTCCATTTTTGACTGAAAAATCAATGTTTTGTTTTGGCTTTTGTCCTGATTTTTACTGATGAAAAATGTTAGCTGTGCACAAACTTCTGCCCTTTAATGATAGTTTTGATTTTCTCCAATGTGAGTTCACAAGCACAGAGGTCTGGAGATGTGTCGGGCTCACTGGGTGGAATGCAAATAAAGGTATCCAATCGGATGGCTGCTCACCACAGTGAATTCTCTGCTCTGTCCCTTAAAATAAAACAAACATAGTGACAGTCCACATCCCTTCAGGAGGATGGCTCTCCTCAATTCGAGTAAGTAATGCAAATTAACTGGCACAGAGGGGCTCAGAGGGGCTCAAATAGTTTAAAATAAAACAATCATAGTGACAGTTCGCATTCCTTCAGGATGGTGGCTCTCCTCTATCTGACTAGACCAGGGGAGCAAGTAATAGTGAGTTCACTATCATAGAGTGGCTCAGAGGAGCCAGGATGTGTCGGAACTCAATGGTGCTCAAGTAGTTTAAAATAAAACAAACAATCAAATATAATGACAGGTCCACAGCCCGCAGAACTCTAAACACCTACAAAAATACATTTTTCTAAAGCTCCAAAACACCAAATGTAAATGAAAATCTTTGAATCCAGTGAAAAAAAATAACGATGTTAATTTATTTTTGTCGATTCAGGACTTCATGCAATTTTGACATTTATCGACTTTACTGATGTTTATCTAATCCTGCAAGCCTAATTATATTTTTCCCATTTTCTAAAAGTCTATTATTGCAGTGTTTGTCTGTAATCTGAGTACTGGAGTGGCCTGTGCTAGTGTTTGACCTCCTCTCTAAATGTATTGTGTTTCCTGACAGTTTAAATAGTACTTTTGACAGTGGCTTTGCAACAGTATTGGTTCTACTGCCCTATTTACCAATATAATTTCTTTTATTTCTCTGCTTTTGTAATGCTATCAACTTGTTAACAAAGTTTGTTACAGTATATTTTATTTTAACTGAATTTTGGTTACTTTTTGTTCAAAATTTTTTGTTCTTGTGTTGTTTCTTGTTTTAATTTTTGCTGATTTGAAGCACTGCTGTGCCATTGGTTACTTTCCTAAAGATAACCATTGGTGCAAGCAGTGGGCACTTGTATTAAACGTGCCTGCTAGGAACCAACTGATCATAGTGTTTTATGTGCTGGCCAGCGTTACAGAAGCTCAGTTTACAATTTCACAAGCTCTTTTAGATACTATTGGTTTTACTCTAAGTCAGTGTTGTTTGAAACCAGATGCATGTCCCACCATTTTTTTTTTCATTTAAACAGGAAAACCAAAATGCCAGAGTAATGTCATTCAGAATAGGAAAATGATTGAGGCAAGTGATAAATATAAGCCATATTACAACTGTCATATCTGAATTGCTGCTGAATGCTTAGAGTGTGTCTGTAAAAGTGGCTGAAAGAGACAGGTGATTATTTTACTGTTACTGACAATGTAGTGCCTGTGTTTATGGGTTGATGATAATGTCATAAATGTATGCATTGCTGTCTGCTTTTGCTAGTTAATATTATTTAGGTGTGTATGTTTGTAGTATGTTATTATGTGCATGGATTTCTGTGACTGGTGTTCTTCCATGTCTCTGTGTTGTTGCAGGGTACTTTAGATCACTTTTCAAAGTCAGTGGCTCACTACTCTTATGTTGCAGGGTACTTTTAGATCACTTTTCAAAGTCAGTGGCTCACTACTCTTATGTCGGTGTGAATGGGTGAATGATATGGCAATATTTTTATTTTAGTTGTTTAACCAAGTATAGCACACTAAGCTGAAAGCTTTTACAGGAGCGACCTGGGAGCACAAGGAGGTTAGTGAGTTGCTCAGGGTCACACAGTATGCAAGTGGAAGCTGTGGGATTCAAACCCAGGTCTGGCCTGCTGATGTCACCAAATTCTGCAGCTCAGAGCCTTAGACCACTGCGCTTATACTGCCTCCCTGCAATATGGGTGCATGACAGTTGTGCCTGGTCTATAATGCACTGCTCAGTAATATATCTTTGTGTGGATGAAGTATTCTGTTATGGAGAAGTGTATGGGTGAAGGGAAATAGTACAAATGTGTGTAAAGTTGCAGGACACTGTTATCTGCACTGCTTTTTGTGCCCAGCATTATTGTGAATGTCTTCATGGGTGCACAGTACCATTATAGGGGTATGTACAGGTGCAGGGCAATGGTACAAATGTGCATATGTGCGAGGGCACTTATGTACTGTTATTTTAGTTCAGGTCATGGTTGCATATCTTTGTATTGATGCAGGGTACTGTTATATGTGTCTATGGGTGGAAGGCAATGGTGCTAATGTGAGTATGGGCACAGCACTTTAAGCCTGGTTATTGTAGTGCAGAACATAGTAAAATATATGTGTATGACTGTGGGTTACTGCTACATGGCTGTGCATGGGTGAAAGGCCATGGTATAACTCTGTGTATGTGTGTAGGACATCATGCTATGTCTCGGGATTTGTTGAAGCACATTGACATGTATCTATATAAGGGTTTTGGTAATGCTGTGTTATTGTGCATGGTGGGGGTATATAGAAACACAGAACTTGACTAAGGGAGACTTAATATCTATCTACTCTGACCTGCTATACTAACTCACTCCACTGGCCTACTGTGCTGTTGTTCTGTACCCCCTTCCCCACTACCACACCTCAAACCCTTACTGCCCCTTTGGGGACTATGCTCTGTCCCAGTCCCATTTAAACCCTTGAAGGAATTTGCAACCTACCAACCTCCACCATGCTGCTAGTGATTGCATCCCTATTTTGTACAAACAGGACATAACAGCTTCATTCTTTACATCACAGTGAAACCTTTATGTTTCAATCATGTACCCACAGTCCCTTCTTGATTTCAGTCAAGAGATGTTTAGAGCCACAGTCTGTCTAGGTCTTTCCTCAGGTGAGGTCTCCATGACTGGTAAAAGCACTCCAGGTGAAACCTCATTAGGATCTGTGCAGTGGCAGAATCACCTTGCTTTACCTACTGTGAAAACTATTCCCAATAAAACCCATCATCTTCAATGCCTTTTGTACACTTTATTGCATTGACTTGTTTGCTGCAGGGAGTATCTGACTATGGCTCACATATCTCTGTTCTCTGTGGAAGTGGGCAGTCTAATTACTACCATCAAGTATTCCATGTGCTGATCAGGTCTATCAAACTGCACTTTGTTCACAAATGGGGAGCATGTACAGGAAATAACAGTCAGGAGCCATTGGTAAATGCAAATATTTCTTTCCCACCTACCCAAGTAATAGACAAGATATGCACAACAAAAGATGGCCATAAGAAATTTTATAACTTAGTACTGGACTCTAAATTGGACCCTGTGTTACCGCTTCAAACTAAATGGCAACAAAGAATTACAAACTAATATTTTCACACAATAATGGGAAAATGTATGGAATTCAACTTTGAGGGCTTGCAGGAAAGCCAAGGGTAGGCCCATTCAGTTTAAGATAGTACATAGATGGTATCTTACACCCAGCAAGCTGGTTAGTTTGGGCCTTTCACAGGATGAGGTCTGCTGAGGATATAAATCAGACAAGAGCACTTAAACTCATATTTTATGGTCATGCCCTCTCATTGCTCAGTTTTGGGATGGTATTCAGCTAGCATATGGAAAAGTTATGAGCTGCAATTGAAATGTACAGCCAAATTGCAGTTCTGGGGATTAAGTCAGACTTATACAGCTGAATAGCAATCAGAAATTATGGTTACATGCTGCTTTTATTACAGCCAAAAATATAATATTGAGACACTGGCTAAGCCTGAAGTGCTGACAGTGACGGAATGGTTACAGGATTTATATACTAGAGCCAATTATAAAAGGATCTCTATTTAAATATTCATAGATTAGATACATTTCTAGATCTGTGGGAACCCTTTCTGGATAACAAACATCTAATTTGATGATCTACATAACATGGTGTAAGGGGATATTATCAGATTTTACCTTTACTAAGTAATAAAATGTTAATTGCAATCTCAGCTTATAAGAACATTTGTTATCTAGTACATTAATGAAAGATTTCGGTACAGTTTTACTTAGCATAATAGATAAGTGTTTTGTGCTTGATGTTACTTAGAGTTAATGTTTCCTATTTTGTTTTTTCTTTCTTTTTTTCCCTCTTTGATGTTATATGTTTAATATATATATATATATATATATATATATATATATATATGTGTAAGGTCTGCTGTATTAAGATGAAAAATAATAAAATATGAATTATAAAAAAAAAATTCAGGAAGATCAAGACAGAGGTGGATAGGAAAAATTACCTAAGGTGGGCTAGTGAGGCAAGTAAGGAAGTCCTGCAAAGCTAAAGCACAGAAGGAGCTGCTAATAGCTGAAGGAATTAAGAAGGATAAATCTTCTTTCACTATATAAGGAAAAAGAGACAAGAAGGAAGGGATTGTTAGGCTTAAGAAGGGGAAGGAGGGTGGAGGATAATGGTGGAAAAGCAGGATGCTAATGAATACTTCTGTTCCATCTTCACCAGGAGAAGGATGGACCAGTGCCTCCAGTAGGGAGAAGAGCAGCAGGGGAGAGGGGAACATAGATGTAGTGATAGAAGAGGATAGAGTGAGGGATGGGCTGCTAGCATTAAAGGTGGACAAATCACCAGGCCCAGACAGAGTACATCCAAGGGTACTAAGGAACTGGCCAAGGAGCTGGCAGGGCCACTGACAGACCAATTTAATAGTTCACTAGTGTTAGGCATGGTACCACAGGACTGGAGAACAGAACATGTGGTTTCCTTCATATAAGTGGGTCCCAAGTATGACCCAGGGAATTACAGACCAGTCAGTCTGACCATAATTGTGGGCAAGCTCATGGAGACCATACTAAAGGAAAGGCTGGTGGAATATCTAGAGGAGCATGGTCTCCAGGATTCAAGGCAGCATGAGTTCCTGGTGAGGGGGAGATCATGTAAAACAAATCTGATTGACTTTGACTGAGTCATACGATAGTAGACAGGAGCCAAGCAGTAGACATCCTCTATCTGGATTTCAGAAAGGCCTTGACTCTGTGCCCCACAAAAGGTTGATCAGAAAGTTAGTGGATCTCAGGGTTGAGGATAAGATGGCCAGATGGGTGAAAAACTGCCTGAGAGACAGACCCCAGAGGGTGGTTGTAGGGGAGAGTTATCTGGCACCAGAGAGGTCACCAGTGGGGTACGCAGGGCTTAGTGCTGGTGCTGGTGTTGTTCAGTGTCTTCATCAATGAGATTGGGGATGGTATAAAGGGCAAATGTGCCTATTCACTGATGACACCAAGCTCTGCCGGAGTGTGGACACAGCTGAAGGGATACAGGACCCACATTATGACCTGTAAAAGCTGGGGAGGTGGTCCAGGATCTGGCAGCTTGATTCAATGTCATGAAATGCAAAGTTATGCATATTGGAACCAAGAATCCCAAGACAGAGTACTACCTGGGTGGAGTCCTAGTAACTGCATCAGGAGAGGAGAGGGACCAGGGAGTGATGATCACTAGTGACATGAAGCACCCACACAGTGAAAGAAAGCAGCAGCAAGGGCAAACAAGATGCTGAAATGCATAGCTAGGGGGATCAGTAGTAGGAGTGGGAATGTTTTCCTGCAGGAAGTCGCAGACTTCATTGTTGACCTGACATTGGGATCCCCAGATGGTTGGTTCTGGGTGATTTCAATGCTCTGGTCGATGATGAACTCGCAGTTTGGTCAAGACTTCTACCAGTTAATGATTTCACTGAGCTTCACACAGGTTATTTCCTCCCGACCCATATTGGTGGTCATTCATTGGACTTGGTGTTCCTACTGGGGATGGAGATATCCAATTTGGTGGTGGAACCAGTCGGATGGTCTGACCATCATTCCATCAGATTCAGTTTTGAGGCCACCCCAGTAGGCCAGCCCCTATGGAGATGGTCCAGTACCGCTTTGAAGGTGTTTCCCAGATGATCTGATGGTGATGCTGGACTTATCTGGTTTTCTGAGTGATTGCATGGATCCAGAGGATCTTGCCTATAATAAGGCAGTGACAAGGGCTCTGGATTCCATTGCACCTATTCATGTACATCCTCTCACTCTTCGCCCTGGGTCTCCTTGGTTTGATGAGACTCTAAGGGAGTTGAGGAGAGTTGGACAAAGATTAGAGAGATGTTGGCGGAGGTCAGGCTTAGATTGTGACAAACTTAGATTGATGGACCATTATGTGAGTTTATCAATCAGCAATCTCTAATAAGAAGGCAGAATTCCTGTCCAGAGAGATTGCTGCTGCTCATAATAGACCAGCTCAGCTTTTTCAGATCGTGGACAGATTGTGCAATCCAATCTGTCTTCAGCCCAGAAGAGCCTTTTTCAAGAATGGTGTGAGGAGCTTGCTCAATTCTTTTCAGTTAAGGTTGCCAAGATCAGGTCTGATGTCCGTCTGACACTTCTAGTGGGAGTAGTGGTGGTCGACAGGAGAAGTCGGACACGGTTTTGTGTGGTCCGACTTCAGCTTTTCCCACAATCGATGACATTGTGATGGTCATCCGACACTGTGTCCGACCAACTGTGGTCTGATCTGAGCCCTACACGTCTCCTAGTGGGCTGTGTAGATAGAATTGGTCTGGTTTTGGCTGAGATAGTCTGGAGGTCTTTGAGAGGGGATTTTCCAAATCCTCTGAAGGAGGCTTTGGTTAAGCCCCTTCTAAGAAGCCCTCCTTGGACCCAGACTGTCTGGCTAATTATAGACCTGCTCTCTAACCTACCCTTTGTGGGAAAGGTTATTGAGAAGGTGGTTGTGATGCAGTTGGATGATCATTTAACGAGCCACGATGTCTATGATCTCTCCAGTCTGGATTTAGGAAGAGACATAGCACCGAGGCGGCTCTGGTTCAGGTACTAAATGATCTCCTGATAGCGTAGAGATCAAGGACCTGTTCTATCTTGGTCCTTCTGGATCTCTCCATCGTGATTTGCACAGTGGACCATGGTGTGCTGCTGGAACACTATGTTTATCTGTGGACTGTCTGGTACAGTCCTCAGTTGGTTTCGATCTTTCCTCGAGGGTAGGACTCAGAGGATGGTGTCTCGGTTTTTCCCGACATCATTCCCTATCCTGTGGGGTACCACAGGGCCCATTTTGGCACCTATGTTGTTTGCTGTGTACATGCTGCCAGTGGGATTGATCATTAGGTGGTACAGTTTGAGTTTACATTGCTATGCAGATGATACACAACCTGTACATGTCCTTTGTACCTGGCCAAGATGCCGCTTTCGATCTTTAATAACTGTCTTGCTGAAATCCAGGACTGGATGAATGTGAGTTGGCTGCGGTTAAACCCAAGAAAACTGAGGTGTTGGTCGTGGACCCAGGTCGCTGGAGGCGGGTCTGTTGGCTGGATCTCCTCAGGCTTATGGCTCGGGGTGTCCAGCTAACTACCTCAGATCAGGTGCAAAATCTGGGCGTTGTTTTGACAGCTGTCTGACACTTAAATCACAGGTGTTGGCAGTTGTCAAAGCTCTTTTGCCACTTGAGGAACATTGTCCGGTGAAGCCCCTGGTTCCTCCTGATGATCTTTCTACTTTGGTCCACGCCTACCTCCCATCTTGACTACTGCAATTCCTGTATCTTGGGCTACCGGGGCTGATATTCGCCACTTGCAGCTAGTGCAGAACATGGCAGCCAGGCTATTGGCAGGTTCTTCTAGGACCAGTCATATAACGCCTGTGCTTCATGGACTGCACTGGCTGCCAGTATGCTGGCATATCACCTCCAAGGTCAGTTTGCTGACCTATAAGGCCTTACATGATCAGGGACCTGCTACCTGAAAGATCTTCTTCATCCCTACTTCCCCTGCTCTCTCTGATCCACTGGTGAAGGATTGCTAGAGATTCCTAGGGTTCATTTGAAGACTTCTGGGGCCAGATCTTTTAGTTTGTGGTCCCAACCCTGTGGAATTTTCTACCTCGTCCGGTAATGCTAGATTGCCCGACTCGTCAAAACTTTTAAGGGAGCACTTAAAACATATCTTTTAAACAAGCATATAATGACTTTTAATATATTATTAGTGTGGTTAATTTACTGTTTTATTACTATTGTCTTATCATGTGATGTACAGGCACCTTGGTTCTTAGAAAGGCACCTTTTATAAATAAAGTTTTGGTTGATTGATTGATTGAGGAGGAGGTTATACTTATTTATTTATTTAAATGTTTTACCAGGAAGGGTCATTTCTAAAATGTGCATATGAGCATGGGTACCACTTTTATACATACTGCCACCACCAATAGCTACCACTTCAAGATTGCTACTTCCCACCTACTACAATCAGGGGAAAACCAGAAGTAGTCTAGCAGCACTGAGATCAATATGGTTAAGGCATGTTTACTAGAAATTACTGCTTAGAAAAGAGTGATGACAAGCAAGTCCCAGATCAGATATCCAGTTAGTAGTCTCCTCCTGAGTCTAATTTTTATGGCTGCATGGGCCAAGCTCCACAGATGTTATGCCATCATCAGATTTGTATAAGAGCACTTTGGAATCATGTGACAAGACCACTGTCTGATGTGCTGCCACAGTGCTCTGGCATAATTTCAGTGATTGTTTATGTAGCCGTCCCTCATGAGCTACATAAACCAACACCCTTCCGGTGCACTACTTCTGCTTTCCACAACTGTGGAAGTGACGATCTCCATGGCAACATGATGCACTGACTTAAAGGGACACGCTCAACCCCTTAAGTCTCCAAGTGTCTCTAGTTTACAAAACACATTTTATGACTGCCAACTTCTGTAAAGATTGCCGATGTGGCTGGTAGTTTGATTCTGACTCTTATTTTCTTTAAAAAGTAAAAAAAATAGACTGTCCACCATACCGGTGTTACTGCACAAATACAGGTTTGTTTACTTTCCTTGATCAGCTCCAACTGCATCTTTCCTGGACCTGAGAACACCCACAACACAGTCCAGCCACTCATGATACAGTGGGAGTTTAGAAGGCGTTGCATCATGAGACTGCACTGTTTAGGCGTGTCTCTAGTGCTCAGGACATATGCAGTATGAACAGATCCAGGATTGTAAACAAACAAGGTTGTTTATAAATATCCATTAGCACGCATTTCAGTTCCACCAAACAAGGAGACAGACAAAACAAACAGCAACATTAATGAATTTGAGAGGAGGTAAGCAATCACAAAATGTAAGTTTTCAACTAGAAATAAGATGATGAAAACAGGTTGAGTGTCCCTTTGAACTGCGATGCACAAGTATTGTGCATAAGTAGTCATGTCAGTGCCACCATGTTGTGCATGGCTGACTCCTGGCAAACTGTGCAGGTGCGAGTATCATGCGGCATGCAGTACTGTAATCGCTGCAGTACTAGTTACGCTGACCCAGTGCGTGAGAGCACTGCATATTCCTTTCAATGTTCTTGCCACCCTTAAAACTTTCCACAGCCATATCGGCTCTGACCAGATCTTGTATAATATAAGACATAAAACTGATATTATACTAACTAACTCACTAAGCAGGTTGGTAGTAAAGAATCACCAAGGGCAAAACTTCTCAGGGTGTCACTTTCAACGCTTTCTGCTACTTAAGTGGTGACTATCACACTTTCGTAATAATAACTATTTTATATTATGTCATAGGAACTCTTAGCATAATAGTTGTAAGTTACTGAGAACCAAATGCTATAGGTGTATTCAAATATAATTTGACACACCTCTAAAACAATGAAACTGAATCAAGGTTGCATTCGGCTACTTCCCTCAATGGGCAAATTACTTTATTGTATAAAAGCTATATTTTAATTAGATATTATATAATGGTTGGGGGTATAATCAAGAACATACCTATCTATAACCGACTAACTGAATTAGACTTAAAATAATTACAAGAGTAGCGTGCAGATAAATATTTGAGGGATTTAGAACCAGTAAGACAGAATTTAGAAAGAGAAAAATGTTCTGTTTACCACAATATTTTATAACCAGGCATTGAGAATAGTCAAACAAAATTGTGCTATGAATTTGATCAGCACAACACAACACATCCGGCTCCCCAGGATTATTGTCTGGGGTTATATCTTGATAATGTGAGATTTTCCCTGTAGAATTTATGATTCAAGAATGACTATTGACTCATTGAATCTGTATGTCTCATATAGAATGAGCACCATCTATCAAGCACAATAAGATCATGACAGAATTCTCTTAAAGTTAATATTTCGATAGAAGTTGCATCTCATGTACAATTGTACGTTTTTATATAGGAAAATTATATATATGAGGCTTTAGATAAGTCATATCAAGACACACCTGTTACATAAAATGTATAGTCAATAATATAAAACATTAAGCCATGTTAAATGAAATCGGGAGGGACGGATGGGGAAGAACGTATATTTATATTGATGTATATGTCAAATTGCAGAATATACCTTCAGTTGCCACCTGTTGATTACAGGTCACCAGAATATGCATGCATCAATTCCTGAACCAAAAGAGGTGATATAAAGTGAGACCATATACATGGAAATGGAAATGGGGGCTTGTATCAATAAGCTAAAGGCATTAGAAACATGTGCCACAAGATGGGAACCTGACTGTTTCCCAATTAAGCTCTCCCAAGTAATTTTCCAAAAGTCTTAGTGTATTTCATATTAACAAAGGGCATTCTGTTATTACTGTCATGACTAAATAAAAACAGTTCAAGGTATGTGACATCTGTTTACAAGAGGACCAGTACTTGATCAAGTCATATTTCAGTGGGGCTGATCTGAGTGCCCTTGAAGCCAGAACCATGTTAATGCTCAGAACTGCAGATTGTTCCAGAGTTTATTAAGTAGTTTCCTATTAAATTAGATGGTGTTAATGAGCTGGAACGAAGCATTGTCTGTTGATGACAAAGCATGTTACAAGTGATAGGCAGGGACTTTGTGTGTTTTTAACTCTGTTGTAATATTGTTTTAAAATAAATAATTATGTGAATTAGTGGGGATTGTTGTTGTTGTTTGCCATGTCACTGTGCCTTTCTCAACCAGGTTGCTATGGTGTCATCAGGGCATTGCATCAGTGTGTTGTGTGAATGTGAGAGCATGACTGCCGATGGTAGTAAAGGCTACTGTTTAAAACAAAAGCTGAAAAGAATGGTGGCACCTCTTAGCAGTTAGTGACTGAACCATTCAGTTCCTGCTAGTTGTTTTGGATGTAAGTTTGTGGGCTGTGTTACTTGCCATTTTATTTTTTAAATAGAGTGATGTAGAGGACCATGCTTGCTGGGTACGGTATTTCAATGTCTGTAGTGAGAAGCAGTGGGGAACTTGTATTCTCGGTAAGAGCTGTGGGCAGAGTGTTCGAACAGTTTCACATTTTGTTAAAAAAAGAAACTGAGCATTTTTAATATGCTGGTTTTACTGAGGCTGCTGATGTTGTGTAGGAGTGCTTGTTAAAGAGGTATGAGTGGCCATACTGAGTGGAGCGGTACCAGCGAGTGGGTGACTCCAGCATTTGGAAATGTAAGAAGTTTAAACAGGGAAAACATGTTTGCAAGCTTTTCTTTTAACATTATGTGCTGATGTTCTTTTGTACCTATTAATGTAGGAGCCTGGCTGAAAAGGTGATGTAGGAAGGAGTGAAGCAGTCTTTTCAGGAGCGAAAGCTGTAATTGGAAGTAATGTCTGCCAGTTGGGGGAACACATCATGATTTCATGTCTACACTGACATAAACACATCATGATGTGTCTACTGTATACATAAATGCTGATGTACTGTGTACATAAATTAAATTTATATACCCATTAGTTCAAATAACAGCACTTAGGTAATGAGTTTTGTTTCCATGTATGTTGCATAGATATAGGTGATGAAATCCTAGTGAGCTGCTTGGCTGAGAACATCACCTGACTGTCTGGTTATCATAGCTTGCCAGGACAGTTCAGAACTAAGTGACTGTTTACAATTTAAAAATCAATTCAGGACCTATTTTGCAAGAGGAATAACAGGCGAAGAGCTTAGCACAAAGCACTGAGACAAGGGTTACCAGTAAAGGGCATTGGCAACAAAGGCAGGTTTCAGAGAAAACAAATCGCACATACCCCAATAAAGCAAAGCATCATGGGAAGTATATGCAAATCCCCATTAAAGAATTTAGACTGGTTCCACTTCAAGCAGGAGTGTATGATACCAACTGGCCTCACACACCTGTTTGAAGGCTGAAAAGAGCACAAGCATGTGTTTCATCCTTCTCAGGACTCATCAGCGTGTTTCATCTGTATATCATCTCAGGTGAAGGACAACCTGTCCAATATGGTCTTATGGGTTTGGATCATGGTGAGTCCAAAGTAGAAAAGCAATCTACAGTATAAGACAAAAAAAAAACTCAGTACAAAAGGTCTGAGGTAATGGTTACTCTGAAAGGGTATTGGTAAAAAGCAGGTTTCAAAGAAACACAAACTCACACATAACCCAATAATATGAAGCATATGCAAATGAAAATGAAGTGCTTTGTCTTTTATATTGCTATCCTAGTCTGGGCTTACCATGACCCAACTCATAAGATCATCATCAAGCTGGTTTGTCCTCCTTTGTAAAACAGAACCTACATCTTAATGTGCTTGGCCCCTTGGGGCCGATTTGGGCCTATTTCAAAGCAGGACATGAGTCCTAAGTTGCTTCACAGAGGGTTCAGAAAGCAGGATGCACATGTCCTTGCACAAAACAAGGCCTGACTCCCAACTTGCTTTCTGCAGAGCCTTGGGACCCAAGTCCTAACTTGGCTGTGTGAAGGCCCTTCAAGATTGGGGTCTGGATTGTGCTTTGTATTCAGTATGGTGGAGTTCATGGGATGCTGCATAGTGGTGAGGAGTTAGGGTTCAAAAATCCTAACATTAGGTTTATTTACTTTTAATGTTTTAAAAACCTTAACTGATACTTTAACATAGTTTTTTGCCAATAATTACCTTTCATTTTTAGATAGCAATAGCACCTTAGTGGATGGAGAGAGATCATGGTAGCCGCACCTTCCTAAGATGCACCTCAGTATTATGAATTAAGATAACATTGGGAAACAAATTTGTTCCAATCTGACAAAAATAAAATCAGTCAAATAAATGAAGTCTGGACAAGACACAGACAATTCTAGAGATGGCAGGGTGTTTATTTGGAATACAGCGATCGACAAGGAGGGACAGTCTAGCACAGACTAAAATCTATTCTAAGAAACCCTACCATTGGGTTATGGTACTGAAAATAATAATGGGACAGCACAGTATCTGAATTGGATTCTTTTTAGGCAAGAAGGACAGCAAGAAGATCCCCATTACCACCCCTGTTAATTACCTCAGAGAGCAAGAGGAACAACAAGTACCAAGGATATTTAAACAAACAAGTTGGGGTAGGACGAGGAGTGGCAGAGAAAGTCACGCATGAGGCAGAGGATGTGGACAGAGAGACAGCCAAGGGCAGGGACTCAGTGAGGAATATAATCAATTTGTCCAAATATAAATGTAACCAAACAGAGATTAAGGTGTTGAATTGGAGATTGTCATTTACACCAATTCATAAGGATTATGGACATAAACAAATCTGTGCAGAAGTTGAGCCTAAAATGGTTTTTACAACAGGAGACAGAATATGGATAACACAAAGGATGGGGACCAGGTAAGTCAGGAAAGCCAAAACATGGGAACTTAAGATAGTGGTATATCAAAGATTAAACTGAGGTCCCATTTTGTCCACCACTCACTCTAGCACTACACACAGTCAGTAATTGAGTGAGTAAGTAAATAAGTCAATAAGTAAAACTGTATTTGTTAAGCACCCTTTCCTGGGGCTCAGGGTGCTGTGCAGGATTCAGACACAAATGAAGCAATTGAGCAAACAACGAACACCGCACCATGGAGTAGAGAAGTTGCTAGCCAAATGACAAGTCAACAAGCAAAACACAATACTGGCTGCACTTACTGCAAAAGTCAATAATAGCACAAAGTTGTAAGTTCATATTGCCAAACCCAGGTGGGCCTCTAATACACCTTTCTGGTTTGGCAATATGTCTTTTGACAAAAAACAATGCAGTTCAATTAAACACCCAGGTTAAAACACATGCTGTTGCCTAAAACATTCTGAGAAAATAGCATAACAGCAGCTAGGAATGACTACTGTAATAAAGGGAGAAATTAAGTCCCAAAGCCTCCATAAAAGGTGTGTCTTCAGACCCAGCTTGAGAACTCCACCAAGGGGCCTCCCTCAAAGACCTTGGGGGCAAGTTCCACAAAGCCAGTCCTGCCACCCCGAAAGAATGATAGCCCAAAGTTTAAGCTGAGCCCTGGGAACTGCTAGGAGGCCCTCAGAAGAGGAGCAGAGAAAGTTATTTCCTGTAATGCTATAAGGAAGAGGTGGTTAGGCTGGACAGGAATACAGAAAATCACTAGTTCCATAACATGAGTAAAGTTAAAATGCTGGCTGTGAAAAGCTTAGGGTAAATAAAGCATCACCACAAAGTTCAGCTGATGGTGGTGTACAATGTAAAATATGATGTAGAAATATACAGACAACAGCATGATAAATCTTATGAAAGATTATAGTGTGATTAAACTGCTCAATTCAAAGTAATGACTGATGAGTATCTGGCACTAGCTGGTTGAAATAATTGGCTTCTGAGTCACATAGATTACTGCAAAGCCAGTCAGGCTAGGCAATGAGTCCTTGACAGAGCATCTAGCAAAGTTCATTAACTACTACTGGTGTCCCCTAGCCCTAAATCTCCCATCCTACATTATGGATATAGGAGAAACTTATAGAGTGTTACGAGACCTAGCCATTCATGAGGAGAGTCTGCTAGTGACATTAGATCTTGAAGCACTGTACTCTAATATCCCCCATGATTAGGGACTGGCAGCCATGTAGCCATTTCTAAATACAAGATCAACTGAGGATCCTCCTACACATGTCCTGGTTAAACTGGCCCAGTTTGTGCTAGAATATAAAATACATGGTTTACAAGGATAAAGGTTTCCAAAAGAAAAGAGGCATGGCAATGAGGCTAACTTTGCCCTGAACTATTCTAACCTTTTCCTGGGCAAATGGGAAAAGGAGTTTGTGCACAATGATGTCATCAATCCATTCTACCAGGAAATAGACCCGTGGCAAAGGTTTGTTGGTGACATTGTAATGGTGTGGCATGGAAAGGCAACAGATTTCTTTGTGAAATTTCTTGAATCAAGTAACAATAATTTTAAATTTAGTGTTTCCTTCAGTAGAGGCCAGATTATCTTCTTGGATTTGATTGTTAAAATGATGGCAAGGGACTAGTCACTACAGACCTCTTTAGAAAATCAACAGATAGCAGATAGGAATGCTCTCCTATTAGTGAGCAACTGCCATACACACCATGCCATTGCTACTATACACAAAAGATAGTTTATAAAATGAGGAATTGTGGAGATGCAATGTATAATGTCAGGTCAGATTAATTGACAAAACATTTGCAAAAAGACATATACTAGCAATCGATTAGTATTGCAAGAGAGGAGGTTGATAGACTCTACAAGGAAGAGCTCTATTACAGAATGAAAAACTGGGGTATAGGGACCTACAGAGTAAATGTGTGACAACTTGCAGCCCACAGTCAGGAGCCATTGGGGCTATTGTAAAGAAATACTGTCATTTGGTGGGTTTGGATCTGGGCTTGAAACATTTGTCTGAAACTGTGTAGGAGAGACAATACATCAGTGACAGTGGTTCACTCAGTGCAACCACTTCCTGAGAGCCCAAGAATGTGGGTTACCTAATAGGTAGGATGGTTGCTACAAGTGTGGAAACTGTAAATATTGTCTTGTAGTGGCCACATCAGAAATATACACTGACCCAAAACACCGGAAGAGAAGTTAGAGTGAGGGTTTCACCACTTGTATTACTGAAGATTTGATTTATCTCGCTAAGTGTAGTTGTGGTAAGCTATTATGTGGGAAAAACAAAAAGGCATTCAAGGTGAGACATGGAGAGCATGTGAGAGCCACTGAAATGGTGAGCACTGATCAGAATAATGCCCTGGCAATACACATAAATACAGCTAGACAGAAGACTGAGCTCAACTTCACATTTATTGGACTTGAAAAACAACTACAAATGGCAAGAGGCAAAAGTACGGAAGAAAGGAGGAATAAGGCCAATATGACAAAAGAGCCATGGGAGGAAAATGGGCAGACTAGATGGGCCAAGTGGTCCTTTTCTGCTGACAGTTTTCTATGTTTCTAGATAGAAGAAAGGGTGATTATGATAGGATTCTCTTAAGAAAAGAACAGAACTGAGCTTCACAATGGGTGTCATGGGGCACCAGGTTTGAATGATTAATTTTAGGGTGGAAAGTTCAAGTCAAGTTCAAATTTATTGTGAAGCGATAAATTCATTGAGCATGCTCACTTTCAAGGAGGACCCTTTTCTTAACAGTAACAAACCATACATACAATCGATATCAGGATACAAACTTAATTAACAGACACTGTTTAACAAAATGTACAATATGAGCTATACAAGGCAGGGGTGAAAAGCCAATGCTGGGAAACATATAACCAAAACATGAGGATGGTATATACATAAACAATATAACTAGATATAGTAACAGTGGTACTACAAAGTAAAATAAAAGTGATACGGACAAAACAGGAAATATATACATATATACAAAGCAACAGAGAAGAATCATCATTAGGCATACTGTTATACTAATAAGAGTTTGGTATGATGACCCTCCTGGGCTTTCCCCACCAGGATTGACCACCACCATACCGCTCTGTCCCACTAGTTCATACTGGACCTCTGGGAAAACCTCTCTTGTTATCCCTAGAGCTAGGACCTCTCACGGCCAAAGAGCCTTCAGCTTTAGGGCTCCTCCTGGTTCAACACACCCCCTCCATCTCCAAGCTCAACTATATCGTGCTTCAAAACTTCCTTACGTAACCACCTTATTAACACCCATGCTGTAACTGCCACTAGTCAAAGCCATGCTCAATACTTATGACAAAGCTTATTACTAAGCTGCTAAGGGCAACATAACTCTGGTATTGTTTGCATCCATCCTACCTGTACCAGCTTGTTTGTATCTATGTCTTAATTTTACTGTTATACTTATGTGTTGTACTGCTATACTGTGTATTTTGGTTTGTCTTACTGTGACAAGGTACTTTTGTAAATGAGCCTATGGCTCAAAGGTTTTCCAAACTGCTGTTTAAATAAAATAAAAATAAAAAATAATGGGCAAATGGCAGACAGGGTAAACAGGCTAGCACTTAAGACAAATATACAAGAGTAATGATTTAGAGGTAAGCTAAGGAGTGGCACACATCATTAATTAGATTGGTTATTCAAGTTTTGAATGCCCTTAGAGGAATGAGGGTGCTCAATTTAAGGGACGATTGTAGCTTGTTCCAAGTGGTTGGGCAGGCATAACTAATGACCAGTTGAAAGCGGATACGGACTTTAGGCAATATCTAAGGAAATGTAAGAGGTAATTCTAAGAGCATATGGAGTTTGGGGTGAGAAATAAGACTAGTGATGTAGGCCGGGAGTTTGCTCAGAGAGATTTATATGCCCATAGATAAGTATGTAAGAGTCTCCTGGTAGTCAGAGAGGTCCACCCAACTGCTGCATAGAGGTGCAAGGTGTGTTCTTGCAGGGGCATTAATGATAAAATGGATGGCTCTGTGAAAAAGGGTATCAAGTTTTTGCAAATGGGTGGCTGCACAACGTAAATGATGTCTGCATAGTCCAGGAGAGGGAGGAAGGTGGACTAGACCAGTCTTAATCTGGAGTTTGGGGAAACAAGTCCTAATTTCTGTAGAAAAGACCAACCCCAGTTTAAGCTTTTAGAAAGGGCTTCAACGTGAGGAAGGAAGGAGAGTGTAGAATCAAGGAGGAAGCCTAAGTATTTAAACCTATCCATGATCTCAAGCTCATCACCAAGCAAGGTATTGATAGGCATGGGTGGGCAGTGTAAGGATGATGATCTGACATAGTGAAAATACATCACTTTGGTTATGTTGGGATTTAGTAGACGTTTGGAGTGGAGTAGATTAAGTTGCAGTTGGTTAAAGTCTGATTGAAGTACAGAGGAGCATCTAGGAATGCAAGTTTGGAGATAGAGGACCGTGTCGTCTACAAAAAGTGAAGTTTTGAGTGGGTAATGTTATTAACTAGATTGTTTACATATATTAGAGAGGGGGCCCAGTATTGAGCCTTGAGGGACCTTCTTACCAAGGGAAGTAAGGAGGATAAAGTCCCATTGGCCTTAATCTGCTGCTTTCTATCCACCAGGTAACTGGCAAACCAATTTGACACAGAAGGCCCGAGGCCATACTCTTTAAATTTCTCCAGAAGAAGACCATGATTGGCTCGTCAAAGGCCTTGCTTAGGTCTAAGAACATAGCCTCCATGACCTGTTTGTGATCCATGGCTACCAGCCAGTCATTAGATACTTTAGCTAGGCAGATGTGGTATTGTGGTGACTTCTAAAGTCAGACTGAAGTGGATTGACCAGTTGGTGTTTGTCCAAGAAATCCCTAATCTGAATGTCAACCAATTTCTCGAGAAGCTTGGACAGAACTGGCAGAATAGAGATAGGTCAATAGTTATGTAAGTTGCTAGGATCACCTGATTCAACAAACTCTGGACAGAGCCGTTATGGCTGTGGAGAGCTTTTTGGTTGCTTTACCCATTATTTCTAATGAATTTGCACAATGCAGATTTGTGGAGAGGCAGTTTCAATGTGGTCTCCTTTACACATTTTTACAATGTGTTTTCCTAGAATATGCCTGCTAATTGCAATGTATTTAGCCTGGATAGTTCACAGAAGAATGGCATCTTATTTTCAGTGGGGCTCTACATCTTCACAATATTATGCTGCATTGTGTAAAATCAGAATGCACTAAAACAATATTTTACATCTGGGGGATAGATTAAGTACTGGATCGATGCATGAGCAGAAAGATGCATTGCACAAAGAGGGTGCACCTGTCACCACTGATACAATATTCAAAGAGAATGCACGACTGGTACAGGGTATGCATACGGTGAAGCCCACCTGGTTAAAGTGCAGCACTGCAGAATTCTGAAGTAGAGTTACTGCAGCAAACAATGCAATTTTAAAGGGAGTTAATCCCTTTTGTCATGCAGCAAACCTGTGACACTGTGCTTCATCCTGGCAGGCTTCATTGTTCTTGTTGAAAATGTGATCTTGGCTGGGAGTTGCAGTGCAGGCGGCCACCAAGTCAGGTGCATCCAGGGTGATCCTGACTGAATACCTTCCAGAGAGAATGCATGACACATGCCAGTATGCTCCGCAGCCCCATGGGCGATATTCAGCATAGGAATGCAAATAGACTAACTAAGCATGCAGGTGTAAGGGCCTTATGCATGCTCATTACTAGCCCATTTGCATGTTGGCTTGGGGATGAATGTGCCAGAGCAGGTCTCGCCCACAAGCTCTGACCCTGATCGTTCCTAAGTGGGACAGGTCCTGAAGTCTCTACTGGTATAGTGGCACCCCCCCATCCATTCCACCAGCCCCGATCATACTTCCAGGTTCTATCGGTTCCATATTGAAGTGACCCCAATGCCATCCCTAATTACACCTGAAATGCACCTACAGTCCATGTCCATAGTGTAGTGGCCCTGCTCCCCTCAGTGGTGCACAGACACCCCTCCATGCTCCCAGCCCATCCCATTGTGACGACTGGCTCTGTAATGATGCGTACCACTCTATCGGCAGGTGGTGGAGCACTCACAGTAGATTCTGGGTATGTTACATGTGGCACGAGCTATGTGTGGGTGATAACACCCAGTACCATACTCCACAGGCACATGATGTGGATCCATTATCCTGGTTCCATTGCACTGCTCAGTGTTGGTGATTGCCAATGCTGCACCCACTCACACAGGTCCCAAAACAGGCATGTTATAGTAGACCTCCCATTTGTTTGTACAATTGGGAAACTGTGGATGAACTATCTATAGCCTGAAGCATACACTGCAAATGGCATTACAGGGTACCGCACCCCATGGCACCTGAGATACTTCAACAGTCCGGAGGGTGGCATGTTACACAGGGGAACAGGGAGAGTGTGGATTTGCAGTGGTATGACAGCAGGAAGACAGCATCAGCAGGCATGCAATGGAGGAAGGTAAATTTACCCTAAGTTTGCCAGGGATGTATACATGGCTGCATACACTGGTGGATCCACAGCTGTCATAGTGCCCCAATGCACGGGTACAGCCAGTTGGGTCACCCAGAGTGCAGGTCCCCAGCCTGGGTTCAGTGCAGTCAATGGCTGTCCATGGCAGGGGTGTGGAGGGCAGTGCCAGTCTTTGCAACAGGTTGGGTATGGGAGGAGTGAGGGTGTCTGTGTACAGGAGTGGTGTATAGGAGTCCTCTAGAGTATGGATATGGACCATGGTTTCCTCCAGTGCAATCAGTTCTGGGGAGGGCCTTCACTATGGAACTCTTCAGGGATAGAGTTGGCTAGACTGGGGATGGAAAGGGGTACCTCTAGTCCACCAGGGCTGCCAGGCTGCTGTGCACCTGGATGCACATCTGCAGCCTGCCTGTCAATGGCTGGCTGGTTTAGATAGCTATTCATGGCCTAACTGTGGGCCACAGTGCTCTGACTGTGATGGGCACATTCCCACTGAATATGCTACAGCAGGGCATATGCATGGAATTGCCTTTGACTTGAATGGCATACCATTTGTATCTGCCCTGGCCCATTCCCTTGTGGCTGGCGATCCCGCACATTTGAATATCTCACTGCTGTGCATTGTTGTAGTTAAAGCGTCATGTCTCCCTTTTCCAGCGTGATGTGCTGCATGTCTCCTTTGAATACGGGGCCCTGAACTAGGTAGCCTGAACAAATATTTTATAAAAATGGTGAATTCATGACTCCACTGAAAACAAGATATTGCATCTAATCTGGGACAGTCTGAGTAAATACAGTGCAAAATGTGTAAATGAACATCCCTGTGACAATGAGATGTAGCATTTCCTGCCTGATCCAGGATACAAAATATAGGATAAGAAATATTCAATGCTCCTAGATCTAAATAACCATTACTATGTAAGAAGCCCTCATTTTCCCTTTGTTTTCCCAACAAAGGCAGAATCAAATCCCTGTAGATTTTCCATAAGCCACTGGTTCCTTATTTATGGTTTTGTTCTTTATTGTATCAGCAGCCTTTTATTAGGAAAAGAGCTCTGGTTTACAGCTCAATATTAATATTATATGTCATGATGGCCTTGGAATGATTAGGATTTATATGTTATGCATAAGGCATAATGGGGACTATATGAAATAAATATCAAGGTACTTATTTCATGAAATATACTCAAAATTAGTAATATATATATATATGTTATATATATATATATATATATATATATATACACACACACACACACACACACACACTATTTTGCATCTTATAGTCAGTTAGTTTTCAGACAAATTCTTATTGACTTTTTTCTGTCCACCTGATGGAATCTTAAATGAGTTAGGCAAATATTATTTTATCAAGGCCCTGATCCAGAAACTCAGTAAACACACTCAGTATATCATATTATAAAAAGACAAAAAACAGTCTCTGTTTGCAGTTGTTTGATCAGGAATTTTATAAACGATATGAGTTCTTTTGTTGCATCTACAGTATGTTGGTCCAATAAAAGGTATCAAATCATTTGCTTCTGTATCACCTATGGTTTGACAGCATTTAATTCATAAGATGAGGTCTCCCTTTCAGGAGTTTAACTGTTTCTCCACTTCTCTTCCAAAACACACACACAGGTGCAAATGCATGCACGCCACACACACATACACACACACTCTTACTATAAGAGATCTCAGCAGCTCTTTTCTGTTATGTTTGGAAAGCAGGTCACATCCCTTTCTGTCAAAAACAGAAAAGAGTACCCTCCTTGACTGGGTCCTAGCAAGCTCACCATCCTGGATCTCTGAGATCAAGGTTCTCCCAGATACTCCTAAGTGACCACTCCCAATCACCTTCCTGTGGTCTAATAAATTTACGAAAGCCCACCCATCCTCATTGAAAGCAGGGTCTTGAGGAAGGGTAAACTTGAGCCTCAAATCAGCTCCTTACCCTGCACATGACAGATTCCTATTGATTTGGTACTTACCCTTGATCAGGCCGCTAGTTACTTCATTAAGAGCTTTAGCTCCATCTGTGACATGTATGCTTCTGCTCATGAAAAGAAAAATTTAGGGCAGGCAAATGGCTGGATTGATGGGGAGCTCCTCTCCCACCTGAAAGAAAGGGACATACTCCGGGAGAAGGCCAGAAACACAGGTAGCAAGTATGACTATCAATGCTACAGAACAGCCAGGAACCCTGCACTAAGCTAATCCAGCTCGCCAAAGCCAACTATCATAAGGCTCAGCTCTGCAATTCTTGGGACAATGGGAAATGATTCTGGGATAATATCAAAAGCATCCTTGAAAGGAGGACAAGAAGCACCCTCAGCTGCTCAGTATCAGTAACACTCCCACTACATACCCTCTAGCTATTGCAGAAGCCTTCAATAAGGCCTTCACTGATCTTACCCCAGTGCTACCACCTGCCTATTTTCAACCTGGTTTGAACCACTCCAGCAATCTATCTACCGAGTGTTCTCAACTGACATTCTACTTTAAAAGGGTGATGGTGAAGAGGCCCTTACTATGGTCAAGAAAATATTAGTAAGACTAGACTGGCAGTGATGGATAGACATGAAACGTCTATCCCTCACCCTGGATGTTCTTATAGTGCCCATTACCACTCTGTACAATATTTATTTATTTGCTTTTGTTAACGGCTAAGCACACTAGACAGCCAAGTGCCTATTTTCAGGTGCAACGAGATTTTACAAGGCACAAAACTTGGTACATACATGAACATGAGGCAAATAGAAGTGGAGGTTTACATTATATAGAATTAGCACATCTGGGACTTTACCAGCGTCAGATTTTATCAGGTAAATAGTAGTGGCTGAGTTGATATTATCCCTGGCCCTAGCCCAATTCCTGGCAGTTTGGAAGCAGGCCCTAGTTTGCCAGTGCACAAAGGAGGTAAGAAGTCTTGGTAGCCAAACACAGACCCATCTCGATCCTCTCCCCTGTCCAAGGCACTGGAAAAGATTGTGGTGGGTCAACTCATTGACTACTACCTCAATAAGTATAATCTACTAAGCCCCAACCAGCATGGCTTCAGACAAAATCACAGTACCACCACTGCCCTGTTGGACTACACGAAAATATACACATAAGGCCCTGGATGAAGGAAAACTGGTGGGGTCTGTCTTTATTGATCTCACCAAAACCTTGATACAGTCAACCACCCCTGTTACTGACCCAACTGCTAAACATGGGTGTGGTGCCCAATGCCCTTGCTGGTTCCAAGACTACCTGATACGGAGAAATCAATGTTAAAATTGATCAAACAGTATCCAGCTAAGATAGGTATCATTAGGGTACCCAAGTGATCAATATTGGGGCCCCTACTCTTAGCCTCTTCTAAATGACCTTCCCACAGCCTGCAGACACCAAACTCATACTATATGCAGATGATGTTGTGCTCCAGAGCTGCAGCATGACTCTGGCTGCCCTGCAATCTGAGCTGCAGAACTCCTTCTCCAAACTCGAGGTGTGGTTCATTTGTCATAAGTTGCTACTAAACTACAAGAAGACCAAGGCCATGCTTATGTCCAGACCCCACAACAAAATAAGCACCACCCTCTCATCATCTCCAACTCATGCAGTGAGCCACTGGAACAAGTTCACTTGTTCAAGTATCTGGTGGTCATAGTAGATGACACCTCACATTTGCACACCATATTGACCTCTGGCCAAGACAGTCAGTACCAAGATTGGTGTCCTGTATAGGCACAGACAATACCTCTGGGGACCCTCCACCTCTCGGTCCACAGTTAATTATATCTACTATTGACTATGGACTAGAGGTCTATTGGGAGGCATGGATACAGCACTCAAGAGGGTTCAAACTGCGCCAACAAAGCCTGCAGACTCATCCTGGATGCTGAGTGTGGCACTCACACCTGTATTCTGTACGAACATGCAAATTGGCTGTCATTAAGAAACAGGGTTAAATTTCAGACTTGCATCCTAGGGAAGAAGGCTCTATTGGGTAAACACCACCTTGTGTAGACAATTTGATCAAGGTGGCCAACTCATTACAGGTCACTAGAGGGAGGACTAGAGGGCCTTGGCTATCCCTCTGTCGCACCTCACTTGGGCAACATGCATTTGCCTACCAGGCCCCCATGGAGAGAACTCCTGGGCACCTCTTGGCCACCAATTGTCTGGTACAATTCAAAACTGACCTCAAACAGCACCTAATAACACTCTCTAAGTGCACCTGCCCCTGAGTCCAGCTACACCTGCTCTCTCTACCCCCCCCAGCAAGCACTAGGCAGGCCTCAGGTACCCCTTCCCTCTGCTCCTTCTCATGACTTTCCCAGCAATCAGTTTGCATCATGCTCCTTTGGCACCCGCCACCCCTCCCCTCCCCAACTCACAGTCCCATGAGGTTTCCCTAACAGTCACTACTAATGCAGGCTGCCTGACCATGCCCCTCACACCCCAGCATTTTACTGTAGCATGTCCTCTCCACTCAGCCTCCCTCACCCCACCAATTCTCCCTATACCATATTGCCTTCTTCCCACCCCTTCACCTTCACTGCAGTACATACTGTACCTCTCTCTCTTATCTCCTTTCTTCACCCCACTGCCAGCTATCCCTGTCCCTCTGAACTGCTGACAAGGTGCTTTGTGGCTGTTTATTCCTCTCCCCACCCTCATAAAGTGTTTTCTTGTTTAACTTTTACCTATGTTTTGAGTTATTCTGTAAGTTCTGAATCCAAGCTGTATCGTTCATTGTAATGTACCTTTGCTTTCTCCTATTGTACTTTGTTTTGCAATCTATGATGTGAAACCTTTGTAAAAGAGCTTGCACTAAAGGTCTTTTTCTGAATCACTAAATTAATAAAAGAAATTTATGTATTTAGTCTGGGTAGTTCACTGAAGACCTCACATTTTATCAGATAGGTCTTGAGAGGTTAAAACAGTGTAAATCTTTACAAAATTTGCTGGGAAAGAGTAACATTTATGAGGTATGAATTTTTTGAAATTTATTCATCCCCAACTGAAGTTAGAGCAAAAATGTTTAAATGCTAATCATTTAAATGTAAGCTGTTGCATTGAAGGGGTAAACAAATCTCCAGTTTAATAGGCAACAATATTTAACAAGCTGTTTCAGTTTACTAAAGGCCATCAGATCAGCAGCTTGGAGTTATGTCTCCAACGTTCTAAACAGAAAGAAGGAGTTATTTTTATTTAGTTGTCATAGTAATTTGTAATATGTGGAAGAATACATTGAAATGTCCAAAATGTGTTCCTCGAAACTCCATTTCAAGCTACAGATAACAAAATGACTGTAGGTTCTACTCTCACTGTATAAAAGGGCAATATATGGGCTACCTTCCATACCTGTCGCACTAAACCTTCTGTCAGGGACATACGAACATATGAAAATTTGCCAGCAGATAAAGGCCTGAGGTCTATCAAGTCTGCTCGAATGTGCAGCTAGCACCCCTTATTCTGCAGCTGCCTCTCCTTTCACCCTTCCCTTCATTAACCCTCCCCTTGTCCTGTCCAACTTTTCTGAAGCAGTCCACTGTTCTACTGGATACCACTTCTGCAGGTAGCGCATTCCACCCAGCCATCACCCTCTCTGTAAAAAGTGTCTCCTCATCTCCCTCCTGAACCTTCCTCCTCCAGTCTCATATCCATAGCCCCTGGTGTCCCTCCACTCCTTACTTTGAACAGCCCCTCTATACCTGTCTTGTTTATTCCTTTCATGTATTTAAAGGTTTCAATCATGTCACCCCTGTCCCTCCTCTCCTCCAGTGAGTACATGTTCAACTCCCTCAACCTCCTCTCGTATGTTGATGGGAGGACGTAGAGTTGATGTATGTTGGGGAGGACATGTTGAATAGTTGAGTGATGGGGCAGTCAGAAATTTATATCCAAGTTTCAGAAAGAAGGATCGATGCTATCTGCTGTAGCACTCTTATTAATATCCAATTTCAGTATCTGATTTTTGACTTGTTTATAGGATATTGGCTTGAAGGAAAAGTTATCCTGTATAAGGGACTTAGCATTCAAAGAGTCTTGAGTGAGAGAGGAGCATAGGGTAGCAGCCTGAGAGGACTCAAATGCAAGTCCTGCAGTAGCGAAATGTTTGTTGAATTTATCTAAGATTGATGATTTGTCAATAATAGAAGTACCTTTGGAATTATTTTTTGGGGTCAATGAAGGTGGAGCTTTGCCCCTTCCACTGATTTGATTGTATGCCAAATTTTGACACGATTCCCTTTAGCAGACTCAGGGCATTGAGATAATAGTTTCTTTAGTTTCTGTTATCAACTTAGTGCAGGTATTCTGACAAGCTCTAAAAGCTGTCTAGTCCGCATGGGATTTGGTCCACCTGGCAGTTGACCAGAGTTTGTCTCTCTCTTCTTTAAGGCATCTCTGATAGCTCCATTGAACCATGGACAAGATGCTTTCTTTAACCTGCACTTGAGCAGTGGTGCATGCTTATTAATTACATGTGTGAGCAAAGAGTTAATAATGTTTACGGCCTCATTGATGGAAGGTGCTAAATAGAAGCTTTGCCACCTTAGCTGACTTAAGTCAGCCAGAAAATCTGCTGGATTAAACCTCCTAAAGCTCCTTTTGGTGACATAGCTATCAGTAGTGGTAGATTTGGATATGTTCCTGATGCACACAACTACGTTGTGGCCACTGAGTCATTATAAAACAGCTGCTTGACTAAGTTTGTGTGGTATATTAGTGATAATGAGATCTAAGACTGAACTTTTAAGGTAGTTCTTGCATTTGGGTCTCGTGATGCTTTTAATTATTTGATGCAAACTGAAGTCATCATAAAGATTATTTAATGGGTTTGACTTAATGGTGAACCAATCAAGGTTTAGATAATCTAGAATGATGGATTTGTTTGTGTTAAAGTCTAAAAGTTACATAAGTGTGATAGGAAGTCTAACTCCTCTGAAGGTGGCCTGTAGCATTCTATTATATTAATAGATCCAGCAGCTGATATGGAAAGTTTTAAAGGTAAGGAATTTGTATTTCTGAGGCATTGATATGGCATAAAGAACAGTTATAGACAGTTGGTCTTTGGCATAGATAGCTACTCTACCTATCAACCTGGCCTATCAACCGAGAACAGGGAATAGGAGGGTAGAGCTAGCGAATGATCTGAAGTGGACACCTTAACCAAGTCTCCGTTATGACAAGGATATCAGGATTGGTGTGGGATACCCAGGCTTGAACTTCGGTCAGTTTCTTTTACAGACTGCAGATACTGATGAGCTTCATTTTAGTCCCTTAGCTGAAGCACAATCAATTGGGGAGTCCATGGGTGAGATGGGACTCAGTTTTAATTCTATATTGCCTGAGCATAGCAAGAGCACGATTATAATTTGTTTCAGCCAGAATTTCAATGATTTAGAAAATGTCTTGTGATTTGTCACATGTCCGTTACTAGAACAAGATAACACTGGCCTTCTCTTAATACAGTGGTGGGACAGTTCAGCACTGTCAAAAGAATTATTATAGAATGTGGTTTAGTGGGATTAAAAAAGTCATCTACAAAGAAATAATTCCTGCTAGAATGTATGTCTAGCTACTTTAATCCATTGGATGTTTACCTGTATGCACTTTTACAGTATCGGTATATGAATAGAAATTAAAACTGCCTGCTTTTTAGCAGGCAATATAATATCCATAGTAATGCTTCACTGTGTAACTAAAATGTTGCTCTCATTCTCTTTTCAGAACTGGCTTTGGTTGCCCTAGTTAGACCTGGAGTCCCACTTTAGCCTGTTATGGATCTCACACAATGGATGAAATATTGTGATTCATGAGTTATGAGCTGGACTTTTAAGAGGTATTTTGTGACATGAAATTCTATGTTTGGGATGTCCAGTTTGAATTGAGAATTGAGTGTACAGTATGTCAGAACCTTAGTTATTGCATGGTGCCTGAATGTTTTATGGCACAATACAATACTTAGCTGTCCATGACTATGATTTTTGCAGGCTAATATTTTATAATACCATCAGATTTGTTCAAAGTGGTATCTAGGTGTTATGAATCCACCAGATGACTCCTTCATTAGTGTTTTAAACCAATACTAAAAATGAAAAGAGATTTTTTTTTTTTAACTCTATTTCCCTCCAATCGTGGCTAATGAAACCTCTCTCAGGCATCCTGTCCTTTTCCTGCCCACCTGTGGATCTCTCAGTCTGTGCTCCTCTCCACCCCCCACAGCCAGCACCCCGTTACACCCACCGGGAGGTTGCCCTTCACTTCTCTTGGGCTCACTTGTAAGTCAGACTCCTGCTGCAGGTGGGGCCTGGGTGTAACAACTGGAAGGTCAGCTGAGGAGAACCCAGTGGAGGGCATGGGGGACAGGTGCTATCGCCTGTCTCACTAAGCTGGTGTTTCCCTGTTCTGCATGAAGAACCCCCTGTGTGGGCACGCCCCAATGTTCTGGTGCAGCAACCCTGCCTGCATCGGCCATGCTGTTCTCATGCTGCCCAGCTTGATGCAATGACCCTGGTTTCCACCAGGGGTCACTGCTACCGGGCAATCCATACCCTTCTCCTGAGGAGGAGAGCACCACAAGGGCACTCCTTCCTCAATCCACCCTGCTGACTCACGGTGCTCAGGCTTGCTTCCAAACCCGGGTCACCAATGTAGTACGAGGTGTGGCATCTGGTGCCTCAGCCATCAGCACCACGGGCTGGCTGAAAAGAGGTGGTTTTATGGTGGCTAAGGGCTTCATTCTGTCATTGAATGTTGGATAGTCTCAACATTAGCCCTTTAGCATAATGTATCATAACAGGAGAGATAATGGATTGTACTGCATTTATTTTTAACCTGTTTATAAATAACTGAGCAATTGCACCTTCAATGTACTTGTGTTTACATGCTAAGCGGTATCTTTAAATTTTCAATTTAAAAGGCAGTTTGTTTTCTATGTTCAACAGCCTTTGAGAATGTAGCCTTGTGTGAAACTCATCAGGCACGGTGACATTGGTAGGAGGGGTTCTAACATCCACTAGAACAAAGCAACTGTCTGAACCAATCTTGTTGACCACTGCTGATGTGTGAAAAAGCACAGTTTGTGACACCCTCAGTTAAGCACCACACTAATGTAAAGTAATTGGTTTCTGTTGCGTTTGGAGTGTCTTAGGTAGGTGCCAGTCACGTGAACTCTCTGTGTTTCCTGTATCTGACCGAGGCACTACTGTTCCCAGGTTGTGGCTCCTTCCATGCTCCTTTACCTTAGTGGATGCATGGTGCAGGCCCCAGTGGGCCCTGAACAAAACAACTTGCATGAATCCACGAAACAGGAGCTAAGAACTAACTTGTTTCATCAAGGAGCTGTTTGGGCCCTGTGTGAAGTAAGATGTACAGGGTCCATTGGGTCCCCTGCAACTCAAGAGTTAAGCCCTAACTTGCTAAACACAGGCCCACATGTGCAATGTAGTGTGCAGGGCCCCCAAAACAGGAGCTGTTATTTAACTTACTTTGCCCAAGTAGGATGTACAAGACCCTGTGGGCCCTATGCAAGACATGACATGTGTCACACATTGATTCACCAAGTCCATTTGGGCCCAGCACAAAGTAAGCATGAGTCCTACCCTGTATTATGACTTTGAACAATATAGACACCCATTTTGCAGCTTTAAAATTTTTTTTTAATGTTAGCGTTAAAATGATTATCTCTTATTCTTTTTTTTTCATGTTGTTAATGTATGGCCACCATGTGTTGATTTATGGACCATATTTTCTGGCTAGCCATGTTGACACCCCGTCATAGACATGTAAGTGTCATTTGTATTGTAACCTGAATGTTTTGAGGTGAATCTCCCAAAACACATTTCAGGATGCATTAACAAATCAATTGTTTCTCAAAACCAGCACTCACCACCTCAACAATAGCAGAACACCACTGTAAGTCAATAAAGCAGCTTTATTAAAAAAAAGACACTTTTGTGCCCACCTGATGCATTTCAGACAGGGTCCTTTATTACTTTCATTAACAAATCACACTTATGTGTTCATGAAACACAGTGACAATATGCCCATCCTGAAAATTTGGAGTCACCTGGTACCTGTGGTAATACCCATAACTGACATTGTAGTGCAGCATGGTGGGTGCTGCCGTGTGATGCCATCCTTCAGATTAGATGTTAAAGTTTCAGAGGTCTCTTCTGCCCATCTCTGGTCATTGTCCCATTTGAAGTAAGATCCCATGACACTTATCAAAGAAGAGCAAGTCTGTTTTTTATTAAACAAAAGTCAAAGAACAAAAATATGAACAAACAATTCATAGAATAATCCATAGATAAGAACAATGAAAACATGTACCTACAAAAGGGTTCAATACAAAATTAATACAAAATAGAATTAATAAAGATTGTACAGAAAAAAAAACAGTCAAAAAATAAAATAAAAGTCTTAGGACTATTAACCAATCCCAGTTCTGAACAAAACCCAAAAATCCAGCACTCACAACTTATATATAAATTATGCAGGTTCTCAGAAATAGTGTCAAAAAGTGCCAAAGTTTATTCAAGAGCCAGGTAAAACATGCCCTGATGCATTCTGGATAAAATCCTTTGTCAAAGAATGTGCCATATTATCAGTCTCTTCACATTTTATACTCTAAATGTGACATCATCAACAATGGTCATAAGTGGTGATGTCACAAGGTGTTTTAAATAAAATCAATAAATACATATAGAACCATAAATACTATATATATATATATATATATATATCTATATCTTCATTTAATTTTTTCAGCCAGGATGTGGACTGGGCACTGCTCTTTTCATCCATGCGGACACTTAAAACACAATACAAACAATACAATACTGTATATATATATATATATATATATATATATATATATATATATATACACACACACACATACACACACACACACACACACACACACATATACATAATTTACAAGTTTTGTAATAAAATATTTTTGATGAAAAACACACTTCTAATGGAGTTGCTAAATTACGCTACTGCAGGAACAATTCTAATTCCTGGTGCAGACCTTAAGCTGTAAAAGTGAAAAACTGAACACCATTAGTGGTTGCAACACATATCTTACATTTTTATAATGTGTATTAGAATGCTGTTAACCTTAGGAAATCATCATTTCCTAAGGTTGTTAATCTATCGATGTGACTTAGATATGTTGTTAACCTATCCCAAGTCCCAAACTGAGGAAACACTAGCACGAACAGTAAAGAAGGTGACAAGACTTTCTATAGATACATTAGTGAAAGGAGAAAGTCCAGAGGGTATTGCTAAGCTTAATGGAGAAAAGGGAGCATGTGAGGAGGAGGACCCTGTAAAGGCATCTATCCTAAATAGATACTTTGCTCAGTATTTACTGAAGAGAAGGTAGGGCAGGGCCCACAGCTCAGCATCATGGACACAGGGAGGAGGTGAGCACTACTCCCTTCACAAAAGAAAGGGTCCTACAAGAGCTTGCTAAGCTCAGGGTGGATAAGGCAATGGGACCTGATGGCATACATCCCAGGGTACTTAGGAGCTAAGGAGGAACTAGCAGAGCCATTAGCAGAATTGTTTAGTGAGTCTCTGAGCACAGGAGAGGTCCCAGAAGACTGGAGAAAGGCTCATGTGATCCCACCCACAAGAGTGGTAGCAGGAGGAGGCGGGGAACTACAGGCAGGTCAGTCTTACCTCAGTAGTGGGCAAGATTATGGAGGCACTCCTTAAGGAAAGGATATTTCAACACCTGGAATCCATAGGGGCACAGGATCCAAGACAGCATGGGTTTACAAAGGAAGGTCCTGTCAAACTAATCTCATAGTTTCTTTGACTGGGTAACCAGAGTGGTGGACCAAGGGGAGCAGTTGATGTCATACCTTGACTTCAGCAAAGCTTTTGACACTGTTCCACATAGAAGATTGATAAATAAGCTAGGTAGGCTCGGGTGGGTCAGAAGTTGGTCAACTGGTGCAAACTGGTTGACTGGCAGAAAACAGAGAGGTGGTAAATGGTATACAGTCAGAAGAGATGCAAGTCACAAGTGGGGTACCTCAGGGATCAGTCCTGGGGCCAGTCCTATTCAACATCTTCATTAGTGACCTCGCAGATGGACTAGAGGGTAAGGTTTGTCTGTTTGCAGATGACACCAAGATCTGCAACAGAGTAGATGATCCAGATGGGTGGGCAGAATGAGAAGAGATCTGGATAAACTAGCAGAATGGTCAGAAGAGTGGCAACTGGGATTTAATGCAAAGAAGTGCAAAATCATGCACATAGGGAAGAAACCCTGAAGCCACTTATAGGCTGGGAGGAGTTGCTAGCAGTCACAAAGGAAGAAAGAGACTTGGGCATCATCATCACTGATGACCTAAAATCATCAAAGCAGACCTCTAAAGCAGTAGGTAAGGCTAGGGGGTGTTAGGGTGTATTAGTAGGGGTATCACAAGTCGTAAGAGGAGTAAATCCCTCTGTACAAGACATTGGTTAGGCCCCATCTGGAGTACTGCGTGCAGTATTGAGCCACACCTTCACAAGGACATTAACCAAATTGAGGCAGTCCAGAGAAGGGCAACCAAAATGGTGCAGGGACTGCAATCAGAAGACATATAAGGACAGATTAACGGAGCTCAATATGTATACCCTTGAGCAAAGGAGGGAGAGAGGTGATATGATCGAGACATTTAAACACCTTAAGGGCATAAACAAGGTGAAAGAGTCTAACATGTTTAAATATAAGAAAATAGCAGGACAAGAGGACACAGCATGAGATTAGAGGGCCGATTAAGGGGAATGTGAGGAAATTCTTTTTCACAGAAAGGGTGGTAGATGCATGGAATGGCTTACCACAAGAAGTGGTGGCTATGAATACAGTGCAGGGCTCAAACAGGCATGGGATAGGCATAAGGAGCAATACAAATGACTATGAATAGATAGGTCACTGACAGAGCAAAGGCCGATGGCACATTTATAAGGTAGAAAAAATGGGCAGACTGGATGGGCCTTGCGGTCCTTATCTGCCGTCAACTTCTATGTTTCTATGTTTCTATGTTTCTCGATGTTTGTTAACTTATCGATGCCACGTCACACGATAGGTTAACAACAGCGATTGGTCTGCGATGCACGCCGCTTTTTTTCGACGGGAACCAAACGATGAACAGCAGCAGTTAGGGAAGGACTGAATGGCTGCAGCAGTGACTACTAAAGAAAAAGTAAGCAGCCTTTTGAGGTGGGACCATACACTATAAAATAATAATATGGTCCCTCTATTGTTAACGGTCAATTTTAACCATCTTGAGGTTTATGCAGACGTAAACCTCTCGAACTTCGCTTCTGAGGTTTACACGGTCGCCTGGCAACCTCTCTACTGTTAACTGGACCGTTAACGATAGATGACCACATTATCTCTATATTAATGCAGGTATATACTTATAATTGTTCGATTAGTGTAGTTATACAGCTTTAGTTAGTGTAGGTATATAGGTATATAGTTGTGATTGTTTAATTAGCACAGGTATATACTTTAATTGATAGATTTGTCCAGGTATATATGGAAATATATGATGGCCTTTTCTATGGGGAAAAGTTCCTATCCATGTAATCTGTCTGTCTGTCTATCTATCTATCTGTATAATTATTTTCAGTGTTGATGTAAAATCAAGTTACTTTTATGGATACTGCTTCTATTTTTGTTTAAATTATAACTTTCCTTTCCTGTTTTCTGTACAACAATGTTTTGTTATACTACCTAGCCACTTGTTGTTATTTACCAAACAAGCTATAACAGTTTAGTGTGCCTTTCCTGGTCAAAACTTACAAATAAATAAAATGGCCAATTATGGCTAAAAGTTAAAACAAAATGGCAAAATTATAGATGGAGGAATGTACCGAGGACATAGAAGAGTTGGCACTGAAGGTCAGGGAGCATCTCGAGGGGAGATGGGTGCCAGTGGGGAGGGAAGGATGGTTGGTTGCTAGAGGGTGGGCAAGGGTGGGAGGTGGTGTTAAGCAATTGGGTGCATAGGTGGGGTACTGGCGGGGGGACTGGGCACCAGCCACCAGAAATAACTATACAGAGTTTGGTGCAAGTAGGGAGAAGGGTGGCATGGGCACTAGAGGGAGGGAAAGGTTGGGATAATCTTAAGTAATTAGGCAGGCAGCAGGCATACCAATGGCGGGATTGAGCTCCTGCCCCGATACAAATCAACTGACAGCAAACAGCTGATTGCATGGGAGGAAGGCATTTTTTGTTAACCCATTTCAAGGTGCATTAATAAAATCACCATTACGTATTTATGAGGAAGAGGTGGCAATAGGGCTACCATCAAAATATAGGGTCAAATCAAACTCCAAATGGCCAAGTTATGGCCAAATGTTAGAAAATGCCAATGACCTTTTTGTTTTTATCACTTGTTATAAATCTAGTGGTTACAAAAACCCTTACAAGTAGAACATTCAGAAAACATTCTGCGCATGTGTGACAACAGGATTGCTAAAACTAAATCATTTAAAAACTGAACCAGATCACACCAGTGGGGAATGAACTGGGTAAAGAAATCATGTTATTTAGGTATATAATTTAATTTCACTTAGAACATATGTTGAGGTGGTGGAGCCAGCCAGTAGATGAGAAAGACTCTCCTTAAGAAAGCTCTGGCTCCAGACAACATAAATTGAACAAAAAGCTTACTTTACAACATATTTACACTGCAAACATTGGCATAGTACTCATGGACTACGTGCTGTACCTTATGGGGAAGCCACAAAGTCAAACACAACCTCAAATTACTTTTGTCAGTTCTAAGCAAGAACAATGAGGAGCAGTAAAGATTGATCCACGGTGGGAGAGAAGACACAGTCCTCTGATTTAGCTAATATCAAGAACTCTTTGCAAACCATGAGCCATTCACTGCAAGTGATCAAGAAATGATTTGATGAGCTCTCTGGACATTTGCAGACAACTGAGCAGGCCATGGGAGATATGGTGAACACAACTGGCACAGTGGGGCTGCACACCAAGAAAGCAATGGCAGCAACCATGAGAAGCGATTGCTGAAACAATACAACTTAAATGTCAACTGGAAGAAACGTCCCTAAGGGACTGCAGTCTTCATTTGGTGGGTCTTCCTGAAGAAATGGAAGGCACAGACCCAGATGGATTCTTGAAGACCTGGCTACCACAATCCCTGAAATGGAACAACATCCCAGTGCCTGGCTTTATGGACTGGGCCTACAGAGTCAACCCCTGCAGAATCCCAGCACATCCTTATCAACCACAAACAATACTTGTGGTGCTGACATATTCCAGCTAAAGGATTGATCTCTAATGTCAGCCAGGCAAGTAAAGGAACTGGAGATGCCATAGTACATCTGTTCCAGGACTTACTTAGTCAGGCTCCAGAATAAGTAGTTTGAAGGAACTTAAGACAGACTCAGGGCATTAAAAATCCTCTTCCCATGTGACTCTGGCTCAAGGTGGGTGGCAAACATAGCATAGAAACATTGAATTTAATGGCAGATAAGAACTGCTTAGTCCACCTAGTCTGCCCATTTTCCTACCTGATGGATAAGCTGCAAATCCAAATTAACCAACAGCCTACTTTCTCCTACCCCCCACTAGAACTGCTTTATGTCTGCCCAATGCATTCTTGAATTTCCCCACTGTTCATGACTATACAACATCCTCAGAAATACTGTTCCATGCATCCACAACCCTGTCCATGAAAATTACTTCCTCACATTACCTCTGAGCCGTCCCCCTTCTATCTTAAAATTGTGACCTATTAAAAGGACCAGTCCCAGTACTGAACCCTGTGGTGCCCGCTAGTAAACCTCCTTTCTTCACTGTGGACTCCGTTTACTATTACATTTTGCATCCTGTTGTCCAGCCAATATTTTATCCAGACTATCAGCTTTGGACCCACTCCAAGGCTGGTTAACTTATATATTAATCTTTTGTGTGGGACTGTATCAAATGCCTTGCTAAAATCTAGGTAGGCCATGTCCACAGGTCCTCCCTGGTCTACTACTTTGGTCACCCAATCAAAGAAATCTATTAGATTCATCTGAAACGATCTTCCTGCTGTGAATCCTTGCTTCCTTGGGTCCTGTGCCCCACTGGCCTCTAGGTAGTCAACAATTCTTTCCTTCAGAAGTGATTCCATCATTTTCCCTACCATTGAGGTCAAACTAATCGGTCTGTAGTTTCCTGCCTCTGCCCTGCTCCCACTTTTGTGAAGAGGAATCACATCCACCCTCCTCCAGTCCTCAGGTACCACCCCATCCTCCCATGATTTGCTAAAGAGAGTAGTCAGTGGTGTCACTAGTTCTACCCTTAGTTCTTTTAGAATTCTTGGGTGAATCCATCAGGTCCCATAGCTTTGTTCACCTTCAGTTTTACTAGTTCTTTCAGAACCCTTTCTTCTATGAATGGACTGGTATGACCCCCTATCCAGAGTGTTTCTCTTGTTTGGTTTAGGTACCTCCTCCTCCTCCTCTTCGTTTGTGAATACTGAGCAGAAATATTTGTTCAGTATCCCTGCTTTTCACTGTCACCCTCTGCCCATATTTCCTCCCTTTATTAAGTCTCAGTATCCCTCCCTTGGTCTTTCTTCACTCCTAATGTACCGATAAAAGTCTTATCCCTTTCTTAACAGAACTGGCTATCCTTTCCTCGGTTTGGGCCTTTACTATTCTGACTGCCTTCCTGCCTCTTTCTGCTTTAACTAATAAAGTTCTCTGTCCTGCTTCTTCTGTGTTTCCTTATATTTCCTGAATGCTATCCTTTTCTCCTTAACCTTCTCTGCCACCTCTTTTGAGAACCATAGTGTTTTTTCCTTGTTGTGTTTAGTTGATTTGCTTCACACAAAGCTTGTGCCTCTGTGATGGCTATTTTGATTACTCCCATTGTTCCTCCACCTCTCCTTCTTGGCTGCTTGCTAGTGCTTTTCTGAGGCACTCTCTCATTTTCCCAAGTCTGCCCTCCTAAAGTCCAATACTCTTGCGTTTGTATGGCTTGACTCTATGGCTGTGTTTATTGTGAACCACACTGTTTGGTGGTTGCTTGTTCCTAGATGGCTACCCACTTCTAAATCTGAGATTCTTTCTACATCCCCATTTGAGTACCAGGTCTATGACTACTCCCCAAGTGGGTTCCAATACTAGCTGTCTGAGGCATGCCCTTGTAGGGCATCAAGAATGATCCTGCTCTTGGATGTGCCTGCTTCAAAGGTGCTTCAGTTAACATCTGGCATATTCAGGTCCCCATCAACAATATCTCCCTTTTTCTGCCATTCTAAGGATGCCTTCCATCATTTCCTTGTCCATTCCTCCCCCTGAGATGGGATCTGTATACAACCCCCATGCAGACTGTGATGCCATCGTCTGTCTCCAGAGTGACCCAGAGTACTTCATCTGCTCCCTGTTTTGTCTTTAGTTCTGTTGCTTTGATCCCTTCCTTACATGAGAGCTACTCCTCCTCCTCCTCTTTACCCTTCCTGTTCCTCATGTAGATTGTGTATCCTAGTATGATGAAATCCCAGTCATGGTTCTTTCTGTACCATGTTTCTGTGACTGCCACAATATCCAGGCATCCCTCTTCCATCAAGGCCACTAGTTCAGGGTGTTTGTTACACAGACTATGGGCACTGGTACTCATCATCCTCTATTTTTGATATACTTTTCCCTTTTAGTCCCTATCCCTGTCCTTAATTACCTTTGCCTTTTTGCATTTAGCCAGTCTTGCTCCCTAATGACTTCTCTACCTTGGTGTTTACCTCGCTAATTACTGTGTTTTGTAGGGGAGGTTGGGATTTCCTGCTTCTTTTCAGTGCCTCCCCTTGACTAGTTTCAATACTTGCCAATGAAGCATTTAAACCTGTCACCTGGATCCTGGCCCCCGACAGATGCAGACCATCGCATCAGTATAGGCCTGCATTCCTTCAAGTGGCTCCCTAGTCCCCAGTGAAGCCAAAACCCTGAGCTCCACCGCGTTTTCAACCATTCATTGAATTCCATGGTGTGGAGTACCCTAACATCACCCTTGCCATAGACAGGCAGCACCTCCGAGAAGGTTACCGATGCACTACTTGTCTAAGGCCCTCAACAACTCTACAAACTCCTCTTGCACTGCTTTGATCCATTTCCAGCCAGATCATTTGTCCCTAGGTGGACAATGACATCCATCTCTCCCTTGTGCAGCTGCCCCACGATCCTGAGGATTCGCTTCCTGTCCTCAAGCCATGGTGCCAGGCAGGCACCTTACCTCCTCTCCCTTCCTCCCCACTTCTACCCCTAATGGCTGAGTCCCCTGCCAGGAGTTGTTTCCTTCCCTTATGAGGTCCCATGCCACCCTCCAGTGGGTCTCTTTGTGGAGGTTTCAGCATCCTCCTTGGTCTCCACTGCAGGTGCCTCCATGAGAATCACCATCCACCAGAACAGTGTAGAATTGTGGTGAGGTACAGCTGGAGGATGCACCTCAGTTCCACCACCCTCTCCTCCCTGAGCCCACTTTGGTCCAACTGCTCCTCTTTCTTGGCAACCTCTGAGGGGTGGTGGTGGCCCTGAGTGGGGAGGTGGTTTCATGAATCCTAGCCAGGTCAGCCTGGAGACGGGCAACCTCCTTCCTCAGACCAGAGATGTCTGCAAACAGGGCAGCATCACAGCCTCCAGAATATCTCCCGAACACTGCCACCCCACAGCCACTGCACTGCACCACTCCCATTGTGTCTTATTTTGTCCCTCTCCTGTTGCTCTGTATGCTTACTCTCTCTCCTCTCCTTACAGCTCTCACTCTTCCTGTTCTGGGACAGGAACTTCCTGTATTCTTCAGTAGTCTTCTTCTTCCTTTCTCAGAGACAGACCTCCGCAGCTAGGGAAGAAAGAGCTACTTTTTCCTTCAGGGTTGACAAAACTAATTTTCTCAATGATCCTGCCTTTCTGCTGCCAAACAGGAATTGGCTTAGGGTGGTAGGTGGAGGGTGGGATGGAGGGCAATTAGTAAGAAAACCTGTAGCTTTTTAGTCAGCTGCTATCTGCTCTAAAAGCAAGATTTCTGTTTCCCAAAAGTTAGCAGCAGGAAGTTGTAATTTTAGTCACCTGCTTCTCTACTACCTAAGCCACACCCCAATTAACTTCTCTTCCCTCCTACTGATTAGCAGACTAAGTTGATACAGTACCCTTCCCCAACACAGAAACACACACTGACTTTCTTTTTTTAACCTAAATGAGACCCCTCTGCTTCTAATAAAGTATCTGTTTGTTTAATCCAACAGGTACTGACTCCTGCTGAGATAGGTGTTAAATTAGTAAGAAAAACTATAGCTTTTTAGTCAGCTACTTTCTGCTCTAAAAGCAAGACTTCTGTCTTCCAAAAGCTAGCAGCTGAACCCATAAGATGCTAATGTTCTCCTGACCAAACTGGAAGCTGAATGATTTTCTTCAGAGGAACACTCTGGGACTGATTCAGGGGTGTAGGTACTGACTTTCTTTTATAAGTGACCACATAGACTTGGACACCCCCTTCCCTGCAGTTGCACAGTTGCACAGATTTCCACTGACATTCGGTTGAAGTTGGTGAGGTATTAAGCATGCTTGTTCCTGTTTGCAGTTATTCTATATAAATGTATGTCTGTGCGTTGGGTCAAAGAATGGGGAGTGAGGGAGCATGCAGTACCCAAGGGTATGTTTGACCTGATGATGGACTGTGTAGCACTGGGACTAAATGCCTTCATTTTCAATTTTATGCTTATAATTATGAAACAATAACTGACTACTTTCGTATCAGTCCTAGGCTTATAATTGACCCTTAGGGACCACAAGAGACACTTTATGGAGGCAGACCTGAAACATAGAAACATAGACTTTGACAGCAGATAAGGACTGCTTGACCCATCCAGTCTGCCCCTGTTTAATTATTGTTAGTCTGAGGTGATGGCTATCACATTTAAACCAATCTGTGTTTAATATGTGGTATCAAAGCATGGCTGTGAGCTAATTTACAGCTATTTTCAAATGTCCTGCAACTTCTTTCTGTGATAAGGTCACGCATCCTTGAAGGCAGATGGCTCATTTTGCAAAATTATAGGATAGAAATATTGTATTTTGTTTGTTTTGTGCTTCTCCCTTCCTTTTTCCCCAGGTTGCAGCTGGAAATGAATCTCAGCTCAGCGTGCCTCTCTCAGTTAGTCATTTTAAATAAACAAAAAAATCAGTTTTATCTTTATTTTATTGTCCCTCCATAAACAAAAATATCAGTTTTATCTTATTTTTTCCTCTTTATATAGATACAACTGTACATCAGTCTATACTCCTTAACTAATGCAGTAATGCTTGTGTGCATGTATTTAAAATGGTTCTTTTTATGCGTATATTCTTCACAATGTTTTATGCTTCACACCAAATCTGATAAAGTTAAAAACAGAACACATGTCATTTCCATTTAGAATCTGAAAATACTACACTGAAAACAACGGACCAGAAAGAGAGTTTACAATGGTAATAAATGCAGTTTACACTAAAGGAAGACAAAACCTAAAAAAATTAAAATAATTAGTGTGTGTGTGTGTATATATATATATATATATATATACACACACATATACATACATATACACACACACATATATATATTTATATATATATATATATATATATATATATATATATATACACACACACATACATACATATACACACACACACACATATATATATATATATATACATATATATATACACACATATACATATGTGTGTGTGTATATATATATATATATATATATATATATATATATATATATACTTCTCCTCTACACTAACTTTGCTTTTTATCTTTTAAATATTTCCTGAAGAAGACCTATGGTCAAAGCGTTGTTTTTAACTCTATTTTCTATTTTCAGTGTGCATTTAATATAACCATTTTATTTTGCTTTCAGACCACATGCTGACACAGCATCTTGTTTTTATATTTACATTTTGTGTGCTACATTTGCTGCAACCCACTATTCCTGCTCTAAAATCTCTCCTTAATTCTCAATTCTCTCCGATGCTCCTTTATTTCATCTATGTCTGCACTCCTTCTCATATTTCTACATCTTCTCTTGAATTATTTTCTGCCATTTGCTCTAAGACTAAACTCTGCAGTCACTTACAGTTTCTTTCCAAATGCCCACCTGGGTGTTATTCCTCAAGGTTTCTGTTTGAAATTCCACCCTTGTTCATTTGGGTCTGAGATACATATTTCCTCCACTAATAAGTTTTTGAAAACTTTCTCTATGAAACCTATCACAAACACCATTCCCAGTAGGACTTACAAATCGTTTGAGTATATTGTGGGGTGGGTGCAGGCTGCAGGATCTGTCTCATTTACTGTGCACCAGGTGATGGGAGGGCTTTCCTGCAGGGGGTGAACAGCTCATCACAAGCTGGTGTTGGAGTTCCCACATGGTTAATTTTGGGGGACTTCAATGCCTGGGTCAGCGATGGGCTCTCATCATTTGGACAAAACCTTCTCCAGTCAGTGGAATCACTGGGCCTGACACAGGTAGTTACTGCTGCCACCCGGGCGAGGCACTCATTGGACTTGGTATTTCTCCTGGGGATGGAGATCACCGATATGGTGGTGGAGCCAGTCACTTGGTCTGACCATCACGTCCTGAGGTTTAGTTTGCATCTCTCCTCAAGAGGCCTGCTCCTAAGGAAATGGTACAAAAACACCCTTTAAAAGGAGTTACCACAGAGGGCCTAATGGTGGTGCTGGACCTTTCGGGAATTCGATGAATAGCAATGATCGGTTCCCTCTGTTCTTGCCTATAACAAGGCAGTAGAAAGGGCACTGGATATCATTGCTCTGGTTTGAGTTTGTCCTCTAACCTCTTGCCTCAGTGCCCCATGGTATGATGGGACACTGCAGAAGCTGAAGAGGCAGGGGCAAAAGTTGGGGAGGTGCTGGTGGAAAACTCACCTGGAGAAGACAGGCTTAGATTGCTTGAACATTATAAAGTCTACCAATCAGCAATTTCCAATAAGAAGGCAGTGTTCCTGTCCAAGGAAATTGCTGTGGTGAGGAACAGGCTAGCTCAGCTCTTCCACACTGTGGACAGACTGTGCAGTCCAGTCTGTCTGCAGTCTGATAGAGCACGGTCACAAGAAAAATGTGATAGTTTGCAATTCTTTGCTGATAAGGTTTCTCTATCAGGGAAGAGATCATCCAAAGCCTCCCCATTGAACCTTGCACTTTTCAACTGACTGGTACAGTTGCCCAGGTAACTTGGTCCAGCTTCAACCTGCCGGCAGTCATAGACATTGTGAGAATCATCCAAACTCTCGACCAACTTGCTGTAGTTTGAATCCAGGCCCAACTCACCTTCTTTTTTTTTTCAACTTTCTTTCACTCTAGTCGCAGCTCATGAGGACCTCTCCTGGCAACTGGTTCTTGTCCTGCTTGCCTGAGGCCCCTCCAGACTATACCTGCTCTCTCCCCACCTGCAGCTGGTACACTCAGTTTAACCCACCCAAGGAGGGTAGCCCTATGCCTCTTGGGCTACTTGCGACTCAGACTCCAACTGCAGGTAGGCACCTGGGGAGGATACTGGAAGGTCATTCAAGGGTGGAACCTGGTGGCAGGCATGGGGATCAGTGCCATCGCCTGCCCCATGGGCAGGTATTTCCTCTGTTCTTGTTCCAACCCCCAGCATGTGCAGGGGGTCATGACACTTGTGCACGGCAGCTTTGCCAGCATCAGACACGCTGATTGTACATGTTGCTCCACACACTGTGGCACTCCCAGTCTCCACCAGTGGCCGCCAGAGTGCCGAGCCCCTCAACACTCTCTCCCCCTGACTAGAGAGCAGCCCATCGGGCACTCAATCCAGTCCTTTCCTGCTGACCCCCAGCACCGAGCTCACTCCCAAACTCAGGTCGTTGGCATGTCACGAGTGTGGTGTCCAGCGCCTCAACCCTCAGCGCCACTGGGCCAGACCCAACTCACCTTCTTGTAGGCTGTGTTAAGGTTATTGGCCCAGTCCTGGCTGGATAGTGAGGTGTTCTCTGGAGGGGACCTTCCAGACCCCTTAAAAGAGGTGGTTGCATGACTCCTCTTGAAAAAGCCCTCCTTAGACCCTGACTACCCAGCTAACTATAGACCAGTTTCTAACTTGCATTTTACAGGCAAAGTTTCAAGAAGGTGGTCACTCTGCAGCTGGAAGATCATTTGACCAGCCACAATGTCTATGACCCTCTCCAGTCAGGTTTCAGAAAAGACACAGCATTGAGATGGCCCTGGTTTGGGTACTGAATGATCTCCTGATGGCTAGAGAGTGGAGATCCCATTCCATCTTGGTTCTCTTTGATCTTTTGGCAATTTGACACTGTGGACCATGGGGTCCTGTGGTTCTTCAGTGGCCTGGGGGGCAGTCCTCAGTCGATTTTGTTCCTTCCTCTGGGGTAGATCTCAGAGGGTGGTGTTAGGATTTATTCCTCACTCCCCCATGAGCTACCCTGTGGAGTGCCGCAGGGCTCGGTGCTCTCCCCATGTTGTTTGCTGTGTATATGCTGCCATTAGGAGACATTATAAGATGGTATGGCTTGAGTTTTCACTGATAGGCAGATGATTCTCAGCTATACCTTTCTTTGTGCCCAGCCAGGAGAGTGATATGATCTCAGTGTTTAACAGCTGTCTGGCTGTGATTCAGGGCTGGATAAGTACCAGCTGGCTGAGACTGAACCCAGGAAAACAGAGGTATTGGTTGTAGAGCCAGATCATAGGTTGGCTGGGACATTAATGGGACAGCCCTCTGGATTAGAACTGGAAGGAACTCCACTGACTGTCTCAAACCAGGTACGGAACCTAGGCATGATTTTTATGAAAGCCTGACCTTGAAGGCTCAAGTGTCGGCTGTAGTCAAATCATCCTATTATCATCTTAGGAATATAGCCAGCGTGAAACACCTGGTTCTGACTGAAGATCTTCCAACTTTGGTCCATGCCTTTGTCACCACCCGTCTTGATTATTGCAGCACCCTCTACCTAGGGCTAGCGGTGGTTGATTCCACCAATTGCAGCTGGTGCAGAATACGACCCAGGTTGTTGACTGGAACCTCTAGATCCAGGCATATAACACCTGTGCTGTGTGAACTGCACTAGCTGCTGGTACAATGGCAGATTCCTTCAAGGTCGCATTGCTGACCTATAAAGCCCTACACTATCAGGGACCATAGTACCTGCAAGACTTCTGTCTCTTACTGCCCCTCCGCCAACTCCAGTCCTCCAATGAGGGATTGCTAGAGATTCCCAGGGTCTGTTTGAAAACCTCAGGAGGTACAGCATTGGCTTATATGGCCTCGACCCTGTGGAATTCTCTGCCTTATCAGATACATGATAGCCTGACCATGGAGGGATTTAAAACCTCCTTAAAACATATTTATTTAACCAGGCTTTTCTGGCATTTAAGTTTAATAATATTACTGCTGTGAAATGAGGGATAATATAACTTTATAGTGTATGGTGGAATGTCGCTCTCCACCAAATCGATCATTTTCTAAACCTTGTAGTCACATAGCAGTGACGATCACAGAGCAGCAGAACTATTAGTCTCACTGCACTGCGACGCCACAAACCATGTCCTCGAGCACAATTTGACAGTTAGAGTTCAATGATTTGACATTACAGATAGCATTAGCAGCAATGTCGGGAGTACTTTCAAAGCCACTTTCGAGGCAGGATACATTCATCCTTGAGCAGGAGAATAGAAAACGGCAAAAAAAAAAAACCGGAATGACATTCGGCAGATCCATAGCTTCCTCAAAGGCAACGAGGAGCACAGGGCATTGATTATTTTTTTTTGTCAGAAAATGCCGTTCCACCACACACTATAAAGAAAAGTGCATGAGGCAGTTGACAACTGAGCTTCTTCCACCTGTTGGCACTATGACAGCGGCTTACCTCTTGAGCGCGGCTCTGGGGTAAGTCGTGTCATAGTGCCAACTCGGTGAAGAATAGCCTGTTGTCAACCGCTCTCATGCACTATCATATATGTTTTAAGATATGTTTTATTATAGACTGGTATGTAATATTGTTGATTGATTTAATTTAGTTTAATGGGTAAGATGTGCAATATTGTGGGTTTAACTGTGGCTTATGTATACTTTTATTGTATCGCGCTCTGACCAATGGAAGGGCACTTTTAAAATAAAACTGATGATGATGATGATGATCATCATCATCATCATCATCAAAACAGCTGATCTCTGTAGACAAAACCATCCAAAAGCAAAAGATTTTCTGCAGTGTGCAGCCCACATAACCTTCCTTTAATTAAGCACTGCATCCAACACCTGAACTCACTCTATTTCAGTTCCTCAAGTACACAAATCTGCCATACTCCAGTCTCTCTCCCAACAGATCAGCAACCAACATGAACCCTCAAGTCAGACACAACCTAACAATTTGGTATTTTTATTCCTCCAGGTCTCTCTTGACACAAATGAGCAATCCCTCCTTAACAAAGGTCTTCTTTGTACCCACACCAAGACATCTGGATGTACCCGGGTTCAAGTTGATCTGCAGCACTTCTATCACAGAGTATAACTTACAGCTCATTTTTCTAATGAGACTCCTCCTCCTGCAGATGATGACAGTATTACCAGAATAATCAATTACATCAATCCCCAATGTAGTACATGGACCCCCAAGACGTTTTGCTGCTGTTGATTATTTTGTTAACGAATGCATGGAAAACACCACTAACTTCAATTTTCATTGCAGGCATGACCATTCTAACATGACAACTGGTGAGCTTTCAGCCCTCAGATCTCTGCAATGCAGGAATGACACTGTTATTAAACCAGCTGTCAAGGAGGGTACTGTTGTGATCTGACAAAGGAGCTATACATCACTGAAGCCACACAGCAACTCTCTGACACCAGGTTTTACTCTTCTCTTTCCCAGGACCCCACTGCTGACTATCAGACTGAGGTTACCACAACCATTCCTCTGCTATTGAAAACAAAAAGCTCCTGCTTCAGCTAAGAGACCCATAGTTCAGCATCTTGAGGCATCCAGGTTTTATCTCCTTCCCAAAATCTACAAAACAGGTAACCCTGGACATCCTATTGTGTCTACCTGCTCCTGTCCCACATCCAATATCTCTGCATTTTGGACAGACTCATAAGACCACTCATTGAATCCCTTCCCTCCTCGTTAAAGGCACTAACCATGCTCTCCAGTTATTGACAGGTTCAGATTCAGTGGCTCCCATCAGCTCATCTTCACCATGGACATCAACTCTGTATGCACAGTGACCCCCACAATGATGGCCTGACAGCTTTGCAGCATTTTCTGAATAAGTGTGATGTCTAGCAGCCACACACACACACACACACACACACACACACACACGCACATACACTAACCCATATGGCAGAATTTGTTCTTAAACTCAGTGCTTTTTTTTTAATAACAGTTTTTCAGCAGGTCAGTGGGTTGCCATAGGTACCAAGATGGGTCCCAGCTTTGCCAATCTGTTTGTGGGTTGGGTGGAAGAATATTTTTCTCTCATTCACAGGGACTGTGCTTGATTTCTACAAATGCTACATAGATGACTGTGTAGGGGCTATCTTCTGCTCCAGACAGACCCGCCAAATCTTCTTGGACAAGTTTACTATGGCCTATCCTTCCCTTCAGTACACTGTTGAGTATCCTCCCTACACTGCCTTTTCTGGATATCAAACCGTCAGTGCAGAACACTGGTCTGAAGACATTGGTTTATCAGACAAACCCACTGACACACAGTTTCCTTCTCCACAGCTCCATCCTAAACATGTCAGAATGGCCTGCCATAGTCACAGTTTCTTAGACATTGCAGGTTATGTAGTGAAGATGATGGTTTTGCTGAACAGGCCCAAATAATGCATTATTTTTTTATTAACAGGGATAACCTAAAAGCAAAGTGGACAGAGCAATGTCCGGGTCAGTAACATGCCCCATAACCTTGACCGCTGCAGGAAGGATACTGTCATGCAAGAACAATGCCAAATTCCACTAGTGCTTCCTTCATCAGAGTACACCTTCTCTTCACATGATCATCACCAGTAACTTTCCTATTTTGTAAACTGAGCCCCAACATTGGTGCTTCCTTTACAGAACCAGCTATTGCCTCCTATCACTGGCCACCAAATCTGTGGAATCTCCTGGTAAGAAGCAGCTACCTACTCCTAACAGTTCCTCCTACTAGGTGCCAAACCTTGCAACAGAACCTGCTGCTACACCTGCAAATTTATTTCTAGTGTAGTGAAATTTGAGGGCCACAGGTGTTTTGACATCACCAAGGTGTTCTCACACACCTCCAGTATTGTGGTATATTGTATTCTTTGCAGGAAGTGTGCAGCTATTTACATTGGAGAAACTGGTAGACACCTTGCTGACCATTTCAGGGAACACTACAGGTAGTCAGGATTGAAGACACTGATAAACACTTGATCCCACTTTATCTCCAGGGACCACAGTGTCAATGATCTTTCTGTTTGTGTCCTTTGGCAGGGATTCTGGGATTCTGACCATAAAGAACATGGAAACCAAGCTAATCGTTCGCCTTGGCTCCCAGCACTTTGGTTAAAATGATAGACTTATTTTCTACTAATATCTTTTAGTCACCCTTCTTTTCCCTAGGTCTGTTTGTATCTGTGCACATCTATTTTCATTTTCCAGATGTCTCCATATATCTCCTTCCCTACATTTGTCACCTTTCAGCATTCTTATTAGGTCCGTTAATTAGTCCCCCACCTGGCGACTTCTCTAGCTCATTCACTGCCATTATGCCTGTCACTCACATCATCACCTTTTTGTTTTCCAGATTCTGTCTTTATCTTGCCATTTATCACTTCTTCTCCCAGAGCCTCCCCTTTTCTTTCCCCACATATTTATTCATTATTTTACCTCTCCTCTGTACTAAGTTTGCTTTTCTCTTTTAGATATTTCCTGAAGAAGACCTATGATCGAAATGTTGATTTTTAACTCTACTTTCTATTTTCAGTCGCATTTAATATAACAATTTTGTTTATATATATATATGGGGATATGACATGGCCTGACAGAAGATATCATATTTGTCTTCAGAGGCCAGTGATATCATGATATCTCACAGTGGAGAAGCCCGCGAGTGAGATATCTTGATGTCACTGGCCTGAGTGAAGAAAATGATATCTTCTGTCAGGCCATGTCATATTCTGTTTATACAATGGATGCTTTGCCTCGAAATGCAACCCACCGTCATATCTTCAATGCAATGGCTACATAAAGGTGATGGTTCTAGCAATACAACCCCTTACAGGAATGCTGGCAAAACAACAGATGTCATTTGTTGTTTAAAAACATTTCTGATGGAGCTTGCTATTTATAGTTATTTCATCTGGTTTAGCCTGCCATGCCCCTCCAACACAGCCCCCACCCCAAGACAACAAATGAGATAGGATCAACCAGATATTTCAATACCTTGTCGGTTTAAAGTTATTTAAAAAAATATCTGGTTGATTCTGCCTTTGTTCGATGAAATTAATATTTTAAATGCTTATCTGGTTGATCCTGCCATTATTTTCCATGAAATTCATAATTTAAATACTTATTTGGTTGATCCTGCCACTCTGAGCACTTTCACTTTCTGTGTAATGTACGAGGTTGAGCGCTATTCTCACTGTTGAGCGCTGCATTCTCTGAGGTGTTCTAGTAGTTGGACATGTCAAAACGCTGTGCTTTATGCACAGCTTAGTATTCTTTCTCGATCGGCACTGGGGGTTCATACACGCTATGCCCGCATCGGGCTTCGGATATGGGGTGTTACATGTACCTGTACTGCCCGCGATCGGGTGTGGAGATGTGTGTGTGGGGGAGTCAGACACTATGCCCGCGATCGGGCTGGTGGGGGGCACAGGGAAAGAGTTGGGGGCCAGCCAGGGGTGGCAGCTGCTGTGTTGCGCCCTGCAATGCAGCAGCTCACCTGTGGGTGGCCCTCAACTTAAGCCTTTTTTTTTGGGCTCAAGGTTGTGCAGGTGCAGGTTGGGGGTTGCGCATGCACAACTCTGCACAACCCGACTGAATATCGGGTTGCGCAGGTTATGCATGGATCCTCCCCCTCCTGTTGAGCATGCATTCATTTGCATTGCTTTCTTGCGCAACCTGATGCCAGTGGCGTAACTGCCTCCTGCTGAATATCGCAGAATGGCGCATTTTGGACTTGCGCATGCGCAACCCTGTTGCGCATGGCGCAACCCTTTTGAATATCCAGGCCACTGTATGCAATATAGGCTGACAGTAAAGCAAACAGTAAACTCACAGAGCAAGTAGTAAGTTACCTGGTAAATACATTGTGGACTGCATAGCTTTCACCATGGTTAGTGATTTATATACTGAGCTCACTGTTTGGTATGTCCTTTATATGTGCATTTACTCAGCGTGTAGTTCTATTGTCTAGCGGGCAGAAAGACCTGTCTCACTGCCTCCCTCACCGTTGACTCCCATGTCAGATTAATATTTTTATTCCTGCTTGCAAAGCAAAAGGCAGACATGAGACACACATACAAACATATGAGAAACACCAGCAGAAAAAAGCCAACAGGTCTATTTTGTCACCTTGTGGTGTGGATCCCTCAGTAATTACTGAGAACCCCCTTAGGAGCCCCTTCTTGATAGAGTCCCACCCCCATGTTTCTGCTTTTATCTGAAGACCTCCCCTTTACGTTGTCCCAACCCCTCTTAAAGCTGTCTACTGTCTTTTGAGATACCACCTCATCTGGCAACTCATGCCACTTAGCCAACGCCCTCTCAGTGAAAAAGTGCCTCCTCATCTGCTCACCACCCAGACAATATTCAGTCTTTGGGTTCTTAGGCCCCAAGTGCATGACTTTGTAATTCTTAGCATTGAACCCCAGTTGCCAAATACCCGGCCACCTCTCAAGACTGGCTACATCATCCCTGAGACCCTGTATTCCCTCTTCAGCATCAACTCTCCCACAGAGTTTGGTGTTATATACAAGCAGGCAGATCTTACCCTTTACTCTGTCTGCTAGGTTGCTAATAAATGTATTAAACAGCACCAGATCAAGCACCGAACCCTGTGGGACCCCACTAGTAATTGCTCTAGCCCAAAACAAATCCCCCAGACCACTATCCTCTGACTCCTATCCTGCAACCAGTTTTTTACCCATGTCTTTAGCTTTACTCCTTTCCCCAAATTCTCCAGCTTCCTGATTCATTTCCTGTGGGGAACAGAGTCAAAGGCCTTACTAAAATACGGACACAAGATGTCCACTGCCTGGCCCTTAGCGCCTGTTTTGGACACCCAGTCAAAGAATCAATCAGGTTTGTTTGGCAGGATTGCCCTGCTGCAAACCTGTGCTGCCTCTTGTCCTGGAACCCAGTATCTTCCTGAAAGCACACCCGTCATTCCTTTAGCATGGTCTCCATAAGCTTTCCTCCTGTTGAGGATACTGACCAGTGTGCAGTTGACAGGATCATCCCTGGGCCCACTTTTGTGAAGCAGCGCTATGTGTGCTGTTCTCCAGTCTAAGGGTACCTCCACACACACCAGTGAGCTGTTAAACAGGTTTGTCAGGGGACTGCTAGCACATCTGCTAATTCCCTCAGCCCCCTCAGATGAATGCCATCGAGGCCCAAAGACTTGCCCACTTTCTTGGCCCTCAAACCATTCCTTGCATTGTCCTCACCAGCGTCTCCATCAGTGTCACCTCCTACCCTATTTCCCACCCCATTCTTCTCTTTAGGCTTTGGACCATCCTTCTTCCTGGTGAAGACTGAGCAAAAATACTTATTTAGTACTTCTTCCTTCTCCTCCCTACTTGCTGTCCACCCCGTCCCTTTTTAGCTTAACATTCAATCTTGGCATCAAACCCCTTCATATCCCTTTTCTCCCTAATATATTGGTAGAAAGCCTTCTCCCCCTTTTTCACCCCCTCTGCCAGTTGTAGTTCTTGATGGACCTAGTGTCCCTTCTGACCTTAATTTACTATGATACTCAGGGTGTTTGGTAGGGACCTGTGTTAAGAAGGCTAACCCTGGCTCCTGATGTCTTATTGATCATTCATCCTGAGTCTGGGTATCCTGATAGAAACATAGACAGTTGTAACCCCTAGGTGGCAATATCCCAAAGACTACTACCCCTGCCAGCTTGGCTAGTAGCAGGTTAAGGGGCCTGAGTTCTGAAACGGATGCCTCCACTTGGAGATCAGGGGTGGTAGTGGTCAAGCTAACCTGGGCACAGCTCTCCAGGACACTGTAACCCTCCTCTTTTCTTACTAGTGGCTGGAACAATACACGATAATCACTTTCACAATACCCAGGATACAACACACAAGTACCCACACTGTTTGCACTTACCACCAGGGCTTTTCTCTGGCCGGCCCTGGGGACCCCTGTAAAACAAGATTATACACAGCAAATAACAGCAGTACAGTACTCTTGCACAAACTGGAACCACAGTCGGGGTAAATGCAAAAAAGTTAGATCTGATGTATTTAAGGGGCTTGAACAAGGGAGGGGCGTAATCAGGTTAATTTGCTTAAAGGCTCTATCAATCAAACAGTTATGCATGCACTTCAGGGTCCATAAGCAGTCACACACTCTGGGTACCCAGATGGAGAATGGTGGGCTAGCCAGGAACATTGCAGCTGGTTGGGGCCCTGTGATGGAAGAAAACAATATGCACAACACACACTATTTGTAATCCGGAGCCAGAGGGCTCAGTTCGTGAAAAGAAAACAAGACGACAATCAGATGACACACTTTTTAGATTAGGCTGTTGCTGCAGGGAGCTACCCTGATGATTACTTATGATACCCAAGACTGGACACAGGCTGGATGAAAATTGAGACAGTAGGTGGTTAATCTGGAGTGCCAGGAGAAGCAGGGCCCACACGATTCGCCGAGGCATCGTTCCTGTTCAAGCGTGGAGCAGGGGACTGATCCCCAGGCAGGTCTCTCATCTGGGGCTTTCTCTGTGCAGTGGGGTAGTCTGGCAGGGCCAGTGTCACATGGCCCAGGCTGAATGGAGATGAAAGCGCGGATTCAGTCCGATTAGGCTGGACAAAGCTTCCAGCAAGCAGAACACAGTTCACACAGTGGGGAACCAAATCCCAACCCACTTTCAATACACAGCACATTTACATGTAAAGGATTCTATGGTACCAGCAAGCAGAACACAGTTCACACAGTGGGGAACCAAATCACGACCCACTTTCAATACACAGCACATTTACATGTAAGGAAATTCTACTGTACCAGGCAAACCGCTCTCCGGTCACGATCGCAAAGTCTCTGCACAAACCGGGGATTCAAAAGCAGCAGAAAATCCTGACAGGCCAATCGCATTCAGCAAATCTTCGGTCTTCTTCAAGTTAAAGCCTGGTCACAGTCCAGTGGCTTAAATAGTCCTCACAACTTGGATTCAGTCCGAATAAACTCTATTTTCCCTCTCAGGGAAAGCAGGCAGACAGGCAGGCCAAAATTCAGCCCTTTCACAGTTCTTCCTTGCAAAACTATACAGAACTGCTGCTCAGAAATCACTTGAGCTGTTACTTCTTCACTTCTCAGCTCAAAACTGAAACTAGCTGCAGCAGCCTGGGAAATTCTCCAAGATCCAAAAGGTTCAGTTGGCTGATCCTCCTGTCAGTCAAAACAAAGGCTCCCTCATTCAGGCGCAAAAAGGCGCAAAAAGCCTAAAACTACAATTCCTACAGTTTTTGATTCCAGACAGCTCCTGCAGTCTGGTTCCATTTTAGGTCCCACCAGTACTGATTGGTCCAATTCGCAGTCTAGGACCTAGATAGTGGAGATAAACAAAACAGTCCTTGCTGCAAAGAAGGCAGGTTAGACAAATTACATTATCATTATCACTCTAAATGATTTTCAGCAAATAGTTACATCTTTCAACAGAGCTCCCTCTCAGATTACTTATGACTGCAATCCAGGCAGCTCTTAAAGAGACAGTACACAGAGGCTATACAGGCACTCTCTGGCAATCACATTTAAACTGCTAAAATGCAGGACCCCAGCCTGGCAGTGAGCATTTAGGCAAGCTCGAGGAAGACTTTTCAAGAACCCCCATTTGCAGGGGGGTTACACCCTTCCCTACCTGGGGAAAACTTGGCTTCTGCGTCAAGTCTGTACCATCATGCATCAGTTAACATAAACTTATTACTTTACTATACATATTCACTGCACTTCGTGATACTATATCCATTCTGACAACACATTGTGCATATTTCACACAGGTAAACTGAACATTACTATATTGAATCAGGTAATAACTTCTTGTACCTTAAACAACGCAATAGGGGGGCCCCTTCCCTAGAAACATAGAAACAGAATTTGATGGCAGATAAGGACCACTTGGCCCACCTAGTCTACCCATTTCCCTATCTAACGGATAAGCTGCAGTTCCTAGTTCACCTATAGCCTACTTCCTCCTACCCCCACTAGAATTGCCTTATGTCTGTCCCATGCATTCTTGAATTTCCCCACTGTTTTTGACTCTACAACCTCCTCAGGAAGGCTGTTCCATGTATCCACAACCCTCTCTGTGAAGAAATACTTCCTCACATCACCTCTGAGCCGTCCCCTCTATCTTCAAATTGTGCCCCCTTGTTTTTGCACATCTGTTTTTCTGAAAGATGCTACCCTCTTGGACTTTGTTGATTCCCTTGAGGTATTTGAAAGTTTCTATCATGTCCCCTCTCCTTCTTTCCTCGAGGCTATACATCTTTAGTTCCTTTAGTCTTTCTTCATATGTCTTCTGATGCAGACCCTGCATCATTTTGGCTGCCCTCCTCTGGACAGCCTCCACTCTGTCTATGTTTTTGCAGAGATGGGGTCTCCAGAACTGTACACAGTACTCCAGATGTGGTCTTACCAACTGTCTGTACAGAGGGCCAACAACTCCCTGTTTTCTACTGGTGATGCCTCTCCCTATGCGTCCCAGTATCCCCCCAGCCCTCCTTGCTGCCTTCTCACATTGCTGGCCCACCTTTAGGTTGTCTGATATGACTACCCCCAGGTCCCTTTCCACTTTGTTGTTGTCAGTATCTCACCCCCATTGTGTACTCTTCCCTTGGGTTTTCATTTCCCAGGTGCATTACTTTGCACTTCTTTGCATTGAATCTAAGCTGCCACATATTTGACCATTCCTCCAACCTTGGCAAGTCCCTTTTCATCCTTTCCACCCCACCTTGTGTATCAACCCTGTTGCAGATCTTTGTGTCATCTGCAAAGAGACATACTTTCCCTTCCAGTCTCTCTGCAATGTCACTTATAAAGACATTAAAAAGGACTGGCCCCAGTACTGAACCCTGAGGTCCCTCTCTATCAGCTAACTTGGGACTAGATGGGTCAGGAGCACCATGGTGAGAGGGAAAGACAAGTAACCTGGAATTGGCTGTCAAGCTCAATTTGGGCACTGAGCTTGGTGAGACATAAACACCTTTGTGCACCACATTGAGCAGGAAATCCACTGACCTCCCAGGAGAATCATAACTGAGGCATACTACTGGCTTGACAGCTCGGCCAGTCTTTCTGAGGGGGATAACTATAGTCTCTGTACTCTCAGCACTGGTCTGGGGACTCTCATCACTTGTGAGTCTGCCTGGGTGGAAATATCCAAACTTGGGGCACTGTCGGCTCCTTGCTCTGCAGATTCTGTTTCTACAACACTTGACTCATTTTGTGAAGGCTCAGGCACAATCAAGCTTTGAGGCACTGAAGGGGTGGTCAGCACTCATGGTAGTCTTCAAGTTCTGTATGTCACCAGAAGACTCAGACCCTCAGTCCTTCTTCAGGCAAATCATACAGTTCCACAATACACAGAGACTCAACATCTTCAGACGTGATACTTTGCACTTCCCTTTTGGAGCATTGACTCCAAGGATGAAGTTGGGGGGTAAGGCAATCCAGAAGGCCCAGCTTCATCCCCACAATTTATCAGGGGCTTACCTCGAAACAGCTGACTCAGTTCATAAGAGGGGTAATAGGCATGGTCGTATTACCTTTCGTCAGAAGTGGACTGACAATCACTATCATTCTGGGCCTGCTGCAGAGGAAACCTTAAATCTGTGATCACTGGGGTAGGTTGACTCTGTCTCTTTCTTGCAGCAGCATGAGTCACCAGCCCAGGGGGCTCAATTTCTGGGAGTTCAGCCTCAGTCATGACTTGGACAATAGGTTTCAAGTGGTTACAGTGCATGGTCTTGACAGCTTTGGAGCTGTTCTCTGGGCGCACCTTGTACACAGGTAAAACATCCAACTTTCCAACTACTACATGGGGAAGATGGTGTCACCGATCAGCAATTTTGTGTTTATCATGCAATCCCAAATTGCGTAACAACACACAGTCTCCAGGTCGAAGCTCTTGAGCCTTTACTTTTTTATCATGCTTCTCTTTGTTGGCTAGATTTCTCTTGGCGGCCATTATCTAGGCCAGTTGATAGGCATGGTTCTATTGAGTTTTCAGTTTTTGTACATATTGCAAGTAGTTTTTGGCTTGGACCCCATCTGGAGAGACCCCAAAACAGACATCAACTGGCAGCTGGGCCTCTGTCTCCCGAACATGAGGCAGTAGGAGGAGAATCCAGTAGCATTCTTTTTTCATGCAATTGTATGCGTGTACCAAGGTGCTAATCTGCTGGTTCCATATATGCTTGTCTTTTGGGTGGAGGGTGCCCAACATGTCTAGAAGGGTGCGGTTAAAATGTTCTGGTTGACTGTCTCCCTGCAGATGATAGGGGGTGGTTCTTGACTTTCGCACCCCCCATAGAGAGAGCATTTCTTTGATTAGCCGACTCTCAATGTCTCTGCCTTGATCAGAATGAATCCGCTGGGGGGCACCATAGTGGACGAAGACATTTTCCACTAGCACCTTGGCTACGGTAGATGCCTTTTGATCTTTGGTGGGAAAAGCTTGTGCATACCGTGTGAAATTATCCGTAACCACTAACACATTGCCAGTGTTCTGCTGATCAGGTTCTAAACACAAGAAGTCTATACAGACTAGTTCCATGGGGGCACTGGTAGTAATATTAACAAGGGGGGAAGCCCTCTGAGGCAGGGCTTTTCTTTGCAGGCAGTGACTACAAGTCTTTACATGGTGCTCAACATCGGCCCCCATTTTGGGCCAGTAGAAGTGGGATTGTACCAGGTCAAGGGTTCTGTCAATACTGAGGTGTCCTATGTAATTGTGGAAGGACCTCAGTACAAAATCTTTAAAGACCATTGGCAGGACCAGTTGTTGCTTGTCTACTTTGCTACTATGATCTACTGTCTCTCTATACAACAACTGATTTTGCAACTTCAATCTGGGGCCTTCTTTAAACAATAAAGCAGTTTGCAAGTCAGTGGAACGTAACTTAGACACATATTTCCCCGCACACAGGGCATCAAGTGCTGGCTGAATCATAGGATCTTGGGATTGAGCCCACTGAATGTTGTCATTGTCAAATTGAGTTAGTGCACTAATATCTAGAGCAGAGAAGTGGCAATATGCAGCTGGTATTCAGGTGTCAGAAGGGCCCAAGCATTCTACTAAACAGTTCACTGTGTCTGCAGACACCTGTTCATCTCTATCAAACCTTTGGCACGATGCTCGAATGTCAGGTTCAGACGGCCTGACCCAATCACTCTTGGAAGTGGGCCTTCATGATAGGGTGTCAGCATCAATATGGTTCAAGCCCGGTCTGTATTCGACAGCATAATCATAGGTTGATAATGCAGAAAGTCACCGGTGCCCAGTGGCATCTAACTTAGCTGAAGTCTGTACATAGGTCAACGGGTTATTGTCAGTCTTCACCAATATCTTTGCCCCATAGAGGTATTCATGAAACTGGTCAACAATGGGCCATTTTAGTGCAAGGAACTCCAACTTATGCAAAGGGTAGTTTCGTTTGTTTGGGGTCAAGCTCCTACTGGCAAAAGCTACTGGTCTCAAGCCATCCTCATGGTCTTGATACAGCAGCACTCCCAGACCCAGCAGACTAGCGCCCGTATGCAGCACATAGGGTTTGGTGGGGTCAGCATAGGTGAGGATGAGGGCATGGGTGAGCTGGTATATGATCTCATGGAAGGCTACTTCACCGTCAGGCATCCAGCGGAGCCCGAAGAGTTAACCTGGGCAGAAGTATACTTTTTCTGGTTCTTTAATGGCCCTTTTTTAGTATTTATGATTGGAAGGAAGGTAACCCTGGGTAAGGTTCAAGAGTGGGCGAATCACCTTGGAATAGTCTTTTATGACCCTGCAGTAGTAGCCACAGAACCCCAGAAAACGTTGTAGTTCTTTCAGATTATGGGGCTGGGGCCAAGTAGTCAGTGCTTCAACCTTACTGGAATCAGTCTCTATCCTTTTGTAGACACTATGTGCCCCACATACTTCATGGAGGTTTGGAAAAACTGGCACTTGTCAATGGACAGCTTGAGGCTGAAGTCTTCCAGTCAGTCTAGGACTTTAAACAGTCAGTTCTCATGCTCCTCTAAGGTGCTCCCAAAAACAATGACATTGTCCAAGTACACCAGGCATTCCAGCAAATTCATATCTCCCACCGCACGTTCCATCAGTCGATGAAAGGTGGCTGGGGTGCCCAGTATCCCCTGTGGCATCCTCAGACACTCATAGAACCCCAATGGACAGATGAAGACTGTTTTCTCATGGTCTTCCGGGGCCATCAGGATCTGGTAGTATCCGCTGTGAAGATCCAACACTGAGAACCATTTGCTTCCATTCAAACAGTCCAGGGCATCTTGTATACGAGGCATAGTGTATTGGTCTGGGATGGTCTACCGGTTCAGGGTTCGATAATCAACATACATCCTCACAGACCCATTCTTCTTACACACAACCACAATGGAGAGGCATATGGGCTCCTGGATTCTTGCATCCTGCCAGCAGTGAGCATTTCCTGCAGGTGTCTTCTCACATCATCTATGTCTGCTGGGTCTAGGTGTCAGGACCTCTCTCGAAATGGCCGTTCATCATGCAGGCGTATGTGTTGCTCTGCACCCTGGATACATCACACATCCCATTCCTTCAATGAAAACACTTGGTCTCTCTGGGCAAGTCTCTTGCTCATTCTAGCCTTCCATTCAGCTGGCAATGGGGAGTCATCAAAGTCAAACAAGTCTGGGGTCACTCTTTCCTTCTTACCAGGATGCTTGTTGCTGGGCAATACTGTAGTGTCTGTGCAGTGTACCACAGCTAGGGTGCACCCTCTGTTCACCCGTATCTCCCGCTTTGACACATTGTGAATCTGGACCATCACGCATCATGCATAGGCATGGGCACAAGCAGGCAAGATTCTGGGCTTGACCAATAATCCTTCTGGCAATTTTCCATCACCTGGCGCATCCAACATCAGTAGTTTGTTCTTGACATCTTTCTGGAGGCAGACCTCCCCTTGAATGGTACACTGGGCGTAAGGGGCCAGTACCATAGAATCGGGATCCTTCTTCCACACGATCCCCATCGGTTCATCCTGGTCTACTTCCTCGGGTTTCTGTTGCAAATCATAGGCCTTCCTGATCAGGGCCAGAATTCTTAGGGCCCTCCCAGTCCATCACCCTTGTTTCTGATGACAGAGTTGCTCTAGTCTCCCAAACATATGGGCATTTGTACCAATTAACAGGGGGACCCCATCATACAGTCTGGTGGGGGGACACACTAGGGCCAATGTCTCTACTCGCTCCTCTACAGCCGTTACAGTTGCAGGAAAAAACAACCAGAGGTGGACATACCCTAGGTAGGGATAAGACTTGTCACTCAGGCCCCACTCATGTAGGCCTTCCAGGGATTGCAAAGGCACATCAGATAAGTCTTTGTCATACCAGTCCTGGAATACAATGGTCATTTGCAACCCACTGTCAAGCACAGCCCAAGTAGGAATACCATTCACAGTCACCATAGTCTCCATTGAAGGACCCACTATTTTGGACCAGTCTGGAGAGGCAGTAGCAGAGGCCTGGACAGACGATTTAGCCACAAAGAAATTTGAGTTAGGATTTCTCAAACCCTCACTGTGGTCATTTCGGTCACACCCTTCACCACTTATTTGCTTTTCAGAACTCCCCTTGGAGTCTGTTTACCACTCCTTCTAGGTCCTTCTGAGACCGGCATTCTCTTTTCATATGGCTATCCTTTCCACAGTTGTGACAAATGATAGACTCCTGGGTCATCCTGGGAGAGAACATCGTATGAGGAACTGAAGCAGTAGTAAAGATTAGGGTCTAGTATCTGCTTGCAGCAGTGAGAGTGGTGCAACGTGTCTTAGCAGTTCGTTCAGAGTGGCAGTCAATCCGGTGATCTCAGCCTTGGAGCCACCCTCGGTAGCAGATGCCTGAGGGTGCACCCCCACCCCCATGGCAGTCACATCCTGAAAGGGACCAGAATCTTGTTCCATGGGGGAAACCCTTGCAGAGGCACCCATCTTCAACTCTAGGACTTCCTTTAGTAGCTCATCTTTCCAATGCTGGGCCCAGGGTGGGAAGTCCTTTGCATTCTCAGAGTGCTCATTAAGTGCCGACTTTTGCCCCTGAGCCTCACTTGGCTGATCACTGTTGGTCACTTGCACAGCAGCAGCAGATATGGGTGCAATTCCCCCACGGGGTCACCTTTGCTCAACCCCCCAAATTTCTTTCATTAGCTCATCATGGGGGGGGGGGCGATTCCAATCGGGTGGCAAGGCTCAATTGAAGTAGTAACAATTCTGAAAATGGAATAGACTTAAGGATCTGGTCCAGCCTAGTTCGATCTAATTCATTTGAAGACAAACTACCCTTTCTGAGGCACTCTTGTAGCAGCTTTTCAAGCCAAGGTACATATACAGACAATGTCTCCCCTGGGTACTGCTGAGCGTTTCTTACTCTCCACCACAGATCCTCATCTGAATCCGGGCTCCCATACACATTTTCCAATGCATCAAGATAGTCCTGTGCAGTTGCTTCGGGGTTATTGGCCTGCTTGGCAAGGATGGTAGCCAGGACAGGACCTTGGAGGCTCACACTCAACCTCTTTCATTTCTCTGCTTCTGAGCATTGCCATTCAAGTATTAGAGGGGAACATAGTCTATCCAGATCTCCCAGTCATCCTCCCCCTGGTGGGCGGGGAAGGTGCCCGAGAAGATTCTCAGCCTTCGGTAGGAGTTGTGACTAATGGCAGGTACAGATATAGGGGCCAGCATTGGCACAGGCACAGAAGGCGGGGCAGTAACAGGTGCTGGAGTGGGAGGGGGTGTTGGGGAAGGAACACCCCGAGGTGACAGGAATAGTTTCTTAAAGTCCTCTACGGATTTCTCTTCCTCCAGCAACAACTTAGCAAATTTCTCCTCAAAAGTCTCAGATAATGGTGGGAGCTCATCCTCCCCGGGGTCTTTACTGTCATTTGTTATCACTCTCCAGGCAGCTGGAACCCCTTCTGGGGCAATAGTCTGTGGCACTTTAGAGCTGTCCATGAGGTCATTACACTCTACCAAGGCTATGAAAGTTTGGGTGATCAAATCAGCCTGTCGAGCCACCACCATAGGGTTTTTTAAACATTCATCTTTGGAGAGTGCCCCCTCTACAGTGTCTTTACTGGTACCCAGGGGAATATCCAGTATAAGTACAGCATTTTAGGGATCAATCTTCTGCCCAGTACACCATCCCACCAACTGGTGTACAGCCATTTCTTCTGGGGATAGCCATTAATTTGTAACAATAATTCATAATTTTTGGCCACTAGAAGGCACAAAATCCCAGCGGTGAGCCTCCAAAATGTAACCCCTAGGTGGCACTATCCCAAGGGCTACTACCCCTGCCTGCTTGGCTAGTAGCAGGTTAAGGGGCCTGAGTTCTGAAACAGGTGCCTTCACCTGGAGGTCAGGGTTGGTAGTGATCAAGTTAACCTGAGCACAGCCCCCCCCAGGACACTGTAACTCCCCTCTTTCCTTACTAGTGGCTGGAACAATACACAATAATCACTTAATACCTCTGATACACCACACAAGTACCCACATGTTTGCACTTACCACCAGGGCTTTCCTCTGGCCCGGCCCTGGGAACCCCCTGTAAAACAAGGTTATACACAGCAGATAACAGCAGTACAGTACTCTTGCACAAATTGGAACCACAGTCAGGGTAAATGCAAAAAAGAGTTAGATCTGATTTATTTTAGGGGCTTGAACAAGGGAGGAGCGTAATCAGGTTAATTTGCTTAAAGGCTCTATCAATCAAACAGTTATGCATGCACTCCAGGGTCCATAAACAGTCACAAACTCTGGGTACCCAGATGGAGAATGGTGGGCTAGCCAGGAACGTTGCAGCTGGTTGGGACCCTGTGATGGAAGAAAACAATATGCACAACACACACTATTTGTAATCCAGAGCCGGAGGGCTCAGTTCATGAAAAGAAAACAAGACAATCAGATGACACACTTTTAGATTAGGCTGTAGTTGCAGGGAGCTATCCTGATGATTGCTCATAATACCCAAGACTGGACACAGGCTGAATGAAAATCGAGACAGCAGGTGGTAACCTGGAGTGCCAGGAGAAGCAGGGCCTACACGATTCGCCGAGGCATCGTTCCTGTTCAAGCATGGAGCAGGGGACTGATCCCCAGGCAGGCCTCTCATCAGGGGCTTTCTCTGTGCAGTGGAGTAGTCTGGCAGGGCCAGCGTGGCATGGCCCAGGCCGAATGGAGATGAATGCAGATTCAATCCAGTTAGGCTGGATAAAGCTTCCAGCAAGCAGAACACAGTTCACACAGTGGGGAACCAAATCACGACCCACTTTCAATACACAGCACATTTACATGTTAAGGATTCTATAGTACCAGCAAGCAGAACACAGTTCACACAGTGGGGAACCAAATCACAACCCATTTTCAATACACAGCACATTTACATGTAAGGAAATTCTACTGTACCAGGCAAACCGCTCTCTGGTCACGATCGCAAAGTCTCTGCACAAACCGGGGATTCAAAAGCAGCTGGAAATCCTGACAGGCCAATTGCATTCAGAAAATCTTCGGTCTTCTTCAGGTTAAAGTCTGGTCACAGTCCAGTGGCTTAAATAGTCCTCACAACTTGGATTCAGTCCGAATAAACTATTTTCCCTCTCAGGGACAGCAGGCAGATAGGCAGGCCAAAATTCAGCCCTTTCACAGTTCTCCCATGCAAAATTACACAGAACTGCTGCTCAAAAATCACTTGAGCTGTTACTTCTTCACTTCTCAGCTCAAAACTGAAACTTGCTGCAGCAGCCTGGGAAATTCCTCAAGATCTAAAAGGTTTGTTTGGCTGATCCTCCTGTCAGTCACAACAAAGGCTCCCCCTTCAGGTGCAAAAAGGCGCAAAAAGCCTAAAACTACACTTCCTGCAGATTTTGACTCCAGGCAGCTCCTGTAGTCTGGCTCCGTTTTAGGTCCCACGAGTACTGATTGGTCCAATTCGCAGTCCAGGACCTAGATAGTGGAGATAAACAAAACAGCCCTTGCTGCAAAGAAGGCAGGTTAGACAAACTATATTATCAGTATCACTCTAAATGATTTTCAGCAAATAGTTATGTAACCCCTAGATGGCGCTATCCCAGGGGCTACTACCCCTGCCTGATTTGCCACTAACAGGTTGAGGGGCCTGGATCCAATGGCGGGTGCCTCCACCCAGAGGTCAGGGTTTGCAATAGTTAAACTAACTTGGTCACAGCCCTCTGGGACACTGCAACCCCCCTTTCTTCCCACTAGTGGCCCACACAATATATCAGAATTACCTTCACAGTATACACTTACCCCCAGGACTGGTTCCGGCACTGGGACCTCCTGTGAAATGAGATACAGTGCAACAATCACAGTACAGTACTTTAACATAGACAAATACCTCAGGCAGTATAACTTGCTGAAACAAGCAGCTCTGATTTATTTAGGGGATATAACAAGGACAGGGGAAATCAGGTTAATTGCTTATCACTCTAATAAAATCACCTATGGCTCTATGCAGGCCTATCCCTATCAGTTACTGTCCCAAATTTACCCAAGCCCTAGTGGCTAGTCCAAACCGTGGCAGCTGGTAGGGCCCTTTCACAGAGAAAAGGAAAATTAAACAGTCAGCAGTACAGTAATTCCATTTGGATTTAATGTGGCATTCAACAGGGAGCGCCCTGAATTAGTACTCACGACCTCCAAATAAGATAGGGTCCTTCAATGTCAGCAGGGCTCACTTGAGGTACACAAACCTCTTCACACATTTATATAAAAGAAAGCACTATACCAGGCAGGCTGCATCTGTATCCCGATCGCAATTACTGCACAATACCCGGAGAACACACAGCAGATTCAGTTCCTGACAGACCGAGTGCAATTTTCAGCAATTCCTCCAGTCTTCTACAGGGTGAGCCTGGTTTCTACTCTTCAGAGATCCTTTGATTCTTTCACAGGACGGATTCAGTCCTAACAAGCTGCAGACCGGAACTTGGGCCTTACACACGTTTTTTGACTAAAACTGCACACTGAAAAGCACAGGGCTCCTTCCTTCTTCACTGCCAAAGCTCAACTGAACTCCAACCGACAAAACTGGCACTTCCTTTGAGTTCCTCCCAGTTCTTGACTGGATTGGCTGTCACCACAATAGACTGCTGCTGTTGGTCCAAAAAGGCACTGAAGTCTAAACTACATCTCCCAGAGTCACTGCCCATACAATCCTCTTGTGGCTGGCTCAGATTATGAGTCCAAGTTCTGATTCGTCCAAGGCACCATTTTAGAGCTAGCTTACCCCACACTGATTGGTCCAGTTCAGCAGTTCAAAACCAGAATGGGGAACTAAGCAGACACTGTTCTGACTGCAAAAGAAAGCAGGTTAGACAAACTGTAATTTCATTATCACTGTAAATGATTTCTGGCAAACAGTTACATCTTTCAGATAGGTTCCCTTTGCACTCCTAGTGACTGCAAAAATGGAGTGAATTGGCAGCAGCTTGAGTGGTACTCAATCAAAAAAACACACAGTCCCCCATACAACTAATTATGTCTGCAAGCAGACAGCTCTTAAAGAGACAGTACCAGAGGTTCTAAAAACACTCACTGATAAATGGCTTAAACGCCAAACACCATTCAGGCTTGGAGCATTCAAGCAAGCTCCTGGAAGTCTTTTGGGAACCCCCATTTGCAGGGGGGTTACAGTTACATCTTTCAACAGAGCTCCCTCTCAGATTACTAATGACTGCAATCCAGGCAGCTCTTAAAGAGACAGTACACATAGGCTGTACAGGCACTCTCTGGCAATCATATTTAAATTGCTAAAATGCAGGACACCAGCCTGGCAGTGAGCATTTAGTCAAGCTCGAGGAAGACTTTTCAGGCACCCCCATTTGTAGGAGGGTTACACAGTGATGGCAGACAAAGAGCAGTGGTCCATCTAGTCTGTTCATAACACCCTAGCATACCGCAAGACCTTTTGTTAATACGGAGTCTCTGTCTGCACTATCCACTCTCCTGCTTGCTGTTTTACTACTATCTCTCTCTGAGTAACTGCTAAGCCCTTAACTCTATCTAAACTGTGTTTGAAACCATTAATAGTTTCAGCACCCACCACCTCTGCTGGCAGATGCTGTTCCATGGCCCCACCACTCTCTGTAAAATAAAACTTTCTCACACCCCTTCTGAACTCCCCTCAACAGCTTCCACTCGTGTCCTCGTGTTCTCGATTTGTTACTCTTGCTGAATAGTTCCTCGCAGTTCACTGTGTTCATTCCTTTCAGAAACTTGAAGGTTGCTATCATACTTTCATCTGGCCTCAAATGAGCACATGTTTAGTGCCCTACGCCTTTCCTCATAGAATCTATCTGCTGGCCCTGAATCATTTTGGCTACCCAATGTTGTACCATCTCCAGCATGTCTTTGTCTTTCCTTAGGTGAGGACTCCAGAGCTGGGCACAGTACTCTAGGTGTGGTCTCACTAGCGATCTACAGAGACGTAGTAATACCTCTTTCCTCCTGCTGTCAAAACCCATCCCAGTACACTCCAGCATCCTGTTTGCGTTACAGTAGGCCATGTTAAACTGGCTACGTTGTTTACGGAAGTTACTTATGATGACTCCTAAGTCCCTTTTCTCAGAAGTGGTGTCCAGTTTATCCCTTCTATCCAGCACTCCATTCTGGGGTGCTTGCCTATGTGTATCACCTTGCACTTTTTGGTGTTGAATGTCAGCTGCCAAACCTTGGACCACCTCTCCAGCCTTTACAGGTCTCTCTGCATCTCCCTTATCCCGTCCTTGCTGTTTGCCTTACCACAGAGCTGAGTGCCATCTGCAAAGAGGCACATCATGCCTTATATTCCTTCTCTTACGTCACAATGAAAAGGACTGAACAAGGATTGATCCCTGTAGCACTCCACTGGTGACCTCCCTTTCCTCAGATCTGACTCTGTTTACCACTACCCTCTGTTGTCTCCATTCCAACCAACATCCCTCCCATCTATGTCCTTTGCTGCTCCCAGATCCTGTAGACTTCTACACATGGGTGTTACAATAGTGGTATCAGTGATAGTATGGCTATGATGCTGTCAGAATGTGCTATTTTTGCAATAGTGTTATCAGAAAGCAATACTTTATCTGTAGCGATGTCAGAAAGTGATATTTTGACAATGATGGTAGAATATAATATGGCAATATTGGTATCAGGAAGTTATATGACAAAAGTAATGTCAGAATGTGATATTTGTTCTGTTGGGGTCAAACTCCAATATTTTACAGCTGTGATGTGTCAATTTTGCTGCTGTCCTATCAAAGTATGATTTTGGCCCTGTCCACACTACACCTGAAAAATCAAAAATGTTTTGAAAACATTACAGACTGAAAACATTACAGTGCATCCACATTTCTTTCGAAAATGTTTTCAAAATGTTACAGCCTGTCCGCACTGCTAATTAGTCTGTAACTGTTACTGACCTCCCATGATGATGTGGTTTGTGACAGTATCTATCCCACAGTCCCAAGCAGTTGCCATGCTGACAGTACACAATTTCTGACAGTTTACAGTATTGACATCCTGATAGGACTGTTCAGAGCACCCTTCCCGTCTGTATGTTCTATCAGCACAGTGTCACCACCGAGTCCCAAGCTTGTGAATGGGTGACATACTGCATACATTCTGCATTCTGCTGTGCACCAAGAATGAAATGTGTAGTCATTATCAGTGTACAAAACCAATATTTATTGCTTATCTTACTTTTGTTTTGGAAGTCATTCCATTACACAGCAAAGAAAATACTGAATTTTTTGCATTCAGCTTTGTGCTTCTTATATAGTCAAAACAGAACGCCATTCAGTTCCCAAGTACTAAGTGTTCTGAAAAGTCTCATGTGCTGACAACACATTGGACACAGTAATGACAAGTATGCCCATAACACTGCAAATAACACCATAGAACATCATAGAACATGGCAGCAGCATTGTGCCGTCTGCACTACATTCCCTGCAAACAATCAAGTCCACTGACTAAATCAACAAAATGCTGAACAACACTTCCAACTAGTTTCCCTCTCTCCTATGTAAGGGCTACAGGGTGAATGTGGGTGGGAGACACACAGGGGTGGGGGGCTGGGGGTATGAGAGATATAGGGGTGGGAGATGTGGGTGGGAGAAACATGAGGGGGAACTGAAAGTAGCAGCTTGTGGCTTAAAACTTTGCCACCAAAAGTGTTGCATCACAATGCATCACAGTGAGGTTGTGCTAAGGTAAACATTGCTATATCAATGTTTTTTTATAGTATGTTCTGTCAGTTACAAACTGAACCCTCTTTCCCATTTGGGGCTCACATAGAAACATCTAACAACATAACATAACTTAACATTGTATTACATCAAGTTTTTGGCACTAAAACCGTACTCCCGCCCAAAAAGGTTAGATGCATGACATGGCATGCCATCTTCCACATATGCTACACATCTCTTACATCACAGTGTGCTATAGATAAACATGACTATCCATTTTCATTTCAAATTTCATATAAAGTTGCAAGAAGTTTAGGCCAAAGTTTCAGCCAAAATTTAGGCCAAAAAACAACATCAGCATTAACATAAATAGATTACCTCCTGAGTTGTATTTAAGAGGGTGGGTACACATACACAAAATACAACTAGTGTTTTCTGAAAAGCACTGCAGTGTAAACACAGTGACATGTGTCACAAAAGTGAGGTATCAAGGCAGACACACCCCATGGCTTCACAGTGATGTCCAACTAAAATCATCACTATATAGATCTTGGGTGAAGCTGGGATGGGTAGATGAAGGGTTGGTACCCATATAGGTCTGCATGTTCGATGAGGATGGCATGCTTGATGAGGTGGTTGGGGGCACACTACCCTGTTGGGGAGTTGCACTGATAAGTGGTCGAGCCATTGGTGGACCCATAGTGCTTGTTGAGGCCTGCACTACCATGGTGCCCTGCTAAGGGTTAACGGGACTGGGTGGTGGAAGCATGGAAAAGGAGGACATGCTGGGTGCGGGCCCTAATGCCATACTAGGAAAGACAACACTGTTTATCGTGACAGAAAATAAACTGGATGATATGCCAGCAGCACCGCTTGCCAATGGGGTATTACCCTGTGATGTTGGCATGGCAGTGGCAACAGTGGGAGCACTGGCAGCACTGAGAGAAGTAGGAGCAGCGTGCTGAAAATGCACGGTTAATAAACTGGACATGTTATTGAAGAATTGCGCATTTTGTTCAGCTTCCTGCTTACGTAAGTGCTCCTCTATCTCTTACTCTTCACGGGCATGCTCTCTTTCTAATTCTATCATCTCCTGATCTGGTGTGTGGGCTCCAGACGTGCCCCAAGTAAGTCAACCATTTTATGTGACTTCTTTTTCTTTCTGAGATTTACAAGAGGCTCCTGCTGGCTGGTACGTTTGGCAGCTTGGCACCTTCTGCTACTGGCTATGTCAGAAGATGTTCCAGGGGTCTCTTCCAGATGGGTAGATGAAGCAGATGACACCTCTGACTGTTCATTGTCATTGTCAACTGACATCTCCTCTCCTTTTTTGGTCTCTGCAACAGGAGAGCAGACCAATGAACACACTGAACAAACTCAAAATTTAAATACAGTACTTTTTCAGACTTGTTTGAGCCTCCCCTGGAATAGGTTTGGGTGGCCTCACCATTTGAGAAACCCTGGTCTACAGAAAGGATGACAGCACCACCACTCCCTACAACCACAGTGTACTACATTGGCATACCACCCTTACCACTTGGTGCAGTGAAAAGCCACATGAGGGGATAGCATCCCATCACCACCACCACAATGTGACGGTGTCAACATCAATGTACCACCCTCACCACCTTGTGCAGAGAAAGGCCAACTTGAGGGGGAATAGGCCCCCCCACCTTACACCTTTACCACCTCATGCAGTGAAAGCCCACATGAGTGGAAAGCACTACCCACCTCCCCCAAACATCACATTCTGCCATTGTCGCAACACATACTCCACAAGCACCACCAACAGTGACAATGACCAATTCCCATACCTGAGTCAGCAGCACATCTGTGTCATCTTCTGCTCCACCAGGCTGTCACGACTCCACCATCTCTTCCCCTTCATCCTCTGATTCCATCTGCGAACTTTCCAGGATGTGAGCCGACTCCGTTGTTGGCCTGGTGCCTAGAATTTTATCCAAATCATCATAAAACGGGCACACCATCTGCCCTCTGCCTGACCGCCTGTTACTGTCACGTGTTTTGTGGTACTAGAACTTCATTTGTTTTATCTTGTTGCAACACTGCTTTGTGCTCCTTTCTATTCCATGTTGGAAGAGAGGGTTGGCCACCTTCTGACATACTTTAGTGTTCCTATGTGTGATGGCAAGCTCTGATTGCACCCATTCCTATGACCAGAAATCAAGCAGCAGCTTCATTGCCTTATCTGACCAGGTGGCACCATGGTCAGTCATGGTTTCACTATCAGTTTGCAGAGGCAGTATAGTAGCTGACTGGAGCAACAAGCTGGTGGATCCTATTGCTGGCACAGTTTACATCAGTTAACCACTGGCTATGCTGAGGTTTTGGGTGCAGATGATGCAGGTTTAAATGCTAGCCTGCAGAACTTCAAGCACTTCTGCTCTGTGGGCTGTGAGGGTCAGTGCCCCCCCCCCACTTCAGGTATCATAAAACATCACACAATGTCACAGGACGTCTGTGCAGCACAAAAGTTATTATTTTCTAAGTGTAGGCAACAAATAGACTGGTGCTCTTATGTGTTTTGGGGCTACACACTGCCGTTTCTGAATAATTTGTCTTTGCCAGAAGCCCAGAAATGTTCGTCATGATCCACACAGCTCCACACTTATTAGTTCAGCTGTATTTAGCTCCCAGAATGCAGCGTGGAGCAGTTGCAATGCATCAAGGTATACTGGCAGACTGGAGGGGGCTGGAGACTAAACGGTTGGGCATTTACACAGAGCTCTGTAATGTTACAGAACTGAAAATTTTACAGAAACCGTTGTTGAAAACACCTAATATCAGTTTTCAACAACGGTTTTGAAAACACCTGCTGTAACGTTACCAGTGTAAACGCAAACCGTTACGGTAACGCTTTAGGCACTCTGTAACATTACAGAGGGCATTTTCTGAGGTAGTATGGACAGTCACAGAAGTGATGTCTGAATGTGAAATTCATTCAGTGCCAGTGTCAGAACATCTAATTTTTGCATTATGGCATGTAGGATAAAGTATAGTAGTCAGTATTTACATACGCAAGGTGTGTGCTACTAACTAAAACCACAAGAATGAAGCTCAAGCGGTTTATTAAAGTAGCACATACCGACGGACAAGTAAAAAAAATGGAGTTTCACACTATCCCCATCCATTGTTTTATATTATTTACTGTGAGACCAAGATATCAACACAAAAAAGAGAGACTGGAGCTGATTTGCGGTTTGAAAACAACGTTTTTACTCACTGTGCGGCTGGGTAACAAGCTGGGAGAATAAAAGGAAAACTCCTTTGAAATGTTCATCACAAACATTAAAACAGCATAAAACCATAAACTGTTCATGAAAACTTGAAAAAAACCTTTTGGTCTTGGTATTTTTAGTCAGAGGTGAAATGACGCCCAGGAGATAACTGTGGCTCACTCAGCTGTGTGTGTCAAGAATTTGAAAGCACGGCGGCTTCTTTCCTGTGTGCTTTAAAAATACAGCTGAATGGCATGTGCAGGGTTTCTGTAATATGTTTACTAAGTCAATAATATATATTACAGAGAACTGAGGCTCCTGATTTTGGGTTGATATCGGGGTCTCTCAGTAATTATAAATAGAATAATAGATAGATGAGTATGTATTACAAGGCAGGAAGACGATCGAGAGGTTTTGGGGACTCGGAATCTCGAAAGCCAAGCTTGAGAGGTTCCAAAAGTCCACAAAACCTCAAGATGGTCTAACTGCCTTGTAATATATACTCATTTATCTGTTGTGTTTTGTAATATATGGATCTGATTGGGAAACTTTGCTTCTTTTTTCATGTGGATTCTGTGAAACAAGCTGGCCACCACCACACTGAAGACACCCTCTCTCTCTTGGCCGCCTGCCCGCACCATTTATGTTGACATTTCTTTGCTTGAATTTGGTAGGCAGTCCCACCTTTTAGTTTTTTTCATCCTTTGGTGAATGCAGGATCAACCAGATAATTTATTGTATGTTTGAAAAGGAAAAAAAAAAAGAAGAAATGAAGTGGACGCATTCCTCTCACTAAGCGAGAGTAAACAGCCGCCATGTTTTTCAGGTTGTTCTACCTGCCCACAGAGAAAAATGGCCAATGGGAATGCATGCCATCACTTCGGCTGTGCAGGAAGGGATGTGGCACCATGGCAACTGGGTTTCTGCGGCAGGCAGAGTTGCGCATGCGCTGTGGCATATCTGTGATAATACTATTGTTCAGAGCGGAATGATAGTATTATCAGCTCTGAACAATAGTACAGTATTATCAACAAGAACTGATGGTATTATCACTTGAGCAATGATACTATTATGGGAATGGGAGTAGTGTATTACAGGGATGTTTTTTGTATGAGTTTTGATAGTATTATTTTGGTTATCCATATATGACAATGTAATACAGTTTTCATTTTTGTTGCATCACTTACACAAATGTATCCCAAACCTTTTTACATTGGGATAAGGTCCAGTAAGCTTAGAAAACAACTATGCAACTATGTAATATGACAGCAAGCAGTAATGTCAGAAAGGGATAGTTGTGCCTTACTGCTGGTGCAGTGGTAGCGCAGCTGCTCATGACGCCGATGACCCGGGTTCGGGAATGAGCACGGATCATCGAAGGGCTGGCCAGGGGAGGTGAGTGGAGCATCCCATAGGATGCGCTGCATCTCGGGGAGGGAGGGAAGATGGACTCTGCTGTGCTACTGCCACTTCAGTGACCACTGGTGGCAGTGCACACAGAGCTGCAGAATCTCTTCTCGGTGTCCTACAAGGAGCAGGATCTGAAAATAGGAAAAAGCCAAATGCTACAGGAGAACATCTGCCCCTCATCCCAGGGCCCCCACCACTGACTGAGGCACATACCTCTGTAGCACCGACCAAGTCTCTGTTGAGGGTGGAGCCCCCTCCTGATGGTCCTGCCCCCGGAGGTAAGCTAGGGTATCAAGGAGGTGAGGTAAGTCTCAAGGGAGGCACATGAAGGGGCTAGCTGAGTGGGTGGGACCGATGGGGGCAGGCTAGCAAGAGGGGGAAAATCATTCTAAATAAAAAAGGGTATTTGTGCAGTAGTAATGTGAGTGCAGCATCCGACTGGGGCACTCGAAGTCCTCCTCTCCCAACTCTCCGAGGGGGCATGCCTGCGTTACAGAAGTGTACTACATTGCATCCTTGACTCTATAGTTGATCTGGTGCTGCCACCTGAGGTAGCAATAGCAATAAATGGTTGCCTGGTGGCTGACACTCAGGGCTATTAGCACTCAGGAAAAACTATGTTATCCTGGCTCACACAGACCCTCCCCATAGCAATGACATAGTAAAACAATAATCTTCCCATCAAGGACATATATAGAGAGTACTGGTTAGGCAACCATGCGCAACCAGCTCGTGCTGCTAATGAGAGTTTCAGAGAACTGCAGACCTCAAGAGTGAAGCTTGAGAGGTCCACTGTATTCTGAACCTCAAGGTGGCAGCACAGGTTGGTTGGGCTTGATTTTGCCCAACCAGTAATTTTTATAGTATAGAGATTGAAAAAATAAAGTTTTTTTTTTTAACTGCTTAAACTATTGTGTCCCATTCTCGGCCATTCCCCCATTGTCATGTCCCATTCTCAGTCATTGCCACTTACAAGTAACAGCCAATATGGAGAAACAGATGCTTTAAAAAAAAAGATTAAAGTGATTTTCTGAGATTCCAACCTGACTTATATTATTTTATACCCTATGCTGGCGAAATTCATGCTGTTCCATTTTCAATATTTAATTCACTGTCTGTAATTATGTAACCCCTTCCCCCCAACACTACTTTACACAGTTAGATACCCCTGGCACCCTTTACTGGGCACAGACTACAGGAACATTTCGACAATTGATACCATCCCTAGTTTGGGAATGTATACCAGGCTCATTACTCTAGAGATCAAAGGGGCGGGGTGTACAAAAGCAATATGACTTATAAGGTATCTACAAAACTATGTCCTGGGGAGAGAACATTTTGCTAGGGCTATGCTAGATGTAAACTTCTGGAGGGGTACCCAATAAATCCACACAGGAAGCAATAACATAACTATCCAAATCATAGTTTGGGGTTCTAGAGTGTGACTTTATTCCAAAAGATGTTCTCTAATGCAAGAGTGGACCCCCAAAGTTTACACATCGTGGCACTAGGAACTTGCAGAACAACAAAATGACTGAGAGGAAAAAAGTCTTCATATTTCCACATTTCATGGGACATTGAACATCTTGTAATGGTATTCCCATATTTCATAGGACATTTAACATTTCTTTCAGTGGCACTAGCCACAACTGAAAATATGTTTACTAACAGAACTCTTTCACCTTGTATTCCCATATTTCTTAGGACATTTAAAATTTCTTCCAGTGGCACTGGCCACAGCTGGAACTTCTTCTAGTGGCACTGGCCAAAACTGAACATACATTTGGCTAATAACTAGCACGACCCACTTCAGGGGATAAACTCCTCCTCAGACATTAGCTGTATGTCTAAAGTAACCAGGTGCCCTTGCCAAACCTGTAGTCCTGAACTGGTTACTCCAGATAGGGTTCTGCCCACCCTTTGCTACCAAATCCATACCCAGTCATTCTTCAGTTACACCTTAAACATCTTGAACACACTTGGAAAATGATTAATTGAATGAACTTTCACATCCAGCGTTTAAAACACTACACTGGTTGTGGGAGAACTAAAGTCCCGAACAATGTGAATTAGTCATACCTCTGGATATCACACTTATCAGCCAACTTTAAAACTGAGTACAGTCTCAAACTTGTGAACAGAAAAATTGTGCATTTCCCTCTTAGTGAGAGAAATACCACAGTACAGGTACTTTCTGCAGCAAAAAAAGTCAGATCCTATTCACTGTTAGACATTACAGGCAGCTTCAAAACATACTGGATCAAAATTGGGATTGCCCCTTGGATCCATCCACTAGCAGTCCTTTTCACCCCTCTGGGGATGAAAATCAGGAGATCCTGCTGTAGACAATGGTTTCCACCACTTCTGTTGGCAAACTAGAGAATTTCAGAACTAGGGTAAGAAAGCAGGCTCTCCACTCAGAGCCCTCAGCCGAGCAGTTCTCACTCTTCACACTTCAAACTACAACTCTACACCCTGACACACTGACTACCATCTCAAGATTCTGAAACTCTGTCCTCACAGCTGCTGTGGCTTATGCTGCTGCAAGAATTCCAAATGAGCTCATCTCTCTCATCTCAGCTAAGGCCAAGTATACAAAAGAGTGAGTAGGTGAAAAACCCATTTAACTAGTTAATCACCAGCTGCCTCTTCCCAGAGGACTGGGTGGTTACATTTAGATAGGGATCATTAATTAATAAACAATATGACCCCCCTCATGGTAGTCTAGTGCCCCCTCTCCCCCATGCCCCAATCACCCATACTACCCATTGAAATACTCCTGGTGATCTAGTAGGACCCCCACCCCCACCCTGCAGTACCCATCCTATTGGAGCCAGTGAGTGGGTCTTCCCACCGCTCACTTCTGCAGCCAGCCGCTGACTGACTGAGCTCTGCCTGATGCTCAGTCAGAGCTCAGCTGGCAGCTAGCTGCGAATGTGAGAGGTTGGCAGAGCCAGTCACCAGCTCCAGTGGGATGGGCACTGCAGGTTGGGGGGGTCCACTAGACCACCAGCACTATTTCAATGGGTAGTATGGGTGATTGAAGCATGGGGGAGGGGCATTGACTACCATGAGGGGGTCAGAGTGTTTATTAATTAATACCGGCAGCATTGGGATGAAGGAGTATTTTATTATTACAATAACAGAACAGCTTAGGGGATCAGGTGGGGGAAGCTTTTATTATTGGATTACACTGCAGCATCAGGGAGGGGGGCATCTTATTAATTACATGACTGTGGGATTCAGGGATCGGGTGGAGGAATATTTTATCAATTACTAATGCAGTAGCATCAGGGATCGTGGAGAGGAGACCCCGTTTGTCGCAAGGTGCCACTGGCAGACCCTTCCCATGTGCCAGGTGTTTGATGCACGGGAGGGGTTGCCGCAAGTGTGGGAACTTAGGCGCCGGGATCACTCCAGTACCAGAATCTGGTGCAGCATCCCTGGCACACTGGGATTTGGCACAAGCTGATGTTTGCCCCAGCTTGCGCTGATCCAAGCCCGGTTTGAGAATCAGGCTCACTAAATCACTTTAAGTTTACGTTCAAATAAAGGTTTAATTTTTCAAACTTTTGTCAAACACAGAGCAAACTACAGTAGCAAAGGTCCACGTTATCATTTGGCTGTTATCTGTTGGGAGCACTGTGTGGGTTTTTTTTCAGCTCTGGTTTCATTAGAGCTGGTCGTGCAGACTTTGTGTTCACCTGTGTAGAACACTGTTGTACCACAGAAGGGTACAACTGCATTCCATGACCTTTGCGTTCTGTTTAGGATGAAAACCCATGCAGAACAAGCTTCCTCTGTACACTATAATGCAAAATGAATTACAGTTTATTTTAAAAGAGTTGAAGACAAGGGGACAGTAGGGAAAATGGTTGCAAGGGGGTGGTAGTCAAAAACTTAAACTCAAGACTTCCCCTACAGAGTCCACCTCCTAGCAGTCCCACACTATCCAAAGTGGGTGCACCTGGCTTTATTGCCCCTAAGGCCTTGGTGAGAGGAGCTCTCTATATGTTGCAGAGGGTACCTCACTGGAAATGCAGTGGCTATTAGGGTAGGTGGCTTGTTGTCATGCTTACATGAATCTTCACAGAAACAAATCATCCAACACATTTAATGGGCTCCTATTTAAAATAAAAAGGGTGCGGCCTTCTGCCAGCACCTGTCAAACAAGCTTAGCTCTGCCCAGGACTTTGCCCTCTGTTTCATGGCACTAGACAAAAGCCCCAGTTATAGGGCTGAAACCCTGGTGGTTACTCATGGTTTTGTGTCGCTGGAGTATGCCTGTTCTCTTGTCCTGTGGCTGGTAATGCATTGGATGTGACTTCTGGATTAAATGGACATCTTCTCCAGAGTCATCTCTGTGTCTGTCTGTCTATCTGTCTGTCTCCCTCTCTCTCTCTGTCTTTCTCTCTCTCTTTCTCTCATCATCTCACTGTTGTGTTGTCAGGGGCTCCACAGAACCCTTTAAGGCAGGCACTTGCCTCAGTCAGTTTCTAAGGGGGGAAGCAAATCTAAGGGGGCCTCCAACAGAGACTCCAGGTATGCTCACTCCTCTGTGGCTTGTCAGGGCTGCAGCTTCTGGCAGTCAGGAGGCTTCTAGCTCACAACTTCTCTGGTCATGCAGACAAACAGTGTTGCCAGAAAGGGATATTTTTGCAGTAGTAGTGTCAGAAAGGAATCTTTTTTTTTCTTTTTCTTCCCTCGTCTAGCTGTGCCCCTCTCAGATCTGACCCTCCAAGCCCTATCACCTCGGCATCCTGTGGTTTTACCCTCCAATCCCCACCTTCCACTGGCTTCCACCCCCACCCCTCATGGTAGTGGTGGTCTAATGGCCATGAAACAGATCCTCAATTGGGGGAGGGCTACATAACTGAATGAGGGGCCTGTGGAGGGGTCAGAACTCCACACTGCTTCCAGTCAGAGTTTTTTCCCACCTGTTTTCCTCCAGAGAAGTGGGCGTGCAGTGCCGTCTGAGACGTTACAGTGCATGCTCCTACACATAGGATTCCATGGTCACTGCTTCTCCAATCCCACCTTTGCATTCTGTGGCTTCCTTGCCCCCAGCTGCTGCTAGGGACCAGGCATGTGCCAGGTGCCACTTCTCTACATCTCTGAAGAACAGCAGTCCATTAGACACTTGTTCTTTCTTTCCCAGCTGACCCTCAGATATCTTGAGCTGACACATAAACTTGGGTCATTGGCACCGCATGCAGTTGTACAGTAGTGGTGTCAGGGATATTTTTGCAGTAGAGGTTACAGAAAATTATATGTCAGCAGTAGTGATGCCAGGAAGGAATATTTTAGCAGCAGCAATGTCAGGAGGGATAGTTTTTCAGAAATTGTGTCAGAAAGGGATATTTCTGTAGTAGTGATGTCAAAAAGGAATATTTTTGCAGTTGTGTCAGAAAGGGATATTTTTACAGTAGGGATGTCAGAAATGAATATTTGTGTGCTGCTAATTTTTCAGAAAGGGATATTTTTGCAGTAGTGATGCCAGGAAGGGATATGTTTATCGCAGTGATGTCAGAAAGGGGGTATTTGTGCGGCAGTGATGTCAGGAAGGAATATTTTTGCTGTACTGGTGTCAGAACATGCTATTTTTGCAGTGGTGATATCAAATGTGATATTTTTGTGGTGCTGGTGTCAGGAAGGGATTTATTTACAGTTTTGAGTACCCATGTTTTAAATGTAATGGTTTTCATGGCAATGTTCTGAAAATTCCCAGCTTCTGGAAACCACAGCAACATGATGTAAGAGTAGAGTAGCAAAAGTTACAGTGGAAAAACCAACTAGGACACCATAAAAAACATATAAAACAAGAGCTGGCTACAGCAAATGGGCTTGCTTAGCTAATAGTATTACAGTAAAAGCTGATGGAATGGACTGGTTGTAGATAAAAGAGTGAATAAAGGGCATGAGAAGTTTAAAGTAAAACTTAAAGGCTGGGGTCTTGCTTTGTCTCACTGGTGGGCTTGGCTGCCCAATGCACCACTCCCCAAAGAACAGCAGCCAAAACATTGCCTGAGGGGTAGGACCACTGGTCCTAATGGCCATACTCTTACCTCAGTCCTGCAGGAATCGACAGTGGGTGGGGGGAGGGGGTTGCCTGGAGTCTAACAGCAGAATTGGGAGTAGCCTCATGGCTTGCATTTAAAGGCATATAGCAGTGTGGTCTAGTGGTTAGACAACTTAAGAACCAGGATACCTAGTTTGAACTGAAACACCAAGTGACTTGGAGAAATTCAGATTAAATGTTAGGGCTGCAGTCAACTCAGCTGCAGGAATGGGTAATAAAAACAGGACACCATTAAAAATTAGAGATTGCATCTTAAGTTGGCTACCCTGGAAAAACAAAGTGTAAACCTCATGGCGTGATTGTGGATAGTAATGAATCCTGCCACAGTCGACACTGTGGGAGGCCCAATTAGGGACATTGCTTAATGTGTGGGCTGAGTAAGTTACTAAATGTTTCAAATGATTCAGTTCACCCAGGTGTAAAGTGGACAAAAGCAGGACCCCACTGAAGACAAGATATAGTATATCAGCTGAACTATCTTGGGTAAGCAGCAGCACTGTAGGGAAGGGGGAAATTATTTAACCAGGAAAGGCAGCAGCACTGTAGGGAAGGGGGAAATTATTTAACCAGGAAAAGCACTCTAAGCTGAAGCTTGTTTCCAGGTGCGACCTGGGAGCACAAGAACATCAAGTGACTTGCTTAGGGTCACATGGTATGCAAGTGGGGGCTGTGGGATTCAAACCCAGGTTTGCAGCTCAGAGTCCTGAACCACTGCACTATACTGCCTCCTTACTCCCACTATAGGAGGTTAGAACAGTACCAGTAATGGAAACTGCTGGTGGTGGCAGTGTAGGAGGCTATATCTGGGCTGGTAATTGATGCCACTTGTAAAATACACAGCTGCACCATTACAAACCAAGCCACCTAGCATAGGTACTAAGTAAGGTTATCATTTACCTGGTTTAGGTGAGCCTAGGACAGGGGTCTTGGAAGTTATAGTTGTCACAAACGCACCCCGCAGGTCAGGCCCTCTGCTCCTACATTGCCAAACCTCAAAATGCAATATGTGAACAGGACACAAACAGGGTAACCCTCCTGTATGTTTTGGGTCCGAATCGCCTACTAGCCTCAAGTCCTGGGGGTCAAATGTGAACCTTTCTGCTAGCACTTCCAGTTAACAGGCTCAGATATGTACCCTCTTTGGGGGATGCAGTACAATACTTCACCCAGTGGGCACCCAGCGAGGTTCACAAGTCTACCCTTATGACTCAATTTGAGACCTAGGTGTATTCTTTCCTTAGCAAGATAATAATACACATTTTTTAAACCCTTAACAGTTCTTGTCAGAATTACCCAATACTGTTTCAGCCTCCACATGCAAAAGAAGAGACTCAAGCAGGATTAAGGAAACCAAAAGGTTTATTAAAATTAAAAAAAAATAGTAAATACATGCAAAACATAGAACATATAACAAAGGTACTTACAGTCAGAACTAAATTGGAATTTTACAGAAACAAAACACCTGATACTTAAATCCCTAGCCTAGCTAAGTTCCAGTTGGGTGTTACCTATTTTTAACAGAAGTGCCTTTTTGGAGTTTGGCAATTAAGTGTCCTTTCCCCGCAGATGCTTGGCAATCTTGAAAGTCAATCTCTCCACCTCCTTGTGATGTCACAGCACATGAGGTCACTGTTAGTCCTGTAATTAATTTGTAATCTGACCAAGTATATTTGAAAGGGTGTCATTATACTGTTGGCTGGAAATCATGCAAGATAGCAATATTAATATATGACAGTCTCCTTGATCTCTCTACCAGCTTCCTGGCCTACCAAATGGTTTCCCAGTTTACAAGTTAACAGGAATCTATTAAAATGTCCCTTTTCTCAGGGGTTATAAAATGCATACCTTGTCCCCAGCAGATCAAAGTAGGAATATTTTACTATGTGTTATAACCTGGCATTTGGAAGGAAGTGTTATGTGTCAACAGAGAAGGAAACTAGCAATCTGCCATTGCGGTGACTGTGCTGTTGGGTCAAAGGTCAAGCCTCTTTAGAAGCTGATGGCTGCTTTTTTTTCTAAGCAGACATTCACATAACATATATTTATATCACAAACATTATACAATATAATGACAAGTAGATTGCAGAGTGTCACAATAGTCAGGTGCAATGTTCCCTCAGACCAATAAAATAAAAATAGCAAAAGGGGTCAGAAAGGATCTGTAGTTCTTGGGAGAGTGGTTGCAGGGATAAGAACAGTTAAAACATACTTATCTGAAAGGTACTGAAGGCATGGGCTCTACAGACCTGTAACATATAAAAGGAAAAATAAATTAGTAAGTAAAAGGTGTTATCAAAGGAAACACAAGACAGAACAGATGTAAGGAGAAAACAAGCATTTGTCAATGCCGAATGTTTGCCACTTGCATTGCTGTTGTACCAAGTCTTGCTTGTACACATTTTTTTTTACATTATCGTCTTTATCTGCCTTGCGCCCCTGTGTCCCCCACTCCTTCAGGCTCCACAGTACTCCCACAACCTACTGGTCATCCTCTTCTGAACCTTCCTCCTATCCCCATATTACAGCCGACTCCTGAAGGGTATCCTGGTGTATCCCTTCACCGGGTGGGTCCCTCTCCTCCAAGGGGGGAAGGCACCGGGGGGAGCAGATACCTAGTGCATGATCCATTAGGACCCTTGGAAGCACTGCTGAGAAGGAGGAGGAGGTCCCTTGGAGGTTCCAGCAATGTCATGGATTACGGGAGCTGTCATCTGGTGGACACCAGAGCTGTTTTCCGGTTTCTTGAGTTCCCACTTTTTGCGCTGCTCATGTAGTGCCTCCCAGTCTCCACCAGGAGCCACTGCCGAGTGAGGCAACCCAGTCCCCCCACCCCCGAAGAGGAGAGCATTCCTCTAGATGCTCAATCCTCTTCATCCCCTGCCAACCCCCAATGCCCCGAGTCCGTTTCCAAACCCGGGTCGCCAGTGTGGGTCGAGGTAAGGCACCAACACTTCAACCCTCTACATCACTGCGCCGGCTTGCACACATTTTTACTACATGTTTACCCCAAGATAGACCAGGTGAGATGTAATATGTCATTTGTAATGGACTCCTGATTTTACACAGTTTTATACTGCATTTACCCAGGATAGCAGAGGTGAGATGCAATAGCTTGTTTTCAGTGTGGTCCTTCTTTTAAAATTAATTTTTCTAGGACAGGTCATTTTAGATGCAAAATCTTTTCAGTTGGATTCTGCTGTAGGGTCCTGTTTTTACACAGTTTCGCAATATATTTACCCAGAATAACCCAGCTGAGATGCAATATCTCATTTTCAGTTGGTCCTGCTTTAACACATCTTTATACGGTATTTACCCAGGATAGCACAGCCCAGATGCTATCTTGTTTTCAGTGGGATCCTGCTTTTCTCAATTTGAACTCTATTTACCAAGGATAGCCCAGCCAAGATGCAATATCTCATTTCCGATGGGTCCCTGCTTTTACCCATTTTTATGTTTGCTTGCATGAGCAGCACACAAAAAACATTTTGAGGAGAGTAGAGTATTGCAGAGGTGTGGCAGTGTTTGGCCAATATGGCAAATGCTTTCAGGGATGCATCCCTTGGTCACCAATCAACAGGGAAGTTGCAGATGATGGCAGTTTCAGAGCGACTGAAAGAAATCTGCCACTCCAATCACTGACAGTTTTGTCAATGCAGCGGCAGATCTCTTCCCCCCTCCCGCCTTCCTAGCAACCAGAAACATTCAAACCATCTGCATTACAGTGCACAGTAATGCACATGGTTGGACTCATGAGCAACTCATTTGCTCAGTGTGCCTTTCCCGGTATATTAAAAAATGAGCCGTGTGGATTTGCATACTAAAAATACCACCAACAGCTTAATCAGGTTCAAGGTCAGTTGGCATTCATCTGTCTCCCCCTCCCCTCGGTCGTGCCTGAAAATAAGCAGGATTTGTCTAGTGCACTTACCCAGTCAACAAAAACTAAATAAAATAAATAAAAATAAATAAAATAAATGATTGGCGTCTCCTGCCGCCCACCACACACTCCCCCAAAGCCAACATTGGGGTGCCCAATCCCTGGGTTGGCATGCCCCCTTCAAGCTATCTAATCCTCATGTCAGCATGCCCCCCCCACTGGGAGCCCTCCCCAGTGTGCCAAAATAAACACCATGTTTTTCTGACACCAGGATGCCCACTCCCGGATGTCGGATGTGCCCCCCACGCACCCTTTTTTTCAGCCAACCTTGGGGTGCCCAATTCCCAGGTCAGCATTGATCCCCCCTCCACTAGTCTGGCACACTGGGAGTCCACCCAAGTGTGGTAAAAACTATTTTTCATAAAATTACACCTGTAAAAGAAGAAAACCATCCCCTGATGTGCTTTTTTTAAATCTGTAAAAAAGAAAACAGTCCCTCGTCATCCCAGCTGCCCTGTCCCCCCATCCTAACCCTCTTTCTGTGCACCCCACCTCCCCACACACCCCTCACTCCCACACTTACCTCTGGAGATCCGGCGCTGCGATCTTCTGTGGACCGGGAACACGTCTGCACACTTCAAAAGCCGCAAACTGAAGAAAATCAGGTAAGCCCTATAACGGGAGTCAATGGGGGGGTTCAACTTAGGTTGATATCTCAGCCATTTTTTGGAGTCTTGGCCCCAGATTTTCAACATGGGGTTCTTAGGACACCACCTTGTGACCACTGACACTGTGATTTCATTTCTTGGTCTCGAAAAGTGATTTCGCAGTTGCTGTGCAGAATCACCTTTTGGGACCGAGTAACAAAACGACAGCACCACTGTTCATGAGGTGGGGTCCCAAAAAGCCTATATTGCAAGTTTGGTGAAAAAACTCCAAAAGATTACTGCACTATAAGGGTGCTTTGTGCAGTTTGTATGCACACTCGTAACTTTGCTAATTTTTATGTTTGCTTGCACTCATGTGCAAGAAACATAGTGCCATCATCCGAGATTTCAGAGGTGTGTCACCTCCTCCTCCAATTCAGTCAGTGTGTTGGCAGGCGCGGCCCCTGTAAGCCAATGCATGCTGGAGCTGTCTATGACAAGCTCCAAATGCAGTGGCGTATAAAGTTGAAAAGGGAGCTACACTTCAGTGAGCAGTTTATAAGATATTACCTGCTCATGTGCAGCTCCCCTACACACACACACACACACACACACACAGAAATGCAGCATACTGCGTGTGCCCCCATTACCTACGTAGGCAATGAGGGGTGCCCAATTCCGTCGGTCTGTGCTCGCTCCCCCAAGCTTTACATGCCATGCTGGGTGCCCACCCCAGCGTGGCAAGTCATAGAATAGCCGACGGGTGCTCAATCCCCGCCGGGCTCCACCGTCCCCGAGCACTGGGTGCCATGCTGTGAGCCCACCCCAGCGCAAGGCGGCGATCATATGGCCGACGTGGTGCCTAATCCCCCACCGCTCCACGGCCCTCCCAGCCATCCTTGTGCCATGCTGGAGCCCACCCCAGCATGGCAAATGTCCCACATTGTCTTTTTACCTGAAAATAAAATGGTCCCACGGCATTTCTCCCAGCCCCACCTCCCACAACCCGCACCTACCCACTGGGCGCACTTGCCTCCCCACACCCTCCTCACCCCATACTCTACTTCGTTTGAGCGCCGACGACATCTTCGGGTGGACCGGGAACACGTCCAGACTCTTCAAAGCTGACCGAACTGATGAAATGCCGGTAAGCTGTATAATGGGCTAGATAGGGTTTTCCAACTTTATTGTATATCTCAGGCATTTTGGAATTTTTGCACCAAATTTTCAACATGGGATTTGGCTTCTCGTGAATGATGTCACTGTCATGGACAGATTCCGGCCCGGAGGGTGATTTCACAGTCACTGCGGAAATCACCTTGGCAGGCCAGAATAATGCCATGACAGTGACATCATTCATGAGAAGGGGTCCCAAAAACCTCATGTTGAAAATTTGAAAAATTTAAAATGACTGTTTTATAACATCTCACCTAAATGTGTTTCCTACCATGTAGCGCATAAATGGCGCAGTCGGTGAGCGTAAATCAATGTATGGGACAATTAAGAAAACCACAGTGACACTGTTCATGAGCTGAGGTCTTAAATGGCTATGTTGAAAATTTCCAAAAATGATGACTGTTTTACGAGCATGCGTTGAGCAGTTCCTAGCGCACTGTCAGTAAGTTCGCAAATTTTCAATATTTTCACTCCAGATTTTCAACATTGCCATTTTACCACACCTTGTTATGAGTAGTACAGCTGTCATTTTCACATCTCACCCAAAATGTGTTTCCGCTCATGTAGCATACAACGCACAGTCGGTAAGCGAAATCAATGTACAGGACAAATTAAGAAAATCACAGTGACACTGTTCATGAACAGAGGTCTTAAAATGGCTATGTTGAAAATTTGGTGAAATAATTCCTAAAATGACTGTTTTACGAGGCATGCGCTATGCAGTTCCTATGCACGCCATAAGTTCGTGAATTTTCAATATTTTCACTCCAGATTTTCAACATTGCCATTTTACCACACCTTCTTATGAGCAGTACAGCTGTCATTTTCACATCTCACCCAAAATGTGTTTCCACCCATGTAGCGCACAATGGCACAGTCGGTTAAGTGAGATCAATGCATGGGACATATTAAGATAATCACAGTGACACTGTTCATGAGCTGAGGTCTTAAAATGGCTATGTTGAAAATTTGGTGAAAAATTCCAAAATGACTGTTTTACGAGCATCGTTGAGCAGTTCTCACATGCGCTCGTAAGTTCGCAAATTTTCAATATTTTCCTCAGATTTTCAACATTACCATTTTACCACACCTTCTTATGAGCAGTACAGCTGTCATTTTCACATCTCACCTAAATATGTTTCCGGCCACGTGCGCATAATGGCGCAGTCGGTGTGCGAAATCAATGTATGGGACAATTAAGAAAATCACAGTGGCACTGTTCATGAGCAGAGGTCTTAAATGGCTATGTTGAAAATTTGTGAAAAATTCCGAAAATGACTGTTTTACAGATGCGTCGCTTGAGCAGTTCCTATGCATGCTCGTAAGTTTGTGAATTTAATATTTTACTCCAGATTTTCAACATTGCCATTTTATTAACTTCCTTATGAACAGTACAGCTGCCATCTTTCATATGTCGCCAAAATGTGTTTTCCACATGTAGAGACAATGGTGCTGTTGGTGTGCGAAAGCAATGTTTAGGACAGATTAAGAAAATCACAGTTACACTGTTCATGAGCAGAGGTCTTAAATGGCTATGTTGGAAATTTGGTGACAAAAGTCCATAAAATGACTGTGTTACGAGTGAGCATTGCGCAGTTTCCACGCACCTTCGTAACTTCATGGCTTTGTAATATTTTCAGTCCAGATTTTCACCAGTGGCATTTTTCCACACTTCCTTATGAACAGTACAGCTGTCATTTTTCACAACATGGCTGAAGTGTGTTTTCACACTTTCAGCGCAGAGATGCGTGGTCGCTGTGGGAAATCATTGTTCGGCACACATAAATAAAATCACAGTGACACTATTCATGATCGGAGGCACCAAAATGCCTGAGTTGACAATCTGCTGAAAAAAATCCCCAACCTAATTATATTATGGGTGTACGTTGCACAGTTTCTATGTACGCTCGTGACTTCACCATTTTTTTAAATATTTTTACTGCAGATTTGCAACATTGCCATTTTTTACACCTCCCCATGAACAGTACAGCTGTCATTTTTTACATCCTGTTCAGAATGTTTTTGCACCTGTGGTGCTAAATGCCGTAGTCGCTGTGCATAAGCAGCTTTCGGCTAACAAACTGATATTCCCCCTGTTCATGAGGTGGGGTCACAAAAAGCATGTTGAAAATTTGGAGTGAAAATACCAACGAATGCCTGAGGTATTAGGGTTTCCAACCATAACGCCCAACCCTGCAGAGAATGACAGGCATCAGGGGTGTGACTTGGGATTCTTGCCTGTAATGCTCATACCATTCCACACCCTGCAGCCAGTGAGAGGCATTGAGGTATGCCTTGGACTCTTCGGCACCAAAGTTCACCCCATTCTCCTATATAGCACCCATCTCACCATATTTCCTAATGAAATGGAGTGCGCATAAGGGCCAAAGACCCCAAGGAACACCGTGACACTTGTCAGTGTCTGCAGGGTGGGGTGTGGTAAAATGGCATGACCGTTACGCCTGATGACCCAAACGCACACCCCAATGCCTGTCACTCTCTGCAGGGTGGTGGTGGGGTTGGCTTCAGTTCAATACTTCACTGCCATTCCTATTATGCAGCTCTGTAACTTCACAACTACCACTGCCAATGCCTGCAAGCAAACATTCGGCATTGACAAATGCTTGTTAATATTTTCACTCCAAATTTCCCACATTGCCATTTTTCACACCTCCCTTATGAACAGTACAGCTGTAATTTTTTGCATCCTGCCTGAAACATGTTTTCTCATCTGTGTCGCAGAATGGCCCAGTTGCTGTGCAAAATCAACTTTTTGGACAGATTAATGAAATCACAGTGCCACTGTTCATGAGGGGAGGTCCCAAAAAGGCCATGTTGAAAATTTTAAAAAATTCCAAAAAATGACTGCATCACAAGCGTGCGTTGCTCAGTTTCTATGCATGCTCATAACTTCGCCACTTTTTCATATTTTCACTCCAGATTTTCAAAATTGTCATTTTTTCACACCTCCTCATGAACAGTACAGATGTCATTTTTCACATCCTAAACAAAATGTATTTTTGCAGCTGTTACACCAAATAACATATCCGCTGTGCAAAATCACCTTTTGGGATTGAATAACAAAATGATAGTGCCACTGTTCATGAGGTGGGGTCCCAAAAATCCCATGTTGAAAGTTTGGAGTGAAAATACCAGCAAATGCCCAGGACGTTAGGGTTTCCAACCTTAATGCCCCACCCTGTACAGACTGACAGGTGTCGGAGGTGTGACTTGGGGTCGTCGGCCATAATGCTCATGCCATTCCACCACACCCTGCAGCCAGTGACAGACATCGAGGTGTACCTTGGGGTCTTCGGCCTTAACATTCAACCCATTCTCCTATACTGTTCCCATCTGAGCTTATTTCTTTATGGAATGGGGTGAGCGTAGGGCCAAAGACCCCAAGGCACACCATGACACCTGTCAGTGTCTGCAGGGTGGGATGAGGTGGAATGACATGAACGTTATGTCTGATGACCCAAAGGCACACCCCAACACCTGTCAGTCTCTGCAGGGTGAGGATGGGGGTTGGCGTTAGTTCAGTACTTCACAGCCATTCCTACTATGCATCTCTCTGACTCATGCAGTACCAATGCCAATACCAGCAAGTAAACATTCGGCATTGAGAAATGTTTGTTAATAATGTATTTACCCAGGATTGCCCAGCTGAAAGGTGAGTTACATTTTCAATGGGTTTTAGCTTTTACAATATATTTTGCCCAGGAGAGAGCAGTATAGGTGCACATTTCAGTGGGGGCTCTGCTGTACTGAGGAGCTGCTTTTACACCTTTTTACTAATATTTACCCAGGATAGGCCAGATGTGATGGAATATCTCATTTTCAGTGGTGTCGTACTTTTACCCATTTTTAGATTGTATTTACCTAGGACAGACCAGCTAAGAGGCAATATCTAATTTTCAGAGGGCTCCCACGTTTTGACCACAAATTTCCAACAGCCTTTTTATGACCTGACTTTATGATCAAGATGGGTGGAATTTTTTAAATCCCATCTTCTTCTACTCCCTTACCTCTTTTTATGTGAGGCACCCAGAGCCTCTGGGAATGGGCGCCATAGAAATAAACTTTGCCTTGCCTTGCCATCCGAATATGATTTTGCAGTGTGACTGTCCAAACATGTTTCAGAGGGGATTTGAAAAATGACACATGTCATGTTCAGGAGGTGGAGTAACACAAGGGATTTATCAAACATTAGGGGCCAAAATCTACAAAAATAATGTAATGAGCAAACATTGGATTAATTTAATGTTTCTTCACAACTTAGTTGTTTTTTCACATTTTGACCCCAAATTTTAAACATAGGGCCCGATTTTCAAAAGATTGGGGCTGGCACAAGGGGCTTGCATCAAGGAAAAATGGCACAAAGGGCTCCTTGTGCCACACCTTGCACCAGTCCCAATTCCGTAAGGCACCCTATGCTACTTGGGGGGACCACCTGCACCAACTGGGCTTGCACCATCCACACCGGTGCACCATGGCAGATGAGGGCTTGCACCAGGGCAGCATTGCAGTATCCTCTACAGTTTGATTTTGCAAGCCCCTCCCAACGGGCGCATGGGCCCTGCTGTTAGACTAGCCTGGGGTAGGTCTAACCTATAGTGTGCCACTCCTGGAGCCATTGCTGTTTGGGGGGTGAATGCGTGCCCCCCGGGAAGGTGCCCTCATAGCCCCCAACACCTGCCAGACCACTGCTGGAGCAGCCAGTGGACTGTGGCAGGCACAAGCCCGACCCCCCCCCATGGTGGTGCTGGTGTACCTGCCCCCACCCCCACATGGACCTGTATTGAGTGGAGGCCTGCCACTTACCCCATTGGTGGCACTTGCCACTCCTCCCCCTAGCCTGACCCAACCCACCCTACATGACCTAGGGCATGCCCAAGACAACCCACCACCCACCAGGACAACTGACCAGCCAGCCACCATCGCTGGCCACTGCTGTCGCAAGCCTGTACCATGGCTTGCTGCATTCCCTTTCCATGCACCGTTTCTTTGGTGCAACTGTTGGCTTGTGGCAAACTCGAGGACTTTGGTACTGGGAGCCCTCTTTTTCCAAAATCCAGTGCAGGGTCCCTGGCTCACCTGAGTTTGCTGCAGGCAGCAATTGCTGATGTGCTGATCTAAGAGGCTGTTTTAAAATTGAGCCTATAGTCTTTTTATGACCTCTCCTTCTGAACATGACAGGTGTTATTTGTAAAAAAAACTGGCTAAAATTTCATTTTGCGCCACAAGTGTGAAAACACATTTTGACCAGGATTTAAAAGACGGCACCTGTCACGTTCATGAGGTAGGGTGAAAAAAAATGGCTATGTTGAAAATTTGGGGTCAAAACACTGAAAATTGCCAAAGTTATGAGTGAACACTGAACATTTTCAATGTACCTTCATAACTTTGTTTTTTTTTTAATATTTTGACCCCAAATTTTCAACATAGTCTTCTCATGACCCCACCTCATAAACCGGTAGGTGAAAAATGTCAAATCCTGTCTAAAAGGTGATTTTGTGAAATGACTGGAAAATCCCCTTTCAGGCTGGATTTGAAGGATTTCACTGCCATTGTTCAAGATGTGAGATCCGAAAAAGGCTGTGCTGAAAATTTTGGGGAAAATATAAAAAAATGACCAAGTTATGAGCACAAGTTCAAAACACACTGAAACACATTGAACCACATATCTGATTTCCTCAGTTCCTGGTCTGGCATTGTAGAGTGAAGATGTGTCTGGTTCAGAAAGAATTACGGCATTGGACACCTAGTAAATGAGTAAGGGGTGGTGGGGGTAGATGCTGAGTGGGGGTATTGGGTAGGGGGATGGTAACGGTGGTGGTGGGCAGCAGCAATAGACATTTACATACCATTTTCTGTTTTATAGGTTGTATAAAAATAAAAATAGACTATGAGGGATGGTTTTCTATATTTCAGATACCAACACAGAGGACTGGGCATCCAGTGGGGACCATTGTCGAGGGCACCACATGCAGTATATCAAAGCTCCGAGTTGGGCCATCACTGGAGTCACCACAGGTGGTATACCTGAAAGACCCAACCAGGACCATCACAGAAGCCACCACAGGCAGCTTATCAAAGGTCTGACTGGGGCCCTCACTGGAGTCTTTAGAACTGGCATACAAAGGACTGACTGGACCCACCACCAGGACAGCCACGAGCAGCATACATGAAAGGTCCCATCAGGGCCATGGCTAGACCATCACTGGTGGCAGAGGTTGATGTGCAGGTGGGACAGCACAGATAGAAGGAGTGGGCTGTTTTGTTTTTGTAAGTTTTATCATTTTTTCTGTGTTTGTGTTTTTGTGTTGAACAGTATAGAACAGTACAAACTGGGGAAGGAGAACCCTTTAAGTCCATCTAGGGAGAGGAAAGTCCTTGGGGCTGGGACTTCCCAGACAAAATGTGTCTGTAGAACAGGTGGAACAGTTCCAAAGTTCTTGGAAGGGGCATACTGCCCATTAGAAGGGTCCAGGTCAAGTGTCCAATTGGAGGAGGGTGGAATGCTGTCCACAGTACTCTACACCTTGACTGTGTAACCAAGTGTATGTATCACATGTGTAGAGTCAAGAAATAACAAAAACTTGGCCCTACCAGATTTGAAGCACAGGGGAACCACTGGCTCATATGACTGCTGTCAGCTGGTGCTTTCTCCTTTGACTGGAACTGCTGGACTACAGACCTCATTGACCTGATCTCCCTTAGGACTTCGGGAACTGGATCTGAATCTGGAGTTGGAGCCAGGAACATCTCTCTTATGTTAGGGAGATGATGCGGTGGCAAGTCATCCTCCTGTTCAGCAGATGCCTTGCAGACAGTGTGGCCTGTCAACCACGGCTTACAATCATTTCTCTTGTATGCCAATGTGGTAACTTTGTACATCAGGTTCCTTTTGGCGGAACCTTACTTGAATGTCCAGGAGTCTGTTCAGGATTACCAGTCAGGGTGGGGGTAGTGGATAATAGCCCCATCAGGATGCCTCATTGCAAGAGTGTGAATGTACTGTCCTCCCTCTGTGTAAGTGCAAATCACTGCATCCTTCCTCAGCGTTCTTCCAACTCACCAAGTCTCCACTCCTTCCTCGAAGATTCTCTTGGCTCTGGTTAAGGCTGCCTCAGTGCCAGGGCAGCCCTGAGAGATGTAGTCCTCCCACGCATGCTCCATTAGCACTGCTCCTTCTGGTTCTTGATTTCACACCAGAGCTTCTTTTCCAGGTAGGGATACTTCTCCCCAAATTCAGCCCCAACCCTCCTTCTGATGATGTGTTCTTCCTTCCTTACTTGATGTAGGGAGGCACCTGTTTCCTGCTCTACATGGGGGTGACCAGATTTGTGAGTCCCATGCTTCCTGATTCCAGCCCACTGTGTGCTGGGCAACCTCTTCCTTTCAATCGCTGAGTTACTGTTTATGTGTCTCAGTCTCTCTGTATCTATGCCATATGGACTCTGTTGTATTGTACAAAATGCTACTGTAACATTGAATATATTGCAACTGCGCATTATTCTAATTGTTCTATTTTCCGTACCATTCCTAACCTGTGTAACTGTACTACCTATGTGCCATCTTCATAGCCCGGTCATGCCTGAAAACGGTCCTTTGAATTAGTGCGCCTACCCAGTTAACAGATAAATAAAAAATAAACTGTAAGGTTCAGGCTTCTCAAGTTAGGCAAGTCCTGGGGTAAATGAAGGACAGACAGGAGGGCAGAACTCAAAAGAATCTTCCTCTTCTTGGAATTCAAACTCAGACCATTATTCCTCAGTGACCACTGAAGACATTCCCAGTGGTCTCTCACCCTGAGAGAGACTAGACATGGAAAAGTTAGGGGGTATTTGTGGGTCTTCAGCATCCATTATTGCTCCCCAGAACAACACAGGGGAGGGAGCATCAGGAGTTTGACAAGGTTGCTGTTTGGCAATGTCTGTGGTTGGATCAAAGTCCAGTGGGTACTCTGTCTGTGCGGCACAGTCTGTTTTGCCAGGGGATTCTTTCTCCTCAAACAAGGAACTTGGTGGTAGTGGCAAGGAGATAGCACCCCAATCAATCCTCAGTACTTCTGCTTCTAGGTTGCACTGGGTGCCGATGCAGACCAATTGCTCTTGCTTGCATTGCTCTCTCTGTGGCATCACTGGGCCCATACTGCCAGTTGCAGGCCCAGTGGCATATTGCTGCACACTCTCCTCCTTGGTTACTGCTGCAGACACCGGAACAGTGGCCCCACGGGTTCCCAGGGTGCTCTGACTCAGGATGTGATGCTCACAGCACCCCTGCAGTAATGAATGTTGAACACATCTCTCCCACGGTGGGTACAAAAGTTGCACACAATTGCTGGTCAGCCAGGTAAATCAGTGGTATCTTCCACTCCATCTTTCAAATAGGCTCTCACTAGCCTCTCTAGGACCCCTTTCTTCTGGCAAATCCAGGTGACCACATGTGTGGAATGGTTATCTGCTTCTTCACAATTCTACCTGCTCTTCTTCATTTTGCATTCTTCAACTCTGTTTCCACACATCAGTTCGCTGTTGTTTAGCTCTATCTGTAATTGCTCACACTAGCAAATACTGAATCCACACAGGCACCATTCTGGCTCCTACTTCTGCTGGATTGTTACGTCATTGCCACCAGTTCCCTGAAAACTGCCCATGCAGATTGTGGTGACTGCCTTCATTTACTGCTCAGTCTCTTACAAGTCTCAAACATTTTTTTACAACTTTGTACTGAAGCATAACTTTTTTTCTCCTATACAGATTGATTTCTCCCATCTGCCTTTTTGCCCTGGACTTGCTTTGGTTTCACTCTCTCACACTACCATGTGAATACTTTCCATATGCTTTCTACCCTCCTGCACCCTCATTTTTCATCCCCTGCCCTGAGGAACTAGGTCAACTTTTACTCTGCCAACACTTTTTGCTTTCATAGCACACTTGCACTTTCTGTTTAACTCTGCCCTTTTCCTGCAGCGCTGGCTCCCAGACAGTCTTTGCCACTTCTTGACAATGTGCTTTGTTTTTCTGTGAGATTGCTGCTTCCATTTAAAGACAGATTAATTATTTCTTCTGTTTTCTCCAGGCAATGGGTGGCACGCCAGACCGTTCAACACCACGCACACACACACTCCTGTTATCTCACCACCACAGGTAGGCCCAAACACATAGTGGTTCAGACAGCTACTCTCAAGTTGATGGTTTGGACTACTCTGTGCTATGGGGATGCTCATTTCACAATTGGATAACTTTGTTCAGTTCAAACATTTGTTTTTGGCAAAAACTGGATTCAGTAGAGCAGTTTGGTCTCTCTCAGAATGTCTACATTTCCACAGGAGCTCTGTAACACTAGAGCTCAGTCTGCCCCCACACACACACACACATGCACAGCAGACAGTCCAAGGGGCAGTGCTTACTGGCATGAACCAATCACTCTATGCCATGCAACTTAGGCTGGGGCACACTCTCTCTCCTATACAGTTCGACTTTCTCACAGGCTCCTGCTGGAACTTAAACTGTGAAGAGGAAAATAGTGTTTGTCTTGCTTGAGGTGCGGTTTGGGGCCACTTCAAAATTACACATAACTTTCACTTTCCTGAGTAGACAGCCACCAAATTCACAGCCCCGGGCCATTTCTTTAGGCAACCTGAGCCCACACAGATTCACACATGTAGCATACCTCTCAGCCTCCTGCCTCATAAAGCTGGGGATAGTGGAGGCAACCAAAACCTGCTGCAAAGCCCAGAGCAAGAAGGCTAGGGCTAAGAAACCGATCTGGTTAAACAAGGAGGTCATGGAAAAGGTAAGGAGAAAAAGAGCTGCCTTTAAAAAGTACAAGAAAACAGGGAGGGGGGAGGACAGGGAGGAGTACTTGACAGAATCGAAGGAGGTGACAAGGGCAGTAAGGGAGCCAAAGCATCTACGGAACTCAGGCTGGCACAAGGCATTAAGAAGGGGAGAAGGACTTCTTTAAGCACATCAAGGAGAGAAAAAGGCACATAAGACCATAGTAAAAATTAGGAAAGGAAGGGTTAGGTACAGAAGCAGGAGTCAAATAATGAAGCACTAAGCAAAATACTCTACTCAATGTTACCTAAAGAAAGAAGGTAGAAGTAACACCACCAAGAGTGGGAAAATAACTTAGAAAGCAAGGTGAAATACAAGTGACAAAATAGAAATCATAGAAGACTTAAAAGGAATTTAAGAAACACTAAGCGAAGACAACAATTACCAAGCAAATAACATCCCACCTCAAAATACTGAAAAACCAGCAAAATCATACAGAATCTTTAAGAAAACCTACCCAATACCTCACTACATTAAAAAGTATACCTCCAGAACTGAAGAGATAACTCATATAGTACCCCTCCCAAAAGTAACCCCAAGAATGAACAAGAAACACAACCAATGAAACCTCACATCCATCCGGCCACAACTAAGAAAAACTATCCAAAAGAAAACTGGCCAACCCCTCCCAAAAGCAAGAACTACAAGACAGCAAACAACATAGCTTCTATACATGGCAAATCCCTACCAAACCAACCTAGCACAAATTCTATGACACAAGTAACTAAGCAACTAAAACAGAAACCACATACAATGAATATCCATATCTCAGAACTTCAATCCAAACATTCAACTCAATACCACATAAAACAAAAGAAAAATTAGCAAACACAAAAACAAGTACATACCAAAATAAACAAAACACTAAACAAAACAACAAAGTAGTAGTAGACAAAACTCTCACACCCAAAAGCAATAGCAGTATTCCAAAACTCTAACATTAGAACCAATGTTATTTAGAATATTCTACCAAAACATATCATAAACATCAAAAAAAAAATCATCACAACACACTGAAAATACAAAAGCCCAAAATAATGGAGCCAACCTAAAGACAAAATTTACAAATAATCTGCTTGAAACCAATCAAAACACCTAACACTACAAACTTTAATACCAAAAAAGTACAAGTACTACATTTAGGAAGAAAAAAAACAGGAGAATTACCAACTAGAAGTACACTTCAGCCAGACAGAAGGAGAAGGATCTAGGTGTACTCATTACAGGACAATGAACAACTTTCAGGCACAATGTAGGAAAGGCAGCTGCAAGAAGCCAACAAAATACTGAGTTGTATTGCAAGGGGTATAACCTTGAGGAGGAGGAGGTGATTCTGCCACTGTATAGGTTATTAGTTAGAACCACACCTGAGTACTGAGTGCAGTACTGGCATCCGTATCTGAAGAGGGACATTAAGTTACTGGAGGTGGTGCAGCGCAGAGTGACAAAGATGATCAAGGGGCTGGGGGACTTTTCATACGAGAGGAGGTTGAAGGAGTTGAACATGTACTCACTGGAGGAGAGGAGAGACAGGGTGACATGATTGAAACCTTTAAATACATTAAAGGAATAAACAAGATGGGTACAGAGAGGCTGTTCAAAGTAAGGAGGGAGGCCACCAGGGGCCATGATATGAGATTGGAGCGAGGAAGGTTCAGGAGGGAGATGAGGAGACACTTTTTTACAGAGAGGGTGGTGGCTGGGTGGAATGCGTTACCTGCTGAAGTGGTATGCAGTAGAACAGTGGACTGCTTCAAACGAGGATGGGACAGGACAAGGGGGAGGGTTAATGAAGGGGAAGGGTGGAAGGGAGGGGCAGCTGCAGAATGAGGGGTGCTAGCTGCACATTCGAGCAGACTTGATAGACCTCTAGGCCTTCATCTGCTGGCAAATTTCGTATGTTTGTATGTTCGTATCGGGGACAAGGCTTAAAAAAATCAGGGACAAAGGACCAAAATCAGGGTCACATCCTCAAAATTGGTAATATCTACTCAGGAAGCTGGTAGAATAAGGAGTGTAGTGTAAAATACATTTTCTAAGGGAGAACAAGTCTACGACTTTAATGTTTGACATTATTTTGTGCTTACAAGCCCCATTGTTTTGTCATGGAAAAACAATATCTAGGAGGGACAGAGTAACATTTTGAGGCAAAATTAGGGACAACCCTGAAAATCAGGCACAGTTGAGAGGGATCCCCCACTGTGCAACTCTGTGCTTACACTATCAGCCTGCCTTGCTGCTGACACCTGCTCCCCTTGGCTAGGTGTTGCTTTCTCAGCGCTTGGCTCTCAAGGGGGGTGTTAAACAAAAATTTCTATTTAACCTGGGAACTAGGGTGGCTCGTAACACTGGGGCACCTACACAGTCATGATGGGGCACCAGTAAAACACAGTAATCACAAACAAATATCCTCTCCTTTAGCTGGGACCAAGTAGTAGTAGGTTTATTCTGTACACATGATGGAAACTCAGCAATGCTTCCCCAACTGGGGGGACTGAAAGTACAGAAGGTACACTGTCCACAGCACTGTACACAAAGTCCAAGAAGGTCCATTAATTAGAGATCAAGCAAAAGTCTGTTCGTCCATTCCTCTTCTGGGACTGGAGACAGCACAGAGCATGCCCTCACAGGAATTGAACACTTTGAGTTCATAAAGCACAGTTTTTCCACATATGCAGAAACACCATTGAAGGCAGCTGATTCCCATACTGAAAACACTTTTTGTCAGAACTACTGTAAGAAAAACTCTGTTGGTGACAGCTGGTGTTCTTAATTTCAAACACTTCACGTACTTGTCAGAAACTGCACATTCTGGGACATATCATGCGCTTAATGAAAGCATCTTCTGTGACATGTATAACTTGGCGTGTAGCACATGAGCCCTCCCCCATCTTCTGGTCAGAGAGTGTAGTGTCCTGGCCATGTTCTAGTCAGCACGATGCACTCTGTCCACTACAGAAACTGAGCCACATTAAGGCACGATGTGAGCTGTTGTCTTTCAACCATCCTGTCAGACAAACTGGAGTCTAGGTGCTCAAAACCCTCACAGGCATTCCAATTGAGGGCCATTCTGGAGGAGCTGGCTCTGGGCTGCCACACAAAGAAAAAGACTCTCACAGTTCCGGGATGTTTCCTACATTTTACTCACAGTTCTCATGACCAGGTGTGTTAAAAGTCCTCCGCCCCACCACACAGTGATATGCCACTGGAGAAGGCCAGCACCACAATGTGATGCTCAGCTACTCCTGGACTGAACTAGGTACCAAAAATTAGGACAGGAGAGGGTTGGAGACCTATCACTGCAGCTCCCTCTCTCAGGCTGGTGACCACTGCTCAGCTGTCTGTGAGCAACTGTCTCCAACTGCAACATTCCATTGTGGCTTATGCTGCAAGGGCTCCTCTCACTGGAATCCTTTGTCCAGGTGACTGACAGGGGTTTCAGGGGAGAACCGAAAGTTTGAATCATTTGCTGCCCAGAGTGACTAAACAAAAAGAAACTCATTACAACAACACTGGATTCTAGTACACTGTTAAACATTTTAAAGACTCTGCTATAGAAAACTATAAACATACTATAGAAAACTCTTCTAGTAGACACTCTAGCAAAACAGTTTAATATTCCCGGGGGTACTTGGGTTACACACATATTCCAGTACAGTGATGCTATGCATTTATGTACAGGTACACAGAAGTTTAGCATCATTGTACTGATCTTTGTCCCTGATACCAAGCACCCTCACATGCAGGTTGTTATCATACTGGGAGATGAATGGAAGAAGGTGATAGGCCCATTAGTTCCGTTCACCCACATCAGTGGGTCCAAATAGTCCCCTTGTTTATTAGTGTACTATTGATTTTTTCTTAAATATTTCTAAACATCACAGGGAAGGCTGTTCTACAACCTGCTTGTATGTTGAAGGAAGGAATTATATCTTCTTTTTTTTTTTTTTTTACCATTTTCAGTTTGACTTGGTTTATGTGCCCTTAGACGCTCAGGTTTAATATGAATTTTAACACCCATTTTGTCCATAAGTTCCTTATCTTGTATCATTTTATACATTGTCAACAAGTCACCCCTGATGCTTCTCTGTTCCAGACTATAAAACCCTAAATGTTTCAATCTATTCTCATAAGTGTTTCCCTGGAGGGGCCCAGTCATTTTAGTAATTCTTTGTTGCACCCTCTCCACCCGGGCCACTCTCCCCTAAGATGAAGGCTCCACAGTGGAGAACCATAATCCAAATGGGGGTCTGCTGTGAGACCTGTACAGTGGTATGATGCAATTTTCTGATCTATTTATAAATCCTCTCTTAATATTCCTAATCATATAATTCAATTTCTGTATCTGGGTTGTACGGTGAGCCCTAAAATTTAAGTTGTTATCCACTAATATGCCAAAATCGTTTTCCTTTTCAACTTTTTTTTATTGGAAATGTATTGCATTGATAATCTTGCTTTGTATTATACTTCCCAATGTGCATCACAGTACATTTGTCAACACTAAATGGCATTTCATTCTCTGTCTAAAAAAGGTTGGTAAAGAACCAAGAGCAGAATGCAAATCTCTCTTTGTAGGATATGCACATATGCCAATAAATATATATTTTTTTCTTAAGACAGAAAAATAGAACAGTAGTTCTTACTTTCACTTTGAAGGCTGTCTGGAGGAGTCAGTGATGCACTGTGGGACTCTAGAGATGTTTATTTTGGGGGCTAGAAAAGGCACACTGAGCCAAAGCTCTTTTCCTGTTGTATCCTGGGAGGTTATGAAACTTGCTCAGGGTCACACACTATGCAAGTGGCAATTGTGGGTTTCAAACCTAAGTCAGGTGGGTCTTCAGGTTCACAGCTTAGGGGCAGGATTCTCAAAGCCTTCAGAAGGTGCAACACCTTCATTAAGTCCCCAAATCTTCCTCAGCTATGGAAAAAAGGGGAGATTGCTCCAAGTGCTATTCACAAAAACCTCTGCAGCTGCGGAAGAAAACACTATGGACAGTGGAAAAAAGTGCAGCTGCGGAAGTCCCTGAGGACAAAAAGGTGTGAGACAAGTAAGGCACAGCCCCTGAAAGGCTATTCACAGCCAGTTTTTTTCCGCAGTTGCAGAAAGAATGTTACACACAGTGGAATGAGGTGTAACTCTCTCTCAGCACACTGCAGTTGTGCCCCAGCAATTGGAATCAATTAAGGTGGAGGTGAACCACAGGTATCAGCATCTCAGACAGTATAATAGTGGCTGATGTTACAGCACCAAAAGCACATATTGCCATGACATGGCAACAGGCAACAACCACTAGACCCAGTGCAGCCCATGACAGAGCCCCACAGGCAGTAGAGCCTGACCAGCCTGCAGTGAGTGCTACCCCCGCAGGCCACAGGAACACCCTAGGGAGGGACGACCAGCAGGGACAGTCAGCCACTGTGGTGCCAAGGTATTGCTGGTACCTGTGGTGCTGCTGTGGTCCCAGCTTCAGCTACTGTGGTTTCCTATTGCTGTGCCTTCTCAGATCCACAGCTGCAGATTCACAGCACTTGCGCAAGTCCTGTGGCAGCTAAATTGCTGTGCCTGTGGCACTTTTTGCAGAAATCTGCAGCTGCGCTGGTTTTCTTTGAGAATACAGTGCAACTGTGTTTCCGCACTGCAGCAAGCCTTTTTCCCGCAACTGCGGGAATTTTGGCTTTCTTTGTGAATCCTGCCCTAGGGCTATAACCCTCAAGGCTATACTGCCTCCCTATTTGCCATGTATACATGCACACTGTTATCAAATTCAAGCTCCTATTTCAGTGAAACTGATGACGCAGTCCTCATTTGGAAGCTCATAAACCCATTCATAGCTGGGTTCCAGTTTAGATGTGAATCTGGTTCAAGTGCATTGATTGTTTTGAACTTGGTTACTTATAGAACATAGAAACATAGACTTTGATAGCAGATAAGGACTGCTAGACCCATCTAGTCTGCCCATTTCCCTACCTACATGATAGGCCGCAGATCCTAGTTAACCAACAGCCTATTTCTTGCATGCAAACATGATTTAGAGCTGATTCTGCTATATTTACTGTTGAAACTACAGCAAAAGGATCAGATTCAAAATCCTCAGTTGAAGTGTATTATATATACAGAGGCAATCAATCATCATGTAATTGAGTCAGTTCATTTTCATTATTCCAACATCATGTGAACCAAATGGATTAAAGTCTTAATGAAGTGAACTAATTACAAAGTAATTGATTCCCTCTACATATTAACATAGTACTGTAATTGATAAAGAGCTTCAAGAATGTGTACTGTCATGTTAACAAGGTTAACTAATGATGGACATGTGGGACGGAGCAGATCTACCTGTTTCAGAAAGTCTTGGCTTAGTTTTGTTTATTAGCAGTAAAATGTCATGGATAACTCAGTGTGGACAGGAAATGAAACTAGGAACCTCACAATACAAGGAGGGTACATACTCTGTGCTCTGTGAGCTTGATGTCTTTTACAGACAATGTTGCTGCCACCTGCAGGACTCTTAACAAAAGATCTGGCAGAACAGGTTCTTCTCTCTCTAGCCTGTTGGCTGTATTCTGTGTTCTGTGCATCCACCTGGGAAATGGCTCATCTATGGCGAGGCTACTTAGAGTTGTCCCGCAACTTTTCCTCACTGGACATACTAAGAATTATATGGGCAGCCATGCTGTCAGAGGCAGTTGTTACTTTGCACTGTATCGATCACAATTCAAACACAAGATACTGTAAAAAAATGCCTGTTTACTGCATATTTACCATGCATTAATTCTGCAGAGAGTCAAGGTTGCATTCAACTTTCTGCACATGCAGGGGCAAATCGTATAGGGCTTAGTCAAAAACCTGGTGACTCTGTGGAGTCAAAGACGTTACTGTCTCTCCTTCTTGTCCAAAGTGGCACTCAGAGATTGCTTGCTTGACCCATCCACATGATCACAGAGTTTCTTATTGCCAATATTTCAAAACATTCTTTCCCCTTTCTCATGCTGTGAAGTTCATCCTCGGTCCTTTGGGGTGTCTAATCTAGATGTGAAGTCATACCTGAAGTAACACAATACTTTCTCAGTGCTAAGGAAAATAGTGACCCGACTTAAAGAGCTAGTATCGCGAAAAGCAGCAGACAGAAAGATGTTAACATTTTGAGCTTGTTGTTACTTTTTATTTCTGAATTTTTTTTTTCTTTTTTCCACTTGTAAATTAGAAGGTTTTTTTTTATCTGACAGTATTAGATGTGGTACACAGAACAGCAATCTCCTTGGAAGTTGACATTTCTGGAGATATTTCCCTACATACCTCATTAGGACTGTGATTTCACTTATTGTGACATTTCTAGTAACAATTCTGGCAGACAGTAGTTGGCTCTTCTGGGTCATTTGTGATGTCGCAGTCAGTTGAGTCAAAGTGCTGATGAGGTATAAAGGGAAACAGAGCTTGTTCCACATCCTACATCCATTCCAGTACTGTCAAATCGCACATCCTCTGATCAGCAGAAGAGAAAAGGAAAAGGACTTCAGATCCAAAAAGAAACAGTTGGCTACTTTTTAATTGGTATTGATTTCAGGCAGAATACTAGCTGTTTGATCACTTACATTTGTCCCCTAATCTCATACTGAAGCATACAAAAAGGAAGGTCTCAGAGCCAGTCCATTGGCGCAGCGGTTGTGCTACCGCTTGCGACGTGGGTGACCTAGGTTCAGAAGTGATCCCAAGTCATTGGGGGCCAGCTGGTGGGAGGAGGAGGAGCGAGCATCCCAGAGGATGTTCTCTTTCTCCAGGGAGGGACGGAGGGAGGGCAGCCTTCTCCGGTATTAGACTGCCACCTGGGTGACCACAGGTGGCAGTGAACCCTGGAGTGGCACAGCCGGTGGAGAGATGATGGCGCATGACAGGTGTCCTGCTTGTGTAACCCCCTGTCCCTTCTTGTGAAACAACAGATGACACTTGGCACCACAGTTTGGCTTTTGGCAACAGACAGTTCTCACATTCCCCTGCATTTTCCTGGCTTGGTCTTGGGAGAAAAGGGCACACAAAACAACATTTGTATTTTACTGTGAAATGGGGCATGCCATGGTACTGGGGACACCAGAAATCACACAGTCACTCACAAATGGCTGTCCACAAGTTGGAAATAGAGCCAAGTAGTAGGTTTTATTCTGACAAGCTGGATTGGCAGAAACAACAGTTGCCCATTGGGGCTGCAGGTGCAGAAACACAGGTACAATCCAAGTCCAAATTTCACAGTAGTGCTGTACTACAGTCCACATGTTTGAATTCCACCTCCGCTGCAGAGGGCACAAATGACATTCCATCCATTCCTCTTCTGGGCTGTGGACACCAGGACAGAGCATATCCCAAAATGAAATAAGACAGCTTCAGGTTTGCATATCCCAGGAGAGAACAACTTGGGGCCCCCCTACTACCACAGTATCCAAACTACAGATTTTCTCACTGGACAGTGCATGTCTTCCCAAACTGCATTGAGCAATTTCAGTGAAATTCATTCCAAAACTATGTGAGATCTTTCTTCTCCTATGCCAGTTAGAAGCATGGCTGTTCCATCTCTGGACAGAGGGGAGGCATCTCTTTTCCCAAGCACATTCATGGCCGTGAAGGCACCATTTGAGTGCTTAAACAGTCCTCCAACAGTCCATGAAATAAAACTTCATAAAACCAAACGGGAATTCCCTGTGCTCATAGGACTAATCCTGACCATTCCCAGCTCTGGGCAGCTCTTGACTTTCCAAGTTTCTGGCAGGTGGGAAGGGACCCCAACAAATTACTCACGGTTGCTGAATTCATCCCTGTGCAGGAGTCTTCACCCTCCACAAGGGCACAGTATGGAAGACTGCCATCACCACTCTCAACACACCTCTCTGTTAGCTGACATTGGGGCTGACAGGACCAGATGAAAGAAGTGACCTCCCCAGAGGCTTCCTCAGTCAATCCCACCCTCCTACTCTGCACTCAGGCAGAAAAAAACTGACCTACTGCAGCAAGATTCCAAAGTGGGTTATGCTGCTGTGAGAGTTTCATCCACTTGGAACCTCAGCCAAGATGATTGACAGGTGCTGCAAAGGGAATCCCAACAGGTTAAACCTGAGAGGCCCAGCACTTTTAATTAACAAACTCACTAAAATACCAGGGTCCTAGTAACCCTAGAGGGAACCCAGGGGTTACACTTGCATCACTCCCCAGGCCAAGCATCTGGGGGTAGGGACAAAAATGGTGGAGGAAAAGTGGCAGGCCCAGGGCACAATGATGGACCAACCCCGCCCAGGTCCCACACCAGTGGTGTGGCAACTTCCCCCAGCACCGGATCCTTGAAGTGTCAGTTGGGATCCTGCTGCACCCCACCATGGGGGGGGAGTGGGAGCCATGGAGAAAGACAGTAGAAGGCAGGTAAGTCCACAAGATGTCAGGTGACAGGGCTGGGGGCAGGGGTAGTCTAGATGGGGGGTACAGGCCTTCTAGGAGAACAAAATAAAAAAAAATGCCTGCCTTGGAACCTAAGTACAGTTGAAGCTGCATTTTGTTGCAGCTGTCTACACCCACTTTTGTGCTCATGACAACACTCCATATAACCCCAAAAGGGAATATACAAACAAAAATCCCCCAGTAAAGTGATTGGTTTTTCATAGGGCCATCCTTGCAGAACATGTGGTTAAGGCATTTTGACTGAGGTTTCACCATGAGCAAAGATTCCTGATAGCAGAGAGGAATCAACTGCAGGACACTTTAATAATTCTTTAACATTATTGGTCCTCAGAAAACTGGAGTCACAGGACAATCTGATACCTTTTAATGGACCAACATATGTCTTGTACAAAGATAGCATAGTGCATAAGCATTCAGGGCTACACAGGTCCCTTCATTAGGTACAACAGCATTCTAAACAGAAGAACCTGAATTTATGCAAAAAATTAAATATATATTATTTAAATGTTACATATTACAAGCATATGTATACAATTATTACAAATAAGTATTTTTACTATAAATGAAGTTTTTGTTCAGAATGTGTGGCCTTGGATGTTTGTGTAATATAACATCTTTGTATGAGACATATGTTGACCAGAAAAGGTATCAAGCTCGCCAGTGACCCCTAGTCCTTTAACAATAGCACCACAGGAGAGGACAGAAAGATAGTAACTCTGTAAAAGGATTTGAAAATGCATTAATTGGGATTTAACAAATGTTTGGCCACAGAGGTAGCTGGACCACCTTCCTTAAATAAGCGGTGCTTGCCTTGCAATCAGTTCTGCCGGTGACCCGAGAAATTGTGTGTAACAAATAATTCATATCTGTGGCAGTGAGTGAATAGTCTAGTTCCTTCTGCAGTTGTTACATTGCCACTTGAAGACCCTGCAACACTCCTGCAGTGAGGCGTAGTTTTTTGTATTTTGTCAATGATGGGAGAACCTGGTCAGGCGGGCAGACCTTTTGTGCTTATTGTTTCTGCTTCTTCAGCCTTCCTCTCCAGTTCTGCTTGTGCTCACAAGCTCAAACATGTTTGTTTACTCAGGGGTGTAACCAGAAAATAAATATATGTACACACGTTTGTTGGCTATCTGTCACTATAAACGCAATTTGTGTACTGCATGACATTATTTTTTGCCCCCTCTCACTGCTGCCAATACATTTACTATCCTTTCCCACCCACAGACATGTCAGATCCAGCCTTCAGAGCATCTTCCTGGTTTCCGGGACAGAGTGCCTATGGTAGGGTCACTGAAGGTGATGCAAAGACTATCCCTGTGACTCATCTTTCTGGTTTTAAAGCAGCAGTGCAATGAAATTGGGAAAAACATGTGACACTAGCTTCTCTTTCCATTAAAGATTCCAGACATCTTAGTTTTATTTGATGTTAACATTTTATAGTGCCACCAACATTGATTTCATAAATGTTTTAATTTAGTTTTCTCTCAAGAAAAAATATGGCCACCATGTTTGGCATAGAAACAGTACTGTAGACCTGGCAAGGGTTAGGATTAAGAAGATTTAAAAAAACTCCTGGTGCACAGTTTAAGAGGTAGTTAGAAAAGTAGATTTGACAAGTATGCTAAATATTTTTATTAATTGCAGCTGTTCTGGAAAAACATTTTTTTTCCATTGTGGTGTTTTATGCACCTTCACCTGGCTGCTGCTGCCGTCTGCCATACTACCAGTCTCCAGGAGTCATTTGGGGTCTTGTTACATTGTGCGTGCCCCGGTGGACCCCCAGGAGCCAACCCGGAGGCATCATCCTGTGGCAGCCCCCGACATTTTCCTGTTTTTTCTCCTGATTACCCCAGAGCCACAGACAGAGAGGCGTATGCACGTGGAGGCGTGCATGCACCCTCTTGCTTTGGTGGTGGCCCCATCCTCCCACCCCATTGGCCTAGCGCCCCTGGCTTTCCTCAGCTGCACTGCCTCCTTTCCTCCACCTTGAGGCAGTCAAGTGCTGAGGGAGCTCAGGCTCCCTCCCAGGAGAAGAGATCAACCCGACGGCAGCTTACCCTGCTCTGCACCCTCCCCCCATGCCAACCTTCGATGGTCCGCCCTCACTCCCAAACATGGGTCATCGGTGTGGCAAGAGATAAGGTGTCCAGTGCCTCAGCCCTCTATGCCACCGGTCTGGCTGGGAAAACATTTTTCACACAAACATATGAAGAAGCTAGCAGAATAAGGCCATTCAGTCTGTCTAGTCTGCTCGCATTGCAGGGTCCATAGCTTAAGCTACTGCCCCATCCCTCTGTCCTCCCATCCTTTCTGCCTGGCTGAGATCAATGACTGGATATTCTCTAGCTGCTTGTGACTGAACCTGGACAAGACAGAGGTACTGGTGATTGAGCCAGGTCGCGGGTGTGATGGGAGTGCTTCCAGAGTGGGTACAGGATTGTTTCTGGAATCTGCTCTGTTATTGGCTTCCCCTAGGGTGCGGAATCTTGGCATTATCCTGGACATGAGATTGACACTTGAAGCTCAGGTGTCATCTGTCATCAAAAGTGATTTTTACCACTTAAGGAATATTGTCAGGATTAAGCCCCTAGACCGAAGACCTGCTGGCACTGGTGCATGTCTTTGTTACTTTGAGGCTTGATTACTGTAATGATCTATACTGTGGGTTCACTGGAGGGACCCTCCGCCAGCTGCAGCTAGTGCAGAACATAGTGGCTCAGTTGCTGATGGGCCTGGCTAGATCCAGTCATGTGACCCAGCTCTGCACTAGCTGCCTATCAGGTGGAGGGTCCTCTTCATGCTGGGCTTGCTCACCTACAAGGCCCTGTACAGACTGGGCCCGAGCTATCCGGCTGAGTTCCTTACACCTGGTACCTTGGTCATTCCCTTCCGCTCCTCGATCAGGTGCCTCCTTGTTGTTCCCAGGGTTCAGCTCAAAACATCTGGCGACTGTGCCTTTAGTGTCACTAGGACAACCCTGTGGAAGACCTTTCCAGCTGCTGTCAGGGAGGGCACAATAGTTGAGCTGTTAAAAAGGGGCTAAAGGCTCACCTGTTCTGTCTGGCCTTTCCCGACGAGGGCAATTGACCTGCACTAATTACATGAGTTTTAACAATACTGAGAATTATTTATTATTATAATTGTTGTTGTTTTGCGTATGTTTTTATAGAATGTTTTGTAGAATGCTTGTGTTATACTGACCTGACCTGCTTTTAATTTAAGGCTCCCAGAGCCCCAGGGATTGGGCGCCATAGAAATAAAATTTCCTTGCCTTGCCTTTCTCTTCGCCCCTCCCATGACCCTTACTTTCCCCTTAATTCTATCCTAGCCTCTCTTGAAGCTACCCACCATCTTCAATGAGACCACCACTTCCAGTGGTGCAATCCAACTGGCCACCACACTCTCTATGAATAAATGCTTCCTAGCCTCCCTCCTAACCTCCCTGACTTAAGACTGTGTCCCCTTGCATTTCTGTTGCCACTTAGCTTAAAGAGCACCTCCTTTTCTACCCTATTTATCCCTTTCAACTACATGAAGGTCTCAGTCATGTCCCCTCTCTGTTTCCTCTCCTCCTGGGAGTACATGTCCAGGGCCCCCAACCTCTCATCATATGCATTTGCCTGTTGGTCCATGATTATCTTCCTTGTCTTTCACTGAACCGCCTCCAGCAGGTTAATGTAATTCGTAAGGTATGGGCACCAGTACTGTACTCCGTACTGCAGATGTGGCCTCACCAGTGACCTGTACAAGGGCAGTATAACCCCCTCTCACCTACTGCTGAGCCCCTTGGCTATGCAGCCCAACATCCCCATGGCACTGCTGCTTTATCTCCCAAGAGTGAAAATACAGATAGGATCAGCTGTCTGTGGGCATGGAATGATGGCAGCAGTGCAGATTCCCTGTTGCTGCCCTCCAAAGTACATTTGTACACAGTGGAGTATGTCTTCCTACACACATGCTAAACCTTATTAATGCCCTTCAGTATCTGGAACTATGTGAAAATGTTCTCTTTGAGCCTGGTCTTTTCTAGGCTGAATAGTTTTGAATGCACCCATTCTTTCCTTGCAACATAGGCAGAGGCAGTATAGCCTAACTATTAGAGCATCAAGCTATGGACCTAGAGACCCAGTCAACCAGGGCTTGAATCCCATGGCTTCTACTTGCATACTGTGTGATCATGAATGAGTCACTTAGCCTCCCTATGCTCCCAGGTACACCTGGAAATGAGGTTTAGCTCAGTATGCCTTTCCCAGTCAAAAATTCTAAAGGAAATAAATACAGTAAAAACATTTTATGGGGAATCCCCAACCCCCCAATAAGATAAAATTTGCCCAAAATAGTTGTGATTAAAATGACACAATTAACTTGTTTACATGGGAAAGGGTGGAGGTGCTGCATTGCGCTACTGGGCAGGTTATAATTTCTTGTGGACTGATTTAATGGGGACTTTTAGAGGTTTAGAAGTCTGGTTCTCATTTGATAGTTTGGCCGCAGGATACAAAATGCCTCCCTCTGTTTTATTTGTGATTGTTTTTCTTTTTAGTACCCAAGTCTCTGTACAAATGAAATCAAAAGATGAGTTATGGCAGGATATAACACACAGGCCAGGCACTGAGCAGTAATGAAAGATAAAAAGTGAGTATAATATACTATGAATTTATGGTAACAATGCCAACTGCCCCGATGGCGTTGTTTTATTCTAGCTTCCCTCCAATTAACCTCTCAGTCACTGAGATGTTTAACAGGATTGAATCCCTTGGAGACCACAATGTTCCTTCGGTTCTCAGGTACAGCAAAGCTTTAAAGGTACATTATCAGAGGCCAAGCTCAGATGTTCTCCTTAAATGTTTCTTTTTTTTTTTCTTAAAGTTTTCAAGTACATTTAAACTAGTTACTGATAAATAACATTTTACCCTGCATGGATTTATTTGTACATGTCCAATAAATAGAGTGAAAACTTCTAAAATAGATGCAGTACCTGAGCAAGAAATTAACCCTTTAAAGGATAAAAAAAAAGCTGCATACAGAATGTTGAGAAAGCAGATGCTAAATTGGTCAAGAAAATGGAGTTCCTCCACCATGTATAATATTGAAAGAGAGTTTGTCTCCTCTGTTGCCTTTCTACAAATAAATGATATAGGACTGTTCCACCTCCTAGAGATGAAAGCCCCCCCTACACACACACACACACACACACACACACACAACACACATTTGGAGATTAGAGTTCCCTTTTTAGACATTTCCAGTTTAGTCCTGGGCAGAATATGAGAAATTGTAGAACTGATTATAAAACAAGGGTTGGAAACAAAGCATTCTGATTGTCTGACAACATTGGAACGTGCTTACTTTAAGCCCTGCACACCCTCATGCACAATAGAACAGCTCAAATGTTTAAGCATTAAAGAGCAGCTGACACCTTTGAGAAAACTTTGGAAAACACACTATTTAGACACAGTTCAGTTTGTATTTCATGCATCTTCTATATAATTTTTCCTGTCCATTATTTATTCTTTTTTTTATTATTTTTTATTGATTTTAAGATTATACATTGCTGTATATAGTATCCAAATACATCTATGATTAAAATGGCAAGGCTGTGATTATAACAGTCTGTTGGATTCAGATTACATAGCAGGTACAGAGTTAGATTGCACTTTAAATTCCATCTGAGAGATAAATACATGTATCGATAGACATAAACTTATGGCTTGGGATATATCTCCGGGGGGGGGGGGGAGCAGTATTATCTACATGATCCATTAGTTGCTTAAATAGAACCCATTTGTTTAGTATATCTTCTAATTCAATTTGTCTATCTCCCCTCCCTCCCTGTATTCTCATGATACTCCAGTCATTATAATATGATTTCAGGGTACAAATTCTGGATAGTGTTCCCGATTGAAATAAGGTCCATTTTCCCACAAATTATCAAGGCTATTAGTCTTATTATTTATTCTGGCTGAAATTCTTTCCAAGTTGTATATTTCATAGGTTAGTTTTCTCCAGGCTTCCTTAGTTGGGACCTGCGTGGTAAGCCAAAGTCTTGTAATTATTTTCTTAGCTGCAAGTATAAGAAGTGTCAGCATTTTATACAGCCCTTTCGGATATCATACTCCATCAGGTGGGGTAGCTGTCAATATAAAGGTCTGGCTGAGCACCTCTGGTCTCTCATATATTGCATTCAATTCTTACATAACTTCTTGCCAATAACCCCCTATCAGTGGGCATGACCATATGATATGCAAAATCACACATGCCTCTGTAATGCAAAGTATCATGGGCTGCATATGCAAATCACCACAGAATATTATGTTGATTCAACTTTAAGCAGAAATGTATGGTGCCAAAAGGCCTCTCACACAGTTTGCAAAGGGTGCCAACAGAAAACATAGACACGTGTTTCGTCCTACCAGGACTCATCAGTTTGCCTCATCTGTTTGACACCCCATATGATATGTCCCCACTCCACCTTTATTTGGCCACATTCCCTCCAACAGGTATTTTGTTCCCCTTCACGGAAATGTGCCATGATATCAGGTGTTCTGAAAAACCTTATTCTGGCCTTCCACACGTATTCCCTCCAATATAAATTAGAAGAAAACCTGGAATACATCCTTGTAGAAACTTGCCACTGATCTTTCTCCAGTTTTATTCCCAACTCTCTGGACCACCTGATTCTAAGGTAGTCCAGGGAGTCAGTGTTATACCCTCTAAGCGCTGAATACAAGGCCCCAATTATATGCTCCTGTACTTGCCCCTTTAAATGATATATCACCATTTGAACTAGAGCAGAGGGAGAGTCTGCTACCACCAAAGGAGTCTCCTTAAAGGGCACTAGACTTTGTTTCATTCTTACATATGTTCTATATTGGTCTGAAGGGCGTTTGTATTCTGATTGCAACTTAGCAAAAGAATGGAGTCCTATAGGTCCTACTAGCTGAAAAATATATTGGAGACCTAATTTCTCCCATTGCTGGTTTGAAATCTTAGAAAGATACCTATGTTCTGGGGGGGGGGGGCATGGTGCACCTCATCATTTGTTGCCAGCTCTTAAGAAATTCTGAAGTATATTGCTTAAACCTAGTTAAAGGTATATCTCTCAATGACTCCCCCCAAAATAAAGGAGGAGAGATTTTCTAATCCATTCAGCTTAATCTCAGTCTCTTTCCAATATGTCTTATATTGGGTCACAGCGTGTAGTAAAGATATGCAAATCTGAGCTGTTTGAGCATATCTCCTCATATTAGGTAGGTTAAGCCCTCCCTGCACCCTAGATAATTGCAAAGTATGATACCTTATTCGAGGTATCCTACCTCCCCATATAAATCTAGAAAATAGTTTATCCCATGCTTGAAAGTAAGTATCTGATGGTACTATAGGGAGGGTCTGCAAAAAAATAAGTAAATGTGGCAGTATATTTTGCTGATCTGCTTCTATCCAAGCTATGATCTCTATAGGGAGTGAGGTCCAACGTGATAGGTCTAATGTAATTTGTTGAGTAATTGGCTCAAAATTCATCATTTCGAGATGTATCAATGCATATGGTATTTTAATACCTAAATATCTCATCTCCACCCTGTTCCAGCGAAAAGAAAAGTTTGTTTTAATGGTCCTAGGGGGTTGAAAAGAATATGCCAAGACTTCCGTCTTGGTGTCATTAACCTTATATCCTGCCAATCCACCAAACATAGTTAACTGTTCCCACACCACTGTGATCGAAGTCTCTGGTGAGGTGAGTGTCAACAGAATGTCATCCACAAACAGTGCCAATTTATGTGACCATCCTCCCACTAGAATTCCCATTATTTTATCATGTGCCCTAATATTAGCCGCTAACGGCTCCAGGTAGAGAGCAAAGAGTAGGCGGGATAGAGGACATCCTTGTCTTCTACCCCTGGTTAGGGGAAGGGAGAGGAGAGCATGCCGTCTAATTTGAGATGGGCCATAGGCATCTGGTACATTGCTTTGATTTGAGACATAAATCAATCAGGAAATACAAATCGTTCTAGGGTAGCCCACATATAGGGCCAGGAGACCCTATCAAATGCCTTCTCAGCATCAAGGCCGAGAAGGACAAGGGGAATCTGCCTCTGTGATGCATATTCCGTAAGTAGGAGTACCCTCCTGACTGCATCATGCGCCTGTTTCTTCATTATGAAACCCACTTGATCACCGTCTATTAAGTTTGGAAGCAAGGGAGTCATTCTGTGAGCCAATATTGACATAAATATTTTATAATCACAATTAAGTTTTGAAATGGATCTATAGGAAGCCACTAAAGAAGGATCTTTTCTAGGTTTAGGGATAGCCACTATCTCTGTGTATTTCCAAGAGGGCGGAGAGGGTTGTTCATTTTGAATATTAACATACGTAAAAAGAAGGGATGGAATATATAATTTATGAGACACCCTATAAAATTCCATAGAGTATCCTTCAGGACCCAGTGCTTTCTGGTATTTAGTCAATTTAATGGTCTCCCATATTTCAGTGGGTGTAATAGGATGAAGTCATTCTTCTGCCTGGGTTTGTGAAAGCTTAGGTACAGGGGCATGTTTTAGGTAGGTTTTTAACTGCAAGGCAGTGGAATGAGTCTCCTCAGAATATAGAGTCTTTCTGATAATAAACAGCCATTGCCTGTCTTATTTTCCCCGGATGACATAGCATACAGCCAGTACATGGGTCCCTTAGTTTTATCACCATTGTTTGAGCTTTCACCCCTCTCAAATGTCTAGCTAGGTTTCTAGCACCTCGTGCCCCCCCATGCCTAAGCTTCAAATATAATAATTGCTGTTCTATCTGTTGATCCGCTAATTTTTGTAGTTGTTGCTTAACTTTAGTGATCTGATCCTTAAGCGCACTTTCTCCTTGACATTTTCTAGTCTGTAATAGTAATAACTCCCTATTTAATTCCTTTTGTAGTTTTTCTTATGTGTGGAAAATCTTATAATCTCCCCCCTTAGGACAGTTTTAAGAGTATCCAATTTTACCCCAGCAGAGCCATCTTCCATGCCATTTTCTGTTAGAATTCTAGGTACAAGTGTCTTAATTAACTTAATAAAGTCTGGGTCCTGTAGGTGTATTAAGTTTAAGCACCAAAAATAATTCTCCTGCAGATGTACTAAATCTATTTTTAAATACAATGGCGAGTGATCTGAAAGGATGAAAGAACCCACTGTCACATCTCGAACTAAATCTAAATGCTCCACTGAGGCAAACATATAATCCAATCTAGAGGAGGTATGCATTTTGGAAGAATGGTAGGTTATAGGCCTTTACAGAGGGGAAGAAGTGATGCCAGATATCCACCATACCCAATTTAGGGAGGGAGACTTTGAGGTATTTCTGTAATGGTGTAAATCTGTGCTTGGAGAGAGAGCTAGTATCCAATTTAGGGTCAAGTGTAACATTAAGATCACCCCCTATGACACACATACCCTTCACATGGGGGAGAAGATCATCCAAGAATTCATCCATTATTTGTATTTTAGAACTTGGAGGGAGATATACTGAGGCTAGGGTAACCTAGGTACTGTATAGAGTACCTACTGCAATAGCATATCTCCCTTCCCCATCCAGAATCTCTCACTCAAGCTGAAAAGGAACCCCCCCAAGGTATCAGTATTGCAGTACCCCTTCATCTACCAGAGTTATGTGAAGAGGCCACCACCACCTGAAAACCCCATGATTTAAATTTAAGATGTTCAGTTTGGGGCCGGTGTGTTTTCTGCAATAAAATTACATCTGGCTTCTCCTGTTTAAACAAGTTAACTAGTCTTCTCCTCTTAATTGGGTCATGCACACCATTGACATTAAAAGATAACATTAAAGTCGATTTTCCCATGACAAATAATCTTCCCCAAGCAAGTTATGGGATCTCTCCATCTCTGCCCATTTCTCCCTAATCATTTTCTCTGTTTGTAACCTAAGCCATGTATCCCCCTCCCCCCCAAGGCACACTCCGAGTCCTACCTACAAATAAATCATATTGTGCCTTCTTATCTCTCAGACCTTTCATTATATCCTCCTCATCCATAACCTGCTGTATATCTTCTTTTGCTTGTAGTATTAGTTGTGCTTTATCCACTACAAACTTGTTGCCAACTGGGCTAACTTATTACTATTAATAATAAATGACGAGTAATTTCCCCAGGCAAGTTGTGTGGTCTCTCTATCTTTGCCCATTTTCCCCAAATCATCTTCTCTGTTTGGAACACAAACCGTGTGTCCCCCTTCCCCAAAGCGCATTCCCGTCTACCAATAAATCGCACTGTGCCTTCTTATCTCTCAGGCCTTGCATTATATCCATCTCATCTATCGCTTTCTGTATATCTTCTTTTGCTGGTAATATTAGATGTAGCTTATCTACTAAATAACTGGTTGCCAACCAGGCTGACTTATAACTGTTAATAATACATGTCACTGTAATCAACCCATTAGATGCATTTAGTTTCCACCAAATAATAAAACAGACTTCCAAGGTGGGGGAAATTACATCTAATTTCCATATCACTTCTGGGACCATTCGGTTGTAGTCATGCTTCAAACCAGAAGAGGAGGTAAATCCAGGGCTCACCTGGCTCTGGGCCCCCTGTGGACTGTTTAAGTCCAAATAAAAAAATAAATATTGGAGAAATAGAAAACAGAAAAGGATGCAGTATAGTAAGGGAAGTCTAGAGAAATATCTCTGGAAAAGCGCCTGGAAACTCAGCCTTAGTTACTCGCTCTCCCCCCCGATCTGGAATCGCTTTTTAAAATAGCCATGTTAGGCAGAATCCCCTGGCCCAATAAACAGATAAAACAAAAAGAAGCGCTTCACATTCCTGTAGTCCCAACTGGTTAAGACATAGCAACAAATTAGAGTCCCAATAATGTCCTCGCTCAGCATTATTATAATTTCAGTTAACCATAAAATCACTCTATCCCCCAATGTTATTTTATAAGCATGAACGAATCAGTTCCTTAGCAAGTCATTAATGTGAGAGTCTTCATGGTGTCGCCGCAACAAGCGGCTGCAGGAAACCCAGTTGGTTGGTTGGCTGATTAATCATGTTTAGCAACCTAGAGTTGGGCCCACCATTATGGCCCAGGTAGCTCAAGCCCAACCTGTTCACCTCCACCCTTCCCATCATGAACATTCTTCCATTTCCCTCAAAACAAGGGTACCTCTGACATATTACTGTCCTTACAGCATTTTCTTGCTTCTCAAGTATTCTGTTTAGTATCATCCGTTCTACGGAATTCCACTAGGTGCTTCAGATCTCTAGATGTAGTATTACTTCCTTCTTGAATGCGCCGTTTTCCTCCCTGAGTTTGCCATCTCTGGGGTTGAGATTTCAGAGCTGCAGGCGTCTCCGCACATTTTGGAAAGACCAAGCCTTGTTTGACAAGAGCCTCACGAGCCTCTTCTGCCATATCAAACTCTTGTTTCCCATTCTGTAAGTGAACTATTAATCTTGCAAGATATGGAGTAGTGAATTTCTCCCCTGAGTTTTTAATGTGGGTAGCAATGGAAGATACGCTCTACGAAGTCGCATCTTCTTTGGGGTGTAGTCGAGATCTATGTAGAAACGTTTCTGTCCACGGAAGATTTGTTTTTACGCCATGCTAGTAGTAGGAGCTGTTCTTTAATGGTGTAGCTACCAAAGCGTGCAATAATAGAATGAAGACTAGCTGCAGAAGATGTGGGCTTAGGTGCCAGGGCTCGATGTATGAGCTCAAAATCCAGCGGCATATCTGGCGGCAAATCCAAGGATGATTTTAACAAATTCACAATAAATGCTTTTATGTCTGTTCCCTTGGAACCTTCTACAATACAGTAGAGCCTAATATTCTTTCATCTTGCCCTGTTCTCAGCATCATCTTGTCGAGCCTCTAACATTTCCTGGAGATCTTGTAATTGTTGGACTAGGCCTTCCAGATCATCCACCCGATTTTCATTTGCCATGACCTGTCTCTCCGTATCATCTGCTCTTTGCTCTAGTTGTGTAATGTCTTGGTGCATCTCAATGTAAAGTTGTTTGATTTTAGCTCAAAATGCACATAATTTGTTATATATTGTGTTCAATTTGACTCTCTTCCTTGCTTTTGGGTTTTTCTGCGAAGCCAGAGTAGATTTAAGATAAGCTGATGCCGAGCGGGAAACCACACCATCCGTGTCTGTGATATCAGAGTCCGATCATTCTTCATCTACGGTACCATTTTCCAGCTTTTGAGCCATTAGAGGCTCATTTCCCTTGTTCCCCCTCCTCTTCATTATTGAAGGCACCTTGTTTTACCAAAATCACTTGATGGAGGGAGAAGAAAGTTCAGGGGATTTAGCGGAGAGAGTCTTCTATGCGGCCATGGATCTCCGAGGCGGTACTGGAAGTCGCCATTATTTTTTCTGAAACAATTCCCAAAAACACAAGACCTTTATCACTTATAGTTCATCTGCTTCTACAAGTTATTCCCTACTTGAAATTATAATGCTCTGTTCTGACATCACAGTCTGTTGATGTGAAAAACTATGATGTAAAAGCAGAGTATTATGGCATCAGGTTGGGAAGAAGAAACAGGAGGTGATGAATCCTCAGGGAACAACTATCCTGTTTTTATTCATAAGACATCAGTAATAAATAATGGGGATGACAGCTACAGAACTAATGAGAAATATAAGCTTCTTTGTGTCCAAACAGCATGTTTTTTCAACGTTCTTCTCGAGGCATTGGTGGCTCTTTAAGGCACGACCAGAGGTTGGGTTATCAGCTGTTAATGTAATCCTCCATTAGGTTGTGGAGGCAAAGACAATAGCATGTTTCAAGAGGATGTTGGGCACATCAAAAAGGTGTCACTAGACAGGAAGTAGAGAGGGGGAAAAGGGTGACTGGGAGGGAGGCAGGAGGCTAGAACATCTCCAAGTAGGGACTTTGGGGACAGACTGGATGAACTGCTCAGGCCATTCTCTGTTTGTCACTTTTCTGTGTTTTTATGGGAGTTTAAAACTGTGAACATCTTTTTCAATACGTCATTTTACCTCAGAAAAGTCCCGAGTCTCACAATGAGAGGGTGCTATTTCACATTCAAGCAGCAGCAGCATCTGCTAGAGGAAAAAAATGTCATCATACACTTTTTTAGTAGTATTGCATTTCTGACAAAAGCATCAATATGCCCATTTTTATTTTAATTGTATTTCATTCCTGAATAGTAATATGAGGCTTTGACATTTTTAAATGTAACTGCACTCAGTCCACACCCACTATATATCAGTTTAGTGTCTCGGTGTGGTGTTATGCTCTTTGCCATCAGAAATGTGTGCTAGCACCCTCCTAATACATCCACAGTATGACTCTGCCATGCAAAAGCAAAAAGCAACTTCGGGGGACAGGATTTTTTAAATTCCTAGTGGCAAGCATCTCCAATGACTTGAGTCATTAATTATAAAATTAGTAATACAAGCTGTTTTAAAATCATCAAAGGGAAATGAAAATATACTGATGATTAATTTAATTATGTCACAAACATATTGGGTCTGATTCTGAAAGCAAATAGAGTGATGCAAGGAGCTTGCACCAAATAACAATGACACAGTTTGCACCCTGCGTCACAAATTGCGGCAATCCCAATTCTGAAACATAGCGTGTGTCAGAATGGAAATCTGCTGTGGCACACGGGCACTGTGCCACCCTTGCAACCTTCCACAGAGTATGCCAGGTCACATGGGGGCTTGCACCACGGTGGAGCTGCAACATCCCCATTTTTGTGGATTCTGAAAGCCCTACCATGGCTGTAGCAAGGGGCTCAAATTAGACCAGTCAGGAGTGATCTACTCCCCTTGGGCCATTGCTTCACAAGGTGGGGAACAGGTGGAGGGATCTGCATGTGGGTCTGGGGGCAGAAGGGACAGGGGATTGCTATAGGAGTGTTGGAGAGCAAGTCAGCATGTGGGGGAGTGATCAGGCACCCAGTGAGGATGCTGTTGTTATAACTAATCATAAGGAATTACCATAATATTTATATGAATGGCACCCCCGCCGGGTGTCCGATCACCCCCAGTATGCCCACATGTTTCGCAACACCCCCTATGGCATCCCCATGCCCCTTCTTCCCCTGGACCCCTCCTGCCATTCCTTATTTTGTTGCACCAGATGGGGAGGCTAGATCTCTGCAGCAAGTCCCACAGGTGCACCCGTTGTTTGGCACTAGCCTGCGAGTGTGGCGACTCCTGGATTTTTGGCACAGGGTCCCCTGATTTTACAGAATCGGGTGCAGGGTCCCTGACACACCCCCATACTGTGCTGCAGCCCTAGATCACCACATCTTGTGGTGATCTTAGGGCTCTTTTGGAATCAGGCCCATTATTTCTAAAGAAACGAGCATTTGTCAACGCTGAATATTTCCTTGCATGGTTTATGTGGCAGGTGTGTGTTGTGTTAGTTGAACTTCTGGTGGAGAAAAAGCCTGCCTGAACTATGTTTTGACAAGCTTTCATATTTGGGACAGCAGTTGAATACAGAAGTTTGGGTAATAAGAAGGCTATGTTGAAAATGTGGGGTGCATCTCCAGCTCAGTGGTGCTGAGGGTTGAGGCGCTGGATGCCACATCTCGCATCATGCTGGCAACCTGTGTTCGGGAGCAAGCATGGGCTGCTGGGGGTCAGCTGGGGAGGAGAAGGATCGAACATCCCAGGGACAGCTCTCCTTTTCTGGGGAGAGGGGTGATCAGTTGTTGGTGCATGCCTGGCCCCTAGCAGTGGATGGGGACTGGCACACTGATGCTGCAGACATCGGGTCAGAGGCGAGGCAGACACCTGATGGGGTACACGCACGGAAGCATGTGTGGACCATTGCTGGTGTCCTTGCAGACTCCACCCCAAAGGGGAGAAACCAGGAGGAAAAAAGCTCACAGTGGATGATGGAGGGAGCACGCAGGTCCTGCCCGCAAATAGTCACAGCGCTGACCACTGTACTGGATCTAGTCTCGGTGGGGATGGGCTCCCCCACTGACCCTGCTGGGCGGGATAAGCTCTGAGGGTAGCTGGTCAGCATCGGCTGGTGGATGTCAGGGGGCAGGGCTGGGGCTCCCTCCAGATAGAGACAGCCATGGAGCAGGAGAACAAATAATTAAAAAAAATGTGGGGTGCAAATATTTAAGATTTCCAAAGTTATTAGCATGTGTACTGAAATTGCAATAAGTGGCCATAACTGTGTAATTTTTTTATATTTTGACCCTAAATGTTGAATGTAGTTTTCTTACACCCCACCTCATGAACCCTGTAGGTGAAAATGTTCAAATCCATGGGAGAATGGCATTCCATGCCACAGGTGCGAAAACACATTATTAGTAGGATGTGAAAAATGACAGCTGTACTGGTCATGAAGTGGTGTGATAAAAAGGTTATAGTGAAAATTTGCAGTGAAAATATTGAAAATGACCAAAGTTGCATGCATGTTTGCATAGAAAATTTTAAACCAAAAGGTATAACTCAGCCATTTTTGGAGTTGTTTCACCAAGTTTTCAACATGGCCATTTTGGGACCCCTCTCATGAAGAGTGCTTATCCCGAAAGGTGAGTTCGCGGACAGACCATGCCATTCTGCACCACAGGCGCAAAAACACATTCAGGCAGGATGTGAAAAATGACAGCTATACTGTTTATAAGGAGGTATGACAAAATGGCAATGCTGAAAATCTGGAGTGAAAGTATTAAAAATTGGCGAAGTTAGGAGTGTGCATAGAAACTGCACAATGCACACTCACAATGCGGTAATAGTTTGGAATTTTTTCACCAGATTCACAACATGGACTTTCTGGGACCCCATCTCTTAAACAGTGGCGCTGTTATTTCGTTAATCATTCTCGAAAGATGATTCCATGCAGCAACCTCAAAATTACCTTTTCAGGATTGAGTAACAAAATGACAATTACAGTATTCATGAGGAGGGGTCCCAAGAACATCATGTTAAAATGTGGGGCCAAAATTCCTAAAAATAGTTGAGAAATCAACCTAAGTTGAAAATCCCTTTGACTGCCATTATACGTCGCTTACCTTTGATGCTTCAATTTGCGGTCAGCTTTGAAGCATGCAGACTATCCCAGTCCTAAAGATGATAGTGCCAACCTCCGGAGTAAGTATGGTGTAAGGGGGGGTAAGGGAGGTGGGTGCTCAGTGGGAGGGTGGGGATGGGGAGGGGTCTGGGGAGACAACAGGGACCGCTTTTCTTCTTTTACAAGTTAAAAAAGAGGTCAGGGGACAGTTTTATTTATTTCCAGGTATAAAAATAAATAACTGGGGTGGGCTCCCAGTGTGCCACATGAGTTGGGGGGGGGTACATAATGCTGACATGGGGACTGGGCACCCCGATGTCGACATGGGAATGGAGAACAGAGGGTACGGGGCGGACAGCACACAGTGGGAGAGAGTGGGAGGAATTGATTAGATGCCCGGGGCTGGGATGGGAGCGGGGAGGACAGCAGCAGTGGGAGGCAGTGGGAGGGTAATGAAAGATGCCGGCCAGTAGGGGAACGGAGGGTGCATGCAGGGCGGACTGCAGCGGTGGAAGGGAGTGGGAGGGTCTGTAGAGCTGCAATGGTGGCTATGCAAATGAGATGAATGAAGCATACTCTCTCATTGGTGCGATTCATTTCTCTCAAGCGCAGGCCAGCTCCCCACTGTGAAATTCCGATGGCCATCACACTCGGCTTCAGTGGTCATTGGTGTGTCAGGGTCGAGTCCACTGTACAGTGCTCTGCATTGGACTCGTCCCTGACACACCTCTCAAATGCAGTACTGTCCCAAGGTGTTTCTTGCATAAGGAAACACAAAAACTATGTGAATAATTTTTTTTTTGTTTTGCTGACTAACAAATAACTGCTTCTTTAAATTATAACTCTCAAACAATAGAAATAAAAAATGTGTTGCTGAATAATCAATGTTGTGAACATGGAAACACTCATTCTCACAATTTTCTGAGATTCTGTCTAAAAGATTTAAGGAAGTATCCCACATTTTTGTCCTACCTTTTGAGGGACAGTGTTCCACATCAGGGGGTGAAAGGTTAAGATGTACGACTGGTAACAACATAACAGAATCCAATCTGACCCTCAGATAAAAGAGAAGAACAGTGCCAAGTAAGCATTCAGAAGCTGCATTTGAAAATAAGCAGATGACCTTGGATCCTTTTTTGAGAAATAAGCACAGCTTCGATCTCTCTGACCCCCTGCCTGCTCTCATCAGTATCAGGAACATTGCAACTTTATTATTTGTAGTTTATTCGTTGTTGTTTTGTTTTTCAACAAGTCGTTGCTGCTCAGGTCAATAAATCAATCTAGCAACAGCTGGGAGATGGGAGCTGAAGGAGTGCTGTTATTGACTTGAGGAACAAGGCCAGTCTGGGAAAGCAAACGGCGGACATTTTCATTTTACACATATTCTGCTTGTCTCTGATCCTGAAAGGATAGCTCCCTAATGCACTCACTGCTTACCATTGATGTTTTCCTCAAGGAACAAGAAACAGAAAACAAAGCAGAATTTCCTTTTGTCCTTTCTGTTTATTTCAAATGCTGCATCCATTGAAAAATGGCCCCATGTGGCACAGAAAAGCTACAGGTATTAAGAGCCTGTACTTCTTTCCATATACAGTATGTTTATCTTCTGGCCAGTTGCCTCCTTTTGGGATTTGGTAATCACCCAACATGTCAACTGACCCTACTGGCCCCATAGTCTGCTATGGTTCCACGCTCAGTGTGGGGCCTGCAGAGGGGCGGCCCCCCAATTAGGATAGGTGCTGGGGTGGTAGCTCAGTAGGCACCATGGACCCCGAGTGTGATGCCACCATAATGGTTGGCAGCTGCTATTTCCTCCTATAGTTTTATTCCCATCCCTCCAGCCCACCCACCACTCATGTAGAACCTCAAATCTTGCTTGCATACAGGTGAATGCCCCCAGATGGGAGGAACAAACTCTCTTGGCCCACCATCAGGGATCACTGCAATAGAGGAATGTGCCACCAGCCCTCCCCAGGCTGGGACAGGCTGTCATAGACAGCGCTCTTTCTAGCCATCAGCTGTTTGATGCCAGTCCCCTAGCTTGCTCCCAAACCCAGGTCACTAGTAAGGCAGGTCTTTGTGAAGACTCAAGCCTGCAATCTTTGTATTGAGATTTTTATCCCAGGTAATCCAGCAGTATAACTTGGGTCCTCTGTACTTCTCTTATCTCAATGACATAAATGCCCACTCCCCCACCTCAACCATCCCTGCGGTTTTACCCCTGCAGCAGGCTCAGTTTCCCAGGATCCATAAAATCTGGCATTAGATCTGAACTAGGGAACCCCTGCAAGAGCTCTAACTAATGCTCTACACTACCTTCCCTATTCTGCCTGTGCTCTTTGATAAGTTATTGACCACACTTGTATCAAGGTTTTATGGGCAATAGCTTATGATTACATATCTGTATGTCTCTTTCTTTCTCTCTATATATAGATATATAGTAGACATAGATATAAATGAGAGGGGTGCTGCACTTCTGAGGTGCCGTCTTTCGAATGAGATGTTAAACCGATGTCCCATCTGCTTGGATTGGTGGTAGTTCAGGTGGATGTTAAAGATCCCATGGCACTTATCGAAAAGAGAAGGGGAATTTCCCCGGTGTCCTGGCCAAATTTCCCTCATTCACTAACAATACCACCAACAGCTTAATCTGGTTCAAGGTCAGTTGGCATTCATCTATAACCCCTTCCCCCGGGTCGTGCCTGAAAATAGGCAGGATTTGTCTAGTGCACTTACCCGGTCAACAAAAACTAAATAAAATGAATAAATACAGAAGCAGAGATAGCTAGACAGACAGACAGACAGGATAGATAGATTTACACACACACCCACACACACACACAGACACACACGTAAGCAATAATACCTGACAGGGTGGGTGGTATTGGGCTATACTGGACCGCCAAGGGGTGTAATGAGCCTGACACTGCAGGCAGAGGGCCTTATAGCACCTGGAAAGTCTGGTATAGCTCAATACCGCCCACCCTGGAGGGTATTATTGCGCTTAGAAAATGGGTTATGAGTAACATTTTTATACAATTAAATAAAAGATTAAAAACAAGTCAAATAAATGTTTAAAAAAGAAGAAAAATACATTGACATTAAGTATTAGAATGGAGAGTCAAGTGGGGATACTGTAAAATCTCTTGGGGGGGTCTTTCGCTAAGCGAGACAACAACATGGCAGAAAATTCAGATTTAACATTCTATTGGTACAAGGATTTCCGAACTGAATCAGGCAACAGAGTCTGGAAATCATTATTTCCTGATCTCTGCTGCCTGCTACTGGACTGGCTGATTGGTGGTCTTAGCCAATTAAAATGAAGATGTATCCCTACCCATTTTATAAGTAAGCAATAATACCCGACAGGGTGGGTGGTATTGGGCTATACCAGACCACTCAGGGGCATAATGAGGCCCGACGCTGCAGGCAGAGGGCCTTATAACACCTGAAAATAGCTCAATACCACCCACCCTAGAGGGTATTATTGCACTTAGAAAATGGGTTATGAGTAACATTTTCATACAATTAGAGAAAAGATTAAAAACAAGTCAAATAAATGTTCAAAAAAGAAGAAAAATACATTGATATTAAGTATTTGAATGGAGAGGCAAACGGGGTATTGTAAAATTTCTTGGGGCGCTTTTGCTAAGTGAGACAACAACATGGCAGAAAATTCAGATTTAACATTCTATTGGCACAAGGATGTCTGAACGGAATCAGGCAACAGAGACTGGGACTCATTATTTCCTGGTCTCTGTTGCCTGATACTGGACTGGCTGATTGGTGGTCTTAGCCAATCAAAATGAAGATTTATCCCAACCCATTTTCTAAGTAAGCAATAATACCCAACAGGGTGGGTGGTATTGGGCTATACCGGACCACCCAGGGGCGTAATGAGACCTGACGCCACAGGCAGAGGGCCTTATAACACCTGGAATGTCCGTTATAGCTCAATACTGCCCACCCTGGGAGTGTTATTGCACTTAGAAAATGGGTTATGAGTAACATTTTTATACAATTAAATAAAAGATTAAAAACAAGTCAAATAAATGTTCAAAACAGAATAAGTAGTTGAATGGAGAGGCAAGTGGAGGTACTGTAAAATCTCGTGGGGGGGGCTCTCGATAAGTGAGACAACAACATGGCAGAAAATTCAGATTTAACATTCTATTGGCACAAGGATTTCCAAACGGAATCAGGCAACAGAGACTGGGACTCATTATTTCCCAGTCTCTGTTGCAACAGAGACTGGGACTCATTATTTCCCGGTTTCTGTTGCCTGATACTGGACTGGCTGATTGGTGGTCTTAGCCAATCAAAATGAAGATTTATCCCTACCCATTTTCTAATTAATTCTTTATTGCCTCCTGGCTGTGCTCCTTCTCCAGCCTGGCCTCCTGCCAGCATTCTGCCCTGGACACCTCCTTGTCATGTCAGATCACCTCTATCCCTGACTGATTTGCCACCCCAGATATCCAAGGCCTTATTTTGTTTTGGTTTTTAAACTTCTTTATTTATGTGGTCACATATTGTATACATTCACAGTAGAAGATGATTCCATGTTTCAATTTTACATATTTTTTGCTATATAAAGACTGTATCAGTACACACCTTTCCTAACATTTGAAGAATCATCTGTGTGACCATTCAATAGTGTACTTTCTATGATCTAATACATTTGTACTTATCATACCAGACAGTCCTTATATTTTAAACCACCAGAAATCTGGTTAATCAATAACACTGAAACAATAAAAGGAAAAAATGAAAATAAAAATAAAAAGAGCTGCAGGGGTTTAATCTCAATATTGTATTGCTGGGGAAGGTAACATTACTCTGAATCTTGGTTCCTAAATGGAGAGACTTAGATGAATTTCCCCAAGCTTTCTGAGAGAGTATTGATAGTCCCTCCTTCTTTTCTACCAAAACCATAAAGGGATACCAGACCCCCTTGAACGTCTCCATTTGTAGACGAAGGTTTGCTGTTATTTTCTCCGTGCAGTAAATATTTTTAATATTCTTCATCCAGTCCTGCAAAGAAGGGGGGTTAGGTATTAGCCATTTCTGAGTGATGGCTGTATTAGCGGCAACAATTAATGTTCCTAAGAAGGACTTATGGTAGTTTGTTCTTTTCCCTTTAGGGAGTAACACAAGAATTAAATGTTCGAATCCTACATCTCCCTGAATTCCCGACATTTGTTTATATTCTTGCCCTACTTGTTCCCAGAAGGAATGCAGAACTGGACATTCCCAAAAGGTATTGTATGGAGTCCCCCGCCCCCCCCGCAACCTCGCCAACACTCATCCGAGTGATTCTGAGCATAGTGTTTCATCTTACTGGGAGTCAAAAAAAATGGCTGTTGTCTTTCCATCTGAACTCCCTCCAGAGGTTTGATGCTGAGGTGTGGTAAAACCCCTTCCAGATATATTTCCCGTCTAAAGGGATAGCTTCAAAACCTGATACTTCCTCCCAGGCCCTCTGCTAGGAAGGTGGTGATTGTGTATATGAATTTGTATAGGTCTGAACAAGTGTTGATATATACTTTTTTTGTATTGTCCCTTCTGCAGCCTGAAGAAGGGTTAGGTATATTGGGTGAGGATGTTTCTGAGCCTCTAACAAGTAGGAGCCAGATCTAAGAAAGGAAATCACCTGAAGGTATCTGAAAAAGCCAGACTGTGCTAAATGATACTCCCATTGCATATCCAAAAAGGTATGTATAGTCCCTCCATGAAAAAACTGGGAGAAGAAGGTCAGACCAGTTCCTTGCTAGGAGGGTGAAATTGGATACAATGGGTTAAACGAGTGGCTGAGGTAAGAGATCCCCCAATTCCTAAATCTCTTTTAACTGTACTCCAGACTTGATATAGCTGCTGTGTCCATGAGTTTGTCACTATTTGGTTTACGTAGCTGTTCTATTAGGGCGTCAGAGATATTCAGGGGGTGTGAACCTAAATTAGTTCTTAATTCCAGTAATACGAGGCCTAAGGGCCAGATATGGTCCAGGGACTAAGTCCATGACACAACCCCCCAGCGTGGAGAAAAAAATCTCCATACTGGCAGACACAGTGTTTTCAGCCCATGGTGCGCACGGGATACAGAATGCAGCCGAGGAGGATTTTACACTTGGTAATACCAGGCACAGCATTTTGGCACAGTTGTGCCTTGAAAACAGGAACAAACTGGCATAAATCCTGGAGCCAGTCATAATCTGGCTCTGCGTATGAAAATACTGCACATGCAGTAAAACCAGCAGGTGCACAAGGTAAGCCGCTCCCTCCTGCACACGTTTTTTTTCCACCCATGAGCGATTTGTATCTATTTTAAAAATATGGCCACAGTAGTTTTTTCCCCACATGACTGGGCTCCCCTTTTGCTTTCAGCTCAGCCTAGTCAGAGAGGGGGAAGTTGTTTTGGAGGGTTACTGTGAGGTAAAAAGCTGGCCGCCTGGGTGCCAGATAGGCATCGGAGATGACTAGGTGGCCCTTCATAGTGATCCAATCATAGGGTGATTTCACCCCAATCCTCTTTGAGCCCACCCCACCACCCCATTGGATGGCAATGTATACTGTATTTGCAATGTTTCTAGGGGAAGAGGAGTAGCTAGCAGTGCATGATCACCCATGCCACCAACGGCACCTCCACTCAGCCACCCCTAGGTGATGCTACATTAATGGCACTGCATCCCCCTCCTTCCCTGGGGAGGGTTGTCCTAAGGATGTTCTGAGACCTTCCTGATGGTAAACAAACAGAGTCCAATGCCCCGGCCCCCCATGATAAATCTGGAAGTAAAATTTATTTCTGACTGACTTGGCTAATTTCTTACTTCTTTCTCCATGGAAAACAGGTTCTCTTAGTCTTCATTTTACAGTTGCAATGTGAACAAGCCAACCCATCAGACACCAAGGCAGAACCCCACAGTTTGGTCCTAACTATGAAATGCCTGCATTAGCTACTCTTATATAGACTGCAATGCCTAAATTGGTTCTTTAAAGTAAAGTGCCTCCACCTAGTTAATTCACAGCTGATCAAAGTGAGTATGCTACAGGAGCACCACACACCACCCAAACTCAAACACATTCCTAAACTAGCACGCTCTACTCTTGTTTTATTCACAAAGTTCAAATCACATGAGGGGGTGCTACTGGTTTTGTGGCAAGTAACAACACAGTCCAGTGCTCCCTTACTGTCCCCCCCCCGAAGTCATGGGCTAGAGGCAAGAACCCTGGTTGCCAGCATGCCAGACCTATCCTTTATGTTTGGCACCACAGAGTTAGCAGGATAACATCACTTGTAGGGTTCCCAAAGTCAACTGTAATGGTGGCAAATTAGCTTTTCCTACCTGGCAACTTATACGAACATATGAACATACGAATGTGCCAGCAGAAACAGACCACCTGGTCTATCTAAGTCTGCTCAAGTGTGCAGCTAGCACCCCTAGTTTTCAGCTGCCCCACCCCCTCCCCTTTGTCATCCCACTGCCACCCCCACCTCACAACCCCTCACTCTCCCCTGTTCCCTGTCCCATGCCCTTTTAAAGCTGTTCACAGATTTACATGATACCACCATTCTGGTAATCGTTCCATTTTGCTACCACCCTCTCTGTGAAATAGTGTCTCCTCATGTCCCTTCTAAATCTTCCCCCTCTATTCTTAGCCCGTGCCCCTTGGTGTCCCTCCCCCTTCTTAGCTTAAAGACCGCATCTGCCCTATCCTTACTGATCCCCCTCAGATACTTGAATGTCTCTATCATGTCCCTCCTGTCCCTTCTGTCCTCCAGGGTGTACATATTTAGGTCTCCCAGCCTGCTCTCATAGTCTCTCCCCTTCATTCCACATATAATCTTTGTTGCCCTCCTCTGCACCCCCTCCAGTAGCCTGATATCATGCTTTAGGTGAGGCCTCCAAAACCACACAGTACTCAAAGTGCGGCCATATCAGTGACCTGTAGAGGGGGCAAGATCACCTCTCTTCGCCTGGATGAAAACCCCTTGCTATGCACCCCAACATTTTGTTTGCTTTTGCAGCTGCTCTCCTACACTGGGCAGTGTTGTTCATGGTCCCTGTTATCATTATCCTTAGGTCCTTATCCTCCTCCTCAGTGATCCCTAGCTTAACCCCCCCCCCCCCAGCCAGTATTCTCTCCTTGGGGTCTTTGCCATGAAGTGCATAACCTTACACTTCTTTGCATTGAACCCCAGGTGCCACCTCTCTGACCACTCCTCTAGCTTGCTTAGGTCCCCTGCAGCTTCTTCCATCCCTCCCCTCCATCCACCACTGCTCCGATGTTGGTGTTGTCAGCAAACAGACCTACCTTGCTTACCTCCCTGTGTGCGATGTCTGATATGAAGAGCCCAAATAATACTGGCCCCAGCACAGAGTCCTGTGGCACCCCACTCATCACTGGTCTTGGAGTTGAGAGCTCCCCTCTCACCACCACCAGTTGCAGCCTCCCACTCAGCCAGCTTGTAATCCAGTTTGTCATTTTTGCCCCTACCCCTACACAAGTTAGCTTCCCCCAAGTCTCCCATGAGGCACTGAATCGAAGGCCTTGCTGAAGTCCAAGTAAAGAACATCCACTGCATGACCCTTATCCAGAGCACCTGTCACCCAGTCATAATATTGTATCAGGTTGGTTTGACAAGATTTCCCTGAAACGAATCGATGCTGCCTCACATCCTGGAGGCCATTGTCCTCCAGGTACGACACCAGTCTTTCCTTTAGTATCGTTTCCTTGAGTTTGTACACTATGGAGGTGAGACTTAACCAGACGATAATTACCCAGTTCATCTCTTGGTCCGCTCTTGTGTAATGGTACTACATGTGCCATCCTCCAGTCCAGTGGCACATATCCCGACACCAGTGAGGTGCTGTACAGATCCACCAGTGTCTCTGCCAACACCTCCGCCATCTCCCTCAGCACCCTGGGGTGGATATCAACCAGCTCTGGTGCCTTGTCTACCTCCAGTGCCCTCAGTCCCTCTAGGACTCTACTTGCCTCAATTCTTTTATCTGTCACCTCCTCTCCCCCCGTCCCTACCCTCCCAGCCCATGGTGGTAGTGGTCCCCCCTTTTCTTCCACGAACACGGAGCAAAAGTACTCATTCAGTGCTTCCACCTGCTCCTCCCCTTTTTCCATCCACTCCCCACCCCTTTTTATCCTAACTATTGTCTCCTTGCACTTCCTATTCTCCCTGATGTATCTGAAAGCCTTTCTCACCCCCACCGCTGTTAATTCCCTGCATTAATCTCAGCTCTCTCTGGCCCTTGGCTTCTCTCACTTTTCTGGTCACCTCCCTGGACCATCTTGCATACACCGCCCTGTCCACTTCCTTCCCCATCCTCCTAAACCTCTGGTGCACCTCTCGTTTTGCCCTCACCACCTCCACTACCTCACTGTTCAGCCAGCATGGTTTTATTGCTCTGTTCCTCTTACTTTGTGTCTTGGTGCAGGCTTCTGTTGCCTCAGTAATCCCCCATTTAATTATATCACATTTCTGCTCCATGTCCATCTCCTGCCTTATGCCCTCCAGTTTCCCTTTTAGTACTTACTGCATCCCCCCCAAAGTCCGCCCCCCTCAAAGTTTACCACCCAAGTAATTGATTTCTGTGGCTCCCCACACACCGTGATATTAAACCACACTGTTTGGGGATCATTGTCGGCTAGTGAGTCCTCCACCTTTATTTCTCTTACTGTCTCCCCATTTGACAATACCAGATCTATAGTGTTCTTTAGCCTAGTAGGTACACTAACTAACTGTGTCAGGAGACCCTCCTGGATCGCGTCCAGGAGCACTTGCTCCCTAGCACTGGAGGTGACCGGAATGCTCCAGTCAACCCCCGGCAAGTTGAAATCCCCCACAATGACCACCTTCCCTTTTCTACATACCTTTCTGATTTGTCCCACTAATTCCTTGTCAAGCCTGTATACCACCCCAAATTTCAGTGTCCTACCCCTTGGGTCTAGGAGCTGCAGCCAGATTGCCTCTGTTCTCCTTTTTTCCCCCCTCGGCCCTTGTGCATTTGATCCGGTCCCTCACATAGACTGCCACCCCACCCCCCTCCCCTTCTTACTGTCCTTCCTGTATCATTTCTATCCTGGGATTGCCAGATCCTGGTCACGGTGCTCAGTTACCCATGTTTCTGTGACAGCTCCAATATCCACCCTCCACACTGCTAAGAATGCCTGTAGCGCAGCTGATTTGTTGCCTAAGCTTCTTGCATTCAGCAAGACCACCCTCCATCCTGTCCCCTTCCCTTCACCGACCTCCCTCTCCTCCCTTCTACTCCCTCTCCTTTTGGCCACCCTGAGTTCTTCCCTGCTCACCTGGGTGGTATGCTGTGACTCCACTCTATCGGATCCCTGCCTACCTGCTGTCCACTTGCCACCACCATCTAGTTTAAATCCACCTTTGTCGCAATATACCTCCCCAGTCTTTGCTTTAATACCTCCTTCCCCTCCCCGCTCAGGTGCAGCCTATCTCTTGCAAACAGATTATTATTATCCCAGGTTCTGCCCCAACCACCCACAACACCTTACCCCTTAGTTTGACACCATTCTACTAACCATGTGTTCAACTCCCTAATCCTCTCCTTTCTCATTGTGCTTGTGCAGGGTACTGGGAGCACCTTGGAGGAGGCCACAGACTCCCCAGTCTCCTCGCACAACCTGCTCACTTCCTCAGTCCTTTCTCTTGTTACCTCCACCGTTTCCACTGCTAGGTCATTTGTCCCCACATGTACCACAATGTGTGGTTTCCTCTTATATATGGAGTGCACTAATTCAGGTGGGTTTTTGACAAACCCATCAGTAACATTCAAAGAATTGTGACCTCCCTGCATGTGGTGTGTAATTGACCTGTAATTATTAATATTTTGTGTCTGTGTAAATCTATATAATATGTACTTGTTTTTTAACTCTTTTTGCCCCATGGCCACCTGCCAGGACCTCTTCCCACTGCCTCCACTGCCACTTACCAATGAAGATGTTGCAAAATTTGTGCATTTCATTAAATATTTCATGGGTACAAAATGTGAAATTTCACCAAAAGTGTGAAATTTTGTGTTTTGTCTCAAAATTCACCATTTTTGGGTGACATTTCACAATTTTTGGGCGCAAGTTTGCATTTCGCACCCAGTAAATATTCAAATTTCTCAATTTCACACAACACTACTTACCAAACCATCAGAGCTGCACCTATTGGGACTCTCCGGAACTCCAGGCTGCCCTGACACACCCTGATGGGCCCCCTCAGTTTATCCCCAAGGCAAAGTCCTGCCCTCTGCTCCATGGCAGTGATAACCCTCCAATCTGGCCACAAAGATACAGGACATCCAAGAGCCTTCCTGGAGGCTTGAGAGGATGCAAGCCTAAAAAGGTTATACTGTATGCGGTGGGCAGGGCTTTATCTGCCCAACAGGCAACATTTTTTTCTTTTTTCGTCCCTTCCACTGAAAGCGAGTGTGCAGCTGGCAGTATTGCACCAGACTGCATGACCTGCTCCTCTGGAGGAGACTATTTTCCCCTGGGTTGCTCACTCCTCTCCTGGCCAGCTTTTCTACAACCCTGGGTTCGTTCCTGAACCTGGGTCTCTAGCATCTCCAGTGATAGTTCTACTGCTGTGCTGATGTGTCGACTTTAAAAAGCATGTTCATACGTTCACAGACTGTACTATCACAGTTGTAAGGGTAGTCCAGTGTGTATTTTAAGGGTGTGAAAACCAGGAACCAAAAGTGAGTTCAAGCATTTGATGAATGTAAGTGAAATCATTCTTACAACTTTAATTGTGCTGTCAGGGGACTTATAAATTTTTTTAAAAAAGATCCTCTGAACTCACCTGCTTCCAGAGGCAACTGAGCCCAAGACTCACCTTGCAGCATATGAGCATCTCACATGCAGGGAAATGCAGCATTCTGATTGGCTGGAAGCACATCTTCCATCTATAATGACACTAAAAGGATCAGAGATATGGGGGACAAAGGTATGAGGAGAGATGGGAGGCTCTTGACATCTTTGTCTTGGAGAAAAGGAGGGACTGGTGGCCACTGACATGTCCATTTTGAAAAAAAAACAAGGGACTGTAGGCTGCTGACATGTCCATATTGGAAAAAAGGAGTGATTGAAGGTTCTTGACATGTTTGTCTTGGGGGAACAGGAGGAACTGGAGGCTGCTGACATGTCCATATTAGAAAAAGGAGGGGGGGGGACTTCCTGTGATGCCGATGCTCATGGTGGACTGACCTGATACAGGCTCCCGCAGGTCAGCCTCTCGGTCTTCTTCCATCCTCCTGAAAATTTGGAAATTCGCACCAAGAGAGACAAATCAGTTGCAATAATGGCTTTGACGCACTGGAGATTAAAAGAATTTGCAGCTGGAACCCCCCAAAAAAGAGACAAAATGACCGCTAGTGCAGACTGAACTAGGCCGCACCTCACCTAGACACTCAGCCTCCTCAAGTTCTGGCTCGGTGGTGGATAGCAGCTCAGATGAGGAAGGATCTTTTACCATTACATCAAAGAAACTATTTAAAGAGCTGCGCCACTTAGGAGACACATTATAATAATAATAAATGTTATTTCTCACAAGCTCCTTTCAGCCATCAAGGCGCTTTACAAAAAGATAAAAGATCATGACAGAACTATGAACAGACAGTAAAATAGTCAGAGGATCTAAATTTAGCAGGTGCCACTGAAGGCATGGTACCATAAATAGGTTTTCAGTGCCTGTTTACCCCCCCCCCCCACAGCCGTGCACTCCCAAAGCTGATGGGGTAGAGAATTCCAGAGGGTCGGGGCCACAGCCCATGAAGATTTCAAAGACACCCTCGGAATCTCTAGCAACCCCTCACCAGCTGAATGCATCTGTTGCACTGGGCAGTAAGGCACAAGGAGCTCTTTCAAGTAGTCAGGACCCAGTCCATGTAGGGCTTTATAAGTCAGTAAACTGACTTTAAAGGTGATCCACCACCTAATCGGCAGCCATTGCAGATCACGCAGCACAGGAGTAATATGAGAGGATCGGGAGGTTCCCATCAATGATCATGCTGCCGTGTACTGCATGAGCTGCAGGCAGTGGATATCAACCCCAAACAGCCCTAAGTACAGGGAATTACAATAATCTAGGTGCAAGGTCACAAAAGCATGGACCAAAGTAGGCAGGTCCCAGGACAGAACCAGGTGCTTAATCCTGGAGATAGTCCTAAGATGATAAAAGGAAGTCTAGACGACGGCCAACACTTGAGCTCGTAAAGTCAGCCTGTCATCAAGCATTACCCCCAGGTTTCACACCCGTTCAGAGGTTAGGATCTGTGAGCCCCCAAGAAAAATTCCAGAGGGCTGAACAGCCCACGACCCCTCTATCCGGTGACCCGGGTCCACTACCATCACCTCCGTCTTTCCGGAGTTCAGCTTTAACCAGCTTGAATTCATCCAGTCCTGGTCGGGGGCAAAAGACAGGTAGAGCCGGGTATCATCAGAACAACAGTAAAACCTCAGCCTATACCATCTTACAAAGTCTCTGAGGGGCAGCATATACACAGCAAACAACATGGGAACAGCACTGAATCCTGGGGAACCCCACAAAGCAGGGAGAATGGGTCAGAGGAAAAAATACCAGACACTACTCTCTGACTCCTGCCAGTGAGGAAAGATGTAAACCTGTATCTGTCAGTCCACAGATGGACCCAAGATGTCCAAGCAGCACCCCATGGTCTACAGTGTCAAAGGCTGCAGAGAGATCAAGGAGCACCAGGATAGAATGGCTTCTCCAATCTCTTCCCATCAGGAGATCATTGAGTACCCAAACCAGTGCTGTCTCAGTACTGTGCCTCTTTCAAAAACTAGACTGGAGAGGTTCGTAGATGTTATGGATGGTCAGGTGGTCATCCAGCTGTATTGCAACTACTTTCTCAATTGCCTTCCATATAAAGGGAAGGTTTGAGATTGGTCTGTAGTTGACAGGAAGATCCGGGTCCAAAGAAGCTTTCTTTAGGAAGGGGGGTTACCACCGCCTCCTTCAGAGAGCTTGGAAATTCACCAGATTCCAAGGAGCACCAGATTATCTGCACCAGGACCAGGCCGATCAAATCCCAACAACCCATAATCAAGGAAATTGGGCCCAGATCCAAACTACTGCATGTTGGGCGCATATCCTGGACAATCTGCATGACATCCACAGGTTTGGGCAAGGCAAAGGAACTCCACGAAGTCTGAGGTGAGGCGACTGAGCACCGATCATCAGTAACCTCCACAGAGCTGGTTGAGAGAATTTCCGACCTGATGTCGGCCACCTTATCTGCAAAGAACCAAGCAAGTTCATCACACTCTACTTGCAATAAAGGTCTTCAGAGCTGCAGACAGGCTGGGTTGCACAGCCTGTCAACAGTTCGGAAGAGTTGAGCTGGTCAGTTCTGAGCGGTAGCGATCTCCCTGGACATGAATTCTGCCTTCTTTTGGGAGATTTTTGATTGGTAGATCTGATAATGCTCAACCAATCTAAGGTGGTCACTCTCCAGGGCGGATTTCCACCAACCCCACTCTAACCTACGTCCTACTCGCCGCAACTCCCTCAGGGACCCATCAAACCACAGGGCCATAGGGCGAAGGGGGAGAGGATGAACACGGACAGGAGCAATTAAGTCCACAGTTACAGAAATGGCCCTATTACAGGCCACCACTAAAGTCTCTGGACTCGAGGTTGCCACAGGAAACTCCAAGAGATCAATCACTGCCGCTAGGCCTCAAGGGTTCACTTCCCATAAAGGGCAATAACTGGCCATCTCCCTAGGGGCAGGCCTTTGAAAGGGGTACAAAAATTTAACCTCACAGTGTAGTGATCGGACCAACCGACCAGTTCCACCTCCAAGTCAGAGGCCTCGATCCCCAGGAGGAAAACCAAATCGAGAGAGTGACCATGTTTATGGGTGGCAGAGATAACAACCTGTGTAAGGCCCAGAGATGTCATAAGCTGGAAGAACTGTTGTCCAAACTGCGAGAGTTTGTCATTGACCCAGGCATTGAAGTCACCCAGTACCATCAATCTGGGTGACTCCAATGTCATGTCGGTAATGAAATCTGCTACTTCCTGCAGGAATTTTATCTCATCCCTGGGTGCACCATAGAAAAAGAGCTATTCTGCAACCCACACCAGCCACCATGGTACACTCAAATGATTCGGCTTCTTCAACTGGTACACTTGTGAGGCCCAGCTCAGTCTTGAAACAGACCGCCACCCTCCCTGCGATACAGTCTCGAGTGGTGTATCACCGAGTACCTGGCCGGAATTGCAGCATCCAAAATGGGGCCAGCATTTTCATCCAGCCAGGACTCGGTGATACAAGCCAGATCGATTGTTCCAACAAGATCTGCAATGTTTGCAGTCTTATTTTTAACAGATCTGGCATTGCATAACACCGTCCAAATTGGATGGGCTTCAAGGGCCACCCCAGCTACTTGCCTGCCACAAAATTAACCAAAATTCAATCAGAAATAATGGAGGTCCATACAGAACAGAAAGAGCAATGGCAAAAAATAAAAGATCTGGAACAAAATGCCACTGAGACCTCCAAGACAGTAGACATACATAATGGAGCGATCCTCTAACTTCATGACTATGAGGTATGATTACAAAAAAAAATGGAAGAGCTAGAAAATAGGTCCCGCAGGATCAACCTACGCATACTTGGACTACCAGCGGGGACAGAATCTGGAGATATGGTGGCATTTATGACAAGCTTTTTGAGAGAGATTTTGGGCCTGGGAGATGATTACCAGCTTAGTATCATTAGAGCACACTGCTCTTTATCAGTTAGACCCACAGATCCCAAAGCCCATCCCCATTCAATCATTCTAGCCTTTCTAGACTACAGAACCAAAACAGACATTTTGTTGAAATCGTGGGCTAAAAAGGAAATACGATTCGGAGATGCACGTTTATTCTTCGAGCATGACTATGCTCCTCTAACAATGAACCACCGCGGGCAGTTATTTCCCATCCTGAAGCAACTCTGGGTAAAGGGAGTAAAAGTCCACTTGGACTATCCAGCCACACTGAAAATAACCATGGATGCAGGCACGAAGTCTTTCCCAACCATTTCTGATGTGGCAAAACTTCTGCAACAATGGAATATCTTGGTGAATGATCTACTGGATGCTGATACCATCAAAGCATTAGAATATCGGAGATGGTACACAGTGAGAAACTCAGAGCACAGAAGGAGAGCAATCAAAGCGAATTTAGAGGAACCACAGCCCCTGGAGTAACTGGAAACAGCCCAGACCTATGCAACCCTGGCCAAATGACCTATGTTGCCAAGACAATATAGGGGAAAATGGAGGAATCAATCAGACAAGGACGCTAACCCATCCCAGAAACAGAGGAACACTTGAAAACATTTAACGTAGAAGACTACAACATTACAATCTGGCGGCTGCCTCCAGACACGTGAGGAGCTTCATGGAAACTCCACTGAATGTAAGACTCTTTCTCTCTCACAGGGATGCCTCCCCTTCCTTGCTACTCATTATAAGGCTGAAATTGTAAGTTTTAGAGACTGGGCCAATGAGACAACAGTAAGACTGCTAGATGCTTCTGGGAAAACATTTTTTATACTTTGCTCTAAAAAGCCCTGGTACCCTGAGCTATAAAAGATGACTGATTATACAGACAAACCACTAGGGCTTCCTTTTTCTTCTATATTAAATCGAAGTACCAGAAGACAAAAGGTAGTCAAGAGGGCAAACATATATAGTCCTCCCTTCCTACTTCTCTTGAGAAGAAAGGAGTCTGCAAAATGAATCGTTACCTGATGCAGTTAATCTGGGTTAAGTTATACAGACCCACTATGGACCATGTTTCTTATTCATATAAGATAGAGCAGGATTGGGGGGTTAGATATCAAAAGAGAGAAAGTAAAATGACTATAGGAGGATCATTCTCCTTTGGAGGGAGAGGAGGGTTGTTATAGGAGGCAGAGCCATTAAATGATACTTAGGTGTATAAAACACTCTTGGTGATATTCTAAGATGATTTGCAATATGGGAGGTGGGAGGGGGACCAGAGGAGGAGATGGGATGGTTTTGAGATGCTGGCATTCCACTTAGAGCTGCGGCATGGGAGAGAGCTGTAGCTTGATACATCCAACAGTGGATGTATTTCCCACCCTCACCTCAGATCTGAAGGGGGGCGGCTCAGGTGACACTTTTGGAGGCCGACCTTGTCGCATGGAGGTTCCCCCGAAAAGTTTCCAGCCTGGTTCATTTTATTTGCTGTTCCAATTACTATTGTTGTTGTTAAAAGTTATTGTCTGGAAAATTATGGAGGGGAGGCTGTGTAGGGAGGGGGGCATGGGGGACAGGAAGGTCAGGAGGTGGAGAGACTGGGATGTTAGAGATTTTCATAACCATGGCTGAACTAAAAATCATCACATATAATGTAAAGGGGCTAAACAGCCCAGTGAAAAGATCACAGATCCTACAAGAGATAGGGAGATACAAAGTGGACCTGGCATTTTTTGCAGGAGACCCATTTGGGGGAGATTGAACATAAAAAATTAAAAAGGGATTGGGTGGGAGAGATATATACAGCTGAATGGCTGTCCCATTCCCACAGAAGAGGGACAGCAATCTTAGTGAAGAAACATACGCCTCTCAGGATCACCAACATTACAGCAGACCCTGGGGAGCATTTTGTGAAAGTGCAAGCAGTGTTATTTAAGACAAAATTTATACTGATATGTTTGTATGCTCCAAATGAGGAGAAAGCTAACAAACACTTCCTCAGACAAATGTTGCTGGGAACGATGGATGACCCAAAAGCAATGCATATCTTAGGGGGGGACTTTAATATGGTAGTTTCAGTTCACTGGGAGAGAGAAGAAGGAGGAACCCTCCAAATCAAGACTGCTCTGGGGGGAGGGGGGCTTCCTAAAGAGACTCATGGATGAAACTGACTTGATAGATGTATGGAGAGAAGTTCATCCAGGTCAGAGGGATTACTCCTTTTATTCACATTAGCATGTAAGTTATTCCCGCATCGATTTGTTCCTCCTCCAGATGGAATGACAGGCTGATGTTAGAGAATGCTCTATTCTCCCTCAGGCATGGTCAAACCACACCCCAGTGTACCTACACATTAACTTTGCCCCCATTAGTTAGAAACTCAAATTGGTGACTAAATGTGGGCCTATTGAATTATGGGGATTTTAAAATGGAATTGACAGACAAGATCAAAGAATACTTTCAGGTAAATAATCAGGATTCAATTTCACCAGTGGTAAAATGGATTGCTCTTAAGGCGTATTCAAGGGGCCACATAATATCCCACAGTGCTAAATTAAAAAGAGAAAAACAGACCATTCAGAGATGCTTGGAGGAGGAACTAAGAGATGCAGAATTTCAGCACAAACTGACTTTAGAGCCCATGGATAAAATGATGTGGCAAACTAAAAAGGCAGATTTAGAATGACTATTAGCGGCACAAGTGGATGGAGCCATAAGGAGGACAGGCCAAAGGTTTTACGAGCAAGGGAATAGAGTAGGAAAATTACTTGCATTTGCACTGTGAAAACAGATTAGCAGTAGAGTGATGCTGGGAGTGAAAGACTGGGAACAGGCGGATAAATCAGTGTCAGATCCCCCATCAATTTCTTAACTATTTGCTAAATATTACACACAGTTGTATAAACAAGACAACACTGACCCTGATGGCACCTTGACTGAGGGAGTTTTGTCCTCGGTAACCTTATCACATTTGACTCAAGAGGACAGGGACTTTCTGGAAAATCCAATCTCAAAACAGGAAATAAAAGAAAAAATTCAACCGACTAAAAGCGGGGAAGTCCCCAGGCCTTTATGGTTTACCATAGGAGTTCTATAAGACCTTTAAAAAAGAGATGGGGGACTCCCTACAGGCATGTTTCCACCACATACAGGAAGGGGGTGAGGTCCCAGATTCTTGGAGATATGCTCAAATTTCCATATTGCAAAAGGAGGGGAAGGACCCGGCACAATGTAGCTCCTACCGTCCCATCTCCCTGCTAAACGTGAACCTAAAAATATTCACGGGGATCCTGGCGGACCATCTGCAGGGGGTGGTCTCAAAGTTATACACCCAAACCAGACAGGCTTCGTTTCAGGCAGATTCATACAAGATTATATCAGAAGGTTGCTAAACATTGTCTCGGCCCAGTAGGGACAGAAAGAATTCCAATTCGCTATCTCCATGGATGCTGAGAAGGTTTTTGATAGGGTTAATTAGCACTTTCTACAAAAATCCATGGAGAAAATGAAATTTGGCATTAAATTCGTATAAATGATTTCAAACCTATACACAATACCGAAGGCCCAGGTCACAGTAAATAGAATAAATTCTGGAAGGTTCCCTATTGAAAGGGGGACTAGTCAAGGTTGCCCGCTATCCTCTCTGATTTTTACAATCTTTCTGGAGCCGCTGGCTGAGACAGTCCTCCAGGATCCAGTCTTAGAAGGGGTGACAGCGGGGGGTATGGAACAAAAAGTGGCCTTATATGCTGATGAATCAATCTTTTTTTTGAAACATCCAGGGACTTCCCTGCCCAGACTGTTACATTTGCTGGAGACCTTCGGTAAGGTATCATGCTATAAAATTAACTTTAATAAGTTAGAGGCCCTAGTGTTAAGCAGGACCTGTACTGGGGGGTTTAAATCTGAATTCCCCTTCTCATGGGCAAAAAACAATCAAATCCATTACCTGGAGGTGCAGATAATGACCACTCACACTAGACTATTTGAGATCAACTATAACAAACTCTGAAACAACATACAGAGGGACATGACCTGGTGGACCCTTCTACCATTGTCCTTGGTGAGCAGGATTGATTCAGTAAAAATGAACCTCCTCCCATGTTTCCTTTTTTTCTTTTCCACTCTGCCAATCCCCATACAACTCTCCTTCTGGTGTAGCATTAATAAAGGAATAAGTAAGTTCATATGGGGGGGGCACATATTGCGCTAAAGATTCTACAAAGATCGAAGCACTGGGAAGGCCTGGGTATGCCAGATTTGTAAAAATATTATATTTCAAGTCAAATTGGGGTGGTCTGTATCTGGGCCAAGCAATGCCAAATGTCAGGATGGTATGACATAGAAAATGGGGAGGGACTTCCTCAGCCCCTTTACACTTTAGCTTGTGCAGATATGGCTGACCTACCTCAGGGCATAGCAAGTAACCAGTGAGTGAAACACTCCCTGAAAATCTTTAATAAGATAAGGCACAAATTGGCCTCTCCATCTTTGCTAGGTCCACTTTCTTTGATCAGATACCAAGGGCCCCCCCCCCCCGATTAGACCAGGGGTATGCTGCCAGGGAGAGGAAGGGCCTTACCCACTTCATGCAGCTTATAGAGAAGGGCATGTGTATATCCGTTCAGCAGACAAAGAAGAAATTTCAATTAAATAACACAGACCTTTTTAGATTCCTACAAGTCAGACACTTCATAAATAGTGTGAACCATAAAGAATTGCTGGGCAGGCCAAGATCCTCCTGGGAAGACTTTATTTATGGTATTGTTACCATTTGAAGAAAAGTGAGACACATATCAGAACTTTACTCCATGTTATGTGATATGGACCCGGATCCCTTAGTGAAAGTTTGGCAAGCATGGGAAAAAGATCAACCGGGGGTGGTTTTAAAGGTAGACTGGGACAAGAGGCTGAGAATATGCTGGAGAGTCACATCCTCCCCGGGATAGAAAGAGTACTTCTGGAAAGTTATAATTCATTTTTTCCGGACACCAATGATGACCCACCATTTCCACTCAACATATTCTGCCCTCTGCTGGAAACAATGCGATGACATTGGTTCTCACTGACTTGCTTTCTGGGCTTGTCAAAAAATCAGGGGATTTTGGCATATGGTGAGAGAAACAGTGAGACAGATCACACAAATAAACATTCCAAATGAATTCTCAGACTGGGTTTTGGGAACCCCCACGATAGTCGGGCTTCCTTCCTCTCAAAGAAAACTTATACTAGCCTTTCTGGTGGCAGCACTAAAATGCATCACATCTCACTGGCTGAGTGATGGACCTCCCACTATAGGTGAGTGGAACAACAGAGTTTTACAAATTTGTGAGATGGAAAGAATGACTGCAAGGATAAATCTGAAGGAAGGAAAATGGTTGGAGGTATGGGCCATATGGCTTAACTGGCATAACAGAGAAGGACAGAATGACGAGAGTGACCAAGATTTGGCCGAAAACTAGGATTTTATCATGAACTGGGACATAAATTAAATTAAACTATTAAGATCTACCCCTCTTGTCACTCAGTCTCCTTTACTGTAGTTAGAAACATGTTATCAAACAAAACAACGACCAATAAGGGTAGATGGGATCATCCTTAACTCCCCTCACCACCTCAGGTTTACTCATAAATATCAACAAGAAAATTTAGCCTCCTCTGCTTGCTCCTCAGTACTGCCCCTTTCCTTCCCTCCTTTTTTTTTTTCAGCCTCTCTGATTTTTGACTTTGCATAAAATCCAGGCTTGTTGATTCTTGTTAGAATTTATCTATATTAAGGTGGGTCACGTGATGGCTGTCTGATTGGATGTTTTTCAGCCTGCTCCCACTCCCACGCTCTCTCTACCTTATTCTTTTTACCAACAGCAGCTCTAAAAACTCTTAAAAACTAGCAAAACTGGCACTCGAGAACTCCAGGAGCAAAGCGACTCAGTCACTGAGCAAGAAGCTAGCTGCTATGGAAGCAGAAATGAAGGATAGCCTATCTAGGCATACGCCACCCACCACACTGAGCAAAGAGAATGCCAATAAGCATTCCAAAGCAACCTCCACAGCCGCTACGCCTAACCCAACATCGCAGGCTGCGCTTACAGAGGAAAAGTTCCTTGAAGGCCTAAACCCACTGAAAACCACCCTCAGCTCCCTGGCTGCAGACATCCAAACCATCTCAAGCTCTTTAGCAGCCCTTGCTAAGTGCACAGGATATAATGAAGTAAGAATCTCCTCTTTGGACGACTGGCAGGGCAGAATCTAACCAGAGGTGACCCAGTTATGCCAGTGCCTGAAAGCAGTGGAAACTAAAATGGAAGATCTGGAGGGGCGGTCAAGGAGGAACAACCTTGTTATTATTGGGTTACCTGAAGGAGAGGAAGGACCCTCGGCTGTATCCTTTGTGCAGAACTTCTGTTTTAAAATAGCAGGCTCCTCTCCTAATGGTCCAGTATATGTCATGGAGAGGGCACATAGATCGCTACGCCCCACTCCTCCTCATGGTGCACCACCTTGCCCCCTGATTTTTCACCTCCTTAATTTTCTAGACAAGCAACATATCCTGGCAAAGATAAGAGACCTCCAGGAATTGCTATGGGAAGAGAGACAATTCCTTATTGCACAAGATTTACCTAAAACGGTACAACAGAAGCACACCGAATTGCACCCCTATATTTCAAAGTTGATAGATGCCAAAATTAAGCACAGGATGAAATACCCTGCAACCCTTCAAATACTACATTGTGACACCTGGCGTAGCTGTGAGTCAGCAGAGCAAGCAGCCAAACTACTGAAATCATTATATCCTGATCTTTTCAAGTCAAGAGGGGACTATGACCGCTCATAATGCTAGAGTGCGAACTGTTAATTCTACATGCAGTTTTTTGACATTCCTTTTCTGAATCCCCAAGAGGTTTACAAGCTCAACTGAAGAGGTGACTTTTGCTGTTCAGTAGGACTGGCCTCGATGTAGATGGTCGGCTGCGTGGCCTGCGACGCCATGGAGAAGAGTCATGCGTCTCCAACATGAGGGCTGCTAAGCTGCGAGTACTGTAAATTCCTTGTCGGTATGCCCATGCTGAGGCCCTTGGAATTATGGCACACTGCATCTGCTACTGGCTTTATATATAATTTTACCCTTTATCAAGACTTTAACAGAGGGACCATTCAATCAACCCTGCACTGTAGTCACTTGTGTAAAGGAGCAACAGGAGTGCTTTTCCTTTATTTCAGGGCAAAGGCATGCTAGTTGACAGTATAAACATACAAATTATTGAGCTAATAACTTCTTTACCTTTTGATGTTAAAATACAGGTTCTGCCTCTTCCTGAAGGGCCTGATAAGGCAAACAGTACTAGCCAAAGTTTTCTTTTAAATGGTTTGGAGCAATTATGTCGGAAGTAAGTGGGGTAAATTGGGACTAGATATGGCAGGATAGTAGGCGCATAAGGTCTATAGGAGCTGAAAGTGACAGCAATAGTTAAATGCTGGAGTGGTGTTATAAATAAGATATTGTTATTTAAACTTGATTGCACAAACCCCAGCGCCAGGCATTATACTGTAATAACTATGGCAAGGTATCATTCCCTGTGACTGTTATAACAGGGCCATCTTTTTCCTTTTCTTCTTCCCTAAGGTTTTTAGAAGGTATAGAATTCTTCTTTTATAATGACCCCACACACTCTAATGTTTGCATTAATATATAATCAAACAAAACTGAAAATTTGGAGGCATGCAAGTTAACAACATCCACCTCTGCCTTAATATTATTGGTATTATACACAGAAGGACCTGGGATTGCTTAGACAATCAGTTGTTGACCTCAAACCAAGTTGGGCAAAGGGCAGCTTAATGTTAGAGATGGTGAGGGACACACCGAACCAAGCAAGAGACCTGAACTGTAACTTACGTAGCCAAAATGGCCTTCTCTTTTCCTAATGAAAGCCCATTTCGACCAGCCACTGCTTTATATTAAGAGAGTGTAGAACCCATTCTAATGTTAATATGTTTCCTGCTTTATGGTACAGAAGAACCCCTAGTGGGTTGCAATGCACTTCAAAGTACATGTTTTCAATAGGATAAGATATTTTACCTTCCTGGTGGGTGGGAGCGGGGGCATGGAGAAAGTAGCTGAAGATGGGGAAAGCTTTTGATATCATGGCCCAGAAAGTATGGGTGAGTCAGGTCTTGGACCTGTGGTTTCTTTTCAAACATGTTTTATTCGTTACTGTTTTGGGGGGGAGGGGTTAATTACAATAAGGAGGAGGGGAGGGACCAGAGACCTATGTATGTTTTGTAAGTACCAATTCTGGAGATTTGTCTATTGTATCCTAATTCTGTATACCCTTGACTTAGGAATCTTTAATCATGAGATATGTAACCTGGAAGTTAAAGGTGCGGGGACAAGAGAGAAGAGATATCAGATTATAAAACACTTACAGGCTTTGAACTCTCAAGTGCTTTCATACAAGAGACTCATCTGAAGTTGACGGATAAACTATTCTTCTGACGACAGGGGGTAAGTCAGGTTTTCACAACAGGGAGCTCCACCCAACAGAGAGGAGTGGTGATACTAATTTTCAAAAATGTTAACTTTACCCTAAAACATTGTATTTCAGATCCCACCAGAAGATATCTATTGTTACATGGCATTTTAGATCATACAGAAATGTTATTAGGATGTATTATGGTCCTAATATACCATTCCTGAATTTTTTCTCCTTATTGACTACTATGCTGGCCCCATGTATCAGACTGCCAGTACTTCTGGTGGGGGACTGGAATGTCACCCTAATGTCAGACCTAGATAGGTCCAGACAGCACTCTGTGCACCTCTCTCCTACCCAGTTGGCTCTTCATGAACTCCTAGACCTGGGAGGCCTTTGTGAACCTTGGCAAATTATGCATCCAAAAGAACGTCAGTATACGTTTTACTCCTCGGTTCACAGATCCTATTCAGGCTGGACTATTTCCTGCTAAGTGTTAATTCTCTCCTGTGGGTAATAGAGGTAGGCATGTCTTCCAGAGTTATCTCAGACCACTCTCCTGTATGGATGGAGCTCACTTTCTTACCAAATATTAAAAGAGATTATATCTGGAAACTAAATGTTCAATTACTGAAAGACTCTCAGACCATAGAAGGTATCAGGCATTTCATTAACCACTTCATAGAACAGAATACTGGCTCCATACCAGATGTGGACAAAATCTGGTGTGCACTAAAATGTGCGCTGTGGGGTGAGTTCATTAGAATAGCTTCTACTAAAAAATGAAAGCAGGAAGCATTCTTACAATCCCTACTAGTGAAAATCAAAGCCCTGGAGCAGGATCCTATGTTGGATTCCTCAGAAGTGGTACAAGCTTCCCTCACTAAATCAAGGCACCAATATGCAGGAATTTTAAGGGAGTGGGCAGAGTATGCCATCCTTAAAACCCCACTCCAATTATGTAGACCAAGGGGAAAAGGCGGGACATCTCTTAGCCTTACGGTTGAAGCAACAAGAGTCCTCTAGAGTGGTATCAGCCATCTCCTCTCAGGTAGATGGATCTCTTAAAACATCCCCAGGGGACATTGTCCAAGAATTTGAACACTTTTCTGCCCAGTTATATAACTCGGAGACAAACCCGCCTACAATCGAAGAGTCCCAAGCGTATCTCAGGACCATCAGCCTACCAGCCTTGACACCAGATCAGAGAGCTTACTTAGAGCATCCTGTCACAGCTCCAGAAATCCTGGCTGCTATAAAATCCCTACCCTATGACAAGGCCCCTGGGCCAGATGGTTTCCCCAAAAATTTTTACAGACTCCTGTCAAAAGAACTAGTTCCTATGTTGCTTCAACTTTTTTTCTTTTTTTTGTCAGGAGGGGATCACAGATCACTCAATTGTAGAAGCCCTAATTATTGTATTGCCTAAGCCAGGAAAGTCATATGATAAAGTCTCCAATTACCACCCCATCTCTCTCATGAATTACGATATGAAAATTTTAGCTAAAGTCCTTTCCTTTAGAATTATGCAGGTGTGGGAAAGTTTAATTAGTCCTGAACAAATAGGTTTCATGAAGAGTAGAACTTCAGCTGATCACCTAAGGAAATTGACACGTTTTTTCTGCATCTAGGGAGACTGACCACCTAATGGCTCTGGTCTTCCTGGATGCAGAGAAGCCTTTTGACAGGGTCCAGTGGGACTTCTTTTTCATGGTACTTAAGTTTGGATTCCCTAATCCCTTTCTGAAATGGATTTGGACACTTTAATCTGACAGCCAAAGTATATTGCAATGGAGTGCTATCAAAGAGCACAAGACTAAATTCTGGCACACGGCAGGGTTGCCCCCTGTTCCCTTTATTATTTAACCTATATCTAGAACCCCTAATATATAACCTGAAGGCCTCCCTGCATTTTTTTGGTATACCAATCACAGACCTCGAACCAAGATTATCTGTGTATGCAGATGACATACTGCTTCATTTATCTCGTTTATCCTCCTCTATACCTGAGGTCCTACATCTCATCCATGATTTTGGGAGGCATTCAGGTTATAAACTCAACACTGACAAAACTACCATAATGCCTTTAAATGCTAGGCCTAACCTTGCTGAATATGCCCACCCTGGAATTACATGGGCAAAAAAGTTGAAATACCTAGGAATTTATTGATCATTAACTTGGATTACTCTACAAGCACAGGCAGCACCTCACCCCAGAGGCCCTAAAGATTGCTATCCAGAGCTCTGTGGTGTCAGTTATTGATTATGGCCTCATTATCTACGGCTCTGCCACGACGTCCGCTCTCCGATGTATAACAATTGCTCTTAACAAAGCATGCTGACTCACAACTGGTGCCCACCGCCTCACCCACACCTGTGCCCTTTATGAACAATCCAGATGGCTCCAGCTCTCCAACCATATAAAGCATCTCACATGTGCTATGGTGGTAAAAATCAACCTTGGCCTCATACCCCCCCACCCGGTGTTACTGTTTTGTTACATCAAAACACCAACTGCCAGAACACCGGGAGCTTGACAACCCAGATTCTACAAGTTCCTCGCTGTCGAACTACGCAGGGCCAATGCTCTTTCGCCTATAGGGCTCCTCTATGGATGAATGGTCTCAGCCACAACATCTCCTCTGCCTCAACACTAGATCTGTTCAAAACCAGACTCCGGGCCCATCTCATTGTCTCTAGCTCCTGTGACTGCCTCTCCTAAATGATGACCTACACAGCTTAAATCCTAACTTATATACTGTTTAACCCCAGGCCCCCCAGTCCCCAGCCTCCCAGCTCCTGAGGCGCCACTTCAAATCTCAGGTCTTCATACCACCTCATTAGTCTCTCCTTGCCCCATTACAGCATTTATCCCCCCACCCTGCCCCTTTTTCTCTTCTGTCACTCCTCCCCATTTATTTTTCAACAAATGCCTCTGGCTGCATATTCATCCTCCCTCTCTCCTCTCATCCCTGTTTCTCTGCCACCCCTAGGTGCCTGACCCTACCCATTACTTGTGGGCATATGCGTCCTAGCTGTGTTCACCATCTTACTATAGCTGCCTCTGTTAACTACCTACACTTCTCCTCCTCCTGTATACCTTACTTTCCTATAATTGACCCCTTTCAGTAGCACTGTTGTACTTGAATTGTTTACTGTTACTTCACTGTTGCTTCCTTGTTGTTTGTTATTTCTGATGTGGAACCTTTGTGAAAGAGCCTTGGCTCAAAGGTACTTGTAATCCTAGAATAAATAAATAAATAAAATTAAGCCAGCTAGCCATGAAAACACAAAACTTGGATAAACTAGTAGAAACTATAAAATTAGATCTTCATAGATGGTCCTCCTGTCCCTGTCTCTACAAGCTCGGATTAGTGTAAAAAAAATGAATATCCTCCCACGACTATTTCACCCACTTAATCTTCTAAATATACATCTGTCTCAAAAATGATTCCAGAAAGTACACTCCGTAATCGGCAAGTTCATCTGGTATGGAAAAACATCCAGAAAGGCCTATATTAAATTAAGTGCACCGAAACACCTGGGGGCTTAAGCTACCTAATGTATGCCTCTACTACCTGGCTAGCCACATGACAAAATATACTAGATGGCTGACAAACACTAATCATGCATTAGTGTATACCCCAATTTGGCTACACATTGAAAAAAGTCATTTTCAGGCACAGGGGATAACACCTAGTAGTTTACTTTATATCTCCCCTACAGCACTACCGACCAGCTTCAAGGACTTAGTCGTTAGGGTTTTGGTGCTAGTTCATACCCAATTGTGCAGATCCATGTGGTATAATAACCTTCTAGATGCTCAGCAACTGCTTTTGGGCAATCCTAACTTTAAAATGGGAGGTGAAATGTTAGCTACTTCAAATTTCCCAGAATTACAAGACAAAGGCACTGTCGACCTGTTGGCTGATGGGCAGATTCTCAGTAGCAGGGACCTACTAACTTCACTTAATCTTCCCATAAGATATGTTTACTGTATTTTTCAACTGAGACATCTGCTGGTCACATGGTTTGGAACCTCTGCATGGACTATTGATAATAGTAATTTTACCTCTATGGCTATATCCCTAGCTGAGCAATCCCATGCAGTATCCCAGCTGGTGTCCCTTTTATTTGCACAGTTATACCCTGAGATTTCTGGTGACCTGCACTGTCGGCAGTCTACTTTACCCTCTTCCCCACTGGCATGGACTAAGCTATGGAAAGATTTGTATCACTATGTGGCCAACGACAAATTACGCCTTAACCAATGCCACATATTGCACAACATGTATTACACCCCCCTCCATTTGTACAAGATGGGGAGATTACCCTTGGCTCAATGCACCAGGTGTGTGATGCAGTGGAGGGTGAGCTCTTTCATATACTATGGAATTGCCCTAAAGTCACCCCTGTATGGAGCAAATTTAAATCAGGTCTGGACCCACTGCTGGGGCTACAGGATTGTTTTTCTCCAGAGGTTTGCATATTGGGCAATGTTGCTGATATTCCAGTCAAAGAAAGGAGGTTCCATATATCCCTAGTCTCAATGTCAATAAAAAGGGTTATACTGCACCACTGGCTTGATCAGGAAGCCATTACTTACACAGAATGTCTAAATGAAATATTATTTAACTTAGGAGTAGAAAAAACAATAGCCAGTATAAGGAATCGTCCTGGATTTTACACTAAGAAATGGAGCAGGTTGGAAACTCTGTTGCTAGCTTCTGTATCCCCTAATAATTAACAAAATAAATTAAATAGGAGAATCTACCTTATTCCCTACTTGTCGCCTAAAATGGGTTTTCTCAATCTACTAAATTGGGTATAAGAGCATAGTGTCATATGATTGTAATTAGATGCCCCTACTTCTTTTTTGGCACCAATATCACACTCACTCTGAAGTTTGGTTTCCAAGGGACAGAGGGTGGGGTGGGGAGGGAGGCGGAGTATGGGAAGGGAGTTTGATGTTATGTTAAGTCTCAGTATGTCTTTATGTTTTATTTTATATGTCATATTAGTTTAAATTATTTATATATATTTTTAGTGATCCCGATCATTGCTGGTATGGGACTTTATCGTACCTCACCTAATACTGTACGATAATGTATTCCAGTGTATATTGTTATATATGTCTTATGTGAGAAAATACCAATAAAGCAAATTATATAAAAAAAAAGAATTTATCTATATCCTTAATTATATTGGATGTTGTCCGAAAGATTGAATGGAGAAACAAATTATTGCATAATCGTGAATTAAATCAGCTGTTATTAAAAAAATAAGAACTTGTCACTGTATGGTGACAAGGTATGTACTGTTTTTCCTGTAACTTTTACTCTTGAATAAAACTGAGTTACAAAAACAAAAACTAAGAAAAAGGAAGGACTGGAGTCCCTTGACGTGTTTATTTATTTATTGAATTTTGATGACCGGGTAAGCTCTCTGAGACAAGACGTCCCTTTTTCAGGGGCAACACGGAACTAGTGACATACAGTGAAGAATATTTATGTACAGTATAATACAAGACATAAGTGTAAGGTCAACATACAAAATAGTACATACAGATATAGACATGTTAAAAATGAGTTACATTTTCTTGGAGAAAAGAAGGGACTGGAGACCCTTGACATATTCATCTTGAACAAAGGAGGGACTGGAAACCCTTGACATGTTCATCTTGAACAAAGGAGGGACTGGAGGTCCTTGGCATTTTGATCTTGGAAAAAACAAGGCAGAGAGGAGACATGATCTCAGTCTTCTGCATATGCAAGAGTATCAAGAAGGTCAACCAGACATAGATGTGTGATCTGGTGTCCTCCAGCAGGATCCGAGGAAACACCCCCGATGTTAAGATGTGATACATTCAGGGGTAACATTAGCAGCCACTGCTTCTCCCGGAGGGTGGTGAACCTCTGGAAAAGCCTACTAGAGGAGCCTTTGGGACATTAAGACAGTTTAGGCCTTCAAGGTAAGCCTGGAAAATTGTTGCCTCCCAAGGGAAATACAGGGTACTGTGGGTGGTAGAGTGGTCAGGAAATCTCCATAAACTGGTACACATTTGCACAACATTCTTATTCATCCCTGCTTATGAAATGTGAGGGGAGCCATGACGAACCCTTCCAACCTTAAATATCTGTTTCTATGTTACAAAGTCTGTAATTCAGCTGCCACCACAGGGCACTCTTGTAATTAGATTTGTTTACCTCAGTGAGGTCCTTATCCAGGTAAGATGGAATAAAAAAAAATAAAAAAAATCTTACCACTGCCACTAGCTGGCTCTGGAGGCTTAACAAAGTCACATGACCTTCCTGTGCATCCCAGCTGTGAAATTAGCAGGACCTCTCTGAAAATGAGATGCTACATGTCATTCTGGCTATCGTGGTGTGGGGCCTGAGTGGGGGCTGGTCTTGATAGGTCACTTTCTGTTGAGTTGCAGAGTTGTGCCTGCCTCCATTGTCTTTTTTGCCAGGTGTTCCTCGTATAAATCATTGCCATTAGCCACAAAGGATGTTGCTGCTTTTGCGTTGCTTGTTACTGTGCGTCAAAGCAGACATTGCTTATTGCATTGTGTAGCTAACAGTGTGGATGTACACATGACTATTTTCCCCATTAATGGCTAGACCTAATCATGCATTGATTACCTTAGATTTTTGCACCTTTGTACCGAAACAGGTGCGCACAGCTTAGCCCTGAATTGTGAAAGTGTGTGTGACAACTCTGACAGTTCCCCACATGGTTTTAATTACAAGAAGATGACATTCAACTGTCTCGGGGGCACTTTGTTTGCTGAAATTACATCCAGACTTTTCACAGTGTGGCTGAGCTTCTGACTTCTGTGCTATTTTTCATGCCTGGCAGAAGAGTCAGAAGATGATTCACAACCACTCTTTTTTAATGCAGGTGTTTGTTCTCCTGTCCAGATTCCTCAACTCTGAAATACATCCTAGCACAGATAAATCTGATCTTACTACAGGATCCTCCATGATAGGACCCCAGTTGCAGAATTTGAGGGGCTTACTTCTTTAGCCTGGGTTTTCTAGCCACTGTGGTCCAGAAAGCAAATGAATAAATGTTATATTAGACAATTAAGTTGCTTAATGCCCTGAACTATCCTGTTCTAAGAATTTGTAAGCATCATAGAACATCATATTCTTGTTGTTCTTTCTTCAGGCTCTTCACTGGCTGGGTTGTCTTTCTCTGAGGAGTATGAACACAGGGTCCTTGCTGATGTACAATAGTGGTGATGTAACTGGGGAAAAGAACTCCAGGAAGAAGAGACAGGGGGCCAGATTCCAAAAGAGCCCTTAGATCGCCGTAAGGTATGCTGATCTAGGGCTGTGGGGCACTCTGGGTGCATCAGGAACCCTGCACCTGATTTTGTAAAATCGGGGCTCCCAGCACCAAAAACCTGGGAGTTGCTGCACTCACAGGTTAGTGCCAAACAAGAGGCACACCTGTGGGGCATGCTGCAGAGATCCACTCCCCCATCTGGTGCAATGAAAGAAGGAATAGCGGGGGGGGTCTAGAGGCAGAAGGGGCATGGGGGATGCTATAGGGGTGTTGGGGAGCAAGTGGGTATGCCAAGGGAGTGATTGGGCACCAGGTGGGGGTGCCATTCATATAATTATTGTGGTGATTGCCTATGATTAGTGATAATTATGTAACCCCCCGCCAGGTGCTTGATCACTCCCTTGGCATGCTCACTTGCTCCCCAACCCTCCTATAGCACTCCCCTGTCCCTTCTTCCCCTGGACCCCACATACAGAGCCCCCCACCAGTTCCCCACCTTGTAGGACAATGACGCAAAGGATGTAGACCACCTCCTGGCTGGTTTAATTCGAGCCCATTGCTATGGCCATGGCAGGGCTTTCAGGATCCCGAAAAAGGGGTTGTTGCAGCTCCGCCATGTCATAAGCCCCCTTGAGACCTGACATACCCTGATGTAGGTCATAAGGGTGGCACGGTGCTTGTTTGCCGCAGCGGCTTCCCATTCTGACACAGGCCATGTTTCAGAATTGGGATTGCCACAGTTTCTCATGCAAGGTGCACATTGTGTCATTGATGTTTGACTCAAACACCTTGCATCAGTCTAGTTGCTTTTGGAATTGGGCCCAGGCTCTCCCCTGTCTCAGCTTTGGCTGCAGTTAGCCAGAGTGGACTTGCCAGTTTTGGGGAGTTGCAATGATCTCAAGTCTGGGGTGGCACTTGACTTTCTGGGTTGAATTTCCAGAGTCCTGATTCAGATGGGATTCAGCATTGGGATGGCGAGGGCCACGTAGGAGGCTGTATGGTACCACATAGTAGGCTCATAAAAACCTAGGCAGTTTGAGGTGGGTCCTAAGGTGGTAAATTGGGTATGAAACTGATTGATGGCTAGGTGACAGAGGGTGATGGTAAATGGAACCCACACAGGGGAAGGGAAAGTGACCAGTGGGGTACCTCAGGACTCAGTACTGGGACTACTCCTCTTTAATGTCTTTATCAGTGACATCGCAGAAGATCTGGAAGGAAAGATTTACCTTTTTTCAGATGACACCAATATCTTCCATAGAGTGAACACTCTGGGGGGGGTGGGTGGAGAGAATATGATTAGACCTGAGAAAACTTGAAGAGTGGTCATGGGTATGACAGCTGAGTTTCAATGCAAAGAAGGGCAAAATCATGCACTTAAGGCACAGAAACTTAGAGGCAGAGTATAAAATAGGGGACAAGGTACTGACCATCACCAAACAGGAAAGGGACCTTGGAGTAATAATACATAATGACCTCAAGGTGGTGAGGCAGTGCTACAAGGTAGTAGATAGGGCCAGTGGAATTCTGGGGGGGGGGGCATAGGGAGGGGTATCACCAACAGAAGAAGGGAGGTGGTGTTTCTACTGCATAAATCACTGGTGAGACCCCACCTGGAGTACTGTGTTCAGTTCTAGAGACCACATCACATAAAGGATATAGACAGGTTGGAGGCTGTCTAGAGGAGGGCAACTAAAATGATGCTGGGGCTGCATCAGAAGCCATATGAGGAGAGACTAAGGGATCTCTCTAAGCACACCCCAGAAGAGAGGAGGGAGGGGGAACATGATAGAAACCTATAATACCTCACAGGGTTGAAGAAGGCACTGGATGGGAGTATTTTTCAACAGGAGAAGGTGCGCGAGAACAAGGAGACAATTTATGAGGGATGTGAGTAAATACTTCTTCACTGAAAGAGTGGTGGATGCCTGGAACCATCTTCCAGCAGAGGTAGTGGGGGTAAAAACAGTGGTGGGCTTCAAGCATGCATGGGATAGGCACAAGGGAATCTTAGTTGGTAAGTGGGGGAGAGGTAGTCAGAGATCAGGCAGAATCTGCGGTAACAGTATAAGCAGGGAAAAATGAAGAGACTAGGTGGGCCAAGCACTCCTTATCTGCCAAAAAATTCTATATTTCTATGGGCTTGTTGGCAGTTCCCTCTCAAGGGGTATGGTCTGATGGTGTTCAGAGGTAAATCCCATTTAGGCCAATAAAAAAGAAGAAGGTTCCCGAGACAGAATGCTATTGGATCAGTGAGCACGAATCGGATTAGCAGATATTGGGTATGTTGGAGAAACACTGACACCGAGGCCCAAAAGGAGTATGGTGCACCATGTACCATGTCTACCTCACATCATGCTCAATTAAGGTACTGCTTGGGTACAGAATAGGAGGGTATATCCCTATGAATTACCATATGATATGTAAAGTGTTTATGTAAATAATGTAGGGGTCCATCCTGTGTTCATAGGCATATCCTCTGCTCATTGCTACTGCGCAGTAGACAAATATTTGTCAATGCCGAATGTTTGCTTGCTGGCATTAGCAGTGGAAGTGCAGAAGTTAGACAGATGCAGTATAGAAGTGGCAGTGATGTACTGAATTGACGCCAACCCCACCCCCACCCTGCAGAGATGGACAGGCATTGGGGTGTGCCTTTGGATCATCGTCCATAATGGTCATGACATTTCACCTCACCCTACCCTGCAGACACTGACAAGTGTCGAGGTGTGCCTTGGGGTGTTCGTGCTTTACACTCACCTCATTCCATAAGGAAATACACTGAAATGGGTGCAGTATAGGAGAATGAGGTGAACTCTGGGGCCAAAGAGTCCAAGGTGCACCTCGATGCCTGTCACTGGCTGCAGGGTGAGGGTGGGGGTGGAATGGCCTGAGCATTACTATCGACAATCCCAAGTCACACCCCTGATGCCTGTCAGTCCCTACAGGGTAGGGTGTTATGGTCAGAAACCCTAATGCCCTGAGCATTTCTTGGTATTTTTACTCCAAGTTTTCAACCTGGGCTTTTTGTGATTCCAGTGCATGAACAGTGACACTATCAGTTTGTTAGCGGAAAGGTGATTTTGCACAGTGACTGCGCCATTTGGTGCCACAGGTGCGAAAACATATTTTGAACACAGTGTGAAAAATGACAGCTGTATTGTTCATGAGGAAGTGTAAAAAATGGTAATGTTGAAAATCTGTAATGAAAGTATAAAAAAACTGGTGAAGTCACGAGCGTGCATAGAAACTGCACAATGCACACCCATAACGCAATTATTTTGGGGATGTTTTGCACCAGATTTCAATATAGGCATTTTGGGACCTCTGCTCATGAATAGTGCTATTGTGATTTTCTTAATCTGTCCTGAACACTGATTTCTCACAGCAACCGTGCTATTCTACGCCAGAGGTGTGAAAACACATTTCAGCCAGGATGTGAAAAATGACAGCTGTACTGTTCATAAGAAGGTGTGAAAAAATGCCAATGTTGAAAATCTGGAGTGAAAATATTACAAATTTGTGAAGTTACGAGTGTGTAGAAACTGCGCAATGCATGCTCGTAATACAGTCATTTTATGGACTTTGGTCACCATATTTTCAACATAGGCATTTTAGAACCTCTGCTCATGAATAGTGTCACTGTGATTTTCTTAATCTGTCCCGAACATTGATTTCCCACAGCGACCACGCTATTCTGTGCCAGAAGTGCAAAAACACATTTCAGCCAGGATGTGAAAAATGACAGCTGTACTGTTTATAAGGATGTGTAAAAAAATGGCAATGTTGAAAATCTGGAGTGAAAATATTAAAAATTCTCAAAGTTATGAGCATGTATAGGAAATGCACAACGCATGCTCATAAAACTGTAAGTTTGGGGAATTTTTTCACCAAATTTCCAACATAGGCTTTTGGGGACCTACCTCATGAACTGTGACACTATTGTTTCGTTAATCGGTCCCAAAAGGTGATTCCATGCAGTGACCGCGAAATCATATTTCGGGACCAAATAACCAGATGACAGTCACTGAATTCATGAGATGGGGCCCCAAGAACCCCATGTTGAAAATTTGGTGCAAAAATTCAAAAAAATTACTGAGATATGCATCAAAGTTTAAAACCCCCTATTTGTCATTATACAACTTACTAGCATTACTTCAGTTTGTGGTCAGCTTTGAAGAGTGCAGACATGTTCCTGGTCCACCGAAGATCGTTGTGCCGGGCTCCGGAGGTAAGTATGGGGTGAGGGGGGTGTGGGGAGGGGGTACGCAGAGGGTGGATGTGGATGTGGATTGGGTGAGGGGGTGCAAGAGAGTAAATGAGGGACTGTTTTCTTTTGTTACAGAGTTTGTTTTTTAACCAAGATGACACGGGACTTTTGCCATGCTGGGGTGGGCTCCCAGGGTGGCATCTGGAGTTTATTTGGGGGGAGCAGTGGAGCCAACAGGGGATTGGGCACCCCCATTGGCTATACAGTGTGCAGGGGGGAGCACATGAAGACACGGGTCTTTTACCACGCTGGGGTGGGTTCTCAGCGTGGCACTTGGAAGTTTGTTTGGGGGAGACAGTGGAGCCAATGGGGGATTGAGCACCCCTGTTGGCCATACGGGGGGAGCACATGAGGACACTGGACTTTTGCCACGCTGGGTTTGGCTCCCAGTGTGGCACCTGGAAGTTTGCTTTTTGGGGGGCACTGAAGCCAGCGAGGATTGGGCACCCCCATCGGACATACAGTTTGCTTGAGGGGGAGTGTGCATGAGCTGAGGGGGATTGGGCACTCCATCAGCACACAACAAATGGGTGGCAGGAGATGCAGTGGTGTACAGTTTGACAGCTACAATCAGCGGTGGTGACTGTAAACAATTTGCATACTGCTGATGCACGGCAGTATGCAAATTGTCTACTCATTACCACCGCTGATTGTAGCGGTCTTTCTCTTTCAACTGTACGCCACTGCATCTGAAACGCTGTCATAGACAACTCGGACATTCAATGGTCTGGTGCTACCGTACCCGCAAAAAAGATCAGGGCATAATATGCGGGGATGCCACACCTACAAAAACTCATATGGTGGCACTATGTTTCTTGCACATGCATGCAAGCAAACATAAAAAAAGGGGATCCAGAATGTCTGGAATGTTTCCTAACACAGCACAGCCTGTCTCTTTCCATCAAGTGGAGTTGAATTACATGTCTCTGCATCCTCTCCTTTCAGTACACTGCTGTTGGTTCCTCCCTCTCCCTCCCCTGCCATACTATTTTCTTGCTCCCAGCTCTGCTGTCTGCTTTGTTTTGATATCAGTAAGGGACTGCACTCATGCCTACATTTTTTAGAAAATACAGGCTTTCTACTCTTAACTCCCTTTGTATAAATATTAGTACTGTAATGTTTGTCGTTTTATGTAGCACATTGATCACTCACTCAGAGGAAAGTTAACTTCACCAGACACTGCAAGCTGCTGTCAGTTCAGCAATTTTGGAGGCATATAAACTAAACAAATGATTGAATAGTGCTAACTATACTGCATATGCAGCCCATGATGCTTTGCATTGTGGGGGCATGTGTGATTTTGTATTTTCCTGAAACTTGGCTTCCCAGCCAAATGCCCTTTGGGGTAACCCTTGCCTCAGTGTTTGCACACAGAGGTTCTTTGTCTTTTAACTATACTGATGTTCACAATAGGAGGGCTTTAAGCCCGAGATTTGATGGGCTGAGAATCAACTTCACTCCCCCATCAGGCTTAAAAGGTTATACACCCTGAGCCTTGCCAGGATTCATTTTTTGTTGCAGCCAGAGGCTTTGTCCTTCCTTCCTCACTGAGCATTCGTGTTCCCTCGCTTATGCATCTGCCTCTCTCATTTGTTTCCTGCTCCTTCTCTAGTCTGTTTTTCCTGTTTTTCCTTATTGTTCTTTCTCTGCCTCTGGTTGCAGCTTCAGCCCTCCGTGCCACTTGTCCCACCTCATTCATTCATTCTTCTGTCCCCCCCCTTTTGTTGCTGCTCGCTTGCTTGCGGCCGTTCATGCATTTCCCTGTGTCGCCCCCTTTCATCACTTCCTATTCCCTCCCTCTCCTTGCATGTCTTGTCGCTGCCACCCACCACGGCTGCCTTTTCTTGTCTCCCACTTCCTTTCGTCCCCCTCCCGTCCTCTCTCCCTCTGCCACTCGCTCCATCCACTTCAGGTTGTCATTTTCCCCACCTCCTACCTGGTCACCCCACTTCCTTCCTCCAGCTCTTGCATCACTGTGGCCTCTCCATTCTCTGGCTCATTCCTCCCTCCCTCTACCCACTTTTCTTTTCTGGGTCTATCGACTCACCTGGTCCCCCTCTCTACCATGTGTTTTGCAGTTCCTCACCGACCCAGCTCATCCTCTATTGGTTGTATCTCTGCCCCTTCTCTACTCTGTACCTTCGGTTGTCTCTCACAGCTGTGTGACCCATTCCCTGTCTCTGTCTGTTGCCTGCATTCCGTGCGCTGCTCCGGTTTCTCCTTGCTGCTCCTTGCCATTCTATCACTCTGGACCATCTTCGTTCCACGAGTTGCTCACTTCCTTGACCATTTCTCCATTGCTCATTCCCCCGCCCCCTGCAATCAGCTGCAGTTGCTCTATGTGTTCTCCGACGATAGCACCATTGGACTCCTGTCAGGAATGCAACCTGGTGTATGCCCATTGGAATTAATGCCCTTTCTTTATTTGCCTGGCAACTCTACCGTGAGCGTAATTTGCCCTCGACTCCTGCCTTGGCTACATGATGCTGTGTCTTCTCTGATAGGCTTCGAGTTTGATTTTCCACCTGGGTAGCTCTAAGCCATCTGGGGTCCTCTTTCTTGAATTGCAGCTCCTGCTCTCTTGTATCATTCCTGCTGACATTGCCACATTTCCTTTGGCTATTGATCGCACCTTGTTCGGTTCCTATGTACCTACCTTTCCATCTCTTGCATCCTGAATCTGTGGCAAGGCTTAGAATACTCAGGGACAATGACCCCAAATCGGGGACACATTTTAAAAACTTGTACTATTCCCTCCAAATGCTGCCAGAATAAGGGGATTTGTGTTCCGCTGCATTTTCTGAAGAACAAGTCTTTAACTTTAATGTTGACATTACTTTGTGATTTGCATTCTCACTGTTCTGTCACAATCACAGAACAAAATTTTTTGTGGGTCGGTGGAGAATTGTGTGGCAAAATCGGGGACAGTTGGTGGGGTATGACTATGTATGTCTACTTTGCTTCTTTGCTTTGAGCTGGGGCCACATTGTGCTTCCATGCCATTGGGATCTGCACACATATATATAAAAAAATAAAACTTATTTCTCAGGCTCTTACTTGCGCTGCTTTCCACCCATATTCTGTTTCCAGGCATCATCTGCTGGGCTTCCATAATTCACTGGGCTTCCTTTATATGTCTACTTGCACAGCTCTCCCCGTTACTCTTTCTCCCAGTCTGGTATGACTCCATCAGTATTCCTAAGGAGACTTCCTGCTGTCTCTCAGGCCAGTTCTCCTACTGCCCAGGAGGTGACACCATAAGCCATGTCTGATCAGCTCTGTTCACTTCATGCCCTGCTTGATTATCATCAGTCTTGGTCCTCTTCAGTCCTACCTATCATGACTCCTCTGCCTCCTCATCTGCCTCAACATCCTGCAGTTCTTCTCCCACGCCAGCCCATGCCAGCCATCATGGATTTGACCCAGTCTAGTCAGCCATCATGGATTCGCTCCACCTGCGGCCTGCATTCAATGTTTCTTTTGGGCATACCTATTATGGCTTCTATGCCACCTCATCGACCCGTGGCCCTCCTGCCACGTGTATTCAGGTTTATGACTTTGTTCAGTATTCCCTCATCCATACCATCCCTGCTCAGCCATCAGGATTCAATCCACTCATGGCATCACTCCTCATTGTCCATCATCCAGTTGCTCAGTGATCCGCAGCCCTCCTGCCGCATGTCTCAGGTTCCTGATTCCTTATCTCATGCCAGCTGCCTTTTCTCATACATCAGGATTCCATCCACTCATGGTGTCACTCCTCTTCGTCCATCATCCATTGCTTCCCTGCTACCTTGTTTCGATTCTATCTCCACTCAGGGACATGTTTTCCTGTCCGTCGTCCTTTGATAAGGGTTGGTTGGCTGCTCTCCCCCATCGTCCAAAGTTCCTTTTCCTGTTCATTTCCTATCTCTTCTTCTTCGCACTCACTCCCCTGAAGCACCCATCCTGCTGTGCCCCTGCAGCACTCATCACCCATCTTTATCATCCTTAGTCTTCTCCTCTTGGAATGCTACAGACCAGTGGTGATCATCATGGTCCTTCCTCGCTCGGTTGCGGTCCTCTTTTTCCCTGTCTGTATTTTTTTTGTTTACATGCATTGCCTACTGAGATTCATTGTCTTGCTTTAGCTTGAGCAGGGATTGCATAAGCGGTGTCATTCAGCACTTCTCTTATCCATGCGGATCTCCGCCGGTAGGTTTTTAGTCCCTATATGTCAGTTTAGTCCTGCCATTGCCTTCCTTCTTTGTTTTCTCTTCTCCTCTTAGTCTGTTGAGCATTTCAGTGCCCCCCACATTCTCAGTCTGACCTCAGGGTCTATTCAGTTCCATTGCTTACTCACATTGCCCGCATGTGCCTTGGCACCTACATTGCTTATGCCTATCTTTGAATCTATCTCGACTCGACCCACTACCTCCGCTTCTATCCCTCGCTCATCTGACCTTTACATCCTGCTCATCTAGTTCAGCTATTGCTCAACCTCTCATTGCCTTCAATGCCCTGCCTCCACTTAAGGCTTCACTACATCACCATGTTGCTCGCCCTGTCTCTGGCTGACTCATTCCAGTTCATTTTGCTCTCTTGGCTCCTTGATGCCTTCTCCTGTGCGCCTTGGTGCCTTTTAACCTTGGTTGGGCCCTCTGGTCTGCCTCCTCACCTAGCTACACCTTGTACACTTCTTTTGAGGTTTCCCTATCCTACCACTTACTGCAGTTCACTCAATCAACCTGCCTCAGCTGACCAATCGGTATACCTCAGCAGTCTCCATTGGGCCTGCACTTGATATTCCTCTATTTCCATCACTCAATCTGTATGCCTTGGCTGACCAATCAGCTTGCCTCAGTTGACTTCATCTGGTTCCAGTACTCTTGTGCCACCTCATTCAGCTCACCCTACTGCTGTTCTCATCATGTATCGGCTATGCTACCCTATTGCCCTCCCTACCGTCCTTTGTCCTTTCATACCTCGCTTTACTGTACCAGCCTTCATGGCTTCAATCCATCATCATACCTCCTGCATTTCCTACACTTTCCCTTCCTTGTCCTAAGCAACTTTTCTAGTGCCAGCCATCTTGGCTTCCCTCCGCTCTTAGTGTCACTCCTTATCATACATCGTCCAGTTTTGCTCCTCGATCGCACAACCTGAGTTGCCTCTGGTTCCAGATATGCCTTCTTGGCCTCAGAGTCTGCCTCCTTTTGAGGAGTCTATTTCCTTTTGCTTCCTTCGGACAAGTTTATTTTCAAGTTCATGCCTGTCTCCTCCTCCTCTTCCAATTCCGTACCAGCCATCCAGGATTCACTCCACTCATGGCCTGCTATCAATATTTATTTTTGGGCGTACCTATCATGAATCCTATGCCACCTTATCAACCCTCGGCCAACCTGCCACACTTATTGAGTTCATAACTCCAGTCATCATTCACTCAGACTTACCTCAAGGTTCATATATTTACATCGCTTACTCGAACATTCCTATAATTGAATCCTATGCTACTTCATTGACTACAAACTCAGGGTCTAATCGTTCAAAGTTTAATTGTTCACTTCACATAATCAAGCATGCCTCTTCAACCTCAGTGTCTGCTCACTCGCATCACTCAATCTAGCCAGTCTGCATTATCCTCTGTCTTCTCATCAGCACATCTGGAATCTCCTTGTGAGCACATCTGGATATCCCTTGCTCCTCTGACTTCCACATGGATTTACTCCCTCCCATCGACTACTCAAGCATACCCTTCTCGTGTCCCTGCTGCCTCATGTTCCTTCTTTAATCTGTGTTTCTTTGGGATTTTCCCTATCCCGTCACTTCTTTGGAATTTTCTCTATTCCATCATCCTCCCTACTTATATCCCTCTTTAATGAATCATTCTCTTTACCGACATACTTCCTCAAATCAAACATCATCAGCCAGGAGGGAAATTGACCTAGGCCTTGTATCCCTAGAGGTTTCCTCCTCTAAGAATTTTTTTCTCTCCTCCATGCCAATGGTCATAATATTAGCTAGTTAGTGCTTTCTTCAGGTTAGTTAGTTAGGTTTCACTGTTGGATGGAGGCGGATGGTGGTCCCAGCTTTCCCCTCTCTCTCCTTTGGAAGTCAGCCCTTATCTTTTCAGAATTCATTCACCATCATTGCCTCTTCAAAGCTCAGCATCTTTGGGTATTCTTTTTGGACCTCTTCCTAACCTACCTTTAGCCAAAGCATTCATTCCCATGGCACCTGTAGAGGAGGAATCTCCTCTAGGGTTCCTTGTGTCATACTCCTGCAGGGTGGTATATCCCACAGATAGAGAGGCAGAAAGCAACAAAGCAAATCAAGTTACATAAGCATCATCTTATATCATCTCATCCAGTTGCATAAGCACATCGAATGGGAGGGCTTTAAGCCCAAGGTTCAATGGGTGGAGCAACAATGTCATTCCCCCTTCGGGCTTAAAAGGTCACACATCCTGGGCCTTGCCAAGGTTCTCTTTTCGTTGCCCACCATCCCCCACTCCTCCTCCTCCTCCAGTGGCTCATCTCTCTTACCCGTGGGCTTCTTCCAGACCTGCGTTAACTGGTACATTCATTTCCTGCAGCACCTGTGGGAGACCCTCCTGTATGGTTCCTTGCGTCGTACCCCTACAGGGTGGTAAATCCCATGGATAGAGAGATGGAAAGCCACAAAGCAAATCAAGTTACATAAGTATCATCTCATATCATCTCACCTGGTTGCGTAAGCACATCAAATTGATTTTTAAAACCAAGGGCTATTCCTATAGTAATTGTTGTTTGAAAAGTGAACTTGTGACTCCACCCATGCAGCATGCAAGGTGTCCCCGTTTCACCTTTCAAGACAATTATTACTATAGGAAGTAGCCCTCAGTTTTAAAAAACACTTGTGAACATCAGCCCAATTATCACTATTCAATCATTTGTTTAGTTTATATGCCTCCAAAATCATTTTTTTTAACTTAAGTTTTACATTAAAAAAAAACAGCTTGGCCAGCCTAGTGGCACAGAGGGCTGAGGCGCTGGTGCCTTACCTCACATCACGTCAGTGACCCGGGTTCAGGAACAGACTCAGAGCACTGGGGGCTGGCAGGGGAAGAAGAAGACTGAGCGCCCGGAGGACTGCCCTCCTCTCCTGGGGTGGCTTGGGTGGGCAGCCCTGCTCTGTCAGTGACCCCCAGTGGAGACCAGAGGGGTAACTACAAGCAGCGGCACACAAGAGGGACCAGAAAAAATGTGAAAATGCATGCATGCCGTCCGGATGACAGTGGCCCGTCTCCCTGCATCTGCCAGCCGTGATACCGTCAGGCTGCATTTTACATGCCCTGGTAAAGCTGCAAAGGAGCACTATGTGCACTCTGGTCTCTCCTCCTAAGGGCCCCAGTGGGATATGGGAGAGCCCCCCTGTTGAAGGGATACATGTGGGACAACCAGGGTATCCAAGCAGCTGGATGGTGGATTGGCAGAGGAAGGTTTAGGCTGCCTGATGAAGAGGACAACAGCAGGAGCGACAGAGAAGGTAAAGAAATAATGCAAAAAAAAAAACAGCTGTTCTCAGTACGGCGGTCTTGCTTCCAGTTTGGGCAGATACTCCACTTTTGTAATTTTTGGGGGGTCAGGAGCACTGAAGTTATAAAATAAAATAAAATACAGTAAGAAAACATTTTGGATACTCTCCTGCAAATTCCTGGTGACTGGGATCCTGCTCACCCAGTTGGCATGTTTGTGCAACATGGAGCAGCTAAACATATCCTCCAGCCTCCCAGTGCCTGAAATTCTCTTGTCAGCCACATCAACACCTGAAAAAGTATTCAACGGTGATTGCACTGTTTGGTAATACTACACTGAGAAACCTCTCCCCAAACCAAAACAAACTGCAAAAAAAGGAACAGAGTATGGGAGATGCCTAAAGCTGAAATCCATCATCATTACCAAATGCCCACTCACAACATACTGTAACTTGTGAGGTCTCCAATGTCCAGGCCCCCCCCCACCGATGCACAACACAGAGCATGAAATCCCTACCATACTGAAACAAACTTGGGTCAGAGCCAATAGAGCTACAAAGTGATGTTATTGATGGTGGTTGCAACTTAGCTGTTATAGCCTTCTTAAACATTCACTGTCTGTCCCTGAATGTTCCATAGGGTGAATCTTCTAGTGGCGCTCACTTTAAGAAGGGCTGCTCTCTGCTCTTTTAAATCAATCAATTGGTATCAGCAGCATGCACTTGATTTTTTTTAAATTCATTTACAAAGGATAGAAGGGCTACAGTAGGATGCAACCACCATCGATAACATCATTTTGCAGTTGTATTGGCTCTGACAAAAGTTTGTTTTCCTCTTGCAACTGCAAGGTTGGTGGTATTTCTGTACCCTGATTATGATTCCACTGTCCTTGGGCACTTCACAACTAAGTCATCTTGGGCCCCATTTGGGAACGCTGTTAACAGTAATGGCATCTGAAAGTCTTCTTATTGTGGCTGTGCACATGTCTGGTGCAGCAACCCCTTCCTCATTGGTAGATGGCAATCGTTCTGTCCTTAGTAGGAGGGGAGGAGACTAGGGACTGGGATATAAAGAAGGTTTAGGAGGAAAGAGTTCAGTTCTGAACTGAGGTGCTGTCCTGTAAGGAGGTGTCAAAGTTGCAGTGCAGTATGAGAGGGGCCACTAGAAGGGGCCTGCCAGGCCATGGAGGGTGTCATGGGAACCCTCTAGTCCCCATTCTGCCCACAACATTGAGCAATATGGTGCCCAAAACCTCACTGTGTGGTGCTCACCTGGTGCTTACCACAGTGGACTCAGTTGCCATGCCTTGTGTTGGGCCAGGTCAGTTTGTGGCCTCATGATGGAGGGACAACAAGCAGTAGTTCTCCAGCACAGTTCTCCACATGCTGACCCTTGCTGCAGGTCTTTGTGTTCCTTGTAGATAGAGGTCAGGGAGTCTTACCTTTGGGCAGACTAAACTGAGAGGAAGGGGGCAGAGAGAGAGGGAAAAGTGGGTTTCCAGGGTGGACACCCCCTGAAGGACTGTGCACCAATTGCCTTTGTTTGGGCTGGAGGGATTCCCTGAGGATTAGCACTGTTGGTCCGGGTGAGAGGATGGGTCAGCGGGTTGGTGCCACGCTCAGAGGATTTGCTGTGGACACAACAAGGAAGAAGGTGGCCTGAAATCCCTAACATATGAACATACGAATCCGCCAGCAGAAACTGGCCTTACGGTCTATCAAGTTAGTCTGCTCGAATGAGCAGCTAGCACCCTTATATTGCAGCTGCCCCCCCTCGCACCCTGTCCCATGCCCTTTTAAAACTGCCCAAAGTGCTACAGGATACCACCTCCTCAGGTAGCGTGTTCTATTTCTCCACTACCCTCTCTGTGAAAAAATGCCTCCTCATCTCTCTCTCTCCAATTTCTTCTACCCTCCAACCTGAGACCATGCCCTCTGGTGTCCCTTCCTCTCCTCAGCTTAAATATTCCTTCTGTGCCCATTTTGTTAATCCACTTCAAATATCTGAAGGTCCCAATCATATTCCTCTGACCCCTCCTTTCCTCCAGGGTGTACATGTTCAGCTCAGTCAGCCTGTCCTTGTAGGTTTTGCCCTCCAGCCCCTGAATCATCTTAGTTTCCCAACGCTGCACCCCCTCCAGCAATCTGATATCCTTCTTCAGAAAGGGATGCTAGAACTGCATGCAGTGCTCCAAATGTGGCCAGACTAGTGACCTGTACAGTGGCAGGACCACATCCCTATATTTGGATGAGATTCCTCTCTCAATACACTCCAGCACCTTGTTGGCCTTAGCTGCCACCTTCCTGCACTGAGCTGAGTTGTTCATGTTACCTGTTATGATCACCCCTAGGTCCTTCTCCTCTGTGACCTCTATCTGAACCCCTCCCAACTGCTAGCTCCTCCCTGGTTTCCTTGCTCCAAAGTGCAGAACCTTGCAGTTCTTTGCACTGAAGCAGAATTGCCACTTTTCCGACGATTCCTCCAGTTTGATCAGATCCTCCTGCAGCCCCTGCCACCTCTCTATGTCGTCCACCACATGATCAATGTTAGTAGGCTGCTTGCTTAGGGACGTAGGGCACTATCTGTTTGTCTTAAAGTACAGTTATCTGAAGTGACTAATGCCCAAGCTTTATTCAAAACAAGGTATCGAACAGAGGAGATTAATTAACTGCTTTCAGGAACTACCATACATAAACTGTATAGCTGGCAGTGTAGCCTAGAGGTTAGGGTAGTGAGCTGTGAATGAGCTTGGTACATCCAGCAGACCTAGGTTTGATTCCCACAACCTCCACTTGTGTAATGTGTGACTCTGAGCACGTCACATAACCCCCCCAGTGCTCTCAGGTCACCCCTGGAACAAGCAGTTGTGCCTAGTGGGACTTACCCAGTTACCAAAGACTTAAATAAAAAATAGATATACTGTTTTTCCAGTAAACAGGAACTCATATGAACTGCCATTCTGAGTGCTGAGCAAATATTTCACAGAATTTGTGCCAATAACTGAACAGGGTTGTGTGTAAAAGTGTGACAGCTGTGCCACATCTGTTTCAAGGGACTCCTGGTGAAACAAAACATCTGATTCTTCCTAGACACACAAGTCACCCTGGGCCATGCCCACCCCCCAACGGCTTAAGCAGGATTGACTTGCAGGCCAACGTGGGGATTGCATATGTAAATAAATTATTTTTAATGCCACCTTCTAAGTTTGAGCACCCTGTGTCCTGAATTTACTGTTTGAACATGGGAAGAGTGTATTGAGAGATGGGTTTAACTGCCCGTAATCACTTGAGTTGGAAGATTAGATGATACATTTAATTATAAGAATCTAGATTCCCTGTGTAGCCCTTCTCCGGCGCCATCCTGGAGAGGGCCACTGCCCTTGCTTTGCCGGACGGACCAAAGCAAGGGGCCTGGGTTCCCATAAGCTGACCTACGGAGGTCCTTTCCCAAAAGTTAAAATGCAATTACGGAGCCTCCACCCAGAGTGGGTCTGATTACTCGTAGTACAACCCCCTGGGATGTCATATCAACCCACCTCCCCCACAGTTACACCAGACATGGACTCACCAAGTTCAAATCTCCCCACATACAGCTAAAACATTCAGCTTTTCATTTATTCTAATAAAACAGGCTCACTAAAATCAGGCTCTGGATTCATTTTCTGCTGCAAAATAATAACTCTGTGGTTTATTTACAGCGGAGATTTAGGACTGGGGTAGTGGAACAGAGGTCAAGAAAGCATTTTTAAAGATCCGCATTTCCCCAAATCACATTTCCCTTTGATTCAAACCCATATTTCCATCAATGCAGCCATCTAATCTATCTAGCTAACTGCTGCAAGTATAATGAGCCCAGACCTACAGGTCCCAGTCCATTTAAACACCACCGTCCAGCACCTGGGTACCCAGATTTAAAGTTGCAGGCCTGAGGTGCAACTGGTAGCTGCTGTTGGTGCGCTTACTTGAATTTAGTTACTTTAACTTTTTACATTTCTCTCTCTTTGGCTCAGCCCCAGCCCTAGTGTGCTTGCTTAACTGCTGAACGTATTTCCAGTCTCCAGGTGCAGGGCACTTTCTGCAATTTACTCATGGTTCTGCAGAGTCAATCCTTGGATGGTACAGTTCATTGAAGTCCTGGTGATTGATGGCATCACAGGCAGAACCAGGCACAATTTCTTGAACAGGAGCACAGAGGATGCAGCTTGGTCTCGCTCTCTCTTGTTTGCTTGCAGATCTTGCAGCTTGTCCCCTTCGGCCCATTACAGAGCAAGTGTGCAGGGCCTACCACCACAGAGGACCCAGACTGGGGAGTGGTCCCATGGCCCAGCACCCTCCGATCAGAGCACTCTAGCACTTGGGTACAAGACCCATGACCCCCTGCAGTGTCAGACCCCACTTGATGGTGGTTAGCAAGTTCCCCATCTGACCCTGGGTGCTAGCAGAAACACTTCAGAACACTCTCTTCTGTTATTCTCTTTCCCTCTCTCTCTTTTTTCCTGCTACAGTGTGTAGCCACAGCAATCCATTTCTCTTGTTGCTGTATCTCCGGAGCAGACAACAGGTACTTGGACCAGAAAGCACCTGTCCATCATTTTTCTTTCACAGTCTCTCAACTTTAACACAGCCACCTTTTCAATCTGGCTCACACAGATATAGCCTGCACACTCACAGTTCCAGTTTCTCACGATGCAGGTAGTTAGCATTTCTCTGGCTTGAAAAGGCTTACTCTTCCTTTTCTCTTTCCTCATCACATTTATATTCCTCATCCTCTGTATCCCATCTTTTACCAGGCTTAGATGCAACCTTTGTTCTTTTTCCAAGGTTCATTTTACCAGGATTAGATGCAACCTTTCTTCTTTTTCCAGGTTCAGAATGCTGCCTAGGTCTTTTCCCAGGCTTAGATCCAACCATTGTCCATTTATTCAAGCTCAGGACACAAACATTCCTTTTTCTGCTTCTTTGCCTCACCGCTGTGGTGCAAATTCAGAACAAAGCAGACAATTCAGCAACCTGCAGCTTTCCCTTTTCTCTTCCAAGCTACTTCTTTCTTTCTCCAATGGGGCTGGCACTCCCTACCCTGGGGGCAAATTACTGGCAGACCCCAGGCAGGCCAGTCTTGCAGCCCCAATCTCTCCAGGACAACGAGCCCCTCCCCCGGAGGAGCTCCCACTGAACTGCTCAAAGCCCAACTATCCCATCTTTATCTGGAGCCCTTTCCTCACTCCCCATTGGCTGGAGCCACTGTCCTTAGGCAAAAATGAATATATATATATATATATATATATGAGGCTCCCTCGATGCCTCATTGGTGCAGAAAAAGGCGCCTAGATATTCCCAGGTATTTTCCCCCAAAGGTCCTTTCAATCAGTCCCAGAGTCCCTGGCAAGAATCCTGGCTTGGTGGTTGGCTGACTGGTGTCACATGGCTGCTACAATATGGTGGTCTTGGTAAACAGTGTCCCAAAGTCTACACAGAGTCCTAGGTTTTAAAAGTTTCTGCAGTCAAACTGTAATTATTGTTTTAATCATTTCCCCACACAGCTATAGCCACCCCTGTGCCCTATTAAGTGACTGCATTAATTTACATTTCAGGTCATCTCTGGCTCAGTCACTGCTGCTGTTCTCTATTACCCCTAGGCAGCTCACACATATAGCCCTACTTTCTGGCTGCAGTCTGTGAACAAATTCATTTATTTATTTCCCCCATGGACCAGAAGCCTTTCCATTTCTCTTGCATATCAGGGCTTCATTTATTTAATCTATTTTATCCCTTTATCAGCCTGTCACTAGTGCTACACCCTTTTCCCAGTGCTAGACATGCTCCAATCATACATTAAAGGGATGCCGTCTCATGGATATTAATGAGGCAGCTACTGATCCCTTGAGCACGATTGGCACTCATTAAAAGTAATTTTTCTTCCTCCTGGTTGCCTCTTTCTCTCTGCTATAGTCTCTGGTCCCTCTCTTACTTTGCCCTAGGACTGGGACCACTGGAGAGGCAACCCCAAAGGCTGCCGAATGGCCAATCAAAAATGCACTTCTGTGCATGCATGGAGCTCGCTCCAGCACCCAGAGGTGCAAGCAGACCAGCAGATCCATCCTACAGCTCCTCCGGCCCCACTCTCTCTGGAAACCAACATGGCGGCCAACAGAAGAAGCCTGGAAACAGAGGGGAAATGCTGGGAGACCCAGAAAAAAGAATGGGGTGGGACCAAAATCCCTGGATAAACTAGCCTTTTCAGGGGCTCACAGGTAAGCCCCTGAAAGGGTGGTTACACCTGTGTTGATGGAAATGTCCAGCTGTGGATTGGCAGACATGATTCCCTGTTCCCATTTGCTAACTCCCAGTTTTACAAGATAGCCATCTAGGCCTAGTCAGGTAAATGTGTAAGCTCCCCCACTCAGTGTCCTGATTGCTCAAGTGTCCTGAGACACTCTCTGCATTTTCCCCAGACAGAGGCACCATACTAATTATGTTATTGTTTCTTTGCTTCCTATGACGTGATAAAGAACTCAGGCTAGCCTGCCTCAGTGTAAAGAGACTCATTCCTCTGATGGCCCCTGTATGATACCAATGGACTGCCCAACACCCCAGCAATGGACATGTGGGCACCACTGCCCCATCCCCCTTGTTCAGACTGAGGAAGTAGCCACCTGCCATAGTAGCATACCACTCCCCATGACAAGACCAATAAGGAAGCATCCCTTTTGCTGGACAGGATCTGGCTAAGGGGCAGACAGGAGTTGTGGGGCCCAACGGTTCAAGTATGGTCATCCTGGCAGTCGCGTTTCTGCCTATTTCTTTTTTCTTATCCATCCAACCAGCCACCTCCCCTGGTGCCACACATGCACACTGATGGGCTTGTGCACAAGCAGTCACACCCTCTGTGAGGGAGCAAGTTCTCTGTCTTGTGCAGGGGGTTGCTATGGTGGTGGAACATGGCATCCCACTCTCCATAGGGTGGGTGGTGATTCTCAAGCATGGCCACCCTGACACATGTGACCTGGGTCCTCACCCAAATCCAGGTCACCTTCATGGCAGCACAACCATTGGACCCTGGACAGCCACAACAACCTGGTTTTAATTTTTGTCCCCCAATGGGGGCCACCCTATCACTGCCTGAGTTCCAGCTGCCCACATCAACACCACCCATGCTTCCATAGAGCTCCTCTGCTGCTTCCTTGGAACCCCTGCACCTGTGGCTTCATTTACATAGTGGGTCTGCTCCTTTTACCAGCATCTGGCTAGAGGACAGGGACCTTTCCCAGTGATGCTAACATGCCATTGCTGTATGGGCAGATCTTAATGTCATGCCACCTTGCCTTCCATTATCCCCCCATAGCATCCTCCTTTATATGAAGATTCCCCATGAGCCTTTGGGGGAAGAGGCTTAGAGCAGCCAGTGCATTTTTGTGTAAATTTTGCTTTAGTGCTTTTGTATTGAGGTTCTTATCTTCTAAATGTCATTCCTCTTTTGGGCTTCTTGGCCCAAACCATCTTCTGTGACTGGCCAAGTTAGTGTCTAGGGCTGAGGTGAACAGCTATAGCACACTAAGCCCTAACAAGGACACACCATGTGTCTGTAGTTTTCTATTCTCTGTCTTTGCAACCTGTTTATTCACCCACTTTGGCATCTTACAGCCCTGCTGATATGAATATATTACCCATGATGCCATGTATTATGGGTATGTGGTAAGTTTGTGTTTCTTTAACACTTTGTTTCACAGCATTTGCACTTTCAGCGTAACACTAACTTTGATGCTTTTACAATTATTGTTGCCTATTAAATTTCTTTCCTCTTTTAGACTCACTATGACTCAAACCATTCCCAACATGATGATGGTCAGTCCTAACAAGGATATAACATTCCTTTAGCGTGCTGTTCTTAGCCTGGCAGATTGTTTGCGCTCACATTTGGCACCTAAAATCCTAGCCAACCTAATATCCTTCGTGATGGTTTACATATATTCCAAGGATGCCCTGCATTACAAATGTATGTGGAATTTTGCTTTTTTTTAACTTTGGAGTTGTGTACAGTGTACAGTCAATTAGACCTATGGTTCCAATGTGGCCAACCTTGACCCTGTACAAAAGATAAAGTGGATGAAGCTATCTTAGAAACATAGGATTTGTCAGCAGAAAAGGAGTGCTTGGCCCACCCAGTCTGCCTATTGCCTACTCTGTCTCTACATACCCTAACTGATCCCTGGTGACCCTACCTTCTCCCAGCCTATTTACTAATATTCCCCTATGTCTATCCCATGCATGCTTGAAGCCCTTTACTGTTTTCGCCTCCATCACTTCCACTGGTAGGCTGTTCCAGGTGCCCATCACTCTCTCAGTGAAGTAGTACTACCTAACATCCTTCTTAACCCCCCCCCCAGCTTTATCACATGCCCTCTGGTCCTGGTACTCTTTTTCACACTTTGTCTCTGCTGCATGTTGCTAATTGCAACATTACCCTCACTGTCATCCCTTTCTGTTTCAATCCTCCATGAACTGGCTGCTGTCTTGATTTAATTTACAGATAAGGAGGGCAGAGGGGGTGGAGTGGCTATGTTCATTAGAGATGACATAGAAATTGCTAGGGTAGAAGAGGCAGAGGGAAACGTGGAGGCCTTATGGGTCACCTTACGATCCCCAGCAGGAGATAAGGTCAAGCTGGGTGTAGCATATAGGCCCCCCGTGATGAGTGATGTTCTAGAGGATGGTTTGCTGGACAACATCATTGCCCAGTGTGGACCAAAAAGGGAAGGAGGTGTTGATGGGGACCTTAATATGCCAGGTACAAACTGGGGAACCATGTCCTCTAAGGTGGCCAAGGAGCAGAGGCTGCTGGATGGCTTCCAGGATGTGTTCTTAACACAGCATGTGATGGAGCCCACAAGGGAGGGGCATGTCCTGGATGTGGTTCTGGCAGATGGGGATCTGGTAAGGGACATGGTTGTACAAGACCCCCTGACTGGGAGCGACCACAATACTGTCTGGTTTCAAATAAGCATGGGGGAGGGGAGATCTAGGACACTGGCAGTGGACTTCAGGGGGGCAGACTTTATGGGCATGGGAAATATTCTCAAGGATCACTTGATGGGGATTACCTCAATGACAAGTGTGGAAAGGAGATGGAGGTCATAAACGGGGACTTCATGAGGCAGTCAGGATCTGTGCTAAGTTGAACGTATGGGAGCAAGGTCACACAAACCATGCTGGTGGTCCAGTGAGGTACCAGGTAGCAGTCAGAGAAAAGAAGGCGCCTACAAAAATATAAAACAACAAGAGGGGATAGGGATAAGGAAATGTACCAGCTTGCATCTAGAAAAGTCACCCGTGATGGTGAGGGGAGCAAAGTCCAGTAAAAGAGCAGCTTGGCACAGGGGACACATGGAGGGGAAAAGGGTTCTTCGCACATTGGGGAGTGGAGAAAACTAAGGGCCATCCCAGCAGATTGGAGACTGGAAGGAGGGTGGATGGAAGAGGCGAGGGACCAGGCAGAGGTATTTAACGAGTACTTTGCCTCTGTGTTCACTAGGGAGGGGGATGGGATATCTACAAAGCAAGGCATGAAGGGGATAGAAATGTCAGTAAGTGGGATCAGGGGAGCAACAGAAATGGAGCAAGAGGGAGAGAGAGGTACCCAAGGGGTGTCACATCTGGGTAAGGATAAAAAGGCCAGTAAGGTGGAGGGGACGGATGATGCTATCTCCACCAAAAGGGTGTGGTTAGCCCTCAAGGCCCTAAAGAAAGACAAATCTCCTGGGCTGGATGGAATTCATCCGAGAGTACTATGGGAATTGGTGGACATACTGGCTGCACCCCTGGTGGAGTTTTTCAGCAGGTCACTTGAGACAGGAAGGGTACCTAGGGATTGGCGAGAGGCACATGTGGTACCAATCCATAAAGAGGGGTCGAGGAAGTACCAGGTAAACTATAGACCCACTGTTTGACCTTGGTGGTGGGAAATTAATGAGAGTATACTAAAGGAACGATTGGGGTGTACTTGGAGGAGGTGGGAGGTCTGGATAGTTGGCAACATGGGTTTGTGCCAGGTAGGTCATGTCAAACCAACCTTGTGGAGTTCTATGAATGGGTAACATCAGAACTGGACAGGGGTAAGCCTGTGATGTATTATTCTTGGACTTCAGCAAGGTGCTTGACTCTGTCCCCCACAATGGTCTGGTGGAGAAACTGATGGGTTAGGAGTAGGCCTTGATGGTCAGATGGATTGAACACTGGCTAGCTGGACGCACTCAGAGAGTAGTGGTCTGTGGGGAGCTCTCGAACCCTAGAGAGGTTGGTAGTGGGGTACCGCAGGGCTCGGTCCTGGGTCCGATCCTGTTTAATGCATACATATCGGACATCAGGGAGGGTATAGGGTGTGAAATGAGTCTCTTCACGGATGACTCAAGATGGGAGCAGTAGTTGAGGGAGAAGAGGGAGGTTGGCCCTGCAAGGGACCTGACACCCTGGAAAGCTGGGCTCACACATGGAAATTAAATCAATATCACCAAGTGCAAGGTGTTGCATCTTGGTCGGGGAAACCCTAAACACAGGTACACCCTGGGAGGGAGGGGCTGGAGGCCCTACTAGAGGAAAAAGACCTAGGGGTCATGGTGGATGTATGTATGAATAACTCTGAGCAGTGCAGGAGAGCGGCTAGCAAGGCAAAACAGGATGCTGGGATGCATCGTATGGGGGATCACCTCTAGAGCAAGGAAGTGATTCTGCCACTGTACAATGGACTGGTTAGACCACACCTTGAGTACTGTGTACAGTACTGGAGACCACACTTGAAGAGGGACATACAGCTCCTGGAGAGGGTACAGAGGAGGGCAACAAAGATGATCACGAGGGCTAGGATTTGACGATGAGGACAGACTTAAGGAGCTCTGCCTGTTTTCATTGGAGGAGAGGAGAGAGGGACATGATTGAGGCTCTCAGGCACTCAAGGGAATAAATAGGGTAAACATGGAGGGGATCTTTAGACTAAAGCAGGGAGGTATCACCAGAGGGCATGGTTTGAAGTTGGAAGGTGGAAGGGTGATGGGGAAAAGAGGAGGAGGTTTTTCACTGAGAGGGTGGTGGACCCTTGGAATGCACTGCCTGGTGAGCTGGTTCAGAGATCCACAGTGGAGGGCTTCAAGAGAGGGTGGGACAGACACAGAAAGTGGATGTATCAGATGATGGCCTGTCCCAGGGGGGTGGGGATGGATGATACGGGTTTCTGGAGCACAAGGGATGGGAGGGTCTCGGCACCCAACTAAGGATCTAAGGTTCGAGCAGACTCAATAGACCGTAAGGCCTAATCTGCTGGCAAATAGTATGTTAGTATGATTTAGACATTCATATCTCAGAACTCTGGAAACCAACAGCAAACTCCAATACCTTGTTAGAAATATAGTTTCATGAGCTTTCACAATGTGTGTGACCCCTACAATGTTTATTTCCCCTTTAAAAAGCTTTTCCCTCTGTTCTGCTCTGAGGAAAGGGGTAGCTCTGATACACTGGTGGCATTAAACAGAATGGAATGTGCTTACGGATCTTATGTAAATAAAAGAATATTGGAGAACATATTTTGTTTGGTGAGTGAGTCACTCTCCTTTCTTTTGTTTACATTATACAGTCAGACAATGATAGGCAGTGGTGGTTCAAAGTGTTTTTTAATCATTTAAGTTTTTTATTTTCAAAAATACATTAAATAACATACATAGATAAGATACAAAATGATACAGTTGGCAAGCATGTTTAAAGAATCCATTAAATCTGCTAATTTAAAAGCTAATCAAACAGTCTATGCTAGAAGAGGTTAAAAACATACTCATCTCATTTTAAAAGCATAAACATTCTTAAATTTGTACACAAAGGTAATTTAGAATCTAGAACTACAGTAGATTAAAATGATAAATTATTAAAGTTCCCACGAAAGTTATAAAAATCCATGAAACATAAAAATAAATTCAGGTAGCCAAACTAAATCAGTCTGACAGAGCTATAAATCCAGACGATCATCATTTATTTACAAGATTTAGATTGGAATTGTTCAAGAATGGCCAACATTTCTACAAATGAAAGAACTCTGCCATTATGTTTCCTAGCTATTCCTGTGGTTCGTCTCAATCAGACAGTCTCATACATGAAATGCTGGCTTGTCCTTTCAATAGAGCAGAAAGACATTCAATCTTGGGTCCCCTACTGGCAGAGATGGTTCTGTCAAATAAAGACTTGGTTCAAAGAATGTTTTCTCCCTCTGATTTGCTCAAACATGCATGCTGGTACCTTCAAAGAGTTAGACTCTGGCCCACAAAAAAACATAACTGATATGTGAACCTGGTCTGTATGTTCATTTTTTTCTAACATCTTAAAGCAGTGCATGGCTAGTTAAAGTAAAAGTATTCAATAACTCATTTTTGCTTTTAAAAGCGTTTTTCATATGACTTGAGATCCTTCTAACAAAGCCATTCTGGAAAAGTGAGTAGATGGCCCTACACCCTTTGTATCAGGGAAGGTTACATTATATTGTCATCAGCTTATGACTCACATAATACCTCCTACTGTTTTAGCTTGTTGTTTTGTATCACAGTGTCAAAACTGTTAGTTTATAGTGTTAAACAACTGTTCAACGAAAACGAGAATACTGTCACATCAACCCTCAGGAGAAAGGGGAAAAAAATAAAGAAAAAATCAAAAGGGTGGGAGAGGCCTTGTGCCAATCAAGCAATAATAACAGTATCAGACTGGAATAAAAGGCCCACTCACCAAAATTCAATAGATCTTGGCCAGAATATTCAAAGGAGGTGCACCCTACATAACTGAGTTGCACTGGCGCATCTCCAAAATGCATCCCTGGGCTATATTCAAAAGGGGCCGATGCGCCGTGCAAATCCGGATGTGCTGTAGTGCAAAGATAATGTATGCAGCGCATCTGGAGGGGGCAGTCCCCTGCATATGCGACACATCTCCATATTCAGCCAAGATGTGCGGCGCAGCTGCCCGCACATCTCGGAGATGTGGAGCACAAAAATAGGCATGGAAAAACCATATCTAAGTGGTAGCCGCCCACAGGCAGGCCACTGTGTTGCACAGCGCAACACAGCAGCCCAGCCCCTGGGTGGCTACCCCCTAAGCCCTGATCATGAGGGAGAGCATTAAACCCCCATATCCCTGGTAGTCTAGTGGCACCCCTTCCCCATACCCTAAATGCAAATGAAATATAATAGCCATCCTATCCCTGGTAGTCCAGTGGCATCCCCCCATCCCCAATACCGATAATATAATATGTTCCATCCCTGGTAGTCTAGTGGTACCTCCCTCCCAGCCCAGATTGCAGCAAATCCCACACCCAAGAGCTCACTGGTAGTCCAGTAGATCCTCACCCCCCACCTACTGAGGCAACCAAACCCCACCTGCTCCCCATCCCAGTATAGGCATGAGCCGTTAGGACAGCAAAACTTCACGAACTCCATGGCTGCCTGTTAACTGTGTTGTCATAGAATGACAGCTATAGTCAGCTCTGCAAATCCATTGGTCAACATCATCGACTAATGGGCTTGCAGTGAGTACTGTAAGCATTCATTCACACTTAGCGTTAGCCACAAAGTTGTGAATGAATACTTGCATTACTCACTGCAAGCCCATTGGTCGACGATGTTGACAAATGGTTTTTCAGAGCTTACTGTAAGCTGCCATTCAGTGACAGCACTGTTGGTGGGCAGCCATGGAGGTGTGCAGGTGGGTTTTGCTGCCTGCCAGTTCCCATGCCCATGCTGGGATGGAGGGAGTGGGGTGGGGTCTGGTTGCCTCAGTGGGTGGGGATGATGTCGAGTCCACTGGACTACCAGTGAGCTCTTGAGTGTGGGATTTGCTGTGATCAGGGCTGGGGGGGGGTGCCACAAGACTACTAGGGATGGAATGTATTATATTATCAGCTCTTCAGGTATCAGGGATGGGAGAGGGTACAACTAGACTATCAGGGATGGAATGTATATTATCAGCTCTTTGGGTATCGGGAATGGGAGGGGGCACCACTAGACTACCAGGAATGGAACGTATTATATTATCGGCTCTCCGGGTATCGGGGATGGGAGGGGGTACTACTAGACTACCAGGGATGTAACGTATTATATTATCAGCTCTTTGGGTATCGGGGATGGTAGGGGGTACCACTAGACTACCAGGGATAGGATGGCAGTAATATTTTATGTGGGATCGGAGGACGGGGATGGGGGGTCCACTAGACTACCAGGGACTATGGTCTGACATCCACTTTCAGGGTGCCCTGTGCTTCCAGCCAGGCACAGCCCTGCACAGGACATGCAAATGGGGCCATAATGACATGCAAATAGCACCATTTGTGCCTTGCATGGCTAATAGCCCCATTTGCATGTCATGGTCTGAATATCTGGAATGTGTGCTCTGCGCATCCGTAAGATGCACTGCGCATTCCCATTCCAGGTATTCAGACCTGGCAGGGGGATGCGTCGGTGCATCGTCAGTGGCCCCCATTTGCGCAGCACACATATCCTGCTATATTCAGATGAAATACACTATTGAGCATCTCATTTGAATATATCAGTTCTGTGCTGTGGTGCATCTCAGTTACATGGAGCAGTCACTTGCGCACTTTCAAGGTGCAGTTTGAAAATCCAGCCCCATCTATTTATTTTTCTTAACCTGTAACATCCAGTTTCATTTGCCTACATTTCTAGGTATAAGAGAACCCCTTCATCAGGGAACTGATTTACTTTGCTATATAAATAATCAAATAGAACAAATCAGACACATAAATTAAAAGTTTTTCCTATTCTAACCCTTACTCCATAAACCAATTTAAACTTACTCAGAACACCCTTAGGGTGTGCACCTTTGTATCAGTGGTTAAATCCTGTTCTTCTTTTCACTGCTAAATAAATAGATATATTTTGTTAACTGTCATTTTTCACATACATGTAAAACAATATATATAAAATATAAGAACTTTCCCTTTAAAAGGGCACTTCATTACTTTCTCTTGTAACAAGCTCAAAAATAAATTATACCAACCCAAGTCTTATGAGGGTCATTATTTTTGGAAGCAGTTCATTCCTGGTTACTCAGTTACAAATACCTCCCTAAATTAGACAAAGTAAAAAGTCCTTACAGTGTTTTTTTCCAAGTTCTCACAACATATTTATAATTCTCCATAATACTCAGACCATTTCTATACCGCTCTTCTAATTGTGCATGCTATTTTAAACATGTAAACACTCAAACTCTAACTAAAGTCGTAGTTTCTTGTTTACTTCATTCCTGCTCAGTGTCAGCTTCATTTCAGCAAGATAACGTTAAAGCAAAATGTTCAAATGCATTCAATCTTTATATTTTAACACGGCAGTCTATCATGTGCCAGCTGAATACACAAGCTAAGCCACAAGTATACGATTCCTAACCAGTGTTGCTTGCTTTTCTTTGCACCAAAGTTCATATTCTCATTTGTTTTAGTATCTGCTTCAGCTTTAAACTGAAACGTGTAATTCGTGATTTATTTCTCTCAATAAAAAGGATTTTTACCTTTCTTTCTGCTCTCGAGTTCTTTGCCTCTGCTCCTACACAGTTAACAAACTTCTATGTTACCCAGAAGTGGGGCCTTTATATTGGACTTTGTTGCTAAAAACCAGCATGCCATGCCACAATCAATCATATGGGGGCGCATTCACAAGCAGACACGTGGACACCTGCCTGAGTGCTGGACCCTCATTGTAATTATGGCACCTAATGGTAGGCGTTGAACATAACATGGAATTTACTTCAAAATAGCGACACTATTTTGAAGTAAATTCCATGTTATGTTGAACGCCTACCACTAGGCATGCCATGCCGGATTTCAACAGAGTCCAGTATAAAGGGCCCCACTTCTGGGTAACACAGAAGTCTGTTAACTGTGTAGGAGCAGAGGCAAAGAACTCCAGAGCAGAAAGAAAGGTAGAAATCCTTTTTATTGACAGAATGAAATCACGAATTACACGTTTAAGTTTAAAGTTGAAGCAGATACCAAAACAAACGAGAATATGAACTTTGGTGCAAAGAAAAGCAAGCAACGCTGGTTAGGAATCACATACTTGCGGTTTAGCTTGTGTATTCAGCTGGCACATGGTAGACTGTAGTGTTAAAGTATAGAGATTGAATGCATTTTTAAATTTTGCTTTAACATTATCTTGCTGAAATGAAGCTGACCACTGAGCAGGTATGAAGTAAACAAGAGATTTCAAATTTAGAGTTTGAGTTTTTATGTGTTTAAAATAGCAAACACAATTAGAAGAGTGATATAGAAGTGGTCTGAGTATTATGGATAATTATAAATATGTTGTGAGAACTTGAAAACAATGCTGTAAGGACTTTTTACTTTATGTCTAATTTAGGAAGCTATTTGTAACTGAGTAAACAGGAATGAACTGCTTCCAAAAATAATGACCCTCATAAGACTCGGGTTGATATAATATATTTTTGAGTTTGTTACAAGAGAAAGTAATTAAGCGCCCTTTTAAAGGGGAAGTTCTTATATTTTATATATATTTTTTACATGTATGTGAAACATTACAATTAACAAAATATATCTATTTATTTAGCAGTGAAAGGAAGGACAGGATTTAACCACTGATACAAAGGTGCACACCCTAAGGGTGTTCTGAGTAAGTTTAAATTGGTTTAGGGAGTGAGGGTTAGAATAGGAAAAATGTTTAACTTATGCGCCTGACTTGTTCTATTTGATTATTTATGTAGCAAAGTAAACCAGTTCCCTGATGAATGGGTTCTCTTATACCCCGAAATGTAGGCAAATGAAACTGGATGTTACGTATTGAGAAAAATAACTATGTTTGAATTTTGGTGAGTGGGCCTGTTATTTTAATCTGATACTCTTAAAAAACTATTCATCCTATGTCTGAAATTGTCATGTATGCACTATTGTCACTTTTCGAAAGTCTGCATCATTTTTAGTCCATTGTAATTTATTGGAGAGTCAAGATATTCATTGATATGCATCACCTTTTGAATTGTGTTCTATGTATCACAGTGGTTTGAACTGATCAATGAAACTGAACTGAACTGAAAGTACTACAGTTATAGATAATGTAACAGAAAGTAATGAAAATCTAGAACAGTTGTGGTTCAAGAGTGTGATGATGTGTGATGTTATGCAGTAGGAGGCGGCATCTCTTTTGCATGCGAGCAGTAGGTAGCATCTGCAGAGTTTCCTATGCGCTCTTAGGTTCAGCAAGCTTTATCTGGGATACAGATCATAGTGTTGCATCTTTGTCGGGCACAGGAGGGCACACAGACATATTTTGTCCATGACACGATCTAGCTGGTCAAGTCTAGTTTCTGGATGAGTATTATAGATTGTGCCCTTTTAATGATGGAAGGATTATAGATGGCAGGTTCATGCCTGGTGCTGAGAGAGTAAGGCAGAGTTTGGATTTGCAAAATAACCCGCGTTTTGTCTGCACTTTGATTATGACGTGACTGGCATGTGTTTGAGAACCTTGAGTTTGTTACATCACTGGAAAACCTAGGTACCTGAATAAAGGGTGAAAGGATTAATTGAATAAATACAGTTAAAACAGCATAGTGTTTGTTCACAGTGGCAGACTGTCCCATCAAAATACCTTGACATTTCCAGATGGTCTTCTTTCACCTTAAAAACACTTAAAACAGTTAACTATGATGCAGTGAAAATGCTGAACCAGTTCCTTTCTATTCTCTTTAAGAACACCCCTTTTCTTCAGTCTTGTAAGATGCCCCTTTCTTTTCTTTGAGACTGCTTAAGCATTGTTTTTGGAGATGAAAATTGTAATGATGAGCAAAATTTAAAGCAACATTATTTGTTAGTCAGCACAACATTTTCACCATATAATTTTTTCAGCAGTAATACATAGATACATAGACAGTGTCGGCAGATAAGGGCCTATGGCCCACCCAGTCTTCCCATTTGAGCTTGTAAGTTCAGTTTATGTTTTCCTAGAAGTCTGTTGTCCCTTACCCCCTGACATAGTTAGATTCATTATCAGTATATTTGTAGTTCTCTCTGATGTTTTTAAAACATCTATTATAACTAATGACTGAAGTCTTTAAAGGGAAATGCACACATCCCTATGCCCCACCCCAAGTGCGGGGCAACCCCAAGCAGCCTTTTTACACTGTTTATATTTTTTATTTACATTTTATCTGGTTGATCCTGTCATCCTTTGTGCCAGCCTTTTGATTAAAACATCCATAGCAGCACATCCCACAGTCTCCTGCAGCTACCCCATTGCTGATGTCAGAGCTGAGGAGCAGCCACAGGACCATGCATAGAAAAGTTTTTTAGATGGAGCTATGACTGACCCTGGTTTGTGAGTTAGAGAGGTCCAGTAAAACATCAAGATCAAGTACAGAGTTGCAATCAACTCTCAGTCAATACTTGGTCATGGTATAGCACCAGGATTTCTAACTCATAAATCAGAGTTACTCATAACTCCATCCACAGGACTATACTATACTATACATACTCCTGCAGCTGCTCCCCTGGCTCTGATATCAACATCAGAACAGCTGCGGAAAGGTTGTAGGATGCACCACTAGAGGCATTTAAATCAAAATGCTGGCCGAAGGGATGGCAGGATAAACCAGATCAAATATCACAACAAAAGCAAGTAAGTAAAAAATAAAAAAAACAATGTGAAAAGTCTAATCCATGGGTAGGTCATACTGACGTGTGGGGAATAGGGACATGGGCGTTTACCTTTAAGGATGGCCACTACTGCCAGTTTTTTTTAAATCCATTCCTGCAAGGTTATGTTTTGACTATCTGCTGAATTCATGCTTTGGATGCATTACGAGGGTGGTAGCACACTTTACTGATGGTAAACAGCAGAGCACCACACCGAGCTGTTTAATTCTTTTTAATTCTTTAATAGTGACAATAGTTGGTGTGACCAGAGAGCAGTTTCTGTTAAAACATTTCAAAAGCCCATATCTCAATTCAGAAATCATATGCAATGAAAAGAAAAATAGACATATTGTTGTTTTTTGCTAAAAAATACATTATTACTAAGAAAAAACTATAAGATTACTTTTTTCTGCTAAAAATACAAGTACATTAATATGGTTGCTGCAGCATTTTTATCAATATATTCTCCGCTGCAATTAAACACAAATAGTTTAACAGCCATTTTCTTGTGACTAAGCATGCAAGAGGCACTGCTTCCTTCCCTTTGAGACACTGGGGAAACCAGAGCTGGCTCCAGGCCACAAAACTTTAAGCTCTAGTAATGAAATATAGTACCATATAAACAAAATTGGAAACACAAATGAACAACAGGAATCAACAACATGAGGGGCTGGAAAAGCGTGAAGAATGAAGTATGTAAAACAATGTATAAAAATTTTGGTTACATTTTGGGTATTGCAAGGTTTCAAATACATTTTAAATAGTTCCTGAAGCATACCTACACTGTTCTAATCACACTTTAACATTAAATGGAGGGGAAAAATTTAATGACCTGCTTGGTCTTATTAATTATTTCTCATGTCTGGAGCACCACATAGAGCTTTTCTTTTTTTTTTTTGCTTTTTTTTTCCCCCAAACCCCTCTCTCTCTCTCTCTACAGGTTCCATCCCACCACCACCATCCCCATGCCGAGGCTTAACCCCATGGGTGGGGCCACCGAGGGAGCTTCCCACTCCCTAACGGACATTGTGGGCAAGCCCAGGATTACGCCCGGGTTGGGGCCACGAGAGCGAGACCCCCTGGTGGGCTTCAGAGGCAGTGGATGGCAGCAAGGAATGGCCCATCATGCCGAGGGACAAGCATTATTGTTGCTTTTTGTTGCCTGGGGTGGGGACATGCAATGATGTCCAGTGTCCACCCGGCCCCCTAACGTGCCAGTGCTGTGTTACCCCTGGGCCTCCACCAGGGGTCTGTAAAGCACCGGACACTCTTCCCCTCCCTCCCCCCAGAGAAGGAGAGCAGTCCCTAAGATTCTAAATCCTTCTACCCCGGCCGGCCCTCCAACTCCCGGGTCCATTTCCGAACCCAGGTTGTCAGCATCACAAGCAGAAAGCTAACCGCTGTGACAGCGGTCCAGTTTACATAGCTTACACAGTCACACACACACGTACACCTTCAACCCCTTGGGAGTTTCCCGGTAATGAGACAGCATGGGCGTATTAGGGTTACAGTTTAATTGGGCAGGAGATGGGAAATTGATTACTTTGCTTCTTTCAATCTGCAAAATACAGGACAGTTATCAGCACAGGAAATAAGTGAGCTATAATTACAAAGGTCACCCTGTCTGGTTTTTCAACTCATAGCTATTTGACAGAGGGGAAAAACCTACAACATCTAGACACTTGGTGACATGGTCAACAGCATAAAACTTTCATCTATGCCTCCTTTCTTATTTGATCCCTGTTGATAAATAGACAATCAGAGAAACCTACATGTTAAGGACATCATGATAGTAAAGACATATTTTATTACATAGACTTGGTCCCACTGGATCCTTAATAGGCAGCTTGTAGTGTGTGTGTATGAGTGGGAGTGGGAATGTGTGTGTGTGTGTGTGTAAATATTTATACATGAGGAATACATAATGGGTCACAGACTCATACAGAAACAATACATTTATCTCCCTTTTCTGATCAGTAAGACTCTTAGCTCATCAGGTGCAAAGCCACTAGTTAGTTATGAAGGTCTTACAACTCATCTGTGGTGATAAATTTGCTATTCCACTGCAACCCATATATATATATATATATTTATACAATGTATGTTTAGGGATAAATCACAGTGTAAAAAATGATATCTGAGCTGGCCAGTGAAAATAACATTGTTATCTTCATGTTCCTAGACGTCATAAATTTATCTCCACGTTCCTATACGTCATCAGAATGAAACTGAAATTATCTCTTGCTGTTGTCTACTGCCCTGAGCTGCCTCAAGCTACCCCATGCAGCACCCGCGCGCTGTCAATCTTCTGTGAAATTATCTGGTTGATCCTGCCATTATTGTCCACGAAATTCATAATTTAAATACTTATCTGGTTGATCCTGCCACTCTGAGCACTTTCACTTTCTGTGTAATGTACTGAGGTTGAGCGCTATTCTCACTGTTGGCTGTTATTCTCTGAGGTGTTCTAGTAGTTGGAAATGTCAGAAAAGCGCTGTGCTTTATGCACAGCTTAGTATTCTTTCTTCAGTGGTAAAAGCTGTTGACTGCACAGGCTAAAGCGAGGTGAATTTACTGTCATGTACGGTATGGGCTGTAAGCCCATTGGCTGTAGCTCTGCACCAATGGGCGGCAGCTCTACCGGACAGTCAGTCGGCGGGCGGCGGGCGGCAGGTGGGTGGATGCTGTCAGCCTGCCGCCGCGGAGGGGGGGAGCGGGTGGAGGGCAGCAGGTGGAGGGCTCGTGGTGGGGGACACTGACACCAGGGAGATGTTTGGGGGTTTGTGATGATTCTGCCCGCGATCGGGCTTTACGGTCCACTGGACCACCAGGAGATATTTGGGTTAGTTACATTCTGCCCGCGATCGGCACTGGGGGTTCATATACGCTATGCCCGCGATCGGGCTTCGCACGTGGTGGGGGTGTTACATACCTGTAATGCCCGCAATCGGAGTTGCATTGTGCGCCGGCCCCGACTGCTGCTGCCTGGCAGGGTGGCCAGGCGGAAGTCCTCGATCGGGCGCCTACGCAATGGCATGCAAATGGGGCTACAAACAGATGCAAATGGCCCCCGCGCCTTGCATAAATTATGGCCCCATTTGCATGTCACCTTTTGAATATCGAGGAGAATTTCGCGCGTAGCGCAATGGTACTAAGCCACGCAAGTTTATGCTCATCTCTGGCAACTTGCGGTGGCGCAAGTTCCACTCGCGCCATGCGCAGCGTTGGTTGGAAGTGAGCCAGCGAGTTGCGAACAGCGCAACCCCTTTGAATATCACCCCGCCACACCCCTGTGCAACTATTTTGAGCAGCGCAAGGGCTTGCGCCTCAGAATGGCGCAGTTTGAATATCCAGGCCAGTGTGTCTAGCCCAGAGCGTGACCCCCATGTTTCTATTGCTAGTGTGTTTCATCACCCAGTCATGCTGCGCTGGCCTGATACACTTCCTTTATAACTCTCTATTCATCCAAATGCCCCACAGACAGCCTCCTCCATTGGATTCCCATGACCTAAAACCCCATAAGTCCATCTCCTCCCCCTGCTGTAAACGCACAGCTGAAGTGTGACATGGAAACTGGTTAGCCATGCTAGAGGCTCAGCTAGAACCAAAAGGTTCCTCTCTAAAAAGTCCATCCTCCCAAGACTCCTTATCCTTTAACTACTCCTTTTGAGTGGCAAAGTATGGCAAAAAGCAGGCTTATAACCTGACCAGCCCGCTATCCCTAGTTTACAGTTAAAGCTAACATCCACTCAGGGGCTCAGACTGGTTCTTATATGTGTCCACATTCTTTTCCCTAAGATGGACAGATCTTGTCTGACTCTATCACCACACCCCACGCCATCCTTGCAATAAGACCTGGCTCCATCCATGAATAACTGACTCCCAGATCTCACTCCTGAAACATTCCCTCCGTGGGTTGATAGGACTAAGAGGGGAGACAGTGGAGTAATTTATACTGCCTCCCACCTCCTAGCCACCCCCACTCCTACTTCCCATCATGCAGGGCATGCAGAATACCTATTTGTCCAGTTAGGCTTACCCAGGCCATGTTACTGCTGATCATCTGTATCTACTGGCTACCCTTTCCAAAGTCCTTCCTTAAGGACCTAGCAGCTTTATCCATAACTAATACAGTCAGTGGATGTAGGACTGAGACTATCATACCCGGCAATATCAAGCATGACTGAATGAGGAATGATGCCATAGATTTAAAGCTCCCTAGTGCGACCAAAACTCTCCCAAATTATCACAAAGTCTGCACACCAGAATATGGCTGGCAAGCACTCTTTCTTGACTGGATCTAACTCAGTTTGCCAGGCTGTATGACTGCAACATGTGTCCAGTGCAAACTGCAGCACTCATGAGGAGAAAACACAAAACTCGCAGAAAATAGCAAAGCGCAAAACAAACAGAGGACTCATGCAGCCACGGCACTTTGACCTATGAAGGCCTGGGTCAGAGGGCGTGTTCTATCTTCCTCATCCCCAGTATTTAAAATGTAACAATTAAAGGCACAGTGTTCAATTTCTTTTTTTTTTTATTATTTTTGTGTATGTCCTTTCCTCTTCAGCTGCTCCTTCTCTCTCAGGACCTGCCAGCCACCTCTGATCCCCCAACCTCCCCCAGCTGCGGTCACCTACCTCCATGGAGCTCTGGATATCCCCCCAAGTGGGGTCAAGGTGGGGACCTTCTCCCCAAACTGCTGCATTTTGTCAGGTTGTGCTATATGCTGGGAAGGCAGAAGCCTAGGAGGTGCTGCAGCCATCATTGTGGAGGTGCTGGGGCCTTGCTTTTTCCATTTTTCTCCCATCCCCCAGGGACATCACGTGCATGGACATCTAGGCAGACCTGCATGCACTATGCATCCGTCCGCCCACCAATGTCAGTGATGTCCCCATCCTCATGTTGCCCCTTCCAGCCACACTGCCACCAGTGGTCACCCAGATGGCAGTATCACAGCAAAGGACAAAACCCTCCTTCCCCGGAGGAGGGGAATGTCCTCTGGGACGTTCAGTCCTCCTCCCTTGGCTGGCCCCTGATGACTCTCGCTCGTTCCAAACTCAGATCACCAGCATCAAATGTGATAGCGCTACTGCTGTGCCAATGGACCAGCCTCAGTGTTCTGTTTGGCTGGCACTATAGCCTAGAGGTTAGAGTAACAAGCTGTGAATGAGCTCTGTACCTGCAGACCTGGGTTTGATTCCCACAGCCTTCACTTGCATACTGTATGACTCTGAGCAAGTCACTTAACCAGCCCAAAGCTCCCAGGTTGCCCCTGAAAACAGGCGCTTGTGCCTAGCGGGCCTTACTTGGTTATCAAAAATTAAATAAATAACAAACAAAATAAATTTAAATTCACTGTTTGTAAAATAAGTTAATTTTTAAATAAAAATTATGATGGAAAAAAACAATAAATCAGTTCCACCACCAAATGAATGCCCCATAATAACAAATCATTTCATCAATTACTAGAAAGTACTTGAGTGTCTCCATTATTTGGAATGCTATCAAAAAAAATGTTCTACTCCCCTTGAAAACCTTCTTGTTATGTCTAAATGTATTCACGAACACATAGCTCTGATAATTGTTCACTGGTTATATCTTTTCATAAAACTCAACAGGGTCAGAGAGTTTTTTTAATTTGCTAAAGTGAAAGAATGGAATAATTTACCTTTTAATGTTACTGCTGCTAATAACATTTTGACATTTAAATGAAACTACATGAATTTCTTGTTAGCTAATAGTGTGTGTAAATGTTTTGAGTGATGTGTTATTGTGTACTTGTATTTTAACGAGACAACATTTACTTAGAATGTATTTGAACAAGTGGCATTGATGTTAGTAATCCTAAGTATTACGTATGATTATAAGAAGTCTTTTTCTGTTATTCTTTAATATAATCAAATCCAGGTCACCTCTGAAAAAGGGACATTAGTCCGAGTGGACCTACATGGTCAACAAAATTCAATAAATAAATAAATAATTTTGTTTGCATTTGGTGTTTTATTGTTCTGATTGTATTTGTTTCTCCCAGGTCCCCCCTTGAACATGGGCAGACTCTGTTCCTGGGTTCTTTCCCGGTTAGCAAAGTAAATGAAATGGAAGTGGCAGTACACAGATATTTTTCCCCCAGTGCAGAGCATAAAATATTAATTATAAAGTATCAACAGCTGTGGGGTTGAGGGATGGGGTGGGACTGGGAAGGAGGGGGTTGGGAAGAGAGAGAGGGACAACATAATCCAAAACCACGTAACATGAATTCTAATACCAAAGTGAATAGTTTAGAAATGGTCACAGCCCAAAGTGTTAGATTAGTAAGGTTCAAACTCTTATGAAATTAATTTAATTAAGATTGATTCAATTAGTATGAACTAGATAGAAGTCCATCAACCAAAGTCTACGTCTGAAAGAAAAATAATAGCAAAGCATAACGAAGCATAATGAACATATGTACTGTAAGCCTGAATCCAGGGATACTGAGCAATTAATGTGTTAATCCAACAACATGTACTTTTTACTCTTTTAGGAATGGTATAAAATCAGCTTCTTCAGGTGTAATAGTGTTTAAAGAGACAATCCATCGTGCTTCTTTTTGAAGTAGTCTAGTAACCCTAACACTACTCCTTTTAAAAGGTAGAACATGTTCAATCTGTGTAAACTTGAGACTACTTGGATCTGGATCAGAACTGTGTTCCATTCTGAAGTGTGTTCTTAATGCACTTGTGTCACTCCCTGTGACAATAGCCATGACAAGTTTTGAAATGCCAAGTTTTAATTGATGAATAGATCTCCCCACATCGTGCTTAGCACATGGGCACAAGGCTATGTATGTGTGTATGTATATATATATATATATATATCTACAGTATATATATATATATATATATATATACTGTATATGTATATGTATATATTATGGTAGCACGGTAGTGCTACCATAGTTAGGGTTGAGTAACCCATTTAAGACTAAATGGTGACATTTTGCACCTTAATAACTTTGCCACCATTCAACAGATTTGCTTGAAATATGGCAGACACGGGGCATAACCATAGATCTTGGGATCTGCCAGAATTCGTACTGGTCGGATGTATGGCTGCAGAGTTATTAAGCGACATTCTGAGGTGCATTTAGTTTTTTTGCGCATTCTTTGCTTGTGCCTACAGGTTGTACGGTTTGCACGACCGGTCCGAAAACTTCAGGGAACATGCGGCCGGGGTCCCCAATGTGCCTTTTGAAGATTTCATGAAAAAATATTGAATAGTTCAAAAGTTATTCAAAAATCACATTTCCCATTATAGTCAATGGGAAAAGTTACCAAGTTCGACAGTGTCGCAAGTGCACTTTTTAGTGTCGCAAATTACCCTAGTAGTGTCGCAAATCTGCCATTTTGTTTTCAGTTACTGATCACGGAAATGCTTGGCATTTAAAATTGGGACCATCTAGGGACATAATTCTTTTTGTGTTTACCTAGTCGAGCCCTGAGGATGTTAGACATGTCTTTATTTTGGGGTTAAACAACCCAGAAATATGTTTTTCAAATTTTTGGAAAAAGTAGTGTCGTTAAGTAGTGTCACACTTGCGACACTGTTGCACTTTTTTGCAAAAGGTGTTGCAAATCACGACAATAATTTTCAACACTATGGCCAAAATGACAGGAATTGTTTGCCACCCTGCAGCAAAAGAACGGTTCTGTCTTTTGGGCTGAAATTTGGAGGAAAGAGAGCCAACATCCCAGAGATGTGCCTTTTGGTGGTTTGGTGAAAAAATATTAGATGGCTGCACAGTAATGGCACTCTGAAGTTGACACTTTTTCCCATAGACTAACATTACAGCATCCGCCGCATGACAGGAATTCTTTGCCACCCTGCTGCCAAATAATGGTTTGGTCTTTTGGGCTGAAATTTGGTGGGAAGAAAGCCAACATCCCACAGATGTGCCTTCTGGTGGGTTGGTGAAAAAATATTACAAAGTTACAGCACTCCAAAGTTCACGTTTTTTCACTTAGGATAACATTATGGCGTTGGCCGTGCCTTTCGGGGCCCGTATCTCGGAAATGGTGCGAGATACAGACTTTTCGTTGGAAAAATACTTAGCCCACCAAATGGGGGCTAAGTACAAAACTAGCCAGGAAAGTCATAATTCACATGGAATTTTAATTTTTTTTCTATGTCTTACAATTCCTGAGATATAAGCAATTTAATATTCCAACTCCTCATTTTCTGCTCCGAGACCCATTATTATGCATACATTCTTTGTACTCTCTGTGTTTCTCTATGCAGCTGTTGAGGAAAACCAGGGTGTGCGCTTACATTACTATTACCCTTACCATCTCCGCTTGCGGTTCTGTACCTGTTTGCATTACTGTTCCCATGTACGCCACCATGTGCGTTACCCTTTGCGTTTTCATTTGCGCTTGCGTTACTGTTGCCATTTGCATTTCCACTTGTGTTTGTCTTTGCATTTACATTTGTGTCACTGTACGCATTTTCATTTGTGTTTGCTGCCACCCTTCCCTTTGCGTTTGCATTTCCCTTTGTCTTTCATTTGGCATCATCGTTGCTCTTACCGTTACCATTTGCATTTCCAATTGCGTTCCCATGCCCGTGCGTGTTATGCTTTGTGTTTCCGTACGTGCTTGTGCTCACATTTCCATTTCTGTTTCCTTTGGCATTATTTTTGCTGTTACCATTACCATTTGCATTTCCAATTATGGTACCATGACTGTGCGCGTTACCATTTGCGTTTCCATTTCTGTATCCTTTGGTGTTATTGTTGCTGTTACCATTATCATTTGCATTTGCAAGTGTGGCACCGTGACCGTGTGCATTACGCTTTGCGTTTCCATACGCACTTGCATTTGCGTTTCCATTTTTCTTTGCTTTGGCATTATTTTTGCCATTACTGTTATCATTTGTATTTACAATAGCAGTACCATAACCGTGCGCCTTACCAGTTGCATTTCCATATGCGCTTGTGTCTCCGTTTGCATCACTGTTCACTTTGGCGTTAATTTCTGCTTGCGTTTCTATTAATGTTTGCTTTACCATTTATGTTTGCATCACCATGTGCGTAAATGTTGGCACTTGCATTTGCGTAGCAGTTACTGTTACTATGTCACACAAAATGCTCCCTCCACCACATTCCATTCACTATTTATAGTCCTCATTCTCAAAAAGAAGGCACATTCATGGCAAAAAAACTCTGTTTAATGCATCAGTTAGGGTTGTTCCACAGCGACAAAAGTGAGGAAATTAAGTGTTAGGGTTAAAAGCCCCCCTTGCACCACCCCAGCCCACCCTCCCAACGGCATCGGGGTGTGCGTTGAGGTCGTTGGTCCTAACTCTCATGCCATTCTCCTATACCTCAGCTTGTTTACACATGTGATGGGGTGAGAGTTAGAAGACTGGCGACGCCAATGCACACCCCTAATGCCAGTTGGGGGCGGGCTGGGTGGTGAAAGGGGGGCCTTCAACCTAACACCGAATTTCCTCGCTTTTGTGTCTGATGCATTAATGGATTTTTTGCCATGAATATATATATATATATATATATAAAACAGATAACCCACTCTAAGGTGTGGTCGCACTCTGATATACGGTCGCTTTGGTGTGCGTCAATCACCCAAGGTGTGCGTATATCAGAGTGTGACCACACACCTTAGAGTGGGTTATCTATCTTATAAAATGGCAAAATTGTTTTGGAGAGGGGTGAAAGTGCAGGTGTGTGGTCGCTTTCTGATATACGTATAGTCATGTGATGTGTTTCAACCAATTAGCATGAAATAAATAGTCGTATCTCTATTCTCCTTTGATTAGGCTCATGAATGTACATTTTTCCTTCTTTTAAAAGTCTGTTAATATTGCAGTTTTCACATTTATGGAAATCTACCAGCTTTGGTGGAAGTCAGTTGCCTGGATTAGGAGTTTTAGAATGGACAAAATAGGTGGTTGTCAACATGTCCCCTCGATTCCTCCCTTTCCTAAAAGTGACCCTTTTTTCTGAGCCCACTTGTTTTTGAAGCATCGGATCCCCATGTAACATCAGCCAATATTTATGAATAATATTCCCCACTTTCTTAGATATGCTATTGTGTATTCTGGAGAATGTGATAGGGGCTTCAGACTCTGGTAGTTTTTTTTGGAGGAGTCAGAAGTGATTTTGTGTCAGTGTTCCTTGTCTGTATTTAAGAGGCTTTGACTATAACCTCTGGCAAGAAATATTTCAGGCATCTGGACTACTTGTGCCTCAAGATCAGTGTTGTTTGAAAATTATTTTCTGAGTCTGCTATATTGGCTGTAGGGTATGGACTCTATTACCTTACGTGGATGGGCATTTACAGTTTGGAATATAGATCAGGCTGCAGTGTCTTTCCTATAACCACTAGATGACACCATCTGCCCTGGCAGGGCACTAAGAAATAACATCCAAGAAGTTGTTTTTTGTCTTATCAAAGGCATAAGTATATTTAAGACTAGGACTCATGGAATTAATGTATAGCATAAATTCACGCATTTCTTCCTCAGTGCCTTACCAGATGCAAATGACGTCATCAATAAAATGGTACTAAGGAGTAACATTATTGAAGAACTCATTACGATGTTGTCATATACATATGTTTTCTCCCACAGGCCCATGAATAAATTAACATCTGAGGGGGCCAGCGATGTCTCCATCACAGTAGTTTGTTTCTGCCTATAATAGGTAATGTTGCATGCAAAGTAATTATTATTCAACACAAAATCCAAGGCCTGTATGAGGAACAAAGTGGGAACACTGTTACCAAAAGTTGGCTTATTCAAATAATGTGTGACAACCTGTGTGCCTTCCTCATGGTCAATACAAGTATACAAACTGGTAATGTCGACAGTTACCAGTAAAAATCATCTTGCTACACAAAAGACTCAATTTCTTTGTGTAAATGAATGGTGTCTCTAAAGTACAATTTGAGACATACAATATGGGACTACAAGAAAGAATCTATGAATTAGGACATATTTTGGGTTAATGAGACCACTGCTCAAATTATGGGTCAGGGGGGTAGCCTTGTTTTTTGTGGATCAGGTGTTATAAGAAATTCTATTTTCAAAAATGCAGCTTCTTCCCCACTAACCCAGCTGTTCTCATCTGCTTTGTCCACTAGTCCATCCATTGCCACTGCATAACTCATAGGCTGGTCCCCATTAAGGCATTCATAGCTGTTAATAGTCTTCCAGCAGCTCTCTGAGTTAATGAACATAGAAATCCTCATTCATAAGGACAGTATTGTGCCCCCCATCTGATTTTTTCATTACCAAATTTTTAGAGAGCTAACTTTTCTGTCTGTGGCAGTTTTTCACTCTTTTTGAAACAGCAAATACTGAGCACATTTATCAGTATTTGACAGTACCATCCTTTCAAAGGCATTAATTGAAGGGTTTTTAACTGCAGGGCAAACAATTTGATCTAGGTTTGAATTTACCTTCTTGACCCTGCATAAAGATCTCTGGAAAACTGGGTTTATCACAATTATCACCTAACGACTCATTCAACTCTAGCCTGTCAATCAGATCTGTTTCAATAAATGTCCCAGTTTCTGTTTCATTTGAAGAGCCCATATCTCTTCTGTCTCGTATTTCTTGATTCCTAGGTATTTATTTATTTTATTTTTATTTATTTATTTAGTAGACTTTAGGATTACAAGTACCTTTGAGCAGGGACTGCTCATTTACAAACGTTCCACGTCAAAGGATGTAGGGGAACGACAATACAAAGGAAGCAATAGATACATATATTACATTTAAAGGTTGAATTAAGCATGGTATGTACAGTGGTTTGCAGAGAGAGACAGAAATAGCCAGTATGAGTAAGTTTTGATGGTGAACTGCATATGGAGTGGAGAGAGGTAAGAAGGAGTGAGCAGGCAACACCATTGTCAGGTAGAAGTGGCAGCTGGCATGAGATCGGTCATGGTGGCCCAGGCCTAGTGCCAGCTGAGAGGGGAGGGGAGGGGTGGGTAAAGGGAGGAGAGCAGGGGAGTGACAAAAGAGGGACAGGAGGCAGGAATTCAGAGCACCACTGTCACCAATACAAGGTGAAGACCATTCTTTAGGAGAGGCAGTCACACTGTGTGGTTGAGGCAACGGAGTGTCGACATTTCCCTTTTAAAGGGACCAAGAGTCATAGTTGTAAGTGCTTCCTTGTTAAGGGTATTGTAATACTGAGGTGCCCTGTGTGAGAATGATCTCTGCCCTATAGTGGTCCAGCACCTGGGGACCTGGAACGTCTGTTGCAGAGCTCTCTGTATAGATTTGGTGCTGTTGTGGGCAGTAAGGAGTTTTGCAACTCCAGGCGGCATGTGCCCAAGGATAATTTTTTTTGAGAGTAGACAGGTTTAGTACTGTATTCTGCTCTGGAGAGGTAGCCATCCAGCCTGGGCACATAGGTCACAGGTGTGAGTTAGGCAGGGGGGCACCTGTAAGGAGCCTACAGGCTTTGTTGAGAGTCACAGATATCCTCCAGAGAGCCATAGGGAAGGCAGAGCCATAGATGGCAAGACCATAGTCAATAATGGAGGTGACAGAGCTATAGATAGCCAGCCTAAGGGCTTCAGGGGCCAGGCAATGCTTGTGCTTGTGGAGCAGGCCAATCCGTATATTGGCAGTTCTTGCTACATTACCTATATGATGTGACTATGAAAGTGAGCAGTCCAGGGGTGATGTCAAGGTATTTGAACTCAGGAACATGCTCAAGTGAGGGCCCTGCATGGTTCTTGATGTTTACAGCACCGTAGGATGTTGGCTGGCATTGTGCTGTAGTTCTCCCATGCCACTCCATTAATCCCACGTTGTTTTTGAGCTGAAGTAGTGCTTCTATTTCAGTTTGCTTATTAATTTGAAAACATCCACTCAGATAATAAACAAATCGATCATTGGTGTTGGAATAAACGATAGGCCTTTTAGCTTGGTCTTCCTTGATGGTACGATTCAACAGGTTGATTATTGTGTCTGAGACCCCCCTTAAAATTCTCTGTAGTTTTGTTATGCCTTCTCCTAGGTCTTGTTTTTTTTTTCTCTTTGTTTTCTTGTGGTTTGCTTTTGGGTTGGTTTTTGAGGGACTGTCCCTCTCCTCTGAAAAAAACACCAGCTGAAGTTATGGGTTCAGGGCTTGAAGAGCTGTCAAATTCTTAATCCACTATCACCACCTTTTTTATTTTTTGTATTTATTTTTTTTATTGTTGCTTAACATTACCAGTAGATGAGTTGGATGATCTACATTTATTTGTTCGCTCATACCAGTTCCTTGATCTACTATGAGATCTAACTCTAGTGGGAGGGGACTTTTCAGGGCAGTCCCATTTAAAGACCTCATCTTTCTCAAAATCACTACTATCAATTTGGAGTTTTTATTCTTACAGTTAAATAACTCTGTCTCGTATGTTATTGTTTTTGTTATGTAGAGTTTGTTAAGTTCTTATTTATTTATTTATTCAGTTCTCGGATCAATACCTTTGCACTATAAGGTCATTTGCAGAGGTTCCACATCAACACAAATACAGACAGTGGTTACAAAATTTCATTGGATACAGGAAAGATGTTTAACTCTTTTTGTAACTAAAGTTACAAAATTAAATCATAATTAAGCAATAAGTACATTGTGATGGGTGAACAAAGTGAAAAGGTAGCTTACTATGGAAAGAGAAACTGGCAGCAACAGAGGCTGGGTGCTTAGTAGGTGAGGAAGGTATAAGGGAGAATAGGTGGTGAAAGCGAGAGCAGCCATAGGGCCTTGCCATTGGTTTGCTGGAAGGCGAAAATTCCATGGGGTTTTGGAATGGGAGGATATAGTGAGGGGTGGGGGGAAGCAGATTAGGTGGGGGGAGGTGGGAAATGGATGAGGAATAGAATGGGGGATGAAGGCAGAGTGGGATGGTAGAGGAGAGGGGAAAATAATAAGGCAGTTGGATAGGGGGAGATTATAAGTGCAATAATAAACAGAAAGAAGACAGGAGTTGGCTTGTGCAATTTAGAAGTTGCAATCACATCCACTAAGTATTGCTAGGTGGGTACGAAATTTAGTTTTGAAGGGGCTAAGTTTAGATTCTGCCAGCAGGACATCATGTAGTGAGTTGAGCCAAGCGGGTGCCCAGTATTCAAAAGATCGCTGACCCCTGGAGGTGCAGTGGAAAGGAACATTTAGTGGCTGGCTATTAGTCCCTCTGGTAAGTCTAGCCTTGTTGGTGGGGCAGAGTAGACTCTGAATGCCAAGTGGTGTTAGACCTAGGGTGGACTTTTTAGCCATCAGGCAGACCTGGTATTGAGTTCTACACTGCAGATTTAATCACCCAGACTGGGAATAGAGATGGCAAGTGTGTTTAAGGCAGGGTGCATCTAGAACAAGCCTACAGGCTTTGTTTAGGGCCAGCTTTATTCTCTTGAGAGTTATCAGTTGCTGCGCTATAGACTACGAGCCCATAGTCAATCACGCACAAGACTGAGCTGCACACAATGAGTTTTAATGCCTCATCGGTTAGGCAATGTTTATACATAAATAGCTGGCCAATTTTGACATTTGCAGCCTTGGCTACAAGGTCAGTGTGCTGTGAAAATGTGAGGGAACAGTCTAGAGTGACCCCGAGATATTTAAAACCTTGGACCATTTCTAGTGAGGCATTTTGGTTGCTTACTATTTTTAATAGATAGGATCTCTGCTGGTTGTGAGGAGAGGCAAACAGCATTGTCTTGGTCTTCTTATAATTAAGCAAGAGCTTTGAATCAAGAACCCGGGCTTCAACTAAAGAGAAATTAACCTGCATTCACTTTCCCAGTGCTTCTGGGTCTGTGTGGCTGGTGTAGAGTACTGCATCATCAGCGTACAGTAGGACCTTATCCTGGCACCTAGAGGGAAGGACGGAGGCAGTTTAGGAACAGGCTAAAGAGCAGGGGGCCCAAGACTGGACCTTGAGGGACCCCAGTGTTGACATTCAGACTTTCAGAGAGGGTATCAATGATTTTTACTTGTGTTCTCCCAGACAGGTAGCTCTAGAACCGCCCAACTGATTCAGCAGGTGATAACCCAGTGCAGGTTAATTGGTTCAGCAGCAGTTCATGGCTGACAGTGAGTGACGGTGTTGAAGGCCTTGGTGAGGTCTATGTAGGTTGCCCCCACCATAAGCCCCTGATCAAGTGCAGTATTAATGTAGCCTGTGAACTCCACCAGTGCTGTTGTAGTACTATGTTGTTTCCTGAAATCATGCTGTTCCGGGCATTGCAACTGGTATTTGTTGAGGTAATCGACAATCTAGTCATAGACAATATGCTTCAGTGCTTTTGAGAGTGGGGGAGTATGAAGATTGGATGGTAGTTGTTGTGGCTAACCCTGTCACCACTTTTAAAAATAGGGGTGACCATTTAGCTGTAGGAATTTACTGGTTATAAATGAGAGGTTCATAATTCTGGCAAGGGGTGACAGTAACTCATCATGTGTGAGAGCAATGATCTTTGAGGTCAAGCATGTCGCCACTCATTCTAGTTTTTCTAAAACTTGTAAAAGGTATTTTTTGACTTTGGCTTGAGAGATAATTTTGAAGTAGAACGGTGGGTCAGTGCCAGTATGGGTATTCTACTTATTATTTAGATTTGTGCCACTTGGGGGATGTAAGAAATCAAAGGGAAGTACACCACTTAAGTCAGTAAATGCCCTATTAGGAGTCAAATAAGTCAAGTTGACTTGTTACCTTCTACTTCTTTAAGGCTGTTGTGAGAGTGCTTGTTTATAGACAGAAGGAGGTGGTTCAATTTTGAAGGCAAGTCTCTAAGTCGCAGAGGAGAAATGACGGTAGCAGGAGTCAGTGAGAAGCTTTTGTTTTACTTAGTAAAGGTATGCCACCATTGCCGCATTAATATTTACATTTTAATACTCACTGGCCTTTTCAGATCGGCTTTGTGCCTTCAAACTATTGTGTTGTCTGGCGTTGGAGAGAGAACCTAGGCCTCTGGGAGCCCCATGTCTGGTGAGAGTCTTGGCAATGGAAGGAGCTCCCTAAGTGTGGGAAGTTTCCAATGGAATCTGTGGGGGTTTAACGGCTGGATTCTCTACTGACCATGCTGAGCCGAGACCACAGACACACACCTCTGAATCTCCTTAGGTTGCTACGGCCATTGAAACAGGTCCAAAACAGGATGTGAAGTTTAATGCATTCTCTCAGTCCTGTTAAGAGATGTAATAACCAGCGTTTGTGCGCTTTGTGCATTTTGTTGCAGATCTTTTTGAAATATTCTTTGTTATATGTTAAAGCATTGGAATTCTGCTGTGTTTATGAAAGTTTGGGTTATTATACTAATACTGATCAAAATTAATTGAAACATAGTAAGAAGAAATATAAATATATACTTTAATAAAACATTTTAAATAGAAAAGATTGGAAACCAGGAAGTGAGTATTTGATTGGCTAGTAGGAAACACATGGTCATTGTGCTTAAAAGCACATGTGCAAGTGTTCTGGCATAGCTGTCGCCATTTTGAACAACTAAGGAGAACTGTCAGCAGCGCTTTGAGCTTATGCAGAAATAACAGAGTGGTTCATTCATTTTTTTATCTGCTTGTAAGGTAGCTACTCACTTGGATAGTTTCTGCTCCTTGACCACATCATGAGTACGTAACTTGGTGAGGTTAATGTGGAGGTTGGAAACACGGGTATATACCAGTACCGCAATGTAGTGGTAAACTGAAACAGCAGAGTGAATCACTGGCCCATCGGCGCAGCAGTTGGATTTTAGCTCGCTACGCCGATGACTCGGGTTCGGGAATGGACCTGGGTCACCAGAGGGCCGGCGGGGGAGAAGGATGGAGCGTCCTCTGGACTGCTCTCCTTCTCCGGGGGGATGAACATCTGGTGCATTACAGATCCCAGGTGGAGGCCAGGGGTTCCACTGCAGCTGGTGTCTGGATGTCCAGGGGGGCGGGGCAAACACAGGATGTCATTACACATATACAGAAAATCCCCAGCCAAGCACCTCTATGATGCCCTCCTCGCCACCTCTGATGTGTTCCCAGCCCAGTTCCTCTAAACACCCGACCCAATGTTCATGACACCGGCAAGTGCTGTGATTCTACTCTGGGGGATAATCCAGGGGGCATGGGGTAACAAGCGGCTCATGTGGAAGCAGGAGGCGGCGGGGCCGTGACCAGGGCTGAGCTCGGCGCATGGCTGGATGAAAAGCATATTTAAAAAAAAAAAAAGAAATAGCAGAGTGGAAAGATTGTTGCTACCTTTTTGTTGCTACCTTTTTTTCGGTGCTGCCATCCTGCCAAATCATACACTCACATCATTTGAAAGTAAGTTATTTATTTGAATGTAATAATTTTATTCAAGGTATATATAACTTAGATTCAAGTCTGTTTGTATCAGACTATATTATGTTATTTTTTTTGTATTTCTGTTTTTAAATTTCAGTGGAGGAACTGATTTTAAGAAATATTCGCTTATTCCCTTTACTACTTGTTGAACATCAGGAAACCTCCAGATATCAACATACTAACATACTATAATGCCAGCAGAAAAGGCCCAAAGGTCTGTTGAGTCTGCTTGAGAGCCTGTACCCTTAGTGGGCACAGTAGTCCCACCCTTGGCCCCCCACACTCCTCTAGAGTTCTCTTTCGATACTTTTTTCAGCCTCAATCTCTTTCTGTACCTGTCTCAGCCTCTCTTGAATCCTCCCACCATGGTCACCTTCACCAGATCCTCGGGCAGTGCATTCCACAGTTCCACCACCCTCTCTTTGAAGTATCCCCTCCTTCTATCGCCCCTGAGTCTCTCACCCTCTAATGACCAACTGTGCCCCCTGGTGGCCCCCTACCTCCTTCCTCTGAAAGACCCCATTTAAGCATACCCCATTTACCCTTTTTAAATACTTGAATACCTCAATCACGTCCCCCCGTCTCTCCTCTCCTCGAGTGAGTACAGGCTGAGCTCCTCCAGCCTCTCCTGATATGATATATCCCCCAGACCCTGTATCATTTTAGTTGCTCTCCTCTGAACCCTCTCCAGGAGTGCAATATCCCTCTTCAAGTGTGGATGCCAAACCTGCACACAGTATTCAAGGTGAGGCCTAACCAGGCAGTTATATAGAGGCAGAATCACCTCCCTGCTTCTTGAGGTAATTCCCTTAGAGATACAGCTCAGCATTGTGTTTGCCTTGGCTGTAACCCTCTTGCATTGTGCAGAATTATTCATTCTGGCATCCACAACCACACCCAGATCCCTTTCCTCACTTGAAGCCTGCAGTGTATCTCCTCTGAGGGTGTACATACAACCCGGGTTTCTACACCCCAGGTGAAGCACCCTGCACTTCCCTGTGTTAAATTTCAATTTTCAGGTGCGTGACCACCCATCCAGAACATCTAGATCCCCCCTGTAGCGCTATCCTCCCCTCTTCCCCATATACCACCGCCCCAAGTTTTGAAACATCTGAAAAGAGGTGCATTTTGCTCCTGATACCATCTCTGATGTCAGAGATGTCAGCGTTAAACAGGAACAGACCTAGAACTGACCCGTGCAGGACTCCACTAATGACTCTCCTTGAAGATGAAACTCCCCCCCCCCAACCACAACCTGCTGAGTATGCCCAGATACCAGTTCCCGATCCACCTGACGAACTGGACCCCTACCTTCATCCTCCCCAGCTTATCCAGCAGACCAGTGTGAGGCATCGAATCAAATGCCTTGCTGAAGTCAAGAAAGAGGACATTCACCGGCCTACCCTGATCTAGTGCCGTCGTCACCCAATCATAGAATTCCACAAGGTTGATCTGACACGATCTGGCCTGGATGAAGCCATGCTGGTGATCATCCAGGCACCCCTGTTTCCCCAAAAATACCCACAGCCTCTTCTTTAGGATGGCTTCCAACAACTTGCCCACCACTGAAGTGAAGCTGACAGACCTGTAGTTCCCCAGCACCTTCCTTGATCCCCCTTTGTGGATGAGCACAATGTGTGCTCCCATCAATCCTGGGGCACTCTTCCCGTTTGTAGGGAGGCATTACAAAGGGCTGCCAGGGGAACAGCCAAGACATTGGCCAGTTCCCACAGCACCCTGGGGTGGATTCCATCTGGACCCTGAGCTTTATCATTTTTTAGGGACTTGAGGGCTTCCAACACCCTGTTGACAGGAATTACAATGCCCGTGACTGCTGCCACCTCAGCAGATCCATCCTGTCCCTCCCCGAACACTGCAACTCCCTCAGAATCCCAATTCTCAATAGGGTCTTCTACATCCGTGGACCCTGCCACTTTCAGCCCCCCAGTTTCTCCTTCACTGTGCATCCTCCATGTCATCCCTAGTGAAGACCAAAGCAAAGTACTCAGCCTGTTCTGCTGCCTCCTCTACATAACCCCTCCCAGTCCTTAGCCTACAGATCAGCGTCCTCACTTTCCTTCTTTCCCCAATAAACTTAAAGAACCCTTTTTTCCTTTTCCTGATCCCCTGCACCAGTCTCAGTTCAGCCCTAGCCTTGGCTCATCTCACTTCTCTGGTGACCTTCCTGGCCTCTAAGTGATATTCATCCCTGTCTAAGGCCCCCCAAGAGCACTTGTACCTGCTGTATGCAGCCTTCTTCCCCCTCACAGTGTCTTGAATCTCCCGAGTCCACCAGCATGGCTTACTGGTCCTGCCAAACTTATGCCTCCCCCTTGCACATGCCCTGGTAGCCTCATGTATCCCCCCTTTAATAATTGCCCTACTTTTGATGTCCACGTCCAGTCTAATCCCTCCCAAGTGATTGTTGGGGGTTGTCCTCATTTTCTTGAAATCTGCCCCTCTAAAATCAATTATCACCATCTTTATGCACTTCCCTCATGTCCAACAAAATCAGACCATGGCATGGTCACTCCCACCTAGGGGTCCCTCACCTCCAATTCCCTTACCAGGTTGCAGTCAGCCAAGACCACATCCAGGATACAGTCTTCCCTTATAGGGTCAACTATATGCTGGTTTAGGAACACATCCTGGAAGACGTCTAGCAGCCTCTGTTCTTTGGCCGACTGGGATGTCATAGTTCCCCAATCCATCGCTGGCATGTTGAGGTCTCCCAATAACACCACCCTGCCACCAGCCCGACTACAGTGGTCCTGAATATTAGCCATCAAACCATCGTCCAGGTCATCCCTGGGCATTGGGGGCCTGTAAACCACCCCTAATATCATCCTCTTTCTGTCTGGCATATGGACCGTAACTCATAACACTTCCACATTACACTCAGCACCCTCCACTCTGGTTATCTCTATGCCATTCCTGATGATCAGGGCTACTCCACCCCCTTGCCCATCTCCCTGTCCTTTCTGAGCACTGTGTACCCACTCAGGTTTAGGTCCCAATCATGCCCTGCTGTGGCCCAAGTTTCCATGACAGTAGCCACATCCAAATCCCCATTGGCCAGCATTGTCTGAAGCTCAGGCATCTTGTTGCCCAAACTCCTAGCATTTATCAGGACCACCATCCAACCCTATCCACTGCCGCCTCTCATTTTTCCAACCTGAGATTTTTCATGTAGTGGCCTGCTCACCACCCCCCATCCACTGTCACTGACACCCGTTTGAGGGAGTAGGTTGAGCCCATACCTGATGGTCGTGCCAGAATCAGTCTTACAGCCCTGCCCTCCCCCCTTCACAAGTTTAAATCCCACTTAACATGAATGAATTCAGATAGTTTCTGCTTTAGGACCTCCTTTCCCACCAGGTTGAGGTGTAACCTACCCCTGGCATACAGCCCCTTGTCATCCCAGGTCCCACCCCAATGCCCCATCATCCCGTATCCCCGAGATTCACACCACCCCTTGAGCCACTCATTGACCTCCCTAATTTTTTGTTTGTTTTCCACACTGGCCCTTGGCACCAGCAGGATCTCTGAGAAGGAGACAGAGCACCCTCTGGTGTGGCAGACCCTGGTGAACTCACAAAACCTTACCTGAATCTCCAGCTCACTGTTTCCTGCAATATCATTTGTGCCCAGGTGCACTAAGATGTCCGGGGCACCACCACATTCCTTTACCATGGCATAAACCAAATGCTTGACCTTATGCACTGTTAAGCCGGGAATACATTTGACTCTAACAGCACAGGGTATATTCTCACCCTGCCCATCCCACTGAAAACCCCTAATCATGGAGTCCCCCAATGGGAGCACCTTGACCCTGTCCATATCCTGAGTCCCATCACCACTGTTGGCCACCCTCCCAACCCCCACTCCAGCCATCCCCCCAGCCTTTATTTCCCTCTGAGCGATGGCTGGCCCTCCCATCTGAGTAACACTACCTGCTCTATCCCCCAGGCCCCCTTCTTTTTTCCTGACTACCCCAGCTGCCCCAACCTCACTCATCCTCCCAGCTGACACATCAGCAACCTCCCTCATTCTCCTAACAGACCTGTCCCCTTTGGGAGTGTCCCTACTTTATGTGCTCCCCTGAACCATCCCAACAGCTCCCCCAGGTATGAACACCCCCCAAATACCCAGATTCCTCCTTCCCATTGTCATTCATTGTGTTCTTCCCCTCAAACTATACTTGTTGGTCCCCCAGGTCAACCTCCCCCCTCCTACCTGAGTCCTCACATCCTTTGTGTAGATCCCTCTGATCCCCGCTTCACCTCCCATGCTAGTCATGGGCCCACCTGAACAACTGGGCCCCCAGCTCTTCCCCTCCCTCTCATCCATAATGGAGCTCCTGTTCCCACTGCCAGCACCCCCAGTTCCTGCCATGTCCCTCTGCGAGTCCCCAACCTTGCACATCCCTTCAGCTGGGCATGCAGAACCTTCCGCCTCTTCCATGTTCACCTGCAACCCACCCCCCGCTCCTGTTTTTCTGGGTGGTTTTTGCACCTTCCACACCCAGCTGCCCCTTGACTGCCCCTGCTTGGCCAATGGTGCCTCCATCCACCAGAGAGTTGTTATACAAGGTTCCACCCCCACTTCTCCTGGTGTACCGGCCCTCCCTCCAGCCCATCTCTCTCACCTCCCCCTTATCCACACCTTTTCCACTTACATCATCCCCCCATCATTTTTCAGAAGTAGAGGCTCAAATCTGTTATTAAGCTCTATGCCTGCCACCATGTTCCCCCTGTAGGTACTCCCCCATTACCAGGTCCTCTGCTCTCACCCAGTTTACTGCAATCCCTAAGCATGCCCCTTTTAACTCTCCCCTACCTGGGTGCACTTGTTCTTCCTGGGCACCTTCACCCATACTTCTTTTTCTATTCATGACATCAATCCCAGATCGATCACAGAGAGGGTGGTGGATGCATGGAAAAGTCTTCCTGAGGAGGTTGTGGGATTCAAAACTGTGGGAGAATTCAAGAATGCATGGGACAGACATAAGGCAATTCTTGTGGGGGGTAGGAAGAAATAGGCTGTTGGTTAACTGGAATCTGCAGCTTATCCTGTAGGTAGGGAAAGGCATACTAGGTGGGCCAAGCAGTCCTTATCTGCCGTCAAAGTCTATGTTTCAATGTTTCTACCATTGGACTCATAATATCTGTTTCAAAGCATCCAACCCTGCCCCCCTCTCTCCTTTACCTATCAGGACAGCTTCCTCTCCTGCCACTTCATGCTCCAAGGATTCTCATTATCCACCAGACCTCCTCCCTTAACTGTGCCAACTGGCGACACACCAAACAGCCACCCATCCTTCAGGCCCAGGCCAGAACCATGGCTGACCCACACCCAGTACACCACACTACCCTATCAAAGATGCCGGCCCTAGCGATTTGTGGCCCCTGCCCAATCCTATAATTTTCCACACTAGGACCCCTATCACCTTCCATGGTGGATGCCCTCAACCCAAAGCTAAGCATGTCCCCAAAAATAGTAATAAGAAAAATAGTATTCTCTAGATAACCTTAGTACAGTTTATGATTAGGTATGGGATAACATGCATTTATTGTGTTGTCATTTATTAGATGTTAAACTTTGTAATTAGTAAGTGATATTTGCCACATGTATTTTCATTTGAAAGCTAATAAAATATTATTGAGAAAAAAACAAGAAAAATAGTAATGAGAAAAACACAATACAATCTAAACTTGTGGGAGGATGAACCTAGGGCAGCCACGCCCCTCCCCCCAAAAGTAACAAGAAAAACACAATATAATGTAAACCTGTGGCAAGACAAACCTAGGGTAGCCACACTCCTCACCCAGTGATGCTCAGACTCCTGGTTCACTCTAATAGGCTCATCCTCTGATCGGAGGCCCCAAGGAGTCCATTATCACACAAACAACAACAGTTCCAATTCAGTTGCATGGCTGGGCATTCAGCTTTTTAAGCCCAGAAACCTCAGTTAAAGTTTGTGCCCTCTCCGCCTATTGGCTCATGGCAGAGGGGCATCCTCCTTTGGTCCCACTGACTGAGACCTCTCCCAAGCTGCCACCGATGTGGAATATTCCTGGACTCCCTCACAGGTTGCTGCTGATGCAGCCATCACTCCAGTTACCGCCAATGTGGCCAAATGCCATGGACCTCCTCCCCACAAGCAACAATAGTTCCAATTCAGTTGTGCAGCTGGGCGCTTAGCTTTTTAAGCCTAGTCACCTCAGTTAAAGTTTGCCAGACACTTTTAGAATATTAATAGAGTTAAGAGACTTCCCAGTAGAGATAAAAGAAGAACACTGGCACTTTATATAATCTGAAGCCCATCGTTAATAAGGTTAGTGGTTCTATGGTGAGACATTTCTAGAAGTGCTACAATTTTTTTCTGACTGATTCCATATTCATAAAGTATTGAACTGCATCTTAGGGGAGCACTGCTTGTAAAGGGCAATAGGAATAAAAGAGATTGAGAAATATGCATCTACTGAGGGAAAATGAACATTGTACTAAAGAAAGAAATCTGTTCAGCACATTCTTTTGGGAAAATTCTGGACATTTTAACTTACTTTATTGTTTTAAAATAGTTTAGAAATAGAGAATGTGGTATGTCTAATAACCGAACAGGGATTTATGCATTCATGATAATATTGGTTAATCAAGCCTACATACAGTATATACATATATATTTATATATATATATTCTATATATATATATATATATATATATATATATATATATACTGATTTGGAGTAATTATAATAATGAATTCCCAAGTAATATTGATTATTGCTTTTTTATAAGAGTAATCTGATACTTAATTGGGAATTGAATATAGCCCAAATTTTGGGCTAAGTTAAACAGGAATGCCAATGACAACAAGGAGTGGTAAAGGTTTACTAGAAAAAAATAATTTGACAATGCTGATGGAAAACCAGGAGGTGCTAAATACTGGTCCCGTGAAACAGGCTACAAGTAACAGAGGAAGACCATCTAAGTTGAAGAAAATGGGAATTATAACAGGGGCTGATAAGAGTCTACCTGCCCCCACCAGGAAAAAAGATGGAGGCAACTTTGGACTCTACCTCAGCCCCCTCTTATTAAGCAGAAAGAAAGTAAAATGTTTCAACCATTAATCTGTGATATTATTGGAAAAAAAAAAACAAGGCAAGATTTAATTCAAAGTCAGATGACATCATATTAGCTCAGACAAACATAGAAATGCAGGATCAATTGAATTTGATAGATTGTATAAGGAACAGGATTTACAGAATTTGAATATTGTGAAATTAGTGAACAAAGAAGTTAATAAAATGGTGGAAGAGATTAGGAAAACTATTGAGACAAACAAGAGAACAGAACAGAAAATTAGAGATATTAAGCAAAGCATGAATGGCTCAATATTTATTTCTGAAGAAACACAGGATGATGGGCAGGGAAAGTGTGAGAATGTGCAAGAGGAAGAAAATAAAGAAAATAGTTGGTTTTCTGAGGAAGAAACTCAGTTAATGAGTCCAATTTAGCCAGATACCCCTATGTTAGATAATTTAACTAAAGAAGTAGCTGACGCTTTGAGAGATCCTTTGTTAACTAACACCATCTCCAGGTAGAAGGTCACCTGGGAGCCAGTGACCATCACATGGTATGGTTCAGTTTGGCCACTACAACTAAATCATCACATACCAAGGCAAACATATGGGACTTCAGAGGACCTGATTTTGATAAAATGGCCAACAGAGTTAAGCTAGCCCTGGCAAAAAGAAATACAGGTGAGGGGGTACAGGCAAAGTGGGCAAGCATTAAAGATGCAATACTTGAAGCAACATCCCATTGTGTTAAAGAGAAAAGGAAGTGCAAAAGGAGGAAACCACTTTGGTTCTCAAAAACAGTAGCAGAAAAGGTCAGAGCCCAAAGGCTGGCCTTCAGGAAATATAAGGAACACAGCGGATGAAGATAGGAGGTAGACACTAAACTTCCTAAGGAAGCAGGGAAGGCAGTAAGGCAGGCAAAGGCCCAAACCAAGGAAACACTAGCACAGACAGTAAAAGAAGGTGACAAGACTTTCTATAGATACATTAGTGAAAGGAGAAAGTCCAGAGGGGGTATTGTTAAGATCAAAGGAGATAAGGGAGCATGTGATGAGGAGGACCATGTAAAAGCATCTATCCTAAAATAGATACTTCTGCTCAGTATTTACTGAAGAGAAGGTAGGGCAGAGCCCACGGCTCAGCACCATGGACACAGGGGGAAGGAGGTGAGCACTAGTCCCTTCACAAAAGGAAGGATCCTAAAAGAGCTCAATAAGCTCAGGGTGGACAAGGCAATGGGACCTGATGGCATACATCCCAGGGTACTAAAGGAGCTAAGGGTGGAACTAGCAGAGCCATTGTCAGAACTGTTTAGTGAGTCTCTGAGCACAGGAGAGGTCCCAGAAGACTGGAGAAGGGATCATGTGATCCTGCTCCACAAGAGTGGTAGCAGGGAGAAGGCAGGGAACTACAGACCAGCCAGTCTTACCTCAGTAGTGGGCAAGATTATGGAGGCACTCCTTAAGGAAAGTATAGCGCAACACCTGGAATCCATAGGAGCACAGGATCTAAGACAGCATGGGTTTTCGAAAGGAAGGTCTTGTCAGACTAATCTCATAGATTTCTTTGACTGGGTAACCAGAGTGGTGGACCAAGGGGGAGCAGCTGATGTTGCCTACCTTGACTTCAGCAAAGCTTTCGATACTGTTCAACATAGAAGATTGATTAATAAGCTGGGTAGACTTGGGGTGGGTCACAAGTTGGTCAACTGGGTGGCAAACTGGCTGATGGGTAGAAAATGGAGAGTGGTGGTAAATGGTATACAGTCAGAAGAGATGCAAGTCACAAGTGGGGTGCCTCAGGGATCAGTCCTGGGGTCAGTCCTCTTCAATATCTTCATCAGTGACATTGCAGATGGACTGGAGGGTATGGTTTGTCTGTTTGCAGATGACACCAAGATCTGCAACAGAGTAGATGATCCAGATGGGGTGGGCAGAATGAGATGAGATCTGGATAAACTAGCAAAATGTTCCGAAGAGCGGCAACTGGGGTTTAATGCAAAGAAGTGCAAGATCATGCACATAGGGAAGAGAAACCCTGAAGCCACCTATAGGCTGGGAGCGGAGTTGCTGGCAGTCACAAGGGAAGAAAGAGACTTGGGCATCATCATCCCTGATGACCTGAAATCATCCAAGCAGACCACTAAAACAATATGTAAGGCTAGGAGGATGTTAGGGGTGTATTAGCTGGGGTATCACAAGTCAGAAAAGGGAGGTAATAATCCCTCTTTACAAGACACTGGTTAGGCCCCATCTGGAGTACTGTGTGCAGTACTGGAGGCCACACCTTCACAAGGCCATTAACCAAATTGAGACAGTCCAGAGAAGGGCAACCAAAATGGTGCAAGGACTGCATCAGAAAACATATGAGGGCAGATTAACGGAGCTCAATATGTATACCCTAGATCAAAAGAGGGAGGAGAGAGGTGATATGATTGAAACATTCAAACACCTTAAGGGCATTAACAAGATGAAAGAGTCTAACATGTTTCAATATAAGAAAAATAGCAGGACAAGAGGACACAGCATGAGATTAGAGGGAGTCCAATTAAGAGGTAATGTGAGGAAGTTCTTTTTCACAGAAAGGGTGGTGGATGCATGGAATGGCCTACCTCAGGAAGTGGTAGATATGAATACAGTGCAGAGCTTCAAACAGGCATGGGATAGGCATAAAGGAGCAATACAGATAAGTATGAATAGATAGGCCATTGACAGAGCAAAGGCTGATGGCGCATTTATAAGGTAGAGGCAGACTGGATGGGCCTTGTGGTCCTTATCTGCCATCAACTTCTATGTTTCTATGCCATGATTTATGAACAGTTTATACTTATTAGACAAGATATAGCCTTTGTGAAAGGGGTATGTCTAGAAAATAAAAAATACATCATGCACATTAATGGCACAGAAAGAGATAAAGAACTGGAAGAAGGAATAGGTGCATTTCAAAGCATGCGAGTTATTATTGACAGCAAGGTACCCCAACCCTTAAATAAAAAGATAAGGGAAAGTCTAGAGACATCTGGAAAGGTCCATGAGATATCAGAGAATAAGGTAATAGATCTAATAGATTTATCTAATAATACCACTATAAGGGAAGAGAACAAGGTAGATTTAGAGTCTACGGGGCAAGATCAAAAATCAGAAAAAACTTCGGGATCCGAGTCCGGACTTTTGCAAGAAGCCAGATATAAGGAAAAAAGAAAGCAGAAAGATAAAAATAAAATTAAAGAAATCAAAGTCGAGCAACAAGAAGAGGGAAAGAAAATGCAGGAGGAGATTCCCTCAGTACAGTGAAAAAAATTCAGACAGAGTATAAGAAATAGAGGAAAAGCTGAAGGGCCCTAAAGAGGGAAAAAAGGCTAATACTAATAATGATGGCAATCCTGCTGTCAAAGAGATACGGCAGGCCAAAAGTACTATAAGTACAAATAACATCAAGGGTTAAAACAAAAGTAAAGCAAAAGCAAAAAAAGGGACAAAAGTAAAACAGAAGATTAAGGTATTAGCAAAGAATGAATCATACAACAAAACAAATAACATAGATCAGGAAGACAAGAAGAAAGATGAGATGAAATTGCAAGAAGATATTAAGGAGGTAAAGATTAATAAAATACAAGATTACAAAATAAAGGAAGACAAAGAGGCCCAAATTACTAAATTAGAAGATATATTAAAAAAGAATATTAGACTCAGATTATGTCTTGCCATTCTATAGGGTAGCAATTATCCCTGATGAGACTGAGAGTAAACTGGACAAACACATAAAATAATTTATAGAGCCGGCCCAGTGGCACTGAAGGTTGAGGCACTGGACACCATACCTTGTGCCACGTCGGTGACCCAGGTTCGGTGATGGGTCTGGGTCACTGGGGGTCAGCCAGAGGGGAGAGAGGGATCGAGCACCTGATGGCTTTGCTCCCTCTCTGGGGAGGGTTGTGAGTTAGCCCCGCTGCATTACTGCCATCTCCTGGGTGAACCTGGTTACTGGTAGAGTGGTCAAGGAAGCAGAGAATGAAGGGAGGGGCTGACATCAGCCAAGGGCCTTGAGTGGGGATGTGTCTCTGCCACCTCTGCTTTATTGGCCCTCTTTGAGTGCCAACATCAGTGGGGGGGGAGGGAACAGAACAAAGGAAAGACATCCTGCAGCTGGTCTGGGTGACAAGCCACCTCACTGCACTTCCATGAAGGAACCAAGGGATGACTGTGCTCTGCACACTCTCCTGAGGATTGGAGGAGGAGGTAAGGGGGAATCCTCCTTCACCCCACCCGGGGGGTTAACCGGGTGTCTAGAAATAAGTGTGGAGTAGTGCACTCTAGGAGCAGATGCCTTAACCCTTGTGGTGGAGTGTGAGTGCTTGGAGGCTCAGAGAGAGTGGACCAGTTGGGGGAGAAATAGGGACAAAAACAGAAAGTCAAAATAAAACAAAACAATTTATAGGGGCATTATTACATGGAAATAAGAACTATATCCCAATGTTGAACCACCTAAGTTTTGTTAGACCAATGCAAGACATGGAACTAGTACTGTTAATTTCTGATCAATGCTATGTTCTCAAAGCAATAGAAAATCAAAAAATAAGAATAAGAAATCTGAGCTTTGAAATAGGAAGTGTGGTTAACATTAAAGAGTTATTTCCAGAATACTATGAGACACTTAAAAAAAGTGAGGAAAATAATGTAGATTTTCCTATTTCCATATTTGGAATAAACAACTTTTAAATGAAACAAAAATGAATCTGAAGGTGAAGATAACGGAATTGTTACAAAACTTATTAAGACTAGATGGCTTGAACAGGAGGACCAAGAAAGTAATGAGATGGAAAAACAAAGGGCAAATAACTTTATGGGTAAATAGTATGATAGATTATCAGTTAATACTATCTAAAGCTGAATTCCTGGATAAGACTGAAATTAACATCAAAGGGGAGGTAACAGTATAACCCACAAAACAGGTTAAACATAATTCAGATCATTGGGCTAATCTGATTCAAACATCAAACAGGTTCCAGATTCTGCAAGAACAAGGAGTGGATTGACAGTCATATATATACAGAGAATGGCATTTAATGAGTGTTCTGGAAAGGAAGGAAAGATTAAGAAACAGGAAAATAGGATTTTGTATCGGAATGTAGCAGGAATTAAGGACAGACTGGCTGAGCCAACATTTTATTATTACTTGAAAGGATTTGACTGTGTCTGTCTACAGGACACATGGGTGGATCAGGCCAAATATACCAATGGGTACAAATTCTTCAGTAAAAAAGCTATGAAAAATAAGAAGTATGGAAGCCCATCGGGGGGTTGATTACATGGCTTAAAATGTTGAAAGAATAAAAAGCAACTGAAATCCAAATTAATTCAGGATATATTTTGGGAATAAGAATAATTGGCAAAAACTTTACAATAATAATCTTGAACATATATATTCCACCGGTTAATTCAAAATATATAGATAATAGTGTAACAGGGAAATTAGAGAATATAATTGATGAGTGTACAGAAAATTAACCAGATAGTGGTATCATTTTAGTGGGAGACTTTAATGCTAGGGTAGGACAGTGTGTGAAATTAACTTCTGAACTAACAGAGATATGTGCAGCTATGGGGCAGGAGTCGATATCCTTCAAAAGAAATGTACATGACAACAAAACCACAAAAAGAGGCAAGAATATTTGCTCCATGCTAGAGGAAAGAAATGTTGCCTTAATTAATGGGAGAACTAGAGGAGACACTAAGGGAGAATATACATATGTTGGAACTAGAGGTGAATCAATAATTGACCTTTGTTGGATCAATCTGAACTTACTACTTTTGGCAAAAAATTATGTGTGGGTGAGAGAGCTGAATGTGAATATACCCAGCTGAAATTAAGTTGAACCACTGGAACAACATAGAGGTAAGGGGAAAAAAACAGAACTAGTAAGGACAAAAATGGGGTGGAATGGGAAGCTATAGATAATTTTGCATTGAACCAGTTAATTACTGAAAGTGGAATAAGAGATCAGATTTGGAATATTATAAATAGAAAAGATGACAATATTGCTGAAATTATGAATAAAATTGCTTCTCTTATAATAAAAGCCTCCTACATAAAAGAACATAAAGGAAGTAGGCAGTATGATATTGAACGTAAGGTAGCAAACAGGAAAATAAATAGGATATCAAAATCAGTAAACAACCCGAACAGGGCCAACAAAAGTCAGCTAATAGAGTTAAGAAAAAACATATAAAAGATTATTGGCCAGGAAGAGGGAGAGCTATAGAAACTCCTTATGGAGAGAATTTGAGACAGCAGTACAAAATAAGAATAACAAAAGTTTTGGAGAATGGTAGCTAAGGGTTGGGACTTAGCCCCAGAGGATATAGAGAATTACATTGAATCACACACATAGAAGGATTATTACAGAAGCTTATTTTATGATCCAGATAGCAGGGGCCAGGAAAATATAATTGGTGAATGGATCCCATTGGAGGAAGAGATAAAAGAGGAAGAAATCATAGAATCTATATGCCTAGCAAAAATACATAAGGCCCCAGGCCCCAATGGCATCCCTGTAGATATAATTTTAAATTATGTAAATGTATGGACACCCTTGCCATGGGAAAATAGTGACAATTTGGAGAGAAAACATAATCATCTTAATCTTAAAAAGGGGAAAAATCAAATCCCATGGATTACAGATCAATTAGTCTTCTGGACACTTCACAAAAAATATTTACAAAAATTATTCAGAAAATAATTATGGAATGGATACAAGATTTAAGAGTAATAGATGAAGAATTACTCAAAGATTTTATCTAAGCTGCTTGAAAGCTGCTCTGGAAATAAACCTCGAAAAAACAAAATACATGATTTGCAATAGATATATAGTGAGGAAGGGAGGAGATTTGAAGTTAAAATGTGAAAACCATAACATTAAAAGAGTCCAGAAATTCTGTTATTTAGGAATTATTTTCACATACAATCTGAAATGGAATGAACATAAGAGTAATATAGTAAACAAAGTCAAAAGGTTCACTCCAGCAATACAGAGATTTGCATACAGATTTGATGGTCATTCCATAAAAGGTTGTGTAAGGGCTTTAAATGCCAAGGTTAAACGCCACATTTTGTACAGAGCTGAGATATGGGGACTAGGCAATTCAGACTCCCTGGAGATACCAATGAATAAATTCTATAAAAAAATTTTGGGATTGCCAGTTGGGGCTTCTTCCACATTAGCAAGATTAGAGTTAGGACAGCTGCCAGTAAAATGCTGTATAAATCAAAGGTTAGTCATTTATTGGTTGAAAGTCTATAGTATGAATGAAGTAAGATTACCCAGAATATGTATGGAAGAAACAATATCATATATGCAAAATGGATTTGTCTGACCCAGCCTGCATACTATAGAGAAAGTAATACAACCTTTTGGTTTATTGAACTGCTTGGGTGATAGCTATATTAAACCATTAGAATACATAAATATAGAAGTTAAAAATAAAATGTGAGATATTTATATTCAGAGAGAAATTAATATTAGCTGTAACTCCAAAATAAGTAATTGGATGGGTTCAAACAAGAAAAGAAAGTTCAGAATGGAACTGTATTTGTATATTCTGAAAGATCCAGATAAAAGAAAAAGTGTTACAAGATTTTGTTTTGAATATAATGTCTCTCAGAGGCCATGGGGAATATATGCCAAGCAGAAGGAAGTAAAATGTGGTTGTGGTATGGGGATGGATAATAATGTTCACTTGTTGATTATGTGTCCTTTGCATAAGTATGAAATTACATTATATCTTGGAAATATTTTGACTACCCTTGATATGGAACCCAGATACCAAGTAAATTGTTTATTGAAATCTACTAAGGAAGACATTCTTATTAAATTAGAAAAATTTTGTAAAACTATCGAATATAAAAAAGCACACATACTGCCTACTGAAAAGCCAATGGCTAAAGATAGAATCAATAGAAAGGGAGGAGGTTCCTGATAATGTGCAATAGGGAATATAGTGTATTTTTATTTGGAAACATATGGACTTGATTAGACAGAAATATTGTACAGGATATATGTTTGCATTATTCATTTTTAATATTTTTGTATAATGGAAACTGTATTTATTGTAAATCTGTATTTATTGAATATTGATGTCAAATGTAACTGTTGTAATGACAATGTTGTTTGTCACACAATAAACTGAATTGAATTGAAATGCCTTATTAAAGGTATTTGCTATGATTTTGAGGTCCTGGGTTGTGGTTTCTTCAAGATTTAGCATGGCTGGAGGTGTCTTGTTTGGTTTCCCTGTTAGGGTCCTGATATTGTCCCAGAACTTGAGGCTGTCCCCCCAGGAGTTAGCCAGCTCATTTTTGAAGAAACAGCTTTTCACTTGACGAATAGCCCAGGTACATCTATTTTGGGTGGTTTTATAGTTCTGATTACCTGTTTGAGAGCCAGTGCTTCTAGTTTTATACCAGAGGTTGTCTCTTTACTTCATAAGTTCAATGAGGGGTGGAGAGATGCAGGACTTACAAGCCCCACAAACTTTCCACTTACAGTAGGGGGCATATATGTTGCATGCCACATTGAAGATCTTGATGAAATGGTCAAGTGCTTCATCAATGTCATTTGCAACGTATAGGTCTGTCCAGTCTTTCTGGCTGAGGTGTGCTTTAAGTGAGGCAAGTTACCCTTTCTTTAGCACTCTAGATGTGAGTGTTTTAGCTGGGGTTCTGGGGGACTTATTCGACCAAATACAGAGGATAAGGGAGTGATTGCTGATGGAGTCAGGGAGGACAGCTGAGTGGGTTATTCTCTCTTGCTGGTTGGTAATCATCCAGTTTAGCAGCGTACTGGCTCCAGTATGATAATTATTTTTCATGGGGGAGTCCACTAATTGGGCCACGTATATTGAGGAGACTGCATCCTTGTAGAGTGCTACCTCAGTTCTTTAAAAACCAAACTGTTCTTTTGTGTTCTTAACTTACCTTGCACTATTTTAAGCTCTTCTTTAATTTGCAAGAAGTCACCCTCATCTTTTCTTATTAAAGCTTTTATTAGCTCATCAGCACAGGTAGTAAATGCCTGCTCCCATTCCTTCTTTAATACTGTATTCTCCAGCCCACATGCTGGCTGTTTGTCCAGTATTAAACTTCGTAGAGACCAGCGTTTGTCTAAGTATTGCTCCAGTGTTGTTTTATTATATGACTTGCTTAGTTCCAAAATTCATAATTTTTCCAGTTGTAAAAATAAGCTTTTCAGCTCACCAGAACTTTCATCAGTGGTGGGTTGTTCATCACAAACTGCGTGTCTGATCTGTTCCATGAAACTGGATACTGACTTTCCCTCCTCTAGGCAGTCATGCTCTCAGCTGCTCCTTGGCTTGATTTTGCTGACGTGTATGTTTAGATTGTTTCACTCTGGTGACTCTTTCCCAGCTAATGACATGAACTGAAGTTTGTGTAGTACGGTTTGAGCAGTGAGAAGTTGACTATAATCCAAGCTATATAAATCTTAGGCTAGCATAAGAACGGTTCTAATATATTACTGCGGTTGATTATATCCACTGATTCCTCCTCCTCTGCCACACTCACACACTTGGCTGGCTGTCTGGCAGCAGCTGGTGTAGGCAATCCAGTCTTAGCCTCACAGTTACAGTACGTCCATAAAAAATGTGGTGGTGGGGTGCTGAGAATGTGCAATGACTTCCTGGTGACATCAGGCATGCTCCCATGCCTGATGCACCAATGTCCACCACTCCTCCAATTCCGTTGCACTTGCTGTGTCTGACACAATGACCCCCAGCCATCGCTAGATGTTGGATTTTCACTAAGCACTGCATGCACCCCCCCGGAGGAGGAGAGCTGTCCATTGGATGCTTGATCCTCTTCCCCCTGGCTGACCCTGTGATGATCCGGGTTTGTTCCCAAACTCAGGCTGTCAGTGTCACAAGAGGCAATGATACTGCTTATGCCAGCGGGCTGGCCCTATTCTCAAATATTGACAGAGGCAGCTAGCTGGGTAGTACACAAATCCCCCCCAAAAAATAACCTTCAGCAGATGGGCCTTCTCCTTCTCAATCTGGTCAGAATGGAATGGCCTACTAGAATACTGTTGATAAACCCCTAACATATTCACATTCTGAAGGCTGCTACTTCAGCATCTTAAAGATCTTTATACAGAAGCTGCTCTTCCACCAGACCCCCTTATCTACCTCATGTTTACTGACTGGTATGGAATACTAGCACCTACCTCCATGTCAACTATCTCTAGTGCCAGTGTGAAGAAGATGGAAACCCTTAACCCCTGTGCTATCATTCCCCACTTGTTGTGTTAATAATTGGTCCCCACATTTGCCATGACCTACCTTGTAAGTGTAAAAGTAACTTGCCTTTGTGTAGCCATCCTGAACTAGCACTTGCGTGTTGTAGTAGTGCACTATAACGTAAGCACTTCATGTACTTACCTTGCTGTATCTAGGGACCCCTCCCCACAGAAATGAAATGACCTATCTCATAGGGACACTAACCTTCTGTTTGATGCAAATTTTAAATAAATAAAAATATTGCTATAATATCATCTTTTAACAGCACTGCTGTCATAATATCACTTTCTGATATTGTTTTCTCCTTTTTGTGACTACCTTTCCCACAGAAAACAAGTAAAACCATATAACAAAATGTATTGCACTACCACATAGCATAATTCAAGAATGTTTTTTATAGTGGGTGTGATGACTGAATTATTTTCTGTATATTGGAATCAAATTATTTGCTGTTTGACAATATCCTAGTCCATGTACGGTGGTGTCAGCCCAGAAGCAATGCAGTACATTGTAGTATTATTGTAAAGTGCTCCAGTATGCTGCAGGGAACAGTGTACTCCAATGGCAATTAAGCCCTTTTGTCATGCAGTATTTTATGACGTAATACTATAAGTGACTGCACTGCATCCTGGCTGGATCCACTGCATGTGAAATTTGACCAGAAGCAAGGCCAGAATAGGTGTCAAAGGCCAATTGTATGAGACAGTCTTGACATTAAAGAGATATTTTCACATGAATAGACCAGCCCTGCTTCATGTTGAAATGGAAGGGCTGGGCATGGCTAGCTCATAATTGTGTTAAAATGACCTTTGAGAGGAAGTGGCTTGTCCAAAAGCATTAGAACCAAAGTATCAAGGCAGAGGCTGAATCCTAGAACTAGTTTTTATCTCAGCTGCAGCCATACACTCTGGTACATGGGGAGTGAGGTCACAAACCCTAAATACCACCGCACCTTTGGAGGGAGAAAGAAGGTTTTTTAAAATGGACCAACACAGAAGGCTAGCTCTTTTCACTGGGAATTCCATGTGAACCTCTCCAAGGAGGAGGCCAGGCCATGAGTCTGAAGACTGGATCGGGGTGACATAGCATAGTGTGCATAGTGAACTTATTAAATACTGTAACTGTTAAGAAGACAGCTAAGCATTTCCCTGCACACATGTGCAAGCTTTATTTTCTAAATCCTGTTATGCTTGCTATGGATTACATATAAATGTTGTGCATACCTACTCTATCTAGCTGACCCATGTGTATTAATAAAATAAACAGTTTTTATAAAGACTGGAGTTGCTGGCTTGTGACTGACTGCATCCCTAAGGGAACAGAAGCATCTCAGAGAGAGTGAAGTGTGCCTACCCAATGCAGAGACCCTCACTACAGTGAGTCTGAAGGGTGGAAGGTGGAGAATAAAGGGGTTATAAAAGCACTGGGGTCTACAATCTTGCTAAAGAGGGGCCCTTGATGGGAGCAAGGCTGGTATGGATGATCCAAGGAGTTAAGTCTAAGTGCTAGAAAGAGGTCCACTGGGGACAGCAGGGTGCTTTCACAATCACAGTGCATTTAAATGCCATGATGGTTGTTGAATTCCACCATGTTAGGGTGCTTAGGCCCTGTGTGGACCACCTTACATCTGGAATATCTCATTTGTATAATGCTGCTGAGCCCTCACTTTTGCAGGGGTACTCTACCCGGTATCACATTGCAACGGCAACAGGAATACAGCAAAGACCATCACAGTGACGTTTTTGGCACTTCGCTGTGATGGTCTGCTGGGTTTCTGACACTGTTGCCTCTGGGGTGTTTGCCCCCTTCCCAAACTAACTCTGACTCGGAGTTGGCTAATTTAAGTGTGAGGGCAAAGCCCTGCACAGAAAACACTAGTTACCCCAGTGATGGCCTAACACCATTTGGCGGTGTTGTGCCATCGCTTTGCTGATGGTCAGCAAATTCCATGACATGGGGGAACCACTCTGCCCCCTGAGCACTGCTTGCCAGCATGGTGTATGACCTTATACCTCTCAACTTCTCAGCATTAAAATGCATAGCACTGATCTTCACAATTCAGAGGAGATGACCAGAATGAGTAGCACTTTATTTTAATGAATAATGTGTCTAGGAGTAGTGGGCTGCATCTGTTTAGTGTTAAAGAATGTTTCTATTACCTGGCCTGGTGGTGCTGAGGGTTGAGGTGCTGGATGCCACACCTCGCTCCACACCCCAGCCTGGGTTCAGGAGTGAGCACAGGCCACCAGGGGTCGGCAGGGTAGGTCTAGGATCGAGCATCTGTTGACAGCTCTCCTAGTCCTGGGGAAGGCTGGGGAGTCACATTGCACTCTGCCAGTCCCTGGGGATGCCCAGAAGCACTGCAGCTGCAATGGTGTGCACTAGAGAGGGGAGTGTAGCAGACGTCTGCATGTCATGCATGAACTTCATTGCACGTCCGCACTCCAATTGGGGAGAAAACCAGGAAAAAGTCTGGGCGTGACAGTGCAGCTTGATGGCCGCGCCCTGCCTTCCCGGGAGGACTTTTGTGGAATCGCGCTGCGGGGGGTCCGGCACCAGTCCGGCTTGGCAGGATAAGGGGAGCTCTCCAGCAGGTCGGCAACGGCCATGCCGAACCCCCCATCATGCAAGTGAGCCTGCTGCTCTCCTGGCAGGCAGGGCCGATGGCTGGATGCCCCCACTGGTAAGTCATCGCAGTAGGAGAAACTGTGGCATGATAAAAAAAAAAATAATGTTTCTATTGAGTTAGTTCGATGTTTTAATACACTGTGTGTCCAGAAATAACTCTAACATTATGAGGAACATCAGTAAACCTTTCCAGGGCAAGGGTAAACCTTAGTGCAAAAAATCATAGGGCTATGTGAAATTCATAGCAGTTTAGAGGTATGTGTATGACCCAGTTGCAGAAGGGCGATAATACTGCCAATGTATAGGTCACTGTTCTGACCACTCCTGGAGTAATGCGTGAAGCTTTGGAGCCCATATCTGAGGAAGAACAGAGACTGGCTGGCAATCGTACAGAGAAGAGCAACAGAAATGTTCCAGGGGCAGCAGGGTAGGTTCTAGGAAGAGAGGTTGGAGAGTTTGAGTATATACTCTTTACGGGACAAGAAGGGGGTTGGGGAATATGATAGAAACATTCAAAAACTTACTTTGGTAAAACAGGGTGAATGCTACAGAGCTATTTAGGTTAAGAAATGTGACATCTCAGGTATCAGACACACTTATGATCTTGTGCTCAACCACCCAAGGTGTGATGTTATCTCAGCACGGCATATCCCTGTCATTCACTATTGCTTAAGTAATACATCAAAAGGCTTCAGGACTGACTTGATGGACTTATAATCTTTTTCTGTTCTTATACTTCTTTGTTTCTTTGTAAAAGTGGGGTGGTGGAGGCAACTGCACCCTGATATTAAACCACCACACTTTGCAACAATGTATCAGGCCCATGATGTCCTGAAGATGAATAATGTCTCTCACCTCCTCCACTGTCTTGAATTCACCCTCCAAAATGTTTAGTGGATCAGAACCCTTTCATCATTAAAGAGCCCCTGACATGTCATGGGGCACTACTTTGGAAAAAAATAAATACATATTTTGACACATTTTAGGTTAGATTTAATCTTATTTTCTGTTTTCAGTCTTCCAGTCTTCATTATAACTATATACATTAACATGGAAACAGGATTACAAACCATTTGGCTTCATCTGCCCTGGCTGCTTTGCTGCACCTGACATTACAGTCCTCTACTTGTTACATCGTAATTATTTTCACAGTAAAGACTGTGATGTCACAAGCAGAATCTTGTGATAAAAGCATTCAGAGCAGATGAAATCTCAGGGACAATGGTCCTGTTTCCATGCTACTGTTCAGAGTTAGATGAAAAACCGGGAACTACTTTAGGAATAACCCATGACTGAGTGTGGTGATAACACAAGAAATGAACACCCCAGGTGGGTTGTTAGGCATAAGGTATAGCCAAGGGCATTCAAGAGAGTGTGATTTTTGCAACATCACCATATTCCACTTAGAACATTTGTAAAAAGGTAAAAAATCTTGATCATTGGCGTGAATTTCAGAATAAGCAGCTATTTGCAAGGGATGGGTTACATCTTAATAAAATGGGCAAGAGCTTGTTAGCACAACAACTCAAAAATTCCATTCACCATCATTTAAACTTCACAGGCAGGGGGATGTGGGGGATATAAAGACTGGTCACCCCAAAAATGAATGGAATATTATGCTCATTAATGCAAGGAGTTTAACGGACAAGTTTGATGAGTTACAGCTAACTTTAAAAACATAAAGTACACATTTGTGCGATTGTGGAAACATGGTGGCAACCTGAGGACACCTGGGATAGGCAAATTCAGGGGTACATACTCTATAATAAGGATCATTCCATATCTAGAGGTGGAGGGGTGGCACTATATGTTGCTGAGGGTATCCCCACAGAGAGTATAGATACAACCAGATGGACAGATGCAGAGAGTCATCTGGGTGAGATTAGCCCCCAGAGCTGCTAAAATCAATCTAGCAGTAATTTATAGGCCACCATCCGCTAGGATATCAGAGGATGAAACTATACTAGATCTTGTAAACCAGTTATCAGCAGTAGGTAATGTAACACTAGTTGGTGACTTCAACCTCCCGGGTATTGAGTGGGATATTTGAAAGGCAAGTACATTGGCGGAGAATACATTTTTGGAGACTTTCAGTCTTGGAGGATTAGATCAATATGTTACAGCTAATACAAGGGGGAATCATATATTGGATCTAATATTAAGTGACCTTGGTGACAATATTATAAACAGTAAGATATTCCCACCTTTGGGTTCAAGCGCTCATGCTATAATAGGGTTTCAGTACTCCGGTACGCTAGGGGACAATAGGGGTACTCGTGTGATGGAAATATTATAACAGAAAATAAGGCTCTTGAGGAGGAATATAATGTACACTTTTCATCGGTCTTTGGCAAAAGTCTTCAAACTTTGTGGGATAATAAGAAAATTAGACATAGAGAACAGAGCCCAAAGATAGACCCAGCTGAAGTACTTATTAGATTGCAGAAGGTTAACCAAAATAAAGCACAGGGGCCAGATGGGATTCACCCAAGAGTGATTAAGGAAATGGCAACACTATTAGTGGAGCCAGTAACTTACCTTTTTCAGGAAAGTATTAACATTGGTGAGGTTCCTGAGGCATGGAGGCAAGCTGTGATTGTACCCATATACAAAAAAGGTTGTAGGCAGACCGTCTCAAATTATAGACCTATTAGTCTAACCTCCATTCTTGGTAAGATTCTGGAGGGTATAACCAAGGATTGTATTATGGAACATATTGAGAGGACAGGCAGGATAGACATGACTCAGCACGGATTCACCAAGGGAAGATCATGCCAAACTAACTTATTAGAATTCTACGATAAGGTTAGCAAGGCTATGGATATAGGTAATGCAGTGGATGTGATCTTTCTGGACTTTGCAAAGCCTTTGATAAAGTGCCCATGGGAGCTTATTAAAGCACTTTATGAGCTGGAGATACCAATATGGATACAAACGTGGGTGAAGGCTTGGCTTACGGACAGAGTCCAGAAAGTCTGCATAAAAGGTGAATACTCTGATTATATCGGAGTGACTAGTGGTGTCCCACAGGGCTCGGTCTTGGGACCATGTTTGTTTAATATGTATATTTCATCCATGCAGGTGCATACAGATGTGTGGCTATCTAAATTTACAGACGACACTAGGGTTGGGAGTCCAGTAAATAACTGGGAAGAACATCTAGTCCTACAAGCAGCTCTGGATAGGCTAGAGACATGGGCCTCCCAGAAACAATCTATTTTCAACATCGGAAAGTGTAATGTTATGCACTTTGGAAAGAAAAATAACAAATTCCAGTATAATTTAGGAGGATCTGTACTAAAAGTAGTGGATGAAGAGAAAGACTTGGGGGGTTTTGGTTAATAAAGATCTTGGCTTTAGCTTACACTGTAATACAGCTATTAAAAAGGCGGGTAGTATAACACACTGTATATTGAGCCACACATAAAAAGTAGAGATAGGCAGGTTGTGATGCCTCTGTATAATGCATTGGTACGTCCCCACGTAGAGTACTGTGTCCAGTTTTGGGCCCCGTATAAGAGGAGGGATGTTGCACGGATGGAGAGGGTACAGAGGAGACTTACAAAGAGAATCAAGGGATTGGATGGATTGAGTTATGAGCAGAGACTGCAGGATTTGGAGCTGTATTCCCTGGAATATCATAGAATGAGAGGCGATATGTGTTTGATATATAGGGCATGGACCGATACTAACTTATGGGACTTACTGGGCTTGGTTAAAAAGGGCTCAAATATATGACACTAGAGCACATTGTTACCAACTGGTTAAGGATAGATATAAAACAAATAGAAGGAAATACTGGTTAAGTAATAGGGTAATAGAAATTTGGAATATGCTACCAGGAGAGGTTGTGGAAAGCAGTACAATGCAGGAATTTAAAATACAGCTAGATAAATTCTTGGAAAGGAAGAATATAAAAGGATATAATTAGGTGTTATTTGAGAGCTCACGGACGAATGTCTTTATGCTCAGTATTGTCTATGTAATCTATGTAAAATGTAATAAATAGGGGATATGCAATAGGTTGACTGGAAATATGCAATTTTTCTTCATGAGTGAGGGGGCAGGACCATAAATCATAAAGTGTCAAAGCTGTGAGTGAGCTATAAAAGTCCCTTCCCCTCACAAGTGATGATAAACTGCATACTGTGAGTCACACCATTGCATATTTAATTGATGCAGCATTATCTCACTAATTATAGATTTTAAATCTGCTGTTTGTATGAAGATTTAACTGTTTCTCTTCGATTTCAACTGCTGGCTTCAGTGCTGTACATGACTGCTGTGATGTCATCGGCATTGTGAAAGCTGTGCTCTGATTGATTCAGTTTTTCATTATGATGAATCCAACGGGGCAAGGTATCATCTGTGACATATACCCAACTCACAAGATAACAAGATATCTTGTGAATTGGGTATATGATATCACTTTTTATCTTACCATTTTATTCTCCACTGATGTTGTATAAATACAGATACTGTATGAAATATACACAGAGATTTATGTATTTGGTTAGTTAGTTTGTTCATTTTTATTAACCAAGTAAGCACGCTAAGCAAATATTGCCTATTTTCAGGCATGACCCGGGAGAATTACTGAAACAGGATTCAATGCAAGGTAGGTTACATTAGCATACAGTTGTGCAATAGACATGAAGGGGAAAATACATGGCAACAGAGAGGGGGAAGACATGTGAGGCAAAACAGTTGATTGCATTTTAAACAATGTAGTAAATAACAAATAAGTGGCTTGGTAGTACTTTATAGCTTAACAAAGCTTTGTAGTTCTGTAGGTAAGCGAAGAATATATATGTTAAACATCAAGTTCTTAGAGGGGTAAAAGGAGCAGTGTCCATCAAGGTAACTTGATTATATATTAACACTGAAAAAAATTGGTCAGGGATATACCCTAATCCCAGGGATGCACCCTGATTAAGCCTGAATCCTTGGTCTCCCAGGCCCCAGCAACCTACTGGGTATGTCCATGGTTCTTCCCTCCATGGCAGGAGTTCGGGGGAAGGGGACTTGCTCACCCCAAAGCAGTCCACTATGTGGACTAGGATCCAGTGCTGGCAGCCACTAGGATGCAGGTGAACATTCAAGGCCCAGACCATCACTAAGACAGACATGGGGTTATTTTCCCTGTTTCTTGGTCACTCCCATCTCCAAGATATGAATGTAGTGTATGCTGGCCTCACACGCATGCAGGGCATCCCCTGCAGCAGGAGCAGTCTCCCTGGCTGAGCCATAGGGGCCACTGTGGTGCTGTATCTCACCATCAACCCTCCCTGGCTATGGCACACTGCCATGTGGCAACTACCTCAGCCTGGCCCGCTGTTCAGTGAGACAACTTGGGTTCGCTCCTGAACCCAGGTCATCAGCATGGCAGTGCAATGCACCTCTGCTGGGCCATCGAGGTAGCCCAAATAATCATTTTGTCAGATCATCCCTTGAGAGATCAAGAGCTTTAAAACACCTCATACACCTTCCAGTAGATAATTAGAAATAGATATGGACTTCCGATTACGTCATCAACCCTAATGGCAGCATAAGACCGAAGCTCCATGCTGGGAACAACAAATAACCACTTCAAAACCTTCTCAAACTATAAAATACGATGGTACAACTACATGCCAAAGGGGAACCGATACAAGGGGCTTCCCGTTACTGAAAAACTCTCAGAGATGGCTCCAGAGGGTGAGAGATTAAGGTCAGAGCCCTCAGACTCGGAACTCTTCCAGTCATCAGCCAATATGGGCCTACCTGACTTGGCTGCTGCCTCTGCCCTGTCAGCTCGTACCCTGTGTAAGAGGGTAAAGCTTGATACTATTTATGCAGAGCTCCTAAGCTTCTGAGCTAAAATGAAACAGCTCTATGGGGAGCTACGAAGAGATGTGGAAAATTTAGAACAGTGGGTTGATGACTCTGAGAGACAGATCACAGCTGCAGCGAACAGAATTGATCATTTAGAATCAGCAGTGCAACAGATTCAGGACACTCAGACACAAATCCAGAGAAGGCAAGACGATTCTGAAAACTGAGCCAGGAGAAAGAATAGGCTGACCTGGGGAGAAAGGCAGTACTTATTGTGGTACATGGCATGAGTTTAGGGTACAGTTTGGCATGGATGGTATCCATGTTGGCAGAGAAATCAAGCCTGTTATCTAACCCCACATGAGGTACTTAAAAGCTGGGACTACTTCAAGTGGGTTGCTGTCCAGCATGGAGAAAATGGGGAGACCATTGGCACTGTTTTGTTTTTTGGTGCTGGCCTGAAGTTGGTTGGACTTGAACTAGCACAGAACATTGTGAAAGTCTTGCTGTAGTGACACTTCCACAGATGCATTCGAGGGACCAGAAATGTAGAGAACTGTGTCATCTGCATGCATGCAAATATGCCAGTTGGCACAGGAAGAGGGGAAGATGGAGAATAGGAATGGACCCAGAATGGAACACTGTGGGACCCCAGCCTGGATAGGTAAGGGTGGGACAGGGCACCTCTTACCTGTACTGACTGTTTATGGTCTGAGAGATAGGAACAGAACCAGTTGACATGGGGTTGAGAGGCTGGCAGAGTTCAGCTTGTCCAGGAGGAGTGAATGGGACACTGCATTAAAGGCTATGGCCAGAGAGGATGGAGTCAGTGACCTGAAGCAGGGAGGAGATGGTGGAGTGATGTTTCTTCAAACCAGACTGGGAGGGGGCGAGGAAGCCGGGAGAGTGGAGGAAGTCAGCAAGCAATGAGTAGACTAGTTTCTTTTGCAGCTTTGCAAGAGAGGTTAGTAGGCAGATATGGTAGAAATTGCCAGGGGTGATGAAGTCTCTCCCTTTGTGGAGGGGGGGAACCTTGGCAATCTTCCAAGACTGAAGGACAGCACAAAGGGTGAAAGAGAGGTTTAGGAGGTGAGTAAGGGGGGTCGGCAATGGCAGGAGGTGATAGATGGAGACGTTTGAAATCTAAACCATGTAGGCTAGACTTGAGTGGGCAGAGTGAGAAAAGGGCAAGCAGGGTTTCTTAGGGAGTGACAGGTGGAAAATTAAACCCTGGGAGAGTGAGGAAGGGGAGGGAGGAGATGGAAAGAAGCCAGGAGGGGTGGGGTGGAAGAGCCAGTGGTGAAAATCTTGTTAAAGTGAGTGGCAACAGAGAAAGGGTCAGATCCGGGTGAGCCTGAGAACTGGGGGAGAAGACAGAGCTGGGGGGAGGGGGTCAAAAGGGTGAATCACCTTCCAGAATTTAGCTAGAGAGTTAAAATTATTCTGGAGATTGGCCCTAAAACAGAGGGACTTGGTGGTATAAACAGCCTTTGTGCAAGAGCTCCTAAACATCCAGTATGACAGGAGGTCCAACAGGGAGTGGGATGATTTATACCTGGTCCAGAAGAAAAAATTACTCACCTTAGTAATTATGTTTCTTCTAGTGGAGTCTTGCTGGATTCTGACAATTGCAAGTAGCCCCAGCCTTTAAACTGTCCCGGAGAACAAAGGGTTAACTTTTCTATGCATGGCATAGAATGTTCATCTCGAGCTCGGTTGAAGCCTCTGCCTGTTGTTATTTGAACTGCAACTGTCAGATCTTTATGAGCAAAACTCACTAGGTGTTCTGTGTGGAAACTGTAACATTTTTAACTAGCTAACTGGCAGACAAATAATGTTTTGGGTCCCCAAAGGAAGACTCAAGTTAGGAAACTCAAAAACAAAAACCACTCAAATGAAATAACCTTCCACCCAAAGAAAAAAGAGGGTGTAAAAAGGGGGCACCCCTAGGGTGCCAACACTGCGCCTGCCCACCCACATCCCAAAAAGCTAGGTTCTGAGAGGGGAGGCAGGGAGTGGTCTGAATACAGCAAGACTCCATTAGAAGAAACATAATTACTAAAGTGAGTAATTTTTTCTTCAAACAACATGAAGTCTTGCTGTATTCTGACAATTGCAGACTACCAAGCAGTACCTCCATGGATGAGGGGACAGAACCTACTTTGGGAATAGGCTCTGAAGTACTGCTGTGCCAAACCAAGCATCACTCCTAGCCTGGATATCCGGAGAATAATGCTTGGTAAAAGTATGGACTGTTTTTCAGGTGGCTGCTTGACAAATTTCTAAAAGAGGGATATCCCTGGCAGCAGCCAGGGAAGCAGCTGTACCTCTTGTGGAATGAGCCCTCAGGCCTGAGGGTGGAGTTTTACCCAGTTTTTCATAGCAGAATTGTATGCAAGAAACAATCCACCTGGCAATAGATTTCTTGGTGGCAGGTTTGCCCTTCCCAACTTCTCCATAAGTGAGGAACAACTGAAGGGAGTCAAACCTGTGACCCTTGGTATGCTCTATGTAGTAGCTGAGGGCTCTTTTAACATCCAAACTGTGTAGCACCCTCTCTCCCGAGGAAGAATGATCAGTGAAGAAAACAGGGAGAGATATAGACTGATTCAGGTGGAAATCTGAGACCACTTTAGGCAAGAATTTTCTGTTAGTTCTAAGGACCACTTTATCTCTGTGAAAAGGGATGAAATCAGATTCCACTGACAGGGCTTGCAGTTCACTGATATGTCTAGCAGAAGTAATTGCTATCAAAAACACAGTTTTCCAAGTCAAGTACTTAAGCTCTACTGAGGACAAAGGCTCAAAAGGGGGTTGCATAAGCTGAGCAATGCAAACATTAATATCCCAAGCAGGAGCATGGTCCCTAAAGGGGGGATTGGTGTGAAGCAATCGCTTGAAAAACTTACAAAATACAGGATGGGATGACAGTGAGGAAGGCTTACCTACTGACAGGAAAGCAGAAACAGCTGCCAAGTGTACCTTGAGAGTAGCTGGTCTGAGACCTAGACCACTGAGATGGACCATATAATCCAGAAACATAGGCAATTCAGCAGAATATTCTTCTTAGAACATCAAATGCTGAATCTTTTCCATTTGGAGTTGTAAGTCTTTCTGCTGGAAGGCTTTCAAGAGGCCTTAAGGATATCCAGAACCCCTTGAGAAAGATGCAGAACTGCAAACTCTAACTCTTCAAAAGCAATGCCTTGAGATTGAGAGACCTGAGGTTTGGGTATCAAATCCTCCCCTGAGAGGATGTCAACAGGTTGTAATTCCTGGGAAGAGACAGGGGAAGATGGACTGCTAGGGACAGCAACAAGGGATACCAAGGCTGCCTGGCCCAGTCTGGAGCAATCAGAATCACTTTGCATGGTTGTGACCTTATCTTGACTAACACTCTGAACAGGAGAGGGATGGGGGGAAAAGCATACAGAAACTTCCCCTCCTAGTTCAGAATCAGAGCATCCAGGGGGACTGAGCCCAAGACTGGGGGTCTGCAACAAAAAAGAGGAAGTTGGTGATTGTCTGGGGCTGTAAAAAGATCTATCTCTGGAGTGCCCCATCTTGAGAAAATCACCGTCAACACCAGAGGATCAAGGGCCCATTCATGATGGCCCGGGGATATTCTGCTCAGTGCATCTGCTAGAACATTGTCCTTTCCTGGAAGGTGAACTGCTATCAAAGAGGTTTGCAGGTAATAAGCCAGGGACCACAACTTCATTGCTTCTGTTCACAAGGCCATAGATCGAGTGCCCCCTTGCTTGTTGATGTACCACATGGTGGTGGTGTTGTCTGTTCTGACCTGAACCACCCTGTTCTGTACTGATTTGGAAAAAAACTTGCAGTGCCAGAAACACTGCCCTGAGTTCCAAGAGATTGATGTGTAGAAGAGATTCCTGAGGAGACCACAGTCCCTGGTGGTGAGGTCCCCCAAATGGGCTTCCCAGTCCAGCAGGGAAGCATCTGAGGTAAGGACCACTGAATGAGACTGAGTGGCAAATGAAACCCCTTGCCTCAAATTGTCCTGATCCTGCCACCATTGCAGGGCTTGGATCAGATTTCGAGTCACTGGGATTAGCTTGGCAAGGGAATCCTTTCTTTGGGACCAAAAAGCTCTCAAGTGGAACTGAATGTCCCTCATCTGGAATCTTGCACCTTGGACCACTGCTGTAGAAGCTGCCATTTGGCCCAATAGCTGAAGGAAGTGCCTTGCTGGTTGAGACACCTGAAGGCTGAATGAAGAGGCCAGTTCCATGAGAGCCCTTGACCTGTCCAGGGGAAGGAAGGCTCTTGCTTTTACTGTATACAGCTCTGCCCCTATGAAGGTGAGGAGCTGCACTGGTTCAAGAACTGACTTTGGTAGGTTGAGAAGAAATCCTAAAGAAGTGAGCACTTGCTGGGTCACTTGCAGGTGTGACTTGACTTGGTCTGGGGACTGGCCGACTATGAGACAGTCGTCCAGATATGGAAAAATGGAAATCTTTTGTCTTCTGAGGAAGGCAACAACTACTGCCAGGCACTTTGTGAAGACCCTTAGGACTGATGTTAGGCCAAAGGGCATTGCTCTGAACTGATAGTGGCCTGAGGGCAACTTGAACCTGAGGTATTTTATGTGGGAGCACCTGATGGGAATGTGAAAGTAGGTATCTTTGAGGTCCAGAGAGGATAGCCAGTCCCCTGGCCTTAGACAGGGAAGGATAATTCTGAGAGTTATCATCTTGAACTTTGGCTTCAAAAGATGTTTGTTCAGGCATCTTAGGTCCAGGATGGGTCGCCACTGTCCTGTCTTTTTGTGGGTTAGGAAGTACCTGGAGTACAATCCTTTGCCCCATTGTAGGGTAGGTACTCTCTCTATAGCTCTTAGAACTAGAAGAGAAGAAACCTCTGCCTGTAGGGCAAGGGTTTCTGAGAGATTTGCAGGTGGAAAAGATCTGGCTCTCATCTTGGGAAATTTTTTGAAGCTGAGAACCAGTCCCTAGCTTACTACTTCCAGGACCCACTTGTCTGATGTAACAGACATCCAGTCCTGGATAAAGTAAGTCAGCCTGCCCCCTACTGGGATAGGAGAATTGACCCGGGCAGACCCATCAGGGTGTCTGCTTGACAGGGGCTTTAGGCTGAGGGATGGATGCAGGCCTGCTTATCCCCTTATGCCTCTCCCTCTGAAGAACCCCCTCTGAGAAAAGGAAAAAGAGGCATGTGCTTGGTAAAAAGGCATTTGGAAAGGCCTGCCCCTGCCCCTGGACTGCTGCCTTTAAGGAGTTGCTTGCCTTTCCTTGGCCTGAGCACTCCTGTAAGTGGTCCTGTATTCATCCATTTTTTTCATGTTTAATTCTCTGTCTGCTCCCCAAACAGAGAATTACCAATTACTGGAAAATCCATGGCCTTAGCCTGGGTATCCTGTGAGAGGCTAGTACATCTGAGCCAAGCTATTCTCTGAAGAGCCACAGATGTAGCCATGACTCTTGATGATACATCATTGGAGTCAACAGCAGCATGAAACTGAACTTTCGATGCCTCAATCCCATCTGCAGCCACCTCCTCCAGCTCCTTGGCCAGCTAGGGGGGGAAGCCTGTTTAGCCAGTGCCAGTACAGTGTCCCACCTGGACTTCTGGTACCTGGCTGCATAGGCCATATAATTAGCCTGCCTGAGTCCCAAGGATGATACCATGTACTGCTTCTTTGCCATGGCATCAATCTTCCTGGAGGCCTTGTCTGGGGGGGGGTGTGATGCCAAGGGAATGCTTGCCTTATCACAGACAGCAGCCTGTACAACCCCAACATGGCTGCATTGCTGATAAAGGAACTCCGTATCTAAGTCTGAAAGAGTATACCTCTTGTCCATTCTTCTGTGCACAGGAGGTATGGAATTGGGAGACTTGAGAATTTTTTGTGTCTGTTTCCCAAAAGATTTGTGGAGGGGAATAGACAGTCTCCTGGACTCTGGGATGTCCATAATCTCTGCATAGTCAGGCTCTTCCTGATCCTCCACTGCCTCCTCCTCAGGAAGCTGGAGGGTATCAGCCACCTTCCTGTGAAACATGAAGTGTGAAGGGGACTCAGAAAGCCTAGGAGGAGAAACTCCTGAAGGTTTGTCTGGGGAGATATCTGGGTCAATAGGCACATCCAGACTTTCACCATCACCATAATCATCTTCCAACTTTCCCTCCTCCTCAAACTCCGGTTCATAAAATGCTTCCAGGGTATAATCCGGAACCAGTGGAACCGACTGAACCAAGCCCCTGGCAAAAGGTACCGGATCAGTCGGAACCGATCAAAGCGATTCCACAATATGAATCACTTTGGCTGTTTCATCGGCGGTCGGAGTATGAAATTCTGGATCCTGACCGGTCGACTTGTATTTTCTTTTTCCTTTTGTCAGAACCAATTCCTCAGAATCGGCTCTCCTTTTGCTCGAAGAAGTATCACCCTGGTCAGAGGGCACTCCTGGTTTGGGCGGAACCAAAATGAGCTGGCCATCCAGGTCAGTGGACTTCTCGGCCTCCCTTTCCCTCAGTCTACCTAATCACTTTTCCAAGGTAGATTTGGGAGAATGTTTGCAAATTTGGCAGTCTGAATCGAGGTGGTCAAACCCCAGACAATAAACACAGGTGGTCTGGGGATCGGCCTTAGCAAAGACCTCCCCACACACACACCGCAGTGTTGAAACCCAGTGGGTCCATTTTTTTTCTTGGGTTTCTCAGACATGGCCAACCTAACCAAACTTACCCTTTTTTCGACAACTGCCAGGCAAGACTCCCCTATCGGTTCCTGACTGTGTCAGGGGTCTTGGAAAAAAAAGTACTAACAACCCATTTTTTTTAGAACCGATACGGACTGGTAACCATACTAAAGTAAAGTACAAATTACCTGAAAATGATCAGTTCAGCTGAACCGATCCACACTTTTACAAATTCCACACAGAAAACAGAACAAAGGCTATTTAGTACTCACGGTACCACAGACAGAGACTTGAACCGACTATGCGGAAACAACAATTTCGGTAGAAAACCAACTGAAAAAACGACACTTCAACTGACTTGAACCAAGCAGCAGGAGAAATTTCCAGAGTGACTGTTCAGTGAGGTGGAGTAAAGAATCTGGTGGTTGCAGTTTGAATAACAGCAGACAGAGGCTTCAGCTGAGCTCGAAATGAACATTCTATGCTATGCATAGAAAAGTTAACCCTTTGTTCTCTGAGGTAGTTTAAAGGCTGGGGTTAACTGCAATTGTTAGAATACAGCAAGACTTCATGTTGTTTGAATTGATTATGGGTCTTGCACATGTTTATGAGATCATAATTCATCCAGGGGTGGTGAGATGATTTAACCATTGATTTCCTGATGGGGATGTGCTTGTCTCAGACAGAAGTAAATTTTGAGTGGAAGAGGGAGAGGGCCATATCAGTGATGGGGCGCAGTGCATGGGAAACCAGTAAGTTGCAGCCAGGTCACTCAGTAGTACTTCTTTATTTAGTGACTGGAAGGACCTGGACTAGATGTACTTGGGGAAGGAGGGAGCTGTAACTTTAATGACACAAAATGTCATGCAGTGGTCACTGAAGGGATCTGGCAATATACCAGCTGCAGCAATGAGGTGGGGGTGTGAGGCAAGAACCCAGTCCAAGAGGGTATGGTTTGAAGAATGGAGACCGAGTTAGATGGGTTCAGTGATGAGTTGTGAGAGGTTAAGGGACTTAGTCATGTGAGAGGTCAGTCTGGAGGCCAGTGAAAGTCAATTAATGTTAAAGTCCCCCAGGAGGATGAGTACACCAGCAGAGGAGTGTGAGGTGAGGGTAGAGAGTCTGTCCACCAAGGAGGAGGAGGAAATTGTTGGAGAAGCATAGAAAACACCAATATAAAAGGGGTAATAATGAGGGATAGGAAAGTTTAGTGAGAAGAAACTCGTGGAAAGAGGGTGCAGCCTCATTGAGAGTGATGATGCAGGAGAGACTCTGACAGATGTATAGGGCAATGCCACCCCCCTCATTTACCCCCTGTTCTGCCTGAACAGATGATAGTCAGGAATGGCCATGCTATAATTAGGAATACTGGAAGACAGCCAGGATTCCATGATACATAGGAGGTCTGGTAAGTATTGAGAAGCCCATACAGTGAGTAGAACCAGTTTAAGGAGGAGGCTCATAGCACTGAGGTGGAAAACAGTAAAGCTTTTAGGGATAGAGGAAGGGGTTGGGGGAGAGGGTCTCGGGTTGAGTTTCACATAACTAGCAAGGATGAAAAGCAGGGTAAGGAGGTGCAGAATGGAGCAGAACCTATGTCCACTTGACCAGTGAGGAGAGGGAGAGGGTTTTGAATGGGGAAGGGAATGGTAGAGAAACTCCAGGTTGAGGGATATGGCGGGAAGGAAATTAGGATGGATGGGGAGAAGGGAGGAAGATAGGGGTTGATAGGTTGAGGGGGAATTAAAGAGGAGGGGGAGGGTGGAGAGGGAGTGGTAGGAGATGGGGTTGAGGGTAGGAAGGGGAATAAGAGGAGGAGAAGGAGGGCAAGGAGCATGATTAGCAGGTAGACAGATCTGAAATGAACAACTTGTTGAGACACTGGCAAAACGACAACACCAAGGCAAGCTGAGACTAGTGAGCAGTTAAACAGCAGGTGAAGGATACTAAACTATGCTGTGCAAACTTAACAGAGATAAAAATGAGGCAGAATCCGGGAGGGTGTGCCCAGTACAATTAACCTAGAGATATCAGCAAATAAGGCACATATACACGCAGAGGTACGCTAATAAACAACTCCGTTCACTACAGTGGAATGTGGGTAGGGAGATAAGCTATACCCAGCTAAGATGAATATCTATTGTTTCATTATATGAATTACCACTGTCTCCCTCCTGTCAGTTATGAAATACCTGTTGTTGAACCATTGTCTGATAACAAACACACCTTCTGCCATTGCCTGCCATCTCTCCCACCATGTCTCACCAATCTATAGAAGCTGTATGGACCAGCGTGATGTTAAGTTGTTCAGAACTGGAATTTAATATACTGCATTATGCCAGCTTCTATGGAACTCTGTCTCTTCTTTATATTTTTAATCCTGAATTTGTTCTTATTTTGTCCCTGGCCCCTATCTGGACTGGTCCCCCAGCCATGTCACCCAACTTATCAGGGACATACCTATTCTGGTGTGTCCTCAGCCCCAGGACTTGTGTCAGAAGGGCCCAGTCATTGGTGTGGGACCAGCAGGGGACCAGGTTGTCATCTAGTTACAGCTGGAGGTTTTTAGCTATTTTCTCCCCAAATGCACACATGCATGCAATGATTCAATGTGTGTGATCAGCCTCTGCAGAAACAGCATTGGCATTACAGAATGGGGACTCATTCCCCTGCTGTTCTTCTGTGCTGCCACACAGATTCCTCCAAGTAGCAACCAATGACTGACCACAGACTCTCTATAAGTGGAATGGAATGAAAATAATGATACTAATCCTAATTACAATGTACTGTAGAACAGGGTTCCTGTACAAGTGACCCATAAGGGTCTTAGGGAGCACAACCCATTTTGAATTAGTAAGCTATATGGTTCAGGACAGTTATTAAAATGTTTAAAACCTGTTCATTTTTAATATAACACCTTTTTGTATGGACATGGAGACTGGCTATTGTTGACCAATCATGCTGCTTTGATTCACCAGTTACCCTGCACTGGAATTCATTCACTTGTTGGGCCATAAATTATCCAGAAAGGTCACTGCCTGTAAGAAGTTTGTTAGGCTGAGACAGGCATCTGCGGATGTAATTTCAAGGATCCTCCAAACAGGAGGAGCATTGAGGAGTGGACAGGTTTTTTTGAATTCCCCAACATCTCCTGCTGCCTGAACTGCCACTGTTGTGTGGGCAGTTAGACCATCATATGACCTCTTTTTTTGTCAAAAATATTCCCTTTTGTTTCCAAATGAGCAGAAATCACTTACTTTCTCTGCTCCTCTCCATTTTTGTCCCCAGTATCTGTCAAAAAATATAGCCTCCCACTTCTCTGTTTGCCTGCTCTCCCACATTTAAATGGATTTTAAAGCCATATAAATCAGGTTAGTTTAAAACAAAGTATTAAAAGATCTTTGTGTTAGAGACCCATTATGGGTGACGTGGGGATGATTGAATGCATATTGTTGAAAATTAAAGATTTGAATTTGGTTCTGGGACTTATATATTCCCCTCCAAAGGTTAAACTTACTGATTTTGATAAACTGATCCTTTTGTTACAGCTACATTCATTGGAATCCGACCTGTTGTTGGTAGGTGATTTTAATGCTGCATGGAATAAACTGAGAGGAAATGCCCTTCGGAATAGCTTAGCTCCATTAAATTTCAAAATATTGCTTTTTCCACAAGGAAAACTTTCATTTTGAATGAGGGGAACATTCTGGACCTTTGTTTTACCTCAGAGGGAATCCAGGTAACATCTATGGCCATGAAGTAACCTATTTTTGGGGACCACTGCTCCATTGTTTGTTCATGGGGGAAGACCAGCCTTAGGAAAAGCTTAAAGAATGTGATAACTAGAACAGTAAGGTGTCATAGTTTAAACAAATATAGTAAAGAAGCATTTTTATATAAATTAAGAAATGTTAGATGGGATAGGTTATTTTTAATACCCGAATTGGAGTGGGCTGTAGAAGAATTCACCTAATTGTTCATCCAGGTACGTAATGAAATTGCCCTCTTTAAAATTAGTGTAAATAGAAAAACTAATGTCCCATGGATTACAGATAAAATAAAACAAAATATACGATATAAAAATAGACTATGGAGAAAAGCAAACAAAACTTTGGGCACAAAGGATTGGGAGAAATATAAAAAGAACAAAATACACTTAAAATTAAAATTAGATTATTGAAAAAAACTTATTATGAGTCCAAGGTTGAACAAAGTACAGACCCAAGAAAATACTGGAATTTGATACAGTCTTTTCAAAATCTAGTGTTGAATAAACAGCCCATTCAAATTAGGGATAATGATACATTATTGTCATCTTTGGGCTCATCTGAGAGGTTGAATCAATATTTTACCACACTTCCCGATATGCAAATTCCACATGGAAATCATGTGGAGAGTGGTTCGAGGGAGCACTAGCCCTTAAATGGGAAAACATTTAGATTCAGAGTCATTTCCTGTAAAGAAGTAAAGGATAAATTGAGGAAACTTTAAATAAATAAAGCCTCTGGGCTTGATTTGATTGAAAACAGGTTCTTGAAAGATTCCCTCGAGGTAATAGCCCCAGTATTAACAAGGCTCCTAAATTGGAGTCTGCTAAATAATAAGTTTCTGACCATGTGGAAATGGGCAAAAGTTATTCTTATATATAAAGGTGGTTCCCCTGTAGATCCAACAAACTACAGGCCAATTTTGCTTTTATCTGGGGTGTCGAAGGTCTTGGAGAGATTGGCCCATAAGCAGTTGAGTAACTATTTGGAAGAAAATTCTCTCCTGTCCTGTTACCAGTCAGGTTTCTGAAAGGACCACTCCACAGACACCTCGCTCACTGACCTGGTTGACATCATTGCCACCCACCTAAATGTGGGCAGGTCAGTTTGCACGGTGTTCGTGGACCTCTCCAAGGCCTTCGACACCACAGATCATAACATCTTGTATGAAAGAATGTTGAGCCTGGGGATAGATAATGAAACTCTCCCCTGGTTTCAGTCATATCTAACTGAAAGTGTGCAGCAAGACTAGATTAGAGATGTTCTGTCAAATCCAGGGGCCATTAAAAGAGGAGTCCCACAAGGCTCGATTTTAATCCCTTCATTATTCATAATGTATGTAAATGAGTTACCTAAGATAGTTGAATATTCTGCTTTGCAGATGTACGCAGGCGATACTGTTTTGTTGGTAGGTGGGAAAACAAACCAGGAAATTGAGGAACATCTTCAAAAAGACTTTAGTAGTTTGGAAATTTGGTTGAGGAAATCAAAGCTTGTTTTACACAATAAAAAAGCAAATACTATGATATTCTCAGCCAAAGGGAAAGATAATATTAATCAGTACAAATTATCTATAAAAACACTTAATAATGAAATACTAACACAGATCAAAACTTAAAATTTGATGCACATATTAAGGATTTGGTAAGTAAAACAAATAAGTTGGGAGCCTTTCAGAGGTCTAAATTTTGTCTAAACCAGAAAATGAGAGGGGATGTTACAAACCAACTGATTATTCCTTGCATTGATTATGGAAGTCATGTATATGGCATGGCTAATAAAACGGAATTGAGACCAATAAAAGTGCTATATAATAATTTGGCTAGATTTGTACTAAAATGTGGAAATTACTTGCATCATTGTGACATGTACATGTTACTTCAATGGTCACATTTAGAGCAGAAAAGGGATCAAAAATGGATTAGACAAATCCATAGGGTGGTCCACAGGCAGTCCTCCTGATACCTGGTAGATACATTGTCTCATGTCACCTATAAACATCAATATAAACTTAGAAAAAATGAGGGGAACACATTTGTCATACCCAAACCAAGTAATAGATTTGGAAAATGACTTCTGGTTCAAAAGTAGTTAAGTTGTGGGCTCCTATAGTTGATGAAAAGAAAACAAATTCAACAATTTAAACACCTTATGAATGTTATTGGATATGATCTGAAAATGAAGTGCATGTGTAATGATTGAAGTGTTTTGACCTAATCATGAATTGATAGAACAGTAATTGATTATAGTAGGTTTCTTGTAAGGTCAGGACGTAGATGTACTTTTTAAATGAGTTTAGACATTAATGTATTTTATACCTTGGACTGTTGATGAATCCCCAAGTGATTGCATAAAGGTTGCAAAGGGATTATTGTCTTAAATTGATGTTATTGTTATTACATTTGCTGTTTATTATGTTATTTTACGTTATTGTGTTAATTGTGTAATGGAATTTGACACAGGTCCGTCTTGAAAATGGGTTTTCTCCCAATGATGTATTACTATTGCTACATGTATAAAAATAAAGTTTTACTACTACTACATTATCTGACCTGCAGACCCTTTCAGATGCTCACCGTCCCCCGCCCCTGCCTTTATGATTTTTGTGTCTCTCATCCTCCATGGGTTAGTCTGACACAGGCAAACCATTGAAAAACTGAACTGTAACAGTATATACAAAGTAGCACACGTAGTGCTCACTTAGTTTAGAAAACTGCAAGAGCAGTAACTGTCCCACTTGCCTCCTGTAATAAAACATTTAAAACCCTTTTTGCTACCATGCAATATTTTGTTAGTTTTCTAGTTAGTGTGGCCCATTTGTGCTTGCACATTCTCAATAGCATAACTACAGTGGAGCCAGCCACAACGCAGTGCAATAACTTGCAGTACATGATGTGTCATGAAACATTCCATGACAAAAGAGCTTAATTACCATTCCATTGCACTGTTCCCCGCAGTATACTGCAGCATGCTGTGATACACTGCAGCATTGCTGTGTTGCATCCTAGCTGGTGCCACTGTAAATGAGTCTCGACAACTTTTACACCCTGTGTACCAGTGTGAGTGTGTGCATGTGTGTGTGTGTGTGTTGTGTGCTGTGTGTGCGTGTGTGTCTGTGTGTGTTGTGCATGTGTGTGTGTGTGTGTGTGTGTGTGTGTGTGCTGTGTGGTGTATGTGTGTGTGTGTGTGTGTGTGTGTGTGCCATATGTGGTGTGTGTGTGGTCTGTGTGTGTGTGTGTGTGTGTGTGTGTGTGTGTGTGTGTGTGTGTGTGTGTGTGTGTGTGTGTGTGTGTGGTGTGAGTGGTGTGTGTGTGGTGTGTGTGTGCGGTGTGTGTGCTCTGTGTGTGTGTGTGTGTGTGTGTGTGTGTGTGATCTTATTTTATCTCAGTTCCTGAAACCACACACTGGAAGGAGTGTAATACAAAGTAAAGCACTAATGCAAGTTTTAGTTGGTGAACTCTGGTGCACTCACTGGGAGGTTCAATAATGAGAAGTTGGAGTTTAAAAAAAACACATTCTGTGATGTGGTGTGCATGTTGGTGGATGACACAAAACTCTGCAACAGAGTGGACACTGCTCAGAGGGTGGAGCAAATGAAATGTGACCTACTCATACTGGAAAATTGGTCCAACTTGTGGCAGTTAAAATTCAACATGAAAAAGTGCAGTTATGCATCTAGGCAGAAGCAACCCAGGGATGGACTATTACCTGGGAGGGGAGAAACAAGCAACCACTCAGCAGGAGAAGGATCTAGGGGTCATCATATCAGACAATTTGAAGGTAGGCAAACAATGTGAAAAGGCAGCAAAGAAGGCCAGCAGAATGCTAGGATGCATAGGCAGAAGCATCACAAGTAGAAGAAAGGAGGTGATCCTGCAGCTGCACAGGTCCCTGGTGAGGCCCCACCTTGAGTACTGCATCCAGTTCTATAGATCTTATCTCAGGAAGGATGTAGATAGATTAAAGGCAGTACAGAGGAGGGCAACAAAAATTATTTACTGTCTCCATAAATTGCCATATGAGAGCAGGTTACAGGAACTTGATGTACTCCTTGGTACAGCGCAGGGATAGAGGGGACATGATTAAAACATTCAAGTTTCTGAAGGGTATAAACAGTTTCCACCCAGGAGCTCTTTCTGGTCAATAGCACCAGTAGGATAAGAGGACATGAGATGAAATTGAGGGGAGGAAGATTCAGAGGCAACATGCAAAGGTTTTTCTTCACAGAGAGGGTGGTTAACCCATGGAATGGCCTACCAGCTGGAGTCATTAATAACCCCCCCCAAACTGGCATACCCTCATGGTTCTGAGACCAGCCATTATCTATGTAAAGAACCCAACCCAGTGGATTCCCATACCATATATATATATATATATATTTTTAACTATTTTTCCCTCTGGTCACCATGCATTGGGGTCCCATTGGCCAGCACTGCCCTGTTTCTATCCTGCTGTGCTCCTCTTTTACTGGACACCTGTTTCCCTATCTCACCTGCGACTCACCTGTGAGGTACCCCCAGGTCATGACTCCCCGGGGCAGGGCCGCCATCTGCTCCTCAGTGAATATCCTTCTTCTTATGCAGTAACAGGCACAGGCGGAGGTAGAGGATGGGGTCACTCAGACCAGGAGAGCAGGAGCCAGCAGAGGATGTGGTGTGCTCATGAGGCATCTTCCTCCCAATGCTTGGGGAGCTTCCTGCTTTACATGACCCCCCCGGAGGCATGGACATGCAGTAATGTCTAGCATGGGTACATGCTCACTTCTGCATCCCGCCTGTGGACAGCCACTGTCACCTCTCCCTGATTCCTTATGAAGTCCTGGCTGTGTACAGCATGTCTCCACATGGTGTTGCTGCTGCCAGGGATCCATGACCCACCCCTCCCTGAGAGAGAGAGAGAGAGAGAGAGAGAGAGAGAGAGAGAGCTGTCCATTGGATGCTCAATCCTCTCTCCCCAGCCACACCCTGGCAACCCGAGCTTGCTCCTGACCCTGGGTTGCCAGTGTGGTAAGAGGTAAGGTGCCAGCGCCTCAGCCCTCTACACCACCAGGCTGTGCTACCCCATGAATTTGGCACACAGTAAACTATTAAAGAACATGTTGCATAAATAATCAATTGAATCAGGTTTACTCACAATCAGAACCGGAGGAGGATGATGCTGAGCACAGCTATGATGTGTGTCCCCCACAAATGATGGAGATGGGAGACCACCTGTGAGCTGTGGCATTCACGTGTATCCCCTTCTACAGAGGGGGACTAGAGGAGGATGACAACAAGCAGAGCTCTAACGTGTGTCCCCATGATGATGGGGCCACAGAAGAATGATGCTCAGCTGCAGTACTGATGAGTGTGTCCCTCTCTATCAAAAGGGATTGGAAAAGGCCTCCAAGAGATGTCTGATGTGTTTCCCCCTCTGCCGAGGGACACCAGAGGATGCTGCCACTAAGCAAAAGTGCCAGAATATATGAGCACAAGGGTGCTGTAGCCCCCACTTTTGCCCATGAGCATTGAAAGTGCCCCTTTGCTTGCAAATACTCTTTTTTACCCTATGCCCTTTTGAACTTCAGCACCCCCGCTTCCCCCCAAGTTCCTGCACCCATGATACCAAGTGCGACTGTTAAAATAAATAGTAAAGAATCAGTCTAGCTCTTGGGATTCTAGGAAATACTTCATGTGACCTTCTAGGTAAAGCAAAAACAAGTTGGCAATTTAAAACTTAAGCATACAGAAGCATGGCATAATTATGTTTTAAATGTTACTTTTTTAGTTTTTGCCATTTATTTTTCTCAGATAGCCCGACAAAGGTGCAACATTTAGTTTTCATTGGGGTCCTGTAGTTCTATCCCAATCATGGAGGGACTGAAGAGACGAGAGACTAAACAATGTGCTGGGGCATGCAGTGAGCCAGTGGTTGTGGTGGGACTGGAACCTAGGGGTCAACTTCATCATAGGTCAGTGCTCTTCACTCTAGATCACATTGCCTTCTCTGGTGTAAACACAAACATGTAGGCAATGTTAGGTTTATTAAAGGGGCAATATTATTTGATGGCAAATATTCTGTTTCATGGTGGAGGTTGTGATTAACTTCTTGAAATTCATTTCCAACTAAAAAGCTCTATAGATCTGCATGTGTAATAAATATTGCATTACATGCACCATACAGCAAGTCATTTGATAGGAACAGTTCCTTTCCAAGTGTCTTAAACTTTGTATTATCAGCTATGTAAAATAACAGTTCTTTACATCCCACACTCAGTTATCAGCTTACCATTCATTGTGTGATTAATGTCTGCATTTCATCTGAAACTAGACACATTTATAGATAAATGCATGAGGGGAAATATGAGTCAGAGAGGGGAGAATCTTCAAAAAAGCAGGTGCAACATAATTTTCTCACGCAGCACCTACGGTATATGACTGTTAATATGTGCAGCTATGCCTCTTTTGTCTGTTGCAAGTACATAGCTGCTTACGTATACATCATAAAATGTTCTGCAGTTGCCTGAAGTTTTCCTAAAGGTTGTATGATTTCCAAATTTATTTTTTTATTGCCATCATTTATAGGTGTCTGTTTCTTTTAGAGTACAATGGCAACTCAAGTTGCCAGTGACAGCCATCACCTTAATGCAAGGTTTTGAGAAGTATGTTGACTTTCACCTCCTATTATGACTTGCAAGGTCACAAGAACTGGCCACTATTAACAAGTTCTAGCCAGAAGCCGATAGGACTGTGAAGAGCTACCAAATGATCAAGGTTACACAAGTGCATAGGAAGTATTCTATGCCTGGGTGTAACTTGAACGTTTTTTGGAGGTGTTACACCAAATTTTCAATATGGCCTTTTTGGGACCCCTCCTCATTTTTTTTCACTTGTCCCAAAATATGATTTTGCAGAGCAAATACACTATTCTGTGCCACAGGTGTGAAAATACATTTTGGGCAGGTTATGGAAAGTGACAGCTGTATTGTTTTGAAGGAGGTGTGCAAAAATTGCAATATTGAAAATGTGGAGTGAAAATATTAAAAATCGGCGAAGTTAGGAGCATGCATAGAAGCTGCACAATGCACACTCATAACACAGTCATTTTTTTGAACATTTTTTCACCAAACTTTCAACATGGCCTTTTTGGGGCCCCTCCTCATGAAGAGTGCCCGTGTCATTTTGTTCACTTGTCCCGAAAGGTGATTTCACAGAGAAAATGTACTTTTCTGAGCCAAGGGTGCGAAAACACATTTTGGGCAGGTTGTGGAAAATGACAGCTGTACTGTTTTGAAGGAGGTATGCAAAAATGGCAATGTTGAAAATATTAAGTGAAAATTAAGAAAATTGGCAGTTAGGAGCATGCGTAGAAACTGTGCAATGCATGCTTGTAATGCAGTCATTTTTTGGAAGTTTTTCACCAAATTTGCAAAATGGGCTTTTTGGGATCACACCTCATGAACAGTGGCACTGTCATTTCATGAATCTGTCCCAAAAGGTGATTCCACACAGTGACCGCGAAATCACTTTTCAGGACTGAGTAACAAAATGACAGTGACAGTTTTCATGAGGTGGGGTCCCAAGAACCCCATGTTGAAAATCTGGGGCAAAAATTCAAAAAAATGGCTGATTTATCAGCACAAGTTGAAAACTCCATTGAATGGCATTATTGCTTGCTTACCTTTGAGTCTTCAGTTCACGGTTCGGCTTTGAAGAGTGCAGATGTGTCCCAGTCCAGAAAATGACAGCACCGATCTCCAGAGGCAGTATGGAGTAAGGGGAAGTGGAGTGCTCAATGGGAGGGTGGGAATGGGGAGGGGACTGGAGGCGATGAGGGACCATTTTCTTTTACAGGAAAAAAAAAGACTGGAGCCATGACCAGGGACCATTTCTTTTTACAGGAAAAAAAAAGAAAACATTTGGGCACACTGGGGTGGGCTCCCAATGTGCCACATGACGGAGGGAAGGGTTGACATGATGCAGACACTGGGATTGGTCCCCCTGATGTGGTGGGGGGGGAAGGAAGAAAACAGGCACACTGGGGTGGGCTCCCAGTGCACCACATGAGTGTGTGTGGGGGGTCACATAATGCCAACATGGGGATTGGGCATCCCAATGTCGGCAGGTAAAAGGAACAATCTTTGGGCACACTGGGGTGGGCTCCCAGTGTGCCACATGAATTTGAGGAGGCACAGAATGCCATGGATCTGGTGAGGCAACTGTGCATGTGCAGTACTCATGCATGTACAGTTGCGGTGAATGGCATGCCAGTCACAACATGATGGCACCAGCAGAACTGCACATGCACGAGTCACGTGTGTGCAGTTCATGTCACGGAATGCGGAAGTAACAGTCAAAGTAGTGCGGCTGTTATTCCATAGCAGCTGATTGAGGTGGAGGATTTTAAGCTCTGTTGGACTTTTGGAAGGATACTTCCAAAAGTCCTGTGGAAGGTTCCACGATCGGCCATTTTTAGAGCTACTGAGGGATTGCAATAAGATGTAGCTCCGCCCACAGCCCTAAAAACAAGCATTTGTCAATGCTGAATGTTTGCCACTGGCATTGCTGTTGTACCAGGTCTTGCTTGTACACATTTTTTACTACTGTATATATTTACCCAGGATAAAGCACATGAGATACACTATCTCATTTTCAGTGGTGTCCCATTTTTACACATTGTTACATTGTAATTATCCAAGATAGCACAGATGCTAGGCAATATTTAATTTTCAGTGGGCTCCCACATTTTGACCACAGATTTCTAAAGGTCTTTTATGACCTGACATCATGATCAAGATGGGGGGATTTTTAAAATTCCATCCAAGAGGTGATTTTCATTGTGCGACAGTGAAAACAAAATTTGTTGTGAATTTGAAAAACTACACCTGCCATGTTCAGGTGGTAGGGGTAACACAAGGGATATGTTGAACATTAGGGGCCAAAATCTGCAAAAATAAAGTTATGGATACATGTTTGAACAATTAATTTTCTCATAAGTTAGTTGTTTTTTTCACATTTGTACCCCACATTTTCAGCATCGTCTTTTTATGACCACTCTATATAAACATGACAGGTGTTGTTTATAAAACACTGGGCCAAATGTAATTTTGCATCACAAGTGGAAAAACACATTTTGGCTAGGATTTGAGAAATATCAGCTGTCACGTTTGTGAGGTGGTGTGAAAAATTGACTATGTTGAAAATCTGGGATCAAAATACTGAAAAGTACCAAAGTTATGAGTGCGTGTTGAAAAATGTCAATGTATACTCATAACATTGTTGTTTTTTAATATTTTTAGCCCACATTTTCAACGTAGCCTTCTTGTGACCCCCACATAGTGTTCTTTTGACTCCACCCCATGAACAAGGACAGAGGAAATTTGCAGATCCTACCCAAAAGTTGATTTTGCACCACAAGTAAAAAAGCACATTTTGGCCAGGATTTGAAAAATGACAGCTGTCACATTCATGAGGTGATGTGAAAAAATGGGTACGTTTTAAAGCTGGGGTCAAAAAGGACCAAAGTTACAAGGGCGTGTTGAAAAATGTCAACATAGTCTCATAACTATGTTGTTTTTTTTACATATTTTTACCCAATATTTTCAACATAGCTTTCATATGACCCCTACACAGCCTTCTTATGACCCCAGCTCATGAACAAGGGCAGAGAAAATTTTCCAGTCCTGTCCAAGTGATGATTTCATGCCGCAAGTGCAAAAACATATTTTGCCCAGGTTTTGAAAAATAACAGCTGTCACGTTCATGAGGTGGTGTGAAAAAGTGGTTATGTTGAAAATTTGGGGTGAAAATATTGAAAATGACCAAAGTTACAAACGTGCATTCATAAATTTGAATGTAGACGCATAACTTTGTTTTTTAATATTTTTACCTCATATTTTCAAACATAACCTTCTTATGACCCATCTCATGATCAAAGGTGGAAAACATTTTCAAATTCTGCCTGAAAAGGGATTTTCATGCAGAAACAATGAAATCACCTTTCAGGATGGATTTGCATAATTTCACTGTCATTGTTCATAGGGCGGGGTCCCAAAAATGCCATGTTAAAAATATGGTCATTTTTTAATATTTTTGGCCTAGATTTTCAACATATTTTTTTGGGACCCCACCTCATGAACCATGGCAGTGAAACTAGGCAAATCTGTCCCGAAAGGTGATTTTACGGTTGTTGTACAAAATCACCTTTTGGGCAGGAATTGAACATTTTCTCCACCCTTGATCACGAGGTGGAGTCATAAGAAGATTATATTGAAAATCTGGGGTAAAAATATATAAAAAAAATAGTGTTAATTTTCTCCAGCCTTGTTCATGACATGAGTCAAACAAGTTATGATGACAATTTCAAAACCCACTGAAATACATTGAACCACATGCCTGATTTCCTCAGTTTGTAGTCTGGGGTTGAAGACTGAAGACATGTCTCCAGTCCAGACAGGATAACAGCACTGGACCCCTGGTAGGTAAGTAAGGGTTGGAGGAGGGAGGACAGTAATGGAAGTGACAGCAATAGATATTGATGGATGTTTTTCTTTTTTACAGGGTGTGTTAAAAAATGATGAGGTATGGTTTTCTTTATTTAAAGTACCAACACTGGGTATTGGGGGCCCCACTGTTGGTGTTATGTGTGGTGGCAGCAGGGATGGGGAGGTTGAAATATATAGATCTAAAGAAGTGAGACTGTTTTAGCTTTCAAGTACGAGAAAACTATTTAGGGAACGAAGTGAGAATTGGAAGTTATTTATTACCCCACTGCCTGGGGTATATATACAGTTTCTGGTTGAGTTTCTAGTAGACCGTGCCACGGCTCATTGAATGGGGGTAAATGGAACTGTGGAAGATGGACCTGGGTGGGAGATCAGTATTCTTATCAATGGATGCCTTCTACCTAATAAGAATTTTGTCTACAGTGCATCAACAGGCCCTGTCTCATCGGAGGGCACCAGAAGTGATCCTGCCATCCAGATATCACCGCCATTGCAAGTCAATGGCTGAAACCTGAGTAAATCACATGACTGATTTGGGGTATCACTGGGGAACAGTTCCATACACACCCCACTGTAGAACATCTGACAAACAAAATAGTCACTCCAACAATGATAGACTCCAAACTTCATCTGGTGCCTAAAAAGTATTGGTCAAAATTGTTACTGCTGTCATGTATTTTTTTCATGGTGGCCATTGCAAGGATGCAATGATTTGAAAAAAAACAAAAGAAATTCAATATTGCATAGCTCAGTTCAGGGATGAATGAAAATAAAAAGAAAGATTGGTATCATGATGTTTTTGCCAGAAATACATTATTTCTATAAATAAATACTTACATTACATACATACATATATACATACATACATTACATACTGTACATGCATACATGCACAAACAGGATGATTAACAAATACTGCTGCTTTAGAGCAGCAGTGCATGAATGTGTTGAACATTTTTACCTATACTTTTTCATTCTATTTTAGATTGTCTCTTATCTACTTGCTTGTATGATACACTTCTTTCCACAATTTGTGTCTGCCTTAGTACTTTTTTCATATCTGAAATGATTAAAGGAGCGCTCCTTTTAATATGAATTGGGTCAGGTTTTCACTGGTATGTTCAGCTGGTTTTGTACATCAAGGGCCAGATATTCAAAACTGTGCTCCGGAGCTAAAGTAGCACTGCCCAGCAGGCAAACATAGTCTGGAGCAAAAAGCAAGCTATATTCAAAAGGAATAGCCCGGAGCAAAACCTGCTGAATATAGCAAACAAAGGAAGTCGGGCAAATAGGGCCAGGAGTGCAGGGCAAAAATAGCCCAGGAATAAGATAGCACTGAATATAGCAACAGGGAAGTGCACATTGCCACTGCAGCCCATTAGACACTGAAGAAAGCTAGTGTTGCAGGTGGAGAGCACTGTGTGTGACTGCACAGAGATGTCTCACATCCACTACAAACAACAATGTAAGCCACACACTGCAGAACTGTGCTATGCTGACGTGAGGTTTGCCCATGCTAACCTGAGTACACAGTGCTAACGCATTAGCCCAGTGCAGGCTGAATAGCCCGGGGCAAATGGGCACTATATTCAAAGCTCCCATGCAAATGAGCCTACTTAGGTAATCTGTGGGGAAACAGGTACATTTGCATCTCATTATCTGCTGCTTAGCAGTCAGTACCATGCTGTTTGCCCGGTGCTACTGCATGGAGCACACAGCATCACCTATTGGTCGGAATGGTAGTACAAGCTGGATGCAGCAGACCAAGGCATGCCCACAGCGTCCCCTGTTGGTTGGCACGGAAGTACAGGCTGGAAGCAGCAGGAACTGTGTGCTGGCAGGCACAAACAGAGCAGACATCCTGCCCATGCAGTACTGCAAGCTGTACAACACAAGGTATGAATATAGGGAGACAGAAACACGGAGAGAGTGATACCTATGTGTCACATAGCTAGATATACAACTGATATACACACACACATATGCATATATATATATATATATATATATATAGACAGAGAGAGAGGGGGGGAGATAGTCACACACATGTCCACTGGCCATGTGTGCCCTTGTAGATGCTACCCCTAACAACATAGGCACCCTACGGCAGGTGTTGGTGGAACACAGTGGGGGGACCCACGAATGCATGGGACAAGCATAAGGCACGCCTGGTGGGGGTGGATGGACATATGCTGTAGACTACTAGGGTGTGCAGCATATCCATACAGTAGGGACCTGGGCAGACTGGCTGGGTCAGGCTGCCCGCCCTGTCATCATGGTCCCACTCCCTGTTGCCATGTGTACCTGTTGCACACCCTGGTAGTCTAGTGGTGCCCCCCACCCCCCAGCACATTTCCCATTCCCTGTGGAATTGAGAGATTACCCTGGTAGTTAAGTGATACCCCCTAGACATGTTACCCGACCCCGATCCCGTAATATCACATATATCCCTGGTAGTCTAGCGCCCACCAGCACGTTTCCCATTCCCCGAAGAATTGAGAGATTACCCTGGTAGTTAAGTGATGCCCCCCAGCATGTTTTCCAACTCCGATCCCTGTAATATCACATATATCCCTGGTAGTCTAGCGGCCCCCCCCAGCAGCACCACCCTCGCACATTCCACCCATCAGCCACAAATGGAGCCGGCGACTGGCTCAGCCCTCTCCACACCACCACTGCCGGCCGCCGACTGAGGAATGAGCAGGCTGTACTAAACAGTAGCATGGTTCATTCCTGAAATCTAGCGTGTGCCATCAGTGGTGTGAGGAAGAACTGAGCGTCACGGCACCATTAATAACTGATGGAATGACATGTTCGAGAAACGGCTTTTCAATGGGGGACACTAGACACAGGCTATGTGATATATGAGATCGGGAGTCGAAAACGGCTGGGGGCATCACCTTCTCAGGATCTCAATTCTGAGAATGGAAATGTGCTAGAATAGAGGCTCCACTAGACTACAGGAGTAATGATGTTGCTATGGGGAATGGGGGTCGGGACAGGTGCTGGGAGGGTACCTCCACTATTAGTGCTGCCTTAAGAGCAGCTTTTCTTCGGCAGTAACTAGCGCCACGCTGCAGGTCGCGCTAATGCCTGTAGCGCGGCGCTCTGCTTTTGAATATGCCAGTGCACTGGCATTCAGGGTCCCTCCCCTCTGTCCCATCCCTGCTTTCATTTTGGTTTAGCGTCAGTGCTAACACATAGCACCAGCACTAAAGGTGCATTTTAATATTGCAGTCGGGTGCAAGGTCGGTGCTAGTCCAGCGCAATGGCTTTGTGCCCAGCACTGAGCTCTGAATATTGTGTCCCAATTGTTTCAAATCACTTCTGTTGCAACTAAAATTAACTGTTATGAAGCAGGCAGTATTCCCTGACCTTATAGAACAATAGGTATTCAAAAACAGCTGCAAATACTGATGGAAACCTGGTCTGAGCCGTATTAAATGGAGCACTTATTTTATTATTTCAAATGTGGAAAAAGGTACTAAAGAAGACTCAAAATGAAGAAAGAAGGGTATCATACAAGTCAGGAGATGAGGGGCAATCTAAAATAGCATAAAAAGTATAGGTCAAAATTTTCATCGCATTCATGCACTGCTGCTTCAAGTGACTTGCTCAGGATCGCCTAATAAGTGGATGTTGTACTCTTCAAACCTGGGTCCTCTGGCTCTCATGTCTGCTCTCTAAACTTCAGACCATTCATCCTCTTACAGGGCATGCCCAATGTTATCAACATTTAAAACTAGCCAGGGTGTAACAGGAAACAAGGAAGACCTTTGGTCCATCAAAAACATCCAAACAAACCTAAGGACATCAGTGGGGCCTTGCAAGATCAGGGACAATGTGTCTGGTGATGACTAAAGGAGGAGTTTTGACGTGTATGTGCCAGACTCTCATCTTTTCAGAACAAGCTTGTGCTGACTCCATTAATGATAAGGGTGATTACACATAATTCTCACTTTCAGGCTACAGAAAATATGTTTGAAGTTTGGTTGCCACTGAATCCAGCATTATAACGTCTGACCTCTTTAATCCTAATGCTTTAGCTCAAAATGGAAGTGATTATCTCAGATCACATTGATGTGGATTAATTGTTCTTTACATAACCTGACACACAGAGTCAATTCTTTACAAACAATGTGTCAGGAACTCAAGAGAAAGATAGGGGTTGGATTGGGAAAAGGATGAGTTGTTGACAGAGATGATGTAGAGTTATAACTAGAAAAAACATCATGTCATGGTGTATTTAATGGCACAGGAAGGGAATACAGTATATTATATAAAACAATACCTGGGGAACTGTGTATAAAATGTGAGTTTTACACAGTCCACCATGATTTGTTTTACATAATTGCTGGACTCCACTTTTTTTGCAGCAAGCCCCAATGCATCCCTCACTTCCCAAACAGGCCACAGACTAAGCTCTGTACTGACTGGGAGTTGAAACTGGCAGCTGGCACTTTCATCTTACGACTATGTTCCTTGCAGCAGTGAGAGTATGTGTAGGCTCTTAGGGAAACCTGGCCCATGAATCCATTATAACCAGCTAGTTATAATGGCAAATTATAACTGGGTTTCCCTATGAGAAAAGACAGAGCTCAGTTATTATGATTCAGTAGTACGGCCAATGCTGTTCTTTGTAGCTACTGAAGTGAAAGATTCTTGAGTTAATTTATTGATGTAAAATTTTGTTCGACTGAGGTAAGAGGGGTTGGAGGCTTAAGCTAGTGGTAGGGTTACCACCTTTTAAGAAACCCAAAATCAGGACACCTTATACTGAAACATGATTTTTCATAGCCTTAACCAATGCAGTGAACTTTTTTTTTAAATTTGTTATTTAAAAGATATTTTTATATACAACAAGACAAACATGTGCAGCAGGAACAAGAACAAGATACACAAACATACAAATAAGTAAGTAAGTATAGGCTGGATCTTACATATCAAGTACTCTTTGGCACTAAATGGATCCATAAGGAGGTTAAAATCATCGTATGAAGTTAACAAGAAATAATATAAATTCATACCAACAAAAATCCCAGTTAGAATCTACAGTTTAATTCAAAGCTTAAGATCCATGAAAAAGCAGCAGACTTTTCACCTCTGAATAATTGGAATTAAGAATTAAGTAGTGTCAGTGGCTCAGCAGGTAGCACACTCACCTCTGAGGCCAGGAGATCAGTAGGCTGTGGGTTCTATCCCCACACCAGGCACTTGGGTTAATATCCCAATACTGACGCTGTAGTGCAGCATGAGGGGGGTGCTGCACTCCTGAGGTGCCGTCTTTCAGATGAGATGTTAAACCGAGGTCCCATCTGCCTGTTCAGGTGGATGTTAAATCCCATGCACTTCTCAAAAAGAGTAGGGGAATTTCCCCAGTGCAATGGCCAAATTTCCTCCATTCACAAAAATACCACCAACAGCTTAATCCGGTTCAAGGTCAGTTGGCATTCATCTGTATCCCCCTCCCCCAGGTCATGCCTGAAAATAGGCAGGATTTGTCTAGTGTACTTACCTGGTCAACAAAAACTAAAAAAAGATTAAAATGTTTTTAGTTTTTCAGCTGTTCATATTGTTTAATTTGGTCGTATTTGATTTTGAGTTATTTTACGTAAGATAACATAGTTTTCTACAATTTCTAGAGCAAAATAAGAAAATATTTTTTCCTAGTTTTTAAGATCAGGACAATTTGCATTCTTCCTGAGTTTTTTTTTGGCAGGACAAAGCTCTCACAAACCAGGGCTGGCCTGAAAAAATCAGGACAGGTGGTAAGCCAGCAGTCCTGGCTTGGGAGGCACCTACTCAAACACAAAAAACATTGCAGAGAATGGGGGCCTGGTTTGCAAAGAGCCTGGTATGGCCCAGGGATTACATCACCATCTGCAGTTTTGTTATGTGGGGTAAAATCCCCACATCAGCAAAAATAGCACATTTTTTAGCAGTTTTTATGAAGGGGTGTCTTTTGCTATTTTTAATACAGATGAATTGATACAGTATATATATATACAGTATGTGTGTGTATATATATATATATATATATATATATATATATATATATGCATATATATAGGTATAGCTATATATATATAGATAGATAGATAGATAGATAGATAGATAGATAGATAGATAGATAGATATAGCTATATATATATATAGAGAGAGAGAGATAGAGTGACAGATAAACAGATAGGTAGATGATAATACCAGGAATAGCATCCATGCAAACAAATTTGCACAAGCTGTCATAAAATGCACATATTATCTAAAACTAGTATTAGACTATTCATTTGGTAAGTGTTCTGCCTCTCTCCTGCCTATCTCCTGCCCTCTGTTCACTAGGATAACCCCATGAAATGCAGCATCTCATTTTCATGGGGGGGGGGTTCTTGAAACAGTGACTAAACACATTCATCAGTTAGACACATTCATACACAATGCAGAGAAACATTAAGTCAAACATTACACAAAAGGGTAACATTAAACAAGAACAAATGAGCAATGTAACAGAGGAAACTGAGTGTTACTTGAGGTAAAACTTCACTCATGTGGGAGCAACTAATTTGTTCCACTGTGAAAATGTCTGCACTTCTTTTCCTCCCCTTATACTGTATATGTTATAATGTTTCCCTAGTATCTAGTGGCACCCTCTACCCTCCAATCACTGTCCCCATAATGTAGTAGTGTTTTCCTGGTGTCTAGTAGCATGCCCAACCCTCAGATCACCATCCCTGCCATGTAGTATTCTTTCACTGGTGTCTAGTGGCACCCCCACCCTCTGATTACCATCCCCATGCTGTCCCAATGTCAGCTGAAATAAATAAAACTGTCTATTGATGTTTTTTAAACCTGCAAAAAAAGGTTCCTCACCATCACTGATTTGACCTCTGAGACCGACCTCCCACTCAGCACCCACCTCCCCACATCTCCCACACACCGTCACTCAACTGAACAAGCCCCACAGTGAAGATCCACTCTCTGATCAAAGACACATCTTGCTGCTGGAACTGGCAACTGCAATGCAATATGACAAACTAAGGTACTGTAAGTGTGGTTCAATGTATTTCAACTATTTTTGAACTTTAATGCATAACTTTGCAATTTTTGCATATTTTGGCTCCAAATTTTCAACATGGCCTTTTTGGGATGCCAGCTCATGATCAATTATGGTAGAATTATGCAAATCAGGCCCAAAAAGGTGATTTTGCACTTACATTGTGAAATCACCTTTTGGGCTGGATTTGAAAAATTTCACTGCCCTTGTTAATGAGGTAGGGTCATAACAAGGCTATGTTGAAAATTTGGGGTAAACATATGTAAAAATAGCAAGAGATACTACTGCCGTTGACATTTTTCTATGTTGTTCATGACTTCTATAATTTCCATATTTTGAACCAAAATATTCAATATAGCCATTTTTCCATACCACCTCATGAACGTGACAGCTGTCATTTTTCAAATCCTAGCCAAAATGTGTTTTTGTACCTGTGATATAAAATAATGTTTCTGTGGCATGGAATCACATTTCGAAAGGGATTTGAAAACTTTCCCCAATGGGGTTCATTATGTGGCACAAAGCAGCCTCTTAGTTTTTTTGGCTGCATCAGTACCCTCATTTTGCAGCCATACTGGCATTGACCAGAGTTTGTTGTTCCAGTGACTGTGCAAAGAATTTAGAATGACTGTGGCACATACAGGATATAGCCTTGTGACTGGGTACTTCGGCAGAATTCAGATCTGGACTAGGATATAAGCTATGTTACATAGCACTGCTGGGACACAATGTGGGCACAGCAAATTTGTAACAGGGCATTTACTCTGTTTGGTCCTGGACTGGAGCCACAACTGTTCCAAAAAATGTGAATGAGTGAGTGAGTGAGCAAGTGAGTGAGAGAGACAAAGAGAGTTGTGTATGTGTGTGACAGAGACTATCATTTCATACAAGCAGTTTGCAATTTGGACAGTAATTTGTAAAACAGCAACCTAAAAAGATAACACTAGGATAATATTAAATGCATGCTGAAAATACAAAATAGAATTAGGATTGACAATTACTTAGCTTAATTTTCTCTTTATAGATAATTTCTGAAGAAGGCCTATTATCAAGATATCAACTCTAGCTCCATTTTCAGTGTGCAATTAATACTAGTATTACACTTTTGTTTTGCAGTGAAATTCCTGGAGGCAAATGGACTTCAGGGTAATAGGCAGCATGGGTTGCTGGGAGGACATTTGTGGCAGATGACCCTGATTGATTTTTTTCATTGGGTAATGAAGGCAGTTGACAAGGGACAAGTAGTAGATACACTATACCTGGACTTTAGCAAATCCTTTGACTCTGTCCCACGTGGATGGCTGGTCAAGAAGCTGAGTAACCTCAGGATAGGAAATAAGATTACTAGAAGGGTAAAGAACTGACAAGGTGAGAAAATCCCAAATGGTTGCTATTAACAGGGAGTACTCAAGGAGTCAGGGTGATCACCAGTGGGGTGCCTCAGGGATCAGTTTTGGGGCTGGCTGGTCTTCTTTAAAATATTCATCTATGACACTGGGGTAAGGATCCGGGGAAGACCGTCTGCTTCACAGATGGCACAATGATCTGTGAAAGGGTGGACAGTGATGACACAGCACTCTGTAAAAGGGTGGGCAGTGAGAAAGGAGGGCTTAGAACTATGAGGGAAGATCTAGAGAGGCCATAGAAATGGTCTAGGCTATGGCAGTTAAAACTCAGTGCTAAGAAGTGAAAGGTAATGCATACAGGCGCGAAGACCCCAACAACAGAATACAGAGTGGGAGGAGTAGTGGTTGACAGAGTGAACAAGGAGAAGGAACAGGGACTGATAATCATGGGCAACTAGAAATCGTCACTGCTGTTGGGAATGGCCAGTAGAATACAGTGATCCCTGGTTGGATCCATTCACATATTGGGACTGTGTAGTATGGTATGGTCTGCACACCCATTGGCCCACGCTGTGGACCAATGGGCATACAGCCGTACTGTACGCAGTTAGTCGGTGGGCGGCCGGGCGGCTTGAGGGTGGGAAGCTGCCGCCCACCACTAACTGGGGGGAGCGGGGTGGTGGGGCTCAGTGGACAGGTGGGGAGGGGGGCACTGCTGGACCACCAGGGTTAATTTGAAATGGATTTCCTAATACATATGCCTGCGATCGGGCTGCAAGCAGTCCACTGGACCGCCAGGGATAGTCTAACCTATTATTTCACAGACTTATGCCTGCGATCGGGCTGGAAACGGTCCACTGGACCACCAGGGATGGTCTAACCTATTATTTCACAGATGTATGCCCGCGATTGGGCTGGAAGTGGTCCACTGGACCACCAGAGATATCGTTTTAATTACAGTGCTCGCGATCGGCGTGGGTGGGGCGCGATGCTGACAGACCCTGGCCCCGGAGCTCGGGTGGCCACCCACAGCTGGTGGCTGCTGTGTTGCACCCTGCAATAAGGCAGCTCACCTGTGCTGGCCAGCCCTTGCTCCTATTTCATTTTGGCACAACGTTGAGCACCAGTGTGCAGTGCAAGTAGAGGATGCACCAGCATATGCGCCGCACATCACAGGCTGAATATCGGGATGTGCAGAATATGCATGGGCATGCCTCCCATACTTGTGCTGCATACATTACTAGTGCACCCCAGCGCATTGGGATCTGTGCAGCACACCATCCCCTTTTCAATGTCACGCTGGGGCGCATCAGTGGGTTGCACATGGCGCAACACTGTTGTGCCATGCGCAACCCCTTTGAATATCCCAACCCCAGTGTCCTTCCTATAGGATAAATGAAATGTGCTTACTTTAGATATGGGGCTTGATTTTTAAGAGCCCCAGAATGCCACAAGCTGCTAGTGCACTGATCATATGGCGCACGGGGCTTGTGGCATTTTCCTGCCAATGATCGGGATTTTCACTCTTGTGCACCACATACTGCAAGTTAGACCAGTTCCCTGCGGTCTAACTTGCAGCATGCTGTAGACCATTTTTACAGGGCTTGCACCAGATATTTGGCATAAGCTGCCATAAAGTGTGGAAAGTGTCGCAACTGTGCCAGATATACTAAAACTGGATGAAGTGGCGCAAAAAGTGTTTGGCGCGGCTACGTCAAAGAATGGGGTTGACACAGGACTTGATGCAAGCCCTGTGTCAGCATTTGAAAATCGAGCCCATCATTTTTATCTCCCGGAGATGGTATTGGTCTGTTAATACCTCATGAGTGAGACAACAATAGACCAGTCCCTTCAAATGAAGACAAGAATAATATCTTAAAGAGCTAGTGTACTCCTGAAAACAAATATTACCTTTTAAAAGCAGTCAACTATTACTTTCATATCTGAAGTACTTTTTCTTTACCCTTTTGTTAATTAGAAGACTGTTTACTTGATGTTAGTGTGACATGTGGAACAGCTTTCTGCCTGGCAGCTGACATACCTAGCCCAGTTCCTGCATTACATCACCAGCATTGTGACCTCACTGACTGTGACATCTTTGCTACTTAGGAACAGCCATTCAGTAGCTGCCAGGTAAGTCACCTGTGATGTCACAGTCAGTGGAATCACAATGCTGATGATGTAGTGGGAGGGACAGAGATAGGTCAGCTGGCAGGCTGAGAGCTATTCCACATATCCAGCACAATATTATCACATAGAAAAATTTCTAATGAGCAAAAGGAAAAATAAAAATACTTCAGAAATACAAAATTACAACTGACTACATCTTAAAATAGCATTTCCTGCCTTCCTGTTTTGGTTTCACTAGCTCTTTAAGTCAGGTTATGTGTCATATTCAGTTTACACAAAATGGGCCAGATTCTAGAAGAGTTATGCCTGGTGTAACAGCAGTTGCGCCAAGTAGAATGGCGTATGTAGCAACTTATGCCAGCAGTTGCAACATTCGTGATTCTACAAAGTGGTCTGCAACATGGTACAGGCCACTTGCACCGAACAGCAGTTATGCCAACAGTTGCGGCCACAGACCCCCTGCACCATGGCGCTAGGGGGTTTACGGCAGCAGTTGTGCCCCATTCTAGAAGGGCAGCCACAAAGTCCCCACCATTGGAATTCTACGGGAACCCCCAGAGGAGAACCAGCATCATAAGTTACACCTGCATTTAGCTGGTGTAACTTACATACTGTACCACCTCCGAGGGTTCTGTAGAACCCGGTCCATGTACCCCCCCATGCCCAGACTGCACCTGTTGTTGCCCCACTGGGCACTGCACAATCAGTCCTGGACTCGGGACCATGATCCTGCCCCATCCCACTACTGTACAGCCCCCGTACAGTACGTGCCCCGCAGGCTCTTACACCAACTGCCCAGTCCCTGCACATGTGCTGACCCGTGGGGCACCCACCCCCATCCCCAGATCCCCCATTGTAATATGCACGAGAAGTGGCACTGCTATCCTCCCACCCGTGCCCGATCCCTGAGTCGTCGGCTGCATATGTGGCAATTACCCTTCCCTGGTAGTCTAGTGGCCCACCCGATCATTGTATATTAAATAAGTAACTCCATATCTCTGGTAGTCTAGTGGTCCCCACCCCCCACCCAACCGTGCCAGCCCACCCAGCATACCCCACCGTCCCCAACCGATGACTGGCACAGCCCACCTCTCACAACCACTGCCAGCTGCTGACTGAGTTCAGCATCAGTGCATACTGAAAAGACATGCTCAGAAATTAATATCCGAGTGCGTCTTTGCATGCAGCACTGATACTGAATCACTGGTAAAGTAGGTACATGGAAAGATGGAGCGAGCAGACAGCTGCGGACAAAGATGAGTGGTGCTGGGTGGGCTGCTACAACTGAAGTGAAACACTGGGCTACCAGGAATATGGAGTTACTATTCTACTGATAAGAGGAGGCCACTAGTTTCGAAGACTGAAGCGTTTATATTTTTATAATGTTTGGAGGGACCACTAGACTACCAGGGAAGGTAATTGCCACATATGCGGTGGGCTACTCGGGGGTCAGGGCATGGGTGGAAGGATGACAGTGCCACCCTGCAGGGCATATTACAATGGGGGATCTGGGATGCTTGGGATGTGGGCAGCCCTGGGGGGCATATCTATGGGGGTGTCTGGGGCCACATGTTGTGGCCAGCCCTGCGGGGCACATACAGGTGGCTTGGGGGGCAGGGGGTGTGGGCCACCTGTGGGGCAGCTATTGTGGCTTGCTGGGCAGGGGGTGCACTTGTGCCCTGTGGCAGCCGGTTTATGACATGCTGGCCAGTGCACCCTCTGTCGGCGTCACAGTCGTGATAGCGCAAGCTTATTCCACAGGACTTTTGCTGTGGAGACCCTGCCTCTTCTAGAATAGGCACAGGGTCAATGCGAGTTGCTTCTGGCACAGGTTGCGTTCAGTGGCAACTTGTACCACCCTTCTAGAATTGTGCACCATGTGTTTAGGTGCTTTTGTCATAGAAATGGTAAAAATGTTGTGCTATCTTGGGTATATAAATTACAGAATAAAATAATAAAATATAGTTGCTAAACTTTTATGTAGTTGTATTGCTTTTTACATTGCTTGTGTATGACTGGAAACTATTTTAATGAGGCATATGCCTCATATAGTAACTGGGGGGGAGATTGTGGCACCTTTCAAAATTAAATTCTACAGAGGTCCTTCTCATGATCAACTGATCTGGTACACAATTGCTTACATATTAATAATTAATGAAGAGAACTAAATTCTATTTCTACAGCAGCCAGTAACTGTATATAGGTTATCATTTCTCCGGCACTACAGCTCAAACCATCAGATGGAGTCCAATATGACACTGACCCCCATCAGCAAAGTGTCACAAAACTAAATGTTAGATGTGTCCACATGATAAGCAATGTTGTAATGTCCTTTTGAAAGCCATTCCTACTGCTCAGACACTGTTGTACTGAATGCTTATTTAGAAACATTTTTATCACAGAATTGGCAATGACAGCCATGTCTGTTGATGGGGAAGGGGTTCATTAATAAGAATTCCATGGGAACATAATTTCCTTTGATAAAAATGTCATAGAAACATACACAATGATGGCAAAAAATGACCAACGGTCCATTCAGTCTGCCTGAGTACCCTATTTAGCCCTGGGACGTACTGTCCCTCTAGGGACTCAGCTCTCCCCATCATCCCACTGCCCCCATTCACCTCTCAGCTTCTGCCACCCCCAGCAACCGCTGTACTCTTCATTCTATCCCAACTGTGCTTGAACTCACCAACAGTTTTAGCACCCACCACTTTAACATAGAAAACATAGAAGTCGTTGGCAGATAAGGACCTTTTGGCCCACTTAGTCTACCCTGTTATCCCTGCCTACTGTGCCACTGCAGACCCTACTCAACCTCCAGTTGTCTCCTCCCCTTGCCTTACTAACAAGGTCCCCTAGTATCTGTCCCATGCATGCTTGAATCTTGTCACCAACTTGGCACCCACCACTTTTGCTGGAAGGCTGTTCCAGGTGTCCACCACCCTCTCCGTGAAGAAGCTGTCATCTGGTGTGATGGGTTGGGTACTGTGTTTCATTTTAGTGGCCCCTCCCACCTTTCTGGTGGCATGCACTATGTTAATGCCCTTAGGATGAAGTCACCTGATGCACGGTCATCCACACCAGCTGAGCCTTCATGGTCTACTAGGTGTTGCTCTCTGAGTGGTGCTCTGCAGAACCCTCTCCAGAAGGAGAGCATCTGTACAGATGCTCCTCCACGCTGTCTACCACCCTTTACTCCTATTGTCCCAAGTTTGAAGCACAAACCCCAGTTGCCAGCATGCCTAGTGAGTGCCTCATTGCTTGGTACTACAGAGCAGGCAACTTTATGATATATACTGGAGGTACAATAATTAAATAGGTCCAAGTATTCACATTTTCACTGGAAGTAGCAAGTGGTCAGGTCGTGTTCTGGAAGGGAGCTGTTCAGTTCCCAGGAAGCGAAGGTGCAGGCCCCCCCAACTTTCACATACTTTTGGAAATCAAGGATCAGCAGTTTCCTTGCTGTGAAGGCAAATGCTCAAACACAGTTCTGGCTGGAGTAATGTTGCAGCCATGGTGGTCCCAATCAATGGGACAGGAGACAGAATGATTTCAGGAAAAACATTGGTCAAAAAAATAATATAAATGAAATATGTAAGATAGGGCGAGGTATCATTTATCTATAAAGCACCCTTCCAAGATGGTCTCTTAGCATGGTAACAAATACAATAAGTCCGTAACACAATTATTTGATGTCCAACATTCCATAAACGTACACACTGCCAGCAAAATGTAAGCACTTAGTATATCTTATTTAATGCAGGTAAGTTTTTAAAAGTTCTAACTGTTCAGTGTGGGAGATATGGTATATGAATTTTCCACAGAGAGAGCATGTTCTTTTTGTGGGCCCACAGTTGCAAAGGCACAATCCCCAGTAGATATTAGTCTTTATCTGGTGGACCCTTTAGACACCTGGGGCTGGATTTTCAGCTCTCCTGGGACTAAGTCCACTCACAGCGGCTGGTGCAGAATGAATTCTCGACATCTGTGGACTTTATTATTTTCAGCCCGAACTCCACATGGTCGGCAGGTGGAGCTGTGGGAGATGTTCCACCTGGTCCCACCAGCGGTAACATTTTGGCACAGCTGCACTGAAAAAATGTCTGCAAGCTACCATAAATGGGGGAGCCAGTCATAAACTGACCCCCACTTTGAAAATACAGTATGCGTGCGGGAAAAACTGAAGCTCTGCAAGTGAAGCCCCACTTGCATCAGTGTTTTCCTGCACCTATGCTGATTTCAGGGGGACTGAAAATCTGGCCACTGTTCCCCTGGAAGACCTATATTGGTTCTATACTGGGTTATGTCAGACAGGCAGAAGGCTAATGCCCATAGAAACCTGACTCCCCATTAGGGATGTATAAGTTCAAGTTTACCTAACAGGAACATATCCAGTCTTTTCTTAAAAACATCAAATGTATTGGATTCTCCTACATGTCCTGGTAAACTGTTCCATAGTGGTATGATTCTTTCAGTGAAGAAGTATCTCCTATGGTTATGTTTCAGGAATGTTAACTTCAGTTGATACTTGTGGCTCCTTAGGTTGAAGTTTCTGTTTTCATATTCCAAACCTAATTCAGCCATAAGTTTTTTATCTTGATTGATTTTATACATCATAAGTAAATTTCACCTCTTACGCCGTATCTCTAAAGGGTATAGGCCTAAGTCTGTGTTCATATTCTAAGTTTTCAATACCAGATACGATTTTGGTTAAATGTTGTTGAACTCTTTCTAAGTTGTTTAGAGCTTTCTTTAATAGTGTATTTCCGGCATTTATTATTTGCCCCAAAATGGATAGTAACACATTTTTCAGTATTAAACTCCATTCCATTATTAAATGCCCAGTTCTGAAGTTTATACAAGCATACGAACATATGAAGAAGCTAGAAGAAAAAGGCCATTTGGTCTATCAAGTCTGCTCGTATTGCAGGGTCCATAGCTTGAGCTAATGTCCCTGCCCTCCCTCCCCACTCCTCCCATCCTCCCTACCCATGACCCTTACCCTTCCCTATGCCTGTCCCAGCCTCTCTTAAAGCTGCCCATTGTCTTCAATGAGATTACCTCTTCTGGCAGTGCATTCCAAGTGTCCACCACCCTCTCTGTGAAGAGTGCTTCCTGACCTCCCACCTAAACCTCCCTCCCTCCCTCCTCCAGCTTAAGACTGTGCCCCTCAAGTTATGGTTGCCACTCAGCTTAAAGAGACTCTCCTTAGCAACCTTATTTATCCCTTTCAAGTACTTGAAGGTCCCAATCATGTCCCCTCTCTCTCTCTCTCTCTCCTGTCTTCCAGGGAGTAAACGTTCAGTGCCCTCAACCTCTCCTCATATGCCTTACCCTGCTGACCGACTATCATCTCTGTAGCCCTCCTCTGGACCTTCTCCAGCAGGTTAATGTCCTTTTTGAGGTGTGGGCACCAGTACTGAATTCCTTACTCTAGATGCAGCCTTATCAGTGACCTGTACAAGGGCAGTATAACCTCCTCTCTCCTACTACTGATCCCCCTAGATATGCATCCCAGCATCTTGCTTGCCTTTGCTGCTGCTTTCTTGCACTGCATGGAGTGCTTCAGGTCACTAGTGATCATCACTCCCAGGTCTTTCTCCTCCTCTGATGCAGATACTCAGACTTCATCCAGGTAGTACTCTGTTCTAGGATTCTTGGCTACAATATACATAACTTTGCATTTCTTGGCATTGAAGCCAAGCTGCCATATCCTGGACCACCTCCCTAGCTTTTCCAGATCTTCCTGTAGGTCCTGTATCCCTTCAGTTGTGTCCACTCTCCCGCAGAGTTTGGTGTCATCTGAGAATAGGCACATTTTGCCTTTAATACCATCCCCAATGTCACTGATGAAGACATTGAACAACACTGGCCCCAGCACCAATCCCTGTGGGACCCCACTGGTTACCTGTCTGGTGCCAGATAACTCCCCCCCCCCACAACTGCCCTCTGGGTTTTGTCCTTCAGCCAGTTTTCTATCCATCTGGCCATCTTTTCCCCAACCCCGAGATCCACCAGCTTCCTGATCAACCTTTTATGGGGCACAGAGTCAAATGCCTTGCTGAAATCAAGATAGAGGATGTATATTTGAAGTTGGTTTAGGTCTTCTTGGAACAATACAGCCTGCTCATCAGTAACTACCTCAGCACAAATTTTAGAATCATCCGCAAACTTGATGCAATGATTTTTGATATTCTGCCCCATACCAAAGATAAAAATGGAAAACAGGACAGGCCCCATAACTGATCCCTGAGGGACCCCACTGGTCACACAGCCCTCACTGGAAAGGTGACCTCTTATCCTAACTGTGTTTCTGTCTGTAAGCCAATTTGCTACCCAGTTAGTTATTTTGTTGTTGACACCTAATTTGATCAGTTTCTGGAATAAGATATCACGGGGTACTTTATCGAAAGCCTTCTTGTAAGCTAAATATATTACATCTACAGGTTTTGCATTATCAAGCATTTCACTAATACTGTTATAGGCCAATAGATTTGCTAGACAAGAGCGCTGCTTTTGGAAACCATGTCAGTTAAGGTCAGTTATACTTCTGGCAGACAGATCCAGTTCTAATTTGTCCCTTATTATTGTTTCGAGTACTTTATCTATAATTCAAGTGATACTAATAGGCCTATAGTTGCCCATTTCGGCTCTGCTACCCTTTTTATAGATTGGGGTCACTGATGCTAATCTTCAGTTCTGGGGAACCTCACCCAGGTCTAAGGATAGATTAAAAAGCCTAACAAGGGATTCTATTAACCATTGTTTTATCTCTTTAAGAAATCTTGGATATAGTACATCAGGATCTTCTGATTTTGAAGTGTCGAGCTTGTTTAATTTACTCTCAACTTCTGCACTAGTTATTATTATCCTGTCCCCTGATTCCACCACTATCTTAACTGGGGCTGTTGCTACTCCTGCCTTGTTATATACATCACAGAAATATTTGTTCAGGGCATCAGCCATTAACTTTGGTTCTGTTATCTCCACTCCATCTACTGAAAAAATGGCTACAATTCTGTACATGGCTTTGTTGTTAACATAAGCATAAAATGTCTTCCCGCCATCTTTCAGGTGTGCTAATTTGAATCCTAGATTCCTTTCTCTTTCTTTATCATATTTTTAGTTATTCTAACTTGTTGTGTATACTTAAGGACATCATACTAATTATTGTTTCTTTTCATTGCCTTGTACGCACGCTTTTTCTTAGCAATTTGTTTTTGTAACTTGTGATTGTACCAACATGGCATCTTACCCTTTTTATTATATAATAGCTTGTTAGGGACATACATGTCTTCGAGCTCTAACAGCTTGGTTTTAATTTTGTTCCATAGTTCATTAGTCCTGTCACTATCACTAAACCAATCCTACTCTTCCAGTTTTATCCTTATGTTATCAAAATCTGCCCTCAAATAGTTTTTCACCTCAGTTTTACCAAATATCACATTGGGTGTGGTATTGTGCTCACACAGCATGACATTGTGGTCACTGCCCAGGAGTGATTCAATGATATTTACTTCTTTAACTTCTTTTTCTTTGTTTATGCGAACTAAACCTAAACTATTTTTTAACTGGGTTGGTTTGTCAACCATTTGCCCTAATCCATGACCAAACATAGTCTCAAGGAGGAGTTGTTCCTGTGCATTAGATGCTGTCCTGTTTCCAGTTTATGCCTGGTACATTAAAATCACCAAGTAGAATTACATCCCTGTCATTTATCATATTGTTTATTTTATCCACTAATGTGTGTTGCTCAATGTGTCAATGTCAGGCGGTATATAAGTGACCCCTATCCTTAACATTTTTAGTCCTTCAACCTGAAGATCAACCCATAAGCTATCAAAGGAGGTTACTTGGTCTTTGTCAGTATCATTTCTATTACATATAACAGTATTTTTGACATAGAGTGCCACACTTCCACCAGTTTTACCCTCCCTATTCTTATAGTATACATTGTACCCTCTTATGCCATTTGTACTTAAATCCTTGTCTGACCACCACATTTCAGTGATGGCTGCCAAGTCAATGTCATGTTTAGCCATCAAAAGTTCTAATTCAGCCCTTTTTAGTGCATTTAAACTCCTAGCATTTGTTAATAGGATAGTCAGTGTTCTTTTACTTCTCCTTCTCCTTTTGGTAATATCTATTAATTTATTTATTGCTGGCTCCCTTTTCCCCACAAAAGTTAGTTTTTTGTAGTCTCTTCATGTTTATTTATAGCTGAATAAAAGAAGTTTCCCAGTTTTCGTATCCCTTTTTACTGCTGCAGTAGGCGGAGCCTGCAGACATTTTGCATGTACAAAAGGAGTGATGTCATGTTTTCTGTCTGTGGAACTGACTAAAGGTGTAAATAGTCTCCTCCACCTTACCCTCCTCCAAGAAATGTTTTCTGCCCTCAAATAAATACGCTTTTATGTTAGTCAATGGTTGCAGGGTTCTATTTTCTTTCTTAAATGGGTGGTGCAAGAACTGGAACCTGAGTAGTGGGAGACAGCATTGTTTTTTGGGAGGGAATAAGATCCACCACACCTCCACTCAAGAAGCTCCTAAAGCTCCACCTCCTCCTTTTTTTTATTTATGTGGGGGGGGCATGAGGTGGCTCTATCATGTTGAAACAAGACTCACTAGTTTGGGATCTGGACCAAGGAACAGAACAAATCTGTGCAGTCCCTGCATTTTGTTTAGGACTAAGAGAACAGAAGTTACTTAATGCCTTCAAACTGACTTAAAACCCCTTGGAACAAATGATTATCAGAGCCACTTGGTGTCTCAAAAGGAAAGGGTAAGTAAGAAGTGTCTGAAACTACAGCTTCCTGGATGAAAGGTATTTCTTAAACATTTGTATACTAAAAACAAAGTTCAGCTTTTTGGATTAACAATATTTGTTTACCATATTCAATATATATATATATAGTTTTTGTTTAGTAGTTTCAAAACTTTGAAAGCATTGGTGTTAGTAATGCATTTAGAAATACATTTTTTAATTCATTACAGTTAATCATGTAGGTTCATGTGAGGGCACATTTTTGGGGGGAGAGGGTTCAAATTATTTTAATCATGGGCACAGTACTTGGTAAACATGGTACTTGGTAAACACAACCTTTGATGAGGTATATTTTTTCTTTTAAGTTTGAGAAGTGGAGTTGCCTTGCACATGTTAAAAATACCAGCTGCAATTAACAACTACTTGTAGAAACAAAAGGCTGTTTTTTTCCTACTTACTTTTTTCCTGGCTCAGTTTCTATCAGTGAAAAGAAAGACTGGAACAACTATCAGATCTGCCATCCCCCTGGACAAGCCATTTATCACTCATTTAAAATAACACAAATGTAGTTTCACATTTTTACCATGAGGGAAGCAAGAAGATGAACCAGCATGGTTAACAAATACATTCATAAACACCTGTGAATGAGCGGAGGATGAGTCATTTTTTTCTAACATTCCTAGTGAGTTTATGCCCCTTGGAACCTGTTTTTCAGGGTTTTTTTATTGCATCTTTTCCCAGCAAATCTTCCCAGAGAGCAGTTTGCTCTATTGTTTAATATCTCCAGTGGAGGCCAGTGTCTTGTTACACTTTTTGTTTCAAATTAACCACAGACATCATGGCAGCCAAAGGAGACACACTTTGAGTCTTAGGGTATGTACAGCATAATTAATAAGTTTTCGTATCCATACTATTTCCATTCATGTTATTGCTAGACATACTGCAGCTAGCTTGGCTTGAGGAAGGGTGAATATGGTGAGGACCCCTTAGCAATTGAGATGCATATGCAGCAAATAAATCCAGATACTCTAACTGCCTGCTGAATAAGGAAGGGTTGCAGGAACCCAGTGAATGATTATGGGTGGGGGGGGCTGATGGTCATCAAAATGGAAATGGATTTCAGGGTAATCATATTAGATAACCTAAAGGTGGCTAAACAATGTATCAAAGCTGTGAGGAGAGCCAGCGGAATGCTGTGGTGCATTAGTAAGAGGGCATTACCAGCAGAAGAAAGGAGGCAGTGATGCCACTGTGTAGACCACTGGTGAGGCCTCATTTGGAATATGGTGTCCAGTTGTGGAAGCTGCATTTCTGTCATGCAACTTTAAATCACAAATGAGTTCAATGGCTCTATTTTAGATTTGTGTTCCTTTCCCCTACTTCTCCCACTGGTTACGCATAATCTTTCCATTCATGTTATTGCTAGACATAATGCAGCTAGCTTGGCTTGAGGAAGGGTGAACATGGTCAGGACCCCTTGGCAGCTGAGATGCTTATGCAGCAAATAAGTCCAGATGTGCTGTCTGCTGAATAAGGAAGGGTTGCAGGAACCCAGGGAATGATTACCGGGGGCTGATGGTTATCAAAATGGAAAGGGATTTTGGGGTAATTATATTGAATGACCTAAAGGTGGCTAAACAATGTACCAAAGCTGTGAGGAGAGCCCATGGAATGCTGTGATGCATTAGCGAGCGGTATTACCAGCAGAAGAAAGGAGGCAGTGATGCCACTGTGTAGATCACTGGTGAGGCCTCATTTGGAATATGGTGTCCAGTTGTGGAAGCCGCATTTCTGTCATGCAACTTTAAATCACAAATGGGTTCAATGGTTCTATTTTAGATTTCTGTCCCTTTCCCCTACTTCTCCCACTGGTTAGCCTTATGGAACGCAACCAGAACATATCTTGGCTAGCATGATGAATGCACCTACACAAGCTGCTTCTCAGTCTACAGCACTGTCTTTTTAAAATGCTAACTTCTTGTTGAAAATATAACATAATTTTTCCATCCATGTTATAGTTAGGCATACTGTAGCTATCTTGGCTTGAGAAGGGTGAACATGGTCAGGACTCCTTAGCAATTGAGATGCATATGCAGCAAATAAGTCCAGATGTGCTAACTTACCCTACAACTGTTAAGTGTCACAGTTTGCATTTTCTTCTTGAAATGGTTACTTTTGTATTTATGTTTATTTTAAAATATTTAATATTTTGACCATGTGGTTATGTCATGGACCGTAACTGATCTCCAGCCTTACCCCCCACCCCCGCCGTGCTCCAATTTGCATTGAAAATAATGCTTGTAGACAAATCTTATCATTTTGCCGCTGTGTTCTGGCATGTTCTTCTGTGTGTGTGTGTGTGTGTGTGTGTGTTTGTGTTTGTGTTACTGAAGAAAGAAATGTACAGCTGTCATTTTTTACATCATTTTCAATAAGTGTTTTTGCACCTGTAGTACCAAATGGCACAGTGGCTGTGCAAAATCTCCTTTTGGCTAATGAACTGATAGTGTCACTGTTCATGCGGTGGGGTCACAAAAAGCACATGCTGAAAACTTGGAGTGAAAATACCAAGAAATGCCCAGGGCATTAGGGTTTCTGACCATAACACCCTGCACTGAAGGGACTGACAGGCATCAAGGGTGTGACTTGGGATTGTCAACAGTAATGCTCACATCATTCCACCCCCACCTCCACCCTGCATCCAGTGACAGGTATCGAGGTGTGCCTTTGACTCTTCAGCCCCAAAGTTCACTCCATTCTCTTTTACTGTACCCATGTCAATGTGTTTCCTTATGGAATGGGGTGAGTGTAAAGTTTGACAACCCCAAGGCACACCTCAACTCTTGTCTGTGTCTGCAGGGTAGGGTGAGGTGAAATGCTGTGAGCGTTATGGGCAATGACCCAAAGGCACACCCCAATGCCTGTCTATGTCTACGGGGTGGGGGGGGGGGTAGGGTTGGTGTCACTTCAGTACTTCACTGTCATTCCTATTCTGCCTGTCAGTCTGTGTGTGTGTCTCTCTCTCTGTCTATATGTCTATGTAATTATCTTTCTATTAATTGCATGTATCGCTATTTTTACCTATCTCTAAAACAAACCTGCATATCACATTTGCCTGCACTCTGAGCATGTACTTATGAAACTGTGCATATTTGTACTCCACTTCTGCATAGACCTCATACTTTCCTAATATTCCCATTATCACAAGCATAACTATCTTGCCCTTATCAAAAGCGACCCCCTCTGAAAGTTAATATCACATTTTCTCTAACAGTCCATCATCATTACACTTGACTTCCTGAGAGCAATGCATTGCTTAAATATAACTTACATCACCTCATGGACAAAAAACCTGTTTCTCTTAAAAAATAAAAATAAAAAATAAATAAAAAATGTGTAAATAATCCCAAGGCTGAACATATGCCAGCCATTACTTTTTCATGTACTGCCACCTTCTGTACTATCATGGGCATTTGCATGTTTCCCTTGATGCTTTGCATTATTGGGATATGTGAATTATGTTTTCTTTAAAATGTGGCTGTCTGGCCAATATCATCCGGGATAACACATACATAAGTGGCATTTGCTCTGGGGTTCTTTTGTAAGTTTCCTATTCCTTCCATTAAAATGTACACCGCCATATATTTTCCTAATAATGTGTATGCCTTTCTTAGAACAGAAACTAAAACAAATCCTACTACTTACAAATCATTGTGTTGTTTCTCCATACCTCCAGGGTGTCAGCATGGCTTAGTTGATAGCACATCTGCCTCTGGACCAGAAGGTCGTGGGTTCTCGTCCCACACCGGGATTAGACTTGCACCTAAAAATCGTTGGCATCCGAGTGCAGTATTGGGGGGTGCTGTACTTCTGGGGTGTGCTGTCCTTCGGATGAGATGTTAAACTGAGGTCCCTTCTGCCTATCCTGGTGTTGTCCAGGTGGAAGTAAAGGAACCCAGGGTACTATTCGTAAAAGAGTAGGGAACATTCCCTGTGTCCTGGCCAACATTCCCCTTTCCCATAAACTGGTTCATGCAATTATCTAGGCTGTGGGTGATGATGTGCGATATGGCTGCCACCACACATTCAGTCACTTCACTGCCAGTCTAGCATTGCTTGTAAAGTGCTTTGGGATACACTGTGTATGAAAAGCACTATATAAATGCTGATTCTTCTTCTTCCTTAACAATTCCACACAACTTCACTAACTTCATTATGCAGCCGTGGTGGATCTGACCAGATTCTGTTTGTTTAGGTGCAGGCCATCGTAACTATAGAGATCCCAGTTGTCTATGAATTCTTCATATGTGGTAATACACTTCACTGCCTTTTCCAGACACCATCTGTGGAGTCAGTTATTATAGGCCCTTATTTTATTGCCCTCGCCCTGCTTGCCCTAGGCACAGGTAATATTTCTGAGAAGACTGGTGCAGTATTGCAGGATTTAATTACCTCATAGATGTTAATAGTTTCTGAAATAGCCTCCTCAGCTGTTCCCTTTCCCAAATTATTAGTGCCAGCATGAAGTAGTACTATTTTTGGAACTGCCCTGTTAACCAATATATTCAGTATCATCCCTGTATGTCTGTAATTGTGGATCCCTCATGTGAACAACAAGTTACATTTTCTTTGTTCCCCCTACTTGAATAGCGATCAGTGAACTTTGTTAATTTATTTATTGAAATGTTTCACCAAGAGGGCACGCTGAACAACAAGTTGCTCATCTCATGGTGTGACCTTGGGGGAGGGGTTACATAGGGTTGTGAAGGATGATTAGTTACAATAGTATGTGGGTAGTACAAACACTACAACACTGTATGATTGTGCAACAGTTAGAACACAATTTATTGTACAATAAACAGTAGTGGAACTTTGGGTAAATTACAATACATGTCCAAAATCATACAAAAGAATATATAAATGTACAAAACAGTAATAATGCGATAGAACCATTTATAGTGCATGAGTGTACCAGGAGCAGGCTCGAGGTAGTACGCAAGTGCTGTTGGAGTAAAAAGGATGGGGTTAGGTTGTGCACACTGATGACCCAGAAGGGCAGGTGGAGAAGAAAATCTCCTAGAATATAGATGTGTTCATCATTTGTTCCCCCACCATTATTTATTGAGTTTTGCTCAGTATTATGCAATCCCCCAGCATCAGGCTGTTCAGGGTGGGTAGTACTAGTCCCTTCTACTGGTTCAGTAGTGTTTGTGTTCACAATACTCAAAGATCACGTGTCTGTATTTCTATATTCTTAATTAAGTTAATAAAAGGAGCAAAACAATTTTCATTATCCAATGATGTTCCCATAGCCCTTCTTCTATACTTCTTACTCCTAGTATTGCTTCTAACTATTGTCCCGTCCTTCTCAGTATCCTCACCCTCTTTGGCTTTCAGTCCTGTTTCTCTTTATACCTGTGCCCTTCCCGATAGTGGTTTGTCCAATTATTGCCCTGTAATCAGTAAGTTTAGCCAATAAATACTTCAATTTCCTTTTCTTTGGCTTGAAGGGAGGACTTTATATCCCTAAGTTCTAAACATTTTTCACATGTAAAAATTTCAAAGCTCACAACTGGTTTTGTGCTAAACATTTCACACATTGAACACATGATTCTTATCTACCCATTAGCTAACTTAATCAATGTAACATCCATTTTCAAGAAATCAGTGATAACAGTAGTATGGAGCAATTAGAAGATAAGCTTACTTTAAAATATCCAGATTGTTGTGCCCTGGTCCCTGGTGCATCTCCGCATGCAGCGACTGTGTGCTTGCCCCGCTTGGAGCTCGCCCCACTCACTCTGAGCTGCTCTCTATATAGGCCTGGGCTTGAAGGATATCCAGGTCACGTGACCACTTCCCTGACAACCATTCACAGAACGGCATGAAATAACACAGCAAATCTGTTCAAAGTCCTTAAAAGGACTACAGAGCCTACCTAGTCAGCCCCACCACATTTAAAATGCGGACAATAAAACTGTAGCTACAGTCCCAATTAGGGTTGTAGTCCACTAGTTTGCTCCTTGGGCTACAACTCTCATATAACTTCTTGTGTATAGTTCCCTGCCACCCAGAGCACTAATAAGGTTTTACACACTCGTAGCAGACACAATTAAATGGGCAGAGCCACACTGCAAGACCTGTCTCACTGGTAGGTTCCATTCACACAGTATGTGGACAGTGCTAATCACCTGAGAGAGAAGGATGGGGAATAGGGCACTAGGAGCTGGCAGAGACTGGGGGATGGGGAAACTTGGCCACATACATCACAGTTCAATCCCCACTGCAGTGTCAGCCAACTATGTAGAGAGCAGAGTACTGGTGGTATACTTTTCAGATCATGTCTCAGTAATTTTTAGTTGTTACATGTTTGAATGTCTGTAATGGTTTCTTGGGTTTATTCATCAATTTGATGTAGTAAATCACAGTAATATTCTTTAACTTTACTGCAAATCCAAAGAAATGAGCACTCCAGCCTGATATCAGAAAAAATGCAGTTCAGATAGATACTTCAATGCTATAAAATATTAATTTAATACGCAAGTGGTTATTGTGTTAAGATCACCAAACCTAGTAGCTGACTCAAACAAGAGTCTCATGAGACTCTTATGAAGACTCTTGTTTGAGTTGAAGTGCTGGGTTTGGTGACCTTTGTGTTTGGTAGCCTGTTGGTCACTATGCATGTTGCATTATAATTAAATTAATATTTTATAGCATTGAAACATCTGTTTGGACCTGCATTTTTTCTGATATCAGGCTGGAGTGCTCATTTCTTTGGATTTGGATTCTTTTTGGGTTGGTAGCCCTAAATATAGCACCTCCCCTCATTCTGCCTGCCGATCGCAGCACACTTGTCTGTGGTTGTAACTTTACTGCTGCTCCAGGGCACTCTTGTCAATGAGGTACCCTTGCCCTGTTGTGTTTGTTCCCCTGATTTCATAAAATAATAATTCTTATATTATGGTCTGATCTGTCAGTGGCTGTCAGAACCCACTCAATTGTATTATGGACTAGCTGTGGGTGTTAGATTACATTTACTGGTGGGCCTGCATAAAGCACATTAAATGATAGCCTATGATGAATTACAAGGGGATCATTTCTTTTTTGGGTTCTGGTGACATTGTAAAGATTGAAAGGGAATACTGAGTGGTTTGCTTATCACTAGAACTCTGAGACTGAATTATGCATGAGTAAATTAGAGTTATTTATTTATTTTACATTATATATAGATAATCCAGTATAAAAATGTTGGAAAGACAAAGTCAAATCTTTGCAGCTGTTTACTGTTCTAAACAACCAAGAAATATTGTTATTCTTTCCACATCCCCCAAATCTCTTCACTTGACTTTACAAATCCATCCTCTGAAACATATTTTGTTTCCAAGAAACTTAACTTTGTTTTGTTTAGCTGCTTAATTATGGCCTGAATATCAATCAGTTCTACTTTAAGAAGATGCTGCCACTCAGTGATCTTTTTTTAGTCTTTTAGTAACTGGGTAAGGCCCACTAGGCACAAGTGCCTGTTTTCAGGGGCGACCTGGGAGCACTGGGCAGTTAAGTGACTTGCTCAGAGTCACACAGTATGCAAGTGGAGGTTGTGAGAATCAGACTTAGGTCTGGTCTGCTGAATGTACCAAGCTCGTTCACACCTCATTCCTCTAACCTCAAGGCTATACTGCCAGCCAATGTTTGTATGTTAATATTCCAGTTTTCAGAAAGTATGTACTGTACATACCCCCAAGAATCCATATTCAACAGTACCTAAACACAATTTTATGAGATCATTGTATTTTGCATTTCTCTTTTATAGACAGCATTCTGACTAGCTTTTTTCATGGAAACAGTAATGTGGTGTTTTTACTATGCTACAGTTTGAGGACAGAACTCTGAGCACTGCTCTGATAGGTCACCAGCTTCTGCTTATCATTCTGTACAAGTTGTACAAGTCATAACATACTGTAGTCAATGTCAAACCTCCAAATCACTGGTCCCATGAATATAACATTATAAAGTAGGTATAGAAAACCTTACATCTTGATTGGTTAGCATATATGTCTTAGATCTGCCTAATGCACAGGTAAAAAGTGCTGGCAAGTAGGACACAGCACAATAACAATATCAATGCCTTTTCAAAAATTCCTGATTACCATCACAAACATGGCTACCACCTTCACTCACTAAAAAAATAATCTAGGCCCAAAATGGTTAAATGTTCATTTCTTTTATATACCCCTCCTTAAACACACACAAATTAAAAACAATGAAGCACTAATCATAGTGTTTTAGTTTAGTTTCTGATCATGCCTCCCATCCTTATCTGAGTACCAGGGAAATCTTTGATGCTTGCCCTGCTATGGCTAAAACTGAATCCCTTGTTTTACTGAGGACTTCTGTTCTGTTTTTGTGTGGGAAGAGGTGAACATTCTGAAAGCAGAATTCTACAGAAGTTTAAATATCTGCATCCCATTATATGCAAACCTTCCACGTACTGAATGTGTGGATAGGAGGATGCTTGACAGCTGGGGAAGGACTACTTTTTGCCAGTTACTTTTAACATAAGAAAATGTCTGTCTTTAAAGGAGAATACCTGCCCTCTCACTAGTCCCCACCCAAACCCCTCCAATTAGGCTTTTAAGACCACAAAATGATTTTTCATTACCTCAGTGTCTTAATATTTGCTTTGATGCACCAGCACTAATGTAAAAAACCCTGGTGTCATTTTACATGCTCAGCGTGGCATAGAAAGCGTGGCTATATGCCACTCTACTATATCATTCACCTGAAGGGCAGTATAGCAGGGTTTAAGGGATGGCAATTCTCTAGAGATGGCAAACCCAGAGAGGAATAAAGATCACAGTGGTGTGTACAAGGTGTCAGCATGGCTCAGTTGGTAGCACATCTGCCTCTGGACCAGAAGGTCATGGGTTCTTGTCCCACACCGGGATTGGACTCATACCTAAAAATGCTGGCACCCGAGTGCAGTATTAGGGGGATGCTGTACTGCTGGGTTGTGCCATCCTTCAGATGAGACATTAAACTGAGGTCCTTTCTACCCATCCTGGTGCTGTCCTGGTGGGTGTTTGGGTGGAAGTAGAAGAACAAATGGCATTCTTCACAAAGAGTCGGGGACATTCCTGGTGTCTTGGCCAATATTTGCCTTCCCACAAAACCAGTTCATGCAATTGTCCACATGATGAAGTTACCTAGAGCAGTTCAGCTCCTCTGTCTTGGAGAGGGCAATAAGCCACACCAGTTTGATGCATGTGCAGTTTACACATGCAAATGCACACTGGTGTGACTTTCTAAACCATCTACATTGGTGTAGAAATGGTCAGTGTAAATGGGCCTATAAAGTAGAAGTGAAATCCCTACACCATACTTTCAGATGGTATCCCCTTAGGGCAGCATATAACAAATAGTTGTAAGCCCTGTATTTGAAAAGAGAATTGCAGTAAGCCTGCAAGCCTGCATTTCCTGTAGAAATTGTTTTCCAAATGCTGGTTCATATGCTGCTCTTGTTCCTGCTTTATAGGCATTTTAGTTAACTCAGTGGGTGTTTCTGATTAACAATCAGGTTGCAAACAGAGAACCCACAGCTACCTCATAAGAGGTGCTGCATTCAGGCCCTGAAGGGGAAAAAGACCCAAAAATATAAAAAAAAAATGTGCATGCTTAACAGAGTAGCCAGGAAAGGTGTACTGCGACACAACTTTGCTGGAGCAGGTCTCCAAACAAAAAGGAAGTACAAGCAACAAAGCAGGCACAGTTGACTGTAACCATCTCTCTCTGGCAGGGAGAAAACTGGGCTTAAGTTTTCTCCATGCTGTTGGAGATTAGCTACCTCCACCTGTACCTTTATTTGTTTGCACTTTACTATTTGGAAACTAGCTCCAATAAATTTGTTTCCTGGTATGCTGACTGCTTCTGGCTGCTCTTTTCTTTCTGAATTATGCACTGGGGGTAAAAACAAGTTCAGAACTGTATGACATAACTCATGTCCCTTGTTAAGCTCTTTGATTGTTGGCACAATGCAAGAGAACTCTGTTGCAGTAAGGGACATGACTGACATCATATAATTCTAAAATTACACTTACAGTACCACTGCATATAAATCAGAAACACTCCTTAAGGTGACTGAAAGGAAATTTAATATGGAACAACACCGGAATAGCAACAAGCATTTAAATAAAATGCCTTTTATTGGAAAAAAATGATTTAGTTTAGCATTTAGCACAGTTCTCCTTTAAGGTAGAGCTGGAAGCACAATGCCATCAACAGTCTTGACCTTTTCCATTAGTAACTGGCTCTGAAATGATTCCAAAAATCAAACTGAGGAAGCTCTGATTAGAGAAGTTTTAAGTGTGTTTGATTTTATTGCATTGTGTCCCCTAATGTATTATATTGAGAACATAGCTATTCCCCAAATGAATGTATAATCCAATTCCACAGTTGCTTCTTGGTGTTTCATACCTCCAGGCCAGGCAAGTTCCTGCAATTTGTGAATAAGTAACCCAATAAACCTTCAGCTGTCAAATTCCAGGGTAGGACTGGGGAAGGTGATAGCCTTCCATGCCTGAGTGTGTCACAAATCAGTTATAATCATTAGTGCCACACTTAGAGTACTTGAGCACCCCAGTACTGCAGCATGATTCTGCACTGACAACTAAATTGTTGAGGTGCTTACCTGTAATGAAGTCTCTGTTATCACTGTTTCCAGTGTCACATAGCTCTTTGCAAAGAAAGTGCTTGATGCTTTACTCTGGCAGAACTAAAGTTCACTTTATTAATGTTGACAGGCCATTTCTAATTAGTCCTCTTGCCCTTTTTGCTTGGGTTGATTTTTTACTCAAGGCAGCTCTCAGGCAGCAATACTTGCTGCTCAGCAGTCTGTCCCTGTCTCCAATTTGTACTCCATTACAATAGCTTCCATTTTACCTCTCAAAACACACCCTCTGTCCAATGTTCTTACCCCTTAGATTTTGTATGAACATGAAAGCACAAATTTGCAGGGTCCTGACCCCATCTCTTAACATTTGGTGACAGAGTCCCACATTTGGGTGATGAGAGACTGAGAGGCACAAACCTGCAGTTTGACTGTAAGCATTTCCTGAAGACCACGTTAGATTCCATACTAGGTATAACTTTAGATGTTGTTTCTTAGTGTCTTGGCTGCAGTAGTAATACAATAGATTTATATAGCTATAGGTTCCAGCAGTCACAGAGATCCCATACAGAGCATCACTTTGTAGAACAGACCAACAAGTTGCTGGAATGAACTGGATAGCTAATTCTCCATGCAGGCTCACTGTTAAAGCAGTAAGTTAATGCAGTACATGAAAAATAACAATAAGCAAGAGGCTATTAAAGGATCAAGTACTTAAAGAGCCACTGACATCTCAAGAAGAACTTTCAAAAACTTAATATTTGGACACAAAGCAGCTTATATTTCTTATTGTCTGTGTATTTGTTATCCCCATTACTTATTGCTGGGGTCATTTGCTTCAAAAACTGGATAGCTGTTTCTTGAGGGTTCATCATTTCCTATTGCTTCTTCCCAACCTGATATCACAATACTCTGCTTGCGACATCAGGGTTATTCTCACAGCAACAGACTGTGATGTCACAAAAGGGCATTATGATTTCAAGTAGGGATAAGCTACAGAGACAGATGAACTCAAAGGGATAAAGATCTTGTTTTGTGGGAATTTCTTCAGTAATAAATAATGGAGAGGAGAAATATGTACAAGGTATATGAAATACAAGCTGTGTCTAAATATTATGTTTACCAACATTTTCCCAAAGGCCTCAGCTGCTCTTTAAATGCTGCCATATTTCTAAGAGGTTGGGATGGCTGGGAAAAGTTCATATCTTATGTTTGCATTACTTAAGTTTCACACAAACTCATTTGATCTAACTACTGACTTTATTCTTTTTTGTTTTCAAGAATCAGTAGTTACAGGAATGCATTTCTGTAATTTTGCATCCTTGAAAAACAGTCGGCCAAGCCAAGGGAATTCTTGTTTAAGCAATAGAACGACCGGATATAACTATCTGTGGATGATTAAGGAAGGACAGCAGTTGAAGAAATGTGAGAAATGTGAGAAATTTAGAAAGGTATAAGTTGCCTTGGCAACCGACCATTCTCGTATTCTGATTTTTCCTATTTATCTCGACAGATTAGAAAGCGTTAGTTCTCTGAGCTCTGAACTGTTCACGTCAGATTTGTTTCAGTCATAGACGAGCAGTGACTGACCGGGGGGGGCAAGAAATAATTTCCCCCCACTGAAATGAGATGTCCACTACTAGTTTAAATAAATGTTGCGTTCCTCCTTTTAGACTTTTGCTTTTTTTCTTGATGTCATTGTTTCTCGCATAGGAAGTCATCTGCACATTACCACCTACATCTGTATGTATAAATGTCACTATGTGCTTCTTGAAGGGCACTGCCGTTCCTCAACTGTGTAGCAGCGCTACAGCGTCTCAGCACCAGGGACAGCTCTGCTTTATAGGAAAAAGGAACGCTCCGCAGTTCAGCACCAGGAGAACAACTTGTGCAACTAGGACTTGCGGAGTTTCGAGGTTGCCCAGCTCAACATAACTTCGCCAGGGGTCATGGGCAGATCAGGTTTTCGCATTGCCATTTTCCTCGTCCTTTTCATCATCCTTGCCCAGGAGCGCAAAGAAGTGGAAGGCACAGACCAGACTACATTCCCTTCAAACATTCATATGGAACACGTGAAAAACAGCTGGTAAGATACTCTGCAGAGGTTTCCTCACATTTAATAGGTAGTGCAAGAGGGACTCTGTGTCAATGGAAGACCCTTCCCTGAGTAATATAGTTTTATTTGACAGCTGATTAGAAAGGTACAATAGCTAAAGAACTGAACCGAGACTATTGAGTCAAAGGTGGAGTTTGTAACTTTGGACAGACTTTGTTATAAAGTGTCATTAAATGTAAACACATAGAATTCGACGGCAGATAAGAACCAATAGGCCCATCTAGTCTGCCCTATTTCCCCTACCTGCTGAAAAACAAACTGCTGCAGATTCTACTATATCTGCAACATTTACCTTCCCATTTGTCTTCACAAGGCATTGCTCGAATACATAGCTAGAGTTGTCCTATCAAGAACGCAGCATGTTACAACGGTATTCTTTATGTGATTATTATTTTTTTCAATGATCAATATAGGGATACTACTTTCAGTTAGAGAGCTGTCTTTGAGAGAGTCTAACTTTTTTACGTTTGTGCAGTTGGGAACCCACACTGCATTCAGAAGACTTACTAAAGGCACCTAAGGGTCATATATAAACTTCCACGTGGACATTTGGAAAAACTATTTGGAAATAGTTTCAGGTAATGCATTTTCTTCAAGCAATAATTATTCGCCATATTTTATCTTTGTGCTGGCTCTGAATTCGGAACAGCTTCCTCATAATTGAAAGGTGCTGAATGTCATGACCCAGTACTACAGAATAAAATAACAATTTCAAAGGCGCTGATATGTGCACAGAGACTTACATCTTATTTTTTATACTCTTGTTTTTCTGTTGGTCTTAAAATATTGTTTACGAAATTCTGGACGCATTTATCGCTGTTTCAAAAAGCCTCTGATTGTCAACATCTGACGTCTTAGTTGTGGTGTTTGTGATATTACAGTAAGTTGCAGTGGAGAGCACGTTGACGTCAAAAATAACTTCAATACAGAAAGGTCAGAAAACCTTCATCAATGCTTTTCTAGATAGTTTTCCTTAATACCTTTGTTATAAAGTAGATTAATTAAAAAAAAACAAATATCACGGCAAACAATGCATTAGGAACCAGTGAAAAAACAAACAAACCCTATTATCAAGTGAATTGTAACTGCTGGATAAACTATATTTACAGAAACACAGATACTGAAGTAGAGAGCTGAGGTTGGCTTGCTCGGAAGGATAAAGATGTTTGCATGCTGTGTTGAAAGACTGGGTCTAAATGTTATATTATAAATCTCATGGAACCTTGGAATCCAATCCTGCATTCTGGTTGGTTCACTAGGTCCTTAGCCCCCAGGTGATGCACATGTAATCTGAATGCTGGGTGCACTTCCTACCATGGAGATGAACTGGGTGTGCAGCTCTACAACTGCTACTTTTGCTTTTTAGAATTATTTTAATATTTAAAAAGTCACTGCCTGGATCTCAGTATTGGCCCTTTATCAGAAAACTAAGGACCAATTGGTTATTAGTACCCTTGGCTTTGCCCCAGGCACTTAACTATTCTAAATTGATCAGATGCACAATTACAGTTGATTGATTGAATTTTGTTGACCGGGTGGGCCCACTGAGACTAGAAGTCCCTTTTTCAGGGGCGAGGAGGGATACAGATGGTAACCAACTGAAACTAAACCACATTAAGCTGTTGGTGGTAGTTTTAGGGAATGGGGGAAATTCCCCTACTCTTTTTGAGAAGTGACATGGGATCTTTAATGTCCGCCTGAACATGGTTTAATGTCTCATCTTAAAGACAGCACCTCTGGAGTGCAACATTCCCCTCATGATGCACTACAGTGTTAGTACTGGGATTTACCCCAAGTGCCTGTTGTGGGGAGAGAACCCACAACCTTTTGATCTTCTGGCCTTAGAGGCAAGTGTGCAACCTGCTGAGCCACTGACATTGTACACAATCACATATAGGGCATATAGAGCATTAGAACATATATACATAAGACATAGAATATTATAGTGTATAGTAGAGCATTGTTCTGTATAGAATTCAATCCCATTCAAAATCCTGTTGTACCGCAGTTCAAAGATCATGGAATGTGATTGTACCCTTCTGTGGTACAACAGCATTCCAGAACCTTTAAAGACTGCATGAGTCATTTTCATTTTGAAAATGAAAGAACTGACACACACACACATTTCACACAATACTATACACTATAAAAAATACAGGATGAGCAGCTTTATGTACAACAAGTGTGTTCTGCCACCTTGGGGTTCTGATTCCCATGGACCTCTTGAGTGATGCTCTTGAGGTCACAGGGAATCAGAACCCCTCTGTGGCAGAACACACTGGTCGTGCATAGTTGTCCATCCAGTATTCTCTATGTGTGGTGACAATGCCCTGTAAATAAGGCAGAAAACAGAAATGGCAGAATTTGTCAAAATGTGTCAAGAAATTACCCAGGAATATGCAAATGACTCAAACAAAACAGAATTATGCAAATTAGCCAATAAATGCCCTCAGAATGGTGAGCTGAGCAGTGAGTCATTCCAAACTTTGAGTCTCTGACCCAACCATCAACACCTGAATGCCCTGTCAGAACACCACACTTAAGAGAGCAATGGCTGTACCTTCCCAGTTTGTGGATTTTGTGACTATTTACCTCTCTATAATCTTACAGGATCAGTGGGTTAGTCCTCAGAAATAATGGCACTGGGCACCGTGGAACATGAAAAGACCTCAGCCTCTGGCCTCAGTCTTTGGCCACCATGCCCAGTACCATTATTCCTGCATACACATTCCAGTCCCTGCAATTTTCTTAGGAAGATGAATACCCCTCATAGCTTCCTGGGGCTTCAACCAAATATATAACTTCTGCACACACAGGCATGCTCATAGGACACCAGTGCATATTCCCATGAAACAAAAACTGGAAGAGAGCTGCACTCAGATCATTCAGAAAAGTCCTCTTACACCAAACTGTAGTGTTAAATTCCATATTTCATTTTATTTTATGTGTTTTACCAGGAAAGCTTCATAGAGCAAAGTTCATGTGTAAGGAGGTCCTGGTTAGGACAGTACAGTACAGTACATGAAAAATCAACAGTGGTTACAAGTATACAGATTGAGAAATAGTATAAATAACAATAGCATATATTCAGCTTAGTCATGATAAAGATACATGTACAGAACTGAAGGAAAAACACTCACAGCAATCCGTAACAATAGTAAATACTAACAAATATTGGGAGCAAGTACAGTCATCAGAGCAACAGGGGGTCAATCATAGATCTGAAGGTGCTTAACCTCACAATAGAATTCAGTTTGGATAACAAACTACAGAGCCCCATTTGATGGATACAGCATAACAAAAAATAAATAAATAAAAGCCATTTGTCTACTTCAGGGGGCATCAGAGGTAAACCTCTGATGAAGTCGATTGACTTACCTGAAACATTAGGCTAGCTTTTTTCATGATATACACAACGGAATGTGCTTTGTAGTTTGTCAACCACACTTTTTTTGCACCTTGATGGAATAAATGGTGTGTGTCTTCAGTCTCCTCCCCCCAACAATCTGTGAGCTGCCCTCTTCCCTTTGAAATAATAACTTCCTCACAGCTATCTCATTTTTTACTGTGTCTAGGCCTGTTGATTTCAGATTGATAAAGATTTGTGATTTAAGTGTATTTTCTCAAAATAGAGTACACGGTTATATGGAAAATCCAGTCTCAGATCTTTTTCATGCCAATTACTTCTCTTTATCCCTTGGTTTGACTGCTACTTTCTGCCATCTCCCCCGATTCCTGCTCCACCAAGACTGAAATCACTGCTTTTCCTTGTTCTACCTCCCAGTCTCAAGATCCAAGGTGTGCAGGGGCACTGGTGACTACACAGCAGGCCATCGGTGTGTTGGTAGTGGTGCATCATTTTACTTCAGTATCCCATGTTTTCCTTTAGGAACTCTTTCCCTTATTGAGTTCTGTCTGGTCTCTACCTGTCCTATGCTGGAGAGGGTAGAATGTTGCATAGCTGCCCGCAATATCCAACAGTGTTCCCAATCCACACACAGGACCTGCTCGAACAATAGGCCAGCCACATCTACCCTCCCCCCAAGAGCTGGAGCACACTATGAAGCGTGGTGCTCTCACATTCAGCTGACCCAGGGTGACAGTTTGGTCTGCAACTTGTACCTGGATCTCCTGCATGTCATGGTGATGCAGTGTCCTCAATACTACCAGGCCAGGCCAAGCCCTTCCACTTTAACTCCATTTACATACCATACTGCTTGTTGAGAAATGCATGCAACACAAGTGTACTTCTGCAGTATAATGCAAACAATGTGCTGAATTATCATGCAGATGCCAGTATGTTTGAGGACATAGTTCTTCCACCATGTTTTGGATAAACATCTTTTATGCTCTTTGGACAAAGAAACATAAACAATGTTGGCAAAACAGACCATTGGTCCATCCAGTCTCTCCAATTATACCCTATCCCAGCCTGAGACCTAGTGTCTAGACAGGGTTTTTGCCCTCACCCCCGCCCTCTCCAACCCCTGCTTGTTTTCTGCCCCCAGAGTAACTTTTATGCCCTTTACTCTGTCCCAGTCATGCTTAAAACCATTAATGGTTGTTGTGCCCATCACCTCTGCCAGTAACTGATCCATGGCTCAACCACTCTCTCTATAAAATAAAATGTTCTCATGTCCCTCCTAAATCTCCCACCTCCCACAACTTCCACTGATGTCCCCATGTCTTTGACTTCTCATTTCTGATAATTAGTTCCACACAATTTTCCTTGTTACATAGAAACATAGATGTTGTCAAAATATAAGGACCACTTGGCCCACCTAGTCTGCCCTAAAATAAATAAAAATGTTCATTCCTTTCTGGAACTTGAAGGTTTCTATCATATCGTCCCTCCCCTTCAGACCTCTAATAAGTACATGTTCAGTGCCCTGTGCTGATCATGGAAGCAGTATAGTGCAGTGGTCTAAGGCTCTGAGCTGCGAAACTGGTGACATCCAGCAGACCAGACCTGGGTTTGAATCCCACAACTTCCACTTGCATATGTGTGACCCTAAGCAAGTCACTTCACTTCCTTGTGCTCCCAGGTCGCACCTGGAAACAAACTCTGGCTTAGTGTGCGTTTTCTGGTTAAACAATCTCCCCCCCCCATCCTCGTAGGATTTATCATGTTGGCCCTGAATCATCTTGGTTACCCAATGTTGCACCATTTCCAGCCTGTCTTTGTCTTTCCTTAGGTGGGGACTCCAGAACTGGGCACAACATTCCAGATGGTGACTCACCAGTGATCTATAATGAGATCTACATCTCTTTTCTCTTGCTATCAAACTCTCCCAGTATACCCACACATTCTGGTTACCTTGCTTCAGGCCTTGTTGCATTGGCCAGACTGTTTCAGGTAGTTTTTTATGATTATTCCCAGGTCCCTTTCCTCAGGTATAGTGCACAGGTTAACCTTTCCTATCCAATATTCTGTCCTGGGGTACTTGTTCCCTATGTGTATCACCTTACACTTTCTGGTCTTGAATGTCAACTGCCAAACTTTGGGTCACACCTCTTACCTTTGCATATCCCTCTGCAACTCCCTTACCTCCTCCTCTCTGTCTACCATGCCACGGTGTTTAGTTTCATCTGCAAAGAGACACATCCTGCCCTGTATTCCCTCTCCTATGTTTACTGATGAACATATTGAAGAGAACTGGTTCATGGACTGACCTCTGCGGCACTCCACTTATGATCTCCCCTCCCCCGGCTTAAATATGGTTACCACCACCCTCTGTTGTCCCCCCTCAACCAGCTTCCTACCCATCTAACTAGGTCCTTGACTGCACCTAGATCCTGTAACACCTTCAGCAATCTTCTGTATGGCACTGAATCAGATGACTTGCTGAGGTTGAAGTAGAGTAAATCCACTGCTTGCCCGTTATCCACTGTTCTAGTTACCCAGTCAAAGAATACTATCAGGTTGGTTTGACATGGCCTCCTTGCCACAGTCCCATGCTGCTTACTTTCCTGGAGCCCATTTTTCTCCAGTAGTCCACAGGTCCTCTTTGACTAGTGTCTCCATCAGTTTACCCGCAATGAAGGTAAGTCTGATGAGCCTGTAATTACCCAGTTGCTCCTTGTCCCCTTCCTTGTGGAGCAGAACTTTGTCCGCTACCCTCCAATCTTTCCAGATGCATTCCTGACTGTAGTGAGCCATTGAATAGCCCTGCCAAGAGTTCCACCAGCTCTGATGCCCATTCCCTAAGCACCGTTGGGTGCATCTCATCTGGCCCTGGAGCCCTATTTATTTTAAGGCTACAAGCCCTTTTTGGACCCTTACTCCTGTAATTGCCATCCGCCCCATTTCTAGGATCCCTTTTGCGGCAGACGTTATACTGTTTTACTGGTCAGAGAAGGACGATGCAGCATGTAAATTATTAGGTAATTGCTTAGTGGGCAGTGTCTTGAGGTTGTAGATACAAGTTTTATTTATTTATTTGAGTTTTGGTAACCAGGTAAGTCCACTGAGACAATTACAGTCCCTTTTTCAGGGTCGACCCGGGAGTACAACATGATAAATGCACATCTATATAAATTGAAGGCATAACAGGTAAAGACAGTTCAACAAGTGGAAGTAAACAATAAGATAAGAGAGGGAGCAAGTGTGTAACAAGTGCGGTCATCGGTGCTCTTTATAGCAAGAGCATGTAGCGGAGGCAGTAAGAAAGGAGAGCAAGTGGGTCTTGAACTCAGAGAGAAAGTGTAACAGGGCAGGACAGCAAGGGGAAGGAAGTTCCAGTGAGTGACAGCAGCAAAGGGGAAGGACCTATGCACAAAAGCAAGCTGAGCAGTAGACCTTTGTAGGAGGGGGAGTGTGGCAGATCTTAGTGTATGTGGGGCAATTCTGCGGCAGATGCTATCTCTAAGATGGGATAGTATAAGTGTGGACTTGCTTAAACATGAAATACAGGGTGAAGAGTCTTAGTCTTGATTCATAGGGTAACCACCCCAAGGAGGAAAGGATGTCACAGTGATGGTGACAGGCCTTGACCCCAAGGGCGAACCTCCCCACTCTATGGTATGCTTGTGTGAGAAGAGACATGGCAGCAGCACTGGTAGAGAGCAGTAGAGGAGCACCATAAGCTAGGATTGGGGACAGGTTTCCTCCTTAGTTCAAACAGGATAAAAAGACAGTACTTACTGTATGTGTATGGATAATAAACCAGGGCATTATCTGTGTGATCTGCTCTTCTCTCTTCCATAGTTTTACTGTTGGATGCCTGTCATACAAATTCTGCTTTAAACCTGAACTAGAAAAGTGAGGTGATTAACTGTTAAGAACTAGCTTGTGTCACTTTCTAGCACAATTCAACTATGCTTATTTCATTTGCCTTCAGCTGGATGTACTGCAAGGGGTTCTTGAAAAACTTCAGAACAAAAGGATACCAACCTGGAAAAAGAAATTCAATCAAATCCCCAAGGTACAAGCACATTTTTTTAAACTATGTTAGAGTTCTGCAGCAAAACCTTCTGCTCGATTACTCCACTACTGTAGTGAACTATTTATTTGGCATGTTCTCAGTTGCAGAAAATATTCACATTTTTGGATGTTATTGAGGATCTGATATAATCCTTGAGTGGCATTTGTAATATATTGGTTTTGATCTGAGATTAATATTTAATTTGACTGTAATACTATTATTTTAACTTTTTTTTAACTTTCTATTTACGTCCTCTTGTAGTGTCCAGAACTTGATTCCTCTTCGGACAATTAATGCACATCTACCTCCCACCCCCCCCAGACTCCTTGCGATGACATTGTTCTACACAGAGTTGTGTTTTACCCTCTAGGCAGGGATGGGTACGGGGGGGGAGGTGATTTACCCTCGAATCTTCTGGTTTCATAAGGAGGTGATGCTGGTGGTAGTGCAGGGACCAGATGTATTGGGCTCCATCGTTGCTGACCTAGGGCCATTTCCTATGGTTCTCCCAGCCCTTTTGGATGTCTGCATGCAATGGGCATAGTGTGGAGCATGCACAACAGCATGCCAGCTGTACGCCTGGCTGATGCCCTCCTTTCCATTCTGCCATATGCTGCTGTGGGTAGTCACCCAGGTCGCAGCACTGCAGTAAAGGCAGCCATCCTCCCTGCCAAGAGGAGGTTATAGAATCCTCTGGGATGCTCGGCCCTTCTCCCTGGTCAGCCCTCTGATGGTCAAAGCTTGTTCCTAAACCCAGGTCACCAGCATCAGAAGCATTAGCTCTAGCACTGCATTGATGGTCCAGATTATTATTTGATCTTTGAAAGAAAAATGGTTTCTAATCTAGCTACAGAACAAGACTAGTAAATATAAACAGTGAGTAAATCCTTTCTTTTGGCAGTGTACCACAGAATATTTCTAAATTGACAGCATACAGTTCAATTAATGTTAAAATATATATTTGTAGAGTATTCTGAATAAGATAGTAAAGTACTAAATCATTTGTGTTGGTTTTATCCCATTGTTTTTTATTTTAATGTTGCTTATTTTTGTTTAATTTATTAGACTATAACTTAGCTAACCTCTGGATGTATGGTCACTTAAGTATTGACAGAAGGAAGGATATTGGTGTGTAAAACACACACACACACACATATGTATACAGTATATATATATAATTATTGCTATTTCTTGTGACAAATGTTCTGTCATTCAATGTACTTTGTTGTGTTTTCTTTATGAAATAATAAACAATTTCAACTTACTCTTCAATATTTTCATATCGTATAGTAAAAAGTAAATAAAAAGTGAAAATAAATTATGCGCAGTAAAAACATTCAATAATTAAAAATAAATTATGCTACAGTTCTTGTTGCTGTATCTCCAGATGTTTACTTATTTCCCATTGAGATTTTAGAGTAAACATCCCAACATTCAAAAACAAAAACTATTAACTATTTGCTCACTGACTGAAATAATGTTTTTATGTGAGTTCAATGAGAAACCTTTCAGATGTTTTCCAGAGAATTAGTTACCAAGTCATTGTTGGGGATCCTGGAGTTCTATGATTCTACAGTTATGGAATTTACTGCAGAGCTCACATCATGTTGCAGAATAGATGTACCTCCACAGAATTTATCATTTTTGGTGATTTTGCTTTAAGGCATACTGTTTGTCCATAGTGCCTGACTCCATTCTTCTTTTTATATATGCTGAAGCCCCTTCTCCATGCTCGGCATGTGGTGTCATCGATAACAACACGATACCTTAGCGAATAACTGGTCCTGGTCCCCTTTTGCTATAGAAATGAATAATCAGTGCCATAGAAATGAGTACACTGCTACAAAATCTAGGTGCTCTGTCACACAAATAAGGACTCAAGTGCAGCAGAGGACTCGGAGCCCTACTCCTAGTTTATACGTTATGGCAAAACAAAACAAAGAAACATTCCATGGTTGCCATATCAATTGCGGAAGTGTTCTTTGTTCTTACATTCATTGTCCAGGATTCATTTCCCTTTTCTAGAATAAGCCAGACTTATGGTGAATCAGATGCAGTACATGAGGACCATAGCTATAGCAGTTTGGGCTCTTTTTAAAATTGTATATTTCTCTGTTTTTGTCCCTTTCCATATCCCCCACCCTGATTATTGGGACCACCATTGCTTTACCCTTCCTCCAACCAGAGGGGCGAGGGAGTGGCTGTATTCAAGCTTACCCTAATACTGCTCAGTGGTTGGCCAGTAGAGTAGGTGGGTGGTTTTGTGTGTGTGTGTGTTTTTAGGCTGGGTGGCTTGTGCCTGACGTCTTAGACAGCTGAGCATCTCCCTCCATCAATTTACTTTTTCCCCTCCATACTTTGTTTATCCTCCAGGGCCATGATGAGGGAGAGCTCCCTTCAGCCAACTCCCACCCTTTCCCACTGTCCACTGTCTCCCCACAACTGCCAGTGGTGAGAGTACCTCCATGGATCATCCTCCATGGTGGGGCAGGAGAGGGAGGTTTGTCCTCCCTCCTGGAGCACATAATCCAGTGCTCTGCTGCAGGCCGGTCCAGTAACATAGTGGGTGGAGGTGTGGCAAGCAGGCATCATATGCCCTCATAATGCCCTACTGTTTCCTCTGGCTTTTTCCCCTCTTACTCCCCAGGGCCTGATCAAACTCAGGGATGCATCTGGATGCTACTGTGTCCTGTCTTAAAGTGGATCTCGACCGCTGGTCTATTTTACCCCTTTCCCTGTGGGGCCATTTGAATGTTATCAAAATGAATATTCTACCCCGTTTATTGTACCCTCTTTAGATGTATAATTTGGTTCTTCCCCAGTCCTCGTTTACTCAGGTGCACAGTCTTCTTGCATCATTTCTATGGCACGGTAAGGTGGCCCAAGAGGCTTTCTCCAAATTAATGCGAACTAAGCAAGATCGAGGTCTTAAGCCCCTAATTATTTCTTATACTATCTGGCCTTATATCTCACCAAGCCTTCTTACTGCTTCCAGCCACCTGAGTTCAATTCTAATACATTATATGTTCCACAATGGGTGGGCATAGAACATTCTTTGTGCTCCAACCACGGGGTGGATATTCAGGCACTTCCTTACCTTTCTAAAGGAAGGCTGCCCCGTCCTTTACAGGATCCATTTACAGCTTTGCTCCCTACTCAAGATATGGCCATACAGAGATATTTCCCAACCTTTGTTTGGGACTCACAATCTGCGGATGGCTGGACAGATGCTCTCTAAGTGATTTTGGCCTGATATAGGTGTAGATAAAGTCATTGATCTCACCCTGAATCAGAAATTGTTATCGTTCCAAGAGGCTAGGGCTTTATATCATTGGTCTACCACCTCTTGTTTTCGATTTTTTCAATTATTGTACATGTGACACAGTTTTTGGTACAGGGCCATGGCTCAATCCTCTCAGTACTTCTGTTTTCCCCCTCCTTCTCTCAGCACCCCTGCTCACCTTATATCTTACTATTATCGATCACTGCAAAAGTGTCTGGTTGCTACTGAGGGTCCCCAGATTTATGGATGGGACCAGACTCTTCCAACTGCGTTACCCACTAGAAACTGGTCACTCATCTGGAAGCATTTGTGTAAACTGATAAAGTGGAATTGCTACCTTTTTATGCAATTCCAGATTATTCATAACCTTTATTATACTCCGGTTAAGTTGCATGAGATGTGCCGATTACCCAGTCTTTGCTCCAGATGTGGTCAAGAGTTTGGTACCCTATTCCATATACTTTAGACTTGTCAGAGGGTTGTTTCTTTTTGGAATTCAATCCGCTCTCATCTAGACCCTTTGTTGGGGCCTTCCAATGCCTTTCTTCCCAAAATATGTATCTTGGGTGACTATACGGAATCCCTGATTGGCAACCAGAAGGTCCATATGGCTTTGATCTTGGTATGTGCGAAGAAGGTTATTCTTCAGCACTGGTTGGATCAAGATACCCCTACTTCCTAGAATGGTATAAGGAGATTTTGTTTGCATTACAACCTGAGCACCTTATAGCTAGCTTGTCTGGCAATCTATCCCAATATAAACATATTTGGGAACCTCTACACGTGTTGCTAACTGTGTAAATGGATATTCTGCGTCTTTTTATAATTTTTTTTCTCTTTTACTTCTTGGCAGACTGGTGCATATTGGGTCAGGGTTTCTGACTGATATTTTTGCTGAAGCTCTAGTTAATTCCTCCGCTGGTCGGGGGGGGGGTGGAGTTGGGAGGGTTTGGATAAAATTGTGAATGTTATTGTTTGTTGTTTAATACCATCATCAGAGACAACAGAATTTGCTTCTTATAATTATTTTCTTACTGACCTCACCTGTGTTTTGCTATGTTCTTTTGACTTCACGTTTATATATGTCTGAGGTATTTGTCAACTGTTTCTCTGTGTTACTGTGTTCTTCAATAGCGTTTATTAAATATAAAAAAAACTCAGTGACACATGCTCGTGGAAGCACAAATGCACACCAGAACTGGTGGCCCTGTTCCACCTTCCAGGCCTAGTACCAGGCCCCCGTTTATTTGTTTATTTATTTATTACTCAAAAGAACCCTAAGGCTGGGCTTATTTTCAAAGGGTTTAGGGTCATTCAGTACAGAGAAACAGTGAACAGGATGTACAACATACTGTATTTACAATAAATATGCAGTTACAGAGGTATACCATATTCACAAGAAGTATACAGTTTCAGTGGTTTAGGGTATATGGTACAAATGGAATAAAACAATTGCATTGTATGAGTTATATTGAACTGTGAGTACCAGATAGAGCAAAGATGAGGAGGTGAGAGGTAACAGAATTGAGCATAATGATGGGTAGGGGCAGAGATCTTATTGAGGAGAGTGGGGGAACTGGGATTGAGGGGAGATGGGGAGGGGAGGGAGAGGCATTTTAGTGGTAGCAGGAACATGGGTTGGGGGGAGTGAAAGAGGCTAGGAGCTTGTATTTGAAGTTAGCTGGGGAGTCAGTGACTTTAAGGGATGGGGTAAGGGAGTTCCTTAATTTTGGTGAACTGAAGGAGAAACATGCCTGTCTCAGGGAGGGTTTCCAATGTGGGAGCACCAGTGAGTTATGATGTACACCTCTGGTTGGATACCTGGGGTTAACTGGGCTCAGCATGGCCTGGACATCTGGGGACAGCAACCTAAGCAAGGCTCTTTTGCTAGTGATTAGTGTACTGTATTGTAGTCGGGAATCAAGGTTCAGCCAACCTAGTTTATTATACAAGGTGCACTTATAAGAATCCAAATTTAGATTGAGAACATTGCGGCAGGCCTTATTAAGTAGGCCTCTGACCCTGGTGAGAACTCTGTCATGGGCATCTCCATAGATTATGAGGCCATAATCTATGAGGCTAATGATGTAGCATCTAACAAGTAATTGCTTTACTTTGGAGCAGGCCAAGTCTAGAATTGGCTGCCTTGGTTAGTGTGTCAACATGTGTCGAGTAGATCAGACTAGGATAAAACCCAGGTACTTAAAGGAGGCCACTTGTTCAATTGAGGCACCAGAGGTGGAGGTAATGTCTAGGGTTGGAGAGGTAGGGTTTTACATCTGGTGTAGAAGAGCATGGATTTAGTTTTTTTTTGTATTTAGGACAACAAGACTGGCTGTGAACCAGTCGTGGATAGCTGAGAAGTTGGTTTGAAGACTGAGTGGAATATTGGCTAGTTTACTGTGGGTCATGGTGATAACAGCATCATCAGCATATAGGAGGAGTTTAGTTGAGTTTCAAGCTTTATTAAGGACTTCCGGTGATGTCACAAGCATGAGTGCATACTAACCCAAGGAGCTGCTCCACAGCCCTAGAATAATATGAGTCTTCTCAACTTTTCATGGTTCAATGAACAAATTGACAGTTCCTTTATCAACCTGAAATGGTGGGGAAATCATCGAAACCAAAGAATCGGAAAACAAACGCACCCTTGAGTAAAATGAAACGGTTGTTGTTGGGCGAGGCCTTGGAAGGTCTAACCGCGCTGCCATTGCGTAGACGCCAGGCCTCGGAATCCTCAGCTGAACTGGATGAGGAGATTTCGAAACCAACTGAAAACACAGCAGAAACCCTTCAGCAAATATTAAAAACAGTCACCAAAATAGACACCTCACTGACAGATCTTAAAAAAGATGTTCGTACTTTGGATCAGAAAGTCTCAGAAAATGTGGCAAAGGCTACAGAACTCACAGAAGCTCAGGACATGAGTGAACAACTGCTACTCTACCTTTTGCGATGGGATCGGGACAATCAACAAAGAATGGAGGACCTAGAAAATAGGTCCCGACTCGAATACATGGCATCCTGGAGGGACAGGAGGAAGGGTATGCCACAGTAGCTGATTTCATACATTTGCTCCGGTCAGTCCTGTCAGTCCCATCAGATCTGAATTTGGAGATTGATAGGGCTCATTGATCATTAGTTGCACAACCCTCTGACCCAGCAGCGAGGCCACATTCCCTAATTATTCAAATGGTATACTAACAAAGTAAGGAATGGCTACTAAAGGAAGCTTGGCACCACAGAAACTTGAAATATCATGGCACATCTATTTTCTTTGGTCAGGACTTCTCGAATGCATTACAGGCAGACAGGCAGAGGGCCAGAGGTATTGTGAGGGAACTGAAGTAAGAAAAGATATCTAAGCTCAGATCCTCTACCCAGCCCTATTAAAAATTCATCTGGAATCTTTCCTTCACTGGTCAAAGCAATACCACTTCTGAAAGAGCTGAACAGCCCATTGCCAGATTTAGAGGTAGAAAGTTTTGGAGAAAAAACTCAGAGCAGAGATGTGGTCCACAAACATGAGAGCAGCCAGTAAGAAGCGGGGCCTACTAGGTGCCCTTCCACATGAAACAGTGGTAGACCTTGGAAAATTATTGAAGCGGGCCAACCAACGGCACCAGAACAACCAAATTGACTCCTCACCAACCAAATCGCAGAGGAGATAAACTGTGATCGCATGATCGCTGGTACTGGTACTGTTCTTACTCCATTTTTCTTTTTCCCTCCCCCTCCATGCCTGCTCGAAAGAGGGTAATGGGTAACGAGGGACTGGGGAAAGTTAGACAGAACAGAAGGCTGGTCTGTTAGAAGGGAATCCTCAAGGTCTCACAACAGACAGACCTTATAGGCAGCTCATGGAAATACATTATTTCAAAGAGCAGTTGTTAAATAATAATATCTGTTAAAATGAACGAGTGATTGTAGGATTGTTGAGAGCGAGCTGGGGGGATGGAAGGGGTGTGGGAACTAATACAAGCCACACAGGGCAGGAGGTGGATAATTATAGGGATAGTTGAGGAATGGAAAGGGGTTTAAATACTATCTGGTACTCCATATAATGTGGGGAAAGAGGTAAAACATAAGTAAGGGTGCTAAAGAATTTCAGAAAGAGGGACTGGAAAAGTTAGGCTTGTCTGTTAGAAGGGAATCCCTAAGGTCTCATAACAGACAAACCTCACAGGCTGCACATGGGAATGCGCTATTTCAAAGTACGATTGTTAAATGATAATAACTGTAAAGATGATCGAGTGATTGAGTGATTGTGTGATTGCCTGGAACCGGCAGTTGGGATGGAGGGGGAAAGAATTAATGAAAGCCACATAAGGCCGGAATCAAGTGTTTGTGGGGATGGTCGAGGGATGGAAGGAGGTTTAAACATTATCGAGTGTCCCACATAGCATGATGAAGGATGCAAAACGTAGGTCAGGGGGCCAAAGGATTTCATAAAGAGGAAATCTTAGACATGGGTCATGGGAATGCTGGGGAAAAGAAAGAATTACTATCCGTGTCTCTAGAGCCAAAAAAAGGAGGTGGAGGTATGGTTTTAAAAATTAGGGGGGCTGGAGAGAGGAATGCCTCAGGAATGCGGTAAGGTATAGTGACGTAATATAACAGTGGTGAAGTACACGCATCATAGGCGCGAACAACCACAACCTCCAAAAAACAACTGTGAGGTGGTCAAGACTGAGTACTAGCCACAACAGGCTAGTAGTTCCTTGGAAGTTTGAACAAGGTTTATAAGAAGTGATCTTATCTGAAGAGTTCCTTAGTTAACAGGGAACAAACTGTTAATGGTTTATGGTCATATGTTAATGGCCGACTTCTTGAACTGTTTGGGTTTTGTTTTTATTATATTTTTCTGTTTTGGTGGAATGTCATGTGAATCTATTATATACAAGAAAGGGGGAAAGTATATTGAGCCAGAGAGGAGGGGGGAAGTAAATGGGCAAGATATCAGCGGTACAGTGGCCTGTAAAGAGAAATCAAAATGATGCAGCTGAACATATCTTACATAGATACATAGACAGTGTCGGCAGATAAGGGCCTATGGCCCACCCAGTCTGCCCATTTGAGCTTGTAAGTTCAGTTTATTTTCCTAGAAGTCTGTTGCACCTTACCCCTGACCTCCAGAATTCCTTTATGTCTATCCCATGCATTCTTAAATCCCGTGATTGTTTCAGCCCCCACCACTTCCTCTGGCAGGGTGTTTCACTTGTCCACCACCCATTCTGTGAAGAAATTCTTTCTCATGTTTCCTCTGAATCGTCCTCCCTCCAACTTCATCCCATGCCCTCTAGTTCTGGAACATCTTTTTCACTCATAATGTTAAGGGTATCAATTCACCAATTAAACACGCCAGATTGTTGACAGAGTTAAAACATTTAAAATGTGACATAGCTTTGTTGCAGGAGACGCATTTGAGTCCCTTGGAACATGGGAAGCTCAGGCGAACATGGGTGGGTCACATGAATCAGCTAAAAAATATGGGGTAGCGGTCCTCTTTAGGAGAAATTGCCCGTTTCAAATATAGGAGGTGGAGGGAGCTTTGTCAGACAAATTTATTAGAGTGTCAGGCAGAATTGGGCTGGCAGTATAGCCTAGAGGTTAGAGGAACGAGGTGTGAATGAGCTTGATACATCCAGCAGACCAGACCTGAGTTTGGTTCTCACAACCTCCACTTGCATACTGTGTGACTATGAGCAAGTCACTTAACCGCCCAGTGTTCCCAGGTCGCCCCTGAAAACAGGCACTTGTGCCTAGTGGACCTTACCCGGTTACCAAGGACTAAAATAAAAATAAGTTCAGGATCAATTGGTGCATTTAATAAATATCTATGCCCCAAATGTAGACACAGATACATTTTTTAAAGAGATATTCCACAAAACAGCAGAGCTTACAGAGGGGCAGTTAATTTTAGAGGGGATTTCAATGCTGCCCTATGCCCAACTAGAGATCGTTCATCTGGTCAGACATCCACTAATAAAATGGCAACTAGGAAACTGAGGATGTTGTTGGAGGAGGGGGGGTTAGTAGATACATGGAGATCTTTGCATGGGACAGAGAAGGACTACACATATTATTCAGCAGCACAGAGATCGTATTCATGAATTGATATGGTGTTTGTGCATGAACCTGATTTACATTTGTGCACATCTTCGTCCATACACCCCATAACATTGTCGGATGACGCACCAGTGCTCGTTCAATTATCCTGGGGCAACACAAGTAGAAAAATGGTATGGAGGTTAAATGTCACACTATTAAATGATAAAATCTTTCAGCAACGTATATCCCAAACGATGAAGCATCTTGAATCTGACTCCCCTGTCGAGGACACTTCACCTTTAATGTGGTGGGACATGATGAAGGCAGTGGTAAGGGGACAAATAATAAGTTTTGCCTCAGCCAAAAAGAGGAGTATTAATAAAAAACGGCAGGATCTAGTAGAGAAAATAGGGGAATGGGAAGCGAAACACAAATCGGATCCAACAAGCTCAAAAGTGATGGGTGAGCTGACTAAGGCTCGAGCAGAATTACAGGCCATGGATAATATAAAAGCAGAGGGGATCCTAAGGTTCCCCAATCAGAAATATTATGAGGGGGGACCCAGAGCAGCCAAACTGCTGGCCATGAGGCTTAGGAAGGCCCAAGCGAATAGGTATGTGCAAAGCATCAGAACTAGAAAACACCTTAATATGGTATGGAGGCAACCACAAGACATTGCTGCACAATTTAGGCAGTACTATGAGAATTTATACAGTGAAGATAAGCAACCACAGGAGGTGATACACGAAACAGGAAAATTCCTCCAGTCTTTGGCCCTACCTAAACTCTCTGTAGAAGCCCAGCAGGCTGTCTCTGCCCCCATCACGGAACAAGAACTGTACTCCGTAATAGCTCATTTGCCAGCAGGTAAATCCCCCAGCCCCGATGGGTACCCATCTGAATTCTGTAAGACCTTTAGAAAAATTCTAGTTCCCAAGCTGAAACTGATCATGAACTCAGTTATAGAAGAAGAAGAGAAGTTCCTACACTCTTGGTCAGAAGCTCTGATTTCAGTTATCCCCAAATTGGGAAAGCCGGAAGAATTATGCGAGTCATACAGGCCAGTATCATTACTGAACCAAGATTTTAAACTATTAACAAAAATAATGGCCAATAGACTGCAGCACTACATTGAACATCTGATCCACCCGGATCAAGTGGGATTTATACCCCACAGACACCTCTCAGATAATATAAGAAGGTTATTAAACATTATAACAGCCCCTGCTAAAACAAATACATCCCACTTAGCCCTCTTTTTAGACACGAAAAAAGCATTCCATCGCATTAGTTGGGCATACATGAAAGAAACCTTAGCGCACGTGGGGATGGGGGGAATTTCTTAAAGCGGATCTTATTCGCTTACCAAAATCCTTCAGCTAGAGCGAGAGTGAATGGGACTGTGTCAGACATCTTAAGGGTCAGACGAGGAACGAGGCAGGGCTGCCCTTTGTCCCCACTTTTATTTGCATTAAGTATTGAGCCCCTTGCCAAGGCATTTGGGCAAAATAATAGCATTGAGGGTACTGAAGTAAATGGGGTGATAAATAAGGTCTCAATGTATGAGGAGGACACCTTAATTTACTTAAATAATCCTGAGGCCTCTCTCCCCCCACTCTTAGAGCTCCTGAATAAGTTTGGGAGAATATCAGGCTTCAAGGTGAATGAGGGAAAGTCTGAAATGTTAGTTATTAGGGGAAAGAGAAGGCAAGGACCCAATCCAACTACACCCTTTGCCTCGGCTAAGGGTAAAATAAGGTACCTGGGTATACAGATACCTGCCAAACTGTCGAAACTCTATCTGCTTAACTATGGGACACTTAAAAAACAGGTTTTCACAGATATAAATTGTAGGCAAGATATGCCTTTGGCACTCTTTAATAGAGCTGAGACCGTTAAGATGAACATACTACCCAGATACTTGTTCCTGTTCGTGAACCTACCAATCCCGTTTAGGCATAGGGACTGGAGGGAACTTAGATGAAGAATAAGTAGGTTTATTTGGGCAGGGCAGCACCCTAGGAAAAGATGAGAATTGTTGTTGGAAGCCCGTGAGAGGGGGGGGAACGGCAGTCCCGGCTTTCTAGAATTATTATCTGGCGGCTCAAACTGTACCAGTACTTAATATGATATCACCAGGCAGAAAGGGTAACTGGTATATAATGGAGAAAGATGCCCACCCAGAGATACCCCTCAAGTACCTGCCATAGATAGCCCTCAAAGCAGACATAAATAAAATCAAAAACCAATGTTCCAGACACACAATGGAGGTCTGGTTGCAAACAAGACAGAAGTGGGAGATTCCCGCACCAGTGTGGCTTTATATACCCTTAATTCACCTCCCTCATTTCCCCATAAACACTAAGGACCATGTTTTTTTAAATTTGAAAAGTCAGGGACTGACCCATCTTAACCAGTTCCTGCAGGGGGATGTTCTTAAAAGTTTCACAGATTTGCAACAAGAATTTAAGCTCCCCCGGAAAGATTTTTACAAATATTTGCAATGTAGGCATTACATTGAGATGAGGGTAGTTGTGGCAACCCTGTCCAGTTCTACAGCACCACCTTTGATTAGGACATATCAAAAAGGTCAAACAGGAGACTTGAGGGGATTCATTTTGTACATTTACAAGACACTGCAAGAGGGAGTGGGCATCCTACAAGTCCAAAACATAGAATATAAGTGGGAGGAGCTGGACATTAGGCTGTCAGATAAAGACTGGGGTATGATCTGGTCAGGGATCAGTAAAACATCTAGCTCCCAATATGGAGGGAGTACCACTGGAAAGTGGCCTGCAGATTCTTTATTACCCTAGTAATCTTGGTGCATTATGTAACACCCCCCACAGATAAGTGCTGGAGGAACTGTGGGGTGAGGGGGACAGCCACCCATATCTTCTGGAATTGCCCTCAAATTAATAACTATTGGAAAGAAGTGACCCAAGTCATCATAGAAATTTTTCACCTAGAGGGGAGTTTAGATGGGCTGCATGTGGTGCTGGGCCTTCCCCCACGAGGTGTACGGTCAGGTGCCCAAAGATACTTATTTAACATCTTAATAGCAGCCACTTTAAAGACCATTACACAGCACTGGCTCAGCAGTCACTCTCTTACATTGCTCCAATGGGTGACTAATGTAAACCGTATCAAAGAAACTGAGGGCGCTATAGCACATCTGAGGATAATGACTGATAAGTTCAATTCAAGATGGTTGCCCTAGTTTGATTACACAGAAAAAAGTACAGGTTTATCAGTGCTAGATCAATATATACTCCCATGGTAAAAGGATGGTGGCAGGTCCTTTGCCCCCGCCACCTCTACAGTGGTGATTGATGTTAACTGCCTGTAATGCAATTAAGTTAAGCCAGATTTTTAACTCACCTACAAGCTAGATGTTTGAATGGTTATTTAATTGAATTGCTCTTTTAATGGAAACAGAAATTATATGTCACATGATTTTGATTTCACACAGAATATGTTATACAGTTAATTCCTATTTTAGTTGATGTTTATTTATATTGAAAGGTGTGAAGTGCAGAACATATAAGATAGCAGGAGTGTATAGTATAGTTCTATTCCACCCATGCAGGAACAGTGAGAATTAAAGAGGTGGTAGTCTTAAGATAAAAGGATTTCCTTGGAATGTATTCCTTCAGCCAAAAGACCGAAACCCTTCCTGCAAACACAAAATGTGGAAATGAAGAGACTTAGAGTAAAAGCTATATCTAATTGAATGCAATATGATTTTCCGTAATGTAAAGTTTTGATAGAAATGTACTGCACATTTTTTCAATAAAAAATTATGTAAGTTCAAGCTTTATGAAGTTGATTGATGAAGAGACTGAACAGAAGAGGACCAAGGATTGATCCTGTATAGCACTACCACCAGGTCTCCGCTCAGTGGCAGTCAAGTGTGGAGAAAGCCAACCTCCCCAGTCTGGGAAAGGAAAACTGCCTGATAGCTGCTCAATCCTACTCCCAGCCTTCCCTCCCTCTGCTGACCCCATGCGGCCTGAGTTTGTTCCTGAACTCAGGTCACTGGCATGGGAGGGGTATGGCACTTTAAGTGTCTAAGCCTTCTGCACCACCAGGCCGGCTACCCATCAATTTACTTGGCTCCCAGCTGGCCTCAGCAGACTCCTTATATTGGTTGGCTCTAGCATCATGGCTGTCTTTAGTGAGGGTCTTAGCCCTTTTGCCCCCCACCCACTACAATTAAAAACATGCTGCATGGCAGGCCTGGTGGCACTGAAGGTTGAGGCGCTGGATGCCACATCTCACACCATGCTGGCGACCCGGGTTCGGATGCAAGCCTGGGCTGCCAGGGGCTGGCAGGGGAGGAATAGGATCGAGCATCCACAGGACTTCTCTCCTATCCTGGGGAGGGGTCCAGGGAACCGCCGCTCTGTAGTGGCCCCTGGTGATGACCGGGGGCACTACCAGAGTGGGGGCAGCAAGGGAGTGGAGTGTGGCAGATGTCGGCACATAGTGCCCAGACGTCATTGCATGCCCGCACTCCACAAAGGGGCCAAAATCAGGTGGAAGATGGTGGAGCGATGATCTGGCGGCTGATGGCCGTGCCCAGCACCCCCTGGTTCCCGAGAGGATCCTGCCACAGAGTGCATGAGCAATAATGGCCGTCTCTGTGGGGGTGCCAGACCAGGCCTGGGGGGTGTGGGTGCTGGCAGCCAGAGATCGTGGAGATCTGCTCCACGAGGAGGACAAATAGAGTCATGTTAAAAAAACAAAAACATGCTGCATTGGCCACAGAAGTCTCCATTGCCTGCTCCTTGATCCTGCCCCTCTTTGGGAAGAACACACACACACACACACACACACACCCCATCTGTTTGGGTTAAAAAAGCCACAGCACAACTTTAATCAAAATTGAAACTTAAAGGTACTGGCATAGCATTATAATCCTTCATATTTTACATTTTCTAGTTACATTTTTACATGTATTTTATTGTGTAAAACCAGAATGTATCCCAAAATGATACCTTGGCAATGGGGACTTCGTATCCTGGTCCCAGACACCATTCTTTCCCCAGCTGGGAAGGGGGAAATGGATTCCTGGAGGGCCCCTTCCACTTCAACCATCTGTGAAGAGGTGGACGAGCTTCCTCCAGTCACATGTTACTCTGCTTACCTCTGACAGGACGGAAAACCCACCCCCTTTACCCCTGTTACTCAGACCTTCCACCACACAGCTCTGGAACAGTAGGGAAAGGGGGTACCACTTTAGCAGGCCTCCCCGAGGCACCCCTACCCATTAATATCACATGTCTAATGAGTAACTTGTGCACAAAAAGATTAAGCAAAACATATAAAAACCACAGGTGATGCCTAGCCATACGTGCTAGACTAGTCACAGCCCCCAAGGCCCAAAGAGGGGTGTGTGGATGGGAAACAACAAAACTTTTTTTTTTAATCGTCTGTTTTTGCACCGACCAGAGGAACTCTCCCGGGCATCCTCCAGTTCCCCCAGCTCTACCTCCATGCCTGACAGGCCTCCAGCTCCTGGCACCAGCCTAGCTATCCCCTCGGTTCTGAGCCCCCTGAGGTAGGGCCGCTCTATCCGCCCAGGGCGCTCTATGTTGAATTCAGGCCAGGCTAGGCTCAACCCTGGAGAGGAAGGCAACCGGTGGTGGAGTGTGGCTGAGTGGATGGAGGTGCCATCGCCTATCCCCGAGGTCGGGGATTTTCTATGTATAGGTTTCCCCTGGGAGTGCAGCGTGCAATGACCTCCACACATGGCTGCCCTGCTGACGTCTGCCGCACTCCTGCCCCATCGTTCTGGCTGGTGATCCTGCAATACCCCCGACCTCCATCGGAGGTCACAAGGACACCGAGCAGCCCCAGGATCCCACCCCAGGGAGAGGAGAGGAGAGCTGTCCTCCAGATGCTCAGTCCTCTCTCTCCCCTTCTGACCCCCGGCTCCCCGAGTCTGTCTCCAAACCCAGGTTGCCGGCGTGGCACGAAGTGTGGCGTCCAGTGCCTCAACCCTCAGTGCCACCGGGCAGGCTGGAACAATAAAACTTAATCCACTAATGTGATGAGTTGGCACAGGAATGGCAATCAATAAGTCGGGAACACAGATGGGTGGTGTCCTTTTAACCCCCCCAGATCCAACCCAAGCACCCCGCTCTGGCCTGCACTGCCAATCCCTGCTACTGACCCCCTGTGTGCCAACCAATACCACAGGGCACCTTGCCCCTCCCTCAGTATGTCACCTGCCAGCCTGGCACCAGCCATTTCTATGCCTACGGGAGAGAGGGCTTCCCACAGGGGCAGAAGGTGGCAGCTGGATACCCTATTCTATCACCTTCTTCCTCTTACCTGGGGAGATTCAATTGGTCACAGATGTCTCCATAGCCCACCTCCTTGATCCTTTGGGAAGAACATACACATGCCTTCTGTTTGGGTTCAAAAGGCCGCAGCACAACTTTACTCAAAACTGAAACTTAAAGGTACAGGCATAGCATCATAATCATTTACATTTTCTGTTCACATTTATACATGTATTTTTATCATGGAAACCATAATGTATCCCAAAATGATACTATGATAATGGGTTCCTCGGATCCAGGCCCCAGATCCCATTGCCCCCCAGCCGGGGGGGGGCAGTGTCCTGGATTCCTGGAGAGCCCCTCCCACCTCAACCATCTGCAAAGAGGCGGACAAGCTTCCTGCAATCACACCCCACCCTTGCCATCCCTGACAGGGAGAAGAACTCACCCCCTCTACCCTTGCCTCTCTGGCCCTTCACGGTACAGATTCAGACCAACAGGGAAAGGGAGTACCAGTTTAGCAGGCCTCCCTGAGGCACCCCTACCCACTGCAGGGGGAGAATGGCAAAATCTTGCCTGTGATCACCCCACCACCACACACCCGCTCAGCTCTTTCAAGACCGGTGGTGGTCACCCAGATAAATTATAGTTTCCAATGCATTTTGAATCCATAAATTGAATATGTCAGACTCTATGTCTGACAGGTGCACCCAGTCAGTATGGAAGAGACCCTCACAAGATGTTACTTTCATCATGGGCAATTGTCTCGTCACCTGTCCAGCCAACAAATTTGCCGACGTCCTTATTCAATTTAACCCTTGCCCAGTCAGTGGCCTTGGGCTCCTGGGCATGGTGCCAAACCATGCGTGGCAGCATGTCCGACCACACCAGTTGGCACTTGGGCAGGACAGCCTGCAGGACTGCCCTGTCTCACTTGGTCTACAGGATGAGTTCCAGTGTGGCCTGTGACCCCACATTGTTAGCCCTGAAATGCACAATAGTATGTTCAGAACCCTAAATTTATTTCTCTGTAGACAAATGCAGGGTATGAGTTGTTCTCATCTCATGCCCAGCACTCCAAACTACCAAATGGTGGCCTTCTCCTCCTTGGGTAACCACAAGTTTGTCCCATATGATCTTGCTTCTGCCATTTTCCTGGCCCAAAATATGTAGGGGGATGCCACTATCCACATCCGCATCTGGTTCCTAGACCCTAAGAGCATATGAAGGAAGGAAGAAAATAAAGGTTAATTTTGCACTTGAAGTGGCCTGACATGCCTCCTAAATTGTCTGGACCACCATCTCCTGATTATTTTTATATCCCCCTCAGCCAGGCCTAAGCTGGTGGCTGTGCTGGTGGCCCCAGTCCTGAATGAATGTGTCCCAAACTGCTGAGGGTTGAGACCACAAGCACCCAGTCCTCTCTTAAACACCCTGCCAAACTGATAGAGAATAGTGGCATTCTGTCACCATGGAACAGTAGCTGCCCCTCCGCAGCTGACCAGATGGTGCAAAGTCTGCCTCCACCTGAGTGGGGCAGATGTCTGATTGTACAGACCTTCTGAGGATGACTTGCATTCCCCTGTCCAGCTGGTCTGTCTTTGACTTGAAACAGTATGATCACCCTGTCTTCCTGCATTGCTAACTCCTCCCCCATGAGCCCACCTGCCTGGTCCATTTTGTTGGCAACCATCAGCTCACAGAATCTGAAAGCCCTGAAGAAGGCCATGAAGAATGCCACCTGAAAAGTTTTCCTTCATATACGTTGCTTGTGCAGCTGTCCAAGGCCTGCGCTAACACCGTCAGCCACTGCAGTGAAATGGGCCTCTGAGCATCCCCTGTAGCCGGTGCCTGATGGGTCTAGCCATACATACATTTCTTTATAGCAAAAAGCTGACTCATGTCAAACCTGCCCAAGCAATTTGCTAAAGAATGTAATCTCTGAGAGCATTGTCCCCGCTGGTGACCTAGAAATACCCTTCCCCATCAGTGCCAATAAGAAACCCAGAACATTCCACACAGTCACCATCCAGGGACCTTCCCCCCTTGTGCCTTGCAGAAGTCCATGAACTGGGCAACCCCTTGGCTGTATGTGTTGCAAGTCTGGGGGCCATCAACCTTGATATTATCTGCCAGACTCTGCCAAGCTGCTATCCCACAACCACTCAAGGAGGGTCAGAGGGTCCTCCTTGGCCTCGAGTGCCAGCATCCTGAATCTGCTCCACTGAAAACAAGAAAGCAAATCAGTAATCTTGTTATCCACCCTCCTAGAACATGCCTAGTCTTAAAGGTAATGTTGTGCTGCAAGCAACATAACACAAACACCCACAGCAAACCACATACCTTTTTACAGTTGGTGGATTATTACCTGCACCACCCCATGTTGTCAGACCAAAAAAATACACTCTTGTTCTGAAGTCTGCTACAACATACCTCCAGGATGACCACAATGCAGAAAAATTCCAGGAAGGTCACGTTCCTAGTTAGGCCCATGTTGTGCCACTTCTGGGGCCATGTGGCTGCATACCACACACCTTGGCAATGAATCCCAAATCCCAGGCCCCCCAAGGCAACTGTAAATAATTTCAGCTCTTGGTTAGAGGTGGCCAGAGCTTGCCACAATGCCACCCCCATTAAAGTTAGTCAAAAACTCACCCCCAGATCTGCAAGTTGACTCTCATGCCTCTTTTGACCTGGATGAAGTGGTGTGACAAGAAAGTCCAGGCCATGGCATTGGTCAACTTTCTGAAGAAGGGGCACCCCATAGGGATGACCTTGCATGTGAAATTAAGGTGCCCATGCAATGCCTGTAATTGCCAGAGCATGACCTTTTTGTAGCCCCCACATCTCGCACACGCCGGACAAGCTTCTGCACCTTGTCCCACAGCAATCTGGAGGCCCAGCTCAATGCCTAGGAATGTGATTGTGGTGCATGGGCCCTCTGCTTATTCCATGGCAAGTAGCACACCAAATTCCTGGGCGGAGTCCAGAAACACATCCAGTGCTCTCACACACGAGTTTTCCCCACATGGCCCAATAAAAGGAAGTCATCCAAGTAGTGAATGATGGATTCCATCCCCACTTTAGAACATACCACAAAATTAAGAAAAGTGCTAAACTTTTCAAAAATAAAGAATGATATCGAACAGCCCGTTGGCATATACTGTACACAAATTATTCGGCCTGCACTTTCATGGCCAGGAGACAAAATTCATCTGGGTGTACTGGGATGAGGTAGAAAGACAACTCTATATCAGCCTTTGCCATCCATGCCCCTTCCCACATTCCTGCACTCCCCGCATTGCCACATCTAATGGTGTGTAAGACACTGCTGTGAGATCAAGGTCTATCTGGTCATTGGCAGACTCCCCCCATGGGAAGAACAGGTGATGAATGAGGTGAAATGTGCCCAGGCCTTTTCTAGGTACCAAACCCAGTGGGGAGACTGAAGATTGTCCAGAGGGGGTGTGTGGAATGGCCCCACTATCTACCCTAGGCTGACCTCCCAGTGAATCTTCTGCACCAATACTGAGGGCCTCCCCAAAGCAGACTTCAGGTTCCCCACAAGTCAGGCCACCCAAGGGCCTGCATAGGGGATGCTAAAGCCATATAGAAAACCTTCACGCAATTCCATAGACACAGATCTAGTTGCATACTTTTTTAACCAAGGGAGGAGAGCTGGCACCCTAATTGGGTTTGGGGCCCTTTCTTGGACCCTGAAAGGCGGCGTCACCTCTGGCATTGCCACCCTCATTTTTCCTTCCACACCAGGAACCCAGGTGGGGAACCCCTGAACATGAAACATGTGCGTTTGTATTTACAGTTGCTCTGAAAATGGCAGGACTGAGGCTGACCTGCTGGCGCGGTGATATTGCTACCGCTCATGACACCGGAGACCCGGGTTTGGGAATGAGCTCAGGTCATCAGCGAATGGCCAGGGGGAGGAGGACTGAGTATCCCAGAGGACGCTGTCCTCCTCTGGGGTAGGGGGCTGCCATTTTCTGCCGCAGTACTGCCACCTGGGTGATCACAGGTGGCAGTGCGGATGGAAAAAGACTCTGGGAGGGAGGAGATATCACTGATGCCAGCGACCGGACACATGCACAGCATGGGCAGAGTTGGCTTGGCATTCAAGCTTGTGACATCTCTGAGTCAGAGGAAACTGGGAAAAATGGCCTGGCACCTCCAAGATGAAGACTGCGGTACCTGCCAGATCTCGCCTCCCCAGCATGGCACAACATGATAAACTGCACAGTTTCAGGAGAACTGGTAGCCCTTCTCAGCCCCGCCTGGAGGAGCAAACCAGAGCTACATGGAAGAGAGTGGCCATGGCTGGAGGAGGCTTAGAAGGGGTCAGTGGACCTAAGGACACAGAGGAGTCAGTGAAAAGGGGGCAACAACAGAAATTGAAAAAAAGCATTTGTCAATGCCGAATGTTGATTGCTTATATGTGCTGTTTAGGTATTTGGAAGTGAAAGTATCATGCCTAAGAACTGTCATGTGCCCTCCCCCAAGACATTCACTATGTCTTTCTGTTCAGTATTCACAGAAGAGAGGGAGGGGCAAGGGCCACAGCAGTTGCAAAGGCTTGAAGAGGTAGACAATAGTCCATTCACAGGCAGCAGAATCCTGCAGAAGATGAGTAAATTAATGGTGCACAAAGTGAGGGGACCAGATGGCATACACCCAAGGATATTAAAAGAACTGTGAAGGGAAATAACAGTACCTCTGGCAGCCATGTTCAGTGAGTCATTCAACACAGAGGTGGTACCAGAGAATTGGAGGAGGGCACATGTGGTCCCTCTATAAAAATCCAGCAGTAGGGAGGAGGTGGGGAACTATAGGCTATGGAGGCAGTATAGCGCAGTGGTCTAAGGCTCTGAGCTGCAAATTTGGTGACATCCAGCAGACCTGACCTGGGTTTGAATCCCACAGCTTCCACTTGCATACTGTGTGACCCTGAGCAAGTCACTTAACCTCCTTGTGCTCCCAGGTTGCTCCTGTAAAAAAGCTTTCAGCTTAGTGTGCTATACCTGGTTAAACAACTAAATAAAAATAAAATAGGCTGGTCAGCCTCACTTCAGTACTGGGAAAGATCATGGAGACATTGGTTAAAGAAAGGATAGTGGGGCATCTAGAAGCCATCGGAGGCCAGGACTGTAGGCAACATGGATTCGCAGTGGGGAGGTCATGTTAGACAAATCTGGTTGATCTCTTTGACTTGGTGACAAAGGAAGTAAATCAGGGTGGGGCAGTGGACAATGCTTACCTTGATGTAAGCAAAGCCTTTGACACATCCCACATAGGAGGCTGATAAACTAGCTAAGTAGGCTGGGCATGGGGGAAAGGGTGGTAAAGTGGGTTAGAAATTGGGTAAGAGACAGGAGGCAGAGAGTGGTGGTAAATGGGGCACTGACTGGGAAGAGGGGGTGACCAGTGGGGTGCTGCAGGGATTGGTCGTGGGGCCAGTCCTGCTCAATGTCTTCATTAGTTACATTGCAGAAGGGCTGAAGGGAAAGGTCTGCCTGTTTGCAGATTACACCAAGATCAGTAACACAGTGGATACCCCAGAGGAGGTGGAGAAAATGAGGAGGGACCTGGGGAAGGTTGAGAAATGGTCTGAGGCCTGGCAACTGAAGTTTAATTCAAAAAAAGTGCAAAATGATGCACCTGGGACACAGAAACCCTGGGGAAAGGTACAGGATGGGAGGGGGAGGAGTTGCTGATATCACAAAGAAGGAAAGGGACCTGGGGGTTCTTATTTCAGATGACCTGAAAATGTCAAAGTGGTAAGGCAGCTGGGAGGGCCAGTGACATGCTGGGGTGCATAGGCAGGGGTATCACTAGCATAAGGAGGCAGGTAGTGATGCCATTATGTAAAACCATGGTCAAGCATCACATGGAGTACTGTGTGCAGTTCTGGAGGGCGCACCTTCGTAAGGATATTAACAGGCTGGAGATGGTCCAGAGAAGGGCGAATGAGATGGTACAGAGCTTACAACACAAGACCTATGAGGAGAAATTAAGGGACCTCAATATGTACTCAGTGGAAGAGAGGAGGGAAAGAGGGGATATGATAGAAACATTCAAGTACCTCAAGGGTACGAATATAAGTACTGAGAAGCAGGAGACAGCTGCTGTAGGCATATGTGCCAGCTTCTGTGTGATATTCTTTTGTTCTTATAAATCTGTAATCTCCTGTATTTCAGTAACCACATGACCACACTGCCTTCTTTAGGCAATTTTATACTGGCTGATGCCTGGTGTCAGATGGCAGACAGAGGGCTCACCAGCTTGTGTTGCCATTTGAAAAACTTCATAGAGTGTTCTTTTACTGGTAAGCGTTTTGGAAAGCTGGTGAAGGTCTCACAATTTTTATAATGATATTATCTACTTAGGTCTGTCTCCTTTGGTCCCCCCATCCCCACACCCAAACAGTCATCAGTGGCCACAGCTGCAACCTTCTTCTTGCCAAGATGGTGGGTGAAAAACATAGAATTTGAAGGCAGATAAGGACCGCTTGGCCCACCCAGTCTGCTCATTTCCCTACCTGATGGATAAGCTGCAGATTCTAGTTAATCAACAGCTTACTTCCTCCTACCTACCAGTAGAATTGCCTTATGTCTGTCCGTGAGCAGCTGCCTTCATAGTCTGTGAAGTCTGACGTCTTTCAGTGCTGTTTATTGGTCATCTTCCTACACAGGCAAGGCACTGCCAGCCCAAAACTAACTCAGGACAAGCAGTTTTCAAAGTGGGGAAGAAATGGAGTGTGGAAGAATCAAGTACTCATTCAGAAGCGGTGTCGATTTTAAGATCAGCATACTGGTGTGGACACTGCAAATAGACCAGCTCTTAAAGCAGCCTTATGAAGAGTAAAGGCTTCTCGAAGCACTGGGGTTCTTTTTATTGTACTGTAAGTGTGCTGCATCTAATTCGGTAACTTACTGTACCTTACATATGGATGTATGGTAGGCCCAACTTTGAATAAACACTGCACCTGAATTAACACATGATGCTATAGAAACATAGAATTTGTCAGCAGAAAAGGACCGCTCAGCACACCCAGTCTGCTCAAGTGTTCTCTATCTACTTGTAACTCCTATCTGTATATGTTACTGCATGTCTTATTCTGCCAGTGTCCATTAGGACCTCCTTGTGAATGAGCTTGTTTAATGGATTTTTCCTGCAATGAACTTGAACCTACTCCACTTCCATAGCCCTATTGATCTCCGTTGACCCCCTCCTTCTCCTTTTTCTAATATACCCCTATGTTTGTCCCATGCATACTTCATGCCCCCTACCATTTTAGCTTCCACCACTTCTCGCAGTCTGTTCAAGGCATCTACCACCTTTTAAGTAAATAAATATTTCTTCACATCTATCCTGAATGTCCCCCCCAGCTTCATTGTATGTCCCTTGGTTTGGGTGCTCATCCTCATTTGAAGGAACTCCCCAACTGTACCTTCTTTACCCCTGTGAGGTACTTTGTAGGTCTTGATCATGTCACCACTCGGCCTCCTCTCTTGCAGAGTGTACATGTTGAGATTCTTCAGCCTGTCCTTGTAGGGATTCCTGTGAAAATTCTGAACCATCTTAGTTGCCCTCCTCTGGAAAACCTCCACCTTATGTCCTTTTGAAGTGTGGACTCTAAAACTGGACACAGTACTCCAGCTGGGGGTATACCAGGGAGTGATACAATGGTAGCACAACTTCCCTCCTCCTCCTCCTACTGGAGATGCCACTCCTTATGCACCCCAGAATCCAATTTGCCCTGCCCATAGCCTTGTCACACTGTACTGCCATCTTGAGGTCCTCTGATATAATAACCTCAAGGACCTTTTCATGTCTAGTGAGTATCAGTACCTCCCCTCATCCGATACCCAGCATCGGGGTTCCTATACCCTAGATACATGATTTTACATTTGTTGGCATTGAACCCCAAGTATGTAAGAAAATTGAATTGATTTGAATGAATTGCAGGCTTTTAAGCAGCTTTTCGGGGAGTGTATATGTGTGTGTGTGTGGGGGGGGCTCTGCTACTATAACTATTTGCTTTTGATTTGGTATAATGTGCAAACAGACTTACCCTGCTCCCCACTCCGTGTGCTATATCGGAGATAAAGAGCCTAAATAGCATTGGGCCAAGCATTGAGCCCTGCAGCACCCATTTGTCACTGCTCTGGGTGCTGAGAGCTACCCATCACCACCACCCTCTGCACCCTCCCATGTAACCAGTTCTCTATCCATGTAGTCAGACCACCTTCCACCTGTAGCCCTCCTTCTCCTCACTCTTCTCCTCCTTGGTCTGTGTCTGTGCTCCCAGAAGTCCACACCCTTTCTTCTCCTTATTCTTACCGGGTGGTGGTACCTTCTGTATTGCACTCAGACCACTCTGCCCGCCCCCTTCTAGGGTTACTATGCCTCTGCCTTTACCTATATCTAGGGCGGTGAGCTCATCAGGCTTCTCTGTCTGGACCTTTCTACCAACTTCAGTCTTTTGGCCACCCCACCCTCCGCCATTTGTTTAAATACATCTTAGCAGATACACCCTTCTAATCCTGCCCTTTTTTTTTTTTTTTACATATTTTCTCACTGGGCTATGGTTGGCTAGGCCATCCTGACTGACCCCCCAGCCCTGCCCTTGACATCAGGCCGACCTGCTCACCTCCAAGGATTACCCCCATGGTGGGGTGGTGAGGAGCTTCCCAGGTCGATCCACCAGAGCAGGATCAGGTTGAGGAGGTGCCATTCGGGGTGGGCAGGGGGTTAGATGCTCATGCTGCCTGACCATAGCACATTTTCCACTTTCCACCCTTTTGCGGAGTGTGGCCGTACAATGACGCTTAGTCACAGCATGCTAACGTCCATCACCCTTTACTACACCGCTGCAGTAATGCCCGCGGTCATCACCAGGGGCCGCTACAGAGCAGTGGGTCCCTGGATCCCGGCCCAGGATAGCAGAGCAGTCCTCCAGATGCTCAATCCTATTCCTCCCTTGCCAATCTCTGGCAGGCCAGGCTTGCATCTGAACCCAGGTCACCAGTGTGGCGTGAGGTGTGGCATCCAGTGCCTCAACCCTTAGTGCAAGTGGCCCTGCAGCAATGCTGCCTTTAATACACCCCTCCTCTTCTTGCTCCAGTGTACCTCTCCCCCGTGTACAAGCCACTATTCCCCCCCCGACCCTACCCCAGTTAGTCACTAACCCATAATGTTCGTGTGGCACCAATCCCTCAGCCACTCGAACTCCTCAAGCCTACCCTTCCTCTCCATGCTTGCACATGGCACCGGCAGTACCTTCAAGAATGCCACTGACTTCCCCACCCCCTCACACTGCCTGCCCAAGTACTTAGATCTCCCCCTCACTACTTCCACAGCGTCCCTCGCCAAGTTGTTTGTACTCACATGCAACAGTAAACGCGGTTTCTTCCTCCCACTCGGTGCACGCTTGAGCAGTGACTGCCCTGCCCCTCCTGCAGTACACCTGGGGACAGCTTCAACCCAAATATGGCTGTGCCTTTCCCCCTTTCTGTCCCATCTCACCCATTTCAGTATAGAATCCCCCAGGATGAGTACCCCTGCCCTTTACCCCCTTTTTCTTCTAATGCCCCTTCCACCACCCCAGTATCATTCTTCCCTGTCCCTTACCCCCACCAACTGCACCCTCTGTGACTTCTGTATCTGTACCCCCTACTTCCACCTCAACAGTTTTCTCTGCCTTATTCCTCCCACCCCCCTTGAACCGCTTCCCAGCCTGACTACTTCCTAGTGGGCTTCCCATGTCGACCTCGCCTCCTCCTCTGCTGATTTTCAACCCCTCTCCTATCCCCGCTGTTGTCGATTTAGAGCCCCCATTCCCTTCTACCCGGATAGTGATGCCCCTCCCATCCTTCCCCTTCCTGTAGCCTTCTCCCCTCCAGTCACTACCCCTCCTTTCTTACTAACTCCCCTTCTACCCTTTTGTCCTCGCTATCTCTTCCCCTACCTGTTGCCATCCCTCTCATGCCCCGCTTGTCCTCCCCCCTTCAGTATGTTCCTGCTCCCCCTCTCTGTCCCATAGCAGAGGTTTGAATCTATTTGTAGTTCATACCAGTCTTACATCTCTTCCATCTATCGGTTCCCCACTCCTACATGTTCCCCTCTGTGCCACCCCTGGTCCCTCCCTAGCCGCAGCCATCTGCTCTCTTCCCTGGTTCTTCCCTGGTACTCCTCGTTGTCTCTTCCTCCCCCATCAGGAGGCCCCCGCCCTCTTCTTGGGCACCCCTCTCTTCTCCTCTCTTTTCTGCTAGTGCCTCTGATACTGGGGTCAGTTTCAGTCCCTAGTTATTCTTCCTCCATCCCCCTTTGCCATCCCCTATTCTCCCTCTCAGGATGCCTACCATAGTTATCTGCCCTGCCAATTACACTCCTCCCTAACCTCCACTGTTCCTCCCACAAACTAGCCAGTCATCTACAGACCATACACCACCCCACATCCTCCAAGCCCAGTCCAGGACCATGGTACACCCACACCCTGTACACCCCTCCAGCTTCCAAAGATACCTGCCCTATTGACATGTGGCACCTGCCACATTTTGGCCCCCATCCTTTGTTACGGGCTCTTACTCTGAGGTTCTGTACCCTACTACAAATGTTAGGCCCCTATTTAGTCAAATTCCTGTCCCCCCCACACTAGTCCCCCTACTGACCCCTTGCCAACCAGGGTAATTCAGTCTCAATTCTCATCCATTAGATACTGTATTAGTGTAGCAATCCTAAAGCCTTCTTGTCCATTTTTCACCCCTCAGCTACCATACTTTTTGCTCTCAGCTCTCACATAGTTTCACTTAGCCCAGTTAGAAATCCTATTGCACTCCAAGTATTACTCAGCTCAGTTAGAGAAATAAACAGAACAAATAAATATGTATTATTACAGCAATCCTAAAGTATCCAATCATTGCTTTGTCTCGACTCCTGAGACCCTGCTGTAATATAGGACCACAGAGGACCTGGGCAGGAGGGTGGGCAACTGTAAAGTCCCGGCAGAGCTCCATTGAGCTCGCTCACTCCCCCTCTGTCACTCACTCGTTCTGTTTCTCCCCAAGCTGCAGGCTGCCCTTTTGTACTGGGCTCCTGCTTGAATTTGCTCCTTTTTCTACCCACAAAGAAATCCCTGACAGTCCAGACACAGCTCCGTTGAGGTCGCTCACTCCCCCTCTCTCACTAGCTCATTCTGTTTCTCCCGATGCTGCAGACTGCCCTTTTGTACTGGGCTCCTGCCTGCATTGGCACCTTTTTCTGTCCAGAAAGAAATCTGCAACAGTCCTGACACAGCTCCGTTGAGCTCACTCACTTCTCCTCTCTCACTCGCTTGTTCTGTTTCTCCCGGTGCTGCAGGCTGCACTTTTGTTACTGGGCCCCTGCCTGCATTGGCACCTTTTTCTGCCCACAAAGAAGTTCACAGCAGTCCTGACAGAGCTCCGTTGAGGTTGCTCACTCCCCCTCTCTCACTAACTCATTCTGTTTCTCCTGGTGCTGCAGGCTGCCCTTTTATACTGGGCTCCTGCCTCCCTTGGTGCCTTTTTCTGCCCACAAAGAAATCTGCAGCAGTCCCGACAGAGCTCTGTTGAGTTCCCTCACTCTCCCTCTCTCACTCGCTTGTTCCGTTTCTCCCGGCGCTACAGGCTGCCTTTTTGTACTGGGCTCCTGCCTGCATTGGCGCCTTTTTCTGCCGACAAAGAAATCTGCAGTAGACCCAACAAAGCTCCGTTGAGCTTTCACACTCCCCCTTCCTCACTCGCTCGTTCTACTTCTCCCAGCGCTGCAGGCTGGCCTTTTGTACTGGGCTCCTGCCTGCATTGGCACCTTTTTCCTGCCCACAAAGAAATCCGCAGCAGTCCCGACCAAGTTCAGTTGAGCTCGGTCACTCCCCCTCTCTCACTCAGTCAGTCCTAATCTGTTCCAAACATTGATCTCCCAAAGCAACTGCGCTATTCTGCGCCTAAAGCGTGAAAACACATTTTGGCCAGGATGTGAAAAATGACAGCTGTACTGTTCATAAGGAGGTGTGAAAAAAATGACAGTGCTTAAAATCTGGCTTGAAAATATTACTAATTTGTGAAGTTACAAGGGTGCGTCGAAACTGCACAACGCACGCTCGTAACACAGTCATTTTATGGACTTTCATCACAAAAGGTTTACCATAGGCATTTTAAGACCTCTGCTCAGGAGGAACAGTGTCACTGTGGTTTTCTTAATTTGTCCTGAACACTGATTTCCCACAGCGACCGAGCTATTCTGTGCCTGAAGTGCGAAAACGCATTTCGGCCAGGATGTGAAAAATGACAGCTGTACTGTTCATGAGGAGATGTGAAAAAATGCCAAAGTTGAAAATCTGGGGTGAAAATATTGCAAATTCGCACATTTACAAGTGTGCATAGCAACTGTGCAACGCACGCTCATAAATCAGTCATTTTTTGGATTTTTCTACCAAATTTACTAATCAGCTCAGTTAGAGAAATAAACAGAACAAATAAATATGTATTATTACACCAGTCATAACACTACAGCTCAGTACTTAACTCAGTTAGAGAAATAAACAGAACAACTTAATCTGTATTATTACAACAATCCTAAAAGAATCCAACCATTGCTTTGTCTCCACTCCAGAGACCCTGCTGTAATATAGGACAACAGAGGACTCTGGGCAGGAGGGTGGGCAACTCTAAAGTCTCAGCAGAGCTCCATTGAGCTCGCTCACTCCCCCTTTCTCACTAGTTCATTCTGTTTCTTTCTACGCTGCAGGCTGCCCTTTTGTACTGGGATCCTGCCTGCATTGGCACCTTTTTCTGCCCACAAAGAAATCCGCAGCAGTCCTGACACAGCTCTGTTGAGCTCGCTCACTCCCGCCTCTCACTCACTCATTCTGTTTCTCCCGGTGCTGCAGGCTGCCCTTTTGTACTGGGCTCCTGCCTGCATTGGTGCCTTTTTCTGCCCACAAAGAAGTTCACAGCTGTCCCAACAGAGCTCCATTGAGGTTGCTCACTCACCCTCTCTCACTCACTCATTCTGTTTCTCCTGGCGCTGCAGGCTGCCCTTTTGTACTGGGCTCCTGCCTCCATTGGCACCTTTTTCTGCTCACAAAAAAATCTGCAGCAGTCCCGACAGAGCTCTGTTGAGCACGCTCACTCCCCCTCTCTCACTCGCTCATTCCGTTTCTCCCAGCGCTGCAGGCTGCTCTTTTGTACTGGGCTTCTGCCTCTGTTGGTGCCTTTTTCTGCCCACAAAGAAATTTGCAGCAGTTCCTATAGAGCTCCATTGAGCTCACTCACTCTCTGACTCACTCATTCTTTTTCTCCCACCGCTGCAGGTTGCCATTTTGTACTGGGCTCCATTGGCGCCTTTTTCTGCTCACCAAGAAATCTGCAGCAGTCCCGACAGAGCTCTGTTGAGCTCGTTCACTCCCCCTCCCTCACTCGCTCGTTCTGCTTCTCCCAGTGCTGCAGGTTGCCCTTTAGTACTGGGCTCCTGCCTGCCCACAGATAAATCTGCAGCAGTCCCGACAAAGCTCAGTTGAGCTTGGTCACTCCCCCTCTCTCTCCACTCCAGAGACCCTGCTGTAATATAGGACAACAGAGGACTCTGGGCAGGAGAGTGGGCAACTCTAAAGTCCCAGCAGAGCTCCATTAAACTCGCTCACTCCCCCTCTCTCACTCGCTTGTTCTATTTCTCCTGACACTGCAGGCTGCCCTTTTTTACTGGGCTCCTGCTTGGATTGGCACCTTTTTCTGCCCACAAAGAAATCTGCAGCAGTCCCGACACAGCTCTTTTGAGCTCGCTCACTCCCACTCTCTTACTCACTCATTCTGTTTCTCCCAGCGCTGCAGGCTGCCCTTTTGTGCTGGCCTCTTGCCTGTGTTGGTGCCTTTTGTTGCCCACAAAGAAGTTCACAGCTGTCCCAACAGAGCTCCGTTGAGGTTGCTCACTCCCCCTCTCTCACTCACTCATTCTGTTTCTCCTGGCACTGCAGGCTGCCCTTTTGTACTGGGCTCCTGCCTCCATTTGTGCCTTTTTCTGCTCACAAAGAAATCCGCAGCAGTCCCAACAGAACTCCATTGAGCTTGCTCACTCCCCCTCTCTCACTCACTCGTTCCGTTTCTCCCAGTGCTGCAGGCTGCCCTTTTGTACTGGGCTCCTGCCTGCATTGGCACCTTTTTCTGCCGACAAAGAAATTTACAGCAGTCCCAACGGAACTTCGTTGAGCTCGCTCACTCCCCCTCTCTCACTCACTCGTTCCGTTTCTCCCAGCGCTGCAGGCTGCCCTTTTATACTGGGCTCCTGCCTACATTGGCACCTTTTTCTGCTGACAAAGAAGTCTGCAGCGGTCCTGATAGAGCTCAGTTGAGCTCAGTCACTCCCCCACCCCCCTCACTCGCTCGATCTTAATCTGTCCCAAACACTGATTTCCCACAAAAAACAGACATCGTGGGATGGTTTTTCTTTTTACAGGTACTTCAGGCATGCTGGAGTGGGCTCCCAGCGTGCCACATGTGTGTTTTGGGGTGGGGGGGCACTGGAGCTGATGGGAAATGGGCACCCCCATTGGCACATACTTGGGGGGCTCATGGAGCCGAGGGGATTGGGCACCCAGGTCGGCACACAAGAAATAGGGGGGACATGCCCGACAGGGATTGGGCACCCCCGTCGGCAAAGAAAGAAGGGGGGGGACATGATGCCGAGGGGGATTGGACACCCCCTCAGCACACAGTAATAGAAACCAATGGGGACTGGGCTCCCCGTCGGCAAACTGGATGGGGGGAATGCAAGGGACCTCCCTGAAATGACGGGTTGCTCCCTCATTGCAGCGGATGATGCTGCAATGACGAAGCGGCCCCTGATTGCGGTGGCTGAAACTTTTCAGGGTTGTGGCACACTGGCTGAACTAGTGTCAGCAGCAGCGTGCCACGGCATTGGGGAATAGGGGCCAAGCCTTAAAAGGCAGTGGGGGCATTTTCCACAACAGTGCCACACCTCCACAACCTGCTTCTGGAGCAAGCTGCTGCAATATGTTTCTTGTGCATGCGCGCAATCAACATAAAAAGAAAATGGAAGGACCCTTTACTGAATCTCCAGCAACTGCCATACCCTTTTGCAGACCTCTCCTCCTGTGCTCTTCCCACCAGTGTTGGACTTCATGACGGGTAATCTTCTATCAGTCTGCAGCCTGAAAAAGGGCCGTATTGTGCACATCTGCTCCAATACAAAAATGGCTGCATTCTGACCCATTTTATTGAATGACACACTGCCAGCTTCTTCCTAAACTTCTCATCATAAATGTACCAGGCAATTCCCCCCATATGAGTAATATGCCTTCAATATATGATCCTAGTACTTGGTAAGCCCCCTCGCCTCCTCTGGTTCCTTATCTAATACAATCATTGACAGTATATCCCTCTTAACCTTAACTGTCTTCTTGTCCTCCTTTTCCTTAATATCCTCTTTCTCCTTATCTGCCTCCTTGAGTTCCTGTTCCCCATACAATAAAGAAAAAATATCAATATATTCCTTCTCCCAGATTTTTTGCTTCAGTGATTGAGGCACATGGTATGCCAATGACCCAGGGTCACATGATGAAGTTCCTGCCTTCAATTCCTGAATCTTGGCTATCAGCAGCTTCACCATGCCACCAAGCTCTCACTCAGTGAGCTGGCCCCAAGGGCTGGTGTGGCCTTTGCTGCACCAAGGACCAGTGCCGGCAAGGCCAGGGCCATCGGGACCTGGACAGTTGGGGTGCTGCTGCTCTGAGTCAGAAACCCCTCCCCTGGCTGCCCTCTTTGGCAGCTACTTCCCTGGGGGACAAACACCTGGTTCCACCAGGGGGGAAGGTTCCTAGCAAGTACTAACCCCACCACAGAGGTCCTGCTTTTTCCACTGAGTCAGACCTCCATACCTGGAACTGGTCTGCCGGCCTACTTGGCACACAATCCAGACACTGCACCAGTATGTCTGTGAACATACCCTGGAGTAGGGCCATGTTCTGTGTCACCCTATCCATGAGTCCCACCGACTCTCTGAAAATCTGACAGCTGCAGAGACAGGGGACATCAGAGCTGAAGCGAGGGCAGCGGCATGCAGACAACTGAAAAGAGGAGCCACATGGTGTAACAAAGATGGCACCCACAAACAACAAAACTGAATCCAGTCAAGCAGTGAGTTGGCACAGGAACTGCAATCAAAGAAGACAGAGTGCAGCCAGGTGGGACTCTTTTAACTCCCTAGGGCCCACCCTAAAGGCTATGCTCTGGCCTGCACCACCAACCCCTGCCACTGACCCCTCCCACGCGCCAACCAACACTGCAGAGCACCTTGCCCCCTCTCAGAGCATCACCCACGGGCTTAACACCAGCTGTTTTGCATGCTTACAAGACGGAGGGCTTCCCACTGGGGCAGGAGGTAGCAGCAGGAGACCCCATGCCAACTCCTTCTCCCTTTACCTGGGGAGGTTCCCGTATCTGAAATATTTAGAAGATAAAAAAACAGGCTAAAGTGAAAAAAACTGACATCATCAAAGTTATATGTATGTTGTAAATATGATAGTTTCAAGCCTTTATCACAGTGAATACCTGCTTTTTTTAATCTGTTTATTGGTTTCCAAAATTTAAAGCACACAATACAATACTATCAACAGTAAATAAGTACACATGGAAATAGAAAGCTATACAAGAGTACAAACATGTAGAGATCAAACAAACATTACAGGTACAGGTATTCCATTACTACTAGACATAAATGTCACCAGCAGGAGAACTCAGCCAAGAAGTAAAAATTGATAATTAGAATTAAAACAAGCATTTGTCAATGCTGGATGTTCGCCACTGGTACAGAAGCCCGGGGGTAGTAGATGCATTGTGGTGCACTGTGTAGGTAATGTATTACCAAAGTTAGGAGGCTGTGTTTGTAAATTTGAATGCAGGCTCATAACATTGTTATGTTGTAATATTTTTGTACTAAATTGTCAACATTGCCTTCTTATGACCCCACCTCATGAAGAAGTGCAGAGAAAATGTTCAACTCCTGTCTGAAAGGTGATTTCATGCAGGGACTGTGAAATCGCCGTTCGGGATGCAAAAACACATTTTGGGCAGGATTTGAAAAAAATTACTTCTTGAGTTATTTATTTATTTATTGAAATCTCAGATTACAACCTTTGAGCTCAAAGCTCGTTTACAAAGGTTCCACATCATGGCAAAACAGGGATGCAGTAGTTAAATTATAGAAGTCAAAACAGTGTTAACAAAGAAAACAAACAAGCAATTCAGATACAGCCACTTAACATGTAGGATTATAAAAGTACAGATATTATGGTACAGTATATGAAGCAACAAAATCATGTGTAACATAAGTGCACTAATAATACAAGGCAGGAGAAGGAGAGAGGACCATGGATGAGGAGGGACTGGTAGCAGGGGGGTGAGGGGAGAAGAGGGATAGTGAAGGAAGACTAAGAGAGGGGATGAGGGGAGGACTGGAGCAGCCAAGTAGGCCTTGTCAAAATGACAGCTCTCACATTCATGAGGTGCTGTAAAGAAATGGCTATGTTGTAGATTTGGGGTAAAAATATTGAAAATAACCAAAGGTAATGTAGGCTTATAAATTTGTTGTTTTTTAGTATTTTTACACAGAAAATACAAATCTTAGCCTCAAACATTTGTACTGCCTGTTTCTCCACACTTTTGTGCTAAATGCAGTTTTTGGCACTTGCATTCTTGGATTCCGAGTGCGCTATTTCTCCTGTGTTCCATCAGGTCCCTCCCCACCACTACGTAAGTAGGGATAATTAATATGCTGTGCAAATATGTACTGTTTTAAAGGGATACCCCCACCTACTCTACTACCCAGAACACCTTGGGACTCCCTCATTAAGCAGCAATTTGTTCTGGCTTACCTTGAAGGCCTGTGCTCTCTCGCATACGGTCATTTGGTCCCTGGACGAAACTTTGCAGAGTTGTAGTTGCGGACAAAAGGTCACCAGGACAGTTCGGGGTTACAGTAATCGTTGCACGGACAAACTGTAGTGGTATTACTCATCGCCACACAGTGCTTGAGGAACTGATGTGCCGAAGGAGCTGATGAAATAGAGGGTTCTCATTCACAAATCTTTAGGAAAGGTTATACGAATCTAATCAGAAAATAATTCACTCTAAGAACAATAATGACAACCTTTGTATAGCCAGTTTCATTCAAATGCCCTCGTGGAAAAACATGGACAGAAAAGTCAAGGCAAACCCCAAAAAACAATCTATAGAATGAGCCCGAAGCCTCTGTCGCACAGCATCGAATTGCTTCTGTTTGGTCCTCATTTGAAACGAGAGGTCGAGGATATTAAGGGGGTAGGCCGTCCTTGTGTCAGATAACACCAAGTCCCTGAATTTTGTTTTAAATTGAAAAATATAGAATGCTGTGCAGGAGCTCCTCTGAAAAGCAACCAGTCCCGAAGCTGGGTCTCTGGCGCCCCCAGGGAGGAGATTATTTACAGTACTTGCCACTAAAGTCATACATGCCACACTTGCAATACTATCTGGGCTTGTGTGACCTGATTACAGAACTCAGAAAGTCAGAACAGAACTGAACAGTTAGAAAACAATGATGCCGGTAAGAGCTCAGAATCGTCGCAGTAACTACATGACCGCAACTACTATGCCAGAGACTAATGTGCCCTGCTACATTTTCACCTCTCCCACTTGACCGCGCCGAACTGTACCGCGACTATTAGTCCATGAACCATGCTGTCTTCATATCCACTGTCTGTTCTGGTAGGCTGCTGACAACCCACTGTAAGAAGAAGTACTTCCTAATGTTACCTCTATCGTTACTGCCTCCGAACTTTTGGGTGTGTCCGCGCAACCTGCTGGAGCACACATGATCAAAAATCTCTGTTCAATCTTGTTGATACCCTTGAGTATGCAAGATATTGGAGTCATGACCATGCTCAGCCTTCAGATAATCCAGGTTGGTGTGTAATTTAGTAGCACCACTGGACGTCATGCCCTGCTTAAACATATGAACATACGAATTTGCCAGCAGAAACAGGCCTTATGGTCTATCAAGTTACTCTGCTCAAATGTGCAGCTAGCACCCTTATATTGCAACTTCCCCCCTCCTCTCCCCCCATCACCTTTACCCCCCCCTTGCACCCTGTTCCATGCCCTTTTAAAACTGTCCACTGTGCTACAGGATACCACCTCCTCGGGTAGTGTTCCATTTCTCCACTACCCTCTCTGTGAAAAAATGCCTCTTCATCTTTCTCTGACATCTTCCACCCTCCAACCTGAGACCATGCCCTCTGGTGTCCCTTCCTCTCCTCAGCTAAAATATCCCTTCTGTGCCCATTTTGTTAATCCCCTTCAAATATTTGAAGGTCTCAATCATATCCCCCAGATCCTTCCTTTCCTTCAGGGTGTACATATTCAACTCAGTCAGCCTGTCCGCATAGGTTTTGCCCTCCAACCCCTGGATCATCTTAGTTGCCTGACACTGCACCCTCTCCAGCAATCTGATATCCATCTTCTGAAAGGGACGCCAGAACTGCACGCAGTACTCCAAATGTGGCCTGACTAGTGACCTGTATAGCAGCAGGATCAAATCCTTATTTCTGGATGAGATTCCTCTCACAATACACCCAATACACCCCAGCATCTTGTTGGCCTTAGCTGCCACCTTCCTGCACTAAGCTGAGTTGTTCATGTTACCCATTATGATCACCCCCAGGTTCTTCTCCTCTTCTGTGACCTCTATCTGAACCCCTCCCAACTGGTAGCTCCTCCCTGGGTTCCTTGCTCTGAAATGCATAACATTGCACTTCTTTGCATTGAAGCTCAGTTGCCACTTTTCCAACCACTCCTCCAGTTTGAGCAGGTCCTCCTGTAGCCCCTGCCACCCCTCTATGTCATCCACCACCACTATCTAGGTATCATCTGCGAACAGACTGATCTTGCTCCTAACACCATGTGAGATATCCGATATGAAAAACTCAAACAACACCGGACCCAGGACAGAGCCCTGTGGCACCCCACTTGTCACCGGCCTTGGTGAAGAGAGTGCCCCCACCACCACCACCTGTTGCTGCATCCCCTTCAGCCAGTTCACAATCCAGTTTACCATCTTTGTCCCTGCCCCAACATATTGCAACTTACCCACCAGCCTCCCATGAGGCACTGAATCAAAGGCCTTACTGAAGTCTAAATACAGCACATCCACTGCATGGCCTTTATCCAGTTCCCTCATTACCCAGTCATAGTATTCAATTAGGTTGGGCTGGCAGGATCTTCCAGAGGTGAATTCATGCTGCTGACTGTCCTGGAGTCCATTTTCCTCCAAAAAGGTCACCAATCTCTCTTTTTGGATTGCTTCCATAAGTTTTTCTACAATGGATGTGTGGCTTACAGATCTGTAATTGCCTGTGTAACCCCTTTGTTACCCGGGGTTACTAGAATCCCAGTAAGACCTAGTGGTAGGCAGGGAAGGCAGCTTGTGAAACTCCAGTTAAATGGGTTTCACACTGTCTCACTCTTTCCTCAGTCACAGCTGAGACTTGAGAGATGACATCACTTTAGAACTGTCGCAGCTGCATGAGCCACATTTGGAATCTACAGCTCAGAGAGTGAAGTTTAGAACTTTGGGAAATTCAAAGTCAGTCTTCAGTTTGTCCTTAAGCAAACAGTGAGGAAATCAGTGAGTTGTCTGTTTGCCTCCACACAGAAGGAAGTGTTCCTGAGTTTCACCTTTTTAAAGTGGTGGAGACCGCTCCCCCGGTCTCAGTGCCCCCTCCTTCGGGGTAGGAAAAGTTCTCTGTGGGTTCCAGGGGCAATCCCCTTCTCCCACCCTGGGAAGAAAGCTGCCTGTTTTAATTTAAGTTCAGTCTGTTCATGTATAACAGCAAAGGTTACAGTACTTCGCCTGTGGGGCACCTGCAACGAATGGGTGAGTGTTTGGCTCCATTGGAAAGGGCAAACAACTTCTTTTCTTCAGTTGGATTTCAAGTATTGTGGACTGCTATTTGGGAGGACTATGTCAACTAGGACAAACAAATAGAGCAGTCATCTGTTTAAAGTGTTAATGGATTTAAAGTTCACTGTAGAGGGGGTGCTTCAGGTCATCCACCGTTCAATCTACATTTTAAAGTCTAAAGTTTTCTGTGTGTCCAGAGAAATGGCCGGGTATGGGCTGTGGGAGCTGGAGGTGGGAAAACCCCATCTTTAGTAACCAGGTCCACCTCTACGGATTTCTTCTGTGTTTTTGCTACTTGCCTCATGCGCTTGGCCAGTGATGGGGTGGGTACCCAGACGTGGGTCGCAACTTGAAAATCTCTCTAGGAGTCGCAGACTCTAAGTGGTGTGGGGAGCCACAGGATGGGAAAATTACTCCTTGTTGGATGGGAGTCTCCTTGTTTGATGGGAGTTTCGATTTGGAAGTATGAAAACAAAATCTCTCTAGGAGTCGTAGACTTCAAGTGGTGTGGGGAGCCACAGTTTGGGAGTCTCCTTGTTTGATGGGATGTCTTTCCAAGTAGAGTTTGGGTTCATTCGCCAAGTGGACCATCAGTCGAGTGGCCAGCAGGGGAGCCAGGCCAGTCGGGCTATGTATCCAATGCGCATGCAAAGTCCGGGCTGAGTGCCTGGTGGGTCCAAAGCCAGACAACTGTAGTATTGTGTTCATTCTTCAAATGGACCACTGTGTTTTAAAGTCCAATCTGCACATACAGTTACGTAGCCCTTTGGGGGACCATGCAATGCTTTGTTTATGTTCAGTAGTTAATAAATAAAGCCACACTGAAAAATCCCAATTCTGGTTCTGGACATTACAGTTATTGCTTCCTGTAGTTGGATTTACTTGGGTGCCCCCTGTGCAGAGTAGCCAAACCTAGGTCTCTTGTGCCAAGTAACCTCATCCTTCCCCGAACCCGTAAATAAACACAGCAAGTGTTACACCTGGATCATCCTTTGGGCCACACTTGTGGAGGGGCACCACGTGAGCCATCCTCCAATCCTGTGGTACACAACCTGTGTCCAGGGAGGTATTGAACAGGTCTGCCAGCAGCCCCGTCAGTACCCCGTGCCAGTTCTTTCAGCACCCTGGGATGAATGCCATCCAGACCTGGTGTCTTATCCACCCTTAGTGCCTTCAGACCCTCCAGCACCCTGCCCTCTGTAACTACCCCATCTGTCACCCCTTCACCCCTTGCCCACCTTCCCCATTCCCTGAGGTAGCTGTCCACCCTTCTTCTTCCTGAACACATGTAACCCCCCCTACAAATGGGGGTTCCCAAAAAGTCTTTCTTCAGCTTGCCTAAATGTTCACTGCCAGGCTGGTGTTCTGCATTTTAGCAGTTCACATGTGATTACCAGAGCCTGTATAGCCTCTGTGTACTGTCTCTTTAAGAGCTGCTTGATTGCAGCATAAGTAATCTGAGATGGAGCTCTGTTGAAGGATGTAACTATTTGCTGAAAATCATTTTGAGTGATAATGATAATGTAGTTTGGCTAACCTGCTTTCTTTGTAGCAAGGACTGTTTTGTTTGTCTCCACTATCTTGGCCCTGGACTGCAAATTGGACCAAACAGTACTGTTGGGACCTAAAATGTAGCCGGACTACAGGAGCTGTCTGAATTCAAAATCTGTAGGAACTGTAGTTTGGAGTTTTTTTTTGTGCCTTTTTTGCAACTGAAGGGGGGAGCTCTTGCTTTGATTGACAGCCAAATCAGCCAGCAAAGTATTTTGGATCTTGGGGAAGTACCGGGCTGCTTGCAGTTTTCAGTTAGTTCTGAGCTGGGAATTGAAACTAGAAGGAGCTGAGGTGATTCTGAGCAGCAATCCTGAGTGTATTCGCATGGGAGAACTCTGAAAAGGCTACGTTTTTGGCCTGCATGTCGGTGTGCTGCTCCTGGGAGGGATAGAAGAGAATTATTTTGGACTAAATCAAAATGTGTGTGACTAAAGAAAGCTACTGAAGTGGGCCAGGCTCAACCTGAAGAAGACCAAAGATTTTTCTGAATGCAATCGGCCTGTCAGGAGTTCCAGCTACCCCTAAGCTCCCGGTGTGTGCAGAGACTTTGCGATTGTGACCGGGGAGCGCTTTGCCTAGTACAGTAGAAGTCCCGTACATGTAAATGTGCTATGAGCTGCTAGTGGGTCGTGAGTTAGTCCCCCACTGTGTGAACTGTGTTCTGCTTGCTGGAAGCTGTATCCAGCCCAAAACGGACTGCATCCGAATTTGTCGTCATGCGGTCTGGGCTTTGCCAGACTGGCCCAGGCAGACTACCCACTGCACAGAGAAGCCATCGACGAAAGACCTGCCTGGGGATCAGCCCCCTGCTCCACACTTGAACAGGAATGATGCCTCTGTGACTTGTGTGGGCCCTGCTTCTCCTGGCATTCCAGATCAACCACCTGCAGTCTCGATTTTCATCCAGCCTCTGTCCAGTCTTGGATATCGTGAGTAAATACCAGGGTAGCTCCCTGCAGCAACAGCTTAATCTGAGTGTGTCATCTGATTGTCTTGTTGTTTCATTTCTTTTACAAACTGAGCCCTCTGGCTCTGGATTACAAATATTGTGTACTGTGCATGTTGTGTTTTCCATCACAGGGCCCCGACCAGCTGCAACCCCGGGCATCGGTCCTGGCTAGCCCATCTGTTCTCCACCTGGGTACCCAGAGGTGGACTGTGTGGGGGGACTCAAAGCACATGCATAACTGCTTGATTGATATAACCTTTAAGCTAATTAACCTGATTTTGCCTCTCCCTTGTTCAAGTCCCCTGAATAAATTACATCTAACTTTTTCTGCATGTAATCTGACTGTGGTTCCAGTTTGTGCTCAAAGTACTGTACTGTTGCTATTTGCTGTGCATAACCTTGTTTTACAGGGGGTCCCCAGGGTCAAGCCATAGGAACCAGCCCTGGTGGTAAGTGCAAACAGTGTGCGTACTTGTGTGGTGTACCAGGGGTATTGTGAAAGTGATTATTGTACAGTGTTCAGGCCACTAGAGGGGAAAGAGGGGGGTTACAGTGTCCCGGAGGGCTGTTCCCCAGGTAGCTTGATCACTACCAACCCTGACCTCCGGGTGGAGGCACCCGTTTCAGAACTCAGGCCCCTTAACCTGCTACTAGCCAAGCAGACAGGGGTAGTAGCCCTTGGAATAGTGTCACCTAGGGGTTACACACAGAACAGAAGTACTCATTTAGTGATTCTGCCTATTCTGCCCCCGTCTTCACCCACTCTCTGTCCTTCCTAATCCTCATTTTCTGGTTCCTGCAGCTCCTTCTCTCAATTATGTATCTGAAAAAGTCTTTCTCCCCTTCCCTGATGCCCTGTGCCAGCCTAAGCTCCCTGGAAACCTTGGCTACCCTGACCAATCTGGTTACTTCCTTGGACTTCCTCGCATACAATTCCCTGTTCTTCCCCCCTCCAGGACTTCTTGAACCTCCAAAAAGCAGTTTATTTTGCCTTTACCCCCTTCCAAAACCTCCTTGTTCAGCCAACTTGGCTTCTTAGCCCTACTCTTCTTGCTCAGCATCTTGGTACATGACCCAGTAGCCTCAATCAGCCCAAGTCTGATAATATCCCATTTCTGATTTGCATCCATATCAGGCCTAATTCCTACCAGGTGCCTTTCTAGAATTTCCCCCATCTTAATAAAGTCTGCCCGCCTGAAGTCAACTACCCTGGTTCCTGTACTTACAGTCTCCCTGCCCATGCTGAGCGTGAACCACACTGATTGATGGTCACTCCCAGATAGTGGGTCTTCCACCCTCCTGTCCCTCACAGCCTCCCTATTAGCACTAGGTCTAGAGTGTTTTCAACCCAAATTGGCCTGCTGACCATCTGCACCAGGAAGCTATCCTGGAATGCATCTAGTAGCACCTGCTCCCTTGCACTTGAGGTGGCTGAGGTTCCCCAGTCCAGTCCTGGTAGACTGAAGTCCCCCATGATCACTGTGTTCCCTTTCCTGCATACCCTTCTAATCTGCTCCTCTAACTCCTTGTCCAAGTCATCTGTCTGAGCTGGTGGTCTGTACACTAACCCCATCCACAGTATCTTACTTTTATAATCAAGGAACTGCATCTATAATGCCTCTGTTTTACCCTCCTCACCCTCAACCCTTGTACACCTTATCTCTTCTGTAACGTAAATTGCCACTCCTCCCCCTCTCCCCATTCATCTGTTTGTAACCCCTAGGTGGTGCTATCCCAAGGGCTACTACCCCTGCCTGCTTGGCTAGTAGCAGGTTAAGGGACCTGAGTTCTGAAACGGGTGCCTCCACCCGGAGGTCAGGGTTGGTAGTGGTCAAGCTAACCTGGGCACAGGCCTCCGGGACACTGTAACCCCCATCTTTCCACTCTAGTATCCTGAACACTGTACAATAATCATTTTCACAATACTCTTGGTACACCACACAAGTACAAACACTGTTTGCACTTACCACCAGGGCTGGTTCCTCTGGCTCGACCCTGGGGACCCCCTGTAAAACAAGGTTAAGCACAGCCAATAGCAACAGTACAGTACTTTGAGCACAAACTGGAACCACAGTCAGATTACATGCAGAAAAAGGTAGATGTGATTAATTCAGGGGACTTGAGCAAGGGAGAGGCAAAATCAGGTTAATTAGCTTAAAGGTTATATCAATCAAGCAGTTATGCATGTGCTTTGAGTCCCCCCACACAGTCCACCTCTGGGTACCCAGGTAGAGAAGAGATGGGCTAGCCAGGGCAGTTGCCTGGGGTTGCAGCTGGTTGGAGCCCTGTGATGGAAAACGTAACATGCACAGTACACAATATTTGTAATCCAGAGCCAGAGGGCTCAGTTCGTAAAGGAAATGAAACAACAAGACATCAGATGACACACTCAGATTAAGCTGTTGTTGTAGGGAGCTACCCTGGTATTTGCTCACGATACCCAAGACTGGACAGAGGCTGGACGAAAATCAAGACTGCAGGTGGTTGATCTGGAATGCCAGGAGAAGCAGGGCCCACACAAGTCGCAGAGGCGTCGTTCTTGTTCTAGCGTGGAGCAAGGGGCTGATCCCCAGGCAGGTCTCTCGTCGATGGCTTCTCTGTGCAGTGGGTAGTCTGGCTGGGCCAGTCTGGCAAAGCCCAGACCGCATGGAGACAAGTTTGGAAGCAGTCCGTTTTGGGCTGGATACAGCTTCCAGCAAGCAGAACACAGTTCACACAGTGGGGAACTAACTCACGACCCACTAGCAGCTCATAGCACATTTACATGTACGGGACTTCTACTGTACTAGGCGAAGCGCTCCCCAGGCACAATCCCAAAGTCTCTGCACACACCAGGAGTTTAGGGGTAGCTGGAACTCCTGACAGGCCGATCACATTCAGGAAAAATATTTGGTCTTCTTCAGGTTGAGCCTGGCCCACTTCAGTAGCTTACTTTAGTCACACAAACTTGGATTTAGTCCAAAATAATTCTCTTCTCTCCCTCTCAGGAGCATGCAGGCCAAAAACTTAGCCTTTTCAGAGTTCTCCCATGCGAATCCACTCAGGATTGCTGCTCAGAAACACTTCAGCTCCTTCTTGCTCAGCTTCTAGCTTAGTTCTAACTGAAAACTGCAAGCAGCCTGGGACTTCCCCAAGATCCAAAAGATTTGGTTGGCTGATTTGGCTGTCAGTCAAAGCAAGAGCTCCCCCTTCAGTTACAAAAAGGGGCAAAAAAGCTTCAGACTAAAGTTCCTACAGATTTTGAATTCAGACAGCTCCTGTAGTCCGGCTACATTTTAGGTCCCACCAGTACTGTTTGGTCCAATTTGCAGTCCAGGACCAAGGTAGTGGAGACAAACAAAACAGTCCTTCATACAAAGAAAGCAGGTTAGACAAACTACATTATCATTATCACTCTAAATGATTTTCAGTAAATAGTTACATCTTTCAACAGAGCTCCCTCTCAGATTACTTAAACTGCAATTAGGCAGCTCTTAAAGAGACAGTACACAGAGGCTATACAAGCTCTGGTAATCACATTTAAACTGCTAAAACACAGGACATCAGCCTGGCAGTGAGCATTTAGGCAAGCTCAAGGAAGACTTTTTGGGAACCCCCATTTGTAGGGGGGGTTACATGTCTTTTCTATATATCATATACCCTGGGATCATCAGATCCCAGTCCTGGTATTGTGTGGCCCAAGTCTCCATGATGGCAGCAATGTCCACCATTACGATGTCCAAGAGAGCCTGTAACTCAACTGTTTTGTTCCCCAGGCTCCTTACATTCAGGGAGACCAATCTTGACCCAATTCCCTTCCTTACCTTAACCCATTCCCCCTCATCCTGATTCCCCGTGGCTCTACCCTGGTGCCAACCCTGTTAGCATGAGGGGGTTAGCTCATTTGGCTCCCCTATGTGGCGGCCCTGCATACCTGTTACACACTAGCTTCCCTTCATACTTAGTTTAAATCCACCCTGGATGCTATGTACTCCCCCAACCTTTGTTTCAAGACTCCCTGATCCACCTTACTCAAATGCAATCTGTCCTTTGAGTACAGATCACTGTTGTCCCAGGTGTTTCCACAACCTCCCACCAGCCCATATCCTTGGGTTTGACACCACTCTCTCAGCCAAGAGTTAAATACAGATACACTGAAAGAAAGAATCTAAATACTAAATAAAAATTTAATGCATATTGGGAGACTCCTCAGTACCAACCTACAATCAAACACACCCAGAGAATGATCTTGATTATCTCCGTCAGCAGCTGGAGAAGAAAGAACTCCTACAACAACCTACGCATAAGTGAATGATTTCTGTAGGAGGATTTACAAGTTTTTCTTTTTCCCCAACCTCAGCTATGCAACTAGGAAACTGCATAAAGCCTTCAACTTAGTTTGTGGAGATCTCCAGGAACTAGGAGTGATCCATACCTTGGAGCTTCCAGCAAAGCTGCATGTAGCATAAGAGGGTATGAGTTACTTGCTTGGTGGTGATCCTCATAACACAGAGTCTGGTCCACAAAATTTGGAAGGAATCTGGGGAACGAAGAGAAAACTCTTCATCAGATTTGGACTCCTGAAGGGCGACTCTGAGCCTATCTCAGCTTGGGACTTTCATACTGTTTAGGGTTGCACTGTGACTGATGAATTAAAAAAAAAATCCAGACCTGACTTTTGTTATTACTCAATACAGACACATCTCTGTATTGTGCTTAAAGTGGTTGCAGTCATTAAACATTGATATTTTTATTTGTAGTCAAGAAGCATATTGCTATGCTGGCCCGGTGGCACTGAGGATTGAAACGCTGGATGCCACACCTCGCACCACACCGGCGACTCAGGTTCGGGAATGAGCACGGGTCGCCTGGGGGAGGAAAGGATGTAGCATCCAGAGGACTGCTGTCCTTTCCTGGGAGGGAGGGGGACAGAGATCCCACTGTCTAGTGACTCCCAGTGGTGACTGGGGGTTCTGCAACAGTTGGGATCCAGACAAGGAGGGGATGGGCTACAGTGTACACGCCAAGCTGGAAACACATTGCACAGCCGGGTCAATGGGGGGACATTAAAGACAAAATAACCCTTCTCACTGGTAGGTGAAGGTGGGTCTAGAGGCATGACACCACGTCCGATTCCGGGCCCAATTTGTCATTTGGGTCCTCCTCTCGTCCTCTCCCACCAGACACTACAGATAGATTGAGTGCCAGTTAGGAGTTGGCAGTCCTTGCTTCCGGGGGGCTTAGATCCAGGGGGGGTTTGGGGGATGTGGCAAGAGAGAGGAGCTTGGCCCAGAAGAGATGTCTGGACTTCAGGAGGATGGGACCAGCTGACTAGCCGCATGACCCAGCTGGAGAGAGTCCAGTGAGGTAGGGTGAAGAAGAAGAGTTGACAAAAAAAAAAAAGAAGCATATTGCTATTTCAGAGTTTCTGCAGGTTTTTCCATATGTTGCATGAATGCTTTTTCATTGTTGCACAACCAAATCTATTACTGCATGTACAGGGCAACAGTAACCATGGTGAGTACTAGATATACTGCCTGTAAAGTTTTCAGACTTCTCTTATAAGGAGAGGTGTTTACACAGGGACAACTCATCCTTAAAGGATGAATCAGTGAGTTGAGCAGTGACCTTGATTTTTTTTAAATTGGCACTCTAAAATGGTGTATAAAAAAAAAAAAGGTAGTTAAAACTGATCCCTATACAGTTCCATGTCACACGCCCCACACTCTCCACAGTCTAACATCACAAAACGTTAGAGCAGAGGGGTATGGGCATGTCTCCAAATCGGGTAGTAGAAGGAATCAAGCTCCCGGCTCCATGGAGCCAAAATATGATCCCTACCCTCCCGAATTATAGGCACATAACAATTATCCTTTATGCAGCAATCAGCTTTGGGGCAGGCAAGGCTCCTTTACTGTTTTTAAGTTGAGCATCAGAGAGGTACTCTTTAATGAAAAATATTAACCTATTTTACATGCGTTTCTAATATACCAGGAGTGTATTGCTTAGTCTGATACTGCAGTTTGATAGTGATTAAGGATGTTTGGGATGCTTAAAGCCTGGAATACAGTAGTCACATTGATTCACTTGCGAAATGTAGCCACCAGCACTTACAGTAGGTTTATGATATAGAAATAGAAAAAGTTTTACTTTTGAGACCAGGAAACTTGTCAAAGCTCTTCTTATTTACCTAACAGATTATGGGATTCTAGATTACTCAGCTGCCTCTGAGAGTGTTCTGTCCAGAGTCAAAGGGCTCGATTTTCAAAGCCCTGAGAAGGCCGCAGGCCTCTGGCGCACCAGTCATTTGGCACATAGAGTTTGCTGCATTCTCCCGACCACCGATCGGGATTTCAATCCCGAGTGCCAAACATTGCAAGTTAGACCAGTTTTTCCCTGGTCTAACATGTGCCACTTGAGGGACCCTTTTTTACAGGGTTTGTACCAGTAAACTGAGGAAGCTGCCATAACTGTGCCCAGTGTACTAAAATCGGGTGGAGTTGCGCCAAAGGAGTTTGGCACAGCTGCACCAAACGACGGTTGTGACAGAAGGCTTGACCCTAGCCCTGCATCACCTTTTGAAAATTGAGCCCAGAGTGTTCTACAGTAAGCCATCAGATTTGTGTTTACAGTGAACAGACACACACACAAACACACACTGTAACCTTTATAGTGCCCTGAACTGGCAGTCCTTTGACTATCGATATAAACTTTCTGGATATGATGGTCCAGGGGCAGGGCCCCCTTCGGATCATCAATATGATTTTTCCATTAATGGCTGTTCACAATACTTGTGCTATAGTTAAACAGGGCTTCAAACTACCCCTTAGAGGCAGTATAGTGCAGTGGCTTAAGGCTCTGTGCTGCAGATCTGGAGACCTAGGTTTGGATTCCTCAGCCGCCTAGGTGCATACTGTGTGATCCTGAGCAAGTCATTTAACTTCTTTGTGCTCCCAGGTTGCATCTGGAAACACGCTTCAACTTAGTGTGCTACTCCTGGTTAAACAATGTTTCCTTTCCCTCAAAAAACTGCTCAAGGACAACACAACTTTGTCTTTTCTGCAGTAAAACTCTGGAGCCCTTTCTTTTTGTCACAACTGGAAAGCAGCTCTTATTTGCCTTTGAAGTCAACTCATAGATGCCAGTGTTTTAATATCAATCCACATGGATATTTTATTCTGCATCACCCTGTATTCAGTACTTTCCCAATGCTATATTCCCTGTTACTGTATTTATGTTAAAGGTGTGTATTCTGTTTTGCATGTGTGCATATCTGACCCCACAGTCACTTGCAAATAGTTTCTGCCCAGGAGTCAACCTGGTAACCAAAATGCATAAATAATCAAAGAACTGTGTTTATTTTGTTTTATCATTCACATTTCTCACCCAGCTTGACTTTCCCTGGTCAAACCCAGCCTCTTGCTCCAGCATGCCTGCCACTTATCTACAGAAACTTTCAACCCTAGAAGTTTGCTCTCTCTTGACGAGATCCAGCCAAGCTGGAACAACTCTCTGCTTCCTAAAGTGCCAAGGAGGTGGCAGCTCCCTGGGTGTCCCACAGTGGACAGCGGCCAGGGTCGGGCCTGAGTGCACAGAAAATCTATGTGCTTACATCTGTTTTCCCTTGTAGCCTTGCCCATGGGTTGTCAGTGCCCTAGGGAATGCAAACAGAAGCACACAAGTGGGCTTTCGTGAGCCCCAGTCAATGTCCCCCCTTCCCCTCCACTCAGATGCGTAAACTGCATGGTCATCCGTGATCACCCAGGCAGCAGTATTGCAGCACAGCCCCCGAAGGATGAGTGTGTTCTCTGAGATGATCAAGCTTTCATCCTCTCCTGGTGACTCAAGCTTGTTCACAAACATAGGTCACCGGCATCATAAGCAGTAGCACAACTGCCGTACTGATGGACCAGTGGGCTGTATTTATTTTATGGTTTTCATATGATGCAACATTTAGGGACAGACCAGAGATACCCTTTTGTCTTTCTGCAGTTTATTTATAAACTGTACTGTGCCATGCATATCAGTTTATAATGTTGTTTCATAAAAATCAATAAAATGTAAGTTAAAAAAAAATTAAAAAGTAACATCTGCAGTAAAGTGGAATGAATAGTCATATGACCACTTTCTACCTAACACATTGATTTCTTTGTAGAGTCCATTTTAGAAACAAAACTATTCATTCTTTTCATGAGCAGCCTTGTGTTTTCTTCACATCAAGCTCACAAATGTGCAGACGGAAAATGAGCTGAGAGCATGTTACATTGGTTAGGTGGTAAATACATTGCTTGTGCTGTGACCATTTGAGGATTAACTTTAAAGGGCCATATCAGTCTGTGAAATCCATCATGGGTTCCCCTGCTGTACAGCATAATACCACAAACTGAAACAATGAGCGAAACACAATGTTGTCCCCAAGATAAAAACTGACTGGATTGGAAAATTGTCTGTCCTGTACTGCTGTGTCCCTGGAGAAAGGGGCTAGTTGAAGGCTTTGTCTCTACTGTAACATGGTAGACATGGGTATGTACTGCATATCTGCCTACAGCACAGCTCATTAGCTTTTTGGTATTTCACTAATAGTGGCAAACTTTGAGGACACACAACACTATGCCCGGTGCAATCCAAACATTGCAATCCATCACTGCCACCTGCCTGCCCCCCACCCCCCACTGCCTCAGTCTCATATCTGTTTTTTTTTTCCAAATGATCTCTGCAGATAACATTTACACTACTGCTTAGCTTAAAAAAACACATGGGGGGACATTTTCAAAGGAGATGTGCCACAACGCGATATTCAAAGGGTGGAGATGCATTGTGTATCTTCAGCTGCGCCCAAGTGCAGCCGTAATGTATGCAGTGCATCTTCAGGGGCATGCCTTTGAATATGAGGCACATCCCTATATTCAGCCGAGATATGCAGTGCACCTGCCTGCACATCTCAGAGATGTGCCGCACAAAGTTAGGCGTGTTAGAAACATGCCTAACCCATAGCCACCCACAGGTGGGCTGCTGTGCTGCATACAATAGCACAGCAGCCACCAGCCCCTGCAGCCCAGTGGCAAGCCCTCCCATCCCCGAACCACGATTGTGGGTATCCGCTAAATAACACAGTGTCCATAGCCTGATGTTCCATAGTGTAGTGGCACCCTCTCCCCATATCAATCCCCATTTCAAGCAAATAAAACATCTGTGCCCCAGCCCTGTCCATATGGTAACACAGAAACATAGAAACTGTCAGCAGATAAGGACCGCCTGACCCATCTAGTCTGCCCGTAAGCCCTTGTACTGGATTACTGCTTCCAACCCACCCACTGCTGTACCTCTATTGTTCCCCTATGCCTGTCCCAAGCATGCCTGAATCCATCCACAATGCTCGTTCCCACCACCTCCTGAGGCAGACCATTCCATGTGTCCACCACCATCTCTGTGAAGAACTTCATCATATTCCCTCTTAACCTCTCACCTTCCAATTCCATGTCATGCCCCCTCGTTCTTGTGCTCCTCTTGTATTGGAAAATGTCTCCCCCCGCACCTTGTTTATTTCTTTGAGGTACTTGACTATTTCTATCATGTCCCCTCTTTCTCTCTTGTCTTCCAGCAAATACATATTGAGGTCCCTTAATCTCTCTCATAAGTCTTGTGTTGCAAGCCCTGTACCATCTTTATCACCCTTCTCTGAACCGTCACCAGCCTGTTAATGTCCTTACGAAGGTGTGGCCTCCAGAACTGCACACAGTACTCCATGTGAGGCCTGACCATGATTTTATACAATGGCATCACTACCTCCCTCCTTCTGCTGGTGATACCCCTGCCTATGCACCCCAGCATGCCACTTGCCCTCCCAGCTGCCTTAGCACTCAGATTTGACATTTTCAGGTCATCTGAAATAATAATCCCCAGGTCCCTTTCCTCCTTTGGGACTGTCAGTAACTCCCTTCCCCATCTTGTAGCTTTCCCCAGGGTTTCTGTGTCCCAGGTGCATAATTATGAGCTTTTTCAAATAAAACATTAGTTGTCAGTCCTCAGACCATTTTTTAAGCTTCTCCAGATCCCACCTCATTTTCTCCACCTCCTCTGGGGTATCCACTCTGTTACAGATCTTGGTGTCATCTGCAAACAGGCAGACCTTTCCCTCTGGCCCTTCTGTAATGTTACTAATGAAGACATTAAACAGGACTGGCCCCAGGTCCGATCCCTGAGGCACCCCACTGGTCACCCTTCCTCCCCAGACTGCACCCCATTTACTACCACCCTCTGCCTCCTGTCTGTTAGCCAGTTTCCAACCCATTTTATCACCCTGTCCCCCATGCCCAGCCTATCCAGCTTGTTTATTAACCTCCTATGTGGGACGGTGTCAAAGACTTTGCTGAAATCAAGGTAAGCAACATCCACTGCCCAACCCTGATTTACTTCCTTTGTCACCCAGTCGAAGACATCAATCAGATCTGTCTGACATGACCTTCCCACTGTGAATCTGTGCTGCCTATGGTCCTGGGCTCCTATGGCTTCTATATACCCCACTATCCTTTCTTTATGCAATGTCTCCATGATCTTCCCCACTACTGAGGTGAGGCTGACCAGCCTATAGTTCTCTGCCTCCTCCCCCTGCCGGATTTGTGTAGAGGGACCATATGTGCCCTCCTCCAATTCTCTGGTACCACCACTGTGTTCAATGACTGTGAACATGGCTGCCAGAGGTTCTGCTGTCTCCCTCTGTAGTTCTCTTAATATCCTTGGGTGTATGCCATCTGGTCCCATCATTTTGTCCACCTTCAATTTAGTGAGCTCCTGCAGGACTCTTTCCCCTGTGAATGGACTATTGTCCACCTCTTCACCCCCTTGGTAATTGCTGTACTGCTGTGGCCCCTGCCCCCCCTTCTGGGAATATGGAACATAAATATTTATTCAGTAGTTCTGCCTTTTCCATGTCACCCTCCTTGCATTCCCCTCCCTCTCACCTGGGCCTTGCAACCACCCCTTGTTTTTCCTCCTTTCTCTGATGCACCTGAAGAATGTCTTGTCCACTTTCTTAACTGACTGTGCTAAACCTTCCTCAGTCCATCCCTTTGCTCTCCTTACTGCCTTTCCTGTTTTCTTTAGACACTCTAGGTACTCCTCCCTGTCCTCCTCCCTTTGGATCTCCTTATAGTTCCTGAACCCTTTCCTTTGTGCCCTGACCTTTTCCACCACCTCTCTCAACAACCACAGTGGCTTTCTCCTTCTCTTGCCTTTGGATACCAATCTGATGCATTGGTTTATTACTTCCAGTAAGTCTTCCTTTAGATGCTTCCTCTGTTCTTCCACTCCCCCTCCAGCCCCCATTCTCTCCAGGACTGTTTTGATACCCCTTCCCATTTCAGCGAAGTCAGCATTTTTGAAATCCAAAACCTTTGTCTTAGTATGAATTGAGTGAGTCTCTGTCCCTATGTTGAACCACACAATGTTGTGATTGCTGGATCCCAGTTGATCCTTCTACCTGGACATCTGTGATTCGAGCCCCATTGGTCATTACTAGATCCAGAGTTGCTCTAGCTCTGGTGGAATCAAGCACAAGCTGCCTGAGTCCAGCCTCCTGGAATGAATCAAGGATGCCTGTGCTTCTGACTGAAGCAGGTACACTGTTGTTCCAATTCATGTCTGGCATATTGAAATCCCCCATCAGTAGAATGTCACCTTTCATTGCCATCTCATTTATTTCCTCCACTATCTCCCTGTCCAGTTCCTCTCTCTGTCCTGGAGGCCTGTATATTACCACTGTGCGTATTGCTGTGCCATTTCCAGGTTGAAGGGTGACCCACAGTGCCTTAGCCTCCCCCTGCCTACCATGTACCTGTGTTGCCATTATACCCTCTCTGACATACTAGGCTACACCCCCTCCCTTCTTGCCCTCCCTATCCCTCTTGAATAGAACACATCCTGGTACATTTGTTTCCCACTCATGATTAGCTATGTACCAGGTTTCACTTATTGCTATTATGTCCACGTCTCCTTCAGTTATTAAGTCCTCTATGTCTGGGGCTTTATTTCCCAGGCTGCATGCATTTGTCACCATGACCTTCGAAGGTTTACTGCCTGACCTCTCTCTCTCTCTGTCTGTTTTTGGTCCCCTGCATCTTCCCCCATTTCCCGATATTTTTCTCTTGTGTTCCCGATTCCTTTCCTACTTCCTCTCTGCCCATCCATAATGACCTTGATATCAACTCCTCTTCCTGCTCCATTGTTCTTCTTTCTCTACCATGTGGGGGTGGGCTGCCTGAGTATCCCTGTCCTGTTGCCCCCCCAGCTAGTTTAAATGCTCATCGGCAAAGCATTTAAACCATCCATTGAGGACTGCCTTCCCCTTGCTGGACAGATGCAGTCCATCCCCACTGTACAGGCTGCATAACTCCAGGTGGGTCCCCAGTCCCCAATGAAGCCACTCCCCTTCTCATTGCACCAGCCTTTCAACCATGTGTTAAAGTTACTAATGCAAAGATTCCTCTCCCCCCCCCCCGCTGTGGACTGGCAGCACCTCTGAAAATGTCACAGAGATTGCCTCCTTCCACAGGCACCCTACCAACACTGTAAAGTCCTCCTTCACCTGCTCCAAACTTGCCCTATCCTTGGGTAGATCATTTGTTCCCAAGTGGATAATGACCTCCAGCCCTCCCCTCCTTGCCACAGCTTCAGTAATCCTCTGGATGCACTCCTCCTCCTTCCGAACTCTGCCTCCAGGAAGGCACTTTATCTCCCTTTCCTCTCTACTATCTGTGCCCAAATCCATTGGGCTTGCAGTGTGTACTGTAAGCTGTCATTCACAACTTAGTAAAAAGTTGTGAATGAAAGCTTACAGTACATACTGCATGCCCATATGTCGATGGTGTCAGCCAATGGGCTTGTAGTGTACAGTAAGCTGTCATGCGTTGATGGTTCAGTTGGTGGGCAGCCATGGAGGTGTGTGGTGGTCTGTGCTGCTCGCCAGCATCCTGGACATGCTGGGACAGGGGGGACGGGGTGGTAATGCCTCGTGGGTGGGGGTGGGTGGGAGTCCACTACACTATGGCAAAGGTGGGGGGCACAATATTTTATTTACTCAAAATGGGGATTGGTATAGGGAGGGGGTCCATTACCATATGGACAGGGCTGGGGGACAGATGTTTTATGTAATCAAAACAGGGATTGGTATAGGGAGGGGGTCCATTACCATATGGACAGGGCTGGGGAACAGATGTTTTATGTAATCAAAATGGGGATCAGCACAGGGATGAGGGGCCACTACAGTGTGGACTGGGGTGGGGGATATCATTTTTATTTTGTCCACCATGTCCTACATGTAGCATGGGGCTGGAGTGTGGGGCTACATGGGACTGGGTGAGGGTGGGGAGGTTGCCAGCCTGCTGGGTGCTTCCTTTTTTGTTTTTTGTTGTAGCCTGCCTAGTCTCTCGGCCCCTACCCACCCACAGCTACTTCCTCACACTTCAGGAACTTACCTTATTCCCAGGTCCCCAATACCTCCTGGATTACCCTCTCAGGGCAGGGACACTGCACCAACAGGACATCTGGAGCAAAAGGACAAGGGTGCCAGCAGGAGAGCCCACTGGCATTGCCTCCTTGGCTTGCCCCCCAAGGTGGGGCATGGAGGCCTTATCAGCCATAGCGGACAATGGGATAGGTCAGATCCCAGAAGTGCCATGGAGTGCAAGTGGAGCTGGTGTGAGTGGGCTTCATGGGTGGCAGCTGCAATTTATGATGGTTTTCCTCCTGGAGGCAGGGATGTGCAATGATGTTCCATGTCTGCCCAACCCCCACAAGTACTGGTGCTGACACAAGGGTATCCCCAGCCTCCACTAGGGGTCCACATTGAGCCAGACACTCTACCCCCTCCCTCCTGGACAAGGAGAACAGTCTCTAGGATGCTCAGTCCTATGTTCCCAGGTCTGTTCCTGAACCTGGGTCATCAGCATTGCAGCTGGGTGCCCTATCCCTGCTTCAGTGAGCTGGCTCTGGGTGCATCCCTGCAGATGGCATGCAAATAAGGCCATAATGACATGCAAATAGGCCGTTTGTGCCCTGCATGCCCAATGGCCTCATTTGCATTTTCCTGGCTGAATATCTGGAATTTGGGCCCAGCACATCTGCAGTTGCACCACGTAGGCCCATTCCAGGTATTCAGGCTGTCCAGGGGGATACGCTGATGCATTGTCAGTGGCTTCCATTTGCACCGAGCACTAGCATTGCTATATTCAGATGGGATGCACAATTGCACATCTTGTTTGAGTGTAGCATTTTTTTGAGCCAGCACATTTATTTGGGTGGCGCATCTAAATGCTCCGGCCATCCCTCCTGGCTTTGAAAATTGGGGCCTGAATATTTGCAGTGTCAGTGGCTCAGTAGGTAACACACTCGCCTCTGAGGCCGGGAGATCAGAGGGCTGTGGGTTCAGTTCCCACATCTGGCACTTGGGTTAATATCCCAGTACTGACACTGTAATGCAGCATGAGAGGGGTGCTGCATTTCTGAGGTGCCGTCTTTCCGATGAGATGTTAAACCAAGGTCCCATCTGCCTGGATTAGTGGTAGTTCAGGTGGATGTTAAAGATCCCATGGCACTTATTGAAAAGAGTAGGTGAATTTCCCCGGTGTCCTGGCGAAATTTCCCTCATTCACTAAAAAAATACCACCAACAGCTTAATCTGGTTCAAGGTCAGTTGGCATTCATCTGTATCCCCCTCCCCCGGGTTGTGCCTGAAAATAGGCAGGATTTGTCTAGTGCACTTTCCTGGTCAACCAAAGCTAAATAAAAAAAAACATTTATAGGAAGCCCTGTAGTGGAACATGAATAACAATTGGGTTGACTATAGTTCCCTGTTGTATACACTGAAGAATGGGAGGTGGACACGGTGGCAACAGGCATATGGGGTTTTGCATTTTAAAACCACAAGGCAAGCAGTGTTTATCTTTTTTCTGATGCTAAAGTTATTGCTACTTCTTTTCCTTTTACTTGAAGCATATTTCTAAAAACAAAAACTCTATTGAATATGACTGGTAAAAACCTCCTATTATTAAGCTGCAAGAGGGACCTAGAATATGAACATATAAAACAGGTTATGCCATTAAGTTCAAAACCTCATTGAAAGACATTGATCTGCATACCTGTTTCTTCAGTTTTGAAGAATGAAGATGTGTCTACAGTCTATAGAAGATGACGGTGTTGGACTCCTGGTGGGTAAGTAAGGGCTTGAGGGGTGTGGAGTGGTGGGTGCTGAGTAGGAGGGTCAGGTGGGGAGACATTAACAACTGCAAAAGACATTGATAGAAGGTTTTCTTTCCACAGGGTTAAAAAAAGGAATTATATATTTTTTTCTCACTGATCGCGACGCTGGGGGATTGGGCATCCCCAGTGTCACTGTTATGTTTGTGGGTGGGTGCTAAGAGGGAGGTTGGGAGGGTGGGATAAAAAAATGTGAATGAGCATTGGGAGCGACACAGTACTGGACTGCACGGGTGGGATTCACTTATGGAGTGGAGACTGTGGTGGATTTGGCACCACCAGTGTCAGTGTTATATTTGGGGGGGTTGCTAAGGAAAGTCATGGGGGGTAAATAAATAAAAAATTAAAAGACAAGAAGATGTGACCACACATTGGGAGCAGTGCAGTAGTGGACCAAGGGGGTTTCACTTAGGAGCTGGTGACATTGCGAGATTGGGCACTCCCAGTGTCTGTATTGTTTGTGGGGGTCTGAGAGGGAGGGCCTGGTGTAGGGGACAGTCAGGGAGCCACCACTAAAAGACATCGATGGACAGTTTCTTCTTTTACAACTGACAGACATTCCAAGCATTCCAGGCTGACCAAGATGGATCAGTTTGGCTTGCTGGGCCGTGTATGTCAAAGGGAAGAGCTGCCTAATAATTGGGTCAGTTCTTTCTTTTGATATACGCAAAGTTTTCACCCAGCAAGCAAAAACTTTGTCATGTTCTGCCTGCCTGGTGATTGCTGTGGCATGGACTTGCCCCTAAAACAGTGCTCTGCATTGGAAGAACAGAGTCATACCCATCAAAAGCAATACTATTGCAATACATTCGCTTGCACGAGCATGCATGGCAAACATAATGAAGTGTATTACAGCCCAATACACCCACATGTGACACAGCTTTATCCATCGCTGATCTAATACATAAGAACAGGGGCCATGCAGATGAGTAAGCATATACCAGGTCCCTCCCTGCCACCACCGAACCAGCTCTTCTTCCCATCCTATTCATGTAGCTTTTCTCATGTATGAAAGCATTACCTGTACAGGGGATACATTTTAAACCTGTCTACCCAACAATGGGCAAAGAGTTCACAAGCAAAGAGTTCTAGTTGCAGGGTTTTAATGATCAGATTTTGCCACACACTGCATGTGGGCTGCTGGTCTAAGGCCCATGTATATTGAATTCACTTACAAGCTGCTAGCTAGTACTAACTGTGGCAAGCTAGCCAATGCCAGTCATATTTGCAGACATATTTTCTATATTTTTATGTAATTTTGTGTATGTCATTATGCCGCAAGAATGCCAGGATTAATGAAAGGGTCACACATAGAGAGAGAGAGAGAGAGAGAGAGAGAGAGAGAGAGACTGGATTTTGCAAATGTTTGACCTTCTTCTGTGACCTGAGGGGGAATCTTGCTGGTCAGGGAACCAAATTACTTCTAGGGCTGCTTAACAAGGATATGTCAAAATCCATTTGCCTGTAATAAACTACGCAATTCAAGTGAGAGAATTGTCTTGCAAAAGAATTTGACATCCCTCTATGAACTGAGAACAAGCTGATTAGCAGGAAGCCAAGCATCCACTTTCAAAGAGTATTACCCTGGGTAACTTACTGAGGGAAGCAGAGGCAATTAAATGTTTCAGGAGATAACCCTTTTCACTTCAAAGCAGGATCTAGGAAGTAACCCATCTTGACAAACTGGTGTCAATTGCATTACCAGTAAGACAGTGAGACTTCACAAGGCAGAAAAGAATATTAGGTTGTGGGGAAAGTGCAAGAGTGACATCTACTGGCCTAAAAGTTATGACCAGACCAGGGATTTTGATGCACTATATAAGTGATGAGCCAGAGTCATTCACTCTCTTTTTCCTGGAGCATTTCAATGAACCCTCTTCTGACACACAAGAAGCAAGACTGCTACAAAGAAAACTGAAACTTTCATTTACTTTTTCTGGACTTCAATTCACTATAAACTTAAGGTACAATTAGATAAAAGTATAGTATGCTTTTCTGGTACATGTCCACTTGTTATTTGTGTGAGACGTGGAGCCCTTGGAAACAAGTCTATGACTCAAATGATTGTAATTCCGATTTTCCTAAATAAATAAAATAAATAAATAAAACCATTTGGTTGTAAATGTATGATAGTTATTTAAGTACTTAGTAAAAAAAAATCATTTTTTTTTAAAGAAAACCTGCCTGAGCAAGATTGTTTACATTGTATGTGAACTGTGGGATCGTTAATAATCTGTGATCAAATTGTTATTGTTAAAGGGATACCACCATAACCAACAAATCGAGCAGGGATCTGTAAGGGAAATCTGGGTAAAGATAGGGAGAATACAGAAGTCTCAGGAAAGAGTCTGTGGGGATTTGAACCAGGTTATTGCATGTCCCATTGGAGAAGACAAAAATCAGGGTCATACGTCTACCCCAAAGAGCGTGTAATGCCTGGATCTTCCCCTTTTATGTAACAGCCAAGAAGGGTTCATATTTGGCTACAGGACTTGAGATTATAAGTATACCCTGATCCAGAGTTTAAAGAGGGATGTCCTAGGACCTTGCGGTGGGTGTCCAGTTGTGAACCCAGCGAACACTCTGGAAGGACACAAGGAGGGTATTCTTGTCCCCCACACCACAAATTGCACTTAGGAATGGGCACAGTGAGCTTAGTGGACCTGATCCCCCCCCCAGAAGTGGGTTTGTGACACTAACAGTATCCAAATAACCTTTAGGTAAGGAGTACATTTATCTGCTTCATCTCCTTTCATATCAAAGAAGAGTGATACCACTGTGTATGCCATGGAAACCCCCATAATATGCCTAAGCTCCCTTGAAACATGGTACCAAAATTGACATAGGGTGGGGCAGTCCAAGGAGTAATATATGAATTTCCCACATGACCCACATAGTGGGGAAATACCATAATTGAATCTACTTACTTTTGCACCCCAGCATCCATACCTCATTGGTTATCCCTAAGCCTAGGTCCTTTTCTCAAGCCCCCCCATACCTTTTGTGACTGATAAAGTATGCCCCCCCTCAATACTGCATAATATTTAATCATTATCCCATGAGGGTTAGTCCTAGCTCTCAGTATAGCAATTTATTAAAGGACTTCTCTGGCTGTAACCTGCTCTAATTCCTGCTATTGACCTTTGAATCTTTTGCTTTTTTCTGCAGTGTTCCCTCGGTGACTTCTGTGCTGTGAGGAGGGGAGCGCGCATTGGCAAACTTTGTGACTGTCCACAAGTCACAACCTGCAATTCCTTCCTCCTCAAGTGCTTATAGAAACTGATGGAAGAAACATCATATCAACAATATATCATGGACTTAGACAAATAAAAAGAATATTTTCATACACCACTTTATTATTATTCTTGTGCAACACTGGACCTGCCTAAACTATATACTTACTGTAGTTTTGCAATTTCTGTAATGACAGTGTTTCTAATTATAGTCTTTTATTATTTTTAAAGATAATTTATTGTTTTCATCATTAAATAAGATGTATGAAAGACAGAGGATTTTGTTCATTATTTTTTTTTGACAGAAGAGTGGCTCATGTATTATGATATGGGCTCTGGTGACCAAAATAAATAAATAACCAGAGCTTCTCAGCTCTGTCTGTGCAACTATATGTCTATTTCAGATACTGTCACTCTGGAACATTTATGAAAATGAAATGTGTTATCAGGAGTTCCATTAGTTTTTTCCTGTGGAAGTAAAAAATGTCCACCTCTCCAACTTTGGAAGTCATTTTGGGTTTTTTTTCCACAGTTAAAAGATTTCCTGGGTCCCAAGGTTTGGAAGTCAAAGTTATCAAGAGATAAAGTTTTGGAAGTTTGTGTTAAATATTGCAGGTAAAATAAATTTTTGTTTAGAAAAAAAAATAATTTTGACCTCCATGTCTCCAAAATTGAAAGTCACCTAATTCGTCTTCCCATTTGGTAGTCAAATATTTTCCTCCCCTTAATTCGGGAAATTTTTACTTTATTTTGGAAGTCCAATATTTCAAAAATTGAATTAATCACATTCCTGTGTGTCATCTTATAACGTTATCCTGATGAATGAAATTTAATAAATACATTCATACTGTGTAAGGGGAAATAAATCTGTTAAATGTTTATGGCTGCGTGGATGGAGCCCTGCAGACAACTTGCTGTTACTTGGGGAAAAAGGGCACTTTAGACTCCTTCCTTCTGAAGCACATGTTGGACATAATATATGATCCTTCCACTACCTGAAATCACTATGCATGGGGGAAGGGGAGAAGAGTTTATTTCCCACATGTAGCATTCTCATGCCAGCTCAAATTACAATTAGTGGATATGCTCAATGTAAACAGCACAGACAGCTTGTTTTAGTCTTAAAGGACACCTAAGCCATCTTTTTACAAATTTTTATCTAAACAATGCCCTGTTGGCAAGGGTATATTTTGTTTTACGTGGCTCTTCAGGCAGAAGTGTTAAATCAGCAGCTTAACAGTCTTTGAAGCAGAGGTGTAAAGAAACTTTGTTTTTATAGCTTCTCTGCTAATTTCCTTCACAGACTTTATTGGAGCACAAGTTGATTTGTTTCAGTTTGCAGCAGTGGGATCATTGGGCTGGGACAGGCAGATAGAGAATGTCATGATTCTCCAATTAATTAAAATAGGCAGTTTCATTTTTTTTAGTAATTATGTTTGTTTGCTAAGTTAAAGTTACTTTCCCTACTAAAGTTATTAAAGATCATGTAACCCTCTGTCCAGATTTTGTACTGACAAGTCTATTGAAATATGTGAGTGGTTGCACTTTATTTGCATTCTTAAGAAGTTTATTTGGAAATACTACTTGATTATAAAGTGACAGTTTTATTGGTGCCTATATCTGATGGCTATCTTCCCTCTTTGATAGGCATGGATTGACTTGACTGGTCAAGTCAGAGAATGATGAATAACACACTACAACTCAAAAACAAAGTGTTTACTAAAAATAAAAATTCTGACAAAAAAAAGCACCACCAGGTTATAAGGAAATCAACATTTGTAGGTATGGATGAGCATCAAAGTCCTGGCCTTGTAGGGATAGTGTATAATGAAGTCCCGCAAGAGCTGTGACTTGCTTAGAAAATAACCTGTAACATTCTTAAGGCCAAGACAAAACAGAAATAAAAAAAAATGAAAGCTGAATTGGCATTTATCCTGCAGTGCAATATCACTTAATGCTTTGTGCATAAAAACAGTGTGACAGACAGACTTCATACACCCTTGATTTCTTTCTGCCTCTTTCAGTGTGTCAAGGCAGTTGTCATCCATTATGTATTTTTGTCACAACTTGGCTCAGTTTCAATCTAGTGTTCTAGAGGTAAAGCACTACTGCTATCCATTTTTATCCAGTAGTGGGAATAGGAAAACAATCCTCACAGGGCCCTGAACTTTTGTGCAGAAAATAAACTCTAGAGTACAGGTTTTAGAAAAAGGAGGCCACAGTTCAAATTGTACCAGAACTACTTACTTGTTGTGTGACCCTGAGCAAGTTACTTAACCTCTTAGTGTTTCAGTTCACTAAGCTATACCAATGGACAAATCTAGGGCCCCACTGAAAATGAGATATTGAATCTTAGCTTGGCTATCCTGGCTAAACAAATACCATTTAAAAATCTCTAGCGGTTATGAGGTCACACTAATAATACTTTGCATTTTCACATCAATGGAAATGTGCGATATACTGTAGTTGTTTCTCACACTACTTTTTAAATATCTCATTTTGTCATTAATATCAGTACAGCTATAAACTGTATAGTATAATTGTGGTTACTTAAATTGCAGGATGGTAATTCTAGCAAGTATTTTTTTTCTAAAACACATGAGCATATCAGTCCCCCTCTGATCTCTGTGACCTCCTAGTGTTAGGAGACTAAGAGGTTGTGAATTATGTAGCTCATATTAACACTCAGCTCTACAAGTTGTAGTGGTAGTGATCAGAGAGAATGAATGCTGGATTATGTCAGTGGTGGGTGTGTGTGTGTGTGTATGCGCGTGCACGCGCGCACAATTTAAAACATAGGAGGAAATAACATGACAGTGATTGATTGAGCACAGCACTATTAACCCTTACTACCTACAGACAGAACTGGGATATTATTTATGTAAAGGAATTCCTGCCTATGGTTTTTTTATGTTCTCATTAAAAGACCAAATTAGGTCACAAAAACTCAGAGAGGGACGAATAGAACTACTAATCTCCCAATGGGGGGTGGAATTAAATAAACATAGAAACTAATGGCAGATAAATGACCACTTGGCCCATCTAGTCTGCTCATTTTTAATTATGATCACTTTTGCAGCAGACTCAACTCCTTCCTCCTAGGATTCCTTTGTGCCAATCCCAGGCATTTTTGAAACCCACCACTGGTTTCACCCCCCAATACCTCCCATGGAATGCTGATCCAGGAATCCACCATCCTTTCTGTGAAGAAGTACTTCCTCACATCTCTCCTGAATCTACCTCCTTCCAGCTTCATATCAAGACCCCTTGTTCTATAGCACCTTTTTCTCTGAAACATATCTCTCTCCTGTACCTTATTAACCCCTCCTCCTCCTCCTCCTTCAGGATGTACATATTGAACTCTTTCTGTGTCTCCTCATAGGGCTTCTGATGTAGACCTTGTACCATTTTGACAGCCCTCGCCTCTCTTCTTGCTGCTTTCTCCTTTTTCCAATTGTTCCCCCTTCCACACCTTTCTCCTTTGACTGCTTTTTTTCCTCCCTTCTTCCTTTGCTAACCCCCTGCTTCCTTGAAGAACTTGCATCCTGGTGGAACCTTCTCCCCTTGGGATCTTCCTACTCTCTATCTCAGTTTGTGGTGGCCCACTTTCTGCCTCACATATTTCTTCCATCAACCCCCCCCCCCACGGCTACATTAAATGTCCAAAGAAGTAACATTTGAATCATCCGCTGAGGACTGTGGTTGCCTCCTGGATGAAAGTAGGCCACCACCTTGGTATAGGTTCTTATCCTTCCAGGTTGGTCCACAGTCCCCAGTGTAGACATACCTCTCCTTCCTGCACCATTCCTTCTACCATTACTTGAAGGCCTTGGTGTGGAGCTCCCTCTCCTTCCACATATAGTATAATACTCACTCACCACTCACATTGTAAACACATGGGAAACACAGGATCAACCAGTTAAATTATCTACCTTTAGCAAACATTATATTTACACACAGAGATGACTACGACAATTCATCTTTATGTTTAAGGCCATGAAACACACCCATATCAAGTTAATGTATTAGCAGCCATAGTGGCTCTGATCAGAATTTGTTTTACTTGAGACTATGATATCATAAAAGAGAAAATAGCATGTTATTTTCCCCACTGACTTTATTTTTGCATATTGGTACATCACACAACCCAGTGACATACATGGTATAAACAGGATAGTGCATAGGCTGACTGGAAATAAGCTACAGTATTTATTTACAGTAGAGTGAGTCCCTCAATGCCATTCTAGCATGCATGTCTAAAATGTGCACTGCCTTGTAGCATTGAGGGAAACATTATTTTCAGTTGGCTTATGCAATATCCCTTCTAAATAACAACATAAATAATTATACAATAACCTGCTGTTCAAAAGAATTCCAACCATAACATGGCTCCACCATACACTATATTAATGCTGAGTTAGTGTTTGTGTCAAAATTCCTGTTTTTGACAGCGTATAACTAGGCTGCCTTAGGACCTAGCATTCTAAAAACTGGCATTCACCCTCTCAGTCCTAGAGGCTAAGCTCATGCTAATTTTCAAAACAACCAGTCCCATAATTTTTCTTTAGTTACAGACTGTGTGATTTAGATAAACTACCATTGTTTTTAAGATGCTTTTTCTGTGAATGGATAATGAAAAAAAAAATACACTGATTTAAAACTTGAAACCAGTGTTCTGTCGGGGGCTTCTGTGCTGTGAGGAAGGGAGAGCACATTGGCAAACTTTGCGACTGTCCACGAGGGACCGTCTGCCATTCCTGCCTCCTCAGGTGCTTATAGAAACTGTTGGAAGAAACATTATATCAATTTACTTATCATGGACTGAGACAAATTATTATTGCGCATCACTGGACCATTCAGAACTGTCATTTCCACAGTTTTACAATTTCTGGAATGACAGTGTCTCTAATAACAGTATTTTATTATTGTTAAGATGATTTTTTTTGTTTTGTTTTCATTTCTGTATACGATTTATAAAAGCTAGAGGATTTTGTTTTATAATTTTTTTTTTTTACAGAAGAGTGGCTCATATATTGGGAGAGGGGCTCTGGTGCAAAAACAAAAAAACAGTCATAATTTTCCACCCCCCTCTCTGTGCAACTATATCTCCATTTCAGCTAGGTAGCCAGTGATGATAGCAATAATAAATGAGCGACTGTAGAAACAATGACTCTTTTATAGCGCTATCATCAACAGTTACCCTGGTAGGGTAATGATCACACAGTGAGGAGAGTGACCAGGAGGGGGGGAAGGGATAGGGAGGTGGAGGGGAGGGATAGGAGGGATGGTTTGAATGAGTAGGGGATCCTGCTGCAGCTGAGCCAGCCCTGTGGTGTGGTGGTGAGGGTGACTGGCTATGGTGCAGCAGGAACTGGGTTTGGGACCTGCTTGGAGTGATTGTTTTTGTGGCTCTATTTTTTTTCTGTCTGTGTTTCACCCCCTCCTCAACATGCACCCACCTGGAGTTAACAATCTTTATTCAAAGGGATGAGGGGTGAAGCCCCCTGCGAGGAGGGCATGGGAGGGCACAGCCTCCCCCCCCCCACAAAAACACTTGCAGTAGCCGGAAGTCAGGTTGCTTTGGTTTGTATATTGCCTAAATGTTTTTTGACAATTTACAGTCACTATGATAGCAATCACTGTATTACAATTGCTATCATGACATGGAACCTTTCAGCTACTGTCATGCTGGGACCTTTAGGAAAAGGAAAGGTATTATCAGGAGTTCTATTACTTTTTCCTAAGGAAGTAAAAAATGTCCATGTCTCTGACTTTGTAAGTCATTTTAGTTTTTTGAGAGTCAAAATATTTCCTGAGTTCCAAGGTTTGGAAGTCAAAGTTGTCAAAAGATAATGTTTTGAAGTTCATGTAAAATATTACAAGTAAAATAAATTTTTGTTTAGAAAAAAAAAAAAAAACATTTTGACTTCCACATGTCCAAATTGGAAGTCACCTTATTTGTCTTCCAATTTGGTAGTGAAATACTTCCTTCCCCTTAATTTTGGAAGTTTTTGTTTTATTTTTGGAAATCCCATACTTCAAAAATGGAGTTAACTGAAGTCCTGTATGTCATCTTATAAGGCTTTCCTAGTGAGCGAAATTTAATAAATACACTCATACTGTGTAAGGAGAAATACAGCTAGCAACATTTCTTATTTGAGACTGTGATATCATAAAAGAGAAAATATCATGTTATTTCCCCCACTGACTTTATTTTTGCATATTGGTACATCACAGAGCACAGTGACATACATGGTATAAACAGGATAGTGCATAGGCTGACTGGAAATAAGCTACAGTATTTACTTACAGTAGAGTGAGTCCTCAATGCCATTCTAGCATGTATGTCTCAAATGTGCCCTGCCTTGTTGCTAGGCAGCATTGAGGAAACATTATTTTCAGTCAGCTTATACAATATCCTTTCTAAATAACAACATAAATAATTACACAATAACGTGCTGTTCAAAAAAATTGGATTTCAAGGAAAATTGCCTGAGTGCGATCTTTTCCCCTTTTTGGCCATGTGCTCCAGACACTTATTTCCTTAGCTGAGATCTCATAATCCTTAGTCCGAGACATCACAATTTGCTGCCATGGGTGCGATTGTGATATTGGCCCAAGCTAAAGATGATGAGCTAAAGTGATGCTGCAAATGATTTTTGTGAAACTGTAATTGTTACATTTATATGTGCTTGTAGAATATAGAATATAATGAATGGCAGCCATACACAACAACAAGCCTATGTTTGCATCTAGAGGTTTCTTTGGAAACCAGGAACTTTGAGAACAAAGCTTGAGAGGTACTTTGGTTGCCATAGAACACTTGAGATGAAGACACAGGCTTGTCTGTGTATGAATGGATATAAATGATCTCTTATAGTGTATGGGCATCCATGCCCATTTTAGACACTTCTCTTCTTGTCAGTGAACTGGAGGTGGAGAGATGGGAGGCACTTGAGGGTTGGTGGTGGGCTCAAATTACTGATTCAGTGTGCTGCAGCTTTTTCTGAATGTTCAAGTTTGAAACAAATAATAGCTTCCAGCCAGACTGGCTATAGAAAAGAAGATGTGCAATGGCATTCCAAGTTGTTGTGCTGCAATTCAACATATAGGATAATGTGTAGGGGCATCAGTTAACAACAACGCTGTATTCACTTCGAGAGGGTACCATGGCAACTGGTTAAACCTCAGGAGCGAAGCTCAAGAGGTTTACTGTTTCCTGGTAACCTCAAAAAGTGAATTCAGCGATGTTGTTAACTGCTGCCCATAAATTGTCTTGTATAGTGTATGGACATCAGCTGAACATTTCTTGATCGTGGCTTTGATTACCTCACACTCGTAGTGAGCATTGTGCTGTTGCTCATCCCCCCCAAACATGACAAGAAGAAGCCCTGCTCAGTCCACGTTCTCCCACTGTCTCGGACTCAAGTTTTTTAAATTAAATATGATGTTACCCACCTATGCCGAACATCAGAACTATGTCCTTTCATCAGCGCTGCTGTCTTTTTTTTGAAAGGATCTCACCGCTGTGGCCCGTTTCCCCATGATCAAAATAGATCCATCCTCCATGTGGCTGTTTACATGGAGCTGAGCTTTGCCTAAGGCGCATGCGCAAGGACATTTCATGTTGTTGTACGATTGATGTCACATACTAAGGATGGTGCAACAGCAATATTACGTCACATCAATGGTACAACAACTTTTCTTTTCAGGAATTCAATGAACAAAAAGCTCTCCTCACACTATAACATAATAATGTCACTATGCAACACAACAAACATGGAATTCCATGCATAACAGGGTTCCACTAAACATTAAATACAGAACAGTGCATGGGTGACCATACACATCAAGGCTGTGTTTCCATCCCGTGGATGTGATGACATCATACAGACCTTGAGAGCAAAGCTCGAGAAGTCTATATGATGTCATCACATACCCAAGATGGAAACACAGCCGTAGTTGTGTATGGTCACGCATATACTATTTTTTATAGTATATGATTAAAAGAATAGTTAAGCCAAACATTTTATTGTACACCATATGAGATGATATGATAAGGCTCTTACTGTGGATAGTTGGTGCTCCCTCTTGCTCTGCTCCCTCACTGTCTGAAACCGCTGCTCCTAAATTTTCATTCCTCTCAGCTGAGAATAACTACCACATTATTTTTTTTTGTTTGAAAAAAGTATATAAGGAAAGGTGATGAGTAGATACAGTTTAGTACCATACAACAATCTACAACTGTCAGTGTGTGAACTGCCATGGACAACCACTTGGTAAACGGCTCTGCCATTTTCCCCTTAATGTTTTTTTGAAAGACTCATGCTCAATCAATTGGGTGGCATGTCAAGGTTGAAAAGTTGTTGTGGTATTGCTGTAACATCAAAAAGTTACTAGAACAACTTCTCATGACATTTGAACTATATCACAACAAGAAAATTGTGTGTATGGAAATCCATACACAAATATACTGAATTACGACTGAGCTAACGTTTGTGTTAAAATCCCTATTTTGACAGCTTGTAACTAGGGCTGTCTTGGGACTCTCACGTTTTGAAAATTGGAATTCACCCTCTCATTCCTAGAGGCTAAGTATAAGCCAATTTTCAAAACAACCAGTCTGTAATAGGGGATAAAGAAATGTGTCCCAATATTCCAGCCTAAACCTCATTTTGGTCTAAAACATAATGTGTTTGTGTAACTAATATTGATCTATGAAGCTGAATCATATTAAAACTTGTAAAGTTACAAGTTTGACTGAGCCACAACTTGTAATATTAAAGTGTCTTTTGATATTTGTATTGACCATGTGAGTAATGGCAGACAGGTGTCTTAAGTGTGTGCAAAGACAGAAATACAGGGAGAGTTTAAATTATCCTTTGACTATTATTATCAGGAGGATAGGCTAGAAAGTGCTTGTGTGCACATTCCTAAGTGCAAACCTATTTCTTCCTCCTAAGACCTGAGTAACTGGTAATGACAGTTATTACTATCCTTATATAGTAATATAATGTACACTATCAATACATTTGTGCTGACCCATGCATGAACTAAAAAGAGAATTGCCTTTTAAGTTATTGTTTGTACTTGTTCTGTACCAATCGTAGACAACCATAGTACTGTCATCCACTATATAAGCAAGCCACTATACATTGTTAGTTTGAAGAATTAAGAATAAATAATTAAGAATGAAGAATGAAGAATGAAAATTAAAATTAAGAAATAAGAATGAAGGATGTACCACTTGTAATCTCTTGCTATGATTATTATTATGATCATTAAATTCTTCCGCCATCAGTACCATCTCCGTTTGTCTCCTTTCTAAGTATTTGTAATGGATAATTTATTAATGGTAATTTTTTTGCCACCTCTACATTTGGTGCCGTGACTCGGATCGCTGGTGCTGTACGCTTTGGAGCCCCAATAAGAAGGTGATGACGCTCGGAGACGTGGTGCTAATGGCTTAAAGTGAGAGAAAATGGTGCACACAGACAGTTTAGCCACTTGCTGATCAGGTGATGTATGCTTTGTATGCTTTTCAAATTTTTTAAATAAAAGGAAGGCAACTCTGTAGGAACTCATGGGGCAGGTAGGTGATGAAGGTGCTGGGACTTGAAGCCCGGACCTCACAGGGGAGCTGTAAGACATAACTAGACAGACCAGAGCACTGGCACGGGTGCACCCGGCTGTAAAGGCTAGGCAGGCAAGAAAAGATAAGGAAAATGAGTATGGAACAATAATAGGTTGTTTCTAGGGGAACACCTAAAGGGGGGAGAATACAAACCATGATTAACAGGCACAGCAGTGTTTTATTAAAAAATAAAAAAAGAGAAACTAGCAAATACTGTACAAAGTCTGTGATAATATAGCCAAGTGGTAATTCGTTAACACATGAGACTTTAGAAAAAAAAGGAAAGCTGCATGAACAGTAAGATGTAATAATCCAGCTACAGTCAAAAAATAGATAGTTTAGAAATGCAAATAAGTCAAGAGCCAAAATCCCTGCAAAAGAAAAACTAATAACTAAAGTTAGTTTGTAAAGGTACAGGAGACCTTTGTTTTTAGATAGGGATAATTCTCTTTTATTAATTGCAATATAAACTATGACACAGCTTCTAGCACGTTGTAAGATGTAAATGTCTTAAAATCTAAAAACAGGCAATGTAACATAAAGATATTTTAAAAATCAGTAGTGTTCAAGGCCACTACAAAAATAAATGGGTTTGAGCGACCCTTGCATGCACACTAGGTGACCTTTGACCTTCTTGTGTTGCAGCCAACACAGTCAATCAACATTTAACTGTAAGCAAAACTTCTTTGTTTAAACTCAGCTGACATTTTGTCATGCTTAGGATAAGAAAACCCAGGGACGCTTGGCTTCTTTTATCCTATGGAAATAATCTTGTTTTACAGTAGTTGAGTGTCTCTTAGAAGCTCAGGGGAGGGTAGCTACCCTTCCTTCCTTCCAGTGTAATGTCCACAAGGTTGCAAGGTACATTGCTATCTCCCCATAGGGTAAATACCAAAAAAAAATGTGTATTTGATTCTTCTTCAAAAACATATGCTTCAAGAATTAGTTAGCTGGAGTGGGAGTTGTGTATGTACTTCCACATATTCATTCTTTGATTGTCTTTTCAGCTTTCTTAGCTCATTTCATTATGCTCAATACTAAAATTGTTCTATTGCAAAAATGCTTATGTTTCCTAATTGGTTCCACATAAGTTCTATTGCATAAATCAAGTCATTATTACCTGTGCAAGTGTAATGTTTTAGCAAAATTACATCTATTTGTACAACTTTAAATCAACTGAAAAGGTCTAGTTAGTTTAAACTCTACAATCAAGCTTATTGTTTCTACTTACTATGAAGTAAAGTCTGGGGTAGGGGCAATCCCCTAACTTCAGCAAGAAGATTCTTCTTCAATTGACCTTCAAGCAAGACATCCATTTTCTTCACTGTTGTTTATTCCAAACATGGCTGATACTTTATGCAAACCTATTGCTTTACTATGGACTGTTTATGGGCTGTTAATCTGTGTGTCAGGGTGTAATCAACTACCACAACACAAATGCCAGTGTGTGCGTGGCTACTCAATGCACAATCTAATGCACCCCTGACCAGTGCAGTGTGTCTGCTAATCAGCAGCCAGCAATATGAACACTGACTTATCTAAATTGTGTGTGGACATACTTAACAGCTGGTCTGGCAGCTATGCCTCAAAGCTCAAGACTGGATCACAGCAAAGCTACATGGACTAAAACTAGACAAATGTGTTTCTTGTTATAAACAGAGCCACACCAAAGGACAGTGGTGTTTATGTGTTAACTTTGTCCTACTGTTTTTGGAATAATAATGTTTGTAACTATGCTAGTTTAAGCAACTCATTATGTTTTGTAGTCTCAAATGCCATCTACTTAACTGTAACACCAATCAAATGTCCAAATGTGACAAAAGGGCCAGAGAGTGGATTTAATCAACCCTTATTGATCAAGTGATTGTGAATAATGTGAAGTACGGAGTGAGATGTACATGCTCTGAGGAGTTGTATTGTTGCATAAATAATAATTAGGCAATTATTGGGCCAAAGGGGGTCTTGTAATAGGGGATAAAGAAATGTGTCCCAATATTCCAGCCTAAACCTCATTTTGGTCTAAAACATAATGGGTGGGATATTCAAAAGGGTTGTGCCATGCGCAATCGGGTTGCACCTGCGCAAGTCCAAAAGTACGCCATCCGGTGATATTCAGCAGGAGGCAGTTGTGCCACCGAAAACATGCTGAGCAACAGCGCAATGCAAATGACGGCATGCGCAACCGAAGGGGGTGGATCCATGCATAAAGAGCGCAATGCGATAAACAGCGGACCAGCCGGAAGTTGCGCCCCAGCGGAAATGAGCCAAAATAAAAAGGCTCAAGGAAGCGGCGCAAGAACACCACAGGGATGCCAAGTGGGGAAGAGAGAGAGAGAAAGACAGACAGTGACAGGCCAGGGCAGGCAAGGGAAGCAGTGTGGGCCATAGGCTGCAGAGGCCAGTGGGGGTGCCCGGTGCAGTGGAAGTAGCAGTCAGGACAGCGGGGGTAACAGAGCAACATCAGCCGGGGGCACAAGCCAGGGAGATGGACAGTGGCAGCTTCCACATGGAAGCTGTAATGAGGGGGGTGAGAATGCAAGTGCAGGGGACGTGGCCGTGGAGGGGCCTGCCGGGTGGTAGCTGCCCCAACAGGCAGTACTGCGTCGCATCAGCTTTAAGTTGTACACAGATGTAGAGATCGTGGGCTGGTACCGCCTGAACAGGGCAATACTGAGGTGGCTCTGTGAGCTGTGCAGTGATGTGATGCAGGCACCCTCACGACGGAGCCATGCTCTGTCAGTGGAGACCAAGGTGACAGCCTGCATGTGCCTGCTCACCACGGGCACCTTCCAGAGGCCAACAGGGGACACCACAGGCATCACACAGTCGGCCACGTCACGCATCCTCACCCAGTTCCTCAGCGCACTGCTGCCACATGCTGCGGAGCACAACCATTTCCCCAGCACCGCAGCAGAGCATACAGCAAACATGCAGGCATTCCACAGGGTAGCACGTATGCCTGGCATGCTAGGGGCCATAGACTGCACCCATGTGGCCATTCGCATGCCACCTGGCCCCGATGGGGCCGCATACAGGAATAGAAAGGGCTTCCCCAGTGTCAACTGCCAGGTGGTGTGTGATGCCACTGGGCGTATAATCAATGTCTGTGCCACACACCCTGGTGGAGCACATAATGCCTTTATATGGCATCAGTCCACACTGTGCCATCGATGAGAGTGGGGACATACCCACAGGCCATCTAGTGGGTGAAACGCATGGAAATGCAAACTCGGGGCAAGGTGGGAATGCCACAGGTGCCATGGTAGTGGCACACAGGGATATGGGCAATATGGACCTGAACATGAGACTGATCTCCACTATCTCCACACAGGTTACAGCGGATACCCACTCTGTCCCTGGCTGCCCACACCGTATCGGCGCCCCATGACCCCATCACAGCAACGCTATAATGAGGCACATGCCGCTACACGCAACATCATTGAGCGGGTGTTTGGGATGCTCAAGGCACGCTTCCGATGCCTAGACACCTCCGGCGGTGCCCTACAGTACAGCCCCTCAAAGGCTTGTGGGATATTCCTGGCCTGTTGTATCCTGCACAACATGGCCAATGACTGTGGGATAACCGTACAGGTTGAAGAGGGGGACAGCGATGGGGACGCCAGTGGCACCGGTGTTGATGGAGATGAGCAGCCCCCCCTTGGATGGCGGGACCCCCGACTGATCCGGCAGGCCCAGCTGCACTAGGACACCATCACGGAGGAGCATTATGCACAACACAGGTAAGTCAAGGGGCCATGTGCAAACAACACTGTCCTGGCGCAACCCACAGGCACACAGAGTAACACACCAGGGGTGCATGACGGCAAGGGGGGTGGAAGGGACCAGGCACACAAACACACCATCAGGGAGGGGCGAACAGTCATATGGACACACACACACACACACACACACACACAAACACCAGGCACAAAGCGTACATGGGCAGGTGCACAGCAGAGCAGGAACAGACATGGCAAACACACAGATCCACAGACCACACCCACCACCTGTACTGTCCAAGCACGTGTGTCAGATGCTGGGCACCCTTGCACCTTGGTGTACAGTACAATGCAGGCATCATCATGCACACGCACCTGTGGACAGCAGTCGGGATGGTGTGCAGGTGGTCCGTATGTCGGCGTGATGGGCAGGGCACCCACCAGTGCACTGCCCACCATGACGCACAGTGCACACAGGGCAGCAGCAGACAGGGCCCGCACTGGGAGACAGGTCAGTCATGTTGCTCCATTCCACAGCCACCGCGGATGCATGGGCGGCCCTGCCGTGACCCAACAGCACTGGCAGGCTGAGCAGGGGCCACATGGGGTGGCACCGATGGACCACCGGGTCCCACTGCGTGATCGCGACCTTGTCCGCACTGGGGTCTGTAGGATGCCAAACATACCTGTACCAGGGGTGCTTGGGATGCCCACAGCAGAACCCGGTGTCGACAGGCCTGGTGTCACACGACGCCGGGAATGGGGAGTGGAGAGCGTACTGTGTGGGGTGCGTGGTACAGGAGCACCTGCGTGTGTGCCCAATGCAGCCACGACAGCGACCAATGCCTGGGTCTGCCTGTCAATGGTGGTGGTCACATCCATCCGCATATGGACCATCTCTGCATGGTCCAGAGCACACCCCTGCTGTGCCACTCCACAGCTGCACACAGTGCCTCCACAGATGTTGCAACCTCGCTTTGCTGCTGCACTGATTCCCACAGCAGGTGGGTGTGCTCGTCCAATGGGTACTCTGCCACAATGGCATCCTGTCCCCCAGGGGGAAGGTCCTGATGCACAACACCCTTGAGGGTGGGCGCTGTTCACCAGGACCAGGAATAGGCATATCAAAGGGCGGAGGCATGTGCCACCGCTGGACACTGCACCCCAGACCTGGTGGGTGACTGCTGCTGCTGCCCTCCAACCGCTGTGCCCCAGGGACCACTCTCCCACTGCTGTGGCCGCAACAGTGCCAGACACCTGCACAGCCACCGTGCTGCCCCACTGTGCTGACAGGCACAGCCTGGGACTGTGCTGACATGCTGGCACACAAGTTGGAACCAGCAAGGCCCAGGGGCATGTGCTGGCCTTCTGTGTGTCCGTCATGGGACACACACACATGTCACTGCCCATTGCAGTCCTTGCATCATCAATGGTGTAGGTACGAGCTACAGCCACAGTCACAGCGTGCTGGCATGCTTGCATGCCAGACTGCTGAGACACAGGCTGTGCACCCCCCACACCCGAATCACCGACACCAGAGTTGGCAGCCCAGCGTGCATGCTGGTGCAGTGCATGCTGGCTGGTGACAGAGGTGGATGGACCCTCCTCCATGTCCAGCAGGTCATCCTCACTGCCTGGACCCACCACCACTGTCCCCTGAAGACGAACAGGATCTGTAAGAGAAAGAGAGGACATGTGAGTGCATGTGAACAACCTTCCCCCAACACCACCACCATGTCATACCCGCAGTGATGGGCTTCCACCTGTCTGGAATCCACCTCCTGGTACGCCTCAATAGCACTGCGCTGCATTGATGCAGCCAGTCGGTCCTCAGCCGGGTCAGCTCCACCACCACTGGCTGGCCCGCCAGTGCCAGCACGTGCTGCCCTGAGGGCTGCCACCTTCTCCTTCACCCTTCTGCGGTCTGTCCCAATCTTCTTTTGCATTCCTGCATGGAGCGCTGGGGCTTCCATGCAGGTTCACTGCCCGGCTACCCTCCCATGCAGCCGCACGGGCCTGAGGGGTGCCCGCCATCCACTCAGTAGTGCCTCCTCCTCCAGGTAGGCCTGGAAGAGGGCCTCAGTCCCTGCCATGGTGAAGTTGGGCCTCCTCCTCCTCCTTCGCTCACCATCCTCACCCTCACCTTGGCTCTGCTAGGTCATGGCGTTCTGTATGGGTGGAAGTGGACACCTGTCACTGTGCAGTCTACAGCATTATCCCATGCCCATTGTCCAGAACATCCCACAGCATGCAACTCACCTCTCACCTGCAGTAACTGAATCTGGCCAGCGCAGCCCACTGTCGCACTTTTATAGTGCAATGCATGCAAATTAGGAGTGGAGCAACTGTAATGAGATGCAAATCGCGCCACTGCGCCTTTGAATGGCTGATCGGATGATTTGCATGTGTCGGCTGAACATCGCGCCATTGCGCTTTCGCACACGGTTGAGCCGGCTGAGCCAATATCACAGATCTGTGATGTGCGGTACACTGCATTGCGATGCCCAGGTAGCTTACGCAGGTGTCTGCTGCACTGATGACGTGCTGTGCGTGATCGGCACCAGGCCATGGCCACCATTGTGCCAGTGGTGCTACAGCACTGGGCACTATATGGCACTGTGGCACTACTGCGCAATAGTCCACTGTGGCACTGTCACGCAGGTGGTCAGTCGCGCAGGATGCGTAGACGTCAGATGGCGCTGTGCGTGGCTTTGCATCATAGACCCCTGACCTGGTGTCTGACCTTTGTCCCCTGGCACTGTTCGGCTGCCATGTACGAGGCCCTATTGCACTGTCTGGTGACAGTGCTATGTGGACCGACGGCGCTGTACGAACAGCGCGATTGGAACCTATGGTGGTCTATTGCGCAACATTTCCACGATGAGCTACGCGTAGGCACCATATTGCCTGCTGTAAAGTTGGAAGCATGGCACGCAGGACAGGCACAATGGAGCTCGGTGGAGGTGGCCAACCTGGTGGTTCTGGTAGAGCCCCACTATGGGGCACTGTATGGTGAGGAGCCCTCACCATGGCTAGAACCCAGGTCTGACTGCAAGTGGCCAATGACCTGGTGGGGTCACTGGGCAGCGCCGGGTCTGCCGAGCAGTGCCGCACAGGTACAGTGACCTCCTGCGAGAGGGAGCCGACTCCTGCATGAGAGGCTATGGTCACGTGCCAGGAGGGGCATTGTGCCTAGGCCAGGTGGGTGTACCATCTATGCACCTGTATTCTCGTAGGGGTGTGCGTGTGTTTGGTGGCTGTGCATGGTGATGGCTCTGTCATGGTTGGCTGTTTCTGTGTGCAGGTGTGAAATGCATGGGTCTGGCTGTGTGGGCAGGCACACTCACTGGGGCAGGGGCAGTCTGCTTTGGAGTCACACTGATGTTTTTCTCAACATTTGTCTCCCACAGGCCGGGCTGAGAGGATGCAGGCACGGATGAGGAGGGCCGTGGCAGGGCCCGGTGGCGGTCGGTGGTGCTGCGGGGGGCACAGCAGCAGCAGCAGCAGCCACAGCTGCTTGCGGAGTGTGAGTATCATTACATCATGGATGCTATTGCATGCTGGAGGGGTGGGCATGACCACTAGCCATGCACAACACAACCATGCACGACACAGGTGACATTCATCACTGCCCAGTGTCACTGCGTACGTCCGTGTGCGCTACTGGTGGTCCATGCATGCACTGGGCACATGGCTGTGGAACTGGCATCACACCACATTGCCACGTCACTTGACAGCCTTGTTTGTGCTGTGATGGACATGGGCAGTGTGTGTGTGTGCAGTGGTGCACATAGCTGGTGCCACCTGGTTGGGCTGGCCATGTGCATGTTCACTGTGGGTGGGTGCATACCATCACAGGTGGGGGACATTGGGCTATATGGCTTGCAGGTTGGGTGGTTTCAGGGTTGTGGTCAGTCACAGCCATTGACTGTGTTCCCATTTTCCTAGGCCTCATTGTGCTCCGAAGAATAGAGCGGGCACTGCAACAGCTGACCAGGGTGTCCGTGGAAAACAGGACCATCCTCCAGGATATCCAGCGCCATGGCCTACGGAGGAGGCACAGCCAGACATGATGGCACCAGGCAGCGGAGGACCAGCCTGCTAGGCCTTAGGCCGGCTTCCCCTTCCCTCTTCACCCATCCCTCCCACCCTGCCTTCCCTCTCCAAGTTGTTCATCCCTACCCCTTGACCACCCTACCTTGTACCCCTACCCCTCTTGTAAATAGTTTTGTGGTTGTTCATTTTGTATGTTACATTTTTCTAATATATATATATATTTTGATATGAATACTGTGCTGGTCTCTGATTTGCAGCTGGCTATGGTTGCTCAGTTGCAGTGGTGTGCATGCCATCTGGGGTGGTATGGTCCTGGGTGTGTGTGTGTGTGTGTGCGTGGTGTGTGTGTGCATGGGAGGTGTCTCCAGTGTGGCAGTGACTTTCTGTTGGTCTTGCATCTGCTGCCACCCACTGCTGGGTCACAGGGTGGGTCTGGCTTGTATGGTTCTCTGCTACACGAGGTTGACGTGGCCGGGGATGCATGGTGTTTCCTGTAGTGCCAGTCACTGCACATGGGTGGTGTCTTGGGATCATGGTGCAGGGTGTGCTGTGCATAGGGGGGCTGATGTGCACTGTGGTTGTTAACCCCCTGTGTGTGGCAGTCTCAGCCTGCCAGTGGTTGTGCTGGGGCATCATGGCCCTGCTGTGCTTTGTTGGCTTGTCCCCATGGGCCAGTAGATCATCCATCCCACCCCCAGTGATGCTGTGCTTGGGGTGTGCAGGTGTCTTTTTGGTTCTGCAGTGTGTTCCTGTGCCCATGTGTGGCATGGCTGGCAGTGGGCCCCAGCCTGCCTCCCTGGTTGTGCAGTTCCATTGCTCTGCTGGGGGCTCTGCTTGCGCTATGGCACCTCTGGACTGCTCAGCTGGCTGCCCTTGTTGCACTATGGCGCAACCTTTCTGCTCAGCTTCCCTTCCTGGTTGCGCTATGGCACAGTTTGTGCGATATTCAGATGCTGGCTTGCATGCGCATTTGTTCTGGTCCATGTTTGAATATCAAGGCCTGTTATGCATATAGCAATTGATTTGTGCTTGCTCCTGCTGTTGCACATTTTGGGAACAGTTTGAATATCTGGGCCAATGTGTTGTGTAACTAATATTGATCTATGAAGCTGAATCATATTAAAACTTGTAAAGTTACAAGTTTAACTGAGCCACAACTTGTAATATTAAAGTGTCTTTTGATATTTGTATTGACCATGTGAGTAATGGCAGACAGGTGTCTTAAGTGTCTGCAAAGACAGAATACAGGGAGAGAGTTTAAATTATCCTTGACTATTATTATCAGGAGGATAGGCTAAAAGTGCTTGTGTGCACATTCCTAGTGCAAACCTATTTCTTCCTCCTAAGACCTGAGTAACTGGTAATGACAGTTATTACTATCCTTATATAGTAATATAATGTACACTATCAATACATTTGTGTTGACTCATGCATGAACTAAAAGAGAATTGCCTTTGCGTTAATGTTTGTACTTGTTCTGTACCAATCGTAGACAACTATAGTACTGTCATCCACTATATAAGCAAGCCACTATACACTGTTAGTTTGAAGAATTAAGAATAAATAATTAAGAATGAAGAATGAAGAATGAAAATTAAGAATTAAGAATGAAGGATGTACCACTTGTAATCTCTTGCTATGATTATTATTATGATCATTAAATTCTTCCGCCATCAGTACCATCTCCGTTCGTCTCCTTTCTAAGTATTTGTAATGGATAATTTATTAATGGTAATTTTTTTGCACCCCTACACAGTCTGATAGCTTTTTAGTTACAGACTGCATGATGTAGATAAATTACCACTGTTTTAAGATATTTTTGTGAATGGATAATGAAAATGATACAAGGATTTAAAACTTAAAACCTTCAGGTTGAATTAGATATTAGTACATAATAGGCTCCTTCATTTGTTTTTGCAACAAAAAAGGCAATCTTAAAAGATTATGTTAAAAAACTGCCACAGCATAGCTAGCCCATAGCCTGGCAGTAGCACTGCCGTCTGCTGTACCAGAGATCCAGGTTTGGGAGCGAACTCTGGTCACATGGGGGCCATTTGAGAGAGGGAAGATATATAGAATGGTATGCTAGTCCATACACAGCAATGCTGTTCTTACACCGAGTGGTTACTATGATGTTAAGGACCTCAAGAGTGAAGCTCAAGAGGTCCCCCTGATGTCATTGTAGTCATGAGGTTTAAGAATAGTGATGTTGTCAATTTATAGAAACATAGAAACATAGAAGTTGGGTGCAGATAAGGACCACAAGGCCCATCCAGTCTGGGCTACCATACAGTTTTCTATATAGTGTATGGTCACCAAATACACATTTGCTTATTTTTTGCAGTTTAAACAGGTCAGTGTCTTCCATCTGACACACGCATTTCATCATCCACCCACCAGCAAGCTCACGTGCATGATGGTTGAATGTCCAACTGGCCAATGCACAGCATTGCTGGAGGGCACTGGTAATGTGACATAGCTACTACTGCAAAATGAAAAGTCATTCTGCACTAGTAGCTACCTCACTACTGCAGCAGAATGACTTTTTATGGTGTACTGATCTCCATACACAATAGCATTCCACCATACATTATATAGGGTCTCAAGGAGTGACATTCTCTCTCAGGGGGAGACAAGCCACACTGCTACTTCCCTGTCACTTGTCAGAAGCAGTGTGCCAGCACAGCAGGAGCATCCACTTGGGGGAGGGCCCACCATCAAATACAGATTAGTGTATGTGTACCTCGCATGTAAGTGTGGTTCATCACTGCATAACCAGTAGTGCTGAGGAAACCTCCAACTGAGTAGGATGGCATTCCAGTCCACTGCAGACTCAACACCACTGACTAGGTGCTCCTCTGCAGCTATCTGGATTGTACTCTAGAGAGGACTGGCCATGATGGTCCTGTGATGGGTTGGGGTGGGGGCAATCTGTGAAGAAAACATTCAATGGAACAGTAAATCCTAGGGAAGGTGGGTGATAGGGCTGGGAAGTTCAAGAGGGTAAGGAGTTTCAGACATGGAGCGAAAAAAATCAATATGGAAAAAAAAATACCAGAGCCTTGCACATACAAATGAAAAAGGCCAAAATAGGAAAACACAGTTTTTTTTTTTATTTGACTGATTAAAATCAATCATGAATGAAAAACAAAAGGCTGTGTCTTCCCCACCTGCCGCTGGTACCCTACCATGATACACAACACTTTTCTTTTCATTCATGATTTACTTTAATTCAGTTAAGAAGAAAAGTTATTTTATTTTATTGTCCAACAACGGTGCCAAATCCCAGTGTTGGATAGGATAACTCCCACCCCTTCCCAATATTGGGCACCCAACCCCATTGTCGAAAGTGCATGTTATTTAAAAACAAAGGTGTCTTGTTGATGCTACGTCCTGCAAGTTTCCATAAACTTCCACCTTCACCCACCCTCTGACACCCATGCCACCCTCCTCCCTCTACACCTAGGTAAATTCCTTCCGCTCACATGCTGGAATGCAGTTTCCCCACTAGCCCCTACTCTAGCCCACTAAAGAAAATCAACCTGCCCACACTTACACACGCACTCACTCACTCACTCACCCTCTGGCACACTTGCCATTCCTCCTCTTCCCCACTACCACCAAGATGTCTACTTGTTCATAGGTCCCACAGTGGCAATCATTACCCTAATTTTGCCACTGTCTTTTCAGACAAAGTAAAACACTGACATAGAAATGTCTGGCAAGAGAATGCTGAAATTAAGGTAACACCATAACTGTGTTGCATGATCGTTCAGACCCTGAAGAACACTATGCAACAGATTCACCAAGGTTCTACTGACTTTTTATCCTAATTTTTCATGTCTTTACTTTTTATGCTTTGCCTCAACCTTAATACCTGAATTAACGTAGTATTTTGGAGGGCAGTTTTCTGTCCTTAAATTTGAAAATGGTGACTGCTTGATACAGTAAAGCAATGACTGACCTCAAGTGGGGAATATGTATCAGGAACAGCTGAACTCTAAGCACACATGCCAGTTGTCTGCATTTCTCTTAAAAAAAATCTGCACAATAGTTTCTAAAATTCTTCATGTTGTATTCTAAACTTTTGAAGCTTTATTTTTTAATATTGGGAACTTCTTTTAATTGTTTCACATTTTGTTGATGTCAGCTATTTGCATAGCAAAACAATGAGTACTCTGAAACAGTGTGAGAGAAGCCGTAGCCTGTAAACAACAGAAAAGCTCATTGATCTCCACACTAGTAGGTAGCATTTCTGTATCTTTTTCTTGCTGTACCTGGCAACCCTATTTTATCACCATTGGAGTTCCCTAAAAGCTTATTTCTGGATAATTCTGTAGCATTTTTAATAGTCAAAAGAAATATACTCTACAGTTTTTTTCCTTCAGTACTCAACAAGACAGGAACCTGGCCCAAGTGTGTAACAGAAAAGACCCTAGGCCAGATTCACAAAATGATGTGGGACTAAGTCCCACCGCAACTCCAGTTGCAGGCCAAAATCTCTGCAGCTGCAGAGATTTGTATTTTCAATCTGCTGCAGCTGCAGGGAGATGTTAGTCCTGGTCCCACCCGGCATAACATCTGTCCACAGCTGTGTGGAACACCTGCAAGCTGCTGTAAATCATGAAGGCGGTTGTAAACTGGTTCCATCTTTGTGAATACCAACTGTGAAACAACTGCAGCTCCGCAAGTGGCATCCCACTTACACCAGGTGTTTCCCTGAGCTGCAGGGTTATCGGGGGCTCTGTGAATCTGGCCCCCTGTTTTTATCCAGTTGCCCACAGTAAAGAAATGGACTGCATCAAATTTCTAGTGTTGGGGAGGGAATGCTGCAGAGTGCAATAATGCATCTTCACATTTGGTGGTCAAGTGCTCACTAGACTGAGTTTTTAGTAGCCAAAGCTTCTGTAATGGTGGTCAGATCATACAACTGCACAGGGTAGGTACCGCAAAGTTTGTGGTCACTTGACTACTTAAGCATAATTGCTAGAAACCACTGATGACTTTTACGCTGCAGCTGGATATTTGTTTCAACCTGGAATGCTGTGTCATTGGGTTTTGCTAATGCCAAGTCTTGCTTTTTATTTTTGCTGGTGGCATCCCCCCCCCCCCGAAACAAAAGTCACTCTTTGACAGTTCTGGTGCATTTTTTTTGTTTTAAAAAGTGCAAAATGTGAGCCTATTTGAATATACAACTGCTCAGGATTAGCCACAGACATAGTTGTTCGATTAGGACATTTGTTTCTAGCAAAGGCAATGTTTACAATTTACTTCAGTGTGCTCTACAGGCTGTCATGTGATCCAGTGCATGCTAGGCTTGAGAGGCATTCCTCCAAGAGAAATAAAATAAAAGGTTTGGATAATTGGAACTGGATATTCAGAATCACTTGTGAATACACCTTGGCTGTGGAGGCAAATTTGAAAACATCTCTGGTTTTGATTTTTGCAGAAAAATACTTTTGCAGAACTTTAAGCCTAACAAGAGAACTAGTTATACATTCTAGTGATGATCCAGAAGATTCTGGAAAATTGGGAAGGTGAAAGAACTCAGCTCTTGGGCAAGGAATGGCTCAGTATTTCTGCACCCCTACTTGCCAGTTTATCTTGGAGTAGCACTGGTATCTACTAGAATAAACATTGCTTGCCTTGGTCTCCCACAGAGCAGGGGTTTAAGCAGCAGTGGCCTCAGGAAGGATGGGATACAGAAGGGAAAAACATAACATAAACAAGCATTTGTCAGTGCCGAATGTTGATTGCTTATATGTGCTATTTAGGTATTTGAAAGTGAAAGTACCATGCCTAAGAACTGTCATGTGCCCCCCCCAAGACATCCACTGTGTCTATCTGTTCAGTATTCACAGAAGAGTGGGAAGAGCAAGGGTCACAGCAGTACAGCAGTTGCAAAGGCATGAAGAGGTGGACAATAGTCCAGTCACAGGCAGAAGAATCCTGCAGAAGTTGAGTAAATTGAAGGTGGACAAAGTGATGGGACCAGATGGCATATACCCAAGGATATTAAAAGAACTGTGAAGGGAAATAGCAGTACCTCTGGCAGCCATGTTGACTGAGTCATTCAACGCAGGGGTGGTACCAGAGAATTGGAGGAGGGCACATGTGGTCCCTCTATACAAATCTGGCAGTAGGGAGGAGACAGGGGACTATAGGCCGGTCAGCCTCACTTCAGCAGTGGAGAAGATCATGGAGACATTGGTTAAAGAAAGGATAGTGGGGCATCTAGAAGCCATTGGAGGCCAGGACCATAGGCAACATGGATTCACAGTGGGAGGTCATGCCAGACAAATCTGGTTAATCTTTTGACTGGGTGACAAAGGAAGTAAATCAGGGTGGGCAGCAGACAGCGCTACCTTGATGTAAAAAGCCTTTGACACCGTCCCACTTAGGAGGCTGATAAAGTAGCTGAGTAGGCTGGGCATGGAGAAAGGGTGGTAAACTGGGTTAGAAACTGGGTAAAAGACAGGAGGCAGAGAGTGGTGGTAAATGGGGCACAGTCTGGGGAGAGTGGTGACCAGTGGGGTGCCACAGGGAGTGGTCCTGGGGCCAGTCCTGTTCAATGTCTTCATTAGTGACATTGCAGAAGGGCTGAAGGGAAAGGTCTGCCTATTTGTAGATGACACCAAGATGTGTAACACAGTGGATACCCCAGAGTGGGTGGAGAAAATGAGGAGGGACCTGGGGAAGCTTAAGAAATGGTCTGAGAACTGGCAACTGAAGTTCAATTCAAAAAAGTGCAAAATTATGCACCTGGGACACAGAAACCCTGGGGAAAGGCACAGGATGGGGGGAGGGAGTTGCTGACAGTCACAAAGAAGGAAAGGGACCTGGGGGTTCTTATTTCAGATGACCTGAAAATGTCAAAGTGGTAAGGCAGCTGGGAGGGCCAGTGACATGCTGGGGTGCAGAGGCAGAGGTATCACCAGCATAAGGAGGGAGGTAGTGATGCCATTATATAAAACCATGGTCAGGCTTCACATGGAGTACTGTGAGCAGTTCTGGAGGTCACACCTTTGTAAGGATTTTAACAAGCTGGAGATGGTCCAGAGAAGGGTGAATGAGATGATACAGAGCTTGCAACACAAAACTTATGAGGAGAAATTAAGGGACCTCAATATGTACTCACTGGAACAGAGTAAGGAAAGAGGGGATATGATCACATTCAAGTACCTCAAGGGTATAAATATAACTACTAAGAAGCAGGAGACAGCTGCTATAGGCATATGTGCCGGCTTCTGTACGATATTCTTTTGTTGTTATGCAGTAAATCTATAATCTTCAGTATTTCAGTAACCATATGACCACACTACCTTCTTTAGGCAATTTTATGCTGGTTGATGCCTGGTGTCAGATGGCATACAGAGGGCTCACCAGATTGTGTTGCTATTTGAAAAACTTCATAGTGTTCTTTTACTGGAAAGCATTTTGGAAAGCTGGTGAAGGTCTCACAATTTTTATTATGATTTTATATCCTTATGTCTGTCCCCTTTGGTCCCCCCATCCCCACACCCAAACAGTCATCAGTGGCCACAGCTGCAGCCTTCTTGTTGGCAAGATGGTGGCTGAGAAATATAGAAACATAGAATTTGATGGCAGATACGGACTGCTTGGCCCACCTAGTCTGCCCATTTCCCTACCTGATGGATAAGCTGCAGATTCTAGTTAATCAACAGCTTATTTCCTCCTACACTCCCCTAGTAGAATTGCCTTATGTCAGTCCGTGAGCTGCTGCCTTCACAGTCTGTGAAGTCTGACGTCTTTCAGTGCCGCTTATTGGTCATCTTCCAACACTGGCGAGGTGCTGCCAGTGTAATGCCCCAAAGTTGGAGCATTCCAGAGAAATAAAATTAAATAAATAAATTAAGGGTCCACGGGTGTTCAGGGTACCTGCTGCAGGTGTAGGCAGCAGGGTACTATGCTAAGGGGCCCTGAGGAATAAAGATTCAACCTCCTGGTAAAGAGAAACTGTAAAATAAAAGCAGAAAAGTGCCTGTGCACTTACAACATGGTCAAAAGACAGAATTTAAAAGCAATAGATGTCATAATGGCCTGGATGGAATGTTGTGCTGAGTGGCTCATGCACAGCATTCCACTCCAGCCAATCTAGAACCCAAGCAGGTTTAAGTTTCAAAAACAATTCTACAGTTTGTCAGTTGTCAGTTGTGGCTGGACTGTGGAGTAAAGAGGATCACAGGAGTGCAACAGGGACTTGTGGCTTACCAGGGGTTGTGAAGCCGGTCCTGTTGACTCTGTGGTGAGTCCCCTCCTCCAGTCCACGAAGACATCCTGCTCTGCTTTAGTGCTGCAGTCGGTGGTGACATCGGGGCACTACGCAGACGAAAATGCCCGTTTCCCCGCGTTTTGGGCTGAAAAGCCCTTCGTTTTATTTGTTTTGGCCCCCAAGTGTTTCCTCAGTTTATTTTCGGTCCCACGTCGGCAGCTTTGCCAGCCACATCACGCCCGCATCTCTGTCGGCCGTCAGAGGCCCCCAGTTGTCCTCCCAGATGCCTGCCCGTTTCTCCCTCCCACTGCCAGCATCCCTCCTGCCTCCCTACAGCACCGGAATCCTCCTGCTGCCTCCAGAAGTGGTGAGTCGGCGGCAGTACATGCTGTGCTGACTGCCTGTTTGGAAAGAGGCTGTTTTGTTGTAAAAGCGCGGTAAGCAGAGGAAGCGACCCGGAGTGCGCAGGGGCATCGGAGTCGCTAGGACCCTTGATTTTAATATTTATGTGGAGGGAGGTTAGACGCCTCAGGAGGGGCTAGAAACATAAGGCCAGTTCAAAGGCCTATAAATATGCATTAGAGGGGCGGGATTTAAGGCGGGGCTTCAACAACTAAATGACAGCAGGTTCAGGGAGCCTGCAAATTTAAAGGAGCAATACATTTAAAAGGGCAAGTCAGGCCCAGAATTAAGAGGGGCACCAGGCCCAATGCAATGTGGGGCACCAGGCCCATTGTAAAGTGGGGCACCAGGCCCAGTATTACGAGGGGCACCAGGTCCAATGCAACGTGGGGCACCAGGCCCAATCTAAAGTGGGGCACCAGGGCCAGTATTACGAGGGGAACCAGGCCCAATGTGAAGTGGGGCACTAGGCCCAATCTAAAGTGGGGCACCAGGCCCAAGCTAACGTAGGGCATCAGGCCCGAGGTAAAGGTATGGCATTAGGCCCAAGGCAAAGCCTGGTACTATAGGGAGGCCCCGGCCTAGCGGAATAGGGCAAGCCAGCCTAGTGGTATTATAGGGAGGCCCGCCTAGCAGAATAGGGCAAGCCAGCCTAGGGTACTAAAGGGAGGCCCCGGCCTAATGTAATAGGGCAACCCAGCCTAGTGGTACTATAGGGAGACCCCGGCCTAGTGGAATAGGGCAAGCCAGCCTAGTGGTACTACAGGGAGGCCCCGGCCTAGTGGAATAGGGCAAGCCAGCCTAGTGGTACTACAGGGAGGCCCCGGCCTAGACGTCCAGAAAGGGATCCTATTCCAGAAGACCCTACATTTAGAAACAGGGGTTCATTTGAGAGTGTTCAATTTGCCTATACTGTGAAACTACTGTAATTACTGTACTGCTTATGCTGAACTATTGCCCTAAGTACCTGAACTATTGCCCTAAGTACCTGAACTATTGTCCTAAGTACCTGAACTATTGGTCTAAGTACCTGAACTATTGCTCTAAGCACCTCGACATTGGCCCTCATCAGTAAGAGTTACTCCTGAAGTTATAATTTGCCCTCCTTTGGCAAATTATTGTATCATTCCACAGCTCTTTCAGCATTTTTCAGTTATTTGTTTACTACTGCATGAAGACAGTTTCAATCTTCTACCACACTGCAGTCTTATAGTGTGGTCTGCAACACCACGTACTCAGAATCAGTCTCTACTCAGAAGAAGACGTCCTCTCAGCATTCTTCACTCCTGGGAGATCATCCATCAGCTCATCCCATCCGTCCAGTGTCGTCCGCCGGTTGAGTCCGTCGCCAGTCGATAAGTCGTACCTGCCTGCTTTGTTTTCACAGCTTGAAAGTACGTCCGCCAAACGCATCACGACAGCCGTGCCAGTGTCGTTCCATATGGTTCCTGTTCCAGATGTCCCGAAGTTGGTCATCCTCTACAGAAGAGTGAGCTCATCCTGGAGAACCTAGTCTGCGCCCCACCTGGTCGTTCGCTGAAAGTCGAGTCCGTCGAAGCTCAGTACGGGACGCGTCTGCCGTTTCTTTGTTTTGTGTTAGTTCCTGATCCTAGGATTGCAGAGTCAACCATCATATCTTCAGATTCTTATGGTTCCTGGTCCTGTTAGAGTTCCTTCTGAGTTCAGCTGGCCCTTGGAGTGCCGCAGCATCAGTCAGGTCGTGGTAGTCCTCCATTGGATTCATCGCCACGCAGATCTTGATCTTTCTTCATCCTTGGCGACCCTGGAAGTGGGTTTTGGCTGAGGAACCCTTTGTTTTCAGTGTGTTATTTCAGGAACCAGTTGCTTTGGTTCTACATTCTGGCAGCCTTGGAGAGAGTGGGCTTTTGACAAAGATATATGGTCTGTTTACCAAACCTCTCACCTTCCCAGTGGCCTTAACTAGGTCCTTGCTGGGAATTGAGATTAGGGTTCTACAGTTCTGTTTTACTTCCCTTGTAGCTACCAATGAAGAATGACGGTGTACACGAAGACGCTGGATCTCTGGACTCTTGTAATATCTGGACTCTTACGGAAATGTGTGATGCTAATTACCCTAATGCAGTGCTGAGTAACTTATGTCACTTGATTCTCATTTAGAGTATTGAAGTATAGAATAGTGTCAGAAATAAGAGTGGCAGTAGGCCTAAAGTTATTCTGTGGTAATAACCTTAGAAGTGGTAGATAAAGTATTTTCCGTTTATTGCCCTATTGTTCTCGGCAAACCTCTTCCCTCTTGTGACTGTGTCTGTCTACCTTGGTACAAAATAAATGCCCTGCTGGTCGTGAAGCACTAAGTTGACTCCTGCCTCTCCTTGTCTTGGTAACAGTTATCCTATCCACATAATTCGGACCTTGGTGCCTCGCTCATCTCTTTTCAACACCTTAGAGTAGAGCACTCCCTAACAGAGCACCTCCTGCTCATCACATCTTGAGCAGCACAAGTAAAATTATTGGCGTAGTCGGCAGGATTGAGATAATTCTTTATCCAAGGAGCCCAAAGTTGGAGTGACTTAGTAGGAAGCACAAATGGAGCCAGGATGTAGTAGTGGATTATCTGGGGGAGATAGAGAGTTGGCTGGAGGAGATCAAGATGGACTTAAAGGAAATATCCCACCATCTCCACTAACCATGCCATACTACTTTGGAGTGCCATGGCTTCCACAGTTTTCCAGAGAGAAAGATGGGGACAGAACCAGCAACCTGGGAGAATTCCATTCAAAGATGCAGGCCATGTTTCAGCTGTATCAAATCCCCAAACAACAGAAGGTTGAAATTTTAATTGGGCAACTAAAGGGAGCTGCCCACCGAGAAGTCCAATCATGGCCGAGTGAAGCAAAAGCCACAGCGGACCAGATACTCCAGAGACTACAGCAGATTTTTGATGCTAGGACCATGTCTGACCTCAAAATGAAGTTCTTTTCACGTACCCAGAAGTCTCAAGAGACCCTGAGAGAGTTTGCACTGAGTCTATAAGAGCTGTTACAAGCGATAGAGAGAGTAGATGCAGCAGAGGTCCAAGATGCAGATCGAGTACTTGTCGAAAAATTTGTTGAAGGAGTGCAAAGTGAGGCCCTGAAGAGAGAACTACGCATGCTGCATTTACAGAACCCTGAAGTTGACACAATGGTCGACCTACACTACCAAGGGATGGAAAGAAGACCATTCTTGGCAATTTGGACTCCAGCCAGAGGAAATGTCCTTACAAAGATGAGAACCAGGAAGAGAAGCTGTTGTCTACCTGAGCCGGTGTTCAGAACATGAGCAGCTACATGACCCAAGGATACAGACACCGATATGTTCTGTACAGACGGGCGCTCAACAGGACTCGGAGCTGACTGAGCAGATTGCTACCCTGACCAACCAGATGGCAGAGATGTATAAGGAGATGCAGAGTTGGAAAGCTGGGTGGAAGAATGAGAAAAGCTTCGTTCCATCAGGAAAAGAAAGGAAGCATGACCAAATGAACCACTCGAGAAGGAGTAAAGGGAGACGCCTCCACAGATCAATTTGATAGCCAAGGAAGGCTCATATATCAAGTGAGGTGTGTTAGTATTACATAGAAAGGAGATGTGGTCAGCCAGTAATAACACCTTAAATTTAAACAGGAATTCTTCAGGGATGAGGACCGACCTCGAAGAGCAGCCGATCAGGTCCAGCAGTCCCACTAGAGCAGTCATGTTTTGTTGGTAAAAGCCCCATGATACCAGTCAAGGTCGATGGCATCGAGCTTATGGCACTATTGGACACCGGATCGCAGGTCACCACATTGCAAGGATGAGAGTTCTGAAGATACTGGACACCTAATGATCTGAAGCCACCTCCTAGATCTTGGATAAAGTTAATCGCGAGCAATGATGATGAAGTACCATATTTAGGCTACCTAGAAGCCGATGTACAGCTAGGAAAGAATGTTCAGTGCAACACAGGCATCATTGTGAGTGACATTGAGAGTGATCAGCTGCCACCACTCATTCTAGGGATGAACGTTCCACAAAATTGCTTCGGTGAATTAGTGAGCATCCTCCAGCAGCAAACCAAACACGTACCTCGAGTGGAGAAACACGCCCTGCAACAAACTATCTACAACTTGCAATGACATCAACAATTCGCTAATGCCGAGGGTGAAATCAGGAAAGTAAGAGTGACGGATGCTAGACCAGTAACCTTGAAGCCAGGCACTGAAACCACTTTGTGGTGCAAAGCAAAGGCGGGCCCGAGGGGTCAAGATTATGATGCCCTAGTAGAATCTTACCCAATGAACAAGGAAGAGCCAATAATAGTAGCTCGGAGTGTAGCTACGGTGATCAGAGGTAGGATACCAGTCCGAGTGCTAAATTATGGGACTCATGATGTACAGCTGTACCAGAACCAGCCGGTTGTTCAGATCCACACGGTATGTTTACAGGACATTGTCGAACCTGGGGAAGAAATAGAGAAAGTGCCGGAAGATGGGATGGAAAGCGACCAGAGACCAGAATGGACCAAGGAGATTAAAGTCGGCAATACGAAGACCAGCATGAAGCAAAGAGATGATGTTTTGAAAGTGGTTTTACACCGGAAGGAAGCTTTCAGCCATCACCCCTTAGATTTTGGGTTAGCTCGTGGGGTACAACATCACATCAATACCCATGGACATCCACCTATCAGAGAGCAATTTAGGCTGATTCCACCAGCCATGTACCAGCAAGTCAAAGAAATGATTAAGGAGATGAAAGAGGCTAATGTGATAAAAGAAAGTCACAGCCCTTGGGCAGCGCCAATTGTTCTGGTAAAGAAGAAGGATGGTAAGATCCGATTCTGTGTTTATTACCGCAAACTAAATGCCATCACCCATAAAGACGCGTACCCTTTGCCTAGGATAGAAGATTCCCTCATGGCTCTTCAATCAGCAGCCGTATTCTCCAGTCTAGATTTGACCAGCGGATACTGGCAAGTTCCTATGGTGCCCCAGGATCAGGAGAAAACAGCTTTTATTACCCCCATGGGTTTATTTGAATTCACCAGGATGCCTTTTAGATTGTGTAATGCACCAGGAACTTTTCAAAGGCTAGTGGAACATTGTCTTGGGAGCCAAATTTCGATACACTCTGTTGTTGTACTTAGATGATATTATTGTATATTCAAAGACTCACGAAGATCATTTGCTCACCTGGACGAAGTGTTCCAAAAGTTGATCCAATACGGTCTGAAAATAAAACCCTCCAAATGTCACCTGTTACAGACTAAAGTGAGTTATCTGGGACATATAGTCTCCACAGATGGAGTGACGCCAGACCCAGACAAGATCGAAGCAGTAAAGAAATGGCCTGTTCCTACTACCATTAGAGAGGTCCAAAAATTCTTGGGATTTGTTGGATATTATCGTAGATTTATTAAGAACTTCTCCAAAATTGCTGTGCCTTTACACAAACTTTTGAGAGGATCAGCAGAAGGTAGAGTCCCAAAGAATCACCTGGTTACATGGGGTACTGAGCAACAAGAGGCCTTCGATCAATTGAAAAAGATACTAACTGAAGCTTCTATATTGGCGTATCCAGACTATGCGAAACCTTTTCTGTTGTATACCGATTCCAGCAACAAAGGATTGGGCGTGGTACTCGCACAAGAACAGAATGGTGTGGAAAGAGTAATACCCTATGCAAGCAGAGGATTAAGAGGCTCCGAGCAGAATGACGCCAGCTATAGCTCTTTCAAATTGGAATTTTTAGCGCTAGTCTGGGCTATCACTGAGAAATTTCGGCAAGATTTAGCTGCCACCCCTTTCACGGTCTTCATGGACAATAATCCTTTAGCACACTTGAATACTGCAAAGCTAGAAGCCCTCGAGCAAAGGCAGGCCTCTCGACTCACGAATTACCAATTTTCCATAAAGTATCACTCTGGTAAAGCTAATGCGAATGCTGATGCCTTGTCCCATATGTCTGAACAAGGAAAATCAGAAATAGATGACACCCCGCTGAAAAATATAGAAATGCCACCTTTTCTGCAGGTACCAGCTGAGATTGTACAGGCCTGTTGTCAAATTGCTCTCGAGTTTAAAGTGGAAGATCAACCAGAAGTGGATGACATGATTGCGAATCAAAAGAATCTATAGGTAAAACTACAAAGCCAAGACCCTATAGTTCGCCAAGTAAAAGCTCTAGTTGCGCAACAGAAGCGCATGACCAAAAGAGAAAGAAAGAAGTTGAACACAGAAGTGATGAAACTTTGGAGACATAGAACTCGTTTGACCATAGAAGATTATCGTCTGGTTAAGAAAAGTAGAGATCCTACCACACACACAGAAGTAACTCAAATCGTAGTTCCAAAGACCAGTGCTTCCGTAGTGTTGGAGGCATACCATGACAATTCAGGACATTTCGGTCACAAGAAAACTGAAGCTATCAGAAGGAGATTTTATTGGGTAGGAATGCGAAACGATATAGTAAAATGGTGCGGGGAATGTCCAGCATGTAACTTAAAGCGCAAGGAGAAGGTGAATCAGAGAGCTCCTCTCCATCCAATAGTCAGTAACGCACCATTGGAACTAGTTGCACTTGATCATTTGAAGTTAGACCCTAGCACAAATGGACACATTTATATCCTCACTATGGTGGATCACTTTTCCAAGTTCGTGGTTGCAAGTGCAGTAAAATACCTATCTGCTCGAACTACTGCCGAAACCTTTATGAGATGTTTTGTATGACCTTACAGATATCCTACAAAAATCCTAACAGATCAAGGAACGTCCTTCGAATCTCAACTCTTTCATGAACTTTGTGCTCTGTATGGAACCCATAAGTTAAAAACCACTGCTTACCACCCCCAAGGTAATGGACTTTGCGAAAGAACAAACCAGATTCTCCTAGAAATGTTGCGAGCTCTACCAGAATATAAATGTCCCTTCTGGCCAGCCTTACTTCCCTAACTCATGTATCTTTATAATAATACTATTCATTGCTCCACGGGTTATACACCTCATTATTTAATGTTTGGACGACACAGAAGACTTCCGATGGACTTAGTGCTGGAAGTGCCACAAGAAGAAACTAAAATAAAGAAACCAGTGACAAATTGGGTCCAAGAACATAATCAACGTTTACAGGAAGTTGGAAAAATTGTTGGTAGACACATGGAGCAAGCACGGCAAAAGCAGAAAGCAAACTATGATATCAAGGCCAAAGCTACACCTTTACTTGTCGGAGAAAGAGTAATGTTGAAGAAGACCCAAAAATACAGCAAACTGTCCTCAAAGTGGGAACCAGAACCTTATTATATTATCGAGGTACCTTATCCTGAACTACCAGTATACAAGATCCAACAGGAATTTGGACATGGTACCAAGATTGTTCATCGAAATCTACTAAAAGCTTGCACTTTCAGAGACATTGTGATCATTAAAGAACAGGACAGTCTTACGCCAAAAGAGAGGCAGGAGTCCACAAAAAACAAAATGTGGGAACTAGAATCACCAACCAATTGGTGTACAGAACCTTGGACCCGTACTTCGTATATGCATTCTCTTGACCATTCAAACTGTGTGCCAGTAATAGCTCTAGAAATACTGGATTTCCTGGAAGGGGAACTTATTGTTCACGAACCTGTTGATTTCCAACCCCGCAGATCTCAAAGATCGAACGCAGGTATCCCTCCTAGAAAGTATATCACAGAAGCTTCTCAACTCGTACCTTGGTACAACAGGTAGATCTAATCCAAGTAATTTCCAGACACAGTCACTTTAGGGTAAAACTTCAAAATGTACAGTATCGTAGATGTTTTAAGAATATTTTAGAGATATTAAGAGTGTTTTATTAACGTAAGACCTCAGTGAGTGGAAGTAAGATTTTAGAGGTTGTTAAGATGGTAAATTTTATAAGTGTAAAGGGAATACATGGGGACATGTATTTTAGGTGAGCCGAATCTGTAATCCCCAAAGTTGGAGCATTCAAGAGAAATAAAGTTAAATAAATAAATTAAGGGTCCAGAGGTGTTCAGGGTACCTGCTGCAGGTGTAGGCAGCAGGGTACTATGCTAAGGGGCCCCTGAGGAATAAAGATTCAACCTCCTGGTAAAGAGAAACTGTAAAATAAAAGCAGAAAAGTGCCTGTGCACTTACAACATGGTCAAAAGACAGAATTTAAAAGCAATAGATGTCATAATGGCCTGGATGGAATGTTGTGCTGAGTGGCTCATGCACAGCATTCCACTCCAGCCAATCTAGAACCCAGGCAGGTTTAAGTTTCAAAAACAATTCTACAGTTTGTCAGTTGTCAGTTGTGGCTGGACTGTGGAGTAGAGAGGATCACAGGAGTGCAACAGGGACTTGTGGCTTACCTGGGGTTGTGAAGCCGGTCCTGTTGACTCCGTGGTGAGTCCCCTCCTCCAGTCCACCGAAGACATCCTGCTCTGCTTTAGTGCTGCAGTCGGTGGTGCCATCGGGGCACCACGAAGACGAAAACGCCCGTTTCCCCGCATTTTGGGCTGAAAAGCCCTTCGTTTCATTTGTTTTGGCCCCCGAGTGTTTCCTCAGTTTATTTTCAGTCCCATGTCAGCAGCTTTGCCAACCGCATCGCACCCGCATCTCTGTCGGCCGTCGGAGGCCCCCTGTTGTCCTCCCAGATGTCTGCCCGTTTCTCCCTCCCACTGCCAGCATCCCTACCGCCTCCCTACAGCACCGGAATCCTCCTGCTGCCAGAAGTGGTGAGTCGGCGGCAGCATACGCTGTGCTGACTGCCTGTTTGGAAAGAGGCTGTTTTGTTGTAAAAGCGCGGTAAGCAGAGGAAGCGACCCGGAGTGCGCAGGGGCATCAGGTCGCTAGGACCCTTGATTTTAATATTTATGTGGAGGTTGGGTTAGGGTGCCCTCAGGAGGGGGCTAGAAACATAAGGCCAGCTCAAAGGCTCATAAATATGCATTAGGGGCGGATTTAAGGCAGGGTTTCAGCGACTAAATGACAGCAGGTTCAGGGAGCCTGCAAATTTGAAGGGGCAATACATTTAAAATGGCAAGTCAGAACCAGTATTAAGAGGGCACCAGGCCCAATGCAATGTGGGGCACCAGGCCCATTGTAAAGTGGGGCACCAGGCCCAGTATTACGAGGCACCAGGTCCAATACAGCGTGGGGCACCAGGCCCAATCTAAAGTGGGGCACCAGGGCCAGTATTACAGAGGAACCAGGCCCAATGTGAAGTGGGGCACTAGGCCCAATCTAAAGTGGGGCACCAGGCCCAAGCTAACATAGGGCATCAGGCCCGAGGTAAAGGTATGGCATTAGGCCCAAGGCAAAGCCTGGTACTATAGGGAGGCTCCAGCCTAGCGGAATAGGGCAAGCCTGCCTAGTGGTACTAAATGGAGGCCCCGGCCTAGCGGAATAGGGCAAGCCAGCCTAGTGGTGCTAAAGGGAGGCCCCAGCCTAGCGTAATAGGGCAAGCCAGCCTAGTGGTACTATAGGGAGACCCCGGCCTAGCGTAATAGGGCAAGCCAGCCTAGTGGTACTATAGGGAGGCCCCAGCCTAGTGGAATAGGGCAAGCCAGCCTAGTGGTACTACAGGGAGGCCCCGGCCTAGACGTCCAGAAAGGGATCCTATTCCAGAAGACCCTACATTTAGAAACGGGTTCATCTGAGAGTGTTCAATTTGCCTATACTGTGAAACTACTGTAATTACTGTACTGCTTATGCTGAACTATTGCCCTAAGTACCTGAACTATTGTCCTAAGTACCCGAACTATTGCCTTAAGTACCTGAATTATTGTCCTAAGTACCTGAACTATTGTCCTAAGTACCTGAACTATTGTCCTAAGTACCTGAACTATTGGTCTAAGTACCTGAACTATTGCTCTAAGCACCTCGACATTGGCCCTCATCAGTAAGAGTTACTCCTGAAGTTATAATTTGCCCTCCTTTGGCAAATTATTGTATCATTCCACAGTTCTTTGGGCATTTTTCAGTTATTTGTTTACTACTGCATGAAGACAGTTTCAATCTTCTACCACACTGCAGTCTCATAGTGTGGTCTGCAACACCACGTACTCAGAATCAGTCTCTACTCAGAAGAAGACGTCCTCTCAGCATTCTTCACTCCTGGGAGATCATCTATCAGCTCATCCCATCCGTCAGTATTGTCCGCCGAAGTCGAGTCCGTCGCCAGTCGTACAAGTCGTACCCGCTGTTTTCTTGTTTTCACAGCTTGAAAGTACGTCCGCCGAAACGCATCACGACAGCCGTGCCAGTGTCATTCCATATGGTTCCTGTTACAGATCTCCCGGTTGGTCGCCTTCTACAGAAGAGTGAGCTCATCCCGAGACCCTAGTCTAAGCCCCACCTGGTCGTTCGCTGAAAGTCAAGTCCGTCGAGCCCAGTAGGGACGCGGCCGCCGTTTATTTGTTTTGTGTTAGTTCCTGATCCTAGGATTGCAGAGTCAACCATCGTCTCTTCAGATTCTTATAGTTCCTGGTCCTGTTAGAGTTCCTTCTGAGTTCAGCTGGCCCTTGGAGTGCCGCAGCATCAGTCAGGTCATGGTATTCCTCCATTGGATTCATCACCACACAGATCTTGATCTTTCTTCATCCTTGGCGACCCTGGAAGTGGGTTTTGGCTGAGGAACCCTTTGTTTTCAGTGTGTTATTTCAGGAACCAGTTGCTTTGGTTCTACATTCCGGCAGCCTTGGAGAGAGTGGGCTTTTGCCAAAGATATATGGTCTGTTTACCAAACCTCTCACCACCCCAGTGGCCTTAACTAGGTTCTTGCTGGGAATTGAGATTAGGGTTCTACAGTTCTGTTTTACTTCCTTGTAGCTACCAACTCTAAGAACGACGGTGTACACAAGGCACTGGATCTCTGGACTCTTGTAATATCTGGACTCTTACGAAATGTGTGATGCCAATTACCCTAATGCAGTGCTGAGTAACTTATGTCACTTGATTCTCATTTAGAGTATTGAAGTATAGAATAGTGTCAGAAATAAGAGTGGCAGTAGGCCTAAAGTTTTTCTTGTGGTAATACCCTTAGAAGTGGTAGATAAAAGTATTTTCCTGTTTATTGCTCTATTGTTCTCAGGCAAATCCCTCTTCCCTCTTGTGACTGTGTCTGTCTACCCTTGGTACAAAATAAATGCCCTGTGGGCATCGAAGCACTAAGTTGACTCCTGCCTCTCCTTGTCTGGGTAACGGTTATCCTATCCACATAATTCGGACCTTGGTGCCTCGCTCATCTCTTTTCACCACCTTAGAGTAGAGCACTCCCTAACAGAGCACCTCCTGCTCATCACATCTCGAGCAGCACACCAGCCCAAAACTAACTGAGGACAATCAGGTTTCAAAGTGGGAAGAAATGGAGTGAGCAAAATCAAGTACTTATTCAGATGCGGCCGATTTTAAGATCAGCATACTGGTGTGGACAATTCAAATAGAATCCCAGCTCTATAAGCAGCCTTATGAAGAGTAAAGGCTTCTCAAAGCACTGGGTTCTGTTTATATGTACTGTAGGTGGCTGCATCTAATTCGGTAATTTACTGTACCTTACACCTGGATGTACGGTAGGCCCAACTTTAAATAAACACTGCACCTGAATTAACACATGGTGCCATAGAAACATAGAATGTGTCAGCAGAAAAGGATCGCTCAGCCCACCCAGTCTGCCCAAGTGTTCTCTACCTACTTGTAACTCCTGCCTGTATATGTTACTGCATATCTTACTCTGCCTGTGTCCATCAGGACCTCCTTGTGAATGAGCTTGCTTAATGGATTTTTTCTGCAATGAACTTGAACCTACTCCACTTCCATAGCCCTATTGATCTCCGTTGATCCCCTCCTTCTCCTTTTTCTAATATACCCCTATATTTATCCCATGCATGCTTCATGCCCCCTACCATTGTAGCTTCCACCACTTCTCCTGGCAGTCTGTTCAAGCCGTCTACCACCCTTTCAGTAAAGAAATATTTCTTCACATCTATCCTGAATGCCCCCCAGCTTCATTGTATTTCCCTTGGTTTGGGTGCTCATCCTCATTTGAAGGAAACTCCCCAACTGAGCCCTCTTTACCCCTGTGAGGTACTTTGTAGGTCTTGATCATGTCACCTCTTGCCCTCCTCTCTTCCAGAGTGTACATGTTGAGATTCTTCAGCCTTTCCTTGAAGGGATTCCTGTGAAAATTCTGAAACATTTTAGTTACCGTCCTCTGGAAAACTTCCATCTTATGTCCTTTCTGAAGTGTGGACTCTAAAACTGGACATAGTACTCCAGCTGGGGGTATAGCAGGGAGTGATACAATGGCAGCACAACATCCTCCTCCTCCTACTGGAGATGTCACTTTATGCACCCCAGAATCCAATTTGCCCTGCCCATAGCCTTGTCACACTGCACTGCCATCTTGAGGTCCTCTGATATAATAACCTTAAGGACCCTTTCATGTATAGTGAGTATCAGTACCTCTCCCATCCTATACCCAGCATCCAGGTTCCTATGCCCTAGGTACATGATTTTATACTTGTTGGCATTGAACCCCAAGTAAGTAAGAAAATGGAAGTGATTTGAATGAATTGCAGACTTTTAAGCAGCTTTTTGGGGAGTGTGAATGTGTGTGTGAGTTGGGGGGCTCTGCTACTATAGCTATTTGCTTTTGATTTGATATGATGTGCGAACAGACTAACCCTGCTCCCCACTCTGTGTACTATATCAGAGATAAACAGCCCAAATAGCATTGGGCCAAGCATTGAGCCCTGCGGCACCCGCTTGTCACTGCTCTGGGTGCCGAGAGCTACCCCACCACCAGCACCCTCTGCACCCTCCCATGTAACCAGTTCTCTATCCATTTAGTCAGACCGCCTTCCACCCGTAGCCCTCCTTCTCCTCACTCTTCTCCTCCTTGGCCTATGTCCCTCCTCCCGGTAGTCCACACCCTTTCTCCTCCTTATTCTTACTGGGTGGTGGTGCCTTCTGTATTACACTCAGACCACTCTGCCTGCCCCCTCCAGGGTTACTATGCCACCACCTTTACCTATATCTAAGGTGGTGACCTCATCAGGCTCCCTGTCCAGGCCTTTCTACCAGCCACAGTCTTTTGTCCCCTCTCATTTGTTTAAATCCACCTTAGTAGAGATATAACCTTCTAATCCTGTCTTTTAAAAAAAAAATTTTTTTACGTATTTTCTCTCTGGGCTACAGTCGGCTTGGTCATCCCGACTGACCCCTGTAGCCCTGCCCCCAACATCAGGCCAAGCTGCTCACCTCCATGGATTATCCCCATGGTGATGTGGTGAGGAGCTTCCCAGGTTGACCCACCGGAGCAGAATCCGGTTGAGGAGGTGCCATTTGGGGGGCAGGAGGGGTCGGAAGCTCATGCTGCCTGATCGTAGCCCATTTTCCACTTTTCTCCCCTTTGTGGAGTGCGGACATGCAATGACGCTTAGGTACAGTGTGCCAACATCTGCCACACTCCGCCACCCTTTACCACACCACTGTACTAGTGCCCGTGGTCGTCACCAGGGGCTGCTACAGAGTGGTGGGTCCCTGGATCCCACTCCGGGGTATGAGAGATGTCCTCCAGATGCTCAATCCTATCCCTCCCTTGCCAACCCCTGGTGGCCCGGGCTTGTGTCCGAACCCGGGTCACCAGCGTGGCACGAGGTGTGGCGTCCAGCACCTCAACCCTCAGCACCAGTGGCCTGGCAGCAATGCTGACTTTAATACTCCCCTCTCCTTCCTGCTCCAGTGTACCCTGTCCCCCATGTACAAGTCACTATTCCCCCAGACCCTACACCAGTTAGTCACTAACCCATAATGTTTCGTGTGGCACCAATCCCTCAGCCACTCAAACTCCTCAAGCCTACCCTTCCTCATTATGCTTGCACATGGTACTGGAAGTACCTCCAAGAATGCCACCAACTTCCCCCACACACTGCCTGCCCAAGTACTCAAACCCCCCCGACAACTTCCACAGTGTCCCCCGCCAAGTCATTTGTACCCACATGCAACAGTAAATGAGGTTTCTTCCTCCCTCTCACTGCACGCTTGAGTAGTGCCTGCCCTGCCCCTCCTGCAGTCAGCCTGGGAACAGTTTCAACCCAAATATGGCTGTGCCTTTCCCCTTTTCTGTCCCATCTCACTCATTTCAGTATAGAATCCCCCAGGATGAGTACCTCCTGCCCTTTACCCCCTTTTCCTTCTAATGCCCCTTCCACCACCCCAGTATTCATTCTTCCCTGTCCCTTACCCCCGCCAACTGCACCCTCTATGACATCTGTATCTGTACCCCTTACTTCTGCCTCACCCCTTTTCTCTGCCTTATTCCTCCCATCCCCCTTGAACCCCTTCCCAGCCTGACTACTTCCTAGTGGGCTTCCCATGTCAACCTCCCCATCTCCCCTGCCGATTTCCAACCCCTCTCCTATCACTGCTGTTTTCAATTTAGAGCCCCTTTCCTTCTACCCCAATAGTGATGCCCCTCCCATCCTTCCCCCTTACTGTAGCCTTCTCTCCTTCAGTCACCACCCCTCCTTCCTTACTAGCCCCTTCTACCCTTTTGTCCTCGATATCTCTTCCCCTACATGTTGCCATCCCTCTCATGCCCTGCTTGTCCTCCCCCCTTCAGTATGTTCCTGATCCCCCTCTCTGTCCCATAGCAGAGGTTCAAATCTATTCATAGTCGATACCTGTCCTACATCTCTTCCCCCTATCAGTTCCCCCTCCTACTTGTTCCCCTCCGTGTCACCCCTGGTCCCTCTATACCCACAGCCATCTGCTCTCTCCCCCGGTACTCCTCGTGGTCTCTTCCTCCCCCATCAGGAGGCCCCCTCCCTCACCTCGGCACCCCTTCCTTCTTCTTCCTTTTCCGCTGCTGCTTCTGATATTGTGGTCAGTTTTGGTCCCTAGTTATTCTTCCCTCATCCCCCTTTGCTATCCCCTATTCCCCCCCAGGATGCGTACCATACTCATCTGCCCTGCCACTTACACGCCTCCTAACCTCCACAGTTCCTCCCTCAAACTAGTCAGTCATCTACAGACCATGCACCCCACCTCCCAATCCTCCAAGCCCCATCCAGGATCATGGCAGACCCATACCGGTACACCCTCCCCTTCCAAAGATGCCGCCCTATTGACATGTGGCACCTGCCCCATTTGGCCCCATCTTATGTTACAGGCTCTTACTCCCAGGTTCTGCACCACTACAACTGTTAGGCCCCTATTTACTCAAATTCCCCCCACACACACACTAGTCCCCCTACTGACCCCTTGCCGACCGGGGATATTCAGTCTCAAATCTCATCCATTAGATACTGTATTACTTTAGCAATCCTAAAGCCTTTTTGTCCATTTTTCACCACTCAGCTACCATACTTTTTGTTCTCAGCTCTCATATAGTTTCACTTATCCCAGTTAGCAATCCTATTGCACTCCAAGTATTACTCAGGTCAGTTAGAGAAATAAACAGAACAAATATGTATTATTACAGCAATCATAACAGTATAGCTCAGTACTTAGCTTAGTTACAGAAAGAAACAGAAGAACTAAATCTGTATTATTACAGCAATCCTAAAGTATCCAGTCATTGCTTTGTCTCCACTCCAGAGACCCTGCCATAATACAGGACCACAGAGGACCCTGGGCGGGAGGGTGGGCAACTGCAAAGTCCAGGCAGAGCTCCTTTGAGCTCGCTCACTCCCCCTCTCTCACTCACTCATTCTATTTCTCCTGACGCTGCAGGCTGCCCTTTTGTACTTGGCTCCTGCTTGCATTGGTGCTGTTTCCGGCCCACAAAGAAATCCACAGCAGTCCCGACACGGCTCCATTGAACTTGTTCACTCCCCCTCTCTCACTCGCTCGTTCTGTTTCTCCCAACGCTGCAGGTTGACCTTTTGTACTGGGCTCCTGCCTGTGTTAGCACCTTTTTCTGCCCACAAAGAAATCTACAGCAGTCCTGACAGAGCTCCGTTAAGCTCGCCCACTATCCCTCTCTCACTTGCTCATTTTGTTTCTCCTGCCGCTGCAGGCTGCCCTTTTGTACTGGGCTCCTGCCTGCGTTGACACCTTTTTCTGCCCACAAAGAAGCTCACAGCTGTCCCGACAGAGCTCCATTGAGGTCACTCACTCCCCCTCTCTCACTCGCTAATTCTGTTTCTCCTGGGTGAGAGGGTGGGCAACTGCAAAGTCCAGGCAGAGCTCCTTTGAGCTTGCTCACTCCCCCTCTCTTGCTCACTCATTCTATTTCTCCTGACGCTGCAGGCTGCCCTTTTGTACTGGGCTCCTGCCTGCATTGGTGCCTTTTTCTGCCTACAAAGAAGTCTGCAGCAGTCCCGACACAGCTCCATTGAGCTCGCTCATTCCCCATCTCTCACTCACTTGTTCTGTTTCTCCCAGTGATGCAGGCTGCCCTTTTGTACTGGGCTCCTGCCTGCGTTGATGCCTTTTTCTGTCCACAAAGAAGCTCACAGCTGTCCCGACAGAGCTCCATTGAGGTCACTCACTCCCCCTCTCTCACTCGCTCATTCTGTTTCTCCTGGTGTTGCAGGCTGCCCTTTTGTGCTGGGCTCCTGCCTCAGTTGGCACCTTTTTATGGCCACAAAGAAATCTGCAGTAGTCCCGACAGAGCTCCATTGAGCTCGCTCACTCCCCCTCTCTCACTCGCTCATTCTGTTTCTCCCAGCCGCTGCAGGCTGCCCTTTTGTACTGGGCTCCTGTCTGCACTGGCACCTTTTTCTGCCTACAAAGAAATCCATAGCAGTCCCGACACAGCTCCGTTGAGCTCGCTTATTCCCCATCTCTCACTCGCTTGTTCTGTTTCTCCCGCCGCTGCAGGCTGCCCTTTTGTACTGGGCCCCTGCCTGCATTGATGCCTTTTTCTGCCCACAAAGAAATCTGCAGCAGTCCCAACAGAGCTCCATTGAGCTCGCTCATTCCCCCTCCCTCACTCATTCGTTCTGTTTCTCCCGGCGCTGCAGGCTGCCCTTTTGTACTGGGCTCCTGCCTGCATTGGCAGCTTTATCTGCCTACAAAGAAATCCACAGCAGTCCCAAGACAGCTCACTTTAGCTCGGTCACACCCCCTCTCTCACTTGCTCAATCCTAATCTGTCCTAAACTCTGATTTCCCAAAATGACTGCGCTATTCTACGCTGGAAGCGAGGAAACACATTTCATCTAGGATGTGAAAATGACAGCTGTACTGTTTATAAGGAAGTGTGAAAAATGCCAGTGCTGAAAATTTGATGTGAAAATAATTACTCACCTATGGGTTACAAGAGGCGTGGAAACTGCACCAAGCACGTGCATAGCACAGTCATTTTATGGACTTTCATCACAAAATTTTCAACACAGGCATTTTAGAACCTCTGCTCATGAACAGTGTCACTGTGGTTTTCTTAATGTGTCCAAAACTGATTTCTCACAGCGACCGCTTTGTTCTGCGCTGAAGTGCGGAAGCATTTTGGCCAGAATGTGAAATGGCAGCTGTACTGTTCATATAGAAGGTGTGGAAAATGCCAATGTTGAAAATCTGGAGTGAAAATATTGCAAATTCACAAAGTTATTAGCGCAGTAATAATTCGCGCAAACGCAGTCAGAACAGTCATTTTTGGGATTTCTTCTACCAAATTTATTACTCAGCTCAGAGAAAGAAGCAGAACAAATAAATATGTATTATTACAGCAATCATAACAGTATAGCTCACTACTTAGCTCAGTTAGAGAAATAAACAGAACAACTTAATCTGTATTATTATTACAGCAATCCTAAAAGTATCCAATCATTGCTTTGTTTCCACTCCAGAGACCCTGCTGTAATATAAGACCACAGAGGACCCTGAGTGGGGAGGTGGGCAACACCTAAAGTCCCAGCAGAGCTCCATTGAGCTCACTCCTCTCCACTCTCACTCGCTCATTCTGTTTCTCTCGGCGCTGCAGGCTGTCCTTTGTGCTGGGCTCCTGCCTGTGTTGGCGCCTTTTTCTGCCCAAAAGAAGTTCACAGCTGTCCCAACAGAGCCCCGTTGAGGTTGCTCACTCCCCCTCTCTCACGCACTCAGTCTGTTTTTCCTGGCGCTGCAGGCTGCCCTTTGTACGGGGCTCCTGCCTCTGTTGGTGCCTTTTCTGCCCACAGAGAAATCACGCAGTTGCGACAGAGCTCCGTTGAGCTCGCTCCTCCCCTTCCCTCACTCACTCATTCTGTTTCTCCCAGCATCCCAATAACCCCATGTTGAAAATTTTGTGCCCAAATTCCCAAAAATGTCTGAGATATGCACCAAAGTTGAAAACACCCTATTTATGCCATTATACAAGCTTAACGGCATTTCCTCAGTTCATGGTCAGCTTTGAAGTGCAGGCGTGTTCCCGGTCCACGAAGATCGTCATGCTGGGCTCAGAGGTAAGTATGGGGTGGGGGGTGTGAGGGAGGCAGCACAGAGGGTGGGCGCAGGTTGGGGAGTGGCCAGGAGACCGAGTGAGGGACCATTTTTTCTTTACAGGTTTAAAAAAAAACAACATTGCAGGATGGTTTTTTCTTTCTGAGGCATTTGGCATGCTGGGTGGGCTCCCAGTGTGCCACCTGAGTGTTTGGGGATCTGTAGCCGACAGGGATTGGGCACCCCATCGGCACATATGGAAGGGGGGAGCACAAGAGCAGAGTGGGATTGGGCACCCCTCGCACAGAATGAAAGTGGGGCAGGGGAACTTATGCTGACGGAGTGGGTCTCCATTGGCAAGGGAAGGGTGACTGAAGCCGACGGGATTGGGCACCTCGCCGTGGCAAGCCCTGCAATGAGGGATTGCTCCCCATTGCAGCAGATGACACTGCATGACGAGGCGGCCCCGATTGCAGCGCGGCAAAATGTTTCAAGGTGGTGGCACACTGGCTGAACAAGGTCAGTCACAGCTGCCACCCCATTGGGGACCATGGGCCAAGCCTCCAAGGTAGTGGGGGCATTAGCCACAACAGTGCCACGCCTCCACAGCCTGCTTCTGCAGCAAGCTGCCAGAACATGTTTCTTGCGCATGCATGCAATCAACATAAAAATACTTTTTTATTTATTTTATTTATTCATATCTTGGATGTACACCTTTGAGCTAAAGCTCATTTACAAAGGTTCCCTGTCTGTGACAGGAAAAGACAGACATAGCTAAATATAGTTCTTCGTTGACCAATTTTGATTACATAACATAGACATTCCATTTTTATAAGTTACCAATAAGCAAAATGAAGATAGTGAGTAAAGAAAGAATAGCATAGGAATCAGTTTCAGTATTTGTTGGTCCTCGATGTCCACTTCTGCAGGCCAGGTGCCTTCTCCTATCAATTGCCCAAATTGTGGAATTCTCCCTACACCATTCGTCATGCACCTTCCCCTCAACACTCCTCTTAAAGAACACTTCCACTCCTCCAGCTCCTGCTCCTAACCTTGCTGCTGAACTAAGTCCTAGCTCTTGCATACCTGCTTAAATTTGGCTACCAGCACTATTTTAGCTGCTATATTCATCTCTACTTGTATTATTTATATGTATTGTATAGTATTTGTTTCTGCACTGCATTTGATTCTGCACTGTATTTGTATATAAACACATCACTGTATTAATTGCTACCCATGTTTTACTTGCACAATATTTGTATGCTTACGTAATTTTCCCAATGTTTCCTTTCCCCCAGGATGCATCTGAAAATGAGCACTTGTCTGCTCGGTATGCTTTTCCTGGTAACACTTTTAAATAAATAAATAAACCAGGGGGGTCAAGTGAAGGGGCTGGGTAAGGAGATGGAAAAGGGACAGCAGAAACGAGCTGAGGCAACCAACACTTTTCATGTTGTAGGTACAGATAGTGTAGGGATAATAAGAGGGAGAGTCACTCATTAGAGTGGGCAGTGAGAGAGGGTTTACTAGAGGAGCCCCAGTGGATGAGGAGGGGACTAGCGTTGCAATCAGAAAGTGCTAGATATGTGCCAGTGTTGGGTGGGAGGGCAGGAGGAGTTGGTCCACAATTGCACTTATTGTATCTGGTCTCAGATGAGCCCTAAGGTTAGGCTTGAATTGACCGAGCTTAGTACAGGACTGTAAATCATTGCTTAGAGAATTCAGCCATTTGGGGGCTCTGTATCCAAAGGAGAGCTGTCCTAGTGAGGTCCGATGGAAGGGCACTTTTAGGGATAGATTATTTTGCAATGTGCTTATTATTCATTTATTTATTCATTGAAACAGTTGTACAGAGAAAGCCTACTGATCTGTGACATCTCATTTCCAAAGACATCCTGGGAAGGATACAAAGGGAACTTCAAGACAATTTAACAGAAAAAAGAACTCAAAAAAATGATGAGCAGCTGGAGATTGTTATATATTGTCATGGGAACAGTGTCTCAACAATGTGTATGCAAATGTTCTGAAGATGAGGCTTACAGGTAAACATAGAATATGATGGCAGATAAGGACCGCTTGGCCCACCTAGTCTGCCCATTTCCCTACCTAACAGATAAGCTGAAGATCCTAGTTAACCAACAGCCTACTTCCTCCTACCCACCACCAGAATTGCCTTATGTCTGTCCCATACAGTCTTGAATTCTCCCACTGTTTTTGACTCTACGACCTTCTCAGGAAGGTCATTCCATGCATCTACAACCCTCTCTGTGAAGAAATACTTCCTCACATTACCTCTGAGCCGTCCCCCCTCTGTCTTCAAATTGTGCCCCTTTGTTCTTGCACACCTCTTTTTCTGAAAGATGCTGCCCTCTTGGACATTGTTGATTCCCTTGAGGTATTTGAAAGTTTCTATCATGTCCCCCCTCTCCCTTCTTTCCTCAAGGCTATACACCTTAAGCTCCTTTAGTCTTTCTTCATATGTCTTCTGGTGCAGACCCTGCACCATTTTGGTTGCCCTCCCCTGGACAGCCTCCACCCTGTCTATGTTTTTGCAGAGATGGGGTCTCCAGAACTGCACACAGTACTCCAGATGTGGTCTTACCAACTGTCTGTACAGAGGGCCAACAACTTCCTGTTTTCTACTGGTGATGCCTCTCCCTATGCATCCTAATATCTCCCCAGCCCTCCTTACTGCCTTCTCACATTGCTGGCCCACCTTTAGGTTGTCTGATATGACTACCCCCAGATTCCTTTCCAATTTTATTGTTGTCAGTATCTCACCACCCATTGTGTACTCTTCCCCTGGGATTTTGTTTCTCAGGTGCATTACTTTGCACTTGTTTGCATTGAATCTAAGCTGCCATACTTTTTACCATTCCTCCAACCTTGCCAAGTCCCTTTTCATCCTTTCCACCCCACCTTGTGTATCAACCCTGTTGCAGATCTTTGTGTCATCTGCAAAGAGACATACTTTCCCTTCCAGCCCCTCTGCAATGTCACTTATAAAGACTTGCCCCAGTACTGAACCCTGCAATAGCCTACTAGTAACCCCCCTTTCTTCACTGTGGACTCCATTTACTATTACCTGCTGTGTCCTGTTGTCCAGCCAGTGTTTTACCCAGGCTACCACCCTGGGACCACTCCCAGGCTGGCTAATTTGTTTATTAATCTTTTATGGGACTGTGTCAAATACCTTGCTAAAAGTCTAGGTAGGCCATGTTCATAGCCCTCCTGGTCTACTACTTTGGTTACCCAGTCAAAGAAATCAATTAGATTTGTCTGACATGACCTTCCTGCTGTGAATCCATGCTGCCTTGGGTCCTGTGCCCCACTGGCCTCTAGGTACTCAACAGTTCTTTCCTTCAGAAGCGATTCCATCATTTTCCTACCACAGAGGTCAAACTGACAGGTCTGTAGTTTCCTGCCTCTGTCTTGTCCACGTTTGTGAAGGAGAATTACATCGCCCTCCTCCAGTTCTCAGGTACCAGACCATCCTCCCATGATTGATTAAAAAGGATAGTCAGTGGTGTTACTAGTTATTTTAGAATTCTGGGGTGAATCCCATGAGGCCCCATTGCTTTATCCACCTTCAATTTTAAGAGTTCTTCCAGACCCCTTTCTTCTGTGAAAGGACTAATATCAACCTCCTTATCCAGAGTGCTTCTATTGACTGGATTAGGTATCTCCCCGTGCTTTTCCATTGTGAATACTGAGCAGAAGCATTCATTCAGTATCCTTGCTTTTTCACTGTCAGTCTCTGCCCAACCACCTTCCTCTTTATTCAGCAGCAGTATCCCTGCCTTAGTATTTCTTTGCTCCCTAATGTACCTATAAAAGGTTTTATCCCCCTTCTTAACTGAGTAGGCTATCTTTTCCTTGGTTTGGGCCTTTGCTATTCTGACTGCCCTCCCCGCTTCCTTCTGCTTTAACTGGTACAGTTCTCTGTCCTACTTCTTCTCTGTTTCTTTATACTTCCTGAATGCTATCTTTGTCTCCTAACCTTCTCACCACTTCTTTTGAGAACCATAGTGTTTTTTTCTTTCATTTTGATTTATTTGCTCCACACAAAGGCTTGTTGCCTCTGTGATTGCGGTTTTGATGTTTCCACATTGTTGCTCCATCCCACCTTCTTGCCTGCTTGCTAGTGCTTTTCTGAGGCATTCTCCCATTTTGACAAATCAGCCCTTCTAAAGTCCAGTACCTTCACTTTTGCATTTCTTGACTCTATAGCTAAATTTATCATGAACCACACTGTTTGGTGGTCATTTGTTCCCAGATGGCTACCCACTTCAAGATCAGAGATCCTCTCTCCATCCACATTTGAGAGTACCAGGTCTAAGATTGCTCCCTCCCGAGTGGGTTCCAAAACTGGCTGTCTGAGGCATGCCCCCTATAGGGCATCGAGAATGGCCCTGCTGTTGGATGTGGCTGCAGCAAAGGTCCTCCAGTTAACATTTGGCATATTCAAGTCCCCCATCAGCAATATCTCCCCTTTCTCTACCATCCTAAAGATGCCTTCTATCATTTCGTTGTCCATTTTCTCCCCTTGAGATGGGGGTCTGTATACAACCCCTGTGCAGATTGTGGTGCCATTTCCAGTCTCCAGGGTGATCCACAGTGCCTCCTGTCCTCCCTGTTTACCCTTTAGTTCTATTGCTTTGATTCCTTCCCTAACATAGAGAGCTACTCCTCCTCCTCCTCTTCTTCCCTCCCTATGCCCTCCTGAAACAATCAACTATAACTGTGACTCTCCACCCCAGGAAGTGCATTCCTCTTTCGGACACCTATTTCACAGAGGTTAAATAGCAAGTCTAGTCATGATGACTCTTTATATCCCAGCTACAGTTCCTCCTGGCAAATTAAAGTTAAACTAAAAAAGTCAAGCCAAAAATAGAATCAATACTAGTTACTTACACAGGTCCAAAAAGTAATAATTCAATTCAGTGTAGTCCAGAAAATAACCTCCTTGATTTAAGGAAGCTCTCTCTGCTTTCTCTCTCTCTCTCCCTGTCTCGGCAGACAGAGACCACAAACAACTCCTGTTATAAAGCTACAGTTCAACTAGGCCCCTTTTAGCTCTTCCCCTTAACAGACGCCTGCTTCACAGAGGTTAAGTAACAGGTCTAGTCACAAATCACTGCAGATATCTCCCAGCTATAGTTCCTCCCTGGCAAATTAAAGTTAAACTAAGAAAAGTCAAGCCCCAAAACAGAATCAATACTAGTTACTTACACAGGTCCAAAACATAATAATTCAATTCAGTGTAGTCTAGAAAATAACCTCCTTGATTTAAAGAAGCTCTGGCTGCTTTCTCTCTCTCTGTGTCTCATCAGACAGAGACCACAAATAACTCCTCTTTCAAAGTTACAGTTCAATTAGGCCCCTTTTAGCTCCTCCTCTTACAAGGCACCTACTTCACAGAGGTTAAGTAACAGGTCTAGTCACAGATGACTGCAAATATCTCCCAGCTACAGTTCATCCCTGGCAAATTAAAGTTAAACTAAGAAAAGTCAAGCCCAAAAACAGAATCAATACTAGTTACTCACACAGGTCCAAAAAGTAATAATTCAGTTCAGTGTAGTCTAGAAAATAACCTCCTTGATTTAAGGAAGCTCTGGTTGCTTTTTCTCTCTCTCTCTCTCTCTCTCTGTCTCAGTTGAACCCCCAAATTTTATGATTCCTTACCTTCTCTGAAATTCTTTGATGTTTCTGGTTGTTTTATCTACCACCTTGCTTAGTAGAACTGAAATGCTTGCTAAAGTGTAGTTACAACCAACCTTGTTTCATTTCAAATCCTGAATCTATTCTTATTGCATACTTTCTGTATGTTAGAAACACCCCCAAACAGTGCAGCCACTCATGATGCAATAGTATCCTTTACTCCCTCTGCAATGACTGGCTAGACGTGTTGATGGTGTTCCTAAGTCCAGAAAGATACAGTGGGAGTTGATGAAGGAACATAAACAAACATGTTTTTGTGTTGTAACACTAGGATGGTGGGCAGTCTGTTTTTCACTTTTGAAATGGACACTGTCTACTTTTGACTGATATTTTTAATCCCATTACCACAAAAGTGCCTGCACTCCCTGCAGCCTTCTTAATAGTCTTATAATGTGTCTACCTGCACAGGGTGTCTAAAAAGCTCCAATTGTTTTCTGATTTTGACTGTAAAAGCTAATCCTGGTGACCTGCTCTTATTTGCAGACACTAGATGTTTGTGCTGACAGGCTCACTTAGAGATGAGGTTTCTCAAGTTTTAGTCCCATAATATAAACACTGAAGTATGTAATGTAACCTGAGCTGAACATGCTAGTTCACTTCTTTTCCCAAAACAAGTGATGTATCTTAGGAAATCTGCATTTGAAAGTCAAGCTGTGTCACTGGGATGTGCACATCCGCTGACTTTCAAATGCAAATCTAATGATTCTTGTGTTTCTTTGCCTGGAGAGAAAGGTGCCTCAAGTATAGCTCCCAGTACAACGGGGTCTCCAGCTGATTTTATTATTTTAAATAGTATTAGTCAGTAAAATTAAGTGCTTATTGCTATTTTTCTGCTACTCTGCATGTGTTAGGGTATAGCTATGATATTTTAATGTAAGACATACAGTAGGTACCTTCAGCTCCTGTTTTGATTCCCAGGAACCAGAGACACCAGAGACCTTTCTTAATGACCTCATTCACTTTTTGATTGTTACTGGCTATTTTCAAATTTATCTTATTTTTTTCAGTAAGTGGTTCATTTTTGTTGAGACAAATTGCTCAAAAATGGAAATGTTTTTACTTTCTGTTACAGTCTGTGTCCATACACCTTAATTAATTGCCTCCTGTCAATCAAGATGTGATTTGACCTTTGGCACAGTTTCTCACGGTAAGAAAACTTTTTTTTTTTTCTCCTGGGCACTTTCAGTTTTTTTTTTTTTTTTTATTTCTTTGGGAGACATTTTCAAACTGCTCCAAAAAAGGGAGCAAGTGGCTGCTCCAGCCCAAAATATTGCAATATTTAGAAGATGCGGGGTTAAGATGCTCCGGCCCAAAATATTGCAGTACTCAGAAGATGCGGGGTTAAGATGCTCCGGAGCATCTCAGGCTGAATATACCAAAGATGCTCCATGGTTCAACTTGAAATGATCCGCAGCATCTGGGCAAGACTGAATATAACAAAAGGAGCTACCCAGCCAGTGTCAGTGGAGCAACAGAGAAGGACTGCAGGTGGGAAATGAGGGCTGATCAGATGCTCTCTGCAGAATGGGATGGGCCGGGAGCAAATCTGCAATATTCAGCCAGAGTATGCAAATGGCCTCATTGCCCAATTCAGGAGCATCTCAACTGCTTAGCATATCATTATAGGTTGCTCCACACCTCATTTGCATGTGCTGAACTATATTTGGGCTTCCCTGTGCCACCTCACACCAGAGGTGACCAACAGGTACTGCAGCTCTAGAGGTACGTTCGTTTACATTCCTCATGTTACAACCTAAGTTGCACTTCATCCAGTGGGACCTGGCCACTATCCAGATATGCTGGAACTGTGCACATGCATGCCACTCTCCTGTCCTGCACCTCCCCATCCTTGCTAGTGGCCCTACCTGCCACTGTCCTGTCCAGCCATGGTTCTCTTTCATGCCCCTGACATTATTTATGCCTGGGGGTGTTGCCTGCTGCCCTGCCACCTGTGCCTGCTTGCTGAGCCTCTTCCTGCCCACCCGTGCTCTGGCAGATCAATGTCACTGTATTTTTGGGACCTATTCCAGTAGACCACCCAGTTCCACAGTTTCACATAGATGTTGGCCTTGCACTTTCCCTGTCACTGCACCCCTCCCAGCACTGCTGCCTGCTGTGTGTTGTGCCACAGAGTGCGTTGTGTGGGCATGGTGTCCTGCACAATCCACCCACTAGATGGCTGCTAGGGATATCACCCTCTCCTCACACCCTCATTATCTCCACTATCAGGAGTGGTGCCTGTCCATTTTCCCAGTGCTGTCCTTCTAGTGCGTCAATATAATAACACAACCAGCACTCCTGACAACAACTGCAGTAGTATGTTTTTTACTGTTCACATTGGAATATGCTCACAATGCACTGCACAATAGCACACCTGATCAGTGTCCTTTCTTGAGTGATAACAAGTGCATTCAGCTACCACACTGGTGCTCACAGAGCCTGCTATCTGGTGCAGCTGCCTGTTGGGGGATTACACTTGGGCCTGTTTCTTTTAGTCCTATCCCTGTTCGGAGCATCTTTGGAGATGCTCCAAAGATGCTCTGACCATTTTGTCTGAGTATAGAGATGAGCGGAACATTTATGGGTACACCCCCTCCAGATGCTCCAAATACATTATAGTAGTCTTTGGCCCATCTGGAGTTGTGCCGAGCATCTCTGCTCTTTGAATATCTTGCTTTGGAGCATCTCCTGAGATGATCCAGAGCATCTAAGATGGGTAGGAGCATCTCTTTTGGAAATGTCCCCCTTTGGGCCAGATATTCAAAGGGGTTGCGCCTGACACAACTGAGTTGCACTGGTGCAACCCTGCAATGCACCCTGGCATAATATTTGAAAGGGTGCCTTGTGCAGCGCAGGTCCTGATGCACTGGGGCACATTCATAATGTATGCAGTGCATCTGCAGGGGGTGTGCCCATGCATATGCAGCACATCCTGATATTCAGCCCAGAATGTTTGGAGCATCTGCTGGCACAACCCCCAGATGCACCACATACTGTGGCACAAAGTTGAGCCTGAAACTGTTGGCTCAAATGCCGGCCACCCATAGGCAGAGCAGCTGTGCAAGGTGCATACACAGCAGCTGCCAACTTGTGGGTGGCTGCCCACCCACCCAGAACACCATCCAGAAGCACCCATCTGTGCCCAGGTAGTCTAGTGGGCCCCCCTCCCTCCCATATGCCTGATCACAGGCATTGGCCATAGAACTATCTAACCCTGGTAGTCTAGCAGTCCCCCTACCCCTCCCATAACCCGATCATTTGAAAGGACATTTATGAACTGCCCTGGTGGTCTAGTGTAGCCCCCAGTCCCTCTGTAGACCCAATCATGGGTACACATCCATAACAGTAATCCCTGGTGATCCAGTGGCACTCCCACACCTCCCACCCACAGAAGACCCCTGGCCCACCCAGCTCCCACCTGTCATCAGCAGATGGCTGCACCCAACCTGCATGCCACAACTTGAGTATGTGCTGTAAGCCAATTGGTCCACAGTGTGGACCAATAGGCTTGCAGGCCATACTATACTACACAGGCATAAATATGTGAATGACTGTGGTCATTCATATATTGGTGCCTGTGTACTACAGTATGGCCTACAAGCACATTGTTCCACACTGTGGACTAATAGGCATACAGCACATACCGTAAGCTGTCATTCAGCGGGTGGCCAGGTGGTATGCAGGTGGGGTGCAGCCACCCGCTGATGACAGGTGGGAGCTGGGTGGCCAGGACTCCTCTGCAGGCGGTAGGGGTGGGGAGTGCCACTGGACCACCAGGGATTACCGTTATGGATGTGTACCAATGATCGGGGCTATGGGGGGCTGAGGGGTTTACACTAGACCACCAAGAAGTTCAAAGATGTCCTTTCAGATGATCAGGTTATGGGAGGGTGGAGGACCACTAGACTACCAGGGATAATATTAGTATGATGAATACCAGCGACTGGATTACGGGAGGGGCGGGTCACTGGACTACCAGGGTTGGATGTTTTTATTACAAATGTCTGCAATCAGGCATATGGGGGGACAGCTAGGCTACCAGGAGTCACTGCATGTCATCCAGCCATGAGGGCGCCAGATGCAGTTCGCCGGGTTGCACTGCGCAACGCATGCAAATGAGGCCATAATGACATGCAAATGGCCCTATTTGCACCATGCATACATTATGGCCCTATTGCATGCCCAAGTCTGAATATCGTGGATGCTGCACCCAGCACAACCACAGTTGCACTGGCGCATTCCCAGTCCACCCTGTCTGAGGAATGCACCAGCGCATTGTCACTGCACCATGCAAATTCTGTGCCATACTCAAAGGTGATACACCATGGCACATCACCTTTGAATATCACCCTGTCTTGGCCCCAGCGCATCTCAGATGTGCTGCACCCCCACTTGCACCATTGCCCGGTGCAGTCTGAATATTCTGCCTTTTGTATTTACTTTTCATTTTTTAACTACATACTGTACAATGACAACAGATAACAGTGCTGCATCATTACAATGATACAATAAAGGTTTGGATACACTTTTTAATTAAGTTAACATAACTGTAAATTACGCTCAGTAGTAAAAGTTTTATGTGATTTATATTCATGGTACAAAGTCAGTATATTTGTTCAGTTCATATACAACCCATCTTCTCCATAACATCTCAAATTCTGGAAGGTTTTGAGCTATTTTAGCAGTTAATCTTTTCATATTATAGATATCTCTCATTACACCATCCCACATCTCTACAGTTAACGTCTTATTACTTAACCAATTTTTTTGTCATAGTCTTTTTGGCTGCAAGTATACATAGTGGCCCCTATGCACTATGGTGCTGAGTATTGTCACCGTGTATCTCTGGTGCATAGCCACTCTGCACCCATGTAATCCCAGCACAGCCAGCCATGGTATTCATCTATGGGTACACAGTCTCCTCCACCAGATCACCAGAGGTCAACATGGTTGGGGCAGTCAGGGGCATGCCATGGGGCAGTGCATGCACTCCACTACATTCACAGAATCACAGAGTGCTGGGTGCATGGAGCACACAGTACACAGGGGGAACCCCTGCCATAAGGTCTGTGTGCCCTCTGGGATGCTGCTCCCCCAGTCGCTGAATGTCAGGTGGGGCATACCTTCCCCCACACCATGCCGCCACAGACCATGGACAATGACTGGTGGTCTGAGAACAGCCAACCGGGAACCAGCCCACTTCTTGGTTGCCACATGCGGTGTGGTGGCAGCCATTTCTCAGTGTCCGTGGGTGCAAGGGATCCACCGGCAGTCTGGGTTGGCATCCCATTGGATGCCCACCCAGTCCATGTATCTGTCCTCCTTGCTCCCGTGCCAGGGCTGTGGACAGGTGTGCACTGGTAGTGCATTCCCCAGGTGCACACCTGTCCACAGGTGTGGCCCTTTGTGGGCAGGATATGTGCCTCCGGTGCGTACTTCCACTCCTATATGCATAGGTCCCACTGTTAGCAATTTCCTGATATCTGTTGATCTAAATTCTTCTGGCATATCTAAAAACAGGATGGTTCTTTCTGTGAGAGTCAAAGTAGGTAAAAATATATAGTACCCTCTCAGTTCCCTGCAAAACTACTGCCTCTGGCCAAAAAGCCTTCTCCTACCGCTTGCTTAAAATGTGGAATGCACTACCCCCACAAATCCGCCACTCCTCCTGCCTATATTCCCTTACCTCTGCTTTGCACAATTACCTTACACCCACCTGTACCTGCTTCTGACCCCCCTGCATACCTGCCTCTTTGTCCCCCTCTGCCTCTCCTGCACTTATGCTACCCCATATAGACTAGCACTTAACAAGGGTGACAGGATCCATTATGCTCACCCTGCTGCATCTGCTCCACTAGCTAACTGCCTGTTTGTATTCAATTGTCAACCTTGCATCCTATGCTTGATCCATGTACTGACTCTACTGTATGTTGCTCCTATGTACTGCAAATTGTGTAACTGTTGCATCTGCTTATTATGTACTCAGCTGCCATGAACCTGTATTGCAACTGTATGAATGTATTCTCCATCTTTTATGAATGTAGCTAAACCCTCACTCTGTACATAACTCCCCCTATTCCCCCAGGACATACCATGAGATGAGCATTAAGTTGCTCAGTGTATCTTTCCTGGTGAAACAATTCAATAAATAAATGAAAATACTGTATATTCCTCCATTCCTGTTGCATGTCTGCCCAAAAACGTTATGCCTTAGGACATACCCAAAAGATATGCATGTGGTTGGCTCTGGCTCTCACATCCTCTCCAACATTGAGGCATCTTAGTATTTATTTTGTTGCACTGGAGTTTTGAAAAATTGAATTATATTTTTCCAGGAGAATTCCTTCCACTTGTGAGGAGGTTGGTTTATGGGTATGCTTGTATAGTTATTTCATTGGGTTTGGGTGATTTGTAATCCTAGGTTCTCCTGGCATTTTAGTCTGATGTACAGTAGTTAGTAGAATGACTGGCTAGTCTCAGAGAAAATAGAACAGGAGACAGGGTGCTCTCTACAAACTGTAAAATCTGCAAGATTCCTGATAGCTTGCAGAAGTCCTAGTTAGAACCTGTTCAGTACTATACTTCAAAGGAGTAGAGCTAAACACCTTTGAAGGAAAGCTTTCCTCCCACAGGCAATTGCAGCTCTGATAGCACAAGCAGAATCTTTCATGACAGGTCAGCCAAGACCTGTAAGGGACTTCCTGCAATTATTAGGACACATGGTTGCATCCACAGTTGTGGTTCCATGGGCCAGGTTCCAAATGAAAGGTATCCAGTACCACTTAAGAGAAAACTGATCTCAAAGGTGGGATCAACTCTCAACGCTCGTGACAGTGACAACAGCACTGGTAAGGTCACTAGAGTGGTGGATGGAAAATACAACCTCCTAGAGGGCATTCCCTTCCTTCAAATAAATCACCCAGTATCCTTACTGCAAATGCCTCACTCCCTAGGTGGGGCACCTACCTACAGGACCTTACAGTGAGAGAAATATGGAGCCCACAGGAGTTACTGAAACACATCAACCTTCTGAGCTGAAGGCAGTACTGCTACCAATGCAGTTTTTTCTCCCATCTACAGGGTCAGTCTGTCCAAATCAGAAAAGACAACACCACAGCAATATTACATAAACAAGCAGGGATGGACAAGATCCTCAAAACTGTGTACAGAAGCAATGAGGATCTGGGACCTGGCATACATCTTAGAAGCAGACATTCTTGCAGTACGCTTGCCAGGCAAAGGCAATATCCTGGTAGATTCTTTAAGCAGAATCTGTCAGATAAATCATGAATGGGCCTTGAATAGATAAGTTCTGGCCACAGTGTTCAGAAGGTGGGGTGCTCTCAAAACAGACATATTCATTTCTTGGGAAAACAATCAGCTTCAACAACTTTGTTGCAGACCACCATCCAGACGACAATCCTAGAGGGTGTCCTAGTCTTGGACTGGACAGTGAAGTTTCTGTATGCCTTCCTTCCATTTCCACTCATCCAAAAAGTTCTCCTGAAGCTCAGGAGGGAATCTACAACAATGATCCTAATAGCTCCAGAATGGGCAATACATATCTGGTTTTCAGGTCTGCTGATCCTGTCCAGCAAACCTCCAATCAGCCTGCCACTGAGTCACAATCTGCTAACCATATCCCAGAGCAGGACAGCATTCCCAAACCTGAAAAGACTATGCCTGAGGGCATGGTCCTTGAGGATCTAGATACATAGGTTTAAATCTCTCAGAGGAATTTCTGATGGTGCTTAGAGTTCCATGGAAACCAGCAACCAGGGAAACATACTCCTCTGAATGGAAGAGATTTTCTTATGGGTATACACCCAAAAGAATAATCCTAATGGAGGTAGGGTTGCCTACACTTTTGGAATATGTGGTATACTTGCAGTCAGTAGGCTTAAGGCCATCAATACTGAAAGTGCACTTAGCTGCAGTGTCTGCCTACATATGCAGGCAAGGGAAAGACACTGGCCTCTCAACCAGTTTTTCAAAAGGTTTCTTAAAGATCTCAGTCATTTTTACCCACCAGTAAGGGACCCAATTCCACCATGGAATCTCAAAGTATGTCTTGCCCAGCTTATGAAGGCTGCATTCAAGCTTATGGACACTCTGGCCTAAGTACGTCACATGGAAACCATATTCTGGATTGCCATGACCTCAGCTAGGAGGATGAGCAAACTGCAAGCCCTCTGCACAGAGTCAAATTACATAATCTTCTATAGGGATAAGGTAGCCCTTAGAACAAACAGGAAATTCCTTCCTAAGGTGGTGTCTAAATTTCACTTGAATGATTCATTAATACTTCCCGTGCTTTATCAAGTACACTCCTGTCCAGGGTGACAAAATTGCACAGCCTTGACTTGATGCAGTTCTGAGATCTATATGGATTGACAAAAGATGTCAAATCCAAAATGCTCAGATCTGTGTTACTTATGGCAGAGGCTGGCAAAGGTAAACCAGTTTCCAAGTGGGCTATCTCTTCAGTTCTGCTATGAAAAAGCAGGAAAAATACCATCTACAGGCTTAAGGGTACATTCCACAAGGGCACCTCTGCCTCTGTGGCATCCTCAAGTGACATCCTTTTATTAGGTACTTACAGAGCAGCTACCTGGAAAACATTACACACCTTCACAAACCATGATTTTCTGGACATATAGTCCAGAAGGGATGCCAGCTTTGGAAATACTGTACTGAAGAATCTTTTTCAAAAGTATCTTCTGGAGATAGCCTTCCAAGGTACTGCTGTATCATCTGCATAGAGTGAAACCATAAGTGAGAGATTTCTGGGTTAGAAAAAAATATATTCATTATAGTAATGTTGTTTCTTCTCATGGATCCCTCAATATGGTTTCATTCTCTCAAAAAGTCAATAGGGAGCAGAACAGGGGTAAATCCAAAAAAAGGCAAAGGCAGTAAGGACAGGGATGGGCCTAAAAAGGATATGGCCACCAAAGAAATGGGGGTGATGAGTATCAGTGCCCATAGTCTGGGTAACAAGCTCCATGAACTAGTGGCCTTGATGGAAGAGGGATGCCTGAATATCATGGCAGTCACAGAAACATGGTACACAGAGAACCATGGCTGGGATGTTACCATACCAGAGTAGACAATCTACAGGAGGGACAGGGAGGTAAAAGAGGAGGAGGAGGAGTAGCTCTCACATAACAGAAAGAATCAAAGCAACAGAACTAAAGGGTAAACAGGGAGGAGAGGAGACACTGTGGGTCACCCTGGAGACAGGAAATGGCACCACATTCTGCACAGGGCTTGTTTATAGACCCTCATCTCAGGGGGAGGCAATGGACAAGAACATGATAGAAGGAATCCTTAGAATGGCAGAAAAAGAAGAGATATTGTTGATGGGGGACCTGTATATGCCAGATGTTAACTGGAGCTCCTTTACTGCAGCCACATATAAGAGCAGGGTCATTTTCGATGCCCTACAGGGGGCATGCCTCAGACAGCTACTGTTGGAACCCACTCAGGAGGGAGCAGTCTTTTTTTATCATGTTATTATTTGTTGCTTTCTGTGGTGCATCCAGCCACCGTCCCCCACCACTCCAGAGAGTAGCAGGCTCACTCGCATGATGGGGGTCTGGTGCAGCTGCCCCAACCCACTGGAGGGCCTCACCATGCCTCTTTGAGCTGAGCTGGATTGGCCCCACCAGCGCAATTCCATGACAGTCCTCTGGGTCAGTGGGGCCATGGTCATCAAGCTGCCTCCATCGCACCCAGCCATTTTTTCCTCAATTTTTTTCCCCCAGGAGCTGACAGTGCAATGACTTCTGAGCATAAGCTGATGTCTTGCTGTGCTCCTCCCCTTGCTGTGCACTGCAACTGTGCCACACCCGGCCATCACCAGGCACCGCTACAGCATGACGTGCATTCCCCAGCCCACCCCAGAGGGAGGAGAGCAGTCCTGGGATGCTCAATCCACCCTCTTCCCTATCTGGTATAACTTGGTAATAAATTACCTTCTCAAATTCTTAGTGGAATGGCACAATAGGAAGAGACAACAGACAGTGGTACTCCATGTAATAAATGGAATTTATCACAGATCAATAATACAGACTTACTACCAACAGTGTAATCACTGGGAGAACTACCAGTTTCCTTACCTAGGTAATGCGGCTCTCTTTTCAGAGAAGTTACAAGATACAAAGATAGAGCTACAGAAGTCATTTATAAGCCCAATGCACGAGCCTTGTAAAGGAATTAGAGTTGTTCACAATGTTGTCTTAGAGTACATCACAGACAGCAAAGGGTTAGTATCAGAAAAATTATCAAAAATGCTTGGATAATAACAAAAGCTTTAAAAGTCAGTTCTAACCAAGTATTGATAGAGCAGTGCTTAAATCACCATCATGAATAAGATCATTAAGAGCATCACCAGCCTTAGAAATATTGCTAATATAAATCAAATGTGAATCATTTATTGCTAAAAGAGATTGCAAGGTAGTGTCAAAGGGTCAATGTGCACATTAAATATGGGCAAATATTGAGACAAGGCAAGCAAGTATTGGATCAATATCAATAACATCTGGTTCAAGGAGAGGAACAGGAGTGATCACAGTGTAACCAATTACTGTTTTCTGCTGTGGAGTAAAACAGAAGTTAGGAGCATGAATAGCACAAGATTTAGCACCATAAGCAAATGATTTATGATTTGTCAGTACACAATACTGCCTATCGGAACTGTAGATAACTCGAACAGGTGGAACCCTCCATTTCTGTAGACGTATAAGACAGGCGAAAGACTGGTTGGTGAGCTGTGAAGTGAAGCGATGTACCTCTTCCAGGTAGCTTTGGGATGCAGCTGTTTTGGCATTAGGCACTGAAGATGCAGCTTGTGAAGTTTCAGAATCAACAGTCGGTTGAATGACAGATCATCACCCAATGTAAAGGATCAGTTGAGACGTTCCTGGGAGTATCCACATACAGGTTTAACAATGTTAAATACGTCACAGCGGCACAGGTAATAGTATCCCTTCTTGATGCAGCAGTTGGTATGTGGTGTGACCCAAGCTTGTAGAACAGAGTGGTATACAAGTAAAGAGGGAAAATCAGTTCATTCTCAGTAAATGTTTTAATCAAGATGTCCAATGGAATGAATAGCAGCCAGTTTGCCAAAGACAGAAGTTTGTGGATGAAAGCGAGGTAGTGACACAGCAAAAGTAAAAAATATGTTGTCATGGATTGAACATTTCTTAATGAAGTAGCAGGTTGCTTGCTTTGAGCAACATGAAATATAACCAAGATTTCTAGCAGTAGACATAGAAATAATAACAGAATTTGACATATACAATGTAATGCATGACATAGATTTGCAGTGAGGACAATATCATTTAGCTAATCTCCAATCATGGATAAGATCTGGAATGCGACCTGTTTCCAAGTCCCTGAAGAGATTGTTAACAGTGGCAATTATATAAGATCATAGGCAGAGCATAAAAGTTCACGGGCAATATATTGCTTGTCTGCCTCCTTATTGTTTTGGAAAACCAACTCATTAATTTTGTTTTTATTATCATTAAACCCTTTGGTAATTTCCTGCATATTATAAATAGTAAAACGTTCTTCTTAAACCAGCTACACCATGTAACAGTGGTGGTAACACATCATTTTTAATAGCTTGTAGAAAATTAACTGTTGGTGCTTTAATAGCAGCTATAGCTGCTATATTCCAGATAAACATTCCTGAACCAAAAAGGCCAGAGATAGTGACTACTGCACTGTTAACATCTGCAGTATCACGTCTAGCACATGATTTTCTTTGAGCATAAGGTGCAGGTCTAAAGACTCCTAAGTGATCAGTGGCATGAGGTCCACTAACTGGATCATTTGTGTGGGTTTGGTAAGTAGCTACAATATCTGTAAGCATCATACTGAAAAATTTAGAAGTGTTGGTCATATGACGGAGACCAATCTCAGCTGTAGAGTCAAGCCATACAAAAGTGAAGGTACTGGACTTCAGGAGGGCTGATTTTGTCAAAATGGGAGAGTGCCTCAGAAAAGCACTAGCAAACAGGGAAGAAGGAGGGGTGGAGCAACAATGGGAAAACATCAAAACTGCCATCACAGAGGCAACAAGCCTTTGTGCGAAGCAAATAAATCAAAACAAAAGAAAAAAACACTATGGTTCTCAAAAGAGGTGTCAGGGAAGGTTAGGGAGATAAAGACAGCATTCTGGAAGTATAAGGAAATACAGAAGGAGCAGGACAGAGAACTGTACCAGTTAAAGCAGAAGGAAGCAGGGAAGGCAGCCAGAGTAGCAAAGGCCCAAACCAAGGAAAAGACAGCTAACTCGGTTGAGAAGGAGAATAAAACATTTTATAGGTACATTAGGGAGCAAAGAAAGACAAAAGGAGGGATACTGAGGCTCTGCTGAGAGAGAGAGAGAGAGAGAGAGAGAAAGCAACCAAAAGCTTCCTTAAAACAAGGAGGTAATTTAATAGACTACACTGAATTGAATTATTAATTTTTGGGCCTGTGTAAGTAAGTAGTTTTGTTTCTCTGTTTTTGGGGTTGACTTTTCTTAGTTTAACTTTTATTTGCCAGGGAGGAACTCTAGCTTGGAGATATTTGCAGTCATTTGTAACTAGACCTGTTACTTAACCTCTGTGAAATAGGTGTCTGTTAAGGGGAGGAGCTGAAAGGGGCCTGGGGAAATGTGGATTTAAAACAGGAGTCATTTGTGGGCTCTGCCTGCTAAGAGAGAGAGAAAGAGACAGCAGCCAAAAGCTTCCTTAAATCAAGGAGGTAATTTAATACACTACACTGAACTTAATTATTAATTTTTGGGCTGGTGTAAGTAAGTAGTTTTGATTCTCTGTTTTTGGGGATGACTTTTCTTAGTTTAACTTTCATTTGCCAGGAGGAACTCTAGCCTGGAATATTTGCAATCATTTCTGACTAGACCTGTTACTTAACCTCTGTGAAATAGGTGTTTGAAAAGAAGGAAGGCACTCCCAGGGAGAAGGGTCAGAGTTGTAGTTGATTGTTTCTGGAGGGCACAGGTTTACTCCCACCCACCCTGCCCCTCATCACACCTGTCCCAAGCACATAACTTCCTTTATATCAGGGGTTCTGACACGTTTCCAAAATTGCATAACAATATACACCTGTTCATATCCTTAAAGGCACAGCACACTGAATAGGGGGAGACACCTACAAGCTTGCACACACTAAAACAAGAAGAAAAAAAAGAAAACATCTGAAACAGGAAGGAGACAGACATGTGGGAGTGGTGCAATGCACTGGCTGTGGAGCAGCAGTCTTCTGGGAGACATTCTGGAGACTGCGTTGCTGCCCTATTGAAGGCACCTCTCTGGTCTGAGGGAGGAGGTTGCTCATCTCCATGCTGACCTGGCAAGGATTCAGTAAACCTGCTCCCCCACCCATGGACTACCAAGGCCAGTGGCACTATCTCAGAGATTATCAAGAAAGAGAAGTGGTTGGACTACGGTGGGCTCAGGGAGGATGAGGGTGGGGGAACAGAGGTGCATCCCTCCAGCTGTGCCTCTCCACAATTCATTCACCACTCTGGCAGAGCATGGTTCCTCTATGGAGGCAAATCAAAATAAAAAAGCCACCCCACCTGGCCAAGTGTGCTAGTGAGAGTAAAGGTCAACCACACACAAAGACTCCAGCACCACTCACTGCAGTACAGGACAAATTAGACCCAAAAAGCAAACCAGTCAACAAGCAAATTGCATGTCAATAAACACATGCCTTTTAAAGAAAGGGGCTCAGATGAGACCCACAAGCCTCCTACTGATTTCACTTCAGAGCATCATCTGATGATGCTCTGAAGCGAAACCGGTAGGAGGCTTGTGGGTCTCATCTGAACCCCTTTCTTTAGAAGGCATGTGTTGTGTCTCTCTGACTGTTTTTTATGTGTGTAAGTACTGAATAAAACTAAATTATTTGTCAACATGCAATTTCCTCTATGGAGGCACCTGCAGTGGAGACCAAGGAGGATGTTGGGAACCTCCACAATGGAGACCCACAGGAGGGTGGCACAGGACCCCACAGGGAAGGAAACAACTCCTGGTGGGGACTCAATTGTTAGGGAGGTAGAACTGGGGAGGGAGGAGGGAACGGAGGTAATGTGCCTGCCTGGTGCCATGGCTTGGAGGGACAGGAATAATCCTTAGGATCATAGGAGCAGCTGCAAGGGGAAGTGAACTGGATGTCATTATTCACCTAGGGACAGATGACCTGGCTAAGAATGGGATCAGAGCAGTGCAACAGGGGTTTGAGGAGTTGGGGAGGGGCCTTAGACAAGTAGCACACATGGTAACTTTCTCAGAAGTGCTACCTGTCTATGGCATGGATGAGGTTAGGGTATTCCACACCATTGTATTCAATGACTGGTTGAAAAACTGGTGCAGAGCTCAGGGATTTGTCTTCATTGGGGACTAAGGCTCCACCTGGAGGGATGCAGGCCTATACTGGTGAGATGGTCTGCATCTGTCCAGGAGGGGAACTAGGATCCTAGGTGATAGGTTTAAATGCTTTTTTATATATATACAGTATACTGTTAAAAATAAATATCACAGCAGTTTTTTAAAAAAGTTTACCATCTACAGTTAAAAACAACTTTTGTTTTTATGTGTGACCATGGTGTAATCATTTTGTTTCTTTTAAAAATGCATTCTAAGATATATGTATGTACAGTATTACCATCAATCTGGATCTTTTATAAACTCAGCTGACATTTTGTAATTCTTAGGATAAGGGATCCCAGGGATGCTTAGCTTCTTTTTCCCTATCAAAATAATCTTGTTTTATTTTCAGGATTGTGTATGTTGTGTTTTCTCTTTCTTTCTCCTAGGAAAAAAGTTCCTCATTTTCTGGTAACGTATAAAGCCACCTTTCCTAAAATAATTACAATATAATTTTGTTATAATTTAGAAAATATATGTATTGGGAAAAGCACTGGGGCTACACAAATTACCATTTATCCAGTGCACACCTTTTTAAGGAGCTACATGACTGGCTACTAAAATTGTTAGACCATTTCTATTTCAGCATCCATATCACCACCAACAGCTCAACCCTTTTATTGCTACAGTGCTCAAGCTGCCTCTTACCACAGTAGGAGCTTGAGGATGGGATCCATAATACCCTTCCTTCCAGTGCAACACCCATAGAGGTTGCAAGGTACGTCACTTTCTTCCCATAGGGGTAAATAAAACAAAATGTATATTTGCTAAATAACTATTTGTTAATTACAGGTTTTGAAAAGATCCAATGTATTTTAACAGTATAACCCAGCTCAGTTCAGCTGAGCTGGGGCGGGGTGTGTGTATGTATTTCCACATATTCATATCTTTTGATTGTCTTTTCAGCTCTCTTATCCTCTCAGACAAATACAAACCAACTTTCCATAGCCTTACAGCAATGGATGCAATAATCTGCCTTCTATAAGCACAAACAAGTTTCTATAATTTCAAAGTTCTAAAGCATTGTATACCCTAAAAAAGCCTTACAAGTTCACTAAAAACAGAGTGGTGGATTGCTCAAATAATTCATTCAACCAAAACCAAGTAATTTTTACCAAGGACTGCAACTTACAAACTTAAACTTTGTCCCACTCTCTGCGACTTATTCTATGGTCGTGGTCAACACAAATGAATTCACAATGCTCTAAGATTCCTGAACTCTAAACCAGACTTGCAATCTACATTTGTTCTGTTGCTTAAAATGCATTTTATGCATTAAGCTCAATACTGATATTGTTTTATTGCAAAACATGTTTATGTTTTATGTTTATGCTATCATGATTTGATATATATCTTGCTACACTTTATGAAGTGTGTATTCAGAAAACTGCTCCACATTTATGAATGTTTGTAATGCCCATAACCAAACCTAGATACTGGGGCCAGCATTGCTGACCCACCCTACAATATGTTCCAAGCAAAACCCCAGACAAATTAATGCTGTTTGTCTTATTGCTCCCAGGTAGCCCTGGAAAATAAAGTGCACTCTATGCATTTTGTCATTTTAAATCTTAGCAATTATAATATGGCAGAATTTAGATTCTGCTCCAGAACCTAAGCTTCAAGGTTCCATAGTAGGCCTTACCTCACTCAGTACTTTAAAGTATTTCACTATACAGTGTAGAAAAGGTAGACCCTTTCACTTGTCACAGGTGCAATAAGCACTATTATTAGTTAGCACAGGCCAACAATATATATATTGTCCCACTGTTGCATAGTGTAACAGGCATATTGCCATAAACTATATGTTTAGAGTGTGTTATTATAAAATTACAAGACTTTATAACACAGGCCTCAGTTAGGCCTGCCAGCAATACATAGACAGGGAAATCATGTTCATCACTGTCATAGCTTCTTCTGCGATTTGAAAGCAGGGTGTAGCCATGACATTGTCATGGATTCACAGATGGTCAAATGGTATTATTGGACCTTGGCCTGCACCCCCAGGTGTGTGGTTGATGCCCCATTTTTAATTTTCTCTTTCCACAATTATCAAAAATTTAGGCTCAGTCACACCACTCTTTACAAAACAAAAAGTCATTGGTTTAAAAGATTGTTATTTATGTGTTCTTAAGTCAGTTTCTAACACACTTTACAAGTTTGCAGGTTTCACAGTGTGGCACACACAACATCTCCATGTACAACAGCAGTAACACTTTCGTCTCAGCTGCCAAAACATTCATCTTTTTCCTGAAAAGAAAACAGCTGCCACAGCTTCAATGTCATTACCATCTTTGTGCCTGACTGGCTCCATAAAAGGACTACGACATCAAACAGGATATTATTACCTGTGCAAGTGTAATGTTTTCAGCAAAATTACACCTGTTTGTAAATCTTTAAATTAGTCAAAGCAAGGTCCAACCCATTCATACTCTACAATCAAGCCTGTTGTGTCTCCTACTATTAAGCAAAGCCTGGGTAGGGGCAATCCTAACTTCAGCAAGAAGAATCTTCTTCAATTGATCTTCAAGCAAGACATCCATTTTCTCCACAGCTGCTCTTTCCAAGCCTGGATGACACCTTATACGGACTAATTATTACTTATAAACTGTTAATCTTTGTGCCAGAGTGTGATCAACTACCACAACGCAAATACTACGCCAGTGTGTGTGGATATTTCCTTAAATGACTCAATGCACAATCTAATGCACCCTTTGCCAAGGCATCTGACAATCTAGCCATCCAGCAGCCAACAACGTGAACATTGACTTTCTTACTATAATGATGTTTCATGTTTCAATTACCATCTGCATAGCCCCATGTGCCTTGTGGGGTTACCACCTTTCTGCAAATGAGGAACTTTATGGACTGTTATTCATATCCACTTTCTAAACTGGTCATGTAAGTTTTATAATGACCAATCTGTCAAGAGACATTATCAACAGATTCTTCAATCAAGCTCCAAGGGTGTGCCACACCTCAACACCAGGCAGCATTTACATTATCCACTCTCAAAGTGGATTCCATAAACTCTTCTTTATCAACAGACATTGTTATATCATATTGTGTTCTATGTAGTATCACATGTTAACATATTTCCACATATTTAAATTGTGGTGTTGACATCCCTAAGTTCTACACTATGTTTTACAAACACACCATTTGTGCTCCATCTGTGACCACCCCTGTACCTACTCCTGAACAGGCCCATTTTTGACAGTAATCCTGACTATATGTCTGCTTTTTACAAACTACATAAATTGTTGTCTCCATTTAGGTTTCAATCTGTGATTATCCATCACACATGTAACCCTGTTTTATTTTTTTATCATATATTATTAATACTAATGCATTACTGTCTGTGGCGTTCTATCATGCAATATTATCATTAACATTCCTTTACAAGGCTCATGCTTTGGGCTTGTAACCGATTCCAAGTGCTTCCCTATGGTTGTGTTGTCCCTTTTGAGGCAACAAGGAGGGGAATGTTGCCCGTGGGTCCCACACCCCTTGCACCCTTATGCATACGCCAATGACAGATGTTTTATTATTACTGTAATATTGCTGTATTGCACTAATATGTAATAATGGGTATCCACTGTACAAGCGTGGGTAGAAGAAGAAGAAGAATCAGCATTTATATAGCGCTTTTCATACACAGTATCCCAAAGTGCTTTACAAGCAATGCTAGACTGGTAGTGAAGTGACTAGGGATCATGCTTGCTAAATGTATACACTATACAGTATACATTTATTTTGGTGGAGTCCTTTCACTCCTTACACTGGTGAGCACATTATTAGAAGATTTGAATATGGGGTCACTGATTAAGTTGCTTCTATGGGTCATAGCTGGTGAATTAAGGTGAAGATTCAGCCCAGCAAGCAGTGAACAGTACCCAGACACAGAATAGCGCTCTCCACTGGCTGTATGGACCTCAGCATAGAACTGCCTCAATATAGTGTTAAGGTCTTGCAGGGGGTATGGTGCTTAAGTCAATGATTAAGTTTTTTGCAGTTGCCCAGTCCATTAGTACTCTCAGGGACCAGGCTGTATTTTTCTTTGTGTTCACTTCATCTCTGTCTGCTTCGATTTTATCCAGCTCATTTGCAGTTACAGTGATGTGTCTCTGGCTAGGCACTGTTTCTGTTGTTTCTAGTGTTGTCAGCTCTCCTGATTTTTGTTGCGCTGTACTGAGTTGGATAGCTGTGTCCTGCAAAAAATGTAAAAACATGAGAAATACTACTTTTACTGACCTTGTATTAAAAACAATAAAATAAAAACTTACCTCTAAATTAAGCACATAAATAGAATGCCTGAACTAAAATGCCTTGATATAAGAAACTATGAATGTGAGGTAAGAAGTGGCCAGTGCTTCAGCCCTCAGCACCACCAGGCCTCACTTGTGGAACTACACAAGTCCCAGGTTATGCTTAACCAAATGCTTTTTATTAGACACAATCATGCTGACATAAAAACAACGACAGATTATATTGACAGGTTTGGGGACAGCAGAGTGGTAACAGAGAGCCTCAAAATTCTGCTCAACTGCAATTGAACTTTGCTAAGTGACTGAAATCCTGCTAGCAAGGTACATATAAATGAGGTATATTTGCAGTAATGCACACTTTATTATATACAGCTCTAACAAAAGTACAGTATGACCACAGATTATTATGCATAGCTCATATTAACACAGTTGAGGGAAAAACAATAGTGAGACGGTGACAACAAAAAAGTATATGATTCACTATTTTGGCTACCAAAAGGTCATTGTGGGCTAATTCCACAAATACAGCAAAACACATTCACATATACAAGTATGTCGCATTTGAAATACATAAGGGTATGCTGATGTGGAAAAAAAAACCCAGCAGCAATAACACAAAATGAATGAAAAACAGTGAGAATTATCCCACTTTGTGCATGCAAAAAAAATGTAGGCAGTGGCTCTTTAAAATCTATCTTTCTCTGTACCTCTTGACTGTCATTGATGGCACTGGAGAACAGCTCATCAATGTCCATAGATGTCATCAGGCAAAAAAACAGGAGCTGGGTAAGACATGCTGAATATTGCATTTTTAAATAAAAAGAATAGGCTGAATTATGCCGTATTTTTTATGGGAGTTACTTGCTTTTACTAACAGCCTCTAACAGAATACACTTGGTAGTGTGGAAATCGTAGCACACGCTGCCAGGTGAGCATTTATGTGTACTGTATCATTTTTTTTCTTAAATGCATTTTTATGTGTGCTTACATTGTAACCTGTTTTCTACTTTTATATTCTGATTAAATTTGTATTACTGTATTTTGTTTGGATTTGGGCATATGTGCGATTCCACCAAAATACAGAGTGCCAATGTTTTGCCTTTGCTCCATACTGTTAATGTATACCTAACTGTGGATTCAAACCTAAGCAAGCACAGTCCTGGCTTGGTCATTTTATGCATGTCAGCTTGCTGTCTGACATGTCCTCTGGTGTTGTGTGCACTAAGATTTTAATTGGGGCATTGCACTAGGCAAGTTTTATGGTGCTCATTTTCTTTTTTTTTTAAATACATTATTTTTGGGGGACTGATGAGTATTGCTGTGTTTGGTCCTACAAACAACACACTGGCCCCTTAGAGACATACAGACTATGCATTGCATTCAGCGTGACTGCATGGTTTATAGACGTACTGCCTGGGACATGGGGTACTGAATTTCTGGTAATGCTGGAGAGGCTGTTTCTTTTATATCTTGCATCCATTTGTTTCGGTGCCAACTATGTGCGTCGTAGGCAGGTGAAAGTTTGCAGCTTATAAAGGGGGAAACAAATTGGCAGCAGGGAGACCGTGTATGTGGATGGAACTATGAAGGTGCACTTTGCTCGTTTTTTTCTTACTTGCAGTGTGAGACTGTCATTTTTAAACATTTAACTTACTGTGGTTGGGATGCTATGGGGGCGCTCGCTAAGTGACATCGTTCAAGATAGCAGTGCTAGCCAGTTGAATGTTCTAGTGGCCCCCTAATACTTAGAACGGTATGAGGCAACACTGACTGCACTCATTATTTGTCGGTCTCTCTTGTCTGACCGGGTAATTGGTGTGATTAGCTAATCACAGATCACTATTTGGTTTACCCATTTTCTAAACTTGCTATAACAAACAACCCACAGATATACACAGACAGAAAATAACATCCAAAACTAAACTTAATACAGATAGCCAACTATGTTACACTACTATTAAAAAAAAGTACCCTATTGTATAAATGCACACAGAGATATGCGACTTGTGGAATATGGCTAATATTAGCACTCATGATATTATCACACTGCACTCTGCACTCATGCTAATATTTTCCATATTCCACAGTCATCATCATGTATCATATATATATATATATATATATATACACACACACACACACACACACATATAGGATATGACATGGCCTGACCGAAAATATCATATTTATCTTCACGAGAGGCCAATGACATCATGATATCTCATGAGCGGTGAAGACTTGAGTGAGATATCATGATGTCATTACCTCTCATGAAGATAAATATATATTTAGTCAGGCCATGTCATGTTCTGTTTATACAATGTATGTTTTGGGCTGCACTCAACAGAACCTCCAAATGCCCCCTTAATACAATCTTCCACATAGAAGTGATGGCTGTTTCAACACAATTCTGCATATAGTGTCTCTACCAACACAACAGATGCCATGTGTTATTTAAAAAAAATATATGTGATTGATCCTGCTACTTTAAAGTTATTACAAAAAAACTTGTCTGGATTATGGTTGACCTAGCCATGGCCACCCTAACACAACTCTCCATACCCCTCCCCCAAAACTGCAGATTACATATATTATTAAAAAAAGTCTGATCTTGCCACTTTAAAGTTATTTAGTAATGCATATCTGGTTGATCCTGCCTGCATCTTTATACAAATAATTATTTAAAAAACATATCTGGTTGATCCTGCAACTTTGTTTTATCCACCTCCAGCTGGAATGTAGCGTGACTGAGTGCTATCCCCTGAAATGTAGCGTGAGTGAGCGCTACGAAGAGTCAAATGTGAGGCACTCTCAGACCTTTATATTAAGGGAACCTGTCCTGTAACACTTAGAAAAGTGTGTCTTTTTGTTAATGCTGCCTGTATTTTGTCAAAAGAAGTTGCCAACAGTACTGAGAGAGAAGCAAGTGAGTCGGCGGCTTCAGAACACCAGACAGAAGCGTGAGCATCTGTTGCCATAGCAACACATGTTTGCACTTCCACCTGGTGTTTTGAAGCTGCCAACTCACTCGCTCTTGTTTCTCACAACCTCCACTTGCAGACTGGGTGACTCTGAGCAAGTCAGTTAACCTTCAGTGCTCCCAGGTCACCCCTAGAAAACAGGCACTTGTGCCTAGTGGGCCTACCCGTTACCAAAGACTAAAATAAAATAAAATAAAAAAGTATAAAGGTCTGAGAGTGTCTCACATCTGAATCTTCATAGTACTCGGTCACACTACATTTCAGGGGATAGTGTTCTGTCATGCTACATTCCAGTTGGAAGTGGATAAAAGAAAGTCGCAAGATCAACCAAATATGTTTTCAAATAATTATTTGTTTAAAGATGCATGCAGGATCAACCAGATCTGATAGATATGTGTGTGTGGTGGGGGGGCGCTTGCTCGTAAAGAGAGACAGCAAAGATAGACAACCGCATGATGGAAAGTGAAAAACTTTCGCTTTCATTATGATGATGTATAAGAACATGGAATCAGTGATATCTTCACATGTGAAGATATCACTGATATCTCCATGACTTGGCTGAGATACTACTTTTTATCCTGCCATTTATCCCAAAACATCATTGTGTATATATATATATATATATATATATATGTATATACACATCATATATATATATATATATATATTCGTGTTAGGTTACCAGCCTCTACCACCCCACCCTCACTCTCCACACACCAACAGACATCGGAATGTGCCATGGGATCATCAGGCCCAACTCTCACCCCATTCCATGTGTAAACAAGCTGAGGTGGTGCAGTATAGGAGAATGGAGTGAGAGTTAGTCCCGACGACTCCAACGCACACCCCGACACCTGTTGGTGTGTGGAGGGTGGGGGGAGTGGCAAGGGTTGGTAACCTTAACACTGAATTTCCAGACTTGTCGGTGTACTATCAACCCTAACTGATGCATTAACAGAGTTTTTTTTGCAATAAATGTCCCTTCTATTTGAGAATGTGTAATGTAAATGGTACAGTATGTCGTTGTGGGAGTGCAGAGCCCTCTGGACCCTGTACTCCCCTAATGCTTCCAATTTGTGTGTGTAATGGTATGCATATGTGGGAGTGCTGGCCCTCTGGGCCCTGCACTCCCACTTACACATAAGTACTGGGACATAACACAGCCCTAGAGTCATGAAAATGATCCCTTGGAAAACTTATTTGCCATTATCTCAGTAACCAAAGCAACTATGAAAAAAAATCCACTGCTTTTGTATCCATGACTTTGAAACCTCCATGCATACTTGAGTAGCGAAAAATCTGTATCTCAAACCATTTTTGAACTACAGGCATCAAAAGACACCATGAGCACTGCAGTGTTATCCTATGGTAAATTTCGCAAGAACCTTCGCAACGGACACTCATAACGTGTCGATTTTTGGGTATTATTTTTAACCAAATTTTTAGCATGTCCTTTTGGGACCCCACTTCATGAGCAGCAGCTCTGTCATTTCATTAATCCATCCCAAAATTTGATTTCTCACAGCAACCGTGCCATTTAGCACCACAGGTGCAAAAACACATTTTGGGCAGGATGTTAAAAGTGACAGCTGTACTGTTCATGAGGAGGTGGGAAAAATGTCTATGTTGAAAATCTGGAGTGAAAATATGAAAAATCTGTGAAGTTATGAGCTTGCATAGAAACTGTGCAATGCACGCTCATAACATGGTCATTCTTTGGATTTGTTTCACCAAATTTTCAACATGGGTGTTTTGAGACCTCCCCTCATGAACAGTTGCACTGAGATTTTCTTAATCCATCCTGAAAGTTGATTTCACACAGCGACCGCGCCATTCTGCTTCACAGGTGCGAAAACACATTTTGGGCAGGACGTGAAAAATGACAGCTGTACAGTTCATAGGGAGGTGTTAAAAAATGGCAATGTGAAAATCTGGAGTGAAAATATTAAAAAGTAGCAACATTGCTAGTGTATGTAGAAACTGTGAAATGCATACTCTTAACACAATCATTTTTCAAAATGTTTGCACCAAATTTTCAACATGGGCTTTTTGGGACCCCACTTCATGAAAAGTAGCACTGTCATTTCATTACTCGGTCCCAAAAGGTGTTTCCGTACAGTGACTGTAAAATCACCTTTCAGGACTGAATAACAAAATCACAGCAAAAGTGTTCACAAGGTGGGGTCCCAAGAACCCCATGTTGAAAATTTGAGGCCAAAATTCCTAAAATTGGCAGAGATATCAACATAAGTTGAATCCCCCTCCATTGACTTCCTTTTATACGGCTTACCTTCATTCCTCAGATCTCAGTTCAGCTTTGAAGAGTGCAGACATGACCCGGTCCAGAGACTGCTGCTGCTGACCTCCAGAGGTAAGTATGGGTGGGGGTGCTCAGTGGAGGGCAGAGATTGGGGAGGGGACTGGGAGAGGACAAGGACCATTTTTTCAGAAAAACATTGTGGGATGGTTTTATTTAACAGGTACAAAATAGTATGCTTTTGGCACACTGGGTGGGCCCAGTGCCACATGAGTTTTTTGGGGATAAATGCTGCTGACAGGGGGATTGGGCACCCCCATCAACAAAGAAAGTGGAGCCGGCCCAGTGGCGCTGAGGGTTGAGTTGCTGGACGCCACACCTCGTGCCACACCGGTGACCCAGGTTTGGGAATGAACTTGGGTCATTGGAGGTCATGGGGGGAAGGAGAGGCTGTGAATTGCTGCCAGCTGGCAGTGCTCTGCCTTGGGAGGAGGGAGATAGCTCTCTCGGAGCTTGGCCGCCCTCTGGTAGAGGCCAGAGGGACGGCGCAATGAGAGAGAGCTCTGACATAGGTCGACAGGGAGTGTTGATAGGACTCGGTCCAGAGCTGCAGCACGCATGAGCACCTCCACGAATATGCACCACTGCTTCTGGGGGTCCCAGGATAGCTTAGGGGAGAAAAGAGAGGAAAAAGTGTGGGTGCTGACGTGGATGATGCCCCCGGACTGACTCAGGGGCTCTGCCAGGGTGTGCATGGCACCACAAGACCCCAAAAGACCCCTAGTATGGTAGGCTTGGTGGACGCAGAAGTCAACCCACCACAGGAGGATAAACAGAGTCAACAAAAAAAAAAAACAATGAAAGTGGGCTTGGGGGTGTGGGGGCATCTGACACCAGGAGTGGGCATCCCGGTGTCAGAAAGATGAAAATATAAAATTATCTGGGTACACTGGGGTGAGCTCCCAGTGTGCCGCACAAGTGTGTGGGGTGTGGGGAGCATAGCAACATGAGGTTGGGCACCCCATTGTCATTCAGTATGATATAAGTTCAATGCAGGATCCTGCATCAAAAATTTCAATGCAGGATTCTGCATCAAAGCTAAAAGACGTCGGGGGATGGTTTTCTTTATTTGACAGGTAAAAAAAATTGATATTTTTTGGCACAGTGGGGTGGGCTTCCAGTGTGCCACATCATTTTTGGAAATACATACTCCCGAAGGGATGGGCGCACCCATTGGCAAAGGGAAAATAATATGAAGTGCTCTCCAAATTGTGGCAGTTTTGAAAATTGCGAAAGAAACGGGTGCGACACATTTGCGAAAGTGTTGCATCTGTTTCTTTCATAATTTGTGACACTATGGGGGTCCTGATTATGCAAAAGGTATTTTGGGGGCTAAATTGAAAATCTGATGCCCGCAGTGTGTTTCTCTTCTCCTTATTAGGTAAACACAACTGACAGTGTTTGCCATGGGGCAGTAATTTTTGAATTTCGGATGTTTTTGTTTACCACTAACTGCAAACAAGATGGTGGCAGCTCAAAAACAAAAACCAGAGCTTGAAAACAAATTTTGCTTTTGCAAAAAAGATTTAAAAGCTTTCGTGTTGCACATATATTTTTCCAAGAGGTTATAATGGGAAACTTTAAATTTTAACAGCATTTGAACAGATTCATATTTTTTCACCGAACCTTCAAAAGGCACTTCCTTGACCCAGTCCCCATATACCCTTTAAATTTCAGAGCAGACGGACAAACAGTCTCGGTTGCAGAGATGAGCAAAGAATTCAAAAAAGTTGAGGATTTTTTTTACACTTTTTCATGCTCCACAGTTCTGCAACCAAAAATCAGACTGGAACAAAACTTTCCAGATCAGAGATCTATGGTACACCACACCATGCATGCAACATTTCATGCAAATCAGACAAAGGTTGCAAAAGTTATTAAAGTGCAAAATTTGGGGTTTAACAAAGAAGTGGCTGCTCAACCCTAACCAGTATAATATTAATGTGTGTGTGTGTGTGTATATATATATATATATATATATATATATATATATATATATATATATATATATATATATATATATATATATAGGTGGGTTAGCATTTTAAGTTAAAAGTCATTTACATATATTTGCACCGTTCAATAGATTTGCTTGAAATTCTGAAATTTGGTATGCATAATTGGGCATGGTAGATCTCAGGCTCTACCAAGTTTTGTACCAGTTGGATATACGGCTGCGGAGTTATTAAGCGACAATGAATTGCGCAATTATGCTTTTTTGTGATTTCTTTGCTCTCGCCTACAGGTCGCACGGTTTACACGACCGGTCTGAAAACTTCAGGGAACGTGCAGCCAGGGTGCCTGATGTGCCTTTTGAAGATTTCGTGGAAAAATATTAAACAGTTTAAAAGTTATTCAAAAAACAAGTTTCCATTATAAGTCAATAGGAAAAGTTAACAAAAAAGTTGGAAAGTGTCACAAATGCAGTTTTTACCTTCGCAAATGGCCCTTTTACTTTCACAAATCTGCCATTTTGTTTTCAGTTGGTGATCAGAAAAAGGCTTGGCATTTAAATTTGGGACCCTCTAGCAACCTAATTTTTTCTGTATTCACCTAGTCAGACCCTGAGGGATGCTAGGCATGTCTTTATTTTGGGGTAAAACACCCAGAATATGTTTTCAAATTTCTGGAAAAATGCTTCACATAAAGTACTTTCCTTACCTTACTATCGAATGAATTTACAAAAGCTTTATAAAGTTCGACAGTACTTTCCAGGCTATGGCAAAATGGCAGCAATTCTTTTGCCACCCTGCTGAAAAGAACGGTTTGGTCTTTGGCTGAAATTTGAGGAATGCAGCCAACATCTCACAAATGTGCCTTTCACTATTTTGGTGAAAAATATTACAGGCGCAAAGTTACTGCACTCAAAGTTGACACTTTTCCCCATAGGATAACATTACGCGTCCACCACATTACAGGAATCCTTTGCCGCCTGCTGCAAAATAACGGTTTGGTCTTTGGGCTGAAATTTGAGGGAAGAAAGCCAACATCTCACTGATGTGCCTTTGGTGGTTTGGTAAAAATATTACAGGTCAGCACAGTGACAGCACCCGGTTGATGCTTTCTCCACTGGATGACATTACGGCGTCCGTCGCACCTTTCAGGGCCCGTATCTCGAAACGGATGCAGTTACAGACTTTTTGTCTCAAAAATGCTTAGCCCCCCCAAACAGGGGCTAAGTGCAAAACTAGCCAGGAAAGTCATAATTCATATGAAATTAACATTTTTTTTCTACATCGTACTGTTCCTGAGATATAAGCAATTTAATATTCCAAGTCCTCATTTTCTGCTCCGAGGTCCATTGTTATATATACATTCTTTGCTTTCACTGTGTTTTCCAATGCATTTTTTTGGGAAAAGAAGGGTGTGCCCTTTTCGTTACTGTACCAATTAACGTTTCCAGTTGCATTTCCGTTACTGTTTGCATCACCATTACGGTCTACGCCACATAGTGTACGTTCTGGTTTACGTTTTGCTTGCGCTTGCATTTACATTTCTGTGTCCGTTTGGCGTTATTGTTGCTTTTACCATTACCTGTTTCATTTGCAATTGCAGTACCGTGCACGTGCGTTATGGTTTGCATTTTCATATGTGTTTGCATTTCTGTTTCGTTTCTGTTTCCTTTGGCGTTATTTTTGCTGTTACTGTTACCGTTTGCATTTACAATTGCAGTACTATGACCGTGCATGTAATGGTTTGCGTTTCTGTACTCGCTTGCATTTCTCTTTCCTTTGGCGTTATTGTTGCTGTTACCGTTACCATTTGCATTAACAATTGCGGTACTGTGCCCGTGTGCGTTTTGGTTTCCGTTTCCGTACGTGCTTCTGTTCCCGTTTCTCTTTCCTTTGGCATTATTCTTCATGTTAACTTTACCATTTGCATTTACAATTGTGGTACCATGCCTGTGCACGTTACAGTTTGCGTTTACATGTGCATTTGCGTTCGTGTTTCCGTTTCTGTTCCCTTTCACGTTGTTTTTGCTGTGACACTTAACATTTCCATTTAAATTACCACTGCCATCACTGTTCACATTACCAGTTGCATTTTCGTACACATTTCAATGTTCATTTGCATCACTGTTCGCTTTGGCGTCACTTTGCACTTGCGTTTCTATTAACATTTCCTTTACCATTTATGTTTCTGTTACCATGTGCACCACTGTTGGCACTTCTGTTTGCGTTGCTGTTCCTTGGGCCCCGCGCTCCTGCCGCTGCATTACTTTCACTATTTGTCATCATCATTCTCAAAAAGAAGGGAAATTAGGGCAAAAAACTCCATTTAATGCATCAGTTAGGGTTGTTCCACAGCAACAAAATCAAAAGAAATTGGTGTTAGGGTTGAAAGCCCCCTTGGACCCCCATCCCACCCCCAACTGGCATCGAGATGCGCGTGAAGTCATCGGTCCTAACTCACCCCATTCTCCTATACCTCTGCTTCTTTACATGTGATGGGGTGAGAGTTAGTCGACAACCCAATGTGCACCCTGATGCCAGTTGGGGTGGGCTGGGGTTCCAAGGGGCTTTCAACCCTAACACCGAATTGCCTCACTTTTGTCACTGTGGAACAACCCTAACTGATGCATTAAACTGAGTTTTTGCCTCTAATATATACAGTATATATATGTGTGTGTGTGTATATGTATATGAGTGTATATATATATATATATATATACATATATATATATATATATATATATATATATATATATATAGATAGATAGATAGATATAGACATAGATAGATTCCTGTATAGGTAATTACATCCATCCATCTATCTACCTATCTATCTATCTACCTATCTATCTCTCTAGATGAGACAGAGTGTGTGTGTGTGTGTGTCTGTGTGTGTGTACATACATTTGACAATCATATTTTCTGTAATTAATAAATTGCATGTAATTATTTATGCTCAATTATTATCTCTCTATTCCATCTAATTTATATTCAATAAAATACTTCATATATTGTAATTTATCTGATTGTAGAACAAAACGTTCTACAAAGTGGGGGCTGCCTTATCTACCTCAGATTAGAAATGCAAGTCTCTAAAACCATGATCAAAGACCTGTGAATACTGAACAACAACATTTTTGACAGGGTAAGGGCACAACTCTCTGGTCATCCTGTCTATATATTTCCTACTGGGTAAACAGAATATGGGCATTGATGCACTTACTACTTCATGCAGCTCAGCCAGAAAAGGAGTGAGTTGTTATAAGTTGAATGTTAAGTCCAACACAGGTCATAGGGATAAGATGTCCAGCCTATTTCTGACACAAATGGTCACAGAACACACGGGGCATTTATAAAACAGGCCCCATGATGCTGCTTGACTGGATATTAGTTACTCACCCTGATAGGGGGAAAGTTGTCAAAGTTCTGCTAGACACCCTAAGTGACCACTCCCTGGTGCAATGTCTATGGGAAGTTACACAGACAAGGTCCCCCCAATCACAGTCAGCCAAGTCCTGAACAAAATGGGTCCAATTCTAGGAGGTGGACACAGGGCATTGCAATGCATATTCATTGTTTAGGGGGGAATATGTGTTATTCTTGCAAAATGCATTAAGGCCTTTGATTGTTATATAGATTGTCTCTTAAGCCAAATATTGACAGAGTTATGGTTTGTTAAAGTTCCAGTGTTACCCTACAAATATTTTTCATTTTTATGGTATTTTCTGTGGTGCCTAAATTTTTTTAGGGGATTATATATTGTTTTTATAGTATTCGTAAAGAATTTTATTTTGATATAAAGACTACATAGAAACATAGACTTTGATGGCAGATAAGGACCACTTGGCTCACCCAGTCTGCTCATTTCCCTACCTATTGGATTAGCTGCAGATCCTAGTTAAGCAATAGCCTACTTCTTCCTACCAGCCACCAGAATTGCCTAATGTCTGTCCCATGCATTCTTGAATTCCCCACTGTTTTTGACTCCACGACCTCCCTAGGAAGGCCATTCCATGCGTCCACCACCCTCTCCATTAAAAAATACTTCCTCACATTGCCCTTGAGCCATCCTCCCTCTATCTTCAAATTGTGCCCCCTTGTTCCTGCACATCTCTTTTTCTGAAAGATGCTACCCTCCTGGGCCTTGTTGATTCCCTTGAGGTACTTGAAAGTTTCTATCATGTCATCCCTCTCCCTCCTTTCCTCAAGGGTATACATATTAAGCTCCTTTAGTTTCTCTTTGTATGGCTTTTGGTGCAAACCCTGCATCATTTTAGTTGCCCTCCTCTAGACTGCTTCCATCCTGTCTATGTCCTTGCAGAGATGGGATCTCCAGAACTGTATGCAGTACTCCAAATGGGGTCTCACCAACTGTCTGTACAGATGGATAACGACTTCCTGTTTTCAACTGGTGATGTCTCTTCCTATACATCCCAGTATCCCCCCAGCCCTCCTTACTGCCTTCTCACATTGCTTGCTTACCTTTAGGTCATCTGATATGATTACCTCCAGATCCCTTTCCATTTTTGTTGTTGTCAGTACCTCCCCCCATTGTGTACTGCTCACTTAGATTTTTGTTTCCCAGGTGCATTACATTGTACTTCTTTGCATTGAGTCTAAGCTGCCATACTTTTGATCATTCCTCCAACCTTGCCAAGTCCCTTCTCATCCTTTCTACCCCCCTTGTGTATCAACCTTGTTGCAGTTCTTTGTGTCATCTGCAAAGGGGCATACTTTTCCTTGGTATCACCCAACAATAGTGACAATTGCACAGCAAACACCACCACAATACTGAATCTCATCAGGTCACTTTGGTGGTGCACTATACAATGGCACCGTGACTTCTGGTGTTCTACCCCACCCTCAAAACATCTTCGATTCTGAGTTGTATAATTAGAGATGGGGGGCATGGGGATCACAGCCCACCGCATGGGGGTGTGGGGGAGCAAAGCCCCCCACAGAAAAATACTTTTTTCCAATGGGAGCAATGCTGACAGTTGGCGTTGTTCCTGTTGCTGTTGGGGATGTTGGCAGCATTGCTGACTAGTGTTGTGCAAAACTGGAAAATTTCGCTGGATGAAACATTTTGTGGAATTTGTGCATTATGCTAAATATTTTGCTGGGCAAAATGCAAAATGTCTCCCATTGGGCCAGTAAAAATTTCACCCATGAGCTCAACCGAAATTTTCTACTAGTGGTCAAAGTTCACCACCCACAGGCAAAATTTATTCATTTTACCACTGGCCCCATTTCCTAAATAAAACAATCCCTTCCTCCCATGTCCCTGGTGTCTAGTGGTCCCCAGCCAATAACGCTGAATTCAAATCAGAACCCTCACTCCTCTCCCAGTCACCCTGAGCTCTGTATCTTTGTGAAAAAAACAACAATCCCCTCCCATGTCCCTGGTGTCTAGTGGCCCCCTGGCTGATTACCAGCCAAATTCAAATTTCAAATTAAGAACCCTCCATCCTCCCCCAGTCACCCTGGAGTCCTGGCCCATATGTTTCAAAAAAGAAATCCTGTCGCTGTTCCTGATGTCTAGTGGACCCCTCCACCCTGTCTTAAGTCCTCAGAGCCCATTCATCAGAAGTGCTCAGATGGGCTGCCAGCTGTGGAGGTGAGTGGAAGAACTGTGCTGGTGGCCCAATTTGGGTACATGGGTGAGCGAGGGTGGGCATTGATAACAAGACAGGGTGGGGGTCGGGGTCCAGTGAACACCAGGGACAGGGAGGGATTTTATTTTTTTCTAAAGATATTGGGCCAGGGCTCAGGGTGACTGGGGAGGAGGGAGGGTCCACTAGACACTAGGACAGGGAGGGATTTTTTTACGAAGATACAGGGCCGGGGCTCAGGGTGACCTGGGGTGGGGTTCTTGATTTAAATTTGGCCAGTGATCGGCTGGGAGGGCACCACAAGACACCAGGGACTCAGAGGGTAATAGAGATGCAGGCAAAATTTCATGAAATATTTAGCACTGTAAAATTGCTGACTTTGCAGCAATTTTGCCAGCAAAATTAAATTTTGCAACACCTCTATTGCCGATGTTGTTAAGTGGTGGAACCCTTTTCCTTCCAGTCCCTCTGCAATATCACTTATAAAGACATTAAAAAGGACCGGACCCAGTACTGAACCCTGCGGTACCTCGCTAGTAACCCCCCCTTTCTTCGGAGTGGACTCCGTTTACTATTACCCTCTGTGTCCTGTTGTCCAGCCAGGTTTTTTACCCAGGCTACCACCCTGGAACCCACTCCCAGGCTGGCTAATTTGTTTATTAATCTTTTGTGTGGGACTGTGTCAAATGCCTTGCTAAAGTCTAGGTAGACCATATCCACAGCCCCTCCCTGGTCTACTACTTTGGTCACCCAGTCAAAGAAATCTACTAGTTTCATCTGACATGACCTTCCCATTGTGAATCCATGCTGCCTTGGGTCCTGTGCCCCACTGGCCTCTAGGTATTCAACAATTCTTTCTTTCATAAGTGATTCTATCATTTTCTCTACCACTGAGGTCAAACTAACAGATCTGTAGTTTGCTGTCTCTGCTTTGCTCCCACTTTTGTGAAGGGGGATCACATCCACCCTCCTCCAGTCATTAGGCACCACACCATCCTCCCATGATTTGTAAAAAAGGGTAGTCAGTGGTGTCACTAGTTCTCCCTTTAGTTCATTTAGAATTCTGGGGTGAATCCCCATCAGGGCCCATAGCTTTGTCCACCTTCAGTTTTAGAAGTTCTTTCAGAACCCATTCTTCTGTGAATGGACTGGTATTGATCCCCCTATCCAGAGTGCTTCTATTGATTGGATTAGATACCTCCCACCTCTTCTTTTGTGAATACTGAGCAGAAGTATTCATTCAGTATCCCTGCTTTTTCACTGTCACCCTCTGCCCACCCATTCTCCTCTTTATTAAGCCTCATTATCCCTCCTTTGGTCTTTCTTCACTCCCTAATATACCTATAAAATGTTTTATCCCCCCTCTTAACTGAGTTGGCTATCTTTTCCTCGGTTTGGGCCTTTGCTATTCTGACTGACTTCCTTGCTTCCTTCTGCTTTAACTGGTACAGTTCTCTGTCCTGATCCTTCTGTATTTTCTTATGTTTCCTGAATGCTATCTTTTTCTCCCCAACCTTCTCTGCCACCTCTATTGAGAAACATAGTTTTTTCCCCTTCATTTAGATTTGTTTATTTGCTTTACACAAAGGCTTGTTGCCTCTGTGATGGCAGTTTTGATGTTTCCCCATTGTTCCTCCATCCCTCCTTCTTGCCTGTTTGCTAGTGCTTTTCTGAGACACTCTCCCATTTTGACAGTCAGCCCTCCTAAAGTCCAGTACCCTCACTTTTGTATGGCTTGACTCTATGCGTTTATTGTGAACCACACTGTTTGGTGGTCACTTGTTCCCCAGGTGGCTACCCACTTCTAAATTTGAGATCCTCTCTCCATCCTCATTTGAGAGTACAAGGTCTAAGACTGCTCCCTCCCTTCCGAGTGAGTTCCAACACTAGCTGTCTGAGGCATGCTCATTGCAGGGCATCGAGAATGACCCTGCTCTTGAATGTGGCTGCAGCAAAGGTGATCCAGTTAACATCTAGCATATTCAAGTCCCCCATCAACAATATCTCCCCTTTTTCTGCCATCCTAAGGATGCCTTCTATCATTTCCTTGTCCATTTCCTTCCCCCGAGATGAGGGTCTGTATACAACACCTGTGTGGATAGTGGTGCCATTTCCTGTTTCCAGGTTGACCCACAGTGCCTCCTCTCCTCCCTATTTACCCATTTAGTTATGTTGCTTTGATCCCTTCCCTTACATAGAGAGCTACTCCTCCTCCTCCTCTTCTTCCCTCCCTGTCCCTGCTGTAGACTGCATAACCTGGTATGTTGACATCCCAGTCATGATTCTCTGTGTACCATGTTTCTGTGACTGCCACGATATCCAGGCATCCCTCTTCCATCAAGGCCACTAGTTCAGGAAGCTTATTACCAGACTATGGGCATTGGTACTCATTGCCCTCCATTTTTGATGGATTTACCCCCTTTTAGCCCCATCCCTGTCCTTATTGCCTTTGCCTATTTATCCATTTACCCCTGCCCTTCTCCTATCAACTTCTCTATCTTGGTGTTTACTTCACTCTTTTTTTTTAGATTGGCCCTAAGTCTAAATACTGAGGGAGTTATGGCTTGTTGAAGTTCAAATGTGGGGGAAAAAAAAACTAAATCCAAAGTCTTTTTTTGCTTGAGGGTATTCTTTTTTCATATGAATGTAAAAAAAAATATGAAAAAGAATGCCTTCATATGAAAAATTAATTAGGACTTTGTTTCTCCCATTCTTTTTTTGTATGAAGGCATCCTTTTTCATATGAATGAAAAAAGCATACAAAAAAGATGCTTTCATGCAAAAAAAAAAAAGAATGGGAAAAAAACTAAATCCTAAATCTTTTTTGTATGAGGGCATTCTTTTTTGTATGAATAAAAAAAAATACGAAAAAGGATGCTTTAACATGAAAAAAAAATTTGGACTTTGTTATTCCCATTCTTTTTTTGTATGAAGGCATCTTTTTTCATATGAATGAATAATGCACATGAGAAAAGATGCCTTCATACAAAAAAAGAATCTGGGTTTTGGTTTTTCCATTCTTTTTTTACATGAAGGCATCCTTTTTGTATCCTGTTTTTACTCATATGAAAAAAGAATGCCTTTATCCAAAAAAAGAATTGGAAAAAAATAAGTTCAAATTTCTATTTCATGTGAAACCATTTTTTAATATGGAGCAATTCTTTATTTGTATGGTCATACAAAAAAGGAAAATCGGCTGATGAAAAAAGATTTTTAAATGTTAAATAAATACATTTCTGGGTCATTTATCCACAAACTAAGTACAGACTCCACATGGGTCCCAATGAGCAAGATATATGTGTTGGTGTGTTTGCAGGATGTCATTTTTGTGGGTTTCGAAATTTTTGTGTTTAAAAAAATGAAAACAAGATGGTGGCCATACAAAAAGAGATGTTTTTACTCAGGAAAAAGGATTACCCCATATAAAAAAAGGATGCTTTTTTCATATGGACCAAATTCCTTTTTCATTCCAGGCAGCTATCCAAAAGACTGTACTAAGCATGCTCAGAACTGAGATTTAAACATTTAACGATTTTGGAATGGATTAATATTGTTTCACCAAACCAGTAAAAGGCACATCTGTGGGAAAAGCCCCTTCTACCCTAAAAATTTCAGGCCAAAATTCCAAACCATCTGGGAGCTAGGCGATGACAAAAAACAGCAAAAGAAGACACATTTCTTTACTCTTTACTATCCCCATCTCAGATACCACATAGAATGGTTGACAACTGCATATGATGAGAAAAACAGGACTTCATCCCATAAGCTTACCCTATAACAACTAAAGGTTAGATATACCACACAGCTGGAACCCAGGCTATTACAACACATAAAGTCCAACTTTGTGTAACCAAACATCCCACCACTGGTGTGTTTGCCAGCCTCTTCCATCCCTCCCCAATTACCTGGTGAGGGACACCCAGCTGACTATCTAAGGTCCCCCCACAAGACTGGTTATAATGCAATGTTCAGGAAGTCTACACACTGCCAGGATGAAAGACTTTCCACTCTAGGAATAATATGTTTACTCACCCCACCCTATACTGTAACTAAGGGTGAGGCAGAATAACAAGCAAGGGACTACTACACATCAGGGGGGTAACATTGATATTAGATTGTTACAAGCAGAGAGTAAGTGGCAGTACATTTTAAGAGCCAGTGGAGATGGCGGATTGAATGAGAGTTTTAGCCTTGTACCTTTTCTGAGAGATAAATAATGTGAACTGATACTGATATAGTATAGAAATAGTTTCCCTGCTGAATTAGGATCAGACATTGTTTATTGTTAAATGTGAAGTTTTTAACACACAGGCACTTTAAAAAATGTCTTAATGTTTTTGCACTTTGAGATCACTTAAGCACTTTGTAGTATGGTTAATGTTTGGGTTTTATGTGATGGATTGTTACATGGTTACTGGATATGGTATATATATAGGTATTTATGTATTTAGTTATCTTCGCTTTAAAAGTGAGCCCCATATAGAGCTAGCCATAACCTAAGTAACTCCACCTTGAAAAGCATAAAGGATTGCATGAAATGTTGGCATTCGAATGGGGAGCATTTGCTGCTGCTATGCATCGATGTTTATATTTATAATAAAATTGTAAGTGAATCCTTGCACTGGTCTGGTTTGGACTGTGTAGCGTACTTTTTCTCTTCTGGTTTTCAGCGACTGACATTGTGGCTCCAGTCCTCGGTTTTATGTGCCGCCTTTCTTTGTTTTTGGACTACTACATCCCTGTACAATGATGCTGTAAAAAGACTCAAAGACATACCTTCTGTATCAATTTACAACTCTTTATTGTTTGCCTATATTGTCTCTTTTTCTGTGTCCAGACTGCTCATGTAAAAGGGATTCTTTCTCCAATGGACTAACCCTGCTAACAATAAGTAAATAAAGGTCCTAATCAGAACCAGTTAGTGAACTTATTGAAAGGCTGGTGAAGATAGAACAATAAAAAAATTGAAAACCACTATTCAAAAACAACTTCTATAGAAAAAATATTAGACCTTCAACACATATCATTTTATAAAAACTCTGAAGCTTTGCTTATGTGGTTTGCAGTGACACCAGGACAACACGATGGACTTGTTCCCTTGTATATTACTGCTATCTATCTATTTTTATACTAAAAGAATCAAATTTAATGAGGTATTCTAAAGGGTTATCTGGGGTATGAAACCATGGCAGAAGCATTAGTTGGGTTATCTTAATGTCAAATAACCTTACTGTGAGATATATATATATATATATATATATATATATATATATATATATATATATATATATATATATATACAATATATACATATACACATATATATATTTACCATGCTGATGTAGATTTTACCATGCATATCTATCCGGTTCTAAAATCCAACTGCTCCAAAGTGATCCAAGTTTTAAAAGAGGCATGAATGGCTGCATCTTTATCTCTGATCATTATACAAAACTGAAGGCAGCACCTAAACATATCCATTTACATAACCGCTGTTTGTATTCAGTAACTTTTAATCCCAGTTCATTGACATGAGCTGGAATATGTATATCGTCCTCAGAGAATAATAGTGCATTGTTTTGTGACCACACACTATGACACTTTTAATAAATGTATGAGCCCTAATACATTATTTTAGTTTTTTACCATGCATATTTGTCTTGTTCTAAAATTCAATTACTGCAAAGTGATTGGATTCTAAAGAAGCAAGAATTATTGCATCTTTATCTTCGATCCCAATACAAAACCAAAGACAGTGCCTAAATACTGTATGTACATTTAGATAAAACTTCTGAGTAATTGCTTTTTGTATTCAGTAACTTTCTGATCCAAGTTCCTAGACATGAGTTTGACTATGTTACTGTCATCAGAGAATAATAGTGCACTGTTTTGTGACCACACCATAAAACTTATTAATAAATGTGTAAGTTCAAATATGCTATTTATAAAATAAATCAATCTGTCCAGTGATAGAAAAAAAATAAGTGTTTCTATGTAACCATGATCAGCTAGGATAAAGGGTTTGGGGTTGTAGTTTTGTAGAGCTTTCAACAGGAAAGAATCATTTTTTGAATCCTTCTCTGAGGCTTACACAATTATTCAAATTGTATTCTCTAACAGTTTACCTGTGGCAAAGTGATTGAAGGAACAGTGAAACCAAAATTCAGCAGATGTGCCTTTTGCTAGTTTGGTGAAAATAATACAAATCTGTTGCAAAGTTATTTAGTTTACAATCTCCTTTTTTCATGACTCACATCTGCGTTTTTTGCATTGGTCTATTCATATTTCCCTGGTGTCTAATGGCCTCCCCTTCCCCGATTTCCCTCCCTGTATCAGAATTGTATTTTGCTGGTCTCTAGTGTCACCCCACCTCCCTCTGATTGCCGTTTCCATATTACAATTGTATGTTCCTGGTGTCAACTGGCAGTCCCTGCCCTCTGTTTTCTGTCTCATATTAGAATTGTATTTCCCTGGTGCCTAGTGGCACCCTCCACCTCCCAATTGCCATCCCCGTATTGCCATTGTATTTCTCTGGTGTCTAGTGGCACACTCGATGTCCAATTGTCATTCTTGCTGAAATAAAAACAATGGTCCCTCAACATCTTTTTCTTTTCTTAAAACCTGTAAAAAAGGAAATGGTCTCACGCCGATCTGACCCCCCCACCCGACCTCCCACTGAGCACCCACCATCCCGCACCCCCCCATACACCTTCACTCACCTGAACGGATCCCAGGGTGAAGATCCACTCTCTAATCAAAGATACATCTTGCTGCTGGAAATTAAAACTGTTATATGAGACAGTAAGGTAACTGTGTTTTAATGTTTTTTTTTACAATCCTTTTTTTTCCTTTGAAGGTATTTTCCCTCTTGGGCTTTCTTTAATACTGAACATGACTGATGAACAAGACAAAGCCCTTGTGGCATCTTCTTGATAGTGCAATAAGTTTGTACTGGATGCCGTAAAGTGTGTATATATATATATATATATATATATATACACACACACATACACATACAGTCCAGTCCCATTTAACCAAACCCTGGTTAATCAGAACTTCCTCTTATCTGAACCACGATCTTGTCACCCATTATTTTGCATTCGTTCATCAATTGTGACAATGTTATACATTCGGTGGCAACAGAGAACCCAGACACCCAGACTGCAGCATCGCTGATGATAACTACACTACACTATTCTACTGCTACTCGACTTATGTCTGACACACGGTGGCATTCAAGTCCCTTAGTGACTAGCAGGCTGCAATGGTAAAACATCCCCAAGGAGAGAACCATGCAGTCAGTGGCTAATCTAAGTACGGACCATGCCTGATGTCACAACACTCCAATGAAAAACATTCATCAGTCCATGCATAATTTGATTTTGGTCAATAAAATGCCATAAATGCTGGATGTACAGACCATTTGAAGCTTTAGATCTGTAAGCCAGTATAGTACAGTACTGTAATTTACAGCGCATTCAGCTGTCAGTTGAGTTCAATTGAACCCCGAATATCTGGAATCCCAATTATCTGAACCAATTTTATGTCTCCTGGGCAGTTTGGATAATCGAGGTTGTACCGTATATATATATATATATATATATATATATATATATATATAGACTCCACCTTTAAAAAGAAAACAAGGAATCAGAATCAAACTATAAAAGCTACATTAGCAATCTTTATACAATGTTAGCAATTTCAGAATGTGTTTTTGAGGCCTAAGGGGGTTGACGGTGTCCCTTTAAAGAGCCCTTGTGGCCATTTAATCTTAAAAAAAATGTAATATTTAGACACAATTTTGCTTATATTTCATACTTTTTCTGTCATTCTCACCCTTATTTCTTTATTATGAAGGACATTTGCATGGAAACAGGATCTCTGCCTTATTTGCTCTTGCTATTTTTCTACGCGAGTGTTAAAAATGGTAAACTAGCAGGACTCCTGGATAAATTGGATCGTTCAAATCATCACTTTCATTTAGGAACAAATAAATCAAAAGAATTAGTGGTGCCAAAAATAAAAAATTGTTTTGGGAAACTGACATTCAAATACAAAGCAGCTATTATGTGGAATAAATTGCCATCTCAAATACGAACACTTGAAATGTCTGTGATGTCGTTTAAATCCATAATGAAACAAGAACAGGGACACATATGTATTTCTAATGTTTGATTCATTAAATTCCCATGTTATTGACTTACAAAATCTATTTGGGTATATTCAGTCCTTAACCCATGTCTTTAAAATTGTTTTATCATAAGATCATAGGTTGTTACAAGTCAAGCATCCATAAGCCATATTAGACTTGCACATTTTAGTGGATAATATCTCTTATTTTAATGCCCATATAGTTGTCCAATCCACTTTTAAAGGATGTCAGACTAGTGTGTTCACCACTTCTGCTGGGAGTGCATTCCATGAATCCACCACTCTCTGGCTAAACCAGGAGCCTCTTTTGCTGTCTTATGTATCCCTTTCAATTGGAAACTATGAGTTCTAGTTTCTCCCATGCAGCTGTTTTTTGTCAGACCTGCGATTCCCAGAGTAGTTCATCCGATATGCCTTGAAGACAAAACAGAGATACCCTAGAGTTTACCTTATTGGTGAACTCCTTTGTACATTTTCCACTAGTTTAATACAGCCTTTACTCTGAGGGGCAGAAAATGGAGAACCATATTCCAGGACCAGGAATTGGCAATTCTGAGGAAACTAGAAACCGTTGTTGCCACTGGTTAACCTAACTGATGACGATGTTGATCTACAGTCAAATGAATGCATTAAAAATGATTCTTGTATGTCCTCTGATGTAAATTGTTCCTCACTTGAATTACCACCTGAAAACCCCAATAAAGATAATTCCCCCAGTACTTCTGGTAATGTTGCTGGTTCTGCCCAAAAGGTTGTCCCTTCAGGCAAATGTAAATCTGAAACAAAAAATGTCAGTAATTCTACTGTTGAGTCACTAGATGGCACTCAATGCATAAACGTTACCCCGGGAACTCTCAATCCTTCACTGACCAAACAGAAACTTTGCTAAATTCTGTGAATACCATCAAAACCAAGAGCAACTGTAGGCAGTATTTTGTTTTAGAAGATTCAATTGTTAAATATCTAGACAAGATTGTGTGCAGGCAGGATAAACATAACATTGCATGCTCCTCATTCAGGGGTGCTGGGATTAAGGATATTCATAATATGACTATAAATATCCTTAAAAAATTCAGGACCAAAGCCACTTGTTATAATACACACTGGCACAAATTATTTGAATAAACTGTCTGTTGAAGACATGAAAAAGGAATTTATTAGCTTTGGAAACACTCTTGAAAACCTTGATTGTGATATTCATTTCTCTGAAATCCTTCCTGTACCTAAGGTTATCAGAAAGTCAAGAAAATTATAACCATCAATGAATGGCTATGAAAATGGACACTTCAAAGGGTTATTCATCAGTAACACACTGGGAATCTTTTCATACTAAAACTCTTTTTGTTGGGATGGGCTTCACTTAAGCAAATGGGGGCATACAGATTGTGTAGATCCTTTGAAGATGTCATTTGCAAAACTTTAAACTAGTCAGCAAAGGGGACAAGGGAATTTCAAATTTGAAGCCCTATGTAACCACTCAAATAACTATACCATACTGAATGTTAATGCCAGAAGTTTAAATCAAACAAAGTTATCCAAATTAGGCCTGTTTTTATTTGCTAATAAGATTGATATAGCTTGCATAACCGAGACCTGGTGGGATAATGACAGTAATTGGTCAAATAATATTTAAGGCTGTCAACTCTTCTTCAAAAACAGAGACAATAGAAGAGGAGGTGGGGTTTGCCGCTATGTTAGTTCAAAATTTCAGTGTAGTGAGGCTTCACTTAATCCACTACATGATATTAAAATTGAATCCATTTGGCTACATCTTCACCTGGATCAACCTCCTAAAATAATACTTGGTATTTGTTATAGGCCCCCCTCAAGTGATAACAATTATAACAGTGACTTATTCTTGTGATGGGAGACTTCAATGCCCCTGGTATTAATTGGATATCTCTAACTGGTCAATCTGAATTCAATAAAGAGCTTGTTGACACCATCATTTCGTGTGGCTGTGACCAATTGGTTCTGGAACCCACCAGAGAAAAATAACATCCTTGATCTAATAATTATTAATGCACGCTGAATGAGTCTGTAATACTAAAGTAATTGCCCATCTTGGCGTTAGCCATCACAATGTGATTAAATTTTCAATACTTGGTCAGAGATACAAAATAATCGATAACACCAAAACCCCTGATTACAATAATACAGACTGGATCAAATTGTCTAAAGAACTTGGGGACCTTCCTTGGGATACTATTCTAGAAAATCAAGATGTAGAACAAATGTGGCGTAAATTTAAATACCATTTACATAAAGCATTAGATCATCATGTCCCTTTGCAGAATACATATAACAAAAAAGGTGTCATTCCATTGTGGTTCAACAAAGCAACTAAAAAACAAATTAATAAGAAACACAATGTTTTTCATCAACTTAAAATAGTTCCAACACCAACTATTAAAAATATATATAAAGATGAGCAAAATAAACTAAAAAAACTAATACAGAAACAGAAAATAAAACTTGAACAAAGCTAGCTAATAAAAAAGATTCAAAAAGTCTATATGCATACATAAATAATAATAAACTATCTACAAACAAGAGCACTACAACAATTAAAGATGCCAAGATAATAAATGCTAATATGGAAATAGTTGAATGTTTCAATCAGTATTTCATTTCAGTTTTCAATAATAAAACAAATATGAATATTCTTACACTTGACATGGATTGTTTCCTGAGCTTACGATATCCAATTCCTAAGGAAGTAAAAATGTCCATGTCTCTGACTTTGTAAGTCATTTTAGTTTTTGAGAGTCAAAATATTTCCTGAGTTCCAAGGTTTGGAAGTCAAAGTTGTCAAAAGATAATGTTTTGAAGTTCATGTAAAATATTACAAGTAAAATAAATTTTGTTTAGAAAAAAAAAACATTTTGACTTCCACATGTCCAAATTGGAAGTCACCTTATTTGTCTTCCAATTTGGTAGTGAAATACTTCCTTCCCTTAATTTTGGAAGTTTTGTTTTATTTTTGAAATCCCATACTTCAAAATGGAGTTAACTGAAGTCCTGTATGTCATCTTATAAGGCTTTCCTAGTGAGCGAAATTTAATAAATACACTCATACTGTGTAAGAGAAATACAGCTAGCAACATTTCTTATTTGAGACTGTGATATCATAAAAGAGAAAATATCATGTTATTTCCCCCACTGACTTTATTTTTGCATATTGGTACATCACAGAGCACAGTGACATACATGGTATAAACAGGATAGTGCATAGGCTGACTGGAAATAAGCTACAGTATTTACTTACAGTAGAGTGAGTCCCTCAATGCCATTCTAGCATGTATGTCTCAAATGTGCCCTGCCTTGTTGCTAGGCAGCATTGAGGGAAACATTATTTTCAGTCAGCTTATACAATATCCTTTCTAAATAACAACATAAATAATTACACAATAACGTGCTGTTCAAAAAAATTGGATTTCAAGGAAAATTGCCTGAGTGCGATCTTTTCCCCTTTTTGGCCATGTGCTCCAGACACTTATTTCCTTAGCTGAGATCTCATAATCCTTAGTCCGAGACATCACAATTTGCTGCCATGGGTGCGATTGTGATATTGGCCCAAGCTAAAGATGATGAGCTAAAGTGATGCTGCAAATGATTTTGTGAAACTGTAATTTTACATTTATATGTGCTTGTAGAATATAGAATATAATGAATGGCAGCCATACACAACAACAAGCCTATGTTTGCATCTAGAGGTTTCTTTGGAAACCAGGAACTTTGAGAACAAAGCTGAGAGGTACTTTGCTGCCATAGAACACTTGAGATGAAGACACAGGCTTGTCTGTGTATGAATGGATATAAATGATCTCTTATAGTGTATGGGCATCCATGCCCATTTTAGACACCTCTCTTCTTGTCAGTGAACTGGAGGTGGAGAGATGGGAGGCACTTGAGGGTTGGTGGTGGGCTCAAATTACTGATTCAGTGTGCTGCAGTTTCTGAATGTTCAAGTTTGAAACAAATAATAGCTTCCAGCCAGACTGGCTATAGAAAAGAAGATGTGCAATGGCATTCCAAGTTGTTGTGCTGCAATTCAACATATAGGATAATGTAGGGGCATCAGTTAACAACAACGCTGTATTCACTTCGAGAGGGTACCATGGCAACTGGTTAAACCTCAGGAGCGAAGCTCAAGAGGTTTACTGTTTCCTGGTAACCTCAAAAAGTGAATTCAGCGATGTTGTTAACTGCTGCCCATAAATTGTCTTGTATAGTGTATGGACATCAGCTGAACATTTCTTGATCGTGGCTTTGATTACCTCACACTCGTAGTGAGCATTGTGCTGTTGCTCATCCCCCCCAAACATGACAAGAAGAAGCCCTGCTCAGTCCACGTTCTCCACTGTCTCGGACTCAAGTTAAATTAAATATGATGTTACCCACCTATGCCGAACATCAGGACTATGTCCTTTCATCAGCGCTGCTGTCTTTTTTTTGAAAGGATCTCACCGCTGTGGCCCATTTCCCCATGATCAAAATAGATCCATCCTCCATGTGGCTGTTTACATGGAGCTGAGCTTTGCCTAAGGCGCATGCTCAAGGACATTTCATGTTGTTGTACGATTGATGTCACATACTAAGGATGGTGCAACAGCAATATTACGTCACATCAATGGTACAACAACTCTTTCTTTTCAGGAATTCAATGAACAAAAAAGCTCTCCCTCACACTATAACATAATAATGTCACTATGCAACACAACAAACATGGAATTCCATGCATAACAGGGTTCCACTAAACATTAAATACAGAACAGTGCATGGGTGACCATACACATCAAGGCTGTGTTTCCATCCCGCGGATGTGATGACATCATACAGACCTTGAGAGCAAAGCTCGAGAAGTCTATATGATGTCATCACATACCCAAGATGGAAACACAGCCGTAGTTGTGTATGGTCACGCATATACTATTTTTTATAGTATATGATTAAAAGAATAGTTAAGCCAAACATTTTATTGTACACCATATGAGATGATATGATAAGGCTCTTACTGTGGATAGTTGGTGCTCCCTCTTGCTCTGCTCCCTCACTGTCTGAAACCGCTGCTCCTAAATTTTCATTCCTCTCAGCTGAGAATAACTACCACATTATTTTTTTTTGTTTGAAAAAAGTATATAAGGAAAGGTGATGAGTAGATACAGTTTAGTACCATACAACAATCTACAACTGTCAGTGTGTGAACTGCCATGGACAAACTTGGTAAACAGCTCTGCCATTTTCCCCTTAATGTTTTTTTGAAAGACTCATGCTCAATCAATTGGGTGGCATGTCAAGGTTGAAAAGTTGTTGTGGTATTGCTGTAACATCAAAAAGTTACTAGAACAACTTCTCATGACATTTGAACTATATCACAACAAGAAAATTGTGTGTATGGAAATCCATACACAAATATACTGAATTACGACTGAGCTAACGTTTGTGTTAAAATCCCTATTTTTGACAGCTTGTAACTAGGCTGTCTTGGGACCTCACGTTTTGAAAATTGGAATTCACCCTCTCATTCCTAGAGGCTAAGTATAAGCCAATTTTCAAAACAACCAGTCTGTAATAGGGGATAAAGAAATGTGTCCCAGTATTCCAGCCTAAACCTCATTTTGGTCTAAAACATAATGTGTTTGTGTAACTAATATTGATCTATGAAGCTGAATCATATTAAAACTTGTAAAGTTACAAGTTTGACTGAGCCACAACTTGTAATATTAAAGTGTCTTTTGATATTTGTATTGACCATGTGAGTAATGGCAGACAGGTGTCTTAAGTGTGTGCAAAGACAGAAATACAGGGAGAGAGTTTAAATTATCCTTTGACTATTATTATCAGGAGGATAGGCTAGAAAGTGCTTGTGTGCACATTCCTAAGTGCAAACCTATTTCTTCCTCCTAAGACCTGAGTAACTGGTAATGACAGTTATTACTATCCTTATATAGTAATATAATGTACACTATCAATACATTTGTGCTGACCCATGCATGAACTAAAAAGAGAATTGCCTTTTAAGTTATTGTTTGTACTTGTTCTGTACCAATCATAGACAACCATAGTACTGTCATCCACTATATAAGCAAGCCACTATACATTGTTAGTTTGAAGAATTAAGAATAAATAATTAAGAATGAAGAATGAAGAATGAAAAATTAAGAATTAAGAATTAAGAATGAAGGATGTACCACTTGTAATCTCTTGCTATGATTATTATTATGATCATTAAATTCTTCCGCCATCAGTACCATCTCCGTTTGTCTCCTTTCTAAGTATTTGTAATGGATAATTTATTAATGGTAATTTTTTTTGCCACCCCTACATTTGGTGCCGTGACTCGGATCGCTGGTGCTGTACGCTTTGGAGCCCCAATAAGAAGGTGATGACGCTCGGAGACGTGGTGCTAATGGCTTAAAGTGAGAGAAAATGGTGCACACAGACAGTTTAGCCACTTGCTGATCAGGTGATGTATGCTTTGTATGCTTTTCAAATTTTTTTTAAATAAAAGGAAGGCTTAACTCTGTAGGAACTCATGGGGCAGAGTAGGTAAGTGAAGGTGCTGGGACTTGCAAGCCGGACCTCACAGGGGAGCTGTAAGACATAGCTAGACAGACCAGAGCACCAGTGCACGGGTGCACCCGGCTGTAAAGGCTAGGCAGGCAAGAAAAAGATAAGGAAAATGAGTATGGAAACAATAATAGGTTGTTTCTAGGGGAAACACCTAAAGGGGGGAGAATACAAACCATGATTAACAGGCACAGCAGTGTTTTATTAAAAAAAAAAAAGAGAAACTAGCAAATACTGTACAAAGTCTGTGATAATATAGCCAAGTGGTAATTCGTTAACACATGAGACTTTAGAAAAAAAAGGAAAGCTGCATGAACAGTAAGATGTAATAATCCAGCTACAGTCAAAAATAGATAGTTTAGAAATGCAAATAAGTCAAGAGCCAAAATCCCTGCAAAAGAAAAACTAATAACTAAAGTTAGTTTGTAAAGGTACAGGGAGACCTTTGTTTTTTAGATAGGGATAATTCTCTTTTATTAATTGCAATATAAACTATGACACAGCTTCTGTAGCACGTTTGTAAGATGTAAATGTCTTAAAATCTAAAAACAGGCAATGTAACATAAAGATATTTTTAAAAATCAGTAGTGTTCAAGGCCACTACAAAAATAAATGGGTTTGAGCGACCCTTGCATGCACACTAGGTGACCTTTTGACCTTCTTGTGTTGCAGCCAACACAGTCAATCAACATTTAACTGTAAGCAAAACTTCTTTGTTTAAACTCAGCTGACATTTTGTCATGCTTAGGATAAGAAAACCCAGGGACGCTTGGCTTCTTTTATCCTATGGAAATAATCTTGTTTTACAGTAGTTGAGCTGTCTCTTAGAAGCTCAGGGGAAGGGGGTAAGCTACCCTTCCTTCCTTCCAGTGTAATGTCCACAAAGGTTGCAAGGTACATTGCTATCTCCCCATAGGGGTAAATACCAAAAAAATGTGTATTTGATTCTTCTTCAAAAACATATGCTTCAAGAATTAGTTAAGCTGGAGTGGGAGTTGTGTATGTACTTCCACATATTCATTCTTTTGATTGTCTTTTCAGCTTTCTTAGCTCATTTCATTATGCTCAATACTAAAATTGTTCTATTGCAAAAATGCTTATGTTTCCTAATTGGTTCCACATAAGTTCTATTGCATAAATCAAGTCATTATTACCTGTGCAAGTGTAATGTTTTAGCAAAATTACATCTATTTGTACAACTTTAAATCAACTGAAAAGGTCTAGTTAGTTTAAACTCTACAATCAAGCTTATTGTTTCTACTTACTATGAAGTAAAGTCTGGGGTAGGGGCAATCCCCTAACTTCAGCAAGAAGATTCTTCTTCAATTGACCTTCAAGCAAGACATCCATTTTCTTCACTGCTGTTTATTCCAAACATGGCTGATACTTTATGCAAACCTATTGCTTTACTATGGACTGTTTATGGGCTGTTAATCTGTGTGTCAGGGTGTAATCAACTACCACAACACAAATGCCAGTGTGTGCGTGGCTACTCAATGCACAATCTAATGCACCCCTGACCAGTGCAGTGTGTCTGCTAATCAGCCAGCCAGCAATATGAACACTGACTTATCTAAATTGGTGTGTGGACATACTTAACAGCTGGTCTGGCAGCTATGCCTCAAAGCTCAAGACTGGATCACAGCAAAGCTACATGGACTAAAACTAGACAAATGTGTTTCTTGTTATAAACAGAGCCACACCAAAGGACAGTGGTGTTTATGTGTTAACTTTGTCCTACTGTTTTTGGAATAATAATGTTTGTAACTATGCTAGTTTAAGCAACTCATTATGTTTTGTAGTCTCAAATGCCATCTACTTAACTGTAACACCAATCAAATGTCCAAATGTGACAAAAGGGCCAGAGAGTGGATTTAATCAACCCTTATTGATCAAGTGATTGTGAATAATGTGAAGTACGTAGTGAGATGTACATGCTCTGAGGAATTGTATTGTTGCATAAATAATAATTAGGCAATTATTGGGCCAAAGGGGGTCTTGTAATAGGGGATAAAGAAATGTGTCCCAATATTCCAGCCTAAACCTCATTTTGGTCTAAAACATAATGGGTGGGATATTCAAAGGGTTGTGCCATACTTAATCGGGTTGCACCTGCATGAAGTCCAAGAAATACGCCATCCGGTGATATTCAGCAGGAGGCAGTTGTGCCACCGAAACATGCTGAGCAACAGCGCAATGCAAATGACGCATGCGCAACCAAGGGGTGGATCCATGCATAAAGAGCGAATGCGATAAACAGCGGACTAGCCGGAAGTTGCGCCTCAGCGGAAATGAGCCAAAATAAAAAGGCTCAAGGAAGCTACAAGAACACCACAGGGATGCCAAGTGGGAAGAGAGAGAGAGAAAACAGACAGTGACAGGCCAGGGCAGGCAAGGAAGCAGTGTGGGCCATAGGCTGCAGAGGCCAGTGGGGGTGCTCGGTGCAGTGGAAGTAGCAGTCAGGACAGCGGGGGTAACAGAGCAACATCAGCGGGGGGCACAAGCCAGGGAGATGGACAGTGGCAGCTTCCACATGGAAGCTGTAATGAGGGGGGTGAGAATGCAAGGTGCAGGGGGACGTGGCCGTGGAGGGGCCCGTCGGTGGTATGCCCCAACAGGCAGTACCGTGCCCGCATCAGCTTTGAGTTGTACACAGATGTAGAGATCGTGGGCTGGTACCGCCTGAACAGGGCAATACTGAGGTGGCTCTGTGAGCTGTGCAGTGATGTGATGCAGGCACCCTCACGACGGAGCCATGCTCTGTCAGTGGAGACCAAGGTGACAGCCTGCATGTGCCTGCTCACCACGTGCACCTTCCAGAGGCCAACAGGGGACACCACAGGCATCACACAGTCGGCCACGTCACGCATCCTCACCCAGTTCCTCAGCGCACTGCTGCCACATGCTGTGGAGCACAACCATTTCCCCAGCACCGCAGCAGAGCATACAGCAAACATGCAGGCATTCCACAGGGTAGCACGTATGCCTGGCATGCTAGGGGCCATAGACTGCACCCATGTGGCCATTCGCATGCCACCTGGCCCCGATGGGGCCGCATACAGGAATAGAAAGGGCTTCCCCAGTGTCAACTGCCAGGTGGTGTGTGATGCCACTGGGCGTATAATCAATGTCTGTGCCACACACCCTGGTGGAGCACATAATGCCTTTATATGGCATCAGTCCACACTGTGCCATCGATTCGAGAGTGGGGACATACCCACAGGCCATCTAGTGGGTGAGTACGCATGTAGGAAATGCAAACTCGGGGCAAGGGTGGGAATGCCACAGGTGCCATGGTAGTGGCACACAGGGATATGGGCAATATGGACCTGAACATGAGACTGATCTCCACTATCTCCACACAGGTTACAGCGGATACCCACTCTGTCCCTGGCTGCCCACACCGTATCGGCGCCCCATGACCCCATCACAGCAACGCTATAATGAGGCACATGCCGCTACACGCAACATCATTGAGCGGGTGTTTGGGATGCTCAAGGCACGCTTCCGATGCCTAGACACCTCCGGCGGTGCCCTACAGTACAGCCCCTCAAAGGCTTGTGGGATATTCCTGGCCTGTTGTATCCTGCACAACATGGCCAATGACTGTGGGATAACCGTACAGGTTGAAGAGGGGGACAGCGATGGGGACGCCAGTGGCACCGGTGTTGATGGTGATGAGCAGCCCCCCCTTGGATGGCGGGACCCCCGACTGATCCGGCAGGCCCAGCTGCACTGGGACACCATCACGGAGGAGCATTATGCACAACACAGGTAAGTCAAGGGGCCATGTGCAAACAACACTGTCCTGGCGCAACCCACAGGCACACAGAGTAACACACCAGGGGTGCATGACGGCAAGGGGGTGGAAGGGACCAGGCACACAAACACACCATCAGGGAGGGCGAACAGTCATATGGACACACACACACACACACACACACACACACACAAACACACCAGGCACAAAGCATACATGGGCAGGTGCACAGCAGAGCAGGAACAGACATGGCAAACACACAGATCCACAGACCACACCCACCACCTGTACTGTCCAAGCACGTGTGTCAGATGCTGGGCACTCTTGCACCTTGGTGTACAGTACAATGCAGGCATCATCATGCACACGCACCTGTGGACAGCAGTCGGGATGGTGTGCAGGTGGTCCGTATGTCGGCGTGATGGGCAGGGCACCCACCAGTGCACTGCCCACCATGACGCACAGTGCACACAGGGCAGCAGCAGACAGGGCCCGCACTGGGAGACAGGTCAGTCATGTTGCTCCATTCCACAGCCACCGCGGATGCATGGGCGGCCCTGCCGTGACCCAACAGCACTGGCAGGCTGAGCAGGGGCCACATGGGGTGGCACCGATGGACCACCGGGGTCCCACTGCGTGATCGCGACCTTGTCCGCACTGGGGTCTGTAGGATGCCAAACATACCTGTACCAGGGGTGCTTGGGATGCCCACAGCAGAACCCGGTGTCGACAGGCCTGGTGTCACACGACGCCGGGAATGGGGAGTGGAGAGCGTACTGTGTGGGGTGCGTGGTACAGGAGCACCTGCGTGTGTGCCCAATGCAGCCACGACAGCGACCAATGCCTGGGTCTGCCTGTCAATGGTGGTGGTCACATCCATCCGCATATGGACCATCTCTGCATGGTCCAGAGCACACTCCCTGCTGTGCCACTCCACAGCTGCACACAGTGCCTCCACAGATGTTGCAACCCGCCTTTGCTGCTGCACTGATTCCCACAGCAGGTGGGTGTGCTCGTCCAATGGGTACTCTGCCACAATGGCATCCTGTCCCCCAGGGTGTGGAAGGTCCTGATGCACAACACCCCTTGAGGGTGGGCGCTGTTCACCAGGACCAGGAATAGGCATATCAAAGGGCGGAGGGCATGTGCCACCGCTGGACACTGCACCCCCAGACCTGGTGGGTGACTGCTGCTGCTGCCTCTCCAACCGCTGTGCCCCAGGGACCACTCGTTCCACTGCTGTGGCCGCAACAGTGCCAGACACCTGCACAGCCACCGGTGCTGCCCACGGTGCTGACAGGCACAGCCTGGGACTGTGCTGACATGCTGGCACATGTTGGAACCAGCAAGGCCCAGGGGCATGTGCTGGCCTGCTGTGTGTCCGTCATGGGACACACACATGTCACTGCCCATTGCAGTCCTTGCATCATCAATGGTGTAGGTAGAGACACAGCCACAGTCACAGCGTGCTGGCATGCTTGCATGCCAGACTGCTGAGACACAGGCTGTGCACCCCCCACACCCGAATCACCGACACCAGAGTTGGCAGCCCAGCGTGCATGCTGGTGCAGTGCATGCTGGCTGGTGACAGAGGTGGATGGACCCTCCTCCATGTCCAGCAGGTCATCCTCACTGCCTGGACCCACCACCACTGTCCCCTGAAGACGAACAGGATCTGTAAGAGAAAGAGAGGACATGTGAGTGCATGTGAACAACCTTCCCCCCCAACACCACCACCATGTCATACCGTGCAGTGATGGGCTTCCACCTGTCTGGAATCCACCTCCTGGTACGCCCTCAATAGCACTGCGCTGCATTGATGCAGCCAGTCGGTCCTCAGCCGGGGTCAGCTCCACCACCGCTGGCTGGCCCCCGCCAGTGCCAGCACGTGCTGCCCTGAGGGCTGCCACCTTCTCCTTCACCCTTCTGCGGTCTGTCCCAATCTTCTTTTTGCATTCCTGCATGGAGCGCTGGCGGCTTCCATGCAGGTTCACTGCCCGGGCTACCCTCCCATGCAGCCGCACGGGCCTGAGGGGTGCCCCGCCATCCACTCAGTAGTGCCTCCTCCTCCAGGTAGGCCTGGAAGAGGGCCTCAGTCTCTGCCATGGTGAAGTTGGGCCTCCTCCTCCTCCTTCGCTCACCATCCTCACCCTCACCTTGGCTCTGCTAGGTCATGGCGTTCTGTATGGGTGGAAGTGGACACCTGTCACTGTGCAGTCTACAGCATTATCCCATGCCCATTGTCCAGAACATCCCACAGCATGCAACTCACCTCTCACCTGCAGTAACTGAATCTGGCCAGCGCAGCCCACTGTCGCACTTTTATAGTGCAATGCATGCAAATTAGGAGTGGAGCAACTGTAATGAGATGCAAATCGCGCCACTGCGCCTTTGAATGGCTGATCGGATGATTTGCATGTGTCGGCTGAACATCGTGCCATTGCGCTTTTCGCAATACGGTTGAGCCGGCTGAGCCAATATCACAGATCTGTGACTGTGCGGTACACTGCATTGCGCATGCCCAGGTAGCTTACGCAGGTGTCTGCTGCACTGATGACGTGCTGTGCGTGATCGGCACTTCAGGCCATGGCCACCATTGTGCCAGTGGTGCTACAGCACTGGGCACTATATGGCACTGTGGCACTACTGCGCAATAGTCCACTGTGGCACTGTCACGCAGGTGGTCAGTCGCGCAGGATGCGTAGACGTCAGATGGCGCTGTGCGTGGCTTTGCATCATAGACCCCTGACCTGGTGTCTGACCTTTGTCCCCTGGCACTGTTCGGCTGCCATGTGTACAGCCCTATTGCACTGTCTGGTGACAGTGCTATGTGGACCGATGGCGCTGTACGAACAGCGCGATTGGAACCTATGGTGGTCTATTGCGCAACATTTCCACATGGGGTTGCCGCGCTGTGGGGCGCCATATTGCCTGCTGTAAAGTTGGAAGCATGGCACGCAGGAGGACAGTGCAATGGAGCCCGGTGGAGGTGGCCAACCTGGTGGCCCTGGTAGAGCCCCACTATGGGGCACTGTATGGTGAGGAGCCCCTCACCATGGCTAGAACCCAGGTCTGACTGCAAGTGGCCAATGACCTGGTGGGGGTCACTGGGCAGTGCCGGTCTGCCGAGCAGTGCCGGCACAGGTACAGTGACCTCCGCAGGAGGGAGCCGTTCCTGCATGTGAGGCTATGGTCACGTGCCAGGAGGGGCATTGTGCCTAGGCCAGGTGGGTGTACCATCTATGCACCTGTATTCTCCGTAGGGGTGTGCGTGTGTTTTGGTGGCTGTGCATGGGTGATGGCTCTGTCATGGTTGGCTGTTTCAGTGTGTGCAGGTGTGAAATGCATGGGTCTGGCTGTGTGGGCAGGCACACTCACTGGGGCAGGGGTAGTCTGCTTTGGAGTCACACTGATGTTTTTCTCAACATTTGTCTCCCACAGGCCGGGCTGAGAGGATGCAGGCAGGATGAGGAGGGCCGTGGCAGGGCCCCGGTGGCGGTCGGTGGTGCTGCGAGGGGTGGGCCACAGCAGCAGCCGCAGCAGCCACAGCTGCTTGCGGAGTGTGAGTATCATTACATCATGGATGCTATTGCATGCTGGAGGGGGTGGGCATGACCACTAGCCATGCACAACACAACCATGCACGACACAGGTGACATTCATCACTGCCCAGTGTCACTGCACGTCCGTGTGTGCGTCACTGGTGGTCCATGCATGCACTGGGCACATGGCTGTGGAACTGGCATCACACCACATTGCCACGTCACTTGACAGCCTTGTTTGTGCTGTGATGGACATGGGCAGTGTGTGTGTGTGCAGTGGTGCAAGCTGGTGCCACCTGGTTGGGCTGGCTATGTGCATGTTCACTGTGGTGTGGCATACCATCACAGGTGGGGGACATTGGGCTATATGGCTTGCAGGTTGGGTGGTTTCAGGGTTGTGGTCAGTCACAGCCATTGACTGTGTTCCCATTTTCCTAGGCCTCATTGTGTTCGAAGAATAGAGCGGGCACTGCAACAGCTGACCAGGGTGTCCGTGGAAAACAGGACCATCCTCCAGGATATCCAGCGCCATGGCTCACGGAGGAGGCACAGCCAGACATGATGGCACCAGGCAGCGGAGGACCAGCCTGCTTAGGCCTTAGGCAGCTTCCCTTCCTCTTCACCCATCCCTCCCACCCTGCCTTCCCTCTCCAAGTTGTTCATCCCTCCCCTTGACCACCCTACCTTGTACCCCTACCCCCCCTCTTGTAAATAGTTTTGTGGTTGTTCATTTTGTATGTTACATTTTTCTAATATATATATATATTTTGATATGAATACTGTGCTGGTCTCTGATTTGCAGCTGGCTATGGTTGCTCAGTTGCAGTGGTGTGCATGCCATCTGGGGTGGTATGGTCCTGGGTGTGTGTGTGTGTGTGTGCGTGTGCGTGTGTGTGCATGGGGAGGTGTCTCCAGTGTGGCAGTGACTTTCTGTTGGTCTTGCCATCTGCTGCCACCCACTGCTGGGTGCACAGGGTGGGTCTGGCTTGTATGGTTCTCTGCTACACGAGGTTGACGTGTGCCGGGGGATGCATGGTGTTTCCTGTAGTGCCAGTCACTGCACATGGGTGGTGTCTTGGGGTCATGGTGCAGGGTGTGCTGTGCATACGGGGCTGATGTGCACTGTGGTTGTTAACCCTGTGTGTGGCAGTCTCAGCCTGCCAGTGGTTGTGCTAGCATCATGGCCCTGCTGTGCTTTGTTGGCTTGTCCCCATGGGCCAGTAGATCATCCATCCCACCCCAGTGATGCTGTGCTTGGGGTGTGCAGGTGTCTTTTTGGTTCTGCAGTGTGTTCCTGTGCCCATGTGTGGCATGGCTGGCAGTGGGCCCCAGCCTGCCTCCTGGTTGTGCAGTTCCATTGCTCTGCTGGGGGCTCTGCTTGCGCTATGGCACCTCTGGACTGCTCAGCTGGGCTTCCCTTGTTGCGCTATGGCGCAACCTTTCTGCTCAGCTTCCCTTCCTGGTTGCGCTATGATGGCGTTTGGTGCGATATTCAGATGTTGGCTGCTTCAAGCAATTTGTTCTGGTCCATGTTTGAATATCGCGTCTGTTGCGCATATGCGCAATTGATTTGTGCTTGCTCCTGCTGTTGCGCACATTTTGGGAACAGTTTGAATATCTGGGCCAATGTGTTTGTGTAACTAATATTGATCTATGAAGCTGAATCATATTAAAACTTGTAAAGTTACAAGTTTAACTGAGCCACAACTTGTAATATTAAAGTGTCTTTTGATATTTGTATTGACCATGTGAGTAATGGCAGACAGGTGTCTTAAGTGTCTGCAAAGACAGAAATACAGGGAGAGAGTTTAAATTATCCTTTGACTATTATTATCAGGAGGATAGGCTAAAAGTGCTTGTATGTACATTCCTAGTGCAAACCTATTTCTTCCTCCTAAGACCTGAGTAACTGGTAATGACAGTTATTACTATCCTTATATAGTAATATAATGTACACTATCAATACATTTGTGTTGACTCATGCATGAACTAAAAGAGAATTGCCTTTTAGTTAATGTTTGTACTTGTTCTGTACCAATCGTAGACAACTCATAGTACTGTCATCCACTATATAAGCAAGCCACTATACACTGTTAGTTTGAAGAATTAAGAATAAATAATTAAGAATGAAGAATGAAGAATGAAAAATTAAGAATTAAGAATGAAGGATGTACCACTTGTAATCTCTTGCTATGATTATTATTATGATCATTAAATTCTTCCGCCATCAGTACCATCTCCGTTTGTCTCCTTTCTAAGTATTTGTAATGGATAATTTATTAATGGTAATTTTTTTTGCCACCCCTACACAGTCTGATAGCTTTTTTTAGTTACAGACTGCATGATGTAGATAAATTACCACTGTTTTAAGATATTTTTTTGTGAATGGATAATGAAAATGATACAAGGATTTAAAACTTAAAACCTTCAGGTTGAATTAGATATTAGTACATAATAGGCTCCTTCATTTGTTTTGCAACAAAAAAGGCAATCTTAAAAGATTATGTTAAAAAACTGCCACAGCATAGCTAGCCCATAGCCTGGCAGTAGCACTGCCGTCTGCTGTACCAGAGATCCAGGTTTGGGAGCGAACTCTGGTCACATGGGGGCCATTTGAGAGAGGGAAGATATATAGAATGGTATGCTAGTCCATACACAGCAATGCTGTTCTTACACCGAGTGGTTACTATGATGTTAAGGACCTCAAGAGTGAAGCTCAAGAGGTCCCCCTGATGTCATTGTAGTCATGAGGTTTAAGAATAGTGATGTTGTCAATTTATAGAAACATAGAAACATAGAAGTTGACGGCAGATAAGGACCACAAGGCCCATCCAGTCTGGGCTACCATACAGTTTTCTATATAGTGTATGGTCACCAAATACACATTTGCTTATTTTTTGCAGTTTAAACAGGTCAGTGTCTTCCATCTGACACCCGCACTTCTCCATCATCCACCCACCAGCAAGCTCACGTGCATGATGGTTGAATGTCCAACTGGCCAATGCACAGCATTGCTGGAGGGCACTGGTAATGTGACATAGCTACTACTGCAAAATGAAAAGTCATTCTGCACTAGTAGCTACCTCACTACTGCAGCAGAATGACTTTTTATGGTGTACTGATCTCCATACACACAGCATTCCACCACACATTATATAGGGTCTCAAGGAGTGACATTCTCTCTCAGGGAGATGCTCAGCACTGCTACTTCCCTGTCACTTGTCAGAAGCAGTGTGCCAGCACAGCAGGAGCATCCACTTGGGGGAGGGCCCACCATCAAATACAGATTAGTGTATGTGTACCTCGCATGTAAGTGTGGTTCATCACTGCATAACCAGTAGTGCTGAGGAAACCTCCAACTGAGTAGGATGGCATTCCAGTCCACTGCAGACTCAACACCACTGACTAGGTGCTCCTCTGCAGCTATCTGGATTGTACTCTAGAGAGGACTGGCTAGCCATGATGGTCCTGTGATGGGTTGGGGTGGGGGCAATCTGTGAAGAAAACATTCAATGGAACAGTAAATCCTAGGGAAGGTGGGTGATAGGGCTGGGAAGTTCAGAGTGGGTAAGGGAGTTTCAGACATGGAGCGAAAAAAATCAATATGGAAAAAAAAATACCAGAGCCTTTGCACATACAAATGAAAAAAAAGGCCCAAAATAGGAAAAAACACAGTTTTTTTTTATTTGTAATTGACTTACAAACCAATCATGAATGAAAACCAAAAAAGGCTGTGTCTTCCCCCACCTGCCGCTGGTACCCTACCATGATACACAACACTTTTCTTTTCATTCATGATTTACTTTTAATTCAGTTAAGAAGAAAAAAGTTATTTTTATTTTATTGTCCAACAAACGGTGCCAAATCCCAGTGTTGGATAGGATAACCCCCCACCCCCTTCCCAATATTGGGCACCCAACCCCATTGTCGAGTGCATGTTATTTAAAAAACAAAGGTGTCTTGCTGATGCTACGTCCTGCAAGTTTCCATAAACTTCCACCTTCACCCACCCTCTGACACCCATGCCACCCTCCTCCCTCTACACCTAGGTAAATTCCTTCCGCTCACATGCTGAATGCAGTTCCCCCCACTAGTCCCCCCCCCCTAGCCCACTAAAGAAAATCAACCTGCCCACACTTACACACGCACTCACTCACTCACTCACCCTCTGGCACACTTGCCATTCCTCCTCCTCCCCACTACCACCAAGATGTCTACTTGTTCATAGGTCCCACAGTGGCAATCATTACCCTAATTTTGCCACTGTCTTTCAGACAAAGTAATACACTGACATAGAAATGTCTGGCAAGAGAATGCTGAAATTAAGGTAACACCATAACTGTGTTGCATGATCGTTCAGACCCTGAAGAACACTATGCAACAGATTCACCAAGGTTCTACTGACTTTTTATCCTAATTTTTCATGTCTTTACTTTTTATGCTTTGCCTCAACCTTAATACCTGAATTAACGTAGTATTTTGGAGGGCAGTTTTCTGTCCTTAAATTTGAAAATGGTGACTGCTTGATACAGTAAAGCAATGACTGACCTCAAGTGGGGAATATGTATCAGGAACAGCTGAACTCTAAGCACACATGCCAGTTGTCTGCATTTCTCTTAAAAAAAATCTGCACAATAGTTTCTAAAATTCTTCATGTTGTATTCTAAACTTTTGAAGCTTTATTTTTAATATTGGAACTTCTTTTAATTGTTTCACATTTTGTTGATGTCAGCTATTTGCATAGCAAAACAATGAGTACTCTGAAACAGTGTGAGAGAAGCCGTAGCCTGTAAACAACAGAAAAGCTCATTGATCTCCACACTAGTAGGTAGCATTTCTGTATCTTTTTCTTGCTGTACCTGGCAACCCTATTTTATCACCATTGGAGTTCCCTAAAAGCTTATTTCTGGATAATTCTGTAGCATTTTTTAATAGTCAAAAAAGAAATACATACTCTCTACAGTTTTTTTTTCCTTCAGTACTCAACAAGACAGGAACCTGGCCCAAGTGTGTAACAGAAAAAGACCCTAGGCCAGATTCACAAAATGATGTGGGACTAAGTCCCACTCCGCAACTCCAGTTGCAGGCCAAAATCTCTGCAGCTGCAGAGATTTGTATTTTCAATCTGCTGCAGCTGCAGGAGATGTTAGTCCTGGTCCCACCGGGCATAACATCTGTCCACAGCTGTGTGGAACACCTGCAAGCTGCTGTAAATCATGAAGGCGGTTGTAAACTGGTTCCATCTTTGTGAATACCACAGCTGTGGAACAACTGCAGCTCCGCAAGTGGCATCCCACTTACACCAGGTGTTTCCCTGAGCTGCAGGGTTATCGGGGGCTCTGTGAATCTGGCCCCCTGTTTTTATCCAGTTGCCCACAGTAAAGAAATGGACTGCATCAAATTTCTAGTGTTGGGGAGGGAATGCTGCAGAGTGCAATAATGCATCTTCACATTTGGTGGTCAAGTGCTCACTAGACTGAGTTTTTAGTAGCCAAAGCTTCTGTAATGGTGGTCAGATCATACAACTGCACAGGGTAGGTACCGCAAAGTTTGTGGTCACTTGACTACTTAAGCATAATTGCTAGAAACCACTGATGACTTTTACGCTGCAGCTGGATATTTGTTTCAACCTGGAATGCTGTGTCATTGTTTGCTAATGCTAAGTCTTGCTTTTATTTTGCTGGTGGCATCCCCCGAAACAAAAGTCACTCTTTGACAGTTCTGGTGCATTTTTTTTGTTTTAAAAAGTGCAAAATGTGAGCCTATTTGAATATACAACTGCTCAGGATTAGCCACAGACATAGTTGTTCGATTAGGACATTTGTTTCTAGCAAAGGCAATGTTTACAATTTACTTCCAGTGTGCTCTACAGGCTGTCATGTGATCCAGTGCATGCTAGGCTTGGAGAGGCATTCCCTCCAAGAGAAATAAAATAAAAGGTTTGGATAATTGGAACTGGATATTCAGAATCACTTGTGAATACACCTTGGCTGTGGAGGCAAATTTGAAAACATCTCTGGTTTTGATTTTTGGCAGAAAAATACTTTTGCAGAACTTTTAAGCCTAACAAGAGAACTAGTTATACATTCTAGTGATGATCCAGAAGATTCTGGAAAATTGGGAAGGTGAAAGAACTCAGCTCTTGGGCAAGGGGTACGTTCAGTATTTCTGCACCCCTACTTGCCAGTTTATCTTGGAGTAGCACTGGTATCTACTAGAATAAACATTGCTTGCCTTGGTCTCCCACAGAGCAGGGGTTTAAGCAGCAGTGGCCTCAGGAAGGATGGGATACAGAAGGGAAAAACATAACATAAACAAGCATTTGTCAGTGCCGAATGTTGATTGCTTATATGTGCTATTTAGGTATTTGAAAGTGAAAGTACCATGCCTAAGAACTGTCATGTGCCCCCCAAGACATCCACTGTGTCTATCTGTTCAGTATTCACAGAAGAGTGGGAAGAGCAAGGGTCACAGCAGTACAGCAGTTGCAAAGGCATGAAGAGGTGGACAATAGTCCAGTCACAGGCAGAAGAATCCTGCAGAAGTTGAGTAAATTGAAGGTGGACAAAGTGATTGGACCAGATGGCATATACCCAAGGATATTAAAAGAACTGTGAAGGGAAATAGCAGTACCTCTGGCAGCCATGTTGACTGAGTCATTCAACGCAGGGGTGGTACCAGAGAATTGGAGGAGGGCACATGTGGTCCCTCTATACAAATCTGGCAGTAGGGAGGAGACAGGGGACTATAGGCCGGTCAGCCTCACTTCAGCAGTGGAGAAGATCATGGAGACATTGGTTAAAGAAAGGATAGTGGGGCATCTAGAAGCCATTGGAGGCCAGGACCATAGGCAACATGGATTCACAGTGGGGAGGTCATGCCAGACAAATCTGGTTAATCTTTTTGACTGGGTGACAAAGGAAGTAAATCAGGGTGGGGCAGCAGACAGCGCTTACCTTGATGTAAGCAAAGCCTTTGACACCGTCCCACTTAGGAGGCTGATAAAGTAGCTGAGTAGGCTGGGCATGGAGAAAAGGGTGGTAAACTGGGTTAGAAACTGGGTAAAAGACAGGAGGCAGAGAGTGGTGGTAAATGGGGCACAGTCTGGGGAGAGTGGTGACCAGTGGGGTGCCACAGGGAGTGGTCCTGGGGCCAGTCCTGTTCAATGTCTTCATTAGTGACATTGCAGAAGGGCTGAAGGGAAAGGTCTGCCTATTTGTAGATGACACCAAGATGTGTAACACAGTGGATACCCCAGAGTGGGTGGAGAAAATGAGGAGGGACCTGGGGAAGCTTAAGAAATGGTCTGAGAACTGGCAACTGAAGTTCAATTCAAAAAAGTGCAAAATTATGCACCTGGGACACAGAAACCCTGGGGAAAGGCACAGGATGGGGGGGGAGGGAGTTGCTGACAGTCACAAAGAAGGAAAGGGACCTGGGGGTTCTTATTTCAGATGACCTGAAAATGTCAAAGTGGTAAGGCAGCTGGGAGGCCAGTGACATGCTGGGGTGCAGAGGCAGAGGTATCACCAGCATAAGGAGGGAGGTAGTGATGCCATTATATAAAACCATGGTCAGGCTTCACATGGAGTACTGTGAGCAGTTCTGGAGGTCACACCTTGTAAGGATTTTAACAAGCTGGAGATGGTCCAGAGAAGGGTGAATGAGATGATACAGAGCTTGCAACACAAAACTTATGAGGAGAAATTAAGGGACCTCAATATGTACTCACTGGAACAGAGTAAGGAAAGAGGGGATATGATCACATTCAAGTACCTCAAGGGTATAAATATAACTACTAAGAAGCAGGAGACAGCTGCTATAGGCATATGTGCCGGCTTCTGTACGATATTCTTTTGTTGTTATACAGTAAATCTATAATCTTCAGTATTTCAGTAACCATATGACCACACTACCTTCTTTAGGCAATTTTATGCTGGTTGATGCCTGGTGTCAGATGGCATACAGAGGGCTCACCAGATTGTGTTGCTATTTGAAAAACTTCATAGTGTTCTTTTACTGGAAAGCATTTTGGAAAGCTGGTGAAGGTCTCACAATTTTTATTATGATTTTATATCCTTATGTCTGTCCCCTTTGGTCCCCCCATCCCCACACCCAAACAGTCATCAGTGGCCACAGCTGCAGCCTTCTTGTTGGCAAGATGGTGGCTGAGAAATATAGAAACATAGAATTTGATGGCAGATACGGACTGCTTGGCCCACCTAGTCTGCCCATTTCCCTACCTGATGGATAAGCTGCAGATTCTAGTTAATCAACAGCTTATTTCCTCCTACACTCCCCTAGTAGAATTGCCTTATGTCAGTCCGTGAGCTGCTGCCTTCACAGTCTGTGAAGTCTGACGTCTTTCAGTGCCGCTTATTGGTCATCTTCCAACACTGGCGAGGTGTTGCCAGTGTAATGCCCCAAAGTTGGAGCATTCCAGAGAAATAAAATTAAATAAATAAATTAAGGGTCCACGGTAAAGGGTACCTGCTGCAGGTGTAGGCAGCAGGGTACTATGCTCAAGGGGCCCCTGAGGAATAAAGATTCAACCTCCTGGTAAAGAGAAACTGTAAAATAAAGCAGAAAAGTGCCTGTGCACTTACAACATGGTCAAAAGACAGAATTTAAAAGCAATAGATGTCATAATGGCCTGGATGGAATGTTGTGCTGAGTGGCTCATGCACAGCATTCCACTCCAGCCAATCTAGAACCCAAGCAGGTTTAAGTTTCAAAACAATTCTACAGTTTGTCAGTTGTCAGTTGTGGCTGGACTGTGGAGTAAGAGGATCACAGGAGTGCAACAGGGACTTGTGGCTTACCAGGGGTTGTGAAGCCGGTCCTGTTGACTCTGTGGTGAGTCCCTCCTCCAGTCCACTGAAGACATCCTGCTCTGCTTTAGTGCTGCAGTCGGTGGTGACATCGGGCACTACGCGACGAAAATGCCCGTTCCCGCTTTTGGGCTGAAAAGCCCCTCGTTTTATTGTTTTGTCCCCAGTGTTTCCTCAGTTTATTTTCGGTCCCATCGGCCGGCAGCTTTGCCAGCCACATCACGCCCGCATCTCTGTCGGCCGTCAGAGGCCCCCAGTTGTCCTCCCAGATGCCTGCCCGTTTCTCCCTCCCACTGCCAGCATCCCTCCTGCCTCCCTACAGCACCGGAATCCTCCTGCTGCCTCCAGAAGTGGTGAGTCGGCGGCAGTACATGCTGTGCTGACCATCTGTTTGGAAAAGAGACACTGTTTTGTTGTAAAAAGCACAGTAGGCACTTAGAGGAGGCGACCGAGTGCCGCAGGGGTATTGGGTCGCTAGGACCCTTGATTTTAATATTTATGTGGAGGTGGGGTTAGCGACGCCCTCAGGGAGGGGCTAGAAACATAAGGCCAGTTCAAAGGCCTATAAATATGCATTAGAGGGGCGGGATTTAAGGCGGGGCTTCAACAACTAAATGACAGCAGGTTCAGGGAGCCTGCAAATTTAAAGGAGCAATACATTTAAAAGGGCAAGTCAGGCCCAGAATTAAGAGGGGCACCAGGCCCAATGCAACATGGGGCACCAGGCCCATTGTAAAGTGGGGCACCAGGCCCAGTATTATGAGGGGCACCAGACCCAATGCAACGTGGGGCACCAGGCCCAATCTAAAGTGGGGCACCAGGCCCAGTATTACGAGGGAAACCAGGCCCAATGTGAAGTGGGGCACTAGGCCCAATCTAAAGTGGGGCACCAGGCCCAAGCTAACGTAGGGCATCAGGCCAGAGGTAAAGGTATGGCATTAGGCCCAAGGCAAAGCCTGGTACTATAGGGAGGCCCCGGCCTAGTGGAATAGGGCAATCTAGCCTAGTGGTATTATAGGGAGGCCCCGCCTAGCAGAATAGGGCAAGCCAGCCTAGGGTACTAAAGGGAGGCCCCGGCCTAATGTAATAGGGCAACCCAGCCTAGTGGTACTATAGGGAGACCCCGGCCTAGTGGAATAGGGCAAGCCAGCCTAGTGGTACTACAGGAGGCCCCGCCTAGTGGAATAGGGCAAGCCAGCCTAGTGGTACTACAGGGAGGCCCCGCCCAGACGTCCAGAAAGGATCCTATTCCAGAAGACCCTACATTTAGAAACAGGGGTTCATTTGAGAGTGTTCAATTTGCCTATACTGTGAAACTACTGTAATTACTGTACTGCTTATGCTGAACTATTGCCCTAAGTACCTGAACTATTGCCCTAAGTACCTGAACTATTGTCCTAAGTACCTGAACTATTGGTCTAAGTACCTGAACTATTGCTCTAAGCACCTCGACATTGGCCCTCATCAGTAAGAGTTACTCCTGAAGTTATAATTTGCCCTCCTTTGGCAAATTATTGTATCATTCCACAGCTCTTTCAGCATTTTTCAGTTATTTGTTTACTACTGCATGAAGACAGTTTCAATCTTCTACCACACTGCAGTCTTATAGTGTGGTCTGCAACACCACGTACTCAGAATCAGTCTCTACTCAGAAGAAGACGTCCTCTCAGCATTCTTCACTCCTGGGAGATCATCCATCAGCTCATCCCATCCGTCAGTGTCGTCCGCCGAAGTTGAGTCCATCGCCAGTCGTACAATTCGTACCCGCCGTTTTCTTGTTTTCACAGCTTGAAAGTACGTCCGCCAAACGCATCACGACAGCCGTGCCAGTGTCGTTCCATATGGTTCCTGTTCCAGATGTCCCGAAGTTGGTCTCCTCACAGAAGAGTGAGCTCATCCTGGAGAACCTAGTCTGCACCCCACCTGGTCGTTCGCTGAAAGTCGAGTCCGTCGAAGCTCAGTACGGGACGCGTCTGCCGTTTCTTTGTTTTGTGTTAGTTCCTGATCCTAGGATTGCAGAGTCAACCATCATATCTTCAGATTCTTATGGTTCCTGGTCCTGTTAGAGTTCCTTCTGAGTTCAGCTGGCCCTTGGAGTGCCGCAGCATCAGTCAGGTCGTGGTAGTCCTCCATTGGATTCATCGCCACGCAGATCTTGATCTTTCTTCATCCTTGGCGACCCTGGAAGTGGGTTTTGGCTGAGGAACCCTTTGTTTTCAGTGTGTTATTTCAGGAACCAGTTGCTTTGGTTCTACATTCTGGCAGCCTTGGAGAGAGTGGGCTTTTGACAAAGATATATGGTCTGTTTACCAAACCTCTCACCTTCCCAGTGGCCTTAACTAGGTCCTTGCTGGGAATTGAGATTAGGGTTCTACAGTTCTGTTTTACTTCCCTTGTAGCTACCAATGAAGAATGACGGTGTACACGAAGACGCTGGATCTCTGGACTCTTGTAATATCTGGACTCTTACGGAAATGTGTGATGCTAATTACCCTAATGCAGTGCTGAGTAACTTATGTCACTTGATTCTCATTTAGAGTATTGAAGTATAGAATAGTGTCAGAAATAAGAGTGGCAGTAGGCCTAAAGTTTATTCTTGTGGTAATAACCTTAGAAGTGGTAGATAAAAGTATTTTCCTGTTTATTGCCCTATTGTTCTCGGCAAACCTCTTCCCTCTTGTGACTGTGTCTGTCTACCCTTGGTACCAAATAAATGCCCTGCGGGCATCGAAGCACTAAGTTGACTCCTGCCTCTCCTTGTCTTGGTAACAGTTATCCTATCCACATAATTCGGACCTTGGTGCCTCGCTCATCTCTTTTCAACACCTTAGAGTAGAGCACTCCCTAACAGAGCACCTCCTGCTCATCACATCTTGAGCAGCACAAGTAAAATTATTGGCGTAGTCGGCAGGATTGAGATAATTCTTTATCCAAGGAGCCCAAAGTTGGAGTGACTTAGTAGGAAGCACAAATGGAGCCAGGATGTAGTAGTGGATTATCTGGGGGAGATAGAGAGTTGGCTGGAGGAGATCAAGATGGACTTAAAGGAAATATCCCACCATCTCCACTAACCATGCCATACTACTTTGGAGTGCCATGGCTTCCACAGTTTTCCAGAGAGAAAGATGGGGACAGAACCAGCAACCTGGGAGAATTCCATTCAAAGATGCAGGCCATGTTTCAGCTGTATCAAATCCCCAAACAACAGAAGGTTGAAATTTTAATTGGGCAACTAAAGGGAGCTGCCCACCGAGAAGTCCAATCATGGCCGAGTGAAGCAAAAGCCACAGCGGACCAGATACTCCAGAGACTACAGCAGATTTTTGATGCTAGGACCATGTCTGACCTCAAAATGAAGTTCTTTTCACGTACCCAGAAGTCTCAAGAGACCCTGAGAGAGTTTGCACTGAGTCTATAAGAGCTGTTACAAGCGATAGAGAGAGTAGATGCAGCAGAGGTCCAAGATGCAGATCGAGTACTTGTCGAAAAATTTGTTGAAGGAGTGCAAAGTGAGGCCCTGAAGAGAGAACTACGCATGCTGCATTTACAGAACCCTGAAGTTGACACAATGGTCGACCTACACTACCAAGGGATGGAAAGAAGACCATTCTTGGCAATTTGGACTCCAGCCAGAGGAAATGTCCTTACAAAGATGAGAACCAGGAAGAGAAGCTGTTGTCTACCTGAGCCGGTGTTCAGAACATGAGCAGCTACATGACCCAAGGATACAGACACCGATATGTTCTGTACAGACGGGCGCTCAACAGGACTCGGAGCTGACTGAGCAGATTGCTACCCTGACCAACCAGATGGCAGAGATGTATAAGGAGATGCAGAGTTGGAAAGCTGGGTGGAAGAATGAGAAAAGCTTCGTTCCATCAGAAAAGAAAGGAAGCATGACCAAATGAACCACTGAGAAGGAGTAAAGGAGACGCCTCCACAGATCAATTTGATAGCCAAGGAAGGCTCATATATCAAGTGAGGTGTGTTAGTATTACATAGAAAGGAGATGTGGTCAGCCAGTAAATAACACCTTAAATTTAAACAGGAATTCTTCAGGGATGAGGACCGACCCTCGAAGAGCAGCCGATCAGGTCCAGCAGTCCCACTAGAGCAGTCATGTTTTGTTGGTAAAAGCCCCATGATACCAGTCAAGGTCGATGGCATCAAGCTTATGGCACTATTGGACACCGGATCGCAGGTCACCACATTGCAAGGATGAGAGTTCTGAAGATACTGGACACCTAATGATCTGAAGCCACCTCCTAGATCTTGGATAAAGTTAATCGCGAGCAATGATGATGAAGTACCATATTTAGGCTACCTAGAAGCCGATGTACAGCTAGGAAAGAATGTTCAGTGCAACACAGGCATCATTGTGAGTGACATTGAGAGTGATCAGCTGCCACCACTCATTCTAGGGATGAACGTTCCACAAAATTGCTTCGGTGAATTAGTGAGCATCCTCCAGCAGCAAACCAAACACGTACCTCGAGTGGAGAAACACGCCCTGCAACAAACTATCTACAACTTGCAATGACATCAACAATTCGCTAATGCCGAGGGTGAAATCAGGAAAGTAAGAGTGACGGATGCTAGACCAGTAACCTTGAAGCCAGGCACTGAAACCACTTTGTGGTGCAAAGCAAAGGCGGGCCCGAGGGGTCAAGATTATGATGCCCTAGTAGAATCTTACCCAATGAACAAGGAAGAGCCAATAATAGTAGCTCGGAGTGTAGCTACGGTGATCAGAGGTAGGATACCAGTCCGAGTGCTAAATTATGGGACTCATGATGTACAGCTGTACCAGAACCAGCCGGTTGTTCAGATCCACACGGTATGTTTACAGGACATTGTCGAACCTGGGGAAGAAATAGAGAAAGTGCCGGAAGATGGGATGGAAAGCGACCAGAGACCAGAATGGACCAAGGAGATTAAAGTCGGCAATACGAAGACCAGCATGAAGCAAAGAGATGATGTTTTGAAAGTGGTTTTACACCGGAAGGAAGCTTTCAGCCATCACCCCTTAGATTTTGGGTTAGCTCGTGGGGTACAACATCACATCAATACCCATGGACATCCACCTATCAGAGAGCAATTTAGGCTGATTCCACCAGCCATGTACCAGCAAGTCAAAGAAATGATTAAGGAGATGAAAGAGGCTAATGTGATAAAAGAAAGTCACAGCCCTTGGGCAGCGCCAATTGTTCTGGTAAAGAAGAAGGATGGTAAGATCCGATTCTGTGTTTATTACCGCAAACTAAATGCCATCACCCATAAAGACGCGTACCCTTTGCCTAGGATAGAAGATTCCCTCATGGCTCTTCAATCAGCAGCCGTATTCTCCAGTCTAGATTTGACCAGCGGATACTGGCAAGTTCCTATGGTGCCCCAGGATCAGGAGAAACAGCTTTATTACCCCATGGGTTTATTTGAATTCACCAGGATGCCTTTTAGATTGTGTAATGCACCAGGAACTTTTCAAAGGCTAGTGGAACATTGTCTTGGGAGCCAAATTTCGATACACTCTGTTGTTGTACTTAGATGATATTATTGTATATTCAAAGACTCACGTAAGATCATTTGCTCACCTGGACGAAGTGTTCCAAAGTTGATCCAATACGGTCTGAAAATAAAACCCTCCAAATGTCACCTGTTACAGACTAAAGTGAGTTATCTGGGACATATAGTCTCCACAGATGGAGTGACGCCAGACCCAGACAAGATCGAAGCAGTAAAGAAATGGCCTGTTCCTACTACCATTAGAGAGGTCCAAAAATTCTTGGGATTTGTTGGATATTATCGTAGATTTATTAAGAACTTCTCCAAAATTGCTGTGCCTTTACACAAACTTTTGAGAGGATCAGCAGAAGGTAGAGTCCCAAAGAATCACCTGGTTACATGGGGTACTGAGCAACAAGAGGCCTTCGATCAATTGAAAAAGATACTAACTGAAGCTTCTATATTGGCGTATCCAGACTATGCGAAACCTTTTCTGTTGTATACCGATTCCAGCAACAAAGGATTGGGCGTGGTACTCGCACAAGAACAGAATGGTGTGGAAAGAGTAATACCCTATGCAAGCAGAGGATTAAGAGGCTCCGAGCAGAATGACGCCAGCTATAGCTCTTTCAAATTGGAATTTTTAGCGCTAGTCTGGGCTATCACTGAGAAATTTCGGCAAGATTTAGCTGCCACCCCTTTCACGGTCTTCATGGACAATAATCCTTTAGCACACTTGAATACTGCAAAGCTAGAAGCCCTCGAGCAAAGGCAGGCCTCTCGACTCACGAATTACCAATTTTCCATAAAGTATCACTCTGGTAAAGCTAATGCGAATGCTGATGCCTTGTCCCATATGTCTGAACAAGGAAAATCAGAAATAGATGACACCCCGCTGAAAAATATAGAAATGCCACCTTTTCTGCAGGTACCAGCTGAGATTGTACAGGCCTGTTGTCAAATTGCTCTCGAGTTTAAAGTGGAAGATCAACCAGAAGTGGATGACATGATTGCGAATCAAAAGAATCTATAGGTAAAACTACAAAGCCAAGACCCTATAGTTCGCCAAGTAAAAGCTCTAGTTGCGCAACAGAAGCGCATGACCAAAAGAGAAAGAAAGAAGTTGAACACAGAAGTGATGAAACTTTGGAGACATAGAACTCGTTTGACCATAGAAGATTATCGTCTGGTTAAGAAAAGTAGAGATCCTACCACACACACAGAAGTAACTCAAATCGTAGTTCCAAAGACCAGTGCTTCCGTAGTGTTGGAGGCATACCATGACAATTCAGGACATTTCGGTCACAAGAAAACTGAAGCTATCAGAAGGAGATTTTATTGGGTAGGAATGCGAAACGATATAGTAAAATGGTGCGGGGAATGTCCAGCATGTAACTTAAAGCGCAAGGAGAAGGTGAATCAGAGAGCTCCTCTCCATCCAATAGTCAGTAACGCACCATTGGAACTAGTTGCACTTGATCATTTGAAGTTAGACCCTAGCACAAATGGACACATTTATATCCTCACTATGGTGGATCACTTTTCCAAGTTCGTGGTTGCAAGTGCAGTAAAATACCTATCTGCTCGAACTACTGCCGAAACCTTTATGAGATGTTTTGTATGACCTTACAGATATCCTACAAAAATCCTAACAGATCAAGGAACGCCTTCGAATCTCAACTCTTTCATGAACTTTGTGCTCTGTATGGAACCCATAAGTTAAAAACCACTGCTTACCACCCCCAAGGTAATGGACTTTGCGAAAGAACAAACCAGATTCTCCTAGAAATGTTGCGAGCTCTACTAGAATATAAATGTCCCTTCTGGCCAGCCTTACTTCCTGAACTCATGTATCTTTATAATAATACTATTCATTGCTCCACGGGTTATACACCTCATTATTTAATGTTTGGACGACACAGAAGACTTCCGATGGACTTAGTGCTGGAAGTGCCACAAGAAGAAACTAAAATAAAGAAACCAGTGACAAATTGGGTCCAAGAACATAATCAACGTTTACAGGAAGTTGGAAAAATTGTTGGTAGACACATGGAGCAAGCACGGCAAAAGCAGAAAGCAAACTATGATATCAAGGCCAAAGCTACACCTTTACTTGTCGGAGAAAGAGTAATGTTGAAGAAGACCCAAAAATACAGCAAACTGTCCTCAAAGTGGGAACCAGAACCTTATTATATTATCGAGGTACCTTATCCTGAACTACCAGTATACAAGATCCAACAGGAATTTGGACATGGTACCAAGATTGTTCATCGAAATCTACTAAAAGCTTGCACTTTCAGAGACATTGTGATCATTAAAGAACAGGACAGTCTTACGCCAAAAGAGAGGCAGGAGTCCACAAAAAACAAAATGTGGGAACTAGAATCACCAACCAATTGGTGTACAGAACCTTGGACCCGTACTTCGTATATGCATTCTCTTGACCATTCAAACTGTGTGCCAGTAATAGCTCTAGAAATACTGGATTTCCTGGAAGGGGAACTTATTGTTCACGAACCTGTTGATTTCCAACCCCGCAGATCTCAAAGATCGAACGCAGGTATCCCTCCTAGAAAGTATATCACAGAAGCTTCTCAACTCGTACCTTGGTACAACAGGTAGATCTAATCCAAGTAATTTCCCAGACACAGTCACTTTAGGGTAAAACTTCAAAAATGTACAGTATCGTAGATGTTTTAAGAATATTTTAGAGATATTAAGAGTGTTTTATTAACGTAAGACCTCAGTGAGTGGTAAGTAAGATTTTAGAGGTTGTTAAGATGGTAAATTTTATAAAGTGTAAAGGGAATACATGGGGACATGTATTTTTAGGTGAGCCCGAATCTGTAATCCCCCAAAGTTGGAGCATTCAAGAGAAATAAAGTTAAATAAATAAATTAAGGGTCCAGAGGTGTTCAGGGTACCTGCTGCAGGTGTAGGCAGCAGGTACTATGCTAAGGGGCCCTGAGGAATAAAGATTCAACCTCCTGGTAAAGAGAAACTGTAAAATAAAAGCAGAAAAGTGCCTGTGCACTTACAACATGGTCAAAAGACAGAATTTAAAAGCAATAGATGTCATAATGGCCTGGATGGAATGTTGTGCTGAGTGGCTCATGCACAGCATTCCACTCCAGCCAATCTAGAACCAGGCAGGTTTAAGTTTCAAAAACAATTCTACAGTTTGTCAGTTGTCAGTTGTGGCTGGACTGTGGAGTAGAGGATCACAGGAGTGCAACAGGGACTTGTGGCTTACCTGGGGTTGTGAAGCCGGTCCTGTTGACTCCGTGGTGAGTCCCCTCCTCCAGTCCACCGAAGACATCCTGCTCTGCTTTAGTGCTGCAGTCGGTGGTGCCATCGGGGCACCACGAAGACGAAAACGCCCGTTTCCCCGCATTTTGGGCTGAAAAGCCCTTCGTTTCATTTGTTTTGGCCCCCGAGTGTTTCCTCAGTTTATTTTCGGTCCCATGTCAGCAGCTTTGCCAACCGCATCGCACCCGCATCTCTGTCGGCCGTCGGAGGCCCCATGTTGTCCTCCCAGATGTCTGCCCGTTTCTCCCTCCCACTGCCAGCATCCCTACCGCCTCCCTACAGCACCGGAATCCTCCTGCTGCCAGAAGTGGTGAGTCGGCGGCAGCTGCGCTGTGCTGACTGCCTGTTTGGAAAGAGGCTGTTTTGTTGTAAAAGCGCGGTAAGCAGAGGAAGCGACCCGGAGTGCGCAGGGGCATCAGGTCGCTAGGACCCTTGATTTTAATATTTATGTGGAGGTTGGGGTTAGTGACGCCCTCAGGGAGGGGCTAGAAACATAAGGCCAGCTCAAAGGCCTATAAATATGCATTAGGGGCGGGATTTAAGGCAGGGTTTCAGCGACTAAATGACAGCAGGTTCAGGGAGCCTGCAAATTTGAAGGGGCAATACATTTAAAATGGCAAGTCAGAACCAGTATTAAGAGGGGCACCAGGCCCAATGCAATGTGGGGCACCAGGCCCATTGTAAAGTGGGGCACCAGGCCCAGTATTACGAGGGGCACCAGGTCCAATGCAACGTGGGGCACCAGGCCCAATCTAAAGTGGGGCACCAGGGCCAGTATTACGAGGGGAACCAGGCCCAATGTGAAGTGGGGCACTAGGCCCAATCTAAAGTGGGGCACCAGGCCCAAGCTAACATAGGGCATCAGGCCCGAGGTAAAGGTATGGCATTAGGCCCAAGGCAAAGCCTGGTACTATAGGGAGGCCCCAGCCTAGCGGAATAGGGCAAGCCTGCCTAGTGGTACTAAATGGAGGCCCCGGCCTAGCGGAATAGGGCAAGCCAGCCTAGTGGTGCTAAAGGGAGGCCCCAGCCTAGCGTAATAGGGCAAGCCAGCCTAGTGGTACTATAGGGAGACCCCGGCCTAGCGTAATAGGGCAAGCCAGCCTAGTGGTACTATAGGGAGGCCCCAGCCTAGTGGAATAGGGCAAGCCAGCCTAGTGGTACTACAGGAGGCCCAGCCTAGACGTCAGAAAGGGATCCTATTCCAGAAGACCCTACATTTAGAAAGCGGGTTCATCTGAGAGTGTTCAATTTGCCTATACTGTGAAACTACTGTAATTACTGTACTGCTTATGCTGAACTATTGCCCTAAGTACCTGAACTATTGTCCTAAGTACCCGAACTATTGCCTTAAGTACCTGAATTATTGTCCTAAGTACCTGAACTATTGTCCTAAGTACCTGAACTATTGTCCTAAGTACCTGAACTATTGGTCTAAGTACCTGAACTATTGCTCTAAGCACCTCGACATTGGCCCTCATCAGTAAGAGTTACTCCTGAAGTTATAATTTGCCCTCCTTTGGCAAATTATTGTATCATTCCACAGTTCTTTGGGCATTTTTCAGTTATTTGTTTACTACTGCATGAAGACAGTTTCAATCTTCTACCACACTGCAGTCTCATAGTGTGGTCTGCAACACCACGTACTCAGAATCAGTCTCTACTCAGAAGAGGCGTCCTCTCAGCATTCTTCACTCCTGGGAGATCATCTATCAGCTCATCCCATCCGTCAGTATTGTCCGCCCGAGTCGAGTCCGTCGCCAGTCGTGACAAGTCGTACCGCTGTTTTCTTTGTTTTCTCAGCTTGAAAGTACGTCCTGACAAACGCATCACGACAGCCGTGCAGTGTCATTCCATATGGTTCCTGTTACAGATCTCCCGAAGTTGGTCGCCCTCTACAGAAGAGTGAGCTCATCCCGGAGAACCTAGTCTACGCCCCACCTGGTCGTTCGCTGAAAGTCAAGTCCGTCGAAGCCCAGTACGGGACGCGTCCGCCGTTTATTTGTTTTGTGTTAGTTCCTGATCCTAGGATTGCAGAGTCAACCATCGTCTCTTCAGATTCTTATAGTTCCTGGTCCTGTTAGAGTTCCTTCTGAGTTCAGCTGGCCCTTGGAGTGCCGCAGCATCAGTCAGGTCATGGTATTCCTCCATTGGATTCATCACCACACAGATCTTGATCTTTCTTCATCCTTGGCGACCCTGGAAGTGGGTTTTGGCTGAGGAACCCTTTGTTTTCAGTGTGTTATTTCAGGAACCAGTTGCTTTGGTTCTACATTCCGGCAGCCTTGGAGAGAGTGGGCTTTTGCCAAAGATATATGGTCTGTTTACCAAACCTCTCACCACCCCAGTGGCCTTAACTAGGTTCTTGCTGGGAATTGAGATTAGGGTTCTACAGTTCTGTTTTACTTCCCTTGTAGCTACCAACGAAGAACGACGGTGTACCCGAAGACGCCGGATCTCTGGACTCTTGTAATATCTGGACTCTTACGAAAATGTGTGATGCCAATTACCCTAATGCAGTGCTGAGTAACTTATGTCACTTGATTCTCATTTAGAGTATTGAAGTATAGAATAGTGTCAGAAATAAGAGTGGCAGTAGGCCTAAAGTTTTTTCTTGTGGTAATACCCTTAGAAGTGGTAGATAAAAGTATTTTCCTGTTTATTGCTCTATTGTTCTCAGGCAAACCCCTCTTCCCTCTTCCCTCTTGTGACTGTGTCTGTCTACCCTTGGTACAAAATAAATGCCCTGTGGGCATCGAAGCACTAAGTTGACTCCTGCCTCTCCTTGTCTGGGTAACGGTTATCCTATCCACATAATTCGGACCTTGGTGCCTCGCTCATCTCTTTTCACCACCTTAGAGTAGAGCACTCCCTAACAGAGCACCTCCTGCTCATCACATCTCGAGCAGCACACCAGCCCAAAACTAACTGAGGACAATCAGGTTTCAAAGTGGGGAAGAAATGGAGTGAGCAAAAATCAAGTACTTATTCAGATGCGGCGTCGATTTTAAGATCAGCATACTGGTGTGGACAATTCAAATAGAATCCCAGCTCTATAAGCAGCCTTATGAAGAGTAAAGGCTTCTCAAAGCACTGGGGTTCTGTTTATTGTACTGTAGGTGGGCTGCATCTAATTCGGTAATTTACTGTACCTTACACCTGGATGTACGGTAGGCCCAACTTTAAATAAACACTGCACCTGAATTAACACATGGTGCCATAGAAACATAGAATGTGTCAGCAGAAAAGGATCGCTCAGCCCACCCAGTCTGCCCAAGTGTTCTCTACCTACTTGTAACTCCTGCCTGTATATGTTACTGCATATCTTACTCTGCCTGTGTCCATCAGGACCTCCTTGTGAATGAGCTTGCTTAATGGATTTTTTCTGCAATGAACTTGAACCTACTCCACTTCCATAGCCCTATTGATCTCCGTTGACCCCTCCTTCTCCCTTTCTAATATACCCCTATATTTATCCCATGCATGCTTCATGCCCCCTACCATTGTAGCTTCCACCACTTCTCCTGGCAGTCTGTTCAAGCCGTCTACCACCCTTTCAGTAAAGAAATATTTCTTCACATCTATCCTGAATGCCCCCCAGCTTCATTGTATTTCCCTTGGTTTGGGTGCTCATCCTCATTTGAAGGAAACTCCCCAACTGAGCCCTCTTTACCCCTGTGAGGTACTTTGTAGGTCTTGATCATGTCACCTCTTGCCCTCCTCTCTTCCAGAGTGTACATGTTGAGATTCTTCAGCCTTTCCTTGAAGGGATTCCTGTGAAAATTCTGAAACATTTTAGTTACCGTCCTCTGGAAAACTTCCATCTTATGTCCTTTCTGAAGTGTGGACTCTAAAACTGGACATAGTACTCCAGCTGGGGGTATAGCAGGGAGTGATACAATGGCAGCACAACATCCCTCCTCCTCCTACTGGAGATGTCACTTCTTATGCACCCCAGAATCCAATTTGCCCTGCCCATAGCCTTGTCACACTGCACTGCCATCTTGAGGTCCTCTGATATAATAACCTTAAGGACCCTTTCATGTATAGTGAGTATCAGTACCTCTCCCATCCTATACCCAGCATCCAGGTTCCTATGCCCTAGGTACATGATTTTATACTTGTTGGCATTGAACCCCAAGTAAGTAAGAAAATGGAAGTGATTTGAATGAATTGCAGACTTTTAAGCAGCTTTTTGGGGAGTGTGAATGTGTGTGTGAGTTGGGGGGCTCTGCTACTATAGCTATTTGCTTTTGATTTGATATGATGTGCGAACAGACTAACCCTGCTCCCCACTCTGTGTACTATATCAGAGATAAACAGCCCAAATAGCATTGGGCCAAGCATTGAGCCCTGCGGCACCCGCTTGTCACTGCTCTGGGTGCCGAGAGCTCCCACCACCAGCACCCTCTGCACCCTCCCATGTAACCAGTTCTCTATCCATTTAGTCAGACCGCCTTCCACCCGTAGCCCTCCTTCTCCTCACTCTTCTCCTCCTTGGCCTATGTCCCTCCTCCCGGTAGTCCACACCCTTTCTCCTCCTTATTCTTACTGGGTGGTGGTGCCTTCTGTATTACACTCAGACCACTCTGCCTGCCCCCTTCCAGGGTTACTATGCCACCACCTTTACCTATATCTAAGGTGGTGACCTCATCAGGCTCCCCTGTCCAGGCCTTTCTACCAGCCACAGTCTTTTGTCCCCTCTCATTTGTTTAAATCCACCTTAGTAGAGATATAACCTTCTAATCCTGTCTTTTAAAAAAAAATTTTTTTTACGTATTTTCTCTCTGGGCTACAGTCGGCTTGGTCATCCCGACTGACCCCTGTAGCCCTGCCCCCAACATCAGGCCAAGCTGCTCACCTCCATGGATTATCCCCATGGTGATGTGGTGAGGAGCTTCCCAGGTTGACCCACCGGAGCAGAATCCGGTTGAGGAGGTGCCATTTGGGGGGCAGGAGGGGTCGGAAGCTCATGCTGCCTGATCGTAGCCCATTTTCCACTTTTCTCCCCTTTGTGGAGTGCGGACATGCAATGACGCTTAGGTACAGTGTGCCAACATCTGCCACACTCCGCCACCCTTTACTACACCACTGTACTAGTGCCCGTGGTGCGTCACCAGGGGCTGCTACAGAGTGGTGGGTCCTGATCCACTCCGGGGTAAGAGATGTCCTCCAGATGCTAATCCTATCCCTCCTTGCCAACCCCTGGTGGCCGGGCTTGTGTCCGAACCCGGGTCACCAGCGTGGCCTGGTGTGGCGTCCAGCACCTCAGCCCTCAGCACCAGTGGCCTGGCAGCAATGCTGACTTTAATACTCCCTCTCCTTCCTGCTCCAGTGTACCCTGTCCCCATGTACAAGTCACTATTCCCCAGACCCTACACCAGTTAGTCACTAACCCATAATGTTTGGTGTGGCGCAATCCCTCAGCCACTCCAAACTCCTCAAAGCCTACCCTTCCTCATTATGCTTGCACATGGTACTGGAAGTACCTCCAAGAATGCCACCAACTTCCCCCACACTGCCTGCCCAAGTACTCAAACCCCCGACAACTTCCACAGTGTCCCCCTCAAGTCATTTGTACCCACATGCAACAGTAAATGAGGTTTCTTCCTCCCTCTCACTGCACGCTTGAGTAGTGCCTGCCCTGCCCCTCCTGCAGTCAGCCTGGGAACAGTTTCAACCCAAATATGGCTGTGCCTTTCCCCTTTTCTGTCCCATCTCACTCATTTCAGTATAGAATCCCCCAGGATGAGTACCTCCTGCCCTTTACCCCCTTTTCCTTCTAATGCCCCTTCCACCACCCCAGTATTCATTCTTCCCTGTCCCTTACCCCCGCCAACTGCACCCTCTATGACATCTGTATCTGTACCCCTTACTTCTGCCTCACCCCTTTTCTCTGCCTTATTCCTCCCATCCCCCTTGAACCCCTTCCCAGCCTGACTACTTCCTAGTGGGCTTCCCATGTCAACCTCCCCATCTCCCCTGCCGATTTCCAACCCCTCTCCTATCACTGCTGTTTTCAATTTAGAGCCCCTTTCCTTCTACCCCAATAGTGATGCCCCTCCCATCCTTCCCCCTTACTGTAGCCTTCTCTCCTTCAGTCACCACCCCTCCTTCCTTACTAGCCCCTTCTACCCTTTTGTCCTCGATATCTCTTCCCCTACATGTTGCCATCCCTCTCATGCCCTGCTTGTCCTCCCCCCTTCAGTATGTTCCTGATCCCCCTCTCTGTCCCATAGCAGAGGTTCAAATCTATTCATAGTCGATACCTGTCCTACATCTCTTCCCCTATCAGTTCCCCCTCCTACTTGTTCCCTCCGTGTCACCCCTGGTCCTCTATACCCACAGCCATCTGCTCTCTCCCCGGTACTCCTCGTGGTCTCTTCCTCCCCATCAGGGCCCCTCCCTCACCTCAGGCACCCCTTCCTTCTTCTTCCTTTTCCGCTGCTGCTTCTGATATTGTGGTCAGTTTTGGTCCCTAGTTATTCTTCCCTCATCCCCCTTTGCTATCCCCTATTCCCCCCCAGGATGCGTACCATACTCATCTGCCCTGCCACTTACACGCCTCCCTAACCTCCACAGTTCCTCCCTCAAACTAGTCAGTCATCTACAGACCATGCACCCCACCTCCCAATCCTCCAAGCCCCATCCAGGATCATGGCAGACCCATACCCGGTACACCCTTCCCCCTTCCAAAGATGCCCGCCCTATTGACATGTGGCACCTGCCCCATTTTGGCCCCATCTTATGTTACAGGCTCTTACTCCCAGGTTCTGTACCCCACTACAACTGTTAGGCCCCTATTTACTCAAATTCCCCCCACACACACACTAGTCCCCCTACTGACCCCTTGCCGACCGGGGATATTCAGTCTCAAATCTCATCCATTAGATACTGTATTACTTTAGCAATCCTAAAGCCTTTTTGTCCATTTTTCACCACTCAGCTACCATACTTTTTGTTCTCAGCTCTCATATAGTTTCACTTATCCCAGTTAGCAATCCTATTGCACTCCAAGTATTACTCAGGTCAGTTAGAAATAAACAGAACAAATATGTATTATTACAGCAATCATAACAGTATGCTCAGTACTTAGCTTAGTTACAGAAAGAAACAGAAGAACTAAATCTGTATTATTACAGCAATCCTAAAGTATCCAGTCATTGCTTTGTCTCCACTCCAGAGACCCTGCCATAATACAGGACCACAGAGGACCCTGGCGGGAGGGTGGGCAACTGCAAAGTCCAGGCAGAGCTCCTTTGAGCTCGCTCCTCCCTCTCTCACTCCTCATTCTATTTCTCCTGGCCTCTGCAGGCTGCCCTTTTGTACTTGGCTCCTGCTTGCATTGGTGCTGTTTCCGCCCACAAAGAAATCCACAGCAGTCCCGACACGGCTCCATTGAACTTGTTCCTCCCCTCTCTCTCTCGCTCGTTCTGTTTCTCCCAACGCTGCAGGTTGACCTTTTGTACTGGGCTCCTGCCTGTGTACCTTTTCTGCCCACAAAGAAATCTCAGCAGTCCGGCAGAGCTCCGTTAAGCTGCCCACTATCCCTCTCTCACTTGCTCATTTTGTTTCTCCTGCCGCTGCAGGCTGCCCTTTTGTACTGGGCTCCTGCCTGCGTTGACACCTTTTTCTGCCCACAAAGAAGCTCACAGCTGTCCCGACAGAGCTCCATTGAGGTCACTCACTCCCCCTCTCTCACTCGCTAATTCTGTTTCTCCTGGGTGAGAGGGTGGGCAACTGCAAAGTCCAGGCAGAGCTCCTTTGAGCTTGCTCACTCCCCCTCTCTTGCTCACTCATTCTATTTCTCCTGACGCTGCAGGCTGCCCTTTTGTACTGGGCTCCTGCCTGCATTGGTGCCTTTTTCTGCCTACAAAGGTCTGCAGCAGTCCCGACACAGCTCCATTGAGCTCGCTCATTCCCATCTCTCACTCACTTGTTCTGTTTCTCCCAGTGATCAGCTGCCCTTTTGTACTGGGCTCCTGCCTGCGTTGATGCCTTTTCTGTCCACAAAAGCTCACAGCTGTCCCGACAGAGCTCCATTGAGGTCACTCACTCCCCCTCTCTCACTCGCTCATTCTGTTTCTCCTGGTGTTGCAGGCTGCCCTTTTGTGCTGGGCTCCTGTCTCAGTTGGCACCTTTTTATGGCCACAAAGAAATCTGCAGTAGTCCCGACAGAGCTCCATTGAGCTCGCTCACTCCCCCTCTCTCACTCGCTCATTCTGTTTCTCCCAGCCGCTGCAGGCTGCCCTTTTGTACTGGGCTCCTGTCTGCACTGGCACCTTTTTCTGCCTACAAAGAAATCCATAGCAGTCCCGACACAGCTCCGTTGAGCTCGCTTATTCCCCATCTCTCACTCGCTTGTTCTGTTTCTCCCGCCGCTGCAGGCTGCCCTTTTGTACTGGGCCCCTGCCTGCATTGATGCCTTTTTCTGCCCACAAAGAAATCTGCAGCAGTCCCAACAGAGCTCCATTGAGCTCGCTCACTCCCCCTCCCTCACTCATTCGTTCTGTTTCTCCCGGCGCTGCAGGCTGCCCTTTTGTACTGGGCTCCTGCCTGCATTGGCAGCTTTATCTGCCTACAAAGAAATCCACAGCAGTCCCAAGACAGCTCACTTTAGCTCGGTCACACCCCCTCTCTCACTTGCTCAATCCTAATCTGTCCTAAACTCTGATTTCCCAAAATGACTGCGCTATTCTACGCTGGAAGCGAGGAAACACATTTCATCTAGGATGTGAAAAATGACAGCTGTACTGTTTATAAGGAAGTGTGAAAAAATGCCAGTGCTGAAAATTTGATGTGAAAATATTACTAATTTGCGAAGTTACAAGAGTGCGTGGAAACTGCACCAAGCACGTGCATAGCACAGTCATTTTATGGACTTTCATCACAAAATTTTCAACACAGGCATTTTAGAACCTCTGCTCATGAACAGTGTCACTGTGGTTTTCTTAATGTGTCCCAAAAACTGATTTCTCACAGCGACCGCTTTATTCTGCGCCAGAAGTGCGGAAACGCATTTTGGCCAGAATGTGAAAATGGCAGCTGTACTGTTCATAAGAAGGTGTGGGAAAATGCCAATGTTGAAAATCTGGAGTGAAAATATTGCAAATTCACAAAGTTATTAGCGTGCGTAACAATTGCTCAACGCACGCTCGTAAAACAGTCATTTTTGGGATTTCTTCTACCAAATTTATTACTCAGCTCAGAGAAAGAAGCAGAACAAATAAATATGTATTATTACAGCAATCATAACAGTATAGCTCACTACTTAGCTCAGTTAGAGAAATAAACAGAACAACTTAATCTGTATTATTATTACAGCAATCCTAAAAGTATCCAATCATTGCTTTGTTTCCACTCCAGAGACCCTGCTGTAATATAAGACCACAGAGGACCCTGAGTGGGAGGGTGGGCAACACTAAAGTCCCAGCAGAGCTCCATTGAGCTCACTCACTCTCCACTCTCACTCGCTCATTCTGTTTCTCTCGGCGCTGCAGGCTGTCCTTTTGTGCTGGGCTCCTGCCTGTGTTGGCGCCTTTTTCTGCCCACAAAGAAGTTCACAGCTGTCCCAACAGAGCCCCGTTGAGGTTGCTCACTCCCCCTCTCTCACGCACTCAGTCTGTTTTTCCTGGCGCTGCAGGCTGCCCTTTTGTACGGGGCTCCTGCCTCTGTTGGTGCCTTTTTCTGCCCACAGAGAAATCCGCAGCAGTTGCGACAGAGCTCCGTTGAGCTCGCTCACTCCCCTTCCCTCACTCACTCATTCTGTTTCTCCCAGCATCCCAATAACCCCATGTTGAAAATTTTGTGCCCAAATTCCCAAAAATGTCTGAGATATGCACCAAAGTTGAAAACACCCTATTTATGCCATTATACAGCTTAACGGCATTTCCTCAGTTCGCGGTCAGCTTTGAAGAGTGCAGACGTGTTCCCGGTCCACGAAGATCGTCATGCTGGGCTCAGAGGTAAGTATGGGGTGGGGGGTGTGAGGCAGGAACACCTGAAGGGTGGGCGCGGGTTGGGGAGTGGCCAGGGAGACCGCAGGACCATTTTCTTTTTTCACAGGTTTAAAAAAAAACAACATTGCAGGATGGTTTTTCTTTTTCTGAGGCATTTGGCATGCTGGGGTGGGCTCCCAGTGTGCCACCTGAGTGTTTGGGGGGGATCTGTAGCCGACAGGGGATTGGGCACCCCATCGGCACATATGGAAGGGGGAGCACAAGAGCAGAGTGGGATTGGGCACCCCCCTCGGCACAGAATGAAAGTGGGGCAGGGGAACTTATGCTGACGGAGAGTGGGCTCCCCCATTGGCAAGGGGAAGGGGTGACTGAAGCCGACGGGGATTGGGCACCCCGTCGGCAAGCCCTGCAATGAGGGATTGCTCCCTCATTGCAGCAGATGACACTGCAATGACGAGGCGGCCCCTGATTGCAGCGGCTAAAATGTTTCAAGGTGGTGGCACACTGGCTGAACAAGTGTCAGTCACAGCGGCCACCCCATTGGGGACCATGGGCCAAGCCTCCAAAGGTAGTGGGGGCATTAGCCACAACAGTGCCACGCCTCCACAGCCTGCTTCTGCAGCAAGCTGCCGCAACATGTTTCTTGCGCATGCATGCAATCAACATAAAAATACTTTTTTTTATTTATTTTATTTATTCATATCTTGGATGTACACCTTTGAGCTAAAGCTCATTTACAAAGGTTCCCTGTCTGTGACAGGAAAAGACAGACATAGCTAAATATAGTTCTTCGGTTGACCAATTTTGATTACATAACATAGACATTCCATTTTTATAAGTTACCAATAAGCAAAATGAAGATAGTGAGTAAAGAAAGAATAGCATAGGGAATCAGTTTCAGTATTTGTTGGTCCCTCGCATGTCCACTTCTGCAGGCCAGGTGCCTTCTCCTATCAATTGCCTAAATTGTGGAATTCTCTCCCCTACACCATTCGTCATGCACCTTCCCCTCAACACTCCTCTTAAAGAACACTTCCACTCCTCCAGCTCCTGCTCCTAACCTTGCTGCTGAACTAAGTCCTAGCTCTTGCATACCTGTTAAATTTGGCTACCAGCACTATTTTAGCTGCTATATTCATCTCTACTTGTATTATTTATATGTATTGTATAGTATTTGTTTCTGCACTGCATTTGATTCTGCACTGTATTTGTATATAAACACATCACTGTATTAATTGCTACCCATGTTTTACTTGCACAATATTTGTATGCTTACTCAATTTTCCCAATGTTTCCTTTCCCCCAGGATGCATCTGAAAATGAGCACTTGTCTGCTCGGTATGCTTTTCCTGGTAACACTTTTAAATAAATAAATAAACCAGGGGGGTCAAGTGAAGGGGCTGGGTAAGGAGATGGAAAAGGGACAGCAGAAGCAGCTGAGAGCAGCCCTTTTCATGTTGTAGGTACAGATAGTGTAGGGATAATAGGAGGGAGAGTCACTCATTAGAGTGGGCAGTGAGAGAGGGGTTTTACTAGAGGGAGCCCCCAGTGGATGAGGAGGGGACTAGCGTTTGCAATCAGAAAGTGCTAGATATGTGCCAGTGTTGGGTAGGAGGGCAAGGAGGGAGTTAGGGTCCACAATTGCACTTATTGTATCTGGTCTTCAGATGAGCCCTAAGGTTAGGCTTGAATTGACCGAGCTTAGTACAGGACTGTAAATCATTGCTTAGAGAATTCAGCCATTTGGGGGCTCTGTATCCAAAGGAGAGCTGTCCTAGTGAGGTCCGATGGAAGGGCACTTTTAGGGATAGATTATTTTGCAATGTGCTTATTATTCATTTATTTATTCATTGAAACAGTTGTACAGAGAAAGCCTACTGATCTGTGACATCTCATTTCAAGACATCCTGGGAAGGATACAAAGGAACTTCAAGACAATTTAACAGAAAAAGAACTCAAAAAATGATGAGCAGCTGGAGTTGTTATATATTGTCATAGGAACAGTGTCTCAACAATGTGTATGCAAATGTTCTGAAGATGAGGCTTACAGGTAAACATAGAATATGATGGCAGATAAGGACACGCTTGGCACCACCTAGTCTGCCCATTCCCTACCTAACAGATAAGCTGAAGATCCTAGGTTAACCAACAGCCTACTTCTCCTACCCACCACCAGAATTGCCTTATGTCTGTCCCATACAGTCTTGAATTCTCCACTGTTTTTGACTCTCGACCTTCTCAGGAAGGTCATTCCATCATCTACAACCCTCTCGTGAAGAAATACTTCCTCACATTACCTCTGAGCCGTCCCCCTCTGTCTTCAAATTGTGCCCCTTTGTTCTTGCACACCTCTTTTCTGAAAGATGCTGCCCTCTTGGACATTGTTGATTCCTTGAGGTATTTTGAAAGTTTCTATCATGTCCCCTCTCCTTCTTTCCTCAAGGCTATACACCTTAAGCTCCTTTAGTCTTTCTTCATATGTCTTCTGGTGCAGACCCTGCACCATTTTGGTTGCCCTCCCTGGACAGCCTCCACCCTGTCTATGTCTTTGCAGAGATGGGGTCTCCAGAACTGTACACAGTACTCCAGATGTGGTCTTACCAACTGTCTGTACAGAGGGCCAACAACTTCCTGTTTTCTACTGGTGATGCCTCTCCCTATGCATCCCAATATCCCCCCAGCCCTCCTTACTGCCTTCTCACATTGCTGGCCCAACTCTTAGGTTGTCTGATATGACTACCCTGATTCCTTTCCAATTTTATTGTTGTCAGTATCTCACCACCCATTGTGTACTCTTCCCCTGGGATTTTGTTTCTCAGGTGCATTACTTTGCACTTGTTTGCATTGAATCTAAGCTGCCATACTTTTACCATTCCTCCAACCTTTACCAAGTCCCTTTCATCCTTTCCACCCCACCTTGTGTATCAACCCTGTTGCAGATCTTTGTGTCATCTGCAAAGAACATACTTTCCTTCAGCCCTCTGCAATGTCACTTATAAAGACTTGCCCCAGTACTGAACCACTGCAATGCCTACCTAGTAACCCCCCTTTCTTCACTGTGGACTCATTTACTATTACCTGCTGTGTCCTGTTGTCCAGCCAGTGTTTTACCCAGGCTACCACCCTGGGACCCACTCCCAGGCTGGCTAATTTGTTTATTAATCTTTTATGTGGGACTGTGTCAAATACCTTGCTAAAGTCTAGGTAGGCCATGTTCATAGCCCCTCCCTGGTCTACTACTTTGGTTACCCAGTCAAAGAAATCAATTAGATTTGTCTGACATGACCTTCCTGCTGTGAATCCATGCTGCCTTGGGTCCTGTGCCCCACTGGCCTCTAGGTACTCAACAGTTCTTTCCTTCAGAAGCGATTCCATCATTTTCCCTACCACAGAGGTCAAACTGACAGGTCTGTAGTTTCCTGCCTCTGTCTTGCTCCCACGTTTGTGAAGGAGAATTACATCCGCCCTCCTCCAGTTCTCAGGTACCAGACCATCCTCCCATGATTGATTAAAAAGGATAGTCAGTGGTGTTACTAGTTATTTTAGAATTCTGGGGTGAATCCCATGAGGCCCCATTGCTTTATCCACCTTCAATTTTAAGAGTTCTTCCAGACCTCTTTCTTCTGTGAAAGGACTAATATCAACCTCCTTATCCAGAGTGCTTCTATTGACTGGATTAGGTATCTCCCCGTGCTTTTCCATTGTGAATACTGAGCAGAAGCATTCATTCAGTATCCTTGCTTTTTCACTGTCAGTCTCTGCCCAACCACCTTCCTCTTTATTCAGCAGCAGTATCCCTGCCTTAGTATTTCTTTGCTCCCTAATGTACCTATAAAAGGTTTTATCCCCCTTCTTAACTGAGTAGGCTATCTTTTCCTTGGTTTGGGCCTTTGCTATTCTGACTGCCCTCCCCGCTTCCTTCTGCTTTAACTGGTACAGTTCTCTGTCCTACTTCTTCTCTGTTTCTTTATACTTCCTGAATGCTATCTTTGTCTCCCTAACCTTCTCCGCCACTTCTTTTGAGAACCATAGTGTTTTTTTCTTTCATTTTGATTTATTTGCTCCACACAAAGGCTTGTTGCCTCTGTGATTGCGGTTTTGATGTTTCCACATTGTTGCTCCATCCCACCTTCTTGCCTGCTTGCTAGTGCTTTTCTGAGGCATTCTCCCATTTTGACAAATCAGCCCTTCTAAAGTCCAGTACCTTCACTTTTGCATTTCTTGACCTCTATAGCTAAATTTATCATGAACCACACTGTTTGGTGGTCATTTGTTCCCAGATGGCTACCCACTTCAAGATCAGAGATCCTCTCTCCATCCACATTTGAGAGTACCAGGTCTAAGATTGCTCCCTCCCGAGTGGGTTCCAAAACTGGCTGTCTGAGGCATGCCCCCTATAGGGCATCGAGAATGGCCCTGCTGTTGGATGTGGCTGCAGCAAAGGTCCTCCAGTTAACATTTGGCATATTCAAGTCCCCCATCAGCAATATCTCCCCTTTCTCTACCATCCTAAAGATGCCTTCTATCATTTCGTTGTCCATTTTCTCCCCTTGAGATGGGGGTCTGTATACAACCCTGTGCAGATTGTGGTGCCATTTCCAGTCTCCAGGGTGATCCACAGTGCCTCCTGTCCTCCCTGTTTACCCTTTAGTTCTATTGCTTTGATTCCTTCCCTAACATAGAGAGCTACTCCTCCTCCTCCTCTTCTTCCCTCCCTATGCCCTCCTGAAACAATCAACTATAACTGTGACTCTCCACCCCAGGAAGTGCATTCCTTCCTTTCAGACACCTATTTCACAGAGGTTAAGTAACAAGTCTAGTCACAAATGACTGCACATATCTCCCAGCTACAGTTCCTCCCTGGCAAATTAAAGTTAAACTAAAAAAGTCAAGCCCAAAATAGAATCAATACTAGTTGCTTACAGGTCCAAAAGTAATAATTCAATTCAGTGTAGTCGAAAATAACCTCCTTGATTTAGGAAGCTCTCTCTGCTTTCTCTCTCTCTCTCCCTGTCTCGGCAGACAGAGACCACAAACAACTCCTGTTATAAAGCTACAGTTCAACTAGGCCCCTTTTAGCTCTTCCCCTTAACAGACGCCTGCTTCACAGAGGTTAAGTAACAGGTCTAGTCACAAATCACTGCAGATATCTCCCAGCTATAGTTCCTCCCTGGCAAATTAAAGTTAAACTAAGAAAAGTCAAGCCCCAAAACAGAATCAATACTAGTTACCTACACAGGTCCAAAACATAATAATTCAATTCAGTGTAGTCTAGAAAATAACCTCCTTGATTTAAAGCTCTGGCTGCTTTCTCTCTCTCTGTGTCTCATCAGACAGAGACCACAAATAACTCCTCTTTCAAAGTTACAGTTCAATTAGGCCTTTGGCTCCCTCCTCTTACAAGGCACCTACTTCACAGAGGTTAAGTAACAGGTCTAGTCACAGATGACTGCAAATATCTCCCAGCTACAGTTCATCCTGGCAAATTGAAGTTAAACTAAGAAAAGTCAAGCCAAAACAGAATCAATACTAGTTACCCACACGGGTCAAAAAATAATAATTCAGTTCAGTGTAGTCTAGAAAATAACCTCCTTGATTTAAAGAAGCTCTGGTTGCTTTTCTCTCTCTCTCTCTCTCTCTCAGTTGAAACCCCAAATTTTATGATTCCTTACCTTCTCTGAAATTCTTTGATGTTTCTGGTTGTTTTATCTACCACCTTGCTTAGTAGAACTGAAATGCTTGCTAAAGTGTAGTTACAACCAACCTTGTTTCATTTCAAATCCTGAATCTATTCTTATTGCATACTTTCTGTATGTTAGAAACACCCCCAAACAGTGCAGCCACTCATGATGCAATAGTATCCTTTACTCCCTCTGCACAATGACTGGCTAGACCGTGTTGATGGTGTTCCTAAGTCCAGAAAAGATACAGTGGGAGTTGATGAAGGAACATAAACAAACATGTTTTTGTGTTGTAACACTAGGATGGTGGGCAGTCTGTTTTTCACTTTTGAAATGGACACTGTCTACTTTTGACTGATATTTTTAATCCCATTACCACAAAAGTGCCTGCACTCCCTGCAGCCTTCTTAATAGTCTTATAATGTGTCTACCTGCAGAGGGTGTCTAAAAAGCTCCAATTGTTTTCTGATTTTGACTGTAAAAGCTAATCCTGGTGACCTGCTCTTATTTGCAGACACTAGATGTTTGTGCTGACAGGCTCACTTAGAGATGAGGTTTCTCAAGTTTTAGTCCCATAATATAAACACTGAAGTATGTAATGTAACCTGAGCTGAACATGCTAGTTCACTTCTTTTCCCAAAACAAGTGATGTATCTTAGGTAAAATCTGCATTTGAAAGTCAAGCTGTGTCACTGGGATGTGCACATCACGACTTGACTTTCAAATGCAAATTTACAGTGATTTCTTGTGTTTCTTTGCCTGGAGAGAAAGGTCGCCCCAAGTATAGCTCCCAGTACAACGGGGTCTCCAGCTGATTTTATTATTTTAAATAGTATTAGTCAGTAAAATTAAGTGCTTATTGCTATTTTTCTGCTACTCTGCATGTGTTAGGGTATAGCTATGATATTTTAATGTAAGACATACAGTAGGTACCTTCAGCTCCTGTTTTGATTCCCAGGAACCAGAGACACCAGAGACCTTTCTTAATGACCTCATTCACTTTTTGATTGTTACTGGCTATTTTCAAATTTATCTTATTTTTTCAGTAAGTGGTTCATTTTGTTGAGACAAATTGCTCAAAAATGATGTTTTTACTTTCTGTTACAGTCTGTGTCATACACCTTAATTAATTGCCTCCTGTAATCAAGATGTGATTTGACCTTTGGCACAGTTTCTCACGGTAAGAAAACTTTTTTTTTTCTCTGGGCACTTTCAGTTTTTTTTTTTTTATTTCTTTGGGAACCATTTTCAAACTGCTCCAAAAAAAGGGGAGCAAGTGGCTGCTCCACCCAAAATATTGCAATATTTAGAGATGCGGGGTTAAAGATGCTCCGGCCCAAAATATTGCAGTACTCAGAAGATGCGGGTTAAGATGCTCCGGAGCATCTCAGGCTGAATATACCAAAGATGCTCCATGGTTCAACTGAAATGATCCGCAGCATCTGGGCAAGACTGAATATAACAAAAGGAGCTACCCAGCCAGTGTCAGTGGAGCAACAGAAAGGACTGCAGGTGGAAATGAGGGCTGATCAGATGCTCTCTGCAGAATGGGATGGGCAGGAGCAAATCTGCAATATTCAGCCAGAGTATGCAAATGGCCTCATTGCCCAATTCAGGAGCATCTCAACTGCTTAGCATATCATTATAGGTTGCTCCACACCTCATTTGCATGTGCTGAACTATATTTGGGCTTCCCTGTGCCACCTCACACCAGAGGTGACCAACAGGTACTGCAGCTCTAGAGGTACGTTCGTTTACATTCCTCATGTTACAACCTAAGTTGCACTTCATCCAGTGGGACCTGGCCACTATCCAGATATGCTGGAACTGTGCACATGCATGCCACTCTCCTGTCCTGCACCTCCCCATCCTTGCTAGTGGCCCTACCTGCCACTGTCCTGTCCAGCCATGGTTCTCTTTCATGCCCCTGACATTATTTATGCCTGGGGGGGTGTTGCCTGCTGCCCTGCCACCTGTGCCTGCTATGCTGAGCCTCTTCCCTGCCCACCCTGTGCTCTGGCAGATCAATGTCACTGTATTTTTGGGACCTATTCCAGTAGACCACCCAGTTCCACAGTTCCACATAGATGTTGGCCCTTGCACTTTCCCTGTCACTGCACCCCCTCCCAGCACTGCTGCCTGCTGTGTGTTGTGCCACAGAGTGCGTTGTGTGGGCATGGTGTCCTGCACAATCCACCCACTAGATGGCTGCTAGGGATATCACCACTCTCCTCACACCCCTCATTATCTCCACTATCAGGAGTGGTGCCCTGTCCATTTTCCCAGTGCTGTCCTTCTAGTACGTCAATATAATAACACAACCAGCACTCCTGACAACAACTGCAGTAGTATGTTTTTTTACTGTTCACATTGGAATATGCTCACAAAATGCACTGCACAATAGCACACACTGATCAGTGTCCTTTCTTGAGTGATAACAAGTGCATTCAGCTACCACACTGGTGCTCACAGAGCCTGCTATCCTGGTAGCTGCCTGTTGGGGGATTACACTTAGGCCTGTTTCTTTTAGTCCTATCCCTGTTCGGAGCATCTTTGGAGATGCTCCAAAGATGCTCTGACCATTTTGTCTGAGTATAGAGATGAGCGGAACATTTATGGGTACACCCCCTCCAGATGCTCCAAATACATTATAGTAGTCTTTGGCCCATCTGAGTTGTGCCGAGTATCTCTGCTCTTGAATATCTTGCTTTGGAGCATCTCCTGAGATGATCCAGAGCATCTAAGATAGGTAGCATCTCTTTGGAAATGTCCCCTTTGGGCCAGATATTCAAAGGGGTTGCGCCTGACACAACTGAGTTGCACTGGTGCAACCCTGCAATGCACCCTGCATAATATTTGAAAGGTGCCTTGTGCAGCTGAGGTCCTGATGCACTGGGCACATTCATAATGTATGCAGTGCATCTGCAGAGGGTGTGCCCATGCATATGCAGCACATCCTGATATTCAGCCCAGAATGTTTGGAGCATCTGCTGGCACAACCCCCAGATGCACCACATACTGTGGCACAAAGTTGAGCCTGAAACTGTTGGCTCAAATGCCGGCCACCCATAGGCAGGCAGCTGTATTGCAAGGTGCAATACAGCAGCTGCCAGCTGTGGGTGGCTGCCCACCCACCCAGAACACCATCCAGAAGCACCCATCTGTGCCCAGGTAGTCTAGTGGGCCCCCCTCCCTCCCATATGCCTGATCACAGGCATTGGCCATAGAACTATCTAACCCTGGTAGTCTAGCAGTCCCCCTACCCCTCCCATAACCCGATCATTTGAAAGGACATTTATGAACTGCCCTGGTGGTCTAGTGTAGCGCCCCAGTCCCTCTGTAGACCCAATCATGGGTACACATCCATAACAGTAATCCCTGGTGATCCAGTGGCACTCCCACACCTCCCACCCACAGAAGACCCTGGCCCACCCAGCTCCCACCTGTCATCAGCAGATGGCTGCACCCAACCTGCATGCCACAACTTACGAGTATGTGCTGTAAGCCAATTGGTCCACAGTGTGGACCAATGAGCTTGAGCCATACTATACTACCAGAGCATAAATATGTGAATGACTGTGGTCGTTCTACATATTGGTGCCGTGTACTGCTACAGTATGGGCTCTCTACAAGCACATTGTTCCACACTGTGGACTAATAGGCATACAGCACATACCGTAAGCTGTCATTCAGCTGGTGGCCAGGTGGTATGCAGGTGGGGTGCAGCCACCGCTGATGACAGGTGGGAGCTGGGTGGCCAGGACTCCTCTGCAGGCGGTAGGGGTGGGGAGTGCCACTGGACCACCAGGGATTACCATTATGGATGTGTACCAATGATCAGGGCTATGGGGGGCTGGGGGTTACACTAGACCACCAAAGAAGTTCATAGATGTCCTTTCAGATGATCAGGTTATGGGAGGGGTGGGAGGACCACTAGACTACCAGGGATAATTATTAGTATGATGAATACCAGCGACTGGATTACGGGAGGGAGCGGGTCCACTGGACTACCAGGGTTGGATGTTTTATTACAAATGTCTGCAATCAGGCATATGGGGGGGGACCGCTAGGCTACCAGGGAGTCACTGCATGTCATCAGCAGCTACGCAGGGCGCCAGATGCAGTTCGCCGGGTTGCACTGCGCAACGCATGCAAATGAGGCCATAATGACATGCAAATGGCCCTATTTGCACCATGCATACATTATGGCCCTATTGCATGCCCAAGTCTGAATATCGTGGATGCTGCACCCAGCACAACCACAGTTGCACTGGCGCATTCCCAGTCCACCCTGTCTGAGGAATGCACCAGCGCATTGTCACTGCACCATGCAAATTCTGTGCCATACTCAAAGGTGATACACCATGGCACATCACCTTTGAATATCACCCTGTCTTGGCCCCAGCGCATCTCAGATGTGCTGCACCCCCACTTGCACCATTGCCCGGTGCAGTCTGAATATTCTGCCTTTTGTATTTACTTTTCATTTTTTAACTACATACTGTACAATGACAACAGATAACAGTGCTGCATCATTACAATGATACAATAAAGGTTTGGATACACTTTTTAATTAAGTTAACATAACTGTAAATTACGCTCAGTAGTAAAAGTTTTATGTGATTTATATTCATGGTACAAAGTCAGTATATTTGTTCAGTTCATATACAACCCATCTTCTCCATAACATCTCAAATTCTGGAAGGTTTTGAGCTATTTTAGCAATTAATCTTTTCATATTATAGATATCTCTCATTACACCATCCCACATCTCTACAGTTAACGTCTTATTACTTAACCAATTTTTTTGTCATAGTCTTTTTGGCTGCAAGTATACATAGTGGCCCCTATGCACTATGGTGCTGAGTGGCTATGCACCGTGTATCTCTGGTGCATAGCCACTCTGCACCCATTGTAGTCCCAGCACAGCCAGCCATGGTATTCATCTATGGGTACACAGTCTCCTCCACCAGATCACGCAGAGGTCAACATGGTTGGGGCAGTCAGGGGGCATGCCATGGGGCAGTGCATGCACTCCACTACATTCACAGAATCACAGAGTGCTGGGTGCATGGAGCACACAGTACACAGGGGGAACCCCTGCCATAAGGTCTGTGTGCCCTCTGGGATGCTGCTCCCCAGTCGCTGAATGTCAGGTGGGGCATACCTTCCCCCACACCATGCCGCCACAGACCATGGACAATGACTGGTGGTCTGAGAACAGCCAACCGGGAACCAGCCCACTTCTTGGTTGCCACATGCGGTGTGGTGGCAGCCATTTCTCAGTGTCCGTGGGTGCAAGGGATCCACCGGCAGTCTGGGTTGGGCATCCCATTGGATGCCCACCCAGTCCATGTATCTGTCCTCCTTGCTCCCGCGTGCCAGGGCTGTGGACAGGTGTGCACTGGTAGTGCATTCCCCCGTGCACACCTGTCCACAGGTGTGGCCCTTTGTGGGCAGGATATGTGCCTCCGGTGCGTACTTCCACCCCTATATGCATAGGTCCCACTGTTAGCAATTTCCTGATATCTGTTGATCTAAATTCTTCTGGCATATCTAAAAACAGGATGGTTCTTTCTGTGAGAGTCAAAGTAGGTAAAAATATAGTACCCTCTCAGTTCCCTGCAAACACTGCCTCTGGCCAAAAGCCTTCTCCTACCGCTTGCTTAAAATGTGGAATGCACTACCCCACAAATCGCTTACTCCTCCTGCCTATATTCCCTTACCTCTGCTTTGCACAATTACCTTACACCCACCTGTACCTGCTTCTGACCCCCCTGCATACCTGCCTCTTTGTCCCCCTCTGCCTCTCCTGCACTTATGCTACCCCATATAGACTAGCACTTAACAAGGGTGACAGGATCCATTATGCTCACCCTGCTGCATCTGCTCCACTAGCTAACTGCCTGTTTGTATTCAATTGTCAACCTTGCATCCTATGCTTGATCCATGTACTGACTCTACTGTATGTTGCTCCTATGTACTGCAAATTGTGTAACTGTTGCATCTGCTTATTATGTACTCAGCTGCCATGAACCTGTATTGCAACTGTATGAATGTATTCTCCATCTTTTATGAATGTAGCTAAACCCTCACTCTGTACATAACTCCCCCTATTCCCCCAGGACATACCATGAGACGAGCATTAAGTTGCTCAGTGTATCTTTCCTGGTGAAACAATTCAATAAATAAATGAAAATACTGTATATTCCTCCATTCCTGTTGCATGTCTGCCCAAAAAACGTTATGCCTTAGGACATACCCAAAAGATATGCATGTGGTTGGCTCTGGGCTCTCCACATCCTCTCCAACATTGAGGGGGCATCTTAGTATTTATTTTGTTGCACTGGAGTTTTGAAAAATTGAATTATATTTTTTCCAGGAGAATTCCTTCCACTTGTGAGGAGGTTGGTTTATGGGTATGCTTGTATAGTTATTTCATTGGGTTTGGGTGATTTGTAATCCTAGGTTCTCCTGGCATTTTAGTCTGATGTACAGTAGTTAGTAGAATGACTGGCTAGTCTCAGAGAAAATAGAACAGGAGACAGGGTGCTCTCTACAAACTGTAAAATCTGCAAGATTCCTGATAGCTTGCAGAAGTCCTAGTTAGAACCTGTTCAGTACTATACTTCAAAGGAGTAGAGCTAAACACCTTTGAAGGAAAGCTTTCCTCCCACAGGCAATTGCAGCTCTGATAGCACAAGCAGAATCTTTCATGACAGGTCAGCCAAGACCTGTAAGGGACTTCCTGCAATTATTAGGACACATGGTTGCATCCACAGTTGTGGTTCCATGGGCCAGGTTCCAAATGAAAGGTATCCAGTACCACTTAAGAGAAAACTGATCTCAAAGGTGGGATCAACTCTCAACGCTTGTGACAGTGACAACAGCACTGGTAAGGTCACTAGAGTGGTGGATGGAAAATACAACCTCCTAGAGGGCATTCCCTTCCTTCAAATAAATCACCCAGTATCCTTACTGCAAATGCCTCACTCCTGAGGTGGGGCACCTACCTACAGGACCTTACAGTGAGAGAAATATGGAGCCCACAGGAGTTACTGAAACACATCAACCTTCTGGAGCTGAAGGCAGTACTGCTACCAATGCAGTTTTTCTTCTCCCATCTACAGGGTCAGTCTGTCCAAATCAGAAAAGACAACACCACAGCAATATTACATAAACAAGCAGGGATGGACAAGATCCTCAAAACTGTGTACAGAAGCAATGAGGATCTGGGACCTGGCATACATCTTAGAAGCAGACATTCTTGCAGTACGCTTGCCAGGCAAAGGCAATATCCTGGTAGATTCTTTAAGCAGAATCTGTCAGATAAATCATGAATGGGCCTTGAATAGATAAGTTCTGGCCACAGTGTTCAGAAGGTGGGTGCTCTCAAAACAGACATATTCATTTCTTGGGAAAACAATCAGCTTCAACAACTTTGTTGCAGACCACCATCCAGACGACAATCCTAGAGGGTGTCCTAGTCTTGGACTGGACAGTGAAGTTTCTGTATGCCTTCCTTCCATTTCCACTCATCCAAAAAGTTCTCCTGAAGCTCAGGAGGGAATCTACAACAATGATCCTAATAGCTCCAGAATGGGCAATACATATCTGGTTTTCAGGTCTGCTGATCCTGTCCAGCAAACCTCCAATCAGCCTGCCACTGAGTCACAATCTGCTAACCATATCCCAGAGCAGGACAGCATTCCCAAACCTGAAAAGACTATGCCTGAGGGCATGGTCCTTGAGGATCTAGATACATAGGTTTAAATCTCTCAGAGGAATTTCTGATGGTGCTTAGAGTTCCATGGAAACCAGCAACCAGGGAAACATACTCCTCTGAATGGAAGAGATTTTCTTATGGGTATACACCCAAAAGAATAATCCTAATGGAGGTAGGGTTGCCTACACTTTTGGAATATGTGGTATACTTGCAGTCAGTAGGCTTAAGGCCATCAATACTGAAAGTGCACTTAGCTGCAGTGTCTGCCTACATATGCAGGCAAGGGAAAGACACTGGCCTCTCAACCAGTTTTTCAAAAGGTTTCTTAAAGATCTCAGTCATTTTTACCCACCAGTAAGGGACCCAATTCCACCATGGAATCTCAAAGTATGTCTTGCCCAGCTTATGAAGGCTGCATTCAAGCTTATGGACACTGCTGGCTTAAGTACGTCACATGGAAAACCATATTCTTGATTGCCATGACCTCAGCTAGGGAGGATGAGCAAACTGCAAGCCCTCTGCACAGAGTTAAATTACATAATCTTCTATAGGGATAAGGTAGCCCTTAGAACAAACAGGAAATTCCTTCCTAAGGTGGTGTCTAAATTTCACTTGAATGATTCATTAATACTTCCCGTGCTTTATCAAGTACACTCCTGTCCAGGTGACAAAAATTGCACAGCCTTGACTTCGATGCAGTTCTGAGCATCTATATGGATTGACAAAAGATGTCAAATCCAAAAATGCTCAGATCTGTGTTACTTATGGCGAGGCTGGCAAAGGTAAACCAGTTTCCAAGTGGGCTATCTCTTCAGTTCTGCTATGAAAAAGCAGGAAAAATACCATCTACAGGCTTAAGGGTACATTCCACAAGGGGGCACCTCTGCCTCTGTGGCATCCTCAAGTGACATCCTTTTATTAGGTACTTACAGAGCAGCTACCTGGAAAACATTACACACCTTCACAAACCATGATTTTCTGGACATATAGTCCAGAAGGGATGCCAGCTTTGGAAATACTGTACTGAAGAATCTTTTTCAAAAGTATCTTCTGGAGATAGCCTTCAAGGTACTGCTGTATCATCTGCATAGAGTGAAACCATAAGTGAGAGATTTCTGGTTAGAAAAATATATATTCATTATAGTAATGTTGTTTCTTCTCATGGATCCCTCAATATGGTTTCATTCTCTCAAAAAGTCAATAGGGAGCAGAACAGGTAAATCCAAAAAGGCAAAGGCAGTAAGGACAGGGATGGGCCTAAAAGGATATGGCCACCAAAGAAATGGGGTGATGAGTATCAGTGCCCATAGTCTGGTAACATCCATGAACTAGTGGCCTTGATGGAAGAGGGATGCCTGAATATCATGGCAGTCACAGAAACATGGTACACAGAGAACCATGGCTGGGATGTTACCATACCAGAGTAGACAATCTACAGGAGGGACAGGGAGGGTAAAAGAGGAGGAGGAGGAGTAGCTCTCTACATAACAGAAAGAATCAAAGCAACAGAACTAAAGGGTAAACAGGGAGGAGAGGAGACACTGTGGGTCACCCTGGAGACAGGAAATGGCACCACATTCTGCACAGGGCTTGTTTATAGACCCTCATCTCAGGGGAGGCAATGGACAAGAACATGATAGAAGGAATCCTTAGAATGGCAGAAAAGAAGAGATATTGTTGATGGGGACCTGTATATGCAGATGTTAACTGGAGCTCCTTCTGCAGCCACATATAAGAGCAGGGTCATTTTCGATGCCTACAGAGGCATGCCTCAGACAGCTACTGTTGGAACCCACTCAGGAGGAGCAGTCTTTTTTATCATGTTATTATTTGTTGCTTCTGTGGTGCATCCAGCCACCGTCCCACCACTCCAGAGAGTAGCAGGCTCACTGCATGATGGGGGTCTGGTGCAGCTGCCCCAACCCACTGGAGGGCCTCACCATGCCTCTTTGAGCTGAGCTGGATTGGCCCCACCAGCGCAATTCCATGACAGTCCTCTGGGTCAGTGGGGCCATGGTCATCAAGCTGCCTCCATCGCACCCAGCCATTTTTCCTCAATTTTTTCCCCCAGGAGCTGACAGTGCAATGACTTCTGAGCATAAGCTGATGTCTTGCTGTGCTCCTCCCTTGCTGTGCACTGCAACTGTGCCACACCCGCCATCACCAGGCACCGCTACAGCATGACGTGCATTCCCCAGCCCACCCCAGAGGGAGGAGAGCAGTCCTGGGATGCTCAATCCACCCTCTTCCCTATCTGGTATAACTTGGTAATAAATTACCTTCTCAAATTCTTAGTGGAATGGCACAATAGGAAGAGACAACAGACAAGTGGTACTCATGTAATAAATGGAATTTATCACAGATCAATAATACAGACTTACTACCAACAGTGTAATCACTGGGAGAACTACCAGTTTTCCTTACCTAGGTAATGCGGTCTCTCTTTTCAGAGAAGTTACAAGATACAAAGATAGAGCTACAGAAGTCATTTATAAGCCCAATGCACGAGCCTTGTAAAGGAATTAGAGTTGTTCACAATGTTGTCTTAGAGTACATCACAGACAGCAAAGGGTTAGTATCAGAAAAATTATCAAAAATGCTTGGATAATAACAAAAGCTTTAAAAGTCAGTTCTAACCAAGTATTGGATAGAGCAGTGCTTAAATCACCATCATGAATAAGATCATTAAGAGCATCACCAGCCTTAGAAATATTGCTAATATAAATCAAATGTGAATCATTTATTGCTAAAAGAGATTGCAAGGGTAGTGTCAAAGGGTCAATGTGCACATTAAATATGGGCAAATATTGAGACAAGGCAAGCAAGTATTGCGGATCAATATCAATAACATCTGGTTCAAGGAGAGGAACAGGAGTGATCACAGTGTAACCAATTTCTGTTTTCTGCTGTGGAGTAAAACAGAAGTTAGGAGCATGAATAGCACAAGATTTAGCACCATAAGCAAATGATTTATGATTTGTCAGTACACAATACTGCCTATCGGAACTGTAGATAACTCGAACAGGTGGAACCCTCCATTTCTGTAGACGTATAAGACAGGCGAAAGACTGGTTGGTGAGCTGTGAAGTGAAGCGATGTACCTCTTCCAGGTAGCTTTGGGATGCAGCTGTTTTGGCATTAGGCACTGAAGATGCAGCTTGTGAAGTTTCAGAATCAACAGTCAGGTTGGACGGCAGATCATCACCCAATGTAAAGGATCAGTTGAGACGTTCCTGGGAGTATCCACATACAGGTTTAACAATGTTAAATACGTCACAGCGGCACAGGTAATAGTATCCCTTCTTGATGCAGCAGTTGGTATGTGGTGTGACCCAAGCTTGTAGAACAGAGTGGTATACAAGTAAAGAGGGAAAATCAGTTCATTCTCAGTAAATGTTTTAATCAAGATGTCCAATGGAATGAATAGCAGCCAGTTGCCAAAGACAGAAGTTTGTGGATGAAAGCGAGGTAGTGACACAGCAAAAGTAAAAAATATGTTGTCATGGATTGAACATTTCTTAATGAAGTAGCAGGTTGCTTGCTTTGAGCAACATGAAATATAACCAAGATTTCTAGCAGTAGACATAGAAATAATAACAGAATTTGACATATACAATGTAATGCATGACATAGATTTGCAGTGAGGACAATATCATTTAGCTAATCTCCAATCATGGATAAGATCTGGAATGCGACCTGTTTCCAAGTCCCTGAAGAGATTGTTAACAGTGGCAATTATATAAGATCATAGGCAGAGCATAAAAGTTCACGGGCAATATATTGCTTGTCTGCCTCCTTATTGTTTTGGAAAACCAACTCATTAATTTTGTTTTTATTATCATTAAACCCTTTGGTAATTTCATATTATAAATAGTAAAACGTTCTTCTTAAACCAGCTACACCATGTAACAGTGGTGGTAACACATCATTTTTAATAGCTTGTAGAAAATTAACTGTTGGCTTTAATAGCAGCTATAGCTGCTATATTCCAGATAAACATTCCTGAACCAAAAGGCCAGAGATAGTGACTACTGCACTGTTAACATCTGCAGTATCACGCCTAGCACATGATTTTCTTTGAGCATAAGGTGCAGGTCTAAAGACTCCTAAGTGATCAGTGGCATGAGGTCCACTAACTGATCATTTGTGTGGGTTTGGTAAGTAGCTACAATATCTGTAAGCATCATACTGAAAAATTTAGAAGTGTTGGTCATATGACGGAGACCAATCTCAGCTGTAGAGTCAAGCCATACAAAAGTGAAGGTACTGGACTTCAGGAGGGCTGATTTTGTCAAATGGGAGAGTGCCTCAGAAAAGCACTAGCAAACAGGGAAGAAGGAGGGTGGAGCAACAATGGGAAAACATCAAAACTGCCATCACAGAGGCAACAAGCCTTTGTGAATGACAAATAAATCAAAACAAAAGAAAAAAACACTATGGTTCTCAAAAGAGGTGTCAGGGAAGGTTAGGGAGATAAAGACAGCATTCTGGAAGTATAAGGAAATACAGAAGGAGCAGGACAGAGAACTGTACCAGTTAAAGCAGAAGGAAGCAGGGAAGGCAGCCAGAGTAGCAAAGGCCCAAACCAAGGAAAAGACAGCTAACTCGGTTGAGAAGGAGAATAAAACATTTTATAGGTACATTAGGGAGCAAAGAAAGACAAAAGGAGGGATACTGAGGCTCAGCGGAGAGAGAGAGAGAGAGAGAGAGAAAGCAACCAAAAGCTTCCTTAAAACAAGGAGGTAATTTAATAGACTACACTGAATTGAATTATTAATTTTTGGGCCTGTGTAAGTAAGTAGTTTTGTTTCTCTGTTTTTGGGGTTGACTTTTCTTAGTTTAACTTTTATTTGCCAGGGAGGAACTCTAGCTTGGAGATATTTGCAGTCATTTGTAACTAGACCTGTTACTTAACCTCTGTGAAATAGGTGTCTGTTAAGGGAGGAGCTGAAGGGGCCTGGGGAAATGTGGATTTAAAACAGGAGCATTGTGGGCTCTGCCTGCTAAGAGAGAGAGAAAGAGACAGCAGCCAAAAGCTTCCTTAAATCAAGGAGGTAATTTAATACACTACACTGAACTTAATTATTAATTTTTGGGCTGGTGTAAGTAAGTAGTTTTGATTCTCTGTTTTTGGGGATGACTTTTCTTAGTTTAACTTTCATTTGCCAGGGAGGAACTCTAGCCTGGAGATATTTGCAATCATTTCTGACTAGACCTGTTACTTAACCTCTGTGAAATAGGTGTTTGAAAAGAAGGAAGGCACTCCCCGGGGAGAAGGGTCAGAGTTGTAGTTGATTGTTTCTGGAGGGCACAGGTTTACTCCCACCCACCCTGCCCTTCATCACACCTGTCCCAAGCACATAACTTCCTTTATATCAGGGGTTCTGACACGTTTCTAAAATTCATAACAATATACACCTGTTCATATCCTTAAAGGCACAGCACACTGAATAGGGGGTAGAGACACTCACAAGCTTGCACACACTAAAACAAGAAGAAAAAAAAGGAAAAACATCTGAAACAGGAAGGGAGACAGACATGTGGGGAGTGGTGCAATGCACTGGCTGTGGAGCAGCAGTCTTCTGGGAGACATTCTGGAGACTGCGTTGCTGCCCTATTTGAAGGCACCTCTCTGGTCTGAGGGAGGAGGTTGCTCATCTCCATGCTGACCTGGCAAGGATTCAGTAAACCTGCTCCCCCACCCATGGACTACCAAGGCCAGTGGCACTATCTCAGAGATTATCAAGAAAGAGAAGTGGTTGGACTACGGTGGGCTCAGGGAGGATGAGGGTGGGGGAACAGAGGTGCATCCCTCCAGCTGTGCCTCTCCACAATTCATTCACCACTCTGGCAGAGCATGGTTCCTCTATGGAGGCAAATCAAAGAAAAAAGCCACCCCACCTGGCCAAGTGTGCTAGTGAGAGTAAAGGTCAACCACACACAAAGACTCCAGCACCACTCACTGCAGTACAGGACAAATTAGACCCAAAAAGCAAACCAGTCAACAAGCAAATTGCATGTCAATAAACATGCCTTTTAAAGAAAGGGGCTCAGATGAGACCCACAAGCCTCCCTACATTGATACTTCAGAGCATCATCTGATGATGCCTCAGCTTAAACCGTAGGAGGCTTGTGGGTCTCATCTGAACCCCTTTCTTTAGAAGGCATGTGTTGTGTCTCTGACTGTTTTTATGTGTGTAAGTACTGAATAAAATCTAAATTATTTGTCAACATGCAATTTCTCTATGGAAGGCACCTGCAGTGGAGACCAAGGAGGATGTTGGGAACCTCCACAATGGAGACCCACAGAGGGTGGCACAGGACCCCACAGGGAAGGAAACAACTCCTGGTGGGGACTCAATTATAGGGAGGTAGAACTGGGGGAGGGAGGGAGGGAACGGAGGTAATGTGCCTGCCTGGTGCCATGGCTTGGAGGGACAGGAAATTAATCCTTAGGATCATAGGAGCAGCTGCAAGGGGAAGTGAACTGGATGTCATTATTCACCTAGGGACAGATGACCTGGCTAAGAATGGGATCAGAGCAGTGCAACAGGGGTTTGAGGAGTTGGGGAGGGGCCTTAGACAAGTAGCACACATGGTAACTTTCTCAGAAGTGCTACCTGTCTATGGCATGGATGAGGTTAGGGTATTCCACACCATTGTATTCAATGACTGGTTGAAAAACTGGTGCAGAGCTCAGGGATTTGTCTTCATTGGGGACTAAGGCTCCACCTGGAGGGATGCAGGCCTATACTGGTGAGATGGTCTGCATCTGTCCAGGAGGGAACTAGGATCCTAGGTGATAGGTTTAAATGCTTTTTATATATATACAGTATACTGTTAAAATAAATATCACAGCAGTTTTTAAAAAGTTTACTATCTACAGTTAAAACAACTTTTGTTTTTATGTGTGACCATGGTGTAATCATTTTGTTTCTTTTAAAATGCATTCTAAGATATATGTATGTACAGTATTACCATCAATCTGGATCTTTTATAAACTCAGCTGACATTTTGTAATTCTTAGGATAAGGGATCCCAGGGATGCTTAGCTTCTTTTTCCCTATCAAAATAATCTTGTTTTATTTTCAGGATTGTGTATGTTGTGTTTTTCTCTTTCTTTCTCCTAGGAAAAAAAAAGTTCCTCATTTTCTGGTAACGTATAAAGCCACCTTTCCTAAAATAATTACAATATAATTTTGTTATAATTTGAAAAGTATATGTATTGGGAAAAGCACTGGGGCCACACCATTACCATTTATCCAGTGCACACCTTTTTAAGGAGCTACATGACTGGCTACTAAAATTGTTAGACCATTTCTATTTCAGCATCCATATCACCACCAACAGCTCAACCCTTTTATTGCTACAGTGCTCAAGCTGCCTCTTACCACAGTAGGAGCTTGAGGATGGGATCCATAATACCCTTCCTTCCAGTGCAACACCCATAGAGGTTGCAAGGTACGTCACTTTCTTCCCATAGGGGTAAATAAAACAAAATGTATATTTGCTAAATAACTATTTGTTAATTACAGGTTTTGAAAAGATCCAATGTATTTTAACAGTATAACCCAGCTCAGTTCAGCTGAGCTGGGGCGGGGTGTGTGTATGTATTTCCACATATTCATATCTTTTGATTGTCTTTTCAGCTCTCTTATCCTCTCAGACAAATAAAACCAACTTTCCATAGCCTTACAGCAATGGATGCAATAATCTGCCTTCTATAAGCACAAACAAGTTTCTATAATTTCAAAGTTCTAAAGCATTGTATACCCTAAAAAGCCTTACAAGTTCACTAAAACAGAGTGGTGGATTGCTCAAATAATTCATTCAACCAAAACCAAGTAATTTTTACCAAGGACTGCAACTTACAAACTTAAACTTTGTCCCACTCTCTGGACTTATTCTATGGTCAACACAAATGAATTCACAATGCTCTAAGATTCCTGAACTCTAAACCAGACTTGCAATCTACATTTGTTCTGTTGCTTAAAATGCATTTTATGCATTAAGCTCAATACTGATATTGTTTTATTGCAAAACATGTTTATGTTTTATGTTTATGCTATCATGATTTGATATATATCTTGCTACACTTTATGAAGTGTGTATTCAGAAAACTGCTCCACATTTATGAATGTTTGTAATGCCCATAACCAAACCTAGATACTGGGGCCAGCATTGCTGACCCACCCTACAATATGTTCCAAGCAAAACCCCAGACAAATTAATGCTGTTTGTCTTATTGCTCCCAGGTAGCCCTGGAAAATAAAGTGCACTCTATGCACGTTTTGTCATTTTAAATCTTAGCAATTATAATATGGCAGAATTTAGATTCTGCTCCAGAACCTAAGCTTCAAGGTTCCATAGTAGGCCTTACCTCACTCAGTACTTTAAAGTATTTCACTATACAGTGTAGAAAAGGTAGACCCTTTCACTTGTCACAGGTGCAATAAGCACTATTATTAGTTGGCACAGGCCAACAATATATATATTTGTCCCACTGTTGCATAGTGTAACAGGCATATTGCCATAAACTATATGTTTAGAGTGTGTTATTATAAAATTACAAGACTTTATAACACAGGCCTCAGTTAGGCCTGCCAGCAATACATAGACAGGGAAATCATGTTCATCACTGTCATAGCTTCTTCTGCGATTTGAAAGCAGGGTGTAGCCATGACATTGTCATGGATTCACAGATGGTCAAATGGTATTATTGGACCTTGGCCTGCACCCCCAGGTGTGTGGTTGATGCCCCATTTTTATTTTTCTCTTTCCACAATTATCAAAAATTTAGGCTCAGTCACACCACTCTTTACAAAACAAAAAAGTCATTGGTTTAAAAGATTGTTATTTATGTGTTCTTAAGTCAGTTTCTAACACACTTTACAAGTTTGCAGGTTTCCACAGTGTGGCACACACAACATCTCCATGTACAACAGCAGTAACACTTTCGTCTCAGCTGCCAAAACATTCATCTTTTTCCTGAAAAGAAAACAGCTGCCACAGCTTCAATGTCATTACCATCTTTGTGCCTGACTGGCTCCATAAAAGGACTACGACATCAAACAGGATATTATTACCTGTGCAAGTGTAATGTTTTCAGCAAAATTACACCTGTTTGTAAATCTTTAAATTAGTCAAAGCAAGGTCCAACCCATTCATACTCTACAATCAAGCCTGTTGTGTCTCCCTACTATTAAGCAAAGCCTGGGGTAGGGGCAATCCCCTAACTTCAGCAAGAAGAATCTTCTTCAATTGATCTTCAAGCAAGACATCCATTTTCTCCACAGCTGCTCTTTCCAAGCCTGGATGACACCTTATACGGACTAATTATTACTTATAAACTGTTAATCTTTGTGCCAGAGTGTGATCAACTACCACAACGCAAATACTACGCCAGTGTGTGTGGATATTTCCTTAAATGACTCAATGCACAATCTAATGCACCCTTTGCCAAGGCATCTGACAATCTAGCCATCCAGCAGCCAACAACGTGAACATTGACTTTCTTACTATAATGATGTTTCATGTTTCAATTACCATCTGCATAGCCCCATGTGCCTTGTGGGTTACCACCTTTCTGCAAATGAGGAACTTTATGGACTGTTATTCATATCCACTTTCTAAACTGGTCATGTAAGTTTTATAATGACCAATCTGTCAAGAGACATTATCAACAGATTCTTCAATCAAGCTCCAAGGGTGTGCCACACTCAACACCAGGCAGCATTTACATTATCCACTCTCAAAGTGGATTCCATAAACTCTTCTTTATCAACAGACATTGTTATATCATATTGTGTTCTATGTAGTATCACATGTTAACATATTTCCACATATTTAAATTGTGGTGTTGACATCCCTAAGTTCTACACTATGTTTTACAAACACACCATTTGTGCTCCATCTGTGACCACCCCTGTACCTACTCCTGAACAGGCCCATTTTTGACAGTAATCCTGACTATATGTCTGCTTTTACAAACTACATAAATTGTTGTTCCATTTAGGTTTCAATCTGTGATTATCCATCACACATGTAACCCTGTTTTTATTTTTTATCATATATTATTAATACTAATGCATTACTGTCTGTGCGTTCTATCATGCAATATTATCATTAACATTTCCTTTACAAGGCTCATGCTTTGGGCTTGTAACCGATTCAAGTGCTTCCCTATGGTTGTGTTGCCCCTTTTGAGGCAACAAGGAGGGGAATGTTGCCCGTGGGTCCCACACCCCTTGCACCCTTATGCATACGCCAATGACAGATGTTTTATTATTACTGTAATATTGCTGTATTGCACTAATATGTAATAATGGGTATCCACTGTACAAGCGTGGAGTAGAAGAAGAAGAAGAATCAGCATTTATATAGCGCTTTTCATACACAGTATCCCAAAGTGCTTTACAAGCAATGCTAGACTGGTAGTGAAGTGACTAGGGATCATGCTTGCTAAATGTATACACTATACAGTATACATTTATTTTGGTGGAGTCCTTTCACCCTTACACTGGTGAGCACATTATTAGAAGATTTGAATATGGGGTCACTGATTAGTTGCTTCTATGGGTCATAGCTGGTGAATTAAGGTGAAGATTCAGCCCAGCAAGCAGTGAACAGTACCCAGACACAGAATAGCGCTCTCCACTGGCTGTATGGACCTCAGCATAGAACTGCCTCAATATAGTGTTAAGGTCTTGCAGGGGTATGGTGCTTAAGTCAATGATTAAGTTTTTGCAGTTGCCCAGTCCATTAGTACCTAGGGACCAGGCTGTATTTTTCTTTGTGTTCACTTCATCTCTGTCTGCTTCGATTTTATCCAGCTCATTTGCAGTTACAGTGATGTGTCTCTGGCTAGGCACTGTTTCTGTTGTTTCTAGTGTTGTCAGCTCTCCTGATTTTTGTTGCGCTGTACTGAGTTGGATAGCTGTGTCCTGCAAAAAAATGTAAAAACATGAGAAATACTACTTTTACTGACCTTGTATTAAAAACAATAAAATAAAAAAACTTACCTCTAAATTAAGCACATAAATAGAATGCCTGAACTAAAATGCCTTGATATAAGAAACTATGAATGTGAGGTAAGGCGGCCAGTGCTTCAGCCCTCAGCACCACCAGGCCTCACTTGTGGAACTACACAAGTCCCAGGTTATGCTTAACCAAATGCTTTTTTATTAGACACAATCATGCTGACATAAAAACAACGACAGTTATATTGACAGGTTTGGGGACAGCAGAGTGGTAACAGAGAGCCTCAAAATTCTGCTCAACTGCAATTGAACTTTGCTAAGTGACTGAAATCCTGCTAGCAAGGTACATATAAATGAGGTATATTTGCAGTAATGCACACTTTATTATATACAGCTCTAACAAAAGTACAGTATGACCACAGATTATTATGCATAGCTCATATTAACACAGTTGAGGGAAAAACAATAGTGAGACGGTGACAACAAAAAGTATATGATTCACTATTTTGGCTACCAAAAGGTCATTGTGGGCTAATTCCACAAATACAGCAAAACACATTCACATATACAAGTATGTCGCATTTGAAATACATAAGGGTATGCTGATGTGGAAAAAAAAACCCAGCAGCAATAACACAAAATGAATGAAAAACAGTGAGAATTATCCCACTTTGTGCATGCAAAAAAAATGTAGGCAGTGGCTCTTTAAAAATCTATCTTTCTCTGTACCTCTTGACTGTCATTGATGGCACTGGAGAACAGCTCATCAATGTCCATAGATGTCATCAGGCCAAAAAAAACAGGAGCTGGGTAAGACATGCTGAATATTGCATTTTTAAATAAAAAGAATAGGCTGAATTATGCCGTATTTTTTTGTGGGAGTTACTTGCTTTTACTAACAGCCTCTAACAGAATACACTTGGTGAGTGTGGAAATCATGTAGCACACGCTGCCAGGTGAGCATTTATGTGTACTGTATCATTTTTTTTCTTAAATGCATTTTTTATGTGTGCTTACATTGTAACCTGTTTTCTACTTTTTATATTCTGATTAAATTTGTATTACTGTATTTTGTTTGGATTTGGGCATATGTGCGATTCCACCAAAATACAGAGTGCCAGTGTTTTGCCTTTGCTCCATACTGTTAATGTATACCTAACTGTGGGATTCAAACCTAAGCAAGCACAGTCCTGGCTTGGTCATTTGCGGCATGTCAGCTTGCTGTCTGACATGTCCTCTGGTGTTGTGTGCACTAAGATTTTAATTGGGGCATTGCACTAGGCAAGTTTTATGGTGCTCATTTTCTTTTTTTTTTTTAAATACATTATTTTTGGGGGACTGATGAGTATTGCTGTGTTTGGTCCACAAACAAACACACTGGCCCCTTGAGACATACAGACATGCATTGCATTCAGCGTGACTGCATGGTTTATAGACGTACTGCCTGGGACATGGGGTACTGAATTTCTGGTAATGCTGGAGAGGCTGTTTCTTTTATATCTTGCATCCATTTGTTTCGGTGCCAACTATGTGCGTCGAGGAGGCAGGTGAAAGTTTGCAGCTTATAAAGGGGAAACAAATTAGCAGCAGGGAGACCGTATGTGGATGGAACTATGAAGGTGCACTTTGTCGTTTTCTTACTTGCAGTGTGAGACTGTCATTTTAAACATTTAACTTACTGTGGTTGGGATGCTATGGGGGCGCTCGCTAAGTGACATCGTTCAAGATAGCAGTGCTAGCCAGTTGAATGTTCTAGTGGCCCCCTAATACTTAGAACGGTATGAGGCAACACTGACTGCACTCGTTATTTGTCGGTCTCTCTTGTCTGACCGGGTAATTGGTGTGATTAGCTAATCACAGATCACTATTTGGTTTACCCATTTTCTAAACTTGCTATAACAAACAACCCACAGATATACACAGACAGAAAATAACATCCAAAACTAAACTTAATACAGATAGCCAACTATGTTACACTACTATTAAAAAAAAGTACCCTATTGTATAAATCGCACACAGAATGTGCGACTTGTGGAATATGGCTAATATTAGCACTCATGATATTATCACACTGCACTCTGCACTCATGCTAATATTTTCCATATTCCACAGTCGTCCATCATGTATCATATATATATATATATATACACACACACACACACACACACACATATGGGATATGACATGGCCTGACCGAAAATATCATATTTATCTTCACGAGAGGCCAATGACATCATGATATCTCATGAGCGGTGAAGACTTGAGTGAGATATCATGATGTCATTAGCCTCTCATGAAGATAAATATGATATCTTTAGTCAGGCCATGTCATGTTCTGTTTATACAATGTATGTTTTGGGCTGCACTCAACAGAACCTCCAAATGCCCCCTTAATACAATCTTCCACATAGAAGTGATGGCTGTTTCAACACAATTCTGCATATAGTGTCTCTACCAACACAACAGATGCCATGTGTTATTTAAAAAAAATATATGTGATTGATCCTGCTACTTTAAAGTTATTACAAAAACTTGTCTGGATTATGGTTGACCTAGCCATGGCCACCCTAACACAACCTCCATACCCTCCCCAAAACTGCAGATTACATATATTATTAAAAAGTCTGATCTTGCCACTTTAAAGTTATTTAGTAATGCATATCTAGTTGATCCTGCCTGCATCTTTATACAAATAATTATTTAAAAACATATCTGGTTGATCCTGCAACTTTGTTTTATCCACCTCCAGCTGGAATGTAGCGTGACTGAGTGCTATCCCTGAAATGTAGCGTGAGTGAGCGCCACGTAAGAGTCAAATGTGAGGCACTCTCAGACCTTTATATTAAGGAACCTTCCTGTAACACTTAGAAAAGTGTGTCTTTTTGTTAATGCTGCCTGTATTTTGTCAAAGAAGTTGCCAACAGTACTGAGAGAGAAGCAAGTGAGTCGGCGGCTTCAGAACACCAGACAGAAGCGTGAGCATCTGTTGCCATAGCAACACATGTTTGCACTTCCACCTGGTGTTTTGAAGCTGCCAACTCACTCGCTCTTGTTTCTCACAACCTCCACTTGCAGACTGGGTGACTCTGAGCAAGTCAGTTAACCGCCCAGTGCTCCCAGGTCACCCCTGAAAACAGGCACTTGTGCCTAGTGGGCCTTACCCGGTTACCAAAGACTAAAATAAAATAAAATAAAAAAAGTATAAAGGTCTGAGAGTGTCTCACATCTGAATCTTCATAGTACTCGGTCACACTACATTTCAGGGGATAGTGTTCTGTCATGCTACATTCCAGTTGGAAGTGGATAAAAGAAAGTCGCAAGATCAACCAAATATGTTTTCAAATAATTATTTGTTTAAAGATGCATGCAGGATCAACCAGATCTGATAGATATGTGTGTGTGGTGGGGGGGCGCTTGCTCGTAAAGAGAGACAGCAAAGATAGACAACCGCATGATGGAAAGTGAAAAACTTTCGCTTTCATTATGATGATGTATAAGAACATGGAGATATCAGTGATATCTTCACATGTGAAGATATCACTGATATCTCCATGACTTGGCTGAGATACTACTTTTTTATCCTGCCATTTATCCCAAAACATACATTGTGTATATATATATATATATATATATATGTATATACACATACATATATATATATATATATATTCGGTGTTAGGGTTACCAGCCTCTACCACCCCACCCTCACTCTCCACACACCAACAGACATCGGAATGTGCCATGGGATCATCAGGCCCAACTCTCACCCCATTCCATGTGTAAACAAGCTGAGGTGGTGCAGTATAGGAGAATGGAGTGAGAGTTAGTCCCGACGACTCCAACGCACACCCGACACCTGTTGGTGTGTGGAGGGGTGGAGGGGTGGCAAGGTAACCTTAACACTGAATTTCCAGACTTGTCGGTGTACTATCAACCCTAACTGATGCATTAACAGAGTTTTTTGCAATAAATGTCCCTTCTATTTGAGAATGTGTAATGTAAATGGTACAGTATATCGTTGTGGGAGTGCAGAGCCCTCTGGACCCTGTACTCCCTAATGCTTCCAATTTGTGTGTGTAATGGTATGCATATGGGAGTGTTGGCCCTTCTGGGCCCTGTACTCCACTTACACATAAGTACTGGGACATAACACAGCCCTAGAGTCATGAAAATGATCCCTTGGAAAACTTATTTGCCATTATCTCAGTAACCAAAGCAACTATGAAAAAAAATCCACTGCTTTTGTATCCATGACTTTGAAACCTCCATGCATACTTGAGTAGCGAAAAATCTGTATCTCAAACCATTTTGAACTACAGGCATCAAAGACACCATGAGCACTGCAGTGTTATCCTATAGTAAATTTCACGAAGAACTCATAACGGACACTCATAACGTAAGTTTCCATTTTGGGGTATTATTTTTAACCAAATTTTTAGCATGTCCTTTTGGGACCCCACTTCATGAGCAGCAGCTCTGTCATTTCATTAATCCATCCCAAAATTTGATTTCTCACAGCAACTCGTGCCATTTAGCACCACAGGTGCAAAAAACACATTTTAGGCAGGATGTTAAAAGTGACAGTGTACTGTTCATGAGGAGGTGGAAAAATGTCTATGTTGAAAATCTGGAGTGAAAATATGAAAATCTGTCAGAAGTTATGAGCTTCATAGAAACTGTGCAATGCACGCCATAACATGGTCATTCTTTGGATTTGTTTCACCAAATTTTCAACATGGGTGTTTTGAGACCTCCCCTCATGAACAGTTGCACTGAGATTTTCTTAATCCATCCTGAAAGTTGATTTCACACAGCGACCGCGCCATTCTGCTTCACAGGTGCGAAAACACATTTTGGGCAGGACGGAAAAATGACAGCTGTACAGTTCATAGGAGGTGTTAAAAATGGCAATGTGAAAATCTGGAGTGAAAATATTAAAAGTAGCAACATTGCTAGTGTATGTAGAAACTGTGAAATGCATACTCTGCTTACAATCATTTTCAACGTCTTTGCAAATTTTCAACATAGGCTTTTGGGACCCCACTTCATGAAAAGTAGCACTGTCATTTCATTACCTGGTCCCAAAAGGTGTTTCCGCACAGTGACTGTAAAATCACCTTTCAGGACTGAATAACAAAATCACAGCAAAAAGTGTTCACAAGGTGGGGTCCCAAGAACCCCATGTTGAAAATTTGGGGCCAAAATTCCTAAAATTGGCAGAGATATCAACATAAGCTGAATCCCCCTCCATTGACTTCCTTTTATACGGCTTACCTTCATTCCTCAGATCTCAGTTCAGCTTTGAAGAGTGCAGACATGACCCCGGTCCAGAGAAGACTGCTGCTGCTGACCTCCAGAGGTAAGTATGGGTGGGGGGTGCTCAGTGGGAGGGCAGAGATTGGGGAGGGGGACTGGGGAGAGGACAAGGGACCATTTTCTTTTTTTCAGAAAAAAAACATTGTGGGATGGTTTTATTTAACAGGTACAAAAAATGTATGCTTTTTGGCACACTGGGGTGGGCTCCAATGTGCCACATGAGTTTTTTTGGGGGGATAAATGCTGCTGACAGGGGGATTGGGCACCCCCATCAACAAAGAAAGTGGAGCCGGCCCAGTGGCGCTGAGGGTTGAGTTGCTGGACGCCACACCTCGTGCCACACGGTGACCCAGGTTTGGGAATGAACTTGGGTCATTGGAGGTCATGGGGAGGAGAGGCTGTGAATTGCTGCCAGCTGGCAGTGCTCTGCCTTGGGAGGAGGGAGATAGCTCTCACGGGCTTGGCAGCCCTCTGGTAGAGCCAGAGGACAGGCGCACGTGAGAGAGCTCTGAATAGGGTAACAGGGAGTGTTGATAGGACTGCGTCCAGAGCTGCAGCACGCATGAGCACCTCCACGAATATGCACCACTGCTTCTGGGGGTCCCAGGATAGCTTAGGGGAGAAAAGAGAGGAAAAGTGTGGTGCTGGCGTGGATGATGCCCCGGACTGACTCAGGGGGCTCTGCCAGGGGTGTGCATGGCACCACAAGACCCCAAAAGACCCCTAGTATGGTTAGGCTTGGTGGACCGAGAAGTCAACCCACCACAGGAGGATAAACAGAGTCAACAAAAAAAAAACAATGAAAGTGGGCTTGGGGTGTGGGGCATCTGACACCAGGAGTGGGCATCCCGGTGTCAGAAAGATGAAAATATAAAAATTATCTGGGTACACTGGGGTGAGCTCCCAGTGTGCCGCACAAGTGTGTGGGGTGTGGGGAAGGCATAGCAACATGAGGTTGGGCACCCCATTGTCATTCAGTATGATATAAGTTCAATGCAGGATCCTGCATCAAAATTTCAATGCAGGATTCTGCATCAAAGCTAAAAGACGCGGGGATGGTTTTCTTTATTTGACAGGTAAAAAATTGATATTTTTGGCACTGGGGTGGGCTTCAGTGTGCCACATCATTTTTGGAAATACATACTCCCGAAGGAATTGGGCCCTTGCAGCAAAGGAAAATAGCTATTGAAGTGCTCTCCAAATTGTAGGTTTTAGAATTATGAAGAAACGGTGCTACACATTTGCGAAAGTGTTGCATCTGTTTTTTTCATAATTTGTGACACTATGGGGTCCTGATTATGCAAAAGGTATTTTGGGGCTAAATTGAAAATCTGATGCCCGCAGTGTTTTCTCCTTATTAGGTAAACATAACTGACAGTGTTTGCCATGGGCAGTAATTTTGACTTTGATGTTTTTGTTTACCACTAACTGCAAACAAGATGGTGGCAGCTCAAAAACAAAACCAGAGCTTGAAAACAAATTTTGCTTTTGCAAAAAGATTTAAAAGCTTCTGTGTTGCACATATATTTTCCAAGAGGTTATAATGGGAAACTTTAAATTTTAACAGCATTTGAACAGATTCATATTTTTCACGAACCTTCAAAAGGCACTTCCTTGACCCAGTCCCCATATACCCTTTAAATTTCAGAGCAGACGGACAAACAGTCTCGGTTGCAGAGATGAGCAAAGAATTCAAAAAAGTTGAGGATTTTTTTTACACTTTTTCATGCTCCACAGTTCTGCAACCAAAAATCAGACTGGAACAAAACTTTCCAGATCCAGAGATCTATGGTACCACACCATGCATGCAACATTTCATGCAAATCAGACAAACGGTTGCAAAGTTATTAAAGTGCAAAATTTGGGGTTTAACAAAGAAGTGGCTGCTCAACCCTAACCAGTATAATATTAATGTGTGTGTGTGTGTGTATATATATATATATATATATATATATATATATATATATATATATATATATATATATATATATATATATATATATCCCATAGTTAGGTTGAGTAGCACTTTTAAGTTAAAGGTCAATTTGCACCTTAATAACTTTGCCACCGTTCAATGGATTTGCCTGAAATTCTGAAATTTGGTATGCATAATTGGGCATGGTAGATCTCAGGCTCTACCAAGTTTTGTACCAGTTGGATATACGGCTGCGGAGTTATTAAGCGACAATGAATTGCGCAATTATGCTTTTTTGTGATTTCTTTGCTCTCGCCTACAGGTCGCACGGTTTACACGACCGGTCTGAAAACTTCAGGGAACGTGCAGCCAGGGTGCCTGATGCCTTTTGAAGATTTCTGAAAATATTAAACAGTTTAAAAGTTATTCAAAAACAAGTTTCCATTATAAGTCAATAGGAAAAGTTAACAAAAGTTGGAAAGTGTCACAAATGCAGTTTTACCTTCTCGAATGGCCCTTTATTTTCACAAATCTGCCATTTTGTTTTCAGTTGGTGATCAGAAAAAGGCTTTGCATTTAAATTTGGGACCCTCTAGCAACCTAATTTTTCTGTATTCACCTAGTCAGACCCTGAGGATGCTAGGCATGTCTTTATTTTGGGGTAAAACACCCAGAAATATGTTTTCAAATTTCTGGAAAAATGCTTCACAAAAGTACTTTCCTACCTCAACTATCGAATGAATTTGCAAAAGCTTTATGAAAGTTCGACAGTACTCTTTCCAGGCTTGGCAAATGGCAGCAATTTTTTGCCACCCTGCTGCAAAAGAACGGTTTGGTCTTTGGGCTGAAATTTGAGGAATGCAGCCAACATCTCACAAATGTGCCTTTCACTATTTTGGTGAAAAAATATTACAGGGCGGCAAAGTTACTGCACTCCAAAGTTGACACTTTTTCCCATAGGATAACATTACGGCGTCCACCACATTACAGGAATCCTTTGCCGCCCTGCTGCAAAATAACGGTTTGGTCTTTTGGGCTGAAATTTGGAGGGAAGAAAGCCAACATCTCACTGATGTGCCTTTTGGTGGTTTGGTGAAAAAATATTACAGGTCAGCACAGTGACAGCACTCCGAAGTTGATGCTTTTCTCCACTGGATGACATTACGGCGTCCGTCGCACCTTTCAGGGCCCGTATCTCGGAAACGGTGCGAGTTACAGACTTTTTGTCTCAAAAATGCTTAGCCCCCCCAAACAGGGGCTAAGTGCAAAACTAGCCAGGAAAGTCATAATTCATATGAAATTAACATTTTTTTTCTACATCGTACGGTTCCTGAGATATAAGCAATTTAATATTCCAAGTCCTCATTTTCTGCTCCGAGGTCCATTGTTATATATACATTCTTTGCTTTCACTGTGTTTTCCAATGCATTTTTTTGGGAAAAGAAGGGTGTGCCCTTTTCGTTACTGTACCAATTAACGTTTCCAGTTGCATTTCCGTTACTGTTTGCATCACCATTACGGTCTACGCCACTGTGTGCGTTACGGTTTGCGTTTTTGCTTGCGCTTGCATTTACATTTCTGTGTCGTTTGGCGTTATTGTTGCTTTTACCATTACCTGTTTCATTTGCAATTGCAGTACCGTGCACGTGCGTTATGGTTTGCATTTTCATATGTGTTTGCATTTCTGTTTCGTTTCTGTTTCCTTTGGCGTTATTTTTGCTGTTACTGTTACCGTTTGCATTTACAATTGCAGTACTATGACCGTGCATGTAATGGTTTGCGTTTCTGTACTCGCTTGCATTTCTCTTTCCTTTGGCGTTATTGTTGCTGTTACCGTTACCATTTGCATTAACAATTGCGGTACTGTGCCCGTGTGCGTTTTGGTTTCGTTTCCGTACGTGCTTCTGTTCCCGTTCTTCTTTCCTTTGGCATTATTCTTCATGTTAACTTTACCATTTGCATTTACAATTGTGGTACCATGCCTGTGCACGTTACAGTTTTGCTTATGTGCATTTGTTCGTGTTTCCGTTCTGTTCCTTTCACGTTGTTTTGCTGTGACACTTAACATTTCCATTTAAATTACCACTGCCATCACTGTTCACATTACCAGTTGCATTTTCGTACACATTTCAATGTTCATTTGCATCACTGTTCGCTTTGGCGTCACTTTGCACTTGCGTTTCTATTAACATTTCCTTTACCATTTATGTTTCTGTTACCATGTGCACCACTGTTGGCACTTCTGTTTGCGTTGCTGTTCCTTGGGCCCCGCGCTCCTGCCGCTGCATTACTTTCACTATTTGTCATCATCATTCTCAAAAAGAAGGGAAATTAGAGGCAAAAACTCCATTTAATGCATCAGTTAGGGTTGTTCCACAGCAACAAAATCCAAAGAAATTGGTGTTAGGGTTGAAAGCCCCTTGGACCCCCATCCCACCCCCAACTGGCATCGAGATGCGCGTGAAGTCATCGGTCCTAACTCACCCCATTCTCCTATACCTCTGCTTCTTTACACATGTGATGGGGTGAGAGTTAGTCGACAACCCCAATGTGCACCCTGATGCCAGTTGGGGTGGGCTGGGGTTCCAAGGGGCTTTCAACCCTAACACCGAATTGCCTCACTTTTGTCACTGTGGAACAACCCTAACTGATGCATTAAACTGAGTTTTTGCCTCTAATATATACAGTATATATATGTGTGTGTGTGTATGTGTATATGAGTGTATATATATATATATATATATATATATATATATATATATATATATATATATATATATAGATAGATAGATAGATATAGACATAGATAGATTCCTGTATAGGTAATTACATCCATCCATCTATCTACCTATCTATCTATCTACCTATCTATCTCTCTAGATGAGACAGAGTGTGTGTGTGTGTGTGTCTGTGTGTGTGTACATACATTTGACAATCATATTTTCTGTAATTAATAAATTGCATGTAATTATTTATGCTCAATTATTATCTCTCTATTCCATCTAATTTATATTCAATAAAATACTTCATATATTGTAATTTATCTGAAGAACAAAACGTTCTACAAAGTGGGGACTGCCTTATCTACCTCAGATTAGAAATGCAAGTCTCTAAAACCATGATCAAAGACCTGTGAATACTGAACAACAAATTTTGACAGGGTAAGGCACAACTCTCTGGTCATCCTGTCTATATATTTCCTACTGGGTAAACAGAATATGGGCATTGATGCACTTACTACTTCATGCAGCTCAGCCAGGAAAGGGAGTGAGTTGTTATAAGTTGAATGTTAAGTCCAACACAGGTCATAGGGATAAGATGTCCAGCCTATTTCTGACACAAATGGTCACAGAACACACGGGGCATTTATAAAACAGGCCCCATGATGCTGCTTGACTGGATATTAGTTACTCACCCTGATAGGGGGAAAGTTGTCAAAGTTCTGCTAGACACCCTAAGTGACCACTCCCTGGTGCAATGTCTATGGGAAGTTACACAGACAAGGTCCCCAATCACAGTCAGCCAAGTCCTGAACAAAATGGGTCCAATTCTAGGAGGTGGACACAGGGCATTGCAATGCATATTCATTGTTTAGGGGAATATGTGTTATTCTTGCAAAATGCATTAAGGCCTTTGATTGTTATATAGATTGTCTCTTAAGCCAAATATTGACAGAGTTATGGTTTGTTAAAGTTCCAGTGTTACCTACAAATATTTTTCATTTTATGGTATTTTCTGTGGTGCCTAAATTTTTTAGGGGTTATATTGTTTTTATAGTATTCTAAAGAATTTTATTTTGATATAAAGACTACATAGAAACATAGACTTTGATGGCAGATAAGGACCACTTGGCTCACCCAGTCTGCTCATTTCCCTACCTATTGGATTAGCTGCAGATCCTAGTTAGAATAGCCTACTTCTTCCCTACCAGCCACCAGAATTGCCTAATGTCTGTCCCATGCATTCTTGAATTCCCACTTTTTGACTCCACGACCTCCCTAGGAAGGCCATTCCATGCGTCCACCACCCTCTCCATTAAAAAATACTTCCTCACATTGCCCTTGAGCCATCCTCCCTCTATCTTCAAATTGTGCCCCCTTGTTCCTGCACATCTCTTTTTCTGAAAGATGCTACCCTCCTGGGCCTTGTTGATTCCCTTGAGGTACTTGAAAGTTTCTATCATGTCATCCCTCTCCCTCCTTTCCTCAAGGGTATACATATTAAGCTCCTTTAGTTTCTCTTTGTATGGCTTTTGGTGCAAACCCTGCATCATTTTAGTTGCCCTCCTCTAGACTGCTTCCATCCTGTCTATGTCCTTGCAGAGATGGGATCTCCAGAACTGTATGCAGTACTCCAAATGGGGTCTCACCAACTGTCTGTACAGATGGATAAACACTTCCTGTTTTCAACTGGTGATGTCTCTCCTATACATCCCAGTATCCCCCAGCCCTCCTTACTGCCTTCTCACATTGTTTGCTTACCTTTAGGTCATCTGATATGATTACCTCAGATCCCTTTCCATTTTGTTGTTGTCAGTACCTCCCCATTGTGTACTGCTCATAGATTTTTGTTTCCCAGGTGCATTACATTGTACTTCTTTTGCATTGAGTCTAAGCTGCCATACTTTTGATCATTCCTCCAACCTTGCCAAGTCCCTTCTCATCCTTTCTACCCCTTGTGTATCAACCTTGTTGCAGTTCTTTGTGTCATCTGCAAGAGCATACTTTTCCTTGGTATCACCCAACAATAGTGACAATTGCACAGCAAACACCACCACAATACTGAATCTCATCAGGTCACTTTGGTGGTGCACTACAATGGCACCGTGACTTCTGGTGTTCTACCCACCCTCAAAACATCTTCGATTCTGAGTTGTATAATTAGATGGGGGCATGGGGATCACAGCCCACCGCATGGGGTGTGGGGGAGCAAAGCCCCTCACAGAAAAATACTTTTTTCCAATGGGAGCAATGCTGACAGTTGGCGTTGTTCCTGTTGCTGTTGGGGATGTTGGCAGCATTGCTGACTAGTGTTGTGCAAAACTGGAAAATTTCGCTGGATGAAACATTTTGTGGAATTTGTGCATTATGCTAAATATTTTGCTGGGCAAAATGCAAAATGTCTCCCATTGGGCCAGTGAAATTTCACCCATGAACCAGCGAAATTTTCTACTCGTGGTCAAAAGTTCACCACCCACAGGCAAAATTTATTCATTTTACCACTGGCCCCCAATTTCCTAAATAAAACAATCCCTTCCTCCCATGTCCCTGGTGTCTAGTGGTCCCCCCCAGCCAATAACCGGCTGAATTCAAATCAAGAACCCTCACTCCTCTCCCAGTCACCCTGAGCTCTGTATCTTTGTGAAAAAAACAACAATCCCTCCCATGTCCCTGGTGTCTGGTGGCCTCTATTTGATACCACAAATTCAAATTTCAAATTAAGAACCCTCCATCCTCCCACAGTCACCCTGAGTCCTGGCCCCATATGTTTCAAAAAAAAGAAATCCTGTCCGCTGTTCCTGATGTCTAGTGGACCCCTCCACCCTGTCTTAAGTCCCTCAGAGCCCATTCATCAAGTGCTCAGATGGGCTGCCAGCTGTGGAGGTGAGTGGAGGGCTGTGCTGGTGGCCCAATTTGGGTACATGGGTGAGCGAGGTGGGCATTGAGTAACTTAAGACAGGGTGGGGGGTGGGGGTCCAGTAGACACCAGGGACAGGGAAGGGGATTTTATTTTTTTCTAAAGATATTGGGCCAGGGCTCAGGGTGACTGGGGGAGGAGGGAGGGTCCACTAGACACTAGGACAGGGAAGGGGATTTTTTTTTTTTACGAAGATACAGGGCCGGGGCTCAGGGTGACCTGGGGGTGGGGTTCTTGATTTAAATTTGGCCAGTGATCGGCTGGGAGGGCACCACAAGACACCAGGGACTCAGAGGGGTACATAGAGATGCAGGCAAAATTTCATGAAATATTTAGCACTGTAAAATTGCTGACTTTGCAGCAATTTTGCCAGCAAAATAAAATTTTGCAACACCTCTATTGCCGATGTTGTTAAGTGGTGGAACCCTTTTCCTTCCAGTCCCTCTGCAATATCACTTATAAAGACATTAAAAAGGACCGGACCCAGTACTGAACCCTGCGGTACCTCGCTAGTAACCCCTTTCTTCTGGAGGACTCCTTACTATTACCTCTGTGTCCTGTTGTCCAGCCAGGTTTTTTACTCCAGGCTACCACCCTGGAACCCACTCCCAGGCTGGCTAATTTGTTTATTAATCTTTTGTGTGGACTGTGTCAAATGCCTTGCAAAGTCTAGGTAGACCATATCCACAGCCCCTCCCTGGTCTACTACTTTGGTCACCCAGTCAAAGAAATCTACTAGTTTCATCTGACATGACCTTCCATTGTGAATCCATGCTGCCTTGGGTCCTGTGCCCCACTGGCCTCTAGGTATTCAACAATTCTTTCTTTCATAAGTGATTCTATCATTTTCTCTACCACTGAGGTCAAACTAACAGATCTGTAGTTTGCTGTCTCTGCTTTGCTCCCACTTTTGTGAAGGGGGATCACATCCACCCTCCTCCAGTCATTAGGCACCACACCATCCTCCCATGATTTGTAAAAAAGGGTAGTCAGTGGTGTCACTAGTTCTCCCTTTAGTTCATTTAGAATTCTGGGGTGAATCCCATCAGGGCCCATAGCTTTGTCCACCTTCAGTTTTAGAAGTTCTTTCAGAACCCATTCTTCTGTGAATGGACTGGTATTGATCCCCTATCCAGAGTGCTTCTATTGATTGGATTAGATACCTCCCACCTCTTCTTTTATGAATACTGAGCAGAAGTATTCATTCAGTATCCCTGCTTTTTCACTGTCACCCTCTGCCCACCCATTCTCCTCTTTATTAAGCCTCATTATCCTCCTTTGGTCTTTCTTCACCCCTAATATACCTATAAATGTTTATCCTCTTAACTGAGTTGGCTATCTTTTCCTCGGTTTGGGCCTTTGCTATTCTGACTGACTTCCTTGCTTCCTTCTGCTTTAACTGGTACAGTTCTCTGTCCTGATCCTTCTGTATTTTCTTATGTTTCCTGAATGCTATCTTTTTCTCCCAACCTTCTCTCACCACCTCTGTGAGAAACATAGTTTTTCCTTCATTTAGATTTGTTTATTTGCTTTACACAAAGGCTTGTTGCCTCTGTGATGGCAGTTTTGATGTTTCCCCATTGTTCCTCCATCCCTCCTTCTTGCCTGTTTGCTAGTGCTTTTCTGAGACACTCTCCCATTTTGACAGTCAGCCCTCCTAAAGTCCAGTACCCTCACTTTTGTATGGCTTGACTCTATGCGTTTATTGTGAACCACACTGTTTGGTGGTCACTTGTTCCCAGGTGGCTACCCACTTCTAAATTTGAGATCCTCTCTCCATCCTCATTTGAGAGCACAAGGTCTAAGACTGCTCCCTCCTCGAGTGAGTTCCAACACTAGCTGTCTGAGGCATGCTCATTGCAGGGCATCGAGAATGACCCTGCTCTTGAATGTGGCTGCAGCAAAGGTGATCCAGTTAACATCTAGCATATTCAAGTCCCCCATCAACAATATCTCCCCTTTTTCTGCCATCCTAAGGATGCCTTCTATCATTTCCTTGTCCATTTCCTCCCCCCGAGATGAGGGTCTGTATACAACACCTGTGTGGATAGTGGTGCCATTTCCTGTTTCCAGGTTGACCCACAGTGCCTCCTCTCCTCCCTATTTACCCATTTAGTTATGTTGCTTTGATCCCTTCCCTTACATAGAGAGCTACTCCTCCTCCTCCTCTTCTTCCCTCCCTGTCCCTGCTGTAGACTGCATAACCTGGTATGTTGACATCCCAGTCATGATTCTCTGTGTACCATGTTTCTGTGACTGCCACGATATCCAGGCATCCCTCTTCCATCAAGGCCACTAGTTCAGGAAGCTTATTACCCAGACTATGGGCATTGGTACTCATTGCCCTCCATTTTTGATGGATTTACCCCCTTTTAGCCCCATCCCTGTCCTTATTGCCTTTGCCTATTTATCCATTTACCCCTGCCCTTCTCCCTATCAACTTCTCTATCTTGGTGTTTACTTCACTACCTACCCTGTTTTTTTTTAGATTGGCCCCTAAGTCTAAATACTGAGGGAGTTATGGCTTGTTGAAGTTCAAATGTGGGGGAAAAAAAAACTAAATCCAAAGTCTTTTTTTGCTTGAGGGTATTCTTTTTCATATGAATGTAAAAAAAAATATGAAAAAGAATGCCTTCATATGAAAAATTAATTAGGACTTTGTTTCTCCCATTCTTTTTTGTATGAAGGCATCCTTTTCATATGAATGAAAAAGCATACAAAAAGATGCTTATGCAAAAAAAAAGAATGGGAAAAAACTAAATCCTAAATCTTTTGTATGAGGGCATTCTTTTTGTATGAATAAAAAATATAAAAAGGATGCTTTAACATGAAAAAATTTGGACTTTGTTATTCTATTCTTTTTTTGTATGAAGGCATCTTTTTTCATATGAATGAATAATGCACATGAGAAAAGATGCCTTCATACAAAAAAAGAATCTGGGTTTTGTTTTTTCCATTCTTTTTTTACATGAAGGCATCCTTTTTGTATCCTGTTTTTACTCATATGAAAAAAGAATGCCTTTATCCAAAAAAAGAATTGGAAAAAAATAAGTTCAAATTTCTATTTCATGTGAAACCATTTTTTAATATGGAGCAATTCTTTATTTGTATGGTCATACAAAAAAGGAAAATCGGCTGATGAAAAAAGATTTTTAAATGTTAAATAAATACATTTCTGGGTCATTTATCCACAAACTAAGTACAGACTCCACATGGGTCCCAATGAGCAAGATATATGTGTTGGTGTGTTTGCAGGATGTCATTTTTGTGGGTTTCGAAATTTTTGTGTTTAAAAAAATGAAAACAAGATGGTGGCCATACAAAAAGAGATGTTTTTACTCAGGAAAAGGATTACCCCATATAAAAAGGATGCTTTTTTCATATGGACCAAATTCCTTTTTCATTCCAGGCAGCTATCCAAAAGACTGTACTAAGCATGCTCAGAACTGAGATTTAAACATTTAATGATTTTGGAATGGATTAATATTGTTTCACCAAACCAGTAAAAGGCACATCTGTGGGAAAAGCCCCTTCTACCCTAAAAATTTCAGGCCAAAATTCCAAACCATCTGGGAGCTAGGCGATGACAAAAAAACAGCAAAAAGAAGACACATTTCTTTACTCTTTCACTATCCCCATCTCAGATACCACATAGAATGGTTGACAACTGCATATGATGAGAAAAAACAGGGACTTCATCCCATAAGCTTACCCTATAACAACCAAAAGGTTAGATATACCACACAGCTGAACCCAGGCTATTACAACACATAAAGTCCAACTTGTGTAACCAAACATCCCACCACTGGTGTGTTTGCCAGCCTCTTCCATCCCTTCCCCCCAATTACCTGGTGAGGGGACACCCCAGCTGACTATCTAAGGTCCCCCCCCCACAAGACTGGTTATAATGCAATGTTCAGGAAGTCTACACACTGCCAGGATGAAAGACTTTCCACTCTAGGAATAATATGTTTACTCACCCCACCCTATACTGTAACTAAGGGTGAGGCAGAATAACAAGCAAGGGACTACTACACATCAGGGGGGTAACATTGATATTAGATTGTTACAAGCAGAGAGTAAGTGGCAGTACATTTTAAGAGCCAGTGGAGATGGCGGATTGAATGAGAGTTTTAGCCTTGTACCTTTTCTGAGAGATAAATAATGTGAACTGATACTGATATAGTATAGAAATAGTTTCCCTGCTGAATTAGGATCAGACATTGTTTATTGTTAAATGTGAAGTTTTTAACACACAGGCACTTTAAAAAAATGTCTTAATGTTTTTTGCACTTTGAGATCACTTAAGCACTTTGTAGTATGGTTAATGTTTGGGTTTTATGTGATGGATTGTTACATGGTTACTGGATATGGTATATATATAGGTATTTATGTATTTAGTTATTGTCGCTTTAAAAGTGAGCCCCATATAGGAGCTAGCCATAACCTAGTAACTCCACCTTGAAAAAGCATAAAGGATTGCATGAAATGTTGGCATTCGAATGGGGAGCATTTGCTGCTGCTATGCATCGTATGTTTTATATTTATAATAAAATTGTAAGTGAATCCTTGCACTGGTCTGGTTTGGACTGTGTAGCCGTACTTTTTCTCTTCTGGTTTTCAGCGACTGACATTGTGGCTCCAGTCCTCGGTTTTATGTGCCGCCTTTCTTTGTTTTTGGACTACTACACATCCCTGTACAATGATGCTGTAAAAAAGACTCAAAGACATACCTTCTGTATCAATTTACAACTCTTTATTGTTTGCCTATATTGTCTCTTTTTCTGTGTCCAGACTGCTCATGTAAAAGGGGATTCTTTCTCCAATGGACTAACCCTGCTAACAATAAGTAAATAAAAGGTCCCTAATCAGAACCAGTTAGTGAACTTATTGAAAGGCTGGTGAAGATAGAACAATAAAAAAAAATTGAAAACCACTATTCAAAAAAACAGCTTCTATAGAAAAAAAAATTAGACCTTCAACACACATATCATTTTATAAAAACTCTGAAGCTTTGCTTATGTGGTTTGCAGTGACACCAGGACAACACGATGGACTTGTTCCCTTGTATATTACTGCTATCTATCTATTTTTATACTAAAAGAATCAAATTTAATGAGGTATTCTAAAGGGTTATCTGGGGTATGAAACCATGGCAGAAGCATTAGTTGGGTTATCTTAATGTCAAATAACCTTACTAGATATATATATATATACATATATATATATATATATATATATATATATATATATATATATATATATATATATATACACATATATACAGTATACACATATATATATTTACCATGCTGATGTAGATTTTACCATGCATATCTATCCGGTTCTAAAATCCAACTGCTCCAAAGTGATCCAAGTTTTAAAAGAGGCATGAATGGCTGCATCTTTATCTCTGATCATTATACAAAACTGAAGGCAGCACCTAAACATATCCATTTACATAACCGCTGTTTGTATTCAGTAACTTTTTAATCCCAGTTCATTGACATGAGCTGGAATATGTATATCGTCCTCAGAGAATAATAGTGCATTGTTTTGTGACCACACACTATGACACTTTTTAATAAATGTATGAGCCCCAATACATTATTTTAGTTTTTTACCATGCATATTTGTCTTGTTCTAAAATTCAATTACTGCAAAGTGATTGGATTCTAAAAGAAGCAAGAATTATTGCATCTTTATCTTCGATCCCAATACAAAACCAAAGACAGTGCCTAAATACTGTATGTACATTTAGATAAAACTTCTGAGTAATTGCTTTTTGTATTCAGTAACTTTCGATCCAAGTTCCTAGACATGAGTTTGACTATGTTACTGTCATCAGAGAATAATAGTGCACTGTTTTGTGACCACACCATAAAACTTATTAATAAATGTGTAAGTTCAAATATGCTATTTATAAAATAAATCAATCTGTCCAGTGATAGAAAAAAATAAGTGTTTCTATGTAACCATGATCAGCTAGGATAAAGGGTTTGGGGTTGTAGTTTTGTAGAGCTTTCAACAGGAAAGAATCATTTTGAATCCTTCTCTGAGGCTTCACAATTATTCAAATTGTATTCTCTAACAGTTTACCTGTGGCAAAGTGATTGAAGGAACAGTGAAACCAAATTCAGCAGATGTGCCTTTTGCTAGTTTGGTGAAAATAATACAAATCTGTTGCAAAGTTATTTAGTTTACAATCTCCTTTTTCATGACTCACATCTGCGTTTTCATTGGTCTATTCATATTTCCCTGGTGTCTAATGGCCTCCCTCCCCGATTTCCTCCCTGTATCAGAATTGTATTTTGCTGGTCTCTAGTGTCACCCCACCTCCCTCTGATTGCCGTTTCCATATTACAATTGTATGTTCCTGGTGTCAACTGGCAGTCCCTGCCCTCTGTTTTCTGTCTCATATTAGAATTGTATTTCCCTGGTGCCTAGTGGCACCCTCCACCTCCCAATTGCCATCCCCGTATTGCCATTGTATTTCTCTGGTGTCTAGTGGCACACCTCGATGTCCAATTGTCATTCTTGCTGAAATAAAACAATGGTCCTCAACATCTTTTTCTTTTCTTAAAACCTGTAAAAAGAAATGGTCTCACGCCGATCTGACCCCCACCCGACCTCCCACTGAGCACCCACCATCCCGCACCCCCCCATACACCTTCACTCACCTGAACGGATCCCAGGGTGAAGATCCACTCTAATCAAAGATACATCTTGCTGCTGGAAATTAAAACTGTTATATGAGACAGTAAGGTAACTGTGTTTTAATGTTTTTTTTTTTTACAATCCTTTTTTTTTTCCTTTGAGAGGTATTTTCCCCTCTTGGGCTTTCTTTAATACTGAACATGACTGATGAACAAGACAAAGCCCTTGTGGCATCTTCTTGATAGTGCAATAAGTTTGTACTGGATGCCTAAAGTGTATATATATATATATATATATATATATATACACACACATACACACATACAGTCCAGTCCCATTTAACCAAACCCTGGTTAATCAGAACTTCCTCTTATCTGAACCACGATCTTGTCACCCATTATTTTGCATTCGTTCATCAATTGTGACAATGTTATACATTCGGTGGCAACAGAGAACCCAGACACCCAGACTGCAGCATCGCTGATGATAACTACACTACACTATTCTACTGCTACTCGACTTATGTCTGACACACGGTGGCATTCAAGTCCCTTAGTGACTAGCAGGCTGCAATGGTAAAACATCCCCAAGGAGAGAACCATGCAGTCAGTGGCTAATTCAAGTACGGACCATGCCTGATGTCACAACACTCCAATGAAAAACATTCATCAGTCCATGCATAATTTGATTTTGGTCAATAAAATGCCATAAATGCTGGATGTACAGACCATTTGAAGCTTTAGATCTGTAAGCCAGTATAGTACAGTACTGTAATTTACAGCGCATTCAGCTGTCAGTTGAGTTCAATTGAACCCGAATATCTGGAATCCCAATTATCTGAACCAATTTTATGTCTCCTGGGCAGTTTGGATAATCGAGGTTGTACCGTGTATATATATATATATATATATATATATATATATATAGACTCCACCTTTAAAAAGAAAACAAGGAATCAGAATCAAACTATAAAAGCTACATTAGCAATCTTTATACAATGTTAGCAATTTCAGAATGTGTTTTTGAGGCCTAAAGGGGTTGGCGGTGTCACTTTAAAGACCCTTGTGGCATTTAATCTTAAAAATGTAATATTTAGACACAATTTTGCTTATTTCATACTTTTTCTGTCATTCTCACCCTTATTTCTTTATTATGAAGGACATTTGCATGGAAACAGGATCTCTGCCTTATTTGCTCTTGCTATTTTTCTACGCGAGTGTTAAAAATGGTAAACTAGCAGGACTCCTGGATAAATTGGATCGTTCAAATCATCACTTTCATTTAGGAACAAATAAATCAAAAGAATTAGTGGTGCCAAAAATAAAAAATTGTTTTGGGAAACTGACATTCAAATACAAAGCAGCTATTATGTGGAATAAATTGCCATCTCAAATACGAACACTTGAAATGTCTGTGATGTCGTAAATCCATAATGAAACAAGAACAGGGACACATATGTATTTCTAATGTTTGATTCATTAAATTCCCATGTTATTGACTTACAAAATCTATTTGGGTATATTCAGTCCTTAACCCATGTCTTTAAAATTGTTTTATCATAAGATCATAGGTTGTTACAAGTCAAGCATCCATAAGCCATATTAGACTTGCCACATTTTAGTGGATAATATCTCTTATTTTAATGCCCATATAGTTGTCCAATCCACTTTTAAAGGATGTCAGACTAGGTGTGTTCACCACTTCTGCTGGGAGTGCATTCCATGAATCCACCACTCTCTGGCTAAACCAGGAGCCTCTTTTTGCTGTCTTATGTATCTCCCCTTTCAATTGGAAACTATGAGTTCTAGTTTCTCTCCCATGCAGCTGTTTTTTTGTCAGACCTGCCGATTCCCAGAGTAGTTCATCCCGATATGCCTTGAAGACAAAACAGAGATACCCTAGAGTTTACCTTATTGGTGAACCGTCTTTGTACATTTTCCACTAGTTTAATACAGCCTTTACTCTGAGGGGCAGAAAATGGAGAACCATATTCCAGGACCAGGAATTGGCAATTCTGAGGAAACTAGAAACCGGTATTTGCCACTGGTTAACCTAACTGATGACGATGTTGATCTACAGTCAAATGAATGCATTAAAAATGATTCTTGTATGTCCTCTGATGTAAATTGTTCCTCACTTGAATTACCACCTGAAAACCCCAATAAAGATAATTCCCCCAGTACTTCTGGTAATGTTGCTGGTTCTGCCCAAAAGGTTGTCCTTCAGGCAAATGTAAATCTGAAACAAAAATGTCAGTAATTCTACTGTTGAGTCACTAGATGGCACTCAATGCATAAACGCACCCGGAACTCTCAATCCTTCACTGACCAAACAGAAACTTTGCTAAATTCTGTGAATACCATCAAAACCAAGAGCAACTGTAGGCAGTATTTTGTTTTAGAAGATTCAATTGTTAAATATCTAGACAAGATTGTGTGCAGGCAGGATAAACATAACATTGCATGCTCCTCATTCAGGGGTGCTGGGATTAAGGATATTCATAATATGACTATAAATATCCTTAAAAAATTCAGGACCAAAGCCACTTGTTATAATACACACTGGCACAAATTATTTGAATAAACTGTCTGTTGAAGACATGAAAAAGGAATTTATTAGCTTTGGAAACACTCTTGAAAACCTTGATTGTGATATTCATTTCTCTGAAATCCTTCCTGTACCTAAGGTTATCAGAAAGTCAAGAAAATTATAACCATCAATGAATGGCTATGAAAATGGACACTTCAAAAGGGTTATTCATCAGTAACACACTGGGAATCTTTTCATACTAAAACTCTTTTTTGTTGGGATGGGCTTCACTTAAGCAAATGGGGGGCATACAGATTGTGTAGATCCTTTGAAGATGTCATTTGCAAAACTTTAAACTAGTCAGCAAGGGGGACAAGGGAATTTCAAATTTGAAGCCCTATGTAAACCACTCAAATAACTATACCATACTGAATGTTAATGCCAGAAGTTTAAATCAAACAAAGTTATCCAAATTAGGCCTGTTTTTATTTGCTAATAAGATTGATATAGCTTGCATAACCGAGACCTGGTGGGATAATGACAGTAATTGGTCAAATAATATTTAAGGCTGTCAACTCTTCTTCAAAAACAGAGACAATAGAAGAGGAGGTGGGGTTTGCCGCTATGTTAGTTCAAAATTTCAGTGTAGTGAGGCTTCACTTAATCCACTACATGATATTAAAATTGAATCCATTTGGCTACATCTTCACCTGGATCAACCTCCTAAAATAATACTTGGTATTTGTTATAGGCCCCCTCAAGTGATAACAATTATAACAGTGACTTATTCTTGTGATGGGAGACTTCAATGCCCCTGGTATTAATTGGATATCTCTAACTGGTCAATCTGAATTCAATAAAGAGCTTGTTGACACCATCATTTCGTGTGGCTGTGACCAATTGGTTCTGGAACCCACCAGAGAAAAATAACATCCTTGATCTAATAATTATTAATGCACGCTGAATGAGTCTGTAATACTAAAGTAATTGCCCATCTTGGCGCTAGCCATCACAATGTGATTAAATTTTCAATACTTGGTCAGAGATACAAAATAATCGATAACACCAAAACCCCTGATTACAATAATACAGACTGGATCAAATTGTCTAAAGAACTTGGGGACCTTCCTTGGGATACTATTCTAGAAAATCAAGATGTAGAACAAATGTAGAGTAAATTTAAATACCATTTACATAAAGCATTAGATCATCATGTCCCTTTGCAGAATACATATAACAAAAGGTGTCATTCCATTGTGGTTCAACAAAGCAACTAAAAACAAATTAATAAGAAACACAATGTTTTTCATCAACTTAAAATAGTTCCAACACCAACTATTAAAAATATATATAAAGATGAGCAAAATAAACTAAAAAACTAATACAGAAACAGAAAATAAAACTTGAACAAAGCTAGCTAATAAAAAAGATTCAAAAAGTCTATATGCATACATAAATAATAATAAACTATCTACAAACAAGAGCACTACAACAATTAAAGATGCCAAGATAATAAATGCTAATATGGAAATAGTTGAATGTTTCAATCAGTATTTCATTTCAGTTTTCAATAATAAAACAAATATGAATATTCTTACACTTGACATGGATTGTTTCCTTGAGCTTACGATATCCAAAGATGAAGTGTTAACTGAACTTATGAAACTCAAAAAGACATCATCGCGTGGACCTGACAATATTAATTGCATAGTTTTACATAAACGTGCAAGGGTTTTGGTTAATCCATCAACTAAACTTTTCAATATGTCCCTACAGTCTGGACATGTGCCCATGGATTGACGAATAGCGGCAGTGGTACCAATCCACAAAAAGGGAAGCAAGACTAATGTGTCCAATTATAGACCTATTAGTTTTACCTCAATTTGTGGTAAATTAATGGCAAGAGTGAGTAAAAATATTCTAGAAAATGAAATTAATGCACTTGTGTTAGAAGACACTACCCAACATGGTTTCAGAACAGGTCTATCATGTGTTACTAATCTTGTTTCTTTTTATAACACAGTGACTGATAGTGTGGACAAAGGAAGTCCAGTAGATGTCATCCTCCTTGATATTGGAAAGGCTTTCGATACAGTACCCCATGATAAATTAATAAAATCTCTAAAATGGACATAAACAATTTCATTGTTAGGTGGATTAACAGCTGGTTAACAAATCATAAACAGAAAGTTATAATAAATGGAGCATGGTCCAGGGAGGGCTCTATTACTAGTAGTGTGCCTCAGGGCTCTGTCCTGGGGCCAGTTGTTTTTGGCCTGTACATCAGTGATATGGGTAACGGGTTGAATTGTAATGTATCAAAATTTGCCGACTACACTAAGATTGGGGTGAAGCTGACACCTTGGAAAAATATTTTAAACTTTCCAATGAGCTTAAAATGATCTAAGATTGGGGTATAGAAAATGGTATGAAATTCAATGAATCTAAATGTACTGTTATCCATTTTGGACACAAAAACACAGGATTTCAATGTACTTTAAATGGTAAAATATTAACAAGTTCTGATAAGGAAAAAGACCTTGGCATTTGGATAAATAGAAATTTCTCTTCTATTGACCACTGTCGTCATGTAGCCCAAACTACGGATATGTTACTGCAGTCTATTAAAAAAACTTTTCTTACAAGGGACAGTAATTGTATTCTGAAACTATATAAAACTTACATACTACCCCACTTTGATTATGGGTCACCAGTCTGGAGCATACCTCTCAACTTCCTACCTCACAAATCAGGGACAAGGCTTGAACAAATCAGGAACAAAGGACCAAAATCAGGGACATATTTTCAAAATTAATGATATCCACTCAGGAAGCTAGTAGATTAAGGGGCTTAGTGTAAAATGCAGTTTCTAAGTTACAGCAGGTCTGTAACTTTAATGTTTGACATTAATTTGTGCTGACAATCCACACAGTTCAGTCACAGAAATGCAAATTTTAGGAGGAACAGAAATACATTTTGAGGTGAAATCAGGGACAACCCTGAAAATCAGGGACAGTTGAGAGGTATGGTCTGGAGCCCCTATTTATGGTGTGATATAAACTTATTGAAAAAAAAATCAGAGAAAACTAACTAAATCAATTAAGGGCCTCAATGGCTTAGATTACAATACCAGAATTAAAGTATTAAACTTGTTCACACTTGATATTAGGTGAAAAAGAGGTGACCTACTATTGATGTATAAAATTATGAAAAATCTGGTTCTGATGGGACAATGTGGTTTAAACTATATTCCTGAAATATTAATCTTAGATCACACAGTAAACAGCTAATAGTTCCTAAAGTAAATTCAGTTCAACAGCTGCTGACAAAGTTTGTTTTGGGTTGCATTGTTCAATCAATAAACATGTAAAACCTTATGATGTGTGTTCTCTTTTTAATGTGAGTTGTGTTAAATATTGATTTTTTACCTATTCTGCTGATGGCCGTTGCATTGCGTGTTCCCGTGTGATTGGCAGTTTCCCCAGTACGCTGCTGTGACCTGTTCAGCATGATGATGTTTAGTGTAGAATGACAAGCTTTCCCACGGCTGTCAGCAGCATCTCATTCACAGCACAAACTCTGTATTTCGTGTTGTGTGCTGAATCACATAGCATCTAAACAAATCTGTTCAAAGCATCCATTTATTTCTTTTCGGTCTTTAGTTTGTATTGCTTCTATTTTGTCATTATATTTCATTCAACTTTTATGCCTATTTGACTTTGTTGACTGGAAAACAGCGTGGGTTGACAGCTAGTTGTGACAGACGTGTCAGTGCTGTCTCTGTAGCTTCCAGTAATATTTTCAAATATGCATTACATAGAAACATAGAATTTGACGACAGATAAGGACCGCTTGGCCCACCCAGTCTGCCCATTTCCCTGCCTACTGGATAAGCTGCAGATCCTAGTTAACCAGCAGCCTACTTCTTTCTACCCCCACCCCCTAGAATTTGCCTTATGACTGTCCCATGCATGCTTGAATTCCACCACTGTTTTTGACTCCACAACCTCCTCCAGAAGGCCATTCCATGCATCCACAACCCTCTCTGTGAAAAATACTTCCTTAAATTACATCTGAGCCACCCTCTATCTTCAAATTGTGCCCTCTTGTTCTTGCACACCTTTTTTTGAAAGATGCTACCCTCTTGGACTTTGTTGATTCTCTTGAGGTACTTGAAAGTTTCTATCATGTCTCCCTCCTTTCCTCAAGGCTATACATATTAAGCTCCTTAAGTCTCTCTTCATAGTCTTCCGTGCAGACCCTGCACCATTTTAGTTCCCTCCTCTGACAGCTTCCATCCTGTCTATGTCTTTGCAAAGACTGGGTCTCCAGAACTGCACACAGTACTCCAGATGGGGTCTGACCAGCTGTCTGTACAGAGGGATAATAACTTCCTGTTTTCTACTGGTGATGCCTCTCCCATGTATCCCAGTATCCCCCCAGCCCTCTTTGCTGCCCTCTCACACTGCTTGCCCACCTTTAGGTCATCTGATATGACTACCCCCAGGTCCCTTTCAATTTTTGTTGTTGTTAGTATCTCACCCACCATTGTGTACTCTTCTCCTGGGTTTTTGTTTCCCAGGTACGTTACCTTGCATTTCTTAGCATTGAATCTAAGTTGCCATACATCTGACCATTCCTCTAACCTTGCCAAGTCCATTTTCATCCTTTCCACCCCACCTTGTGCATCAACTCTGTTGCAGATCTTTGTGTCATCTGTAAAGAGACATACTTTTCTTCCAGTCCTCTGCAATGTTGCTTATAAAGACATTGAAGAGGACCGGTCCTAATACTGAACCCTGTGGTACCCCACTAGTAACCCCCCTTTCTTCAGAGTGGACTCTATTTACTATTACTCTGTGTCCTATTCTCCAGCCAATTTTTTACCCAGGCTGTCATCTTGGGACCCACTCCCAGGCTAGCTAACTTGTATATTAATCTTTTGTGTGGGACTGTGTCAAATGCCTTGCTAAAGTCTAGGTAGGCCATGTCCACAGCCCCTCCCTGATCTACTACTTTGGTCACCCAGTCAAAGAAATCTATCAGATTTGTCTGGCATGACCTTCCGCTGTGAATCCATGCTGTCTTGGGTCCTGTGCCCTCTGGCCTCTAGATACTCGACAATTCTTTCCTTCAGAAGTGATTCCAACATTTTCCCTACCACTGAGGTTAAACTAACAGGTCTGTAGTTTTCTGCTTCTGCCTTGCTCCCAGTTTTGTGAAGGGGAATCACATCTGCCCTCCTCCAGTCCTTGGGTACCACCCCATCCTCCCATGATTTGTTAAACAGGGTAGTCAGTGGTGTCATTAATTCCACCCTTAGTTCTTTTAGAATTCTGGGATGAATCCCATCAGGCCCCATTGCTTTGTCCATCTTCAGTTTTAAGAGTTCTTTCAGAACCCTTTCTTCTGTAAATGGGCTGGTATCAACTTCTGTATCCAGAGTGTTTCTACTGTTTGTTTTAGGTACCTCCCCCTCTTCCTTTGTAAATACAGAGCAAAATATTTGTTTAGTATCTCTGTCTTTTCACAGTCACCCTCTGCCCACCCTCCCCCTTATTAAGCCTCACTATCCCTCCTTGGTCTTCCTTCGCCCCTGATGTACCTATAAAAGGTTTTATCCCCTTCTTAACTGAGTGGGCTATCTTTTCCTCAGTTTGGGCCTTTGCTGTTCTGACTGCCTTCCAGGTTCCTTTTGCTTTAACTGATATAGTTCTCTGTCCTGCTCCTTCTGTGATTCCTTGTACTTCCTGAAAGCTTTCTTTTTCTCTTGAACCTTCACTGCCACTTCCTTTGAGAACCATAGTGGTTTCTTACATCGTTTAGTTTTATTTGCTTCACACAAAGGCTGTAACTAGCCTTTGTGTGAAGCAAATAAACAAAACTAAATGATGTGATGGCAGTTTTTATTATTCCCCATTGTTCTTTGACCCCTCCTTCCTGCCCATTTGCTAGTGCATTCCTTAGGCACTCACCCATTTTGGCAAAGTCAGCCCTCCTAAAGTCCAGTACCTTTGCCTTTGTATGGCTTGACTCTATTGCTGTGTTTATTGTGAACCATACTGTTCGATGGTTGCTAGTTCCCAGATGGCTACCCACTTCTACATCTGTGATCCTCTCTTCATCTCCATTTGAGAGAACCAGGTCTAAGATTCTCCTCTTTAGTGGGCTCCAATACTATTTGTCTAAGGCATGCCCCCTGTGGGCATCTAGAATAACCCAACTCTTCGAAGTGGCTGCTGCAACTGCACTCCAGTTAACATCTGGCATATTCAGATTGCCCATCAGCAATATCTCCCCTTTTTCTGCCTTACTAAGTATACTTTCTATCATTTCCTTGTCCATTTCCTCCCCCTGAGAAGGGGGTCTGTATACAACCCCTGTGCAGATTGTGGTGCCATTGCCAGTCTCCAAATTTACCCACAGTGCTTCTTCTCCTCCCTGTTTTCCCTTTTGTTCTGCTGCTTTGATTCCTTCCCTTATGTAAAGAGCTACTCCTCCTCCTCTATTACCCTCTCTGTCCCTCCTGTAGATAGGGTGTCCTGGTATGTTTACGTCCCAGTCATGTTTTTGTGTGAACCATGTTTCTGTGACTGCCACGATATCCAGATGTTCCTCCTCCATCAAGGCCACTAATTCAGGAAGCTTGTTACTCAGACTATGGGCATTGGTACTCATTGCTTTCCATTTTTTGATGGCTTTACCTTCAGTTGCAGCATCCCCCACTGACCTTTCTACCTTGGTCTTTTTCTCATTTAGTACCCTGTTTTGTAGGGAGAGGCTGGGATTTTCCTGCTGCTTATCAGTGCCTCCCCCCTTGACTAGTTTAAAAGCTTGCCAATGAAGCATTTAAACCGATTGCTCAAAAGACTTGTTCCCTTCCTGGACAGATGCAGACCATCCTGCCAGTATAGGCTGGTGTCCCTCCAGGTGGAAACCCCAGTCACCAATGAAGCCAAACCCCTGTGTTCCACACCATTTTTTCAACCATTCATTAAACTGCATGGTGCAAAGTACCCTCGCCTCACTCATGCCATTGACAGGCAGCACCTCTGAGAAGGATACTGTGAGCTATTGTCTTAGGCCCCTCCCCAGTTCTACAAAGTCCTTCTGCACTGCTCTAATCTCATGTTGAGCCAAGTCATTTGTCCCTAGGTGGACAATGACATCCAGCTCAGACTCCCGTGCAGCTGTTCTCGTGATCCTGAAGATGCGCTTCCTGTCCCTCCAAGCCATGGCACCAGGCAGGCACCTTACTTCAGTTTTCCCTGCTCCCCCCAGTTCTATCCCCCTAATAATTGAGTCCCCCACCAGGAGCTGCTTCCTTTCCTTGTGGTGTCCTCTGCCTCCTTCTTGTGGGCCTCCTTGTGACAGGTGTCCTCAGCCTCCTTAATCTCCTCTGTGGGTGCATCCATAGGGGAGCTGTGCTCCCCCAGAATGGTGTATGAATTGTGGAGTGGAACAACTGACTGGGTGTGCCTCTGTTCCACCATCCTCACCCTCTCTGAGCCCACTGTGGTCCAACTGCTGTGCTTTCTTTGCAACCTCTGAGGCAGTGGTGGTGGCTCTGGTGCTCCCTGGATGGGGGAGGTTCCCTTCTTACCATCCAGCATTGCCATTGAATGAGTAATATACTGTTTTAAAACTGCATTTTGCTGGATTTAGTGTTATAATGTAGAGCATATCTGCACATAATTGTGAAATCTGTACTATTCATTGTGCTTAATTAGGTTCATTTGACTGCATAAACATAGGTGCTTAGGCGTGAAGTTTTATTCCATTCCTGATTTGGTGTGTTTAAACATCTTTTGGCATATGTGTCAGACCTGCAAAACACTTCTCTCTCTCTCTCTGTATATATATATATATATATATATATATATATATATATATATATATATATATATATATATATATATATATATATATATATAGCTTGTGTTCATACCTAGCAATTTCTTGTATTGTAACTGGACTGTAAGTTTGTGTGCAATTAGCTAATACTGTCCATAGACTGTGCATGTAAGTATCATAGTGCTATTTATTTTTTACTCAGTGTTTACTGGAAAATAAAGGTTGCTGATCTATTATTTTAAATCCTCACTATACTCAGTAATTGTATTGTGGCTGTCAGCAATTGTGACATGACACAAATTAGTCTTTGATGACATGCTAATGCCCATGCTTTATAGTTGTTCATGTGCCTAGGTTATCATCCCTAAATCACTGCATTTTATTAATCTGAAGTGCGTGCAAATGAATAGATGTTTTTCATGAAATATTTAAAAGTAATATTCAGTAATTAAACTGATTTTGTAGTATTTCTTGTTTTACCCTGTATATACTACATATGGTTTTGCAATTGTTGTGTCAGAATATTTAATGTGATTGCACAGTACATTTATGTTGTGCTTTCGTGTGTACAGTACCAGTACTTCAAATACACCATATTGCTATACATGGTTTTGTTTTGTCTTTTTTATGTTTTAATTACTGTGACTTGTTGTTCAGACAGTGATAATGTATTGTTAAATAGTGGTGTTGAGAAACTAATTTTTATGAAAGAAGTGACATATTCCTGTATATTTGCTGTACTTTGTTGTGTGATAGTGTTATAGATTCAATTGATGAAAAATGGTAAATCGATGTGTAGCATATGGATGCTGTAACACACATAGAGAAGGTGTCAGTATGCACACATTTCCTACTGACCCAACTATGTGATGCAATGGGATCAAGCTGTGTGTCACACTCATCTGGACTGTAAGGGCACATCTGATACTAGCCGTTTATGCAGCGCACACTTCACTGAAGACACCTATGAGACTGAGTACATTCTCCAAAAGCAGTTTGGCCTTAGTACTGGACAAGTTTGTCCTTGCCTGAAGTCTGATTCTGTTCCAACAATTTTTAAAAAGCTGGCAGCCCCAGGGAGTCTTGGAGCTAAACCAAAGCATCCACGAATATCTACTGCTGTATCCAAACGTGAACATAGAGAGGTATATAATAAACATGAAGGTGTTATTTATTCATTCATAAATGTCTAATTTCCCATTACCCAAGAAGTGAAGCACATTCAAATTTCCCATTGCATGTATTGTGCTTTGATTATGGTTGACCTTGGACTTGTTTATACAATTTTTGATATCCCATCTGTATGAATGTACTAAGGTGCAAATTCATACAAATGCCTCTGTTTTAATTTTGCTCATTAACCCCCCCCCCCCCCCAAATAAATTACATCTTGGTTCAATGTTATCATCACAGTAAGACACTCCAGGGTGTACATTGTGGTGTGGTAATGGCACTTATCATGTGGTTGAAGAGAAGGAACTCAGAGGTGCCTTGTGACACACCATAGGTGTGCCGTTATCCAACCACAATGCATACCTGTACATGTCTTACTGCTTACTTGTTTTTTGTGATTGTTCTGACAGTGTTCACTATCTTATAAAAAATGAACCACATAGAATAAATATATGGATAGCCATATTAAAATCATAATGAGGTACTGTACTGTCTGTGTCATCCCTGAATAATTTCACAAGTGCTGTAAAAGCACTAGGCCTGCGGCCTCATGCATCAACACACCCAAGGCGTGTCAATATTCAGCGGTGATACATACACTGTCATGCTGTATTTCCTAAACATTGACCTTTCTCACAGCACAGTGCACATTCTACAATGACTTATTGCTTCTCTGCCACATTGGTGCTAATGTATGTGTAGTAACCTTCCATAAATAACATCGATATATGTATTGTTTTATTTTGTTTTCCACAGGTAGTTGAGCAACTGTTGAAGAGCCATGCATCACACAGCTCATTAGACATTCCATTGGATAATGAAATAATAGCAACAAATTCTACATGTGTCAATAACTCTGTGCAGATGCAAACTGTGAAAGTGGAAACCAAAGATTGCAGTGTGCAAGTAGTCAGTAAACAGCTGCAGTGCATGACATCAAAGTGTACTCGGACTACACAATCCTTATGGACTGCAGGTATTAACTTTAGCAAGTACAGTAACAGAATGTGGTTGTTACACTTATTGATGTATGCATTTAGTAGTGCAGTGTATATATAGGATTGTGTATGAGCAATCATACACAACAAGGCAGTTGTACGATCAAGAGGTTTCCATGGTTACCAGAAACATCGAGAGCGAAGCTCAAGAGGTCCATTACAATGGAAACCTCGAGATTGTTCAACTGCCTTGTTTGTGTATGGTTGCTCATATACAATCTTTTATAGTGTATGGGCAACCATGGCCGGCACTCCTTTATCCCCCAAACAAGTCTCCAATAAAAAAAAGCCTTACTTAGGCAGCAGTTCCATCACGCTGCTTATTTCCTCACCACTGCGGCTGCTCAATTGCACATGCATGCACACGTTCAGTGTTGTTGCGCTGCACTAGTGATGTACTCGGTGCAGCACAATAACATCCTGATGCACCAAATGCAGCACAACAACGCTGTTCCAGGCATGGATTTCCATGTAGAACAGCATTCCACCATACACTATAAACTTTTTAAAGAGTGAAATAAGTAAGATGTCACCCATGACAGTGGGTGCTATTACTGGTGGCTCTAAAACGTGTGTACAAAATGCTGAATTGTGATTTGCCATGACCTACTTTTAACCTTACTGTTATAACAACACCACGGATCAGCATAAATTATTATGGTTAAAAAAAATTAAACAAATTGAGTAAAAAGTGCCATCCTGGTGTCACTGAGGGTTGAGATACCAAATGTCACATCTCACACCATGCTGGCATCCTGTGTCCGTGCCCTTGGCACCAGGTGTTGTCCATGCCGACCATGGGGTGCTGGTGGTGGTTTATGTGATTTTCTACCTGTTAGCTCTCCTCCTGTGGAGGGATTAGAGGGCCTCCTCTGTGGTTTTCTGCCTCCTGGTGGAAGCTGGCTGGCTGCACCACCATGCAAGAGGAGATGGGGCATTAATCACTGATTGATACATGAAAACTTCTGTAATTATATCAAAATAGGTGGCACGGTGATGCAGAGACAGCGTAGTGGCTCAGATAGTTGAGGCGCTGGATGCCTTACCTCGCGATATGGCTGTGACCCTGGTTGTGGAATAACCTTGTGTCATTGAGGTGTCATTGTGGGGGGGTGAAGGAGCATGATCGAGCATGCTGATAGTCATCTTTCCTCTGCTGATGGTGGTGAGGGTGGAGTTTGGTGCCCACCTGTACCTCTGGTGTCTCATGTGGTGGGGGTCCTGCATGTTGCATAGGCATACAGGGTGCAGCAAAATGTTACAGGAGGTGGAAGTCACTGAGTTGTCACAACATATTGCGTGTATGCTTCCACATGCTCGCATGCCCATGTGTTGGTGCCTCAGGTGGATGTGTGGTAAGTGGAGAAAACATGCAGAAAAATATATACTGTAGCTATGTGTCCTCATCACCAACTTGATGGGGGAGACTATGGGGACCAAACAGCTAAATAAATAAATCAATAATTGTATTGCAATAAAATTTGGGTGTGTAAATTTCATTCCAGTAGTGGAATAATGCAGAGCTGTGAAATCTTTGATTACATGATAAACAATAACACACAGTCATTAGTGTGAAGAAAGACATATGATTGACAGATTAAATAACATTTGTGGAGAGACTGAATGTAATTAATTACCTACATTTTCATAGATTGCTTTTGAGTTTTAATATTTAAAGTTGCCAATGTGCATATTTTATATAAACAAGACATGGCAGGGTGTTGATAGTACTGAGATAACTTTACACCCATTTGCATTACTGCTTTCATTGTGCTGGTATCTCAGTACTAACAATACTCAGTCATGTCTTCTTGGCTACATCTAGTGCAGTCAGTCACTGCTGTAAGAGTCTCAGAACATGGTTAGACTGAAACTTAGCACGTTTATAAATTCCTTTGAAATGTTTTCTTGAAATCAACAGTTATTTGCATATATTACGAAAATGGTGTTATGCCTCACAGCTTACATTGCAACAGTAACAGTCAAACTACAGTTGTTATTTGATTGTACAATTCAGTGATTTATTTCTTTCAATTCCATTAATAGGCACCCAAACTGTGAAGATCACTAGAGATTTTGATGTACAGCGTGACCTCCTACTTCCTCCACAACAGTTTATCATACCTTCACCAATAAAACCGCAAGAAGTATTGTCTTACGATAGTGATCTTGATGACTCAGAAGATGAACAGGAAGGCGAAGATGACTCTAGTGATTCTGATGATGACTTGACAGATGAAATAGTTCCTGACACTCATGAAGATGACTTGATCAAATGCAGGAAGTATACAGTATTCAAGAGCTCGTTGGATCAGTTGCTAACATGGTGTCATTGTCCTTATTGTGGGAAGCCCGTCAGTCATCATCGCAGTAAATTGTGTGGCATGATGATAACAATACTGATTGACTGCACTGCGTGCTCAAAGGTATCAATGTGGAACAGCCAGCCATACTGTGGTCTGGTCCCTGCAGGTAATGTCTTGCTATCGGCATCAGTACTGTTTTCTGGATCAACAGTTGGTTGTTGGATAATGATATTTGCACATGTTCATGTTAAATAACTTGTTTTTTTATGTTTTATGTAATTTTGCATTATTATTTAATTTTTGTTCGTGTACATTGTTATGTATGTTTAAGTATGTTTTGTAACTTGTCGCTGGTGAAAACGGACAGTTTTTGCTCATCCTGCTTACAAGTATAAAAATTAAAAAATGAAAAAATGAAATGGAAAAAAACAGTATCTAGAATAACTAGACTGTTTGACATTATGGGCATATGTTGTTACAGTGCAAGAACATTCTTCCATCATCAATCCAATCTTCTACATCCTGCTGTCAACAGTATGTGGATGAAACGTCAGGACTGGCTGATTGCTTGCCTACAAGCAGAAGGACGTGGTTTGATCTGCGGTGGGGATGGAAGAGCAGATAGTCCAGGCCATTTGGCAAAATATGGGACATACTCTCTTATGGAGTTGGAAAAGGGTGTTATACTGGATGTCAAGCTGGTGCAGGTAATGAATTCCTTACTGTTAATTACATAAATAATAACTCACTCCACCAAGTGCAGTCACTTAAGGGATATACCACGACTGGGTGTGGGTGATGGCTGGATTTACCCATGCGTGGTGTGGTTAGCTCACGAGGTGCAGCTGAGTGAGTAAACCACACCATACATGTGTAAATCTTGCCATTACCCACACCTGGTAGTGATATTTGTGAACAATAAGATATGACAGTGTGTGCATGTATGATATATTACCGCACGCTCAGTGGCATACTGACTCATGAGGTCACAATACCAGTGCTTTCATCCCGTGGAAGTGTGGTGATATCTGTTACATGGAAACCTATGGAGTGTATTAATGTGCATTTGAAATGGGTTACTTTTTTATACTGTTTATTGATGAGTGGTCACGGTACAAAATGGGGGACCGCTAACATCATGGTCTGGGAGGGTGGGAATGGGGGGAGAGGAGGAAACATGGAAGAGTTGAGGTATGTAGAGTAATACTGGGAATGAGGCACTTAAGGTAGACAAGGGTGTTTTTGTCAAGGCGAAGAGAGGCAATCTTGTCCCTCTACAGGTTGCTGGTAAGGCCACACTTTGAGTACTGTGTGCAATTTTGGAGGCCATATCTACAGCGTGATATCAGGCTATTGGAGGTGGTGCAGAGGAGGGCAAAAAAGATAATATGTTGCATGGTGGGGAGAGGCTATGAGAGCGGGCTTGGAGACCTGAATATGTACACCTTGGTGGATAGAAGGGACGGGGGACATGACACAGACATTCAAGTACCTGAGGGGAATCTATAAGGATGGGCCAGATGGTGTCTGTAAGCTAAGGAGGGGGAGGGACACCAGGGGGCACAGGCTAAGAATAGAGGGGGAAGATTTAGGAGGGAGATGAGGAGACATGATTTCATGGAGAGGGTGGTAGCTACATGAAGCACACTACCAGAAGGGATGGTATCATGTTAATATGTGAACTGCTTTAAAAGGGAATGGGACATGGAACCGGGGAAAGTGAGGGTGGATGAGGCTGTTGGTGGCAGTGGGATGACAAAGTGGAGGGGCGGTGGGGAAGCTGCAAAGTAGGGGTGCTAGCTGCACAGTCGAGCACACCTACATAGACCAGGTGGTCTGTTTCAGCTGGCTCATTCATGACCTTATCTTAGTACGGCGGATGTAGAACAGGCAGCGTGGTATCCATTGATCATACTGCCCCAATACGGGTGCCTGTGAAAATGTCGACTCCATATTTAGCGCTGTTGGGAAGTGATACCTGCAGGGGTACTGACTACTTGTACCGTGATGGTAGGGGAAGATGCCCGGAACAGGGGATTAATGAGGGGAAGTGGAGTGGAAGGTTAGAGGGTTATTGGGAAGCACTGCACCTGCTGCTTCCGAGCCAGCCATGTGGTGTGCTGTTGATGGATGTTGGCTGTGGCATAGCATGTACGTGGTTTGGGATGGAGACCAGAAAGTTTAAATTGTGTCACTGCCTTTGTCTCCTGGACTTTATATTTTTTACGTAGCTCCAATTTGTGATTCCTCCCAGACATGCGCCACCCCCAGAGTTGGCCCCAGCTCACTCCAGAACACAGTTTGCCATAATAGGGCGATGTAAGGTGTGCAGTACCTCAGCCCTTAGTGTGTCCAGGACAGCACACCAATTATCTTTTCCATCATAAGTATGTCCCTATATATGAGTATATTACAGTGTGTACTTCCTGAAGTATATAAGCAGTTAATTACATAGTCAATGTGAAACTCTCTGTCTCTCTCTGTCAGCCGTAGTCTCTGTTGGTCCCGCTCCTCATAGGATAGGTTCAGGTCCATAAGCTACAAGAGCCATATAAAGGACCTGCCACTGTTTAGTTGTCATATTTCCCATTTTTTCTTTCCCATGTATTTGTCCAGTTGATGCTTGAATACCATTATACTGCTGGCTCCCACCACCTCCCTGGGAAGTCCATTCCAGATATTCACCACCCTCTGGTGAAACCACTTCCCTCTGCTATTGGTCTTATACCTATCTCCCTTCAGCTGTTTATCATGCACCCTCGTGCCTGTTCTAAGACCCTCTTTCCAATTTAATCCTGCTGTCTCACTTAACACGGCATCACTCAAGGACCTGTAAACATAACAAAGATCCCCCTTATCCTCCTATATGTTGCCAGATACAACTCCAGATGTTCCAGCCTTACATTATACTTTTCCTTGCTAACAAACCCCACTCTCTTGGTAAACCTTCGCTGGACCTGCTCCACTCATTTGCTCCCACCTCTACTTTGTACAGTGCAGAAACGGGCTCCATATTCTAAAACTGGTCTTATCAGGGATCTGTACAGGGGCACAAGAACCATTTGTTCTAACAGCCCTGGTGCCAGTTGGTTGATTTGTTTTATCTTCTTGAGCTATTAGCACCTGCTTCTTTGCCTCCCCTTGGTTAAGTTTAAATGGATATCTATTTGTCTCCTGAAGGCATCTCCCAATTCCTTGCTCCCTCTCCTGCTAAGATGTCTACCATCTTGTCCAAAGTAATATGAGTTTAGGTCAAACACCTCCCAGGTCTTGATGCACTCGATGTTGTTCATAATGCATCACTTCCTGATCCAGTTGTTCACCCTTTTTACTTTCTGGTTTATCCCATATCCTGCCCTGTGAACCAGTAAGATCTCTGAAAATAACCTTCCCATTTATTTTTTGAACTGTCTTTTCAATATTCATAATCTGGAAATACATCTGGTCCTCCCTGGTCCTGTACAGATCATTATGTCCCTGCTGTGGCATTGTCTGATGCCTGCTGGTGACTTGCCCCACCCCTTATGTCATTACTGCATCTGATCAATTTGGCATGCATGCACATACTGTATTTCCCATATAAAGTTTTGTCTGAAGTATTTTTTATATCACACAGAGCAATGAATGCAGAGGAAGTTCAAATATGGAGCTTGAAGGTCTCAAGCATACTGTTTCATCTGTGAACGAATGGGGACTTCAGGTGGAGGAGTTAATAATAGACAGGCATCTGCAGGTTGCAAAGTGGGTCAGAGAGAATATGGACAAACAAATCACCTATATGACATGTGGCATGTTGCCAAAGGTACTCTTGTTTTACCATTTCCTTTGTAGTGCACCTTATTCTGGAGCATCATGTATCTAATTGTTAGTAAACTAGCATGTACACTAGGTAGTGCCTAAAGTTTTAGAAGTGGTACCTATGCCCCTGTACACCAACAGTTTGCATGACAGTTGTAAAAAGCTGTTTATTTTTTTGCTTTTTACAAGCCATTGTAACTGACAATGGTTCTAGTCATGGAGTGAGACATTCCAAATGTGCCTGTTGTTCGGGTGCCAGGATTTTAATGTCACAGCCCGGTTGTTCTGCTTGGGCTGTTCCCACCTCACCTCCCCTTATTGGGGTGCTTCACTGTCCATGTCCACACTAAGTATATATTGTAACTTCAGGGTGACATACCTCGGTGGCGAACAGGTGAATTAGGAATTTTGGCACCCTAACGATGGGCGCACTTGCAACAGTGCACAGACTGCTTGGGTGGATTCACAATCCACCTGTGGAATGCATTAATGGCCAGATGGACCAATGATATGTAATGGTTTATAGTGTACAGATCAAATGCAATCAATAACAAATAGGCCAAACAAATGATATCTTCATGGTTTAATAGACAGTGTAGGTTAATGATAGCATGGTAAATAATATTGTCAGTGTAGTTCAGTACTACCGGGTTCTGTCTGAATTTTTTAAAGGAGTAAAGAAGAAGTTAATTGTGGCATCCAGTGCAAAGGACTGTGTAGTGCTACATTCACGGGTCCACAGCATAATTAATCATCTATACTGGTCAGTAGGATCCGCAACAGATGGTGATCCAGACATGGTACTGGCTAAGTGGATGAGTGCAGCCACGCATATCCAAGACATACACCACCATGACAACCCACTCTTCCCAGAGTGTGTTCATGACCAACTACAGGATGATGAACGTTGGAAGCCATGGCCAGCACCTTGCTGGTATAGCAATGGGTTTATTCTTTCAATACAACTACATAAGGGATTAACAGTTGCCATGGGAATTAGTAATACAAAAATTTTACTGTTTTCCTTTTAGCTTCAAATGTCGCTGTGCATACTGAACGCATTATAAATGACAACAGACTACATAAGAATGTACAGAAACTTTCAGGGCATTATCAAACATCAGAAATAGAGGCATTTCACAGTCTCTTTAATCAATTTGCCTCCAAGTCCATTGTGTTCTTATACAATGGAATGCAGTGCAGGTAATTCCAGTTATATTTGTTGTTGGTTTTGGAGCAATGATTAAGTTCAAAGAATTTATTTTAAATTATGTCCCCCTTCCTATACAGTGTGATTAAGGATATGGGGTGGTGTAGATAGTTGTTGTTACACTTGTACACCACCATTTGTGTGGTGAAGTGTTTCATTACCTTCCCTCTGAAAAGTATTTCCTGACTTTTCATCACATTATCAGTACTCATGTTTCATCTCTTACCATGAATAAGAAAGTGTTGAATTGCTCCTTGTTCATATCCGGTCAGAAACTGCATGCCTCGATAATCCCCCAATTCATTACATAGTTTACATATTAAGGTGCATACTGACCCCATGTCTGTGAGAGATGAGACTGTGGTCACCTTATGTACAATCACATTGGCGACTTTACGTATTAACATACGAAGAAGCCAGCAGAAGAAGGCCATCTGATCTATCAAGTCTTCTCATATTGTAGGGTGCACATCTTGAGCTCCTGTCCCTGCCCTCCCTCCCCACACCTCCTATCCTCCCTCCCCATGATCCTTACCTTCCCCCTATGCCTATCCCACCTTCTCTTAAAGCCTCCCCCTGTCTTCAACGAGATTGCCTCTTCCGGCAGTGCCTGCCAAGTGCCCAACACCCCCTCTGTGCATAACTGCTTCCTGACTCACTCCTAAACCTCCCACCCTCCAGGTTAAGACTGTGCCCCCTCGTGATATGGTTGCCACTCAGCTTAAAGAGGCTCTCCTTTTCAACCTTATTTATCCCTTTCAAGTACAGTACTTGAAGGTCCCAATCATGTCCCCCCCCCCACTCTCCTGTCTTCCAGGGATTACATGTTCAGTGTTATGTTTATGACATTGCAGTCTGTGTTTTGGAGATAAGTATGATGTCATACACAGGGGATTATGATGTTATGTGTAGACAAGCAGCCAAAGTAAATAAAGACCAGGTGACATAAATCTTGTTTTATGCAACCATCCTCAGTAATAACAAACTCTAGCCAGAGCCAATATGACCGCAAAATGACATTATTGATGGTAGTGAAAAACATGCAAGAAAGACAATATCATAACAAACACATACTATATGTGTTTTTTGAGCAGCACAAGCATTTGGACATTAATCAAAAGCTTACATCCATGAGACTCTAGCTCCTCCATCCAGATTGCATTCCCACTTCACAAACTAGTGGTATTATAAAGGGATGATACTTCATCATGTGCCTGATTTGCACATCCCAACCTCTTTTTTATATATGTACAGGATGGATGGTCATCCCCCTTCCCCCCGGTGCAACAATCCAGATTGACTCAGGACCTAATGACACCTGAGGATGGAATCATGGTAGGAGAATCATGGGGCCTGCTTCTGCTTCCAGTTTTCCATTTTCTGTCCTGATCCCTGCACTGGGGCATGCAAGCTGGATGTGCATACGTGGAGGCGTGCGCACGCTCATGTAATCCCACAGTTTCCTATTTTTCCGCCATCCTCAGACCAGCATTACCACCACACCTCCACTTGGTGGCAGTCATTTAGCGGGTGAGGCAGTCCTCCCTCCCTCCCTGGGAGAGGAGAGCAGCCCAGTAGACACTCAGTTCTTTTCCTCCCTGACCAAACCCCAGCACCCCAGGCTCATTCCTGAGCCAGGGTTGCTGGTGTGACAAGAGATAAGGCATCCAGTGCCTCAGACCTGAACACCACTGGGCCGGCAACTAATGTTATTTCTTTGCCAAACTGTAATTTAATTAAATCAACAATTACAAACACATAAGCAATTGCAATGGACTAGATAGATAGGGCAGTGAAAAGAATTAATCATGTTTTACTTTTTCTTTTTACAAGTTCTCTCAGTTCCCTACCACTGCAGTTTGTAAGGCTGTGTGTTAATTTGAGATGTATTATTCATAACCTCACAGTGGGAGGTCACAGAGGTCAGAGGGGGACTTGTATGCTCATGTGATTAGAAAATAAACTTCTCACTTGATAGAATTAACATCCTGGAATTTAAGCAACCCCAGTTACACTATATAATTTATATTTGTACTGATATTAAACATCAAATGAGATATTTGCAGAAGTAGCACAAGAAACAACTATATCTCACATTTCCATTCTGTGCCCTGCATATACACTCACCCCATGACAGAATGTTCTATAATGCTTTAAAAAAAAATATTTTCTAAATCCATTTCCATGAACTTCACTTTGAGCCAAGGTGATTATATTGGTTATTGTAAACTAATAAGAGTGCAAAAGTTCTCCTGTAAGAACTGCACCAACAGGGTCCACAGAACCCAATAAAAACAGGGGGAGATAATGTAACAGGGACATAGGGTCAAATTATTAATATATTGGGTACTGCAATTTTGTAAAAATAGATTACAAAATAAGGTACTAATAAGTGTGGACAGTGATCATGTAAGTGCAGTTCTGAAAGGATAACATTTGTGCTCGTTATTCATTAATGGTTGCCACTGATGTCACCTTGCCCCTTAGTGTTCACTGAAATGGATTTAGAAAACAGTTTTTTAAGCAATTATAGAACATTTTGTCATGGAGCGAGTGTAAATGCATGGCACGGAAAAGAAATGTTCGATATACTGTAGTTGTTTCTTGCTCTACTTTTATAAATATCTCATTTTGTGGTTAACATCAATACATATATAAACTGTACAGTATAATTGTGGTTGCTTAAATTGCAGGATGGCAATTCTATCAAGTGAGAATTTTTTTCTAAAACACATAAGCATATCTGTCCTCCTCTGACCTCCATGACCTCATAGTGTGAGGAGACTGTGAGGTTGTGAAGTATGCTGCTCAAATTAACACACAGCACTACAAGCTGATCAGAGAGAGTGATAAACATAAAACGAAACATGATTAACTATATTCACTGCCCAACTTATCTAGTCCATTGCAGTTGCGTATGTGCTCTTGATTGTTGATGTAATTAAATTACAGTTTGGTAAAGCAATAAGATTAGTGACATGAGTGGGGAATCCAATCCCGGAATAACTATCTAGACTGAGGTTATGATGCACGGTCAAAAATTACACATAGAAAAAGGAAAAACAGTTTGGAATGTGTGCATCAGTCTCATGACAAAAATCGAATTTCCTTATAGTATCACTAGGAGAACAGGCGGACAGAACTGGAATGTAAAGGAATGCTGGACTATGTCAGTCTGCGGTAGCAAAGCAAGGCTAAAACACAGTGTGTGTGCGTGTGTGTGTGTGTGTGTGTGTGTGTGTGTGTTGGTGAGAATTTTAAAACCTAAGAGGAAAGAAAAAATTACTCACCTTAGTAATTGTGTTTCTTCTAACTGAGTCTTGCTGTATTCTGACATATGCAGTTAGCCCCAGCACTTGAACTGCTCCAGAGAGGAAAGAGTTAACTCTATGCCAGAGCATAGAATGTTGGGCTCTAGCTCGGTTCAAACCTCTGTCTGCTGCACTTCAAAGTATAACAGTCAGATTCTTATGAGCTAATACTAACTAACTATGCTTCCTAGGTGGAAATTGTAAATAAACCAGCCAACATGCAACCAACTTTTTCTGGGTCCCAAAAGACCAAGTCAATAACCCCAAAACAATAACCAGGTAGTGAATAAACATAACTACAAAAAAACAACATAAACAAAACCCACTCCCCCTTTCTAAAAGGGGGAGTGCCAAGTACACCCCTGAGGTGCAACACTGTACCTGCCAGACCACTTCCCAAAAAACAGATTCTGAGAGGGGAGGCAGGAAGGGAGGTCAGAATACAGTAAGACTACATTAGAAGAAACACAATTACTAAGGTGAGTAAGTTTTTCTTCAAACAACATGAAGTCTTGCTGTATTCTGACATATGCAGACTACCACGCAGTACCTCCAAGGAGGAGGGTACCAAACCTATTTTGGGACTAGGCTCTGCAGTACTGCTGTGCCAAACCTAGCATCACTCCTAGCCTGGATAACCAGAGAATAATGCTTGATGAATGTATAGACTGTTTTCCAGGTGGCTGCTTTGCATATTTCTAGCAAGAGTATATCCCTGGCAGCAGCCAGAGAAGCAGCTGTACCTCTAGTTGAATGAGCCCTCAGGCCTGAGGGGGGTATTTTGCCTAGCTTTTCATAGCAGAATTGTATACAAGAGACAATCCACCTGGCAATAGTTCTCTTAGTAGCAGGTTTACCCTTTCCCACTTCATCTTAAGTGAGAAACAGCTGAGGACAGTCAAACCTAAGGGCCTTAGTATGCTCAATGTGGTAGCTAAGTGCCCTCTTAACATCCAAACTGTGTAATCTTCTCTCTCCTGAAGATGAATGATCAGTGAAGAACACAGGAAGAGACATGGACTGGTTCAGATAAAAATCTGAAACCACCTTGGGTAAGAACCTCTAAGTTGGTTCTAAGGACCACCTTATCTCTATGGAATGAGATAAAATCAGGCTCAACTGACAGAGCTTGTAATTCGCTGATACACCTGGCAGAAGTGATAGCTACCAGGAACACAGTTTTCCAAGTCAAGTACTTAAGCTCTGCTGAAGCCTCAGGCTTAAAAGGGGGTTGCATAAGCTGAGCAATGCAAACATTAAGATCCCAAGCAGGGGTAGGGTCCTTAAAGGGAGGGTTGGTATGGAGCAAACCTTTAAAGAACTTATAGAAAACAGGGTTAGATGCCAGGGAGGAAGCCTTCACCACTGACAGGAATGCAGAGACAGCTCCTAAAGGTACTTTCAGGGTGGCTGGCCTGAGGCCTAAGCCATTAAGATGAACCATATAATCCAGAACTGTAGCCAGATCAGCAGTATCTGGTAAGACATCCCTATTGGAACACCAAATGCTGAATCTTTTCCATTTGGAATTACAAGTTTTTTTGGTGGCATGTTTTTGAGAGGTTTTGAGAATATCCAGAACCCCCTGAGACAGATGCAGACTTGCATATTCTAACTCTTCAAGAGCCATGCCTTGTGGTTGAGAGACCGAAGGTTGGGGTACCATATCCTCCCCTGAGAGGAGGTTAACAGATTTTGTTTCTTGGGAAGAGATAGGGGAAGAGGGACTGCTAGGGACAGCAATAGAGCATACCAAGGCTGCCTGGCCCAGTCTGGTGCAATCAGGATCACTTTGCATGATTGTGACTTTATCTTGACCAGAACCTTGAACAACAAAGGAAAAGAAGGGAAGGCATACAGGAATTTCCCCTCCCAATCCAGAACCAGAGCATCCAGGGGGGCTGAGCCCATGACTGGGGGTCTGCAACAGAAGAGAGGGAGTTGATGATTGTCTGGGGCTGCAAAGAGATCTATCTCTGGAGTGCCCCATCTTGAGAAAATTACATTCATCACCAAGGGATCCAGGGACCATTTGTGATGACTCTGAGATATCCTGCTCAGAGCATCTGCTAGCTCATTGTCCTTCCCTGGAAGGTGGACAGCTACCAGAGATGTCTGCAGGGAATAAGCCAGAGACCATAATTTCATGGCTTCCATGCACAGGGCCATAGACCGAGTGCCTCCCTGCTTGTTGATGTACCACGTGGCGGTGGTGTTGTCTGTTCTGACCTGAACCACCTTGTTCTGTACTGAGTCTGAGAATGCTTGAAGAGCCAGGTACACTGCACTGAGCTCCAGAAGATTGATATGAAGTAGAGACTCTTGAAGGGACCACACTCCTTGTGCTGTGAGGGCTCCCAAGTGAGCTCCACATCCCAGGAGAGAAGAATCTGTGGTTAACACCACCAAATGAGTCTGGGTGATGAATGGGACTCCTTGTCAGAGATTGTCCTGATCCAACCACCATTGAAGAGCCTGGATCAGAGTCTGAGTCACTGGAATCAGTTTGGTTAGAGGATCTTTTTTCTGAGACCAAAGGGACCTCAGATGGAACTGAATGTCCTTTATCTGAAATCTGGCTCCTTGCACCACTGCAGTGGAAGCTGCCATATGACTCAGGAGCTGAAGTAAATGTCTTGCTGGTCAAGACACCAGAAGGTGGAAAGAAGAAGCCAGGTCTGTAAGGGCCTTTACCCTTGCCAGAGGAAGAAAAGCTTTTGCTTGGACAGTGTCCAACTCTATCCCTATGAAGGTCAGGAGTTGCACTGGCTCAAGAACTGACTTTGGAAGATTGAGGAGGAATCCCAGAGAAGTGAACAATTGTTGTGTCATTTGCAGGTTTGACTTGACTTGGTCTGGAGACTGCCCCACAATGAGCAAGTCATCCAGGTAGGGAAAAATGGAAATGTTTTGTCTCCTTACAAAGGCCACTACTACTGCTAGGCATTTTGTAAACACCCTTGGAGCTGATGTTAGTCCGAAGGGCATTCCTCTGAACTGATAATGGCTTGAAGGCAATTTGAACCCGAGGTACTTTCTGTGGGAGCACCTGATGGGAATGTGAAGGTAGGCATCCTTGAGGTCCAGGGAGGCTAATCAATCCCCTGCTCTCAGAGAGGGAAGAATTACTCCCAGAGTCACCATTTTGAATCTTGGCTTAACTAGGTGCTTGTTTAAGTATCTTAGGTCTAGGATAGGCCATGACTCCCCTGTCTTTTTTGGGGTAAGGAAGTATCTGGAGTATAGACCCTTGTCCAGTGTGGAGTAGGAACTCTCTCTATGACTCTGAGAGCCAGCAGAGAGGAAACCTCCACCTCTAGGGCAATGGTTTTGGAGATGTTTGTAGGTGGAAAAGACCTGACCCTCAGCTTTGGAAATTTTTTGAAGGTCAGGGCCAGTCCCTGGCTTACTACCTCCAGGATCCAGTTGTCTGAGGTAACAGACTTCCAGGCCTGGAAGCAGTAAGCCAGTCTGCTTCCTACTGGAATAGGGGAGTTGACATGGGCTGACACATCAGGGTGTCTGCTTGGCAGGAGCCTTAGTCTGGGAGGAGGATGCAGCCCTGCTCATCCCCATTCTGCCTCTCCCTCTGAAGAACCCTCTGAGGAAAAGGTGAGAAGGCCTGTGCCTGGTAGAAAGGCCTGTGAAAAGGCCTGCCTCTAGACTGCTGCTTCTGAGGAGTTGCCTGCTTTTCCTTGGCCTGTGCACTCCTGTAGGTGGCCCTGTATTCATCCATTTTTTTCATGTAATTCTCTGTAAGCTCCCCAGACAAAGAATTACCCACCACAGGGAAATCCATGGCCTTAGCCTGGGTGTCCTGTAAGAGGCTAGTACATCTGAGCCAAGCAAATCTCTGAAGAGACACAGATGTAGCCATGACTCGTGATGACACATCATTTGAGTCCACAGCAGCATGAAATTGGATCTTAGATGCCTCAATTCCATCAGCAGCCACCTCCTCCAGCTCCTTGGCTAGCTGGGAGAATCCTGTTTAGCCAGTTCCAGAATGGTATCCCATCTGGACTTCTGGTATCTGGCTGTGTAGGCCATATAGTTTGCCTGCCTGAGTCCCAAGGAGGATGCCAAGTACTGTTTTTTCACCACAGCATCCACCTTCCTAGAGTCTTTATCTGGGGGGTTGAAGCCAAAGGTATATTAGCCTTGTCACAGGCTGCAGCCTGCAAGACTCCAACATGACTGCATTGTTGGAACAAGTATTCCGTACCTGAGCCTGACAGCATATACCTCCTGTCCATTCTCTTGTCCACAGGAGGTAAAGAATTTGGTGATTGGAAAATTTTTTGTGTCTGTTTCCCAAAAGATTTATGGAGGGGAATAGACAGTCTTTTGGACTCTGGGATGTCCATCATTTCTACATAGTCAGGCTCCTCTTGTTCTTCAACAGCTTCAACCAGAAAGAGCTAGAGGGTCTCTGCCACTTTTTTGTAGAACAAATAGTGGGAAGGGGACTCAGAAAGCCTGGGAGGGGAAACATTAGGGGGTCTGTCTGGGGAGATGTCCAGTTCAATGGGCCCATCCAGACCTTCCACACCATCATCACCATCATCATCATTGTAACCTTCCTCTCCCTCCAAATCTGGTTCATAGTATTCATCTGAACAGTATTCCAGAACCAGAGGACCTGACCAAACTGAGCACCTACTGAGAGGTGCCAGGTCAGAAGGAAACGGACAGAGCGATTCCACAACACTTATCGCTCTGGATATCTCCTTGGTGGTTTGACGTTGCGGTTCTGGATCTGAACCAGCCAATTTTCTCTTTTTGTTTGACGGAACCGACCCCTCAGTATCAGCTCTCCTTTTGCCCGAGGAAGTATCGCCCAGGTCAGTGGACACTCCCTCAGGTTCGGTCGGAACCGAACCGGGTTGGCCATCTGGATCAACGGACTTCTCGACCTCCTTTTCACTAAGCCTACCCAATCTCTTATCCAGGGTGGCCTTTGGGAAATTCTTACAAATTTGGCAGTCTGAATCGAGGTGGTCAAACGCTAGAAAATAAACACAGGTGGTATGAAAGTCTGCCTTTGCAAAGGCATCCCCACACTCACTACAGTGTTGAAACCCAGTGGGCCTGGTTTTTCTCTTGGGTTTCTCAGATGTAGCCATCCTAACACTTACCCTTTAGCAGCTTAAAAGCCAGGCAAGACCCCCCTATCGGTTACCAACCGTGTTACAGGCTGTGGAAAAAAATGTCTAAAAATACATTTTTTTGAAACCAATAGGGACCAATACTCACACTAAGAAATTAAAGAAATAAAATCAACCAACACAATCAGTTCCGAACCGGACTGATTGACAGACTTTACAATTTCCACACAGAATAACAGAAATTAAACAGTAACTAAACTAAAGTCTACTACCTACAACACTTACTGTACCACAGACAGAGATCTGCGGCAAGCGAAAGAGCAATTTCCGGAGAGACTGTTCAGTTAGGCATAGTAAAAAGTCTGACAGTTACACTTTAAAGTGCAGCAGACAGAGGTCTGAACCGAGCTCGAGCCCAACATTCTATGCTCTGGCATAGAGTCAACTCTTTTCTCTCCGGAGCAGTTCAAGTGCTGAGGCTAACTGCATATGTCAGAATACAGCAAGACTTCATGTTGTTTGAACAACATGGCAGTGATTGAGCACAGCACTGTTAACCCTTACTGCCTACAGATACAACTGGTATGTTATGTAAAGGAATTCTGGACTAATGACTGATATGGGACTGTGGCAAAGTACAGTAGGAGAGATGCTGCAACTGCAAAGGAAACATACTTTGTTTTTTCTTGCTTTTTTGGAAGGGACTTTGTTATCTGGTGTAGAAGACTGTGCTGCACATCCAACAAGTTCTTCGGTGGGAAAGAATGCTTTGAAGTAATGCTGAGTCCCTTTTTGAAGCAAGATGTCTGCAGGGCTCCACCCACTGTAGCCATAAAAATGAAAACTGCAGTATGGTATAATAAAGAATGTCAGTTAGCCAAAAGAGGATTAAACAGGCAAATCAGAATAGTAAGGGCAAGTCCTTATACACACAATAGGAAAATGTTGAATAGAAAAAGGAAGGAATATAAACTGATTCTAAAGAAATGCAGGGGGAATAATAAAGTACATTTATGGTAGGAATTAAAAAATGCAGTATGTGATAAGAACAACAAAACGCTCTGGAGAATTGTTGCAAAGGTACAGAAAATTATCATGAAGAGCCATGTGCTAATATAGAACCAGAAACTTGGGTAGAATATTATGAAAATCTGTTCTTTAACCCAGATAAACGTTATGGGTGGGATATTCAAAGTGGTTGTGCAAGGCACAAGTGAGATGCACCAGCGCAATGGCAGATATGCGCCAAAGAGCGATATTCAGTGGGCGACAACATGCTGTGCAAATCACAGTGCGCCAATGTGCAACCCTAATGAATGCAAGTGCAAGTACAGGGGGCGTAGCCATGAATTAACAGCGCGGTGTGATACTCAACAGCAGGCCGATGGTGCAAGTGCAGAGCAACTGGGACATGCGCGGAGCAAAGTTGAGCCTATAAAAGGATGGAGCAAGCAGGGGATGGTGGCTTGCGCCTCGGGGAGCAGGGGTGAGAGAGGGAGCGAGAGAGTGAGAGAGAGACAGACCGAGGGACAGAGACAGTGTGAGACTGTGACAGGGTGAGGGCCATTGGTCAGGCAGGACAGCAGCAAGGGTGCAGGACAGTCACAGAGGTAGGAGGTGCAACAGGCAGTAGGACAGACTGTGGGACCCAGACTGAGCCTGTGGGCAGGCCAGACTGTGCATGTGGGTCTCCAACACAGATGTGAGCCTAGTGCAGGGTCCAAGCAGCAGCATAAAGCCGGGGAAGCCCAGAGAGACAGCTGCAGGGGGGGTCAGACAGGCTGGGCCATGGCCAGTGCAATATTCCAGATGGAGGTGGTAATGAGTGGTGTGAGGAGGCAGGCGGCTGAGCGGCATGGTCATGGAAGGGCCCGTAGGTGGTATGCCCAGAACAGGTGGTACCGTGCCCTCACCACCTTCGAACAGTACAGTGACACTGAGATCATGGGCCGGTACTGCCTGAACCAGGTGATTCTGAGGCAGCTCTGTGAGCTGTGCAGTGATGAGATGCAGGCACCCACGAGACAGAGCCACGCCCTGTCAGTGGAGACCAAGGTCACGGCTGTGATGTGCCTGCTCACCATGGGCACCTTCCAGGGACCAACAGGGGACACCACAGGCATAACTCAGTCAGCCGTGTCATGGCTCCTCACACAATTACTCAGTGCACTGCTGCTACATGCTGTGGAATTCATTTACTTTCCCAGCACACAGGCGGAGCATACAGCAAACATGCAGGAGCTCCACAGGGTTGCACATATGCCTGGTGTGCTAGGGGCCATTGACTGCACCCACGTAGGCATCTGCACACCACCAGGGCTGGAGGGGTGGCCTACATCAACAGGATGGGCTACCCCAGTGTCAACTGCCAGGTGGTGTGCAATGCCAAGAAGCGCATAATCTATGTATGTGCCACACACCCTGGGGAGCACATGATGCCTTCATCTGGCACAAGTCCGCACTGTGCCACAGGTTTGAGAGTGGGGACATCCCCTCTGGCCGCCTAGTAGGTGAGTCTGCAGCAGAAAAGGGAAGCCCTGCACAACAGGGCAGGGCGTGGGAGGGTGATGCAATGCATGCGGTGAAGAGGGTTTGGCTGTGTAGGATGGGGGGCAGCTACACAGACCAATGTGCTAATCCAACATGTTCCCCCACAGGTGACAGTGGATACCCACTCAGGCCCTGGCTGCTCACCCCATACCAGCGCCCATCTACCCCAGCGCAGGAAAGATACAACAAGGCACACTCCAGCACACGGAACATCATCAAGCGTGTGTTTGGACTGCTGAAGGCATGATTCCGTTGCATGCACAGGTCAGGTGGTGCCCTACAGTACAGCCCTTCAAAGGCCTGTGGCCTATTCCTGGCCTGCTGTGTGCTACACAACATGGCCATTGACCATGCGAGAGTTGTTGAGATCGAAGAGGGGAACAGCAGTGGGGATGATGGGGACGCCGGGGCCAACAGCGGTGGGCAGCCCCCCCGGATGACGGGATCCCTGGCTGCACAGGATGGCCCAGCAACACAGGGACACTATTGCAGAGGAGCACTATGGTACATGCAGGTAGGTGAACAGGTCCACACACAGGTCACAGGGACTGGGATACAGTAAACAGGCATGGCTGGCAGGGCTCCACAACATACACGGCTGGAGGGGGATGACGACGGACAAGGGGCAGGTCACCGTGGAAGCACCCCTGACAGAACAGTGGACCCCACCCACACAGCCTCACACACTCACAGCAACACAGGCACAGTCACATGGGCACACACACACACACACACACACCGAGATCGCCAGTGGGCATGTGTCAGATGCTGAATACCGGTGCACTGTGGCGGCTGGTGCTGTGATGGCATCATCATGCACATGCCATGGTGGCCAGCGGCTGGGAGGATGTGCACAAGGCGGGCATGACGTGCGGCCACATATGTCATGGCCCAGATACAGACACACACATACCACACCTCCATGCATACAGGGCTGTGGCAGGCAGCAGACAGGGAGGGCAGCGGATCATGTCCGCCGTGGAGGTGCACGGCTGCCATGGACACGTGGACTGCCCCGCCTAGACTGCCCAGGAGACGTAGGCTGTGCAGCAGCCACAGGGGGTGTCACAGACATACCCCCAGGCATGTTGCTGCGAGAACATAACCGGGCCCTCGCAGGCATCTGCAAGCCCCCGAACAGGCCTGCTCCTGGCATGCCTGGGATGCCCACAGCTGATCCTGACAATGACAATGATGGGGTCACACGACGCCGGGACCGAGGGGTGGAGAATGCACTCTGCAGTGACTGCCGCAGACGGCCCTGCACCAGGGTGGCCAGTGGTGGCAGGCCGGCCGTGACTGCAGCTGTGAGCCAATCCAGGCCTGCAGTCAGGTCCTCCCGCATGCGCATTGCCCTGGCCAGGAGCTTCTGAAAGTCCCAGTCGCGCCTACCTGCAGACTGGCGCAGTTCAGTGCGGAGTGCACGCACCCCTGCCATGACCTGCATCTGTTGCTCCACAGATGCCCTGAGCAGACGGGTGTGCTCATCAAGCAGGTCAGTGCCCTGGGGGGCTTTGGCATCATGCTGACCTGTGGGGGCTGTGCGGCCCTGTGGCACAGCCTCCCGCACAAGTGGGGGCTGCACAGCGGGGCCCTCTTGGGCCTGTCCTGACTGCAGAGCACTGGCAGCAGACACTGCACCCAGTCCATTCTCTCCACCATCCTGCTGCTGCCGCTGCCCCTCTAGCCACTGTGTGCGTGATGTCGCCAGGGAAGCTGCACCCCCACCACCAGACGGGCCTGACTGCACCGCAGGTACTGTGGCCACCGCAACACCAGGCGGTGCAGCTGGCAGGTCTGCCAGTGTCACCCATGCACCATTGGCGCTGCCATGTCCTGTGCGTGGTAGGGGTGCCTCCCCCTGTACAGCATCATCACTGTCCTGGCTATCGGCCATGTCGTCATCGGACATGGACCCTGCCCCGATCACTGTCTCAGCATACTGGACGCCATGGCTGGCATCTCGCTGGAACACTGCCTGGGCCTCATCTGCGCCCATGCCACAGGCATCCATGTGGACAGTGTGGTGGCTCCGACAGGGGTCCAGGCCACGGACCCCGGCGGAGGTGGATGGGTGCTCCTCCAGATCCCCAAGATCACCCAGGGTGGGCACCGCCACCCCTGTGTCTGCACGCAGGTGCTCTGGATCTGTAAGGGAACATATACACATCAGTGCCGCCACAACACACCCTGCCCCAATGCACCCCTTACCCACATCCCCTTGCACCGCTGTACCTACCATGCAGGAAATGGCTACCCCCCATCTGGAATCCACCGCTGGGAACGCCCTCAACGGTGCTGTGCCGCATTGTTGCTGCCACAAGCTCCTCCCGTGGTGTCAGCTGCGGCACCTCAGGCTGTCCACCGCCTGTGGTGGCATGTGCAGCCCGGATGGCTGCCACCTTCTCCTTGATCTGCCTGCGGTCCGTGCCCATCTTCTTCTTGCATTCCTGCACCAACCTCTGATGGACACCCTGCAGGTTCATGGCCCTGCCTATACCCGCCATGCTTCCGCCCTGGCTTGCTGAGTGCCTGTGAAGCCACTCAGGAGGGGCTCCTGGTCAAAGTAGGCATCATATAGGGCATCGCACTCTGCACTTGTGAAATTGGACCTACGCTTCCATGCAGGCCCCTGCTCCTCAACTTCCTCTTGCTCTGACATGCTATTCCTGTTGGTGGGGACATGAAGTCAGTGCTGGTTGCCACACACGAGGCCCCCCCCAGACCCCACATGCCCAGTGCCTGGCATCCTACCTGTGAAGGTTGCAATACTGGTCTGGTGCCTGTGCCGCCACATGGCGCCTTTATAGTGCATCACATGCAAATGAGGGAATGCTCAACTGGAATGGGATGCAAATGTGTCTGATGCACCACCGATATGCTGATCATCTCATCTGCATATGCCCGCTGAATATCGCGGAATTGCGCATTGCACAGTGGTGTTGCTCATGCACAAGTCATGGCGCATCTGTGTGACGTGCACAGTCCGCATAGTACAGCGCATGCGTGCACTGACGTTGCGTACATTGGTGGTTCTTCCCATGCATGATGCACTACAGGCAGCATGGCACTCAGCCGCTATTGGGCATATGGCGCACATGCCCCGTACACCCAGTCGCGCACATGCGCCATGGGGCACACTGGACCCTATAGCGCACCATACCACCCATGCTCTGTCACGCTGCCATGCATGGTGCATGTGTCGCCCTTTGACCCCATGTGTGCCCCTTGACCCCTAGTAACTGTGGCATGTGTCAGCGCTGCCCCATGCATAGCGCGCATACCCTGCCAATGCGCGATAAGGGATGCCAGCACATTGCCAGGCGAATCGCGTATCCTTCGCACATGCATCTCATGCACTCCCTGGTGCCATTATTCACATATCTGGACTGTGTAGTACGGTACAGGCTGCATGCCCATTGGCTCACGCTATGGACCAATGGGCATACAGCCCCTACCGACGTGTCAGTCGGTGGGTGGTGGGGCGCAAACGGTGAGGATCTGCCGCCGCCGCTGACCGGGGAGCGGGCAGTGGGGCTCAGTGGGCGGGTGGGAGGGGATACTGCTAGACCACCAGGGTTGTGTGGTGTGTGTGGCATTATTTGTACTGATGCCAACAATCGGGCTGCGAGCGGTCCACTGGACCACCAGGGTTATGGGACTGCTTTTATTTCAACATATGCCCGCAATCGGGCTGCAAGCAGTCCACTGGACCACCAGGGATATAGGTGTAACCCCTCACCTCTGCCTTTTTACTAAAATGACAAGTGGCATGCTGTTGGCGTTGGCAGCAATACCTGGTGGGGACCTGGGTTCAGGGAGGATGAGGTTAACCGGCACAAGGGAACTAGGTTTGGCTACTCTGCACAGTGGCACCCAAGTAAATCCAACTACAGGAAGCAATAACTGTAATGTCCAGAACCAGGATTGGGATTTTTCAGTGTGGCTTTTATTCATAAACTAGCTGAACATAACAAAGCATAGATGGACCCCCAAAGGGCTACGTTCACTGTATATGCAGATCAGAGACTACAAGGCGGTCCACTTGAAGAATGAACCCATTTCTACTATTGTCTGGCTCTGGACCCACCAGGCACTCAGCCCGGACTTGCATGCGCTTTGGATACACAGCCCGACTGACCCGGCTCCCCTGCTGGCCACTTGACTGACGGTCCATTTAAAGGATGAACTCAAATTTTACTTGTTGAGACTCCCATCAAACAAGGAGTATATTTTCCCAAGCTGTGGCTCCCCTCACCACGTAGAGTCTGCGACTCCTAGAGAAATTTGATTTCTTACTTCCTTCAGACTCCCATCAAACAAGGAGTATATTTTCCCAAGCTATGGCTCCCCACACCACTTAGAGTCTGCGACTCCTAGAGAGATTTTCCAATTTGCGACCCACGTCTGGGTACCTACCTCATCACTGGCCAGGCGCATGAGGCAAGTAGCAATCACAGAAGAAATCCGTAGAGGTGGACCTGGTTACTAAAGATGGGGGGTGTTCCCACCTCCAGCTCCCACAGCCCCTACCCGGCCATTTCTCTGGACAAACAGAAACTTAAACTTTGAAATGTAGATTAAACGGTGGATGACCTGTAGCACCACCTCTGCAACATTACTTGAAATCCATTCAGACTTTAAATTTTAAACTACTCCATTTGTTTGTCCTAGTACAATAGGCCTCCCAAATAGTAGTTTACATCCCAGCTTTTCTTCACATTTTCCAAATTGAAGAAACATATTGTTTGCCCTCTCAAATAGAGCACACCACTCACCCTTTCATTGCAGGTGCCCCACAGGCGAAGTACCACTTCTTTCACTGTTATACGAACAGAACAGAAACTGTAAACAGGAAGCTTTCTTCTGTAGTGGAAATTAGGGGATTGCCCCTGGAATCCACAGAGGGACTTCTCTTCCAGCCCCCCCGGAGGGAGGGGGCACTGAGACCTGGACAGAGGTCTCCACCACTTTAAACTGGACTCTAACTTTCTCCCAAGGAGGTAAATAGAAAAACACTTCCTTCTTGCTTAGAGGTAAACAGGAGATCTCCTTCCTGCTTGGAGGTAAACAGACAACAGACTTTGAAAACTCCCAAAGTTCTAACTCACTCTCTGTGCTGCAGATTCCAATGTGGCTTATGCAGCTGCGACAGTTCTATGGTGATGTCATCTCTCAGTCTCAGCTGTGACTGAGACAGAGTGAGACAGTGTGAAACCCATTTAACTGGAGTTTCAGAAGCTGCCTTCCCTGCCTACCACTAGGTCTTACTGGGGTTCTAGTAACCCCGGGTAGCAAGGGGGTTACACTCGCTCTTGACCAGAAAAATGACTGTCCCCAGTCATTATGCACCCAGCCTTAAGCCATCCCACCCTATGTGCTACCTTCGGAGGGGGGTGATCAGGCCCTCTCCTACCATATGCAAGCACAGGCAGGCAACACTAAGGGCCTAGAGGCCTGTAGCTGACATCTCAGCCTCTACTCTATCCACTTACTATGGACACTTAGTGGCTCTGGTAGAACCGTCCAGAGCATAGCCCTGATAGATCAGTACTGCAGTCCCTATGGCCACTGAGGACCACAGCCTGTCTATCCCCCCTAACCCTCTAGGGAAAACCTATCTGCCTCTAACATAACATCCCAAACAAAAACAAAACCCGGGGACCTCCCTGACCTTGGGCAGCCTGCAACTACAACCATTAAAATACCAAATTACTGCCTCCCTACCCCCACAACCACGCCTGTGGAAGGAAAAGGGTTAATACAGTAACAACCATAGCAATAACAACACAGTACTTTAAATTCTACACAATAAAGCACTGACGAGGAACTCCAATGAGCCCCTCCTCCTCTTCTTGTCTTCTCTTCTGTCTTCCCAGGAACACCTGTAAGAAAAAGACAAAAATAAAGCACACTCCTAATCTGCATACACAGTCTACCTAAAACAACCCCTACCATACAAAAACACTGAACAATCCCAAAAAGATTTTTTAGAAAAAAGGTAGAAAAACAGTATTTACATTAGAGTACAATAATGACATTATTTACAATACACATTTGGGGGGATGGAGTGCCCTAAAAGTCCCAACTAGTGACCACAAGGCCCGAAGGCTAGTCCAATAAAGAGTCTCTCCTGGGCAGGAGCCCCATGAAGCATAGTTCTAAAAGGCCAAAGTCCCGAAGGGGAGAGTCTTTGTGGACAGTTCACACATTTTTGAAGTCTGTAGTGTAGGCTGTGTACTGCAATGTCATAAAGATAGAAAAAGTGTTTTCGGACTTATCAGCCATTTGTAGTATACGAATTGCACCAACCTTGTCCCTGCCGAAGACTTTCCCTGGCAGCATTTCTTCTGATACAGCTGGGCGGACATCTTCCGGGAACCACAGGAGGGCACATCTGGAAACAGCTGGGTTGATGTCATCAATGGAGAAGGAACCTTAGAACAGGAACAAAAGGAAAAACAGCTGATCCGACGTCATCCGATTACCAGGCGATGAACAGGAAACAGCTGAGCTGGTGTCCTCTCTGGATCCGAAGTCATCTGGTGGGCCAGTAGATGGTTGCTGAACAGGAAAGTACACTGTAGACTGATGAATGTGGAGCACCTGAGTCCTTGGTCATTCATATTGGCAGATCAATAAGGGCACTTCACAGTCTGGTGTGGCAGTATTGACTACTACTGCTCGGCTCTCCATTTTGTAGGCACGGGCTTAATTACTGGGAGGTCCTTGCACTGAGGCCAATAGTACCGGGGATCAGGGGCTTGAATTATTACCCTGTCTGGGTGAACATAACTTACACAGTGGGAGATTTCACGTCCCTCTCCATCCACTATTCTCACTCTGTCCATAAACAGTGTCCTGCCTCTCTTCCACTGTGTATACTTTTCGTGGAACAGTCTATTCTTTACATGCTGGTTGGCCCCAGGATGCACATGTTTCATTGCTTCATCCCAGATCCAGGATTTCCTGCAGTCCTCAATCTCCTCCCAGACTCTCCGAGGAAAGGTAGGAAAGGTCATACCATAGATTTCATTTGCCTTTCTACGAACCAGTCTCTCCTCTTTACTTGCTTTTGGTCAATCTGAGACCGCTGGCCTGGCTTGGGGGTGGCCAGTCCTGGTTCTGCCACCTTCGCATCCTCAAAGAAATTAAAAACAGATCTCTGACATCTTCCTCTTGTAAAGCTAGGGCAATGGCATCACCACCTTCTTCAACACATTCCTCCGAGGCAAGATCTTGAGGCTGTGTACCCGTTCCTTTCTCACAAGGCCACATAGGTTCCCCTCATCTTCCTCTTCACTGAGGATCTGAGCCCAGGAGTGAGCAGTCGTTCTCACACCTGAGGCTATCCATTCATCACTAGGAGCGGAGGTCAACACCTCCCATTCAAAGGCCTCCCCGCATCTCATCTTCACCTGCGAGACTTGGGCTAGGCCTCCCACCCAGGGGTCTATTGATGCTTTATCCGAACTTTCTTTCTGAGATCCAGCATCCAAAAATTCAATTTCAGGTTCAGTCTCTAACTCTGCACCCTCTAGCTTTGTGCCACACTCCCCCGAGGGACCTTCCTCCACAGGCTCCGCCTGATGCTGTGTGCTGCCAACTGCAGATTCCTGAATTTTTGTCCATGTGGGAGCCAAACGAATTGGAGGCGCTTTATACAAGCCATATTTTTGTAGACATCCAGCACAGTGAGGAATCATGAAGACATCCTTCCAGCACTCAAGCATATCTGCATACACGCACTGGATAATTAGAATTGCCACATCAGGAGGGAGTTGCCCTCCATAGCACCACTTTTCAATATCTCTCAGTCTATTTACTGCTGTTGTTACTGCAACCCGGCATGATCCGGTAACGAGCTGGTCCTGAGGCCATGACTGCAGAAAATAAACAAAGTTCACTGTAACTGAAAGTCCCACTATAATGAACATACTCTGTAGCTTTAAAATGGCTCCTCTGCTGCTGTGTTTACTTTACTACCCCACCCTGTAATGGCGGCGGCAGCACTCCTGTGCATCAACATTTAGAATCTGGGTCAAGCCACTGCGCACCCGATTTACACCAGCTACTGATAACTTTTACTCAAACTGCACAACTTGCTCTTATCTGGCTTTACACACATTTACAGGATTTTCCTTGGACTTTTCAAATGCTGGCAACATTCATTTTGTTTACAGTCCTTTAAAAACTTCAGGTTTCAGCTCAGTATTGCCTGCTTCTACTAGTGTTGCACTTTTTTGCAACCCACAGTCTCTCTCTGGCTGCAAACTTTAAACTGAGGCTATTTTCACTTCCAAGCATACATTCAATGGCTTTACAGACTTGCACTTGCTGGCAGGACATCACACAGTCGCTACTTGCAAAGCGACTATACTGCTGCACACACATTTTATATGGCATTACTGAAAATCACTGATTGAGCAGTTTTTGAATTGTTTACTCACTGTTATTGTAGCAACTTGCTGTGATGGGGTAAAACAGCCTGCAGCCAGATTTTGAAGGCCTCGGAATGCAAACGGATGGGCAGTCTCCGCGATCATCGTTTTAACCACAAAATTCACTAACTCCACGATCGATTTGCGGGTTGAGCCCAATTTTAAACTTAAAAGTCACTTTTTAAATGTTTACAGTGCTTTGAATACTTCGCAACGCTCCTCCACTGCCAGTACACGCACTACTCTCTGTCTCCCTCTCGAATGCTGAGGCAGTCTCAGAAGAGCTGGCTGAGGGGCGGGACTAATGGCAAACTGACCAACCACACAACGCCATGCAAATGAGCCTCTTCTTCCTCTCGAGGGCCCCTCTCCTCACGGCGTTCGTCGAGCAGGCAAATTTAAACTGTAGAATGCACTTTTTTTTTTCTTTCAACTGACTCCACGGCAGGAGCCCATTTCAATCATGTAACATTGCCATTAACTCTGTAGTCTCTCTCTTTACACAGAAAGCATTTACAACGTCTCCAGGGCATAATTTCTCTGTTGCTACCCCTAGTCTTCCACACTTTCCTTCACAGAAATTCATTTTAAAAGCATTTCAAACATCCAGGGCATAATTTCTCTGTTGCTGCCCCTAGTTTTCCACTCTTTTCCTCACAGAATTCATTTTAAAAACTGACATAAATGCTGTAAACAATTTTTGATGATGCAGGACAAGGGCACACTCTTTGGTTTTACAGCTCCTTGGTAAACAGTTGCCATTTTTTAAACAGCAGCACAAGATTCACAGCACACAGCAACACACTAGGGAAATTGCTTCAACTTTTTGGGCTACCCACTGCCAGATAGCCAAAATGCTAGCCTACTTGCCCAAGCACCTTCCTTCCCAAACAAATCCAAAGCGGTGCCTCCATTTTTGTAACCCCTCACCCCTGCCTTTTTACTAAAATGACAGGTGGCATGCTGTTGGCGTTGGCAGCAATACCTGGTGGGGACCTGGGTTCGGGGAGGATGAGGTTACCCGGCACAAGGGACCTAGGTTTGGCTACTCTGCACATTGGCACCCAAGTAAATCCAACTACAGGAAGCAATAACTGTAATGTCCAGAACCAAGATTGGGATTTTTCAGTGTGGCTTTTATTCATAAACTAGCTGAACATAACAAAGCATAGATGGACCCCCAAAGTGCTACGTTCACTGTATATGCAGATCAGAGACTACAAGACGGTTCACTTGAAGAATGAACCCATTTCTACTATTGTCTGGCTCTGGACCCACCAGGCACTCAGCCCGGACTTGCATGTGCTTTGGATACACAGCCCGACTGGCCCGGCTCCCCTGCTGGCCACTTGACTGACAGTCCATTTAAAGGATGAACCCAAATTTTACTTGTTGAGACTCCCATCAAACAAGGAGTATATTATCCCAAGCTGTGGCTCCCCACACCACATAGAGTCTGCGACTCCTAGAGAGATTTGATTTCTTACTTCCTTCGGACTCCCATCAAACAAGGAGTATATTTTCCCAAGCTGTGGCTCCCCACACCACTTAGAGTCTGCGACTCCTAGAGAGATTTTCCAATTTGCGACCCACGTCTGGGTACCTACCTCATCACTGGCCAGGCGCATGAGGCAAGTAGCAATCACAGAAGAAATCCGTAGAGGTGGACCTGGTTACTAAAGATGGGGGGTGTTCCCACCTCCAGCTCCCACAGCCCATACCCAGCCATTTCTCTGGACAAACAGAAACTTAAACTTTGAAATGTAGATTAAACGGTGGATGACCTGTAGCACCCCCTCTACAACATTACTTGAAATCCATTCAGACTTTAAATTTTAAGCTACTCCATTTGTTTGTCTTAGTACAATAGGCCTCCCAAATAGTAGTTTACATCCCAGCTTTTCTTCACATTTTCCAAATTGAAGAAACATATTGTTTGCCCTCTCAAATAGAGCACACCACTCACCCTTTCGTTGCAGGTACCCCACAGGCGAAGTACCACTTCTTTCACTGTTATACGAACAGAACAGAAACTGTAAACAGGCAGCTTTCTTCTGTAGTGAAAATTAGGGGATTGCCCCTGGAATCCACAGAGGGACTTCTCTTCCACCCCCCCCAGAGGAAGGGGGCACTGAGACCTGGACAGCGGTCTCCACCACTGTAAACTGGACTCTAACTTTCTCCCAAGGAGGTAAACAGAAAAACACTTCCTTCCTGCTTAGAGGTAAACAGGAGACCTCCTTCCTGCTTGGAGGTAAACAGACAACTGACTTTGAAAACTCCCAAAGTTCTAACTCACTCCATGTGCTGCAGATTCCAATGTGGCTTTATGCAGCTGCGACAGTTCAATGGTGATGTCATCTCTCAGTCTCAGCTGTGACTGAGACAGAGTGAGACAGTGTGAAACCCATTTAACTGGAGTTTCACAAGCTGCCTTCCCTGCCTACCACTAGGTCTTACTGGGGTTCTAGTAACCCCGGGTAACAAGGGGGTTACATAGGACTGCTTTTATTTTAACATATGCCTGCGATCAGGCTGCAAGTGGTCCACTGGACCACCAGGGATATAGGACGTTTTTGTTATTCAACTTATGCCCGCGATCGGGCATGGGGGGTGCCACCAGAAGGTGCAGCTGGAGCTCAGAAGGCCACCCACAGGTGGCAACTGCCGTGTTGCACCCTGCAATATGGCAGCTCACCTGTGGGTGGCCAGCTGTTGCTCCTTTTTTTTGGCTAACCTCTGTGCAGTGCAAGTAGGGGTTGTGCATGCATGGGCTCAGCACATCCCGGGCTGAATATCTGGATGTGCAGAGTATGCATGGGTACGCCCCCCCACCTGCGCTGCATACATTACTGATGTGCTCCGGTGCATCAGGATTTGTGCCAGGCTCAATCCCCATTTGAATATCATGCTGGGACGCGTCAGTGGGTTGCACATGGCGCAAATGTGTTACGCCATGTGCAGCACTTCTGAATATCCGGGCCTCAGTAGATATGTCACAATCACTCTGGAACTCATTTAGAATGTTCAGCCTCAGTACCAGTGCTAACTACTGTATATTCAAATGCAAATAACTTTAAAACAAAAAATAGCATAGTGCTGTGAGCATGAAAGTTGTTCAGCACAAAATTATCTACAAAATGACTGGTGTTTCATTTATAGATATCTTATAGATTTTTTTTATAATTAGCAAAAAAAGAGCAGAAAATACAATTTTTTGTTCACTTTTTTGACAAACATATGCAAAAAAGATAAACAATCAGAAGCAAATGTCCCTGCACTGACATAAAGCATCTCTATTGCATAAATGAAATATACAATGGTGAACTGTCAGATAAATGATTTATCTACACTTGTGCTGTTTGACTTCTGACATCTCACTCATGACTTACACTGATCGTGAGGTTACCAGAGGTCAAACAGCACTTAGATACATAGATACATAGACAGTGTCAACAGATAAGGGCCTGTGGCCCACCCAGTCTGCCCATTTGAGCCTGTAAGTTCAGTTTATGTTTTCCCAGAAGTCTGTTGCCCCTTACCCCTGACCTCCAGAATTCCTTTATGTCTATCCCATGCATTCTTAAATCCCGTGATTGTTTCAGCCACCACTTCCTCTGGCAGGGTGTTCCACTTGTCCACCACCCGTTCTGTATAACAAACATCACCTTATATCTCTCACTTTGTTAACAATACGTCTTTGCTGATTTATATTCACAGTAATCCTAGAGAACATTATAGTAAGATATCTGTTTTCACATTCAGCAATATTAAGAGAGAGTGCCCCATGTTTCAGCCCAGTTTCGAACTGGGGACCTTTCACATGTGAGGTGAACATGATAACCACTACACTACGGAAACTCGAGATGCCAAGTAACTTGTGTAGATAAATCATTTATCTGACAGCTCACCATTGTATATCCCATATATCTGGCTTAACAGATACCAAGCTATTAGTAAGCCACACCAAGACCAATAACAAGTTTAGTACATGTGACATGCACTGGCCCAGTGTCTTGTCTTAAGTTACATACCAAGTAATCTTGTCATGACCTAGATAAAACTTTGTTCAACCCCATGACATGTTGAAGTAAGCCAGTGACTGATGTGCACTGATATACTTACCTGAAACTGATATCCTACATAGACAGTACTGCAGTCATCCTGTCCTCCGGTCCGTTACATTGTTTGAAACTGGAAACCTGTAACAAAAAAAGAAAACAAGTTGACTATATATGTTTCTGAAGTGCATCGCTAAAATGTTAAAGGAAGCATTCACACAGCTCAAGAAAATTCCATAATATGACAAATTAGTACATACTCACTGTAAACTACTGATAATAAGAAACGTGGTGGCTGTGGCTGGTACGGGTGGGCGCAAGTTTGAATTCTGCTTTCATGGAACTTCTGTGAAATTTCAGATATTTCAAGGAAATTTCAGATGTTTCATCATTGGCGAAACTAGGATTTTCCATGGATTTTCACCCGGTTCTGCTGACTTTTTTGTGAACTGCGGAATAATGCATATAAACTGCAGAATATACTTTATCCACAGTTTAATGTATTATTTCACATTCACATCTGATTCCTAACTTGTAACACAACCCCCAACCCCCTGTCTAGTGGCTCTCGCACCTGCCGATCATGGGTCCCAAGTAAAAGAAACCCTGATCCCTGGTGTCTAGTGGTCCCTTCCCACTGCCCCCGATCACAGGTCCTGGTAAGGAAGAAAAAAAAACTCTGATCCATCCCTCCCTAGTATCTAGTGTCCCCCACCTGCTGATCATGGCCCCCCAAATGTTTTACTTCTTGGTGTCTAGCAGACCCCCCCATCCCCGATCCCCATAATCCATGTAAAAACAGCCGGTAGTCCACCAACTCATCCCACTCTATTCCCAGTATTCCCTGGTGTCTAATGGACACCCCCATCCCTAATCCCTTGTAAAAAAAAAAAGTAATCCCAATTCCCTGGTGTCTAGTAGACCCCCCCACCCTGACAGTTCATCCACCACCACCACCTTGCTCCTCCCCATCCTGCTCCTGAGTGGATGACTGGCACAGCCCTCCTCTCTCTTCCTCAGCCAGTGGCCCACTGAACTGTCAGTGAATGACATTTTTGGGCCATGATCGCCGGGTAGGGGGCCACTAGACACCTGGAGGGTCTGAGGGAGGAATCTGAGTTATTTATTTATTTACTGGGACCTCCGATCAGCAGGGGGTGGATTAATGAATTAAACTGCAGGTTGAAAAAGTCTCAGAACTGAACACAGGTAGCGATCAGTTCTGTGGATTTTTTTTCCCGCAGTTTCATAAATTAACCCACAGTCTGTATATTTATTTTGTTGTTTTAAGGCAGAATTTCCACAAAAGTTGCAAAAATGATTTCTGAACTTTCGCGGAAATTCTGCCGGTGGAATCTTTTTTTTTTGTACACCTCTAGTGGCTGGATGCGAGCTCCTTTGGGTAGGTCCTGGTCACAGGAACACATTCTCTCTCTCTATTAGACAGATTGGTGGCTTTGGCTGGCTGCAGGTTACTTCTGGTCATGGAGCACAGGAACACATTCTCTCTCCTTCCCTATTAGACAGATTGGTGGCTTTGGCTGGCTGCTGGTTACTTCTGGTCATGGGCACAGGAACACATTCTCTCTCCTTATTAGATAGATTGTTGGCTTTGTCTAGTTGCTGGTTACATCTGGTCATGGGCACAGGAACACATTCTCACTCACTGTCAGATAGATGGCTGGGTGACTGGATATGGTGTGTTACAGTCTTTCAGTGTCACTCAGGAGCAAGGTATCCTTAAATGGCAAGATTTAAGTGGCTACCGCCTACTACAAATGGACAGTTGTGTTTAAGAGGCAGACTGTGTTTGCTAATGACAGCACGCATTCTGTTAAAGAGCAGGTACACACTGTCAGGTACCCAGCCCCCCTCACACATATATAATAGCCGACCTGCTCCACTATTGAGGTGTATTAAAAATTCCATGTGCTTCCCTCCACCTACAAAGTTATAGCACCCCGAATGTGTACCCCCATAAAAACAGAGCCGTGCCTGACACCCCCCAGGGATGTACCCCCGGCCCCCTTTTGTGCTGTCAGAACACTGTGGACCCAGCACAAGCTGGCAGCTAATACCACAGTGGGGGCATCACCCTCGTCACCGACAACCATAGCGAGCATGTTATCCCCTTCCATAACTGTTAAGTCCAGTAGTAAATTAAACATGTGCAGTACTGAGGTAATAAGAGCAGAGGATTACAACAGGCATGATGAGGTGGAGGACCATAATGACTTTGAAATGTTGTTCAGTGCTGGTGAGAGTAGCAGTTTTTGTGGTGGTGGTGGTGGTGGTGGTGAATGCAGTACATCTAGTGCAAGTGGTACATTGACCCCAGTTGGCAAATCTGGCAAAATAACTGCATTTCTGGGTTTGTCATCATCATCACCTATGCAACCGTTTTCATCAAACTTCCACACTCCACCACCTGCCAATGCCATTCATTACAGAGTGCAACCATTTGTGATCACACCCCATGTAAAACTTTTAAGTCTGCCCACGTTACAGAGAGTTTTTGCACATAAGTTGAAGTACCCTCTGAATCATACAGTGTCACATGAACTTAATGCTGTTGTAGCGGAAATGCTGGCAATTGATCTTTTGCCCTTCTCCTTTGTGGAGAATTCTGGGTTCCAGTGGTTTGCTGCATATGCCTGTCCAAAATGGAAAGTTCTACCCAGGACATACTTTTCTACCCGTGCTGTCCCCAAGTTGTTCCGCACTGTGTCCGACTCAGTAAGACATGCCCTTCAACATTCCTCCTCTCCATTCATCCATTTAAGTATGGATGTATGGACAAGTGGCAAAACAGTAGTGAGTTCATATTTGTGTATAACTGCACACAGGGCGCAGGTGCTGGGGGTTGTTTGTGATGTTGGTAGTGTGAATAATCCATGCAGTAAGGTGGATTGTTGCAGTAGCAATTTTCTAAGAATTCAACAGCATGCAACGATTGCTATACGCAATGTGACCTTTTCACACAGGTGAGAACATGTTGGATGTGGTATTGATTGAAACTGAGAAATGGCTAATCCCTCTGTCCCTGAGAGCTGGGTTCATAGCAAGTGACTATGGGGCAAATGTGGTGAAATGCATCACGAATGGTGTTTTTTGTGTGTTCCATGCATGGCCCACTGTTTAACTCTTGTGGTGCAGGAGTTTCTGCAGCACCCTGATATAAAGGAAATGCTGACTATTGCGTGACATATATGCTCTCACTTTTCAAGATCTGGAAAGGCCCGTGACCAACTGCGGCAGTTGCAGATACAAAACAGCCTGCCTCAGCACTGCTTGAAGCTGGAAGTTGTCACCTGATGGAACTCCACTTTATACATGGCAGAGAGGTTGTATGAACAATACAAAGCCATCTCAGAATCTCTTGTGATGCACACTAGCTGTGACAGTTCCGGGCCCTCCATGTCTATGACGACTGAACAGTGGTGCCTCATGAACTCTGTAATAACAATTTTCCGGCCTCTTGAACATGCCACACAGGCAGTGAGTGGCGAGTCTGCCTCCATTAGCCAATAAATTTCACTGCAGTGGGTGCTGAGGCAGACGTTGGCGAATGTACAGAATGGCCTTGATGTTGCCAGAGACGGTGGTAGCAGTATGTTGCTGCAACACATGCTGACAGTATTCGACCAGAATTGTCACATTGTGAGCATTCAGCGTAGTGACAACTTTGCCATAGCAACAATACTGGACCCACGATACAAACGTGTAATTGCATCAGTACTGGAGGGAGGGAGGGCAAGTAAAAAATATCAGTGGTCAACTGGTGCGCTTGGTTCATGGGGCACAGAAGTCACGTGCCAAGGTCAGCAAACCTCAGCAGCATAATCCAGCTGAAGGTGTACTTATAGGACTATCAAGCATATCCTGCAAGGAGGAAGGCACAGCAGTTCTAGGTGGTCTGTCATGCAAAGTGGCTGGCGTCAACCCACTTAGGGAGGCTTTGTCCCAAGTGGGTATTTATGAAATAAATGATTCATGAGAACAGGATGATGCATCGACAACTGGACTTAGTGTGGCTCAGAGAATGGTTGAGTCATATTTGTCTGAAAACAGGCATCTGACAATAACTGAAGATCCTCTTTTTTTACTGGAGTGGAAAGGTCAGTGAATGGCCAGAGCTGACTGCAATGGCACTGAAGTACCTCACGTGCCCACCCTCCACTGTAAGTGTTGAGAGGGTATTCAGCTCAGCAGGTGCAATAGTCAGGGATCATTAGACAAACCTGTCTCCTGCAAATGTTAGTTTGCTAACATTCATTAAAATGAATGAGAGGCACATACCAGCACAGACTGCAACCTTGGTATTCATACCCCGGCCTAGTCATGGTGGTTTTGCTGATGTGGAAATGGACCATCCTGGTGGCACTGGCAGTAGCTGCCTGAAATGGCCCACCACTGATGTAGATGGCGACACAATGGAGAAAGAATTTCCCAGTGGTCAGACTTTAGACATAGATGACTGTGAGGGAAGCTTTCTTTATGAGGATGATGATGTGGTTAATGTTGGCAGGTTTTAACTGAAGTTGTTAAAAGGCGGTGTGCCACCCCGGACCACCAGCACCACCACTGGGACTGATGTTAGCCACTTCCACCACTAAGCATGAGTCTTTCTGCACCCCCAGACCACCTCCACCACCACTGGGACTGATGTTAGCCATTGCCACCATGAGTTTGTCTGACCCCCGGACCACCACCACCAGGACAGATGTTAGCCACTGCCACCACTGAGCATGAGTCTGTCCACCCTGGACCACCTCCACCACCACCACCACCACCACCGGGACTGATGTTAGCCACTGCCACCACTGAGCATGTGTCTGTCTGACCCCCAGACCACCACCACCGGGACTGATGTTAGCCACTGCCATCACTGAGCATGAGTCTGTCTGCCCCCCGGACCACCTCCACCACCACTGGGACTGTTGTTAGCCAATGCCACCACTGAGAATGAGTCTGTCTGGACCACCATATCCATCAGCCACAGACACAAAGCTTCTTAATATTTAAACTATAAAGTGAGTATGTGTACTCATGTTTGTTATGATGTTTCACTTCCTTTAGTTGTATGTTTTGTTTTCTGTAGCTTTTCAGAGCCGCAATGGTAAAACACATACGGTACACTTATTTTGCTTTTTTTACAGGTTAACAAAAAAAGTCTCCATCGCTAAAGCTCAGTGGGAATGGTACTGCAGCTGTACCGTACAGAGAGGAACCTATGGAATATCCATGTGAAATCCATTCTGGTATGTATGAAGATTTTATTTCATCCGTTTAATTGTTTTGGAAAAACTGCAGCAAATATTGCACACAGGTTGTGTTAGTTGACAAGATGTGGGTTTGAAATGTAACTTGACTTGAGATTGAGAACCAGGGAGGGACAAGTAACAATTAAGTTGTAAGAAGTCATTCATTTCTTTTTTAGGAATCTTCCAGATGCTTTGTTGTTCTGTCAAAGTGGCCTTATCCAAAAAAGTTCTTCAACATCATCAGGCACCCCTTCCCCCGGGCTTGGGCACACATGCAACACACAGAAGTCATTTCATTAGATGACCATGACCATCATTAACAACTGGACTCCAGAAGGATGCAGATGAAATCTGTGAAGAAGTAACAAAATAAGAAACCATTACAGATAAACCTGAAAATATGATTCCCCCCCACTCCCCCAAAAAAATACTTACCTTCATGTGCTTGAGAGTTATCCGTTTCCAATTTCAACACAAAAAAATTCTCATTGAGCACTGGAATGTGCACACCAACAGTTTCTGTGACCTGTGATACAGAACAATACCATGGGTGGGATATTCAGAAATGTGCCAGGCGTGGGAGCAAGCCTGGCACAGCGCAACTGAGATGCACCAGGGCATGGCTCAGGTGATATTTAATGGTGCTGCACCCTGGCTCAGCACCATTGAATATGGCACTGTGGCCGCTCACACTGCGCACGGCACAGTGGCACTGCGCCGTGCAAGCAGCACGTGAGGAGCAGGGGGATGCACCAGCACAACTGTGGGTACACTAGGTGCAGCAACTGCAATATTCAATGCTGGGCATGCAAATGAGGCCATTACGTATGCAAGGTGCATATGGGTCATTTGCATGTCATTATGGCCCCATTTTCATGCAGGTGTGCTGATCCCCAGCTACTTGCACCTGGTGCCCTGCTTGGCTGCAGCCGTTGGGGACTGACACCCCTGCCCCTCAGCGGGCAATGCACCCCAATGCCTGATCATGGGCTGTGGATAAATATAAAGTCCCTGGTGGTCCGGTGGACCCTACCCCATTGCCTGATCACAGGCATATAATACAGAATCCCTGGTGGTCCAGTGGACCTGCTCCCCTGCCCGATCGTGGGCAAAAGAATAATATAATTATCCTGCTGGTCCAGTGGACCTGCTCCCCTGCCCAATCGTGGGCAAATGAATAATATGATTACCCTGGTGGTCCAGTGTCCCGATCCCAAGCCCGATCACGGGCAGATGAATAGTTAATTTCTCTGGTGGTCCAGTGGATCCGATCCCCAGCCTGATTGCAGGCTTCAGTTGTAAATAAATGCCCCCATGGGCCATCGGTACCCCCTCACCACCCTCAGACCTGCCACCTGCTCACCCTGGTCAGCGATGGGCACAGCTCTCCTGCAAGCCACCCGGCCTGCCGTGACATACAGTACAGCTGTATGCCCGGTAGTCCCTAGCGTGGGCCAATGTGCATGCAGACTGTACTGTACTACACAGTCCTGAAATGTGAAATAATAACTGAGAACTTTTTGGACCAGGACTCGTGGCTTTGGGATTAGTCGGGGAGATTTCTTCACTATTTTTTGGGATGGGAGTTTGATGCGGGTCATTTTGCTCCATATGGTGGAGTAATCCACCCTCTATTATTGCCTTAACTTCCCAGACATACTGAGGCCATGTAGATTTCAGTTTCTACAATTTCTGTGTTGGTAGTTCTAAATGTTTAATAAGCTGCACTTCTGTAATATTGCTCCAGCATTCAGTTATCTGTATTGAATCTAATCATTTGAAAGCCATAATTGTCTTGAATTTACAGCTTAATGTGGAACTTTGTGAGAGAAAGCAAATATTTCCCTTTTTCATTATTTCTTGTTGTTAGGATTAAATAGCAGTCATGTAGGCTGCATCAATCTACCTTTGTAAATTCTACCTTTCATGGACACTCCAAAGCTGCTGAGATGGCTGGCATTCAAGAGACTATTTGTGCAGAACTATGTTGGATACCCCCCCATTGTAACAGCTTACAGGGGGTCATTGTGTGAATCTCAATTTTATTTGTTACTATGCCTACTACCCTGTATAAGGGATTTGATATGATTATACACGAAAATCATAAAAAGTAATTTCAAAAAAAAAATTATATCAGGACAATAAAACCCAGGTAAGATGCAATATTAAGGAACAGAGAGGTAGAAAATTTGTCACAGATCAGGGCATCAAGCAAGGCTGAAGCCTGTCTCCCTCTCTATTCAATGTATATATTAACACAATATTAATGCCATTGTCAAGATCTGAGTTCCATATGTATAGAATAGGAAACCTTGAATGTCCATATTTAGCGCATGCAGATGGCATTGTTCTCTTATCAACCAGTTATCTAGGTAGGAAAATAATTTTACAAGAATTTAATCAGGATGCAAAAAAAAACAATGTCAGATAACTTTTTCAAAAACTAAAATTATGGTTTGTGGGGGTAATAATAAAAAATACAAATATTAAATAGAAAATAAGGAGCTGGTGGTAGTTAGTCATTTTTGTTACCTAAGAATAATAATAATGAAAGACCTGACCTGAAGAAAACATCTCAAAGAAATAAAAATAAAAAACCAAAAAGTTTATACCAGCAATGAACAGTGGTTCTTATAAGTATGGGGGACAATCAGTAAAAGGCTGTATTAAAATTATTAATGTGAAAATAAAAAAAAAAACATTTTATATAGGGCAGAAATATGGAGTACTCAAAATAAAACAAATATAGATACTGTACATTATTAAACACATTTTATAATGTTGTTGGGACTGCCATTAGGGACATTTTCAGCCCTGGTTAGAAATGAGTTGACTGCTATTAGAGTGTTTGATAAAGGAAATATTAGAAATATACTGGTTAATGGCATATGAAATGAAAAAAGTATAGATTACCAAGGATGTGCATAGAGGAGGCTATAAATTATTTGCAACAAAATATAATATTCACATGCATATCTATAGTAGAAATGATTATTAACCCTAGTGTCTATTACATTGTTTGGCAGATATTTTTTATTAAACCTAAGAAGATGGTGTACAGCCAAATCAAGGAAAGACTGAGAGGTATGCACAAACAAAAATAAATGGGGTTGTGTGCACAATATAAAATGTGTAGAAGGTTAGCTAAAAATAAGTAATATCATGGATTAAAATACTATCTGATAGTGATGAAAAACCCTCAAAGGAGAAAGTTATTAACCAGATTTAGGTTTGAATATCATAATAGTCAAAGGTTAAAGGATTGCTTTAGAGGCAAAGAAATGATCAAGTCCAGGTGTAGATATGGACTGGGAATAGATGATGTAACACTCTTGTTAATTCTATGCCCTCTATATGAGAAAGACAGGAATAGGTTTTTTGGGGACATTCTTGGTTACTTACAGTTTGAACCAGAACATCTGGCTACATATTTGCTAAAATACAACTCTATAAAAATATTAGAATCAGTGGCTTCTTTACTTAATATGATAGAGAAGAAACAATTGAACATAGAAAAGGATGTCAAAGCAGAGGTACAATGTAACTAATGAAACTGAAGACTGTATCTGTGATATAGTATTATGGCATATTTGAAATTGTAATAATTTTATATGAATGTATTATACATTGGTGATATGTCTTTTTATTGTATTTCTATAGTGTAATTCTATAGTGATGTGGTTTTCTAATTACATTTGTCGATTAAGAAAACATTTGACCTGACTTAATACTCAATAGTTCTATTTAAATAATTTGTCTGGAAGTAACCTTTGCTGTTGTTAATTCTTTAATTGTTGTTAGATATATTTTTCTCTCTTTCTTTTCATCATTTTCTTTTCTTTCTTTTTTAAGTTTTAGTTTCCATTGATTTAGTAATATTGTATTAGCTGTATTTATTTAATATGCACACTATTGTTATTGCTTTGTGGAATGTGCAGGGTCTTGGGTCTCCCATAAAGAGAACAAGGATACTTACTCATCTGAAAAAAATAAAAGGTAGACATTGTTATGTTAAAAGAAACATGTCTAATTCTCTTAGAGGCAAATACATTGATTAGGGGTTGTGTGGCTAGAGCTCAGTACAGCTGTTTTTCCACAAAAAGGGGGAGTGGCCATTCTAATTAAAAAAGGGGTTAACTTCATTAAGCAAAATCATATATCTGACATGGAATGCAGGTGTAACATTTTGACAGGTTCTCTATATCAGAACAAAGTGGCCTTATGTAATATACACACCCCTAATTCTGGACAATCAGAGTTTTTCCATAAATTGCTCTTCCTAATAGGTTCATTGAAAGAATATGACATTTTGTTACAGGGACATTTTAATGAAGTTATGGATCCTGTGTTAGATAAATCCTATTCTAAGTCTAAAATTGTGTTCACTAAATCTAGACAGGTTCTTCATGCCTTTTTAAATTAATTGGGCCTATTAGATATCTGAAAAATGGCAAGCCCCCAGAACAAAGATTATTCTTTCTATTCAGCAAGGCACTGTGTTTTCAGTAGACTACTTTTCCTTGCCGCTAGACTTGTGTAATGCTGTCAATAGTATTGAACATAAAAATATAATGATCTCAGATCATAGCATAGCATGCTAAAAATCTCCATCCTTTTTGAACATAACTATGACAGAAGTCATAGATGGAAATGTAATTCATCTCTCTTACAATGCCTTAATTCTAAAGCATGGACCTCTGAGGAGGATCCTCATATTTTGAGATTAACAATAATGGTGAAGTCTCTTTTTTGGATTCTATGGGAAGCCTTTAAAGCCTATAATAGGGGAAAAATTATTGGTTTTGCTTCAGAAAAAAAAAGAGACAGAAAGGTTTAACAGACATAAACTTCAGTTAAATCACCTGCTGCCTGTTTTTAAAAAATCCCTCTTTGAAACAAGAACTCTTTTATCAGATTACAAAGTTAAAACATAAAAATTAACAAACTTCATTTGGTCTAGATTGAATATGCTCTATTTCGTATATAACACATATTGGGGGGCTGGTGAAAAAGTTGGCAAGCTTCTATCTTATTGCCTTAAAAAGCAACAAAACCAAAACATTATTAAAGGTATTAAAGATAGCAAAGGGAATATTTCTTATAATTTAAGGCTATTAATACATGCTTTAAAGATTTTTACAGGAATTTGTACAAATCACAAGGGGTTCTTGCTCTTGAATCAGTAAATTATTTTTTAAAGAGGGCTGATTTACCTATGCTCTCCATAATTGAAAAACAAAAGATAAATAAACCCATTTCTATGCAGGAAGTTACAGAAGTAGTTAACAAAGCACCTAAAAGAGAAAATGTGCAAGATGGACTCCCATGTGAGATCTATAAACATTTGAGCCTCACCCTTTGTAAACTCTTAACGGCTAGTATCAAGAATCTTTGGACAGGAGTTGGCTACCAGATTCTATGAATGATGCCCTCAGTTACCTTTTGACTAAAAAAGAAAAGGATAATCAGGAGTGTTCTAACTATAGGCCCATGTCATTGCTAAATTTGGATTATAGAATACTTACTAAGATATTAGCTAACGGGCTAGTAAAAGTTTTGAAAATTCTTATTGGGAAAGAACAGGTAGGGGTTATGTAAGGAAGGCAGGCCTCAGCTATTATAATTTGTGTTGGCTATTTTCAGTAACTTGGGCTGCTCAAAAGAATCAGCAACATAAATCACCTATTTTAGCAATTTCATTAGATATAGGGAAGACCCTTGATTCCCTGGGAAACAGAGTGCTATGTGCTTATAATTTTGGCCCCATATTAAAGTAATGGATTTTAATAATTTACAAAAATCCCAGAGCCTCTATCATTACTAATGGTATAATATATGATCCCATCCACCTCCACAGAGGTATTAGACAAGGGTGCCCCTTATCCCCTTGATTATTTGTGTTAGCCACAGAACCTTTAATTAAAAGAATAATGAACTTTAAAAGAATTCATGGGTTACAACTCGGATATTATTCCAATAAAGTTTTCACCTTAGCGGATGACATATTGCTAACCCTGACTCAGCCACACTTATTACAAAACCTAAAACCTTTACTTCATGAGTTTGGGATGTTGTCTGTCCTATTTACTACTTTGTCCATGTCAGAAGGTGTAGTGCTCTCTAAATCTACTTTTGAAGAAAACAGACTGAATAGAGACTATAAAATTTCATGGGTGTCAGAAGAAATAACATATCTAGGTATAAGGATTTTTGATTCAACTGAAAATAAAAAACTCCATCTATAACTTAACTCTTGTTATGAATGAGGGGGCATCTGAGTTAGAGATATGGCCAAAACTTCATTTGTCTCTATGGGGCAAAATAAATTCCCTTAAGATGATTACTGCTTCCAAGGTCTTTTATGTTTTAAGTAATCTGTCCACCCCTATTAAGGAAGCATGGTTTAGCAAATTAGATAAACAAATATCTTCTTTTTTATGGCACAATAAATCTCCTTATCTAGCTATCAGAAAACTGAGAGCTCCTATAAATAATGGTGGTTTTACCCTTCCTTGGTGGCAGGGTTACTTTTGGGCATTCAGAATCAGACAAGCAGCAGTAGCATGGTTTAGATCACCTGACAATGTTTATTACCCACATGGGCTAAAATAGAAAGTGAACTAGTTAATACCCTAAAGTTAACAAACCTATTGTTTTCATGTACATCCAAAAGATTATCTAAGCCCCTTTTTTGAATATTACAATTCTAGTTTGTAAAAAATACTCTGCACTTAGACATGCAAAGTTCATGCCTCTACAATATATGCATTTATGGAATAATCCCGCCTTTATCTTTAATGGCAACAGTTGGAGACTTATTAGATGGGCAAAACCAGTTGTTGTTGTTGTTGTTTGCAGACTTCAAACATAAATTTCATATTCATAAATGATTTCAATTCTGGCTGTATTTGCAAATCAGGGATACATTAACTAGCAACATTTTAAAAGCTTACCTCTCTCTCTCTCTCTCTTCCTGATAACTCAGAGTGGTGCAATTGTTTTCAAGGTAACCCATCTTAGAAAAGGGGCTATTTATATTTTAAACTTTTATCTGAATATGATGAGAATTTCACAATCTCAGCTAGCAGTAAATGGGAAAAGAGCTTCAAGATGCAAATATCACAGATATCATGGTCCAGAATATGGGAAAACACATATAGTTGCTGCAGGGAAGTTCAGGGAAGTTAATTCAGTTTAAGATTTTTCATTATTTTTACTACTCCCCTTTACAACTTAAGAAAATGGGTCTGTCCAGAGTTGACAACTGTTGGAGATGTGGAGCTCTAGGGGCAGATTTGAGCCATTTATTGTGGTACTGTTCTGAGAATCACAAATCATGGACAAGCATTCACACTTATGGCCAGTTAATACTTAAAGTCAAAATTCCTTTTTTCACCTATATTATTTGTATTGGGAGATACTACATTAATACCTGGTTTGCAAAGACACAGCAAAATTTGGATTTTATCGGTGGCCCTATCTTTTAAAAGACTAAACTTACAAAAATGGAAAGACAACAGGTATCCCACAATAAGAGAGTTGTTAGATTCCCTTGGATCTCTTGCAAATAATGAATGAATAGGTTAAACGTTGCTTGACAAACTTGAGATGTTTCACCTTCGTGGGGACCATTTCTGGAATACAAAGTTAAAATATATTATGATTATGTCCCTGAATTGAATTTCTTGTATCCTTCTAAAAGGTCTTTAATACTATACTATAGTAACTACTCACATTAGTTAGAGAATTTAATTGTATAGCATTTGTGTTCACTAATGATAGTTTGTTTTAATAGTCATATTGTTATGCATTGTTTGTTTTTATTTTAGTTGGCTTATTTTTTTGCAAAATGTTGTTTATGTACCACTTGAAAACCTGAATAAAAGTTTGCATTAAAAAAAAAAAAGATTGAATGCTCATAAACTGCTTTTTGGAAATAGTGAAAGGAAGCACCATAAAGAGGTATGAGGCCCAAGGTAGAATATTTATCTTAATAGTGTCTAATCTACCCCATGAACCAAGGGGAAGGTTATTACACTTCATTAAGCTATCTTGTATCTTCATTTTAAAGATGGTCATATTTTTATTAATTGTTTTGGAATAGTCCTAAAATCATTACCCCTAAATAGTCATTGTATTCCTTTTCCCAAGATATACCTAGCTCCTCTATATCAACGTTCTGACATTTGTTATTCAGGGGCAAAAAAAAAAGGATTTATCTTTATTCATCTTATAACCCGAAAATTTACTGAACGCATCTATAATCTCCAAAATTTTTCTCAGACTTGTTCAGCTCTGATACTGTGAGAAGGATATCAATAACATGTTCTTTATCATTTATCTTAATGCCTTTAATGTCATTCTCTGTCACCAACTTTCTCACTCGTGTATCCACTGATAAATTAAATAGAAGTGGGTATAATGAGCAACGTTGTCTGGTGCCTCTTTTTAAGGGAAACATCTCTGAAATTACCCCATTAGTGATCACACAGAGGAACAGTTGTGTAATAATTAAACAAAATTCATAAAAGTTTCTGGGAAGTCGTATAACTCTAACATTTTGAAAATATGAGACCAAGCTCCCGATCAAATGCTTTCTCAGCATCTAACACAAAAAAGTCTGCTGGTTTATTTGACCTGCTAGATGCTTCCATGAGGTGAAAATGTTTCCTGGTGCTGTCTGCTACAATCCTATTTTAATAAAACCTGTTTGTTTAACATCAGTAAGGTGAGGGGTCACCTTTTCAAGTCTACCAGCCAACATTTTAGAAATAATCGTTATGTTATAATGTATTAGTGATATGGGTCTATAACTTGTACATTCTGTGGGATCTTTTCTGGCTTTATGAATTAGTGTGGTAAGACCCTGCATCATATTCACAGGAAGTGATCCTTTAATTAATGCCTCATTAAAAACTTCCTCTAGGACTGAACTAATCTCCTTAGCCGGCTTAGCATAAAAATTTGTTGAATAGCCATCAGGGCCCATCAGCTTATTTTTCTTAAGCGAAAAGATCACAGACTCTATTTTGTTTTTGCTTATCTTTTTATTTAGTAGATCCTTATACTCCAAGGCCCGGATATTCAAACTGCACCATTCTGAGGCGCAAGCCCTTGTGCTGCTCAAAATAGTTGCGCAGGGGTGTGGCCGGGGCGATATTCAAAGGAGTTGCGCTATTGAGCAACTCCTTTGAATATCACCCCCCAGCCACAGCCACTGTGCATGGCGCAGTGGAACTTGCGCCACCGCAAGTTGTCAGAGTTGAGCATTAAACTTGCGATGGTGCAAGTACCATTGCGCCACGCGCAAATTTCCATATTCAAAAGGTGACATGCAATGGGGCCATAATTCATGCAAGGCGCAGGGGGGGCCATTTGCATCTGATTATGGCCCCATTTGCATGCCATTAGCATGTAGGTGCGCCGATCCCCGAGGACTTGCGCCTGGCTGCCCTGCCAGGCAGCAGCCGTCGGGGACCGACGCACCCTGCAACCATCAGCGGGCAATGCGTATGCAGACAACACCCCACAAACATCTCGATGCTGATCGTGGGCAGTATGTGCAGACACCTCCCCCAAACAGCTCCTGATGCCCGATCGCGGGCGGTATGTATCAAGACACCCCCCGAGTGCCCGATCACGGGCAGAACGTGAATCAACCCTCCAGTGCCCGATCGCGGGCAGAATGTAAAAACCCCCAACCGAATATCTCCTGGTGGTCCAGTGGACGTATGCCCGATCGCGGGTAGAATGTCAGTGACAACCCCCAAACATCTCCCTGGTGTCTAGTGTCCCCCGCCACCCACCAGGCCCTCACCCAGCTCCCCGGCGGCGGGCGGGCGGCAGCATCACCGCCTGCCGCCCTTCCGCCCGCCGACGACTGTCGGTAGGGCTGCACGCCCGATGGCAATTGCAGAGCTGGACCAATGGGCATGCAGCTATACATTTATGATGACAGTCAGATTTGTGAATGAACATCATTCAAAATCACAGACTGTCATCTACGGTATGGGCTACATGCCCGTGGCTCGCTCTACGCAATAAGCGTGCAACGACCATAGTCAGTTGGTAAGCGTGGGGCGGCAGGTAGGTGGGATGCTTCCACCCGCCGGCCGCCTGGGGAGCGGGGTGGAGGGGCTTCGTGGGTGGGTGGGGTGGGGGGACACTAGACACCAGGGGAGATGTTTGGGGGTTGTCACTGAACATTCTGCCCGCGATCGGGCATTACGGTCCACTGGACCACCAGGGAGATATTCGGGTTGGGGGGCTTTTACATTCTGCCCGCGATCGGGCACTGGGGGTTGATTCACATTCTGCCCGTGGATCGGGCATCAGGAGCTGTTTGGGGGAGGTGTGTGCATACTGCCCACGCATCGGGCATTGGGAGATGTTTGGGGAGGTGTCTAGATACATACTGCCCGCGATCGGGCTGATGGGGGGGCACAGGGACTGAGTTGGGGGCCAGCCACGGGTGGCAGCTGCTGTGTTGCACCCTGCAATACAGCAGCTCACCTGTGGGTGGCCCTCAACTTGATCCTTTTTTTTTTGGCTCAAAGTTGTGCAGGCGCAGGTTGGGGGTTGCGCCTGCACAACTCTGCACAGCCCGACTGAATATCGGGTTGTGCAGTTTATGCATGGTTCCTCCCCCTCATGTTGAGCATGCATTCATTTGCATTGCACTGTTGCTCAGCCTGTTTTCAGTGGTGCAATTGCCTCCTGCTGAATATTGCAGAATGGCGCAATGTAGGACTTGCGCATGCGCAACCCTTGCGCATGGAGCAACCCTTTTGAATATCTGGGCCCAAGTCCACTTTGGGGATAGGAATATCTTTTTTTTTTTTTTTGCTGCTTTCTTTCTCTCCCTTCTGACCCCCCCAGCCCCATCACCCTGGCATCTACTATACTCACCTCTGGCTTCCAAGGTGCCAGCAGGCTGGGTGTGGCACCTGCGAGGGGATGGCATCATCTCACTAGTCAGGATTTTCCCTTGTTTTTCTTCCCATCCCCGAGTGCGGTGTGGTGGCATACAATGATGCTAATGGCCGAGCCATGCATGCTTCCACACATGGCATACCTGGCGTCTGTCTACATCCACCCCTATGTCTCTGGGTCCATTGTGCCAGTCCCCAGCCACTGCTAGGGGCCAGACCAGCAGCGAACACTATTCCCATCCCTCCCTGGGTGAGAGAACTGTTCATGATGCTCGATCCTCTCCCTCCTCAGCTAACCCCGGAGCACTCTCACACATGAACAGAGGCCATTGGCATGGCAGGAGGTAAGGCATAGATGCCTCAGCCCCCTACGCCACTGGGCCAGCTTTGGGAATAGGAATATCAATACAAAAATCTTATAAATTAGTGGTTGACGGATTCCTTTCTATATCATAAAGATCCTTATAAAACTTTAGGAATTTTTTTTTGCTATTTTTATGTCATACAAGAGGCTGACAGTCAGCCACATTTTTGACAGAGAAAATTCTAGTAACATTGCTGTTTTGTTAAAGTCGAATGGCTATGATCTTCACTACCCTTGGTCCAGTCTATATAATTTAACTTTGATTTTATGATTGCAAATTCTGCCTCCCTCTTATTAAATCATAGTATTAAGTTTTAAGTTTCAACCAAGCTGCCCAAAGTTCTTGAGAAATGTCATTAGCAAGTTTACTTTCTAACAATTTAATATTTTTAAAAATACCTTCTGTTAACTGTTTCCTCTGTATTTTTTCAGCTGATGTTACAGTAATCAGATACCCTCTGAGCCAAGATTTAAGGTATTCCCAATTATTTGACCAAGATGTGTCCTGGGGATATTTAATGACAGAAATTCTGCTATTTTATGTTTTAAGTTATGTATAAGCCATCATCTTCAAAAGGAAGCTATTTAATTTCCATCTCAAACTTCACCCTGAGGAGAGAGAGACTCTGCAAAGTTTAACAACACCAGTGAGTGGTCAGACAACACCTATTGTTTAATTTATATATGAGATACCCTGTTCACCATAGATTTTGGTATATATATATATTCTATGCAATAAATTTCATTAATGCATCAGTCAGGGTTCTTCTACAGTGAAAAAGTGAGGAAATTTGATTTAGGGTTCCCACCCTTGCAGCCCACCCCACCAACAGGCATCGGGTGTGCGTTGGGGGTCATTGGCCCTAACTCTCACCCAATCCCATGTGTAAACAAGCTGAGGTGGTGCAGTGTAGGAGAATGGGGTGAGAGTTAGGGCCGATGACCCCCAACGCACACCCTGATGCCTGTTGGTGGGAGCGATGGGGTGGGCTGCAAGGGTGGGAACTCCTAAAATTGAATTTCTTCTACTTTTTTCACTGTAGAAGAACCTTAATTGATGCATTAACTGGGTTGTTTGCATAGAATTTCCTCATTTTTCAGAAAGAATAGAAAAGTATAAAGTTGCGCAAGTTGGGGGAGGAGCCTTGGACCACGCTATCTCCACCATCTTGTAAGTGCAAGCCACATTACACACCCAATGACTAGAAAGTACATTCACAACAGAAAGGCCAGCCACCAAACAAATGTTAATGTAGTAGAACAATAAGCTGTCAGAAAGCGTAAACTGCACCACACAATATGTCCGCAAAAAATATTTTGTCCAACACATAAACACATCTATTAACATCTACAGGAAATACCGTCAACACTTTCCAAATTTCAAGTAAAAAGACCAAACCATGTCCATGATATGACATGTCAAAGTTTGAAATATTCATTTGTCAGAGTGGCACAGTTCCACACCTGTTGACATGTAACACAGACAACGACTGAAAACTACATCCATGACACTAAGCCTAGGTACCCTATCAATTTCAAGCCAGCACCACAAGCAAAACGCTGTCTGCAGAACATAAACTGCACCACACCATATCTCCGCCAAAAAAATATTTTCCAACACGGAAACACTGTAATTGACATCCACAGGACATGCTGTCAACACCCTCCAAATTTCAAATGAAAAGACCAAACCGTGTCCCGAGATATAACATTTGAACGTATGAGATTTTCATTCATCAGACTGGCACAGTTCTGCACCTGTTGACATTTAACACACACAATGACTGAAAACTACATCCATGACACTAAGGCTAGGTATCCTATCAATTTCAAGCCACCACCACAAGCAAAACACTGTCCGCAACACGTAATGTGCGTCACGCAATATCTCCGCAAAAAAATTTTCTCTGACATGTAAACACCATAATTCACATCTACAGGACATGCCGTAAACAACCTCCAAATTTCAAGTAAAAAGACCAAACTGTTTCTGAGATATTCAATGTTAAAGATTGCTAAAAATTCCCTATCTGTTCCATTATAAAAATCTGGTCATCTTGTCCCTATCTTGCGATCAAAGATGGTGATCAAAGTATCTCACAATCAAAGAATTTGCAGGCTTGTGATCAAAAAATGTGCAGGCTCATGAACAAAGAATTTAAAATGTTATAAATCCAAAAATTGATGGAATTGCAGTATATCACTGCCATGGTTCAAATAAAACAAGCCCCATGAGTAAAACCCACCTCATTTGTCTTCTCAGGACACCCTGGGCTGAGAAAATAGATTTTTAACCTGGTCATCTCGTCCCTCACTCATGATGCATGATCGTGATCAAAGAATATCATGATCAAAAGAATTTGCAGGTCACGATCAAAGAATAAAAAGTGTTCAAATTTTAAAACTTCACAGAATTGCAGTAAACCACCACCATGGTTCATCAGAACGAAGCCCCTGAGTAAAACCCATCCTCATTTGTCTTCCTAGCACACCCTATACAGAAAATTGATGTTTAATCTGGCCATCTAAGTCCCTCGCTCGCGATGAATGATCGTGATCAAGGAATCTCGTGGTCAAATAATTTGCAGGCTCGCGATCAAAGAAATTGCTCAGTCACAAACAAAGAGCAAGGGGCGAGAGGGCCAGATTGTTAAATAGATTTCTGTAGCCCAGGGGTGTCCTAGAAAGTTATATGAGACTGGGTTTTGGTCAGGGGGGCTTCATTCTGCCCCTGTGAATAAAAACACATAAGTTTTCATTATCCCTGGTAGTCTAGTGGCCCCTTCCCCCCAATCATGATACTATACATAAATATCTCTTTTTCCCTGGTAGTCTAGTGGCCCCCCATGTGTATTTTATAAATGTCTCATTATTTTATCCTGGGTAGTCTAGTACCCCCATGTCTATTTATTTTTATTTGTTGTTTATATCCCTGGTAGTCTAGTGGCCCCTTCCCGATTTGTATTTTATTATTATTATTCCCATCCCTGGTAGTCTAGCGGGCCCCCCCATCATAATTAAAAAAAATAAGCATTTGCTACTTCCTGGTAGTCTAGTATTTACCACAGCCATGCCAGCTCACCCAGCACTCCCCACCCATCCCCAGCCAGCGACTGGCCCAGCCCACCCTCTCACCTCCACGTCCAGCCACCCGACTGTGTATATCGGCACTAATTCAAATAGGTGCTCTTCAGACGGTGTGAATGAACATCATTCACAAATCTGGACTGTCATAGCGGTATGGGCGGCATGCCCATTGGTTCTAGCTTCCACCAATGGGCGGCAGCCCAACCGACAGTCAGTTGGTAGGCGGTGGGGCGGCAGGTGGTGGATGGTTCACCCGCCGCCTGCTGGGGAGCGGGTGGAGGGGCTTCGTGGGTGGGGTGGGGACACTAGACACCAGGGAGATGTTTGGGGGTTGTCACTGAACATTCTGCCCGCGATCGGGCATTACGGTCCACTGGACCACCAGGGAGATATTCGGGTTGGGGGGCTTTTTACATTCTGCCTGCGATCGGGCACTGGGGGTTGATTCACATTCTGCCCGTGGATCGGGCATCAGGAGCTGTTTGGGGGAGGTGTCAGATACATACCGCCCACGATCGGGCATTGGGAGATGTTTGGGGAGGTGTCTCAGATACATACTGCCCGCTGGATCGGCTGATGGGGGGCACTAGGACTGAGTTGGGGGCCAGCCACGGGTGGCAGCTGCTCTGTTGCACCCTGCAATACAGCAGCTCACCTGTGGGTGGCCCTCAACTTGATCCTTTTTTTTGCTCAAAGTTGTGCAGGCGAGGTTGGGGGTTGCGCCTGCACAACTCTGCACAGCCCGACTGAATATCGGGTTGTGCAGTTTATGCATGGTTCCTCCCCCTCATGTTGAGCATGCATTCATTTGCATTGCACTGTTGCTCAGCCTGTTTTCAGTGGTGCAATTGCCTCCTGCTGAATATTGCAGAATGGCGCAATGTAGGACTTGCGCATGCGCAACCCTTGCGCATGGAGCAACCCTTTTGAATATCTGGGCCCAAGTCCACTTTGGGGATAGGAATATCTTTTTTTTTTTTTTTGCTGCTTTCTTTCTCTCCCTTCTGACCCCCCCAGCCCCATCACCCTGGCATCTACTATACTCACCTCTGGCTTCCACAAGGTGCCAGCAGGCTGGGTGTGGCACCTGCGAGGGGATGGCATCATCTCACTAGTCAGGATTTTCCCTTGTTTTTCTTCCCATCCCCGAGTGCGGTGTGGTGGCATACAATGATGCTAATGGCCGAGCCATGCATGCTTCCACACATGGCATACCTGGCGTCTGTCTACATCCACCCCTATGTCTCTGGGTCCATTGTGCCAGTCCCCAGCCACTGCTAGGGGCCAGACCAGCAGCGAACACTATTCCCATCCCTCCCTGGGTGAGGAGAACTGTTCTGCAGATGCTCGATCCTCTCCCTCCTCAGCTAACCCCCGGAGGCCATCTCACACCATGAACAGAGGCCATTGGCATGGCAGGAGGTAAGGCATAGATGCCTCAGCCCCCTACGCCACTGGGCCAGCTTTGGGAATAGGAATATCAATACAAAAATCTTATAAATTAGTGGTTGACGGATTCCTTTCTATATCATAAAGATCCTTATAAAACTTTAGGAATTTTTTTTTGCTATTTTTATGTCATACAAGAGGCTGACAGTCAGCACATTTTTGACAGAGAAAATTCTAGTAACATTGCTGTTTTGTTAAAGTCGAATGGCTATGATCTTCACTACCCTTGGTCCAGTCTATATAATTTAACTTTGATTTTATGATTGCAAATTCTGCCTCCCTCTTATTAAATCATAGTATTAAGTTTTAAGTTTCAACCAAGCTGCCCAAAGTTCTTGAGAAATGTCATTAGCAAGTTTACTTTCTAACAATTTAATATTTTTAAAAATACCTTCTGTTAACTGTTTCCTCTGTATTTTTTTTCAGCTGATGTTACAGTAATCAGATACCCTCTGAGCCAAGATTTAAGGTATTCCCAATTATTTGACCAAGATGTGTCACTGGGGATATTTAATGACAGAAATTCTGCTATTTTATGTTTTAAGTTATGTATAAGCCCATCATCTTCCAAAAGGAAGCTATTTAATTTCCATCTCAAACTTCACCCTGAGGAGAGAGAGAGACTCTGCAAAGTTTAACAACACCAGTGAGTGGTCAGACAACACCTATTGTTTAATTTATATATGAGATACCCTGTTCACCATAGATTTTGGTATATATATATATTCTATGCAATAAATTTCATTAATGCATCAGTCAGGGTTCTTCTACAGTGAAAAAAGTGAGGAAATTTGATTTTAGGGTTCCCACCCTTGCAGCCCACCCCCACCAACAGGCATCGGGGTGCGTTGGGGGTCATTGGCCCTAACTCTCACCCAATCCCATGTGTAAACAAGCTGAGGTGGTGCAGTGTAGGAGAATGGGGTGAGAGTTAGGGCCGATGACCCCCAACGCACACCCTGATGCCTGTTGGTGGGAGCGATGGGGGTGGGCTGCAAGGGGTGGGAACCCTAAAATTGAATTTCTTCACTTTTTTCACTGTAGAAGAACCCTAACTGATGCATTAACTAAGTTGTTTGCATAGAATTTCCTTACTTTTTCAGAAAGAATAGAAAAGTATAAAGTTGCGCAAGTTGGTGGGAGTGCGGAGCCCTTTGGACCACGCGCTCCCACCATCTTGTAAGTGCCAAGCCACATTACACACCCAATGACTAGAAAGTACATTCACAACAGAAAGGCCAGCCACCAAACAAATGTTAATGTAGTAGAACAATAGAAAACGCTGTCCAGAAAACGTAAACTGCACCACACAATATGTCCGAAAAAAATATTTTGTCCAACACATAAACACATCTATTAACATCTACAGGAAATACCGTCAACACTTTCCAAATTTCAAGTAAAAAGACCAAACCATGTCCATGATATGACATGTCAAAGTTTGAAATATTCATTTGTCAGAGTGGCACAGTTCCACACCTGTTGACATGTAACACGAACAGCGACTGAAAACTACATCCATGACACTAAGCCTAGGTACCCTATCAATTTCAAGCCAGCACCACCACAAGCAAAACGCTGTCTGCAGAACATAAACTGCACCACACCATATCTCCCTAAAAAATATTTTCCAACAGAAACACTGTAATTGACATCCACAGGACATGCTGTCAACACCTCCAAATTTCAAATGAAAAGACCAAACCGTGTCCAGATATAACATTTGAGCGATGAGATTTTCATTCATCAGACTGGCACAGTTCTGCACCTGTTGACATTTAACACACACAATGACTGAAAACTACATCCATGACACTAAGGCTAGGTATCCTATCAATTTCAAGCCACCACCACAAGCAAAACACTGTCCGCAACACGTAATGTGCGTCACGCAATATCTCCGAAAAAAAATTTTCTCTGACATGTAAACACCATAATTCACATCTACAGGACATGCCGTAAACAACCTCCAAATTTCAAGTAAAAAGACCAAACTGTTTCTGAGATATTCAATGTTAAAGATTGCTAAAAATTCCCTATCTGTTCCATTATAAAAATCTGGTCATCTTGTCCCTATCTTGCGATCAAAGATGGTGATCAAAGTATCTCACAATCAAAGAATTTGCAGGCTTGTGATCAAAAAATGTGCAGGCTCATGAACAAAGAATTTAAAATGTTATAAATCCAAAAATTGATGGAATTGCAGTATATCACTGCCATGGTTCGACAAAACGAAGCCCCATGAGTAAAACCCACCCTCATTTGTCTTCCTAGGACACCCCTGGGCTGAGAAAATAGATTTTTTAACCTGGTCATCTCGTCCCTCACTCGCGATGCATGATCGTGATCAAAGAATATCATGATCAAAGAATTTGCAGGGTCACGATCAAAGAATAAAAAGTGTTCAAATTTTAAAACTTCACAGAATTGCAGTAAACCACCACCATGGTTCATCAGAACGAAGCCCCCTGAGTAAAACCCATCCTCATTTGTCTTCCTAGCACACCCCTATACTGAGAAAATTGATGTTTTAATCTGGCCATCTCGTCCCTCGCTCGCGATGAATGATCGTGATCAAGGAATCTCGTGGTCAAATAATTTGCAGGCTCGAGATCAAAGAAATTGCTCAGTCACAAACAAAGAGCAAGGGGCGAGAGGGCCAGATTGTTAAATAGATTTCTGTAGCCCAAGGGTGTCCTAGAAAGTTATATGAGACTGGGTTTTGGTCAGGGGGGCCTCATTCTGCCCCTGTGAATAAAAACACATAAGTTTTTCATTATCCCTGGTAGTCTAGTGGCCCTCTCCCCAATCATGATACTATACATAAATATCTCTTTTTCCTGGTAGTCTAGTGGCCCCCATGTGTATTTTATAAATGTCTCATTATTTTATCCTGGGTAGTCTAGTACCCCCATGTCTATTTATTTTTTATTTGTTTTTTATCCCTGGTAGTCTAGTGGCCCCTCGATTTGTATTTTATTATTATTATTCCCATCCCTGGTAGTCTAGCGAGCCCCCCCATCATAATTAAAAAATAAGCATTTGCTACTTCCTGGTAGTCTAGTGGCCCCCACCCAGCCATGCCAGCTCACCCAGCACTCCCCACCCATCCCCAGCCAGCGACTGGCCCAGCCCACCTCTCACCTCCACGTCCAGCCACCGACTGTGTATATTACGAGCGCTAATTCAAATAGGTGCTCAGTTCAGAGCGCCTGTTTGAATTAGCGTGGTAATGCACACAGTCGGCAGCTGGCCGGAGGTGAGAGGTGGGATGTGCCAGCTGGCGGCTGGGGAAGGGTGGGAGGGTGCTGAGTGGGCTGGCATGGTTAGTGCAGGGGTGAAGGGCTACTAGACTACCAGGAAGTAGCAAATGCTTATTTTTTTTTATTACGATGGGGGGTAGCTAGACTAACAGGATAGGAATAATAATAATAAAATACAGATGGGGGGTACTTGACTACCAGGGATATAAACAACAAATAAAAATAAATAAACATGGGGGGGTGGCACTAGACTACCAGGGATAAAATAATGAGATAGTTATAAAATACACATGATGGGGGGACACTAGACTACCAGGGAAACAGAGATCTTTATGTATAGTATCATGATCGGGGGAAGGGGCCGCTAAACTACCAGGGATAATGAAAACTTACGTGTTTTTACTCACATGGGGCAGAACGAAGCCCCCTGACCAAAACCCAGGCTCATATAACTGTGTAGGGCACCCCTTGGCTACAGAAAACAATTTAGAAATCTGGCCATCTCGTCCCTTGCTCGCGATGCACAATCGCGATCAAAGAATCTCGCGATCAAAGATTTTGCAGGCTCACGATCAAACATCGTTAGCAAGCCACAAATGAAGATTTCAAAAGCTGAAAACTCTATTTTTAGCCTAATTTGGAGAAAACCAAAGCCATGGCTTTATAGATTGAGGTCCCCTGAGTAAAACCCATCAAAGTTTTACTTCAGGAATTACCCCTGAGCCGAGATATTTGTGTTTTTTCGATCGGAAAACTGAAAACAAGATGGCAGACCTCACGATCAAAGAATTTTTAAAATCCTTGAGGACAAACATTCTTGAACTGCGAGGCTGCAAATTCTTTGATCGCCAGGTGGGACCAGGTGGCCAAAATCCCATTCTTTGTTTGCAAAATAGACATATCAATTTTCCCATTGACTTATAATGGGAACTTAAAAGTGGCATAACTTTTGAATGCCTTAATATTTTTTTACCAAATGAAAAGCGGCATGTTTGGCCACCAAAGCTCTTTCAAATGAGCCATCTCGCAGAGCAGCATGCCACACAATGGCTGTGCAAGGCCATGTCCAAAATCCCAAAAGCTGCATCCAAAAATGGATATTTTTGCATTTTTCAGCACTTTCGTACACAAAGACCGTAAGTCCTACTGAAACACAATTTAGAAAATCAAGAGACCTACCATGCCCCACCGTGAGTACCAAATTTCAGACAAATCTGTTGAACAGGTCCAAAGTTATTAATGCCCAAACTTTTGACTTTACTATGTAACTGACCGCTGAACCCTAACTATAGTGGCGCGACCACACCACTATTTTGTGTGTGTGTATATATATATATATATACCCCCCATTCCCTGAGGCTACTAGAATCCCATCAGTGTCAGTGTGAGGTAGGGAAGGCAGCTGCTGAATAACTAGTTAAATAGATTTTCACCTAGTCCCTCTCTGCTTGCTTGGTCTCAGCTGGGAGCAGAGAGGTGATGTCATTTAGAACTCTTGCAGCACCATAAGCCACATAGCTTGCTGTAAGTGGTGGAGTTTTAGAATTTTCAGGAGTCTTAGTTCTGTGCTCAGAGAGTGAGCAGTGAGGAGAGCCAGTTTTTCTCACCCTAGTTCTGAGAACATCTTTTGCCTGACTTGTGAAGTGGTGGAAGCCGTCTCCAGGATTTCCTGATGCTCTCATCCCCAGTGGGATGAGGGGGATTGCAGAGAATTTGAGAGGCAATCCCCTGATCCAACCTAGAATATTTTGAAGCTGCCTTTGGTGTACAGACTGAGTAGATTCTGTCTGAGAGTTACCCAGGATATGTACTTGCCTTGTTTTCTGTGGGATGACACTCTGATAAAGGAACCCATTCACCCATTTCTGTTTTGAGACTGTTCTCAAGAAGTTTGTTTAAAGTTTGCTGACAACAATGGATGTCCCAGGTGTGACTAGGCACTTTGTTCAGAACTTTAATGGTGCACTCCCTTGTAGTGCGTCTGATGTTAAAATATGCTAAACATTTAAAGAAAGCATAATTTCTACTGTTCATTATCTATTGAGGTGTAACTCTAAAAGAATGGCTGGGTATAGACAAGGAAGCAAAAGGTAGGCAACCCCCCATATGGAGTGACCAGTTCAGCACTTCAGGTTCTGTAAGGGTGCCTGTTCTTTCAGCGCATATGACCAATGCCTGAAGAGTAAAGTTTACCCTTGTATGTGGGTTTTGCTAGTCTTGAGCCCTAGTGTGCTCCATCGTGGCCAGTGTGCCACATTTCCTTCTATCCTATGCCACATGGAAACTGTTCTAAGTCATGCCCTAGTGCCACTTCCAGGAGAATTTTGTGTGTTTTGTCGTGGCTAGTACCACATTTCCAAATGTCTAATCCTATGCTATATGGGAAGTTTGAGTTTCTGTTTTCTACAGATGTGTTCTGCTTTGCCTTGTGCCATGAAGTGTAAACCCTTGGGGGTCCATCTTTGCTTTTGTGTACCAACTGTTTTGGAATAAAGCCACACTCTAGAATCCCAACCTGGTATGCACCATCTAGTTACTGCTTCCAGTGTGGATTTACTGGGTACCCCTGTCAGAAGTGCAAACCTAGCACAGCCCTCAGCAATGTTTCTCTCCTCAGGACCTGGGTTTTGGTAAAGGTCTGTTTATGTCTTGTACACACTTTGTGCCTCTCTGTTTATTGCTTTGTACCCTCACCCCTCTCTTTTCCCCTAGACAGAAAAAGTACGGGAGGCATGCCTACTAGTTAAATAAATGGCCAGTGATCCAGTCTAGATTTATGACAGGTAGAACAGAGGGTATATTTCTTAATATTAGGGTACAGTACCCTTCACATATCTATCAGCTGTAAGTTATCTACCAGATTTTGTAATTCTGTGTCTGATTTACACCTAATGGCTCTGCAATGGGATCTGTCTAGAACTAGGTCAAGAGTGCTATTAAAGTCCACTACCATAATAATTGTGCTACCTAGCACTGTGTTAACCTTATTATACAGCTCTAGGAACAAATTATATGCAGGGTCAGTTGTCCCATAGACATTCACCAAAGTAAAATATTGATCATCAAGTTTTGCACTAACAATGAGGAAACGGCTTAAATCATTTGAACAAGTTGAAGTGACTGGGAAATTAAGGGCCAGATCCTCAAAAGGTTGTGCATGGTGCAAAGTGACTTGCGCCAACAGGAATGATGCAAGTAGCACTTTGCACCATTAGTTGTGCTATGCAAGATTCACAAAAGCAGCCTACGACATGACATAGGCTGCTTGTGCCAAAGTGGACTTACTCTATGGTTGCACCAAAACCTCGGGTACGACATTGCGGAAAGTGGTTTATGGCAGGTGCTACACCTTATTCTGAAAGGGCAGGATTCTAAAACAACCCCCGGAGGACATCCATCAAAGTATATTTACACCAGCTATGAGCTGGTGTAAGTGTACTTTGCTGTATACCGGGGGTTGTGCCAATATGCCAAGTGACCCCTGCAGTCCCCCCACAAGATCACACATAAGTCCCCCATTCCCAATTCCTGTTTGTTGCAATAAAAACACTCTTGTGGGCTACCAGCCCCTTACCGATCCCCTAATGGTTCAATAAAAAAGCCCTTGTGGACTACCAGCCCCCTCAGCAAACACAAGCACCCCCAAGCCCCAATCCCTGACCATAGGAAATAAATATCTCTGTTGGGCTAGTGGCCTCTTCAGCCCAATCCTGAATTTAAGAATAAATAAGCCCCATGGGCTATCCAACCCCCCCAAGCCCCAATCCCCAATGATAAATATTGAAAAGCCCCACAGGGCTATCTGACCCCCCCCATGCACCGATACGAATTGTTACAATAAAAATGCCCTTGTGGTTACTGCCCCCATTCCCAATCCCAAGTGGTTCAATAAAAACCTTTGTGGGCTACCGCCCCCAAAGCCCCAATCTGATTGTAGTAATAAAGGAGGCCCTCATGGGCTGACAGCCTTCCAGCCCGATCCCAAAATACTACATAGCCCCTCCAGCCCCGATCCCTCAAAATAGTAATAAATTGCCTCCCTCCCAGCCCTGATCCCTGATTCCCAAAAATATTCATTTTCAACAAACTTATTACTTCTCTGTTATGTTGTGTAAAATAGCCCTGCTGGTCTAGTGACCCCCACCCCTGCCACCTAACAGTGCCAGACCACCCTGCTCCCCCCGACCTGTACCCAGCTGGTGACTGGCACAGCACACCTCTCACCATAGCAGCCAGCCACGGACTGAGCTCTGTATGAACATGTACAGTAACTAGTACGTGCTCAGTGAATGACAGCTGCTGTCATTCACTGAGCACGTCCTATTTACAGTACACACTCACACAGAGCTCAGTCAGCAGCTGGCCATGGTGGTGAGAGGTGGGCTTTGCCAGTTGCCAGTTACAGGTTGGGGGGAGCGGGATGGTCTGGCACAGTTGGGTGAGGGGGTTGGGGTCACTAGACCACCAAGGTTATTTTACACAACATAACAAAGAAGTAATGCGTTTGTTGAAAATTAATATTTTGTGGGATCGTGACGGGGAGGGAGGCAATTTATTAGTTTTGAGGGATTGGGTCTGGGAGGGGGGCTATGTATGTATGTATGTATATTTTGGGGATTAGGGCTAGGGGTGCCATTAACCCATGAAGGCTTCTTTATTACTACAATTGAGATCAGGGTTTGGGGGGCCAGTAGCCTACACAGGCTTTTTATTAAACCAATCGAGGATCAAGAATGTGGGGTCCGGTAGCCCACAAGGGTATTTTTATTGTAACATTTAGGGACTGGGGCATGGGGGGGTAAGATAGCTCTGCAGGGCTTTTCCATATTTATCACTTGGGATTGGGGCTTGGGGGGTCAGATAGTCCCCAGGGTTTATTTATTCTTAAATTTGGGGATCGGGCTGAAGGGATCACTAGCCCAACAGAGATATTTATTTTCTATGGTCAGGGATCGGGACTGGGGGGTACTTGCACCCATCTACTGCCAATGCCGCAGGCTTGTGACAACCTGGTCAGGTACGCCCTCTGTTTGGCATACCTTTTGGGTTGGCTCAAGTTGCAGGACTTAGCCGTGGGGACCCTGCCCAATACAGAATTGGGTGCAGAGTCCCTGATGCAATAGCACTTGCTGCAAACTACCATTGTCACATCTTGTGTCCAAGCTTTACAAATCTGGCCCCAAGTCCCCTTTTCATCACCATCACACCTGCTTGTTTTGAATTCTGACCGGAACCATAAATCACACAGAGGATCACAGAGTGCTGATTATGGTTGCCTAAACACTATAAAAGATTGTGTATGAGCAACCATACACAAACAAGGCAGTTGTTGATTCAAGGTTTCCGGTAACGACCTCCCGAGCCTGCACTCCGAGGTCTCTGGTTACCACGGAAACCTCTTGATCACAACTGCCTTGTTGTGTATGATTGCTCATACACAATCCTCTATGTTCTGCTGCAGTAGAGACATCATTATGTTGTTCTGCTACACTTGCGATGTCACTACTGCAGCAGAACAACTTGGAATGCTGCCACATAGTTGCTTTCCTCTATCCAGTTAAGCTGGAAGTTGTTTTTTTTTTAAGTTGAACTTACAGAAACATCTGCAGCACACTGTCAGTTAAAAAAAACAAAGTCTGGTCAGAGCCAACAAGGCAGCATGATGCTGTTTTCAGTGTCAGTGGCTCAGCAGGTTGCACACTTGCCTCTGAGGCTAGAAGATGAGAAGGCTGTAGGTTTTATCCCCACACCAGGAACTTGGGGTAAAGCCCGATACTTGCACTGTAGTGCAGTGTGAGGGGTTTGCTGCACTCCTAAGGTGCCATCTTTCAGATGAGATGTTAAAATGAGGTCCATACTGCATGGGCTGGTGGATGTTCAGGTAGATGTTTAAGATCCTATTGTAACCCCTGGGTGGCGCTATCCCCAGAGTTACACTCCGGCCTACTACCTATAAGCTAGGCTGAGGGGTTTGGGTTCACTAACAGATAACCATTTTAAAACCTTTGAGCAGTGCCTCCACTCAGGGTGCTTTACGTGGGTGAGCTGGTACCAGATATAGCCCCCTGAGATGCTATACCACCCACGATAACCAGTTACCTTACCAAGACATGCCCCAATAAACATTTCCCCACATTTCCATACTTTGCATTTAATGACTCTCTCTTACAATAAGCTCACACTCAGAATTTCAAAAAACAGTAACAATTTATGTAGGGGACAAGGCGTTAGGAACAGGGATGTGAAGTAGAGGTTATTTGATTACTATATACATATGGACAGGTCTGATTGGTGTTTTGCTGGTGAACCCTCCAGTTGGGTGGCTACATACTAATAGACTACAGGCAATCACATTTCTCAATTTGACACCAAAACCCAGAGCCCTGGCTATCTAGCTGCTGACTAATCAGATGTTACATAAATAGTTATTTGATTACCCACAGTGGTACCAGCCCCAGATACAGCAGAAACCCCACAATCTCATACCATACAGAACATCCAGATACCACATTTGTAGATGTTGCAGGTCTGGCTGACGTTGCAGCTGGTTGAGTTGGACGGCTATTGATTCGAAGAGAGGGGCAAACTTGGAGAACTATTCCTATAATGGCTGTAGATTATCGGATACAACGAAGGCAGGGATTGCCCTGCATTTAGCAGAATTAGCAGTAACTGACCCTGCTTGATACAAAGAGCCAGGGTTTGCCCTGCACATCACAGAAGACAGGGATTGCCCTTCACATTACAGAAACTGAACATTTAAGGACAAGCTACTCAGCTAGATCTTGGTTTTTACATCCCGAACATTCCGCACTAAAATTCAAAGTCACATCCAGTATAGTTTGAAAAGCGATACTTTTATCAAGCATCCGAATTCCCTTGAAACAAGGTCACATCCAGTACATTTAAATACCAAACTGGCATCCGTACAGTAACAGCAGAAGGTGACACTTTTATCAAGCATCCATATTCAATTTGCATGAAGTCACATCCAGTACATTTAAATACCAACTAAAGCATCTATAGACAAAGTCTCTTCCAGCACATCTAGATATCATACACTTTTGGCAAGCGCTCTCAAACGAAATCCAGCTAAGACAGAAACAGCTATCTTCAGAATAATTCAGGATCAAATAAGCTCTAGGGTCTCCCACCCATGAAGTGGCAAACGTGGCTTGGCTGTCAGCGCCACGAAGGCAGGACACTAATCCATAGGGCAACAACAAATGACAACACATTTATATGATTCACTATCAAGTAATCTCGATGCACCTGCATATGAGCCACTTGGGCAGCAGGCAAGATGCATCCACACTAATTTTGAACAAGGCAGTCTCTGTAGGGGCTTATTGTCCCAGACTGATAACTCTAAGACCTCATCTCCTAGCAGAAAATATCTGGTAGCAGGGCTTGAGACCCCTAAGATTACTTTGGAAACATCTCCCTTGCACCGGGGGGTATGAAGGTACTCACTCAGGTCCTCCATGGGTCACATCTGCAATCAAAGGCATCCTGATGTTCTTCTTCAGCTCTCTCACAACTGAGGCATGGTTAGATGGTCTTCTTTCCACATCTTTCCCTGACGTGGGAGGGAGGGCTAGTTTCTGGAGGACATTTCTGGCAACCTCCAGACTAGCAGTTGCAGAACACTGCACTTACTTTAACTTTTGAACTGTAACTAGAAAACAACAAATGCCACCTGATGACTGGAGGGGCTTTGCTAAGTGGCCCAGACCTGGAAGCATGGCAGGGGCCTGAGTCCCCACCCCTGTGGGGGGCTCCCAGTAGGCTAGAGCCTGTTTTCCTCTTCTCACTCTGGTAGATCTGAAGAAATGCTGCCAGACACTGTCTCTTATAGGGCTCTGTCTCGACTCTGATTGGCAGAAAAGATGGGGTGATAGATCTCCAAATGGTTGAGGGACCTGTCAATTGGAATCCTCGAGGCACAGTTGGTGGGGTGAATTGGTGCCAAAAATTATGTCCCTGTAAATCCCTGTGACAGTGGTGTCATGCCCATAGACCCCGAGGGGGCATGTGCCCCCCCAATATCTGTGAACAATCTGGAAAAAAATCATGTATTTTTAATTTTATTTTAAACAATTACAAGGCTAAAAACAATCATTGCTTTTTTTTAAAGTCTTTGGAGGTGGGGTTGGGGTTCAATCTTTTCAATGATCAAGTCGACTGTGGTTTTTAAGAGGTGATTGGTTTGGTAGTCCTTGCTGACAATCAACATAAACTCCACTAATCACTTCTCCTTTTTGTGTTGTTAGTTGTGCAGCCAATCACTGAAGAAAGTCATCAGATTAGACAGCCAATCGCAAAGTGACACAGGGTAGAGTGGGGTAGACAATGATGTGCCATGCAGCAAACTGTGCATTTTCCAGCACCATCTCGGCATCTCCACTGTGAGGCTGTGAGAGGAGGAAAGTATCTGAGCCACCAGAAACAACCTGCTACTTGAGTCATTGGTTAGTTTAATTATATTTTAATTAGCTGTTCAGAAAGACAGAGAGAGGCCGAGGGACAGTACCCCTCTTCTGGGCTGCCTTCCCTGCAGAAATCCTTTTTTTTAGTAATCTGTCTTCCTGGTGGTTGGAACCTCCGAAGGGTGTGCATGCTGGCTATTTGCCTGGTGGAGGGAGGTTGGGGTCTTCTGGGGCTGCCCAAAAGTTTGTAAATCACCACCAAAATAATCTGCAAAAACACTGGTCTGGGCAGTGTCTGGTTCGGACATCTGATCACAACAAAAGGAGCGGAGTCAGGGATCACCATCGGGGCCTGCGGCTGCAGACTAGTCATAAGGAGTTGTAAAGGTAAGAATCTGGAGGAGAATGTTGAAATAATAAATCTGTGAATTAAAAAGTGATTTCTGACTGGAGTAGATTTCATTTTCTACAGTGGTAGAGACAGTCAAAATAACGGCATGCTGCTGCAGCTCCTGCACCTCGCTGCTACTGTCACTCACCCAGGCTGTGCACTTTAAGCTCACAGAACTACTGGAAGTGCTCGTCTGATGACTTCTGGTTTTGCTGAGTGCCTGAAAGTGCTAAAATCTGTAAAGAATGCTGCCTGTTTATAACAACTTTTGAACCAGAAATTAAGTGCTAGAAGAGATTGGAAGAGAATGAGATCATAAACTCACTTAGTCCCTTGACAAGTCTTTAAAAAGACTATCAAAAACACCTTCAGTTCATAGCAGAAACTGTTGGAATGCATAATGCTGAAGGTGCAGCTCAAGGGTGACTTTCCCTCCCTGGTGCAATGTATTGGTTAGGCCACATGGTACCTTGAGTACTGCATACTGTGTTCAGGTCATGACAGTAAAGATTAAGACACTAATGAACTAGAGCATCCAACACAGAGCCATAGAATGACTGGATACACTCAAAAGATTTATCAATATGTATCATAGAGAAGAGAAGGGTGAGACCGAGAGACAACATGATCACTGTATTCTAAATGCTGGAATAAAAAAGACAGATAGGATGGAGCATGACAAAAGCTGTTTGGGTTGGTGCATGGCAAATAAACAAAAGGGCATGCACTCAAACTGGGGGAGGCAGGACAAGGAAAAACGTAAGAAAGCATTACTTCATGCACAGCACTGTTCAGGATGTGGACTAGCCCAAGGCCCCATCTGGTGAGGTAGTGGAGGCTAGCACCAGTCAGGCTTTCAAGGTAGGACTAGACAGGTTCATAAGGGAGCATAGCAGTGAGGGTTATGCAGCATGAAATGCAACATTTCAAGATTTCAGAGAGAAGGTAAACATGCTGCAGGGTATTTCAAGGTCGAAAAGCCCATGAAAAGCTCTTTTGAAAAGGTACTGGGTTCACCTGCAGGTGTCAGCAATCTAGAGACTAGTCACATCACGTCCTGTCTTAAGTATCCAAGATATGGCAATCTCTTTGCTTTAACATACAGTATGACTGATTTTGATACAGACATTTTTGAACCTTTTGCACACAAAGGTAAATCCAGTACTTCATTTGAAAAAGTTTGTTTGTAGGCTTTTGGACATTGAGGAACCCTGGAGTCTTTCCTTCACATATAAAGCTGGATTCAAACATGGGTACCGTCCACTGCTGTGTGTGGTGGGGGTGGGGAGCAGCCAAGATGGACCCTAAGTCCTTTTTGCTACCACAATACTAAGTTATTACGTAACTTGGTTTAATTTACCAGAAGCATAACTTGACTTAACATGGCTTTGCAATCTGGGTCACACCTGATGAGGCATGATCTCAGGGCAGTTCTGCATCTGTGGAATAGTAACATCAGGCCAGTGATCCTATTTTGATCATTACTACAGTACTTTGTAAGGTGGCAGTTTAGAGAAGGTGTTTCGTGCAAGGGTATCAATGTTTCACAAGCATGTGCATAATATGTTTCAAATGTTTAGTGTTGTGTCTGTCCCCTCTATTGGGCAGACTCACCAAGAACCCTTTGCTGGGGCTTAAAGGAAACATAAACAGGGTGCCCAATCTTAGCCCAAAAACCACAGCAGCGTCAGTTACTGTTTTTACTCACATAACGCTGCAGTCTTTTTGCTTATGAAGTCTGCCACTCATGAGTCGCTACGGTTTAAGCATCGTGGCACCGTGTAAACAAATCCTCGGTCTGCATTGAAACCAGCCGGTCCTGTAGCCTCCTAAGATGGTGGCTACGTCTGTACGTGATGATGTAATGTAAGCGACATTGTTCCCGAGAGTTACTGTATTCTGAATGGGGACCTTATAAAGTATATATAATAACTTCATTAAAAGCACTGCTGCATCAAATCCTATACTGTGCAGGCGAGTAATGGAGTGCAAAGTGAGCGACTCATTCAGTACAGATGTCCTTTGAGAGTCAGAATCTGCTGAGGCAAGGCTGGTTAAAAAAAAATAGTTGCTTAACTTGCAGACTTGAAATAATTGCATGTCTTCCTTTCTGTAACATCTTTCCATGCACAAACAGGCTTTGCTTTTGAAGCTAAACTGTGTTTGGTAGATTTTACTCTTGATTTCTGTTTATGACAGACAGTAAACATTCCTGCATGAAAAGGCTTTACCATTGAAGCACCTATAAAGTAAGGAACTATACAGTGACGTAAAAATAACACTTTATAGGAGCTTCAAAGGCAAAGTCTGTTCCAGGAATACTGCCTGTTATGAAAAGAAGTAAGGAGTCAAATCTGCAAAAAACAGTTACATAACTCACAGTTGCACTAGTAAATATGATTTACACTTTTACAAACATTTATCAAGTAAAAAGACACGCTTCAACTTACTCTAAAAACAGAGAAGTAAAACTCAGTAACCACACATGCTCAGTACACACTGCATTTCCAGCTAGATACAGTTTCACCTCATGCCCTCCCACATGAATAAAAAGGTAGGGTGAATCTTTAGGAGTTTCTCAGGTGGAGTGGGATGGATCTTACTCCCCAAAACCTAATGCTTCCTCCCACTACTCAGGTTCCAGTTCTTGTACTGCCCATTTAAGAAAGAAAATAGTACCCTGCAACCATTGACTAACATGAAAGCATATTTATTTGAGGGCGGAAAACACTTTTTGGAGGAGGGTAAGGTGGAGGAGACTATTTACACCTTCAGTCAGTTCCACGGACAGAAAACATGACATCACTCCTTTTGTACATGCAAAATGTCTGCAGGCTCCGCCTACTGCAGCTATAATCAGGGACAAAGGTTTAAAATCAGGGACACACCTTATAAATTTGTGATATCCACCCAAGAAGCTGGTAGAATAAGTGGTGTAGTGTACAATGCATTTTCTAAGGAAGAACACGTCTGTAACATTAATGTCTGACATTATGTTATGCTTACAACCCCCACTGTTTGGCCATGGAAACACAATTTGTAGGAGGGACAGAGTAAATGTTTGAGGTAAAATCAGGGACGTCCCTGGAAATCAGGGACAGTTGAGAGGTATGACTGCAAGCAACATTGTAAGCCACACACTGCAGAACTGTGCTCAGTGTGCTATGCTGAAGTGAGGGTTGCCCGGGGCTAACCTGAATGCACAGTGCTAACACATTAGCCTGGTGCAAACTGGTTAGCCCGGGGCAAATGGGAGCTATATTCAAAGCTCCTATGCAAATGAGCCTACTTAGGTAATCCGTGGGCAAACAAGTACATTTGCATCTCATTAAGTGCTGTTCAACATATATTACCATGCAGTTTGCCCTGTGCTACTGCATGGAGCACAAAGCTCCCCCTTCTGGTTGGAATGGAAGTACAGGCTGGATGCTGCAGGTCAAGGCATGCCCACAGCACCCCCTGTTGGTCGGAATGGAAGTACAAGCTGGAAGCAGCAGAAACTGTGTGCTGGCAGTCACAGTCAGTGTATACAACACACCCATGCAGCTGTGCAAGTAGGACCTATATATATGTATGTGTATACTGTATATATATTGTATATACATATATATATATATTATATATATATCTATACACATACATACATATACAGATCGATAACTAAACAGACACACTGCCCATGGCTGTACATGCCCTGGAGGATGCCTCCCCCAACAACATAGGTACCCCACTGCAGTACTGAGTGAAACACAGTGGGGGGACACAATGCATGGGACAGGCATAAGGCAAACCTGGTGGGGGCAGGAGGCCATAGGCTGTACGGTCACTAGGATATGCAACATATCCAGTAGATAGGGAACAGGGCAGACTGGCTGGGCCAGGCAGTCCTTTTCTGCCATCATGGTCCCTGTTCCAGTGTGTGCCTGTTACACCCTGGTAGGCTAGTGTCTCCCCCCCCAGCATGATCCCTGACCCCCGGTAGCCCCGAAACACATTGAAACCCCTCATGTGCCAGTGGTCCCCCCACCCCCAAGCATGGCTCCTGACTCCGCTAAAATTAACATAAAAACTTTTCCCTGGTAGTCTAGTGGTCCCCACCCACAAGCATGGCTCCCATCCCCCATTGAACATAAAATAAAATATTTTCCTGGTAGTCTAGTGGTCCCCCCACCCCCAAGCATGGCTTCCGTCCCTATTGAACATAAAATAAATATATTTACCCTGGTAGTCTAGTGGTCCCCCACCCCCGCCCCAAGCATGGCTCCGTCCCTGTTGAACATAAAATAAATATATTTACCCTGGTAGTCTAGTAGCCCCCCACCTCCCAAGCATGGCTCCTGACCACTGCTGAAATTAACATAAAAACTTTTCCCTGGTAGTCTAGTGGTCCCCCACCCCCAAGCACAGCTTCGACCCTCGTTAGACATAAAATAAAAATTTTTCCTGGTAGTCTAGTGGTTCCCTCCACCTGGCAGTGGCCCCTGCTCATCCCAATTAGACTGCATGAATGAGCCGCGACCGGCTCTGCCCTCCTCTCACCACCATGGGCAGCCACTGGCTAGAGGTACAAATAGGCGCTACTGTAATGAAGTAGCACTCATTTGTGCCTCGATGAGTGGCCGGCCCGCGAGTGGTGAGGGAAAACAGAGCCAGTCGCCCGGCTGGTCATGCATTCTAATGAGATGAATGGGGAAGCGCCACTGTCAGGTGAAGAGAACCACTAGACTACCAGGGAAAATTCTTTATTTTATGTTCAACAAGGGATCAGAAGCTGTGGTTGAGGGTGGGGGACCACTAGACCACCAGGGAAAGTTTTATGTTAATTTCAGCAGGGGTCAGGAGCCATGCTTGGGGGTGGGGGGACCACTAGACTACCAGGGTAAATATATTTATTTTATGTTCAACAGGGGACAGGAGCTGTGGCTGGGGTGGGGGGACCACAGACTACCAGGAAAATATTTTTATTTTATGTTCAATGGGGATGGGAGCCATGCTCAGGGTGGGGGACACTAGACTACCAGGGAAAAATATTTTGTTTTATGTTTAACAAGGGTTGGGAGTCATGTTGTGGGGTGGAGGACCACTTAGACTACCATGGAAAATATATGTATTTATTTTCAATGGGGGACAGGGAGCGGTGCTTGGGGGTGGGGGACCACTGGCCTACCAAGGTAACTTCTTGTACTTTACGGTCAACAGGGAGTTGGGATTCATATGTGTGTGTGTGTGTGTGTGTGGGGCACTGCTGCGTTACTGTCAGCTTTTTGTTGGCGGTATTTAGCGCTTGCGCTGACAGGTCGCGCTAATTGCCTGTGGCTTGGCTGGCTATACTTTGAATGGCACCGGTGCGCGGGCGATGGGGCCCCCCTACCCTCAGTACCTCCCCTGCATACACATTGTTATTTTAGCGTCAGTGCTAATACCTAGCACCAGCACTAAATGTCCTTTTGAATACTGCAGTCAGGCACAAATTCGTGCTAGTCCATGCAACAGATTTGTGCCTGGTGCTCCGCTTTGAAATATCTGGCCCATTGTCTCTAAAACACCAATTTTATAATCTTGCCTGTAATTCCAACCCTAGCCCCTCAAAAAAATTAATTGAACAGGCTCACTTCAGGACTTGGTGGTATTTGTTTGTTTATAATTTTCTTTATTTTCATGTGTGCTATTTGCCACCAATTTAGGATTTCTTTACAGTCCCAAAGTGAAATGAAAGTGATCTATTTGGTCTTACCTCGGTACATGTACCCACAATTCATTTTGTTTACTGAAGACATATGATGTAATTTATATGGAGTAATACAGGCATGATGTATAATTTTAAACTGAATAGATTTATTTTTTAGCATAAGCATAAGCTATGTTGCTTGATTGCACTATACAAATTTGTTTCCATCTGCTGAGGTGTATTTGTTTTCCCATTTCCTTTTCTCATTTACTTTGTGTGCTTTTGTGTATGTTTCTCCGTTTTTAATTTTGGATTCAGCAACATTTCATAAAAGTAAGCCATTATGCTCATTTTAACATTGTAGTGTTGTTTAAGTAGTATGGTAATATTTATTAGTGAGTTTTTGTTTATGCTTTTTATCAGGGTCTGGGTACTTAAAATATTTGTTAAATTTTTTTTCAGCATTGAATATGTCATCCAAAAATTATTTATCTGAGCATTCAAGCATGTCCTTTCAAGTTCTTCCCATGACATTTCAGTGTTATGATTAAAAAATCTTCCCAGTTTACCAAATTAATTTTCTTATGAGCGTTGCTATATTAGAACTATCTATGTTAACATTCCAGATAATAGTATTCCAAATCATACTTGATGTAATTCTTGAGTTATTACATGGGGAAAAACTGCCATTTCTTACATATCTTTAAAACTACAGTTATTAATGGATTTTTAATTTGGGAAAACATTTTGGGAAAATCAAACAAGTTTTGTATTTTTATGTTACTATCTTCTTTATTAAGATTACTGCATTTGGATTATTGCTTTATTGTTTGTTTAGTTCTGTTTCCTGATTTATCCAACAGATTGCCTGCTTAGGTTTTGCTGCCCAGTAGTACAAAACAGGATCTGGACATCTCATCCCTCCTCCTTTACGTAGTAAAGTTATTTTTCTAGCAATATGCAAAACTCCATCACATACAAACATTTTCAAAGGATTTTTGCATTTGTTCTGACCAAGTCAGTGGTATTTCACCTTGTACACTTTGAAACAAGTACACCAAATGGGACATTACAAGCATTTTCAATGCCTCTATTCTCCCCCATAAAGATAGGGATTTGTCTTGCCAGTTGTCAGATAGACCTTTAACTCTCTCAGCAAACATTAATAAATTAACTTCCATTGTTTTCTGTGCCTAATTTGTTATATAAATGCCTAATTATTTGATTGTGTTTTCAATTTTCATTTCACTTAGTATTTCTTTTGCTTCCGTTTCTAAGTCTGTTACAGGTAGTATGATACATTTGGATTTAGTTAGTTGATAACTTGACAGAGCAGAGTATTTCTTGAACTCAAGCATTAATATTAGAAATGATGTTTTTGGATTGGAAAGGAATGCTAAAATATCATCTGCATAGACATTTAGCTTTAACTGACCATTTGTGTTTGGTATGCTAGTAGTTGCTTTATTTGCATCGTATATAATTCAAAAAGGGGGTTCAAATTTAAGATGAATAAAATAGGGATAACAGACATCCTTGATGTACTTCATTTATCATTTGTAGTGGATCAGATTTATATTGATGAATTTTAAAACATACTTCTGGGTCTGTGCATAGAGCTTTTATTGATGGATCTAGATCAAAACCACTAAACATAAATAGCACGGTCGAAAAGAGTGCAACAAAAAGAGTTTGGGGAAAGACAGCGGTGGGGAAAAAGGTGAGCTAAATGAGCAGTCATTCCACCAAGTGGATCTGCACTCCCCAACACACACAAAACTACATAACACACAAGAAGCAAGGAAGGAGCAAGCTGCATACTCTGGGGTGGGGTACACATGTCTGGGAAATGTGAGGAACTGTATCAAAATGTTATGCAGGGGGCTATGCCTTGCATCCCCATACAAGGGGCTTCATCCACACTTCTATAAAATATATAATCAACTCTGGGGGAGGACAAACTCGGGGGTGGGGAGAGAAAGTCGGGATGGGGCAGATTTTGTCTTGGGGGAGCAAAGTGGGCTGGAGACCAGCAAGGGGTGGGTGCAACATTAAAAACAACCATAATAAAAATGTAGATATCCAAAACAAGACAAAATACACAAACACAAAAATGCAAGGCTCATACTCGAACTGCTGCCAGCTTGATGTGCACTGCCTTGCAGATCTGGTCACTCTAACCTCTGAGCCACAAGGGCAGTGTGGTTCACTATCAGACAGCTGTGAACTAATAGTGGTCAGCAGGAGTGAAAACAGCTACAGGTACAGTACTGTAATGCCCGGTGCTGTAGTTTCCATAAGCTGTTTTCACTTACACTGTTATCTCTGTGCAGATTTCACCACACTGTTATTAACACATGGTATTGACAGGCTACCATAGTTTTTGAATCTCAGGGTTAGATAGAGGAAATAACAGACTGGACATCAGCCAATTTCTCAAGGACATTTCTATGTCTAACAACCCATTTTTGGTATAGATGTACTCAGAATTTGGTCTTGTATTCTTATAACTATTAATTGTTTTACTATTTTGTAATCAGTTTTTAAAAGTGCTTTGGGAGGGTAATTTTCTGGATATGAAATGTGTTTATTTTCCTTATGTATTAGTATGATGTTATCATCTGATAATGAGGGAGGTAGGTGATTCTCCTTTTCATTATCTCCTTCACCATTTTTTTATCCATTGGATCAAGTTTTCTTTAAATGCTTTAAAAAATTCAGTAGTAAACCCATCAGGTCAGGGATGGAATTATTTTCATTGATGAAATTGCTTCTATTACTTCATTTTTGTAACATTCTCAATACTATTTTAGTTGGTGTAAGTCGGTTTCAACTAGATACTCTGTTATTTTGTTTGTGTTGCTACTACTTATCCTGTTATAAATGGTTTTCTAGTAGTCAAAATATTTTTTGCTATATCTTTGTCTTTTGTGAAAGTCAGGCCTTCTACATTTTTAATATTTGTACTTGTTTATGTTCCTTCTACTTTTTCAATGTGTAGGCTACTAAATTTGCCAGATTTATGTGCATGAAATTGACGCTTATTTTTTTTTATCTTGAGAATGGTTTCCCCTCTTCCTGCATTATTTTTTCCTTTTTTCTGTATTTTTAGATCTAGCACTACTCATGGGTGTATCCCCTCTAGTTAGTTTTTCCTTATAGGTTGTGTATTTCTAGACCTAAATGTACTTCTGTTTCTCTCAACTTCTTATTCATTCCAATTTCATAAGATATTATTATCCCTCGAATGGTAGCCTTGAAAGCATCCCATATTGAACATAGTGTTCTATTTGTGTTATAATTAAAGTGCCCAATTTCCTTAATGTGTTTTTTAATTAATTCAACAAACTTTTTGTAATGTAATAAAAAGTTATCAAATTTCCATCGTGTTGACCTTTTCCTGTCTTTTGTTTGAATGAGTGTAACAGTTGTCATAGTGAGATCTGATATAGAAATTTCTTTAATGTTGCATTCTACTATTTCAGTAATCATTTCTTTATTTGCTAATACGTAATCCAGTTTGGAAAAAAATGTTTATATGCTTAGTACTCCCTCTCTCTCTCTCGATATATATATATATATATATACATATATATATTTTTGGTTTGGTCCGGATACCTATTTTGCCATTTATTACATACTGTAGGTTATGTTGACTTAAAAAGTCCTTATTACAATTGGTAAGATGTTTATCTTGCTGTGAGGGTACAGTTGATTTGTCTTTACTGGGGTTTAAAAGGGCATTCAAGCCTCCCCCCTATCAATACATCTTGGATTCCTAGTTCAGTAATACGTTTTGAGATGGAATTCAAAAAATTCAGATAGGCAATAAATGGACATGTACTGAACCAATTATTCTAACCCAAGTAATACTCAGGTATTCATAACTCTTTGCAGTGACTCTTTAAGACATAATTGCCTAGAGAGAATTTGGAACATATGCAAATGATGGAATCTTTGCACGTGCTATTTTTCAAATGCTGCCTTCGGCTAACTGCCTTAGTTCTAAACCTCTCAGATTTCACTCTCCGCCTGTCAAGACCAGAAGCTCGGAGATCCTCTCCTCATCTACTCATTCTGACACAACAAACTTACAAAAATACATAAGTATTCCTTAAGTTTCATTTGCTGCCTTTTACTTTTGTTATTTTAAGCTAAACCTTAGTTTTATATTTAAACGTAACTTTCTCGTTTTCTCCCAGTTCAGTATAACCAGTGGGGAACCAAGGTTTATTTTCTTTTTATCAGAGCTTTTTGACTAAAAACTCCATTAGTTTATTTAATTTTATTAAATCTGATGTTTTAGGAACCGCTAGTACTGGTGCCAGAACTGATAACCTCGGTTCTTTTCTATCTCGGTTCCAGGTTCTGATCGGTTCTTCATCAGTTCCTGCACCGACACAAACACTAAATACATTTTAAATCTTAACATTATTTAGTGGTTTCATCTTTATTTTTTTAGAATGTCAGAAAAACCAAAAGAAAAAAATGGTGAACCGGTTTCAAACCATGTACTGAGTGTGGGGAAATTTTTGCCAAGGCAGACAAACATACTTTATGTGTTGTCTGCCTTGCATATGATCATTTAAAAGCAGACTGGGAAATTTGCAAAACATTTCCTGAGAAAACTGTGGAAAAACACCTTGAAAAGCTAAAGATAAAACTTCCCCCATCTAAGGGTCCCTCGAGCTCTGACCAGCCAGTACCCTCTGTTCAATGTCCTGCACAGCCAGTATAGTGTTATGCTTATGCAACTGTGTTAGTTTGTTTTTGGCCATTCACACTCTCTATTCCACAGGAATTACCACCTTGTAGGGGTACCAAAGGCAAGGAACCTCGGAGAGGGTTCCACCCTAGAGGTGCCAGGATTATTCCATGGCTAAAGGTACCTTAGGAATGATCCTAAGAGAGAAGTGCTGCCACTGGAGGAGGACGAGAAGGGGAGGATGGTGGGGCAAAGAAAAAATGCTTCACAATGAGAGTGAGAGGAACTGCTTATATAGCTCAAGAAGTGGAAGTGGCTGGCTGCTTGGCCATTGAGCTCCAGGCAAAGCCTTTCCAATTCAATGTTCTGCACAGCCAGTATAGTGTTATGCTTATGCAACAGGTGTTAATTTGGTTTTGGCCATTTGCACTCTCTGTTCCAGAGGAATTACCACCCTGTAGGGGTACCAGATGCAAGGAACCCTAGAAGAGGGTTCCACCCATAGAGGTGCCATGGGATGATTCCCATGGCTTAAGGTACCTTAGGAATCCCAAAAAAGAAATGTAGTACAAGCATATCCCAAAAAGAATGAGGTGAGACAAAGCATATAAGCTAGCAGTAACTGTGACGTAGTAGTAGATAAGCATCAGGCAGTTTGATAACGTAATGAAATGCTCAGGTTGATGACATAATGAAATGCCCAGGTTTGCATACCATGAGACTCAGGATTTGCGTTGAGAATGAAGGGATCCTCTAAGGAGAGAGGGAATGGCTGGGACACCATCTGCCTCCATCCAACAGCGGAACCTACCTAAAGAAACTAGGGAACAACTATGCTAACTAACCATTATGACCTGAGGCAACAGAAGAGAGAAAAAAACCCTATGAGGAGGAACTCTCTGGGTAACCAAGACCTAGGTCGCCTTCTCTTCAGGTTTGGGATATTTTAGTTAGTGACAGCTCTGCAGCTGCAATTTGGAAAACCCAATGAGAGGGAAGTGGAAAATATTCCAATTTAGAGGTAGGCTCTCACTCAAACCCTCTAGCGGGAACTCCATGGAAAGTTGCGAGAAAACTCTGCAACAATACATGCAACCAAGATGAGAGGAGGAGAGCAACGACTGCTGAGGCACTCACCTGGTCTACCTGCCTTAAACTCAAACCAGGTGAACCAGAGGTAGTTGTAGGGAGAATGCGGTGAAGGTGCCTTGCTAGAGAAACCACTAAAGCCAATGGATAACTATTATAGTGGAACACTAGAACCAAAGGAGATCAAAGTAACCACCCTTCACAGCTAGTCTTAAATTGTACACCAGGAGCTGCTGTCATGTAGCAGGCAGCTAAAGCCAAGCCCAGGGTGAGGACATTCCCAGCTATGGGCCAGGTGAGAAGTATCCCGCCCTAAGGTGGACATGCTCCAGATGCGGACTAAATGCATAGCAGATGGTCAGCTGCAGGAACCCTGTACCAGAATAGAATGGCTGGCATGCCCCATGAAATTGAGTGAGAGCTGAAAAACTGGTGAGCAGCGGACTGAGCACTGGTGTGCTGAGATCATAATGAACGGTGAGTGCTGAGACCTGCAAGGTCAAATGCAGAATTGAGTGCAGCAGAATCCCAGAGGCTGAAGCCGAGGGGATGGCAGTAGGCATGAAGCAATGATGTGTAAGCAATGAGCAACGATTGCGTAAGCAAGCGTGGACCTGCACGTAGGTCAGTAAACAGAGTAGTAGTAAGTGGACCTGCACGTAGGTCTGCATAACATAACAGCAATGAAACAGCACTGAACAGAGGGGCAAGCCAGCTAGGCAATGAAAAGCCAAATCAAGGTGACAAATGCTCTGAGGATTCTCGGTGGCGAAGACAGGATTCAGAACAGAAATAATTAGTCACATGGGGTCACGACTCCCCAAACACTTCCCAGTCCCCACCGTAGGACAAACAAAAGTGATGGAAGGCCGAGAACCACATGCAGATATTAAAGCTAGTTTAACAGCCACCGCAGTAGCTTGTAGCTGACCTCTGAGTATAAAAGGGTGAATAAACATAGAAGCAACATCTGAATGGAGTACACTGAGTTGTTAAAACTTGCAATAAACATAAATAAGGAGACACAATATTGCTAAAAGCAGGTGTAAACAGGCAGGGTAATGAAGCTGCTGCAATGAGGTAAGTGGAATGAGAGAATGATTGAGCTGCATAGCTAGGTTCAGAGTAAACTGAGTCAGGTGAAAACAATTGAGTATGCAACATGGAGCAGCTATGGTTGAGCTGAAACACACAGATAATGATTGCAGTTGCATGTAGTAGTGTGAGAGTTGTGAGTAACAGAGCAAATAGTAGGAGCTCTGGAGCAATATGCTAGGAGCTTAGAAACAAAAGCCCCCTAAAGACAAAACCAAAGACACACAAACACAGAAAACAGAGAACAAAGACAGAAGCACACGCAGCTGAAGGCAAAAATAAAACCAGAAGCAAGAAATAAACACAGAAATCCAGCAGACAAGCAGGAGCAGCAAGTTGGGGGTATGCCCCAATCAGCTTAGAGGATGGAACGACAGTCTCTGGCTGCAAAGAAAAAGTGCTTCACAATGAGGCTGAGAGGAACTGAACTGCTTATATAGCTCAGGAAGTGGGAGTGGCTGGCTACTTGGCCATCGAACTCCAGGCAAAGCCTTTCCAATTACTGTGGGCAAAACCACAAAAACAACTACAACTGCCACCCCTGATATGGATATACAAACAGTTCCAAAGAGGCTTGCTGAACCGACTGACTCTCCAGTTCCCTTTAAGAAATCTAAGAAAACTAAGCACAGAGAACCCCCTGCTGGGCAGGATTTGGGGACTTCTGTGCCTGCAATAAACCTGCCAAATGCTGAAGAGGTTGCACAGGTCTTTAGGGTCATTCAGGCTTTACAGTGGCTGACTCCTCCTCAGCCACAGACTCATGCCAAGCAGACTAGCTCCTCTACTCAATCTTTCTACCATGAGGAGGAAGAGTGTGGTGATTATGATGTGGTGGATGAGGGGGAACCTATTGAACCTGAGGTTTCCCTGAACAGGAGTTTGGTTCTCCTCCCAGAGCATCAGAGGTAATTCTTCACACTTACATTTGTGAGAGGAATGGTGGATGCTTTAGACATCACCACTAGTGAAGTAATTGAGTATGAGGAGGAAGCTGAGTATTTAGAAAATATGGGTCTGGCACCCACTAAAACACTTCTCCTTCCTGTGAACAAATTCTTTAAGGAAGATTCTTTGCGGATTTTACAAACCACAAACACTGTTACCCCTCTTGATAAGAGGCTTGATAAGAAGTACCAGCTGGAAAGGGAGGGTACTGAATTTCTATTCTCCCACCGTGACCACCAGGGGGTTGTGCAAGTGGCAGCCTGTGATAAGGCAAAGGCACCCCAGCATCCCACCCTCCAGACAAGGACTCTAGAAAGATTGACAGCATGGCCAAGAAAGGATACTTATCAGCTTCCTTGGCCATAAGACAAACTAATTTTCAAATCTATGCTGCTCAATATCAAAAGTCTTTGCAGTCTGTCCTTACTATGGCAGATAAAGCCCAGGCTCCCCTTTCAGCTGATCCAACTGAAACAGGCAAGTCTGGTTTGGAAGCAGCCAAATACCAATTTCAAATAGCTGCTGATTCTAATGACACTGCTGCCAGGTAGATGGCAAACACTGTGGCACAGAGGAGGTTTGCTTGGCTGAGAACCACAAACCTTACCCAGAATACAGAAACCAAGGCTTTGGATTTCCCACTGGAGGAAAATTCCCTCTTTGGAGAAAACACAGAGGCTTGCATGAAAAAGGTGGATGAATACAAAGCCACCTACAGAAGTAATTCTGCCAAAGAAAAACCTTCTCCATTCACCAGACCTTACGGAAGAGGAGACATGGGTAGATCATTCCAGAGCAGACCTTTTCTCCAGGCCATGGCTACACCTCAGTATCAGCAGTACCCACAGCAGAGGTACTTTAGGGGTGGGGCAGAAGGTGTTCCAGGTGTAGTTCCCAATCCCAGGCCCAGCCTCAAGCAAAACAGGCACCCTGATGTGTCTGTACAGGCCACCTCCCTACCACCTGTAGGAGGCAGGCCGGCTCACTACTTTCAGGCTTGGCAGGAAATCACCACAGACAAGTGGATCCTGGAAGTAGTGATCCAAGGTTGTCTCTAAGCTTCAAATCCTTCCACTTTTAAGAATCCGAGTTTCTAACCCCAGTAATGCTCAGGATATTCATAACTTTATGCAGTAAGCCTGGAGGGTTGGACTGCCAGAGAGATGGAACACATGCAAATGAGTAGAATTCGTTGCACATGAAGCATCTTTCAAACACTGCCTCTACTAACTGTAGTGTTCTAACCTCTTCAGATTTTCTCTCCGCCTGAAAGTCTGATCGCTCAGAGTTGTCGTCATCCTCTTACGTGAAGAAGATTCAAAACTCATAAAATACTTAAGTATAATTTCATTTCTTTTACTGCCTCTACTGATTGTCAGTTTAGATCTTGTTTATTGCTTAAATTAGTTAATTTTCTGTTCCAACGATTCGGATATAACCGTGAGGAACGGTTGATTTTACTTTCATCGGGGTTCTCTGATTAAAGAGCCTTTGATTTTTCTAATTATTAGTTTGTTTTTGGTCTATTTTACTGTTTTGTAACCGATTTTTATTAGTTACAGAACCACTGAACCAGCTCATTTGTTATCTCCTCGGTTCGGTTTCTCCGGTTCCTATCGGTTTTGGAACCGACAAAAAAAAAAAAAAAACACGCATAAGTCTTTTTTATTTAACAGTTAGTGTTTTTTTCACTTCTGACATTACTATGTCAGAGAAACCTAAAAAGAAAACCAGAGAGCCCGGTTTTAAGAACTGTTTAAAGTGTGGAGATGTGTTTGCTAAGGCAGACAAGCACACCTTATGTGTAGCTTGTTTGGGGTTCGAACATCTGGACCAAGAATGTGAAATATGTAAAACTTTCCCAGATAAAACCATGGAAAAATGCCTTAAAAGGCTTAATAAAAGATTTCCTAGGAGTCCCTCAGGCTCTGACCAGCCGACACCCCAATCTGCTGTGGCTGAACCCCCAAGTTTGCTTACCCCTGCCCCGACACGGGTTAGAGAGGGGCCAAAAGAGATAAAGAACTGGCGGACTCCCCGGTTCCCTCAAAGAAACTAAAGAAAGTCAAACATGCAGAACCCTCTCCTGCTAAACCAGGGACTTCTGTGCAGGTGCCTGCATTGCCCTCAGCTCAGGAGATAGCCCAGGCATTTAAAGTTATTCAGGCACTGCAAAACATCGTCCCCCTGCCGTCTGCCCCTCCTCAGGGTCCCCAGGCTGGCAGTGATGTGCTGCCCTCCTTGCCAGAGGAACAAATGTTTGAGGAGGATGATGATCCTTTTGAGGAGGATGAACCAATTCCCCCAGAGGTGTCCCCTAGCAGGACTTTGGTTCACCCCTAGGGTGTCTGAGGATTATTCTCACATTTTACATTTGTGAGGAGAATAGCAGATGCTCTGGATATTGCAACCACAGAGCAGGTGGAGGATGAGGAGGAAACTGAATATTTAAATATGATGGGTTTAACACTCATAAAAGCTCTCCTTCTGTCAGTCTATACATTTTTAAGAAGGACACCCTAAAGCTTCTGCAGACCCTAATTCTGTTCCTCCTATTGATAGGAGAACAGATAAAAAATATCAGTTGGATAGGAAGGGCTGATTTCCTCTTCTCCCATCCAGACCATCAAGGAGTAATACAGCAGGCAGCCTGTGACAAGGCTAGAGTCCCCTGTCCTCCCATCCTCCGGACAAGGACTCCAGGAAAATGGACAGTATGGCCAAGAAAGGCTATTGTCAGCCTATTTGGCCATGCGACAGGCTACCTAAGCTTATGCTGCCCAGTATCAAAATCCATGTGGCAGTTGGTACTGGATATGTCCATTAAAGCCCCTTCACCTTGTCTGATGATCTGGCTGAAACTGCCAGGTTTGGGCTGGAGGCAGCTAAGTACCAGTTCCAGATGGCTGCTGATTCAAATGACACTGCAGCCAGATGGATGGCTAAACTGTGGCACAGGAAAGGTTTCCTTGGCTCAGGGCCACGAACTCACTCAGAATACACAATCCAAGGCACTGGATTTTCCTTTAGAGGAACTCTCTATTTGGAGGAAGCGGGACAGTCTGCCTCAACAGGGAGGGAGGAGGCGGCCTGAGCCTCAGGGTTTTGCTTTGATTGGGGCTGAGGTTGTGCCTGCTTGATTCCACCTGAAGCCCCCTTCTACCCCACCCCTAGAGTATCCCTGCTGTCGATACTGCTGGTACTGAGGCACGACTACTAGCTGGAAAAAGGTCTGGTCATAAAAGACAGTAGTCGTGCCCCAGTATCAGCAGGACTCGGCCACCTCCTCCCTCCCTGTCGGAGGCAGATTGTCCCGCTTCCTCCAGGCTTGGCAAGCATCACCACAGACAAGTGGGGTCTGGAGGTAGTGGGTCAGGGTCTGTCTCTGATTTCAAATATTTTCCTCCACAAAAGGCCAGGATTTTTGCTCACCTCCTCTAGCAGAAAGAACACTGCTAGAAGCAGAGGTTCAAAAACTGTTATAGCTCAGAGCAGTGGAATCAGTTCCTACCACCCTGAGAGGAAGAGGTTTTACCTCAGATACTTCCTAACAACAAAGAAAAGTGGGAGTGCAGGCCAATATTGGATCTCAGAGTTTTAAATAAGCATCTGAAAAAAGTTCAAAATGGTAACTTTGGCTGGATATTGCCAACAATCCAAAAGGATTGGCTGGCATCACTGGATTTGAAGAAGCCAATTTCCACAGCCCCATAAAGGAATCTTACAGAAAATATCTCAGATTCAGGCTCCTTCGGTCATTACCAGTTTTCAACACTTCCCTTCAGCCTTTCCTCAGCACCAAAGGTATTTACAAAATGCCAAGCAGCTGTGGTGGCATATCTTTGAAGACAGGGAGTAACTGTTTTCCATACCTGGATGACTGGTTGGTGGTGGGCAAGTCACCAGACCAAGTCAGAAATTTCTAACAATCACCCAGAACCTCTTGGAGTCCCTTAGGTTCATAATAAACCACAAGAATCCATTCTAACCCATGCTCAGATTTTGCAGTTCATAGGGGCAGAAATCAACACACTTCAGGGCAGAGCTTTTTTACCCTTAGGGTGCAAAGTCTTCAGTCGATAGCAAATTCTTTCAATCTGCACAAGCCAAAAACTGCAAGACAGTTTCTGCAGCTACTAGGCCATATGGCTGCATCCACAGGCACAGTGCAAGGATCCAGGTTTCATATGAGGGACATTCAGTTTCACCTTAGGGCTCACTGGAGTCAAAAGAGAGACCCTTTTTCAAAGCTTATTCCTGTGACAAGGGCACTATTAAGGGCCCTCTTGTGGTGGAAGGAGGAATCCAATCTAAGGCAAGGAATTCCTTTTCAGAGTGAGAACCCCTCTCTGGTTCTCACAACAGATGCATCCCTTTACGCTGGGGCACCCACTTAGGGGAGCACACAACTCAGGGTACTTGATCAGCAGTAGAGTCCCTTCAGCACATAAACTTACTGGGGCTCAAGATGTGCTCCCTAGCCCTAAAGGCTTTCTCTTCTCTGCTGTTGGGCAAGGTGGTACAGATCAGAACAGACAATATCACCACAATGTACTACATAAACAAGCAGGGAGGCACCAGATCAGGTCTCCTTTACACAGAAGCCATGAAAATGTGGACTCTGGCGAACTCTTTGAAAGTATCCTTACAGGCAATCCATTTGCTAGGAAAGGACAATACCTTGGCAGATGCACAGAGTCGCATCAACTAGGCCCATCATGAATGGACACTAAACAAGCAGGTGGTCCAAGTTATTTTCAGGAGGCGGGGCACTCCAGAGATAGACTTGTTCGCATCTCACCAGAACCACCAGCTACCTCAGTGTTGCTGCAGACCTCCAGCACAGGGCACAGTCCCGTTGGATGCCCTGGCTCTAGATTGGTCAGGAAGGCACCTGTGTGCCTTCCCTCCATTCCCTCTGGTTTTCAGGGCGTTACTGAAGCTAAAATCCCTCTCAGCATCTCTGATCTTGATAGCTCCAGATTGGCCCAGGCAGCCATGGTACTCTCTTCTGCGCTCCATGTCTGTCAGCAAACCAATACAATCGCCTCTCAGGCACAATCTTCTGACCTCCAGTCAGGGAACATTGTTGTACCCAAATCTCAAGTCCTTCCATCTCAAGGCATGGCTCCTGAGGAGTTAAAGTATGCAGATTTAAATCTCTCAGAAGCTGTATTAAATATTTTAAAAGGTTATAGAAAACCTTCTACAAAAAACTTATTCATCCAAATGGAAGAGATTTTTCTCTGGTGTTCAAATATGGATTGTGTCTCAAATAAGGCAGGAGTCTCAGTTGTCTTAGACTATCTCACTCATTTGCATTCACAGGGTTTGCAACCCAGTTCCTAAAGTTCATCTTGCAGCAGTATCTGCCTACCTTTCTGCTGGGACAATGGTGTCAGTAGCATCAGACAAATTTTTCAAAAGATTTTTAAAAGACTGATGCATTTACACCACCTCACAGAACACCAGTGCCTGCTTGGGATCTGAATGTGTGTATAGCCAAGCTCATGGGTCCTCCCTTTGGGCCCATGGCTACTGCTCATCTGAAATATATCACTTGGAAAACAGTTTTTCTAGTAGCTATTACTTCTGCAAGAAGAATTAGAGAGCTCCAGGCTTCCTGTATTGATCAAGACTATATCTCATTTCACAGAGATAAGGTAGACCTCAGAACAGACAGTTTCTCCCTAAAGTGGTTTCTTTCATCTGAACCAATGAATCACGATGCCTGTCTTTTTCACAGACCACACCACTTCTGGTGAAAGAAGACTCCATAATCTGGATGTAAAAATGACTCTCAGCTATTACATGAAAGCCACTAAGGACCATAGACAGGATATAAAACAACTATTCCTTACATATGGGGATGTAGGAAAGGGCAAACCAGCCCCAAAAAGATCCATTTCTCGATGGATAGTCCAGTGTATTCAATTCTGCTACACTAAAGCAGGTAAGGAGCACTAACTGAGTTGAGGTGCATTCTACAAGAGGAACTGCTGCCACTCTTGCAGCTGCCAGGAGGTTCCATTAGTGGACATTTGCAAAGCAGCTACCTGGAAAACAGTACACACCTTTACAAAGCATTACAACCTGGATATTCTGTCCAGAAGTGATGCTAGGTTTGCACAACAGTCCTGCAAAGTCTGTTTCCAAAATAAGTTCTGTGCCCACCTCCACTGGTACTGCTTGTGAGTCTGCATAAAAGTTATGGATATCCTGAGCATTACTGGGGTTAGAAGAAGAAATTACTTACCAAAGCAATCTTCTTTCTTCCCAGTGATGCTCAGATATTCAACTTCCCTCCCTCCTTCCTCCCCTTCCAGAACTTCAGCCTCTGCACTCTGGTGCCACCAAGCCATGTTGTTTTTATTGCATATTCTCTTCATTTAATCATTTTAAAACAGGTTTTCTAATGTGTTTTCCTTTTGGAGTTTTTCTGTGATGTGGTTTTGCCAAATGTTATTATTCTTCCTCCCTTTGGAGTGTTTTTCTTGTTAAAGTCTATGCTTTAGTTAGAGGTAACCCCTGTTTTACAAAATGTTAAGGTTACATTAGTCTCCTACTGCCTGACTTCCAGGCTCCTCACAAATCTGAAGAGGTTAAAACACTACAGTTGGTAGAGGCAGTATTTGAAATTTGCTCATGTGTAAATAATTCTACTCATTTGCATGTGTTCCATTTCTCCGGGCAGTCCAACCCTTCAGGCTTACTGCATATAGTTATGAATATCTGAGCATCACTGGGAAGAAAGAAGATTGCTATGGTAAGTAATTTTTTCTTTCAAGCCATCTATATATGCAGAAAGAAAACCTCTGGAATCAGAGGTTCAAAACCTGCTACTGTCACGAGCAGTGGAACCAGTGCCAGTGCATCTAAAGAGAAAGGGATTTTACTCAAGGTACTTCCTTACCACAAAGAAAAATGGGGAGTGGTGGCCCATCTTAGACCTAAGGGCCTTAAACACATATTTAACAAAGCCACAGTTCAAAATGGTAACCCTGGCACTGATTCTGCCAACCTTCCTAAAAGGAGACTGGTTTGCTTCACTGGACCTAAAAGATGCCTATTTCCACATCCCCATAAGAGAGTCTCACAGAAAATACCTCACGTTCAGACTCCCTTCAGGTCATTATCAGTCTCAACCCTGCCATTTGGTCTCACTTCAGCATCAAGGGTGTTCATAAAGTGCTCGGCAGTGGTCGTGGCACACTTTCGAAGACAAGGTGTCACAGTCTTCCTGTACCTGGATGAATGGCTGGTGGTGGGGAAATCACTCCAGCAAGTGAGGGAGCATATGTAACTCACCAGGGGCTCCTGGAGTCTCTAGGGTTCCTGATAAACCTACAAATTCGGTCCTTCAGCCTGCTCAGGTACTGCAGTACATAGGAGCAGAGATAAATACCTGCAGGGAAGGGCCCTACCTGCTTCTGGACAGGTAAGGAGTATCCTTCAGATAGCAGGTTCTTTCAGCCTGAACAAACCAAAAACTGCAAGAGTTTCTTCAGCTACTGGGCCACATGGCAGCTGCCACAGGCACATCGCAGTACAGTACAGGGATACAGATTCCAGATGAGGGACATTCAGTTTTACCTCAGGGCACACTGGTGTCAGAGAAGGAATTCTCTCTCAAAACTGATTCCAAAAGTTTGTTACAGGCCCTCCAATGGTGGAAAGAGGAAACCAACCTAAGGAAAGGGGTTCTCTTTCAAAAGGAGTCCCCATCAGTTGTCCTTACAACAGCCACATCACTACTGGGGTGGGGTGCCCATCTGGTGATCACACCAGCCAAGGCACATGGTCAAGTGCAGAGTCACTTCTGCACATAAATCTGCTGGAGCTCAGAGTGGTATTACTGGCACTAAAGGCCTTCATACCACTGCAGAAGAAAGGTGGTCAGATCAGAACAGACAATACCACCACAATGTACTACATAAACAAGCAGGGAGGGACACGGTCAAACCTTCTCTGCCCAGAAACCATGAAAATATGGAGTCTGGCATAGTCCTTGGGAGTTTCCATACAGGCCATTCATCTGCCTGGCAAGCACAATACCTTGGCAGGCACCCTGAGCCGAATTAACCAGGCACATCATGAATGGGCTCTGAACAGTCAGGTGGTGCAAGTGCTTTTCAGGAGGTGGGGCACTCCAGAGATAGACTTGTTCACATCCCACCATAACCAACACCTGCCACAATATTGTTGCAGACCTCCAGTTCAGGGAACAATCCCCCTGGATGCTCTAGCACTGAACTGGTAAGGGAGGCACCTGTATGCTTTCCTTCCCTTCCCTCTGGTGTACAGAATATTTCTCAAGCTCAGATCTCACTCATCATCCATGATCTTGATAGCACCAGATTGACCCAGGCAGCCATGGTACTCTCTGCTGCTCTCCATGTCTGTGGCTGAGCCAATACATCTTCCCAGGAGGCACAACTTGCTAACCTCCAATGAAGGGATGCTCTTGTACCCGAATCTCAGATCCCTCAGGCTCAAGGCCTGGCTCTTGAGGACCTAGAATATGCAGGCCTAAATCCTTCCGAAAGTGTCTTGAACATTTTGAGTGCTTACAGGAAGCCCTCCACCAAGAAAACCTATGCTGCAAAATGGAAAAGGTTTTCTATTTGGTGTTCTATCCAATAAGTGGTGCCAACATGGGCTGGGGTCCCAGCTGTGCTGGATTATCTTACCTATTTACATTCATTGCGCCTGCAGCCCAGCACCTTGAAGGTCCACCTGGCTGCAGCATCTGCTTACATTTCAGCTGGGCAAAGAGTTTCTGTTGCCTCAGATCCTATCTTCAAGAGGTTCTTAAGGGCCTTGCCCACTTGCACCTTCACAGGAACCAGTGCCAGCATGGGATCTCAATGTATGTATAGCCAAGCTCATAGGGGCCTTTGAGCCCATGTCCTCGGCTCATCTAAAGTATGCAACATAGAAAACAGTTTTCCTAGTAGCAATGACTTCTGCCAGAAGGATCTGCAAGCTCCAGGCTCTTTGCAATGAACAGGACTACATTTCCTTCCACAAGGACAAAGTGGTCCTTAGAATGAACTCAGGAAATTTCTCCATAAAGTGGTTTCTGATTTCCACTTGAACCAAACATTACCCTGCCTGTCATTTCGTGAGCACTCTACTTCTGAAGAAAGGAGACTCCACAGTCTGGATGTCAAGGGAGCTCTTAGCTACTACATGGCAGCCACTAAGGACCATAGGCAGGACAGAAAACAGCTGTTCTCACCACAGGAATACTCCAATATTCCTAACTCTTCTGCAGTAAGCCATTAAGGTAGATCTGCCTGGAGACAGAATGTTATACAAATGATGGAATCATTAGCATGAGCCACTTTTCAAATGCTGCCACCTATCAACTGTCTACATTCTAACCTTTCAGATTTCTCTCTCCGCCTGTCAGGACAAGACGCTCGGAGGTTTGCTCCTACTCAGCTAATCAGAGAAGACATAAACAACCACTTATAATTTAGTATTCTGTGTTTATTTTCATTTGCTGCCATTTATCTTTGTTAAAAGTTATTAACCGTTACTTTAGTTTTTAGTTTATTAGATTTTACTCGGTTTCTCACGGTTCGAGATAACAGCTTGAGGAACCGAGGTTTATTTCATTAGTTTTCAGGGACTTTCCACTTTATTTACGCTTTGTTTTACTTAAAGTTTAGTTTTTTAAGTTTTATTGTAACCGATAACCTCGGTTACTGAACTCCTCGGTTCCCTTTTTTCGGTTTTGGGTTCCAATCAGTTCTCCTGATCGGTTTCTGAACCCACCACAACCAACAAGACAGCTGTTAAATTTAAAATTTAAATACTTTTTCTGTCGGTTCTTTAGTGGTTGCTGTTTTCTAGCACTATGTCAGAAAACCCTAGAAAAAAGAACCAGACAACCCAGTTTTAAGAACTGTACAGAGTGTGGTGAGGTGTTTGCTAAGGCAGATAAACACTCTATTTGTGTTTTCCGCCTTGGGTTTGATCATCTCAAAACAAACTGTGAGATTTGTAAATCTTTCCTGAGAAGACGCATGAAAATGTCTGAAGAGATTAAACAAGAGACTTAAGGGTCCTCCTGGCTCTGACCAGCTGAAACCCTCAGGATCTGTGGGTAAAACCACAGTTACAGCTTCTGTTATCCCTGATACAGGTAAGAAAAGATCAAATGAACTGCTAGCTCTCTGGTTCCAGCAAAGAAGCTGAAGAAAACCATGCACACTGAACCCCTACTGAAAGGGGACTTCTGAGGTACCTGCAGCTAGCTTCTGCTATGGAGACTTCACAAGCTATTAAAATCATACAAACATTGCAGGTCTGCTGCCTGTGGTTCTACAGTCCCCAGTCCAGACTACTGTACCCCAATCCACCCTCTCTCCTGAGCAGCTTGGAGAGGAAGAGGAGGAGGAAGAAGAAGAAGGTGAGCCCCAGAGAGCCCGAGGTCTCCCCTGAGCAGGAGTTTTGCTCTCCTCCCAGGACTATACAAGATTATTCTTCTCATTTTTCTTTTGTCAGAAAAATTGCTGATGCCTTAGACATCCCTACCTCTGAAGCTGTAGATGATGAGGAAGAGGCTGAGTATCTAGAGATGATGGGGTTAACTCCTACTAACAAGCTGTTACTCCCCGTAAACACATTTTTTAAAAGAGATGCTTTAAAACTCCTCCAGGCTCCTGGGACTGTCCCTCCTTTAGACAAAAGTACCAGTTTGACAGGACAGGGGCTGAATTTTTGTTTGCACACTCTGACCACCAGGTGGTGGTGCAAGCTGCAGCTTGTGACAAGGCAAAAGTCCCGCTGCTTCCCACCCTCCAGAGAAGGCCTTGTAAAATAGACAGTATGGCCAAGAAAGGTTACTTGTCATCCTCTCTGGCCATCAGGCAGGCTAACTATCAAGCCTATGCAGCCCAGTACCAGAAGACTCTGTGGCAGTCTGTTCTGGCCATGGCTGAGAAAGCACCTTCTCCTCTTTCTGCAGAACTAGCTAAAACAGCTAGGTTTGGTTTGGAGGCTGCCAAATACCAATTCGAATGGCAGCAGATACTAATGAGACTGCTGCTAGATGGATGGCTAATACCATTGCACAGAGAAGCTTTGTCTGGTTAAGCGCCACAAACCTTATACACGATACCCAGAATAAAGCTCTGGATTTTCCTATGGAGGGTACCTCCTTGTTTGGCAGCTATACAGAGGCCTATATGAAGAAGGTGGATGAATATAAGGCCACCTTCCGGAGTAACTCTGCAAAAGAGAAGTCTTCCACCTCTTCTAGACCCTTTAGTAGGGGAGGCGGGGCAGCCAATTTCACACCAGGCCTTTTTATCAGGCCATGGTAGTCCCTCAGGCACCCTAGTATCTGCAGAAGGGTTACTTTAGGGGTAGAGGCAGGAGGGGTGCCAGGCATGGTACGCAGCCTCAGTCCCAGTCAAAGCAGGATTCCTGACTTCCTAGATCAGGCTGCCTCTCCTCTCCTAGCAGGGGGCAGATTGACCTAGTATTTCCAGAATTGGAAAAACATCACCACAGACAAGAGGGTTCTAGAAATAGTGGGTCAGGGACTGTCCCCAAGTTTCAAGTCCTTTCCCTTCCAAAAAACAGCGTGATCAAGTCAGCATCTCCACAGAGAAAGCTGCTGGTAAAAGAGGTCAAGCACCTACTGTCACTAAAGGCAGTGGAACTAGTGCCTCAAAGCAAGGAAAGGATTATATTCAAGATATTTCCTTACCCCAAAGAAAATGGAGAGTCGCCTATCTTGGACCTAAGGGTCCTAACAGGTTCCTGACAAAACCAAAATTGAAATGACTACATTATCTCTGATTCTACCAGCACTCCAAAGGGAGATTGGCTGGCATCATTGGCCCTAAAGATGCCTATTTCCACATCCCCATAAGGAGTCTCACAGAAAGTATCTCAGGTTCAGACTCCTTCAGGTCATTATCAGTTTTCAGCTCTACCTTTCGGTCTCACTTCAGCCCCAAGGGTGTTCACAAAGTGTCTGGCTGTGGTAGTGGCACACCTGCGAAGATAAGGTGTCTCAGTATTCCCTTATCTAGACAACTGGCTGGTGGTGGGAAAGTCACCACAGCAGTTAACAGAGCATCTTCAACTCACTCAGCAACTGCTGGAGTCTCTGGGATTTCTTTTAAACCTAAAGAAATCAGCTATCTTTCCTTCACAAATTCTGCAGTTCACAGGAGCAGAATTGAATACCAAAGAGGGTAGAGCTTTTTGCAAGGACAGGATAAGAAGAATGCAGCTAGCAGGTTCTTTCAAACTAAATGTTCCGAGACCTGCAAGGCAATTCCTTCAACTCCTGGGGCACATGGCAGCTGCCACAGGCACTGTCCCGGCTCCAAGTTTCAGATGAGGGACATCCAATTCACTTAAGAACTCACTGGTGCCAAAGACAGGATCCTCTCTCAAAACTCGTCCCTGTAACACAAATCTTCATTCAGGCCCTCCAGTGGTAGGCGGAGAAGCCAACCTCAGAGAGGGGTTCCCTTCAAAGGAGCTTCCATCAGTGGTTCTCACAACAGATGCATCCCTATTAGGATGGGGGATCATCTGGCAGAGTACACTGCCCAGGGCACTTGGTCAAGTGCAGAGACCCCTCTACATATCAACCTGTTAGAGCTCAGGGCAGTGTTTCTGGCAATGCAAGCTTTTGCACCACTGATACAGGGAAAGGTAGTGCAAGTCAGAACAGAGAACACTACCACCATGTATTACACAAACAAGCAAGGGGAACAAGGTCAAACTTTCTCTGCACAGAAGCAATGCGAATCTAGACCTTAGCATACTCTCTGGGATCCTCTCTGCAGGCTATTCACCTGCCAGGCAAAGACAATGTCCTGGCAGATGCTCTGCTGAATCAGTCAGGCCCATCACAAATGGTCACTGAACAAGCAGGTTGTGCAGACTCTATTCAGGAGGTGGGGTACTCCAGAGATAGATCTTTGCCTCACATCAAAGCCACCACCTACCACAGTACTGTTGCAGGCCTCCAGCAGTAGGATCAGTCCCCTGGATGCTCTCACCCTAGACTGGTCAGGAACTTCCTGTATGCATTTCCTCCATTTCCCTGGTGTACAGGATACTACTGAAAATCAGGCTTCAACCAGCCACAATGATTTGATAGCCCCAGACTGGGCCAGACAGCCATGGCATCCCTACTGTTATCCATGTCAGTGGACAAACCAATACACCTTCCCAGGAGGCACAATCTTCTGACCTCCAATCAGGAAGACTCCTATACCCAAACCTCAAGTCTCTGAGGCTGAAAGCTTGGCTCTTGAGGACCTAGAATATGCAGATTTGCACCTCTCTGAAGGGGTCATGGATGTGTTAAGAGGTATAGGAAACTCTTCCACTAAGAAAACCTATGCCACAAAGTGGAAAAGGTTTTCTATCTGGTGTTCCTGCAGAAGTATAATGCCAGCACAGGCAGTATAATGCCAGCACAGGCAGGAGTGCCACTTGTGTCTGACTATTTGGTTTATCTGCATTCTCTAGGTTTGCAGACTTCTACATTAAAGATCCATTTGTCCTCAGTCTCTGCCTATGCCTCAGCAGGCAAGCCTGTTTCTCTGGCATCGAATCCCATTTTAAAAGATTCTTTAAGAGCCTGTTTCATATGTACCCACTGGTCAGGGAACCAGTCCCAGCATGGGATCTTAACATCTGTATTGGTCAACTTATGGGTTCTCCCTTTGAGCCCATGTTTTCAACACCTTTGAAGTATGTCACATGGAAAACAGTGTTTTTAGTTGCCATTACTTCAGCTAGAAGGATCAGTGAACTTCAGGCCTTATGCATTGAAAAAGACTACATATTCTTTCACAGAGATAAGGTAGTCCTCCAGACTAATAGGAAATTCCTTCCCAAGGTGGTCTCAGATTTTCACTTAAACCAGTCTATCACTCTGCCAGTGTTTTCACTGAGCATTCTTCTTCTGGTGAACGAGGTTGCATAGCCTGGATGTCAAGAGAGCTTTGAGCTACTACATGATTAGATACTAAGCCTCCTAGGCAGGACAGAACACAGCTCTTCCTCACCTATGGGGATGTGGGAAAGGAAAATCCGCATCTAAGAGGTCCATTTCTCACTAGACTGTTCAGTGTATTCAGTTTTATTACTCAAAGGTGGGCAAAGAAGTTTCAGCAGGGCTCAGAGCCATTCTACAAAGGGTACAGCTGTCACTCTGGCAGCTGCCAGGGCTGTCCCCTTTGTGGATATCTGTAAAGCAGCTACCTGGCATACAGTGCATACATTTGTCAAGCATTACAGCTTGGATATGCAGGCTAGGGCTGACGCCAGGTTTGGTACAGCTGTTCTGCGAGCCTATTTCCAAAATAGATTCTTCCCGCCTCCAAAGGTTACTGCTTCTTAGTCTGCAGAAGAGTTAGGAATATTGAAGTATTCCTGGGGTGAGAAGAAAAAGTTACGTACCATAGTAACTTTGTTTCTCCCACGGGATACTCCAATATTCATAACTCTCTCACTCTGCCTCCCCTATTAAGAACCAGTGGCCTCTGCATTCCATACTGTACATTAGTTATATATGCTACATTCTGTTTTCTGTTAGAACTTTGTTCTTCGGTTTCTTCTCCTCTTCAGGTGATTCTGACATGGGGATTGTGTATTTACCTTATCTATCTATATATATATATATATATATATATATATATATATAACACACACACACACACACACACATCATATATATATATATATATATATATATTTATAGTAATATGTTTGTTCCTCTAGTTGGAGGTTGGGTGTGAATTTTAAATTTTAATTCTTGAAGATATTGAAACATTGGGCCCTGTCCTTCCAGGCATCCATGAAATCTGAAGGGTTAGAATGTAGGCAGTTGATAGGTGGCAGCATTTGAAAAGTGGCTCATGCTAAGGATTCCATCATTTGCATAATGTTCTATCTCTGGGCAGACCTACCTTAATGGCTTACTGCAGAAGAGTTATGAATATTGTAGTATCCCTGGAAGAAATACGTTACTATGGTAAGTAACTTTCTTCCTGACTTATGGGGATGTGGGAAAGGGTAACCCAGCATCTGAAAGGTCCATTTCTCACTGGATAGTACAGTGTATCCAGTTTTGTTACACTACGGTGGGAAGGGAACCCCCCAAAAGGATTGAGGGCCCATTCCAAAAGGGGCACAGCTGCTACCATAGCAGCTGCCCGGGATGTTCCGTTAGTGGACATCTGTAAAGCAGCTACCTGGAAAACAGTACACACCTTTACAAAGCATTACAGTCTAGATATTCAGTCCAGGAGTGATGCCAGGTTTGGCACAGCAGTCCCGCAAAGTGTGTTTCCAAAGTAGGTTCTGTGCCCACCTCCTAAAGTACTGCTTTTTAGTCAATGAAGAGTTATGAATACCTGAGTATTACTGGGGTTAGAAGAAAAAATTACTCACCATAGTAATGTTGTTTCTTCCCAGTGATACTCAGGTATTCAGAACTCCTCACCCTGCCTCCCCTTCTAGAACCAGTAGCCTCTGCACTTCTGAAAACACTGTGTGTCCTGGGGTATAGGTGCCACAACCTGGCACTATGGTCTGTTATCTGTGTTCATAATTGTTGTTTTTCCCCCCTTTCAGGTGATTCTGACATTCAGGGGTAATGTTCTATGTTATGACTTCCACTTGGAGAACCCCCCCCATTTTGGCGCATTTAGGGTGTTATTGCCATTATTATCTTTTCATTATTATTATTATTAATCTATAAATGCTTAGTCCTTTGAGGCCTGTCTTTCCAGGCTTCTAGGAAATCTGACAGGTTTGGAACTAAGGCAGTGAGACCCTGTCTACACTACACCAAAAACTCCCCTTGTAACATTACAGAGGGTCCACAGAGAATACTGGATGGTCAACTATGCAGAACCAGTGTGTTCTGCCACAGAGGGCTTATTCCCTTTGACCTTGAGAGCGAAGCTCGAGAGGTCCATGGGAATCAGAACCCCGAGGTGGCAAAGCACACTGGTTGTGCATAGAGTTGCTCATCCTGTATTTTTTTATAGTGTATAGTACTGTGTGAAATATGTGTTTTGTGAGTTCTTTTGCTTTCAAAATGAAACTGCCTCATGCAGTCTCTAGAGGTTCTAGAATGCTATTATACCACAGTAGGATAGAACAGCATTCCATGACCTTGGAACTGTGGTAGAACAGCATTTTGAAAGGGATGGAATTCTATACAGAACAGCACACCATTATACACTATAAACCGTTAATACAACGGTTTGTGTTTATACCTGTAACGTTACAGGAGGTGTTTTCGTAACTGTTATTGAAACCACTTATGAGGTGGTTTCAACAATGGTTATGAAAACGGTTCTGCCTCTGTAACATTACCAGCTGTAGTGTGGATGCGTGAGTGTGTAGCCCCAGCACTGCCCTTAGTGCAGCATGAACTGCATTGTGGGACAGGGTGCCGACCGTAATGGTTACACATCACCCACAATGTAGACCAGCTGTAACAGTTCCAAACCGTTATCACACTGGTTCACTGGCAGTGTGGACACACTAACATTTACCATCTGTAACGGTCTGAAACCGTTACAGGATTTTAGTGGCGTAGTGTGGACAGGGCCTTAGTTGAAGGCAGCATTTGAAAAACAGCATGCGCAAAGATTCCACACATGTTCCAAATTCTCTCTGGGCAGTTCTGTCTTAAAGGGTCACTGCAAAGAGTTCTGAATACTTGAGTATCACTGGGAAGAAACAACATTACTATGATGAGTAATGTTTTCTTATTTCTTTACCATATAAAATAGCTTTGACCAGAATAAGTTTTCCATCATCGTCTTTTCACTGCTGAATAAATTTAAAATCAAAACTTTTGACTATTATTATTGCAACTCCTGTACTATTCATGGTTTCATTAGAATACTAACTTTGATTTGTCCAGACCCTTTTTAATTTCTGATGTTCATTTGAATTTAAAGGTTTCTTGTAAAACAAGAATCTGTGTATTGTCTTCTTTTGCATATGGTAGAACTGAATCTCTTTTCTTGTAGCTATTTATACCATTCACATCCAGTGATGCAAAGATTACTCAGGGAGAACTGCACATATCAGAATTTGACAGAATTAATTTCCTTTACTACGTGTATGTTCATTTTTCCATTATTATCCATTTAAACAAATTATTTTAATGTGATTTTACTTGCTTTTCTAAGTTTTAATTGTATCTTTTATGGGTCTTTTATAGTTTATTCCTTTGGTAAAATTAACAGTGGAGTACTTACAATTATTCATTAGTGACATCATGCAAAAATCCCCCCCCTTTTATGAAGTTGAAAGTGCACTCCCTTAGTGCCTATGCTGGTCTGTCTTATTATGACTTTTTAGAGCTGTGGGTGGGGCCTACAGCTGTTTTGTGAGAGCTCTGTAGCTCTGAAAATGGCCGATCGCAGAACCCCTTCTGTTGGACTTTTGGAAGTATCCTTACGACAGCCCAACGGAGCTTAAACCCCTCCACCACGATCGGCCTATGGAATAACAGCTGCACTATTTCAGCTGTTACTTCCACATTCCGATGCGTGAACTGTGCATGCGCATGACTCATGCGCATGCACAGTTCTGCTGGTGCCACCATGTTGCGAATGGCAAAATGCCATTTGCTATAGTACAATCCCCCTTCCCAATTCATGTGGCACACTGGGAGCCCACCTCAGTGTGCAAAAATGTTTTCTTTTTCTGAAAATTAGAAAATGGTCCCTCATTGTTGAGGTTTATTTTCCCTGGTGCGCCCCTCCCCAAGTCATGCCTGACACTGGGGTGCCCAATCCCCATGTCGGCATCCTGTATAACCCCCTCCCCCATTCATGTGGTACACCGAGAGCCCACCCCAGTGTACTGAAATGATTTTGTTTTGTTTTTTTCTGTAAATTAGAAAATGGTCCCTCATCGTGTTTTTTCCTGTAAAACTGAAAACGGTCCCTCGTCATCGCTGCAGTACCCCTCCACCCTCCCCACCGTCCCACTGAGTACCCACCTCTCCACACCCACACCGCTTACCCTATACTTATCTCTGGAGGTCGGCACTGTCATCTGCTCTAGACTGGGACATGTCTGTGCTCTTCAAAGCCCAACTGCGAACTGAAGAATTAAAGGTAAGCATGCTATCCAACCATTCAATGGGGTTTTCAGCTTATGCTGATATCTCAGCCATTTTTTTAAATTTTTGCCCCAAATTTTCAACATGGGGTTCTTGGGACCCACCTCATGAAAACTGTCACTGTCATTTTGTTACTCGATCCCGAAAGGTGATTTTGTGGTCACTGCACGGAATCACCTTTTGGGACCGATTCATGAAATGACAGTGCCACTGTTTATGAGGCAGGGTCCCAAAAAGCACACGTTGAAAATCTGGTGAAAAAAATCCACAAAATAACTGCGTTTTACGAGCGTGCGTTGAGCAGTTTCTACGCACGGTCCTAATGTTGCCAACTTTTAATATATTCATGGGATATTTTTAACATTGCCATTTTTGCACACCTCCTTCAAAACAGTACAGCTGTCATTTTCCACCACCTGCCCAAAACATGTTTTCACACCTGTGGTGCAGAAAAGCACGTTGCTCTGCACAATCACCTTTTGAGAAAATTGAACAAAATGACACTGGCACTGTTCATGAGGAGGGGTCCAAAAAGGCCATGTTGAAAATTTGTGTAACACCTCCAAAATGGTCAAGTTACACCTGGGCTGAATAATTTCTAAGCACATGTGCAACTTTCCACTTGGTAGCTCTTCACAGCCCTATCGGTTCTGGCCAGAGTTTGTTTTATAGTGATCAGTCATTCCCTACTCTTTGTGGGAAGAAATAAAAATTGTCAAATTAATTTAAGAAGTACCCCATTACACTTTAACCTTTATGTTTTTCAGCAAGGCATTACATGTCAGATACATATCCCTTTTTTTCAAACAGTAAGCCTAAACATACTTTCTTTTCCCACTCCTGTTCTTTAGTTTCTTACAAGAACAGACAATTACTAAAATTGTTTAATCTATTCTAAAATAACTGTTTGGGAGGATACTAACTCGTCAAATTTAAGTCCCTCATCCCATTTTCAAATAATGGCATATCTAGTGCACCTTTATTCAGAATGATGACTACTGTAGCTCTCTATTCATTTTTCCTTGATAAAATAAGTACACTGTTGTATGTAAATTATACCCAACAATGATATTTCAGTTCAGCTTATTTGCATATTGAGAATATTTCTGGATCTCTCTCTCAAATCCTTTTCCACTTTTTCCACTGATTTATAGTTCAACTGGTGACCCTTTATGAAACTTTTCAGTTTGGGTGGAGGGTAGAAGGCATATTTATGACCAGTCTGCCACAATATTTACTTTAAAGTAGCATACTTATTTCTTTCCCGAATCACTTAATTCCAAAGATCCTGAAATACGGAAATACTTGCCCCTCTCAGATAACATTTTTTCCTTTTTAAATGCTTGTGTCACAATTCTGTACCTGTCATCTTTCTTTAAGAATTTGACAATTATTCCTCTTGAAGGAGCGTCATCTTCTAGATGCTGTCTTAGGACATGGTACATTCTATCATATTTGAGGTTTAAAGATTCTTTTGGGACTTTCAGTAATGTTGCAAACATTTTACTAACTTTGACCAAGAGATGCATGTTTTTTTTTATCTATTTCGCTCCAGTCATGGCTCGGGACCTTCTCTCAGGCATCCGTCCTTTATCCTGCCCGCCTGTGGATCCCTCAATCTGTGCCTCCTCTGCCCCCCCACCTGCAGCCAGCACCCTGATTTCATCCACCGGAGAAGGTAGCCTTCACCTCTTTGGGCTCTCTTGCAAGTGAGACTCTGGCTGCAAGTGGGCCCAGAGGGAGGAATTGGAAGGCCAGCCAAGGAGATCCCGACACAGGGCATGGAGGACAGGTGCCGTCGCCTGTCCCATGAGCTGGTCTTTTCCTTGTTCTGTGCTGATTCCCCACCCCTACATGGGCAAGCCCCAATGCTCTGGTGCACAGCAACCCTGCCAGCATCGGCCACGCAGATCTGTGGCTGCATGGCTTGCTGCAACATCCCCGGTCTCCACCAAGGGTCACCAGCATGCCGAGCCAAGCCAACCCATTTTCCTGGGTAGGAAAGCACCAATAGGACACTCCGTCCTCAACCTACCCCTGCTCACCCACCAGTGGCAGAGCCCATTCCTGAACTCGGGTCGCCGGCGTAGCGCAAGGTGTGGCGTCCAGCACCTCAACCCTCAGCACCACCAGGCTGGCCCCAAGAGATGCATGCTGATCCCACATTTCTGGCACTCACACTATCTTTACAATTTTTCTTCTTGCTCTTGTTTCTGCATCTATTAATTTTTCTTGTATTTGTTTAATTGCAATGTTTTGTCTAGCGGATTGTCTTTCTAATAGTCATTTTCATCTTCAATAGGTTCAGTCCTTTTTCAGCTTCTTTTAGTTGGGGAGGTGTTTCTTTTCAGTTAGTTTCTAGGTTCTTTATAGATTAATTGATGTTATCAAATTCTGTTACAATGTTTTCAATTGAGTTTTTCTTGACTTTTAATATGTATATTTTCTGTAAAATATTTTTGCCCCAAATGGAGGATCATGGTTGTGATTCTGTTTTTCTTGGTGTCTGTGCTCAGTATGTTTGGTGTTATTACTTTTATTTGATTTATCTCCTTGCTCTTGAAAGGCTTCTATCTCAAAATCATTTATTACATTATCATCAACATTGTTATTTCTGTAGTGTTCCACATTGTCAATGGGTAGTTAGTACATATGGGTAATGTACACCCTACTGGGAAATAGCACAGCCCAAGTCTGCATACCAGCATAGAATCCTGGGCACATGAACATTCTGAATAGCAAAGACTCTCCCCAGTCTTTGTTGTGCCATTGGAGGGGACACAGCATAGAAGATTCCTTGGAAGAAAATTCTTGTCTCGATGCTTAATATTTTAGGGCAGCAATTCTGCAGGGCAGGTTGGGGTTACCTTTGTTGACAGGGAACACCCCAAAATTTAGAAATCGTGCCTGTTACGCTGCAGCTTTCAAACTGGCTAACATGTATTATTTTCCACATTTCCACTGCCTGATTGTGCTTGGATTGGGGGTTATGTTCTGCCACACTATCTTTAAGGGTGTTCTGTTTTTTTTAACAGGTCTCCAATTTCTTTTCGTGGTACCTCAGGTGAGTGAATTTCTTGGTGCACTTATAAGGTTCTGTTAGCGAGGTTTTTAATTTTTTTTTTAAGTTCATTCCTCATGTCTATATTGGCATCAGATCCCCCTCCCTCCAGAGGCTGTTAGTAGGAGCTTTTATGTAGGGCTCTGTGTGTTTGTGCTTGAGGGTCTGTATCTAGGGCACTGTTTTCTCTGTGGGAATTTTACTTTTATTTTGTCCCTGGGAACTTGTGCTTTCTGGGAAGACTGTGTTTTTTTCCAGAGCCTGGTTTTGGTACATGCTCCACTTACTTACAGCTATTTTATGTTGGTGCTGTTTTTAGCCTCTTAATGGCTCTGATGAACTGCATGGACACGCCATTGTTGGTAGCCTGTCAGCTGGACTTGTGCCCATCTCCTAGACTGCAGCCATTCCACACTTTCAGTGCTACCAGTTTTGTGCCCTTGGGCTGGGTGTGTGCTTGCTGACATAGTGACATCACAAGTAGTAGCATGACATCACCAGATCATGTGCTCATCGCATATGTGCATCTGTGCTCTCTGGGCACTAGACACAGCTGCAGAGATTGACTTATTCACTCTTTGTGAGCAGCGTGATCATCCCTACTGACAAGCCTACTTTATAGACTGACAGGAATGCTAATTTGTTTGACAGTCTCTCCTCTCTGTCTCCCAATCCTTTAGTCCCTCAGTTCCTGTTTTCCTCTGTGGCTGTCTGCTACAGCAGGGGGTAGGGGATCAGAGCATTTGAGACATTTTTTTGAGCAAAAAAAAATACTTTTTTGTGTAATCTGGACTTTTATATAGTACAGAGACACTGGCACCATGGTTTATCAGAGACTTCTGGTTTTTAAACGATGTAAGACCAGCAGAAGGGTAATGTGGCCTTCTCTACTAGGCTTCTATTGCCCTCATTGTGTAACTCAAGCTAATCAGTCTATCACAATTCCCCTCAACCAGAACCCTGAACTGGATGGGAGGTGCACCTGATGTACTGACTCACAGTGGCAAGGCAGAATTGTGCAAGCCTTTGTTATTGCTCTTAAATGAGCTTTTGAGTCCTGATGTTCTGCAGGACATCCCTTCTTTCATACCCAAACCCAAGCCAAGCCCTTCAAGTCAGGGGGCCCACACAGACATATCCAGGTGCACCAGAGCAGGACAAGTCTGCTGACCTAGATCTGCAGGCACACCCTGACCTTGACCATATAGAGGGTCAGGAGGATGATACTGTGGACTTTGGAGAAAATCCTGACCCAAAAGTGTTGCTTAATGAGGAGAAGGACCCCTCTGATAAAGAGAAATAGGGAGAATGGATGGAGCCTAATTGGAGGATTCTGATCCCTCCCCTGTTCAATACAAAATCTCTGTCCTATCATATAAAAGAGGCTTGTTGGACATTGCAGTTGAAGGAGGTGCAAAGCATGGAGGTATTAGATGTGAATCCAGTCCTGTCCATGTCCTCCTGTGCTCCAAAGTGTTTTCTAAACCTTATACACTGTGACCAGATTATTGAACAGGAATGGGCTGGCACGGACCAGAAAAAATAACTTCCTAAGCCCAGGGTGCGATGTTTTCCTTTTATGGAAGAGAATATCCACAAGTGGAAACTCTACCCGAGCAGATGAGGCTGTCCAAAACTCTGCAGAGCACACCACTATCCCAATTGAGGGATCTCTGACCCTAGCTGATACACACAATAAGTGAATGGATGCTTCATGCAGAAGAACCTTCACCTCAAATGGAGCAAACCTATACATGTCCTATGCATCATTTACAGTCACCAGAGCACTAAACTTATGGGTTATGGTCCTGGGTAGTTTTGTTCCCCTGGATTCTGAGGGGGTGAGTATTTTACAGCTGGTATCCATGGCCTCCACCTTTCTAGGAGATGCCATGGTGGAAAACCTACAAATGTCAGCTCGCTCTGCTTATCACATTGAGTCTGCCATGCTGGGTGTATTGCTGAGGCATTGGGTCACAGACCAGACATTGAATGCCAAGCTGCTTAAACTGGCTTTTGAGGAAGGCCTGTTATTTGGCTCAGGCCTGGATGATATTTTGAAAGCTATCCAAGATAAAAAGGGACATCTTCCAGTATTGAAACAGCAGCAAAAGGTCAGGTCGGCTCCAAAACTTTGAGTAGGTGGCCAACAGAAGCAGTATTGGGGGTTTAATCTTTTTGAATTTCAGAAACCAGAGGAATAAGATCATCTACTCTGGGTTCAAAGGCAATAGTGGCAGAGGAGCCTTGCCTAGAAATGTAATGGAGGACCAGGATGAAGAGGTGGCATATTACATTGAGGGTACACGGCTCCATCTCTGCCTCCCTTCCTCAGTGCAAGACTGCAGAATTGTTACACAGGATGGGGCCCAAATGGCATCAGACACTTGGGTCCTGAAGGTACTGGCATTAGGTTAAGCAATAGAGTTTGGAACTGTTCCCAAAAAGGGGCATTTACTGCAGTCTCCTGTACCAAAGGACCCAGTAAAGAGACAAGCAATGTCTCAAACTTCAGCTCAATCAAACAGATGGGGCAATTGTTCCAGTGCCTCACAACAAACAAGGACAGGGATTCTACTCAATTTACTTTGTGGTTCCCAAGAAGTCGGAGGGATTCAGACCTATTCTGGACCTGAAGCACCTAGACAAGTTTATCCACCACATGACATCTAAGATGGAGTCCCTATGGTCAATCATTTAGGCTGTCCAGCCAGGGGATTATCTATTATCCATACATCTGAGGGATACATATCTCCATATTGCCATTCAGTAGTCTTAACATAGGTTCTTTAGGTTTGTGGTTCTAGGGCAACATTTCCAGTACAGAGCACTTCCTTTTGGGATGGCAACAGTACCCAGGATGTTCCCAAAGATTCTCAAAGTCCTGGTAGCCCAGTTAAGGCAGGAGGGACATAATGTGTGTCCCTAGCTGGATGACTTGCTCATGCAAGTGCCTTCTATTCCACTGGCAAGAAAATCAGTGGCCAGGACCCTGGAGATCCTGGAGTCCAATGGTTGGGTTGTCAATTGGGAGAAAAGCTCCCTCAACCAATCTCAGAGCCTGCAGCACTTGGACATGGTGTGCAGGACAGATGAGGGGAAGGTCTTCCTCTTGACAGCCAGGAAGAAGACCCTGAGATCAGGGATCGACAAATTTCAAAATGGCATGCTAGTCCCGGGCAACTGGTCTGGTCAAAAATGGTAGTCCCAGAGTTCCGAGTGGTAGTCCAATACGCTTATATGAAAATTTTAACCAAACATCTGTAGAAATAAATTACATGGTGTGTCTGGGGTTGTACTATTGTATTAGGATGGATGTAGATGTAGAAGAACTGTGTAAATCGGGAAAAACAATACTGAGTGACTGACTCTCCATCCAATTCCTTTCCTTTCTAATACGGCAGGTCCAGGGGTGAGACCGTGTACTGTGTAGGGTACCGCATTCTTGCACTCAGATTTTGGGCAAAAAGAGGACACCTAGTTCTCGATGAGCCCTGGTGCCACTGCCAGACCCCGAGTAAACAGGTTTAAAATCTCCACTTCCTTCCTTCAGCTCATATACAAGGGGAGGTTCGTACGGTGAGGAGAAGAGACTGAGTAAAAAAAATTATAAAAATAATAATAATAATACAACAGAATATTGAATTGAAGGTACATGAAGAATATTTGGCAGCTGGGAAAGAGGACATGTGCTCGTAAAGAGGACATCTGGTGGTGACCCTAGACTAACCATGTGTGCATGCAGCAGGGCAGGCTGAAGTCTGTTTCAGAAGAGACTGGATAATTGTAGTGAAATGAAACCAAGGCCATCAATCAAAAGCCATTCTGTGAATATAGCATGACTGTCACATCAAGGGGTAGACTGACTAGAGATTGGGAAGACAGGAAGATGATGATGGAGCACTACTAGGAGTACTTGCATCGGATCATCATCACTCATCAGGAGAAGAAACGGAGCAGCAGCGACACCACCAGCAGTAGATGTAGCAGCAGTAGTGGCAGCAGCATGCCCATGAACATGTCTAGTTCCTGAACCACAGAGCAGCCAGTGGTTAATTGCAGGATCAGGATTAAATTCATGCAGTTCAGGACCTTCTACCGCTATCTGCAGGAGAGACTTAGTGTGTCATCAGAAAGCCGTGTCCGTATTTTTGTTTTGATAAGGTTCTGGATAGAAAAACTCTTTCACACTTAGCAGTTGAGACACTCATAGTTATTAGTATTTCGACTAAGTCAAGAATAATGTGCCCAATCTGTGGTGGTTTTCTTTTAGTAATTTTGTGTAGACCTGCAACACGGCTTGTCAGCTGAAGATTTAGCAGCATTTTAAATGCAGCATACTCAGACTTTATATGTTCTTGCTGCTCTTCTGTGAAAAAATCAAAGTATTTAACCAGGTTTGCCAGTTCACAGGTCCCAAACACCGCTAGTTGGTCTCTTGGCAGATCAAACTGCTTGAAATCTAAACAGCTGAACCATTTGAGAGGCACCTCTGAGAAATTTTAAACCTCTTCGCTTATGTACTTTATCGCTGCATCTATTAAATTCTGCAATTGTGCATCTCTTACAAACTGACTTCTGGGCAGTTGCCTCTGAATGGAAAGGAACAGTCCTGTCCTCCTCCTCCTCCTCCTCCCTCCCTCTTGACACAACATACTCCATCCATTTCTGTTCAGGTTTGTAATGGCTAAGGAAAGTTGCCATGTATTTCCCTGGTGATGTTTTCAGCTCTGTAAGCTGGAGTAGGCAGGTCTCAACAAGTTGTGGAACTTCCAGTATTACTATGTCATCTCTTTGAAACTGGAGTGACAGGTTTTTTAGTATTGGCAGGAAGTCTTGTAGTATATACAGGGATTTTACAAACTGTACACTCTGTACTTCCTTTAAGAGGGCCTTTGTTCTAGAACCTTCATCACCAGCAGCAGAGGATGCATGTTCTAGGTGTTGAGCGACACTGGGTAGATTAACCTGAACTGCATGAACTGACCGTGACCTACTGGCAAGCCATCTCACTTGTTTTATAGCACTAAAGTGAGCAAGATCAGTATCCATGACATTAGCAATTTCTTTTAGTTCTCTCATTTTTTTGGGACTGTAATGATAAAACTTAAATATTCCCTTGAGAGTACTTTCAAGCTTTGAGACAAATGTATTTTTTTTTACCACATCAAGAACTGCCAGCTCTAACTTATGGGCAACACAGTGCATTGCAATTATTTGAGGACAGTGTTCCCGCAACTTTGCTATGGTTCCTCCTCTTTCACCCATCATGACACTGGCCCCATCAAAATTTGCTGAAACAAGGAATGGCCCTGGATTGTGAACATTTTGTAGGTTACTTAGGGAAGATTTACTGACTCAAGTGCAGTCGATATTGTGAAATACACCTTCTGCATGTGATGTTCCAGTGGCACAGCTTGGATAAGCACTGTACGCACCTGTTTTGAGTTTGGGTCAACAAACCGTATGAAAACATTTTCCCACCAGTTATACTAAAATCTGTACTACCGTCAGCAAGAACTGTCACATATTTAACATCAGTAAGAGTCTGCATCTGGGTTTGGGATATAACTGCTGATATAGCACCACAGAAGTCCCTAGCTCGTTTATCATTGGTATAATTAGAACCAAGTGTTATCCCATTTCTTTCTTGCAGTTCACAGAGCCACTCCATGTCCGAGAAAGGCGCAGATTTTGGCAATGGAATATGCTGTGTTGAACAGGCGTTGCATCTTGACCTTAGTGCCCTGATCCAACTGCGTAAATGCTTGATACAGTGGGACTCAGTGATATCAAATGTACCACACGCTGACCACTGTCCGCAATATGTTGATTCATGCACAGCAAATGTGGATTGACTTGTTATGAGCACGAACTGACTCAATTCGAAAAGTATTTGAGCCAGTGGCAAAAACATTAGGTTTCTTCAAAGGCTGGTACTGCAATGGTTGGATATTTTCACACAGTGCAATACATCAGTTCTTTTTTCATCATATCTCAGCCAGTTATAAATGGTTAACCAATGCCTCTGAAACAATCGGCCCTTTCTCCTGATCATATTTCTTATCTTTATTTGGCCTCTGGCCTCTCATCCTGCTCATGGAGCACTAAAGTACGCTTTTTAGGAGTGGATGTAAACTTTCAGTTAGCCGTTACTGCTTAGTTCAAGACACTGATGATCAGCAGTTATATCTCCTGACACAGATATAGGCTCATTGTCATTGTTATTACTCTTATCTGCACTAGACACACTGACAGAGGTGGATTGTGTTTCTGTTTCAGGTGGTGGTGTATTGCTGCTGATGGAGTCTGTTACTCGTGGAGGCTACTGACCAGAGAGAAAAAGAGTCTGCTGTTTACTACTCCTACTCCTGTTCTGCATATTGGGTGGCGGGTGGGGTGGCACTTATTTTCTTCCCCAATGATAATAAAGTATATTTTATTAATTAGGTGCGTCTGTTTGAGTTTCTTTTTGGGTGGACTGGACTGGTGTTGGACGGCTGGCCTAGTGGCCTGGCAGACAGTGATGACACTAAGGGATCAAGGGAGCCAGAAGGATGAGGTACTTATTTGCCTAGCCTATTCAAGAAAGGCAATGGATCTTTATTTACAAATGACCCTTCAGTTAAGTTGTGTTAATACTGGAACAACAAATGCACATTTGCACAGCACAAGCAGTATAATGGCACACTCTTTTTTTTTTTTTTGTGGCTTCTAAGTTGTGAACAAACTGAACACTCATCAACAGATTCAAGAGGCTACAGCTGAAACTAATGGAGTGATTTGGTTTCCCACTTTCTAATCTACAGCGTTCTCCTTCTCAGGCTCTCGCCGCTCTCCAGTCTCTATTTTTGTTTCTGGCAATAGTATGGGCTAAGAAAACAAACTGCCAATGCACATTTGCACAGCACAAGCAGTATAATGGCACTCTTTTTTTTTTTTTGTGGCTTCTAGTTTGAACAAACTGAACACTCATCAACAGATTCAAGAGGCTACAGCTGAAACTAATGGAGTGATTTGGTTTCCACTTTCTAATCTACAGCGCTTCTCCTTCTCAGGCTCTCGCTCACTCTCCAGTCTCTATTTTTGTTTCTGGCAATAGTATGGGCTAAGAAAACAAACTGCCAATGCACATTTGCACAGCACAAGCAGTATAATGGCACACTCTTTTTTTTTGTGGCTTCTAAGTTGTGAACAAACTGAACACTCATCAACAGATTCAAGAGGCTACAGCTGAAACTAATAGAGTGATTTGGTTTCCCACTTTCTAATCTACAGCGTTCTCCTTCTCAGGCTCTCGCTCGCTCTCCAGTCTCTATTTTTTGTTTCTGGCAATAGCATGGGCTAAGAAAAACAAACTGCCAATGCACATTTGCACAGCACAAGCAGTAAATGGCACACTTTTTTTTTTTTGTGGCTTCTAAGTTGTGAACAAACTGAACACTCATCAACAGATTCAAGAGGCTACAGCTGAAACTAATGGAGTGGTTTGGTTTCCCACTTTCTACAGCGTTCTCCTTCTCAGGCTCTCGCTCTCCAGTCTCTATTTTTTGTTTATGGCAATAGCATGGGCTAAGAAAACAGTTTTTGCCAGCTGCTTCCCCAATCACCAACCCTCCCCTGCCACAGCGTGTCCACCGCCCCACCTGCAATCTCAGCAACCTCCACCAGTACCTCAGTCTCTCAAACTCTTTTTATTTTAAGAAAAAATTAAAAAAAAAAATGCTGAGGCAAGACAAGTACTGTAGTCTACAGTACTGCACACTGCACTTCAAGTCTCCTCTCTCTCTCTCCAAAGCAAGTGCACACAATCCAGAAAGAAAAGACTTAAGTGAACTGCTCTCTCTGGGAACAGCACGCACGTCCTTTCTCCGTAAAATGAGAAAGAGAGTGTGTGTGTGTGTCCCCAGATCGCTCCCGCCAAGTCTGCGTGGGAGCCAGCTCGTCCAATGCGTGTCTTACCTCTCCGTGAGCCTCCCTTCCATTTGCTGCCACATATGCCCATCTCTCTCGTCTCGGCTCCTTTTCTGTTGTCCTGCTGTCTTGGCACCCGCGCCGCGGCACTGTGACTACGCGTTCTGCACTGCATCCCCCCCGCTCACGTGACTGCTGCTCCGAGGGTCAGATGACCCAGTACTCCTCCAGTATCGCGGCACAGCACACCCAGTGGCAAAAGCCAGCAATGCAGGCAAATTGGGCATTTTTTTTTAAATGCTTGTCCCTGGGCAACTGGCAATCTGAGGCAGCGCTTGTCCCTGGCTGGAAAGTTGTGCCCGGGACGCGGGCTATCCATTTGTCGAACCCTGCCTGAGATGAGAGGTTCAGTGGTTGAGAAGCCAATTATTGGCTTCAGCTCACAGCCTACTATGGATTTTGGGTCTCATGACTACAACAACAGAACTAATTCCTTGGCCTGCTTCTACATGCAACCCTTTCAGAAAGGGTTGCTGGCAGCTGTGATCCAACCTAGGGTATTGTGCTGCCAGTGTGTCTGTGGGACTGTCCTGTGAGCCAGCCAAAAGCTTGGAGACAGGCTCCAGTCCTACTCTTTCTGTCTGCAACTACAGTAAATTTTAGATACCAGCTGTGAATTGCAGTCCTTGCCAGGGCTATGGATAGCCATATTATCTGCACACATATTGGAGGAAGATGTTAGACTCACTGGTTTTCAGTGGGTTTAAGCTAAACAGTATTAAATTAGCTAATTGGGGTTGCACTTGGTTGCTAGGCTCGGGACACCCAAAATCAGTCCTGTGCTGTGACTTCTGGGTCCTGAACCCTATAAGACGCTCGCACCAGAGGTAATCTTTGCTGCTCTGAAACCTTTATTTTAAAAAGTACTGTGCTGCCAGTGTGTCTGTGGGACTGTCCTGTGAGCTGGCCAAAAGCTGGGAGACAGGCTCCAGTCCTACACTTGCTATTTGCAGCTACAGTAAATTTCAGATGCCAGCTGTTAATTGCAGTCCTTGTCAGGGCTGTGGATAGCCATATTATCTGCACACATATTGGAGGAAGGTGTTAGACTCACTGGTTTTCAGTGGGTTTAGCTAAACAGTATTAAATTAGCTAACTGGGGTTGCACCTGGTTGCTAGGCTCGGGACACCCGAAATCGATCATGTGCTGTGACTTCTGGGTCCCAAACCCTATAAGACACTCGCACCATAAGCAGAGCAAGTGTGTGTGGGCAAGCGTGTGGCTCCATGTGTGGAGATGCGCACAGAGACACGTGCAGCTCGACACACATGTCAAGTGTGTCCAGCGTGAACTGTGGGTCTGCGGTGAGAGTGTGAGTTAGCACCAGTGCTGGTAATTTAGTCTATATTCAGTTTATTGGCTATTGATTACTCTACTGAGACTACGTTATTGCTTATGTTACATATGGGGCATAGCTTGGTAATTTGTGGAATTTGTAAACATGTACTCTGTATAATGCCTAATGCTGATGGTTCATCTCAGAATTCAGAATGCTCAAACTGTATAGAGCTGAGTGTAATGAAAAATGAAATTGTAAGTCTGTCATCTGAATTGTGAACTATAAAAGAACTGACAGATCTGGAATGTTTTGTGGATAACGAGGTTTGAGGGCTCTCTGCTCCTTTGTCCAATGAAGCAGTTGTTCCCTTAGCTGAACCAATAGTTGTATGTGCCACACACACTAATGTAGAGACATCGTCTGCTGTTCCATGTTTGACAATGGTGGTCGAACCAACATTTGTACGCACCACACACACTAATGTAGAGACATCTTCTGCTGTTCCATCTTTGACAATGACTTTTAACCATTCCATGCCCACAAAATTTGCAATCCCCTGCTGTCTCTAATAAAAGACTCGAGAGGTAAATTCTGAATTGGAGGAAGGGTGGTAAAGTACTCCTAAAGGAAATTTAAAAAGGCAGGAGAGCTGCCTGTATTTAGAATAATAGTTCTGTTCAACCTAACTCAATAGAAACTAGTAATAGATTCACCCCATTAACCCATTCCATTTCTAATTTACTCCTGCTAATGAGATCAGACTCACACTTCTTATGCTGATTATTGGCGACTCAATTATAAAATATGCCAGCAATTGTTTCAAAACAACAATTTGAAAACTCACTGCTTTCCAGGAGCAAAAATTGAAGATATTCTAAAATTGATGACTTATTTTCATAACCTTCTAATGTCATTCTTCACATAGGGACACATAATGTAGGCTATGATCATGAGAAAGATATTTGTTTTGATATTACAGAACTTGGAAAGTACATTATATCAAAGAATTGTAAAGTGTGCCTTTTCAATATACTCCCTGTCCCGTGAGCAGAATTGGGAAAAAAAAACCAACATACAATCGAACGAATCAATGCCAGATTATATAACCAGTGTACAAATAAACCAAATATCCAGTTCATTGATTGTTGGGATATTTGTATAACAAATAGCAATTTATTTGCAAAAGATGGGTTAAATTTAAATAGAACTGGGATAAGTGAGTTATGTAAACATTTCCAAGGTTAGGTACAGTCTTTAAATTTAAACTAATAGAAGGGGACACTTGTGATATTAATATAAGTCAATCAAGAAGTATACAAAAAGTATTAATAACCTAAATTTTCAAATGTTTAATGCACAAAGTCTTGGACCTAAGGTTGATGAACTAACTGCTAGAGTTGTATCTGAGTGTCCCGATATTGTTGGTATCACTGAGACATGGTGGCCTAAAGACCCTGTGGTTAATTCTATCCCAGCTTACTTTGTTTCATTTAGGTAGGGAAAATCGTAAGGGGGATTGCTCTGTTTGTTAATTCGGACTTGAATGTTACTGATATTTTGAGTAAAATTAAATCTAAGGCATCTTGTGGAATCACTCTGGGTGAGTATTAGTTTTAATAGTACAATTTTATTTTGGGACTATGTTATAGAGCTCCTAATTCCACTAAACAAGTGTTAAATGAAATTATGTCAGAGATGGCTGTGGCTGCAGATCTGGGGATATTATATTTATGGGTGACTTAAACCTGAATGAAATTGATTAGTTAAATAAAAAAAACTATCCATAATCCTTCAAAAGAATTTTTAAAAACCTATGGAGAATTAAATTTAGCCCAATTTGCTGTTTCTCCCACTAGAGGTTCAAATATACCTGATGTGGTACTAGGCAGTGAACCACTAAAAATATCGGATTGTTTAGTCTCTATACCGTTAGGAAATAGTGACCATAATGCGGTAACATTTACCTTCAGTTTTTGCATCTGATATCTGAAAATGTTACTGAAGTTTATTTATATCACAAGGCAGCTGGTGAGGCATTGAAGTGGAGTGAATTATTAACTCTGATGATGTTAATGAAATGTGGTATGTATTTAAATCAATAATATTGGGATCAACATCAAAATTCATCCCTAAAGTAAGAAAAAAGAAATTACAGAACAGTCCAAAATGGTTATCCCATAGAATACTTCAAATGATTAAAAAGAAAAAGAAACTATTTAAGAAATATAAAAGAGAATAAATGTATAAGCTCTCTAGCCTCCTTATAAAACTGCAAAAATTTGCAAAACAGAGATTAAACAATCAAAGAGAAGTACTGAAAATGTATCACTCAGCAGGCTCAAAAGGGAATAATAAAGTATTATATATTTATATTAACTCAATAAAGAAACAAGAAAGTAAAGTAGGTCCTTTAAAAGTAGATGGAATAGACATTGCTGATTAAATAGAAATGGCTGATGTATTAAACTCACATTTTTGTAAATCGTTTAGTGATGCGACTTCAAGTATTGATGTTGAGCCTAGAGCCGTAGATACATATATGGAGATCACTCTGGATAATATAAAAAGTAAATTAGATTCCATAAAAAAGGGTTCTCCACCTGGCCCGGATGGTATATCAGGAAGCATGTTATTATTGATGAAAGATTATTTGAGTGTTTCTATATAAATATTATACAAAAAAATTCTGAATTCTGGTTCAGTTCCATCTGAATGGAAAGATGCATACGTTACTCCCCTATTTAAAAAAGGTGAGAACATCCTGTTAGAAAATTATCACCCTATTAGCTTAACTCTGATTCTATGTAAGGTACTTGAAAGAATAATCAAGGATGAACTTTATTTGATTATACTCTCTATTGATTCTGATCAACACAAATTTATACAAGGGTGATCGGCAGTCACTAATTTGGTTAGTTTCTATGATTATATTAGTGATAAACTTGATGATGTAGTAGATGTTGAATCCTGAGGTGTTCAACCTTCTATGCAGAAGGTTTGGTCATTCACAGATTGACCTGTTTGCCTCCAACCAGAATGCTCAGGTGCAGAGGTTCTTCAGTCGATACCGGTGTCCACAAGCAGAAGCAGTGGACGCTCTGTCAAAGATATGGAATTTCTGCAGGGCTTATGCTTTCCCTCCTCTGGCACTCCTCCCCAAGGTCATAAACAAAATAAGACACTCAAAAGGAAATTTTCTTTTGGTAGCTCCAGCATGGCAAAGAAGACCGTGGTTCTTGAACCTAGTGAATCTAGCTCCGCACATACCATTTTGACTCCCAATCTGGGGGGACCTTCTCTCCCAAGGACCCATTCTGCATCCATGCCCAGAGGTGATGCAGCTTATGACCTGGCTCCTGAGAGGAGGAGACTCCTGAAACAGTTTATTTTTTTAGTAAGGTAGTGAATACCCTGATGACTGTCAAGAAGAGCTCCATTTCTACAGCTTATGCTTGTGTATGGATCACCTTTTTGGCTTAAGCGAGAGAAAAAAATATCAGGCCTTCAAAAGCCATGGCTCTGCAGATTTTGGATTTTTTGCAGGCGCGAGTGGACAAAAGATTGGCATTGAGCACTTTGAGAGGTCAGGTATGAGCTCTTGGAGACTCCATGGGCTCATCTCTAGGGACTAACTGGGAGGTTATAGATTCCTATGAGCAGTTAGCAGAAGCCAACTTTTGTTTTGGTCCCTGTACCTCCAAGGGATCTGAATCTGATATTGAATGTTCTTTGTAGAGAACCCTTGGAATGTCTTTCTTCAGTGCCGCTTGACATTCTGTCATACAAGGTGTGTTTTTAAGCCAGACAGATTGGGGAGCTCAGGCCTTGTCCCACAAAAAGCCTTATCTTATCATTCATAAATTAGGTGCTGCCTACAGATTCCGACAATATCTGACCCCGGAGGCCCAACTTGCCATTGTCCAGGGGAATCTACTCCCAATCTTGGACTACTGCTCCCCCATCTATGCTAGGATATCCACAACCCTTCTGGCCAAGCTCTCTTCTGCCTACAACAGTTCCTGTCCTTTCACCTTGCTGGCCCCTTTCACGACACACCACTGTGTCCTTTACAATTCGCTACGATGGCTTCCGCTGCAAGGCTGCTTCAACCTTGCCCTTTGCTGCATGGTGGATTCTGCCATCCATACTGGCCAGGAATCTCCCCTTGCAGCCCTCATCAAGGTCCAAACTTTACACTGTAGCTTCCACTCAAACAGTATTCCTCCTCTGAATATTCCCAGGGTATCCACCAATATGGGCGGTAGAACCTTGTCAGTGGCAGCCCCTATGCTGTGGAATAAATTGCCTGCCAAGCTCCGCTCCATTCACACCCACTGTCAGTTCAAATCTTGCCTCAAAGATTGGCTCCTGGAGACTTTCCGCTGCCACTGCTTTCCTGGGTAGTTCTTCATTTCCGCCTACCCTTACCACAAGAGTTTCTTGCCTGTAGCAACTCCCTTTGTAAATCCTCCAATTCCCTTCCTCTCACACCCTTCCCTCTCCTTCCCTCTACTAGCCCCACTTTATCCTTTTCATGCTACTCCTGAGGAACATTGATTATCTCCTATGCAACTTGCTGTATATCAATGTCATATGTGTGTATATATATATATATATACACTGTATATATATATATATATATATATATAAAATGGTAGGAAAAAATCAATCAATAATAGCATACCTGATTGGCTAAAACACATCACATGACCGTGCATATATCAGAGCACCACCGCACACCTGCACTTTTACTCCCCTCCCAAAAAATTTTGACATTTTATAAGACAGATAAACCACTCTGAGGTGTGTGGTTTAGCTCTGATATATGCTGCGCCTTGGGTGGTTGGCCTTTTCGGCCTGCGGTGACCTACGTGTGACGCCAAGGGCGTGTGTATATCAGAGCACGACTGCACACCTCAGAGTGGTATATCTATTACATATATATATATTTCTCCTTACGATATGCACATTGGATTTATGTACTATATCACTTATATCATGTGGATTTATGTATTTTGCCACCTTGTATCCTGTACTATTGTAACTTTTTATTTGTCAGACTGTCTACTGTTCTATGCATTGTTGTTTGTATTTAACTCTGTGCCACTGTATGTGGCCCGGGTCGTGCCTGAAAGTGGTCCTTGGGATCAGTGCTCCTACCTGGTTACCAAAGTCATAAATAAATAAATAAGGACAAGGTGGTTCTGAGTATGGTTCTTTCATCCCAAAATTCCTACAACTTTTCATGTGAATCAAGATATCTGTCTTCCATCTTTCTGTCCCTAGCCAACTCATCCAGAAGAAGGAGAGTTGCCCAAGTTAGAGTTGCGTAGGGCAGTGAGGACATACCTTAAACAAACTGCACAATTCAGGAAATTGGCTAGGCTGTTTGTGCTCTGCGGAGCAGCAAAAAAAGGTCAAAAAGCCTCAAGGCCACCTTGGCAAGGTGGGTGAGGACATATATTGCCAAGTCTATGTGGCAGTAAAGAAGAGAGCTCTGGCTCTCATCAAGGCTCAGTCCACCAAGGCTATGGCTACCTCCTGGGCAGACAGAGGGGAGGCATCTATGTTAGAATTATGCAAAGCAGCAACATGCTCCTTCATCCACACATTCACTAAGCACTACAGACTGGATGTTTACAGCTCTGCTGATCTGGTCTTTGGTTGCAGAGATTTACAGGAGGCAGTTAGATAAATTTTGTTCCCATTGTGGGTTGCATATGGGACAATATTCCTTCCCACATGGTAATGGGTACTGCTTGTTAGAACCCATATGTACTAACTACCCATTGACAATGTGGAGAGCTACAGAAAGAAGAAATTTCTTCATACTTACCGTAATTTCCTGTTCTGTTAGCTCCAACATTGTCAAGGGACTTCTCCCAGGAACCTGGCTCCTGATGGAGAATATTGTCCGGTATGCACCTGGGATGTCCGTTGTATCCTCAGAAATATTTGATTGTAAGTAGTGTGACATCCTTCTATGGTTTATCTGCTGATGTAGAAAAAAAAAGGATTTTTACGCAACAGACTTTTTGGTTACGGGCACAAAGACTAACATGTTTTGATTTTTTCTGAACAATGAGTAGTGCCTCTCTGTTACTGGTTAGTGCTTACACTGTTTGCAGTTACTCTACTGTTATATACCTTTTCTATTAACAGTTTGTTGATCAGTCTCATACTAGTGGGTTAAGAAGACTAAAGAAGATTCAGCACAGGGAAAACGCTGTGTGTGTACATCCTTATATCATCCAGCTCAACAGAACCCCAGGAATTCTTCAATATGCTTAACTCTTGCAGTCAACCTCTAGTGTTGAACTCTCCAGAGAATGGAACATATGCAAATGATGGAACACTCATTGACTCGTGCCACCACTCAAACTGCTCCTTCACCAACAACTGCATTCTATAGTGCTCAGATTTCATTCTCCACCTGCTAGTCAAGACGCGTTGGAGTTCTCTCCTCACGAGTTGTGAAATTTGTTGCTTTCTCAATGTGAAAAACAAGTAAAACTTTCAATTTATTTCATCTACTGCCTTTACTTACTATTTTATTAGTTAAAGCTAGATTAGTTTGTTATTTTAGTGGAGTTTCACGGTTCCTCCACAGTTCTGAACAACTGTCGAGGAACCGGCATTTCCGTTAGTTTTTATTTACTTCTCTTTCTATTTTATATATATTTTTCTAGTGTTTCTGGTGTGTGAAACTTTATTTTCATGGTTCCTACTTGGATCATGGTCTTTTTCCTCAGGGAAATCAACTGTGAGCAACCGAGAGTATGTGGTGATAACCAATGTTTAAGTAAAGTTTCTTTACATAACCATGGTTGGTTTTGTATGAAACCCTACTCTTTTAGTGGGTTTCAAGTATGTCAGATAAACTGAAAAAGGAAATGGGCCCTATCGGTTTCAAAAATTGCTTACAGTGTGGTGAGATATTTGCCAAAGCAGATAAACACGAATTGTGTTGAATTTGTCTTGGGGAATCTCATTTCACAGTAGAGTGTGATATTTGTTCAGTTCAGTTCAGTTTATTGTGAAGGGATGAAACCATTGAGCAAGCTCATTTGAAAGGAGGTCCCTTATACAACATACTCAACAATATACAAGCAATATACACAGTGGCAAAGACATATCACATAACATCATTACATGGGAGCTCATGAGAGTAAGGAATACATCTTTCAGATAAAAAACAGTTACACTTGGAGTACATAAATAACAGCGGAACACAAGGTAAGACAGATCCAGTGAGGCCGGATAACAAGAACAAGCAATACAGCATAAGTGCAGGATATCAAAAGGGCCTATCTGGCGAGGGACAAAAGAAAGAGAGAGAGAGAGAGAGAGAGAGAGAGGTATTATAGTGGCTTAGAGAGGGAATGAGAAACAATGGCAGGATTCAGGAGTGGTTTTGTTGATAATCCTTTCAAATACGTTTAGCGGGATTAAGATCTGAAGCTTTAAAGTGGATTGGAGCTTATTCCAAGTGGTGGAGAGGACATAGCTCATGGCAGCCCTGCTATGACAGATGTGGAAATTGGGAATTTCCAAGGAAATGTAGGCACAATTCCTAAGGGCATAAACACTGTATAAACAATGAAGGGCAGTGGTGATGCAGAGGGGCAGCTTATTTAGAAGTGCTTAGTATGTCCAGATATAAATGTGAGTGGGTCTCCTGGTTGCCAAGGAAGTCCAGTTCACCACTTTGCACAAAATACAATGGTGAGTTCTGGTTAGAGCATTGGTTATGAAGTGAATGGCGTGGTGGAAGAGGGTGTTCAATATGCAAAGGTTTGTAATAGTACAACTGTATAAATAATATCAGCATAATCCAAGAGGGCAAGAAGTGGCCTGTACTAACCTAATTCTAGAGTCCCTGAAAAGAGATTTATTTCTGAAAAGAAACCTAGTCTTATTTTGAGCTTTTTGACAGTGTGTTGATATGGGAGGAAAAGGTCCAGTGAGAATCCAGAACGAATCCTAGGTATTTAAAATTATCTACCAGCTCGACAGTGTCTCCTAAGAGTGTACCGATGGGGCATAGGTGGGTGTAATGGGACAAGCAGAACAAAGGTTCAGTGGGTAAAAGAACATAATCTTGTTTTTTTGACGTTCAGCAGTAATTTAGATGATAGAGGAGTGTGCTGAAATTTGGTAAAATCAGTCTGAAGAGCAGAGCAGACTTGATTGAAGGATGGCGTAGATGTATCGAGGATGGTGTCATCCGCAAAAAGATGGATATTGGAATCAATGATGTCTTTACTGAAGTTATTTACATAAATCAGGAACAACAGGAGGCTCAGGATGGAACTCTGTGGAACTCCTCTTAAGAGGGGGGAGTAGCGAGAAGAGGGTTCCATTGATTTTAATTCACTGTTGCCTGTTTTCCAGGTAGCTGGTGAACCATCTTACAGCAGAATCATCCAGTCCCAATTCTATGAGGCTATCTAGCAGAAGGGAATGTCAACAGTATCAAAGGCCTTACTTAGGTCCAAAATGACTGCACCAGTGAGTTGCTTATTGTCCATCTGTAGGACCTTTTCACCTAAAACTGTGGAAAAAAGACTGGAAAGGTTCAAGAAAAGAATGGCATCTCATGCAGTTCTGGAGAATAGGGCTCTGACCAGCCTACCACCTCTATTGAGATGAATAAAATACTGAAACTGAACCATCAACTCCAAGTAAAGGAGAGTCATCTAAAGGAAAAGAACCGCGATCCAGCTGACAAACTGGAACCGCAAAGAAGAAACAAAAATCTAAACACACAGAATCACCAGCTGAAAAACCTAAGGGGACTTCTGTTGAAGAAATGGCTATGTCTACAGCTGAGGTGATTGCACAGGCCCTACAGATTATTCAGGCTTTGCAAGTCACAACAACTCAAGGATTAATACCAGTTCTGGTTCAGCGGATACCGGTAAATTCATCGGTTCAGCCCTCGGTTCTGCAAACTACAGCATTGGTTCTGGTTCCGGTTCCTGCCACACAGAAACAGTATGAAGAGTATGAGGAGTATAATGAGGATGAGGAAGGGCAACCCACTGAACCAGAGGTCTTCCCCAACCAGGAATTTGAGTCCCCTCCCAGACTACCTGAGAAATTTTCTTCACACTACACATTTGTAAAACAAATGGTAGATACCCTGGATTTAACTACCAACGAGTCAGTAGAGGATGGGGAGGAGGCAGAGATTTTTGATCTCATAGGTCTAACTCTCACCAAGAAACTACTGTTGCCAGTTAATAAGTTTCTTAAAAAGCATATTTTCAAAATACTAGAAACTCCCAATTCTGTTCCATCCTTAGATAAGAGAGCTGATAAAAAGTATTAGCTGGACAGGTCAGGGGCAGAATTTCTATTTTCTCACCCTGATCATGAGGGGGTGGTACAGGCTGCAGCCTGTGGGAGGGCCAAAGTGCCTTTTGCAACACATCCCCGATAAAGATTCTCAAAAGATAGACAGTATGACCAAAAAAGGTTATCTGTCAGCCTCTTTGGCCAGCGCACAGGTAAACTATATGGCCCAGTATCAGAAGTCCTTGTGGCAGTCTGTCATGGCTATGGCAGACAAGGCCTCAGTTGGATTGGCAGCTGACCTGAATGACACAGCCAGGTTTGGTCTGGAGGCTTCTAAGCACCAGTTCCAAATGGCAGTAGATGCTAATAGTATACCCAACTGACAGAGACTTTTCGACAGTGAGGTCCCCTACAGCGACTACAGCGCCATGCCACTGTAGGGAACCCGCTGGAACCTGGCACTGTCTGTCGGGGGATCCTGCACCCTCCCCCCAAATCAGATCCGACTCGGAGTTGATAATCCTAAGTGGGGGGGTGTGGGGGGGCGCAGTCCCCGGCATGGGGGGTTTGGGGGTGAAGCCCCCTGAAGAAAACACATAGTGGTACTGGAAACTGGCAGCCGACTGCAAAATGCTGCCAACCTGCCGGTTTCGCTGTCGGGGCATTCAACAAAAATTTTGTCGAACAGCCGTCATGGATGCGATGCTAATGACACTACTGCCAGGTGGATGGCTCTTACAATTGCCCTCAGAAGGTTTGCTTGGCTGAGAGCTACTAATTTATCCCAAGACACACAAACAAAGGCCATGGATTTCCCTGTGAGAATAACTCACTTTTGGGGATAAGACAAAGGCTTACATGAAGAAGGTGGACAAATACAAAGCCACCTACAAGAGCAACTCAGCTAAAGAAAAACCTTCAACCTCCTATAGGCCTTATGCAAGGGGAGCTAGAGGTAGGTTCACTTATGGCAGACCCTTCTTTCAGGCCCAAGCTTCACAGCAGTACCAACAGTATCCTCAGCAGACAAGATACTTCAGAGGAAGGGGCAGTAGGGGATCTAGGCGGGGGAATGATGCTAACCAGGTGCAACCCCAGCCTAAACAGAACCCCTGACATGGTTGCCAAGGTCACCTCCCTTGTACCAGTAGGGGGCAGGCTGGTTCACCACTTTCAGGCTTGGAAGAACATCACCACAGACAAGTGGGTCCTGGAAGTAGTGAGTCAGGGTTTGTCCCTTAGTTTCAAATCCTTCCCAACATTAAGGCCAAGAATCTTCTGGCCAGCTTCCCCCTCAGAAAAGAAGCCATTAGAGTCGGAAGTGGCAAATCTGTTGCTATCAAAAGCAATACAGCCAGTACCCCTGCAACAAAGGGAAAGGATTCTACTCAAGGTACTTCTTGACCCAGAAGAAAAATGGGGAGTGGCAACCATTCTAGACTTAAGACTACTGAACAAGCATTTGGCAAAGCCAAAGTTCAGAATGGTAACCTTGGCTATGATTCTGCCAACCATCCAGAAGGGAGACTGGTTGACATCCCTGGATCTAAAAGATGCATACTTCCACATCCCCATGAGTGAGTCTCACAGAAATTACTTCAGGTTCAGACCCTCATCAGGTCATTACAAGTTCTCAGCACTGCTATTCAGCTTCACTTTAGCTCCAAGAGCATTCACAAAGTGCTTGGCAGTGGCGGTGACATACCTAAGAAAGCAGGGCATCACAGTGTTCCCTTACTTAGATGACTGGTTAGTGATAGGAAAATCACTACAACAGGTAAGAGATTCCCTAAAGTCAACCAAGGATCTTATGGAATCCCTAGGGTTCTGGTCAACATCAAAAAATCTGTCCTGCAACCAGTGCAGGTGTTAAACGTCATAGGAGCAGAGCTGGACACCCTAAGGGGGAGGGCATTCCTACCTCAGGAAAGGGTGGACAACATTTTTTAAGATTGCTGAAACCTTCAGGCTCAATAAGCCAAGGCCAACAAGACATTTCCTACAGCTCCTAGGGCATATGACTGCAGCAACTGGCACAGTCATAGATTCCAGATTTCAGATGAGGGACATCCAGTTCCACCTCAGGGCACATTGGTGTCAAAGAAGGGACCTTCTTTCAAAACTGATATCAGTAACAAAGACATTATTACAAGCCCTTCAATGGTGGCAGGTCAGGGACAACCTCAGGGAAGGATCACTTTTCATCAGGAGTCTCCCTCCACAGTCCTCACAACAGATGCTTCCCTCCTAGGCTGGGGACACACCGGGAGGCGCATACCATACATGGCACCTGGTCAGGTGCAGAGTCTCTCCAGCACATAAATTTTCTGGAGCTCAGAGCTGTGTTTCTAGCCCTGCAAGCCATTGCATCTCTGATACAAGGCAATGGGGTGCAGGTCAGAACAGACGACAACACCACTGCAATGAACTACATAAACAAGCAGGAAGGAACAAGGTCCAGCCCTCTCTGCACAGAAGCAATGAAGGTGTGGAGTCTGGTCTACTCACTTCAGGTTTCATTGGTAGCCATTCATCTGCCAAAGAAGGAAAACTCCCTAGAAGGTGCCCTAAGCAGAATCAACCAGGACCACCACGAATGGTCTCTGAACAGACAAGTGTTGGAGGTGGTGTTCAGAAGACGGGGCACCCCAGAGATAGATCTCTTTGCATCCCACAACAACCACCAGTTGACAAAATTCTGCTGCAGGTCATCAGCAAAAGGCACAGTACCACTGGATGCCCTAGTGCTGGACTGGTCAGAGAGGAAACTGCATGCATTTCCCCCTTTTCCCTTGGTGCTCAGGGTCTTGATCAAGCTCAGGTCCCAGCCAGCCACAATAATTCTGATAGCGCCAGACTGGGTCAGACAACCATGGTATTCACTGCTGCTCTCCCTGTCAGTAGCTCCACCAATACATCTCCCTTGGAGGCACAATCTCCTGACCTCCTCACAGGGGAGGATTCTTTACCCGAACCTCAGGTCCCTCATGCTCAAGACCTGGCTCTTGAGGACTTGGAGTATGTAGCTTTGCACCTCTCAGAGTGTCCTTAATGTCCTAAGGGGATCCAGAAAGCCCTCGACTAAGATGACTTATGCTTCCAAATGGAAGAGGTTTTCAATATGGTGTTCTACCAACAATGTGGTACCTTCACAGCCAGGGTTGCCAGCCTTGCTGGACTACCTTATCCATTTACATTCCTTGGACTTGCAGCCCACTACTCTCAAGGTCTATCTGGCATGAGTATCAGCTTACATTTCAGCTGGAAAAGGTGTCTCCATGGCATCCAATCCTATTTTCAAAAAGGTTTTCAAATGCTTATATCACCTGCACCCCCTCACAGGGAACCGGTGCGAGCATGGGACCTAAATGTATGCATTGCCAAGCTTATGGAACCCCGATTTGAGCCTATGGTTGCAGCACATTTGAAATATGTGACCTGGAAAACAGTTTCCCTGGTAGCCATCACTTCGGCCAGAAGGATTAGTGAGCTTCAGGCCCTGTGTGCAGAGCAGAATTACATCTCTTTCCATATGAATAAGGTGGTGCTTAAGACTAACAAAATGTTCCTTCCAAAGGTAGTCTCTGACTTCCATTTGAATCAGTCTATTACTTTGCCAGTCTTTTTCACTGAGCATTCTAGTTCAGGTGAATGCAGGCTACATAGCCTGGTTGTCAAGAGAGCTTTAAGCTACTACATTACTCATTCCAAGGCCCACAGGCAGGACAGACAGCAACTGTTCCTGACATATGGGGATGTGGGAAAAGGAAAACCAGTATCTAAAACATTAATTTCAAGCTGGCTAGTAAAATGTATCCAGTTCTGTTACAACAAAGCTGGTAAGGAGCCCCCAGCAGGCCGGAGGGCAAGTTCCAAGAGGGGTACAGCTACTACAATAGCAGCTGCCTGGGATATTCCACCGCTAGAAATCTATAAAGCAGCTACATGGAGAACAGTACATACTTTTACAAAGCACTACTGCTTGGATACTCAATCCAGAAGTGATGCCAGGTTTGGCATAGCAGTGCTGCAGATCCTGTTTCCTAAGTAAGGCTCTGTGTCCACCTCCAAAGGTGCTGCTCCATAGTCTGCAAGAGTTAAGCATACTGAAGAATTACTGGGTCTAGAAGAAAAAATTACTCACCTTAGTAATCTTGTTTCTTCCAAGGTATTCTTCAATATGCTGAACTCACCCTCCCTAACTCTCCTTCCAAAACCAGTGGCTTCTGCATAACACCTGGACTTCTGTATTAAAAGGGGTTGTTTCTTAGTTATGTTGATGGTTTTTAACCCAGTTGGTGTTGTTTCTCTCTTTTGGTCATATCTGACAGTTTGGGGACTTTTACCATGAGGGACTCTATTATTAAAATATTATTAGTATTATTATGATAGCTTAGTTAGGGGCCTTTCTTTGCAGGCTCCAATGAACCTGAGCATTATGGAATGCAGCAGTTGGTAAGGGCAGCAGTTTGAATGGTGGCACGAGCCAATGAGTGTTCCATCATTTGCATATGTTCCATTCTCGGGCAGTTAACACTAGAGGCTGACTGCACGAAGTTCAGCATACTGAAGTATAACCTTGGAAGAAACAAGATTACTAAGGTGAGTTATGTTTTCAGATCTTCTTCCTATGGAAAATGTATGTTTATGTAAACAAATTTGATATATTGGCTTACTACTAGAAAGAGCAGTGTATTCTGGTCACAGTTAGCTTTACTGGTGTATAACTAGGGACACTGTGAGAACAAATGTGACTGCAGAGCTTCTGCTATTCAGAATGTTCATGTGCCTAGGATTCTATGCTGGTTTGCAGCCTTGGGCTGTGCCATTTCCCCTAGTGGGGGGGGGCACATTACCCATATGTACTAACTACCCATTGACAATGTTGGAGCTAACAGAAAAGGAAATTATGGTAAGTAGAAAGAAATTTCTTCTTTTGTTTTGGATGTTTTCTCACCTGAAGAATACTCCAATATTCCTAACCCTATGTAGTATGCCTTTAAGCCAGATCTGGCTGGAGATGGAACATTGCGCTAATGATGGAACACCATTGGCATGTGCCACTTTTCAAATGCGGCCTCTATCAACTGCCTACAATATAACTCTTTCAGATTTCACTCTCTACCTGTCAAGACTAGATGCTCGGAAATCCCTCCTCAACATCTCATCGTGAAGACTTATAAAATATATATAAGTATTCCTTATTTTCATTTGCTGCCTTTATCTTTTGTTTTAGCTTGACCGCTAGCTAATTTTACTTAAATTTGTGTTTATTTCTCGGTTTCTTCCGGTTTGGGATAACTGGAGGAGAACTGGGAATTTTTTAGTTTAGGGTGGAGTTTTGTGACAAAAACTTCTTTATTTTGCAGTGTCAGTGGCTCAGTAGGTAGCACACTCGCCTCTGAGGCCGGGAGATCAGAGAGCTGTGGGTTCAGTTCCCACATCTGGCACTTGGGTTAATATCCCAGTACTGACACTGTAGTGCAGCATGAGGGTGCTGCACTTGAGGTGCCATCTTTCGGATGAGACGTTAAACCGAGGTCCCATCTGCCGGATTGGTGGTAGTTCAGGTGGATGTTAAAGATCCCATGGCACTTATCGAAAGAGCAGGGAATTTCCCGGTGCCCTGGCCAAATTTCCTCATTCACTATAAATACCACCAACAGCTTAATCTGGTTTCAAAGTCAGTTGGCATTCATCTGTATCCCTCCCGGTCGTGCTGAAAATAGGCAGGATTTGTCTAGTGCACTTACCCGGTCAACAAAAGCTAAATAAATAAAAATAAATAAAAAATAACAATTTTAGTTAAATTTGTTTAAATAAACTTATTTTGCATAACTGCTAATACCTGTTACTGAACCGATAACTTTGGTTCTTTTCTGAACCGGTTCCCGGTTCCAATCAGTTCCTGAACCGACCGCAACCGCAAACTACTATTTAAAATTTAAAATCCTTTTACAGTTTGTGTTTTTCTGCCAAATTGGGCGAAATGACAGAAAAACCTAAGAGAAAAACCAGTGGGCCCGGTTTTAAAAATTGTACTAAGTGTGGAGAAGTGTTTGCCAAGGCAGATAAACACACTTCTTGCGCGGCCTGCATGGGTTATGAACACTTAAAGTCTGATTGTGAAATATGCAAGACTTTTCCTGAAAAAATGCTTGAAAAACATTTGGAAAGGCTTAAAAAGAAGTTGCCGCCACCTAAGGGTCCCTCAGGCTCTGACCAGCCGACACTGTCAGTGGCTGTGGGTGAAACCACGGCAACTGCAACCTCTACCCCAATACGGGTACCCAGGTCCTTGGAAAAAGGCCTGCTGAACCGGCAGGCTCTCTGGTTCCACTAAAGAAAACAAAGAAAACTAAGCACACAGAACCCCCTGCTGGACAGCGTTTGGGGCCTTCTGTGGTGACTGCAACTATGCCTTCTCTACAGGAGATTGCACAGGCCTTCAAAATTATTCAGGCCTTACAGGATACTGCCTGCTGGACAGCAGGCACTGGTTCGGACCCCACTAAACAATCTTCTGCCCAATCTTCCTTCCAAGAAGAAAAGGAGGAATATGGGAGTATGAAGAAGAGGATGAAGGGAGCCTCACGGAGCCTGAAGTCTCCCCAAACAGGAGTTTGGCTCACCACCCAGGGCCTCAGAGGATTACTCATCCCACTTCACTTTTATCAGAAAGATGGTGGATGCCCTTGACATAACCACAACTGAAGTAATAGAGGATGAAGAAGAAGCAGAATAGTTAGAAATGATGGGTTTAAAACCCAAGAAATTATTGCTTCCTGTGAACAAGTTATTTAAAAAGGACGTGTTTAAAATCTTTTCTATTTTCTCTTGCTCTTCTGCTTCTTTGTCAGTTATGCTACTAGAGTCATCTTCCTCTAGATTTGTGTTATTTATTTCCTCGTTGACTTTAACTATCAACTTTGCCTTATATACACTGCACTGAGAGTCTTCTTGTGCTTCTTTAGACCGTAATAGTGTTTGTTGATCTATGTTCTGTGCCACTGTCAAGCTGTATTTGTCGTCTGTTTTTTCTTTGTATGTTTTCTGCTTTAGCGCAAGGTCTTATTCTTCTTTACCTTCCAAGGTCTCAACTTGAGTCTAGTCTTTTATTGAATGTATTAAGTTCTGTTGGGTAAAGTTTTTGTCTAGGCGAGTACGTGATAGAATAGTGGATATTGGTCTGGCAAATTTCAGTTGTGCGGAGGAAAACAAAGTCTGTTTTTGAGTTGTCTCATTTACGAGCTGATACTGATGTATTCTGCAAGTAGCACTCTTTCTCCAAAATGTTTTGTTTTCTGTTTCTGTTTTAAAGATAAACATATTGTTGGTAAAGATACTTTCAAAGCATCAGTGAGACAATACTTTTTAAGTATGATGGCTTGTGATTGTTATTAATGTATTATTTCTTGTATGTTGTGGTGTCTATTATTTGTTTTTTGTATTATTGTGTATTTTGTATATTGCATATTTGTACTTCATCTTGACTGTAATATAAATTATGGCCCCAGGTCACATTTGAAAAAAGGTCTTGGCTCATATTGTTTACCCGGTAAACAAAAGTTTAAATAAATAAAAATAAAATTCTTCAAACCCCAGGAATCCCTCACCTATGGTTAACAACTGCAATCATTCCTCTGGAATGAGCCACCCTGGAGCTTTAGAATCTTATGTGACTTAGAGAATTTCGAATGAAATTCAAACCTGCTGTGTGGTCATGCTCACACCTGCATTCTAATGTCAGATTTATTTCTCTGCCCAAAGAAAGTAGTCACCCTGAAGTCTTCACTTCAGAGTTGATCATGGTTTATTATTTTATTATTTTTTATAAAAGTCTACTTGTTAGTTACTTTATTGATAACTTTGCATTATTTAGGGTGTGTTTGTGTGCTTTTGTGATTTTTCTGGTTGCATATTGATTCCCAGGAATCAGAGAAGGCCATTTTGCAGCTTGATTCTCACCATTAGGAAACCTCTTCAGTTTATATTTAAATATTTATTTGGTAGTTTAAATCATACTGCTTCATGATATTTTTACTATTTTATTCCTGGTTCCTTTTTTAGGGAACCAAGATGATAAATGGCTTCAAATTTCAGTTTTTGCACCATTTGGGGTTCAATTTCTTTTGTGGTTCTATTTCTAAACAGAACTGAACTGCATTTCTGTATTTCAACCCTTTTCCTTAAATATTGTCTTTTACTACTGGATATTGAAGGATGGCCCACATTGTGCCCATACACAAGGGGGCTCACGGGAGCCAGAAAACTACAAGACTGGCGTCAGTGGTGGGCAGAGTGATGGCAGTCATCCTAAAGGAGAGGCTGGAGGTGTTCCTGGAGTCAAGGGGCCTCCTGGATAAATGGCAACATGGATTTGTCCAGGGCAGATCGTGGCAGACTAACCTGATAGAGTTCTACAATTGGGTGGCAAGGGCACTGCACCAGGGCAGGTCAGTGGATGTCCTCTTTCTGGACTTCAGTAAGCTGTTTGACTTGATGCACACCCGGCTACTGGAGAAGCTGAGGGAAATGGGGATGTGGTATGGATGGTCTGGTGGACAGGGAACTGGCTAACAGGGCATTTTCAGAGGGTGACAGTTTGGTGGGAGGTTTCATCTCCCAGGAGGGTCATCAGCGGAGTCCCTCAGGGGTCAGTGCTGGGGCCACTCCTGTTTAACGCTACACAGCAGATATCAGGAATGGTATCAGGAGCGAGATGAGCCTCTTCACTGATGACTCAAAGCTGGGGGTGGTAGTGGATGGGGAGAGGGGAAGTTAGCCCTGCATGGGGACCTGGAGACTCTGGATGGGTGGTCTCACACCTGGAAACTGTGGTTTAATACAGAGAAGTGCAGGGTTCTCCACCTCGGGGCCAGGAATCCAGCATATGTGTACACCTTGGGAGGGAAGACACTGCAGGCTATGGGGAGGGGGGAGAAGGACCTCAGGGTGGTTGTGGATGGCAAAATGAACAACTCAGAGCAGTGTAGGAGGGCTGTGGCCAAAGCACATAAAATGCTGGGTTGCATAGCCAGGGGGATAACCTCGAGGAGCCAGGAGGTGCTCCTTCTGTTGTATAACTGCCTGGTTAGGCCACACCTCGAATGCTGTGTGCAGTTTGGGCATCCATACTTGAAAAGGGATACTGCCTCCTGGAGAGGGTCCAGAAGATAGCAACCAAAATGATGCATGGTCCTGGGATAAGTCCCACGGGTGAGACTCAAGGAGCTCAACCTGTACACACTGGAGAGGAGGGACAGAGGGCTATGACTGAAGCCTTCAAATACCTCAAGGGGTTCCATAGGGTGAGCCGGGATAGGGTGTTCCAGCTGCAGGAGGAGGGGGCAACCAGGGGCACCCATTGAGGTTGGTTGGCAGGAGACTCAGGGGAGATTAGGAGATGCTACTTCACTGAGAGGGTGGAGCCTGGAATGTTCTGCCCAAGGAACTGGTGGCTGTAATGACTGTTAAGGGGTTCAAGCAAGGCTGGGACAGGTACAGGGGAGGGTGCATCTCAGAACACCATCAGAGGATGAGGGTGGAGGACCGTGTGGGAGGCTGTAACAGTGCCCAACATAGGATTATATACATAAATAAGTGATTATATTTAAGTATGGGGGTGTAGGGACAAAGCCCTGAAAACAGGCAGAACATGCCCCGGGCATTGGGCATGCTAACAGGCGGCACATTGCTGAGTGCGATGTTCACCGGCCAGCATTGTGCATGGTGGTTGCAGTTTTTCCTGTTGCCACTACATGGTGGAACCATTTGAGGTCCTGGGTCCAAATCATGATTTTGTCAGATGTGAACTTTGTATTAAGTTTTGCCCTAAAATGCAAAAGGAAAGGGCTATGACATTATGGCTTCTCAATCTGCCTCCATGTCACCTAAAGGCTCAGATGAGGGTCTAGCCCCTCAAAACAACCAGCAGTCCCTGTCAAAAGGGAGAGATAAAAAAGAAAAGGCTGCAAAGGATGGTTCAGGAATCAGGGTGTCTGAAAGGGGGAACCATGAATCCAACAAAAATTAAAGAGCCTTAGAGCAGACACCAGAGATGGTGCCTGCCCCCCCCCCCAAAAGAAAAAGAAAAACATGTAACTGTCCCTCCTCTTGAAGAAGAAAAGAAGCCACTGGTGGACACAAATAAAATGCCCTCTATAGAGGACATATCTAAGGCATGGCAATTCTTCCAGGCATTCCAGGCAATGGAGAATTTCATGAATATGCCTACCTCCCAGATTTCGGTGCCTTTCCCAATGCCTGTGGAGGAGGAGGTTGAAATGTACTATGAGGAGGAGGAGGAGGAGGAGGAGGAAGGATAACCCATACAGCCAAATGGTTCTCCTGAACAAGAGTTTGGCTCCTCTCCTAGACCCTTGGATAACTATTTTACCTCTCACTGTACTTTTGTGAGATGTATGGTTAATACCCTCAACATCACCTCACATGAGACTGAGGAAGACATTGATGAGGTGGAATTCTTGATATATAAGTATGACTCCAACAAAGAGGTTGCTACTGCCCATCCACAAATCCCTCAAGAAGGCTACCTGTAAAATCAAGTCAGCACCAGTATCTCAGCTGCTGGCATAGGTAAGAAAATTGAGAAAGAGTACCAGGTGGACAAACAGAGTTCTGAATACTTGTATTCCCACTCTGATCATGAGGGGTGGTCTAGACTGCTGTCTGCAACAGGGCCAAGGTGCCCTTTTCCTACCAGTCTCCTAAGAAGGATTCCAGGAAGCTGGATAGCATGGGTAAACAAGTTTATAATTCAGCTTCTCTGGTTTTAAGACAGGCAGCATACTTGGTACACAGCAAATGCAGTCGTAGATGCCATAAAGTACTAGTTCCGCATGGCTGAGGGCACTAACGATACTGCATCCAGGGTCATGGCAAATGCAGTGTCCTTAAGAAGGTTTGTTTGGAGCTGGCCTGGTGGTGCTGAGGGTGGAGCTGCTGGATGCCATACCTCGTGCCATGCCGGCGACCTGGGTTCAGGAACGGACTTGTGCCACCGGGGGTCGGCTGGGGAGGGAGAGGATTAAGCATCTGGAGGACTGCTCTCCTCTCCTGGGGTAGGTAGTGGGCATTACGCTGCTCAATAGTAGCCCCCAGTGGAGATCGGAGGCACTGCAACTAGCGATGCCGCAGACAGGGTTGGAGTGGCGGCGGGCATCTGCACGCAAGGTGCACTGATGCCATTGCATGACCGTGCTCCGGGGGACAAAAAAAAATACGACTTCTCACCCCAGAAATACTCCAACATTCCTAACTCTTCTGCAGTATACCTTTAAGGTCATATCCGCCTGGAGATAGAATGCTATGCTAATGATGGAATCATTGGTATGAGCCACTTTTCAAATGCTGCCACCTATCAACTGCCTACATTCTAACTCTCAGATTTCTCTCTCTCCGCCTGTCAAGACCAGATGCCTGGAGATTTCCTCATCATCTTCTAGTCAGAAAAGCCTTTGTCAATAACAAATACTGAAGTATTTTTCATTTATTTTTATTTGCTGCCTCTTATCAGAGTTATTTTAGTATCCATTAGTTTATTTAGCTAGTTTTGTGTTGTTTTCTTGGTTTCTCATGGTTCAGAATAACCGTTGGGAAACTGAGGTACTTTTAGTTAGTTTCTGGGCTTTTTCCCTGGTTATTTACTAGTTTTGAAAATCTTTTTGTGCTAAAATATTTGTTTTTTAGAACCGATAATCTTCGGTTCCAAACTACTAGTCCCAGTTCTGTTTCTATCGGTTTCGTTCTGCTTGGTTCCCCTCGTCGTTCCTGAACCGACCGCAATTGATAAATTTATTGTTTTTTTTAATTTTAAAACCTTTAGTTGCACAGTATAGGATTGATGCAGCAGCGCTTTAATGAAGTTCTCATATACTTTATAAGGTCCCTCATTCAGAATACAGTAACTCTCGGGAATGATGTCGCTTACATTACATCATCGCGTACAAATGTAGCCGCCATCTTAGGAGGCTACAGGACTGGCTGGTTTCAATGCAGACCAATGATTTGTTTACACTGTGCTGCGATGCTTAAACTGTAGCGACTCGGGAGTGACAGACTTCATAAGCAAAAAGACTGCAGCGTTATGTGAGTAAAATCAGTAACTGACGCTGCTGTGGTTTTTGGGCTAAGATTGGACACCCTGTTTATGTTTCCTTTAAACCAGGGACCCTGAGTCCCAAAGGCAGCAGCTCTAACTATTCCACTAAAAGTAAATTCCTAGCAGGTGGAAATTTACGTGGCTTCTCTGACTATCTGTAACTAGAACTGAGAAAAAAAGGACTCAGCAGCCTGTGTCAAAAAACTTCTTGTAGACACTTCAGGTCATTTTGCCAAGTTGTGTAACTTTATTGTAAAAAAGAACAAAAGCAGTGTTTGTTGTAGCCCAGGGAGGCTACCCACTAATACATTTCACATTCATTACAGGTGCTTTGTCAAAGCACATGGAATGAGTGTGAAACATTGGTATTAGTGGGTAGTCTCCCTGGGCTACCCTGGACATGCTGCTTTTGTTCTTTTCACAATAAAGTTCCTTCCACAACTCGGTAAAACAACCTGATGTGTCTACAAGCAGTTTTTTTACACAGAGTGGTGAGTCCTTTTTGCTCATTTCTACATATTATGAAACTTCTTAGCACCTATCCCCGTGGGAGTGACCCTTGTCTACTCTTTAGCACTCTGTGTAGACATCTTGCAGGTCCCTTTCTTCCTTGATGATCGTCAGCGACTCCTCCCATCCTGTAATTCTCCCCCAAGGCTCCTCCATCCTTGGCACATTATGTTGCACTTCTTTGAATGGAACCCCAGTTGTCACTCCTCAGACTATTTTCAGGCTTCCCCAGGTCCAGCCTCATTCTCCACTCCATCTGGAGTATCCACACTGTTGCAAATCTTGGTGTCATTTGCAAACAGGCGGACCTTTCCCAACAGCCTTTCAACAATGTCACTAATGAAGACATTAAACAGAACTGGCCCAAGGACTGATCTCTGAGGTACCCCACTGATCACCCACCTTCTTACCACCACCCTCTGCTTCCTGTCCGTTAGCCAACTCCTAACCCAGTTTACCACCTTGTGCCACATGCCCAGACTACCCAACTTGTTAAGTAGCATTTTATGTGGGATGGTGTCAAAGGCCTTGCTGGAATCGAGGTAGGCGATGTCCACGCTCCCCCTCCCCCCTGATTTACCTAGTTTGTCACCGAGTCAAAAAAATTCTATCGGATCCTTCTGTCGCGACCTTCCCACGGTAAATCCATTGTACCTTCAATCCTGGCACCATTGGATTACAAGTGTGCCACTATTCTTTCTTTAAGCAGTGCCTCCATTTTCTTACCCATTACTGAGGTGAGGCTGACCAGCCCATAGTTCCCAGCCTCTACTCTGTTACTACTTCTGTGTATTGTGATTACATGTGCCCTCACAAAACAGCCAGTATATACTGTTTTACCATGTTTATACTGATTACCATGCTTACCTCACCTACTAATCAGTTATAAACTGATGACTGATCTTTTTAACTGATGTAAGTAACACGATGAAAATATCAAACGGTAAACAGTTTCTTTTAACCCTATTTGTTACCTGTCTGTTCTACTCCAGAGTTTTTGTTTCAATTTGTATCTGAATTGTGATTATTTATCATGTAATATGACTTACCTTTCTGTAACTGGACTTGTATACTGTGAACCTTTTACTGTTTTGAATTACTGTATATTCATATGTTACCCTTCCCATGGTCGAACCTGGAAACAAGCTTTTCCCCGATTACCAAATTTGAAATAAATAAAAAAACAGCAAGAACAGATGACATGTGTCATTATTTTTCAGGTAGAACATTTATAGTAGATGACTGTAATTATATGGAATTTCAAATGGTGCATTTCTGTCATTTAGCAGTTAGTGGATACGCTAGGAATGGACTAAATAGTTAGCTGATTCTATATATGATAAAAAACACATACAAAATGCACATGTTCAGTTTAAAAAAAAATGTTTAAATACAAAAGGTTACTGTACACAGACTGAACAAAGAATGAGAACAATTTATCATTACTCAAATCTCTATCATTATTATGGCATTTAGAAAGAGCAGCTGGATCAGTGTTGCAGTGAGGTCAGGAGGGTGTCGAACCTGCCTTCCCCCAACCCGAAAGCGAGCAGGTACGGATTCAGAGAAACAAAGTCCTGAGGAGCCAGACTGAGTAACCGCTAGCTCATTGCCAAGAAGCTCTCTCTGGAGTTCTACTGTTTGCTCCGCCATCCCCACCACCACCCTTGCTCAACACTCTTGTATATATAGCCAGGATCACATGATCATTCAGAACCTATCAGCCCACTTTGCCTTCAGCATCCTATACTCGCTCACCACTAGAGGTCACCATACCATCCAAGTGCCTTTAAATAATTCAGTCAGTAAAAACATGAAAACCTACCTGTCAGTGCTTATCCTAAGCACCTCAATACTCCCATTGTTTTCTCTCTTCCCTCCCACTGCCGCAGTGGAAGACCCACCATTATGGGACACATTATACTGGTCATCAAATGGCCAACGTGCAGTGCCCACCACATTGTAGCCTCTATCTCCTGTACTCCCGGATCAAGTCAGCAACAACTATACCCACCACATTAGATGCACTATCATTAGGACCACCTTGAAATTCCACTCTCTCATGCCACCAGACCCCCCCCCCAGGGGAACCACATCCCATTTTGGCTCCAGCTCTCACAGTCCAACTAGTCCGCACCCTCCTAATACTGATCTGGCCCGCCAAAAACCACACTGCTCCTAGCTTCCATCGCTCTTCACCCAAACTGCACCGGATAGCACTTCTTTGGCATACTCTCCTCCTCCTCCTCCTACTTTCAGGTAATATACATCCCAATCCAGGATCCCCTTCTGCTGGAGCTTCCAAGAAGGCTAGACATGGCAGCCTACTGCTGGCCTCCCTCGATATCTGTAGCCTACTCAGAAAATTCACTCCTCTCCAGGGGTGGATTGCTGAACATGACCCAGACATCCTTGCCTTATCAGAGACCTGGCTCTCAAAAAACATCCCTGATGCCTTCATCACCCTCAATGGCTACTCATTCTTCCAAACAGACAGGTTAGGCAAGTGGATAGGTGGTTGTGCCATCTATGTTAAAACACCTCTGCATGCCCTATCAGTCCCACTTCCACCCCTAGCCCATGGTGCCCACGTCATTACCATTAAGGTCACTCGTGGCAATCCTGGTAAAACACTATACATTATGTCAGTATACCTCCCCCCCCACAAACCAAAAAACAGTCTTCAATTCTGTACTGACAAGCATCACTCATCTCCCTCCAAGGAGCGAAATAATTATTATGGGTGATTTCAATGTGAATTGGCTATCCCCCACATCTACAACCTACAAAGATGCAATCCTTGCTTAACGACCTCACCCAGGTTGTCCAATCCCCTACCAGACTAGACCCCAGAACAGGGTCCTCCACACTCATCGACCTCATCCTTACTAACCACCCCACCAACCTCTCCAAGGTTACAGTACTCCTTGATGCAATAAGTGAGCACTCCCCAGTCGCCTGCTGGTGGTCTAACAAACTCCCACCCAGCCTCCCTAAAATTACAGTCCAAAGACATCTCAAAAAAGGTGCCCTCTGGTGCCTCAAAACATACTCACTTCATGTGACTGGTCTCCCATCCGCACTGCTCAATCAGTAGACACCAACCTCATCTCCTTTATTACCACCTTTAACGCAGCCTGTGACATCTTTGCCCCTTTCACTAAGCAGATCATAAAAACAGGGATACCCTGTGGATATCACAATCCCTGCTTGACCAGATGCACCATTGAGATAACCTCTGGCACAGGGCCCTAAGCTCCCAATCACCCCAGGACAGACAGCTCTACAGAGCATCGAGAAACAAATGCACCTGGGCTATCTGGCTAGCAAAGGCAAACTACTATAAACAATCCCTCACCTCCACACGGGGCTCAGGGAAAAACTTCTGGAACAATATTAAGGAACTTTGTGGGAAAACTGTCTCCCCTGCCCCAGCGCAGCTTCAAGTTGAGGGGGCCCTAACCCAGGACCCCTCTACCATCTCCAATACTCTAAACACCACCTTCTCAGACCTCAGTCACATACTCCCGTATAACTTCTTTGACCCTGCCCCCAGCTGCCCTTCGGGCTCCTCAGACATGAAGGTCCCCCCTCCTTTCCAGCTGCAAATCGTCTCCTGCAGGGAGGCTATGTGCTACCTCTCCAAAGCCTTGGCAAACTCATGCTATAGCAGTGACCCCCTCAACCTCAAAATTCTCCGACTAACTCTGGATGTGACCTTGCCACATCTTACCAAAATACTTAACTGGTCACACACCTTAGCCAATTCCCTATGTTATGGAAAAAAGGAATTATAACACCAATCCTGAAGAATGGTGACCCCACCTCCCCTAGTAATTACCGACCCATCACAATCCTACCAACCCTTTCTAAGACTCTCAAAAACATTATGTCAGACCAACTTGCAGACTACTTAGCCAAACATAATCTGCTCTGCCAAGAACAACATGGTTTCAGGAAGGGTTACAGCATAACCACTGCCCTTCTAGAATTTACATCTTACATACACGAGGCACTGGAACAGGGGTCAGTTACAGGTGCAATCTATGTCGACTTGACAAAAGCATTTGACACTGTCAATCACGCCCTACTTCTCCACTCTCTTCCCTCCTACTATTTCTCCCCTGAGGCCATATCCTGGTTCAAAGACTATTTCACAGGCCGGATCCAACAGGTTAAAATCAACACCACCCTCTCCACCAATAAACCAGTCCTAACAGGTGTCCCACAAGGGTCCATTCTAGGGCCACTGCTTTTCACTTTGTTCCTGAACTCCCTCCCTCAATCCTGCAGCAGGAAGCTGTTACTCTATGCGGATGATGCAGTAGTTTTCTGGAAACACCCTCATCCTCACTCCCTCCAAATTGCCCTGCAAGGTTTCTTTAGAGAAATAGAATCTTGGTTCACTGGGCATCGCTTAGTGCTTAACTACAACAAGACAAAATCCATGATCCTTGCCCATCATCAAAGCCTCCTCAGTAGTGCCCCCCTAAGCATCTCCAACTCACATGGCCTCCTTCTCGAACAGGTCTCTAACTTCAAATATCTGGGTATTACACTTGACACATCCCTCACCTACCACACAAATATTAAACACCTCCCCTCTGCTGTAAACACCAGGCTGGGGATTCTATATAGACATAAGCACTGCCTACCCCCTCAGGCCCTACGTCTCATTGTATCCTGCTCAGTCCTCTCATTGGCGGACTACGGGATTGTAATCCTATGGCACCGCTGACCAGCATACCACCATTCCCTTGCATCCAGCCCCTGGCCCTTAACAGACATGCCGTCATCAACAGGCTGTGATAGATTAACACACACGTGTGAGCTCTACAAGCTGGCAGACTGGCTGATCTTCGAAGGGAGGCTCAAATATCACATTTACCTTCAAGCCAAAAAATACTTATGAACTTGGCACTCAGAAGTCTCCACCCCCTCATCTAGCCAGTCCCACACAGGAGGGACCCTAGATGCCCTGCAAGTACCTCCCTCCTTGTTCCTCACTGTTGGACCTCACTAGAACAAAGGTCCTTCCATTATCGTGCCCCCCTCTGGGTCAACAACCTACCACATTCCATCTCCCTGGCCCCTAGTCTGGAACTTTTCAAAACTGGTATCATGAATCTCCTCCTTGATTCTGGTGATTGTGGCTGTAGCCAACACTCCTCCCCCTTGTCCCTATCTCAAAAGAAGGTGTAGCTAAAAATAAAGGTCCCACAACCCTGCTGTAAATAAACTCTGACTCAGAACCCTGCAAAAGACCCTCCGAATCTGTAACCAGACTTGTCTAGCAACTATGACACAGGGTCCGCTTAGGCCCTTGAGGCGGCAGCTAATTTGAATCGTAAAAACACTGTGTTGTGTGAACAATGTATACCTGTTATTATATGTAGTGTTTGTGTTTTCCTGTACTGACATGGAGCCTTTGCAAAGGAGTCAATGACTCAAAGGATTGTAATTCCGATTCTCTCAATAAATAAATAAATAAAATTTAGCTTGTTGAGGAACAGCTTTTTGGCCTGCTAAAAGTCACCAAAATGCACCATTTGATCTCAGTTTTTCCAAATTTCCCTGGGGGGGCATGCCTCTGGACCCTCTAAAGAGGTTTGGATTTAGTGCCCCTCCAAACCTTCTGACTGCATGATGCCCCTGCCCCATGAGTACTTGAGTGTTTACCCATGAGGTGTAGTGAATGTCCCACAAGTCCTGGCTTTCTATTTCTTGCTTTCCAATTGGCTGTGGCTACTTGCAATGGCTGCTTAACCCACTGTCCCTTATAGCAGATCAGACACAGTCCTGAATAATGTCCTGGTGCAGCCAGAAATAAATAATTATTTGCCCAAATGCTCCACAGCTCAGTAGTCCAGAGGGTGTACTTGCAGTCGCTGCACAAATGAAGGGAGTAGCTCCTTTGGTTTTCCTGTCGCTACTGCACATATACAAGCTCCCCCTGTAGCCACTGACAGGCTGACACTTAGAGTCCCAAAGTACTGGTGAAGCCAGGAAAAAAAGCATTTATTTTAATTTAAAGTACTTTCCCCCCCATTGATAGCTCATTTCCATACATGCAGCAATAATTCACTATTGTAAAAACATTTATTTTCCCCTACAATCAACAGCAGCCGATTATAGCTACCTTGGGGGTAGCCAGACACACATATTTATTTATTCAGCTGACCAGGGCTCGGCTCAGGCATATTTCATGGAGCCCCAGTCAAACTCTTTAAGTTTTCATTTGAGCGGCCCCCCAGCAGGCTGTCCGTGGTCACCGGGTCCCAATTAGATGGAAGGGATTCCAGGACCCACGGCACAGTCCCTGAGGTGACCGCGAAATGAAGCAGTTCACTTTGAAGGTGCTTTTCGCACCAATGTAAGTCCTGCTGCCCTGGGGGAAGCACTGTCAACACGGCACTTGCGAATGGCGTTTTTAAGCCCCGAGGGGCTGGATTTTAATTGGGCTGCAGGGTGGGGCACACAGAGGGGGCAAAGCAGATCTGGGGGACCAGAAAACTTGGTGGCATGATTTCGGGTGAAGCCTGGGAGACAGCAAAAAGAGGACAGAAGGTGCAGGGCTAAGGTAAGCCCAGGCAGGCATTTTAGGAACCCCCATTTGCAGGGGCGTTACACTATGGCACTTCCTGAAAAGAATAGGGGCATTTTCCTGGTGTCCTGGCTAGTTTCCCCCATTTAGTAAAACACCACCAACAGCTTCATCGGGTTCAATTTCAGTTGGTTACAATCGGTACCCAACCCTGGTCACCCCTGAAAAAGGGACTTCTAGTTTCAGTGGTCCCACCTGGTCAAAAAAATTCATCAAGAAAATAAATAAATTTTACAGGGCTAGGAGCAATCTACAAGGAAATTTATATATATATATATATATATATATATATATATATATTTATACAACATGTGTTTTGGGATAAATACAGAAATAAAAAGTCATATCCAAATCAGCCAGTGAAGAAATCATTGATATCTCCATGTTCCTATACGTCATTGTAGTATCTCCACACTCCTATACGTCATAATGAAACTGAATCTGCTATTCTCAACTTTCACTTTTCTTCTCTAATGCAGTATCACTGACCGCTATTAGTACTACTAATGTTCTGCTATTCATTTAAAACAATGCAGTCTCTGTAAATACTGACAAAATCTGTTTTGTACGTTAAAATTTATCTGGTTGATCCTGCCGTGTTAATTCTGCCCCCATTCATTCTGCCGATTTCATTCGTTACACTCAAAAAGTTCCATTGCTGTCTTTATTGTACAGTAGCTTGACCGAGCGCTGTGACCCTCCTGACATCCTGAGACAAATTCAAAATAAAATACTGCACCTCACGTTTATATACTTTAGAAGGGTCTCTGTCATCTTTTTATTGTATCCTTAGTTTGCTTGTAAGTAAAAAAAAAACAGACCGCACGCTGTGCAGAGGGAGCGAGTGAGCAGTTTCATAACAAGACACAAGCATGAGCATGTGTTGTTATAGCAACACTTGCTCCAGCTTGCGTCTAGTTCAGAAAGTGCCCACTTGCTCCCTCCGCACAGTGTACAGTCTGCTTTTTTACTTACATGCAAACTAAGGATACAATAAAAAGATAAGAGAAACACTTCTGACAGTGTATAAATGTGAGGTGCAGTATTTTATTTTGAATTTGTCTCAGGATGACAGAACAAACACAGCACTCAGTCACACTATGATGTACACATTACTGGAACTCTTTGGACAGTAACATTAAAGTCACAAAAATGATTGGAACCAGAATGTACATCGCAGGATCAACCAGATAAGTTTCAACATAAAACACATTTTCTCACTATTTCCATCTTATTTTAAATGTATGCCACTAACTCACTAACCAGTACTAATGCTCTGTCACACTACATATTTAAACATACATTTTTTAAATCCCAAAACACATTTTGTATAAACAGAACATTTAATTTAATTTAGTTTTTGTTGACCGGGTAAGTGCACTAGACAAATCCTGCCTATTTTCAGGCACGACCCGGGGGAGGGGGATACAGATGAATGCCAACTGACCTTGAACCAGATTAAGCTGTTGGTGGTATTTTTAGTGAATGAGGGAAATTTTGGCCAGGACACCGGGGAAATTCCCCTACTCTTTTCGATAAGTGCCATGGGATCTTTAACATCCACCTGAACTACCACCAATCCAGGCAGATGGGACCTCGATTTAACGTCTCATCCGAAAGACGGCATGGCCTGACTGAAGATAGCATATTTATCTCACTCGAGGCCAATGACATCAAGATATCTCTCTCGTGCCTTTGCCACTCATGAGATATCATGATATCATTGGCCTCTCATAAAGATAAATATATCATTTTCAGTCAGGCCATATCCTATCCCTATATATATATATATATATATATATATAGGGGATATGACATATTGACAGAATATCATATTTATCTTCACGAGAGGCCAATGATATCATAATCTCTCACGAGTGGCGAAGCCACGAGTGAGATATCTTGATGTCATTGGCCTCGAGTGAAGATAAATATGATATCTTCAGTCGGGCCATGTCATGTTCTGTTTATACAATATGTGTTTTGGGCCGCATGTGATAGAATCTCTTCAAACACAGTTCTCAATACCCCCTCCAAGAGGCTCCAACAAAAAGATGAGCTACAGTATGTGTTTTGGAAAAAAATTATTTGGTGGATTTTTGTAGTTTTAAAGAAATTTATCTGGTTGATCCTGCCATTATTTTTACATAAATAATCATTTAAATAAGGATTTAAAATGTGAGTAGTTGATCCTGTCCCTCTGAGTTTTGTTAGCCCACTAGTTGCCATATTGATAATTTCAATGTTTTCCTGAATTATTCCCCATCAAGAGAACTGATGACGTTTCATTAAAAAAATATTAAGTTGATCCTGCCGTATTTGTTTAGCTAAATACTGCTTTAAAAACACTTATCTGGTTGATCCTGCTACATTGTGCTTCGGCAAGCATAATAAGAGTTTCACTTTCCCCCAGAAATGTAGCGTGACAGGCACTACTAGAGTCCATAACTCGCTCCCAGACCTTCAGTAAAGCAGTCTCCATGAGCTCGTGAAAAAATGTGGACTTCTTGTCATTTTAACTGAATTTCCTCCACAAAAGCTGCCGACTGTACTGAGTAAGAGAGCGGCCAGGAGCTTCAGAGCAGCAGAAGGAAGAGTGAGCGAGTGTTGCTATAGCAACAGATACTCACGCTACCTTCTGCTTCTCTGAAGCTGCTGACTCGGTCTCTCTCTATTCTCGGTACAGTCGGCAGCTTTTTTTGTGGAGAAATTCAGTTAAAATGACCAGAAGTCCACATTTTTTTCTTACAGCTTGCAACGATTGATGCACCTTGGATCCCTCAGACTGAACCACCGAGAAAAGTCTAGGCTCACCAGGCCTAACCTCTGAGAGATGGCTCGCTCCTCAGAGGCTCACACTCTGAACTCCTAGGCAGATCTGGCAAAACTCCACTGTTTCAGCAGTTACCCCCTTATATATGGGGCTAAGGTCCAGGAAACCTATTGACTGTCAAAACCATCCCAAACTGTCCCAGTTTCTTGATTGGCTTGCTTGTTGGTGCCTAGAAGAAAAAATTACTCACCTTAGTAATGTTGTTTCTTCTAATGGAGTCATGCTATATTATGACAGTAGCAGTTTGATCCAGCTCTAGAACTGCTCCAGAGGTGAAATGGTTAAAACCATTCCAAAATAGAATTTTGGCCACGAGCTCTAAGAAGCAGCTCTATCTGTGTTATTTCAAACCTGAACTGTCAGATCTTTACGAGCCAAACTCACTAAGGTCTGTGTGGAAGCTGTAACCTACACTAGCCAAATGGCTACTTAAATAATAACAACCATTGCTGGTCCCAACACCCAAGACTTAAGTCAGGGGACCAGAAATACTAACACAATTCTAATCACATGAGAATAAAACATAGGTATAATAAAACACACACACACACACACACCCAAAGCCCCAAAAGGGGACAAAAATGCTAACAGGGCATAAAAAGGTGCCCACACCAAGTTGCCCGCACCCCACCCAAGTAGAGGTTCTGAGAGGGGCAGGTTGGGGAGGTCATAATATAGAAGACTCCATTAGAAGAAACAACATTACTAAGGTGAGTAATTTTTCTTCAAACAACATGAAGTCTTGCTATATTATGACAGTAGCAGAATACACAGCAGTACCTCCATGGAGGAGGGGCAGAACCTACTTAGGGAATAGGCTCTGAAGAACAGCTGTGCCAAACCAAGCATCTCTCCTGGCCTGGACATCCAGGGAGTAATGCTTGTCAAAAGTGTGTACCGTTTTCCAAGTAGCAGCCTGGCAAATCTCTAATATAAGGATGTCTCTGGCAGCAGCTAGAGACGCAGCTGTACCCTGGTAGAATGAGCCCTCAAACTGGGGCCTGCCTCAGTTTCTGATAACAAAATTGGATACAAGAGACAATCCACCTGGCAATTGATCTCTTAGTGGCAGGTTTGCCTTCCCAACTTCACCATAGGTAAGGAAAAGTTGGAGGGATTCGAACCTGTGACCTTGGTACGCCTATATAGTAACTAAGAGCCTCTAACATCCAGATTGTGTAACCTCCTCTCACCAGAAGAGGAGTGATCAGTGAAAAATACTGGAAGGAGATAGATTGATTAAGATGGAAATCTGAAACCACCTTAGGCAAAAACTTCCTATTAGTCCTAAGGACTACCTTATCCCTGTGGAAAGAAATAAAGTCAGTTTCCACTGACAAGGCTTGCAACTCACTTATGCGTCTGGCAGAAGTGATAGCCACTAGAAAAACAGTTTTCCAGTTAGGTACTTAAGCTCTGCAGAAGACAGAGGTTCAAAAGGGTTGCATTAACTGGGCAATGCAAACATTAAGGTCCTAAGTAGGGGCGTTCCCAAAGGGTGGATAGTATGGAGTAATCCTTAAAAACTTGGAAAACACAGGATGAGAGGAAAGAGGGATGACTTTCCTGCTGACACAAAAGCAGATACAGCTGCCAAATGAACTCTCAGGGTAGCTGGTCTGAGACCCAAGGAATTAAGATGTACCATGTAATCTAACAAAATGGGCAAATCAGCAGATTCTGGGAAATATTTTTCCAGCACACCAAATGGAAAACCTTTTCCATTTAGAACTATAAGTAGCCCTAGTGGAAGGCTTTCTAGAAGCCTTTAGGATCTCAAGAACACCCTGAGAGAGGTGTAAATCAGCAAACTCTAACTCCTCAAGAGCCAGGCCTTGAGGTTGAGGGATTTGAGGTCCGGATACCAAACCCTTCCCTGGGCACAAGTCAACAGGTTGTGATTCCTGGGGAGGCAAAGGGGAAGATGGATTGTCAGTGACAGAAGGAGTGGGTACCAGGGCTGTCTGGCCCAATCCGGGGCAATCAGAATCACCCTGCAAGGCTGAGATCTGATTTTGACTAGTACTTTGAATAGGAGAGGGAAGGGGGGGAAAAGCATAGAGAAACTGCCCCTGCCAATCCAGAAGAAGGGCATCCAGGGGAACTGAGCCCAGCACTGGAGGCCTGCAACAGAACAGAGGAAGTTTGTGATTGTCTGGGGCTGCAAAAAGATCTATCTGAGGGGTGCCCCATCTGGCAAAGACTATCCCCAGCACTTAAGGACCCAGGGACCATTCGTGATGGCCTTGGGAAATCCTGCTGAGAGCATCCGCTAGGACATTGTCCTTCCCTGGAAGATGAACTGCTATGAGGGAAGTGTTCAGGGAATAGGCCAGAGACCACAACTTCATTGCCTCGGTGCATAAGGCCGAAGACTGAGTGCCCCCCTGTTTGTTGATGTACCACATTGTTGTGGTGTTGTCTGTTCTGACTTGTATCACCTTGTTGTGGACAGATGCAGAAAATGCTTGAAGAGCTAAAAAGACAGCTCTGAGTTCCAGCAAATTGATGTGGAGCAGAGATTCCTGGGGACCCACCTCCCTGAGTGGAAAGGTCGCCCATGTGGGCTCCCAACCCAGAAGGAAGCATCTGTAGTGAGAGTCAAGTTGTGAGTAGGGGATGAAGGGGACCCCAATCTTAATTGCTCTGATCCTGCCACCACTGGAGGCTAGGATCAAGGTTCGAGTCACTGGGACCAACTTGGAAAGGGGGTCTCTTCTCTGAAACCAATAGGTTCTCAAGTGAAACTGAATGTCTCTCATCTGAAATCTTGCTCCCTGCACAACAGCTGTGGCTGCAGCCATGTGCCCCAGGAGCTGCAGAAAGTGTCTTGTTGGTCGAGACCTGCAGAGTGAAGGAGGAGGCCAGAGCCACTAAATTCCTTACCCTTTCTAAGGGAAGAAAGGCTCTGGCTAGCTTTGTGTCCAGTTCTGCCCCTATAAAGGTGAGTACCTGGACTGGTTCCAGAACCGACTTTGGTAGATTTAGCAGAACGCCCAGGGAGGTGAGAAGCTGCTGGGTGACCTGCAGGTGAGATTTTACCTGTTCTGGGGACTGGCCTACAATGAGCCAGTCATCTAGATAAGGAAAAACAGCAATCCTTTGCCTCCTTAAGTGAGCCACTGCCACTGCTAGACACTTTGTGAATACCCTTGGGGCAGAGGTAAGGCCGAAGGGCATTGCTCTGAACTGGTAATGACCTGAGGGCAGTTCGAATCTGAGGTACTTTCGATGGGAGCTTCTGATTAGGACATGGAAATAGGCATCCTTGAGGTCCAGGAAGGCTAGCCAGTCCCCTGGCCTTCGGGAGGGTAAAATCATTGCCAGAGTTACCATTTTGAACTTTGGTTTCAAAAGATGCTTGTTCAGATATCTGAGATCTAATATGGGCCGCCATTCTCCTGTCTTTTTTGGGGTAAGGAAGTATCTGGAATACAGACCCCTGCCCTGGTGCAGGGGAGGAACCCTTTCTACTGCTCTGAGAGCTAACAGGGATGAAACCTCTGCTTCCAGAGCAAGGGTCTCTGAAGCACTTGCAGGTAGAAAAGTCTGCTTCTCAACTTGGGAAACTTTTTGAAGCTGAGAACCAGACCCTGGCCTACTACTTCCAGAACCCACTTGTCTGAGGTCAAAGAAGCCCAATTCTGGCTGAAGTAAGCCAGCCTGCCCCCTACCGGTACAGGAGAATCGGCCCTGGGCACCCCATCAGGGTGCCTGCTTAGCAGGAGCTTTAGGCTGGGGGGTGGGAGCAGGTCTGCCCACCCCTCGTCTGCCTCTGCCTCTGAAGAAGCCCCTCTGAGCATAGGCAGAGGAGGCCTGAGTCTGGTAAAAAGGCCTGTGAAAAGGCCTACCCCTACCCCTGGGGGTATGCCTTTGAGGAGTGGCTTGCCGCTCCTTAGCCTGGGCACTCTTGTAAGTAGTCCCATATTCATCCATCTTTTCATGTGTAGTTCTCTGTCTGCTCCCCAAACAGAGAATTCCCCACCACAGGAAAATCCATAGCCTTAGTCTGGGTATCCTGTGACAGACTAGTACACCTGAGCCAGGCCAACCTACGAAAAGCTACAGATGTGGCCATGACCTCAGAGGAAACATCATTAACATCCACAGCAGCATGAAACTGAACCTTAGAAGCCTTAATGCCATCAGCAGCCACCTGTTCTAGTTCACTAGCCAGCTGGCCATGGGCTTGCTTGGCTAATTGCATCACAGTATCCATCTAGATTTCTGATACCTAGCTACATAAGCCATATAATTTGCTTGCCTGAGTCCCAGAGAGGCTGCCATATACTGTTTTTTTGCCATGGCATCAATCTTCCTGGAATCCTTGTCAGGAGGATGTGAAGCCAGGGGAATATTAGCTTTATCACAGGTAGCAGCCTGAACTACCCCAACATGACTGCATTGCTGAGAAAGGAATTCTGTATCAGGACCTGACAATGTGTACCTTCTGTCCATCTTTTTATCTACAGGAGGCACAAAATTAGGAGTTTTTAAAATTGTTATTGTTTGCTTCCTAAAAGACTCATGTAAAGGAATAGACAATCTCCTAGACTCTGGAATATCCATCATTTCTACAAAATCAGGCTCCTCTTGCTCATCCACAGCTTCTTCTAAGGGAAGCTGGAGGGTTTCAGCAACTTTTTTGTAAAACATGAAATGAGATGGGGACTCAGACAGCATAGGGGGAGATTCTAAAGGTCTGTCTGGGGAGATGTCCGGTTCAATGGGCACACCCAGACCTTCCCAGCCACATTCATACTGTTCATAATCATCCTCCCCCTCCTCTGGTTCATAAAATTCCTCAATATCATATTCCTGAACCACTGGGACCGGACGAACTGACCTTTTGCCAGATAGTGGCGCGAACGGTTTTGCGGTTAAAATAAAACTATTCTCGGTTGAATCCAACCAAGAAAACACTTTTTAAACCGAGAAATGAACCGAGCAGTAGGAGAAATCTCCGGAGCGACTGTTCACTGAGGTGGAGTAAAGAATCTGACAGTTCAGGTTTGAAATAACACAGATAGAGCTGCTTCTTAGAGCTCGTGGCCAAAATTCTATTTTGGAATGGTTTTAACCATTTCACCTCCGGAGCAGTTCTAGAGCTGGATCAAACTGCTACTGTCATAATATAGCAAGACTTCATGTTGTTTGAAAAGGCCCTCCTTTTTTCCTCACAAATCTTCATTAATTCCAATAAGTTTCTGGCCAAAGGTCCAGGCTCTTGACTGGTTATTTGGCTGCACAATGGTGGCTGCTGCATAGTCCCAAACACACGTTTTATTGCAGTCCCAACATAACTGTCCTGGTGCAGCCAGAATAAATACTATTCTTACATAAATTCCCCAGTTATATAGCCCTGGCATTTCTCTTCTAAACACATTTATTAATCTCTCCCCTATGTGCCTAGTTTCTGTGTCATTGCCTTGCAAATACAGTGTCCCTCTAAAACTGGCAGCAGCTCAATAATATTCATTAGGGCTTCACTGCCCTGACATTTACCCTGTAATACTGGGGCCCCAGAGGCAGTACTATAGGTGCTTGCCTTATACTTATTGAAAAACACTTTCTCTGCCTTTGCTGTTGGTCCCCCGTGACTTTTTAACTAAATACTGTGTGCCAGAATCCACAGGAACACCTTCCAACTTTTGATCGCAGTTGGCAGTAGCAAACAGTGCACCTCTCGAAAGTGCGAGCAGCGACTGCACGGCTGAAATGCCAGCCATTCACAGAATGTGCTCCGGTAGCCCAGCAGGGCTCAAATGAGATAATGGGCTGCCTGGGGAATCTGGGGAACATGGGGGGGACACAGAACTTGGGCCAGGTGGTGGCCCGGGGGGGGGTTCATCGGGAGGATGCTCGAGAGGTACAGCTGACATATGGGAGGACTACCAATTAAGCACCCTCGAAGAGGGATTACATACAGTCTCTCAGTATTGGTGCTGTGTACCCACAAAAGACTAGCAGCTACAGTCCCTCATGTCTGTGTCTGGAAGGTAAGAATTTGAAGTCTTCAGTTGAGCACCCTGCTAGGAGTAGGAAAACACACATCCCAGCCCCCCCCCCAACAAGACCACTCTTACAGTACCAGTACAGCTCTAGATCAATGGCAAATGGCAGGAATAAACAATTACGCCTGTTCTGCATCCCATTCCAAAGAACAGCTCTTCAACAAAGATCCTTTTCCTACCGTACTCCACTGTAACTTAATGAGATCCCAGCTAACATTCTAAATGCTGCTAACCCTGGAACCTTCAAGGCTGAACTTATACAGTTTCTACTGCAAAAGGATGTCTATGAGTGCTCAACTGCTCAGAGCAGTTCTCCAGAGCCAGCACCAATCCTGCCTTCTAGCAACTACTCACGGTCTCACTCACATGATCCACCCCTCCTCACTCCCTACTCCTGTTCCACAAACTCTGCCACCTCATGCTCCGTAGCTCTTATTCCGCTAGTGGTTGTGCTCTCTCATTGGTCTAATGCCTCATTGCCCCTCTCTCCCAGTCTCTCCCCCTCCCCATCTCTCCTTTTCTCCATCAATCTCCACTCTCATGATACCAACCCTCCACTGTTTGGTCTCTACCTCCTTCCCCTTTCTCTCCCCTTCCCTCCCTCTCTCTCTCTCTCTCTCTCTCCACCTTCTTCCACCTTACCACACTATCTCACATGCACCCCTCCCCAGTTCCTCAGCTCCAAAGCTGTAATGCAGTATGACAAGGCTCCTACTGGGTTGCTCTATCTCCACACCACTCTCTCCCTGTCTTCCATTTTCCTATCTCTCATATACTTCCTTATGCCATACAGACCTTAGTATACCCTTAATGAAACTCATAAGAAACGTAGCTGTTTTCTATTCTTTTGTTACTTCCTTTACTGATAATTCAATTATGTTTGTATTTTGTTCTGTGAATTCAGTTATGTACTGATAATTGATCTATGTCTGTATTTATACTGTGAATTCAATGATATCTGTCTTGCTATCGTTTAATTGACATGGATCCTTTGTAAAAGAGTTCTTACTCAAAGGTTGTTTCCAAAATTCCAATAAATAAATAAATAAAACGTCTACAATTTAAAAAGCAGGCTTTTGAATCTGCTGCCTAAACCACATAGTTCCACATGGCACCTGTGCTGTTTTATTAAATCTGGTTTTGAAATAATTGTTTGTCACCTATTATTGTGAGTTTACCCAAAGCACTGTGTCTGCTCATCTCAACTGTGCTGCAGTCCAAGGTTACTGTACTAATGATGTCATTTGTTGTGTCATTCTGGGAGCCTGTATCTATCTGCTGAACAGCTCAGAAGGGTCCTGCTGCATGGTAGTAGTGTACTAGTATTTTATGAGGGGGGCTAATAACTGTTTAACCTTTGGTGTGCTTGTCTGGACACATGACAGTTATGGTGCTGTTCAGCTCTGAACAAGATGCAGGCATACTTTGTTGTTTACTGAACTAACCTGCTGGAATGCTACTCAGAGTTTCTGTGGGGGACAAATGGTAGCACCCCTACGATGTCCTCACAGCACTGTTTGACCAGGCAGAAAGACGCTGAACATAGAAGAGACTTCCTTTTTAGAGTCTAAAACTCCAGGAAAATAAAATAAAAAGTGTTCACAGCAAAACACTACAAACCATTTGCCATTGATCTTAAATTGTTTGTTAAACAGGCTTCTGGAATGTATAATGTCACAGTTGTTTAACTTAGGGGTTTTAAAGAAGAAGCATTTATAGTCTCTCAGGTGCTGTCTACCAACAGCAGCTTTCCTTAACTAAATGTGTTTTTAAAAGTCCTGCAGTTCTGTTTACTTTCTGCTTAAGTTCCATGGTAGTCTGTTGCATTTTGACTCAGGAAGTACAATCCATTCAGCCTGTGAGACTCAAATTTCTCAAGGTCCTAGTGCAAACCTGATAAGAAACTGACAGCAGAATATGCTTGGAAAGGGTGATCAAGTCCTGTGTTTTTAAAAACTGTAAAGAACTATTTCTTCAGTGCCCCAGCAGGAGGGGGAGGAGAGGGGTTGTCAGGTCTACGGATGGGTGGGCCAGTGGAAAGCCAATGCTGGGAACATGACTGTAGCACTGTGGAGAGACACATGATAGTGTTCCTGTCCCCTTTCCTTTTCTACTTCATAGCAATAAGACAGCATGGCTATGCCCATACTGCCTTAAAAAAGAACATGTTAAAATTACTATTCTCCGTTGCCTTCTCTAGCTGGTTTTGTGTGAATTTCTATGCTGCGACTGCCCATACACTGTAAAAGATTGTGTATGAGCAGTCATTCACAAACAAGGACATTCTTGTATCTCGAGGTTCCCTTGGTAACAGAGCACCTCTTGAGCTGCGCTGTCGAGGTCATCTGTTACCAAGGAAACCTCTCGATACAAGAATACCCTTGTTGTGTATGACTGCTCATACACAATCCTCTATATTATCTATCTATCTATCTATCTATCTATCTATCTATCTATCTATCTATCTATATCACTGCAAACAACTCCATTAATGCATCAGCTAGGGTTCCTATTACAGTGACAAAAGTATGGAAAATCAGTGGTTAGGGTTCCCAGCCCTACCACCCCACCCATCCACACCCCACCCACACACACCAACAAGCATCAGGGTGTGCCTTGGGGTCATCTGCCCTAACACTCACCCCATTCCATGTGTAAGAAAGCTGAGATGGTATAGTATAGGGGAATGGTGTGAGAGTTAGGCCCGATGATCCCAAGGCACACCCCAGTGCCTGTTGGTGTGTGTAGGGTGGGGGGGAACCCAAATTTTTGAATGTTAATAACTTTGGAACCATTAAACAGATTTGCATGAAATTTGGCATAAATACTGTCTAGGAGTAGGTCTCTTGAACTACCAAATTTTTGTGGGAATCCACAGGTAAACAGCTCCAAAAACCAGTTCTTTGCCACTTCATAGCAAGGAAATGGGTAGGACTTTTGGGATGAAATTTGCAGGGTGGCAAGTCCTTGCCCTATGGATGTGTTCTTTGCTGGTTTGGTGAAGAAATGGACACAGGTTCCATAGTTACAGCATTTCAAAGTTGCAAAGTTTCCCAAGGGATAACAAGTAACTTCTAGGTTAACTCCGAATTTCTGAACATTGCTAACTTTGGAACTGTCCAACGGATTTGCACAAAATGTAGTGTGTATAATATCTAGGGGCAGGTCTATTGAACTGCCAAATTTCAGGGGAATCTAGTGTGTGGTTTCTGAGATATAGAGTGTTGAAAAAACAGAAAAATCTGTAATTTTTTTTTTTTTTACCTGGCAGGTCCTCCGTCATACTTCTGCCCTGGTCTCGGTCCCTGGTGTTCCCACCAGCCATCGATTCCAGCATTCTCCCGGTCACCCCCAGCTTACCCCCGTGGATGGGGCCACGGCACCAGTTTCCCCAGTTCCCGCGCCACAGAACTAGTAACTGCTTGGGAGTGCTGGAGATGGTGGCTAATCGAAGCCCAGGGAGGGCTTCATGGAAACGGAGGACCGGCCCCTCCTGATTTTCTATTTTTTCCCTTCAGGAGGTGGGGATGTGCAATGACATCCAGCATCCACCTGCCTACGTTGCTTTCAAGTGCCAGCAGCTGCGTGACTCCCAGCCTCCTCCAGGGATCCGTCTTGGGCCGGGCACTACCCCACCCTCCCCCAGAGAAGTAGAGCAGTTCGTAGGATGCTCTATCCTTCTCTCCCCGGCCGGCCCTCCAGTGACCCGAGTCCATTCTTGAACCCAGGTAGCCGGCATCGCTAGCGGAAATCCAACTGCTGTGCCGACGGGCCAGCTAAATCTGTGATTTTTGACATTTCTTTGTCTACCTGGAGCTCAGAAATGGCTTTAGATCATGGTCTGAAATTTTCAGAGTAGAAAGCCTTTGCTTCACAGATGTGCCTTTTGAAGGTTTGGTGAAAAAATATTGATCCGTTCAAAAGTTATTAAACTTTAAAGTTTCCCATTATAGCCTATGAGGGAAAAAAAATACATGATCTGAAAGTGAAAGCAAGTAAACAGCCCCATAAACCAGTTTCTATGCCACTTCATAGCAAGAAAATGGTTAGGACTTTTGGGCTGAAATTTGCAGGGTGCAAGCCCTTGCCCCACAGATGTGCCCTTTGCTGGTGTGGTGAAGACATGGACACCAGTTCCATAGTTACAGAGCTCTGAAGTTGCACATTTTCCCATAGGATAACATTGTGTCGGTCGTGGTGCCTTTCAGTGGCTATATCTCAAAAATGGTTTGATATATGGACTAAGCATGCATGGAGGTGGACAGGCCATGAATACAGCTGCGAAGGAATTTTTTCCAAAGTTCCAACAATTCCTGAGAAATTGCAACTTTTGCAGCACAAGGGTTATCTGGAATGGCTCTAGGCATGTGCTATGTCTCTATATTTATGAGTACATGAGGGCACAGGGCCTGTAGGGCCCTGCGCTCCCAAATTTGGATCCCATTATACCATAATGGGAGCACAGGACCCTATATTATGCAGTAGTGAGTCCCTGCACTCCCACATGGAGATGTGATATCATTAAAATATCAGTTCACTTATGTATAGATGGGAGCAAAAATCAGAGACAATTACAAAATGCATGCATGATGGGCCATGTGTTCCTACCACATACGAGTAACATTACACTTTCTCAAAAAGAAGGGAAATTCATTGCAAAAACTTTATTAATGCATCAGTTAGGGTTGTCATTACAGCAACAGAAGTTTGGAAATTCAATGTTAGGGTTTCCAACCCTACTCCCCCCATCCCCACCTCCACCCCTACTCTCCACACACCAACAGATGTTGGGTGTGCCTTGGGGTCGTGGACTAACTCTCACCCCATTGTCCTATACTGTACCCTCAGCTTCCTTACAAATGGAATGGGTGAGAGTTAGGGCTGATAACTCCCAAGGCACACCCCCAATGCCTGTTGGTGTGTAGAGGAGGGGGTGGGGAGTAGGGTTGGTAACCCTAACATCAAATTTCCAAACTTTTGTCACTGTAATGACAACCCTAACTGATGCATTAACAAGGTTTTTTGCAATGAATATATATATATATATATATATATATACATGATGGGCAGGAGTGTGATATGGGAAATATAACCACAAGTGGCTAGTGACCTCAGGATACTCATGGGTGGTGGAGCGTAGCAGAGCCACGAGTGAAAGTATCCTGAGGTCACTAGCCATGAGTGGTGATATTTCCCATATCACACTCCTGGCCATCATGTGTCCAATTTATGCAATAGGGCAGGAGTGTGTGTAGTTTCTTACAATTATGGTGTATGTGTTTCAGTTTGATTTGTTTCTACTGGTGTTCTTTCTTCTGTCTGTGTTTGTGTGCAGTGGTTCGTAAAGTGTGTTTGCTATTGGTTAGGTTGATGAAAGGAAGTGCAGTAGTGGTTTGTTATTGGTTCTTGCAGTATTCCATATGGGTCTGATTGGTTGTTTAATTTGTTATGTGATTGGCGGATGTGTTATGAGGAACATGGAATGAGTGCCATGATTCGTTATGTTTTGTTTGTGGGCAGGGTTAAGTTGGGAACTCTTGTGTAGCAGTTTCGTGTTCTTCACTGTGGCATTTCAGCATTATTTGTATTTATTTTGGAATCGTGTATTATCAGTGTCGGCATCTTTGGTTCCCCACAGGCAGCTCGACCTTCTTAAGTAGTAGCTGCGATTTCAGGTCCATTCAATTACTGTTGTTTTGATAGGGCAAAGTAGTTGCGACACTGTTTTTAGTGGTTGAGGGTTTTGTTTCAGGGGTTTAACTGTCTGACGTAACAAGTGTTGATAAATGCGGTAATTACGTATGCAAAGTATATATTAATGTAAGATTATGGCCATGTGCACACGTCGCGATATATTTATACAATGGAAGTGAGTATACATGTTTTTTTAAACTCATTTATCACTCTGCCCTATTGTGTGTGTGTGTGTGTGTGTGTGTGTGTGTATATATATATATATATATATATATATATTGTTGATGGGGACCTGAATATGCCAGATATTAGCTGGAGCACCCTAGCTGCAACCACTTCAGAAAGCAGGTTTATTCTCGATGCCATACAGGGGGCATGCCACAGACAACTAGTGGTGGAACTCACTAGGGAGGGAGCAGTCTTAGACCTGGTACTGTCAAATGGAGATGGAGAAAGGATCTCAGATTTAGAAGTGGGTAGCCATCTGGAAACAAGTGATCACCAAACAGTGTGGTTCACGATGAACACAGCCATAGAGTTGAGTCATACAAAAGCAAGAGCGTTGGACTTTAGGAGGGTTGACTTTGGGAAAATGGGAGAGTGCTTCAGAAAAGCACTAGCAAACTGGCAAGAAGGAGGGGTGGAGGAACAATGGGGAAAAATCAAAACAGCCATCACAGAGGCAACAAGCATTTGTGTGAAGCAAATCAACAAAGCAAAATGAAGGAGAAAAACACTATAGTTCTCAAAAGAGGTGGCAGGGAAGGTTAAGGAGAAAAAGGTAGCATTCAGGAAGTATAAGGAAACACAGAAGGAGCAGGACAGAGAACTGTACCAGTTAAAGCAGAAGGAAGCGGGGAAGGCAGTCAGAATAGCAAGAGCCCAAACTGAGGAAAAGATAGCCAACTCAGTTAAGAAGGGGGCTAAAACCTTTCATAGGTACATTAGGGAGCGAAGAAAGATGAAGGAAGGCATAGTGAGGCTTATTAAAGGGAAGGGAGAGTGGGCGGAGGATGACAGTGAAAAAGCAGGGATACTGAATGAATACCTCTGCTCAGTATTCACAAAAGAAGAGAAGGGGGAGGTACCTAAATCAAAGAATAGAAGCACTCTAGATAGGGAGGTCGGTACCAGTCCATTCACAGAAGAAAGAGTTCTGAAAGAACTCTTAAAACTGAAGGTGGACAAAGCAATGGGGCTTGATGGGATTCACCCAAGAATTCTAAAAGAACTAAGGGTAGAACTAGTGACACCACTGACCTCCCTTTTTAACAAATCATGGAAGGATGGTGTGGTACTAGAGGACTGGAGGAGGGAAGACGTGATTCCCCTTCACAAAAGTGGGAGCAAGGCAGAGGCAGGAAACTACAGACCTGTTAGTTTGACCTCTGTGGTAGGGAAAATGATGGAATCACTTCTAAAGGAAAGAATTGTTGAGTTCCTAGAGGCCAGTGGGGCACAGAACCTTCCTGCTGTGAATCCACACTGCCTTGGGTTCTGTGCCCCACTGGCCTCTAGGAACATAAGGCACCTGGGAAACAAAAATCCAGGGAAAGAGTACACAATGGGGGTGAGATAATAACAACAACAGAAATGGAAAGGGACCTGGGGGTAGTCATATCAGATGACCTTAAGGTGGGCAAGCAATGTGAGAAGGCAGTAAGGAGGGCTGGTGGGATACTGGGATGCATAGGGAGAGGCATCACCAGTAGAAAACAAGAAGTTGTTATCTCTCTGCACAGTTGGTGAGACTCCATCTGTGGTTCTGCGACCAGCTCTAGAGACCCCATCTCCGCAAGGACATAGACAGGATGGAGGCTATCCAGAGGAGGGCAACTAAAATAGTGCAGGGTCTGCACCAGAAGACTTACGAAGAGAGATTGAAGAAGCTTAATATGTATACACTCGAGGAGAGGAGGGAGAGGGAGGACATGATAGAAACTTTCAAATACCTCAAGGGAATCAACAGAGTCCAAGACGGTAGCATCTTTCAGAAAAAGAGACGTGCAAGAACAAGGGGGCACAATTTGAAGATAGAGGGGGAACAGCTTAGAGGTAATGTGAGGAAATATTTTTTCACAGAGAGTTTGTACATGTATGGAACAGCCTTTCTGAGGAGGAAGTGGAGTCAGAAACAGTGGGGGAATTCAAGAATGCATGGGACAGACATAAAGCAATTCTAGAGGGGGGCAGGAGGAAGTAGTCTGTTGGTTAACTAGGATCTGCAGCCTATGCATTAGGTAGGGAAATGGGCAGGCTAGGTGGGCCAAGCAGTCCTTATCTGCCCTCAAATTCTATGTTTCTATGTATATATATCTACGCAACAGATAAACTATAGTAGAATGTTGTTGGCTTGCATAGAAGAATGTCCAGACAGTCTTACAATCAGAGGTTTATTATAAAACAGTGAACATCCCAGTGCTGGCATACCAGACAATATTCTCTCGCAGTAGCAAGGCTCCTGGGCTGGCCCCATTGACAATGTTGGAGCTAACTGAAAAGGAAATTACAGTAAGTATGAAGAAATTTCTCCTTTCTGTAGCACTTCACATTGTCAATGGGATTCATTACAAATTGGTTCTATGAAGCTGTACCCATGAAAGAAACGGGTGGGGTAGAATATTGTTCCAACGTCAACTGCAAAATGGGAAAGGAATCTACCTGCTAACTGCCACCTGTAAAACTCTGTGATCAAAGGTCAAATCAGTGAAACTTTGAACAGCCAATCTGTAGTGCTTGGTGAATGTGTGGACAGAGGACCATATAGCTGCCTTGCACAGTTCTAAGACAGATGACTCACCTTTCTCCACCCAGGAGGTGGACATAGCTCTGGTGGAGTGAGCCTTGATGAGAGCTGGAGCCCTCTTCTTTTCTGTGACATAAGCCTTGGCAATACATGCCCTCACCCTCTTTGCCAGGGTGGCATTGGAAGCTGTTTGTCCTTTTTTGGCTGTTCTGAAAAGTATGAACAACCTATCCAATTTTCAGAACTCGGCAATCTGTCTATGGTATGTCCTAACTGCCCATCACAAATCCAACTTGTGTAGCCCCTTCTTATTAGGATGAGTTGGTTGCAGACAGAAGAATGGGAGACAGATTTCCTGATTCATAGGAAAAGCCATAGGGACCTTCGGAATGAAAGATGATACTGTTCTGAGAACCACCTTTTACTTATGCATGACAAGGTAAGGTTCTTTGTGAGACAAAGCCTTCAATCCTCCTGGGTGAACACACAACAACTAAAAAACACACATTGTAAGACAGCACATCCAATGGTACTGACTAAAGCAGTCCGAAGGGTTCTTTACAAAGAGCATTCAGGACCACAGTAGGAACAGAGGACTGAAACAGAGGTCAGCTCCTGCTGATATCTCACAGAAAATGAATAACCTCCCAGGTAGTCCCTATGGATGATCCCAAGGAGACTCCAAAGGGGGACACCTGACCTCTCAAGCTGCCCAAAGCCAAACTTTTTTCCACTTCTTCCTGCAGAAAATCCAAAGTCTGTGGAACCAAAGCTTTAGAAGGACAAATATTTTTCTCTCTGGCTGAAGCCAAAAAGGTGATCCATACATGAACATAAGCTGCCAATGTGGAATTCTTCGTGGCAGCCATCAGAGTGTTCACTGCCTTTTTAGAGAAACCCTATATTGGGAGTCTTCTCCTTTCAGGAGCCAGGCCATGAGCTGCATTGCTCCCAGATTTGGAAGCAGAGTGGGACCTTGGGAGAGAAGGTCCTCCCCCCACACTGGAAGTAAAAATGGAGCGTGTTGAACTAGGTTTACTAAATCCGAGAACCACTGCCTTCTGGGTCACTCTGGAGCTATTAGAAGAAAGCTTCCTCTTGAGTGCCTTATTTTGAATATGACCTTGGTGAGGAATAGCAGAGGAGGGAAGGCATATGCTCTGCTGAAATTCCATGCCTCTGACAGAGCATCCACTGCCTCTGCCTGCAGACAGCAGTAGCATCTGAAGAACCAGTGCCCTTCAGCATTCTGGCTGGAGGTGAACAGGTCCATCTGTGGATGACTAAATCTTTGACACAAAAGGTCAAACACCTCTGGGTTCTGCATCCACTTGCCTGAGTGGACATTCTTGTGGCTTAACCAATTGGCCTGAATGTTCAACTCCTACACAAATTGAACTGCTGACAGAGAGAGAAGGTTCTACTCTGTCGACAACAGGAGATCAGTGACTTCTTTTAGCATCTCTCTACTCTTTGTGCCCCCTTGATTGTTTACGTACGCCACCGTGACATCGTTGTCTAACCTTATTTTTTTTGACTTTTGACTTCATCCAGTTTTAAAAATGAAGGACAGTGAAGCACACAGCCCTCATCTCCAGGACGTTGATGTGTAGGTGCTGTTCCTGCACAGATCAAGTCCCCTGAATGGGAATGTGATCCAACACTGCTTCCCAACTTGACAGGTTGGCATCAGTTGTCAGAGTCATAGAAACATAGAAACATAGAATTTGACAGCAGATAAGGACCGCTTGGCCCACTCAGTCTGCCCATTTCCCTACCTAATGGATAAGCTGCAGATCCTAGTTAACCAGCAGCCTACTTCTTCCAACCCCCACCTCCTAGAATTTCCTTATGACTGTCCCATGCATGCTTGAATTCCACCACTGTTTTTGACTCCACAACCTCCTCCAGAAGGCCGTTCCATGCATCCACAACCCTCTCTGTGAAAAAATACTTCCTTAAATTACCTCTGAGCCACCCCTCCATCTTCAAATTGTGCCCCCTTGTTCTTGCACATCTCTTTTCTGAAAGATGCTACCCTCTTGGACTTTGTTGATTCCCTTGAGGTACTTGAAAGTTTCTATCATGTCCCCCTCTCCCTCCTTTCCTCGAGGCTATACATATTAAGCTCCTTAAGTCTCTCTTCAAATGTCTTCTGGTGCAGACCCTGCACCATTTTAGTTGCCCTCCTCTGGACAGCTTCCATCCTGTCTATGTCTTTGTGGAGAATGGGTCTTCAGAACTGCATGCAGTACTCCAGATGGGGTCTCACCAGCTGTCTGTACAGAGGGATAATAACTTCCTGTTTTCTACTGGTGATGCCTCTCCCTATGCATCCAGTATCCCCCCAGCCCTCCTTGCTGCCCTCTTACATTGCTTGCCCACCTTTAGGTCATCTGATATGACTACCCCCAGGTCCCTTTCCATTTTTGTTGTTGTTAGTATCTCACCCCCCATTGTGTACTCTTCCCCTGGGTTTTGTTTCCCAGTGCATTATCTTGCACTTCTTAGCATTGAATCTAAGCTGCCATACATTTGGCCATTCCTCTAACCTTGCTAAGTCCCTTCTCATCCTTTCCACCCACCTTGTGCATCAACTCTGTTGCAGATCTTTGTGTCATCTGCAAAGAGACATACTTTTCCTTCCAGTCCCTCTGCAATGTCGCTTATAAAGACATTGAAGAGGACCAGTCCTAATACTGAACCCTGCGGTACCCCACTACTAACCCCTCTTTCTTCAGAGTGGACTCCATTTACTATTACTCTCTGTGTCCTATTCTCTAGCCAATTCTTTACCAGGCTGTCATCTTGGGACCCACTCCCCCCTTACTCAGATTTGCAAAACTCACCCACCAACTCAGAGACTGCTGCAGGAGGGGAAAAACTGGAATCCTGGCCTGATAGTCCTCTGAGGTCAGATCCCAGGCTGACAGCAACTCGATCTTTAAGGGCTGCATATAAAAGCAATACCATGGGACCAGCTCTATTGTCACCATCATGAGGCCCAGAATCCACAGAAGACTGTGAGCTGAAGCCAATGACTGGCTCCTCAGCCACTGAACCTCTCTCAACCAGGTCACCTTCCTGGTTGATGAGAGGAAGACCTTCCCCTTGTCTGTCTTGAACATTGCTCCATGGTGCTCCAGGGTCTATGACAGCTTGAGAGACCTTTTCTCCTGATTTACTACCCAGCTGTGGGACTCCAAAACCTCCAGAGTCATGGTCAGTGAATTCCTCACCAATGGAGCAGATAGCGCTCAAATGAGCAAGTCATCCAGGTAGGGATAGAGATGATGTCTCTCCTGTCAGAGTTAAGCCACCAGGACTATGAGCACCTTCAAGAATACTCTGGGGACTGTTGCCAGCCCAAATGGGAGCACCCTGTACTAGAACAGCTGCCTCAGGATCGTGAACCTAAGGAACCTCTGATGAGACTGCATCCCTCAGGTCTATGGATGATAGATAATCCCCTGGCTGGACAGCCCAGATGATTGAATGTAAGGACTTCATCTTGAAGGCCATGTGGCAAACAAACTTGTTTAGGTGTTTCAGATCCAGAATAGGACTGAAACCCGCTGACTTCTTGGGAACTATAAAATTAATTGAGTAGAATCCCTGTCCTTATTGGGAGGTACCCAAACAATCACCCCAATATGTGTGAGGTAATCCAATGTCTGCAATACTGCTTGCCTCTTCACGGGGTCCTTTGGTACAGTGGATGGCACAAAATGCCCTTTGAAGGAATGGTTGAAAACTCTATTGCATAACCCAAAAGCCAGACTCTCCAGAACCCAAGCATTTGATGTTATCTGGACCCATCTTGTGTAAAAAATTGTGCAATCTTCCACCAAAGGGAAGGGAGGTAGAGATGGGTCCGCATACCCTCATTGGCCTCTTAACCATGGGCTTCCATTGCATCTTCAGGCAAGGACTCCTCTGCTACTATTGTTCTTGAAACCAGAATAGGCTCATTCACTCCTCTGGTTCCTGAAGTTTCAAAAGGGATGAAAACCCCCTCGATACTGCCTCTGTCAGCCAGCTCCTTGACCTTTTGAAGTTGAACCGTCCTTTTGCTATTGTTTTATCACTGGAAGGTGACCCTTTTTATCCTGGGTATCCTTCAAAATATCATCCAGGTCTGAACCAAACAACAGCCTCCCTCAAAGGCCAAGCTAAACAGCTTGGTCTTCGATGCCTGATCAGTGACCCAATGCCGAAGTCACACCCTTCACATAGCGGACACAATGTGATAAGCAGAGCAAGCTAACATGCACACATTCTCTGCCATGGCATCCCCTAGAAATGTAGGAACCACGGATACCAACTGCAAAATGCTTGCCCCTCTGAATCCAGGGGAAACAAAGCTGCCCAGGGTTGTAACTGACAAGTTTAAGTCTCTGACTACAATAAAGGAGGCATAGGAGGTGCACAAGTTTGCATCGTTGAAGACGAAGGCTGTTCTGCATGAAGCATCCACTCGCTTGTCATGCAAATCCTCTAAGGCCAAAGACCCTTCATTTGGAATAGTAGTATGTCTGATGGAATTATATACAGCTTTATCTGCCAGGGGAAGGATTTCCAACTTGCGCATATTTTCTTGCAAAAAGGGGAAACACATACCTTAGGTTTTGGCAGATATTTTCTTTGATCTCTACCTGCCCATTCTTGTTCAATAATCTGCTCACAGTGAATAAAGTTTGGAAAACAATTTGGAATGAAGGAGGATGTCAACAGGATAGGATTTATATCTAATGCCTCTGTGGATTGCACCTCCTTCAGCTGTAATATCCTACAAGCCTCAGTTCTCAGATAGGACAAAGATTTGATATCAAACAGGGGAGGGATAGGAATCCTCCTTTTCAGCTCTGTCCACTCCCCTTTCTCCTCCTCCTCAGAGGGTTCATCCTCTTCATCATCCAGTAACCATTTTAGGTCAGGATTTTCCCCAAGACCCCAACATCCTCATCCTGACCCTCTGCATGGTCAAAGTCGGGATCTGCCGGCAGATTCATATTAGCAGACTTGTCCTGCCTCTGGTGCACCTGGACATGCCTGTGTGCCCCCCCCAAACTGAGGGGCCTGTCTTGGGGTTAGATGTGTCTAAATGGATGTCCTGTGGAACATCAGGGCTCAAAAGCTCTCCTAAGAGCAAACACAAAGATTTACACAATTCTGCTTTGCCATTGCCAGCTGGTACACCAGGTGCACCCCCTCCCAGCTCGGAGTTCCAACTGGGTAGAACTGTAAGAGACATATTAGCTTGAGTCATACAATGGGTGCAATAGGAACTCAGTGGAGAGAGCTGAATTACCCTTTTGCAGTTCTTACATCATTTAAACACTAGAGGTCTCTGATAAGCCACGGTGCTAAAACACTAGTCATAAAGATGCCCAAAAAGCAGAATAAAGTTGAAAACTATCTGGAGTTGTCTCAATATAATGAGAGGATGAAGGAATGCTGCCGCAACCCCACCTCCCTCTATGGGAAAAAAAAACACAAAAAGAAAGCGTTCTTAACAGCCTAGAAACTCCAAAGGCTGTAGTAGGGGTGATCACGCTCAGCAAGCCGTGCTGAGTTGGCAGGGAAACAGAGCTGCCACATCTAGCACTTGAAAAAGTGCAGGCACATGTGTGAAAGTGCATGTGTGTGATGCCATGACACTGCATGACATCAGCACAGCAGGGAGAGTGCAAGCCAAAGCACAGGAATGTAAAAAGATATGCCGAGGCTTGGAGAAAGCCTCTTATGAAAAAACACAGTGCAAGCCCAACAGCCAGTGCTCAGAAAAATGTTGGGAAGCTGTGCAGCTTAAGGGAGCCGTTGAGAACCGCCACACAATCTGTGGCAACATAGCCCTCCAAAACTGCCTGAAAAGACTGATTCTTCTCAGAGTCTATGCCTCCTCTCTTCTTTTGTTTTTCTTTTTTTTTGAAACAGCAAACAAGCTGAGGAAAAATTAAAGAGTATCCCCTGAACTATGACCACACAAAAAACCTACAAAGAATATAAACAGCAAGCACGTACACACATACAAAAGTCACCCTGTGGTCCTTAGAGGAGAGAACCGATGTCCAATGAGATGAAAGGTGACAAAGGGAATGTCCTAAATCTAATCCCAAAACAGGTACTTACCTGAGGCACCATGCAGGAGGAAAATCAGAGATCTGTTAAAAGCAAACACCCCTAAACTAGTGTGGCAGATGGGGCCACTAATCCAAGCACAAACAGGCAGTGTAAATTCGGAAAAAAGGGCAGGTTAGCCAATTTGAAAGCCACAGTTTAAGAGGCAGAATTTAAATTGAAGGGTGCTCCCTGTCACCAGGTAGCCCCAACCTACTATGCAGAATTGCAGACCCAAAAGGTAACTAGCAAAGAAGGTCTTTCTCTTCTTTAGAGAAATTTCTAAGCTGTCTCCCTGTCACCAGCAAGCCCCAACCTACTACACAGACTTGCAGACCCAAAACATAAACACCAAAGAAAGGTTTAATCTTCTTTAGAGAAATTTCTTAGTTGTTTCCCCTTCGGTGGCACAGCAAAGACTGGAGAGTTGCTGCTGTCTGGAATGTTCTGGTGCCCAGGATTCTATGCTGATTACAGCCTTGGGCTGTGCCATTTCCAGTAGTAGGGGTGGTAGTAAGTTATGTATGTGTATTGTGTTGTATGTTTTGCACTGGGTAACCATTTTAAATGAGTACTGTTCTCAATGGTTAAACCTAGAAATAAATGAAAATGAAATGAACATTAACCCATTCATAATGAATCCCATTGACAATGTAGAACACTACAGAAAATATTAATAATTGAGGTTTCGTGTGCACCTGGAAGAAGACGGCCACCTAAACATAGTGCTCCTGGCCACCACTGGTATAATCCACCTCCATCTGCCAGCATCAGAGGCTTAACAGCAGTGCTCTTTCAAGACTTTGGTAGGGGAAACAGTATGCAAGATGAACTGGAAACCTTTGAACTCCCAACACTGCAGAAAAGAAAAGAGAGCAAAGACTCCACATCTCCTTCAGCGCTCCTACCTGCATCCAAGAAGGCCACGATGTAGAACGTCTCCTCTCCAGCTTCCTTGCATGGAGATCAGCAACTCAGCCTTTTGGAAAAGATCACAGTAACTGTGGAGACAATCCATACCACAGTTACAGACACTCAAACCAGTCTCCTCTCCTTGACTGACTAGGTTATGCTGACAAACTAAACTTGTCTCCCTAATGAATGCACAGGAAGTGTGTGAGGCTTAGCCGAAAGCCATGGAGCACCAAATACATAGGCTGACAGCAAAACTGGAAGATTCAGAGGGCCAGGGCTGCAGAATAAAACTTGTGGATTTTCGGACTGCAAGAGCAGAATCAAAGTAAAGGATTCTGTGCAGTTTCTCAGAACCCAACTCTCGATTTGGCTCCAGCTCAACCATAAAGTGCTCAATTTTGAACAGGACCGAGCCCACTGGATCAGAAGAGCCAAGCTGACTTCCAGCATTGCATGCCCCAGGCCCTTCATCTTCAAATTCTTGAGGTACCAGTACAAGGAGATCATCCTAAAGAAAGCTAGAGAGCATCAAGATGTCATGGGCACTGGCTCCAGAATTTCCTTTTATCCTGACTACCCAAGGTGGGTATTAGGGCATTGCAGGCTTTTGATAAAATAAAAGCAGGACTCCAAAATAGAGGAATTCAGTACTCATTGCTGTATCATGCAGTCCTATCTATTTCACTCAATGGCAAGATGCATCACTTTCAGACCCCCAAGGACACCAACCAATAACCTCCAAGAAAACCTGGATCCATCACAGTCTTCATAAAAGGCTACCCCATCCACTTCTCCCTCTCAAGAACATGCAGTCCCATCAGAGAGCTATCTGCCCAAGCTCCCTGAGGCCATGGACACTTAACACCCACAGAGCACAGAGAGTACTTGAAAGAGAAGGGGAGGCCTGTTTAAAGGGGAACCCTTGACATAAGCCCTGATTAATAGTGTAGGTACAGCAGTAAAGACTATAGGGTCTTTGTGCTGCTTTTTCTGACTCTGCTGTGAAACCCTCCAGCATGGAAATGTAAGCCGCCCCCATCTAGGGGTATCCACTTGGTAATAAAAAAAGAGAGGGGCACTTCACAAATACAAGCAACCACAGTCCAAGACATTTGAAGCAAAGATACTCATTACCTGGGTTCTTGGATCTTAGTGACTGGGAGTCATACAATATGGAAGCAGGCACCATTCGTTAAGCAGATCTCCTCACCTGTAGAGGTAAGGTTCATTAGAGAACAGACAGGAATGCACAGTCATGCTGAGTAAGTTCATTGTCCACTCCAGAATCAAAATGCAAAAAAATGTAATTAAATGTAAAAAGCAGTAACAACCACTCCATGGAACAGTGGGTATTATATATGGTGGGTTTCTTTCACAGACACAGCTGGAAAATCTACTGCAACAGTCTCTTGTGCCAACAGACTATTTATTTCATGCAGATCTCCCCTAAACCACAAAGGCTAGAATTCCTGGCAGCATTTTGGGGCTGAAAAAGGACTCCACAAAAGGGTAGCTTGGTACTGACACCATCTACTGTCTCAGATCTCATTCCTTGCTTTCCTTCTCCAGCAGTTATATTTCTTTCCCTTCAGACTCTTTTCTGGCCATTCCATTCCTATTCTTTTACTCTGGCATTATGACAGCATGAGACGTTTCTACTGTCCCAAACCCTTTTACTCTCTTCAGTTCATTCCCACCAGCCTGATCCTACACCTTCCCCCACCTGGGGACTATATCTTATGGAGCATAATTTTCTTTCGCTTCATGGTCTTATTTCTGTACATTTCATTTGATGTTCTTACAGCAAGAACCGAACCACCAGAACCCTTTCAGATATCCAGTTGTTGATGCCTCGTCTGGTTGCTGGGCCTTATTCCAGCAGTTTTGGGGCCCCCAGACCTGATTCCAATCACTTCTGGCACGCTCCACTCATGCAGCAATTCAAACCTCTGAACTGACTCATGAGGGGGACTTCTACCAGTGCCACACAGATCACCCAATGGATTGCCAGCCCACTGGGGTCCCAAACATCACTCCCCCAAATGGACTTTCCCTGACTCCATATACAGCTCACCCCATGAGTCCAAACCTGCGGCGGCCTACAACCTGGGGAACAGGGGTAACTCTGCTACCATTACACCTTCAACTGCAAGGGCTGCTACTTCCAAGGCACGCCCCAGGACCTATTTGCCATAGCAGGTTCACTGATAGTAAACCATTCTGACCCAACAGCTGAACTCACCCACAGGCAATCTCTCTCTTTTAGGGTTTTAGACCCTGTCTGTGCTTACCCTACCAAGGTGCCAAAGTTCGCTGGAAGGGCTACCATTTCATTTCTTCTCCCCAGGCTCTGGCTCCCAAATGCACCAACAGGCCCTGTCTGCTTTGCTCCATTGCTCCCCTTTCTGCACTGGAACCATCGCTCTCACATCACGGGTCTTCAAGGGTGGAGGGCCGGGGTGGCAAGTGGCCCACCCCAACCCTGCCATGGCTCTCTGACCGAACTTACAAGCCAAGCTCCCTAGTTCTCTTTCCCGTCTCTCTCTCTCTCTTCACCCTCAGGTTCCAAAACCTTCCCTTTTATACCCCAAAGGAGGGGCCCATTGCCAGCAGCAGCAGACCACACCCAGACTCACCGGCACCATTAGCTCTTCCTGCCTAGCTACACCTAGCCACCAGCCTAGCTACACTTAGCAAACAAAATTAACTAGTAAGTGCCCAGAGGGTGCTTATAGAAACTAAGACTACTACTAAAGCCCGTGGTTACACAGGGCCTTAGAAGTGCAGCTTATGTTTTCTGCTTCTCTATGGCTCCCCATTGCAGCTTCCTCAGGATCATCAGGGGACACACAGAAGTGGGGTGATTTTGTACCTGGTTGCTCAAGTTACAGTTTGGACACTGTTTGAACAATATTTTCCTGCTTATATCTTTGTCTTGTGCTGTTCATAATCCAGATTTGCAAAATATTATGTGTGTTACGATATGCGTAATGAGGGGGTATGCAGCATTTGGGGCTGCTTTATCTTTTATACTGAGCATAACTGATTCCCCATCTACCACATGGGTCCAACCTGGGACATATTTCCTGCCTGTGACCAGTGGGGATTAACAGGGAACTTTTACTGGAGGGCAGGAACAACTGAAATTTCCCTTACAATTCTTGAAGGGCCCTGGAGCAGTGATAGAAGGTCTGGTGTCATCACATACCAACCAGATACTGAGGCCTTCCCCACAGAGGAACATGTACTACAAGACTCTCCGGTGATGCCTTTTAACATTCTCCTTACTGGCCCATCCAGACCTGTCTGTTCAACTGTGCGTGCTATGGGGGAGGAGGTGTGGTAGCCTAAGTGCTCTTCCCCAGTTTACTCCAGGTTCCGTGTGAGTGTTGGCCTACAGGCCTCCCATGCTACAAATACTGTTAGCAGCTTGTATACCTCTGACAAGTGGAAATACTTCAGCTTCATTGCATTATTTTGTGCTCACTTGCTTTCCTGTCCCTCAGGGTGCTGTACACAGTCGGATCAGGTTTGCTCACCAGATGCCTTTCTGTGTTCTAGGGGCAGGCCATATTCAGCTACCCTGCAGTAGTTGTTTAATATGTGTTTGCTGCAGGTCTAGATTGTGGTACTTGTGGGTGGGTGTTGGGGGGTTGGGGGGGAGCAGACTTTTACTGATCTTCTAGTACTTTACTTAACACTGCTAACATGAGTTTATAAAATAATTTAAAAATCATCTCCTGGAGTGAAAGGGGGCTCAATTGTCCTGTAAAAAGGAGGAAAGTGTTACTCAAATTAAAACAACTTAATTATGATGTCACATTGCTACTGGAGACGTACCTGTCAAAAAAGGGAGTTTTGCATTTGCGTGGTTTCTGGATGGGAAATGCCTATAGCAGTACGTATGCTTCTAAGAGTAGGAGGGTGGCAGGTTTATGTAAAAAAGGACTGAACCTCTGAATCCACAATATTTTTAAGGATATGGAAGGCAGATGGATGATTCTGGAGAGCACTTACCAAGGCTCTCCCATTGTTTTGGGTAACATTTATGGCCCAAAAGTTCCTGAAACCTCCTTGTTTAATGCTATCCCAGTAGATCTCCCAAGTACTCCCTCAAGGGTGGTTCCAGGTAGTAACCTGAATATAGTCTAGCACCAGACGTTGATAGGCTAGGCAGAGGACCCAGACAAGAACTTCAAGTCACAGCCTGTGTCTGTGCATCCTATATCCAGGCAGGTCTGAGGGACTGCTGGAGGGCCCTGCATCCCCACATGCAGGATTTCACTTATTATTCTAACATTCATGACTCTTATAGTTGCTTAGATGTGATATTCCTTTTGGAACACCTGCTACCCTCAGTCTGGGGGGGTCTTACTCACTGGGCAGTATACTGATCTCAGACCATGCCCCAGTGATACTGTCCCTGGCTTGAGGTGCAGCAGCAGTGGTAAGAAATTAATGATGGATGAATACCACCCATCTGCAAGACCCACAATTTTGTGACTGGGTCAAGCAAGAAATATTAATGTACTCTGGGCTTAACGAGACCCATGATACCTCCCCTTCTACACAATGGGAGGTCATGAAAGCCTTTCTTTGAGGTAAACTGATTGATCAAGCCTTGAAACACCAGAAAGAGTGAGACAACACTTTGCATCTCAAGGAAAAAGAATAGAGACAGCTAGAGAGCTCTTTCCAAACTCAGCCATTCCAAAAAGACTCCCTCTAACCTCCGACTGTTACAATCCAATGGGAAATTGAAGACACATACCAGCATTTCACAGAATATTCCCTCTTTCAGTTACAGCAAAAGTATTGAAAAGTGAGGGAACAACCTGGGAAACTTTTGGCGCAAAGACTTAGAGCCCAGGAAGTTGAAAAGTACATCCCAGCTATTAAAACGGAGACAGGAGAAATGGTTTCTTCTCCCTCCCTCATTAACAAGGGCTTCTTAATATACTATTAAAAAAGTTACTCAACAGAGGCCTCCCCATCACAATAGTTTGAGGACTTTTATAAGGACAACATCCTCCTCCAGCTTACATCTGACTCCAAACTCTCACTAACCTGCCCCATCTCTACCCTGGAGGTCTCAGAGGCAATTAAAAGCATATTTCAAGGGAAGTTCCCCAGATGGGATGGACTCCCCATGGACTTCTATGCAGCCTTTTTGGAGATTTTGGCTCCCAGACTGGCTACTGTTTTTCATGAGGCCCTGGAATCAGGCTCCCTCCATTCATCAGTCATGCAGGTGGAGATCACGCTGATACCAAAAAAAGGCAAGGACAGCATCTTGTGTTCTTTGTTCTGACCCATCTCTCTTATCAACATGGATCCCAAGATTTTTGTGAAAGCCCTGGCCCAGCAGATGGACAGTGTGATGGGGGGACTCATACACTCCAGTCAGGTGGATTTTGTCCTGGCTAGACTGAGCACAGACAGTACAAGTCGCATCTTGAATATGCTGTGGGAAGTCCAAGACAGCAACATGCCCACTGCCACCCTCTTTTACAATGCTGAAAAAGCACTTGATAGGATGGAATGGGTACACCTGTTTGACATCATGGCAAGATTCAGGTTCCTGGACAGATTCATAGTCTTGGTCAGGCTGCTATATTGTGACTCTATTGCCATTACACTGACTAATATGGTCATTTCCTCTTCTTTTATGCTGGGCAGAGGCACAAGACAGGGGTGTCCCCTGTTTCCATTTCTATTCCTTCTAGCTGTCAAATGACTGGCACAGAAAAATTGGATATCACTGGGCTTCCCAGGTATCAGAGCTGGGGATTTTATTCACAAGCTATCACTGTTTGTTGACAATTTTATTCTGTTCTTAGTAGACATCCCCACCTCACTGAAAACCTTAGCTGACATCATACAGACATACTCTGCCCTCTCAGGTTACACACTGAATGGGACCAAATCCCAAGTAATGCCTTTGAACACAGCACGTAAACAGGCTTTCTCTTCTGACTACCCATTCCAATGGGCCCCGATCGGGGTGACCTGTCTAAGCATTCAACTTTGCCTACACTGCAGGCCACAGTAGTGGCTAATACTCATTGCATGCTGGAGAAACTAGACAAGAACACCTCCCAGTGGGGGGAAATTATGGTTTCCACTTGGAGGAAAGTGACTGCCCTAAAACTAATCATCCTCCTTAAACTCCAGTAAATTATTGAAAAAACACACGAAGGCAGCTCTCAGACAGAAACGAGCAGAGCCACAAGCACAACAATGTCCAGTGTTATAAGCACAGCTCGGCTACACAGTATCCATCTCATGAAGACACATTCTTGTTGTGTTGCAGGATAAAACTTTGTTTATTTGAAAAAACAATAAAAGCAGCAGTGTTCTGACACAAACACACCCTCACAATATGGCCAAATATTTTCACCCGGCTCTCAGGGCATTGTCAAGGCCTTGACAAAGCCCAAGGACTGGGTGAAAAGGTTTTTTTTCTAATAAATCAAAGTTTTATCCTGCAACACAACAAGAATGTGTCTTCAAGAGATGGATACCATATAGCCGAGCTGTGCTTGTAACTCCAGTAAATAATAACAAATCTGCCCTTACAGATCTCCAGTGTGTTTTAAAATCTCTCAACACAAAAATGGCTACCTTTGGGGGACTTCCGGTGACGTCGTTGAGATGGTGGCAGCCTGAACCCGATAGCTCCTGCTTCACCCCAGCTATCTATTGCAATCCACCCAGTGAATTACTTATTTTAAAGAATACATTACCTCGACTGCTGACCATTCATGTCGGGGAAACCAGCGTGCCCGGAAGGACAGAGAAAGTCAGCTCAAAGGGGCAAGATGAAGCACTTACCAATAAATGCTGATATTGGGGGATTCATGGCCTCAGCTAGGGCCCACTCTCTTTCTGAATCATCCCAGGAACCTGAACTTGAGGACGAGAAACCACAAAATCAGACCGAGAGAGCACTACAAAAAATTCTTCACTCAGTCAATAAGATTGAATCCTCAATTGCTGACATGCATATGGACCTTAAAACCATGGCCCAGGGTGACTGTAACCCCCCTGTTACCCGGGGTTACTAGAATCCCAGTAAGACCTAGTGGTAGGCAGGGAAGGCAGCTTGTGAAACTCCAGTTAAATGGATTTCACACTGTCTCACTCTGTTCTCAGTCTCAGCTGAGACTGAGGGATGACATCATTTTAGAACTGTTGCAGCTGCATAAGCCACACTGGAATGTTGCAGTTGGAGGTTAGAATAGAACATTGGGGAATTTGAAGTTAGTCAGTAGAGTCTGTAGTAGAGTAAGGAGGTGCTCTGCTGTAAGCAGGCCCTCAGAGCTCTAAGCTCTGTCAAAGAGCTATTTTTTGTTCTCACCTCAATAGGAACACAACAAGAGCACCTTGAAGTGGTAGAGACCACTTTCAGTGGTTCAGGGCCCCATCCCTGCGGAGATGGGGGGAAGGAATCAGCCTGCTTCCAGGGGCAACTACCCTGGTACAGCTAGGGAAAGAGAAGCTGCCTGAGTTAAGTTTGTGCTAAAGCACCAGAAGTTCTGGACAAGATTTCTTTGAGGAGAAAATGCCTGTGGGGCACCTGCAACCAAGGGGTGAGTTCACTCTGCTAAAGGGCCAATTGTTTTCACCTGAATCAAGATGAAACTGAAGTGACTGTTACTGTGGGGTCAGGAAAAGACAGCCAAGTACAGTTTGGAAGATGTGGGGATTGGACTGCTTAACTCTGTGGGGGGCCTAGAGTAATGGACACAGCCACTTATTAAGTATGTTCAAGTTCAGCACAAATGGGATGTAAAGACAGTAGATTGAATGTGAATACATTTGAAAAGAATCTACACAGCAAAGTGTTTTAAAGGATGAGGTGTTACAGTCCAGAGAAATGACTAGGTATGAATTATGGGAGCGAGAGGTGGGAGTCCCCCATCAGTAGTAACCAAATTCACCTCTACGGGTTTGCTCTGGGACACCTGTTGCTTTCTCTCAGGTACTTGGCCAGTGCCTGAGAAAAGTACCCAGAGGTGGGATTGATGAGGAAAATTCCCTGATGGAGCAGAAGTGCTCATAGGTGGTTTAGGGAGCCACCAGTAAATGTTTCCATGCTATATGGAAAGTGTCCAAAGGACTGGCAAGGGAGCCAAGCCAGGGAAAACCCAGAGCAGCGTACAAGTTCAGGCTGTGTGCCCAGTGTGTTTCAGAGCCTGAGATCTAAAGTGAATGAGGATGTGTTCTGATCTCCATAAATCTGCATTACCAGGAGTGTAGCCCTGTGGGGGTCCATCTATGCTTTGTTTATTCTATGGATGTGAATAAAAGCCACACTTTTGAATCCCACTTCTGGTATTGAACATTACAGTTATTGCTTCCTGTGTCCGTAGTTACTTGGGTGCCCCTATTGCAGAGTAGCCAAACCTAGCCAATGTGCTGAGTGACATATTCCTCCCAGAACCCAGCCCACCAGGTAGAGCTGCCAAGATGGAAATGGCATACTTGGGTGGGGGTTACAGAGGCATACAGCAAACCAGCTACACAAGTGCTATCGGCCATGATGGAAGAAATAGGACTGGTGGATATCTGGAGACAGCAGCACAGGGGGGAAAGAGATGTTTCCTTCTTTTCACCAACCAGGCAGTCCTATTCCAGAATAGACTTTTTTTCTAATACCCAAAGTTCAAGCCCATCAGTTCATAACTTCTAAAATACTTAATATTACTATTTCAGACCATGTACTGGTTCTGATACAATGGCGGACAATGTGGGAGAATAGACAAACAATATGGCGTTTGAATGTTTTGCTTTTAACTGACAAGGATTTTACCAAGAAATTAGCAGGATTAATAAAAGAGATCTATGAGATTAATATAGGACATAAATGTTCCTCAATTTCCACCTGGGAGGCCTTAAAGGCAGTGGTTAGAGGTGAGCTTATTAGCCTAGCCTCAGCAAAGAAATAACTAGCTCAGATCTCCCGAGATAGGATATTAACTCAGATTAATAAACTGGAGGGACAGCACAAGAAATGCCCTACCAAAAGTTCAATTTTGAAGGCCTTGAGGAGGGAAAGGGAAAAATTACAGAGCCTAGATAACTGCAGGGTGGAGGGTCAGCTAAGACTCTTAACCAGCGATACCATGACACAGGTAGCAGAGCTACAAAATTGTTGGCAATGCAGTTATGAAGAGCTCAAGCGGACAGAACGGTAGCTAAACTACACAATAAATCTGACCCCACAAAGCCTTGGATTACTCCATCAGGCATTGCAGAACAGTTTAGGCAGTTCTAGCAAGCCTTATACCAGGAAGAGAAAAGGGATGTAGATATTAAAACACAGACAGCACAATTTATGCAAGACCTCCCAATATACAGAGTATCAGAAGAAGCAGGGGAAGAATTGAACAGCCCGATAACATCACAAGAGGTCAAAAGGATAATACAATCCTTCCCCTCAGGAAAAGCCCTGGGCCCTGCTGGCTTCTCATCAGAATTTTATAAATAGTTTAAACATGTCCTGGCATTTTAGCCACTGTATTTAATGAGTGTCTGGGGGAAAGCCGCACCCAAATTCTTGGAGAGAAGCCATTATCAGTGTTCTGTCTAAACCAGGTAAGCCATTGGACAGCTGTGGGGCATATAGGCCAATATCATTATTAAACCAGGACTGGAAAATTCTTTCCAATGTATTGTCAACCAGATTACAAAAACACATGGAATATTTGGTACACCCTGACCAAACAGGATTCATCCCGAACAGACATCTGGCAGATAATATTTGGAAATTGCTAAATATACTGGCGTACAGCTCCCCTACAACTTCAACCCTACTAGCCCTGTTTTTAGATGCTGAGAAAGCATTTGACTGCTTAAATTGGGTCTATTTGCAAGTAGTGATGGGAAAAATGAGATTAGGCGATAAATTCATTCAGTGGGTCTCTTTATGCTACAATCAACCCACAGCTAGGGTTCAGGTAAATGGAACCTTATCGGCAAATATTCAGATAGAAAGAGGAACGAGGTAGGGGTGCTCTCTCTCCCCCTATTGTTTGTGTTAAGTTTAGAGCCATTAGCAATTGCAATCTGGGAATCTAAAGATATTCAGGGGATCCAAGTGGGCAGCTACTGTTGTAAGGTATCTATGTATGCTGACAACACTTTGTTGTATGTTGATAAGCCCCACCTCTCAATCCAAAACCTGCTGACTTTGCTGAGCAATTACGGGACCATTTCGGGGTTCAAAATAAATGTAAAAAAATCAGAGTCTTTACATATAAAAGGGACTATGGACCCAATTATGAAGGCAGGATTACCCTTTAAGTGGGTGCAGGACAAAACAAAATACCTGGGTATATGGATCACAAGGAATCTTTCCAGGCTATATTGTTAATTATGGTCCCCTATTTAAACAATTTTTCAGAGACATGAAAAGATGGCATAAGATATCACTATCCTTATCTAATAAAATAGAAATGACTAAAATGAATGTTTTACCAATGATCCTTTTCCTCTTCTCAACCTTACCAGTGCATATTCCTAGGTTAGACTTACAAAAATTGCAACAGAAAATAATACATTTTATTTGGTCAGGGCGAAAGCCCAGAATCCGCAAAGTTATTTTACAGACACCTACATTTAAGGGGGGTATGGGCCTCCCAGACATACAGAGATACTATTGGACAGCTCAAATGGTCCCATTGATAAAGATGTTAAGTAAAGCACAGCAAATACAGTGGTGTACCCTTGAGGCAATGGTGCATAGGGAGACTCCTTTGTCGGTACTGCCCTGGACAATTCTGCCACATATGCTGCACACTATTCACAACTAGTGGACAAAGCACACTGTGGCAAGCTGGTTGAAAATCAGAACAATATGGGAAAACTGACTTGTGTATGGCCCTATATCCTCTTGCAATGGCTCCCAGATTTATCAGTCATGAGGGGAGACCCTAACATAGATAGATGGACCAGGCAGAGTCTGTGCTCTTTGTCCCAGTTTCTTGACAGAGATCTTATTAAAGATTTTCAAAAACTATAACAGGAGTTTGGCCTCCCACATGCTGATTTTTATAAGTATCTCCAACATAGACACTATATAAATACTGTGGTGGGAATCACCACCCTGAATAGCGATTTAGAGGAAGGAGTAGTGATTGTAAAAAATAAGGCAAACTGCCTTGATCTGAAACACTTGGTTTCCCAATTCTACAAAAGACTGGATGATGGCCTAGCAGTCTTGACAATTCAGAAAATCCAACAAAGTTGGAGTGATGAGTCTGCTTTGGATATTTCTGAAATGGAATGGACTAAAATTTGGTCTAACTCCCACAAAACAACAAACTCGTTAAACTGGTGAGAATTCAAATGGAAAGTTTGGGTCTGCTTTTTTATCACCCCAACAGTATCACAGCACTATGCTAGGTGCCCCTCTGATAGGTGTTGGAGTGGCGTCATTGGTAATCATTACCATATTTTTTGGGAGTGCCCAACGATCAGGTCATATTGGTCTCAGATAGAAGGGGTAATCAAAAGAATCCTAGAAATTTCACAGAACATAGATTTTGAACATCTGATTTTGGAATTAACACCTCAGGAACTCAAGACAAAGGGCCAAGAATATCTATTTCTTATATGAACAGTGGCGGCAGCCAAAGGGATAACCCAAAATTGGTTAACCAAAAAGCAGATATCTTTAAAACACTGGTTAACTAATGTTAAACAAATTAGGGATGTAGAGACTATTACAGCCAATTTAAGGTTTCAGATTGATAGATACAACTCTAGGTGGTATCCCTTCTTTTTATACATAGAAGAAACAGAAGGTATTTCAGTATTAGATCAACTCCTGCCTTAGAGACAAGCATGGTTAATTTATACAATCTTAGTAATAAAGAAAGCATTCTGATGCCAGAGGAAATCAATTATCATTAGACAGACTCTATTGTTTAAATTTACAGTTTAAGATTTTTATTATTTATTTAAAAAAGAGAATATACAATATATTAGACTTGGAAGTTGATTGAAGCTACAAGAACTCTTGAGTTGAATGGACTTTTGAGGCAGTTGGGAATTGCCCTGGCTTTACTTCCTGAAGGACATGGGATTGGTCTTCCACAATTAGACCTGTCAGTCTATAAAGAGAAAATATGATTAATTGTATGGATAGTTGTCTGCTAGATAAGAATTCAGTGGTAATGTAATTTAGAGTCTCATGTATTATGTTCCTGTACTGTGTAATGTTCACATTCTCAATAAGCCTAACAAGTTCAAAAAACAAAATGGCTACCTTTATCTGTGGGACAAAACTCCTAAAATCAAGATGCAATTTCTGAAATCCCACTGGAGCCAAGGAAGCTTTGGCCTGCCAAATTTGAAGCTGATGTATGAGAGCGCTATGTGTCAGGCCATTATATGCTATAGGCCAGGCTTGGTGGCTCACTCACTGAGGTGGATCTTATTGCAACTAGAACAAAGCCGAGTTGCAGACCCTCCAGCCCTCATTTTTCCTGACTGAAGTCTCCCCACAAAAGCATTCCCCTGTTCAAAACACACGGAAAGAATTTGGCTAAGAAATACAAAAATCACTACACTGGCATCCCAAGACAACACTAGTTAAGCCTGTTTGGAATAAAAAAATAAGGTGTCAGCGTGTGGTCTAAAAACAAAACAAAATGGTAATATTAAATGCCCACAGAAAAAAGAAAATTGAGTTAAAATTGACGTTTTGACCTCGTCTTCTTATGCAATTATCTAAAAGAGAAAAACAATATTTTGCTTTTTTCTCTTTTAGATAATTCCTGAAGAAGACCTATGGTCAAAAAGTTAATTTTAACTCAGTTTTCTATTTCAGTGGACTATTTGGAATAACACACAATTAACTGTGAACCAGAAACCTATACTACCACCAGTGTGACAATAAAAAGGATACAAGCCTTCCAAGACCTATACCACCCACTCAAGTGGGTGCTCTACTCATTCAAAGAACTGACAACCAAATATGACCTTTAATTCAGAGACCTTCTTAAAGATTCCAGCTCACCTGTCCTTCTTCCACAGACTCCCCTGGACTCCTGGATTAAATGTCTCAAAACTCAACACCTGTCCTTGAAACTTAGGTAACTAATGAAAAAGGACCCCCCCCATGCATTATTTCCCAACCCAAACCGAAATGGGAACAGGAGCTGGGAGTGGAGGTCTCAAATTCTGACTGGGAACAGATGTGTACTCTAGCATACAGGGCTCAAGGGTATGTCAAACTAGAAACCTGCAGTTCAAAGTATTGCATACAGCATATAACACCTCTCTCTGGCTGTATAAAATGGATATGTTAGACAGTAGTGACTGCTGAGGCTGTGCCTCTCCCCAGGCATCCCTAACATACATCATGTAGCCCTGCCCAACATTAGACTCTTACTGGACCCAGATCTGGCAGAGATAATGTAAAATCGTGCCACTGCCCTCCATGGGGCCCTCTTTTGGCACTATTGGGTACCCTCAAGCAGCAACCCCACTCCAATATCACCAAACCCTATGAATCATCAGCGCACTCTGAACCGCACACTTAACTTCAGTGTGAACTGCCACTCCATACCACAGTCTGCATGCTGCTCTAGACTGCACTCTGCATGCCACTCCACACCACATACCACACTGCTCCCCACCCTGAACAGACTAAAGGAAGGACCCCCAGGGCTAAGCCTGCTTTTATAGCAGGCCCCAAAACTACAGAAACACTACAGGGAAAAAAGTGCAAAAGACCCAGAAAATGACACTACACTACAAAAAAATGCCATTACTGTACTGAAAGACATTACATGGGCATATCACGACACTATTGAAAAACACTAAAACATACCCAAAAAAATATAAAATCACACAACACTGTCCAACTTTGTGTATTATTACTCACCTAAACTACAAGTAACAATGCATTAAAACATTTAATGAACAGTTGAGTTTACAGCCATCTGTGAAACAGTGCTTTAAAACATTTATTGCATGGTTGTGCTTTCAAATACTGTACTTAAAAACCATAGACAGACACATACAGTACTTCAACAACAGACACAGATTCAGATATCCAGGCCACCAGACATATCCCAAAACAGCTGCTGCTCCAACAACTACAGAAACCACAATGGCAACTAAAAAATGCAGCTACAACAAAACTGGAAACTGACAAAATTGCTAAAACAGAGCAGCACGACACCCACTTCAGACATAAAATCTTCCTCCACTCCAGGGTGCACAGGCACTCAACTAATGTCTCATGCCTTCTTTGCAACAGGAGTGTGTATTCAATCCCTGGATTGCGCATTATCCCTTTGCATTTCACAGCCTGCCATGTGTTAACCCTATAATACACAAAAGGGTATGTGCTACCATGGGATAACGCCACACCTTGCATGCATAGTTAGGCACAGCAAAATGCATTGCACCACTGAGAAGTGGAATTATCCCAAATGGTTAATACAGATTCTGGAGTATATTACTGCTACTACTGAATGGATTTGAAGCAGGTAAAAAAACTGGCTGGCAGGAACTTTGGGCTGTGGACATTACTACATGGGTAACCAGGGCCTGTGCCCTCCCTCCTGAGAATGCAAACTCCACACTTCTGTGATGTGCCCATCCTCCAGCCAGATGCAATGTGGGATTCTGGTGCTTGAAAGTGAACCCATGTCTCAGATAGGTGCATCTTTAACTGAAAGAACAGCAGATCGGTAAGAGGATTGATGATCCGTTTTCAATGGTTTTGATCAAAGACCAAATGCTGTCAGTCTGTGGATGTGTGGTCTATTTTTCTTGGTGTTCTAACAGGAATATTATAAATCAAGACATCATTTTTAACCAATCACAGTGTGAGAAATGCCAACGCACACTATTCTGTTATTGTGTGTACACTTGATATCTTATGCTGTCAGCGCTGAAATGAGCTGTGGTCCCGTGCTCCCATTCTTGATTCAGCCAGTCTGTTAGCTCACTTCTCTGAGGACTGTCACACCCAACCAGACCATTCCCTTCGGAAACTACCTAGTCCCAAAACTTCAGCTGCAAACACTCATGTTTATTAATCAGTGATGAAAGAAAACATTACAGGGACAATTTATTGTTTGACCAGACATTTAACTCCCCACCCACCCACGCGAGTCATAGCTACAGTGTACATTGTTCAGTACCAGTCACATGCAATGTGCTAATTAAGTTGGACTAAAACTGTGGAGAGTTAAAGAACACCCGACTGTTTGGAAAACTTAAAAAAAATTTAAGATTAGCAACAATTCAGTTTGTATTTCCTATATATATATATATATATACACTACCGGTCAAAAGTTTTAGAACACCCCCATTTTTCCAGTTTTTATTGAAATTTACGCAGGTTAATGTCTCAATGTACTCTGAAATTAAAGCATAGAACAAATAAACAATTGGAGATAAAAAAGAAATCATAGAATCATTTTGTTTAACAAAATTTAATCTAAATTTTTGACTCATCAAAGTAGCCACCTTTTGCAGATATACTGTAACCGCCAAACACACTCGTGGCATTCTTCCTACAATGGACATCAAATATTGTTGGGAAGTTCTTCAACACTGTTGCAGAAGTTCCCACAAATGTGTTGCACTTGTAGGTTGCTTTCTTTCACCCTTCTGTCCAGTTCATCCCAAACCAGCTCGATGGGGTTTAAGTCTGGAGACTGTGCTGGCCATTCCATGATTTGAAGCCTACCGTCTTGTTCTTTTCCTCGAAGGTAGTTCTGACATAGCCTGGAGGTATGTTTTGGGTCATTATCTTGCTGTAGGATGAACCCCTGACCAACTAGGCATAGACCAGAGGGTACTGCATGGCACTGCAAAATGCTGTGGTAGCCCTTTTGGTTCAGGGTGCCAGTCACTCTGTGCTGTTGTCCTGTGAGCCACCTATCACGCAGCTGTTGACTCTCAGAAACTTGTCTTCTGATTCTGTTGTGGCTTTGGGTCTGCTAGACCTCTTCCTGTCAGAGTTTCCTCCAGTTTCAAGTGCCTTTTGATGGTGTAGGAAACTGTACTCACTGACACCTTGGCTTTCTTTGCAATTTCTCTACAGCAGTCTTTGCTAACCTAAACTTTTTTTTTTAACCTCTAGCAGTTTACTGCTTACCTTTGTACCATTTCAGGTTATTCACTGGACTTGAATTGCTTAAATTTCAATAAGAACTGGAAAATTGGGGGTGTTCTAAAACTTTTGACCGGTAGTGTATATATTCTGTAATGTCTTCCCTCTTTTTCTTTGCAAAAAAGGAAAGTTGCAAGAAAACAGTATCACTGTCCTTTAGACTTCATCTGCTCTGGCTGCTTGTCAACACCTGACATTATAATCCGCTGCCAATGACATGACAAGTATCTACACAGCCAGGGATTTTGATATCATAAATGGAGTTGTGATGTCAGGTGCAGAACAGCAGCCATAACAGATGGAGTCAACACAGCATAGATCCTGTTTTCATGCAAATGTTCTTAACATTGAAGGAATAAGGGTGAGAATTACAGATACAAAATGTAAAATGTAAGCTGAATAGTGTTTAAATGTTACATTTTGCAGTTTTCCCAAAGGATATCAGTGGTTCTTTAAAATAACAGTTTAAAGGTAATCAATAATTCAGTTTAAAAAATGATAAATGTATGCTCTTTATGTTTTTTCTTCCATCAGGAGTTATAATAAATTAAAAGTGCATCCAACCCTGGCTTGGGGGTGCCAGGGGAGCATGTTTGTGCTCCCATGTGGGAGATCTGAGCTTGGGTCCAAAGTCCTGACTCCCTCCTCAGGGTCCATGGAGTCTTGGGTGAGTGGCAGGAAGCAGCATTCTCAGATTCAGGAGATGTCTTCATCCACCCCATGGTAAGATCGCCTCCTCTGGTTGGCTAATAGGGGGCCTTGGCATCATAGGTGACCATGCAATGCCAGCCCCCTCAAGAGGTCAGGTGTGAGTGTGAACAGGTCACAGAGTGGTGAGCAGCAGAAAATGGGGTTAAATAGCAGTGCACTAGAGACCCACCTCAAGGGGGGTTCTTGAGGGGTAGCCAGCAGAGGGTAGTAATCAGAAGGACGCACAAGTCAGTAGCAAAGTATAAATATAGAAGGTGGGTGGCATGGAAAAGCTGAAAGTAATGAAGAACTGAAGGATGAGAACAGCTGGTAAGAAGAATATGATAAAATAATAGGACCTCTGTGGGATGTCTCATCATATAACATAGTCAGCTTGTCAGGAATGGGCAGCCTGAATCACTGTTGTTCATGTCGCAGTCCTTTCTCCTAAACCTCATTAGATGACTCTCTTATACAATAAGAGATACCTATTGGAGACACGGTTAACTTGAACATCAACAGAAGCTCTGCCAGAGTACAGGTCAATGTTACTAAGTGAGAAACCTGCCCTGGCAAATGTCCTGTAGAATGCAACTCTGCAGGCTGCCACTAGTTACCAAACTCCTAAAGGCACTCCCTACCTATTTCCTGACAGGATAGGAAGAAAATGGTTAACCAGATATCTTTACCAGTTTCTTGACACAGGACACCAATTACAGCTCTTTCTTACTACTTCATTTCAAAGGTAATCTCATGAGGGTTCAGTCATGAAATGGATTATGTAAGAAGATTCCTTAACAATGCTATTTTTCTTCCCATCTGCGAGCTAACCTGAGTGTTTTGCAGTCCAAGTTGCATGTCATAATGGAACTTCGATTGAGTCAGTCACTGAGATGATAGAGGGAATGGATTCTGCATTATTTACTGGAAAATTGGTTTCAGAATGTGCCCCAGATAACTGCATCAAAGGCAATTTATTAGGCTTGCCTTCTCTGTGTAGATGAAAGCCGTACAAACCTCTGCATCAAAACTCCAAGTATACTCTGCCCTCAAGCCAAAAAAAATTAAAACCTTCACAAAATCACTGCATGGCATGAATTTCATTTACGTTAATTTTTATTTAAAGTAAAAATATTTTGTTGTGTCAATGCTGTGTGGGGGGGGCAGCTCACCATAGCAAATATGTTTTTTCTAGAGGATGTACTTGTGAGTAATATAAACAACAGCATCTGAACCCTGGGGTATTGTCCCCGGGATATAACTTTACAGTGTTAAAAGTTCATACTCTGCAGTGTGGTTTTGCTCCTCCTGACATTCTAACCACAGACTTATGACTGAACAACAGCAGACTTACGACTGAAGAACAAAAAAAAAGAGTAGTAACCACTCACTGACCTATGGTATGTATTAAGATACATAAATGCAATAAGAAATTACAAATCACAATATGGCAAACTGTACAAAACTGCAAAGTTTGAAAATATAAAATGCTCAAGAAAGAAAATGTTAAAACATCTGATCAGGAGGCAGAGCCAGCAGCTAAGTGGTGAGCAGCAGATATTTGGAGCTCTGACAAGAAAAAACTTGACGTTTCTCATAGTAAAAACTTTGAACTTCACACTTTTATAGAATTTTAGCTTGCAGGTTTCTGCACATTATGATACCAAATGCAATCATCTTTGGTGTCTTTGGAGTGATAATGAGTCATAGTAATGGACCAGTGGCTGCTGGTGAGGGAGCCAGATTGAAGGGGGGTTGCTGGGGTCTAGCAAAGACTTGGTGGTGTCATTAGGAGGAAGTGCTCAACAACTGATGAATGCAGCTTTACTGAAAGCCATACACAGTGTGGACAAAAAATTAGAGGACTATGCCTCCAATGTGCAGGACACTAAAGTAGCAATGTTGGCAAAAGGGCCCCTCTAGAAGTTCTACTGAGCGAAGAGCAGGGGTAACTGGACCACTGTTGTGGTTTGAAATTCTTCTCTCTCATTTATATTCAATAAATGAAGAATACTAGGCAAATTTCCTTGGATATATCCTGATATGCTTATTGTCTCCACACTCCGAGTGTGGTAAACTGTAATCAAGTGTTGTCCATCTAGACCTGTATGACTTGACCCCTCATCAAATGAGTGACTTCCATCACAGCCAAGTGCATTGCATGGAGGTCCAGCAGGGTGATGTGGTGATGGGACTTCTGGTGTGACCAGAACTTGAGGACTCTGTGGTATCCTAGGTGTGCACCCACCCCACCAGAGATAAGTCCATCATAAGCATGATGGGTGACTCTGGACAGACAGACAAACAGGATTCCCTTCACAAGATGCTGTGGGTCCATCCATCACTGGATGGCATCCCACATATCAGCTGGTTCACTATGACTGGGTGGTCCAAGTGACCTAGGCACTGGGACCAATGGTCTAATTACTACTGGAAGAGGTGCATCTACCAGTGAGCCCAATCAATCACACTGGTGGAGGATACCATGTGCACCAGCAGCCACCGAAAGTCCCAGGCAGGGTGCAAGAGTCCAACCTCAAATAATCAGGCAATGGAGGTATGATCTGATGTCTGGTCCACAGGGAGGTGGGTCTTGGCCTGCAAGGAGTCTAGTTCTGCTCCAATGAACTTTTTCACTTGCAAGGGGACCAGTTTGGACTTAGCTGGGTTGACCAAGAGGCCCAAGTATTGGCAGGTCTGGAGGGCCAGATCTCTGGACTGCTCAATAAGTCTCCTTGGATGATTTAGCTATCACCAAGCCATCCAAATAGAGGTATATCCTGATGCTGTTGTGCCTCAGGAAGGATACCACTGCCATGCACTTGGTAAGGCCCTTGGTGCAGATGAGAGACCAAGGGTCATGACTTGGAACTGGTAAAGTACCCTTAATAGGATAAATGGACTGGGATGTGAAAGAACATGCTTTGGAGGTCCAGGGAGCAGAACTACATGCCCTGTTCCAGAGATGGTATGATTTGATTCAGAATGACCATTCAGAACTTGTGCTTCTGCAGGAAATAGTTCAGACTGTGCAGATCCAGTATGGGGTGCCAGCCCCCCCATCCATTTCGGAACCAGGAAATATCTGGACAATTATCCCTGACTGCCCATAGCATCTGGGGCATGAGCTATCACCCCCCAGGAGATGAACAACATCTGCCTATAGGGTGGACAGTGTGCCCTGCAACAGCCTGGATTCCCAAGAAGCATAGAGTTGGTATGGCAGGAGGGCCTCGAAATCTACAGACAACTCTCAGACCACCACTTCTGGTACCCAATTGTCCAAAGTAATGGCAGACCATTGTAGCAAGAAGTGGTGTAGCCAACCCCAAACTGAGGCTGGTCTTTCTGGAATGAAGCCACAGAAGCTAGGGTGGCACTGGATTTCTCAATGCACGTAAGATGCCCCTGCACCCCGGGACAAAGAGGTCAGTGCCCGAGAAGGGAACATCGGCCAGTCTGTGCTGGGTATCTGACATAATGGTGGGAAGCTGCAGCCAGGCCCTGTGATGCATAGTGACAGGTGTTTCCATGGCATGCGTGCAATAGTTACCCATGTTCAGGGCTGTCTAGAGTTGGTATTTAGTCAGGGATTGATGCTAGTCCCAGACTAACCTCACAGGCAACTGCTTATAAGCAGGAAGGTGACAAAGAAGATCATCCAACACTCCCAACAGGGAGTGACAAAAGTTAGCCATCATGACAGTGTAGCTGGCCTGATGGAGACCTAGAGATGCAGTGGCATAGACTTTTCTTGCTGTGTGATCAATCATTTTGGATTCTTTATCTGGAGGCTGATCCATGTCCCCTAGGCCACCCAATTTATGGAAGGCTGAGTCCAACACCAGACCTTCAACAGAAGGATGGTCAGAGAACCCTGAGAGGGAACCCATAGGGACCATCAGGCAGGATGCTGGATACTACCAAATCTCCAGAGCCAGTCCCAGAATGACCTTAGCCATGGGAAAGGAAACCCCTCCAGGATTCGTCCCTGTCCAGGACATCAGTGAAGGGGCACACTCATGAATTCCAACATCAGCTGGAGTAAAGCCCAAAAAAAACACAGGTCCATGGTTGGTAGTGAGTCAGTCGACTGACTCCCAGTCGAGAGTATGAGTCCTGGTGGATGCCATGGACAACTCCTCAGAGTCATTAAAGGACTCTTTCAACACAGCCCTCAACCGTTTACCACCTTGATGTCCTCAGACTGGGTGATATCCACCAAGAGACGATCTGACAAACCAACAGTGGTGTGAAACTCCTTGGTTGGAACACCAAACAGGCACTGTGGTGAAGGGTTCCACCCAAAGGGTTGGAGCAGCAAATGCAGGGAAAATCTGTGAGGCATGGACTGGTGTGAGCACAACTAGCACATTCCAAGGGACCATAGTCCCAGGGGGTGGAGCCCAACCCCACTCAACAATAGCCCACTTTGCCAGAGGAGTTCTTCATAGCGCAATGCATTTTGCATCAATGCCTCTTTTAGTCTGAGGATGAGGAGGTCGAGAAGCATCAGTGGTGCTTCCCAGATGAGCAGGATCAAGAGTACAAGCAGTGCCGTGACCTCAACCTTGACCACTTATCTGAGGGTTGACATCGGTCGGAATCCTCTGGTGGGTCATGATAGACCACATGCCACACCATATTAAGAAAGAGAGGCTTCAGAGGCAAGAATGCCAGTCGAGGCCACTCCTGAGGTGACCTAGCCAAGGACACCGACTGAGGCTCATCCTCCTGGATAAGTAAGGATGGGCAGAACTCGAGTCTGGGAGACTGACTCTTCATTGAGCTCCTCTGACAGCTAGTTGACAGTTTTGAGAAAATTTTCAACCATCTGCGTTACTGAAGTTGAGGTCGAAAAGCCTGACAGGGTACCGAGGAGCTCTCAATCTTCCCCTCAACCGAAGGCAGCTCAACCAGAGTCAAGCAGTCGGGGGAGTTGAGGGAGTGGGAAGAAGGTGTCCTCTCCCAATCCCATGACCTATGATGGTGGTGCTTGTGCTTCTTGCCACGGTGAGATGGGCTCTTCCCAAAGGTCTGGAGGGCCAAGTACGTTTCTTGAAAATCAACCAAAAATGACTCTCAAATGACAGGAATCCTCTGGTGGGTCATGACAGACCACATGCCTCACCATATTAAGTAGAAGAGGCTTCAGAGGCATGAATGCCAGTGGAGGCCACTCCCAAGGTGACTTAGCCAAGGACAAGGACTGGGGTTCATCCTCCTGGGTAAGAATGGGGAGAACTGAAGTCTGGGAGACTGACTCTTCTTCAAGCTCCTCCAAGAGCCAGTTGACAGATTTGAGAAAATTCTCACCGCCTGCTTGACTGGAGCTGAGGTCGACAAGCCTGATGGGTGGGTACCAGGGAGCTCTCAACCTTCCCCTCAACCGAAGGCAGCTCAACCAGGGTTGAGCAGTCAGGGGAGTCAAGGGAGTGGGAGGAATTTCTCCTCTCCCAATCCCATAACCTGCAATAGTGGTGCTTGTGCTTCTTGCCTCAGTGAGATGAGCTCTCCCCAATGGTCTGAAGGCCACATACATTTCTTGAAAATCATCCAAGAATGACTCTCCAAAACTGTCCTCAGCCAGAAGCAGTGCTGAAACTGAGGAGGAACTCACCGCAGCTACCATCACTTCCTCTTCATGACCGCTAGAAGTGCAGCAGACCTGGCAACTGACAGGGCCTTTTTGCGGTCCTTTGGTCTTTTCTTAGGTTGACCGAAAGCAAGATGGGCCTTCTGGTCCATTACAGATGAGGAAAGCATGGTCTGACAAAGGCCGCAGCACACCATGTCCTGCTGCATGCCATGGTAGTAGAGGAAAGTGTTGTACTGGTCTGTGACCGACATTTTCTGCCAGCATCAGGTGCAGAACTTAAAAAGGTTTCCATTCTTCCATCATCGATTGCAGCTGTGAAGTGAAGCTAGAAGACATGAAAGTTCATGAAGTAGACTGAAAAGTCAAAGACATTCACCAAAAGCACTTGAACACTCAAACTCCTTCAATCACACAGAGCCACAAAGGAGCCTGTCCCTTCCAGAGGACATTTCCAATGTCATGGGGTGGAACCTGAGGATATACCGATATATCACCTGGGTGGTGGGAGAAGCTTAACTTTAAGACTTCTGATGGACTGCCTGTCTCCAGGAAACTGCCTGAGTGTAGATAGTGAACTGTATCTATGCCCTTAGAACTAGAGGTTTTCATGCTGCCATACTCAATTGGCCTAATCCATGTCTAAAGAGGGTAACAGCCAAATGAGTGGTGGGGTCACATGATGACCCCTCTAGTTTTTATGTATACAATCTTTCTGGCTAAGGCATTGGTTGCCCTACCACCTGCAACACCACTGACCCAGGTTCAGAAATGGACTAGGGTTATTCAGGGTCCAGCTGAGTAAGATGGATTAGGCATCCCATAGTCTGCTTTCCTCCTTCAGGGAGGGGGGAATAGTGCATTTTGCTGAAAAATTACCATCTAGAGGAGACTAGGAGGTATAACAGACAAGTGCCAAGGGAAGGGGACCTGACACAGATACCTGTAACGTGTTTGTGCATCAACACGAACACGTGCACCACTGCATGCAACTTGGCCCCGGTGGAACCTAAGGAAGAAAAAGCAGGAAGAGGGAGATGAGGAGGGAATCAGTGGCAGGTTTTTCAAAACCTTGCACTGTTTTGAAAAAGTGCCGCATTTGTTTAATGTCATCCAAGGAAGGGGGCATGTTTTTCTCTTGCACTGGTTCCTCTATTTGCTTTTCATGAAGAGGAATATGAAGGTGCATTTCTTTTTGCTTCCTTTTGCCAGTATTTGGCTGATGTTCAGGAAGCCTTTTTTTGCCTTTTTATGGCTGCCATCAGACATATTAAATCATTCATCTTTGAGCTCTGTGCTCTTAACTGAAAGATAGCATGTGGGTCTTTTCTGGCTCCTTGGGTGCCAGAGATGACTGCTCTTTCACAGAGGAGTGCTTTGCAGCTTTTTTGGTTTTCTTGGGTGCAAGAGACCACTGCAGAAAATAACAGCATTCTGAAGCATACTTTCTACTTTCAGTGGTACTTTTCGCTATTTTTAATGCACATGCTGTTTTGCAGGACAGCATTTTTGCAAAGCTGTGGAGAAAGCTGGTGTAGATAGTAACTGCAGTTTAGCTGCCCTTTTCCTTTGTTAAACTGCAAAATACTTTGCAGGGCTCACATTTTCAGAATCATGACCTGGGCCCAAACAATCAAAGCAAAGGCCATGGCTGTCTGCTTTTGTTAACCAATGCCTACAGCATCTATATAGTTTACATCCTGTAGGCCCAGTTTTCATTTTAGGCCTTCCTGTCATGCCAATTTCACCAGACATAACAGAAAAATTATTTTTAAAGGTTGTATTTGAGAAAAAAGAACAACCATTTTAAAAAATAAAGACAAAGAACCTCTGTGCACAAACACTGAGGCAAGGGTTACCCCAAAGGGCACTTGGCTGGGAAGCCAAGTTTCAAGAAAATACAAACTCGCATATCCCCCCACAATGCAAAGCATCATGGGCTACATATGCAAATCACCACAGAATGTTATGCTGGTCCAACTTTAAGCAGAATTGTATGGTGCCGAAAGGCCTCTCACACAGTTTGCAAAGGGTGCTAACAGAAGACATAGACACGTGTTTGTCCTACCAGGACTCATCAGTATGCCTCGCCTGTTTGACACCCCAGTGGAATGGACCAGCTACCCCATAAGTAGTGTGCCTCGATATATTGTGGTGAACCCATTAAAAAAACTATTTAAAGACAAAGAACCTCTGTGCACAAACACTGAGGCAAGGGTTACCCAAAGGGCATTTGGCTGGAAGCCAAGTTTCAAGAAAATACAAAATCACACATACCCCCACAATGCAAAGCATCATGGGCTACATATGCAAATCACCACAGAATGTTATGCTGGTCCAACTTTAAGCAGAATTGTATGGTGCCAAAAGGCCTCTCACACTGTTTGCAAAGGGTGCTAACAGAAGACATAGACACGTGTTTCGTCCTACCAGGACTCATCAGTATGCCTCGTCTGTTTTAAAAAATAAAGCCCAATTTAAGCAACATTATTTTTGTTTTTATTCATATCCAGGAATAAAAACAGGAGAATGCCTCAGTTTTCCCAGTTCTGTGAACTCCAACAGAACTGGTATAAGAATGATACAATATTAAAAACAAAAATAAAATATTACACAGTATTGCATTAACTCAGAAATTTTACAAAATAAAACAGTTGTCAAAACTAAAAAATCTGAGTCCCAGGGACTGGAACATGACTCCAGGGCAACTGTGCTCTTCAGTGGAGCAACAGATCTACTGATAGGATGTCAAAGGATGCCTTGGGGCCTGTGTTAATATGTAATAAATCAATTTATAAAATATTAATAAAAGTAAAAATTAATGATAAAAGAAAACCATGAGTAATTAATACAGTCCCCCTTCATGAAAAATGAAAAACGCTTTTTTTTTTCAAAATTTGCTCAGCAGGACCTCTTGCAGTTTTCAGAGGTCCTTTAGCACAAGCAAATCTCTACACTGACTGGTGTAATAAACACTGATGATTTAGAAATATAGTAGCATCCTATAATCATTGTAATGGCAATAGATCGTGATGTCACCAGTAGATTATGGCAGGGTAAACCTAAAAGTTACAAATCCGAATGGATGGTAATTACAAATTATGAGAAACACAAATACTTCAATTCAACAATAAAATGAAGGGATATACAGAAAAATAGAAACATGGAAACATAGATTTTGATGGCAGATAAGGACCGCTTGGTCCACCTAGTCTGCCCATTTCCCTATCTACAAGATAAGCTGCAGATCCTATTTAACCAACAGCCTATTTCTTCCTACCCCCCACAAAAATTGCCTTATGTCTGACCCATGCATTCATGAATTCTCCCACAGTTTTAGACCCCACAACCTCCTCAGGAAGGCTGTTCCATGCATCCACCACCCTCTCTGTGAAAAAATACTTCCTCACATTGCCCCTGAGCCGTCCCCCTCCATCTTCAAATTGTTTCCCCTTGTTCTTGCACATCTCTTTTTCTGAAAGATGCTACCCTCTTGGACTTTGTTGATTCCACTGAGGTGCTTAAAAGTTTCTATCACTTCCTCCCCCTTTCCTCAATGGTATACATATTAAGCTCCTTTAGTCTCTCCTCATATGTCTTCTCTTGCAGACCTTGCACCATTTCAGCTGCCCTCCTCTGGACTGCCTCCATCCTGTCTATGTCCTTATGGAGATGGGGTCTCCAGAACTGGACGCAGTACTCCAGATGGGGTCTCACCAACTGTCTGTACAGAGGGATAACAACTTCCTGTTTTCTGCTGGTGATGCCTCTCCCTATACATCCCAGTATCCCCCCAGCCCTCCCTACTGCCTTCTCACATTGCTTGCTAACCTTAAGGACATCTGATATGACTACCCCCAGGTCCCTTTACATTTTTGTTGTTGTCATTACCTACCCCCATTGTGTAATCTTCCACTGGGTTTTTGTTTCCCGGGTGCATTATTTTGCACTTATTTGCATTGAATCTAAGCTGCCATACTTCTGACCATTCCTCCAACCTTGCCAAGTCCCTTCTCATCCTTTCCACGCCTCCTTGTGTATCAACCCTATTGCAGATCTTTGTGTCATCTGCAAAGAGGTATACTTTTCCTTCCTGTCCCTCTGCAATGTCACTTATAAAGACATTAAAAAGGACCGGACTCAGTACTGAATCCTGCGGTGCCCCACTAGTGACCCCTCTTTCTTCAGAGTGGACTCCATTTACAATTACCTTCTGTGTTCTGTTGTCTAGCCAATGCTTTACTCAGGCCACCACCCTGGGACCCACTCCCAGGCTGGTTAATTTGACTATTAATCTTTTGTGTGGGACTGTGTCAAATGCCTTGCTAAAGTCTAGGTAGGCCATGCCCACAGTCCCTCCCTGGTCTACTACTTTGGTCACCCAGTCAAAGAAATCAATTAGATTTGTCTGACATGATCTTCCCTCTGTGAACCCATGCTGCCTTGGGTCCTGTGCCCCCACTCTCCTCTAGGTACTCAAGAATTATTTCCTTCAGAAGTGATTCCATCACTTCCTACCACAGAGGTCAAACTGACAGGTCTGTAGTTTCCTGCCTCTGTCTTGCTCCCACTTTTGTGAAGGGGAATCACATCCACCTTCTTCCAGTCCTCAGGTACCACACCATCCTCCCATGATTTGTTAAAAAGGGTAGTCAGTGGTGTCACTAGTTCTCCTTAATTCTTTTAGAATTCTGGGGTGAATTCCATCAGGCCCCATTGCTTTGTCTACCTTCAGTTTTAGGAGTTCTTTCAGAAACCTTTCTTCTGTGAAAGAACTGTATTGACCCCCCTATCCAGAGTGCTTCTGTTAATTGGATTAGGCACCTGCCCCTCCTCCTCTTTTTCAAATACTGAGCAGAAGTATTTATTCAGTATCCCTGCTTTTTCACTGCCCCCCTGCCCACCCACCATCCATTCTATTCAGCCTCACTATCCCTCCCTTTGTCTTTCTATGCTTCCTGATGTACCTATAAAAGGTTTTATCTCCCTTCTTAACAGAGCTGCTATTCTGACTGCCCTCCCTGCTTCCTTCTGCCTTAACTGGTACAGATCTCTGTCCTGCTCCTTCTATATTTCCTTTTACTTCCTAAATCCTATATTTTTCTCCCTAACCTTCACCACCACTTCTTTTGAGAACCATAGTGTTTTTTTCTTTCATTTTGATTTGTTTATTTGCTTTACACAAAGTCTTGTTGCCTCTGTGATGGCAGTTTTGATGTTTTCCCATTGTTGCTCCACCCCCCTCTAGCCTGTTTGCTAGTGCTTTTCTAAGGCACTCTCCCATCTTGCCAAAGTCAGCCTACCTGAAGTCCAGAACCCTCACTTTTGTATGACTTGACTCTGTAGCTGAGTTTATCATGAACTACACTGTTTGGTGGTCACTTGTTCCCAGATGGCTACCCACTTCTAGATCTGAGATCCTCTCACTGTCCCCCTTTGAGAGTACGAGGTCTAAGATTGCTCTCTCATGAGTGGACTCCAAAACTAGCTGTCTGAGGCATGCCACCTGAAGGGCATCAAGAATGGCCCTGCTTTTAATAATGCTATCTATCTATCTATCTATCTTGCATGGAAGGGACTTCTTTTCCCCATAGAAGTTGTTAGCAGTTAGCTCCCTGTAAACCCTTTCTCTGTGTATGTAACTGCAATCAGAACTAACAAGAACCATTCAAATATATCATATAAAATCAAAGATAGGTAAGCCTGCTTTGCTGAGAAATAAAGCCATTAAGAAGGCTACCACCATAAAGCCACAAGCTCGAGCTGGTTAGTTAACCCCCCTCGATGGCTTTATTTCATTGCATGCCACACTTACGCATCATTTGTTCTATTATAGGAGCATGGTAGCACCACTACAGTTCGGGCTGAGTAGACTGTTTAATGTTAAACACCCTAGCACAAAATTTGGCATGTGCGGAAAGGCTATCAAAGTCCCAAGACATGAGCTTTTTCATGATAGTATGGCATCTTGTTCAGTTTTCGAGATATGAAGCACCAAAATGGGAAAAAATAACCCTATACTTTACTTTGCATATTTTTATTCCACCAACAGCCTAGATGGAGTGGAATTTTTTCGTGAAATTTTCAGGATTGATGGGGCATGTGGAAAAAGGTAGGAACTCAGCAAACTCTGAAAAATGCCTTTAAGTACTCTTTATTTCATCAAAGATTTGCATATAGAGCACCATGTCATGTACCAGGACCCCCAATATTTTATCCTCTAGAAGGGCTTCTTCAGGAATGACATGGTGTGGCTATTAAAATAATAACATGTGAATCATTATTTACCATCTTTTATAAAATGGGCAAAAAAAAAAATATCAAACACTGATTGGCTAGAAGCCCTTTCCAGCTGTGTCCTTATCAGGACATATCATTACAACATGCACTACTTCTGCTAAAGAAGACACAGTACGGGGGAGATCAATCCATGGCACTACACTCCTGCTCACGTCACATGGAACAGCTGAAGTAATGCAACCTCAGAACTGCTGTCCGATGTTCTCCCCACAGACACACAGACTCACAAAATCTCTCTCTAAATCCCTAAACTTTTTTTGTACTAAAGTCTCACTTCTTTTCCTTCATGTGGTTCCTCTCTGTCGTTGAAACTGAATGCAGTAAAGTCAGCGAATCCAGTATCTCGGCTTTGAAATACGAGTACAGCCCCTGTCATCCAGCGGTCTTAAAATAAACTCAGAATCTGCTTCTCCACCACCACATTCATCCAAACTACAGAAAAACTTTTTTTTAATCCTCTATTACAGACCAGCTCGCCGTTACAAGCACAATCCAGGAAGCGCTATGAGAAAACTGCTAAGTACGGTGGCTGCAGTGAGACACGCTCGCTGTCACTCAAACTGATGGTCAGTGTAAGGCAAATGGCTACTGGGTGGATTTGAACTAAATAGCACACTTCAGGCTTCACTTAAAAAAATGAACTAGATTGTGTCATACAAAAGGCAACACTGCACAGAAGTGCAAAAAGTGTCCTATACTGCTGATAAACAGTTTTGAAAAGACATTAACATGGGGACTAATTTTTGCTATTTCAGTTATTAAAACCTCTTTTTTTATGTTTCTGATTTTTTTTTTTCTTGTTAATAATTAGTTGGTGGCCCATTTTATAAGTGCAATAAGACACTCCGAGGTGTGGGTTATGGCCTGATAAGAGCACTTCCCTGGTGCTAAAGGCACCTGGGGCATGCTCTTATCAGGCCATAACCCAGACCTCATTGTGTCTTATTGCTGGTGTATAGTTATATAGCTAGTCCCTTACTAAAGAGAGTGCCCTTACACACAGACATACACATTACATAATTTTAAATATGAATAAAACATCTCTATAGGTCCAGGATGTGGTGCCATGTCCTGCATGGCTCAACTCAGGCACACATGCTTACTTCTAAGGTCTTTGCATGCTTTCCTTGCTGTTGTCATATGATATAAGTTTTGATCCTTTTCATTCTGAAACATCATATATCTACATACTAGACTGTTCTAAAACAGTGCTAACAATAATTCAGTATCATGTCTCAATGCTCATGAATAACCAATAAAAACAGTTTCATTTCTTACATCTGATACCAAGCAACAGAAAAATAGTGGGGCACATTTACAAATACTCAACATTGGTTTTGCCACTAGCCAGACGCCTCCCCCTTCCCACCCCAAAACCAACCCAAACAGAACTGAGAACTGCTCAAATAAAAACAAACTCCCATAGCTCCATTTCATGTTTACCTGTGCCTGAAGTAAAATAAAGTCTGCAGGCATAAAATTCATATCAGTGCTAATATACACTCACGTGCAATAAGTACAGTATATAATAACCGGAAGTGTTTTCTCCACAAAGGGAAACCTGGTTGTAATTTGCCATTATAACCAGCTGGTTATAATGGCAAACATGAGGTAGTGTTTCCCTTGGTCCACGCATGCACCAGCTGCCATCTTCCTGTCATTGCACTGGACACTTCACCACCACTCAGACTCTATTGCAAATAAATTTAAATGAACTTGGCTTTTTATGTTTGCTTGCACGCTTGTAGAAGAAACATAGTGCGATGATCCAAAATGCAGTGCCATACAGTTGAAAAAGAGAGCACCGCTTGAGTGAGCAGTGCTCCCCTCCCCACACAGACGCGCACACACATGCATATTGCATGCTCATGTGCTCCCCCCCACGCACACACTGTATAGCCGACGAGGTGCCCAATCCCCCGTCGGCTTCACGCCCCCCGCCAAAAGAGCTGTGCAGGTGCCACACTGGGAGCCCATCCCAGCGTGGCACAAACTGTTACAGCAGATGGGGGTGCCCAATCCCCCTTTGGCGCCACAGCTCCACGCCCCCCAAAAAACATTCAAGGTGCCACACTGGGAGCCCACCCTAGCATGGCAAAGCTTGTTCTCACCCCAGCATGGCAAACGTCCAGCGTCGTCTTAATAATAAAAAAAAACCTGTAAACAAAAAAGGTCCCTCGTAGTCTCCCTGCCCCCACCCGCACCCACACACTGTGCACCCTGCCTCCCCACACACCCTCAACCCATACTTACCTGCGGAGTCTGGTGTGACGATCTTCGGTGGACCAGGAACACCTCTTCACTCTTCAAAGCTGACTGTGAACTGAGGAAATGCCGGTAAGCTGTATAATGTAATAAATAGATTTTTTTCAACTTTGCTGCATATCTCAGGCATTTTTTAGAATTTTGGCACCAAGTTTTCAACATGGGGTTTTTGGGACCCCTCCTCGTGAATTCTGTCACTGTCATGGTGTTAATAGGGCCCAAAGGGTGATTTCATGGTCACTGCATGAAATCACCTTTCAGGACTGATTAACAAAATGACAGTGCCAGAGTTCATAAGGTGGGCTCTCAAGAAGCCTATGTTGCAAATTTGGTGAAAGAATACCTAAAAATGACTGTTTAACGAATGTGTGTTGCGCAGTTCCTACGCATGCTCGTAAGGCCGCAAATTTTTAATATTTGCACTCTGGATTTTCAACATTGCCATTTTACCACACCTCCTTATGAGCAGTACAGCTGTCATTTTTCACATCTCACAGAAAATGTGTTTCCACGCATGTAGCGCACAATGGCGCAGTCGGTGTGTGCAATCAATGTTTGGGACAGATTAAGAAAATCACAATGACACTGTTCATGAGCAGGTCTTAAACTGGCTATGTTGAAAATTTGGTGAAAAAATTCCCCAAAATTACTGTTTTGGGAGTGCACGCTGTGCAGTTCCTATGCACACTCGCAAGTTTGTGAATTTTTAATATTTGCACTCCAGGTTTTCAACATTGCCATTTTACCACACTTCCTTATGAGCAGTACAGCTGCCATTTTTCACATCTCACCAAAATGTGTTTCCGCACATGTAGCGCACAATAATGCAGTCGGTGTGCGAAAGCAATGTTTGGGACAGATTAAGAAAATCACAGTGACACTGGTCATGAGCAGAGGTCTTAAAATGGCTATGTTGAAAATTTGGTGACAAAAGTCCGTAAAATGACGGTGTTACAAGTGAGCATTGCACAGTTTTCATGCACCCTCGTAAGTTCATGAATTTGTAATATTTTCAGTCCAGATTTTCACCAGTGGCATTTTTCCACACTTCCTTATGAACAGTACAGCTGTCATTTTTCACAACATGGCCGAAATGTGTCTTCACACTTTCAGCACAGAAATGCGTGGTCGCTGTGGGAAATCATTGTTCGGGACAGATAAAGAAAATCACAGTGACACTGTTCATGATCGGAGGTCCTAAAACGCCTGTGTTGACAATCTGCTGTAAAAAATCCCCAATTAATTACATTACAGGTGTGCGTTGCACAGTTTCTACACATGCTCATGACTTCACCAGTATTTTTTAATATATTCACTGCAGATTTTCAACATTGCCATTTTTTTATACCTCCCCATGAACAGTACAGCTGTCATTTTTTACATCCTGTTCGGAATGTGTTTTTGCACCTGTGGTGACAAATACCATAGTCGCTATGCAAAAGCAGCTTTCGGTTAACAAACTGATATTGCCACTCTTCATGAGGTGGGGGGGTCACAAAAAAAATGTTGAAAATTTGGAGTGAAAATACCAATGAATGCCTGAGGTGCTAGGGTTTACGACCATAGCGCCCCACACTGTAGAGAATGACAGGCACCAGTGCTGTTACTTGGGATTATCACCTGCAATGCTCATACCATTCCACCCCCACCCACACCCTGCAGCCACTGAAAGGCATCAAGATGTGCCTTGGACTCTTTGGCCCCAAAGTCTACCCCATTCTCCTATACTGCACCCATCTCACCATATTTCCTGATAGAATGGGGTGCGCATAAGGGCCAAAGACCCCAAGGCACACTGTGACACTTGTCGGTGTCTGCAGGGTAGGGTGTGGTGAAATGTCGTGGCCATTATGCCTGATGACCCAAAGGCACAACCCAATGTCTGTCAGTCTCTGCAGGGTGCTGGTGGGGTTTTCTTCAGTTCAATACTTCACTGCCCATCCTATTATGCAGCTCTCTGACTCCTACACTACCAATGCCAATGCCAGCAAGCAAACATTCGGCATTGACAAATGCTTGTTTAAGTATACTGTTTGAAATTATTTATTTCATTTACTGAAAAGTTTCACCAGGTAAGGTACACTGAACAACAAGTTGCTTGTCTCCCAGTATGACCTGGGGGAGTGGGTAGGGAAGTTAAATAGTAATATAGAGTACACACAATAGCTCAAAAGCAGTTTAAACAAGAAGCATTAAGGCATGGATTATAAGCATACAATGGCATGGAGTACAATAGTACACACAAAAGCACAGAAACAGTTTGCATAAAGGCATATAAAGCAAGGCTTAACAAGCATAAAGGCATGGGTAGTTACAAGGTAGACAAGGATTCAGCCTATTCTATAACCTAGAGGGTGAGGCAGAATAGTGGCTAAGGTATTCCAAACTTGTCTAGAGGCTTACAATATGAGGACTATTATAAAGCAAGATGAAAACAATGAGAGGGAAACTAAAAATGTGGCAAACAAAGGAGCTAGAGACCAGTGCGAGTCCTGCAAGCTGAGGAGAAAGTACCAGAGAGAGAGAGAGCGAGAGAGAGATTGATAGGGTATACTATCAAAGACAAGAAGGAAGGAAAAAAGTCTAGTCGGAGCAGTGATGAGGGTATGAGATGTCTAATAGGGAGAAGGGTGAGGGACTAGGAGGGGGGAGCTAGGGGCAGGTGTAGTTTACAGAGAGGAAACTATATAGTGCTTTGTTTAGAGAGCCTGGGGAGGAGGAGGAGGAGGAGGAGGAATGGATTTGTATAGGAAGAGCATTCCACAGTTTAGGGAACCAGTAAGAGAAGGAGGATTGGCCAATTGAGGTGGCTCTCTGGGGGACTGACAGAGTTCTGTGGTCATGGGATCTTATGAGGCGAAGTGGTGTGGGTGGGGGGGGAGAGTGAGCAAGTGAGATAAGGAGGGAGTGTGCCAAGCCAGAACTTAGAGATGAAATTTGCACAGTGGTGCAGTCACCTATTGGCTAGGGAAGGGAAGGTTAAAGCACAATACAGGTGACAGTGATGGGTCAGGGGAGGAGCATCCAGGGCAAACGACAGAAGGAGTTGAAAAGTGTATCCAGGTTTGCTAAGAAGGTGGAAGGAGCAGAGCAGTAGATGATATCACAGTAATCAGTGAAAGGGAGGATAATTTTTTTGATCAGTTCATGCCTTGCCTGAGTTGGGAGGCAGGAGCAGTTTCTGAATAAGGCGCCAAGTTTGGGGTGATGTTTTTTCGTTATAGCATCTTTATGGTCAGAGAAAGTGAGATGTTGGTCCAGCCATATGCCCAGATACCTGAAGGATGTCGTGGTATCTAAAGTTGCACCATCAAGAGTAGTGAAGATGGGGACAGATGGGAGCCTTTACAGTTTCTGTCTCATGCCAAATGTCATGGTCACTGTTTTTTTGCATTTAGGAAGAGTTGGTGAGAGTGAAACCATTCTGGACATTATTGAAGTCACTTTGAAGCCTGGGGGCAACATCCAAGGGCGATGGCCCTTAGGAGAAAAGAACCGTATCATCAGCATACATATGTATAGAAGATGAAGTACAGACAGGCGGAAGATCATTTAGGAAAATGGAGAAGAGGACCGGGCCTAGTATGGACCCCTGGGGGACGCCAGTACGTATGGGTAGAGGAGGAGAGATGTGGTCAGATATTTTTACTGATTGAGAATGGTCGTTTAGGTACGCATTGAACCATTTTATGGCTTGATCAGACAACCCTGCTGCTGAGAGGGAGCAGAGAAGGAGGAAGTGGGAAACGTGTCAAAAGCTTTAGCAAGATCAATAAAAATTGCAGTAGTGATGTGACCGCAATCCATGCCTGTCAGGATCATATCAGTGATCTGGAGTAGTGAGGAGGTAGTAGAGTGATGTTTTCTGAAATCAGATTGGTATTGGATGAAGAAGTTGATGTCAGATAGGTATGCAGACAGCTGGGCTAGGACTAGTTGTTCCTGTAGTTTGACTAATGTTGGGAGGAGTGATATAGGGCTGTAATTCCCAAGGGAGGAGGTATCACCTCCCTTTGGGAGTGGGAGGATGATTACATGTTTCCACCCTAGAGGAATGTCAGCTAGTTGAAATTATAGATTAAGAAGAGCAGACAGTGGGGGAACAATAGCTGTAGCAGACAGGTTTAGTAACTTGGGGTCCAGCCCATCAGGGGAGCTACCTTTGTTCGGGTTTAAGTCTTCCAAGGCCATCAGCATATCAGATGGCAGGATTTTAGAGAAGGAAAAACTGTGTGGAGAGGCAGGTGGCCTTCCAGTAGAGGTGGTTTGCAACTGATTTGTATTTGGAAGGGAGCCTAGAGAGCATCAGCACATGAGGTAAAGTGGGAGTTAAAAGCTGCAGCAACGCTTGGGTGGTCAGTGATGACATTTTTGCTTATTTTGAGGAGGGGGGAGGGAGGTGGAGCCTGTGGGGAGAAAAGTGAGTGAATTACTTTCCAAAATTTGGATGGATTGTTTATATTAGAGTTAAAGGTAGATCTGAAGTACTTGGCCTTAGCCAAGCGAGTGGCTTTTGTGCACTTGTTTCTAAGGGCCCGGTAGGCCTCATAATCTTTAAGAAGTTTGGGCTTTTATAGAACTTCCAGGCTGCATTACACGCTCTTTGGACAGCGATAAGATCTGGAGAGATCCAGGGGAGGTGGTTACCTCGGACACGAACTCGCCGTAACGGTGCATAGTGATTCCAGACCTCAAGGAAATGGTTTCTGAAGTAGTTTGCTGCATCATCTAGGTTACTGGCATTGGATATAGGTGCCCAGTTAATGTAGGACAGATCATATATCAAGGGGGCGATGTTTAGGGATTTGTACGAACGGATTTGTAGAGTTTTGCAGGGGGCTTTGACTTTGTGAACTCTACGCACCAGGAAGGTCATACAATGGTCACTGAAAGCATCTGCTAGAGTACCGGATTTTATGATCCTATGGGTGTGAGAGGTGAGGGCCCAGTCAATGAGGGAGTGGTTACAAATGTTACAAAAAAAAAGTTAACATTTCAACAGCCGCTTGAACCCAATTGGACCACGGCTGCACAGCGATGTGTTGCTGTTTTATATACAGTAATTGCTGAGGTGAAAAAACGTTCCCCAGCAATTATATAAAATAAAACAAGGGGTGGTATGTAAAACTTGAATTTTACACACACACTCTCTGTGTTGGATGCTTAAATAAACTCCTCAAGCTTTGCTCTTATGGTTTATGTAGCATCCGACACCTTGGGTGTATGTAAAATTCCCTTTAAACACACCACCCCATGTATTATTATATATGTAAAAATGAATCAGCAACAATATTACTTACTAATACGTACATACAAACATACATAGATGTTGTTGGCAGAGAATGTCATGGATTACTCAAGGGAATCCTATTCTCTCTTTATAAGGGTTGTATCCTTATCATTCTTTTAGTGACAATCATAGAACATAAATACTTAGAAGCAAGTTTCTTATATCACAGTCAGTCTGTAGTAAATAACTTATTCACATTCCTGTTCCTTCCTGCAGCTGAAACACAGTAATATTATATAGCACTGAGTATAACTAGACAGACATGTATTCTATTACTTTTTACCACTGTATCACAACATACTGTTTCAAAGTCCAGTGATGCTGCTTTAAATCTGTAGGTGTTTCTATAAATTTTAAAAGCTACTTTTTAGTTCTTGTAGGGGTCATATCCAGTATGTTATTAGTAGCTAATTTATTTCATTTCTCACAGACTTGGCATTTTGTTCAGTTCAGTGCCAAATTGCGGAGGGGGGGGGTATACCTAACACTGCGTATTTTTTGCTTCACCTACAGCCTAGCCAGTGTGAACTTTTTCATGAAATTTGAGGGTTGAAGGGGCCTGTGCCAAGGGTGTGCCTTTCAACAGTTTGGTGAAAAAATACTTATGGTTTCAGAATTATAAGGCTTTTTGAATTAACTAACAAATGTGAACTTTTGCACTGTCAGTGGCTCAGCAGGTTGCACACTCACCTTTGAGGCCAGAAGATCAGAAGGCTGTGGGTTCTATCCCCACATCAGACACTTGGGTTAAATCCCAATACTGACACTATAGTGCAGCATGAGGGGGGTGCTGCACTCCTGAGGTGCCGTCTTTCGGATGAGATATTAAACCAAGGTGCCATCTGCCTGTTCTGGTAACAGTTCAGGTGGATGTTAAAGATCCTATGGCACTTCTTGAAAAAGAGTAGGGGAGTTTTTCTTCTAAACAATACAAACAAAAAAAGCAATTATAGTAAAATAAAAAAAATATATTAAACAATATAATAAACAATGCATCTTATTCAAAGCTTTTACAAATAATTAATTTAACTATCACCCCCCCCCCAAGAAACATTCTTAGTGCTTACTTCTTTAATTCAGGTAATCATAACTTCATAAAGTATGGAAATTATTACTGAATCACATGTTGTAGTACTCCACTCCATCTCCTAACTAAACATTCCCTCTATATGTGAAAGCTGTCATGTTTATATTGAAAAAGAGTAGGGGAATTTTATTGAAAATTGGATTTCATTACAATACAAATTTATTGTATATACATTCTAAACAAAATTATTAACCAATTATAACAAACAGAAAAAAAGATTCAGTAGAAAAGAAAACATTATACATATTGCTCTGCATTTGCCAATGTCCTGCATACTATAATCTACCAATATTCTACAAAATAATATCCTTATCACTGATTCCTCATTCATTGCAATTGACCCAAAAAAGCATAGCTCCCAGGGGTATGTCTCATTATATCACATTTCATGGTTTTATTCAGTGATCTCCCAATATTCTGAAAAAGTTCCAGATGAGATGCTTCTCTCTGTTGCAGAACCCACATGCACCTAGCCTGCCAAATAAAATATTTTACTGTTGCAAATACTATGTACATGGTGTCTTTGTGGTATTTCCCAAATAGCTCTCCTACAAGACCATACATTACAGTCTTATAATTCCAATTTCCGAACAAAGGCTCCTTCCATAGTCTAGCCAAATATGTCTAAAATGGCTTTATATATGAACATTCTAAAAACGAGTGTTGTTGGGTTTCCATAATTTGCCCACATGCCACTCTGGGGCAATATCTCTTTTCGAGCTGTTTATGCTTGTTATTACCCCTTACTCCTAATCTTCCAAAATTGCCTAACCAAATACAATCCCACATGAAATGGGGAAGTCTAGGGTTCACCAATTGTTGGAGTACTGTTATTTTCTGTGTGTCAGGGCACTCCGGGAATATTATTATGGTTGATCATACATTACTACTCTCTACCCTCAGTACCTTGGGCTTCTCCCTTCCAGCAAATACCTGGTTTAAAAGCTACCTCACCAACAGAACCCAGGCTGTGAAGTTTAATTCAGCGATTTCAGACAGTGCTGTCATCAACATTGGTGTCCCTCAGGGGTCCATACTTGGCCCTCTTCTATTTTCATTATTCGTAAATAATCTCCCAGAGATGGTAACCACTGGTCACTCACTGCTGTATGTGGATGACCTGGTCGTTTATGCTCACTCTGACAATGTTCTGCAACTGAATGCTGCCTCACTGCTGATTTTCACTGTACAACACTGGCTGAACTCTCAACGCCTTGTTTTAAACACAAACAAAACCAAAGTCATGCTATTTGGCTCCAATCACAAGCTCAGATCATGTCCTTCGACTATCTCTGTTCCTGACATTGATGGGAACCCACTAGAACCTGTCACTTCTTTCGTTACCTGGGCATCCACCTCGACCAAACCTTGGACCTAAAACACACATCCAGGATATTTGCAAGTCAGTCAATTGCAAGTTAGGGGCTGCTTACAGAACCAATTACCTCCTTACCCCTGCTGCTAAACTGGCAGTAGCTAGAGGTATACTGTTGCCAACCCTTACATATGGTTGTCCCATTCTGTCTTTGGCCAATAAATCTGCACTGCATCTGTGGGACACTACTTTCAATAATGTATGCAGGTATGCAACCAAAGCACCTCGACTGCAGCATCACTGCCAACTATATCAAGACCTTGGCTGGCTCTCTCTCTCCTCTACCAGACAATACTACCTGTACAATCTATCAGATACCCTCATAAGGACATCCAAACCTGCTATCCTATCAGAACTCCTTAGACCAGCTATTCCCACATGGAACCTTAGATCTGCAGATCAGACCTTATTATCCATCCCCTCTGTCGGACAAAAAGGGCATGGTCTCCTTCCATTATGCTGCTCCTCACCTGTGGAACCTGCTGCCTCAGGAACTAAGGATGTCCCTACTGCAACTTTTAAGGGCAAACTCAGGACTTTTCTTACTGCTTTGGACAAATGTGTTTGCTTTGATCCTACCTGATCCCTTGCTCTTAACCTGTTTTCCCACTTCCTTATTGCTAGCACTTGTGCCTTTCCCAATGGTTGTTTTATGTGGTGTTTTACTATAATTGCTGCTTGAATCTGTTTGACTGTATGCCAAATATTAGCTTTTGCCATTTACAAGTTGTTGTTTACTTCCTGCCACCACTTGGCTTCCTTGATCCCTGTTCTCTTCTCCTCACCTCTCAGCCTTCCTTCACTCAACCCCTGCTCCTCTCTTCCCCGACCACTCTCCTGCACTCTTCTTTTCCCCTCCCCTCTGCCTCCCATTCCTTTCTCTGCTTGCTTGCCTCGCCTTACCTACTCCTGAGTCACCCTGCCCGTTCGCCTCGTCCCACCCTCCCAGCTGAGCATTGTTCCCTATTACCTCCACTTGCCGTAAACTTACCTCCTCCTACCAACCTCTTCTTCCCTGCCCTGCCATCTCTCGGTTCCACTGGCTCAGCTTGGCGTTGTTACCTTTTCCGCTACTGCCGTAACTCTTTCGCTTCTCTCCTCCTCTTACCGGCATCATCACCCTTGCCCTGCCGTCTATCGGTTCCACCAGCCCAGCTGCATTCTGCTACCTTTTGCCGCTGTTGCCGTCTTTTGCCGTAACCCCCTGTCACCCTTTCTCCGCTTGCCGTCTTTCGGCTCCACAGACTAGGCCGCAGGTTGGAACCTTGGCCGCTGCCGTATTTGCCGGCTTTCTTTTAACCCTCACTCCCTCTCCCGGCCATCCTCCTCTACTCCCTCCTACCTCCCTATTCCTGCCACCGCCTCTCTGTCCTTATATTCTTAGCCATTTCTTTAGCCTCCGTTTTGGCCCTTGCCCTCTATCCTTCCCTCTATCCTTTCCTCACCTCCTCACCTTCCCCCTTTGTCATTTCCATCTTGTTTCTGGCTTACCCCTACACCTATCCTCTCCCCTTTCCTAGGTCCTTCAATGCACTTTATGTATGCGCTCAATGGAAAATGTCCTTGAAATGTATTTTGCCTTGTATTTTCCTTTGTCATGCATTGTATCCTGCCATATGTATCTTCCTGTATTTCTGTGCATCATGTATTTTCGTTATCCTTACTGTATCGTTATGTTCTGTAATTTTACCTCCCGGGTCGTGCCTGAAAACAGTCACTTGCTGGCTAGTGCACTTACCCGGTTAACAAAAACTAAATAAATAAATAAAATAAATAAAATAAATAAAATTATTTCAGTCCGACATTCTGCACCTATAATCAAACCATATTTTTTCTTTTACTACCTAATGTTACTATCTGTTCTATACTAATGTCCCATTTCACCAGCATTTTTATACATTCCTCTCCATATTGAGGAGTGTATGCCAGTCTGTTCAACCCTCTGAGGTTCTTATTCTCTCATACCCTTTTGCATGGCTCTAGCAATGCATTTAACATTAGCTTCCATGGTGGATCCCCAGGTATCATGGCAGGGCTAATATTACCAGATAAAAAAGTACTAAAAAAGAATGCAATTGGGTTGATCATTGCCACCCCACCTTTGCAAACAGGACTATATGTATATTCCCTCTTAACAGGATTCAATCTACAGTAGATCCCTGGAACGCCTGAAAAAATATGCTATAAATGACTGTAAACATACTTATTGGAAGAGGGTATATATAACTTAAGTAGAGAAATATGGCAACCAGTAGTGTTTTTATTAGGATCACCCTTTTTTTCTTTGACAATTGTTGTCCCTTCCAGCTATTGACTAATCCTGTTGCCTTCTCCACTTTCCCCTTCTGGTTTAACACAGCCATGTCCCCTGGACCAAACTCTATACCCAACATAGAGAAGGGCTGATCAGTCACTTTAATACCACCTATATGCTGTAACTGTCGTACCTGGGTATCACCTATTGTAACCCCCTTGCTCTTTCCCACATTAATTTTAGAACCTGAACATTTGGTATACTGCTGAAATATACTACTTAGAGCCTCTGCAGAACTAGAAGAAGATATTGCTATAACTAAATCATCTGCATATGCCAGCCCCTTGACCAGGGGACAATTTGGGTTAGTTACTACTCCTGTGATCCTTTGTTCTTTTAACAATATTCTAATAAAAATTTCTATAACAAAGGTGTAAAGTAGGGGGCTCAAAGATAACAACCCTGTCTAATGCCTCTTTCAACCTTTATCCTCTTCCCCTCCCAACCATTTATATTAGGGATGAACCTGGCTCTTTTATACATTTGTTTTATGCAGTTTACAAAAACCTCTGGAATCCCAAATGCCCTAAGAGTTTTAAACAAGAACTTGTGAGAAACCCTGTCAAAAGCTTTCTCTTGGTCGATACTTAAGATGAAGCCCTGTGCTTGCACTGCCTGCCCTCTAAAGAATAATTCCCACAGAACCATAAGGTTGTCCTGTTGTTTCCTGCCTGGTATTGAACAAGACTGAAAAGGACAAATTAGTTTTGGAGCTACTTTCAATAATCTAGTCAGCAGGAGTTTACTTAAGATTTTCAAATCTGTATTTATTTATTTATTGAGAGAAATCAGAATTACAATCCTTTGAGTCATAGAGTCCTTTGCAAAGGCTCCACATCAGTACAGGAAAATACAAACACTACATACAGTATAATAACAGTTATACATTGTTCACAAGGCACAGAGTTTTTACAATACAAATTAGCTACTGCCTTAGGGCTTATGTAGACCCTGTGTCATAGTTGCTAGACAAGCTGGATACAGAGTCAGAGGATCTTTAACAGAGCCCTGAGTCAGAGTTTATTTACAGCAGGGTTGGGAACCTTTATTTTAACTACACCTTCTTTTGAGAGGGGAGGAGTGTTGGCTACAGCCATAATCACCAGAATCAAGGAGGAGGTTCATGATACCAGTTTTGAATAATTCCAGACCAGGGGCCAGGGAGATGGAAGGTGATAGGTTGTTGAGCCAGAGGGGGGCATGATAATGGAAAGACCTTTGTCCTAGTGAGGTCCTACAGTGGGGAACAAGGAATGAGGTGCTTGCAGTGCGTCTAACAGACTTAATGGATGCCAGTTACCTATTATCTGTCTCGGACCTTTCTTGTGGAGCAGTACAAGAGCTGCTTCCTGCATAGAAGGGGCATAATTTGATGATGTTAAAACATAATTAAACAGAATCACCAAGGCAAAGGCTAATTCTATACTAAAGGTTTTATAAAACCTGACCCTAATCCATCCATACCTAGAGCAGAATGCAGAGCTAGCTGTGAAGTAGCTGCTGTCACTTCCTCTACAGATACATCTTTAATCAAATCTTGGACCTCTATTTCAGGTACCTGTGTTAACCCCAATGATTTTAATAAATTAGAGGGATCATGATCCAGATTGGTGGTACCAAATGGACCTGTCACATATTCTACCACATTCAAAATCTGCTATGGAGAATTTACTAATGGTCCTGTTGGTGTGCTTAGTTCTGCAATAAATCTGTTTTCAACCCACTTATGACACTCTTTGAATGGGTCTAATGATTTTTGCCTTACCGGGAGTCCCAATCTCAATTCCTGGTTTAGGGACTTAACCCTATTATATTGGATGTCAGACATTTTTCCCTTAGTGTTTTTAATGATTGCACTATAATAATGTTTAGACAATTCAGCCTGGGAAATAAGATGCTGTAAATATGGTCTTAATTGCAGGTATTGCATATATTCCTTATTAGCTATATACGTAACTCTATTTTGAAAAAGTTTCTTCCAGTTCTTTTTAGAGTCCTCCCACCACTCTGTAATAGTCTCATACATTTCCACTACTGACAGCCTGGCTAACCAGTTCTGATTCCACATCCTTTTCATTTTTGGATCCTCTAAAATGTTTCATTTAAATACCATTTATTTTTCTTACATTGTGGGGGTTCCCTCCCATGATACCTGAAACTGAACTATGATCTGAAAATTCATTAGGGATTGTGGAAGCAGAAAGAATGTTTAACACTTGAGATGCAAAGGTAAAATCTATCAGAGTCTTTAAGGTCCCCCTAAAATATGTAAACCCCCCATTTAGATGTTTCCTTCTATAGGTATCCACTAAACCAGCTGTTCTAACTATCTGTAGTAATGCTGTAGTGTCACAAAACCACTTGGAGGTTTGAAGGCCTCTAACAGTTGTAGAGAGTCCGCAGTTAAAATCTCCTGACCAGATTACAAGTCTGGGTGTATATAGATAAGGCTGATTCTCTTTAAACAAGGCCACTTTCTGTGCTTTAGTTTGGGGAGTATACACTGTTATTATATGAAACCTTTCTGACATGTTGGAGATATCTAACATCAAAGCCCTACCTGGATGTGTGTCAACTAATCTGGATACTTTTAGGAGGGGGTTAGCTAGTAAAATGCCTACCCCATCACAGGGTTCAGTCCCTGAGGACCAAAAGGAGGACCCTGCCAACCAGGATCTGGATGCAGATTGTAATTCAGCATGGGTTTTAAGATATGTGTCCTGAATACAAATGATGCCACTATGCAAATTGTCCAGAGTAAGCAGGGCCCCAGCCCTCTATCAATGATTTTTAGTGACCCCATAATAGAAAAAAGGCAAAATGTCAGTATACTTGCTTCATGGTGTTTTGAATGACCTTCACTGTTTTGTTCATTTTGCTATTGACTCTCTCCCTCCTCCTTCAGAATCTGTATTGGATGTCACTGAAGAACCGTCTGTCCCTTCCCCTTCAGACTCACCATTGGTTCCCTCTGAACTTAGTAAAGCATATTTGTTTACAGTCTGTACTGAGGCAGTTTCCTTCATATTAACTTTCCTGTTCCCCTGTGACACAGCTTTCCCTTGTCTATTCTTTTTTTATGAGATACCATTCTAAAAGGTGGATCCTTCTCTCCTGGGGTTGGGGGGTAATGTCCTGCTCTGTTTCACCTGTCTCCCCATTCATACCCTGGGCTTTTTCACCTGTCTTCATTCCCATTACTTCCTCTGTGGCCTGTATTCCCTCCAAATCCTGTCCTGGAGGGTCCTTTGGTGCAGGAGGGTCTGTAGAAACATTCTGTTCTAGGGAGCTTGAATGCCCTGGTGATGTAGCCACTGCAATGCTTGCAGAGGCTGCCTTTTTTGCATTTGTTGCTGGGCCATGTTGATTAGTCCCTCATGTGAAGAACAATCCTCCCTATTATGGGATGCCCAGTGACATCTACCATATGCAAGACTTTTCCTCTCACACAGGTTGCAATGAAACAAGTTTAGGCAATTAGTAGAACTGCGTCCAAACTCTAGACAGTGGTTACATCAAGTGGAGTTGCAGGCAGAACTTAAATGGGCCCTTGACCCACACTTGAAACATGACCTGGATTGGCCGCTATAGAATATTGATCCCCTGTCTTTCCTTAAAAAAAAGGAACTGGGGAGATGAGCAGGGCCTGTGTTTGTGGAAATTAGCTTAACTCTCACCCTACAACTCTTGGCCCATATTTGCTCACTGCTCAAATTTGGGGTAGGTTTACTTAAGATTTCACTCCTTTGTTTCAGCCAAAAGAAGATGTCCTCAATGTTTACCCCTTCATTCCTAAAAAATAATCTATAAATTATTTGACTAAGGGTTTAGTTAAAGGGATCACCAAAAAAGGAATCCATAAAGGAGTATTTTTTAACACCTGGTACTGGGCCCAGAAGCAGTCTAAACTCGACACATTTTTAAAGCTAATGTCATAGTTCCTGTTTCCCAACCCTATTAGGGCGAAAATCTCAGATGAAAAATATTTCATAGAATTCTTTAAAAGTTGCTTTGCTATATGTAACCTATCGGGGGATTCTCTAAGCCTCCCTTGTACACTAATCTAACGGCATTCCATCTGGGAGCAGGCTCCCCTTTGTTTAAAAACAAATCAAATAGTTTAAATATAGGCTCCAATGTTGGCCTATCTTCAGACCCATGTATGACCTCCTCACCAGATCCCATCCGTAATGGAATATCTGCCCCATTCACACTCACACCTTCAGAAATATCTCTGTTTTCCATAGATTCCCCTTCATTTATATTTCCCCTAACACATGCAACAATATTACTGGTACCAGATACAATAGAAAAAGTGTTACCCTGGGGTTTGTTGGAGCTCATGTCTTGTTCATTGATGCTGGCCACTTTTGCAGGAATACGCTCTATCATCTTCTGATATGAAGGGTCCTCAGAATCAGGAACCCAGGCACCCTGCTGTCCCTGTTTCCAACCAGCATTCTTTAATACTTGCACAACTGAACGCTGTACTGAACCTTCATTGCAAAAGTCAGGAGCTCTGGAGCCCCAGTCTCTCTCTCTCTCTCTCCTTCTGCCTGTCCCTGAAGGAGTAAGTTTTCTCCATCGTTTCAGTTCATAGTGAGTCCTGTAAATGTGATTGTTTATCAACTCCAAGTCTCATTTTGATGTTTTTAGTGAGACAAATACTTTCTGTTTCCTTTTCCTTCGGCTTTCAGCACACTGGTTCTACGCCGTTTAAACTGCCAGCCGTTTGTTTAGCATTGCTTTGAACTGCTTTGTTTTTGACAGAAGCAGTGGCCCTGTCATTTTGGCCTGACTGTGAGTCAGAAGCTGGATAACTCATCTCTGTGTTATTCGCTACAGGTACTTGTGCCAGAGTTTCAGGCTCTTTCTCTAGCTTTGCAGCTCTTGGTATGATCTTTTCTTTTTCTAACTGAAGCATTTTAACTTTTTCTTTCAATTCAGTATCCAGTATCTGCACATTCTCTGTTGTTTGACCATCTTTATTTTGTATCAGCTCTTCATTGCTTTTCTCCACTATTTCCCCCACACAGGTAGGATCGGGTGCACCATCCTCCTCACCGAATTCTATAGTCAGATCTTCCAAATCCAGGTCAGTAGCCTCTTTTCTGTGGAATTTTGAGGGTGTTTTAGTTTCCATCTTCATTCTTACTGGCTGTGTTAATGCTGTAGTATCATTCTCAGTTGTAGTCCAGACCATATTCATGTTCACAGTTTCTGTAGGTAATTCCATAACTGTTTCTGCCGCGTTTCTATATTTTTCAGCCTCTGTAGAAAGAGAGACAGGGGAGGAGGTCATCTCTCCCGCTCCATCAGCACTTCCTCCTCCTCCTGTGTTCAGCTCTGAAATGAGTTCCTCCATCTCGCCTATAAAAAGTGACAGCACCCCTGCAGGCAGAATAGGGGAATTTCCCCAGTGTCCTGGCCAAATTTCCCCCATTCACTAAAAATACCACCAACAACTTAATCTGGTTCAATGTCAGCTGGCAACCATCTGTATCTCTCTCCCCCAGGATGAGGCTGAAAATAGACAAGAATTGTCTGGTCCTCCTTTCCCGGTCAACAAAAACAAACTAAACTAACTAATCATGACTGCTTAGTTTCATGATTTACTTGTCGTGTGGGGAAACAATATCGATCATGTGAAAAAAAATACCAATCATGTTGAAAAAAATATAGATTAGAATGATCACCATTTTGTTTAACTCATAAACATTGAAAATAAATAAAAATATTTTCTCGAAAAAAGAACACCTGAATCCATCCCATTTAGTTAGAATGTGGCATTTGTTTCTTGAAAATTGTCCAGGAAATACCTTTTCTGGGCACCCCAAAATCAAGGGTGCCCACTTAGTGAGAGGAGACATTCACTCATGTTCTCTGTATGAAAACAGTGGTACTTTCTTGAATGCTGAAGCTATAGCTGGAGTCCTGCTACTGACTTCAGTTCAAGCAGTGAGCTGGCAATTCCCTGTTTTCTCTGTCTTTGTCTTTATTTCTTAAGTGGACTGGAGTGGCTACCCCCCATGCCACTTCTATCTCTCCCCTCACCTCCAGATTGCCTGACCCTGTTCCCATTGTGTACATCATGGCACCAGGGTGCCCAATCCCCAGTGCCAGAATAATCCCTTGAAATAAAGAAGACTATCCCTCAATTTTTTTTAACTGGAAAAAAAAGGTCCAACATCGATCTGACCCCCCACCTTAACCTGACCTCCCACTCAGCACCCACCACCCCACACACACACCCTCATCCACCTGAGCAAATCCCACAGTGCAGATACACTCTTCAATCGATGACACATCTTGCTGCTTGAATCGGTGACTGCAATATGAGAAAATCAGGTGTTCACCCACATTCTCTGTAACAGAACAGTGGGACTTTCTTGAATACTGAAGCCACAACTGCAGTCCTGCCGCTGGCTTCAGTTCAGTGAGCCAGCAATCCCCTGTTCTGTCTCTGTCTCTGTCTCTTTGTCTGTCTGTCTGTCTATCTATTTACTTATTTCTTAAGCAGACCAGGATGTTCAACCCCAGTACCACATCTGTCTTCTCCCTTCCCTCCAGGTTGCCCACCCACCCTTCCCAGTCTTTAAGTATTTAAATATATAGCATAAGCGGATGGGGTGCTCAGCACTGGTACCACTTCTGTCTCCCCATCCCCTCCAGAATACCGACCCCCCATTTCTACTGTGTACATGTTGGCACCTGAATGCCTCCCTCTTGTGCTGCTGAATAGCAGCCCAACATTGAGGTGCCCAATCCCCAGTGTCAGAATAATCCACTGAAATAAAGAAAATAGTCCTTTAATGATTTGTCTAACTCTGTAAGAAAGAAAACAGTCTCTTGTCAATCTGATCCCTCACACTCAAACCTGCCCACCGCACCCCGACCTCCCACTCAGCACCCACCACCCCACACCTCCACACCCTCAACTGAACATGTTGCATGGCATAGATCCACTCTCCAATTGAAGACAAATCCTGCTGCTGGAACCAGCAAATACGATATGAGAAAATCAGGTAAAAGCAGTTTTATCTGTTTCAATGGAGTTTGAACTTTGATTCATAACTTTGCCATTTTTACACATTTTGACCCCAAATGTTCAACATGGCCTTTTTGGGACCCCACCTCATGACCAATAGAGGTGAAATTATGTAAATCTGGCCTGAAGGCTGATTTCATGGTCACTATGTGAAATCACCTTTCATATGGGATTTTAAAAATGTCACCACCCTTGTTCATGAGGTGGGGTCATAAAAAAGCTATGTTGAAAATCTGGGGTTAAAATATAAAAACTGCAAAGGCGAGGGTGATGACATTTTCTACCTCGCCTCATTACTTTGGTAATTTTAAATATTTAGACTCAAGTTTCAACATGGCCATTTTTTCACAGCACCTCATGAATGTTTTCCTAGTAGAGGGCTAGAAACTCTGAGGATCTCTAGAGCCCCTTCAGAGAGGTGTAGGTCAGCATACTCTAAGTCCTCGAGAGCCACGCTTTGAGCCTAAGGGACTAGGGATCAGGGTAAAGGATTCTGCTCTGTGAGGAGGTCAGTAGGTTGTGCCTCCTAGGGATGGAGATTGGTCTGGATACTGACAGGGTTAGGAGCAGTGAATACCAGGGCTGCTTGGCCCAGTTTGGAGCAATGAGAATCATTGTCACTGGCTGAACCCTAAGCTTGTTCAGTACTCTGCGCAGCAGGGGAAATGGAGGGAAGGCATACAGAAACTTTCCTGTCCAATCCAACAGCATTGCATCTAGAGGCACTATACCCACTGCAGGAGGCCTGCAACAGAATTGTGGCAGCTGGTGGTTGTCTGGGTGAAGAGGTCCACCTCTGTGGTGCCCCACCTTCTGAACACAACTTGCAGGATCTGCCTGTTTAGTGACCACTCATGGTGACCCTGCTGAGGGCATCTGTAAGGACATTGTCCTTCCCTGGGAGATGAACTGCTGAGATGGAGATCCCCAGAAAGTAGGAAACATTCCATACTTTCATGGCCTCTGTGCACAGGGGGGATGACCGTGTGCCCCCTTGCTTACAGATGTAGTACATTGTGGTTGTATTGTCTGTTCTGATTTGAACCACCTTGCCTACAGCACTGAGGGAAAACTGACAGCAGATACATTTTCAAAATAACTTCGGGGTGCTGAGTGAGGGCTTTAAGATGTACAGAGAAGAAAAGGCTCATTTTATCACAATTAGAGAAGAATGAGAGCATGAGATGCATTGGAAAAGGAGTATGAAGATACAAACATTTGATATTATATGAAAGGACCTTCTCTATGGTTAAAGCAATAATTGAGACTTAACAGGATCAGAATTTCATGCAAATGGTATGAATAATATTGAAGGGTTTAACAAAGTCAATGAAGGCATCTCTTGATAAAGCCAAGACACTTGGTGAAACATTGAGGATTACCACATTTTAAAAATAATAAACAGAAGTTTGAAAACATAGAAAAGAAGATTGTCTGTGGATTTGTGTGTGATAAAAGTGCCCTCACAATTTCGTCTTCTTGAGTTTGGGAAAAGATAACAATATCAGTGCATACACATCGGAGAGGCAACTATCCAATATTGAATACGGACATTCATCCATTACCTGTGGGACTGCTTTGCTTGTTTGTACAGCAGATACATATAGTCAGAAAGGGAGTGGTTGAGAGGGAGATGGAAAAACTGTTAAGGAGATAAATTGTGGATGTGGAGATAAGTTCACCAGGGTGCAGAGGGAGCAGTTAGGTGGGGAAGCATCTAGTAGCGAAGGTAAGAAAGGAAGGACAGGGAGCACGGGTGCAGGGGATGGAAGGGTGGCAATTATAGGGGACTCTATAATTAGGGGTTTTCACTGGGGAAGGAAAGGGGACTCCAATACAAGCAGGAGGGTGGTTTGTATGCTAGGGATGACAGCAGGGAAGGTGGGCCAAAGAATAAGGGAAATAGTAAAGGAGGTTGGAGAAAAACCTAATTTAGCTATACATTTGGGAACCAATGACCTAGCTGGGGAGGAGGTTGAGGTAGTGCAAAGTAGGTTCAGGGAGTTAGGGAAAATCTGCAGGGAGGAAGGAAGTTTGCTGCCTTTCTCAGAGGTGATACCCAGTACCAAGGGCCAACACAGCCAGGAAAAGAGTAATAGAGGATTTTAATGACTGGCTGAGGAAATGGTGCAGGGAGGATATGTTTTTCTGCATTGGGGACTGGGAGGAGACCTGGTCAAACAAAGCACTCTTTTCACCAGACAGGCTACACCTCAGTAGGGAGGATTTGAAGGTACTCAGGGACAAAACTGGGGGGAATACATAACCATTACACTTAATTTAAACTACTGGGGGGGCAGCAGGTGTGCAAACCTACAGACTCTGAGAGGAGGAGGTCAGTGAACCTCCCCCCCCACAGTGATGGAAGAGGTCTGGAGAGAGGAAGTGGAAGGGGTGATATCATAGTAAAGGGTGGAGGGGGAGAGAAAACATAACAAGAGTACGAGGAAGAGTGCACACAGAGGGAATAAATGTGAATAGAAGAATAGAGGGAAGAGAAGGAAAGTCAGATTTGAGGTGGAGGATGGTGTCTCTGAATGCACAGAGTCTTGGAAACAAGATGGATGACCTGCAGGCACTATTAGCAGATAGGAGGGTGAACATAGCTGCAGTAACAGAGACTTGGGCAACATCACGCCATGACTGGGACCTTGTGATCCCTGGATATAAACTATACAGAAGGGACAGGGTAGTCAGGAAGGAGGGAGGGGTGGCAGTTTATATCAGGGAGGGAATAACTTGCTCGAGGGAGGAGTTGGAGGAAGGGGAGGTGGAGGCATTATGGGTTCAGTTGAGGTCCAATAAAGGGAGGAAGGTGAGGTTTGGGGTGGTTTACAGACCACCCAATCAGGATGAGGACAGTGATAGGGAACTGAGCTCACAAATTTTGGAAACTCCGGGAAAAGGAGAGGTGGTAATTGTGGGGGACTTCTACCTGCCCAAGGTGGACTGAAGCATACCCTCCACAACATGTACTAGAAGTCAGATGATCCTGGAAGGACTACAGAGTGGGTTCTTGACTCAGGGTATCACTGAACCAACAAGAACTGAGGCAGTTCTTGATCTGGTGCTCGCAAATGGGGAGCACATACAGGATATAATGGTCAGGGAGCCACTGGGTGGACATGACCATTGCACAGTGTGGTTCCAGTTGGATATGGGTAGGAAAAGCATCCTGACCAAGACCAAAATCTTGAATTTCAATAGGTCAGACTTCAGGAAAATGAGCAAAGTGCTAAGGAGCCATCTGGCGGGCATCAAGGCAGATATGGGGATGGACCAAAGGTGGTCCATCATTAAGGAAGGAATACTGGTTGCCACAGATGAGTGGGGTAGGCTCAGTGGTAAGAACACCAGGGCCAAAGCGCCCAGCTGGTTCAGTTCTGGGGTTGCCCAGGCAGTTAGGGAAAATAAGTTGGCCTATAGATAATTAAGGAAGCCCAAAAGAGAGGTGGGATGTTAGCATACCAGGGTACACAACCTACAGGAGAGACAGGCAGGGGAGAAGAGGGGAAGGAGTAGCTCTCTATGTAAAGGAAGGGATAAAAGCAACTGAACAAAAGAGTAAACAGGGAGGAGAGGAGGCACTGTGGCTCACCTTGGAGACTGGAAAGGGCACCACAATCCACACAGGGGTTGTATACAGACCCCCATGTCAGGGGGAGGAAATGGACAAGGATATGATAGAAGGCATCCTTAGGATGGCAGAGAAAGGGGAGATACTGTTTATGGGGGACCCGAATATGCCAGATGTTAACTGGAGCACCTTGGCTGCAGCCACACCCAAAAGCAGGGCCATTCTTGATGCCCTTCAGGTGGCATGCCTCAGAATGCTAGTTTTGGAACCCACTCATGAGGGAGCAATCTTAGACCTCATACTCTCAAATGGGGATGGTTAGAGGATCTCAGATCTAGAAGTGGGTAGCCATCTGGAAACAAGTGACCACCAAACAATGTGGTTCACGATAAACTCAGCTACAGAGTCAAGCCATACAAAAGTGAGGGTTCTGGACTTCAGGAGGGCTGACTTTGTCAAGATGGGAGAGTGCCTTAGAAAAGCACTAGCAAATAGGCTTGAAGGAGGGGTGGAGCAACAATGGGGAAACATCAAAACTGCCATCACAGTGGCAACAAGCCTTTGCGTGAAGTAAATAAATCAAAATGAAAGAAAAAGCCACCATGGTTCTCAAAAGAGGTGGCGGTGAAGGTTAGGGAGAAAAATATAGCATTTAGGAAGTATAAGGAAACACAGAAGGAACAGGACAAAGAACTGTACCAGCTAAGGCAGAAGGAAGCAGGTAGGGAAGTCAGAATAGCAAAGGCCCAAACTGAGGAAAAGATAGCCAACTCGGTTAAGAAGGGAAATAAAATCTTTTATAGGTACATCAGGGAGCGTAGAAAGAAAAAGGGAGGGATAGTGAGGCTGAATAGAATGAATGGTGGGTGGGCAGAGAGGGACAGTGAAAAAGCAGGGATACTGAATGAATACTTCTGCTCAGTATTCACAAAAGAGGAGGCGGGGGAGGTGCCCAATCCAATTAACAGAAGCACTCTGGATAGGGGGGGTCGATCCTAGTCCTTTCACAGAAGAAAGGGTTTTGAAAGAACTCCTAAAACTGATGGTGAATAAAGCAATGGGGCCAGATAGAATTCACCCCAGAATTGTAAAAGAACTAAGGAGAGAACTAGTGACACCACCGACTACCCTTTTTAACAAATCATGGGAGGATGGTGTGGTACCTGAGGACTGGAGGAAGGTGGATGTGATTCCCCTTCACAAAAGTGGAGCAAGACAGAGGCAGGAAACTATAGACCTGTCAGTTTGACCTCTGTGGTAGGGAAAGTGAAGGAATCGTTTCTGAAGGAAAAAAATTGTTGAGTACCTAGAGGCCAGTGGGGCACAGGACCCAAGGCAGGATGGGTTTTACAGCAGGAAGGTCATGTCAGACAAATCTAATTGATTTCTTTGGCTGGGTGACCAAAGTAGTAGATCAGGGAGGGGCTGTGAAAATGGCATACCTAGACTTTAGCAAGGTATTTGACACAGTCCCACACAAAAGATTAATAGTCAAATTAACCAGCCTGGGAGTGTGTCCCAGGGTGGTAGCCTGGGTAAAACATTGGCTGGACAACAGAACACAGAAGGTAATCGTAAATGGAGTCCACTCTGAAGAAAGAGGGGTTACTAGTGGGGTACCTTAGAGTTCAGTACTGGGTCCAGTCCTTTTTAATGTCTTTATAAGTGACATTGCAGAGAGACTGTAAGGAAAGGTATGCCTCTTTGCAGATGGCACAAAGATCTGCAATAAGGTTGATACACAAGGAGGCGTGGAAAGGATGAGAAGGGAATGGGCAAGGTTGGAGGAATGGTCTGACGTATGGCAGCTTGGATTCAATGCAAAGAAGTGCAAAATAATGCACCTGAGAAACAAAAACCCAGGGGAAGATTACACAATGGCGGGGAGATAGTAACAACAACAAAAATGGAAAGGGACCTGGGGGTAATCATATCAGATGACCTTAAGGTAAGCAAGCAATGTGAGAAGGCAGTAGGGAGGGCTGAGGGTATACTGGGATGCATAGGGAGAGGCATCACCAGCAGAAAACAGGAAGTTGTTATCCCTCTGTACAGACAGTTGGTGAGACCCCATCTGGGAGTACTGCGTCCAGTTCTGGAGACCTCAATCTTCGCAAGGACATAGGATGGAGGCAGTCCAGAGGAGGGCAACTAAAATAGTGCAGGGTCTACAAGAGAAGCGATACAAGGAGAGACTAAAGGAGCTTAATATGTATACCATTGAGGAAAGGAGGGAGAGGGGGACATGATAGAAACTTTCAAGTACCTCAGTGGAATCAACAAAGTCCAAGAGGGTAGCATCTTTCAGAAAAAGAGTTGTGCAAGAACAAGGGGACACAATTTGAAGATGGGGGGGATGGCTCAGGGGCAATGTGAGGAAGTATTTTTTCACAGAGAGGGTGGTGAACGCATGGAACAGCCTTCCTGAGGAGGTTGTGGGGTCTAAAACTGTGGGAGAATTTAAGAACGCATGGGACAGACATAAGGCAATTTTTGTGGGGGGTAGGAAGAAATAGGCTGTTGCTGTTGGTTAAATAGGATCTGCAGCTTATCCTGTAGGTAGGAAAATGGGCAGACTAGGTGGGCCAAGTGGTCCTTATCTGCTGTCAAAGTCTATGTTTCTATGTAGGTGGATAGGGAAAATTACTTAAGGTTGGCTAGTGAGGCAAGTAAGGAAGTCCGGCAAGCAAAGGCACAGAAAGAACTGCAGATAGCTGAAGGAATTAAAAATGGGAAGAAGGCTTTCTTTCACTATATAAGTAAGAAAAGGGACAAGAAGGAAGGGATTGTTAGGCTTAAGAAACTAATAGTAGTAAGACTTTTATTTTTATACAGGAAGGAAACATGTTATTTGGATTTTATTAATCCAGTTTGCAAGACAGTCCTGTACAAGATCTAAGTTCCGCAAGTAAAATAAATACAAATATGCAAAGATTACAAATTGACTTAAAACATAAACAAATAAAATATGTTAGAATACAGACCAGGAGCAGACCATAATGGAAGGAGGGAAGCATAACAATATCACAAGAATTATCTCAAACATGCACAGGTTATGTACACAAGTTTCTTAATAACCCTAACAAATTTCCTATGATTTAGTTCAGCCTGCACAGAAGGTGGAAGTATGTTCCAGTGTAAGGCTGCCTGGGATTTTACAGTTCTATCTCCAAATCTGTTAGTTCTTCTATCCTGATAGATTTTATTTTGATGTACAGTCCTAGCCAAACACTTCCTAGTGTCTGAAACACCTGAGAACAGCAGTTTAGAGATATTGGGATCGAAATGATTTACTTTATATTTATGAATAAAAGTTAACCAATTTTTCATGTGGTGCAATTCATGGGGCAACCAATCCAGTCTAGCCAAGAGGGTGCAGTGGTGGGTTCTAAAATCACAGAAGAGAATGTACCTTGCTGCCCTATAATAAAGTTTATTTAGTTTGTTCAGTAATTGTTTGTTCACTAATCTACAAATAAATTCACCATATTTAAGAACTGGTAATATACGGTGTTCCACAGTCTTTTTCCTGTTCTGTAACTTTAGACATCTTGTTGTTATTTTTAGGGCTCCTAATTTCTTGTTTAATTTGTTAATAATCATTTCAATATGTTCACTAAAGGTCAATTAAGGGTCAAAAATTACCCCAGGTAACAACAGGTAGCTGTATGTTCTATTAAGCTTTGTTTTAATGTATATATTTGCAGTTTTGAAGAAGGTCTGTTCTTATTGGCCACAAACTATATTATTTTTGTCTTGTTCACATTCATTATTAGCTGTGACCTGGTGAACCACTCTTGAACCCTGGTAAAGTTAGCCTGGAGTTTCTCCTGGAGATCCTCAAAATTATACCCGGATGTGGAGAAAGGGGTGGAATGGGTGGAGAAGAATGGGGGAAAAGCAGAGATACTAAACGAATACTTCTATTCCATCTTCACCAGGGAGAAAGACAGACCAGTGCCTTCAGGGGGGAAAAGAGGAGTAGGAAGGGAGGGGAACACAGATGTAGTGATAGAGAAGGATAGATTGAGGGAGGGCCTGCTGGCATTGAAAGCGGACAAATCACTAGGCCCGGACAGAGTACATCCAAGTGTACCAAAGGAACTGACTGAGGAGCTGGCAGGGCCACTGGCAGACCTATTTAATAGTTCACTAGAGTCAGGCATGGTACCACAGGACTGGAGAACAGCACATGTAGTGCCCCTCCACAAAAGCGGTCCTAAGGATGACCCAGGGAATTATAGACCAGTCAGTCTGACCTCCATTGTGGGCAAGCTCATGGAGACCATACCAAAGGAAAGGTTGGTGGAATATCTAGAGAAGCATGGTCACCAGGATGTGAGACAGCATGGGGTAGAGATCATGTCAAACAAACCTGATTGACTTCTTTGACTGTGTCACTAAGACAGTAGACAAGGGGTCAAGCAGTAGACATCCTCTGTCTTGATTTCAGCAAGGCCTTTGACTTTGTACCCCACAAAAGGTTGATCAGGAAGTTGGTGGATCTTGGAGTTGGGGAAAAGATGACCAGATGGGTGGAAAACTGGCTGAGGGACACAACCCAGAGGGTGGTTATAGGGGGAGAGTTATCTGGTACCAGAGAGGTAACCAGTGGGATCCCACATGGTTCTGTGCTGAGGCCGGTGTTGTTCAAAGTCTTCATCAATGACACTGGTGATAGCATTAAGGGCAAAATGTGCCTATTCACGGATGACACCAAGTTCTGCAGGAGAGTGGACACAGCTGAAGGGATTCAGGACCTACAGGAAGATCTAGAAAAGCTGGGGAGTTGGTCCAGGATCTGGCAGCTTAGCTTCAATGCCAAGAAATGCAAAGTTATGCATATTGGAGTCAAGAATCCCAGGACAAAATACTACTTGGGTGGAGTCAGAGTATCTGCATCAGAGGAGGAGAGGGATCTGGAAGTGCTGATCACTAGTGACCTGAAGCACTCCACGCAGAGCAAGAAAGAAGCAGCAAAGGCAAACAAGATGCTGAGATGCATATCTAGGAGGATCAGTAGTACGAGAGAAGAGGTTGTACTGCCCTTGTACAGGTCACTGTTAAGACCACATCTAGAGTATGGAATTCAGTGCTGGTGCCCACACCTCAAAAAGGACATTAACCTGCTGGAGAAGGTCTAGAGGAGGGCTACAAAGATGATAGTGGCTCAGCAGGGTAAGGCATATGAGGAGAGGTTGGGGACACTGAATATGTACTGCCTGGAAGACAGGAGAGAGAGAGTGAGAGAGGGGAACATGATTGGTACCTTCAAGTACTTGAAAGGGATAAATAAGGATGATAAGGAGAGTCTCTTTAAGCTGAGTGGCAACCATAACACTAGGGGCACAGTTTTAAGCTGGAGGGTGGGAGGTTTAGGAGGGAGGTCAGGAAGCACTTCTTCACAGAGAGGGTGGTAGACACTTGGAATGCACTGCCAGAAGAGATTATCTTGTTAAAGACAGTGGGCAGCTTTAAGAGAGGCTGGGATAGGCATAAGGAGAAAGTAGGAATCATGGGTAGGAAGGATGAGAGGAGTGGGGAGGGGGACAGGGACATCAGCTCAAGCTGTGGACCCTGCAATATGAGCAGACTTGATAGACCAAATAGCCTTCTTCTGCTGGCTTGTTCATGTGCTCATATTGAGGCAAAGGACTGAATGCCTAGGTAAACTGCTCTGAGTTTCAGTAGGTTTATGTGAAGCAGAGACTCCTGCTGAAGCCAAGTACCGTGTGTAGTGTGCTCCCCCAGGTGGGCACCCCATCCTAGGAGGGAGGCATCCATTGTTAGTACTGCTGATGGTGGCTACTGTAAGAAAGCTACACCTTCTCTGAGGTTGTCCTTTTCCTGCCACCACTGGAGTGCTTAAAGAAGAGTTCCTGTGACTGGCACCATTTTTGACAGGGAATCTATTTTCTGTGACCCATGAGATCTGAGATGGAATTGGATGTCTTTCATCTGGAACCTGGCACTGTTGCTGTTGATGCAATCATGTGTTCTAACAGCTGGAGAAAGTGCCTTGTTGGTCTGGGACTATGCAGCTGGAAGGAGCTGGCCAACTGTACCAGGCTTTCCACCCTCCCCTTGAGGGAGGAATGCCTTTCCCCTTAATGTGTCCAATTCTGCTCCTATAAATTCCAGGGGCTGAACTTGCATCAGACTTTTTTGGTTAATCAAGAAGCCTAGGGACTGCACAGTATCCTGAGTGGTGGTCAGTGCATCTCTGACCTGCTAGGGTCACTGGCCTACCACTAGTCAGTCATCCAAGTATGGAAAGACTGTAAGTCCCTGCCTCCTTAAGTGTGCTACCACTACTGCTAGGCACTTTGTAAACATTCTTGGAGCAGATGTCAAGCCAAAAGGCATGGCTCTGAACTGGTAATGGTCTGATGACAATTTGAACCTGAGGCACTTTCTGTGGGATTGCCTGATTGGAATGTGGAAGTAGGCATCCTTTAGGTCCAGGGATGCCAGTCAATCTCCCTGCCTGAGTATAGGGAGAATGGTAGCCAAAGTGACCATTTTAAACTCTGATTTTGTCAAATGCCTGTTTAAATGCCAGAGACCCAGTTTTGGTGGCCATGCCCCTGTTTTCTTTAGAGTGAGGAAGTATCTTGAGTAGAGCCCCTTTCCCTCTTGGGCCAAGGGGTGGGCTCCACTGCCTTCTCCTGAAGGGGGTTTTGCTACTTCCTCCTACATTAGAACTGCTTTTGATGGGGTGGCAGGTCTGAAAACACTTGCCATCAGTCTGAATAAGACCTTGAAACCGAGAGTAAAGCCCTGGCTCACTACCTCCAGGACCCACTTGTCTATGGTAGTGGAACTCCAAGCCTGGAGATAATGAGCCAACCTGCCCCCTACAGGGAGTGGGGAAGCGACCCTGGCAAACCCCTAAGGGGGTATGCTTTGCTTGTGCACTTGGCTGGGGACTGGGGCCAGCTCGACTGCTGCCCCCTTCTGCCCCTGCCTCTTAAGTACTCTTTCTGTGACTGACAGGCTGGGAGTGCCTGAGTCTGGAAGAAAGGCCTGTAGTGGGTTCTACCCCTACCCCCTTAATCTGGTACTTCTGAGGTGTTGATACCTTTTCCTTAGCAGCAGCACTCTTGTAAGCCACCTTGTATTCATCCATCTTTTTCATGTAGGCATCTGTCTGCTCACCAGAGAGAGATGTGGGCTCACAAGGAAAATTCAAGGCCTTCGCCTGGGTGTCCTGGGACAGATTAGTGGCCCTTAGCCAAGCAAATCTCTGGAGGGACACTGAAGTTACCATCAGTCTAGCTGCAATGTCATTGGCATCCACTGCGACCAAAACTGGTATTTGGAGGCTTCTATGCCCTTTCTCTCACAGTGTCAGCTAGGTCAGGTGCCATGGAAGCAGGGGATGCCTTAGCAATCTCCAAAATCATATTCCAGAGACTTTTGTTGGTATCTGAAAACATACGCCATGCAAGTGGCCTGCCTGATGGCCAGAGAAGAACTCAAATAAGATTTCTTGGCCATAGAGTCCATTTTCCTAGAATCTTTATCAGGAGGATGTGATGCCAGAGGAATGCCTGCCTTATCACATACAGCTGCCTGCACCACCCTTTCATGACTGGGATGCCCAAAAAGGAATTCAGCTCCTGCCTTGGTCACTCAGTATTTTCTATCCATCTTCTTATCCACTAGGGGAATAGAAGAGGGGGGGTTGCAAAATCATAGTGGCTTGTCTCTTTAGGGACTTATGGATGGGTAGTAGCAACCTCTTAGTTGCTGGTACATCCATCATTTTCATGTAATCTGGTTCCTCCTCCTCTGTAGATTCCTGAGTGGAGAGGTCCAGAGTCTGTGCCACTTGCTTCATGAAAGCAAAATGTGAGGTAAAATCCTCAGGTCCCTTTATCAGGGGAATCAGGGCATTGAGGATCAGGGGAAACATCCAGTTCAGGGGACTCCCCAAAGTCCTCCTCATCATTCTCCTCCTCCTTCTCATCATTATCACCATAAATTTCAGAGTAATGTTCAACGGGACGAGGGACCCGATGTTTGAACCGATGGATGACATGAACCGAATAGCGGAACTGGAATCAAGGTACCAGTTTGCATCAACTGAATTATTCTAATGGGATTAGCTACAGTGGCGTGAAAAAGTATTTGCCCCCTTCCTGATTTTCTCTGTTATTGCATATTTGGCATACTGGATGTTTTCAGGTCTTTAGACAAAATGTTATATTAGATAAAGGGAACCTGAGTGAACAAATAACACTTGTTTTTTTTTACTTATTACATTTATTTAATGAAAAAAGTTAACCAACATCAACTGGCACTGTGTGAAAAGTAATTGCCCCTTACACTTAATAACTGGTTCGCCACCTTTAGCTGCAATGACTGCAACCAAACGCTTCCTATAATTCAATATCAGTCTTTCACATCGCTGTGGAGGAATTGTAGCCCACTCTTCCTCGCAGAACTGCTTTAATTCAGTAACATTGGTAGGTTTTTGAGCATGAACTGCTTGTTTCAGGTCCTGCCACAGCATCTCTATTGGGTTTAGGTCTGGACTTTGACTAGGCCACTCCAAAACTTTAATTTTACTTCTTTTCAGCCATTCTGATGTGGACTTGCTTTTGTGTTTTGGATCATTGTCTTGCTGCATGACCCAACTACGCTTCAGCTTCAGCTGACGGACAGATGACCGGACATTCTCCTTAAGAATTTTCTGGTACAGAGCAGAATTCATGGTTCCTACAATTATGGCAAGTCGTCCAGGTCCTGAGGCAGCAAAGCATCCCCACACCATCACACTACCACCACCATGTTTGACTGTTGGTATGATGTTCTTACTGTGGAATGCTGTGTATGCTTTACGCCAGACATTATGGGATCCATGTTGTCCAAAAAGTTCCACTTTGGACTCATCTGTCCATAGAACATTTTCCCAAAAGGCTTGTGGATCATCCAGGTGCTTCTTGGCAAATGAGAGATGAGCATTTATGTTCTTCTTGGTTAGCAGTGGTTTCCACCTTGCTACTTTCCCATGAAGCCCATTTTTGCCAAGTCTCTTTCTGATTGTGGAGTCATGAACACTGACCTTCGCTGAGGCAAGAGAAACCTGCAGTTCTTTGGATGTTGTTTTAGGATCCTTTGAGACTTCCTGGATGATTTTACGCTTGCCCTTGGAGTAATTTTGGCAGGCCGCCCACTCCTGGGAAGACTCACTACTGTTCCAAATGTTCTCTATTTGGGGATTATGTCTCTCACTGTGGTTCGATGGAGTCCCAGAGCCTTAGAAATAGCTTTTGTAACCCTTTCCAGACTGATAGATAGCAACAACTTTTTCTGATCTTTTCAGGAACTTCCTTTGATCATGGCATAATGTGCTTGTTGAATCTTTGTGCTGGCAACGTGACTCTGATGGTAAGGGTCAAAATAAGTGAGATTTATATTGAGCAGGGCTGGCTGTAATCAAGCCTGGCTGTGTTCAATCAGCTGACTCTAATTATCCCTTTAATTGGGTTGATTTAATTAGGGGCAATTACTTTTCACACAGTGCCAGTTGGTGTTGGTTAACTTTTTTCATTAAATAAATGAAATAAGTAAAAAAAAAAAAGTATTTGTTCACTCAGGTTCCCTTTATCTAATATTACATTTTGTCTAAAGACCTGAAAACATCCAGTGTGACAAATATGCAATAATAGGGAAAATCAGGAAGGGGGCAAATGCTTTTTCACGCCACTGTATCTCCTCAGTGGTAGGAACCGATGGGTTTGTTCGTTGTGGTTCCTTCCCTGAGTGCTTTTCCTTCTTCTTTTTAGCAGATGTTGCTGGTTCAGTGGCAGTCTCTGTGGTTCGCTTCTTCCCAGGGAAACTTCACCCTTGTCAGAGGGCTGTTTGTCCGGTTCCTTGGGTTTTTCTTTAGAGTGAGAAGGAGTCGGTTTATTTGAAGCCGGGTTAGTAGCCTTATGAGGCATCTTTTCCCTCAGACATTTTAATCACCTATCAAGCATTGAATGGGGAAATTTTTTTACAAATTTCACAATCTGGGTTCAGGTGGGCAAACCCTAGGTGGAAAACACAAATTAAGTGCAGATCAGCTTTAGCAAATGGTTCACCGCACTCTGTAGAATGCTAGAAATCTGTAGGGTCAGTTCTTTTCTTGGATTGTGACATAACATTAAAAAAAAAACATAAACTGGGTTTCTCTGAGTCAGAAACTCACACGTATAAAATAAGACTTCTCTGGTTATTCTTTTTTTTCTTTGCAGTCGGTTGAGCGACTGAAGCAAAAAATGGAAATTACATGCTTACCATAATTCTTGATCCTACTGGAACACTCCACTCCTTTTCCACCACTCATTCACACTAATGGGACTATGCTGGAGGTGCTAGGATCCCGTGGGAGCCAAGACTCTTCAGGAGAGTTGGCGCCAGGATAGGACTGTGCATGCACGGTACCGTGAGACTAGCTCGCGCTGTATCGGTGATCTCAGTGTCGACCCTCCAACCACATCTGTACCTTTTTGACTGAAGACGTGCAGCATAAACTAATGAAAGAAAACCTAACCCTAACTTCCGTGCATGTGAAGGCCCGGATGACCCATGTAAGAAGGGTCAATTCAACAATGTCTTTACAGCCTGAACAACAATGAAGTGAAGACCAAAACAGAATGAGTGAGCTCGGGGGATGGTGGGTGGGTGTGTGAATGAGTGGTGGAGACTTCATCCAAGAAGATCAAGAATTACAGTAAGTATGTAATTTCCATATGTTCCTGGACTAAAAGCCTCCACCACTCATTCACACTAATGGGAGAGTACCGAGCTAAAAATCAATTCCCTACCGAGTAGGGTGGTAGGAGACAGAACTCATTCAGGACAGAAGTCCATAAGGACTGTCCTGCCGAAGAAAGTTAACTGTCAGGCTTGGACACCCAGAAGAAAAAATTACTCACCTGTAATAATCTTGTTTCTTCCCAGGCATCCACTAATATTATTACTCTTTGCAGTTCTCTTTGAAGTCAGGACTGCCCCAGAGAGAATAGAATGATATGCTAATCATGGAATGTTTAGCTAATGCATCTATTTTCAAACAGCTTTGTGCCAACTGTCTATATCCCACCTCAGATTTCTTCGAAGCCTGCAAAGAGGCCATAACAATATGTGAATTATAATTAAATAACCATAAAAGAATTTTAAATGACCAACACAGCCATTTCAAATGAGTAGCCAAGGGCTAATTTTCTAAAGTCAGATATGCTCTAAGGAAAGAACGCACAAGCTATAGGTATTACCAGAATGTGCCAGCAGGTGGCATAGTACTCCAACTGTGTATCTTAACTGTGGAGAGTATTTTTCTAGTTATCAATTTTGAAGGGGAGGATAAGGGAGGGGAGTAATAATATTAGTGGATGCCTGGAGGTGGGCAGAATCTATTTAGGAAAAAGACTCTGCAAAACAGCTTTGTCAAAACTGGCATCACTACTAGGCTGGGTATCCAGACTATAGTGTTAAATAAAGGTGTGGTCTGACCTCCAGATAGCTGCTTTACATATTTCCAATAGAGGTACCTCTCAGGCAGCTGCAATAGTAGCAGCTGTGTCCCTTGTAGAGTGGGCTCTAAGACAAGAAGGAGGAACCTTGCCTGCTTTTGAGTAACAAAACTGAATACATTGGACTATCCATTGAGATAAAGTCCTTTTCGAAGCAGGAGTAACTTTACCTACTGCCTCATATGTGAGGAACAGCTGTTGTCTGTCCTACTTATGGTCTATGGCATGAGTCATAAAGTTACTCAGTGCTCTTTTAACATCCAGGCTGTGCAGTCTATGCTCACCTGAGCTGGAGTGCTCAATAAACTGGCAATGTTATTGACTGGTTCAAGTGGAAGTCAGGGATCACCTTGGTGAGGAACTTCCTATTAGTTCCCAACACTGCCTTATTCCTGTGAAAAGAAACATAGTCCTTTTCCACACAAAATACCTGTAGCTCACTAATCCTCCTGGCAGCAGTGATTGCTACCAGAAAAAAAGACTACCTTCCAGATAAAAAAATTAAGCTCTGCAGATGCCATAGGCAAAAATGGTGGAAGCATAAGCTGGGCAATGCAAACATTAGGATCCCATGGTGGCACTGGTTCCATGTGAGGGGGAAACAAGCGAGACAGCCCCTTAAAGAACCTCTTGAGTATGGGATCCAATGTCATTGAGGTATCCTTTTAGGTGAGAGGTACCCTGAAATTGAAGCCAGGTGAACTTTCAGAGTCTAATGCTGCAGTCCCAAGGAGTGCAGATGAGACAAATAATCCAGAAGTGTTGGGATCCCAGCCTGGGCTGGGCTACACCCATATCGTTGTACCCGATGGAAAAATCTTTTCCATTTCAAGGCATAGGTTTCCTTAGTGGAAGGTCTCCTGTAACCCCTAAAGACTTCCAAAACTGCTTCAGAGAATTGGCATGCCTTGAGCTTGAGAGACCTGAGATTGGGAAATGCTACCCTCCCCGAAAGGAAGTCAGTAGACTGTACCTCTGAGGAAGGTGAATCAGCTTGCTCACGGGCACTGAAAACATAGGGAGTACCAAGGCTGCCATACCCAGTCTGGTGCTACCAGGATCATCGAGCTGGTTATGACCTGGATTGATGAGAACCCTGAAAATCAGTGGAAAGGGAATACAGGCATAAAGGTATCTGCCTGTCCAATCAAGAATCAGGGCATCCATTGGAACTGTCCCTTTCACTGGGGCCCTGCAACAATAGGGAGGCAAGTGGTGATTTTGTTGGGAAGCAAAAAGGTCTATTTCTGGGATCCCCCACCTCCTGAATAGAGCATTCACCACTTGCCTGTTCAAAGTCCATTCATGATGGGCCTGAATGATCTTGTTCAAGACATCTGTCAGGGTGTTGTCCTTGCCAGGCAGATGAATTGCTTGTAGAGAGGTGTTTAGGGAGTAAACAAGGCTCCATATCTTCATTACCTCTGCACACAGAGGAGTGGACCTTGTCCCACCTTGTTTGTTGATGTAGTACATTGTTGTGGTATTGTCTGATCTGACTTGTACCACCTTTCCCAGAAGACAATGAGAGAAAACCTGAAGGGCCAGTTATACAGCCCTCAGCTCCAGCACATTTATGTGCAGGAGTGAGTCTGCACTGTCCCAGGAGTCATGAATGGTGTGATCCCCTAAGTGGGCACCCCATCCTAACAGAGAAGCATAGGTTGTGAGAACCCAAGAAGGAGGCTACTGCAGAAATGGAACCCATTCCCTTATGTTTTCTAGTTCCCTCCACCCTTGGAGGGCCTGTAGCAAGGTTTTTGTTACTGGTACTGGCTTTGAGAGTGGGTCTTGCCTCTGGCACCAGTGTGCTCTGAAGTGGAACTGGATATCTCTTATCTAAAATCTGGCACCTATGACTGTGCTTGCTGTTGAAGCCATGTGCCCCAATAGTTAAAGGAAATGTTTTGTTGGCTTTGGCTTGCCCATGGTGAATGAGAATGCCAAGATCCGAATAGCTTCTGCCCTCTCTTGAGGGAGAAAAACTGTCCCCACTACTGTATCCAGTTCTGCACCTATGAACTGCAGAACTTACACAGGGGTTGGCACTGACTTTTTGGTATTGAGAAGGAATCCCAGGGACAGCAGCATATCCTAGGCTACCTGTAGGTGGTCTGACACCTGTTGGTGGAATTTCCCTATGATTAGCCAGTTGTCCAGATAAGGAAAGACTAACACCCATTCTTCTAAGGTGTGCTACTATCACTACTATGTACTTGGTAAAAACCCTTGGTGCAAAGGTGAGGCCGAAAGGCAGTGTGGAAAACTGGTAGTGGCCTGAGGGGAGTCTGAATCTGAGATACTTTCATTGTTAGGAAATATCTGGAATAGAACCCTTGCCTTCTTTGGTTTTGGGGAATAGGCTCGACTGCTTTTGCCCGTAATAAGGCCTGTACCTCCTGCTCCAGCAATTCTCTTTCTGAGAAGGGAACTGGTGCAAACTGTTTCAATCCTGGAGGCGGAAGGAACTTGAAGCAATGGGAGAGACCCTGACTCATTATTTCCAGAACCCATTTGTTAAGTTTGATCATTCCTGGAAATAGTTGGTGAGTCTGCCCCCTACAGGATGGGGAGAAGCAGCCTGAAGGGAAAAAAGGCAGGGATTCTCTCTTCTGTGGTTAGTACTATTGCTGAGTGACAGCCTATACATGTAAGAAAGGTCTCCTAAAGGAAGACCAGCACCTGCCTCCCCTAGAATAAGAAGTTGAAGGAGAGGGTCTGTCTCTAGTCGAGTTACTTTTAAAAGTAGCTTTATATTCATCTTTTTTTTTTTAAGCTTCAGTCTGGGCAGCAAACAGAGACTGACCCGCGACTGGAAAATCCATTGCCTTAGCTTGTGTGCCCTGGGTGAGGTTGACAACCCTCATCCAGGCAAATCTCCTCATGGATATTGCACCAGCCATCCATCTTGCAGCAGTATCATTAGTGGCAGCTGCCATTTGAAATTGGTATTTAGAAGCCTCCAAACCCAATTCTGCTGTATCCAATAGCTCTGACACAGTTAAAGAGGGGTTAGCCTCAGCATTGTTGACAACTGACTGCCAGAGAACTTTCTTGTAGAGGGCTGCATAGGCCTGGTAACAAGCTTGCCAGATTGCCAGGGATACCGAAAGGTACCCCTTTTTAGCCATATTGCTGAATTAGGAGCCTTAAGGATTTCTAACGCATACTTTTTAATTTTATTTTTTTTTTTTTAATTTATAGATAGGTAAAAAGAGCTTTTTGAGGGTGTCGGCTTCATAAGCTCCAGATATTGTGCCTCCTCTTCATCATGAATCTCTTCAGCTGTTTGCAGATCCAGGGTCTCTACCATTTCCTTCACAAAAGAGAAATGGGAAAGAAATCTTCTGTGGGTCGGGGGGGGTTAACCAAAATCCTGTTCTGGTGACACCTCAGGTTCAATTCCCTTCTCATCCTGGTTATAGTTGTAATCAATCATCATCATCCTAGTCATCATATGCCAAAGTAACAGTAGACACCGGGGCGGGGCAACAGCTGCTTTTTCAGCAGGAGTAATCACAGGCTGCTGAGGTAGAAATAACCCCTGCAGCACCTGGAGTAAAGCTAAGGCCTGTGTTAAATCAGCAGAAGATGGAGCTTTAGTAGGCACCTGAGAGACCCCTTGAGGCATTTGAGCCAGGATGTCAGAGTGCTTTGTTTCCTTCAGCTTTTTGGTAGGCACCGGAGAGTCAGCCAGCTGATTGCCTCTCTTGCAAGAGCCCTCACCTGTATCAGGGGTGGAATTAAGAGGCTCTGGAAGGACTTACCACATTCATGGAGGGGGTGGACTGGTCAGAGCCCAGAGACCCCACTTCAAGCCAGAGCCCTCACCCATATCAGGGATGGAATTAGAGGCTCTGGAAGGACTTGCCACATTCATGGAGGGAGTGGACTGGTTAGAGCCCAGGGACCCCTCCTCTAGTTTCCCTTTAAACCTCTCCCTGCATTTTTCCCACTGTTTTACCAAGGAAAGACTTACATACATCACAATCTTCACAACATTGTTGTTGACAAAGACAGATCAAGCAAAGATCATGTTTATCTGACTTAGCAAACACCTCAGCACACTTCAACAATTCTTAAAACCAGGAGGTCCTATTAAAAAACTAAACATTTTAAACACGGTTTTATTTACTCTAAAAATTTATTAGCTTTTTGCTCATAAAAGTGCTAAAACATTGTGAAAAATGCATAGCACTTGCCTCACTTTGCTAACAAACATAACACTTTTAGAAAACCTATATAAATACTTTCTTAACAGTTAGTACTGCTAATCAATTATATAAAAACCCTGCTATGAGGAAAAACAGTAAATAACAATAAACACAAGGCAGAAATGAAAAATAAGACAAAAATACTTAAGTTTTTTTGGTCTTAAACAGTAATCAGATGATCTTGATTGAGAGAGATCTCTAGGGCATCTGATCTCTACAGCAGAGAGAAGGAATCTGAAGTAGAATGTAGACAGTTGGCACAAGGCTGTTTGAAAATAGATGCATTAGCTAAACATTCCATGATTAGCATATCATTCTATTCTCTCTGGGGCAATCCTGACTTCAAAGAGAACTGCAACAAGTAATATTATTAGTGGATTCCTGGTGTTAGAACATAGTGTTTTACAAAGGTATGCACTGAGCTCCAGTTTGCCACCTTGTAGGTGTCTGTAACAGGTACATTAAGAATCTCTGCTAGGAAAGCCACAACTGCTCTGGTAGAGTGGTGAGAACCCGGCCTTCCAATTTGAGCTATGCCATGGATTAGTAGTGTTGAAGACATGCTACTAATCAAGCAGAAATACCTCTCATGGCAACAGGCTGACTCAGCCAAGGCATTCAGAAAGATACAATAGTTGCTCGGATGCATATCTCCTCATTCTGTCAATGTAGAATTGCAGAACCCTCTGAACATACAGACAAATAAAGGGAGCACGCTCCTTCATTCTGGAGTTAACAAAGTAAGGCGGGAGAAGCAAAACTTGACGAACGGTAACTGAGCCAGTGACATTCTGTCTACTGGCTCAAGATTGTCTGAAAATGTGGAGAGGTGAACATTCTTTGCCAAGAAATGCAGACCTGCATTCGACAGGTCCACAAGGCACCCCAAAATTTTACTTGGTGGGCAACTAAATGGATCCGGATTTAACTCTGCACACCAGAAGGTGACCGAAACCACTTAGTTGCCCAAGTCCTCCTGGTGGATGGTCTATGCGTGGCTAAGAAGATCTCTACGATTGTCTGGAAACCTAAAACTTGCCCACTTTCATCTCCTCAGGAGCCTGACATGAGGATGAAGGGAGCGCAGGAAGGATGGACCAAAGTCCCTGTGTCAGAGGCTCCACTCATAAAGGGAGATGCCTCGGAGGAACTTCTGATCGACCGTTTGTCTATGCAAATTATATCTGCCAAGGCCAGTCTGAGATGATGAGAATCATCCTGTCCCCATTTACCTACAACTTGAGCAGCACCTTCTGAACTAAGGGAAGAGGAGGAAAATGTACAGGAGCATCTTGTCTACTGCAGTGAATACATCCTGACAGAAAACACCAGGTCTGGATTTCTGAAGCAGGATAGTGGCAGATTTGCGTTGAGACAGGATGAAGAAAGGACCAGGTCCAGACTGCCCTATTCATCGAATAGCAACTGCACAATGACAGAATGATGCAATGTGCTCAAGGCACCACTCTCACCTCCCCATGGCCTTCCTGCATAGAGGGTAGGAGAGTGCTCCACCTTGGTTATTGATGAAAACATCACAATTTTGTCATCCGTCTGAAGTGGGATCACTTCGTGGCACAGGGCCTCCTTCAGGACTTGGAAAGCATATAACACAGCTCTCATCTCTAAGAAATTTAGAGAAGATGATGCTCCTCCTCCTGGCGCCACACCTGACTGTGGAGGTCTTGACAGTGAGCTCCCCAACCAATCAGGAGTGCAACTGTGGAGATGGTGATTTGGGATTTAGAGGGTAAGGGTAGGCCTAGCAGAAGCTAGGTCAATTATGTCTACAAAGTAAGTAATTTTGTCAGAGGTTCTGTGATTTATGTGGAGAATTGCGGATGCATGGTCGGACACCACTATTTGTTGCGGACGAAGGCATAAGTCCTAACATCCACTGCATCAAAAAGGGCCCAGACAGAGTCACTTTCCATGAAGTAACAAGACATTGGAAGATGTTGTTTCTTCTATTTCCCAGAAGGAAGAACCCTCACACCAGAGGTATTCAGGAGGGCTCCTATGAAAAGGAGCTGCTGAGAAGGTGAATCTGGCACCTTCCCTGAATCAGAAAACCTCTCCTGGAAGAAAGTGAGTAAGAAGCTGTGGCAACTGCTTCCTGAGACTCTAGCCCAGATGGGCTGGCTCAGAGCCAAACATCCAGGGAGTGAAGGCTTGAATACCAAGGTTGTAGTGAACCCTTCTCTGAACAGGTACTTGTTTATCTTTTCAAGGTCCAGAAATGGGCGCATGCCATCTGTTATTTTTTTTTTTGATTTAGAAAGCTTTAAAGTTTTCAACAACAACACTTGGTACAATGTAATAGGACTGTTATTAGGATTGCTATATCCCCCTTCCCTCAAACCCCTTCCCTACTCCCTCCCTTCCCATTGGAGCGACCTATTTGTCCCCTACATGCTGTAGATCTACAAGTGTTTGCACAGTAAACCCAATAAAACTTTAGAGCATCCTAAATAGACTTCAGTTTCCACAGAGTTATTTAAATGATAAATGAAATAAATAAATAGGGAGCTTGTGAGTGAAAGCCTACTAATTCAAATATAGAGCATACAGCTTGCCCCATCTAGTGTCAAAATTAGTCGGTTTATTTCGGAGACTGGCAATCATCTTTTCAGCCCTAAGGTAAAAAGACATCTCACGTAGCCATTCGGTGTAAGATATAATAAACTGGTCCAACCAGTGTTTGAGAACCAGTTTTTTTCACCGACATGGCGATTAGAGAGATGTGGAATTTCCTTTCTTATGCCACCTGTTATCTTGGAACCAAACAAGAGAAGTAGGAACCAGTGTTCTGATTCACTGTGGAAGAACTTCTACTGCTCTGAGGTCCCGTCTCTCAAAGGAAAGAGGGTCTGACAGAGAGACAAACAGACTGGGCTGCCGCCTGGGTCTAGGAAAATTCTCTTAGTGAAATTGGGAAAATCCTGATGACCCATACATCCACTGGATTGGAATTCCACTAGTTATAAACCAAGTCAGGTGACCCCCACTACCACCGAAAGGTGTCCACCTCAGAGAGCTGAGGTGGGACCTGGGCCAGATCCATGAGGATGGTACCGGGTGCTTTCAGGCCCTGTGCCCTGTACTGCAATTTTTGTTTTGTTTTTTGCAGTTGAGTTGGTTCCTGACAAAGGCTTCCAGGTCTCTACCTTGAATGGACTGCCTATTACAAGAATAACAATGGTGCCGTCCCTCTGAGGGGCAGCAGGAGTCTGAGCACCCTCCAGAGCTCAGTCTGAGGGCCAAACCAATAATCACTGCCAAGAAGATGTTAATCACCTGCTGCCAATGGTAGCTACCCTAGGGGTAGTGTCAGGGGTCTATGAAAGCTTTTAGCTGATTATTGGGCTATATGCCCCTATCAATGGAGCAGTAGAGTCCAGGAAACTCTCAACCACTGAATTTAGCATGTTCCACAGGGTGTACTCGTACTGAGGACTGAAGGAATTCCATACGTAGAGGTCTGCTTTGGTCCACAGATGAAGTTTGAAATGTTATGGTGGACCCCATATCCCTGAGGAAAAACTGAAAAGAAGATCTTCCATCACAGGCTCTGCTGATACAGAAGGCTTGCATTCCAGCCTCTAAAATGAGTCATTCACTCTGTCTCCGACAAAGTAGGACAGGGAGAGACTCTTTCAGATCCACATCTAACCCAGAAGAACCTCCAAAAGGCAGGCCCAGGCCAGAATCACAAGAGATGCTGCTACCTGGAATGTTGTTGAGGAGTTCAGCACCATTCACAGCACAGGCATTACCTGCATTGCTGGCACCACTTGCGGCGCCGACACCACCTGCGGCACCAACACCACATGCAGCAAGTGGTGTCAGGCATACTGGCCCTAGACCTGAAGAAAAAAAGAGTGAGAAGGAAAGCGGTACCCATGCCGGCCCCTGCACAGGAAAAGGTGAGGGGCTAGGCACACAGGGTTGGCGTCAATGGCGCTAGCACCGGAGAAGGCACTGTGCACATCCTGCCCACCCAACTCAGCTGTGGCCCAGTGGCTTCGAGGCCTGAAGGCCCAGAACTAGGTCCACTGGCCAAATCAACAGGGCAGACGCTGTACCTTCTCCTGTAAAAGAGCTGCTCAGAAGTGAAAGAAGAACCAGAACCCCATCAAGGACAGAGATGGGGCTCGGTGTTGAGGATCGTGGCCATTAGGAATGGAGCCACAGAGGACCCCAACGAAGTCAGGTCAGGCCTACCGCTTCCGCCTGCAGTGATCCCCATGCAGATGTACAAGAGGGTGACCTCGGTGGTACCATTTCTTCTTCCACCAAAAGGAGGAAGAAGAGCTCAAGGTTATGCAGAGCCATGTCCCCGATTGAGGCCGGGAACGGGCCCACTGCTTTAGTGCTTTGAGCAGATTGTTCTCTCCCCAAGCACCAGACTGCTCATGGTTGGACACCCCGCGCAAAGGACGGCAGACCGGACACAGCCCCACTGCCATCACAGCTTTCAAATGAAGTCTCCCTACCGTCACCGCTACCATCTAAGGTCGACTCCGTTGAAGGCAGGCTGAGAATTTCTTCCTCCTCTTCTTCTTCTTCTTCTTGTTCATCTTCTTCTCTCTCTTTTTTTTTTAAATAATTAAAGAACACTAAAAGTAGTAAGAATACTGACCAGCTATAGCTGCTATTGTATAGATGAAGACTTAACTTCCGGCAGGTGAGCGACATCTTCATCAAAGCACACTCAATGACGGGAAAAAAGGAACTGAGGCGATTGGCGGGTCAACGTTGAGATAGCCTCTATGGTGCAAGCTAGTCTCATGGCACCACGCATGCTCAGTTCTATCCCGGCACCGACCATCCTGAATATTTTTGGCTCCCTCAGGGTCCTAGAGCCTCTAGCATAGTCCCATTAGTGTGAATGAGTGATGGAGACTTTTAGTCTAGGAAGATCCAAGAGTTACCCTGGTTAACAACATAAATTAAATGCAAATAAGAAACTGGCCACCAGAGAAGTCAATTTTTAAGACGTTTTACCTAAAAGATATAAAATAAAAGTCTGGTTTCTTCCCGGTTGTGAGGAACTGGCAAGGGACCGAAAAACTTACCAAAACAACACTAAATCTAGTAATCTACCTATAATACCAAAGACAGTGCTTTAAAAAAAAATAATCAGTACTTTAAAAAACCAAGAAAATAAAATATTCAAGAAAGATGAAGGAGAGCTCTCTAAGGCATCTTAATTAGGCAAGCTGAGTAAAGAATCTGACAGCTGCGGGATGTAGTCCAGGGACAGTGGTTTGAAAACCAAGCTCAAGCCTAGCATTCCATCATTAGCATAGGTTCTATTAACAGTTTTGGCTCTGGGGCAGTTCTATGGTGAGACCATACTGAGTATGTCAGAATACAGTAAGATTTCCTGGGGTTTGAAACTTTGTGTGTAGTGCCAGTCTTGACTCCAACAGGTATGTTTTGTGATCCCGTGCCAGAGACCTGAGTTTGCAGGCAAGCTCAGTGGCCCAGTTGGAGGGGGTGAGGATGGTGAGATGGCACTGTCATGTGACCCCACAGCCAGGTACTGAAAGCTACAGGGTTGTCCATATGGGCCTCAGCACAATACAGTGAAGACAGATATCCTCTTTGCATAGGGAGCTGCACCTCTGCACCCATGGGTGGCAGAGGGCCCTGTGCATTGGCTGACAGATGAACTCTTTGCCCTGTGTGTCTGTATCTGTGGCAACATGGAAGCACAGGGACTAGAGGGCCCTGTGCTTCCACAGCCCACCACAAAGCCCCATGAATTCTTAACATCTGTCACTGCACTTCTGTAAGTGGATGGAGTCTTCTCTTGGTGCAGGGCCAAAAGGGCCTTGCGCATCTGCATCTGTTCACACAGGTCCCAAAGTGACCTGCGTGAATGAGGATTTGGTTTCACTATCTCAGAAAGAAAGGAAATTCTTTGCAAAAAAAACTTTGTTAATGCACAGGCCAAGGTTCAACTTAATGCCACAGAAGTACGGAAATGTGGTGTTAGAGTTTCCAATCCTAACTCCCCCCCGCCCCAAGCATCAAATGGAAGAAACATTAGGGTTTTGGGTCTCCATAGTCTTGGTGAATCAGTGGTGGGGTCTTCCTTGGTGCTGTTAACCCTAATGCCCACCCCATTCACTGAACAAACAATGTTAGCCTTGATTTCCTTTCTTCTGCATGAAGAAAGCTACAACAGATTATGGTGGCAATATGTGGAGAGTCATACTTCTGCACCTTTAAAGAGTGCATCACTATGAGGCACTGGCTTGGAGCTGTACCTTGCACTTTGGACAGGAGGCTTTAGGCTGGGGGGAAAAGGGGGGAACATTAGGGTTGACAACCCCAAGGAAGACCCCATCACTAGTTTGCCAAGACTCCAGAGACCCAACATCCTGTTTTCTTCTTTCTGCTGCTTGGGGGGTGGAGAGTTAGGGTTGGAAACTCTAATGCCACATTTCCTTACTTTTGCGGTGTTAAGTTGAACCCTAACTGGTGCATTAATGGAGTGTTTTGCAAAGACTATAGACAGGTAGATAGATAGCTAGGTAGACAGAGATATAGATAGTTAGAGATAGACAGAGATACGGTAGATATATATATATATAGAGAGAGAGAGAGATGTGCGTGGGTGTGTTTTTAATTTAGTGATCTCACTCTTGAATTTTCCATTTCCTCCTTGTCTACCTCCAGCTCTCCATTCCAGCTCAGTGCTATTCTCTTGGGTCACCCACATACCTCCTCTGCAGCAGCATGCCCTCTGAGGGCAAGTCTCGAGGGAGAAGACTGGTGCATGTCAGACAGGGCTGACTGAAGGGGACCAATATCCAGTGTGTAGGTCTGCTGAGCCTTCTGCACATTAAAGGTGCAAGGAGGGCTCATACCTCTGTGGCCTGCCATGATGTTGGTCATTCAAGATGTGTTAGCTTTCCTTTCTTCCTTTAAAATTATTAACAATCCAACTATTAAAGGGGTATATTTAGCCATTAATAGATGGTACAGTTCTATTGGCTTCCACCATTTTGGAACACTATCTTCTGTTGTTCATAATAAAAATGTTCAAACAAATAAGAGTGCCCCCCACCACGTTTTCACATTTTTGATCACTTAATCTACATAAACTGGATTCTTTTAGTAAAGAGTGACTCTTATTTCCTGGGATCAATTTCAAACACTGATGAAGTTGGACTTACCAAAAATATGGTTACCCTATATAACACTAAGAAATATATTTTATAAACTAAATAATAAGTATTGTTGCGGAGATTCCAAAACTTGTGGTTTATATCAAAAAATAAATAAAACTGTATAGCTTGGAATAAAAATGTTACTTTTGTTGCACAATTTTATTAACATTTAATTATTGGAAAACCCCATAAGAACTAAGATTTTTTTTCAAGAACACTAGAGAAACATGGAGACTAGTCTCAGAAAAGCATATCTTAGGTCTAAAATGGATCTCACTTTGGAAACAGTCCATTAAAATGATTGGTTATTCAAAAACAACCTATTCAATTTAAAATCTATGATAACAGTCTATTTTACCCCCACAAAGATCTTCCATATAAATTACAAAAGTAACAGAAGTTGTTGCTTGGGGTTGGGGGGGGAGTAATTTATACCATATGCTATGGATATGCACTTAAATCTGGTCCTGGTGTGAAAAAAGAATTACAGAATTATATGACTATTCAAATTCCATTCTCATTTGAATTATTAATTTTTAATTATTTCACTGACACCAGCTTCAAATCCTGTATTCAAAGAATTATAATTTGGGGTTCTTGGCAACCAAAATAACTTTAAGTTACTGGAACACTCTATCCCTGAGTCTGTTAAACAATGTTAGCTATGTTAATTCTGATACTACAAAGACTAACTGACCACACTATAAATATGCATTATAATAAAGATACACCCTGGGCACAAATTTCTTATTTATTATACACCCCATATTAGTACTACCTTAGACAATAGTTTAATAAATGCATGGTCCTAGTAATTGCTATTGATTTGTTAATAATGAAATTGTTGTTTGTTTTGTCATTGTTCTTGATATATGTTTATTTTTTGTTTATGCTGTATTTTTTTATTGTTGTGTTTATTATAACAACTCAGTAACAATGTATTTTAACAAGCATTTGTCAATGCTGAATGTTTGCTTGCTGATATTAGCACTGGATGTGCAGGAGTTAGAGAGATGCAGAATAGGACTGGCAGTGAAGTATTGAACTCACGCCAACTCCACCTCCACCCTGCAGAGATGGACAGGCATTGGGGTGTGTCTTTGGGTCATCACCCATAATGCTCATGGCATTTCACCTCACCATATCCTGTAGACACCGACAAGTGTTGACGTGTGCCTTGGGGTGTTCGGCTTTACAGTCACCCCATTTCATAAGGACATACGCTGAAATGGGTGCAGTATAGGAGAGTGGGGTAAAGTCTGGGGCTGAACAGTCCAAGGCACACCTCGATGCCTGTCACTGGCTTCAGGGTGGAGGTGGAAAGGTGTGAGCATTACAGCCAGCAAGCCAAAGGCATGCCCCTGATGCCTATCAGTCTGTATAGGGTGGGACGTTATGGTTAGAAACCCTAACACCCTGGGCGTTTGTTAGTATTTGCACTACAAATTTTCAACATGGTCTTTTTGTGACCCCCACCTCATGAAAGCATTCAGGACCTCTGCTCATGAACAGCGGCACTGTGATTTTGTTAATGTGTCCCAAACTTTGATTTCCCACAGCGACCGTGTCATTCTGCATGAGATGTGCGAAAACACAGAACGGGCAGGATGTGAAGAATGACAGCAGTACCATTCATAGGGAGGTGTGAAGAGATGGCAATGTTGAAAATCTGGAGTGAAAATATTAAAAATGCTCAAACTTCCGAGCGTACGTGGAAACTGCGCAATGCGTGCTTGTAACACAGTCATTTGGTGGAATTATTTCACCAAATTTTCAACATAGGCATTTTGTGACCTCTGCTCATGAACACTGTCACTATGATTTTCTTAATCTGTCCCGAACATTGATTTCCCACAGCGACCGTGCCATTGTGCGTCAGATGTTCAAACACACATTTCGAGCAGGATGTGAAAAATGACAGCTATACTGTTCATAAGGAGGCATGCAAGATGGACAATGTTGAAAATTTTGAGTGGAAATATTACACATTTTTAAAGTTACGAGTGTGCATGGAAACTGTGCAATGCACACTCTTAACAGTCATTTCATTAGGAGAGGCAGTACAGCGCAGTGGTTTAAGGCTCTGAGCTGCAAATCTGGTGACATTCAGCAGACCAGACTGGGGTTTACATCCCACAGCCCCCACTTGCATACTGTGTGACCCTGAGCAAGTCACTTAACTTCCTTGTGCTCCCAGGTCACACCTGGAAACAAGCTTCGGCTTAGTGTGCCTTTCCTGGTTAGCCAATTTCCCCTTTCCCTTTCCTTTCATGGACTTTTGTCACCAAATTTTTAACATAGGCATTTTAGGCCCTCTGCTCATGACCAGTGTCACTGTGATTTTCTTACTCTGTCCCGAACACTGATTTCCCACAGCAATGCACTATTCTGCGCCAGAAGTGCGAAAACACATTTCGGCCAGGATGTGGAAAATGACATCTCTAATGTTCATAAGGAGGTGTGAAAAAATGTCAATGCTGAAAATCTGGAGTGAAAATATTACAAATTTGCGAAGTTACGAGGGTGTGTGAAAAATTGTGCAACGCATGCTCATAACATAATCAGTTTTTGGAATTTTTTCACCAAATTTGCAACATAGGCTTTTTGAGAGGCTGCCTGATGAACAGTGACACTGTCATTTCATTAATCAGTCCCAAAAGGTGATTCCACACAGTGACCGCAAAATCACCTTTTGGGACCGGATAATGCCATGACAGTGACTGAATTCATGAGGAGGGGTCCCAAGAACCCCATGTTGAAAATGTGGTGCCAAAAGTCAAAAAATGGCTGAGACACCCACATAAATTGAAAAAAAAACATTTATGCTATTATTCAGCTTACCAGCATTTCTTCAGTTCGTGGTCGGCTTTGAAGAGTGCAGACGTGTTCCCGGTCCACCGAAGATCGTCATGCTGGGCTCAGGTAAGTATGGTGTGTGTGTGTGTGTGGGGAGGTGGGGTACGCAGAGGGTGGGTGCAGGTTGGGGAAGGGGCCATGAGAGACAGCGAGGGACCATTTTCTTTTACAGGGATAAAACAAACAAAAGACAATGCGGGATGCTTTTGGCACACTGGGGTGGGCTCCCAGCATGCCACCTGGGTGTTTTTTGGCAGGGGGGCTGGAGCCGACGGGGACTGGGCACCCCATCGGTCATACAGTGTGCTTGGGGGAGGTGCAAGAGCTGAGGTGGGCACCCTCCTCAGTACACAACAAATGGGGGGGAGCACATTATGCTGGTGGGGACTGGGCTACCCCATCGGCAAATGAAATGGGGAGGTGGCATGCCGACAGGGGGGACTGGGCACCCCCTTCGGCTTTAACAGGGACTGTGAGAGGCAGCAGCTGTCTGTCAGCTTCCCTGGGGACTGTGAGAGGCCGATGGAGAAGCTGCCACCATGTTTATTGAAAAGGGACACCAGACAATGCAACTGTAATTGGCTGCTGCAGTCAGGGACGGCCCTGCAGCAAAAATAGTTGATTGCTGATAACAGGGTGCTCCCTGATTGCATCGGCGAGTTTGTTTCAAGTTGGTGCCAAGCTACACTACTGCTGTCATGGACAGCAAGATCCTCTATTAGTGCCACAGAGACCAACACCAAAATGGGCTGCTGACATTGGCAACACTACACTTTCCACAGCTGCATGGTGCTGACAAGCCTTTAATGTTTCTTGCACATGCGCGCAAGCAAACATAAAAAGCACACTGAACTGCTTCCTCTCTGTGGTAGCAGGGGGGTTACCAGTGATGGACTACATTAGGAACCTTTGGCCATAAAGCATCTTTCAAATACTCTATCTCAAAGTGCTCCATATGCCCCTCTACAAGATCCTCTTGCAATCAGTATGTCTGCAGACAAGGCAGCATCCAATAAGTGGGCACAACATTTACACATAGTCAATGGGATATCAATGAATGAGACATGGGTAAGGAAGTGAAAGTGTACAGGTAAACAGGCCAGCCATTAAACATTCAACAGCTTCCAACAGACAGAGTAGCAATTCCATTAAAACCTGTCTCATTTAGAGGGAAATGTTGGCCAATCACCCAGGGTTATGCCTTACTTTTTTTTTTGTAGTGTCATCAGATCTTTAACTTCCATCTTGGCAGCCACTTGACAAAGGAAGAAAGGATCACAGTTCAATGCCTCATCTGGCCGACACCACCTCAAACAATACAGCATACTTCCTAATACACAGCTGCTTTAGCTTTGAATGTAGCAGCTAGTTTTACCTAATCTTCACAGTTCCAAGAAAGCAGGTCTATCTGTCTTGGAAAAACAAACATCATTACTGGCATAATGCATGTACTGCATATCCACATAGTTCTAGAATTTGATGATAAATACAGGCCCCCAAGAAGGTGAATTTGACTTACCTGAATTGTCAAACTAGCTGTAGGGTTTTCAATGGTAAACTATTCTTGCAACTGTGCAACCGAATTTTGTGTCCAGTTCTGGCTACAAAGACATATTGTGTGTCTGATGTTGGTCACAAAACAGATTTTTCCACCCATTCTGACTGCAAAATAATGTCTGAAAATGTTGCTAAAATTGACAAGGTGGAGGGTAGACTTATACGTGAGGCTGACTTATAGGCTAGTAAATAAAATGTTATTTATCATACCCCATCCTAGAGGCTCTGGGCCCTGTACAGGCAGGTAAGAGTTTGAAATTTGAAATAAATAAAATACATCAAATACAAACACATACATCAATAATGGCAATGATAGAACAACAATACATAAATAAAATCCTTATTTTAAACAAACCATTTGGCAGTCTACTGTTTCTAGGATTCATAAGCAGTTTGTAAATGCCACTCTAAAAAGATGCTCCTCCAGACCCTGCTTAAACAACTCCACCGACAAGGCCTCCGTCAGAGATCTTGGAAGCGAGTTCCACAGGGCCAGGCCCGCAACCTCAAATGATCGAGTATATACAGGGATAGTTAGGAGTTTTGCAATCACTAGTCAGCAGGGCTAGTGAATTGGCCTTTTTCACTAGCCCAGCTGCTGAACTTGTTGAAATGCTATGGTATCTTCTCCAATACAAACCAGCAGGGCTAAAGGAAATATTTATAAGTAAGATACAAAATCTACCAGCATTTGGCTAGTGGGCCTATGCCAGTTTTGACCCCTCCATGGGAAACATCCCGACACACTCTTATATCTGCCATGCAGGTATTTCAGTATATTTTATTTCTTTTAAATGCTGCTGAGGTTGCCTTAAGATTAATACCTATTACTGGTTATAAATTAAAATATAATTCTCACCATAATTCTTGACCTTCTAAGAATGTCCATCATTGAATCACACAAGTGGGTCTGAGTCAGCGGCACCAGGACCCAGTGAAAGACAGAACTTTTCAGTGGGCTGGTGCCATAGTAACAGGCAGGCATGCACAGCATCGTGAGCCAGCATATGTAGTCACCTGTTTACCTTGGCATCAGACCCAACTGCCTCAACACCTTTTTTACCATGGAGGTGCAGCATAATCTAACAAGTACCTAGGCACTTAACCTAAGGGCATACGATAGCCCTGGTGGTCTGTGTAAGAAGGGCCACCAAATCCAGTACCATAGTGTCTTCATAACTTATACCATGCATAAAGGAGTGAAGACCAACACGACCATACTGGAGTAAGTCTGGGGGGTGATGAGCAGGTGTGTGAATCAGTGGTGAAGATATTCTTAGAAGATCAAGAATTATGGTAAGTTTGTCATTTCATTATCTTCCAAGAATCAGTCTTCACCACTGATTCCCACTCGGGAATCAGAGTGTCAAGCTCAGAAAAAAGTCCCCCAGACTATTGCAGCTGGTGCTGAGGGCTCACTCAGGACAATAATCCGTTCAGGATTGACCCACCACAAGTGGCATGCTGCCCAACTTGGACATCCAGGGCATAGTGCTTAGTAAAAGTGCGGACTGTGCTCCAAGCTGCAGCTCTGTAAATTTCTGCCAGGGATGTGGCAACCACTCTGGTGGAATGGGCATGTTTCTTGCCCTCCAGCTTAACCTGAGCCATGGCAAAGCAGTGGCAAAGACAATTCACAGTCCACCCAGAAATGCATTTGGTTGTGACAGGCTTAGGATTGGAGACAAAGAGCTGTTTTAATTGTCAGAAGTCCTTGGTTCTATCTAAGTGTAACCCCCTTGCAAATGGGGTTCCGACAAGCTTTCTTGGAGCTCGTTTCCATGCTCCATGCCTAGATGGTGATCGGCATAAAGCCGTTTGAATGGGTAGCCTGTGAGTGTTTTAAAAAAACCTCCGTAAGCTGTCTCTTTAAGGGCTGCCTGTTGCAGCTGTAAGTAATTGAAATGGAGGGGCTGCGGGTTGTATGCCCGAGTCCCACCCGGGACACTGAAAATGACTTCTTTCTGCCATCGCTAGTGGTGCAGAGGGAGTTCTGCTGGAAGCTGTAATTGTTTGCTGAACATAACGTAAAATACTAATGATAATGCAGCTGTTCTAACCTGCCTTCTTTTGCAGCAAAGACTGTGTCGACTGTCTCTCCCATGTTGGTCCAGGACTGCTGAATGGGACCAATCAGTGCCTTGGGACCTTATAGGGCTGACTGACAAATGGGGGAACCGCTTGTAATTTGGGGAAAGGCATTATGGACTATGGCGCTTTTTCGCACCACTGAGAGCAGGAGAAGCTGACAAGCAAGTGCCACCAGTCAATGGGAGTGGGTAGCGCCCGATCTGAAGGGAGAAACCCTTGCTGCTGGGGCCAGATGCGTTGTGGCTGAGGAGAAGAGAGGTGCTTTGTGCTTCTGCGCTATGTGAGTGTTCACGCGGGAAGGCCTAGGCGGCCGTTTTTTGCCCTTTCAAGCAATTTGGACTAAATCTACCGGCGTGCGGTCGGAGGCTGGTGCCAGCCCAGCTACCTACCAGGCTCAACCTGAGAGGACTGGAGAGGGTTGCTGAGTCACGCTTCGTCCGCCTGTAATATTAAAGCTGCCGTTTGCTGTCTGAGTTCTTCTGCAAGTTTGTGAAGGTTTGAAAGCAACTGCCTGGTATGGTACCCCTCTGTTGTTGCCATATAAATGTGTGAGAAGGCTGGTGAAGTTCAGGCTCCATCCTGGCAGTGTTGAAGGAATCGTTATTTGCTGGGGTTGTGAGTACTGATTCAGGGTAGCTCCCTGCAGAGTGTGTACACAGTGGTTTCCAGTGCATTATTATACTGCTGACTGCCTAATTAAACTTTCCTCCTATTCTGACCTGCTCAGGACTGTAATGTTTATCTGTGTTAAGGGTCCCAACCAGCTGCCATGTTTGGACTAGCTGTTAGGGCTTGGGTACCCAGGGACAGTAAATCATAGGGTTAGGCCTGTGCATAGAGCCCTAGGTAGATCATTATAGTATAAGCTAATTAACTTGACCCCCCCTTGTTTCCTTGTTATCCCCCGCTTTAATAAATCAGATTATCGTGTTGCAACTATATCCTGGCTGGTTTATGCATCCCTGGTGAACTTCTGCATAGTGACTGTGATATAACTGTACCTTACTTTACAGGGGGTCCCCAGAGTGAGCTGAGAGATACTACCTGGGGGGTAAGTGTACTGGTGAAAAGAATTGTTGGTATCCAGTGTAAGCCACTAGTGGGACAAAAAGGGGGTTGCAGTAACCCAGAGGGCTGTAACCGAGGCAGTCTTGACCGTATTAACCCCAACCTCTGGGTGGAGGCACCCGTCGACGGATCTGGGCCCCTCACCCTGTCTCAGTGGAGGCAGGCAGGGGTAGTAGCCTTAAGGGTAGTGCTCCCTAGGGGTTACATAAGTAAAACCTAAAGACCCTCTTAACGTCCAGTGAGTGAAGTGACCTCTTCTTCATTCTGGAAGTTGACAAAATAGGTAGGCAGGACTGAAGCTTGGTTAAAATGGAACTCAGACACCACTTTCAGCAGAAACATGGAGTGTGTGTATGGAGAACTACCTTGTCTTTATGAAAAACAATATACGGAGGATCTACAACCAAAGAATGGGTATCAGATACTTTGTGAGCAGAGGTGATAGCCACCAGAAATGCTGCTTTCCAAGTTAAAAACTTCAAGTCATACATCGCAAGGGGCTCAAGAGGCTTCAAGTGAGCACATCTAACACAAAGTTAATATCCCAAGTTAGCTACTGGTTTCCTGATGGAAGGCCTTGTGTGTAAAATGCCCTTGAGGAACCTCTTGAACAGTGGCAGTTGCGCCAGATAGAGGGCACCTACAGGCTCATAGTATACTGAAATATCACACAGGTGGACCATGTCAAGTGAGCACCTGAAGGGGGTCCATGCTGGTTCTGGAACACCCGATGGAAAATCTTTTCTATTTGACTCTGTAGGTCTTCCTCATGGAAGGTTTACACACAACCAAAAGTATTTAAGAGACCCTCTGAGGTATCTTGCACCTGTTCACTTCCATCTCTTCAGGAGCCAGGCCTGAAGGTGAAGGGAACACAGGTTGTGATGGATCCTGTGTCAACATGTCTGTCCTGAGTGGTAGAGTCCTCGGTTTGCTGACTTAAAGTCTGTTCAACAGAGGTAATCATATCTGTTGAGGCCAGCACAGGGCCACAAGTATCATCTTTGCCCTCTTGTGCCTCCCACATGAATAGCACTCTCTGAATGAGAAGGATTGGAGGGAACGCATACAGAAAACAGATTTTGCCACGGCAATCTGAATACATCCTGACAGAAAACACCACATCCTGGATTTCTGGAGCAGAATCGAAGTAGTCTGGTATTTCTGGAGCAGAACCGAGGCAGTTTGGCATTGAGTGGGGACACAAAAAGGTCCACATCTAGGGTACCACACTCATCGAACAGCAATCTCACAATGTCTGGAGCTAGTGACCACTCATGAGAATCAGCCTCTGTTTGACCTGAGCTCATCTCCCAGTGTGCTCTAAACTCTGAGCAGATAGACTGCTTGGAGCAGGATCCCCAGCTCCAGGCACAAATCCCACACTCTTATTGTCTCCCTGCAGACAGGATAAGAATGTACTCCTCCCTGCTTGTTGACACAGTACATGACAAGACTTGTCTGTCTAGAGAAGAACTGTTCTGTGACTGATTAGGTCCACTAAGGCTTTCAGGCCATACAAAACAGCTCACATCTCTAACACATTGATATGTAGCGGAGTCTATGATGGGGCCCAGATGCCTTCTGTCTGGAGGCCCTGCTAGTGGGTTCACCATCTCAACAGGGAGACATCTGTAGGGAGGATCACTTCTGGCTCCGACTGTGAAAAGGGGAAGCCCTGGAGGAGGTTCTCCTCCACTGAACACCATGTGAGGGACTGTACCAAGGGTCTGGTCACTGGAATGGGATAGGTCTAAGGATGTGATACCTGTGACCATTGTGAACTGAGCATTTACTGAGCTGTCCTCATGTGTAGATGTGCCAGGGGCACTGTGAACACTGAGGAAGCTATCAGATCCAGTATACGCTGCATGGAATGGGATTGCACAGTCTTCCACTCCATGATGTATCATGCCATCAGCAAAACTGCTTGTAGTCTGCTCTCTAGAAGGAAAGTCTGGGCCAGAGCTGTGTCAAGAAAAGCTCCTACAAACAGCAGCTGCTGGGAGGTTGTAACAGATTCTTCCAGGTTCAGCAAGACCACCATGGAAGTCAGGAACTGAGAAGCAGTGGCCACTGCCACTTCAGTTTCCTGTCTGCATGGGCTGGAAATTGGCCAATCATTCTGTAAAGACTTGTGGTGCTCTGGAAAACCCAAAAGGCAGGACTCTGAACTGGTAATGTTGTCTCAGCATTACGAAACAGAGGTATCTGTGGTGGTTGGGGAATACCAGTATGTGCTGGTATGCATCTTGCATATTTAGGAAAGTTAAACAGTCCAGAGGCTTCGGGTAGGATAGCAGAGAGCCCAGAGAAATCATTCTGAAATTTTCATGATCCATGAATTTGTTCAGGCTTCTGAGATCGAGAATGGGGCGCTTGACCCCTGATATCTCTGGAACTAGGAAGAAGTGGGAGTAGAGCCCTGGGTTCTGTTCTGACTCGCGTATTATTTCCACTTCCTTGTTATTGAGAAAGCCCATGATCTCCTGTGAAAGAAGCTCTGAAGTGAGCTGAGAGAGGGGGCTGTCTTCTGCGTGAATAATCCGGAGGGGTTTCTGTAAAATTCAGTGAGAAACCTTCTCGGATGATCCTATGGACCCACTTGTCCATCACAATGGATTCCCACTGTTGGTAAAACTGGATTAAGAGCCCCCCCACTGGGGAGGAGAGTTCTGCCTCAGGCAGCTGAGGCAAGAGGGCCAGAGCTTCAGATAGTGGCACCAAGTGTTTCTGGTGCCTATGCCTTTGACTGCACTTTTTTCTGAGTTTGGGAAGGCTGGCTTCTGTTTTGGGCTCCCCTGCCTTTTCCAGGAAGGGGCTCCTTGTTCTTAAAAGACCCACCTCCCTTGCTCCTCTTGGGGTTGAGGGGAACTGGTCTGAAAGTCTGAAGGTTGATTCTTGTTTCATCAGATGCCTTAAGAGACTGCTCCACCTGCTGTCCGAACAGGTAAGTGCCATCAAAGGGAACATTCATAACCTGCTGGTGGATGTCCTGGGTGAAACCAGCAGTCTGCAGCTAGAAATGCCATCTGATGCAAATGCCTGCAGATGCAGAGCAGGATGCTGCATCAATGACATCCATAGAGGCTTTGAGCTGGTGAATGCTGGACTCAATACCTTGCTTGACAGTCAGCAGAATATCTTATTTAGATCTGGCAGAGCCTTTGCCAGAGACTTTAGTTTGCTCCCGAGGGTGTACTCATATTTGGAGAAATGCTCTTGGTAGCTAATTATTCTCATGCCCAGGGTTTCTGAAGGACAAGCGTGAATGCCTAGTGTCAATCTTATGTGACTCCCTATTAGTGAGATGCACCGAGACTTCCTCGGATACATGGCCGTGTCACTCTTGTCGAGAATGACAATAGCATCAGCTATGGGCTGAGTGAAATACACTGGCTTATTCTTAGGAGCATTGTATTTTCTGTCTGCATGCTTGGGGAGAGCTGCCACTGGAGCACACCTCTGCCAAACTGCCTCAGATAAGGTCTCTAGTGCAGATTGTATAGGAGGAACTAAACTGACCAGTATATTAGGCACATTTAAAAACTCCAGCTGGAGATATCTGGCCTGGTCAATGGCTGCAGGCATGAAGTTCATTGCAGAGTGCACATGCCTGAGCAGAGCCTGGAAAGATGAAGCCTCCTGAGGTACAAATACAGGGACAGGGTCTGAGACCTCCTGAATATAATAGGAGTCATCCTCTCCACTTTCAGAGATAAGGAGGTTGGGATCTGACTCAACTGCCTTTACACACTCCTCAGAAGGGGGGTAGAAGAGAGAGGGTTGTCACAGGACCAAAAATGCAGTGCAGGGCTGCAGTGGGCTGCAGCAATGACAGTGACACTGGTCTCAGCCTCAAGGGGTGAAGGATCAGAGCCAGAGGTGTCGCCGGAACAGACACCATAAACAGCACTGGAAGGGTTCCCAGAACTGCAAGCCCATGCAGCACTGGGCCTAACACCATGCCCCAAAGGCCCAAAACCAGCACCAGACACAACACCAAACCAGTGTCGATGACACAGTTGGCACTGGAGTTACCTACCTCACAGGGACACAGGCAACACCACAAGTGGGACAGACGTCAGAGGTGCAAGTCCTGGCAAGAACCCAAAGGCTGCTGCTGAAAGCAAACACTTCCAGGTCCAGTGGCACCACCTGTGATGACAGCCCAGCTGACCTCGAAGGGTCAGGGACTGACACCACCAGGAGTGCCACCCGGGCCTGACACTGTACTCACTGCTCCATACGAGCTGCTCAGTAGTGGAATTGCTCACCGGAGTCCTCACTTAAAGACAGAGGGGGCTCTGGGCCTGAGACATGGACCACCTAGGCCTAGAAGTCCCTGATGTCATTGGTTACAATGGTGAGGGCCTCTGCCTCCGGGAAATCAATGCCTTGTGGCAGACCTCACAGATGGTGACCTCAACTGGTGCCATTTCTTCCCCTCTTATGAGAACAGGCCAAGCTGTGCCAAGACCCCAACACACAGTGTGCGCAGAACTTTTTTGTACTTATGGGAGGACTACCTTTCCACCAGAGTACTGGAACACCCATCGTCAGAATCCCTCTTTGGGATCCAGCCTGGTGGCATGGAGGGCTGAGGCACTAAGCCTCACCTGCTAGCGACCCTGGGTTGGGAGCGATCTCGAGGCATCGAATTTGGCCAGGAGATGAGGTTGAGCATTCAGAGGACAGCTTTTCTTCTCGGGGGCTGGCCTAGCATTCATCGACCATTAGTGTGGCCTAGAGTACAGGCTGCCAGGACGGTAATGTAGGGAATGAAGGAGCAGCAGCTGTCAATATCCAATGCATGGGAGCATGCATAGGTATGTCTGGAAAAAACTGCACGTCCACGCCTCTGATGGAAGGAAAAGTGGAAAAATGTCCAGCGGGGGGGAGGAGGATGAAATTCACCCCTTGCAAGCTCCACACCCAGGCTACAGGACCATCTCCTGAAAAATGGATCCTGTCCATCGGCAGGCAGGAGCTGTAGACTCTCACCACAGGGGTCAAGCTGTGGAGGAATACTTTGATTGAGGTAAGTCCCTGGAATGATGGGTGATGGGGCTAGGTGGGGGTCAAAGGCAGAAGCAGCCAGCCCTGACAGAAAATAAATACATAAATAAATAATCCCTCTCCGGAGAAAGTGGACTGGACAGGGCCCTGCTGCCTTGAGCAGCCAGACTCTTCAGGCTCCTTACTGTCCTCTATAGTCATCAACCGTGTACACTAGGTAGAGCTGAGAGAGAAATTAAGTTATTTAATGTGACAAAACACTAACCTGACACACAAAAACAACAAACTCTAGCTTTAAACATTAAAACTGAGAAAAACTGAATGCTGTTGTCATACAGATGTGAAGTTCTGACTCTTGGCAGGCAAGCAACATCGTAACAGATGCACACTAGACGGCAGGAAAAAAGGAACTGAGGTGTTTGGGGGCTGGCGCCAAAGTAGCCACGTGTGCTGGCTCGTGGTTAAGTAGATGCACACTGCTTATTAGGGCACCAGTCCTCTGAAATGTTCTCGATTACTGGGTCTTGGCACCTCCAGCTCAGATCCACTAGTGGGAGTCAGTGGTGAAAATAGATTCTTGAAAGATCATTCTGTTCCTGTGTTTTATAGAAACATTGAATGTGCCAGCAGAAAAAAACCCAGCAATCACACTAGTTTGAATTGCTCTAGCCACGCCCCTTGATGAAGATAGTAATCTCGAAGCATCGGGGGCAGTAGTGGCTGGCAGTTTTGTCTGCATCAACATTTCATATTTGGCTAATAAAAGCTTTATTTTTTTGGAAACAGCATGAGATGTGTGGACATCTGTGATTGTGGAGTTCATTCTTGGGTCTGTATCATGTACATCAGGTTGGCTGCCTCTTCAGCTCAGGCACCTGCCCTAAACTGTGGTTCACAGTCACTTCTGTGGAGCCATCACTCCAGTCTGTCCTGGACCTTCCTGGTTTCCTGTTCCTTAAATTATGTAATTTCCCACTATCTGCCACTGATTAGTTAAAACTGTGGAACCCTGTAAACTAACATCACAGAATGACCAGGAAGAAAAAATTACTTACCATAGTAATCTTGTTTCTTCCAAGATAATCTTACTGTATTCTGACAAATTCAGTATGGTCTCACCATAGGACTGCCCCCGAGCTGAAGTGGTTAACAGAAACATAGCAATATAGACTTTAATGGCAGATAAGGACAGCTTGGCCCACCCAGTCTGCCCATTTCTCTTCCTATTAGATAAGCTGCAGAATCTAGTTAACCAAAAACCTACTTCCTCCTACCCCCCACCAGAACTGCTTTATGTCTGTCCCATGCATTTTTGAATTCCCCCACTGTTTGTGACCCCATGACCTCCTCAAGATGGCAGTTCCATGTACCCACCACCCTCACCATGAAAAAATACTTCCTCACATTATCCTTGAGCTGCTCCCCCATCTTCAAATTGTGCCCCATTGTTCTTGCACATCTCTTTTTGTGAAATATGCTGCCCTCTTGGACTTTGTCAATTCCCTTGAGGTACTTGAAAGATTCAATCACGTCCTTCTCTCCCTCCTTTCCTCAAGGGTATACATATTAAGCTCTTTTAGACTCTCTTCATATAGCTTCTGGTGCAGACCCTGCACCATTTTAGCTGCCCTCCTCTGGATTGCCTCCCTCCTGTCTGTGTCCTTATGGAGGTAGGGTCTCCAGAACTGGACAAAGTACTCCAAATGGGGTCTCACCAACTGTCCGTACAGAGGGATAACAACCTCCTGTTTTCTACTAGTGATGCCTCTCCCTATGCATCCCAGTATCCTCCCAGCCCTCCTTACTGCCTTCTCACATTACTTGCCTAACTTTAGGTCATTTAATATGACTACCCCCAAGTCCCTTTCCATTTTTGTTGTTGTTAGTACCTCCGTGTAATCGTCTCCCTGATTTTTTCCCCAGGTGCATTACTTTGCACTTCTTTGCATTGAATCTAAGCTGCCATACTTTGACCATTCCTCCAACCTTTGCAAGTCCTTCTCATCCCTTTCACCCCCTTGTGTATCGACGCTGTTGCAGATTTTTGTGTTGTCTGCAAAGAAGCATACCTTTCCTTCCAGTCCCTCTGCTATGTCGCTTATAAAGACATTAAAGAGGACCAGTCCCAGTACTGAACCCTGAGGTACCCTGCTATTAACCCCCCATTTCTTCGAAGTGGACTCAGTTCACCATTACCCTCTGTGTCCTGTTGTCCAGCCAATTTATTATCTATGCTACCACCCTGGGACTCACTCCCTGGCTGGCTAACTTGTTTATTAATCTTTTGTGTGGGACTGTGTCAAATGCCTTGCTAGAGTCTAGGTAGGCCATGTCCACAGCCCCTCCTTGGTCTACTACTTTGTACACCCAGTTAAAGTAATCAATGAGATTAATCTGACATGATCTTCCCGTGAATCCATGCTGCCCTGGGTCCTGTGCCCCGCTGTCCCCTAGGTACTCAACAATTCTTTCTTTCAGAAGTGATTCCATCATTTTCTCTAGAAAATTGCACAAAACCTATGCAAATGGTGGAATGCTAGGCTCAAGCTCAGTTTTCAAACCACTTCCCCTAGTTATACTTCTTGCAACTGTCAGATTCTTACGGAGCATGCAAAAGAACAAGTTAACTAAACTATCCTAAACAATAACTAATTTACCCCTAAAAAACAAACCCCTTCTTAAACAGTGTGGGTACCTCTAAGACTCAAGTCACAGATGCCCATGAAAAACAAATCAACAGCAACACCAACAGGTTTGCAATAAAATATGGACAGTTGGAGGGCAGTGCTCATTAGGCTCCAGTAGGGGAGGTAGGGTGGGAGCTCAGAATACAGCAAGATTCTCTTGGAAGAAACAAGATTACTATGGTAAGTAATTTTTTCTTCAAACCCCAGAAATCTTAATGTATTCTGACAAATGCAGACTACCCAAGCAGTACCTTTGGAGGTGGGCAAATAACCTATTTAGGAAACAGGCTCTGTAGTACTGCTGTGCCAAACCTGGCATCACTTCTGGCCTGGGTATCCAAGCAACAATGCTTGGTAAATGTGTGGACAGCCTTCCAGGTAGCTGCTTTTCAGATTTCCAACAGGAGAATATCCCTGGCAGCTGCCAAGGAAGCAGCTGTTCCCCGGTACAGTGGGCCATGAGACCCGCAAGGGGCTCTTTACTCACATTACTGTAGTAAAACTGAATACAGGCAACAATCCAGCATGCAATTGACCTTTTTGTAGCTGATTTTCCTTTCCCCACTTCCCCATAGGTTAGGAAAAGCTGAATATTGCCCTACCTATGGTCCTTTGTGTGGTCCATGTAGTAGCTGATAGCCCTTCTAACATCCAGGCCATGCAGTCTACACTCCCTTGAAGTGGAATAGTCAGTAAAAAAAGACAGGCAACATAATAGATTGATTAAGGTGGAAGACAGATACCACTTTGAGGAGAAACTTCCTATTGATCCTGAGAACTATAGTACTTTGTCCCTATGGACTGAGATGTAGTTAGGCTCTGTGGACAAGGCCTGGAGCTTGCTGATCCTTCTGGCTGAGATGATTGCTACCAGGAACACTGTTTTCCAAGTCACATACTTGAGCTCGGCTGAAAATATGGTCTCAAAGAGGTGGCTGCATGAGCTGGGCAATGCATATGTTGAGATGCCAGGCTGGAGCTGGGTCCCTGTCTGGGGGATGCAAGTACAACAGGCTTTGAAAAACTTCCTGAATGCGTATTTGAAGCCAGGGACGAGCCCTTACCTGCTGAGAGGTAAGCAGAGACAGCTGCCAGGAGCACCTTAAGGGTAGATGGTCTGAGGTCAAGGGAATGGAGGTGTGTCAGATAGTCTAGGATGACTAGCAGACCCACCTGGTTGTAGTCTATAACCTTTTTTCTGACACCAGATGGAAAACCATTTCCACTTAGATGTGTAGGTCTTCCTGGTAGAGGGTTTTCTAGAGATACTGAGAACCGCCAAAACATCTTCAGAAAGATGTAAGTTGGCATACTCTGTCCTCAAGAGCCAGGCCTTGAGCCTGAGGGACTGGAGATTGGGGTAAAGAATCCTGCCCCGAGAGGTCAGTAGATTGTGCCTCCTGGGGTGGCCAATTGTTCTGGCTACTGACAGGGACAGGAAGAACAAGTACCAAGGCTGACTGGCCCAGTCTCGGGCAATGAGAATCATTGTTGCTATGTCCTGATCTTGTTCAACACTCTCAGTAACAAAGGGAATGGGGGGAAGGCATACAGAAACTTCCCTGTCCAGTCCAGCAGTAGTGCATCTAGTGGCACTATGCCCACCAAAGGAGGCATGTAGCAGAACTGTGGCAGCTGGTTGTTGTCTGGGGCTGAAAAGAGGTCCACTTCTGGAGTACCCCACCTCTTGAAAACAACCTGCAGGACCTGCCTGCTGAGTGACCATGCATGATGATTCTGATTGATCCTGCTGAGACCATCTGCTGGGACTTTGTCCTTTCCTGGTAGATGGACTGCTGAGAGAGATTCTGGAGGAGTAAGCTAAACTCCAGAGTCTCATGGCCTCTGTGCACACTGGAGTTGACGTTGTGCCCCCTTGTTTGTTTATACAGTACATGGTGGTTGGGTTGTCCATCCTGACCTGCACTACCTTGCCCTGCAGCATCGTGGCAAAGGACTGTATGCCCAACAAGACCGCCCTGAGTTCTGACAGGTTTATGTGCAATAGTGATTCCTGTTTGAGCCATGTACTGTGGACAGTGTGTTCCCCCAAGTGGGCGCCCCACCCTAATAGGGAGGCGTCTGTCATTAGAATTAGTGAAGGGGCTGCTGCAAGATTGGCACACCTTACCTGAGGTTGTCCCATTCCTGCCACCACTGTAGTGCTTGAAGAAAAGTTCCTGTAACTAGCTCTAGCTCTGACAGAGAGTCCCTTTTCTGGGACCAATGGGATCTGAGGTGAAACGATGTCTCTCATTTGGAACCTGGACCCTGACACTTTTGCTGTTGATGCCACCATGTGCCCCAGCAGCTGTAAGAAGTGCCTTGCTGGCCTGGGAATGTGCAGCTGGAAGGAATAGGCTAGCTGTACCAGGCTGTCCACTCTTCCCTGAGGAAGGAATGCCTTTCCCTGTGAGGTATCCAATTCCGCTCCTATAAACTCTAGGAGCTGGACCGGTTCCAGCACTGACTTTTTTGATACAGTAGGGACCCTAGTGACTGCAGGGTATCCTGTGTGACTACCAGAGCATCCCCGACCTGCTGAGGTGATTGACCTATGACTAGCCAGTCATCCAAGTAGGGAAACACTGTTACTCCTTTTCTCCTTAGGTGTGCCACAACCACTGCCAAGCACTTTGTGAACACCCTTGGGACAGAAGTCAGGCCAAAGGGCAGAGCCCTGAACTGATAATGATCTGATGGTAATCTGAACCTAAGGTAGTTTCTGTGGGATTGCCTGATGGGGATGTGAAAGTAAGCATTCTTTAGGTCCAGAGATGCCAACCAGTCTCCTTGCTTTAATGTTGGGAGAATGGTTGCCAGGGTCACCATCTTGAACTTTGGCTTTGACAAATGCCTGTTTCAGTGTCTGACGTCCAATATGGGTCGCCACTCCCCAGTTTTCTTTATTGTGAGGAAGTATCTTGAGTTCAGGCCTTTTCCCCTTTGTGCCAGAGGAACAGGTTCTATTGCCCTTTGCAATAGAAGGTTGGTTACTTCCTCCTCCAACAGAGCTGTTTCTGATGAGGTGGCAGGTCTGAAAAACCTTGCCTGCAGCCTGGGCATAACCTTGAAGCTGAGAGCAAGACCCTGGCCCACTACCTCCAGGACCCACTTGTCTGTGGTGATTTGCCAAGCCTGGAGGTAGTGGGCCAACCTGCTCCCTACTGGAGATGGGGAGGTGACCCTGACAGGCACATCAGGGGGTTCTGTTTTGCCTATGCAGCAGGCTGTGGGCGGGAGCCAGTACGACCACTGCTCCTTCCTACCTCTGAAATACCCTCTCTGCTGCCAATAGGCTGGGAAAGCCAGAAGCTAGAAAAAGGGTCTGTATTGGTTTCAACCCCTACCACCTCTACTTTGGCGTTTGTGAGGTGTGGACGCCTTTTCTTTAGTAACTGCACTTTCATAAGCTACCTTGTACTCATCCATTTTTTTCATGTAAGGCTCTGTTTGCTCCCCATACAGTAATGTGGGCTCACAAGGAAAATCCAAGACTTCTGTCTGGGTATCCTGGGTCAGATTAGTAGTCCTAAGCCAAGCAAACCTCCTCAGAGACACTGAAGTTGCCATCTACCTAGCTGGAGTGTCATTAGCATCCACTGCCATCCGAAATGGATACTTGCAAGCGTCTATGACCCGTTTGGCAGCCTCTGTCAGATCAGAGGCCATGGGGGCAGGGACAGCCTTAGCAAGCTCCAATACGGTGTTCTAGAGATTTTTCTGGTATCTAGAAACATAGGCCATATAGGAAGCATGCCTAATGGCCACGGAAGACCCCAGATAAACCTTCTTGGCCATAGAATCCATTTTTCTGGAGTCTTTCTCAGGAGGCTGTGACACCAGTGGTATGCCTGCTTTGTCACATGCAGCAGCCTACACTACCCCTTCCTGGCCAGGATGTCCAAAAAGGAATTCAGCTCCTCCCTTGTCCACCCAGTACTTCTTTTCAAGCTTCATGTCCACAGGAGGGCCAGAAGTGGGTGTTTTCAAAATTTTTGTGACTTGTTTCTTAAGGGACTTGTGGATGGGCAGTAGCAACTTCTTGGCTGCTGGCACTAGAGGTGGGCAAGCCAGGAATGTTTCATCTAAAGCCAAGCCACAGCTGAGCCAGGAGTCTGGCTTGACTCTACGAGCCAAAACACGACCCAATCTCTGGCTACTGCAGGCTGCTCTCTATATAGGAGTTGAACATTTCAGACATTACACTAACTGCTCAGGATGACAAAAATACTTACTTAGACCATAACTTGTTTGGCTTGACCTTGGCTCTCAGTTTCTTACAAAGGTTGAGCCAAGCCGAGCCAGGCATTAAGCTCGAGCCGGGCTTGAGCCCATTCTGGCTTGCCCACCGCTAGCTGGCACATCCATCATTTCTATATAATCTGGCTCCTCCTCTTCCTCAGCCGATTCCTGAGAGGGGAGGTCCAGAGTTTGTGCCACTTGTTTCATGAAGGCAAAATTGGAGGTGTAATCCTCAGATCCCTTATCAGGGGAATCAGGATGTTGAAGATGAGGAGAAACATCTGGTTCAGGGCATTCCCCATAGGCCTCCTCCTCCTCCTCTTCTTCTTCTTCCTCCTCATCCTCATCCTAATATTCTAGACCTTGTTCAAAGGAACCAGGAACGAAGAGGAACCCGAAATTTGAACCGGTGTGAAATGAAGGACTGATCGCTCAACTGGAACAGGGATGCCAGATTGTAGCAATTGTATTATTCTGATAGTGTTAGCAATCTCTTCAGTGGTGGGAACCGGCGATTTTGTCGGTTGCAGTTCCTGCACTGAGTGTTTTTTCTTCTTTTTTCTTTTGGTTGTGGTAGCCGGTTCAGCGGCTGGTTCAGCAACTCGCTTCTTCTCTGAGGAAGTTTCGCCCTTGTCAAAGGGCTGTTCCTCTGATTCCTTAGGCTTATCTTTGCTATGAGGAGGAGCCGGTTTATCCAAGGCTGGGTCAGCAGTCTTATTGGAAATTTTTTCCCTCAAATCGGTTAAGTCGCCTATCATGTGTCAACTGGGGAAAATTCTTACAGATCTCACAGTCTGCTTTCAGGTAGTCAATCCCTAGGCAAACAACACAAGCTAAATAAGGGTGAGCTTTAGCAAATGGTTCCCCACATTCGGTACAATGCTGGGAACCGTAGGGTCGGTTCTTTTCTTGAGCATCTGAGACATACTAATAAACCCTTAAAACAGGCTTCAGTATATTTAAAACCCACAGTCTAACAAGTGATTTCTTTTGACATTTTTTTTTTGGTCGGTTCAGTGACCAAAACAACTGAGGGTTAGGTAAAACAATGCCCAAGAAAACTTGTAACCAGAGAAATCAAATTTAAATAAAAATATTGAATTTACTTTTAACAAAGACAAAGAATGTGCAATTGAAAAAAAAAACGGCAAGGAACCGCAACACTTACCTAAAACACACTAAATTTAAACTAGTCTACCTGTAAACCAAGGACAGCGCTTCAAAAAATGAAAATAAACGGCACTTAGAAAACTGATGAAAACAAATCTCTTCAAAGAAAGTGAAGGAGAGCTGTCCACAGATGTCTTACTGAGGCATGCGGAGTAAAGAATCTGATGGTTGCAGGAAGTGCAACCAGGGACAGTGATTTGAAAACTGAGCTTGAGCCTAGCATTCCATCATTTGCATAGGTTCTAGTAACCATTTCGGCTCTGGGGCAGTCCTATGGTGAGACCATACTACATTTGTCAGAATACAGTAAGATTTTCTGGGGTTTTAAAACTAGAATCAGGCCATATAAACACTGAAGGGCAAAATGACTGGCATACACTGCAGCAACAGAAAAGTAACATATATATTTTTTGTCTCCTTCCTCATGCAGTTTCCCCGTCTGGCCACTCCTTCAGAGCCCCTAGATCCCAGCCACCCCTCCGACCTCCACCGCCATTCTACCAGCCCTTATCGCAGCCTACCTTGGGTAGCCTGAGATATCCCTATGTCAGGAGGGTCCCTCTCTTCTGGGGTGGGGGGGGACAGAAGTGTCTTGTCAGCATATCAGCATCCCAAGGGCTGGACCGGGCTTTTCCGGGGCTTTGTGGCGGCAAGGGCCGGCGCTCGTCATCTGGTCAGGTGGGGACCACTTTTTCCTGCTTTTGGCCCCGACCACTACAGTTCTTGGCCTGGTATGAGCTGGAGGCAACCTCGGTGGGGACGATGGGGCGGGTTGAGGCCACATCCCCAAGCATGTCGCCCAATCTGCCCACAGGTGCCCAGTCCTGTCCCACTCGCCACCGGTCTTGCTCCTGGTACCCGGCTCGGATGTGAACCTGGTCGCCAGCGCGTTGCTTACCCCTTCGCTCGGCGCCACAGAGTCGGCTTAGAAAAGTAATTATTAGTTATTTTTTGATGGAAGAAAACCTGTTTCTGTTTTTATTTTCATGGCACCTTTTGAAATGGGCACTTGTTGGTCAATGGCTCTCCTGGCACACAAATGAATAAAGAAAACAACCAAGGCCTATCAGAAAAAAAAGAAAGAAGTGAAATGCATCACAACTGAAAATTGTTTCCTATGATCTTTAACAGCTGTTCTCACAATGGTGGAATTCAGAGATAAAATACTGCAGCGTTTCCTGATGACATTTTTTCAGAGCACAGTAACCTGGACACCCCAACAGATGTTCTGGAAAGACAAATGATGGCAGGAGCTGGCCACTGTTCTGATGTCTAATTTGAGTCTCTAACAGAGACAGAGTGTGTGGGTGCGTCATTAGTAACTCACCAAACTACCAGTACTATATATTTGGTAACCTAAATTGTACACACAGAAAGAAAAGACAACATACATTTCACCTTGTTTCCTGGTCGTCTGTAGGAGATAAGATGCTTGGCAACAAACCTCTGAAAATAAAGCCAGTATACCATTACTGGCAGGATGCCACTGTGATGAGGACATAACACTGAACTGTACTGGAACTCAAAATCATACAACACTGGATCACTCCCACTTAAGACAGGCAACCAGACGTAAACCCTTGCCACTGCTGCCCCTCCCCTCCCTCCCAATCACCCACCACACAATGTCCCTCCACCAAAAAAAGGTCACAGCAACAGAACAGCTTTATATAATGGGTTGGATCCCTTGACTAACTACCTCCCCCAGTCTTAGAAAGACCCGTCAGTTATTAAAGTCAGAGTAACCACTCGAGTGGAGTGGAGGGAAGAGAATTGATTTTTAATACATTTGGTTGAAACGTCCTAAACACCATGCTGATGCAGTCACAAGTTTTGCAAATTCATCTCTCTCACTATCCGAAGAAAGTAGTCCAGGACCGTGCTACATCACACACCATGGTTGGAATGCAGCCTCAGGATTTACATGATGCTCAGTTGAGGTCAGACCCATTCTGCAAAACAAGAGGTGGGATAAGAGTGGCGCGAAGTTGGGAAGTAGATCAATTCAAGAGGTATGGTGAAATCTGACCCCTCAAGGCTGCCCGATGGCATTGTACTGCTGTGCCAGTGACCCACATTGGGAAGAGAGTTCGGGTTGCCACACTCAGAGACAGGCTGAGCTGGGGTAGCTGCCACATAGCAATGTGCCTACCTCAGACATGTGGATTGGTGGCAAGTTCCAATACCACAGTGACCCCTCTGACTGGGCCAGAAAGGCTGCTTTTACCACAGGGGCACTGCATGCATTCAAGGCCAACGGAGGTTGCATTCACACCAAGGGGTAGAGGGAGAGGGAGATATAAGAGACAACAATGTGAAAGAAAACCAACCCCCCTACTGTCTGAATAACGGCTAACTGCCTTATCAAGGTATATTCCTTGGGGTGCTCACTATCTGCATCCGATTTTGTTTGACCTGCACTTTAGCTAAATAAAAGTGTATTTATTTCAGACCTTCGGTGGGTGTGCCGTCTTTTATTATTTTCAACAAATATCTCTGGCGCAATGGCAGGGGGATGGCAGAAGGAGATAAACTCATAATGGGGCCCCGCGGAAGGAAACATGAAATCCTTAACCACTGCTGCAGGTATGGCCTAACCTGAACGGCGTGCCAGAGACAAAGCGGCCAGCAACAGCTGCTCCTACAGCCGCCGCCAACACCACTCAGCAGCCCTTACCGGAGTGAGGGCCTCGGGGTACGGATCGCTTGCGGTTGCGCCTGAGCAGCGCGCGCGGGACATAAAGGCGGCCAGCAACTGTTTCTGGCGCTCGCCGACGACTATCAGCAGCCCTTACCGGAGTAAGGGCCCCGGGCACGTAATCGGCCAGGATTTAAGGCGAACGCGCCGGACACAAGGCAACCAGCAACAGCCTCTTCTACGGCGGCTGCCGCCACCACTCAGCAGGCCTTACCGGAGTAAGGGCCTTGGGGCATGGATCGCTTGCAAGGATTTGCACCTGAACAGCGCACCGGAGACAAGGCGGCCAGCAACAGCTGCTTCTACGGCCGCCGCCGACACCACTCAGCAGCCCTCACCAGAGTAAGGGCCTCGGGGCACAGATCGCTTGCCAGGATTTACGCCTGAACGGTGCGCTGGAGACAAGACGGCCAGCAAAAGCCGCTCCTATGGCCGCTGACACCACTCAGCAGCCCTTACCGAAGTAAGGGCCTCGGGGTATGGATCGCTTGCCAGGATTTGTGCCTGAACGGCGTGTCGGAGACAAGGCGGCAAGCAACAGCCGCTCCTACGGCCACCGCTGCCGACATCGCTCAGCAGCCCTTACCGGAGTAAGGGCCTCGGGGCATGGATCGCTAGCCAGGTACCTCCGCTGAGCTTTTTTTGGGAGCCAGCATGCCAGGACGATCAAGATTGGTGTGGCGCTGACTTAGGGGGACAGTGATTAGTCCATCCGCTCGCCACCCTCGCTCAGATTGGTGCGCCCTCCCCATAGACCTTTACGGCGTTCCCTGCTCTGACTCTTTGCTGCTGCTAAGTTTAAGTTCTGAACTCAAATTTTGTCCTTAATTCTTAACTGCCAGTGCTGACTAAGTGAAGGCTAATAAGTTTTGTAGTTTTTCATAGCATAGCCCATTACATAAACTGTAGCTTGTTTAATGCATATAGTGTTAGAAGTGCGAACGTAGGCTGTGTTTCCCCCACCTGTATTACTGTTGGATGCTATTGCAACTGTTCCCTGAACTTTTCTTTTTATTTCTCCCTACTATTGGCACTGACCTTCTACACCCCAACCCCTTTGTACTAATTTCACTTGCCGTGCTTACGGCGGCTGCATCCCTCTCTTCCTGAGACAGCCCCCCCACTAGCTTCCACTGTCCTGCCTGTTCTGCCATTCACCTTGTCCTGCCTACCTTGCCTCTCTAATCATTTTCTTTGTCCCTCTACCATCACCTCCACCCCCCGCAGACGATCTGCCGCCAGCTTCCCCACCCCTGAATTCCTGTACTGCCCATATATTTATTTATCTGGCTCTTCTTCTCTCCTAGGATTTGTGCCTGAAGGGCACGCCGAAGACAAGGCGGCCAGAAACAGCCGCTCCTACAGCTGCTGCCGCCACTCAGCAGCCCTTACCGGAGTAAGGGCCTTGGGGCATGGATCGCTTGCCAGGTACCTCCGCCGAGCTTTTTTTGGGTGCCAGGGCAATCACGATTGGTGCGGCGCTGACTTAGGGGGACAGTGATTGGTCCGCCCGCTCGCCACCATCGCTCAGATTGGTGCGTCCTCCCTATAGACCTTTACAGCGTTCCCTGCTCTGACTCTTTGCTGCTGCTAAGTTTAAGTTCTGAACTCAAATTTTGTCCTTAATTCTTAACTTCCGGTGCTGACTAAGTGAAGGCTAATAAGTTTTGTACTGTGTTTTTCATAGCATAGCCCTCTGTATAAACTGTAGCTTGATTAATGCATATAGTATTATAATTGCAAAAGTAGGCTGCGTTTCCTCCATCTATATTACTGCTGGATGATATTGCAACTGTTCCCTGAACTTTTCTTTTTATTTCTCCCTACTATTGGCGCTGAACTTCTACACCCCCACCCCTTTGTACTAATTTCACTTGCCGTGCTTATGACGGCTGCTTCCTTCTCTTCTCAAGACAGCCCCCAACTAGCTTCCATTGTCCTGCCTATTCCGCCATTCACCTTGTTCTGCCTCTCTAATCGTTTTCTTTGTCTCTCCACCATCATCCCCACCCCCTGCTGACGATCTGCCGCCAGCTTCCCTGCCCCTGAATTCCTGTACTGCCCTCATATTTTATCTGGCTCTTCTTCTCTCCTAGGTTTGTGCCTGAACAGCACACTGGAGACAAGCGGCCAGAAACAGCCTCTCCTATGGCACGCTGCCACTCAGCAGCCTTTACGATGGGGCCTGGGCATGGATCACAGGCCTCCCACGAGCTTTTTTTTTGGGGTCAGGGCTATCACGGACAGGTGGCGCCGACTTAGGGGACAGTGATTGGTCCGCCCGTCGCCACCCTTGCTCCCATTGGCGCCTCCCACAGACCTTTACAGCGTTCCTGCTCTGACTCTTTGCTGCTGTTAAGTTTTGAACTCAGATTTTCTCCGCCCCACCACCCCTCTCCCAGGTCTCCTTTAAATACAGTTATGCTCCGCACTCCTAGCTCTTTTGCTGCACCATTGGCTTATTATTGTCTGCTGCCACTCAGACATTGGTAGCTTAGTGGGGCCAATAAGCCTGATCCTTGTGCAAACATCATCTCAGTTTTTAGCCACCAATCTGATTTGTTTTTCTTTTTTTTTTTTCTCCTTTTTCCCCTTCTGATCAAAATCTCACTTTGGGATTTGAGAGTGTAGGTAAGTGGGTCTGTTACATGCTCAGGAAAAGCACCATACCAATACCAATTTTCAGACCACACTCCCAGGCATTCTGGCTTTACTATTGTTCCTATTATACAGCGCGCCTTACAATACAGTGCACCATGAAGTATCTCAATATAATCCAGATCTGCAATGCACTGCCTCAACACCCTATGTTGAACGGCCTGCTGTATAACCATTATTTCATCAACCTCCCCCCTTCTAGCCTATTCCCCCCATTATGCCCCCCTCCCTTTACTACTGCCTTCACCTATGACCATATGAGCACTCACAATGATCACTTTAAACTGTCACTTTGGTGGTACTCCCTCCTGTGCTACACATTATGGGCGGTCTCAAAGGAAAAAAAGCCGTCTCCATCCTTAAAAGCTCCTTAAAGAAAATGTTATTACTGCTTCTTCTCTGCTCAGGTAATGTGGAGCTAAACCCTGTCCCCCCAACTTACCTCGCCTACAGATTTTGCAGAGGCCACAGGACTTAAGATGATGTTGGTCAATATTCTAAGCCTGACCAAAAGATTTGTACAATTGCAAGCTTGGGCTGCGCATACAAACCCAGACTTTATCATAACTACTGAGTCTTGGTTAAAAAAGACTAATACCGACCAACAAATCTCCCTTCAGGGATACAAACAATTTAGGGCGGACAGGGCTTCTAGAGGTGGGGGTGTGGTCATCTACGCCAAATCCAAGTACTCAGTCACTAATATCAGCTGCAAATCTTTAGCCAAGTAATTCGAGATTGTCTCATTGAAGCTTCATCTCCCCTCTTCAGAATGCATTACTGTCATAGGTGGTTATAGGCCTCTGTCTGGAGGCGATGAAGTCCTTAATATTCTGAAATCCATATTCTCAGATGCAAAAACAGAAACAATATTTCTAGGGGATCTCAATGTGGATTGGCTAACCCCTAAATCTCATTGCCTTAAATCCCTCTGCGACGAGCTAGGTCTTGTGCAAGTAGTCAATGAACCTACAAGGAACAATGTCCTAAATACTGCCAAAAGCTCTATCTTAGATGTGATATTAACCACTCACCCACATAAAATATTGCACTCAGCTGTGTTTCATAATGATACGAGCGATCACGGGATTGTAGTTTGCATAAGATCTCATATTAAGGCCCGAACACAGCCCATCTTTATAACAAAACAGTCCTTTTGCAAGTTCAGTGCAGCAAACTTCCTTTCTGGACCTGGGCAGGATCAGTTGGCAAGACCTTTACCTAGCCAAAGATGCCAATGAGGCAGCCTCCACCCTTAATGCCAACCTTACTAGACTGGTAAATAAGCATGCCCCCTTTATCAAAGTTAGGGTACAAAACAACTCTAACCCCTGCTTCACCCCAGATCTTAAGCCAGCCCTCACAGCCCGGGACAAGCTCTGGGCGAAAGCTAGACATTCCAAGAAACCTTTAGATTGGCAGGCTTTAAGAACAGCGAGGAATACCTGTGTGAAAAGTATCCATTCTGCCAAAGCTAACTTCTACATCTCTACCCTTGAACAAGCGAAAGGGAACCCACACAAAATATGGAGGACACTTAAATCTATAGAAGGGCGGCCTACTGCCCCTTCCATTCCAGCCAAGATAGTCGCAAGTGGCAAGATAGTGGAAAATAAGTCCTTAATCCTTGAAGAACTTAACTCTCACTTTGCCACAGCTGGACTAGCTTTCGATTCTTCACCTTATGCTGGTACTGCGACGAGCCAACCTAATCCCCCTCCAATATCTAGCACTGCATCTAGTCCATTTCAACTGCGTGAGCTAAATTTTAAAGAAGTAGAAGATTCTCTCCTTAATCTAGATATCAAAAAAAAGTGCAGGGGATGATGGCCTGGAACCGTTCTTCCTAAGGCTAGGATATGCTCATCTCGCTGCCCCCATTCTTCATATCTTCAATCTCTCCATTACATCTGCTACTGTGCCGTCCTGCTGGAAATCAGCACACATCCTCCCTCTGTTCAAATCTGGTGACCCTTGCAATGTGAATAACTACAGGCCTATCTCCATCTTGCCTATCCTCTCTAAAGTTTTTGAAAAATTGATCCACAATCAATTAAAAACTCACTTGGAAACCTTCTCTCTCATTAACCCAGCTCAATCTGGTTTCCAGGCAAATCACAGCACAATCTCTGGTTTAGCAAAAGTAACCAATGACTGGGTCTCTGCTACAGATGCTAAGAAGGTAACTGGAGCAGTCTTCTTGGATCTTAGTAAAGCTTTTGATACTGCTGATAACATACTAGTCAACTGTCTCACTAATTTGGGTGCCATGTACCATACTACCCAGTGGTTCTCTAGTTACCTAACAGGGAGATCCCAGAAAGTAAAAGCAGATGGCTTTTTCTCTGCTTCCTTGCCAGTTATTAGAGGAGTCCCCCAAGGCTCCACTCTAGGCCCTATCTTGTTTTCATTATACATTAATGACCTTGATTCCAATATATCCACGTCCAATCTGCATTTCTTCGTGGATGACACTGTGCTGTATACCTCTGACTCAACGTTATCCGAAATTAAGGAGGTGCTTCAAGCGGACTTTGCCCAACTTGAACATAATCTAATAAAGGCAAAGCTTCTGCTTAATGCAAAGAAAACCAAAGCTTTGATATTCTCTCATAGTACCACCACCACAGGTACCACCCATACCCCGTCCAAAGACTTTATTGTTACCACGTTAAACGAACCATTGGAAGTCATCTCCAAATTCAAATATCTGGGCATCTGGATCGACAACAAACTCTCTTTCAATGACCATATTGAGGACATTTCCAGAAGGCTTAAAGCAAGACTAGGTTTCTTCTTTAGAAATAGGCCCCTCTTCCCCCTTGAAACTCGAAATAAGCTCATCCAGGCCACTTTTCTCCCCCTTCTTGACTACGGCGATGTAATTTACTCCTCTACTACTCTCGCAAACCTAAGTAAACTGGACATCCTTTACCACCATGCGTTATGGTTTATTACCAACTCCCCTTACCGTTCGCATCACTGTGACCTATACGCAGCTGTTGGATGGATATCTCTCACCATTAGACGCTTGCTCCATGCTGGTCTTTGGACCCTTAAGCTGCTCCTGCACAAATTACCGAGTTATCTATCATCTCTCATTAGTATTTCGCATAGTGCATACTCTCTAAGGAAATCTGATTTAATTCTGCTGGACATACCTAGGACACGGACCTCCTTTGGTAAACGTGCTATTGCACATGCCCTTCCCTCTATCTGGAACCAACTACAAACTGTGCTGAAACTAACTAGCACAGTTTCAATTAACTTCTACAAAGTGCTAAGTGCAGCTAAGATAAAAGATATCTGCAACTGTCATTAAGCCCCCTTCTCATCCCTATGTGTACCATGCACAGTCTGTGTAAGACCTTAATTGCCCTTATGCATGATAATTACATATTGTTCGCACTATCATTTAATCCAAGACACTATTTCATTCTCCGACTTCTGACTTTATAACTGCTACCTTTACTGCAGCAATCCCACTCCTGCTCCTGCTCCCCTTCCCCGTCCTACTCTTGGCTCTGTCTACATATATATTACTCCTCTCACCCTATCAAGCCTTGAATACCTCCCTTACCCTATATTTTCTGTTGCTGCTCAATTTACTAAAATGTATGTATTGCAAACACCAGTTACCATGCCTTGTATTGTTAGTATACTACCTGGAAATGTTATCGCTTTGTACCATTTGTTTGCTCACCACCTACTGTCATCCGATGTTGTATCCTCGTATGCAATATCTTGCTTGTATTAAGCGTTCACATGCATACATGTTATATTATTGTCTATCAAGTAGTTTTATTTATGTATATTCGTTATCAGTGTACATGTCACAGGACTTCCTTTGCGAATGAGCTTGCTCAATGGAGTATTCCTGCAATAAACTTGAACTAACCTGTACTCAATACCATCAGCTAAATGCAACAGTGTGGTATAGTGGAAGGGAATCAGGATGCCAGGACTGCTTAAAAAAAAAAAGTATTTGTAGATAAGCGGGGTTGTTAACGACTTAGACAGTTATAACATCTTGCCATTGTTAAGCACTTGTCTGTATATTCCATCAGTAGTTGCTGCCCTTTGTCTCTGTAGATAAAAAAATGTTTCAAGAAAGGGAGAGTCTGACACTCAAGCTCTCATTTAGACTCCTCCTCCTCCTGCATGCTGGCAAAGTTCAGGCAACTCAACTGAGGGTTATAGAAAGGACCACCACTCAATAAATTCATTAGTGCTGTTCTGTTGTGCTTTATTGTTTGCTTTCTGAATTCAGTTGCCACAGATGACACAGGAAATAGGGAACATGTCTGTCTTAGTTTGGTTGGGGGTGGGACCTGGTTTGATACATTTTTACAGCTGGATGAACAGAAACCAAGGGAGATCAAGTGACTTGCTCAGGGTCACACAGTGAGTCAGTGGCACTGGTGGAAGTCAAACCTGAGAAAACTCCAAATCCACAGTTCTGCACTCTAACTGCTGGACCACACGACATTCTGGGTTTGACCGTTATGTACCAATTTCTGAGTCATTACTTTCCATCTTTCAAGTCAAATCAAAACATTTCACGTTCTTTCTTTCCCCTAATTGCCCCACTTTTGTGGAAATTCACATAAAGATGATTTTATCTGAACAAAAGGATTCTAGACAGGGGCAGTTACATTTCAGCTGCTGGAGGTGCTTTGATGTGGCACCTTGTTTAACCATTTGGTTCTATTTTGAATCCATGGGACCAAAGACTCCTGAAATTTTAGACTACATAAAAGACTGATGCAGTTCGAGACATTCCACATCGGTGTTGTGGCCTACTGGAGATAACTGATGGAAATACAAAGGTTTGCAAGTACAAATGAGTAAGCTTGTCCTTTTCCTCAAAGAGTAGAACTGTCTCTTGGAACAATTAAATGGACTCCAGTTGCTTGCGAACTTTCTCCGATGCCAACCTATCAAGAGCTCTTTGGCGGAAGATAACAACTACTGCAAACAGGACTGCCACGCCTGCCATGGCTCCCTCAAACTTCCAGAAGATCTGATCTTCCATCTTGGCTGATCGGCAGCTATAATTAACCAAATAAAGGACAAAAAAGTTAATACTTGTGCCTAGGATTTGTTTTCTGAGCAAAGCAAACTAGACTAGAAATGGGTTTTAGAGTGCCTTTCGTACACAGAGAATCTCCAAGTACTTTACATACCAGAGAATGAGATACTACTAGTGCAGTGACTATGCAGGGAAATGGAGCAGTCATCTCAGGTGACCACTCTTTAGGCATGAGCCTGTTGGTCTGCTGTCAAGCCCCATGGCTGGGAATGTAGGGAATGGCAGCACTTCACAGCTGAGAAGGGGGCATCCCTGTTCTGGCTCCTGCAATGACTGCTGTGGTGGTCGGAGGAGGTGGTTCACCTACTCCTGCTTGACACAGGGTCACAGCAGGTATGGTTTTGCATAGGATGCTTCTTGGGAGGAAGATGGGGAGGCTAAAAATTCCCACTATGACAGATGCTGGTATAGGGCACTACTCTACAACTATAGATAGAAACATGGACTTTGAAGGCAGATAAGAATGGCATGACCCACCCAGTCTGCCCATTTCCCTGTACTGGATAAGCTGCAGATTATAGTTAACCAACAGCCTACATCCTCCTACCCCCCACTATAGTTGCCTTATGTCTGTCCCACGCATTCTTGAATTCCCCCACTGTTTTTGACCCCATGACCTCCTCAGGTAGGTTGTTCCATGTGTCCACCACCCTCTCTGTGAAAAAAAGACTTCCTCAAGTTGCCCCTGAGCCATCTCCCCTCTACCTTCAAACTATGCCCCCTTGTTCTTGCACATCTATTTTTCAGAAAGATGCTACCCTCTTGGACTTTGTTGATTCCCTTGAGGTACTTGATGTTCCCCTCTCTCCATTCTTTCCTCAAGGGTATACATATTAAGCTTCTTTAGCCTCTCTTTGTATGGTTTCTGGTACAGACCCTGCACCATTTTAAATGCCCTCCTCTGGACTGCCTCTATCCTATGTTCATGTCCTCGCGGAAATGGGGTCTCAAGAACTGCACACAGTACTCCAGATAGTGTCTCACCAACTGTCTGTGCACCTTTGCTGCAGCCACAGCAAAGACCAGGGCCATTCTCGATGCGCTACAGGGGGCATGCCTCAGACAACTAGTGTTGGAACCCTCTTGGGAGGGAGCAATCTTAGAACTCGTACTCTCAAATGGGGACAGTGAGAGGATCTCAGATCTAGAAGTGGGTACCCATCCGGGAACAAGTGACCACCAAACAGTGTGGTTCACGATAAACTCAGCTGCAGAGTCAAGCCATACAAAAGTGAGGGTACTGGACTTCGGGAGGGCTGACTTTGTCAAAATGGGAGAGTGCCTTAGAAAAGCACTAGCAAACAGGCAAGAAGAAGGGGTAGAGCAACAATGGGGAAACATCAAAACTGACATCACAGAGGCAACAAGCCTTTGTGTGAAGCAAATAAATCAAAATGAAAGAAAAAGCCACTATGGTTCTCAAAAGAGGTGGCGGGGAAGGTTAGGGAGAAAAAGATAGCATTTAGGAAGTATAAGAAAACACAGAATGAGCAGGACAGATAACTGTACCAGTTAAGGCAGAAGGAAGCAGGGAAGGCAGTCAGAATAGCAAAGGCCCAAACTGAGGAAAATATAGCCAACTCAGTTAAGAAGAGGGATAAAACCTTTTATAGGTACATTAGGGAGCGCAGAAAGACAAAGGAAGGGATAGTGAGGCTGAAAGGAATGGACAGTGGTTGGGTAGAGAGAGACAGTGAAAAAGCAGGGCTACTGAACAAATACTTCTGATCAGAATTCACAAAAGAGGAGGAGGGGGAAGTACCTAATCCAATTAACAGAAGCACTCTGGATTTGGGGGATCCCAGTCCTTTCACAGAAAAAGGGTTCTGAAAGAACTCCTAAAACTGAAGGCAGAGAAAGCAATGGGGCCTGACAGGATGCGCCCCAGAATTCTAAAAAAATTAAGGGGGAGAACTAGTGACACCACTGACTACCATTTTTAACAAATCATGGGAGGATGGTGTGATACCTGAGGACTGGAGGAAGGCGGATGCGATTCCCCTTCACAAAAGTGTGAGTAAGACAGAGGCAGGAAACTACAGACCTGTTAGTTTGACCTCTGTGGTAGGGAAAATTATGGAATCGCTTCTGAAGGAAAGAATTATTGAGTACCTAGAGGCCAGTGGGGCACAGGACCAAAGGCAGCATGGATTCACAGCGGGACGGTCATGTCAAACAAATCTAATAGATTTCTTTGACTGGGTGACCAAAGTAATAGACCAGGGAGAGGCTGCGGACATAGCCTACCTAGACTTTAGCAAGGAATCTGACACAGTCCCACATAAAAGATTAATAAACAAATTAACCTACCTGGGAGTGGGTCCCAGGGTGGTAGTCTGGGTAAAACACTGGCTGGACAACAGGACACAGAAGGTAATAGTAAACGGAGTCCACTCTGAAGAAAGGTGGGGTTACTAGTGGGGTACCGCAGAGTTCAGTACTGGGTCCAGTCCTTTTTAATGTCTTTATATGTGACATTGCAGAGGGACTGGAAGGAAAAGTATGCCTCTTTGCAGATGACATAAAGATCTGTAACAGGGTTGATACGCAAGGGTGTGTGGAAGGATGAGAAGGGATTTGGCAAGGTTGGAGGAATGGTCAGAAGTATGGCAGCTTGGATTCAATGCAAAGTGCAAAATAATGCAACTGGGAAACAAAAACCCAGGGGACGAGTACACAGTTGGGGGTGGAGAAGGTAGTAACAACAACAAAAATGGAAAGGGACCTGGGGGTACTCATATCAGATGACCTTAAGTTGGCAACCAATGTAAGAAGGCAGCAGGGAGGGATGGGGGATACTGGGATGTATAGGGATAGGCATCACCAGTAGAAAACAGGAAGTTGTTATCCCTCTGTACAGACAGTTGGTGAGACCCCATCTGGGTACTGCATCCAGTTCTGGAGACCCCATCTCTGCAAGGACATAGACAGGATGGAGGCAGTCCAGAGGAGGGCAACTAAAATGGTGCAGGGTCTGCAAGAGAAGCCATACAAGGAGAGACTAAAGGAGCGTTATATGTATACCCTTGAGGAGAGGAGGGAGAGGGGTGACATGAGAGAAAAATGTAAGGACCTAAGTGGACTTAACAAAGTCCAAGAGGGCAGAATCTTTCAGAAAAAGAGATGTGCAAGAACAAGACACAATTTGAAGATAGAGGGGGGACGGCTCAGGGGCAATGTGAGTAAGTATTTTTTCACAAAGCGGATGGTGGACACATGGAACCGCCTTACTGAGGAGGTTGTGGGGTCTAAAACTGTGGGAGAATTCAAGAATGCATGGGACAGACATAAGGCAATTCTCGTGAGGGGTAGGAAGAAATAGGCTGTTGGTTAACTAGGATCTGCAGCTCATCCAGTAGATAGGGAAATAGGCAGACTAGGTGAGCCAAGCGGTCCTTACCTGCCGTCAAAGTCTATGTTTCTATGTTTCTGTACAGAGAGATGACAGCTTCCTGTTTTTTACTGGTGATGCCTCTCACTATGCATCCCAGTATCCCCTCAGCCCTCCTTACTGCCTTCTCATATTGCCTACCTGTAGGCCGTCTGATATGACTACCTCCAAGTCCCTTTCCGTTTTTGTTGTTGTAAGTACCTCACCCCCTTTGTGTACTCTTCCGCTGGGTTTTTGTTTCCCAAGTGCATTACTTTGCACCTTCTCTGCATTGAATCTATGCTGTCATACATATTTTTTTTGAGCTGCAGTTGTGGGGGCTGTGGAGCTAAGATGGTGGTGGAAGGAGATAAAAACAGTGATTACAAAAACAATAACCAAACAATCACACAGACACACACACACCTACCTATGAAAGAATTAATTTTGTGGGTGACAACAGGATAAACACCTGCTAATTTTCCAAAATTGCTTTAGGACTTTAAGTTTAATATGGACGAACACCACAGACTTACAAAAGGGGGCTTCAGTTCATATTTTACCCAAAGGATGGCATCAGTAACATGACAGTATCAGTGTTTGATATGAACCTAAGTTCACTGTGCTGGACTTAAATCAATGCTCTTCTGGCCCAGAGGGTAGCATGCAGCCAGCTAAGCCACACTGACACCAACATACACAAATACAGAGGCTACAGAAGAAATCTAGAGTCTGCATAAAATTAACTATCTGAGACTCACTGGGCTTGACTATCAAGAGGGATTCTTGATTTGCACACATGGTGGAAAAAACTTTAAGCGTTGGCTCAGCAATACAGCAGATGGGACCAGTGTTACCTTGGAAACCTGGACTTGGGATGTTCCACCGCAGGACTGGCAGGAGTTGATATGTAAGTTTCCCAGCATTCTTGCATCCCCTGCCAGCTGACCACAGGGTTGAACTGGCATTGGCACATAAGCAGTCACCCAACAGTTCTCCATTCCAGAAGACCAGATACAGCTACGGTGATCCAGATGCAAGGATAGAGGATGGATGAAACTCACCTTCAGGTTTACAGGTCTATCAATTTGATTGCTTGACCCACAAAGCATACAAATTAATGTTCATGTTTGTTGACCAGGTGACCATCATGCTAAAAAAGATACTGTGACCAAAGCTCCTGTTATGGTGGCCATTTCAAGTAGTTACACTATTGACACCCAAAACATAGCAACTATACGATCCCTTAAACGTAACCTTTTAAACTGCCACTGGTGAATGTGAGGTAACCAATAAACTTGCACACCCCTACTTTCAGATGTCTACATTTTGAAGCACCATGGTTTTATAAGTAAATGCTGCCAGAACTTTGCAGGGAAAACAAGAAAAAGCTGAGTATGTTTGTAAATCTGGTGTTGGTCTTATGGCTGAGGTGCAGTTTGCTCTGCAGGATTCTCAGCTTTGTAGTGGTCTCTCAGAATTCCCAACTCAGGCTAGTGATGGGTGAGCAGCCCAACAGAGGTGAAGTGTTTAGTACTCTAGAGACAGACTACGTGAAATGCCAGTACATAAGCACCCCCTTATGTTAGGTGGAGGCATGACAGCCGAGAGTGGTGCGCTGGCACCATGGAAAGGATTGGGTTTAACAGAGCTCAGGCTATGGAGTAAACAGCCCAAGGGTAAACAGTAGACGCCAACAGAGTGCTTAAACCAGACCAGGCAGGCAGGCAGGGATGACCCCCAAAATTTCCCATATCTCTATTCAATGTGGTAAATGGTAAGTGCGTAGAGGCACAAAATGACAAAAAGAAGACCATTCTAGATCCCATATCTGTAACAGAGATTTCCTGGGCATGAAAAGTGGGTCACTATCTATGAGGCCAGTGGATTTTACTAACTACAAGACCTGCTGGCAAGAAGCTGAAAATGCCAGTTTCACTCAGCTTCACTGCTGATGTACCATCCTTCAGGTGACAGATTAAATTTAGGCCCCCTCTGCCCATCTTTGGTGGTTGTCCTGGTGGAAATTAGATCCCATAACACATTGATAGAGATGAGGATTTTCCCCCAGCATCTTGGTCAACATTCTCCCTGTTAAAACAGTTTCATGTAAGGAAGCACTTACGTACGAGCTGAGACTGCTCTGTGTGCCTTTCCTGGTCAAAAGTTCGTCCCCCAAAATAATAACCCTTCATCATCCAAAAGTGGGACATACTGGATCATCAAACCTAAGCAACAGAGGTCAACACTGAAAATGTGTGCTATCATGTTAATAGTCTGCTGTTCATAGAGCAGATTATACTAACATACTAATTGCCGACAGATTAGGCCTAACAGTCTATCGAGTCTGCTCGAACCTCAGATTCCTGGTTGGGTGCCGAGGCCCCCCCCCCGTGTTCCAGAAACCCCTATCATCCATCCCCACCTCCCCCCGGGCCAGGCCATCATCTGATACATCCACTTTCTGTGTCTGTCCCACCCTCTCTTGAAGCCCTCCACTGTGGATCTCTGAACCAGCTCGCCAGGTAGTGCATTCCAAGGGTCCACCACCTCAGTGAAAACCTCCTCCTTCCCCTCACCTTTCCACCTTCCAACTCAAACCATGCCTCTGGTGATACTGTACCTCCCTGCTTTAGTCTAAAGACCCCTCCATGTTTACTCCTATTTATTCCCTTGAGGTACTTGAAGACCCCAATCATGTCCCCCCTGCCTCTCCTCTCCTCTCCTCCAATGAAAACAGGCAGAGCTCCTCAAGTCTGTCCTCATACGTCAAATCCCCTAGTCCTCGTATCATCTTAGTTGCCCTCCTCTGTACCCTCTCCAGGAGCTGTATGTCCTTCAAGTGTGTTCTCCAGTACTGTACACAGTACTCAAGGTGTGGTCTAATCAGTCCATTGTACAGCATCAGAATAATTTCCCTGCTCCTAGAGGTGATCGCCCTTACGATGCATCCCAACATCCTGTTTGCCTTGCTCGCCGCTCTCCTGCACTGCTCAGAGTTATTCATACATGCATCCACCATGACCCCTAGGTCTTTTTCCCCTATTGAGGCCACCAATGCCTCCCCTCCAAGGGTGTACCTGTGTTTAGGGTTCCCCTGCCCAAGATGTAACACCTTGCACTTGGTGATATTGAAATTTTATTTCCATGTGTGAGCCCAGCTTTCCAGGGTGTCCAGGTCCCCTTGCAGGGCCAACCTCCCCTCTTCCCCCTCAACTACTGCTCCCATCTTGGAGTCATCAGCAAAGAGACTCATTTCACACCCTATACCCTCCCTGATGTCCGATATGTATGCATTAAACAGGATTGGACCAAGTACCGAGCCCTGCGGTACCCCACTACCAACCTCTCTAGGATTCGAGGGCTCCCCACTGACCACTACTCTCTGGGTGCATCCAGCTAGCCAGTTTTCAATCCATCTGACCATCAAAGGGCCTACTCCCAACCCCATCAGTTTCTCCACCAGACCATTGTGGGGGACAGAGTCAAACGCCTTGCTGAAGTCCAAGAATAATACATCCACAGGATCTCCCCTGTCCAGTTCTGATGTTACCCATCCGTAGAACTCCGCTAGACTGGTTTGACATGATCTACCTGGCACAAACCCATGTTGCTGACTATCCAGACCTCCCACCTCCTCCAAGTATATCCCCAATCGTTCCTTTAGTATACTCTCTATTAATTTTCCCACCACTGAGGTCAATGATGGGTCTATAGTTACCTGGTACTTCCCTCAACCCCCCTTTATGGATTGGCACCACATGTGCCTCTCGCCAATCCCTAGTTACCCTCCCTGTCTCAAGCGACCTGTTGAAGAGCTCTGCCAGTGGTGCAGCCAGTATGTCCGCCAATTCCCATAGTACTCTCGGATGAATGCCATCCGGTCCAGGAGATTCGTCTTTCTTTAGGGCCTTGAGGGCTAACCACACCCTTTCGGTGGAGACAGCATCATCCGTCCCCTCCGCCTTACTGGCCTTTTTATCCTTATCCTGATGTGACACCCCTGGAGTACCTCTCCCTCCCTCTTGCTCCATTTCTGTTGCTCCCCTGATCCCACTCACTGCTGCTTCTATCCCCATCGTGGCTTGCTTTGTAGATATTCCATCCTCCTCCCTAGTGAACACAGAGGCGAAGTACTCGTTTAATACCTCTGTCTGGTCCCTCGCCTCTTCCACCCACCCTCCTTCTGATCTCAATCTGCTGAGGTGGCCCTTAGTTTTTCTCCACTCCCAATGTACCAGAAGAACCCTTTCCTCCATGTATCCCCTGTGCCAGCCGCCGTTTTACTGACTTGCCCCCTCACCATCCGGGTGACTTTTCTAGATGCAAGATGGTACATTTCCTTATCCCTATCCCCTCTTGTTGTTTTATATTTTTTGTAGGCCGCCTTCTTTTCTCTGACCGCTATCTGAACCTCACTGGACCACCAGCATGGTTTATGTGACCTTGCTCCCTTATGTTTCACCTTAACGCAGGTCCTGACTGCCTCATGAAGTCCCCATTTTATGACCTCCCATCTCTTTTTCACATTTGTCATTGATGTAATCCCCTTCAAGTGATCCTTGAGAATATTTCCCATGCCCACAAAGTCTGCCCCCCATGAAGTCCACTGCCAGTGTCCTAGATCTCCCCCCATGCTTATTTGAAACCAGACAGTATTGTGGTCGCTCCCAGTCAAGGGATCCTCTACAACCAGGTCCCTTACCAGATCCCCATCTGCCAGAACCACGTCCAGGACATGCCCCTCCCTTGTAGGCTCCATCACATTCTGTGTTAAGAACACATCGTGGAAGCCGTCCAGCAGCCTCTGCTCCTTGGCCACCTTAGAGGACATAGTTCCCCAGTCTGTACCTGGCATATTAAGGTCCCCCATCAACACCACTCCTTCCCCTTTTGGTCCACACTGGGCAATGATGTTGTCCATCAAACCATCCTCCAGAACATCACCCATCCCGGGGGCCTATATACTACACCCAGCTTGACCTTACCTCCTGCTGGGGTTCGTAAGGTGGCCCATAAGGCCTCCACATTTCCCTCTGCCTCTTCTACCCTAGCAATTTCTATGTCATCTCTAACGAACATAGCCACTCCACCCCCTCTGCTCTCCTTTCTATCCTTCCTAAGTATAGTGTACCCTGCATGTTTAGGTCCCAATCATGGTTTTGTTGGCCCATGTTTCGTGATCACGCCACATCCACCCCGAACAGCATGGCCTGGAACTCTGGCAACTTGTTTCCCAAGCTCCTGACATTTACTAACACTACCCCCTACCCTTATCCCTGATCGCCTTTGTCGAACCCCACCCAGGTTCCTTATACTTCCATCCTCCCTCTGCTCCTTCTGAAACCTCCACCCCAGTCTGTTTTCCCTCCCCTTGGGTTTGAAGGCTACTCCTCATCCAGAGGAGAGGGTTTCTGGTCAGCCCTCCTTATCCCTCCCCCACAAGTTCAAACCCCACGCTTCTTGAATGTAGTCAGCCACCCCCTGTTTAATGACTTCCTTCCCTAACAGGGCAAGACAAAGCCTGTCCTTGGCATACAGTCCCTTATCCTCCCAAACTCCTTTCCAGTTCCCTAACACCCCCAACCCACTCTCTTCACCCCACTTCCTGAGCCAGTCATTAACCTCTGTGATCTTCATTTTTTTCTCCACTGAGGCCTTTTTAAATGTTAATTATGATTAATATTTGCTTTTAAGTCAGTGTAGCATGTGATATGGTGTGAAACGGCTAAGAGGTATGGATGGAAACTCTTGACAGATTAAATTTGGGGCATCTCTTCCAATGTGGGACAACTAAGAGGTATGGATGGGAGCTCAGAGGGATGAAATGAAGAATATCTTTCCTAATAGTGGGACAGCTGAGAGGTGCAGATGGAAGTTCTGAGGGGAGAAATGAGGGACATCCCTTCTAACGTGGGACGCCTGAGAGGTATGGAAGGGGGGCTTCTCAGGGGTAAAATGAAGGACATCGCTTCTAATGTGGGACAGTTAAGAGGTATGGGTTGAAAGATACAAGTAGAGAAAAATAAGTTTGACAGGTTAGGGTGGTGCGCCAACAGAATCAGGGGGCATTTTGCTACAAATGTAATGCATACAAATACAACTGGCTAGAGCTAGGACTGCAAGTACTGAAAGCTCTTTAAAAATCAAGGCCCTTCAGTTCAAGGGGACAGAAACTGTGCTCATGTGCAGCTGCCTGTAATGTTTCTATTTACAGAAATTATATTTGTGCCCCTCCCAGAAATTATAATTTTTTTTTTAATTTACCTGAACAAAGGTTGAGGTGATAAACTGGGTCTTCTACTGTTTGATTTTTATGGACTCCATCATGTACAGCTGTCTTTATGGAATCAGGAACTGGGAGCTCTGGAGCAGAACTCTGAACACTTCCCTGCAAAGTTCACAGTTTTCCATAAAAAGAAAACAATACACAATACTTTTAGGTAAAGATAAATATGTATAATTTAGGTGTAGGACTATAATTTCTCAAAATATAAACATTACAGGCAGCTGCATTTCCTGTCCCCTGTTGGCTGTGATGACCTCCCTCCTTTGAGAGTCAACGATTAGCAACCACCAAGTCAGTTTGCATCTGTACCCTCCCTTCCCCAGGGCGAAGCTGAAAATAGGCAGAACTGCCAAGTCTTCTTTTCCTGGACAACAAATACTAAAACAAAAATACACTAATAGCATGATGTGCATCAGCTGAAACCCAAAGTACTGTCAGTGATGGAAAAGGAAATGTGTCAGAATTAAATGAAGGGAGTGACCATTCTCTTACCTCTTATATTCATCCTTTTTTGACAAAGTGCAGTTGATTTTTTCTACAAACCCCGTCGTACTGCACACTTCCATCGTTTTCTGCGGTTAAAAAAAATGAAACAGGGTTGCTCCACTTGTGAAAGAGGGAACAAACAAACATTTACTACAGAGATGCCCAGTTTCTTGGTTTCCATCTGTACTAATGACATAATCTTTGTCAGATGTTATGTGCTGTAGTGGGGGTTGCAAAGCTTTAATATGTCAGCCTATAGGGAACTCAAGTGTTCAACCGTTAGAAATATGCATTTCCTCTGCTCCCTGTGCTCGACGATGCTGGCTTGTTTAGCAGGAGGACAGATGAAGAATTCTTAAACCAAAGGAAAGTTGCTTACCATAGTAACCTTGTTTCTCCCAGGGGTACTCCAATATTCATAACTCTTCTGCAGTGTGCCTTTAAGTCAAAGCCACCTGGAGATAGAATTTTATGCTAATGATGGAATCATTGGCATGAGCCACTTTTCAAATGCTGCCACCTATCAACTGCCTACATTCTAACCCTCAGATTTCTTGGACACTTGTAAAGACAGAGTCCAACATTTTAAAAGACAAATAATTACATTTTAAAATTACCATGCCCAACCTCCAACCGGAGGAACAAACAATAAATATATTAAATAAAACACACAATCCCCAAAGTCAGAATCACCTGAAAAGGAGAAGAAACCATTGAACAAAATTCCAATATAAAGTAGAATTTGGCATACATACCCTAAGGTACAGTATGGAATGCAGAAGCCACTGTTTCTAATAAGGGAGGCAGGGTGTGAGATTTATGAATATTGGAGTAACCCCTGGGAGAAACAAGGTGACAATGGCAAGTAACTTTTTCTTCTCACCCCAGGAATACTCCAATAGTACTAACTCTTCTGCAGACAAAGAAGCAGTACCTTTGGAGGTGGGCAGAACCTATTTTGGAAACAGGCTATGCAGGACAGCTGTACCAAACCTGGCATCAGCCCTAGCCTGCATATCCAAGCTGTAATGCTTGACAAATGTATGCACTGTATGCCAGGCAGCTGCTTTACAGATGTCCACCGGGGAACATCCCTGTCAACTGCCAGTGTGGCAGCTGTTCCTCTTGTGGAATGGGCTTTGAGCCCCTGCTGGGGCCTCTTTGCCAACCTTTGAGTAACAGAACTGGATACACTGAACAATTCAGCAAGAAATTGACCTTTAAGATGCTGGATTTCCCTTTCCCACATCCCCATAAGTGAGAAAGAGCTGTGTCCTCTCCTGCCTATGGGGCTTAGTGGCTGTCATGTAGTAGCTCAAAGCTCTCTTGACATCCAAGCTATGCAGCCTATGCTCACCAGAAGAATGCTCAGTGAAAAACACTGGCAGAGTGATAGACTGGTTCAAATGTAAGTCTGAGTCAAATGTAAGTCTGAGACCACCTTGGGAAGGAATTTCCTATTAGTCTGGAGGACCACGTTCTCTCTATAAAAGGATATGTAGTCTTTCTCAGTGCATAAGGCCTGAAGCTCACTGATCCTTCTAGCTGAAGTGATGGCAACTAAAAACATTGTTTTCCATATGACATACTTCAGAGGTGCTGAAAACATGGGCTCAAAGGGAGGACCCTTAAGTTGAGCAATACAAATGTTACGATCCCAGGCTGGGACCGGTTCCCTGACCGGTGGGTACATATGGGATAGGCCTTTGAAGAACCTTTTAAAAATGGGTTTTGATGCCAGAGGGACAGCCTTACCTGCTGATGTATAGGCAGAGACTGAAGCCAAATGTATCTTTAGTGTAGAGGTCTGCAAACCCAGGGAAAGCAGATAAATCAGATAGTCCAACACAAGTGTCACACCTGCCTGTGCTGGCACTATACTCCTGTTGGAACACCAAACAGAAAACCTTTTCCACTTTGCAACATAGGTTTTCTTAGTAGAGGGTTTCCTATACCCCCTTAAAACATCCATGAACCCTTCAGAGAGGTGTAAACTGGCATATTGTAAGTACTCAAGAGCCAAGCTTTGAATCTGAGAGACTTGAGGTTCGGGTATAGGAGCCTCCCTTGATTGAAGGTCAGAAGATTGTGCCTCCTGGGAAGGTGTACTGGTTTGTCCACTGACATGGATAGCAGTAGGGGATACCACGGCTGTCTGGCCCAATCTGCGGCTATCAAATTCATTGTGGCTGACTGAAGCCTGAGCTTCAACAGCACCCTGTATACCAGAGGAAATGGAGGGAAAGCATATAGGAATCTTCCTAACCAATCCAGAATGACAGCATCCTGGGGGACTGAGCCCACTGCTGGAGGTTTGCAACAGCACTGTGGCAGGTGGTGACTCTGACGTGAGGCAAAGAGATCCATCTCTGGAGTGCCCCACCTCTGAATAAGGTTTGCACCACCTGTTTGTTCGGGGACCATTCGTGATGGGCCTGACTGATTCGGCTTAGGGCATCTGCCAGAACACTGGCCTTGCCTGGCAGATGAATGGCCTGCAGTGAGGATCCCAGGGAGTAAGCCAAGGTCCAGATTCGCATTGCTTCTGCACAGAGAAGGCTTGACCTTGTTCCCCCTTGCTTGTTTATGTAGTACATGGTTGTGTTGTCTGTTCTGACTTGCACTACCTTTCCTTGTATCAGTGGTGTGAAAGCTTGCATTGCCAGAAACACTGCCCTGAGTTCTAACAGATGATATGTAGAAGAGTCTCTGCACTTGACCAAGTGCCCTGGGTAGTGTGATCTGCCAGAAGAGCCCCCCCAACCTAAAAAGGATGCATCTGTTGTGAGAATTACCGAAGGAAGCTCCCTTTGGAAAGGGACCCCTTCTCTGAGGTTGGCTTCCTCCTTTCACCACTGGAGGGCCTGAATTAATGTTTTTGTTACAGGGACGAGTTTTGAGAGGGAATCCTTTCTTTGGCATCAATGCGTTCTTAAGTGAAACTGGATGTCTCTCATCTGAAACCTGGAGCACAAGACTGTGTCTGTGGCAGCTGCCATGTTCCCCAAGAGCTGAAGAACTTGCTTTGCAGGTCTTGAAGCATTTAGTCTGAAAGAACCTGCCAGCTGTGAAAAGCTTTTACCCTGTCCATAGGTAAAATGACTCTGCCCTCCTTGGCATTTAATTCCACTCCTATGAACTGCAGAAATTGTGAAGGGAAAATAACTGATTTCTCTAGATTTAGAAGCAACCCCAGAGACTCCAGAAGTTGCTGGGTGAGCTATAAGTGCTCCATTAATTGCTGTGGAGACTTTCCCACCACTAGCCAGTCATCCAGATAAGGAAATACTGTAACACCTTGTCTTTCGCAAGTGTGCCACCACTACAGCTAGACACTTGGTGAACACCCTTGGAGCTGAGGTGAGACCGAATGGTAGGGCTGAGAACTGGTAATGACCTGAAGGGAGCCTGAATCGGAGATACTTTCTGTGAGACTCCTTTATGAGGATGTGGAAATAAGCATCTTTTAGGTCCAGTGATGCTAGCCAATCTCCTTTGTGAAGTGCTGGCAGGATCAGAGACAGTGTTACCATTTTGAATTTTGGTTTTGTTAAGAACCAGTTGAGGACCCTTAGGTCCAAGATAGGCTGCAACTCTCCATTTTTCTTTGGTGTAAGGAAAGATCTTGAATATAGTTTTTTCCCCCTTTGTTGTGGAGGGACTGGTCCCACTGATTTTAGTAGCAGCAGATGCCCGACCTCTTTTTCTAGCAGTTTTCCCTCCAGAAGAGAAGCTGGTTTGAAAACCCTTGTTTTCAGAGAGGGGAATGACTTGAAGTTTAGGGACAGTCCCTGACCCACTATCTCCAGAACTCACTTGTCTGTGATGATGGTTTTCCAAATCTGGAAATAATGGGTCAGTCTGCCCCCTACTGAAGGAGGAGAGGCAGCCTAGAAGAACACGTTAGGGATCATGCTTGGATTGGGGCCGAGACTGGGAGCCATGCCTGGCACCTCTCCTGCCCATACCCCTAAAATACCCTTGCTGGGGGTATTAAGGTACCTGGGGTACCACCATGGCCTGGTAAAAAGGCCTGGAGTGGAACTGTCTGCCCCTGCCTCCCCTATTATAGGGTCTTGTAGAGGGAGCAGGCTTTTCTTTAGCAGAATTACTATGGAAGGTGGCTTCATGCTCATCCACCTTCTTCGTGTAGGCCTCTGCATGGCTGCCAAAAAGGGACTTTCCCTCCATAGGAAAGTCCAGAGCTTTATTCTGGGTATCCTGTACGAGGTTTGTGGCCCTCAACCACGCAAACCTCCTTTGGGCGATGGTAATGGCCATCCACCTTGCATTAGTCTCATTGGCATTTGCTGCTATCTGAAACTGGTACTTGGCAGCCTCCATGCCAAACCTAGCAGTTTCAGTTAGGTCTGCAGAAAGATTAGACAGAGCTTTCTCAGCCATAGCCAGAACAGACTGCCAAAGGGTCTTCTGGTATTGAGCTGCACAGACTTGGTAATTGCCTGCCTTATGGCCAGGGAGACTGACAAATAGCCTTTCTTGGCCATACTGTCAATTTTTTGTGAGTCCTTCTCTGGAGGATGAAAAGCCAGAGGGACTTTGGCCTTGTCACATGCAGCGGCTTGCACCACCCCCTGGTGGTCAGGGTGTGAATATAAAAATACAGCCCCTTCCCTGTCAAGCTGGTATTTTTTATCCAACCTTTTATCTAAAGGAGGGACAGACCTAGGAGTCTGGAGGAGTTTGAGTGCATCCCTTTAAAAAAAATTTTTTAACAGGAAGCAACAGTTTCTTAGTGGGGATTAAACCCATCATCTCAAGGTACTCAGCCTCCTCCTCATCTTCTACCACCTCAGTGGTAGAGATGTCTAAGGCATCCACAATTTTCCTAACAAAGGAAAAATGTGAAGAATAATATTCAAAAGTCCTGGGAGGAGAGCCAAACTCCTGCTCAGGGGAGACCGCAGGCTCTATAGGCTCCCCCTTCATCTTCCTCATCATACTCCTCCGGAAAGGCAGGTGGGTTGGAAGCAACAGTGGTCTGAACTGCGGGCTTCAGATCTGCAGGCAGCAGACCTTGCAAAGCTTGCATAATCTTAAGAGCCTGTGCTATCTCTAAGGGAGAAGGCACAGCTGTTGGCACCACAGAAGTCCCCTTAGGCTGACCAGCAGGGGGTTCAGTGTGCTTTGCCTTTTTCGATTTGTTAGCTGGAACCGGAGAGCAAGCCGGTTCAGCTGTTCTCTTTTTACCCGTTATCAGGAGTAGAGGTAATGGGAGTTGTGGTTTCACCCACAGAACCAGAGGGTGTTGGCTGGTCAGAGTCACAGGGACCCTTTGTAAGAGACATTTTCTTTTTCAACCCTTCCAGAAGTTTTTCAAGTGTCTTTTCTGGAAAGGTTTTGCATACTTCACAATCAGTTTTCAAGTGATCAAAACTAAGGCAGAACACACAAATAGCATGTTTGTCTGCCTTGGCAAAAACTGTACGCATATTCTGTACAATTCTTGAAACCGGGTTCGCCGGTTCTTTTCTTTGGTTTTTCTGACATAATGGTTGAAAAAAACGTAACCGCAATAAAATTAAGTAATTTAAACTATTTTAAAGCTTTTTAAATAACAATTCTATCAGTTGCGGTCGGTTCAGGAACCGATCAGAGAACTGAACGGAACCAGGAACCGAGGAAAATCGAACCGGGATTAACGGTTCAGTAACCGAGACTAACGGTTACTCAAAAATATATTTTTCAAACTTTTAAACAATAAAATAACTCTAATCAAGGGGAAACCTCGCTGTTGTGGAAGGTCTCGGTTTCTCATTGGTTATACCGAACCGTGCGAAACCGAGAAAATAAATTAACCAAACTAACGGTTAATAAAATAATGCTAGATAAGAGGCAGCAAATGAAAATAAATAAAATATACTTAAGTATTTCGTTATTTCAAGGCTTTTTGTGACGAGATGTTGAGGAGGAAATCTCCAAGCGCCTGGTCTTGACAGGCGGAGAGAGAAATCTGAGGGTTAGAATGTAGGCAGTTGATAGGTGGCAGCAGTTGAAAAGCAGCTCATGCTAATGATTCCATCATTAGCATAACGTTCTAGCTCCGGGCAGATCTGACTTAAAGGCATACTGCAGAAGAGTTAGGAATGTTGGAGTATTCCTGGGTTGAGAAACACCAGAGCACTCTGGATGGGGTAAGGATTCAAAGAAAACCACTTGGTACTGAAAAAAAATCAACTTAAGAGTTGGTAAATAGGTTTGGTGTCACACACCAAAACCCCCTGATGAAGCTTGTGATGGCCAAGTGCTGGGTGTTGTGGCTATACTTGGTCAGCGTGGTGAGGATCAATAAATGGTATACAACACAAACTTATGTACTGACTCATGAGTTGGTTTTTTTTTGCAGTACTGAATGGTATTCCTTAAATCCTCACCCCATCCAGTGTGCTCTGGTGTCCTTGGTTCAAGAATTCTTGATTGCACAGTCTAGCAGCCCAACTTGGAGCACCACCACCACCTTGCTTTTGTACAGCAGTCAAAGTTGTAAATTCTGGACAGATGAAGAAACAGGTCTTTTAGGGCCAACAAACTGGCCCATTGCCTCATCATACAAGATGTGAATTTACAGGTTACACTGACATTGGGGTGGGATGTAGGTATCCAGACCAGAGTCCCCTTAATGACCTGTTTACATTCTGGCAAAGTGGCCAGAATTAGCTAGGGCTACTCCTCCATCTGCCTTCCTACAATAATTTATTGTATATTAAGTACTATTTGTATCCATTATATATTTACTAATGTCTGTATGTCTCTCTAAAATGCTGTCTTAGGTTTTATAAAGGCTTTTTGTTGAACAATAAACTTGCACCTAATCTATGCTTGTCTACGTCAGACATCATAATATTCTGCACATGATCCCATAGTCATTTCCACAGCAACAGATTGTGATTTCACAAGCAGGGGATCGCAAGGTTGGGTGTAGACAAGCAGACAAGAGTGGATGATGTATTGCAGACAGTTACATTGTTCTCATGCTAATGGACAGAAAAAGTGGAAGCCAAATACAGAAAACATTTGAACTGCAAGCTGATTTGTGTCAAAAATTATTTTTTTTAAAGTTTTCTCCAAAAGGTCTGGGGCTTTTGAAGTACAGATTATGCAGTCTACATTCAGTACTGCAAATGTCTTCCTTTGCCAACTTATCCAATCATTTTCCAATTTAAAAAATCTGAAACTGCATCTCCACTTAGCCCTTACCCCAGAAACCATATCTAACCTGTGCCAACATTCCTTGTAGCTTTAACTCTCCATCCCTTATAGAGCCACCAATGCTTCCAGCAGAAATCTGAAACAAAATATCTGAACACAAAGCTGCTTACATTTTTCATTAACTCCATTTCTTCACCCCATTATTTATCACTGACGTCAGCCTGAAAATAGGTTCTTTGTTTCTTGAGAGCTAATCAGACACTATTGCTACTCCACTCCTGACATCAGTTATTCCCTAGGCAACAGGCTGCAGTATTACAACAGAGCATTATGATTTTAAATAAGAAAATATTAGCTGTAGGGGCAGATGAACTCTTAATGGATAAGGATCCTAATTTTGTGCAGATTTTCTCTGTAATAAATAAGGAGGAGAAATCTAAAGAAGATACATGAAATACAAGCTGAATTAATCTAAATATGTTTACCAAACTTTTCCCGGAGGCACCGGCAGCTCTTTAATCACTTTAGCTGCTTTGTGCTGCACTATCCTGTTAGTACTGCACCAACCAGAAATACACGCAGTACTCCACGTGTGGCCTTACCAGTGCCCTTTAAAAGAGTGAAACTACCTCATTTACATTTGGTGTAGTCTTTGAAGGAGCAGTACACTCTCATATCTTGTAAATGTATTTGTTTCCTTGTCAACAGACAACTCTTTCTGTGTAGCTTTTGGGGATGTATGTGTTTGCTTTAGTTTGTTTTCACTGTTCACTCCAGACCCTGTAACTAGCCTGGGGGCCTTTGCTTGTTGAAATTTCATTGTGCCAGACAGCTGCATTAGCATACGAGAAAATGATGTGCCAGCACCAGTATGCCTGTCTGTTTACTTAGAATTCATGGTGTGAAATACCGCATTTACCTTCAATTAGCTTACAGACTGCCAGAGATGTAATGCAGGGTTCCTTCCTTTAAATTGCATTCAACCTGTGAGTCTCTAGAGAGTTTTTCAGGTTATGTGTACTTTCAGAATAGAGATACATGGTGTAAATAGGTGCTGTGGCATCATGTTCTCATATGCTAATGCAGCTCTCAGGGACAATGAGATTTCTAAAACTAGAAAATGGAGACCCCCGGGCTAGTTAAAGGGGCTGGTATGAACAGTAAAAACAAACTAAAGCAAACACAGATAACCCCAGCAGCTACACAAAAATAGTTATCTGTTGACAAGGAAACAGATAACATTTACAAGATATGAGGGTATGTACCACTCCTTTAATGCAGGCCAGCATTCAATTTGTCTTCTGCATTCCATCGCTGACGGCCACCAGGCATTTTTCTTGTGCCATTACTGCAATTTGTTACAGTTTAAATAACAGAAACCAGATTTATTTGGGCCTACATAAAGGACCTTACACTTATCCACACTGAATTATCTGCACAAGTTGACCAACTCCACCACTACATTTAAGTTCACAGGCTGGCTTCCTCTTCCCTGAACTCTATAAACTCATTAGATTTTAGTCATCAGCACATTTAACAACCTTACTTGAGAACACTGGCTTCGGGTCATCAATAAAAACAATGAACAGCAGGGGGTCCCAAAAGCAATGTCTGTGACACCCCACTGGTGACTTCCTTCCAGTATGATGTCCCTTGCACTACTACCCACTGAGCCCTATTGCTTTATCAGATCTATATTCATTTTGCTATATCTTTTATATTCCAAATTTCTTTAACTTTAGCACCAATTTCTCATGAGGAACTGTGCTGAATGCTATACTGAGATCAAAGTATATTATAATGCTTGCTACAGTAAAGTTGCACAGCAGCGCAGTATACCGAGCAATGCGCAACTGCGTACCCATTGAATAACATGCATACCGGTATCAGTAATTATGAGGCCAGCGTTCCAGCAACTCTTCTATAGCAACCACTGTAAGTCAAATGCCTTTCCCTGTCTTTGAACTTGTGACTTCCTCAAACAAGACCAAAAGATTAGAGACTGCCTCCTTTTAGTGAATTCATGTTGACTCTGCTTTAACAAATGGAATCTCTCCAGATGTTCCATAGTTTGATCCTAGATTATAAAATGGCAAGACACATTTCTGGGCTCTAACTGGTCAGTGCTGACCTTCAACAGTGATGTTATTCCAGCACATCATGCCTATTGAAAAAGCAACTAAAAAAATACAACCTTGGGCCCTCACTGTGGTCCTTGCAATGGTTTGCCTGGTATGACTCCTTTATACCATCTAGGATGGACTACACATTCAGTAGATGGGTAAGATTAGGGTTGTGTTACCCAGGCCAATTGATGTCTGGGGGTGATCCTAGATTTTTGCACAGTTAAGGAAACCTTTGCAATCCATAACTCTGACCACTTTCGCTTCCTACAATTATGAACACACATAATTTGTGCCCAGGAGGCTGAACAAAACCCTACTCAGTTGTCTCCTTTGATCGATGCGACCAAAGCTATTTTAAAATCAAAAAATAACCAAGGGCCAGGTACCAGTTTTATATAAAACTTTAAGGAACTTTTATAAGGATTGTGTGGCACCCCTAAAATCTAAGTGGCAATCGGAAGGTGGCGTCCAACTCACTGCAGTTTACTGGGATAGAATATTTAAAATATCATGTAGAACAACTCACTTCCCACTCTGGCAGGAGTTCACTTGGATGGTTAAGATGTGCTACTTTTATATGCTAGTCATGCAAAGTAAATGGCGCCTCAACCATTCACAGCCCTGTTGGAGAAAGTGCAATGAGACCAGAGCTCATCACTCGCACATTTTTTTGGCAGTGTCCAGCTCTTCAGCCTTACTCATAACGGACTGTGAGTGTAGTCCAGGATCTATTTACAATCACCACCCCTCTAAACCTGTCCAATATGATCCTGGGCCTGCCACCTCCTGAAGTCCATGGGCCAGATCAGATATATATGTGGACTATCCTCCTGGCAGCTGCCCATAAGGCCATTACCCATAAATGGCTCGGAGAGGAACCTCCACTCTTCCAACACTGGCTGGACATAGTCCAAGACATTCAATCCATGGAGGAGCTGACCTATAAAGTTAATCTGAAAACACACACCTTTGTTTGAAGATGGACACCAGATGGTCGCTCTGGAAAGACACGCTCCCCATGAACAGTATTTGATCCAACTAATCCTAACTGGAGTCCCTTCCCTGTATTCCTTTAAGTGCATTACGCATGCTCTATTTTGTCACAGGACCCCCATGTACGCATTTAGATTACGGGAAAACAGATATGTCATTAACTGTGTTGCATATTATGGTTCTTGTTCATGAGATGTACTGACAAGCCTCTGTAACAGCCTCAGACTCCATGTGTTGCTATAAGCTGTTTGACTAGTGGTTTAAGAGACTGAAATTCTTATATGTATGATGTTCCTTTTGCACTAATTATACCCAAGATTTTCCATAAATATAAATTTAAAAAAAGAAAAATCAACTAAAAATGTATTTTTCACCTTTTTTTTTTTTTTCAACTACAGTAATGCATTTGGGGACATGTGTCATGATACCATCACTATAGGGGTGTTGGATGCACTTAGCCACCGGTTTTATGACCAACCACCCAAGGCATAACATGATAGATATACTTTATTTATATAGCGCTCCTTCCCAGATGCTCGAAGCGCTTAACAAAATCATTAAAACAACACATAAATAGTATCAAGCAACAAGCCTAATGAACAAACAGCAAAGCATGCAATAGTACAATAAAATTATATCTATCATTCATGTAAAATACTACAGTAAAATAACAGTCAGTCAACTCTGCCCCTAGATATCAAAAGCCTGGTTAAATAGGATTTTTTTTTTTTTACTCCTTTTTTTGAAGGTTTCCACTGAGGGTGCCCCCCTTAGAGGTCTAGGTAGCGAGTTCCACAGGGTTGATGCCGCAACTGCAAAATGCTTGATCACCTGAATGTCTCAACCTAACCCTGGGAACTGAAAGGAGGCAACCCTCAGAGGAATGGAGAGCCAGAGCCGGGCAGTGGGAAACAAGAAGGTCTTGCAGGTAAGCTGGTCTCCCCTCGTGCAGGGCTTTGTAGGTCAGTAATCCAACCTTGAAAGCAATCTTCCAGCTAACTGGCAGCCAATGCAGTTCATGGAGGACAGGCGCAGTATGCTCCGATCTCGCAATGCCCATCAACAATATAGCTGCCGCGTTCTGCACCAGCTGCAGTCGGTGGAGAGTGCCTCCAGACAGCCCCAGGTAAAGGGCATTGCAGTAATCCAATCTGGACATGACAAAGGCATCTACCAGGGTGGTCAGGTCCTACGCTGGACAAGGGACCGGATCCGAGCAATGTTCCTCAAGTGGTAAAAAACACTTTTGATGATGGCCAACGCCTGCACATCAAGTTTCAGACCATCATCGAGGATCACACCCAGATCCTTAACCCGAGTGGAGGGGGTCAGGGGAACAACCCCCAAGATTAAACCAATGGGAATCTCAAGAGTCCCCCCGTCCATTTGACGACCCAGATCCAAAACCAGTACCTCCATCTTGTCTGGGTTGAGCCATAGCCAACTGCAAGTCATTCAGTTCTGGATCTCCTCCAGGCAGGTGTTAAAACACAGAAGCCGCCATCTGGTTTCCAGATGCGCAGGACAGGTATAGCTGGGTATCATCAGCATAGCAATGAAAACTCAGTCCATATCGCCTGATAATATCTCCCAATGGCAACATGTACACCATGAACAACAAGGACAACAAGGACGACAGGACCGACCGCTGCAGAACTCCACAGAGAAGGGCATCAATTTAGATGAGGCTAACCCCATCATCATCCTTTGCACTCTGCCCATGAGGTAGAACCTAAACCAGTTGATACACACAAGTACCACAATCAGTCCAGCAGCATCTTGTGGTCCACGGTTTCAAATGCCACTGAGAGATCAAGGAGAACCAAAATGGCACGTTATCTCCTGTCTCTCGCCATTAGGAGATCATTTAGCACCTTCACCAGGGCAGTCTCCATGCTATGCCCGGCCCTAAATCCAGATTGGAAGCACTTATAAATGGTGGAGGAGGCAAGACGTGTCTCGAGCTGGATGGCCACCACTTTCTTGAAAACCTTCCCTAAAAATGGGAGGTTTGAGACTGGTCTGTAGTTGTTGAGACACTCCGGGTCCATTGAGAGTTTCTTCAATAGGAGTGTGACCAAGGCCTCCTTCAGTGCCATAGGAAAGACCCAGCTCGACAAGGAGCTACAGACAATCTTAGCCACCACAGAACCCATCAGGTCCACACATCCAACCAAAGAAAAAAATTACTCACCTTAGTAATTGTGTTTCTTCTAATGGAGTCTTGCTGTATTCTGACTATATGCAGTTAGTCCCAGCACTTGAACTGCCCCGGAGAGTAAAGAGTTAACTCTATGCAGAAGCATAGAACATTGAGCTCGAGCTCGGTTTTCAAACCTCTGTCTCTAGCACTCTGAAGTGTAACCGTCAGATTATTACGAGCACCCAACTACTAAAAAGTAACAGGTGGAAATTATTTCAACTTTGGAAGCCAAATGGTTGTCACAAATTGTTTTTAGGATCAAAAGACTCAAGTCGAGAACCCCAAAAAGGAAGCTAAATGTAAAACCAAAGTAGGTAGAGAGACTAAAATATTAATAAAACCCATAAGATAGGGCAAGCCAAGTACACCTCTGGGGTGCAGCACTGTGCCTGCCTACCCACATCCCAAAACTACATATTCTAGGAGGGGAGGCAGGGAGGGAGTACAGAATACAGCAAGACCCCATTAGAAGAAACAACATTACTATGATGAGTAATTTTTTCTTCAAACAACATGAAATCTTGCTGTATTCTGACTATATGCAGACTACCAAGCAGTACCCCCTTGGAGGAGGGAGTTACAGAACCTATTTTGGGAACAGGCTCTGCAGCACAGCTGTGCCAAACCTAGCATCACTTCTAGACTGAATGTCCGAAGAGTAATGCTTGCTAAATGTGTGAACAGTTTTCCAGGTGGCTGCTTTACTGATTTCCACTAAAGGTACATCTCTGGCTGCTGCGAGTGAAGCAGCTGTACCTCTGGTAGAATGAGCCCTCAGGCCTGAGGGAGGTTCCTTCCCAAGCCTTGAATAGCAGAAGCTTTGAATAGCAGAATTGGATACAGAAGACAATCCACCTGGCAACAGATCTATTGGTGGCTGGTTTGCCCTTTCCCGCCTCACCATAGGTGAGAAATAACTGAGAACAGCCATTCCTATAGGCCTTAGTATGCTCCACATAGTAACTAAGGGCCCTCTTCACATCAAGACTGTGTAATTTTCTCTCCCCAGAGGAAGAATGGTCAGTGAAAAACACAGGCAATGACATAGATTAGTTCAGATAAAAGTCTGACACTACTTGGGGAAGAAACTTTCTGTTAGTTTGAAGAACCACCTTATCCTAGTGGAAAGAAATGAAATCAGGTTCCACTGATGAAGCCTGTAACTCATGGATTCTCCTGGCAGAGGTAATAGCCACCAGGAATACAGTTTTCCATGTCAAGTATTTCAGTTCTGCTGAAGATAGAGGCTCAAAAGGGGGCTGCATAAGCTGTGCTATACAGATGTTCAGATCCCAAGAAGGAGTGGGGCCTCAAAAAGGAGGATTAACATGCATCAGACCTTTGAAGAACTTCTTGAAGACTGGATGAGAGGCTAGGAAGAGCCTCTCCGTTGAAAGGAAGGAGACACAGCTGCCAAATGCACATTAAGGGTAGCGGGCCGTAGGCCTAAACTATTAAGATGTACCAGATAGTCCAATACAGTAGCAATGTCAGCTAATTCTGGCTGAACAGGAATCTGGGAACACCAAAATCCAAATCTTTTCTACTTGGAATTGTAAGTTTTTCTGGTAGCAGGTTTCCTACTAACCTTTGAATATCCAAAAGTGATTGAGAAAGGTTTAGATGTGCATATTCTAACTCTTCAAGAGCCAGGCCTTGAGCCTCAGAGCCTGAAGATTGGGATAGAGGATCCTCCCCCGCCGAGAGCATGTCAGCAGATTGAACTGTCTGGGAAGACACAGAGGCCTTGTCACTGACAATGACAGTAGTAGAGGATACCACGGCTGTCTGGCCCAGTCTGGTGCCACCAGTATCACCCTGCAAGGCTGAGATCTGATTTTGATCAGGACCCTGAAAATCAAAGAGAAAGGAGGAAATGCATACAGGAACCTGCTTGTCCAATCCAATAATAGGGCCTCCTGGTGTACAGAGCCCAGTAGAGGAGGCCTGCAACAAAAGAGAGGAAGTTGATGATTGTCCGGGGCTGCAAAGAGATCTATCTCTGGAGTCCCCCACCTTTTTGAAGATAACCTGAAGGACCAGGGGATTCAGGGTCCAATCGTGATGACCCTGAGAAATTCTGCTGAGAGCATCTGCTAAAATGTTGTACTTCCCCAGCAGGTGTACAGCCACCAGGGAAGCCTGAAGGGAATAAGCCAGAGACCAAACCTTCATGGCCTCCGTGCACAAGGCCTGAGGACCGAGTGCCTCCCTGCTTGTTGATGTACCACATGGTTGTGGTATTGTCTGTTCTGATTTGTACTACTTTCCCCTGAACCACAGCTGAGAATGTCTGCAGAGCTAGAAAGACAGCCCTCAACTCCAGAAGGTTTATGTGAAGGAGGGACTCCTGGTGAGACCAGGTTCCGTGAGCTGGTCCAGCTGGGTCCCCAGCCTAGGAGAGAGGCATCCGTGGTGAGAGCCACTGAAGGAGCCTGACTGATAAAAGGAGCACCTTGCCGAAGGTTGTCCTCCTCCAGTCACCACTGGAGTGCCTGAACTAGAGTCTGGGACACTGGAACCAATTTGTAGAGAGGGTCCTTTTTCTGAGACCAGTAAGATCCGAGATGAAATTGAATATCTCTCAGCTGAAACCTTGCTCCCTGGACCACCACAGCTGTGGAAGCTGCCATGTGTCCCAGTAACTGTAGAAAGTGTCTGGCTGGACAAGAAACTAGAGGTTGAAAAGAGGAAGCCAGAGTGACTAGAGACTGAACTCTTGAAAGAGGAAGGAATGCTCTTGCCTGGGTAGTGTCTATGTCCGCCCCTATGAAAGTGAGCAGCTGAGTTGGTTCCAGAACTTACTTTTCTAGGTTTAGAATGTAGCCCAATGACTCCAGGAGCCTTTGGGTGACCTCTAAGGCTGACCTGACTTGGTCCGAGGACTGACCTACTAGGAGCCAGTCGTCCAGGTATGGGAACAGAAGAATACCTTGTCTCCTGAGGGATGCTACCACTACTGCCAGGCACTTGGTAAACACTCTTGGAGCCGGAGTTAGGCTGAAAAGTGTGGCTCTGAACTGATAATGGCCTGAGGGCAACTCGAACCCGAGGTACTTTCTGTGGGAATATCTGATGGGTATGTGGAAATAGGCATCCTTGAGATCCAGGGAGGCTAGCCAGTCTCCTGGTCTGAGAGAGAGAAGGATTACTCCCAGTCTCACCATCTTGAACTTTGGTTTTGTTAAGTGTTTGTTGAGGTACCTTAAATCTAGGATGGGTCGCCACTCCCCTGTCTTTTTTGGGGTAAGGAAGTATCTGGAATAAAGTCCTTTTCCCCTGCAAGAAAGAGGTACCTTCACTACTGCTCACATGAGCAGAAGAGAGGAGACTTCTGCCTCTAAGTCCTTTGTCTCCAAGGGAGAGAGGGGGCTGAAAGATCTTGCTCTCACTTTTGGGAACCTTTTGAAACTGAGAGCAAGTCCCTGGCTCACTACTTCCAGGACCCATTTGTCTGAGGTAATGGAATCCCAGGCCTGGGAACAGTGAGCCAGCCTGCCCCCTACAGGAATTGGGGGGGGGGGGGAACTCACTGACACCTCAGGGTGTCTGTTTGGCAGGGGGCTTGGACTGAGTGGATGCTGGGGTCCTGGTCATCTCTCATCTGCCTCTTCCCCTGAAGAACCCCCTCTGTTGGAAAGAGGAGGAAACATGGGCTTGGTAAAAAGGCCTGCCCCTGCCAGCTCTAAACTGCTGCCTCTGAGGAGTGGCCTGCTTCTCTTTTGCTGCAGCACTCCTGTAGGTGGTCCTGTACTCATCCATCTTCTTCATGTAAGCCTCTGTCTGTTCACCAAACAGAGAGTTACCAGCAACAGGAAAATCCATAGCCTTAGTCTGGGTATCCTGTGACAAACTGGTACATCTGAGCCAAGCTAATCTCCTCATGGAGACAGATGTAGCCATGACCCTGGAATGCACATAATTCGAATCAACAGCAGTGTGAAACTGGACCTTGGATGCCTCAATACCATCTGCAGCCACCTTCTCCAGCTCTGTGGCTAGCTGGGGAGGGGCATTCTTAGCCAGTTCCAGAACAGTATCCCACCTCGATTTCTGGTACCTGGCTGTATATGCCATATAATTGGCTTGTCCGAGTCCCAAAGAGGATGCCAAGTATTGTTTCTTGGCCATGGCATCCACTTTCCTAGAATCCTTATCTGGCGGGTGAGATGCTAGGGGAATATTAGCCTTGTCACAGGCTGCAGCCTGCACTACCCCAACATGGCTGTAATGAGTTGTAAGAAATTCTATTCCAGGACCTGACAAGGTATATCTCCTATGCGTCTTTTTATTCACAGGAGGTATAGAAGTTGGAAACTGCACATTTTTTTGTGTCTGTTTCCCCAGGGATTTATGCAGAGGGATAGACACTCTCTTTAACTCTGGGACATCTATCATTTCCATGAAGTCAGGTTCTTCCTGATCCTGTTCAGCTTCTTCAACTAGAAGCTGAAGAGTCTCAGCCACTTTCTTGTAAAACAAGAAATGGGAGAGGGACTCAGAAAGTCTGGGAGGAGACACGCTGGAAGGCCTGTCTGGGGAGATGTCAGGCTCTACTGGCTCATCTAGGCCTTCATCTTCCTTTTCATCATACTCTTCTTCTCCATTCCAATCGCCCTCATAGAAAGCCTCTGGGTCAGAAGCAACTATGTCCGACCGAACCGAACCGAACCTTGGAGAACTGTTGCTGGTTTGGTCGAAACTGGGCAAAGCGACTGAAGTATAGAAATCGCTTTAGCAATCTCCTCAGCGGACGGACCATGGGAAGTAGGATCCGAACTGGCTGATTTTCATTTCCTTTTGCTAGGAACCGATTCCACAGAATCGACTCTCCTTTTGCCCAAGGAGGTATCGCCCAGGTCAGTGGGCACCCCCTCAGGTTCGGCAACCACCGAGCCGGGCTGGCCATCCAGGTCAGCGGACTTCTCGGCCTCCCCCTCCCTTAGCCTACTCAAACATTTTTCCAGAGTGGCTTTGGGAAAGTTTTTACAAATTTGGCAGTCTTCTTTGAGGTGGTCAAACCCCAGACAGTAAACACAGATAAGGTGAGGGTCGGTCTTTGCAAAGGCCTCCTTACACTCGGTACAGTGCTGAAACCCAGTGGGACCAGTTTTCTTTTTGGGTTTGTCAGATATGCCAGAATACTGAAAAGTTACCCTTACCAGCTATTATGCCAGGCAACTTAAAACTGATTGGTTCCAACTGTGTCACGGGTCGGTTAAAAAAATCCAGAAAGACAGATTTTTTTTTTAGGAACCGATGAGTATCGGAAACCGCAAGTAATAATTAAAAACAATATTCAAATAGAAAGGGTTTGGTTCCAAACCGGACCGACCGGAGAAGAACCGAAGGCGAAAACAATTTCCACAGTAATACAACAACTACCTACTACCACCACTTACTGTTGCCGATACAGAGGTAAGAAGACCAAAATAAAGAAGCGGTTAGATAAAACTGAACGATTTAAACTTATACCGAACCAAAGTGCAGGAGGAATCTCCAGAGCTACTTCACAGTTAGATGGAGTAAACAATCTGATGGTTACACTTCAGAGTGCTACAGACAGAGGTTTGAAAACCAAGCTTGAGCTCAACGTTCTATGCTTCTGCATAGAGTTAACTCTTTACTCTCTGGGGCAGTTCAAGTGCTGGGGCTAACTGCATATAGTCAGAATACAGCAAGACTTCATGCTGTTTGAAAGGGGTAAATGGTGATCCTGGTGGGAAGCAAAAAGATCCAGCTCTGGGGTTCCCAACCGCCTGAATAGGACTTGCACTACTTGACTGTTCAGTGCCCATTCATGATGGGCCTGGTTTATCCTGCTCAAGGCATCCGCCAGTGTATTGTCCTTCCCTGGCAGATGAATAGCTCGAAGGGAGGCATTTATGGAGTAAATCAAGCTTCATATTTTCATTGCCTCTGTGCATAGTGGAGTGGATCTTGTCCCTCCTTGTTTGTTGATATAGTACATTGTAGTGGTATTGTCTGTTCTTACCTGAACCACTTTTCCCTTTATGAGAAGAATGAAAGCCTGAATGGCTAGGTACACTGCTCTTAACTCTAAAAGATTTATGTGCAGAAGTGACTCTACTGCTCCAGGAGCCGTGAACTGTGTGGTCCCCTAGGTGGGCACCCCATCCTAGGAGGGAGGCATCTGTTGTGAGCACCAAGGAGGGGGGCTCTTGTAGGAAAGGCACCCCATCCCTTAGATTGTTTGGATCCTTCCACCATTGGAGGGCCTGTAGAAGAATTAGTCACAGGAATTAGTTTTGAAAGTGGATCTCGTCGCTGGGACCAATTGGCCCTGAGGTGAAACTGAATGTCTCTCATTTGGAATCTGGCGCCCATGACTGTGGTTGTTGCTGCCGCCACATGGCCTAGTAGCTGTAAAAACTGAGAAGCTGGTTTTGGCCTGCGCAGGACGAATGAGCTTGCCAGAAGCTGAATAGCCTATATCCTTTCCAAAGGTAGGAAGGCCTTCCCCAGAATTGTATTGAGTTCTGCCCCTATGAACTGCAATACTTGGACTGGGGAGAGAACGGATTTCTTGACATTTAGAAGAAACCCCAGGGAGGAGAGAATGCTTTGAGCTAACAGTAGGTTTTCTGACACTTGTTGAGATTTTCCCACAATCAGACAGTCGTCCAGATATGGAAAAACCGTGACACCCAGTTTTCTGAGATGTGCCACTACTACTGCTATGCACTTTGTGAATACCCTTGGTGCAGCAGTAAGGCCGAAAGGAAGTGCTGAAAACTGGTAGTGGCCTGAGGGGAGAGAGAACCTGAGATATCTTCTGTGTGTTTCTCTGACAGGGATGTAAAAATATGCATCTTTTAAATCCAGAGAGGCCAACCAGTCTCCTTTTTGTAGTGTTGGCAGAATTATAGCCATTGTGACCATTTTGAATTTGGGTTTGACCAAATACTTGTTTAGACTTCTGAGGTCTAGTATAGACTGCCACTGTCCAATCATTTTTGTTGTTAGGAAACACTGGAGTAGAACCCTTGGCCTCTTTGGTCAGGTGGAACAGGCTGGACTGCTTTTAACAGTAGTAAATGTTTTACCTCCTGCTCCAGCAGCTCTCTTTGTGAGGGAGGGACTGATGCAAAACGTTTTACCCTTAGAGGGGAAGGGACTTGAAACAAAGGGAGAGACCTTGACCCACTATTTCCAGGACCCACCTGTCTGATGTTATATTTGACCAGTCCTGGAGACAGTGGGAAAGTCTGTCCCCTACTGGATGTGGAGAGGCAGCCTGAAGGGAAGAGTCAGGGATTCTGCTTTTGCTGAGGTTGGGTAGCATGGGACCCTCTTCGGGAGCCCTTCTGCCTGGCCCTGTAGAAACCTGGCCTGCTGGGGTTGGTACTGTATCTGCGGAGCAGCCTGCACCTGAAAGAAAGGTCTTCTAAATGTAGACCTCCCCCTGCCTCCCCTAGAATAAGATGTAGAGGGAGAAGGTTTGTCCCTGGTGGAATTACTTCTGAAAGCAATCTTGTATTCGTCTACTTTCTTCATGTAGGCTTCAGTTTGTGTACCAAAAAGTGAATGGCCCTCAACTGGGAAATCCATTGCTTTGGTTTGAGTGTCCTGGGTGAGGTTACTAGCCATCGGCCAGGCAGACCTTCTCATGACTATAGTACCAGCCTACCATCTAGCAGTGGTGTCATTTGTATCTGCTGCTATCTGGAATTGGTATTTGGAAACCTCCAACCCCAATTTGGCTGTCTCTAGCAATTCAGAAACGGTGAGAGAAGGATTTGCTTCTGCATTATCCACCACAGACTGCCATAAAGCCTTTTGGTAAAGAGCACCATAGGCCTGATAAGAGGCTTGCCTGATAGCAAGGGACACTGACAGGTATCCCCTCTTAGCCATACTGCCCACCTTTCTGGAATCTTTTTCAGGTGGATGAGAAGACAAGGGGGTTTTGGCCTTCTCACAGGCTGCCTGCTGCATAATGCCCTGATGATCAGGATGGCTGAATAAGAAGTCAGCACCAGATCTTTCCAGTTGGTACTTTTTGTCACATTTTTTATCAATAGGCCTGACAGTCTGAGGAGCTTTTAATATTTCCAGAATATCTTTTCTGAAAAATTTATAAAGAGGAAGGAGAAGTCGTTTTGATGGTGTTAGCCCCATTAGTTCCATATATTGAACCTCTTCTTCATCCTGTACCTCCTCAATTGTCTGGAGGTCCAGTGTTTCCACCATTTTCTTAATGAAAGAAAAATGGGAGGAAAAATCCTCTGAAGGCCTGGGGGGAACCAAAGTCTTGCTCCGGTGACACCTCAGGCACTATTCCTTCTTCTTCATCATGATGATGATGATGATGATGATGATGATGATGATGATGATGATGATGATGATGATGATGATGATGATGATGATGATGATGATGATGATGATGATGATGATGATGATGATGATGATGATGATGATGATGATGATGATGATGATGATGATGATGATGATGATCATCATCATCATCATCATCATCATCATCATCATCATCATCATCATCATCATCATCATCATCATCATCATCATCATCATCCTTACCACCCACAGTGGAAAGAGACACCAGAGGGGTGGCAGTAGCTTTATCAGGTGGAGCAGTTACAGGTTGCTGAGCAGGGAGGAAGCCCTGCTGCACCTGTAACAAAGCCAGGGCTTGTGAAATATCAGCAGGAGAGGGAGTATGTAATGGCACCCGAGGGACCCCTTGAGGCGTTTCAGCCAGGGTGTCAGTGTGCTTACTTTTTTTTTTTTTTAAATCTCTTGGCAGGCACTGGAGAGTCAGCCGGCTGATTGCATCTCTTACTAGAGCCCTCACCCGTATCAGGGGTGGATTTTGAGGCTCTAGAAGGAATTGCCACATTTTTTGAGGGGGTGGACTGGTCAGAGCCCAGGGACCCCTCTTTAAGCCTTCTTTTAAGTCTCTCTCCCTGCGCTTCGACACAGTTTTTTCAGGGAAAGACTTGCAAATTTCATAATCTTCACTGAAATGCTTTACACCAAGACAGAGCGGACACAGATCATGTTTGTCAGCTCTAGCAAAAACCTCTGCACATTTAACACAATTCTTAAAACCTGTAGGCCTGTGTTCTTTTTAGGTTTATCCGACATTGTAAGAAAACAGGACTCAGAAACCACAAAAATATGGAAATGTTAAAGGTCTAGCGGTCGGTTTCAGTGAAAAAGCGATCGGTTCAGAAACAGACAATTTTAAAAACAGAACCGTGGTTCCGATCGGTTCAGGAACCGAGAACCGCTAAAAGAACCAGAACACCTCAGTTCAATTTAGTAAATTTAAATGTTTTTAAAAGAAAAATGCTCGGAAACTTAACTGGAGTATACTTTTGAAATTTACAAAGCACTCGGTTGCCCCACGGTTTAAAGGAACCGCGAAGTACCAATAAAAAATTAAAAAAACTAAACAACTTATAAATGAGGTAAAATTGCTAAAACTCAATAAGAATAAGGCAGTAATGAAAAAATAAGACAACATGTCTTTTGTTCTTATGCACAATTTAGATGATCTTGATAGAGAGATCTCCAGGGCATCTGAACTTTGCAGCGGAGACAGAAAATATGAGGTAGAATCCAGGCAGTTAGAAAATGAATGCACGAGCTAAACATTCCATAATTAGCATAGCATTCTATTTGGCTCCGGGGCAGTGCTGATTTAAAGGGTTAGAACAGAGTAAACTCTCGTACCTTGTGCGTGAACCTGCTCCCCCTGTTCAGAGGCAGGCTGGATGTAATAGCCTGTCTGTCATATGAAAGAGCTGAGCTGGTCTGTTCCCCGCAACAGCAATCTCCCTTGACAAAAACATCTGCCTTCTTTTTAGTACGGCACATGCCCTGTTGTGCATTATTGCATAATTATCATCTACAGTATTTTTCAAGCCACAATCAAGGTTTGGCATAATGCCCATAATTCTCAAGGTCACTTGCTTCTCTTTTTAAACAGAGGAGTAACATTTACTCTTCTCCAATACTCTACCACAAGTCAGCTTCAGGAACTGCATCTGGGAATCCTTTATGAACCTCTGTCTCCCAGGTGGCAGTGCTGTCGCCACACCACTAGGCTGTGCAGAGCTGAATTTTCTTTTGCTCCCATGAGCCCATCAGCAGCACCTCAACCTTTCAGGTCTCCAATAATACCCATTCTGACTGATGGAATCACCTCCTGCTCCTGGTTTTCCACCTCTGGGCTCCTCAGTGCAGGTCATCCATTCCTTAGGTTTCCAGCTTATCCCTGATTAGGGGGCGCCCCTGCTATCCAGCCAAAAGCACCAAGAGGGAGAAGTGCCTTTGAATGTCAGGAAAGACATCCAGGGCGATGGACCCAGTGTAAGTAGGGACCTGGTTGCATGAGTTGAGACTGGATGTGGCCACCATCTGTTGTGCTGGGTTGGCCATTACCTTCTTTTCTCTGTAGCCCCAAGGCCTCCCCGATGTGCCCACCCCAGCATCCTGCAGGCAGAAGTGCACTCAACATGCACTCATGCAAGCCAACCATCCAGAGCGGGGAGCAGCAAACTCTCCCCTGGGAGGAAAGCTTCTACTCGGAAGCTCTGTATCCTTTCCTGCCAGCCTCTGTTCCTGATGTACAAGGCTCAGGGCATGAGCCAGGGTCACCAATGTGCTGAGCAAGCACCTCACCACTCAGCACCACAGTGCCAGCTGTGAGTTCCATTGTCTATGTCATTCCTTGGACCTTCATTTATCTGCAGCAGGGGACCAGCTCAGAAGCTATGTGGTATCAATTTTGCACTTACTTTCTGGAAGTCTGTGCATAGCCTACACTCCTTGGCCACCATGAACTCTTCCACCTGCCAACATGGTGTCGTCACAGCTGTGCTTTCTGAAAAGGAAAGAGTTTGATTATCAGTTAGAAAATGGTGGGAGGAGAGTGAAACAACTGCCAATGTGTGCACTGGTGCTAAGTTTAACAAATCTTCTAGCCACATTGGCAATGTTTAGACTGTAACACAATCCTTGACACTTGAGGACTTCTTGTAATATGTACTTCTAAGACATAGCAAATGCTTAACATGCAGTTCTGTCTTTTCCTGTGATGTTTTTATAGCTGCAAACTCAATAAACACTAATTTATTAAAAAAACAAATGGTTGTGATACAGTTTGTTTAATGAGCCACTTTCTTCCTTATGGTTTGGTTACAGAACCCATCAAGTAAGCTGGAGCTAGACAGGCAGTGTGCTACCACAATAAACAATGGAAATGCAATTTTGGGATCCATTAGGAGGGGGGTAGGAGCAGGTCAAGGGATGTGGTCCCTCACTCTGCACAAGGCCTCGGTTAGACTACACTTGCAGCCGGCCCAGCAGTAGGGCTACCCCTAGGAATGCCAGTGATCTGGGTTCAGAAACAAGCCTGTGTCATCAGAGCTGGAAAGGGGAGGAGGATTAAGCATCCTAGAGGACACTCTACTCCCAGGGGTGTTGGGGGTTGCTGCCTCTAATGCAGTGCTACCACCTAGGTGACCATGGGTGACAGTGTACTGAAAGGCAGATAGGGAAGTGAGGCCATTGGCTGGTGCATGAAGGAAACACCACAGTACATGTTCCTGCTAGTGCCTTAAGCACACCCATGACCTGTGGGGAGAAAAGGCAAAAAATGGCTCCGGCATCCTCGGCAATGGAACCTGGTACAGCCAGGCTCCATACACCAGTCTAGCTGCTATGGACAAAACCTGAGATTTCAGGGGTATATCCCCCTAACCCCTGACCACACCTGAGAGGCAAGTCATGGTTCTGAGAAGGGTAATGGCTGATGTGGATGTGGGCGAATCTGCTTGTTCCTAGGAGTTCTGAGAAAGTGGATGCTGGAGATAGAAGGGGGTTTGACAAACTCAAAGTCCAAAAAAAGACTACGCCTGGAGTACTGTATCCAGTTCTAGTTACCGTAGTCAGACAGGACACTGAAGAGATTGTGAGGGGCCAGCAGAGGGCCACCAAGCTGATTAGTGGATTAGGAGGCAGTACCTGTGAGACTAGATTGAATAGACTCAAATACAGGATTTAGTCTATAGAAGAGAAGACTGAGAAGGGACAAGATCACCATTTTCTGAATACTAATGGGGATAGACAAGGTGGAGAATACACAGACATGTTTTGTAGTGTATTCATTTATTTTATTTTCTACATTGGTTTGGCTCATCCAAAGTAGAACCCATGTTATTATGAAGCCCACAGCAGTGTTGGCCATCATGACATGTCTATGAGGCTCAAGGCCATATAGAACACTTTCACAAGCAATTGGATAGCTTCAGCACATTTCAGAAACATTAATTTTGCAGAGATGTTTTAAAATGTGTGTACTATATATATATATATATATATATATATATATATATATATATACACACACACACATATACATACATGCAACCAAACTGCACATACTTGAATACCTGATCTGCTTATTTTATATTTAACTTAAAAAGACTCACCAGCAGCTTTATCGTCTTTTAATACTGATCCCTCACTTAAACTGCAAAAAACAAACAGGGAACAAATTATGAAAAGCTTACATACATGAGGCAATTTGGTCTAGTGGCTAGAGAACTGGCTTGGGAACCAGGAAATCACAGGTTCAAGCCCTGCCAGATCAAATACCCACTCTGCGACTTTGTGCAGGTCATTTAACCTCACACAATGCTCCATTCCATCCTGTTGTGGAAATGGGTAGCTGCAGAACCACACTACAAACAAGATGCTGCATTTCAGTGGCCTATCCTGGGTTAATAAATTGCAAAATAAAGCAGTAAAGAAGGGGCTACCTGCCTGTAACCACTGTTGATTTTTGGTTGCACTTATCCATAGCATCAGCCACATGTCTTTTTTTGCTTTGTTTTTTTTCTAGTTTATTCTTGTGGAGTGGCCCAAAGGAGTTACCACAGCTTATTTTCGATCTGGTCCTGCTTCAAAGTTTATAGTTGGGAGTGGTTTACACATAGAGGTCAAGTGACTTGCTCAAGGACACACAGTGAGCCAGTTGCTGTGATGGAATTCACACCTGGGATCTCCTGACTCTCTGTTCTGTACTTTAACCACTGTGGACCCTATCCTTACTTTTGCACTCTCAAAGACTGTCTCGCGTACATGACCATTTATGCTGCTCTCTCAAGCTTCAGCTCAAGTGCCACAACACAGAAGAGATCATAGAAAACCTTTCAAGTACATATCAACTCAGGCAGATAGGAGGGACCCTATAGAGAAGAGTGTCACTAGAAACACTGTACTAGTAGTTAAACCTTTTATTTTTCTGTAGAATGTAAAACACCATTAGGTTAATAAGAAAAAATTAATCACCACTATGTTTGTTTCTTCTAAGGTATCCATCAAAGAGCCTTACAAGGGTGCATCAGCCTGCAAGAGTGCGCTGCCATGGAGACAGAACTTAATGTAAAGTTTAGAATTTGAAATACAGTGTAACCCCATTTATCCCCTGTATTCCAGTGTAACCCCGTTTATCCAAATGTCTTGGGGGACATGAAAAACATTCGGATAAACTGAGTTTTGGATAAGCGAGGTGGTGACGGTTCACACTAAAATCCAACACACAGAGTGGGACCTGCAGCAAACCTTAGTACATGTAAATGAGAGCTGCAAATAATCGAATGAGATGACCAATACAAATTGTTCCTAGTTTGTGAAACAGCGATAAGTTATCGCCAATAACCATTTTGTTTTAATTTTCACTAGTAGGGAAAAAGATGCGTCCTCCTGCACCCTCACAATCAACTCTCTTCTGGGAACCGTCGAGGGATTAGGTATCCACGGAAAACAACAATGGATTAAAAGATTACCTCCTACCAGTTTCACTCTCTGACTTTCTGAATGCCACAGACCCTCAAAGCTGCCTACTCGTACTGTGGTGATCAGTCAGCCTTGAAGCAGAGGCTTAAAAGTGAATCAACACCTTTTTTTTGCCATTGCCCTCCTCAGAAACACACCCACAATAATAAGCTGCATCCACCTAAGTCCTGGTGTCTCCCCTGCATATCGAGAGTGCACAGCCAGTGCTCAATTAATTGCTTACGCTGCTACATTTTTACAACATTCGGAGAAAAGACTCACTGCACAGCTTAGTTTGTGAGATCGTGCTTGAGTGGCATTAACAGGTAAGAGTGAAGAGGGGTTAACAACAAGGGACTTTAGCAGCTGGATGGGGATGGTTAGTCTGACATGGTGCTAAACGAGGTACTAACTGCGTGCTTTAATCAAGCGCTAATCGCAATTTGTCACTCAGCTTACTGCTCAGCTACAGGCAGAAATGCAGGTTGGACAGGACTCAGTTTCGAATAACAGAGGTTCGGATAAGCGGGGTTTTACTCTACAAGTTCAGACTCGGCACTGTGGTTACACTTAGCATCAACTGTTTCTATAGCCAGGGGAAATGTGTTACCCCTAAAATTATCTTAATGGCTACTAATATATTTCCAATATATAGATCAGTTTTTTTAAAACCCAAATAAATTGTTAGCAGATAAGAAATGTAATCTGATATGATCACAACTTTAAAGAGAATTTCCAAAATTAATATTTGGGCTTTTTAATGTCATAGCCCATTACCTAATGCTGATGAAAGTCTTTTGAGCATTTCATTGAATTTGCTTTTTTAAAGCTGTCTTCTACAGAAGGGATGGGATTGTAAATTGAGCAGAACAGATGACCAGTCAATCCTTTCCACTTACCAGTCTACTGGCCTTGTCCCCCCTTACTGCACAGTAGAGTTTATATAAGCGCTGACCTTTTGTTTGCTGGTCCTGCTGTCATCCCGGGCTATGTAATGTCACAGAGGATTGTACATAACCCCTGGAGAAAAACAGAACTGGACATACCTCTCAACCCAAGGCTGAGCAAATCAGGGACAGAGCCTCCAAAAATCAGGGACACGTAATTAGCATAAAATGTACATATTCACAACACGTTGTGCATGCATTTCTCCCATTAACAGGCACTTACTGGGATTCTAGCTACAGTAGAATTCATGAATCTATAAAATTAATGTATGTGATTCATAGGGCAAGTAGGGCATTACTAGATAAAAAGGGAGAAGGGAGATCAGGAATGGGATTGCCAGGCATATACGGGATTAGGTATCTTAGTTAACTATCCCTATACTATGTTACTTCTAAGCTATAGTAATTTTTTTTTAAACAGCATGTCAGGATTCCTCAAACAGTAACACTTCCTTAAATATAATCTATATAACTACTGTATGTGTATTTATAGGTTTGGTTTTAACTGGTGGGGGGTGATTTCAGGTATACCGTTAGGTGGGTGCTGCAGTTAGAGCAACAGGAAAAGGCTGTGAGTGACAGGGGTGTTCTGGATTTCACAGCACCCTGCACTCATAACATTTTTGCAGTCCACACTGTTCTCTTCCTTTCCACTGATGCCCGGACCCGGAGGCGATTGTAGTAAGTGTTGGGGGGCGAATCCCCCTGCAAAAACTAACTCTTCTCCACTACTGCCCGTTGGTGGCTTACGTGGAATGTGTGGCGGTCATTGTGGGCGACACATTTCTGGCATTCTAATTCACGGCAACCAGATTCATGTCAAGCCGCCGTGGGTGAACCATGATTTCATAAGCTTAGATTCACACACGCAGAACTGCTGCTTTAGTGCTTAGCACGCGCAAGCACGTACACACGGAGTCTCCAACTATACTTTAGTAAGACATTTACCATTATATAATTTATAGACCTTCTACAATTTGACCTACAGTACACACACAACTAGTTTCAAGGATGCTTTATCTCTGGTTGTGTTTCTTATCTAATTAATCTCCTAATCTGTCACATTCATGTATAAAATGTTTTTTTTCTTTCTAATATTGTTCTGGGTACTTAAAAGAGAGCTCTTTTAAAAAACCTGCAATTTTCTTCTGAAGAAGAACTATGTAGGTTTGAAAGCTATAAGGATTTTTTGTAAATTTCTGTTGGTCCAATAAAAGGTATCAAATCACCTATTTTGTACATCTTAAAAATAACAGCACGCTGGCTGGCCTGGTACCTGACACTATGGCAGCCTGAATCTGGCTAGTCCCATTTCCTCAGCAGCTCCTTTACTTGCATTGTGGCTGGCTCGGCTAGCGCTGCTGTTGCAATAGTGGAGCTCTTTTTAAAATTAAAATAAAAAAATAAAAAAAATTTACAGTTCTTTTTTCTTGTTAGTATGTAGCTCTAGAGTAACTGTAAGCTGTAAGGCAGCAGGCACTCGCTCAGCATCTGATTGTGACTATATAGTGTAATGTGCTCTTTCTAGCTGGCTGGCAGCGGCAGTCAGACTTCACATCTTCAGAATCAACGGCTTCTTGCTGGTTTTCCTCTCTCTGGCACTCTGGAACTCCCCTCAGCTTTATGAGGTCCAAGAGTGCTGGATAGAAGTCATTAAAAGTATGACTGCGGACCTGAGGGGGGACAGAAAATCACAAGGTGTGGTGGGTGGGGTTGACAAGGCAGGAACGGACCGAACTGTGCAAGTGAGCGCACCGATTGGCTGATAGTGCGCTCACATGATGCATGCACACTCAATCTGTTCAGCAGTCAGGAAAGGCTCAGCTCAAACACAAAGAGACACATGGTGTGGGCATCTTTAGCTCTTTACTTTGGCGTCCAATGCTGAAATCAGGACTTTCTACAGCTCAGTCAAAACATCAGGACTGGGCCTAAGAAGTGGCAGAAAATCAGGACATCCTGCTCAAATCAGGACCATTGAGAGGTATGGGACCAGTACACATCTGAGCAGAGCTTATTAAAGCTCTAACATGTACTACAGGCTATTGAGTCTCCCAGTGCAGCAGCCATACCTCTCAACTGTCCCTGATTTTGCCTCAAAATTTTACTCCGCCCCCTCCTAAAAAATGTGTTTCCGTTACCAAAGAGTGGTGGTTGTACGCACAAAATAATGTCAAAGATTAAAGTTACAGACTTGTTCTTCCTTAGAAAATGCATTTTACACTAAGCACCTTATTCTACCAGCTTCCTGAGTGAATATCACCAATTTTGAAGATGTCCCTGATTTTTTTCAAGCTATGTCCCTGATGTTTTCAAGCTTTGTCCCCGATTTATGAGGCAGGAGGTTGAGAGGTATGGCAGCAACCTTGCTCTCATGTCAGCTGCAGGGGATTCTGAGATTTGTAGTTACAGAAGATGTCAGCCTGGAAGTTAGAAAAATTAGTCTGACATAAGCTACAATACTACAGCAAACGGTAAGTAAAACAAAATGTTTTAGCACACAAAGTGTACATTGACAACAACCCCACACTTGGGTGTGGTGCCCTTTGTGCAGACTATTCCCGTTAACTGTGCTGTAGCCATAGGCTCAAAAGAAGCTACCATCAGCTGGGCAGCACAAATGTTCCAGTCTTAAGGGAGGAGGAGCCTGTTCCCTCACGTGGGGGGGGGGGGGCAGATGGTTCAGGCCTTTGAAAAACCTTTTGAAAACAGGTGGTGAGACCTGTCCTTGCCTGCTGATGTGTAGGCCGATACAGCTGCCAGGTGTACTTTTAGGGCTGAAGATCTCGGATCAAAAGACTGTAGGAGGTAGTCCAGAGCTGTAGACAGCCCTGTCTACATTAGAATTATCTTTCTGGGGGCACACCAGTATGATAATCCCTTCCACTTAGTGGAATATGCTTTTCCTGCTGCTGGTTTAATGGAAAACTAAAAAACTCTTAGCATTTCCTCTAACAGATTCAAACCAGAACATTCTAGCTCTTCAAGAACCATGCTCTCAGGCGCAGTGTTCTGAGGTCAGCGAAGATTATCCTGCCATGGGATAGAGTCAACAAGCTATACCTCAGTGGCAGGTTGAGGGGAATCCTGCTGAACAGGGTCAGGAGCACACAGTTCCATGTCTGCTTGTCCCAGTCTGGGACTACCAAGATCACTGTTACTGGCTCTCTCCCCTGAGCTTCATGAGCACTCTCTGTATGAATGGGAACGGTAAGAGTGCATACAGGAACTTCTCTGCCAAGTCCAGGGCTTGAAAGTCCTCTGGGAAAATGCCCCTGGCTAGTGGCCGGCAACAAAACTTTGGAAGTTGACTGTTCTCCCAAGAGGCGAACAGATCTATTGCTGGTGTACCCACTCTTCTGAAGACAGCACTTGCTGGTTCAGGACCCATTTGTGATTTCTCTGGCTGATCCTGCTTACAGAGTCTGCTAGCACATTGTCTTTACCTGGCAGATGTACTGAAAAAATGAAGATGATCCTACATTTTTTCAACAATTAGCACACAGGATTGACGAACTAGCTCCCGCTGGTACTCCAGTCCTCTTGGGGGGGCGACTTCAATCTTGCCCTTGCACTCTGTGTAGATAAAACGCACAGACACTCAAACCCATCCATGTAGTGTGCAAGCTCTCACCCAGATGAGGCAGGATCAAGGATTGGTTGATATATGGCGGATTTTCCACCCAAGGGACAGGGACTATACATATCACTCCTCAATGCAGGGGTCACTTAGCCAGACTGAATACTGGCTTACTTCCCCTGAGCTTACTCCAACCATGGTGGACTCCACCATCCTCCCATTGATTCTTTCGGATCATGCTCCAGTACATTTTCTCTGGGGAGACCCTCCACTTATATCTCCCTCCTGGAGGCTAGACCCTCTGGCACTTAAAGACCCAGAATTTATTCCATGGATAAGAAAAGAGACCACAATGATTTTTTGTGGAAAACAAGATGCAAGACACATCTGTGGGGAACACATAGGAGGCTTATAAAGCCACCCTTGCAGAAAAATTATTGGTTATGCTATGGCCAGAAGGAGGAAAAGGGAGCAACAACTCCCTGACTTAGAAAATGCCCTCCTAACAGCCAAAACTCAGCTCAAAGCCTTGCCCCACCCAGACCCTCAGTCCCCTCTCCACCGACAAACAGCAAATCTGAGAATGAAAACAGATGCCTTACTTTCTCGAAAAGGCCAAGATTTCCATCCTCAGGCTTGGACATAAATATTGGGAGGGGGTGAACGTGGAGGTAAGCTTCTAGCCTACAGGCTTAAGAAGCAATAAAAAACGGTTCCTAGCACACACACAAAATCCTTAAGAAGGATGCCACAGCAAAAGAGCTAAATAACCAACATATTTATTACCACAGACAAATGGAAAAAAGTTCTCCGTCTGACATGTTTCAAAATAAACTTCCTGTTTCAAAGGCTGGGGAACTACACACACACACACACACACACACACACACACACACACACACACACACACACACACACCAGCTCATATATAGGTCTAACAATATCATGTGACCTATGACACCCCGTGTGCCACACAGTGTGTTCAAACCTATAAAAAATAGCTTTTAATTCATATATTTAAAAACATTTTTTCCTTCTGTGTTTCACTTTATTTGCCCTTATTTGAAGAATAAATCAATGAGGAAATGAAAAGGGAAAGAGAACTTTCCCAGAGTCTGGTCTGTGGTATAAGGAGTGTGTGCTTTGTGCACCCGCCCACCCTCATACTGGATTTATTGCTAAAAGATTTAGGATGGAGCCTCTATATGGTACAAAGAAGAACAAAATAATTAACTATTTTGAACTGTCCATTCCTCTGTACTGGGAATCTCTGGACTGTTGCATTCCAATAAGTGTATATCTTGTGGGAGTTGCCACACACTTGAAAAAACATTTCACAAACTCCTCCTGACGCAATTAACTTTGTTAACATGCCCAGGGTATCCTGGTGCCCATACATGAACCAGTTAGCCCAGAATGAGGATTAAACGGAGTTATGCCCAATGCAGCCCCAATCAGTCTCTGCCATTCCTTCTGGGTTACACTAAATGAGCCTTCACGTCACACGAAATGCTAAAGGACTCCCAAACTTTAAAACTGAACACACAGCACATTTTTGTGGTGATGCAGGGGCCCTGACAGGTGCACTCTAGCTTTATCTCTGGGAACATACACCTCAGACCAACCCCTAACAACAGTCCCATGAACCTGTACTCACGGTTTTGTTTGTCCATTTGATACAGACATGGAAACAGAAAGAAAAACACCTCTTCCCTTTACTGGTAGCTTGTCATAACTTCAACCGCACACTCTTCTTTCTGGGCAGCTGACACTCTTCAGGATCTTCAGGAGATTGCCGATTGGATCCACAGAAATTGAAGTCCCTCTCACTTCTCTGTGAAAATGACCCACTGGGGTCCTGCAGGCAAAAGGTCTCTACCACTTCTTCTGGAATTGCTGAGTCTCACACACTAGGGTGAGGAACTGCCGAAGGTCCTTCACCCAGTCTCAAAGGAGACTAGCAAGCACCTCCCCACTCTTGAGCACTGCTGGTCACTCAGAGCTCCACTTCTTTCCACTGCTGACTACCAACTACTCTGAACTCCCTCTTCGCCCAAGGACCCCTTGGTTTGATGATTCCTTGAAGGAGTTAAGGCGAGTTTGTCGAAGGATGGAGAGAGCATGGCAGAAGTCTGACCTGGATGCTGACAGACTTAGACTAATGGAACATTATTAGGGCTATCAATCAGAAATCACCCATAAGAAGGCAGAATTCCTGTCCAGGGAGATTTCTGCTGTGCAGAATCGACCGGCTCAGCTTTACTGGACTGTCGACAGATTGGATTGCACAATCTGTCTTCAGTCCAGGGGAGCCTTTTCTCAGGCTAAATGCGAGGAGCTTGCTCGATTATTTGCAGATAAAGTTGCAAGCATCAGGTCCGGTATCGGCTCGGCTCTCCCTATGAGGGACTGCGGAGGTCAGCGGGAGGTTGGGAGCACTTGGTCTGTCTGGACAAACTTTAGCCGGCTGGAATTCATGGACATTGTGGAGATCATCCAGACTTTGTGCTCAACCAGTTGTAGTTTGGATCTGGGCCCTACTCCCCTATTAGTGGGTTGTGTAGAAGTTATCTGCCCTATCCTAGCTGAAATTGTCTGGAGTTCCTTGGAGAGGGGATTCTTTCCTGATCCCAAGGAGACGGTCATATGACCACTCCTTAAAAAACCTTCTTTGGTTCCCGACTGTCCAGCTAACTACCAGCCTGTTCTAACCTGTCTTTTGTGGGTAAGGTTCTTGAGAAGGTGGTTGCGTTGCAACTGGACGATCATTTTGTGACCCACAATCTCTATGAAGCTCTCCAGTCTGGATTTAGGAAGAGACATAGCACTGAGACTGCACTTGTCCGACTACTGAATGACCTCCTAATAGTGAGAGATCGAAAGGCTCATACCATCTTGGTCCTTCTTGATCTCTCCGCAGCATTTGACACTGCAGACCATGTTGTGCTTTTGGAGTCCTTGCGGCTCCTTTGTGGGCTGTCAGGTACAGTCCTTGAATGGTTTCGATCTTTCCTCACGGACAGGTCTCAGAGAGTGGTCACTGGAATTTATTCCTCTGATGTCCTTCCCATCCTACGGGGTGCCGCAGGGCTCCATACTGGCACCCATGTTGTTTGCAGTGTATATGTTGCAATTAGGAGATATCATCAGGTGATACGGTGTGAGTTTTCACTGCTATGCAGATGATACTCAACTGTATGTGTCCTTTCTGCCCAGACAGGCTGATGCAGTCTCTGTGCTAAATAACTGTCTCACTGAAATCAAGGATTGGTGAGCACCAGCTGGCTGAGACTGAATCTGGACAAGACTGAAGTGTTGGTGGTGGACTCCGGTCGTCCGGGGGCAGGTTTGGGGGCTGGGCAGGCATCAGGCTTATGGCTTGATGTTGTTCAGCTCACTACCTCAGACCGCGTGCGCAACCTGGGCATTATTTTTGATGACGGCCTGACCCTGAAATCCCAGGTGTCGGCCGTGGTTATATCCTCATTTTATCATCTGAGGAATATGGTTCGGGTGAAACATTTGGTTCCTCCAGATGACCTTCGTGCACTGGTCCATACCTTCGTTACCACCCGCCTTGACTACTGCAACACCCTCTACCTAGGGCTTCCGGGGGTTGATATCCGCCATCTGCAGCTAGTGCAGAATGCTGCAGCCAGGCTTTTTTTTTTTTTTTATGTATTATTTCTGCCGGCTCCCAGCTCCTGCCTTCAGTTGTCCCCCAGCGCAGCCCTCCCCCGAAAGTTAGACCCCCTCCCTTGTGCACCCCACGACTTACCCTTTGTGACAGGGTGGTGGGTAGCGACTCAACCCACCCCAAAACGGATCCATGCCAGGGAGGTGCCTTCTCAGAGGTGATGCTGCTTCGGGGACCACATCATCCAGCTGGAGCTATTTTCTGCTTTTCTCCTCTTGTGAGGAGGCAGGGCATGCAATGACACCTGCGGTGAGCGCACGCACACTACTGCACGCACTCTCACCAAGTGTCTGCCTGTCTCCTCCCCTTCAGCTGTAGCGTCAGCATGCTGCCCCCCAGCAGCTTCCAGTGGAGCGTGCACAACTAGTGTCCCCCCACTCCGGAGAAGGAGAGCAGTCCAAAGGACGCTCGATCCTTCTCCTACCCGCCAACCCATGCTCATTCCCGAACACGGGTCGCCGGCGTGGCTTGAGGTAAGGCATCCAGCACCTCAGCCCTCAACGCTGCTGCAGCCAGGCTTTTAACTGATACATCAAGGGCCAATCATATAACCCCTGTGCTGTGCGGACTGTACTGGCTGCCTGTTTAGTGGCGGATCACCTTTAAGAAAAAGTTACTCACAGCAGTAATCTTCTTTCTTCCAAGGGTTCCTTTAGTATCAGGAACTTTTTTTTGCACTTAGCTGGCTAGGTGCAACTGCCCCAGAGGTGTGCCTTTAAGAGCTGTTTAAATAAGTGTAAGACCAAGCCAATCAAAAGACAAGAGGGGGTGAGAGCTGTTGAATGCTTCAGAATTTTTTCAAGGAAAAACGAGGGCAAATGCCCCGAAAAAGAATCAACAGGATTCAAAAAAATATGCAAATGTCCACAAAAGTGGAAACAGAAACAGCAACACGAGCTAAAAACTCATCAATAAGAAACTCCAAATTTGGTAAAAGGTGACATAAGAGCCCTTCTTCAACAGGTGAACCAGGGAGGAAGGGTGGGAGCTTACTGATGCTAAAGGACCTGTTGGAAGAAAGAAGATTACTGTGGTGAGTAATTTTTTCTTCTTACCCCAGGAGTGCTTTAGCATCAGTACCTTTTTTGCAGACTACCCAACAGTACCAAGTGGGAGGCAGGCAGAGAACCTACTTAGGAAAGAGGCTCTGCAGAACCGCCCTGACAAATCTGGCATCAGATCTGGTCTGTACATCCAAACTGTAGTGTTTCACAAAGGTGTGCACAGAATTCCAGGTAGCTGCTTTGCAGACATCCAGTAGGGGAATGTCCCTTGCTGCTGCAAGCGAGGCTGCAGTGCCCCTGGTGGAATGGTCCCTGAGCCCTGCTGGAGGTTGCTGACCAGCTTTCTCATAGCAGAATCTAATACAAGAGACCAACCAACGAGAAATAGTTCTTTTGGTAGCTGGTCTTCCTCTGCCTACATCCCCGTAGGTGAGGAACAACTGAGTGGAAAAGCCTCTGGACTGTCTAGTATGCTCTAGGTAGTGAAAGATGGCTCTTTTGACATCCAAGCTGTGAAGCTTTTGCTCACCAGGAGTGGATGGCTCAGTAAAGAAGCCAGGCAGAGTAATGAACTGGTTCAAGTGAAACTCTGAAACCACCTTTGGCAGAAATTTCCTATTTGTCCTGAGCTCAGCTTTATCGTTGTGAGGGATGATGTAATTTGGCTCAGTGCACAGGGCCTGTAGCCCTGAAATCCTCCTGGCAAACGTAATGGCTACCAGGAAGACGTTCTTCCAAGTTACAAACTTGATGTGGGCCGTGGACATAGGCTCGAAAGGTGGATTCATGAGCCCATCTATGCAAAGGTTCAGGCTCCAAGGAGGAACAGGTTCCCTGGTTGGAGGCTGGAGGTGCAAGAGGTCTTTGCAAAACTGTTTAAAATGTCATGGGGAAAAAAAAAGATTTCTTCTTTCCCACCAAAAGGTAGGCTGAAATTGCTGCCAGGTGTAGCTCGAATGAAGATGGTTTCAAGCCTGACGCCTGTAGGTGCACCAGGTAGTCTAGCAGCTGAAGGTCTGAAGCCGATGGGGGTTCGACCTTTTCGCTCTTGCACCAGAGGGAAAACCTTTTCCATTTGGCTGCATAAGCCTTCTTAGTGCTCGTTTTTTTTAGCCATCCTCAGTATCTTAAGGACCTGTTCAGAGTACTATGAGGATGGAAACTCTAACTCCTCAAGAACCAGGCCTTGAGGTGAAAAGAATGTATGTCTGGGTACTGCACTCCTGTCTGAGGAAGGGTCAGCAGGGAGCGAGTTGGAGGCAGGTGAATGGGCCTGTTGCCGGACATTGAGAGAAGTAGAGGGTACCAGGTTTGCCTGGGCCAGTCCGGAGCCAATAGGATCATCGATGCAGGCTGCTGTCTGAGTTTCAGCAAAACCCTGAATATCAGGGGAAAGGGAGGAAATGCATATAGGAACATCCCTGACCAGTCCAGAATCAGGGCATTCAGAGGAAGTGTTCCCGGAACTGGGGGCCTGCGACAGTACTGAGGAAGCTGAAAATTTAGAGGAGAGGCAAACAGATCCACGTCTGGTGTGCCCCACTGCCTGAACACTGTGGCTAGTACTTGCTTGTTCAGTGTCCATTCACTCTGACCTTGACTGATGTGGTTCAGAGCATCTGCCAGAGTACTGAGTTTGCCTGGGAGGTGAATAGCTGAGAGGCTGACTCTCAGGGAGAATGCTAGAGACCAGAGCTTCGGAGCTTCCAAACAGAGTATTCCTGATCTGGTACCACCCTGCTAGTTTATGTGGAACACTGCAGTGGTGTTGTCCGTTCGAATTTGAACCGCCTGCCTTCTATGCTGGGAGTGAAAGCTTGAGAGCTAGTAAGACTGCTCTGAGTTCCAAAAGATTTATGTGCAACTGTGACTCTTCAGGAGTCCAGTTGCTGCTTACTGAGGCACTGTCTAAATGAGCTCCCCAGCCCAATAGGGAGGCTTCTGTGATGATTATCTTTGCGGGAAGAGGAGCTTGAAAGGGAACCCCTGCCTGCAAATTTGCAGGGTTCTTCCACCACAGCAAGTTTTCGAGGAACTGCTCCGACACAGGTATCAACTTTGAAAATGTGTTGCTTCTCTGAGATCAGCGAGCTCTGAGGTAGGCTTGCAGGAGTCTCATCCTGTACCTGACCCCTGGGACTGCTGCAGTCATAGAGGCCATATGTCCCAGAAGTTTGAGGAAATGTCTGGCTGATCTTGGCTATCCCTCGGTGAAAGAATCTTCCACTGAAAGGAAACTCTGAATTCTTTCCTGCAAGAGGAAAGCATATCCCTTCTCAGTGTCCAGCTGGGCCCCTATGAAGGTGAGTAGCTGGGTGGATTCCAGGTGAGATTTCTTTAGATTTACCAAGAAACCCAGAGACTCCAGAGTGCATTCTGTGAGGGAAAGAGATTCCGTGACCTGGCAAGGAGACTTTGCTACTATAAGCCAGTCATCCAGATAGGGTAGGGAGAGACACCCAGTCTCCTAAGATGTGCTTCTACCACTGCGAGACGCTTGGTAAGACTCTTGGGGCCAAGGACAGACTGAAGGGCATTGCGGTGAACTGATGGTGACCCAAAGGAAGTCTGAACCTGAGAAACTTCCTGTGAGATCTCCTTATGAGTATGTGGAAGTAGGCATCCTTTAAGTCGAGGGAGGCTAGCCAGTCTCCCTGCTGTAAGGACTATATGACCAGTGACAGAGTGACCATTTTGAATTTTTTTTTTTTTTTAAATATCTAAGATCTAACCTAGGTCGCCACTCCCCTGTTTTCTTTTGTGTCAGAAAATACCTGGAGTAGAGGCCCTTGCCCTTCTCGTGGGTGGGGACCCACTCCACTGCTCGCAAAGCCCGGTTTTGTACCTCCATTTCCAACAGTGGTATCTGTGTTAGGGACTGAGGTCTTGACACCTGGGTACGCCTGCAGTCTGGCAGCTGCTTGAACTGTAATGACAGACCCTTCTCCACTATCTCCAGCACCCACTTGTCCGACGTGATGAGGGACCACTGCTGAAGACAGTGAGAGAGTCTGCCTCCAACCGGGAACGGCGAGGCGACCAGGACACTCACATCAGGACTTAGACTGAGAGGCAAATGGCTGGGTAGTGGTGGCTCTTCTTCGGCCCCTTCTGCCCCTGTCTCTGAAAGACCCCCTGTACTAGCTAAAGTCAGACTGGGGATAGGGACTGCAAGGCTTGGGAATGAAACTTCTGCCCTGACCACCCCTGGGATGGGATCTCTGTGGGCTGGCGGGTTTAGGCTTGGATGAGTGGCTCTGCCAGGAGGCCTTCTACTCGACTTTTTTCATGTAGTCAGTGGTTCTGTAATCACACAACATATTTTGATCACAGGGAAAATCCATGGTCTTGTTCTGAGTGTCTGTGGTCAGAATGGTTGTTCTAAGCCAGGCGAAGCATCTCAGAGAGATGGCATGGGCCATCACTCTAGAGGCTGCATCACTGTTGTCATCTGCCATGTGGAATTGGTATATAGTAGCTTCCAGGGCAGTTTTTCATGTATCCACCAGCTCCTGCATCATAGGATCTGATCCATTGCAGGCAATAGCCTGCACAGATTTCCAAAGGGCTTTCTGATATTTGGCTGTGAATACCATGTAAGAAGAAAGCCTGATAAACAGGGAAGCTGCGGCATACATTTTCTTTGCTATAAAGTAAATTTTCTTGGAATCCTTGTCAGGGGAGAGGGCGACAAGGAGACTCCAACTTTCTCACAAGCTGCCTGCAGCACTATACTTTTGTGGCTAGGGTGTGCAGACAGGAACTCGGTATTTAGACAATTTATATTTTCTCTCAAGCCGCTTATCAACCCGATACTGAAGTGGGGTATTCAAGCACCTTCATGTTTTTTTTTTCTAAATGCATTATAGATAGGGATGACCCAGGGAGGTCCAGGGTATCCAGCATATTTTGCATACATGTAAACATAGAGGAAGGATCCTCGTGGTCACCCGGGGGGATCCCCAAGGTGAGGGACTGGGGACTCCTGGGTCTCAAGGCCCTCAAAATCCATGTCAGAGGCATCATAAAATTGATCATCATCTGCGCCACCCTCACAGTCTACAGAAGAGAGAACTGTGGAAGAGTGCTTGCCAGCCCCAGTAAATCGAGGACCCATTTTTTGAAACATTTGAAACTGTTGCCATGCTTTTTCCATATCTTGTACTGACAGAAGAACCTGCACAGTTTGTAAGTGTTTTGTTTTTTCTGTATGCTTTAAGCTGTCTGTTGTCTCGCTATTGGCTTTCCCAGGAGCAACGGGAGCATATCTGTCTTCACAGAATTTGTTTTTAGCCACTTCATCAGAGGGTTGATCAAGCCTCCTTTTTTCGTCACTCTTATTATTTTTCAATTTGTGAGGAACTTCATCTTTGGAAGCTTTATTTTTTGACTGGACTCTGGAGGGTTCCTCAGCATCTCTGCTTTTGGTATTAGTACTTTTGAATGACCCCTAGTCAGAATCCTTTGATTTATCCTCAGCCATAATAATCAAAGGTTTGTTTGTTTGTCTGCTATGTTTGCCAATTTAAGCAAAGCAAGCCAGTTCTGGCCTACGAACTGAGTGCAAGTTTCTGTGAAAATCCCACCGGCAAGTCCTGCCCCAGTTAATAAACTCTGTCTATTACTAGTGGCTTTTTTTGTTTGGTTGTAAAACTGGGATCTATATCAGTGCCAATCTTTAGAGAAACCCAGTAATACTCAACTGCGCACAGGTGGCTGCTGGACCCTTACGGACAGTCCTGACACAAATGATACCAAGGTCCAATAATATAACAAAAACGGTTTCCTCGTATTTGCCAATCTAGAGAGAAAACCCCCAGTCACTATTTAAATTTGAAATCTACTGCAGGTGCCTTGCGGTAAATCCCGCAAGGTCTGAGGTAAAAAACAAGGCAACTGTCCCTAATTAGACAATTCCTACAAGAATTTACTTCACAATTAAAGGAAACTGTCTAAAATAAGCACCTGCGATAAAAATAGGCTTTAAACTAAATAGTCGCAGTAAAAATAAAGTCAAAATAACGCTGTCGTGCTAAAAATAAAAAATTTGCCCAGCGCTAATGAAAAAGTAAAACTTTCACTCAGCACACTAAAGGAAATAATTTAGGAGGAAAACTTTACCCAGCAAAGCACTAGGAGGCTGTCAACAAGGAAAGTTGGGAGATACCTCTAGAGACAATATTGCTCAGTCCAGCGCAGAAAAAATTCTGAAGCACTCAACAGCTCTCACTCAGCTCACACCCCCTCCTGTCTTTTGATTGGCTTGGCCCTATGCACATTTAAATATCTGTTAAAGGCACACCTCTGGGGCAGTTGCACCTAGCCAGCTAAGTGCAAAAAAAGTTACTGATGCTAATGGACTCCTGGTGTAAGAAGGTTGGCTTGCTAACCTTTAAAGTCCTACATGAAGAGGGACCTGGCTACCTAATATACTAAAACGCCAGCAGAATAGGCCTAATGGTCTTTAGAGTCTGCTCGATTTTCGGCACCCGCACTGAGGGCCAATTTTGGTGCCCCCCCTCCCCCTTGGGTTATACTGTCCCCGTCCCAGATGTTCCACCTGTATTGGGCCCAGTTAGATTTACCCTCCCCTGTACCTGTCCCATCCCCTCTTAAACCCGTCCACAGGCTCCACCTCTACCAGCTCTCTGTGCATTCCATGGCTCCAACACCCTTTCAGTGAAATAACACTTTCTCCTCTCCCCTCTGAGCCTGCCCCCTTCCAGCTTACACCCGTGACCTCTCGTTGCCCCACCTTCCTTCCTTTGCAGCACCCTGACTGGGCCACCCTTATTGATCCCTTTCATGTACTTAAAAGACCTCTACCATGTCCCCGTCCCTCCTCTCCTCCAGGGTGTACATGTTGAGCTCCTTGAGCCTCTCCTCATAGGTCCTCTCCCCCCAGGCCCCAGATCATTCTGGTTACCTCCTTTGGACCCTCTCTACAAGTGTAATGTCCCTCTTTAAACGTGATCTTCAAAACTGTACACAATACTCGAGGTGTGGCCTAACCAAGCAGTTGTGCCTGCAAGATCTCCTGACTCTGTACTGCCCCCTTCGTTCGCTCTGATCCACCAATGAGGGATTGCTAGAGATTCCCAGGGTTCGTTTAAAATCTTCTAGTGCCAGTGCTTTTTCTTTTGCAGCACCCTCCCTGTGGAATTCTCTACCTCATCAGTTAAGAGAGTGCCTGACCATCGACAGTTTTAAAACTGAGCTGAAGACATGTGTTTTTAATCTAGCTTTCCCAGATGAATTTTAATTTATAGTTATATTTATTGTTTTATCGTTAAAATTTTTATGTTTGTATATTGTATTTTAAATGCGCAGCGCCTTGGTTGTGAAAAGGCTCCATATAAATAAAGTTTTACTTTACTTTACTTACTAGTAACTTCAGGGGACTTTATTTATTTACGAGTTTTATCAGGAAGGCATGCTGAGCAGACTACCGCTCGATTTCAGATGCGTCCTGGGGGAGAGCACAATAAATACAATCGACATGCAGGATCAACATAATTATAGATATACAATTATAATAAGCTATTAACAATTTCCCAGTATAGACAGTACAGGATGTTGTATCACACACAAGCAGAACAACATGGGGCAACTGGAAGTAGGATGAGCAACACTGTCATAATATAATAATGATAATAATAAATGTTATTTAATATAGCGTCTTTCGAACATCAAGGCGCTGAACAGGTAAAAGAAAATTAAAACAGTACAATAAATATCAGTTAAAAACAGCAGAATTCAGGGTAAGCTTTACCCCATAAATAGGTCTTAAGTGCCTGCTTAAAGCACCCCACAGTCCTGCACTCCCGAAGCTCATAGGGCAGAGAGTTCCAAAGGGTATGGGCCATGAACCCAAAGGCACGGGCCCCCAAAGATTTTAAACTAACCCTCGGAATCTCCAGCAAACCCTCGCCAGCCAAGCGGAGCTGTCACAGAGGGGTATAAGGAATGAGGAGCTCTTTCAAATAGTGGGGGCCCTGACCATGTAGGGCTTTGTAGGTTAATAAACACCTTAAAGGTGATCTGCCACTGAAGAGGCAGCCAGTGCAGATCGTGCAGCACAGGGGAGATATGAGATCTTCTAGAAGCCCCAGACAACAAACGTGCCGCAGCATTCTGCACTAGCTGCAAGCGGCGGATATCAACCCCAGGAAGCCCTAAGTAAAGGGAGTTGCAATAGTCAAGGCACAAAGTCACAAAGGCGTGGACCAAAACAGGTAGATCGCTAGGCGGAACAAGGTGCCTGACCCAGGCAATGTTCCTAAGATGGTAAAAGGCCAGCTTGACTACAGCCGACACCTGATAACGAAGGGTCAGCCCATCGTCAAGCGCCACTCCCAGGTCACGCACCCATTCAGAGGTACGGATCTGTGCCCCCCCCCCCAGGATTACACCAGAGGGGAGATCAGTCCTCAAGCCCTCAGTCCTGCGACCCGGGTCCACCACCAAAACCTCAGTCTTTCCTGCGTTCAACTTTAACCCGCTAGAACTCATCCAATCTTGGATTTCTGCGAGGCAATTATTTAGCACCAAGATAGCACTAACCTGGTCAGGGGCACAAGACAGGTAGAGCTGGGTATCATCAGCATAACAATGAAACCTCAGCCCATACCGTCTTACAATGTCTCCGAGGGGCAGCATATTCACTGCAAATAACATGGGGGACAGCACCGAGCCCTGAGGAACCCCTCAAGACAGAGAGAAAGGCTCGGAAGAAAAAATTCCCAAGACAACTCTCTGAGTTCTACCAGCGAGGAAGGATGAAAACCATCCGAGAACTGTACCCAACACCCCACAGTTGAAAGTCAGGTGCTCAAGCAGAACCCCATAATCAGGGCCCCTACTTTTCTGCGGCACAGTTGGGCCAAGTTCTGCGGCAAGACTACCATTTGCCGCAGAACTTCTGCGGCAGTGGTTTGTAATTTCTGCGGAAATTCTGCAGCACTAACAAATTACCATATCACAGTGTCAGCTTGTCATCCTGACTTCACTTTCATGACAGTGGTTATAGCAATCAGGATGGGGAAAGCACAGTAACATTAGTTCAAAAAATAACAGACGTATAGAAATAATTTTATGCCTAAAAAAGCAAAACAAACAACTCTCCCTTAAGGTCCTAGAGTATTGCATAAATTAAATATGCAGAGGGGACCTTATGTGATAAATAAGGTATTTCTATATGAATGGTATCTATACCACTAATGAGATCTCCACTGTGTATCACTTATATATTTATATGTACTTTCTACACCACTCATGAGGTCCCCACTGTGTATCACTTATATATTTATACGCAATCTGTAACATACATACAAATATGCGTGTGTGTAGTGAGAGAGATACTGTATATGTGTATATATATATTTTTTTTGTTTTAATTTCCATGAAATTGCATCCTCATTCATACAAGTCCCATTGGAAATAGAATAAACAGAATAGAGGAGTTACTGCAAAACTCATTTTTCATGCCAACCTGCTTCCCCTGACACATTACGTAACACCATCAGGCCATGACATGCATGTGAACCAACTGTGAGATAAAGCTCTCCAGCCCATCACAATGTGTCCACTGTGTGACAGAACACTGCACCATACCTTCCCAAGCTCAGAGCAGTGATGTGTTCCCCCAGTCCTTGTGTTGTCCAGCCAGCTCCCAGAGCTAATCTCTGAACCTGAGTTGCCAGCAAGGAAACACAACATGCTACCCTCTGCCCAACAGCTGGCCCTGAACACATTTCTCCATAATGTTTGGCCTGACCCCATCATCCAGTGATAATATGTAATCAATAACGCTGGCAAAAAATGTGTACAGTGCAATTATTTAACAGGTCTGTTCTTTCAGCAGGTCTACACATTATTATATTTCACTTTTCTGGGCATAATTACTTTATTTTTCTTAAAAATGACAGGTAAATTCACTTTACCAGTTATTCATTTCAGATGGGATCTCTATACCTTAAAGGCACAAATAAGTTTGTACAAGTGAAGTATGGACTTAACAGGTCTATGTATTGACAAGGCTTTGTTTAAGTTGGACCTAGTGCAATAATGTAAGACTGAAAATTATATTAAGCTGTAGTGCAGGTTGAGCAAATATCACCATGCCTGATGTGCTGTGCCACCACCTCTGGCAGTGGGAGCTGTGGTAGATAAGTGACTGTTCATTTCTGTTGCAGAATGCAGCCATTTCAATAGCTAATTTATGATGTTACAGCAATGATAACATCACATTCTGAGCTTAAATGGATTTTGGATATAAAAAGAGGGGAGGTGAACCAGATTCTATGGATAAACATAAATATAAATTAAAAATCACCAAGAACAGTGAATTCTGCGGCACTGCAGAAGTTCTGCGGTAGACTGCAAGTTCTGCACAAAATTCTGCAGCCGCAGAATTCTAGGGGCCTTGCCCATAATCCACAGTGTCAAAGGCAGATGACAAATCAAGGAGTACCAAGATGGAACGATTCTTCTAATCTCTCGCCATCAGGAGATCATTGAGCACCCGAACCAGAGCAGTCTTGGTACTATGTCTCTTACGAAAACCTGATTGGAGAGGTTCGTATAAATTATGGCTGGTTAAATGATTCTCCAGTTGAGCTGCCACAACTTTCTTAATAACCTTTCCCACAAAAGGAAGGTTAGAGATAGGTCTGTAGTTCGCTAGATTGTCCGGGTCTAAAGAAGCTTTCTTCAGGAGGGGTATCAGTTCCGCCGCCTTCAGGGAGCTAGGAAACTCACCCGAGTCCAAAGAGCACCATACAATCTGAGCCAAAACCAGGCCGACAGTATCACTACAATCCAAAATCAGGGAAGTAGGGCCCGGATCTAACCTACAGTATGTGGGACGCATCCCCTGGACAATCCTCATAAAATCAACGAACTCCGGCAGGTCAAAGGTACTCCAAGAAACCCCGGTTTCTGCGACTAAGCACAGCAACCCCCATAGAAGGAGACTGATGAACCTCCTTGCCAATGTCGGCCACCTTATTTGCAAAGAAATGAGCAATCTCATCACACTCTTTTTGTGAAAAAGCTCGACGGAGCTGCAGACAGGCTGGGTTGCACAACCTGTCCACAGTTCGGAAGAGTTGAGCCAGTCGGTTCTGTGCAACAGCAATTTCCCTGGACAGGAATTCTGCCTTCTTACGGGAAATTGCTGATTGATAGAGTTTATAATGCACTAACAAAATAAGATGGTCGGCATCCAAGGCAGAACTCTGCCGACAACGTTCTAACCTATGCCCCAACCTCCGCAATTCCTTAAGGGACCCATCAAACCATGGAGTTTGAGGGTGAAGCGGAAGGGGGTGAACACGGGCAGGAGCAATCAGATTGTGAGCTGAGGAAATGGCCATATTATAGGCCGAGACCAAAAAGCTCAGGGTCTGTGCTGGTTTCATCAATCACCGAGAGGTCAATCATAGCCGGCAGGTCTTCAGGGACCACATCCCTCAAAGGATGGTAACTGACCATCTCCACAGGAGCCGACCTACCCAGGGGGGGAAGAAAAATTGAACCCAACGGTGCAGTGATCAGACCAACTGACAGGTTCCACCATCAAGTAGGAGGCCTCAATCCCCAGGAGGAAGACCAGATCAAAAGAGTGACCACCATTATGGGTAACTGTGGAAACAACCTGTGTGAAGCCAAGCGATGTCATCACCTGAAGGAAGTGTTGTCCAAAAAGCGAAGATTCGTTGTTGAGCCAGGCATTGAAGTCACCCAGAACCATCAGTCTGGGTGACTCCAATGCCATGTCAATGACGAAGTCTGCTACTTCCTGCAAAAACAGTTTCTCATCACCTGGTGGATGGTAAATGAGGGCTATCTTGCACCCCACACCAGTTACCACAGTGCACTCAAATGATGTGACCTCCTCAACTGGAACACCAATTAGGCCCAATTTGGTCAGACCGCTACACCCCCCCCCCCATGGGATCCAATCTCGGGCGATGAATAACCGAGTACCCGGAAGGAACAGCCACCTCTAAAACTGGGGCGGCATTTCCATCCAACCAGGACTCGGTAATGCAAGCCAGATCCAGTTTCCACAAGATCATCCGTAATAGCGGTCTTGTTCCGAATGGATCTGGCATTGCATAACAGTGCCCGAGTTGGACGGTGTTGACGAGCCGACCCCACTACTTGCCCTCCAAATGCAGAGGAGCCCTTGGATATGGGGACTAGACAGGACTCACCACGTTCTAGGCACCATTTCACCCCAGGGCATCTTCTAGTCTTAGCCACCCCAATGGGAGAGCGCCGCTTATTCGGACTCCGCTGTCCGCAACTCCCCACCCACCCCCTCCCCCCACGCGAGCAATCCCCAGCGCCCGACAGCACAGGTAGACATAAGCAGGTGTGGGGGGAAAGAGAACGGGCGGAGGGCACGGAGGCCGAATAGCACAGGATGGGGGGGGGGCAAACAGGCACATTCCACCAAAATAATACAAAACCAGAGCCACACTTTAAACATAAAACACTAAAAACCCCAAAACAAAACCCCAAAAACAAAACAGCAAACAAAATAAAATTAGAAATAACTAAAACATCAAATATAATAAAGCATATAAAACTAGTACTAAAAAAAAAAAAAAACACTAAGAGACAGCACTTTCAACTACGGCATTTGACCAGTCACTAAAAGTCCCACAGGAACAACTACAGTTGCCAGAAAGATATCACTAGGGGTCTAGTCTGCACAGCCTCTCACAAAGGCAGAAAAGAACCCATGGCTAGGTGAGAAAGGATAATAGTCCAGGTACTCAAGTTACTCGAGGGGAACAGTGCAGCAAAAATATGTCCCCTGCACAACCTCTCACGTAGGCAGGTTTAAACTAAAAATAATAAAAGAACAAATTAACCAGGCACTCTCACTACCCGGTAAATTTGAAGCAAAAAAGCTCTGACCAAACTACCTCTCACATAGAAGACAGAACAATAAATGTTGCCAGCAAAAATAAAATGCTTTTCACCGTTTCCAGATGTAACACATCAAAATCTGACCGTAACCAAAATACAGGACTTGATCCAAATGAGTCTTCTGATGGGTCTTCAAGTGGAGCTATCATGCTCTCAGAATAAACAAAGGCCAAGCTCACCAGCCACCAGGAACAGTAGCAGGGGCCCAAATAATCTGACCCAGGGAAACCACCGCCAGAGATGTTCTCCCGCTGTAACTCCGGTCTTCAACAAGAGACGGCCCACCGACCAACTCCTCGAAGACCTCGAAGACCCAGGCCGTGCCAGTTGGCTCCCCGTTGGCACAACCCCGACTCCTGCACAGCGAGGGATCCGGCAGTGGAACACCCAGGAGCAGAATAGATCCCCGGTTCCACGTCAGCAGATAGTGCAACACAAACAAGATCAGGTCAGCACTATAATCTCCACGGCCAAAGGAAAATCAGCTGGGTCCCCAGGTTCTTCACCAAAACAACCAACAGGTAGACAACGGAAGGAGCAGTTCACAGTAGCCAGGAGACAACCGGGAGATGTCAAAACATAGCTTCTTTAGACAAAACTCCCACAAAGAAAACCACCAAGCCCAAGATTTCCTTCGATATAGGGCTCCTCCTCTAAAAACCATCCCACAGACCAAATCCAAACTTCAGGCGAGCAAAGAAAACATTCCCAGTTGCTTACTTGAGGTAAAAAACATATAAACCACTCGGCGCTCAGACCGTGGAACCCGAAAAAAGAATGCTCGATTTGCAGCATCCAACAAGCTGATCAAACTTCTTTCAAACAGTGAACTAGGAACAAAATAAAAAGAAAAAGAATAACAAAACGCTCTAAAGTAAAAACTCATGGCTCATGGCGCAACACTCAAATGATCGGCTCGCCCAGCCTGGCGGCCATCTTGGATTAGAGTCTTAGAGTAAGATAAACTAGGACAAACTAGAGTTTATCTAGTTGCTGGATTAGGTAGAGTAGGGGTTAAACGCAAGAGCAAGTGGAAGAGAAGTAAGTAGCGAGAACAGCATTGAGGTACTGGGTTGTGGGGGCGTGCTGAATGTCCTCAGGGAGTTCTATAGCTTAGGGAGCCTATATCTGTAGGCCGACTGGCCTGCTGTGGTGGACATGTGTGGGATGGAGAAGAGACTGTTAGCATTGCTCCTGAGGGTGTAGGAAGACTGGGAGGAGGCAGGGAGAACCGAGGAGAGGTAAGCAGGCAGGGTCTGTGACCAGAACTTAGCTGTGAGGCGAGCACAGTGTGACAGATGGCAGTCCTGAAGCGAGGGAAAAGTCAGCAACTGGTAGAGGGTACAGTGATGGGTGGTGAAGGGGCAGTCAAGAGTGAACCGACAGAAGGAGTGGAAAAGAGTCCAGTCTGGCCAGGGTGGACTTGGGTGGTGGCACTGTAGAACTACGTCTCCATAGTCGATAACTGGCAGGATCATTTTCTGAACAATAGCGCGATGAGCCAGCAGCAGGATACTACCACGATTCCGGTAAAGGGCACCCAGTCTTTTACCGGAACCATGGTAGTATCTCACTGCCTGGTGGTTACATAAATAACTGGGAAAATAGTGATACGATTGTGGATCACAGAATGCCTCTAAGGGGCTCCTGCTAGTAGTATATTTGAAGGACTTCCCTTGGGAGGTAATGATCAAACTGAGTGAGGGTAATAACACTACTTGGTGAGATCCAGTAGGATCTGGTTATATTTGACTCACATAGGGACAACACGTACTAGTAAGTGAAAAGTACTAATTAGTGCTGACAACTCATTCAGAGTTCTATAGGAGGGTGTACAGCTAAAGAACCAGATATGAATATAGCTCAAACTAAAAGCTAGGTCACAATATATAAGCAGTAAGGCAGCTTGCATATTATAAGACTATCACTGTGGGTGCTAGCATCAGCCAGACTAGTGTGTGGGAGGGTGTGCTATACTGTAGCTAGAAACCACCTCGTTGAAAACCCAGAGAGGGGAAGCAATTTGTAGGCAACCCCTCACAGCTCATTATATACAACGTACCAGCTTCAGCAGCAACATTTACAACAGTGCACAACTAAGCACTTTGTGTATCTAGGCAACATGGTAAAACACATGACTAACAATGGTTCATCCATGTCGGCATTCCAAGAATCTGGCCAACGGTGATTAGGGCGCAGGCAATATGCCGCCCGGCATTACCACAGCTGTCATTGCACCTCCCAGGAGTTACAGCACCAAAGCACTGTCCTGGGAAACAGTCAGGTTTTGCTGGGGGCTTTGCCTCCAGACTCCCCACAAATAAAGATACTCTCTTCCAGAGTGGCCATGCTGTGAAGGGCAAAGAAACTGTGTGGACACCCAATATGATGTGAGTGCAGGGCGATCTAAAATCAAGATCGCTCCAGTCACTCATGCCCTAGTTACAGCACCATATTATGGCGCCCTGCTAACGGCATACAACTTACAACAGTGTGTCCATTTTCATGTCCAATGAGGCTCACGCAAGCAGACAGGGTAGATGCACTTTAGGACAGTGTGGCTGGTCGACAGCTAACTCCCACAGCTGAAACCTACAGTGTGACACTGTTTTTCCTGTGGCCCTTAGCACTTTGAACCTCGGGGGAGCCTTATATAGCAGTCAGGTGGGGGAAATGGCTCCTCTGATAGGTGGTCGCATGAGTGGGGAGGCTGAGAGAAGATCACCTTCAGCCAGTAGTCTGGTTGTGCTCCTGAGTTCGGCGATTGTCGGGGGTTGAGGTGCCATGCACACCCTCTTGACCCCAGGTGGTGGCTCCCAGATGACTGCGCTGTGAAGACTGGGAGCACGTAAGAAGCTTCAGCATTTTAAAGCACTCAGCCAAACAAAGGAAACTGCTAGTAGTGGCAGAGTTTGGGTGGGCTTTATTTTTTATGTTACCCAGAAAGTCACAGATGGCTCCTTCGATTGGTGGTCGCAGCGAATGGGAAGGCAGAAAGAAGGTCCCTCTGCCAGCCGCCTGATCATGCTTCTGGGTTAAGGATCATCGGGAGATGCCGTGCGCACCCTCTCGACCCCAGGTGGCGGCTCGAAGATGACTGCACTGTGAAGACTGGGAGCAGGTAAGAAGCTTTAGTGTTTCAAAGTAGTCAACCAAAAACAAAGGGAAACAAAGGAAACTGCAAGTTGTGGCAGAGTTTGGGCTGGCTTTTTTTTTTTTTTTTTTTAAATGTTGCCCAGCAAGTCACAGATGGCTCCTCCGATTGGTGGTCACAGCAAGTAGGGAGACGGAGAGAAGGTCCCCTCCGGCCGGTAGTCCGGTTGTGATCCTGGGCTCACCGATCATCAGGAGGGGTGGGGTACCAAGCTGCCGTGGGCACCCTCTCAACCCCTGGTGGCAGCTCTGAGATGACTGCATTGTGAAGAGACAGCAGAAACTAAACAGACTGAAAGGGAAGTGCCAAGCAGCCAGAAACCATAGTGCTTTTAAGATTACAAGAATACCTAGAGGTATTTTATTCTATCTAGTCATTACCAAAACTGCAGGTAATAAAGCGCTAGTCCCAAGGAAAAGCTACAGCTCAATATTTTGCCACAGAAAACAGCACTGCTGTACTGCTGATAATCATAATTAAGTAAATAAGACTGGTATATATACTTTGTGGTGAGCGAGTCTATTCCCCAGTGTTCTTTGTGGACTGGAAAGAATGATGCATTCTCATTCTGAACCAACATTGTTAAACAGTTGAGTGACGAACTATTGTATAAAAAGCCTTCCACAAAATGAAGAAAACATTCAAAGGTACACTTCTGACACATTTCCTTTGGAGTAATTTTTTTACAATAGCAATAAGGCACACCCAGGAGTTAGAGTAACAGTTAATCACCTCTACTGAAGAAAAAGAAAAATCAGCATTTATATAGTGCTTTTATACATATTGTATCCCAAAGTGCTTTACAAGCAATGCTAGACTGGTAGTGAAGTGACTTAATGTGTAGTGGTAGCCATATCGCACATCAACACCCACATAAAGCCTTGGACAACTGCATGAACTGGTTTTATGGAAGGAAGAATATTGGCCAGGACTCCAGGAATGATCTCTACTCTTTGCAAAGAGTGCCTTGGGTTCTTTTACTTCCACCTGGACACCCACCAGAGCAGCACCAGGATGGGTAGAAGGGATCTCACTTTAACATCTCATCTGAAGGACGGCACCACATATGCAGTACAGCACCCCCCCCCCCAATACTGCACCCAGATGCCAGCGTTTAGGTATGAGCCCAATCCTGGTGTGGGGATGAGAACCTATGACCTTCTAGCACAGAGGTAGATGTGCTCCCAACTGAGCCACGCTGACACCTACTGGCAATATGGCATTTGGCTGCCCCTCATGCCATATTATGCCCTGGGGTGAGTGATTAAAAAAATACATTAACTGATCAATTTTGGTTGAATAGATATTGCAAAGCTGGAAAATGAAAACTGAGGGCAAACAGTCCCTAAAACCTTGGAAGATGTGCGATGAGGTGTTCCTTTGGATTTGAACAATCATGCAACACAGTCTAATATCGGCACCCTCTGTGCAAGTACTGCTGTCATTAACTTTGCGAAAAAAAGAAAGTGTCGATATTAGGCACCGACAGCAATGTGACGTGTGACTGTTCAAACCACGAGGAACACCACATCAAAGTTGCCAAGGTGCCAGGCACAATTTACCCTAATTTTTCATTTTCATACTTTGTAAGTTTGGCGCTTTAACTGTACTAGACACTTTAAACGTAGTTTTTTTTTTTTTGAAAATTATTTTTTTTCATTTAAAAAGCAAACAAACAAAAACATATCACAACAACTGATACCGTTAGTTTTCACCCAACACTGCACAGTGACACTCACTGCACCGCACCTGTAACTTGGAATGCAGCTGTATAATGATGTCCACTGTGCCAGCCACTCGTGAAGCAGCTGCACAGTGATACTTGCTTCAACAGATCTGTAGCTTACTTTGTAAGTGCTCTGCCTACTCACAAAGGAGCTGCATTGTGATGTTTATTGGACTTGCAGCAAATTTTTTTAGTGGCCCCAAGCAGCAGCAGCATCATCATCATCAAAAACAGTGCACTGGACCTATACTAGACTCCTCCACCCTACCCACTAGCGCCCATGCTGCCCTCCCCCCATACAAGTAAAAAAATACCCCCATCCCACTTAGCACCCATACCCATCCATCTTTACTTCGGGTACCCAATCTCGTATCCAGTCAATACTGCAAAAAAGATCCTGGTCAAAAATGTGTGGGGAAAAAAGCGCTAAAGCTACCCGGATCACAGTGCGAGCCAGAACTGCGAAATCCAGGTAGTTGCCCCCTTCCCCCATGTTACCCACCCCAAAGTATGTTAGATAAAGCGGGGTGGGGGCATATATCCCCGCAAAACACATAACATCTTACTCCTTCACCCTGGTGATCAGCGCTGTATTTTCTGCATGGTCATTGATCACGCACTTTCTTGTTTAGCTGTTATTGACTGGAACCGCCCAACCCCAGTGTCAGGCCATCAGTAATACCACCACTCAGTAGACACACACCAGCCACCCCCAAAAAGTAAAACACAACCCCACCCCCCAGTGCACTTAGGACCCATACTGGCCCACGCCCCATGAGCATTCACCTCTTTTTCATTTTTCAGTGTGGTCCATCAATGGACAACCAGCACAACCCTCCTTCCACTTCAGCCAGCTGCTACCTACTAAAAGAAAAAACCCTGTTAAAAAAAAAAAATAATAAGTCCAGTGGATTGCTAGGTCAGCAGGAGATGGGAGGGAGCTAGACGTCACTGTCCACCTAGGGATAAATGATGTGGCAAGGGACACAGTCAAGGCAGTGCAGGGTAACTTCAGGGAGTTGGGGAAGGGCCTTAAGTGGCTAGCACACACTGTGGCTTTTCTGAAGTGTAACCTGTGGGGAGGTAAGAGTACTCTGCACCAGAGCATCCACAGACTGGTTAAAGGCATGATGTATGGAAGAGGGCTTAAGCTACATCAAGGACTGGGGGTCAGCCTGGGAGAATATTGGACTCTATAAGGGTGACGGCCTGCATCCTCTGGGAGGGGGACCGCAGCCCTTGGTGGGAGGTTTAAATGTTACTTGAATGAGCATTTCAATTAGCTGGGGGGGGAGAGAGAGATAGAAAAACAAAAGAAGGCAACAACAGCCCACCCCCTTCCATATGATGGAGCAGCAGGGACTGAGGGCCGGGGGAGGAAAATATCCTAAGACTGCGGTGCAGAAAGGCAGGGATGGAGACAAGGCAGAAGAAAAGGGGGTTATAACCAGATAAGTGAGGGTAAGGGATTGAAAGAGTTAAGGAATGGGGAATTTAAAAAGGTAGAAGGAAAATTAAGGGGAGCATGAGGGAAAAACACAGTTAGGAATGGTATGAGGATGCAGGACAGAGGGCAAGGTGGCAGGATGGTGTGTACAGCCATGTGTGCCAATGCAAGGAGTCTTGGAAACAAAATTCCATACCTGGAAGCCATATGGCAGGAGCTGACCTGGATCAGGCGGCCATTATGGAGTACTAGGACATGGCCGTATCAGACTACTCTATGTTCAGGAGAGACAGGGGAGAGAGGAGGTGTTGTTTTATATGTGAGGGAGGGAATCAAGGGCCATACGGAGAAACACAGAATTTGACGGCAGATAAGGACCGCCTGGCCCACCTAGTCTGCCCATTTCCCTATCTAATGGATAAGCTGCAGATCCTAGTTAACCAACAGCCTACCTCCTCCTACCCCGCACTAGAATTGCCTTATGTCTGTCTAATGCATTCTTGAATTCCCCCACTGTTTTTGACTCCACCACCTCCTCAGGAAGGCCGTTCCATGTATCCTCAACCCTCTCCAAGAAAAAAATACTTCCTCACATTACCTCTGAGCCGTCCCCCCCCCACATCTTCAAATTGTGTCCCCTTGTTTTTGCACATATCTTTTTCTGAGAGATTCTACTCTCTTGGACTTTGTCGATTCCCTTGAGGTACAGTAGTACCAGGAGGAAAAGGAAGGGCTGGAGATGCTGTGGGTCACCATGGAGACAGCCTGTGGTGCCAGTATCCATATGGGAGTACTGTACAGGCCTCCAGCACAGGGGGAGGAGTTGGATAACGCACTTGGGGGAGCCATCATCAAAATGGCAAATAAGGGGGAGGTGCTGCTAGTTGGTGACTTCAACCTGCCAGATGTGGAGTGAAGCCTCCTCAGGGAGTGGGGCCATCCTGGACTCCCTAACATAGGGCTCTTCTCAGGCAGTTAGTCACGGAACCCACTAGTGACAGAGCGGTGCTCGACCAGGTGTTTATAGAGACAGCATTGCAAACATCACAGTGGGCAGTCCCCTGTGTACCAGTAGTCACTGTACAGTGTGGTTTAACATTAAGACAGAAATAAAGGCTAACCACATGAGGATGAGGGTTCTGGACTTTAGGAGGATAGATTTTAAAGAAACGGGGGACTGCCTCAGAAACTGCCTCGAGGGGGGCTTGGATTGCCAGGGAGAGTGGAGGCACAGTGGGCAAAAATAAGGGAGGGTAAAACTAAAACAACTAAACTCTACATAAAGGAAATCAGTAAAAGCAGAAGGAAAAAGCGACTGTTACGGTTCTCTAAGGAAGTAGCAAAGGTGATGAAGGAAAAAAGGCTGGCATTCAGGAAGTACATAGAAACAGAGAGGGAGGGCAAAGGGGCATACCTAGTAAAGCAGAGGGAAGCAGGCACGGCAGTGAGGGAAGCAAAGGCGCAGACAGACGAAAGAACAGCCACGGGGTCACTAAGATAAATAAGACTTTCTTTAGGTACATAAGTGAGTAGCTGAAAAGCAAAGAGAAGGATAGTAAGAATTAGAAGGGCAGAGAGGGAGACCACACAGAAGAGGACCAAGAAAATGCGGACATCCTGAACAGGTACATCTGCTCAGTCTTCACATGGAGAGAGGGGGATGGACCACTAGGGAATAGCAGGGATGGGGGAGGAAAGCTGGACACAAGTCCATTTTCAGAAGAAAGAGTCCCAAAGGGACTTGCAGCTCTAGAGGTGGACAAAGCTATGGGACCAGATAGGATACATGCAAGGGTTCGAAAGGAACTCAGGGTGGTGCTAGCTACTCCACTGACAGCCTTGTTCGACAACTCACTTGTAACAGGCATGGTTCCGAAGGACTGAAGAAGAGCTGACATCGTCCCTCTACACAACAGCAGCAGCAGGGAGGAGACTAGCAACTATAGACTGGTCAGTCGTACTTCAGCGGTGGGGAAATTAATGGAAACCCTGCTTAAAAAAAAAAAAAAAAAAAAGACTGGTAGAGTATCTTGAATTTGATGGGTTGCAAGACCACAGGCAGCAAGGATTCCTGAGGGGAAGGTCATGCCAAATGAATCTGATGGACTGCTATTACAATCAGGGAAAGGCAGTGGACGTGGCCTATCTGAATTTCAGCAAGGCCTCCGCCTCTGTCACTGATGATCAAGCAGTGCTTATCTGCATTGAGTTAAGTACTGCTTGATTGTCACTGACATCACAAGGTTCTAAGAATGGCTCTAATGTAGTATTTATATTGTACAGACTCAGTCATCTATATCTTTGGACTGCTTCCAGCTACAGGTATGCCCAATACCTCAATTAAAAGAACTTTTCATGGGCTTTCAAACTATGTCTGCCACTGCACAAGAATGTGACCCTTTAACACATAGGAGACAGGGAGTAGTGGCAAACAGGACTCACTCAAACGATGGAGGAGTGACCAGTGGGGTGTGCAGGGCTCATCATGGAGACCGGTCCCCTTTAACGCCTTCATTAAGTAACACTGCTGAGGAACAGGAAGGACAGGTATGCCTTTTTGCAGAAGATACTAAAATCTGCAATAAGGTGGACACTCAGGAGGGGCAGGAGTGAATAAGCAGGGATTTTGGGAAACCAAAGGAGTGGTCTAAAGCATGGTAGCTGGAGTTCAATGTGAAAAAGTGCAATCTCATGCACCTGAAGCATTGAAACCTAGGCACTTAGTATAAGATGGGGGGAGGTACTGACAGTCACTAAACAGAAACAAGCATTTGTCAATGCCGAAACGTTCGCTTGCAGGTATCTGCAGTGGTGTTTGGCATGTATGGTGCTTTACCCTAATGCCCTGTGCGATTGCTGGCATTTGCACAATAAATTTTCAGCATGACCTTTTTGTTACCCCCATTGTGCGCTACATAGGCGGAAACACGTTTTGGACAGGATGTGAAAAATGACAGCTGTACTGCTCATAAGGAAGTGTGGTAAAATGGGAATGTTGAAAATCTGGAGCGGAAATATTGAGAATTCGCAAACCTACGAGCGTGCGTGGAAAATGTGCAGTGCGCGCTCGTAAAACAGTCATTGTTAGGAATTTTTTCACCAAATTGTCAATATTGGCATTTTAAAACCTCTGCTAATGAACAGTGTCACTGTGATTGTCTTACTGTGTCCCATACATTGATTTCACACACCGAATGCGCCATTTTGCACTACATGGGCGGAAACACTTTGGGCAGCATGTGAAAAATGACAGCTGTACTGCTCATAAGGAGGTGTGATAAAATGGCAATGTTGAAAATCTGGAGTGAAAATATTGGAAATTCACAAACTTATGGAGTGCAGCATTGTGCAGTTCCTAATGACGCCAGAAGTTTGTGAATTTCCAATATTTTCACCGATTTTCAACATTGCCATTTTATCACACCTCCCCTGCGAGAAATATTGAGAATTCGCAAACCCACGAAATGCGGCGTGAAAATGTGCAGTGCGCTCAGAAACAGTTATTTGTAGGAATTGTTTCACCAAATTTTCAACATAGCCATTTTAAGATCTCTGATCATGAACAGTGACACTGTGATTTTCTTAATGTGTCCCATACACCGAGTTCGCACACAGACTGTGCCATTGTGCGCTACATGGGCGGAAACACGTTTTGGGCAAGATGTGAAAAATGACAGCTGCACCGCTCATAAGGAGGTGTGATAAAATGGCAATGTTAAAAATGTGGAACGAAAATATTGAAAATTCGCAAACTTACGAGCGTGCATAGGAGCTGCGCAATGAACACCTAGTGTAAAAGTCATTTTAGAATTTTTTCACTAAATTTTCAACATAGCCATTTTAAGACCTCTGCTCATGAACAGTGTCACCGTGATTTTTCTTAATGTCTACTGATTTCAAGACACCGACCGCGCCCACTGTGTGCTACATGGGCGGAAACACGCTTTGGGTGAAATGTGAAAATGACAGCTGTACTACCCATAAGAAGGTGTGGTAAAATGGCAATGTTGAAAATCTGGAGTAGAAATACTGAAAATTCGCAAACCTACGAGCGTGCGTAGGAACTGCGCAACGCATGCTCGTAAAACAGTCATTTCTAGGAATTTTTTCACCAAATTTTCAACATAGCCATTTTAAGACCTCTGCTAATGAACAGTGTCACCGTGATTTTCTTACTACGTCCCATACATTGATTTTGCACACCGACTGCGCCATTGTGCGCTACACGGGTGGAAACACTTTTTGGGCAGGATGTGAAAAATGACAACTGTACTGCTCATAAGGAGGTGGGTAAAATGGCAATGTTGAAAATCTGGAGTGAAAATATTGAAAATTTGCTAACTTACGAGCCTGCATAGAACTGCGCATCGCACGCCAGTAAAACAGTCATTTTTTGGAATTTTTGCACCAAATTTTCAACATGGGGTTTTTGGGACCCCTTCTCATGAATGATGTCACTATCATGGCGTTATTCATGCCCAAAGGGTGATTTTGCACAGTGACTGCGCAGTGACTGCGAAATCACTCTTCGGGCCCGAATAACGCCATGACAGTGACATCATTCATGAGAAGGGGTCCCAAAACCCCCATGTTGAAAATTTGGTGCAGAAATTCCAAAAAGTCACGCGGTCGGCTTTGAAGAGTGCAGACATGTTCCGGTCCACCGAAGATTGTCACGACGAGCTCCGGAGGTAAGTATGGGTGGGGGGGTGGGAGGCTGGGTGCGGGTTGTGGAGGGGGACTGGGAGACTACGTGGGACCGTTTTTCTTTACAGGTTTTTTAAAAACGGACTACGAGGGACGCTTGCCACGAGGGGTGGGCTCCCAGCGTGGAGAAGATGGCTGGGGTCGAGGAGCCAACGGGATTGGGCGCCCCCATCGCAAACTACACGGGGAGGGTTGCAGGAGCCGACGGGGATTGGGCACCCCGCCGGCAAAACAAACGGAGTTTGCCACGCTGGGGTGGGCTCCCAGCGTGGCAGAAGGATGGCTGGGGGCCATGGAGCAGATGGGGATTGGGCACCCCTGGCCGGCAAACAACGCTTGCCACGCTGGGGTGGGCCCTCAGGTGGCACCAAAGCTTTGGGGGCGGCGTGACGACGAGGGGGGGGATCAAGGTGACATTAGCAGCTGGTATGACAGCCGTGGTTTCTTTGGAAGCAGAAGACCACCACTGTCATACAGAGCTCCCGCACCCATTGGTGCAGGACTGCCACGCCTGCTCAACAGAGCACTGGATTGAATGGGAGAGGCACACCTCCAAAGTGTGCTACTCTCCCAAAACGTTCCTTGAGCAAGCGAACGTAAAAAGGGACTTTGACTTTATTATATCTAATAACCTCAAGGGAGCAGGACAGTGTGACACACCAGTGGGTAGGGCTACTGTGATCATGGGGTGCATAGGGAGGGGTATATCCATTAGGAGGAAGGAGGTGGTGTTGCCACTGTATCGCTGGTGAGACCCCACCTGTAGTACCATGTCTAGTTTTGGAGGCTGCACCTCAGAAAGGACACAGAAATGATAGAGGTAGCCCAGAGAAGAGCAAATAAATGGTGCTGGGGCTGCATGAGAAGCCCTATGAGGAGAGACTGAGGGATCTCAACATGTGTCACCCTGGAAGAGAGAAGAGTGAGAGATGACATGATAGAGACCTAAAAGTACCTCACAGGGGCACTGAGGGTTCAGGAGGGAAGTCTCTTTCAGATGAGAAGGAGCACAGGACCATGTGCCATGCAAAGAAGCTGGAGTGTGGGATGTTTAAGAGAGATGTGAGGAAACACAGAAATTTGCCAGTAGATAAGGACTGCTTGGCCCACCTAGTCTGCCCGTTAATTTTTCTTCACTGAAAGGGTGGTACACATCCGCAAAAGACTGCCACAAGAAGTGGTGGAGATGAAAACAGTGTTGGGGGGGTGGGCTTCAAGTATACATGGCAAAGACACAGGGGTGCATCAGAAAACAGGGAGGAGGGAGAGTTGCCGGAGGCCTGTTAAGGTCTATGGAGACACATTAGGAAGGGAACATGTGGGCAGACTGGACTGGTCAAGCAGTCCTTTCTGTTGACAAATATTACATTTCTATGTTTATCTTACTTTCTAAGTTCAGAAATGCAGTAACTGTGCATGTGTCAGGACTTTATTTTTTTTGTTCATAATCTGGCCATTTCTGACCACTCTGGGCTCAAATTTTTAGAATGCTCAAGTTGCCATCCCACCCAATGGCCATGCTACTGGCACCTTGTAAATCTGACCCAAAATGTGTTCTAGGGGTCATCCTCAAAAACACTTCTCTGGTTGATTTACAAGGTATTATTTATGTGGTCTTTGAGGGGCAACTTGAACATCTAGAAAATTTGAGACCAAAGTGGCCAAAAGAGGTCAAGTTATGAGTGAAAGACAAAAACACAGAAAAAAAGCCAAATCCTGATGCATACACAATCAGTACATTTCTGGACATAATTTGTACAAGATTTTTTCCTCTAGAAGGCAGCAGCTGGCCACAGTGGTGGGAGGGTTGCGCTGGTTGTCCAACCATGGATCACATAAAAAGATGGGTGCCTAACACATGTACAATTATCACATTTTGGGACAGTTTTTTAGTGTTTTTGTGGTTTATCATTAATAGACGGTAGCCTGCCAAGGTGGAAGGAGGGTTGTGGTAGTCGACCAAGGCTGGATCACCTATGCTTCTCAAATGACCCTGTAAATTGAAACATTTGCACCAGTATTATTAGCAACAGAAATATTAAGTAATGAAGTACGAAGATGTCCAGCAGATATGAGACTCCCAACTTTAGAAGCAGTGGGCCAAATGGCCCCACACTTTGCTAGCCTTAATGCAAGCCCTGGGTGTAGACAGCAAACTTGGAGCTAGCACTGGCTTTTTTTATTGTTTGGGGTCCTTAGATTAAAATGTTGTCATCTGTGCCAGAGGTAAGCAGGACTCTTTTTTAGTCTAAGTTTGATAGCGCCAGTTTTAAAAAATCTCCATTTAATAATTGTATTTTTTTAATCTCCAATGGCAAGTGGCAGAGCTAGCCATGACACTGTAGCTTACCTGAATGTTAAGAATAAAATGCCCAATGCTGCGTAAACAATGAAATGGTGAAGAACACCAGTGACCATTAATAGTCCTTTCCTCTTCCCAGGCTTTGTTCTGTTTCTCAGACAGCACAGACACTCCATGTCTAGCAAAGGTGTCGCTTGGCATCGAGAAGAAACTGGGAACTCCCCAGGATCCTAAAACATCCCTGTGCTCCCACTTAGTGTTTCACTCCAACAATCCATTTCTACAGTGGACAGAATAACCTATTTAAACTGAAGAAAAACATTGTGACAGTTAGGGCTATGATTAACTGTAGATACCCCCCCCAAGAAAAACAAAAATCAGCTAGAATTTTCAGTACATTTTTTTTTATATAAATATCGAGCCTGATCTACTGCAGCAAATGAATATGCCAGCAACATATTTATCCTCCACGGAGAGTGTAATTAAGCAAGCAACAACCCACAAGGCATGCATTTCTAGAGATGAGAGGCCAACAGTCGAGTGCCTTTCAACAAACCCAAGAAGTGCATTAATTCTTTAGAAACACATGTCCTGGAGGGGATTATTGCATTTATAAAATTAAAAAGGGGTTTCCTTTAATAGAAAAAAAAGGTTTTACTTTCATTAGAAACAGAAAACCGCTCACACACACATGCGCCAGCAGTATAGCCAAGCTAACAAAGGGACTGCTATGAGAACAAGGCTGCCATGCTGTGGTTCAGAAAAGCTTTATTCCCTATAGTGTACAGCATAGGTGCAGGAACAACGGAGTGCAGCAAACCACCCCAACGTTTCAGGCTTGCGTGCTTTGTCAAGAAGCCTACTATGGTAACTGTCAGCTTTTTATAGTCTGTGTTCTTAAAGAGATAGTAACCATGAACAAGTAGGTGCAGTAAGTTTATCAATTATAATATTTGATAATACAGGCGCAAAACAATTACTGTGACTTATTTATACAGTAAACCAACCATTAAAAGAAACACTGTAACCACAGACTACTTACGAAAATTCCCTGGAATTCATAGTAACTTAGCACTCTTGCCTCCTACCCTACTCCCCCTCCACCCTTCCTCCCTCTCCCACCTCTCCTCACATCCTCCACTCCCAACCCCTCTCTTACTCTTCCCAGCCCACCCTCTCACATCCCTTCCTACACCCTGTGCCCTGTTTGTCTTGACAAAGCCCGCGGGCCGATATCAATGTATTGTATTCATTTTCCTGTGCCTGAAACAGATTACTGTAATGTGTCTCTGTTGTTTTATGTTGATTGTCTATTATGATTTTATGTCCGTTATGAGTTTTGTACCTCCTATCTACACTTTACTGTACAGTACTATGCTGTCCCGCTTAATCTGTTGTCTTTTCTATTGATGTGGAACCTTTGTAAAAGAGCTCTTAGCTCAAAAGTATATGTAATCCGAGACTAAAAAAAAAAAAAAAAAAAAGAACACTACATTGTTAAAAAAATAAAATGAGTTGCTACAAATGTAGCAATTGTGCCTTTGAGATAAATTGATACAGTAACTGGCATGGGGAAGGATGCAGAATAACTGAAGAGTCACACAGCAATCAACCATAAACGAAAATGTTACCTTGCAGGCGCCTGAGGGTAAGATGGTAAATCTGGGGTGGTTTATAGGCTGCCCATGCAGGCAGAAGAACTTGAGGAAGGTCTGGTGGTGAACCTCAGGGACCAGTGTGGTCGGGGGCAGAACTGTGGTGCTGGGTGACCTTAACATGCCAGGGGTTGATTGGGGAATTATGGCACCCTCATCGACTAGAGAGCAGTGCCTGCTGGATGTCTTCTAGGATGCATTCCTTTCCCAACTGGTGGCTGATGTGATGAGGGATGGTCGTATCCTGGATGTGGTCCTGTCGGATAGCGATCTGGTTAGGAACCTAGTGGTAGGGGACCCACTGGCATGGCGTAATCATGCCACAGTTTGTTTTTTCCTACTGGGGAAAGGGGAAAATTGCACTAAAACAGTGGTGGTTGACTTTAGGGGTGCAGACTTTAAGGGTATGGAGGGGACACTCAGGGGTCATTTGGAGTGGATCTGACTGGACATGGACACAGAGAGCAGGTGGGAAAATTATTAAAAGAGGGTTCCTGGAAGCTACCAAGGCCTGCACGAAGGTATGACGTAAGTTTGGTAGAGCCAGAAAACCGAGCTGGTGGACGAGGGAGGACCAGGAAGTGGTGAGGGAGAAAAGAACTGCTTATAGATGAAACAAGCACTCACATGGGGTCGTGGATGGGGGGGAAGGGGGAGTATGATATGATATCTAAAAAGGTAACCAAGGTGGTGAGATCAGCCAAGGTGAGGATGGAGCAGAGGTTAGCACTGGGGATCAGAAGCAGGGAAAAAGGGTTCTTTAAGTACATCAGGAAAAGAAGCAAAGTGAATGGGCAGACTGAGGTCAGGGAGTGGGTGGGCCAAGGCGGCCGGGGAGCAGGCAGAGGTACCTAATGAATACTTTGCCTCGGTCTTCAGTAGAGACGATAGAGGGTCAACACCTTATGGGGGTAGGCGGGCTAGGAATAAAGAAGGTGGGGAGGTCACAGATGTTGAAACTCCTGGTGGTAGGGTGAGGGAAGCCCTTAAGTCCCTGAAAACGGATAAGGCACCACGTCAGGATGGCCTTCATCCCAGGGTGCTAAAGGAGATGGTGGATGTCTTTGCTGCACCTCTGGCAGACCTTTTCAGCTCCTCTCTTCAGATGGGGTGGGTGCCTCAGGATTGAAGGATGGCTCATGTTGTACCTATCCACAAAAGTGGCTCACGGGAGGAGCTGGGTAACTACAGGCCTGTCAGCTTGACGTTGGTGGTAGGCAAAATTATGGAGGCCATCTTGAAAGAGAGGCTGGAGGTGTTTCTGGAGACACGAAGCCATCTGGATGATCACCAACATGGCTTCATTTAAGTAAGATTGTGTCAAACTAACCTTGTGAAGTTCTACGATTGGGTGACAAAGGCACTGGACAAAGGCAGGCCAGTGGATGTCCTCTTTCTAGACTTCAGCAAGGCATCTGATTTGGTGCCACACCCTTGGTTTCTGGACAAGCTGGGAGGAATGGGGGTTAGGTGGATAGGAAACTGGCTAACTGGGTGGTTTCACAAGGTAGTGATTGGGGGGGGGAGGTATCATCTCCCAGGAGGGTCATTAGTGGGTCCCACAAGGGTCGGTGCTGGGTCCACTCCTGTTTAATGCTTACATCTCGCACATCAGGGATGGTATCAGGAGTGAGACGAACTTCTTTGCAGATAACTCGAAGCTGGAGGCGATGGTGGATGGGGAGGAGGGTAGAAGAGCCCTACAGGGGGACCTGGAGGCTTTGGAGAGGTGGTCTCACGCATGGAAACTGAGGTTTAATGCCAAGAAATGCAGTGTTCTCCAATTGGGGCTTCAGAACCCAGCTCACGAGTACTTTTTGGGTGGGGAGAAACTGCAGGTTTCAGGAGGGGAAAAGGACCTTGGGGTAGTTGTGGATGCCAAAATGAATAACTCTGAGCAATGTAGGAGGGCTGCAGCTAAAGCAAATAAAATGCTCCGGTGCATCGCCAGGGGGACAACCTCGATGAAATGGGAGGTGCTTCTTCCTCTGTATAACTGCCTGGTTAGAACACACTTTTAGAGTACTGCATGCAGTTTTGGCACCTCTACTTGGAAAAAAAAAAAACATTGCACTTCTCGAGAGGGTCCAGAGGAGGGCAACCAGGATGATACAGGGTCTGGGAGAAAGATCCTATGAAGAGAGACTTGAGGAGCTCAACTTGTACTCCCTGGAGGAGAGAAGGGACAGAAGGGATATGATCGAGGTCTTTAAATACCTCAAGGGAGAGTAACCCCCTTGTTACCTGGGATTACTAGAATCCCAGTAAGACCTAATGGTAGGCAGGGATGGCAGCTTGTGAAACTCCAGTTAAATGGGTTTCACACTGTCTCACTCTGTTCTCAGTCTCAGCTGAGGCTGACGGATGACATCACCGATAGAACTTTTGTAGCTGCATAAGCCACATTGGAATCTGCAGCAGAGGGAGTTAGATAGAACGCTGGGAGTTTTCAAAGGGTATTAGTCAGTGTCCAGCTTGTCTTCAGTAAGTGAAGGAGTGAAGGTGTGCTCAAGTGGTGGAGACCGCTGTTTGGGTCTCAGTGCCCCTTCCCTCCGGGGGTGTAAAGATCCTAGCAGATTCTGGGGCAATCCCTTAATTCTGCCAAGTGGAAGAAAAGCTACCTGTTTAGTTCAACATTTATTTTGAAAGATGGAAGATTTGTCAGTCACCTGTAGGGCACCTGCAACTAAAGGGTGAATGTCTGCTCCGACTAAGAGGGCAAAATGTTTTCTTCACCCTGGGACATGTGTGAAAATCTAGGGATTGCGCTACATTTTGGGAAGCCTAGAGAAATGGGCCAAACAAGTAAAGTAGTGTCAAATGCTAGAGTGTTGTGTGATTCAAGTAATATGTAGAGGAGATGCACCAGATCATCTACCCTTTAATCTACATTTAGAAGTTCAGCAAAGGAATGTTTCAGTTTTCCCAGGGAAATGACCGGGTATGGGCTGTGGGAGCTGGAGGTGGGCGAACCCCCCATCTTTAGTAACCAGGTCCACCTCTATGGATTTCTGCTGTGGTTGCTACTTTGTCTCATGCACTTGGCCAGTGATGGGGGACGTACCTAGACATGGGGTTGCAAGGGAAAATTCTCTCTAGGAGTCGCAGACTCTAAGTGGTGTGGGGAGCCACAACAAGCAAGGAAAAATTCTCTCTAGGGGTCGCAGACTCTAAGTGGTGTGGAGAGCCACGACAGGATAATTGGTTCATTCTTCCAATGGACTGCGGATCAAGTGGCCGGCGGGGGAGTCTGGCCCGTGGGGAAAACCCAAGTGTGTACAAGTTGGGCTGTGTACCCAAAGCTGCGTGCAAGTCCGGGCTGTGTGCCTGGTGGGTTCAGAGCCTGAGGGCTGGAAATGGTGATAAAGTGTTCTGTAGTCTCTAATCTGCATTACCAGGAAATGTAGCCCCATGGGGTCCGTCTATGCTTTGTTTTGTTCAGCTAGTATGTGAATAAAAGCCACACTGAAGAATCCCATTCCTGGTTCTGGACATTACAGTTATTGCTTTCTGTGTTCGGATTTACTTGGGTGCCCCTGTGCGGAGTAGCCAAACCTAGGTCCCCCTGTGCTGAGTAACCTCATCCTCCCCGAACCCAGTCCCCACCAGGTACTGCTGTTAGCTTCAACAGCATGCCACCTGTTGTTTGGCAAAAAGGCAGGGGTGAGGAGTTACAAAAATGGAGGCACCGCTTTGGATTTTGTTCTGGGAGGAAGGTGCTTGGGCAAGGGGGCTAGCGTTTTGGCTATCTGGCAGTGGGTAGCCCAAAAAGCTGAAGCAATTTCCCTAGTGTGTTGCTGTGTGCTGTGAATCTTGTGCTGCTGTTTGAAATTGCCAACTCTTTACCAAGGAGCATTAAAGCCAAAGAGTGTGCCCTTGTCCTGCATCAAAAAATTGTTTACAGCTTTTTTGCCTGCTTTAAAAATAAACTGTTGTGAAGAAAAGTGTGGAAGACTAGGGGTATCAACAGGAAAATGGTGCCCTGGACGTCTGAAATGCTTTTAAAATGAATTGTTGAGAAGGAAAGTGTGGAAGACTAGGGGTAGCAAAAGAAGAATTATGCCCTGGACGTTGGAAATGCTTTCTGAATGAAATGAGAGACTGTAGTGTAAAAATGGCTATGTTAAATGGCTGAAATGAGCTCCCGCCGTGGAGTCAGTTGAAAAAAAAAAAAAAGTTGCATTCTGCAGTTTAAATTTGCCTGCTCGACGATCGCTGTGAGGAGAAGAGCCCTCGCGAGGAAGAAGAGGCTCATTTGCATGGCATCATGTGGTTGGTCAGGCTGCAATCAGTCCCGCCCCTCAGTCAGCTCTACAGAGACTGCCCCAACATTCGAGAGAGAGTGAGAGTGGAGTGCGTGTACTGGCAGTGGAGGAGCATCGGAGTGTTCAAAGCGTTGTAAACGGTTTAAAAATAGACTATTTAGTTTAAAAATCGGGCTCAACCCGCTAATCGATCGTCCAAATTGCAAGTTTGGTGGTTGAGAAGATGATCGCTAGGACTGCCCACCCGTTTGTGTACCAAGGCCTCCAAGAACTGGCTGCAGGCCGGTTTTCCCCATCGCAACAAGCTGCTACTGATAACAGTAAGTAACCATCCTAAAACTGCTCAAACAGTGATTTTCAGCCCTATGCCATATAAATGTGTGTGCAGCAGTGTAGTCGCTTTGCAAGTAACGACTGTGTAAAGTCCTGCCAGCAAGTACAAGTCTGTTAAGCCATTGACTGTGTGCATAGTAATGAAATTAGCCTCAGTTTAAAGTTTGCAGCCAGAGACAGACTGTGGGTTGTAGCAAAGTGCAGCACTAGAAATACAGGCAATCCTGTGCTAAAAACCTGAAGCTTTCAGGGACTGTGAATCAAATAAATGATACCAGCATGAAAAAAGTCCAAGGAAAATCCTGTAAGTGTTTAAAGCCAGAACAGAGCAAGTTGTGCAGTTTGAGCAAAAGTTATCAGTAGCTTGTGTAAATCGGATGCGCAGTGGCTTGACCCAGATTCTAAATGTTGATGCACAGGAGTGCTGCTGCCGCCAATACAGGGTGGGGTAGTAAAGTAAACACAGCAGCAGAGGAGCCATTTTACAGCTAAAGAGTGTGTTCAATAAAGTGGGACTTTCAGTTACAGTGAACTTTGTTTGTTTTCTGCAGTTGTGGCCTCAGGACCAGCTCGTTACCCGGATCATGCCCGGGTTGCAGTAACAGCAGCAGTAAACAGATTGAGAGATATTGAAATGTGGTGCTATGGAGGGCAACTGCCTCCTCAGGTGGCGATTCCTAATTATCCAGTGCGTGTATGTCAAATATGCTTGGGAGCTGGAAGGGACGTCTTCATGATTCCTCACTGTGCTGGATGCCTAGAAAAATATGGCTTGTATAAAGCGCCTCCAATTCGTTTGGCCCCCACATGGACACAAATTCAGGGATCTGCAGTTGGCAGCACACAGCACCAGGCAGAGCCTGTGGAGGAAGGCCCCTCGGGGGAGTGTGGCAAAAAGCTAGAGGGTGCAGAGTTAGAGACAGAACCAGAAGTTGAAGTTTCGGATGCTGGATCCCAGAAGGAAAGTTCAGATAAAGCATCAATCGACCCCTGGAGGGGGGGCCTAGCCCAAGTCTCTTAGGTGAAGATGAGATGCGGGAGGCCTGTGAGTGGGAGGTGTCGACCTCCGTGCCTAGTGATGAGTGGATAGTCTCAGGAGTGAGGACGACTGCTCACTCCTGGGCTCAGATCCTCAGTGAAGAGGAAGATGAGGTGGAACCTATGTGGCCTTGTGAAAAAGGAACAGGTACACAGCCTCAAGATCTTGCCTCGGAGGAATGTATGGAAGAAAGTGGTGATGCCACTGCCCTGGCTTTGCAGGAGGAAGAAGTCAGGGATCCATTTCTAATTTCTTTAAGGATGCGTAGCTGGCAGAACCAGGACTGGCCACCCCCAAATCAGGCCAGCGGTCTCAGATTGACCAAAGCAAGAAAGAGGAGAGACTGGTTCGTAGAAAGGTAAATGAGATCTATGGTATGACCTTTCCTACCTTTCCTCGAAAAGTCTGGGAAGAGATTGAGAACTGCAGGAAATCCTGGATCTGGGATGAAGCAACAAAAAGTGTGCACCCTGGGGCCAACAAGCATGTAAAGAATAGACTGTTCCACGAAAAGTATACCCAGTGGAAGAAAGGCAGGACACTGTTTATAGACAGAGTGAGAGTGGTGGATGGAGAGGGACGTGAAATCTCCCACTGTGTGAATTATGTGCGCCCAGACAGGGCAATAAGTCAAGCCTCTGACCCCCGGTACTATTGGCCTCAGTGCAAGGACCTCTCAGCAAATGTGCCCGTGCCTACAAAAATAGAGAGCCGAGCAGTGGTAGTAAATACTGTCACACCAGACTGTGAAGGGCCTTTATTGATCCGCCAATATGAATATTCAGGACTCAGATGCCCCACATTCATCAGTCTACAGTGTACTGTCCTTTCCAGCAACCATCGACTGGCCCACCAGATGACTTCAGATCCAGATTGGACACCAGCCCAGCTGTATCCTGTTCATCGCCTGGTAATCGGATGACGTCAGACCAGCTGTTTTCTTTTTGTTCCTGTTCTAAGGTTCCGTTTCCAGAGATGACATCAGCCCAGCTGTTCCCAGATGTGCCCTCCTGTGGTTCCCAGAAGATGTCCGCCCAGCCGTATCAGAAGAAATGCTACCAGGGAGAGTCTTCGTCAGAGGTGCAGGTTGGTGCCGAATCTCGTACTACAAGTGGCTGGTAAGTCCACACTTTTCTAGCTTTATGACATTGCAGTACACACCCTACAATAACAGACTTCAAAATGTGTGAACTGTCCGCAAAGACTCTCCTCTTCGGGACTTTGGCCTGTTAGAACTGTACTTCACTGGGCTCCAGCCCAGGAGAGACTTTTTATTGGACTAGCCTTCAGGTCTTGTGGCCATTAGTTGGGACTTTTAGGGCACTCCATCCCCCCAAATGTGCATTGTAAATAATGTCTTTGATTTCTAATGTAAAAACTGTTTTCTACCCTTTTTTCTAAAAAATAAATAAAAATTCTGCAGTGTTTTGATGGTAGGGGTCTAGGTAGACCGTGTATGCAGATTAGGAGTGTGTGTTGTCTTTCTTTTTCTTACAGGTGTTCCTGGGAAGACAGAAGAGAAGACAAGAAGAGGAGGAGGGGCTCATCGGAGTTCTTCACTAGTGCTTTAGTGTGTTAGAAATTTAAAGTACTGTGGTGTTATTGTTATGGTTACTGTATTAACCCTTTCCTTCCACAGGTGTGGTTGTGGGGTTAGGGAGGAGGCAGTAATGTGGTATTTTAATGGTGTGTGGCTGCAGGTTGCCCAAGGTCAGGGAGATCCCCGGGTTGTTTTTTGTTTTGGGGTATTCAGTTAAAGGCAGATAGGTTTTCCCCTAGAGGGTTAGTGGGGATAGACAGGCTGTGGCCCTGACCTGCAGTAGGGACTGCAGTCCTGATCTATCAGGGCTATGCTCTGGATGGTTCTACCAGAGCCAATAGGTATCCATAGTAAGTGGATAGTGTAGAGACTGATATGTCAGCTACAGGCCTCTAGGCCCTTAGTGTTGCCTGCCTGTGCTTGCACATGGTAGGAGGGGGCCTGATCACCTCCCTCCGCAGGTAGCACATAGGGTGGGATGGCCTAAGGCCGGGTAAATAATGACTGCGGACAGTCATTTTCCTGGTCAAGGGCGAGTGTAACCCCCTTGTTACCCAGGGTTACTAGAATCCCAGTAAGACCTAGTGGTAGGCAGGGAAGGCAACTTGTGAAACTCCAGTTAAATGGGTTTCACACTGTCTCACTCTGTTCTCAGTCTCAACTGAGACTGAGGGATGACATCACCAATAGAACTTTTGCAGCTATATAAGCCACATTGGAATCTGCAGCACAGGGAGTTAGATAGAACGTTGGGAGTTTTCAAAGGGTAGTAGTCAGTGTCCAGTTTGTCTTCAGTAAGTGAAGAAGTGAAGGTGTGCTCTAGTGGTGGAGACCGCTGTTTGGGTCTCAGTGCCCCTTCCCTCTGGGGAATGTAAAGATCCCTAGCAGATTCCTGGGGCAATCCCCTTAATTCTGCCAAGTGGAAGAAAAGCTACCTGTTTAGTTCAACATTTATTTTGAAAGATGGAAGATTTGTGAGTCACCTGTGGGGCACCTGCAACTAAAGGGTGAGTGTCTGCTCCAACTAAGAGGGCAAAATGTTTTCTTCACCCTGGGACATATGTGAAAATCTAGGGATTGCGCTACATTTTGGGAAGCCTAGAGAAATGGGCCAAACAAGTAAAGTAGTGTCAAATGCTAGAGTGTTGTGTGATTTAAGTAATATGTAGAGGAAATGCACCAGATCATCTACCCTTTAATCTACATTTGGAAGTTCAGCAAAGGAATGGTTCAGTTTTCCCAGGGAAATGGCCAGGTATGGGCTGTGGGAGCTGGAGGTGGGCGAACCCCCATCTTTAGTAACCAGGTCCACCTCTACGGATTTCTGCTGTGGTTGCTAATTTGCCTCATGCACTTAGCCAGTGATGGGGGAAGTACCCAGACGTGGGGTTGCAAGGGAAAATTCTCTCTAGGAGTCACAGACTCTAAGTGGTGGGGGGAGCCACGACAGGATAATTGGTTCATTCTTCCAATGGACCGCGGATCAAGTGGCCGGCAGGGAAGCCTGGCCCGTGGGGAAAACCCAAGTGTATACAAGTCAGGCTGTGTACCCAAAGCTGCGTGCAAGTCCGGGCTGTGTGCCTGGTGGGTTCAGAGCCTGAGGGCTAAAAATGGTGATACAGTGTTCTGTAGTCTCTAATCTGCATTACCAGGAAATGTAGCCCCATGGGGGTCCGTCCATGCTTTGTTTTGTTCAGCTAGTATGTGAATAAAAGCCACACTGAAGAATCCCATTCCTGGTTCTGGACATTACAGTTATTGCTTCCTGTGTTCGGATTTACTTGGGTCCCCCTGTGCTGAGTAACCTCATCCTCCCCGAACCCAGTCCCCACCAGGTACTGCTGTCAGCTTCAACAGCATGCCACCTGTCGTTTGGCAAAAAGGCAGGGGTGAGGGGTTACAGGAGTAAATAGGGTCAGCCTAAATAGGGTGTTCCAGCTAAGGGAGGAGGGGGTCACCAGAGGGCACTCCATGAGGCTGGTTGACAGGAGGCTCGAGAAAGACTAGGGGATGCTACTTCACCGAGATGGTGGTGGACCCCTGGAACGCACTGCCTGTGGAACTAGTGGCTGTTGATATAGTGGAGGGATTCAAGAGGGGCTAGGAAAGGTACAAGGGGAAGGTAAAACTGAGTAATGCCAGACCTGGAGGTATAACTGCGATGGGAGATGGGGTCAGGGGGATTTACAGGGGAGGCGGAGAGGACAGCAATGATGTCCTGACCAGGTGCTGATTTTCAAGCAGTCTTGATAGACCATTAGGTGTACTCTGCTGGCATGTTAGTAAGTTATAAGTTAATATAACCTCACGGTACGTACAATGAAGACATTCATGGCAACCTGGCAGTAGTGGTGGTACCCAAGTACCCTGCTTCTTGGTGATCAGGTTGTAAACAATATGTTAGGTGGTACACCATGCTTTGCTTTTTATTTATTAAAACCAAATACTATACCACAAGCTATTAATAAGTCTCGATCCTTCAAAGAATATGATACTGGTGAGGCAAGACTATGGTGTGTATCTGGGAGTCCCAAACTCCTTTCTCAATTGCTAATAGGTTGTTTCACAATTTTTTTTTTTTTGTCACATATTTTATCTTTTTTTTGGGGGGGGGCTAAGTCACTCATAATACATTTTGACTGTTTGGGTGCCTAAATCAAGTTTGTTGCTGGCCTGCTGCATGCTTCTCCCATCCCGACCTTTCCCCATGCTTAGTAGGTGACTTCTAGTGTTTCACACATTCCAGTGCTCCCAGATTACTTTGGCATGTTCCCTGTAACTCTACATCAATTGCTCTGTGTTCCTGTAGATTACATTATTTCCTATGGAAGACAAATTGCTCTGCTTTCCTGTATTACCAATGCAAGTCCATGGGAACAATTTCATGTAGAAGGCTGCCTTTCTCTGTAAAATACAGGAAGACCTGTAGATCTGGGAGCCCAAAGACATTTTAAATTGTACTTCAGATTTGACATTTCATCTTTTTTCATCTCAATAATACCTTTGGATTGCTTGCTAACTTGGGTTGGTCATAAGAGGCACAACGAAGGATGGGATAAGTACATTGGGATGGTGGGTGAGGCTGGTCCGATGGGGACAGCCAGCAGAGCAAGAGAAATTACAGTTAAAAAATGTATTTACTTTGTAGGGGCCGGGAGTAGGGGTGGGCTGGGGATCCAGGAGTGTAGCCAGAAATTTCCATTTTGTACACAGTCTCAATAGTTACACTCCCTCAATTAAAAAATGTACACATCCTTTCCAAATGGCACCCCCTTCCAAACAAGTCAGATTGTTGTCAGATGATTCCTCTACTCTCTAAAGAGGTTATACATGTATCAGACACTCCTCAGTGGCCTACACTAACCCAAATACTACAGATTAGAATTATAATATTAACAGAGTGGCTAATAGTTTGTGACAGGCACTCAACAAAACTGTACACAAATGTGTACAGTGAGTATGCCTGTCTACACCCTTGAAGACTACCAGGTACGATTAGGGGGTTCTCGTGCCTGCTTGCACCTATATGCTTCCGGGGGGGGGGGGTGATCTCTTGCCACCTGTGATAGAACTGTCACTTAATACAAGTGTCACATCCCCTCCGCTAAAAGTAACCAGGTGTGTGTGTGTGTGTGTGTGTTCGGTCAAGGGGGCCTCTGGGTGGGTTATTACCTCGACAGACCTTACAAGACATTTCAGTACCTGAAAAGTGCCCCTTCATCTGCCAGCACTACTAGTATCGGCTACAGTACATCAAACGGTTGTAAACTTTTTTTTTGGGGGGGGGGGTGGCTTGGGTGAATCAGCTGGCAAGACTCTGTCTTACATGCTTTTCTACCACTGTATATCTCTCGGTGGGTCACCCAGTCAGACCTGAGAACACTGTCAAGTATTCCCAGGCCCTCCAGTAAAAACAAGGCCTTACCTTCTCTGTCACGCGACTCTCACGGCAGTGAACTTCGGATCCTTCAATTACGAAGACTGAACGTTCCAAAAAAATATCCGGTAGACAGAATCCCCCGGACACAACAAAATCAGGGCCCTGAGACAGTAATGACGTTAACCGCTGACGGACAGAACCTCATAGCCAATGACAGAGCAGAAAACGGGAAGTGTCATGGTTGTTTGCCAATCAGAGCGAAGAACTCCACCGGACGTGCACGTCAGTAGTCTTCGGATTTGTGTTCGATGTATACAGGTCCAGAAAGCGAGAGAAATAATAGAACGGCAAGCTACTTTCTGAGGCATGTAAGAGCACTTATGTTTTGGATGGCAAAAACGCTCTGCCTCAGAGAAAACAGGGTGTTGCTCGGGTGCGTCATGTACTGAGTTGTGTTTGGCCTTTGAACTGCAGATCGGGACCAGGGAGCAGTGTCAGAACCGCAGCAGCAACAAAAGACGCATTGGTGTGCAGAAACATCTTGATTTGATTACAGGTGTAGTTACAGTATCAAATTCTGCTACCTGTCAGAATTTGCTACCCTCGTCGTCTGCGTATTGTGAATCCGCATGCGTAGTTGCAAGCTTAGAGGACAGCAAACATTTCCAGCTTCTTGCTCACTGAGTTTACAATGGTCTCCGTGTGTCAGATTCACTAACTGGTCACCAGGTGTGGGTATCCGCTTTTCTTATTTATCAATGGGGCTGCTTATTTGGGCATATATTTACTTTAGGGGACACACCTTGGAGGTGCCAGTGGGGAGTGGCAGAGAGCTAAAAGGGACCCTGCAGGAACTAATAAAGGGCTTATAGTAAAAAAAAAAAATTAAAAGGCACCTACTGCCATAATTTTCCAGTTGCAAATTACTGGAAATCAGCTACTTCAGCTGTACAACTTTTTTTTTAACTGTTCCCTGTTTTTTACACTCTAGTTGCACCTCAAACAGTTTCTCTGTCTATAGGTGCTCCCTTCAACGTGATCTATGCAGTCCACATTAACAACCTTTTGGTTGCAGAGTGACAAAACAGCATTTTAAAGCATTTTTTAAAAGACAAGTCTGCTTTTTACAGCAGTCTTTCGTTCCAAAATTCCAGCACCAAATGTCTTGACTTGCTAGTCTCGTGAGACTTCCCCATCCCAGATTGTCTCGCGAGATTAGCCACTCTACGGGTTTCACAGATAGCAAAATTCAAACAAGACTCGCGAGATGTAACGCAGTTTTTCTCCTCTGTGGTAGGTCTTGGAGCAAGTGGCAGTTGGATTACGGTTTCATCACGGAGCAGCTTGTAGGTAAGATTTCTCAATCGTTTACAGAACTGAGCAGCTGGGAGGGAGAATGAAATGGGGGGACAGCTTGTAAGGTCTGTTTAGTGCTGTGCACTCGCTCCATGACAACTGCTTTGCAGCTTTCAAATCTTGCTGTTCCGCCTCCCCCACCCCCGACTCCTTAGAGTTTGCATACTTGAGAACGTAAATCACTGTCGCATAATCGGGCCTCCAGACAGGAAACAACTCCAGTCCATTCTGCAGTTGTTTTTGCCTTTCGCTTTCTAGTGAGCCTTTACTTATTGATTTAGCCGCACTTTTCACAGTTTGAACCTCCTACCCTGTATAAAAAAAAAAAAAAAATTGCGTTTTACTACCTAGAAACAAGCGTGTTTGGGGCGGGGAAAACGGGGAGTACCTTAATCCGCAAAATTCCACAACCAGGGCACTATGTGTCGCCTAATATATATATAATCGCCAGAAATATTTAGAAAAGTTAGAAAATACAAATTATACAATGGACCCAGAAACAAGCAGAAATCCCTGCACTTTGATTGGTTGGTTGGCACCTTCCAGCAGTTATAAATCCTCCAATATACCCACTGGAAAAGGTGCCAGCCAACAAGCACTACTACTACATAACAAATATCACTACCGCTGTTACACTTCAAGCGAACCGCCGCCATTTCTAATCGCCGCATACCACGGAAAGTAAGAACGTACTAAAAAAAAACAAACATCAAATTCCACTTGCTACATTTGTAAGTGCTATAAAATATATTTACCGATCGAAAAGCCATCCGATCCATTAGCGGGCATTGCATGCAGAATCGAAGGTTCCAATCCTCACCAAAATCTCTCGTGCTTGGCCTCAGTACGACACAACACCACTAACTTACCCGCCTATGGAGCACCGGCCGTCCCTCTCCGTCAACTGCAATACGGAGAGGGACGGCTGCTGCTCCATAGCCGCGTAAGTTAGTGGTGTTGTCTCGGTACTTACGCAGGCCAAGCCGGGAGATTTAAATACAGGTTTTGGTGAAGTTTTAACGCTCGGTTTCTTAACAATGCTGCAGTTTTCGAGATCGGATGGATCATTTTCACCGCTAAATATATTTTCTAGCTTTTCCAAATCTAGCAAGTGAAATTTACTGCTCATTTTTTTATAACGTTTTTTACTAGACATCAACCATATGCACACAAAGTAGTCGCAACGTAACTTCTTAAAGAAACACCAACCAAATATCAAAACTATGGAAAATTATAATCTACACAAATAAAACCTTTTAAAAGCATTTTACCTGTCTCTATATTAAGTACTAAAAAGGAACTATTTTTCTCAGCGGAAGAATATATCCACCATTATCACAACATAACTCACAAAAACAAATAATAAAAATAAAAAACAAACTATTCCTACCATTGTATAATAGCAATATACCCCGACAGGGTGTGGGTATACTGGTGGTTACCACGGCTGGTGCGGTTAAGTCACTCGGCCTGCGGCCTAGTGACCAAACCACACCAGCCGCGTAAATCCACCAGTATACCCACACCCTGTCGGGGTATATTGCTTAAACAAGTCACTCAGGAACACCAAGCTGCTAAAAAAAAAAAAAAAGGCAGATTGCAAACCAACTGACCTTTAACTTGTTTACTGTAAATTTACTGAGGCAGATGTATGCTATATGCAAAACGGCCATCCTGAAACTGTTAAATAAAACCAACATGGGTTGTAGTCTGTAAAAGACAATAAACCTAACATTTTTGCCCTGGAACACCAAGAAATTAAGGGTTACTACCTTCTAAGAAGCCCAAAGTGGGACACTTATTGAATCATGATTTTTAACAGGACAATTTGTAATCTCCACTAATGCAAAATATTTATTTTCTGAAAATAATCACAATCTGAGCCAAAGTGCTGTAGTTTATTTGTTGCTATGGTTTCTTAACTCTTTAAAGTATTTCAGTTAAAATATAGTTTTCTGCAACTTTGAGGGAAGTAATGCTTTATATACTATAAGGTCAGGACATGTAGCATTTTTTCATGGTACCCTGCTCAAATCAGGACTGTCCTGTGAAAATCAGGATAGGTGGTAACCTACAAGAACAAACTATTCCTAGGCAATCTGGATTTAAACAACTTAAAAAGAGGTGGCTCTCTTAACTTATCTTGTCCAGGGAAATAGTCAAATACAAACCGAGGAAAAAAAATGTATACAAAGTAATGGGTTGAGACTGAGTGAACAGGGTGGGTACTGATGGGCCCTGTCTGCCATCCGTCTATCTCCCTGCCATGTCTGTACACAGCAAAACTGGAAGCTGTCACACTCAAGTGGGTAGCTGGCTGTTGGTTCCTATATGGGATAGCTGGTGGTGTTGCATGTCTTGCTTGAGCTGATGCAGTGTACAGGAATAATGGTCACTTTCCTCCTTTGTCCACGGGACAGCTTGACTTGCCCATTGCCCTGTGTGTGTCTTGCTGCCTCAGGATCACTTTGAGTGACAGGCTTCGTTTTGCTGATTCAAGCCCCGAGTGGAGGATAATGGCAGCTTTCACCCTGTTTTATGTGGTAATTGTCACTGGAAACAGAAATGCTAGCCTTGATTGAACATTCGGAACTCCTCTGTGCTTAAAAGCTGTGTTTACACTACTGGATCTGCACCATTGTGAGTGGTGCAGGTGAATTACAATGGTACAGATCCAGCGGTGTAAATGGCTGCTGGAGCATTGTACATCTCTCCGCTGTGCCGCAGTATGTTCCTTGTTTGTGAGGGTTCATGTACCGGCTGCAGGTGTTTTGGGTTAGTGTGCAAACATGTTGCTCTGCCTGCACTGCTTTAACCCCCATGCACCCAGCATGTTCAGCCAGTTGTACCCGACTCATGGCCCAGCAGAATTACCATATAAACACCAGAAAGCCATCAGGAACATTGCACAGCCCCCCCACTCCCCCATGTAAACACAAACCAGCAGCGGTGTGGTTCCTCCCCTGCCTTCCCTCTTTTTTTTTTTTTTTAAATTCCTTTTGCATCCAGTTGCTGGCTACTGTGATCTACCTCCGGAGTAACCTGTCAGGATGGCATGTTCCACTCTGCCTGAACCCCCACCCAAATTCAGAACCCCACTCCTGAATCCTGGCACCCCCCCTCCCCCGAAGGTAGGGCCACCACCCACTTACAGGCACTCTTCCAAATCAGCTGCCAGGCTGAGAGGAGGAGGAGGAGGAATTGAAGATCCTTGATGGGTCAAGTCCAGTGCTTGAGGGTGAGGTTTTCCTGGAGGCCCACTACTGTCCTTGCAGTTGCTTGGGCTTTTCCTTGTTCTGGTGCTCCCCCTCCCAAGACAAGGACGTGAAGTGATGTCCAGTGAGCATGCTCCTGCATCTGCCCACAGGATGTGTGTGGACATTTTCCCCCTGCCCCCACATTGCTGACTGCAGTGCACCAGCCTATGCTGGGAGCCACTAGCATCATGGAACTGTCGCCCCAAGGAGAGGAGCAATCCATTGGACTTGATGGTTCAATCTTCAGTGCCACCAGGCTGCCTCTTTCCCTTCCTTTAATACTGTCCTTTTAGTGTGTGTTAAGTTCTGGGTTAATAGGCTGTGTGGGGGAACAAATATATTCTCACTGGTCTAAAGAGCTGATAAATCAGCAAGGGACTGAGAAGAGAGAAACATTAACAGTTGAGTCTGAGGCTAAGAATGTTAAAGCATGAGCTGGACCTCCGGAATGGCACAGACTCGTGCCACCATCCCTGGGAATGTTGTACAGGGAAGGGAAAAGAGGGGGGAAACTTTTTAAACTGGGAGGCAAGCAATTTATTCTGTGGGAATCCTCCTTCCCTATTTACCCCCACACTTGATTCCTAAACTATATTGGACACCTTACTGGGGGCACTGGGACTTGTTGGGAGACTGCTCATCATTAAAGTATTATACTTTTTTTTTTGTTTGTTTGTTTTTTTGCCTCCTGACCCACCTGCACACTGGTCAGTCCCTTTTTCAGGTCCCACATGGACCTTCCCACCCTGGCAGCCCCCACTACCCACATTGCATCCAGTCCCAGGGTTCCCAGATGTATCCCTTCAGCGGGCGAGTCCCCTACCTTTTGCCGGGGAATGAACCTTATTGGCCTTCCATATGGTCCTGGGTGCTGCTGAGCAGCCGATGAGGGCTTGGGTACTCCGGCGTTGAGGATCTAGGGGGTCGTCACCCGACCAACCAGTGGGCCATTTCCACATTTTTCTATCACAGGAGCATGATGTCCAAGTCGTAAGGCAGATGCCAGAGTCTGTCACGCTACTTAGCTAGTGGGACCAGGTGCACTGCTGTACCCCGGCTTCCACCACGGGTCAGTAGGCACCGATTTCCCGAGAGAAGGCAAGCAGTCACTGGGCGCCCAGCCTTCTCTTCCGGACTGGCCCTCCGGTTCTGAAGTTCATTTCCGAACTCTGGTTGCCAGCGTCACAGTGGTGAATCGTTCTGCTGCGTCAGTGAGCTGGTCACACTTTCACTTTTAGCATGGTCTGCTACAGGAATGGCTACTGCAGCAGACCGAGCTTGCTCTCCTCCTCTCCCTCCCTCCCTGCCTGTCCAACACAATATCCAGGCCTAGGGAGCCCCCACCAGACACCATGGACAGGTTCTAATTTTATATATATTTGGGGGGGGAGACACTTTGGCCACTGGCCAGGCACTTTGCATTTTGCCATGGTGCAGCTCTGACTGCTGACTGTTCCTGTTATTTTCCTGCTCCAAACTGGGAGCTTTAACTAGCATGAGTATGGCTGTCTTTCTGGCTTCCTCCTGCCACCTCCCAAGCCCTCAAAATTTCTGTTAGAGTGGTGGTTCAGAAAGGTGGAGGGAGGCACTCCTACCATGGCCTTCTCCAGCTCCCACTGAGCTTCTGCCTCCCCCGTCCCACCCATATGGAGCAGACTGAGCCCTGTATGGGCTGAGAGTAAGAAGTGTCTGCAGAAACGTTCACTTTTAGTGTGCTCATGCTAGAGGGCAGGGTTTTAAATAAGCTTGGAAAATTGATTAGCAGTTTTGCACGTGAAAGTGCTAATCAGCTGCAAAAATGAATAGCACATGCCTCAATTTGATTAGCAGAATAAAAAATGTGCAGATGTGTGTATGTATTTTAAATATTGTATGTAACCTAAATAAAATCTCTCGTTAAAAAAATAAAATCTCATTAAAACAAATTCTATCTTTGCTTCATATGGTTTGGTACCTCCCAACACACACACACACACACACACACACACCACCCTTGTCCCCTTTGCCATAATAGGGTATCTTCCAAAACCCCCACCAATCTGTCTCTCCAACTGTGCCTCTTTTGCCTGAAATAAAAGGGACCTTGCCAAAACCCCACCTATTTCAGCCCCCAAGCCATCTCCCCTTTGCCAGAATTGGGTATGTGCCATAGCCCCACCCATCTAAGCTTCCACAGCTATGTACCATTTGCTAGAATAGAGACCTGCCAACCCCCATCTCAGCCTTTCAGTCATGTCCCTTGACAGAATGACAGGGGACCTGCCAAACCACCAACCATCTCAGACTCCACAGCTATGTCCCATTTGCCAGAGTAATAGGGGACATGCCAAAACCACTACCCATCTCAGACCCCACAGCCATGTCCCCTTTGCCCAAAACAAAAGGTCTGAAACACCTACCCCAACCCTCCCACCAGCCTTTATGCACTGAAATAAGGGACATAGACACTCAAAATGAGGGACAGTGACAGGGACACACCAACATGCAGATACTATGGAATCCACGTTTTACTTGGAATATTGCACTTTAAATTTTGAATTTGCAGGACATGTGGGCTGTATCTTTCATGAGGGAGAGACTGAGATAGCCGGAATGCCCAACACAAAACTGCAAGGGCCGCACGGAGTGATGATGGTGCTACCCCCCACCACCACCACCACGTTTGTCCCCTTAGACTCACCAACTCACTGCATGGTGCTGCTGTGAACACACTCACCACCGCGGGTCTGAATAGTGGCACTCGGCTCACTGGTTAAACTGCTCAGGAACTTAGTTCCACCACCTCTCCCATGCACGAGATAGCGCTGCAGGTTGCTGCCAATATTTTGCGAATACTTTCGCTGCTGTGGGCCCGAATGCCAGCAATTGCTACCATATGCGATATTGCAAAGCATTACTGGGAGCAATTGCTGGCATTGTGACGGCAGCAGTGAAGGTGCTAGCATATCGGAGGCACACCAATCCTAAAGTGCCATGGGGGTGCTCACACAAGTTGGATCGTATTTTTTGCGATCCATAAGTAAAAGTGCATCGCATGATCAGCCCGTTCACATCGCAAAATGCAATGCGATACTGGCTATTTAAAACCCTGGTTTGCCCTTGAAGTTGTTACACTAAGGACACCACAGAACTAAAGTGTGCATGAGCACTTAGCAATATTTTGAGATGTTAAAATCAGATAATTCAGTGCCTGAATGGAGAAATTAACATTTCTATGTATTTTTATTTTATTTATTTTTTAAGTAAAGTCCAGAATGGGAAGCTGTACCTGGCTACCTTTGCTGCTGTTTTGGGTCCTCTCAGCTTTGGATATGCAGTGTTCCCCATTCATTATTTTTGCGCGGTGGGCCACCACTCTATATTTTTTTACCACCACTCTATATTTTTTACCACCACCCTATATTTTTTTGCCACCACCCTATATTTTTATCCATTACTGATTGTTTGTTATAAAATCCTCCAAAATTGTCTTTTATTTTCATCCTTTATTGCACTACTGCCCCTGTTCTGATACCAGTCCATTATATTTTACTTAAAATCCACTTATGCACCTGTACAGTGCATATAGGAGGTCCAGAAAAACAATGCACCTTTGGACTCGATCATCACTGCCACCACCCTATATTTTCTGACAGTGGGGAACCTTGGATATGTGTTAGGTTATAGTTCGCCTGCTATTCCAGATTTGAAGAGAATAATCCTGATCTCAGATTAGACCGCAATGAGGCATCCTGGTTTGGGGTAAGACATATATACATTCCATTCACAAAACCTCATCCGTTGCCCACACTTAGTACCTATGTAAGAAACTATCTTGCATTTCTTTATTGAGCCTCAGAAATGCAAAGACTTTCTTTTAAAGAGAACCATTCCTCACATTTCTTAAAACACGCAGGAAGCTCCCTTACCTTCATAATCCTCCTGTGTAACCAAACTACACTTTTTTAAGTTTTTTTATCTAAGGTAGGAAAGAGATCGTAATTTGCCCCTGAGGGTTTGCTGCTGGGTCCCATCCACTTCCCGTTTGGCCATGTCCCTGCGCTCCAACGTTTTTGTGACAGCTGAGTAGGGAGGGCCGGGGGCAGGCTCCATACAAGTCTATGGAGTGGCTTTTCTGATGCACTTTTATGTTCTCTAACTTGAGCTTTGGAAAAGATCAAAGCCACGCTTAGCTAAGAAGGGGTCAAGGGTCTTGTTTGCTAAGCGCTGGCTTTCATTTCTTCACCGCTCAGCTTAAAGAACATACAAAATGTATCTGAAAAGGTAGTCCATAGACTTGTATGGATCTCCCCTCTGAGCTCTCCCTATTCGGGAGTCACAAAATGTCGGAGCACAGAGGTGTGGCCAACAACGGGGAAGTGGAAGGGTCTGAGCAGCAAGCCCCTTGGGCAAATTATAATCCCTTCCTTGTGGCAAGTTATAGTCACAGAGGAACTTCAGTGAAGGTAAGGAGGCTTAATTTCTGGTTTTGAGAGTTTTGAATTTCACCAGAAAGGGTTTTTCTTTAACAGAAATGATGATGAGAGAAGTGTGAGGAGGCATAGCAAGAATGTCTCTTTATTCTCAGAGACATGTCCATTAGTGTTAACTTCTTTTATTATATGGCTGGAAGGCCTCTAGTGAAAAGTGTGCTTGCGTATTTTGATGGTGGGTCTCTAGTTCGTGGAGGATTTGTTGAACCTTTTCTGCTTTATCCAACGTAAGATGCTGTAGTTCAGTTCACCCTTACTACAGCATAGTATCATGAACCTCCAAGAAAGTCTCAACTTGTAATGGTTTGTTGCAGTCTGTGATCATCGATACAGCCTTCATTTGGGAAAGGGGGGTCTTCGGACAGGGACTCTACTGATTTTAGATGGAAAAAGGAAAAAAAAAAAAGGAAATCAACTGTAATTTACACACATGAACAACTTTTTTGTTTTTCAAAACTGATGTTATTCCCAAACCATTGGATCTTCTCGAAATAGTAACATCTCTGCCTAACTACTGAACTAATCTCGATTTTTGAAGATGCTTGGACATCAGTGTTCTTTATGTGGTGGCACTGTTTTAAAACACTTACTTAATCTCCTCTGTGTGTTGCTGTTTTGTAAGGCTTTTTTTCCTGGTTAAGGGTACCCAAGAATTAAAAATATCGAAACTAATGTGTTCCAAAACGTTTTAAAGCCGTTTGTTTTGCTCATCATAAATGATGTGAAAAAATATTACTCTAAAAAAGACCAGAATTTATTTTTCTTATTATGCACCCGACTATACTGATAGCACATTTTAACAAAACTGAATAGTATACTGAATACGCTTGTTCATTTGCTGATCAATTACTCACAGGGGATGAAAAATCCCCAAGTCCGGGGTCTGCTGAAAGTGCAGCAGGACTTTCCCTTTAAAGCTGTTTCAAGTCCGACGGACTTGCTTCACTGGCGGAGTTTTGTGTGCATGGGCTGCTTGCTGGTAGAACTCCGTGACACTGACCATTTCGTTTCCCTTCCTCCTCCTGGACTTTGAACAGTCATGGCTTTATTTGTATCTCCATCTCTCTCTCTCTGCCGTCTAATATGCACCGCGCGCATGCCCCGTAGTGAGACTAGGGGATCGAAATTGTCACTGCATGCTTCCTAATCGGATGACATTCTGGCGGAACCACATCTCGCGAGATGAGTGTGTAGTAGCAAGGAGGAATACAAGCGCGTGGAAGTCCATGCTGCCGGGTACAGTACCATATAGTAGACATTCCAGAAAAGTCACAGCTCTCCCCTGGAAGGCACTGAGACAAGGCGCTAGGGGCTAGAAACACAGTGGTGGATTATTAAATTGGTGAAGAGCAGAATTTACGTTTGGGCTGCTTTATTTTTGTAAGAGTGCTGTGACTTTTTTTTTATTTGATTACTTATTTGATGTTAGCCACCCTCATTCAGCGCACTACCCTCATTCCTGACCGCGGATGGTACTTTTGGAACCTTCCATATAGTAGGGAGATGGCACATGTTTAGGAGGATTGGGCACCATCTCACACCTGCACCCTAAATTCTGTAAGTGAAAAACATGTTGTTAGAATTAAGTTTTAACACTGTATGCAGGCTTGAAATCCCTCAGTTAAAATATAATAGCAGGCAGGAAGAATTTAGCTTCAAAAGGGTCTCTGTAAGAAGAGGAGAGAGGAAGAGGGAAAGAGCCTTGACTGAAATTTTTTTTTTCCAATGGTTTAACCAGGAGTGGCACATTAAAGCTGAAAGCTTGTTTACAGGTGCGACCTGGAAGCACAGGGAAGTTAAGTGGCTTGCTCAGAGTCGCATAGTATGCAAGTGGAGGCTGTGGGATTCAAACCCAGGTCTCCAGAGTTGTAGCTCAGAGCCTTCAACCACTGCACTATACTGCCTCCCAAATTTTGGTCACAGAGGATCATGTATGCCTGACTGGCAGCATGGAAGCTGCATAAACCAAGTGTGTCTGACTGGCAGCAAGCAGCAGGGGGTTCCCTTGAAAGGGGAGAGAAGTCTGCTTAAAAAAAACAAAACACTTGTATGGCCACAGAGAGGGACTCTGCATCTCTTGCTAGTCACTGGCAGCAGGGTAGGCTCCACAGAGGACTATTTTGAAAGGGGAGACAACTTTGATAAAGGAAAAAAAATTGTTCACAGAGAGGGACCCCTGTTTTTCTGAGTAACCACTAGCATAAAGAGGGTTAAGCTGCATAATTAGAGATTCTCTTTACAGGGGAATAGAAAATTAAAATATATTTGTGTGTATATTTGGTCACAGAGGGGGAGCTTGTGTGACTTACTGATTTTCTGCATCTGGAAGAACTTGATATCCCCTCAGTGGCCTCTCGTCCTTCTGTGGCTTCCTATGAGAAGCAAGAAAAATATTATTTCCTTTAGTAAAAATATAAGCGGCAGAACACCAGTACCCCAGTATGACTTGCCAGCGCCTGCCAAGGACTTATGGAACAAAAGGAACGTAAGTCCTGGACTTGAGTCCTCACAAAAAAAATTTCAACCCCTGACTCATTTGTTACCAGTCAACAGAATACACTATTTACTTATGATATTTTATAGTAGAGTGTTCTGTATAGAATTCCATCCCTTTCAAAATGTTCTACCACCGTTCCAAAGGTCATGGAATGTGATTCTACCCTATTGTGGTAGAACAGGATTCTAGAACCTCAAGAAACTGCACGAGTCAGTTTCATTTTGAAAACAAAAGAACTCAACCCATACAAAAAACAAGTTGGCAAATAACTAGTGATTACCTTTTCATTAATTAATGGCTAACTAAAAAGTTAAGCATTAAGCTTGACCATTGGTTGAGGAGCTTTTATCAACTAATGTTTAACTTTTGCCATCTAGCAATTAGTTGGGGAATTTTTTTTTTGTTTCCTTATTCATTAGTTGAGAGATGAGACTAACTACTGTAGCTAGGAATTAACTGAAATGTTCTACTTAAACATAATTCTGCTTGAGAGCTAGTTGTTTATATGACTTAGAAAATTTCTCAGTTGTTTTACATGAAATGCAAAAAATGTCGTTATTAATTACTTGAGATTTTAACTTAGAATATTTTGCAGTCACTAACTACTTGATAAGGGACTCATCCAGGAATAGGGTGCACTCTAGGAACAGGATTCACAAAAGGGATGCACTTAGTGCATCTAAGCTGTGCCGGCAGAACCCGACTTGAGCACTGGCGCGATTCAGGCAGGTGACCAATGTGCACCACACACTACCCTTAAGGTTAATGCGATGTGTCCGGAGGAGTTGTGCAGGGGGAGTGCCCATACATGTGGTGCAAAGCCCCAATCACAACCCACATTGGAGGTGTATCCCTACAGCAAGTCCGGAGTTGCACCTCCTCAAAATAACCCTACAACAAGTAGATTAAGTAGGTGTCCACCCCCTGGCAGTCCGCCGTACTGCAGACAGCAGCCTTCCCACCCTGGTAGTACAGTGCTCCTTTCCCTGCTCACCACCCCGGCTGTATGCCCCACATTGTAACAGTAAATAAAACATATATGAACCCAACCTCCCTGCCCGCCACCCCGATTGTATGCCGCACACTGCTGGGGTAAAGGAATAATTGCTCCCCCCCTCCCCACTGGCTTCATCTGATCACACATTGGCCGTAATCCCCTAAGTCAACCTGGTGGTCCAGTAGACACAGACACCCACACCCACTCAGGCCACTCCGCCCCATCCCGCTCCCCCATCATGGCGTAGTTCTAACATCAGTGGCAGCTCAACCCACCTGCATGCTGCCACGGCCGCCCACTGACAGAGCTGTCTATGAATGACAGTTACTGTACACCTGGAAGTCCCTTGGTGGATCTTGCCAACCAATGAACTTGCAATGTGTACTGTACCTTGTCATTCACAAAGCTTCACATGTCTCAAAAGGATGGACTACTAGAATACACAACATTCACTCTATCTGAACAATGTTGGATACGTCTGATCAATATTAGAACTGCCTCCAGAACCCTTAACCATCAGAAGGAACACTATCATCCTACCTGTCCTATGTGGTGGGGGGATTGCAGTCTTATGCCCTCCTGACTGCCAGGGTACTGAATGGCAGGAGGATCGGGGATGATTACCAACTATGCACCCCAAGCCACTTTCCTGTTACAGAATAGCAGGTGGGTGGGGATTACTAATCTTATCCTTTGATTACTACCTTTGCCTGGGGCAGCCATGTTTCCCCAATCAGTGCTCCAGTACTGAGACATGCTGCCTTCAGAGGAGATCTGAAACATACAAATGTGCTAGCAGACACAGACCACCTGGTCTATTTAAATCTGCTTGAGTGTTCAGCTAGCACTCCTAGTTTGCAGCTGCCCCAACCCTCCCTTTGTCATCTCACTCGCCGCCCCCACCTCCCCATCTTCACTCTCCCTGCCCCTGTCTCTTGGCGCTTAAAATCCTTCACAGCTTTACATACCACCACCCATTCTGGTAGTGCGCTCCATTTTGCTACTACCCCTCTCCATGAAATAATGTCCCCTCATTTACTCCCAAATCTCCACCCCCATTCTTAGCCCATGCCCCTGGTGTCCCCCTAGCTGAAAGACACCATCTGCCCCATCCTTATTGATTCTTGCATACGTGAATGTCTCTATGATGTCCCCCCCTGTCCTTTCCATCCTCCATGGTGTACATATTCAGATCTCCCAGCCTGCTCTCATAGTCTCTCCCCACCATTCCACATATTGTCTTTGCTGCTCTCCTACACACACCCTCCGGTAACCTGATAACAGGTTTCAGTTATGGCCTCCAAAACTGCACACAGTACTCTAAGTGTGTCATTACCATCAACCTGTAAAGGAGCAAAATCATCTCTCTCCCCACCTGGACGAAACCCCCTCACTATGCACCCCAGCATTTTTATCGCTTTTGCAGCTGCTCTCCTGCACTGGGCAGTATTGTTCATGGTCCCCATCATCATTACTCCCAAGATCCTCTCCTCCTCAGTGATCCCCAGCCAATCGCCCCGACAGTATTCTCTCCTTGGGTTCTTCCCTCTGAAGTGCATAATATTACACCTCTTTGCATTGAACCCCAGCGGTCACCTCTGTGACCAACTCCTCTAGCTTGCTTGGGTCACCCTGCAGCTGCTTCCATCCCTCTTCTCCATCCACCGCTGCTCCCATTTTGGTGTCGTCTTCAAACAGACTTACCTTGCTCACCACCGTGTTAGCAATGTCTGATATGAAGAGCTTAAATAATACTGGTCCCAGCATGGGGCCCTGTCTCGCTCCACTTGTCCCCGGCTTCAGAGTTGAGAGCTCCCCTCCCACAGCCACCCACTGCAGCCTTCCATTCAGCTAACTTTTAATCCCTACACCAGTTAGCTTCCCCCAAGCCACCCACGAGACACCGAATGGAAGGCCTTGCTTTAGTCCAAGTAAAGGACATCCACTGCATGACCCTTATCCAGCTCACCTGTCACTGAGTCATAATATTGTATCAGGTTGGTTTGAAAGGACCTCATTGAAATGAACCCATGCTGCCTCACTTCCTGGTTGCCATTGTCCTCCAGGTACGACACCAGTCTTTCCTTTAGTATTTAGGATATTGCATAGCCTTTGTTCTGGAGCCACATTTGACTATAACAATGAATAACAAGCTAAAACTGAGGGGGGGAAAAAACTCCGCAACCCATGGACACTTTTGGAGGCCTTTTTCTCTGGTCATTCGGCCCGCTTCCTACACATTTTCCTCACCCTCAAGGCTGGCAGCTCACCCAGGGAGCCCACTGTGCTCTTCTATTTCTTACTGGGGCACTGGTTCTTTAAATGTTTCCCTTAATCTTTTTTCCTACTGCTTAGAGGCTTTGTTCCTTTAATTTCCCCTTCACTCCCTTACCCCATCCCGGTGCCTGTGAAATGTGTAGAAATCAAGATCGGGCACTTGGCCCACTCACCACCATGGCCTGAGATACCTCCATTGCTGGAGAAGGTCGTCAGAATGTCCGGGGAGCCGCGCTTCCACTCTGCTTCCTTTTTTTTTATTGTGGCTACTGGGCGGTGGAACTGAGGTCCCTGGGTGCGGTATCCACCCAGACCAATTTTCTGATGCACCTGTTTGGTCTGATTGTATTTGTGCTCCTCCCTCACTGATGTGTGTTTGTTTGTTTTTTTGTTTTTTTTGTTTTTTTTTTTTTGTAATTTTAACACACACACACAAAAAAAAAATCAATTCTGTCATCGGCACCTGGTTGTTTGTGCTGCCATCTGCCCATTAGAAAACTGAGGTGCTGGGAGGTCTGCTGGCAGAGGGAAGAGTTGTAGATGGGTCCTTCTGTGCTACAGGCAATGTGAGGTCATGGCTGGGATCTTGAACTTGGGGTCCTTCCTGGGCTTCAAACAGATGCTCATCTCTCCACTCTTACCACACCACTACCGAAAGATTGGAAACATATATATATATATATATATTTTTTATTATAAAAATGTCCTTTGAATATCTGGGGTGGGATATTCAGAGTGCGCCAGGCAGGAGAGCAAGCCTGGCGCAGCACAACTGGGATGCACCAGGGAGTGCGCCATGGCTCAGCACCGTTGAATATGGCAACGTGGCCTCCCGCATTGTGCAGTGGTACTGTGCCAGTGCAAGTGGCAAGAGAAGTGCAGGGGGATGCGTCCGCGCAAGTGCTGTTGCGCAAGGCGCAGGAACCATGATATTCAGTGGTGGATATGCAAATGGGGCCATAATGCATGCAAGGCACAACTGGGGCCATTAACATGTCATTATGACCCCATTTGCATGCAGGTGCACCGATCCCTGCAGACATGCGCCTGGTGCCCTGCCAGGCTGCAGCCGTTGGGGGCCGACGCCCCCTGCAGAGTGCCCCAATGCCTGATCACGGGCATACGTATAACTGTAAACACGTCAAATATCCCTGTTGGTCCAGTGGACCGCTTTCAGCCCAATCGCGGGCATAAGTATAATAAATAACAACATTATAAATTATTCCTGGTGGTCCAGCGGTGCCCATCCCACCCACTGAGCCCACCACTCCCGCTCCCCTCCCAGTCAGCGGTGACGACTCTAACCGCCCGGCTGCCGCTGACTGCCAGCGCAGACAAGTAGCTTGTACACCCATTGGTCCACAGCATGGGCCAATGGGCGGCCACTGTACCGCATTACACAGTCAATGATATGTGAAGGGATCCAGAAAGATATGGGACAGTCCCCTCCCCACAACTGGCCACCACGCTCTGCAGTGCTAGGGATTTCACAGACCATCAGAGGTCAAAAATAACTTTTTCAATCACTAGCTGGCAGGGCCAGAAACTAGAAAAATCCACCGGCCCAGCAGGATTTTCACTAGCCCCGCATCAATGACCAGGAAATCACCATTGAAATGAATGGGGCCTTTGAAATATATATCGGTTCATTCATTTCAGTGGTATTTTTTTTTTCAATATTTGTGTAACAATAGCAAATGGCTCTGGTAACCGCAATGCTCGGTCACCCCACTCCCCCATTCTATAATGGAGCCAGTGGCTGGCACAGCTCACTGCTCACCAACACGGCCAGCTATCAACTAAGCTCTAAATGGGTGAGTACACACTCAGTGAATGGCAGCTGCTGTCACTCACTGAGTGCGTACTGTGTACAATACATGCTTAGTCAGTGACTCGCCATGATGATGAGCAGTGGGCTGTGCCAGTCCCTGGCTCCTTTATGGGATGGAGGAGGGCAGGGTGGTTGGGTAGTGTAGGTGGTGGGGGTCCACTAGACAATCGGGTATATGGGATTGTCACATAATATAGGATCGAGGCTTGTGGTGTGTGTGGAATTGACTACCAGGGAATATGTTATAAACATGACTGGCAGTCCGGGCTGGAGGGAGCTTTACTAACAGAGGTTATTTAATAGACATGACAGGTGATCCGGGTATTGGGGGGGGGGATTTACTATCAGGGAATATTTAATCGATATGATAGGTGATCGAGGCTTGGGGGGAAGTTACCACGAGGGAATATTTACTATACATGATGGGCTACCAGGGCTGGGTGGGTGCTGACCACCAGAGAATATTTCACCTATATAACAAGCAATCGGGGCTTGGTGGGTGGAATACACTACCAGGGAGAAAATAAGTCGTGACTAGGGTCTGTGGTGGTACAATAGGTAGGTTAATTGGTCAGCCATCACTCTTTCTGTGAAGTAGTACTTTCTTATGTTTCCTCTGAATCTACCCCTATCCCCTACACCATTCTGGGGAGCATAGTTCCCCTATGGATGCACCCGCAGAGGAGACTAAGGAGGGTGCAGACAGCTGTCACAAGGGAGGCCCTCAGGAAGGAGGCAGAGGGCACCACAGGGAAAGAAAGCAGCTCCTGGTGGGGGACTCAATTATTAGGGTGATAGAACTGGGGGGAGCAGGGAAAACTGAAGTAAGGTGCCTGCCTGGTGCCATGGCTTGGAGGGACAGGAAGCGCATGCTTAGGATCACGAGAACAGTTGCACGGGAGTCTGAGCTGGACATCATTGTCCACCTAGGGACAAATGACTTGGCTCATCATGAGGTTAGAGCAATGCAAAAGGACTTTGTAGAGCTGGGGAGGGGCTTAAGACAAGTAGCACACACAGTATCCTTCTCAGAGGTGCTGCCTGTCAGTGGCATGAGTGAGGCGAGGTACTTTGCACCATGCAGTTTAACAAATGGTTGAAAAATGGTGTGGAGCACAGGGGTTTGGCTTCATTGGGGACTGGGGTTCCACCTGAGGGACACCAGCCTATACTGGCAGGATGGTCTGCATCTGTCCAGGAAGGGAACAAGTCTTTTGGGCAATCGGTTTAGATGCTTTATTGGCAAGCCTTTAAACTAGTCAAGGGGGGAGGCACTGATGAGCAGAAGGAAAATCCCAGCCTCCCCCTACAAAAAGGGTACTAAATGAGAAAAAGACCAAGGTAGAAAGGTCAGTGGGGGTTGCCGCTACAGAAGGTAAAGCCATCAAAAAATGGAGAGCAATGAGTACCAATGCCCGTAGTCTGGGTAACAAGCTTCCTGAATTAGTGGCCTTGATGGAGGAGGAAGATCTGGATATTGTGGCAGTCACAGAAACATGGTACACACAGAACCATGACTGGGACATAAACATACCAGGATACACTATCTACAGGAGGGACAGTGAGGGTAAAAGAGGAGGAGGAGGAGGAGTAGCTCTCTACATAAGAGAAGAAATCAAAGCAACAGAACAAAAGGGTAAACAGGGAGGAGAAGAAGCACTGTGGGTCAATTTGGAGGCAGGCAATGGCACCACAATCCGCACAGGGGTTGTATACTAGACCACCCTCTCAGGGGAGGAATGGACAAGGAAATGATAGAAAGTATACTTAGAATGGCAGATAAAGGGAGATATTGCTGATGGGTGATCTGAATATGCCAGATGTTAACTGGAGTGCAGTTGCAGCAGCCACTTCTAAGAGTGGGGTTATTCTAGATGCCATTGGGGGCATGCCTTGAACAACTAGTATTGGGCCCACTTGAGAGGGAGCAATCTTAGACCTGGTTCTCTCAAACGGAGATGAAGAGAGGTTCATAGAGGTAGAAGTGGGTAGCCATCTGGGAACTAGCGACCATCGAACAGTATGGTTCACAATAAACACAGCAATAGAGTCAAGCCATACAAAGACAAAGGTACTGGATTTTAGGAGGGCTGACTTTGCCAAAATGGGTGAGTGCCTAAGGAATGCACTAGCAAATGGGCAGGAAGGAGGGGTGGAAGAACAATGGGGAATAATAAAAACTGCCATCACAGAGGTAACAAGCCTTTGTGTAAAGCAAATAAAACAAACGAGGTAGGAAACCACTATGGTTCTCAAAGGAAGTGGCAGTGAAGGTTCAAGAGAAAAAGAAAGCGTTCAGGAAGTACAAGGAATCACAGAAGGAACAGGACAGAGAACTGTATCAGTTAAAACAAAAGGAAGCTGGAAAGGCAGTCAGAACAGCAAAGGCCCAAACCGAGGAAAAGATAGCCAACTCTAGTTAAGAAGGGGAAAACCTTTTATAGGTACATCGGGAAGCAAAGGAAGACCAAGGGAGGGATAGTGAGGCTTAATAAAGGGAGGGAGGGTGGGCAGAGGGTGACTGTGAAAAGGCAGAGATACTAAACAAATATTTTTGCTCAGTATTTACAAAGGAAGAGGGGGAGGTACCTAAAACAAACAGTAGAAACACTCTGGATACAGAAGTTGATACCAGCCCATTTACAGAAGAAAGGGTTCTGGAAGAACTCTTAAAACTGAAGGTGGACAAAGCAGTGGGGCCTGATGGGATTCATCCCAGAATTCTAAAAGAACTAAGGATAGAACTAGTGACACCACAGACTACCCTCTTTAACAAATCATGGGAGGATGGGGTGGTACCTGAGGACTGGAGGAGGGCAGATGTGATTCCCCTTCACAAAAGTGGGAGCAAGGCAGAAGCAGAAAACTACAGACCTGTTAGTTTAACCTCAGTGGTAGGGAAAATGATGGAATCACTTCTGAAGGAAAGAATTGTTAGCATATCTAGAGGCCAGAGGCACAGGGACCCAAGGCAGCGTGGATTCACGCGGAAGGTCATGCCAGAGCGAATCTGATAGATTTCTTTGACTGGGTGACCAAAGTAGTAGATCAGGGAGGGCTGTGGACATGGCCTACCTAGACTTTAGCAAGGCATTTGACACAGTCCCACACAAAGATTAATATACAAGTTAGCCAGCCTGGGAGTGGGTCCCAAGATGACAGCCTGGGTAAAGAATTGGCTGGAGAATAGGACACAGAGAGTAATAGTAAATGGAGTCCACTCTGAAAAAAGGGGCAGTGGGGTACCACAGGGTTCAGTATTAGGACCGGTCCTCTTCAATGTCTTTATAAGCGACATTGCAGAGGGACTGGAAGGAAAAGTATGTCTCTCTGCAGATGACACAAAGATCTGCAACAGAGTTGATGCACAAGGTGGGGTGGAAAGGATGAGAAGGGACTTGTCAAGGTTAGAGGAATGGTCAAATGTATGGCAGCTTAGATTCAATGCTAAGAAGTGCAAGGTAATGCACCTGGGAAACAAAAACCCAGGGGAAGAGTACACAATGGGGGTGAGATACTAACAACAACAAAAATGGAAAGGGACCTGGGGGTAGTCATATCAGATGACCTAAAGGTGGGCAAGCAATGTGAGAGGGCAGGAAGGAAGGCTGGGGGGATACTGGGATGCATAGGGAGAGGCATCACCAGCAGAAAACAAGAAGCTATTATCCCTCTGTACAGACAGCTGGTGAGACCACATCTGGAGTACTGCGTGCAGTTCTGGAGACCCAATCTCCGCAAAGACATAGACAGGATGGAAGCTGTCCAGAGGAGGGCATTAAAATGGTGCAGGGTCTGCACCGAAGACATATGAAGAGAGACTTAAGGAGCTTAATACGATAGCCCGGAGGAAAGGAGGGAGAGGGGGACATGATAGAAACTTTCAAGTACCTCCAGGGAATCAACAAAATCCAAGAGGGTAGCATCTTTCAAAAAAAGAGGTGTGCAAGAACAAGGGGGCACAATTTGAAGATAGAAGGGGGCGGCTCAGAGGTAATTTAAGGAAGTATTTTTTCAAAGAGGGTTGTGGATGTATGGAACAGCCTTCAAGAGGAGGTTGTGGAGTCAAAAACAGTGGTGGAATTCAAGCATGCATGGGACAGTCATAAGGCAATTCTAGGGGGTGGGGGTAGGAAGAAGTAGGCTGCTGGTTAACTAGGATCTGCAGCTTATCCATCAGGTAGGGAAATGGGCAGACTGGGTGGGCCAAGCAGTCCTTATCTGCCGTCAAATTCTATGTTTCTATCTGGTTTCATTCTGTGCCCTCTGGTCTTCGAGTAACTCCTTTCCTTAAAAAGGTTGTCCACAAGTACGTAGACTACCAGGGATGTGTACAGAGTATGGGGCTGAGAGTTAGATGGGGGTAGGGACCACTACGCTACCATGAACCTTTCAATTACTCACCAAGCTTGGTGTTGCATGGGGGGAGGGTCCGCCAGAGTGCCAGGGACACTGTTATGTCATAACAGGATAGGTGGCAGCTGTGGGGTGGCCCACTGTATACTAGGGCATGTGCCAGTGTGGGGTTGGTGGAATGAGGAAAGCCACTAGCAACAGGGGTAGCTGCCCAGTCTGGGCAGTGTGAGGTGCAACCCAGCCTGCAGTCCATTCTAATGAGCCCACAATAGGCATGCTGATGGCTTCTAAGCACCATGCATGCCTGATGGGCTCATTTGCATGGATGCTTTCGTAAATTGCCAAGTAGTGCAACTGCATTATCCATTGCCTAATGCTTTCTTGGGTCAGGCCCAGGCTGCATTGGGGGGTGGTCAGTGCTGGGCCACTGGGTTAGCGCTGGCTGAACCAGGCCTCTACTCACAGCTGGACAGCAAGGTGCATTATCCGACTGTGAATAACAAAATTGGACTGCTGGGGAAAGCTAAAGTGCAGTGCAAAGTTTTTTGCTGCACTTTGTTGTGACTTTAGTCTCAGGAAGCAGTTTAGTGTAAGGGCAATGAGCTGCAAACCTGGTTTTGAATCCATCAGCACCCACTTGCATACCTTGAGCAAGTCCTTAATTGTGCTCCCAGGTTTCACCTGGAAACATGCTTTGGCTTAGTGTATGGTTAAAAAAGTTACCTTTTCCCTTTCTATATGCACAAAACAGAGCACCTAATTTTGCTCACCAGCTAGCAAATGTTCGGAAGACCTTGCTGATTCAATCGAATAGTGAACTGGCACTACTTAGTGTTTTCCTGATTGCTCTCCTGCAGTAGGGTGCCAAAATGGCTTGCACCCAAATGCAATTTGACATCTTCAAAAGACCCACACAAACGAGCCCATAATTGTGCATGCAAGGCACTAAGGGACCATTTGCATACCCATTGTAGATTTGCATGGGGACCAAGGCTGGATTGCACTGCTATGCCCCCAATTATCCAATCCGAGTGCAGCTGTACCTTATGCTAGTGCTTCTCCCCCCTCCCACAACTGTGTAGCAAATAGAATTACACCTGTGCCCAGTGATCCCCACATCCTCCAATCCCACTCATGTATATTTACTGTGGTATTCCGGCTATGGCACCCCCACCCCCACTGTTGAAAATTCTAGGTCCTAGTGGGGAGTGGCAGAGAGCCAAAAGGGACCCTGCAGGAACTAATAAGGGGCTTATAGCACCAAAAAAAAAAAAGGCACCGACTGCCATAATTTTCCGGTGGCAAATTACTGGAAATCAGTTACTTCAGCTGTACAACTTTTTTTTCAACTGTTCCCTGTTTTTTACACCCTAGTTGCACCACAAACAGTTTCTCTGTCTATAGCTGTTCCCTTCAACGCAATATATGCAGTCCACACTAACAACCTTTTGGTTGTAGAGTGACAAAACAGCATTTTTTATTTTTTTTTTTTTTTAAAGATGGGTCTGCTTATTACAGCACTCTTCAAACAACATGAAGTCTTGCTATATTATGACATATGCAGTATAACCCCAGGTTAGAACTGCTTCGGAGGTGAAAGAGTTAACTTTCCATGCAGGGCATGGAATCTTGAGCGCGACCTCTGTTGAAAACACTGTCTGTTGAAGCTCAAACTTAAACTGTCAGATTCTTTACTCCGCCTCACTGAACAGTCGCTGCGGAGATTCCTCCTGCTGCTCGGTTTGTATGTCGGTTTTAAAGTTTAATTCACCGAAATTTAACCGCAATCGTCTGTTCAAGCTCTGTCTGTGGTATTGTAAGTAATAGGCTTATTTATTATTTTTTTCTGTGTGGAACTTGTAAATGTCTTTTCCGGTTCGGTTTGAACCGATCAGATGGGTTTTAAAATTACCTTCTAGTCCTTTAGAGTGCGGTTCCCGGTTCTTATCGGTTCTAAAAAAAAAAGGATTTTATTACGTTTTTTTTTTTTTTTCCACGACCGATGACACGGTTGGGAACCGATAAGACAGTCTTGCTTGGTGGATTGCCATTAACGGGCAAGTTTTGGTTAGGCTGGTACTATGTCTGAGAAACCCAAAAGAAAAACCGGACCCACTGGGTTTCAGCACTGTGGCTTGTGTGGGGAAGCCTTTGCTAAGGCTGACCCACACATCATTTGTGTATATTGTCTGGGGTTTGACCACTTCAATGCAGACTGCCAGATTTGTAAGAATTTTCCTGCTGCCACCGTGGGAAAAAAAGAGTGGGTAGGCTCAGGGAAAGGGAGGCCAAAAAGTCTGCTGACCCGGATGGCCAGCCCGGTTCGGTTCCAACCGAACCTGAGGGAGTGCCCTCTGACCAGGGTGATACTTCCTCGTGCAAACGAAGAGCCGGCTCTGAGGAGCCAGTTCCAACTAAAAGGACTAGAAGGTCAGCTAGTTTGGGGCCTAAAGTTCTTTCTCCAACCGCTGAGGAAATAGCCAAAGCTATTCAAATTGTCCAGTCTCTTTCTCCAGTTCCATCCAAACCGGCACCATTGGGGAAGCGCCCGGTTCGGTCGGTTCCCCCGGTTCAAGATTCTGATTTTGAGGATTTTTATGAACCGGGAGGAAGGGTATGAGGAGATTGAGTGTGATTTTGAAAGTCTGGATGTGCCCATTGAACCGGACATCTCTCCAGACAGACCCTCAGGAGTGTCCCCTCCCAGGCTATCTGAGTCCCCTTCTCATTTTTTGTTTTACAAGAAAGTTGCTGAGACTCTGCAGCTCCCTGTTGAGGAAGCTGTTGATCAAAAAGAGCCTGATTTTGTGGAAATGATGGATATTCCAGAGTCTAGGAGACTGTCTATTCCCTTGCATAAATCTTTTAGGAAACAGACAGTAAAAATTCTGGAAATTCCTCGTTCTATCCTCCCTGTGGATAAAAGGATGGACAAGAGGTATGCTTTATCAGGCTCTGATACGGAGTTCCTATCCCAGCAGTGCAGCCATGTGGGGGGGGTAGTGCAGGCTGCAGCCTGTGACAAGGCTAATATTCCTCTAGCCTCTCACCCTCTTGAAAAGGATTCCAGGAGGATGGATGCCATGGCAAAAAAGCAGTACATGGCAGCATCTTTGGGACTCTGGCAAATTATATGGCTTACACAGCTAGGTACCAGAAATCCAGGAGGGATACTGTCCTGGCCCTAGCAAAACAGGCACCTGACCAGATTGCCAGGGAGCTGGAGCAGGTGGCTGCAGATGGTATTGAGGCATCCAAGGTGCAGTTTCATGCTGCAGTAGACACTAATGATGTTTCATCAAGAGTCATGGCTACATCTGTGTCTCTTCGCAGAATGGCCTGGCTCAGATGTACTGCCCTGTCACAGGATACCCAGTCTAAGGCTATGGATTTTCCTGTTGTGGGAAATTCTCTGTTTGGGGAGCAGACAGAAAATTATATGAAGAAAATGGATGAATATAGGACCACCTATAGGAGTGCACAGGCCAAAGAAAGGCAAGTCACTCCTCAAAGGCAGCATATCAGGGGCAGGCCTTTTCATAGGCCGTTTTACCAAGCCCAGGCCTCCTCTTCTGCTTATGCCCAGAGGGGGTTCTTTTGGAGGAAGGGGCAGAAGGGGTTCTAGTAAGCCTGCTTCTACCCCTCAACCCAAAGCACCTGCAAAACAGGCTCCCTGATGGGGTAGCCAGGGCCGATTCTCCACTACCGGTAGGGGCAGGCTGGCTTACTTTGTCCAGGACTGGAAGTCTTTAACATCAGACAAGTGGGTCCTGGAAGTAGTAAGCTAGGGACTGGTTCTCGGCTTCAAAAAATTTCCGAAGATGAGAGCCAGGTCTTTTCCACCTGCAAACCCTTCAGAGGCACTTGCCCTGGAAGCAGAAGTTTCTTCCCTCCTGGCTCTCAGAGCCGTGGAAAAGGTTCCACCCATAAACCAGGGCAAAGGGTTGTACTCCAGGAACTTCCTTACTCCAAAAAAAGACAGGAGAATGGCAGCCCATCCTGGATCTCTGATATCTAAACAAGCACCTTTTAAAACCAAAGTTCAAAATGGTGACCCTGGGGATTATTTTACTTTCTCTAAGGCCAGGGGACTGGCTAGCCTCCCTGGACCTCAAGGATGCCTACTTCCATGTTCTCATCAGAAGCTCCCATCGAACGTACCTCAGATTCGAACTGCCTTCGGCCTCACCTCGGCCCCAAGGGTGTTCACAAAATGCCTGGCAGTAGCAGTTGCTCATTTAAGAAGGCAAAAGATTGCCATCTTTCCTTATCTGGACGACTGGCTCATTGTAGGCCAGTCTCTAGAGCAGGTCAAATTACATTTACAAGTAACCCAGCAACTGCTTACATCCCTAGGTTTCCTTCTCAGTCTTCCAAAGTCGGTTCTGGAGCCTGTCCAGCTTCTCACCTTCATAGGCGCAGAACTGAACACAAAAGAAGCCAGAGCCTGCCTTCCTTCCTCTGGAAAGAGCAAGGACTCTGGTGTCTCTGGCCTCCTCTTTCACCCTGCAGGTCTCTTGACCAGCAAGGCATTTTCTACAGCTCCTGGGGCACATGGCTGCTTCTACAGCAGTTGTGCAGGGAGCGAGATTTCAGATGAGGGACATTCAGTTCCATTTGAGAGCTTTTTGGTCTCAAAGGACAGATCCCATAACCAAATTGATTCCAGTGACTCGAACCCTGATCCAGGCCCTTCAGTGGTGGCAGGATCAGAACAATCAGACAGGGGGTTCCCTTCACTCCCCAGTCTCATTCCTTGACCCTTACTACAGATTCATCCCTCTTGGGGTGGGGAGCTCACATGGGTGACCTTTCCACCCAAGGGCTGTGGTCCCCTCAGGAATCCCTGCTCCACATCAATTTGCTGGAACTCAGAGCAGTTTTTCTAGCACGTCAGGTTTTTTCCACATCTGTCCAGAACAAGGACAGTACCACTACAATGTGGTACATCAACAAGCAAGGGGGCACTCTGTCTACGGCCTTGTGCACCGAAACAATGAAGTTGTGGTCTCTGGCTTATTCTCTGAACGCCTCCCTTACGGCAGTTCACCTCCCAGGCAAGGACAATGTCCTAGTTGATGCTCTCAGCAGGATTTCCCAGGGCCATCACGAATGGGCACTGGATCCCCTAGTACTGGAGGTAGTATTTGCCAGATGGGGCACCCCAAGAATAGATCTCTTTGCAGCCCCAGACAATCACCAACTTCCCTTTTTGCTGCAGGCCCCAGTGTTGGGCTCAGTCCTCTGTATGCCTTCCTCCTCAGTTGGGAAGGAAGTTTCTCTATGCTTTCCCCCCTTCCCCCTTCTTTTCAAAGTGCTAGTCAGAATCAGATCTCAACCCTGCAAGATGATCCTGATTGCTCCAGATTGGGCCAGGCAGCCCTGGTACCCACTCCTCATGTCCTTAGCAGTCCACGCTCCCCTATGTCTTCCCAGGAATCACAACCTGTTAACCTGTGCCCAGGGGAGAATTTGGTATCCGAACCTCAAATCTCTCCATCTCAAAGCTTGGCTCTTGAAGAGTTAGTTTGCTGACCTACACCTGTCTCAAGGTGTATTGGATATTTTGAAGGCCTCTAGGAAGCCTTCCACCAGGGCTACCTAGAATTCAAAATGGAAGAGATTTTCCATATGGTGTGCTGGAAAGCATATCTCCCCAGAATCTGCTAGCGTGCCCACGATCCTGGATTATTTGGTGCATTTGAATTCCTTGGGGCTGAGACCAGCTACCCTAAAAGTGCACTTGGCAGCTGTGTCTGTCTTCTTATCAGCAGATAAGCCCTTTTCTTTATCAGCTCACCCTGTGTTCTCCAAGTTTTTTAAAGGGTTGCTTCACACCAACCCTCCGTTCAGGGACCCTAACCCCTGCTTGGGATCTTAATATTTGCATCGCTCAGCTTATGCAACCCCCTTTTTGAGCCATTGTCTTCAGCAGAGCTTAAGTACTTGACTTGGAAAACTGTGTTTCTGGTAGCCATCACCTCTGCCAGGCGCATAAGTGAGCTACAAGCCTTGTCAGTGGAGCCTGATTTTATCTCCTTTCATAGAGATAAGGTGGGCCTCAGGACTAACAGGAAGTTTTTGCCTAAGGTGGTTTCAGACTTTCACCTTAATCAATCCATGTCTCTTCCTGTGTACTTCGCTGACCATTCCTCCTCTGGTGAGAGGAGATTACACAGTTTAGATGTCAAAAGAGCCCTTAGTTACTATATAGAACGTACCAAGGGTCACAGGTTCGAATCCCCCCAATTGTTCCTCACTTATGGTGAGGTTGGTAAAGGGAAACCTGCCACTAAAAGATCCTTTGCCTGGTGGATTGTCTTTTGTATCCAATTCTGTTATGAAAAACTGGGTAAGGTTCCTCCCTCAGGCCTGAGGGCTCACTCTGCCAGAGGTACAGCTGCGTCTCTGGCTGCTGCCAGAGACATTCGTATCCTAGAGATATGTCAAGCAGCTACCTGGAAAACAGTTCACACTTTTACTAAGCATTACTCCTTGGATATCCAGGCTAGGAGTGATGCTCGATTTAACACAGCTGTGCTTCAGAGCCTATTTCCTAAGTAGGTTCTGTCCCTCCTCCATGGAGGTACTGCTGTGTAGTCTGATATGTCATAATATAGCAAGACTTCATGTTGTTTGAGAAGAAAAATTGCTCACCTTAGTAATGTTGTTTTTTCTAATGGAGTCTTGGTTATATTATGACCTCCCAGCCTGCCCCTCTCAGAACCTCTATTTCGGAGGTGGGTGGACAGTGCAATGTTGGCACTTCACTGATGCCCACTTTATTTTCACCCCTTCTGGGTGCTTAGGTGTTATACTTAATTTTCTTTCTTGAATCCCGACTTGAGTCTTTGCTTGGGATCAAGAACAAAAAGATGTTTTGTGTTAATAGCCAGTGGCTAGTGTGGGTTCTGGCTTCCACACAGAACCTTAGTGAGTTTTTGCTCGTAAAGATCTGACCGTTTAAGTTTGAGCTTCAACAGACAGAGTGTTCAACCGAGCTCGTGCTCAAGATTCCATGCCCTGCATGGAAAGTTAGCTCTTTCACCTCTGGAGCAGTTCTAACCTGGGGTTATACTGCATATGTCGTAATATAGCAAGACTCCATTAGGAGAAACATTACTAAGGTGAGTAATTTTTTTCTTTTGTTCCAAGATTCCAGCACCAAACGTCTGAAGTGCTAGTCTCGTGAGACTTCCCATCCCTGATTGTCTCGCGAGATTAACCACTGTATGGGTTTCACAGATAGCAAAAGTGAAACAGACTCTCGCAAGATGTACTGCAGTTTTTCTGATGCTTTGTGGTAGCTGTTGGAGCAAGTGGCTGTTGGATTACTGTTTCATCGTGTCCTACTCACGGAGCAGCTTGTAGGTAAGATTTCTCAATTGTTAACAGAACTGAGCAGCTGGGAGGGAGAAAGAAATGGGGGGACAGCTTGTAACATCTCTCTAGTGCTGTGCACTCACTCCGTGACAAACGCTTTGCAGCTTTTAAATCTTACTGTTGTTCCCCCCCCCCCCGACTCCTTAGAGTTCGCATACTGGAGAACATACGAAATTTGCCAGCAGATAAAGGCCTAGAGGTCTATCAAGTCTGCTCGAATGTGCAGCTAGCACCCCTTATTCTGCAGCTGCCCCTCCCTTCCACCTTTCCCCTTCATTCACCCTCACCCTTGTCCTGTCCCATCCTCGTTTGAAGCAGTCCACTGTTCTACTACTTACCACTTCAGCAGGTAATGCATTCCACCCAGCCACCTCTGTTTTAAAAAAAAAAAAAAAAGTGTCTCCCCATCTCCCTCCTGAACCTTCCTCGCTCCAGTCTCATATCATGGTCCCTGGTGTCCCTCCCCTCCCTTACTTTGAACAGCCCCTCTGTACCTGTCTTGTTTATTCCTTTCATGTATTTAAAGGTTTCAATCATGTCACCCCTGTCTCTCTCTTCCAGTGAGTACACGCTCAACTCCTTCAACCTCCTCTCGTATGATAAGTCCCCCAGCCCCTTGATCATCTTTTCGCGCTGCCTCACCCTCCAGTAACTTAATGTCCTCTTCAGACACGGACGCCAGTACTGCACGCAGTACTCCAGGTGTGGTCTAACTAATGACCTATACAGTGGCAGAATCGCCTCGAGGATATACCCTTTGCAATACAACCCCCATTTTGTTGGCCCTTGCAGCTGCCTTCCTACATTGTGCCGAGTTGTTCATTGACCCTGTAATGAGCACACCCAGATCATTCTCCTCCTCTGTCTGGGCTAGCTGCACTCCCCCTAGCTGGTAACTCCTCCTTGGGTTCTTCATCCCAAAACGCAGCACCTTGCGCTTTCTGGCATTAAAGCCCAGTTGCCAGGTGTCTGACCAGGTTTCAAGCTTTGCCAGATCATCCTTCAACCCCTGCCATCCCCCTAGGTCATCCACCACCACGCCTACCTTGGTATCATCAGCAACCAGACTGATCTTGCTTTTGATGTCCCATGATATGTCTGCAATGAATATCTCAAACACTGGTCCCAACACCGAGCCCTGTGGAACACCGCTCGTCACTGCCCTTGGGTGTGAGAGCTCCCCACCCACCACCACCATCTGTTGCCTTCCCTGCAGCCAGTTTCCTACCCATCTCACCAGCTTTGCACCCGCCCCTTTGCCTACTAACTTCCTTCCCAGCCTTCCATGTGGCACTGAGTCGAATGCCTTACTGAAGTCCAGATACAGGACATCCACTGCATGGCCCCTGTCCAGTTGCCTAGTTACCCAGTCATAGAACTTGACCAGGTTGGTTTTGGCAGGAATTGCCATGTATGGAACCATGCTGTCCCGTAGTCCTTTGGCCTTTAGGAGGGCCACCAGCTTCTCCTTCAGGATAGTCTTCATTAGCTTACCCACGATGGATGTGAGGCTCACTGCTCTGTAGTTTCCCGGTTAATCCTTGGGGTCACTCTTGTGGAGGGGCACCACATGAGCCATCCTCCAGTCCTGAGGTACACATCCCGAATGTAGTGAGGCATTAAATAGGTCTGCCAAAGGTCCTGCAAGGACCTCTGCCAGCTCCTTCAGTACCCTGGGGTGGATGCCATCTGGGCCTGGCGCCTTGTCCACCCTCAGTGCCTTCAAACCCTCTCGAACTCTGCTCTCCATGATTTCCCCATCTGTCACCACTTCCCACCCTGCTTCTGCCATTTCTCCCACCTTGGGTGTCACCCCCCTCTTCTCTTTAGTAAATACTGAGCAGAAGTACTCATTTAGTGCTTCTGCCTTATCGCACCCTGCTTCCACCCAACCCTCCCTCATTACTACGTGGTCCTTACAGCTCCTTTTCTCCCTGACGTACTTAAAGAAGTCCTTCTTCCCCTTCTTAATGCCTTGTGCCAGCCTGTTCCGTAGATGCTTTGGCTCCCCTTACTGCCCTTGTCACCTCATAGATACATAGACAGTGTCGGAAGATAAGGGCCTATGGCCCACCCAGTCTGCCCATTTGAGCTTGTAAGTTCGTTTGTTTTCCTAGAAGTCTGTTGCCCCTTACCCCTGACCTCCAGAATTCCTTTATGTCTATCCCATGCATTCTTAAATCCCGTGATTGTTTCAGCCCCCACCACTTCCTCTGGCAGGATGTTCCACTTGTCCACCACCCGCTCTGTGAAGAAATTCTTTCTCATGTTTCCTCTGAATCGCTCCTCCCTCCAACTTCATCCCATGCCCTCTAGTCCTGAAACATCTTTTTCGCTTAAAAATAGTGTTTTCCTGCACCCTGTTCCTCCCTGTAAGATACTTGTATGTCTCTATCATATCCCCTCTCCCTTCTCTCCTCCAGGAGTACATGTTCAGTTCCTTCAACCTGTCTTCATAGGACTTGTGATGCAATCCATGCACCATCTTTGTTGCCCTCCTCTGAACCTTCTCTGCCTATAGTCCTTACGTAGGTATGGTCTCCAGAACTGTACACTGTACTCCAGGTGGGGCCTCACTAGTGTCTTGTATAGCGGAATTATGACCTCCCTTTCCTGCTGGCAATGCCCCTGCCTATACATCCCAGCATCCTATTTGCTTTACCTGCTGCCTTGTCACACTGTTTCCTACCTTGAGGTCATCAGAGATGATAACCCCAAGATCCCTTTCCTGCTTGGTGCATGCTGTATTCTCACCCCCAACTGATATATTGTGCCAGGGTTTTGTGCCCTATATGCATTATCTTGCACTCTTTGCATTGAATTTCAACTGCCAAACCCCTGACCATTCTTCAAGTTTCTGCCTGTCGCTTCATTCTGTTCACGCCTGGTGTGTCTACTGTGTTACAGAGCTTTGTGTCATCACGAACAGTGAAATTCTGCCTCTAGGTCCCAAGAATGTCACTGATGAAGATGTTGAATAGGACCGGTCCCAGCACTGATCCCTGTGGTACCCCACTGGTCACTCTTCCCTCTGTGGAGTGACAGCCATTTACCACCACCCTCTGTGTCCTGCCACCCAGCTAGTTACCTACCCACCACACTACTGTCCTACCCACCCTTATTCCCCAGTTTGTGTAATAGTCTCTCTATGTGGCACAGTGTCAGAGGCCTTGCTGAAGTCCAGATAGGCCATGTCCACTGCCTCCCTGATCCACCTCCCTAGTCACCCAGTCAAAAATTCAATGAGGTTGGTCTGACATGACTCCCCTGGTGAAACCATGCTGCCTTGGGTCCTGTAGTCCATTGACAAACCAGATGTTCCACCAATCTCCTTCAGTAGTGCTTCCATGATCTTCCCCACTACCCAGGTGAGGCTGACTGGTCTATAGTTCCCTGCTTCCTCTTTGTTCCCACTTTTGTATAAGGGGACTACATCTACTGTCCTCCAGTCTTTGGGTACCTCCCTGTTTCCAGTGATCGGCTAAACAGGATAGCCAGAGGTTCAGTCACCACCTCTCTTAGTTCTTCTAAGGACCTGGGTGCACCCCATGCTTTATCAACTCTTATTACTTCCAGTTCCTTCAGGACCCTTTCTCGTGTAAAAGGACTTGTGTCCATTTCTGCACCATTCTCACCCCTTGTACTCCCTTCAGACCCATTACCCTCCTCTTCCTCGGTAAAGACTGAGCAGAAATACCTGTTCAATATGTCAGCTTTACTGTTGTCATCCTCCACGGGGCCCCCATCCTCCCCCTTCAGTCTCACTATCCCTCCCTTTGTCTTTCTTTTTTCACTTATGTACCTGTAAAAGGTTTTGTCCCTCTACCCACTGATTTTGCAATGTGCTCTTCTGTCTGAGCTTTGGCTTCCCTTACTGACCTCCCTGCCTCCCTTTGCTTCTCCTGGTACTTCTCCCTATCCCCTTCTGCCTGTGTCTTTTTGTATTGCCTGAATGCAATCTTTTTGGCTTTCACTTTCTTTACTACCTCTTTGGAAAACCATAATGGTCTCCTCTTCCTTTTCCTCTTGCTAACCTGCTTAATGCATAATTCTGTTGTTCTTGTAATCCCCATTTTTAAATACTGTCCATTGTTCCTCAACCTCTGATTCCTGTCCCATTCCCCTTAGTGCCTCTTTCAAGTATCTCCCCATTTTCCCAAATTCTGCCCCCCTAAAATCCAGGATATGTGTTTTTGTGTGGTTTGGTTCTGCTCTTTCTGTGATTTCAAACCACAATGACTGGTGGTCACTGTTTCCCAGGTGCTCCTCCACTGTTACCCCCATCACACTGTCCCTGTTTGTGAGCACAAGGTCCAGTGTTGCCTTCTGCCGAGTTAGTTCCATGACCTGTTGCTTGAGGAAGGCACCCTGAAGGGAGTCCAGGATAAATCTGCTCCTAGTTGATGCTGCTGCTGCTGGGATGCTCCAGGCCACGTCTGGAATATTGAAGTCTCCAACCAGTACTACCTCATCCTTTGGATGGCTAGCATCAGCTCCCTATCTGTTTCTTCCTCCTGGGCTGGTGGTCTATAGACCACACCTGTGCGGATGGCTGTCCCCATTTTCCTTTCCAGCTTAACCCACAGTATCTCTCCCCCATTTTGTTCCTCCTGGATCTCTGTGGCCCTTATGTCATTTTTCACATACAGTGCCACTCCTTCTCCTTCCCTTCCTGCCTGCTATGTCTCTTCTGAATATGTTGTAGCCAGGTATGGCCATCTCCTTAGATTCTGTCAAGTACTCCTCCCTGTCCTCCCCCTCTCTGTTTTCTTGTACTTCCTAAAGGCAGCTCTTTTCCTCCTTGCCTTTTCCATGACCTCCTTGCTCAACCAGATCGGTTTCTTAGCCCTAGCCTTCTTGCTCTGGGCTTTGCAGCAGGTTTTGTTTGCCTCCACTATCCCCAGCTTTATGAGCTCCCACCTCTGGTTAGTATTCATACTAGATTGAATTCTGGCCAGGTACCCTTTTACCACTTCCCCCATCCTCCCAAAGTCTGCCCTCCTGACGTCCAGCACTATTGTGCCAGATTCCACTTCTTCCTTGCCCATATCCAATGTGAGCCATACTGAGTGGTGGTCACTCCCTGACAGCGGTTCCTCCACTGTAAGTTCTCTCACAAAGTCCCCATTTGCCAGCACAAGGTCAAGGGTATTTCCTAACCTGGTTGGTTCACTGACCATTTGCAGCAGGAAGCTGTCCTGGAAGGCATCCAGCAGTACCTGCTCCCTTATGTTCCTGGTTGTTGGGGTGCTCCAGTCCACTCCTGGCATGTTGAAGTCCCCCACAGTCACCACACTACCCTTCTAGCAGGTCCTCCTGATCTGTCCCGCTAGTTCCCTGTCTAACTCCTCCGTCTGAGATGGTGGCCTGCACACCTGTAGAAACAGTGTGACAAGGCAGCAGGTAAAGCAAATAGGATGCTGGGATGTATAGGCAGGGGCATCACCAGCAGGAAAAGGGAGGTCATAATTCCGCTATACAAGACACTAGTGAGGCCCCACCTGGAGTACAGTGTACAGTTCTGAGACCATACCCCACGTAAGGACATAGACTGTGTAGAGAAGGTTCAGAGGAGGCAACAAAGATGGTGCATGGATTGCATCACAAGTCCCTATGAAGACAGGTTGAAGGAACTGAACATGTACTCCCTGGAGGAGAGGGAGAGAGGATATGATAGAGACATACAAGTATCTTACAGGGAGGAACAGGGTGCAGGAAAACACAATTTTTAGCGAAAGAGATGTTCCAGGACTAGAGGCATGGGATGAAGTTGGAGGAGGGACGATTCAGAGGAAACATGAGAAGAATTTCTTCACAGAGCAGGTGGTGGACAAGTGGAACACCCTGCCAGAGGAAGTGGTGGGGGCTGAAACAATCACGGGATTTAAGAATGCATGGGATAGACATAAAGGAATTCTAGAGGTCAGGGGTAAGGGGAAACAGACTTCTAGGAAAACAAACTGAACTTACAAGCTCAAATGGGCAGACTGGGTGGGCTATAGGCCCTTATCTGCTGACACTGTCTATGTATCTATGTACCACTCCCATTCTAAGAATCCTATTCTTGGAATCCTGGATTTGCATCCAAAGTGACTCTGTACTACCCTCCTCCCCTTCCTCCCTTACACACTTCAGTCCTTCCTTCACATATAGTGCCACCCCCCTCCTTTCCCAATCACCCTGTCTCTACGAAATAACCTGTACCCTGGTACAGACAGGTCCCAGTCATTGTATTGGGTGGCCCATGTTTCCGTGATGGCTGCAATGTCCACCTCTCCCTCTGCCATGAGAACCTGTAACTCTGCAGTTTTCCTCCCAAGGCTCCTAGCATTAAGGGTAACCACCTTCCACTCTTTCTTCCCCCCCCAATCCTGCCCTCCTTTCCTAGCATCACCAACAGTACTTGCTATTTGTCCTTTGTCACTGTTATGGGGGTAAGCTCATATGGTTTCCCAACCTGTGGTCTCTGCATATCTCTTTCCCAACTGCCACCCCCACTCCTAGTTTAAATTCCCAACTTCCTCTATGTACTCCTCCATCCTCTGTTTCAACACTTTCTTTTCTCCTCACTCAAGTGTAGTCTGTCCTTGGCATAGAGACTACTGTCCTCCCAGGTCCCCCCCAACAGCCCATACCCTTTGCTTACGACACCAGGTTCTTAGCCATCCGTATCCTCTATTTTCAGCTTTCTTGTTGTGCTTGCCTTTGGCACTGGAAGTATCTCTGAAAAAGTTGCTGATCTTCCCGCCCCCTCACATAATTGTGCTAGTTCCTCAAACCTCCTCTGGACTGTATCAATCAATCAATCAAAATCTTTATTTATTCAGGCGAACATCATTGAGCAAAGCTCATTTACAAGATGGACCTGAGTGGTCATACAAATGAGGATACAAGTATTATTACATAGACAAGAAATAGAATAAATAGCAATACAATGGCATGAAATGATTATATACAACAATTTACATATATACAAGTAACAGTAGAGCCATTTAGCCTGTAGGAAAAAAGGGACAAAGGGTATAGCAGGCATAAAATAAAAAATAATATGGTCTAACTAGTTTTTTATGAGAATATAATAGGTGATTCGGAAGAAAGAAATTGAATTAATATAATGGATGGAAAAAGGAAGGTGGGTCAGATAGGTGAGGATTAGGCTTTATAAAAGCAATTGCAGAGCTCTGGAAAAAGGCGGAGAACAATCTTTTGAAGGATGCCAGAGGTAGTAGGCTATCTAGCTTCATGGATTTTGGAGAGAGTTCCATGCAACTGCTAAGGAATAGCTGAAAGCAGCCCTCCCATGCCGGTGCAGGCATTGGGGACCTTTAATATGATGAGTTTACTGATCCTTAGGTGTATGGCCTAGTTGTAATTTGGGTAAAGCAATCAGTGATATAGGTCGGTAGTTTGCCTGTTAACGCTTTGAATATCCAGATAACAGCATTCCTATTTCTTCTGTGTTGCAATGATGTCCAGTTGACTGCCATATAAAGGGAGCAATGATGGGTGCTGGAGGAAGGTCAGTAATAATCTTATGGACCTGTGATACAGGGTGTCCAGTTTATGTAAGAGATGACTTGAACAATGGCAGTAGAGAAAATCAGCATAATCAATGAGGGATAGGAATGAGGCCTGAATTAACCTTTTTTTGGAATCACTGTTTAGGTAATCTACTGTCTTGTCAGCCAGGTCGTTTGTCCCAAGATGTATAATTAAATGAGGCTTGTCCCTACCCCATCTAGCATATTTCAGAACAGACTGTCCGACCCCCAGCTATCATTCCTGGCATGGCCTCCACCCAAATGCGACTGTGCCTCTTCCCTTGCTACCCCACCTAACTCCTCTTAGTATTGAGTCCCCCAGCACTAAGATTCCACCATCTTACTCCCTGCTTGCTTCCATTCATCTCCCTCTCACTTCCAGCTCCTCTTCTTCCTCCTGCACATTATTTCCCCTTTTTACCCTGTTGCAATTCTACAGCCAGAACCCCCCCCTCCAGTTTGGTCAGGCATTTATCAATTACTCCTCTAATTTCAACATTTCCCTCCTCCACCTTCCTTTCTAGCTGTGCACAACTATTTTTCTGAAAGCCCTTCACAAATGCCTGCTCCCTCTCTCTTCATAGTAACCTGTTCTCTCCTTTCCACTCCATGACTTTTGCCACTTCTTCGCCTCCCCTCACAGGTCCCTATCTCCTCCTTCCATTTGTCTTTTGTCTCCTGACCTGGTTTCCCCGGCAATTGTTCTTCCTGGCCTGGGCCCCTTTGTCTCTGCTTCCCTTCTTCTGACCCTCTCCTCACCACTGTTTGCTTAAATCGCCCTCCCTCATCTCCCCTTCTTCCTCCAGTATTGGGCTAAACCCACCCCTAATCTGCCTTGCCTGTCTTGGTTCCTCCTGCAGACCCTCAATCTCCTTTCTAAGTTTTTCTATGTGGTTGCACACTAAACATCCTCCCACACTCCAGGTAATTTTTAGAAGATTGGGCACCGCAGTTGTTGCAGCTCACCACCCTACCCATTGCTGTCATTGCCCACCAGCGACCCCCACCCTTCCAGATGCAGGATACCAAACACTCCCCCAAGTCTCCCTCTCCTCCTCTATCAGTGCAAAACATTTTCTTTATTTCCTTACCTCCTTTGTTGCACACATTTAGATATATTGAGCAACTGCTTTTTATATTCCTATCCTTCCTATCCACACTCAAAAACAGACTTTAAGTAGCCATTGCACAATCTTCTTCAAACTCCTACTCCTCCTTTCCCCAATGCAATATCAATGCGAAGATAATAAGCTCCTAGATTTGCATTTACTTCCCCTTCCACTGAGAGAGCAGTCACCTCTTCACTTGCTGCTGTACCTTTCCTGGTATGCTCCTCCTACTCCACACCTTACTATACCAGTGTTTAGCTCCTGTCAATCAGATTTAACAGGGCATATAATCAAGAAGTTGGGGGAAGGCGAAAATTTGCAGCAACCAAGACAGCAAAGTACACCACCACTACATTTTAAATCCTCAAGCCCAAAAACAATTCTGAGTAAAGACAACAAAGAAAGTACAGTGTCACCAAAGCCCACAATCCAAGTCTAAAGGAAAAACAGCAATTACCAGTTACTGTAAAGCATTGAATTGAATATGCTTCCTTCCCCCTTCTGGCTTCTATAATATTCAAAAATACATACATTTCTATCTCCGCTCTTTACCCTTACCATCAAAAGGTACATAAATCACTCTCACACAATCAGGCCTCCAGACAGGAAACAACTCCAGTCCGGTCTGCAGCTGTTTTTGCATTTCGCTTTCTAGTGAGCCTTTACATATTAATTTACCCGCACTTTTCACAGTTTGAGCCTCCTACGTTGTGTTAAAAAGAAGAAAAAGGCACCAACTGCCATAATTTTCCAGTTGCAAATTACTGGAAATCAGCTACTTCAGCTGTACAACTTTTTTGTTTTACACCCTAGTTGCACCTCAGTTTCTCTGGCTATAGCTGCTTCCTTCAACGCGATATATGCAGTCCACATTAACAACGTTTTGGTTGTAGAGTGACAAAACAAACTCTCTTGTTCCAAGATTCCAGCACAAAACGTCTGAAGTGCTAGTCTCATGAGACTTCCCATCCCTGATTGTCTCCCGAGATTAACCACTGTATGGGTTTCACAGATAGCAAAAGTCAAACAGACTCTTGTGAGATGTACTGCAATTTTTTTCTGCTGCTCTGTGGTAGCTGTTGGATTACTGTTTCATCGTGTCCTACTCACGGAGCAGCTTGTAGGTAAGATTTCTCAATTGTTTACAGAACTGAGCAGCTGGGAGGGAGAATGAAATGGGGGGGACAGCTTGTAATGTCTGTTTAGTGCTGTGCACTCACTCCGTGACACATGCTTTGAAGCTTTTAAATCTTACTGTTGGTCTGCGGCCCCTCCCCTCCTCGACTCCTTAGAGTTTGCATACTGGAGAACATAAATCTGTCGCACAATCAGGCCTCCAGACAGGAAACTACTCCAGTCCAGTCTGCAGCTGTTTTTGCCTTTCGCTTTTTAGTGAGCCTTTACTTATTAATTTTCCCCCGCACTTCAGTTTGAGCCCCTAAGAAACTGGAACCAATCCACGACTGTTTTTGAGGACATGCTTGGGTCGTGGAGAGTTACTGACAATGAGGTCTTTGATGCCCAATAGTGGATGAGGTTGACCATTTTAGGCACTGGAACCCTGCACTAGCTGAAGTATGTTTGTGCCAGTATACTTTTCTTCACTTTGCAGAGCCTCTTCTTGCAGCGCCAGAACACACCATGCCCTCTGGTGAGCATCTCTTGTCAAGCTCATCAGTGAGCCACATTTATGGCAGTCTCTGCAGTCCTTCACTATGCCCACAGATTAAACAAATGCAATAGTCGAGCTGACATCGAAGGTGATCTCCCGCATTTTCTGCAAATCAAATGTCTCCATGTCTGGTCAGTTCGATATCAGCGTCAAAATTGATGATCAGTAGTAGCCAAGTCGAGACAGATGTGCTTTTTTATAGATGAGTAAATAGTCAGCATTAGCATATTACTCTATAAAAAAGCAAATCTGTAAAGACTCCGTGAATAAGTGCAAATGTGTGTATCGTTAGGATTAGCATCGCTAACAAGATTAAACTGTAAAGTGGCACAGTTTATCGTAAGCGAGCGATTACAAGATTAACCAGCTAACAAGATTAATTATGTTTGTTTGCCTCTCGGTCCAGGAATATGTCGCTATTGCAAAGCTACACATTTTGGTAGTTTATTTGTTCTGTGGGGGCGCTCCGCCCCCCAGGTCCAGGAATATGTCGCTATGTTGAAATATTGCAAAAGCTACACATTTTGGTAGTTCTGTGGGGGCGTGACATATCAGTGACTACAAAGCACATGCGGCCGTATTTCTCACTAGGAGCACTCACTTTCAAGGTGTGTCCCCTAAAGTAAATCTATGCCAAAAAATTATAAGGCACCAACTGCCATAATTTTCCGGTTGCAAATTACTGGAAATCGGGTACATAACTTTTTTTTTTTTTTTTTTAACACCCTAGTTGCACCTCAAACAGTTTCTCTGGCTATAGCTGCTTCCTTCAGCACGATATATGCAGTCCACATTAACAACCTTTTGGTTGTAGAGTGACAAAACGGTGTTTCTTTAAAGATGGGTCTGCTTATTAAAGCACTCTTTTGTTCCAAGATTCCAGCACCAAACATCTGAAGTGCTAGTCTCGTGAGACTTCCCATCCCTGATTGTCACACGAGATTAACCACTGTATGGGTTTCACAGTTAGCAAAAGTCAAACAGACTCTCGCGAGATGTACTGCAGTTTTTCTGATGCTCTGTGGTAGCTGTTGGAGCAAGTGGCTGTTGGATTACTATCATCATGTCCTACTCACGGAGCAGCTTATATGTAAGATTTCTCAATTGTTTACAGAACTGAGCAGCTGGGAGGGAGAATGAAATGGGGGAAGGGGCAGCTTGTAACATGTGTTTAGTGCTGTGCACTCACTGCGTGACAAATGCTTTGCAGCTTTTAAATCTTACTGTTGGCCCCCGCCTTAGAGTTTGCATACTGAGAACATAAATCACTGTCGCACAATCAGGCCTCCAGACAGGAAACAACTCCAGTCCAGTCTGCAGCTGTTTTTGCCTTTCGCTTTCTAGTGAGCCTTTACTTATTAGTTTACCCGCACTTTTCACAGTTTGAGCCTCCTACGTTGTGTAAAAAAAAAAAAAAAAAAAAAATGCGTTTTACTACCTAGAAAAGTCAGAAAATACAAAACAAGTCACTCAACAACACCAAACTGCTAAAAAAAAAAAAAAAGAGGCAAGTTGCAAACTGACCTTTAACTTGTTTACTGAGGCAGATGTATGCTATATGCAAAACAGCCATCCTGCAACTGTTAAATAAAACCAGCATGGGGCTGTAGTGTGTAAAAGACAATAAACCTAACATTTTTGCCCTGGAACACCAAGAAATTAAGGGTTACCACCTTTTAAGAAGCCCAAAGTGGGACACTTTCTGAATCATGATTTTTAACAGGACAATTTGTAATCTCCACTAATGCAAAATACTTATTTTCTGAAAATAATCACAATCTGAGACAAAGTGCTGTAGTTTATTTGTTGCTATGGTTTCTTTTTAAAGTATTTTAGTTAAAATATAGTTTTCTGCAACTTTTAGAAGAAAGTAATACTTTATATATTATAAGGTCAGGGCATGTAACGTTTTTCATGGTACCCTGCTCAAATCAGGGCTGTCCTTTGAAAATCAGGATAGGTGGTAACCTACAAGAACAAACTATTCCTAGGCAGTCTCGATTTAAACAACTTAAAAACAGGTGGTTTTCTTAACTTATCTTGTCAAGGGAAATAGTCAAATAAAAACCGAGGAAAAATGTATACAAAGCAATGGGTTGAGACCGAGAGTGAACGGGATGGGTATTGATGGGCCCTGTTTGCCCACCGTCTGTCTCTCCCTGCCATGTCTGTACCCAGCAAAACTGGAAGCTGTCACACTCAAGTGGGTAGCTGGCTGTTTGTTCCTATATGGCATATCTGGTGGCTTTGCATGTCTTGCTTGAGCTGATGCAGTGTGCAGGAATAATGGTCACTTTCCTCCCTTTGTCCATGGGACAGCTTGACTTGCCCATTGCCCTGTGCGTGTCTTGGTGCCTCAGGGTCACTTTGAGTGACAGGCTTCGTTGTGCTGATTCAAGCCCCGAGTAGAAGATAATGGCAGCTTTCTCCCCGTTTTCATGTGGTAATTGTTACTGGAAACAGAAAGTAAAGAAACGTAATTGCTGCCACCTTGCTAGCCCTGATTGAACATCCGGAACTCCTCTGTGCTTAAAAGCTGTGTTTACACAACTGGATCTGCACCATTGTGAGTGGTGCAGGTGAACCATCTCCACTAATCCATCTATATTCACATGCTGGAGTGCTATTCAGTGATATAAGTGATCACTGCCTCATAGCTGGTATAAGATCTTCAATCAAGCTTGCTAACCCTGCAAAATTCCTCCCAAGAAGGTCTAAAAAGAACTTTAACATTGCAGAGTATCTCCAAAATCTGTGTCACTCCAAACACTGGCAAGAATTCTACCTCTCGGCTTCTGTGGAGTCAGCACTGCAGGTATAAATGACATAATCTTAGGGGCTCTCAATACATATGCACCAGTCACCAGTGTCAGAATTAAACGCAAATCTTGTCCCTGGTTCTTTGCTGAACTTAAATCTGCACTGCTTGCTAGAGACAAGCTCTGGAAAAAGGCAAGGAAGACCAAAGATCCAAACGACTGGGTATAATTCAGACAAGCCAGGAACAGCTGCACTAAAAAAGTGAGAGATGCTAAGGCTGCCTTCTATACAGCAGAGCTGGATGCCAACTACCACAACCCAGCCAAATTCTGGGGCACTATCAAGGGAATCCTAGGGCAAGACTCTAGCACCTCTTTACCATCTCAAGTGAACCTCAACAATGTGATCATTACTGACAAGTATGAAATTTTAGATGCTTTCAATATTCATTTTACTACAGCAGGCCTAGCTTTTGACTCATCTCCAGCAAACTTGTTGCACTCTCAATTTACTCTCCATTCCACTGAAGCTCAGAAAGGCTACCTCTACATTTTCTTTCAAGCCAATTTTATTAAAACAAGTAGAAGACCTACTGCTCTGCCTGGATACAACTAAAAGCACTGGTGCAGACTCTCTGGACCCTTTCTTTTTAAAAATTGCACTGCATGCCATTGCAGCCCCCCTAACTCACCTCTTCAACATGTCCTTATCTACTGGCTCTATTCCTTCTTTGTGGAAGACAGCACAAGTGTTTCCCCTCCTTTAAAGCAGGGGACCCCATGGATCTCAACAACTACAGGCCTATTTCCATCCTTCCAGTGCTGTCCAAGACGTTAGAGAAACTGGTAAGCATCCAACTAAATGACTACCTCAGTGCTAACAACCTCCTTAACCCTGCTCAATCTGGGTTCAGAGCCATGCACAGCACCATTTCTGCCTTACCAAAAGTTACAAATGACTGGCAGACTGAACTAGATAAAAAAAAATATCTGTGCTGTATTTCTGGATTTAAGTAAAGCATTCGATACTGTGGATCATGATCTTCTAATCTCCTCACTGCACTCCCTAGGCATAGACCCTATCTCTCTTAAATGGTTCAATTGCTACCTCTCTGGTAGGGTGCAGCAGGTAAAAAGTGAAGGCAACCTTTCCTCCTCAAAACCACTCTTAAGAGGAGTTCCTCAAGGCTCCATCTTGGGCCCTATCCTCTTTGCCATCTACATCAATAACATTGACTCGGGCCTCACAGATTCTAATGTTCACCTTTTTGCAGATGACACTGTCCTTTATGTAAGCAATCCATCACCAAAAAAGGCCTATGATCTACTACAAGCTGACTTCTCCTTACTGCAACACAAATTACTTGAAAAGAAGCTTCTAGTAAATGCCAAGAAGACTAAAGCTATGTTCATCTCCACCAATACCTACTCACCGAACATTCTTCCCCAACTTTCTACCGTCCTTGGTGAGAGCCTTGATTACGTAGATAAATTCAAATATCTGGGTTTGGATTGACAACAGGCTTGATTTCACCCAGCACATTGAAGAGCTCCTGAAAAACTAAGGCAAAGGCTTGGCCTATTCTTCAGGATCAAATATTTTCTAAACAGAGAATCTAAGCAGAGATTAATCCAGGCTTCATTTATATCCCTCCTTGATTACTAGACTTCCTATATGGCCACTGCTCCCTGTCCTACCTAAATAAACTGGATACCCTGTACCATAGAGCTCTAAGGTTCATCACTGACCTTCCTTTCAGTACCCACCACTGTTCTCTCTATGCTGCAGTTGGCTGGACATCCCTACATCACAGAAGGAACAAAATGCTGCTCTTTGGATATACAAAGCTCTGATAAATAAACTACCATCCTACATTTCTGATTGCTTCTCTCTTGTTACTCCAAGGCCATATGCCCTAAGAAGCAATAACCTCATCTTGCTGAATCTACCTAAGGCATGTACCCAACATGGAAGGGCTGCAATCAACTACTTTCTAGCACACATCTGGAACTCTCTACAAAAGACCCTGAAGCTGAACACTTTCATTCCTGTAGTCTCCTTCAAAAAGCTGTACCTAAATCTTTTCCCAGAGATATGCAACTGCCTCCACAATTCCTAGCCTCTTCAGAACCCTTTTCACCCCTGCCCCCATTAGATTCCCCTTCCCTTATCTGTTCATGCATTCATCCATTAACTTCTATATTATCTACCTCCTAAACCCCTACTCATTACTTTTTTTTTTATATTTGCTCTGGTGCCCAATACCACTGTTTACTTGCCTTGTATATATGTGTATATTATTGCATTTGCTCATTCTTTGTTGTTTATTCTTAAAAAGTCTTTGTTACTGTACTCATTCTATATTTGTATATTTGTGAGTTTAAACCATTTTGTTGTTTATGACCAATCAGGTCCATCTTGTAAATGAGCTATGCTCAATGATGTTCGCCTGAATAAATAAAGATTTTGATTGATTGATTGAACTACAATGGTACAGATCCAGCGGTGTAAATGGTTGCCGGCGCATTGTACATCTCTCCGCTGTGCCGCAGTATGTTCCCTGTTTGTGGGGGTTCATGTACCAGCTGCAGGTGTTTTGGGTCAGCATGCAGACATGTTGCTCTGCCTGCACTGCTTTAACCCCCACACACCCAGCATGTTCAGCCAATTGTACCCGACTCATGGCCCAGCAGAATTACCATATAAAACACCAGAAAGCCATCAGGAACATTGCACAGCCCCCTCCCACCGTGTAAACACAAACCAGCAGCGGTGTGGTTCCTCCCCTTCCTTCCCTTTTTTTTTTTTTTTAAATTCCTTTTGCCTCCAGTTGCTGGCTACTGTGATCTACCTCAGGAGTAACCTATCAGGATGGCGCTCCACCCCCCCGACTGGAACCCCACTCCTGAATCCTGGACACACACACACCCCCCAAAAGGTAGGGCCGCCACCCACTTAGAGGCACTCTTCCAAATCAGCTGCCAGGCTGAGAGGAGGAGGAATTGAAGATCCTGATGGGTCAAGTCCAGTGCTTGAGGGTGAGGTTTTCCTAGAGGCCCACTACTGTCCTTGCAGTTGCTTGGGCTTTTCCTTGTTCTGGTGCTCCCCCTCACAAGACACGGACATGCAGTGACGTCCAGTGAGCATGCACCTGCCCACAGGATGTTTGCGGCCATTTCCCCCCTCCCCCCACATTGCTGACTGCAGCACCCAGCCTCTGCTCGGAGCCACTAGCATCATGGAACTATGCCCCCCCCCCCCAAGGAGAGGGGAGCAATCCATTGGACTTGATGGTTCAATCTTCAGTGCCACTAGGCTGCCTCTTTCCCTTCCTTTAATACTGTCCTTTTATTGTGTGTTAAGTTCTGGGTTAATAGGCTGTGTGGGGGAACAAATATATTCTCACTGGTATAAAGAGCTGATAAATCAGCAAGGGACTGAGACTGTGAGAAGAGAGAAACATTAACAGTTGAGGAGTCTGAGGCTAAGAATGTTAAAGCATGAGCTGGACCTCCGGAATGGCACAGACTCGTGCCACCATCCCTGGGAATGTTGTACAGGGAAGGGAAAAGGGGGGAAACTTTTTAAACTGGGAGGCAAGCAGTTTATTCTGTGGGGATCCTCCTACCCTTTTAACCCCCACACTTGATTCCTAACTATATTGGGCACCTTACAGGGCACTGGGACTTGTTGGGAGATTGCCCATCATTGGGTATTATACTTTTTTTTTTTTTGCTCCCAACCCACATGCACACTGGTCAGTCCCTCTTTCAGGTCCTACATGGACCTTCCCACCCTGGCAGCCCCCAGCCTCCACCGCCCACATCGCATCCAGTCCCAGGGTTCCCAGATGTATCCCTTCAGCGGGCGGGTCCCCTACCTTTTGCAGGAGAATGAACCTTATTGGCCTTCCATATGGTCCTGGGTGCTGCTGAGGCAGCTGAGTGGGGCTCGGGTACTCTGGTGTCAAGGATCTAGGGGGTCGTCACCCGATCAACCAGTGGGCCATTTCCACATTTTTATCTCACAGGAGCATGATGTCCAGGTCGCAAAGCAGATGCCAGTGTCTGTCACACTACTTAGCTAGTGGGACCAGGTGCACTGCTGTACCCCGGCCTCCACCACGGGTCAGTAGGCACCGATTCCCCCTGAGAGAAGGCAAGCAGTCACTGGACGCTTCAGCCTTCTCTTCCGGACTGGCCCTCCGGTTCCGAAGTTCATTTCCGAACTCTGGTTGCCAGGGTCACAGTGGTGAATCTTTCTGCTGCGTCAGTGAGCTGGTCACACTTTACCTTTTAGCATGGTCTGCTACATGTATGGCTGCTGCAGCAGACCGAGCTTGCTCCCCTCCTCTCCCTCCCTGCCTGTCCAATACAATATCCAGGCCTAGGGAGCCCCCACCAGACACCATGGCCAGGTTTTAATTTTATATATGTATTAATAAAAAAAAAAAAAAAACTTTGGCCACTGGCAGGCACTTTGCATTTTGCCATGGTGCAGCTTTGACTGTAGACTATTCCTGCTATTTTTCTGCTCCAAACTGGGAGCTTTAACTAGCAGTGAGTATGGCTGTCTTTCTGGCTTCCTCCTGCCACCTCCCAAGCCCTCAATTTCTGCTAGAGTGGTGGTTCAGAAGGGTGGAGGAGGCACTCCTACCATGGGCTTCTCCAGGTCCCACTGAGGCTGCTCCCCCGTCCCACCCATATGGAGCAGACTGCAAACTGAGCCCTATATGGGCTGAGAGTAAGTGTCTGCAGAAATGTTCACTTTTAGTGTGCTTATGCTAGAGGGATGACTGCTGCAGCAGCCCCAGCTTCTTCTACTCTTGTCCCTGCTCTCCAGCACAAAATCAGGGCCACAGGAGCCCCCCCACCCCAGACCCCAGTGAGGGGTTCTGACTTTGTTTAGCATCACTGGCCTCCAGGGAACTAGCCCGCCTGGGTTACCAGTTCTAGTGAGCAAGCCTCCTAGGGCATCCCAAGCCCACATGACCACCAGTGCTAACTTTATTTTTTTAAGCGGCAGTACAGCACTGGTTTAGGGCACTGAGATGCAGACCTGGATTTGAATTTCACAGCCCCGCTCTTGCTCTCAGGTTGTACCTGGAAACAAGCTTTGTTTTAGTGTGCCAATCCTGGTTAGACCGTTTTCCTCCTTTCCTGTTTCATTAAAGCCATTAACTCAATAAGAGGCTCCTCTTGCACGCATGTTTTGCCATTCTAAAATACTGGACACTTGGCCATCCAGAGCACTAATGGGTTTTAATTGAGGATGTTCTCAAACGGCACTTTCTCTACTCTTGCTCATAATTTCTGTCTTTATTCTTTACTTTCTATATATGTCCATTTTCCTGCTTTGTCCCAACTTTAATCTTTCAATGTAAAGGTCCTCTTTTACATTGAAACATAGAGGTTGATGGCAGATAAGGACCTCAAGGTCCATCCAGTCTGCCCATTTCTTTTTCTACCTTATAAATGTGCCATTGGCCTTTGCTGTGTCAGTGGCCTATCTATTCATACTCATCTGTATTGCTCCCGTATGCCTATCCCATGCCTGTGTGAAGCCCTGTACTGTATTCATAGCCACCACTTCCTGAGGTAGGCCGTTCCATGCATCCACCACTCTTTCTGTGAAAAAGAATTTCCTCACATTCCCCCTTAATCGGCCTCCCTCTAATCTCATGCTGTGTTCTCTTGTCGTGCTATGTTTCTTATATTTAAACATGTGCTGTCCAATATCTCTTGTATCTCTTGGCTCTTTCTTCTCTTGTTGTTGTATTTTCTCCATGTTGACCTAATTTTCTTTATTTTACAGGTATGCCAAGATGCTGACTCCTTCCTTCCCGGTCAGATAAGTGTCATTCTAGCCACAACTTATTCTTTCCACCCTGTTTACTCTCTAAGAACCATGGATCCTTTGTGACTCCTTTTCTTATATTTATATTTTACAGGTCCCTTGGACATTTTCCCTTAAAGACCCACCTCTGGCTCCATATTATTCAGGTAAGAGACTCTGAGTACCTAAACATGGCCTGTCTGGAGTTCACATGGAGGATTGCTTGCCCCCACCCGCACCCCAGGTAGCCACAATTAAATCTACAGTATATATTTTTTAAATTAATGCCCTTTTGTGCTTCTGCTGTTGCTGCCACAGCTATCTCTGGGCTCTCCCAGCCCTAATGTAAACTCCTGTTTCTCCCCCAAGCTCAGGTACCGACCCCTCAGGATTGACTGAAGCTGCAGATGGCTCTGTCACTCCCTTTGAGGAGCGCTAAATCTTGCCTGCATCCTGCAGCCCTTTACAATAAAATGTGGCCCTCTGGCATTCCTAAAGGCACAGTGTGGCTTAAACTATGCAACATCCCCCCCAAAATCCACTTTCCTCAACCAGATCCCCATCCCCTTGCAGGGTTCACTGCATCCTGGAGGGGTGAAGGCTCTGGCTTCCCACTCCCTTCTCTTCTATGTTACCCTTCCACCCTACTCCCCTCCTATCTTCCCTCCCCTTAGACCATCAGTACTTTTGTCTACCAGCTCTCCATTCCTTTGCAGGGTTCTCCGCGTCTTGAAGGGGGTGTCGGCACTGGCTTCCATCTCCTCTCAGCCCTATGTTCCTCCTTTCACTGCCAGTCCTCCAACCCCTTGCAGGGTTCTTTGCATCCTGAAGAGGGTGTAAGCACTGGCTTCCCTATCTCTCCCTCATTAGTCTGACTATACTTTCCTCTGCCAGCTCCCAATCCCTCTGCCACTGCAGGGTTCTTTGTATCTTGAAAGGTTGAAGGTAATGGCTTCCTTTCTTTTTCCACCATTCTACCCCCAATTCTTCCTTAACTACCCCTCCTACCTCCCACTATCCCTTAATCCACCCCTAGTCCATGTCCCTGTCCTCTTCCACCTTTCTCCTCTATCGTTTCTAATGCCCTCTCCCTTGTCCCCTTCTCAGCACCTGGGGGGGGGGGTGAAGGCCTGAGCCTCTCCCCTCTCTACTACACCCACCCTAGGTATTTTAAATACTGTAACTCTGTCAGTCAGCTAGCACTTGGCTACTGTCATCCCAACCAAGCAATTACCCCAGGCCTCCTTACAATCTCAAAGTACTATCAGTCTCTACACTTCATCACCTGGTTTAAGTCAACCGTCCTATCCAAAAATGCTGTGCTCACCATGAGACTGATGTAACACACATTCATGTTTGTTTACCTGGTCTGTAACTGAAATGTATAGATTTTGCACGCTGCACTAGTTCTTAATTATCTAGTACTTCTATTGTCTTTCTTGTAAATTATTGTTTCATGCTTTTTCCTATGAAACCCCTCCCCCAACCCCAAGATGCTGCTGGAAATGAGCTTTTAACAGTTCATGTTTTCCTGGTGAATCTCTTCTAAATAAACACCTGTCACTGCTACTTCTGCCATGCTCTCTTCTCACACCCCAATCCTGGCCATCCTTTCTTCTCCCATTTTACAACCAACCCTCTCATCCGGCTTTACTATTGCCATGGGAGTGGTTATTTTACTCCTTGCAGCTCCTGCCACCTCTGCACTGCCTACCTGGCTGCAGCATTACTGTGAGTGGTTTCACTCTATGCAGCTCCTGCCATCTTCCAGACCAACTTTCAAAATGCTGTTGCAGCCAGGGATGTGGCTCTTCCATGGCCTACTCCTTGCTGTTGCTTCCAGCCCTTGGGGCATAAACAAATTCTGTTGCTGAAGTGATGGTTTGGGAAGGTGAGGGGAGGCACCTTTTTTTTTTTGTGGATCCTCTGCTAAGTATCCACCCTGGTCCACCGACCCCTGAGGGTCCTCCATGTGGCCAATTCCCCGGTCACCCTGGCTTACCCCCAGAGGATGGGGCAGCAGGCTGGCACTCCATATTCCAGCCCTGGTCCTAATAACTGGTTGGGGATCAGCGACCTGAGAGGAACCCCGGGAGGGCTTCATAGAGGCGGAGTCCTATTTTTTATATTTTATGCCCTGGAGGCAGACGTGCAATGGCGTCAGCACACTACGTGCAGATGTCTGCCAGCTCTCCCCCGTCCAATGCACGCTGTTGGACACCCAGCCTCCGCTGGGTGTCGCTGCAGCGCGCCATGTATCCACACACCCAAGGAAGGAGGAGGCTGTCGTGCGGTGTTCAATCCTTCCTTCCCCTGTCAGCCCAAGTCCGTTCCAGAACCCGGTAGCGGTGTGGCGGAGGTGTGGCATCCCACGCCTCAACCCTCAGCGCCACCGGGCCGGCCGGGGGAGGCACTTCTATTATTGCCTCCTCCACTTTCCTCTGGATCCTTACTCGAGTGTCTCTCCCCCCCTCCACCCATGCAGAGTAGGCTGCAGCCTGAGATCTGTGGGCTAAGTCACATGTGCCTGTAGGCACTTTCACTGTACCACGATTGCACTATGTGGCTGGCTGCAGGTGCAATCCAAGCGTATTCTCCGGCCACTATTCCACATCAGCAGCACCTATACAAAACTATAGGGCTCAAAGAGTCCCCACTAGACCCCAGAGAAGGGTACTGATTCATTTCAAAGGAAAATTGGCCTTAGCCACAGGGTACTAGACAATCGGGGCTAGCATTTTACTTTATAGCCCCAAATGGCATTCCTAGCTTGTAAGAATATCAGTACCATTCTTTTATTTACCAGCAGGCCTACTAGCCCACCCGGCTGTCCAGTACAATACTGGTCACAGGGTTTTATGGCTGAGCCTCCTCCCAAACCACACTTTGTTTCTCCTCTGTTTTTTCCCCAGCTAACCTAATTTTATTTTATTTGACATGTCTGACTGGGCATCGATTCCTAACCATTAGATAAGTATATTTCTATGCCTAAACTGCCTTTTCCATCCTTACTGTACCATGTAAGAGCTACGGATCCTTTGTGACCCCTTTTCAATTATCATTTTTTTTTTTTTTACAGGTGTGGTGGACAACATCCCTTTGACATTCCTACCTCTTACAGTGCTCAGGTAAGACCCTCTACTTAATCTGTATTGGGTGGGTTGACTTTAATGGCATGCCACACCCATTACATGCTGAAGGTGGGGCCACTAGCTCTTGAGAGCTCTCCCCCAGCTATGGTGTCATACTCGCTGTCATGCCCCTCAGCCCTGACAGCAGGCTCTCGAGCCACATCCCCAGCTTCAGGTTTCCCACCCCCATAGCAATGCTTTTGGGCTCCTGACTGCCCCAATCATGGCCACATGTTTCTAATCCCCAGAGTCCTGGGTGGGGTCAGCATGGTCTGGGTGGTCCTGATGGGAGAAGAGGGTGACGTATGTGGGGAGTGTATTATGTGGGTCCCTGGGAGGACCAGTTGAGGAAGAGGAAGCCTTGTTTGGGGGGCCCTTTGGTGATTCAGATGAGCAAATAGGCTCCAGGGGCCTATAGGTGGTCGGGGTTGGGGGGCAGAGTATGGTGGCTTTTGAATCCTGGTTCTGGGGTTCTAGGAATGGTGTGAAAGAAGGTGCAAGGTGGTGTCAGAATCCTAGTATGATGACCCTAAGGGTAGCCTGAGTGGAAGATGAATGTGAGTATTATGGAATACAGGTGCAGAATCCCAGTACCCAGGGCGTGATAATTATGTCCCAACAGTCGGTATCCTGACAATCTGGAATTGCCAGCAGCAGAGTTGGCAGTGTAAATAAGGAGGCGGTGTGTGATGGCCCCCAAAGGAAAAAACATCTTTGTGTCAGTTCCAGACTTTCGGCATACCAGCTAGTTGGGCTATAATTTCTGTGCTCTTGTGTGTTGGGATTTGGCATTTCGGTATGTCATCATAAATTTGAAGGTGCATGTGGGTATCTGGCTCCAGTTTTAGGGTCCTAAGGATGGTATGAGTGGGAGATGTGTATGCAGATGTATTTCAGACCCAATTTCTATGGACCATGGGGTGCTCCATGTGGGAGAAGGGAGTGGAGGTGAGTATTGAACCCTTGTATACGAGTCCTGTGGCTGGTCCAATTAGAAAATAGGTCCCTAGTCTAGTCCTGCTAGAAGTAGAGGGTAGAGGTGAGTTTAGGACACCTGTTTGGGAGTTCAAGATGCTGGACAGTGTGGGAGATGAACGTGGAGGCTGGTGTCAAATAATTTTCTAGGACTTGTCCTTTTGGGCAGGACGACGGACTTACAGTAGGTGAGAAATTCCAGTTTGAGATTCCAGAGCTAGTCTGGGTGGTTAAGGAAAAGGGACTTAAATAAGGGAGGACAGTATAGTGGTCTGAAAGCTGGTCCAGGTAGAGGGATATTGGTACATAAGTGGGGGAAGCTGGTCCTGGGGTCCCACGGCAGGTCTGGGTGGGCAGGCGGGAGAGTCCATAGATGTAGAGGGCTAGTCACATGGTCCAAGGGGTTATCTGGGTGAAGGAACATGGTGACATACATGGGGAAAGCCAGTATGGGTTCCCAGGGATAGTCCCAAGTGGGCAAAAAGAGGAGACTTTCCTAGGGAAAGCTAGACCTTGGATCCCAGCACTGATCCAGATTGAGGGACAAGGAAGACATACAGTGAAGCCTATTAGGATAAAGTGTAGTGTCACAATTTCCTGCATGACAAAAGGGACTGACTACCATTGAAATTGCATTGTTTACTGTAGTAACTCCGCTGCAGCATACTACAGAATTGTGTTTAATCCTGGCAAGCTTCACATGTAAGTTGGTGTGGTGGCAGATCCAGTGCTTCCAGGGCTGGTCCAAGTGGGTGAACAATGGAAATGTAGACATGGGAGGCCAGTCACCCCAAGGCTAGTCACTTGAGGATCCCATGGAGACATAGGTGAGGCAGGCCAGCCCAGCAGTCCCATGGATGATTCAGGGTGGAGGATGGGGAAGACTGGTTTGGGTTCCAGCTGCTGGTCTAGGTGGGAAGAGAGGGGGACATGTAGGTAGAGGATGCTAGTCAGAGGTCCTAGGGCTGGTCTGGGTGGAAGAAAATGGGGCCCATTGGTGGGACCGACAGTTTTCCTGATTTGATGGTCATTTGATTCTTATGTTTCAGGACTGTTGTACTTTAAAAGGTATTTAAAGTACAGCTGAAGGTCTTGTTCATAAGTTTATTACCATTATTTCAGTCGTCTTTTTGAAGGCTAATTGGCATTTTTCGTGCACTTTTTGAAGGACATTTGAGAACAAATTGAGACTTTTTCAATGGATAAAAACTGGTGTTTGAGGTACAATGAAGTCAATTTGAATTACTTTAAAAACATGAAAATTGTTTTAAGAAAATGAATACTTGAATTTGAAGGCCTTTTTCTGTGTGGGCAAGAGTTTAGCAACTAAAATTCAAAGCAAAAAGGTTAAGTTATGTACAAAGGGGGTCAAGAAACTGAAATGCTGATGGAAGTGTTGGAAACAAACTACAGAAGAGATGGACATGGGGGTCTTTAATAACTTAAATAATCAATGCAGTACAGTAAAGCAGTGCAGAAGGCAAATAGGTTGCTGGGTGTGCAAAGGCAGAGGCATCCCATCAAAAGGAATGTGGTAATCCCTCCCCTGGGCAGATCTCTGATGCACCCACCCTTGGAATCCTGCATGCAGTTCTAGATCTACGCTCAAAAGGACAGGGATGAAGTTAAGATGGTGCAGAGGAAGTTAACAACAAGCATTTGTCAATGCCGAATGTTTGCTTGCTGGCATTAGCAGTGGTAGTGTAGTAGTTACAGAGCTGCATAACAGGAATGGCAGTGAAGTATTGAACTGATGCCAACGCCACCACCACCACCACCCTGTAGATACTGACAGGCATTGGGGTGTGCCTTTGGGTCGTCGGGCATAACGGCTATGGCATTTCACCACACCCTACCCTGCAGACACCGACAGGTGTCAGTGTGCCTTGGGGTCTTTGGCCCTTATGTTGACCCCATTCTATTAGGAAATATGGTGAGATGGGTGCAGTATAGGAGAATGGGGTGAACATTGAGGCCGAAGAGTCCAAGGCACAACTCGATGCCTCTCACTGGCTGCAGGGTGTGGGTGGGGGTGGAATGGTATGAGCATTACAGGCGACAATCCCAAGTCACACTCCTGAGGCCTGTCAGTCTCTACAGGGAACACCTCAGACGTTCATTGGTGTATTCGCTCTAAATTTTCAGCATTGTTTTTTTTTTTTTGTGACCCCCAGCTTATGAACAGTGGCAATATCAGTTCATTAGCTGAAAGCTGATTTTGCACAGTGACTGCGCCACAGTTGTGAAAACACATTTCGAACAGGATGTGAAAAATGTCAGCTGTACTGTTCATGGGGAGGTGTAAAAAAAAAAAAAAGCAATATTGAAAATCTGGAGTGAAAATATCAGAAAAACTGGTGAAGTCATGAGTGAGCATAGAAACTGCACAACGCACATCCATAATGTAATTAGTTTGGGGATTTTTTACAGCAGATTGTTAACACAGGCATTTTGGGCCTCTACTCATGAACAGTGTCATGGTGATTTTCTTAATCTGTCCCAGACAGTGATTTCCCACAGTGACCGTGCATTTCTTCGCTGGAAGTGCGAAAACACATTTTGGCCATGGTGTGAAAAATGACAGCTGTACTGTTCATAAGGGAATGTGGAAAAATGCCAGTGGTGGAAATTTGGACTGAAAATATTACAAATTCATGAACTTATGAGGGTGCGTGGAAACTGCGCAATGCTCGCTCGTAATAGTCATTTTATGAACGTCTGTAACCAGATTTTTAACATAGCCATTTCAAGACCTCTGCTCATGAACAGTGTCACTGTGATTTTCTTAATCTGTCCCAAACATTGATTTCGCACACCAACTGTGCCATTGTGCGCAACATGCGCGGAAACACATTTTGGGCGAGAGATGAAAAATGACAACTAAAATAGTCTCTGTTCATTTGTGCGCTGTGGAGGAGCTGCCAACCATTGAATTATGTAGAGCAGACACTTTGTAAAAAGGTATGAGGGAATTATTGTGAAACTATTTACAGGATATTTTAAAAAAATACCCCTTTTAAAACCGCAATTAAGAGCAGGTGAATTCAGCTAGCTGCTGTACTGTTGCTGTCTTTTGACATGACGACAGTGCCTTCACATGTGCGAGCTGATTTCATTTATATATCCTGCATTATCCTAAGTTATTTAATTGCTGTTTTTTTCAAGTTCAGTGGCATAGTTGAAATCATTGTCACACAGGCTAGAACATCCCTTGTAAGTTTACTCATGTAAGCTTCAGAAGAGGACCTTGTTGGGCCAAACACTTAGACACTTTGTTCTTTTTGTAACATCCATGTATGTTGGTTCAGTAAAAGGCAACAAACCATTTGCTTCAGTATAATTTTTTTGAATGCACTGCATTAAAATAAGAATTATATTGTAAGACCCTGGCAGACTACATAAAGCAGGGCTCCCAGATCTATAGGGAGTCATTTACAGGGAAATTGTTCCCACTGACTTGCATTGGTTACAGGGGCATTAGACCTAAACCCTTTTACTCAGGATTTCATGACAAGTTGAATTCCTTTGGGGAACAATTGCAGTGACTGAAGTGAATATAGGTTCACTAGGGTGAGTGAGTGAGTGAGTGTGTGTGTCTGTCTGTCTGTCTGTCTGTCTGTCTGTCTGTGGGGGGAGAGAAGGGGTGGTGAAAGAAGAGACATCTCCTTAAAGCTATGTATCTCCCCCACCCACATTATGGTGATGTGGGTGGGTTAGGGTGTATTGTTTGTATGAAGAGGAGGAGAGAAATTACATTTTTATCTCTCTCAGATTCCTTAGACACTTGTGGTACATCAAGTTGTTACATTTTCAGTGTATATTGACATCAGTACATATCAGGCTATGTGGTCTTAATTCATTGAGGTTCCTCGACTAGAGTTTTTTGTTTGACACTAATATTATCAATTTATATATAAATTATAATTTGTATAGTCCTGAGGTTTTTTAAATTTATTGGGCCTTATATCTAGCTGGGTGACAGGTCCAGCTAGGTTTTGCACATCACAGTGTGCACTTATGTCTTTAAGACAACTTTACTGGTAAATTCTTGTCTATAATGCAGACATTGAAACTTCATGAGCCCTATAACAATCTTAGTTTGTCTTTAATCTGGATGGGAGTTGCCTTTCAGTAATCACATCCTTATACTAACTGTGACACTCACAGCTTGATTTAGGAGTTATCTGCTTCAGCAGTGTTATCTTACGTCAATTAAATTTATATGCAGTAGGATTCTTTGTATGTGTGTTCCACCAAGTATGTTTAACCCAAGGTTGCTTCTGGCTGAAGGCAGTATAGTACTGTTAAACTTCTCTGACATCATCTTCTGTTTTTTTTTTTTTTTGTTTGTTTTGTTTTGTTTTTTTAAATGAGTATTTTAAACCAATGGGGATTTTTTTCTGTTTTTCTCTGCATTATCTAGCTGTTGTAAGTATTGTATTTTCTAAACAACTGCCATGAGCTTCTGAAGAAGGACTGGTTGGTCTGAAAGCTAGAGCACTTTGTTCTTGTTGTTACATCTATGTTGGTCCGTTGAAGGGTAAATAATCATTTGCTTCAGGGGCATCAGAGCAATTCTGCTTCATGTGAAATAATGAAATGTATTGGGGGGGGGGGATTTGCACTAGAGTTGCAGGAAAATGCAAAATCAATGTGATAGCACTGCTGCTGTGTCCTCTAAAGTCTCATTTGTTTTTGGTTTTTATGTTTGCTTGCGTGCATGCGCAAGGAACGTCTTGGGAGAATGGGACACTTTGGAGGCATGCCTGCCCTGTGCAATGCCCTGCTCTGTTGAGCAGGCATGGTGGTCCTGCACCAATCGCTGCGGTGCTGTGTATGACAGCGGTGGTCTTCTCTTCAAAGAAAACCACCGCTGTGTGCTTCAGCGCGTCACGCGCCCCAAATCTTTGCTGCCATGCTGGGGCCCACCCTAGCGGGAAACATCCTGCGTCGTCTGCCGACGGGGGTGCCCAATCCCCTGTCGGCTCCATCTTCTCCCCAAACTGCTTTCTCTGCTGCCATGGTGGGAGCCCACCCCAGCATGGCAAACGTCCCGCGTCGTCTACCGATGGGGGTGCCTAATCCCCCGTCGGCTCCACGGCCCCCCCCCCCCAGCCATCCTTCTGGCAAACGTCCCGCGTTGTCAATTATAGATAAAAGAAAACCTGTAAATTAAAAACGGTCCCACGCAGTCTCCCCGCCCTCCTCCCACAACCTGCACCCACCCACTGCGCACCCTGCCTCTCCATACTTGCCTCCAGAACTCTGCGCGACGATCATCGCTGGACCAGGAACACGTCTGCACTCTTCAAAGCTGACCGCGAACTGAGGAAATGCCGGTAATCTGTATAATGGGCTAGATGGTGTTTTTTCAACTTTGTTGCATATCTTTGGCAATTTTTGGAATTTTTGCACCAAATCTTCAACATGGGGTTTTTGGGACCCCTTCTCATGAATTCTGTCACTGTCATGGCGTTGTTTGGGCCCGAAGGGTGATTTTGCAGTCACTGCGCGAAATCACCTTTTGGGCCCGATTAACGAAACAACAGTACCAGTGTTCATAAGGTGGGCTCTCAAAAAGCCTATTTTGAAAATTGGTGGAAAATCCTAAAATGACCGCTTTGCGATGCGTTACTGCGAGTCCCTACGCGAGGCTTGTAAGTTCACGAATTTTCAATATTTTCACTCCAGATTTTCAACATTGCCATTTTACCACACCTCCTCATGAGCAGTACAGCTGTCATTTTTCACATCCTGCCCAAAACGTGTTTCCGTCCATGTAGCGCACAGTGGTGCAGTCGGTGTGCGAACTCAATGTATGGCACACATTAAGAAAATCACAGTGACACTGTTCATTAGCAGAGGTCTTAAAATAGCTATGTTGAAAATTTGGTGAAAAAATTCCTAAAAATGACTGTTTTACAAGTGTGCATTGTGCAGTTCCTACGCACGCTTGTAAGTTTGCGAATTTTCAATATTTGCACTATGACTTCCAAATACCTAAACAGCACATAGAAGCAAGCAACATTCGGCATTGACAAATGCTCGTACTTCTTTGTCACTGATTTTTTTTTTTTTTTTTTTTCAGCCATGTCCAAGTGCCAAATACCTGCAAGCGAACGTTCGGCATTGACAAATGCCTGTTTTCATAGTGTAATAGACCAACAACATGCCTTTCCCTGATTTGAAAGGAAGTGCGAATTATTGAGTATCTGAATGTGCTAGTGTGAACTAGCCTTCATACTTTGCCCAAGAGAAGTGGGGGTGGAGGGTTGAAACAGAGAGTGTGGATGAGGCAATGTGCAGTGTATCTGGCACAACTTCTGAAATCCATGTAACTCTTCTCAATTCAGTAAGCACCAGTGGCTTTGTTTGAGAGGTGTGAGGGGGATGAGTGTGGGAATGCAGACACATGGCTGACATACAGCATCTTGTTTCTGCAGTCACATAAAAATGCCAGCTCATGGCAATTCAGAGAAAAAAAAAATATTTTGAAGTTGCATTACCAGACTGTGTGTGCAGTTTAGTGAATTACCACACAGGGGTGTGTATATGACAACACTAAAAGGCGCATTAAAGAGCTTCAGTCATGAAAACCTCCCCCACTGGCTGCTGCTGAAATGCATAGCAGTATGTTCTCCTTTGTGCATTCTGGCTGTTTGCTTCAGCTGCAGGTAGTACAGTATGCTCAAGTTTGTTTGCATAGGTTTTAGCAGCGGGGAGTTCACATTGACAGAGTCTAGTGAGAATGCTTGGAATTACACATACAAAGAAGTCTGAGTTTTCACATCAAATGCTGAGGTATTTTTTTTTTCTGGAGGATTAGAACCCATGGAGTCCATGAAGGTGTGCTTTGGAGAGCTGGCGTGTGTAAGGACTGTTAGGCACCCACACATTTTGATGGTCCTGCTGTGGCAGGGAACAGTTTATTAAAATAATGATGTGTGACTTGTCTCTCTAAGCTAGACAAGACTACAGCAATCTATCAGGTAACCAACACAGTTGATCTGTGTGGGGGGGGAGCTGGTCACTGAAGCGTAGCTCCCTCTTTCAACTGTATGCCACTGCATTTTCAAGTGTGGGAAACAGAGATTTGTGCCCTAGATGTTGGAAGTGCTTGTTGTATGGACAGAGAGAGTCACTAAGTAAAATGCCATGAAAAATGGTCGAAGTGGTGCTCCTGCCGAGGAGCTACAGTTAGGTGCCGGTATACCGTAAGAAACGCTTATCACGGTATGAGAAGCCTGTGATATCAATATTGTGCCTTCTCTCTCAACCGCATAATTGTTTCATCCGATAAACCGTGATATTTCCTTATAAAGCTGCTGCTAGCCTGGTACTGCTGCATAGGATTCCATACGATCTTCTGTATTCAGCACATAGACACTACACTTTTCCGCTGTTTTTAGTGTTAAGGGGAGGTTAGCCTATCAGACCAAATTTGCTGCCTGTCAAAAACACTGTGGTTAATCCTTTCTTAGATGCCTCTCCATCAGCGCTGTTAAATAGGGAGAGGCATCTAAGAAATGCCTTTTCAAACATGAAGTCTTGCTATATTATAGACATTAGCAGTTTGATCCAGCTCTAGAACTGCCCGGAGTGAAATGGTTAAAACCATTCCAAAATAGAATTTTGCACGAGAGCACTCTATCTGTGTCATTTCAAACTTGAACTGTCAGATTCTTTACTCCGCCTCAGTGAACAGTCGCTCCAGAGATTTCTCCTTCTGCTCGGTTCATTTCTCGGTTTAAAAAGTGTTTTCTCGGTTGGATTTAACCGAGAATAGTTTTATTTAACCACAAACCGTTCAGTTCAAGCTCTATCTGTGGTAACCGTAAGTAAATGAAGTTTTGTCTGTTGTGGAACTTTGAGTTATCGGTTCGGTTTTGAACCGATCAGTGGGTTTAAAACTCATTTAAAACTAAAAATTACTATTTTAGAGTCGGTTCCGGTTCTTATCGGTTCTAAAAAAAAAAAACAGATTTATTCGTTTTCCAATACCCGTGACAGTTAGGAACCCGATAAGGGTGTCTTACTAGCACTGCGTTAAAGTAAGTTTTGGTTAGGCTGGCATTATGTCTGAGAAACCCAAAAGAAAACCGGGCCCACTGGGTTTCAACACTGTGATGTTTGTGGGGAAGTCTTTGCCAAGGCTGACCCACACACCATGTGTTTATTGTCTGAGGTTTGACCACCTCAGTCAGACTGCCAGGTATGTAAGAATTTCCTGCAGCCGCCCTGGAAAAAGATTGGGCAGGCTCAAGAGAATGAGAGGCCAAAAGTCCGCTGACCGGATAGCCAGCCCGGTTCGGTGCCAACCGAACCAGAGGGAGTGCCCTCTGACCAGGCCAGACTTCCTCGGCAAAGAAAAGCTGGTTCTGAGGAACCAATTCCAGTAAAGAAAACAAGAAAATCAGCAGGTCTGGAGTCCAAAATTCCTTCTCCAACTGCTGCAGAGATAGCAAAAGCCATACAAATTGTCCAGTCACTGTCTCAGGGTCTGTCCGAACCACCACTATCTGGTAAAAGGTCGGTTCGTCCGGTCCCAGTGGTTCAGGATTATGATATTGGGAATTTTATGAACCAGAGGAGGGGGGGAGGATTATGAACAGTATGAATGTGGCTGGGAAGGTCTGGGTGTGCCCATTGAACCGGACATCTCCCCAGACAGACCTTTAGAATCTCCCCTATGCTGTCTGAGTCCCATCTCATTTTATGTTTTATAAAAAGTTGCTGAAACCCTCCAGCTTCCTTTAGAAGAGGCTGTGGATGAGCAAGAGGAGCCTGATTTTGTAGAAATGATGGATATTCCAGAGTCTAGGAGATTGTCTATTCCTTTACATAAGTCTTTTAGGAAACAATCAATTAAAATTTTAAAAGCTCCTAATTCTGTGCCTCCTGTAGATAAAAGATGGACAGAAGGTATATATTGTCAGGCCCTGATACAGAATTCCTTTCTCAGCAATGCAGTCATGTTGGGAGTAGTTCAGGCTGCTGCCTGTGATAAAGCTAATATTCCTTGGCTTCACATCCTCCTGACAAGGATTCTAGGAAGATTGATGCCATGGCAAAAAAAAACCATATATGGCAGCCTCTCTGGGACTCAGGCAAGCAAATTATATGGCTTATGTAGCTAGGTATCAGAAATCTAGATGGGATACTGTTATGCAATTGGCCAAGCAGGCCCATGGCCAGCTGGCTAGTGAACTAGAACAGGTGGCTGCTGATGGCATTGAAGCCTCTAAGGTTCAGTTTCATGCTGCTGTGGATGTTAATGATGTTTCTTCTAGGGTCATGGCCACATCTGTAGCTTTTCATAGGTTGGCCTGGCTCAGGTGTACTAGTTTGTCACAGGATACCCAGACTAGGCTATGGATTTTCCTGTGGTGGGAAATTCTCTGTTTGGAGAGCAGACAGAGAATTACATGAAGAAGATGGGTGAATATAGGACTACTTACAAGAGTGCCCAGGCTAAGGAGCGGCAAGCCACTCCTCAAAGGCATGCCCCCAGGGGTAGGGGTAGGCCTTTTCACAGGCCTTTCTACCAGACTCAGGCCGCCTCCTGCCTATGCTCAGAGGGGCTTCTTCAGAGGCAGGGGCAGACGAGGGGTGGGCAGACCTGCTCCAACCCCCCAGCCTAAAGCTCCTGCAAACAGGCACCTGATGGGGTGCCCAGGGCCGTTCTCCTCTACCAGTGGGGGCAGGCTGGCTTACTTCAGTCAGAATTGGGCTTCTTTAACCTCAGACAAGTGGGTTCTGGAAGTAGTAAGCCAGGGTCTGGTTCTCAGCTTCAAAAGTTTCCCAAGTTGAGAAGCAGACTTTTCTACCTGCAAGTGCTTCAGAGACCCTCGCTCTGGAAACAGAGGTCTCATCCCTGTTAGCTCTCAGAGCAGTAGAAAGGGTTCCTCCCTGCATCAGGGCAGGGTCTGTATTCCAGATACTTCCTTACCCCAAAAAGACAGGAGAATGGCGCTCATTTTAGATCTCAGATATCTGAACAAGCATCTTTTGAAACCAAAGTTCAAAATGGTAACTCTGGCAATGATTTTACCTTCCTAAGGCCAGTGGACTGGCTAGCCTCCTGGACCTCAAGGATGCCTATTCCATGTCCTAATCAGAAGATCCCATCGAAAGTACCTCAGATTCGAACTGCCCTCAGGTCATTACCAGTTCAGAGCAATGCCCTTCGGCCTTACCTCTGCTCCAAGGGTATTCACAAAGTGTCTAGCAGTGGCCCACTTAAGGAGGCAGAGGATTGCTGTTTTCCTATCTAGACGACTGGCTCATTGTAGGCCAGTCCCCAGAACAGGTAAAATCTCACCTGCAGGTCACCCAGCAGCTTCTCACTCCCTGGGTTTCTGCTAAACCTACCAAAGTCTGTTCTGGAACCAGTCTAGGTACTTACCTTTATAGGGGCAGAATTGGACACAAAGCTAGTGAGCCTTTCTTCCCCCAGAAAGGGAAGAATTTAGTGGCTCTGGCCTCCTCCTTCACTCTGCAGGTCTCTCGACCAGCAAGACACTTTCTGCAGCTCCTGGGGCACATGGCTGCATCCACAGCTGTTGTCAGGGAGCCAGATTTCAGATGAGACATTCAGTTTCACTTGAGAACCTTTGGTCTCAGAGAAGAGGCCCCCTTTCCAAGTTGGTCCCAGTGACTAACCTTTTTCAGACTTCGGCATACCAACTAGTTGGGCTATAATTTCTGTGCTCTTGTGTGTTGGGTTGGCATTTGAGTATGTCATCTATAAGTGTGAAAGTGCATGTGGGTATCTGGCTCCAGTTTAGGGTCCTAAGGATGGTATGAGTGGCAGATGTGTATGCAGATGTATTTCAGACCCAATTTCTATGGACCATAGGGTGCTCCATGTGGGAGAAAAGTGGAGGTGAGTATTGTTAGACCTTGTATCACAGGTCCTGTGGCTGTCCAATTAGAAAATAGGTCCTAGTCTAGTCCTGCTAAGTAGAGGTAGAGGTGAGTTTAGGACACCTGTTTGGGAGTTCAAGATGCTGGACAGTGTAGGGAGATGAGCAATGGAGGCTGGTGTCAAATAATTTTCTAGGACTTGTCCTTTTGGGCAGAGACAAACGGACTTACAGTGGGTGAGAAATTCCAGTTTGAGATTCAGAGCTAATCTGGGTGGTTAAGGAAAAGGGACTTAAATAAGGGAGGACAGTATAGTGGTCTGAAAGCTGGTCCAGGTAGAGGATATTGGTACATAAGTGGGGAAGCTGGTCCTGGGGTCCACGGCAGGTCTGGAGTGGGCAGGCGGGAGGTCCATAGATGTGAGAAGGCTAGTCACATGGTCCAAGGGTTATCTGGGTGAAGGACATGGTGACATACATGGGGAAAGCCAGTATGGGTTCCCAGGAGGATAGTCCCAAGTGGGCAAAAGGAGACTCCTGAAATGGACAGCAGTTAGCACTGATCCAGTTGAGGGACAGGGAAGACATACAGTGAAGCCTATTAGGATAAAGTGTAGTGTCACAATTTCCTGCATGACAAAGGACTGACTACCATTGAAATTGCATTGATTTACTGTAGTAACTCCGCTGCAGCATACTACAAATTGTGTTTAATCACAGCAAGCTTCACATGTAAGTTGGTGTGGTGGCAGATCCAGTGCTTCAAGGCTGGTCCAAGTGGGTGAACAATGGAAATGTAGACATGGGAGGCCAGTCACCCCAAGGCTAGTCACTTGAGGATCCCATGGAGACATAGGTGAGGCCAGGCCAGCCCAGCAGTCCCATGGATGATTCAGGGTGGAGGATGGGGAAGACTGGTTTGAGTTCCAACTGCTGGTCTAGGTGGGAAGAGGACATGGAGGTAGAGGATGCTGAGTCAGAGGTCCTAGGGCTGGTCTGGGTGGAAGAAAATGGGGCCCATTGGTGGACCGACAGTTTTCCTGATTTGATGGTCATTTGATTCTTATGTTTCAGGACTGTTGTACTTTTAAAAGGTATTTAAAGTACAGCTGAGGTCTGTATTCATAAGTTTATTACCATTATTTCAGTCATCTTTTGAGGCTAATTGGCATTTTGCTGCACTTTTGAAGGACATTTGAGAACAAATTGAGACTTTCAATGGATAAAAAGCTGGTGTTTGAGGAACAATGAAGTCAATTTGAATTCACTTTAAAAACATGTAAAATTGTTTTAAGAAAATGAATACTTGATTTGGTAACACTATTGTGTGGGCAAGAGTTTAGCAACAAAATTCAAAGCAAAAAGGTTAAGTTATGTACAAAGGGGTCAAGAACTGAAATGCTGATGGAAGTGTTGAAACAAACTACAGAAGAGATGGACATGGGGGTCTTTAATAACTTAAATAATCAATGCAGTACAGTAAAGCAGTGCAGAAGGCAAATAGGTTGCTGGGTGTGCAAAGGCAGAGGCATCCCATCAAAAGAATGTGGTAATCCCTCCCTGGGCAGATCTCTGATGCACCACCCTTGGAATCCTGCATGCAGTTCTAGATCTCGCTCAAAAGGACAGGGATGAAGTTAAGATGGTGCAGAGGAAGTTAACAACAAGCATTTGTCAATGCCGAATGTTTGCTTGCTGGCGTAGCAGTAGTAGTGTAGTAGTTACAGAGCTGCATAACAGGAATGGCAGTGAGTATTGAACTGATGCCAACGCCACCACCACCACCACCCTGTAGATACCCAGGCAGGCATTGGGGTGTGTGCCTTTGGGTCGTCGGGCATAGCGGCTGTAGCATTTCACCACCCCTACCCTGCAGACACCGACAGGTGTCAGTGTGCTATAGGGTCTTTGGCCCTTATGTTACCCCATTCTATTAGGAAATATGGTGAGATGGGTGCAGTATGGGAGAATGGGGTGAACATGAGAAGCCGAAGTCAAAACTGTCGATACCTCTCACTGGCTGCAGGGTGTGGGTGGGGGTGGAATGGTATGAGACATTACAGGCGACAATCCCAAGTCACCTCCTGAGGCCTGTCAGTCTCACAGGAACACCTCAGGCGTTCATTGGTGTGTCGCTCTAAATTTTCAGCATTGTTTTTTTTTTTTTGTGACCCCCAGCTTATGAACAGTGGCAATATCAGTTCATTAGCTGAAAGCTGATTTTGCACAGTGACTGCGATACAGTTGGCCGAAAACACATCTCTAACAGGATGTGAAAAATGTCAGCTGTACTGTTCATGGGGAGGTGCTAAAAAAAAAAAAAAGCAATATTGAAAATCTAGGGAAAATATCAGAAAAACTGGTGAAGTCATGAGTGAGCATAGAAACTGCACAACGCACATCCATAATGTAATTAGTTTGGAGATTTTACAGCAGATTGTTAACTACAGGCATTTTGGGCCTCTACTCATGAACAGTGTCATGGTGATTTTCTTAATCTGTCCCAGACAGTGATTTCCCACAGTGACCGTGCATTTCTTAAGCTGGAAGTGCGAAAACACATTTTGGCCATAGTGTGAAAAATGACAGCTGTACTGTTCATAAGAGAATGTGGAAAAATGCCAGTGGTGGAAATTTGGACTGAAAATATTACAAATTCATGAACTTATGAGGTGCGTGGAAACTACTTGAATGCTCGCTCGTAATAGTCATTTTATGAGCGTCTGTAACCAGATTTATAACATAGCCATTTCAAGACCTCTGCTCATAAAGACAGTGTCACTGTGATTTTCTTAATCTGTCCCAAACATTGATTTACGCACAACAACTGTGCCATTATGCACAACATGCGTGGAAACACATTTAGGCGAGAGATGAAAAATGACAACTAAAATAGTCTCTGTTCATTTGATGGCTGTGGAGGAGCTGCCAACCATTGAATTATGTAGAGCAGACACTTTGTAAAAAGGTATGAGGAATTATTGTGAAACTATTTACAGGATATTTTAAAAAATACCCCTTTTAAAACGCAATTAAGAGCAGGTGAATTCAGCTAGCTGCTGTACTGTTGCTGTCTTTTGACATGACGACAGTGCCTTCACATGTGCGAGCTGATTTCATTTATATATCCTGCATTATCCTAAGTTATTTAATTGCTGTTTTTTTCAAGTTCAGTGGCATAGTTGAAATCATTGTCACACAGGCTAGAACATCCCTTGTAAGTTTACTCATGTAAGCTTCAGAAGAGGACCTTGTTGGGCCAAACACTTAGACACTTTGTTCTTTTTGTAACATCCATGTATGTTGGTTCAGTAAAGGCAACAAACCATTTGCTTCAGTATAATTTTTGAATGCACTGCATTAAAATAAAATTATATTGTAAGACCCTGACAGACTACATAAAGCAGGGCTCCCAGATCTATAGGGAGTCATTTACAGGAAATTGTTCCCACTGACTTGCATTGAGTTACAGGGCATTAGACCTAAACCCTTTTACTCAGGATTTCATGACAAGTTGAATTCCTTTGGGGAACAATTGCAGTGACTGAAGTGAATATAGGTTCACTAGGGTGAGTGAGTGAGTGAGTGTGTGTGTCTGTCTGTCTGTCTGTCTGTCTGTCTGTCTGTGGGGGGAGAGAAAGGGGTGGTGAAAAGAGACATCTCCTTAAAGCTAACCTCTTCCCCACCCACATTATGGTGATGTGGGTGGGTTAGGGTGTATTGTTTGTATGAGGAGGAGAGAATTACATTTTATCTCTCTCAGATTCCTTAGACACTTGTGGTACATCAAGTTGTTACATTTCAGTGTATATTGACATCAGTACATATCAGGCTATGTGGTCTTAATTCATTGAGGTTCCTCGACTAGAGTTTTTTGTTTGACACTAATATTATCAATTTATATATAAATTATAATTTGTATAGTCCTGAGGTTTTTTAAATTTATTGGGCCTTATATCTAGCTGGGTGACAGGTCCAGCTAGGTTTTGCACATCACAGTGTGCACTTATGTCTTTAAGACAACTTTACTGGTAAATTCTTGTCTATAATGCAGACATTGAAACTTCATGAGCCCTATAACAATCTTAGTTTGTCTTTAATCTGGATGGGAGTTGCCTTTCAGTAATCACATCCTTATACTAACTGTGACACTCACAGCTTGATTTAGAGGTTATCTGCTTCAGCAGTGTTATCTTACGTCAATTAAATTTATATGCAGTAGGATTCTTTGTATGTGTGTTCCACCAAGTATGTTTAACCCAAGGTTGCTTCTGGCTGAAGGCAGATATAGTACTGTTAAACTTCTCTGACATCATCTTCTGTTTTTTTTTTTGTTTGTTTTGTTTTGTTTTTTTAAATGAGTATTTTAAACCAATGGGGATTTTTTTCTGTTTTTCTCTGCATTATCTAGCTGTTGTAAGTATTGTATTTTCTAAACAACTGCCATGAGCTTCTGAAGAAGGACTGGTTGGTCTGAAAGCTAGAGCACTTTGTTCTTGTTGTTACATCTATGTTGGTCCGTTGAAGGGTAAATAATCATTTGCTTCAGGGGCATCAGAGCAATTCTGCTTCATGTGAAATAATGAAATGTATTGGGGGGATTTGCACTAGAGTTGCAGGAAAATGCAAAATCAATGTGATAACACTGCTGCTGTGTCCTCTAAAGTCTCATTTGTTTTTGTTTTATGTTTGCTTGCGTGCATGCGCAAAAGCGTCTTGGGAGAATGGGACACTTGGAGGCATGCCTGCCCTGTGCAATGCCCTGCTCTGTTGAGCAGGCATGGTGGTCCTGCACCAATCGCTGCGGTTACTGTGTATGACAGCGGTGGTCTTCTCTTCGAAAACCACCGCTGTGTGCCTCACGCGTCCGCGCCCACAATCTTTGCTGCCATGCTGGAGCCCACCCCTACGCGGGAAACATCCACAAATCGCCTGCCGACGGGGTGCCCAACTTCGTCGGCTCCATCTTCTCCCCAAACTGCTTTCTCTGCTGCCACGGTGGAGCCCACCCCAGCATAGCAAACGTCCCGTCGTCTACCGATGGGGTGCCTAATCCCCGTCGGCTCCACCCCCAGCCATCCTTCTGGCAACGTCCCGCGTTGTCAATTATAGATAAAAAGAAAACCTGTAAATTAAAAAGCGGTCCACGCGAGTCTCGCCCTCCTCCCACAACCTGCACCCACCTGCGCACCCTGCCTCTCCATACTTGCCTCCAGAACTCTGTCGACCATCATCAGCTGGACCAGGAACACGTCTGCACTCTTCCAAAGCTGACCGCGAACTGAGGAAATGCAGTAATCTGTATAATGGGCTAGATGGTGTTTTTTCAACTTTGTTGCATATCTTAGCAATTTTGGAATTTTGCACCAAATCTTCAACATGGGGTTTTGGGACCCCTTCTCATGAATTCTGTCACTGTCATGGCGTGTTTGAGCTTGACGGGTTGAGTTTTCATAATCACTGCGCGAAATCACCTTTTGGGCCCGATTAACTAAACAACAGTACCAGTGTTCATAGGTGGGCTCTCAAAAAGCCTATTTTGAAATTTGGTGGAAAATCCTAAAATGACCGTTTCTGACGATGCATTACAGCAGTCCTTCATAGAGGCTTGTAAGTTCAATAATTTTCAATATTTTCACTCCAGATTTTCAACATTGCCATTTTACCACACCTCCTCATGAGCAGTACAGCTGTCATTTTTCACATCCTGCCCAAAACGTGTTTCCGCCCATGTAGCGCACAATGGTGCAGTCGGTGTGCGAACTCAATGTATGGCACACATTAAGAAAATCACAGTGACACTGTTCATTAGCAGAGGTCTTAAAATGGCTATGTTGAAAATTTGGTGAAAAAATTCCTAAAAATGACTGTTTTACAAGTGTGCATTGCGCAGTTCCTACGCCGCCTCGTAAGTTTCGATTTTTCAATATTTGCACTATGACTTCAAATACCTAAACAGCACATAGAAGCAAGCAACATTCGGCATTGACAAATGCTCGTACTTCTTTGTCACTGATTTTTTTTTTTTTTTTTTCAGCCATGTCCAAGTGCCAAATACCTGCAAGCGAACGTTCGGCATTGACAAATGCCTGTTTTCATAGTGTAATAGACCAACAACATGCCTTTCCCTGATTTGAAAGGAAGTGCGAATTATTGAGTATCTGAATGTGCTAGTGTGAACTAGCCTTCATACTTTGCCCAAGAGAAGTGGGGGTGGAGGGTTGAAACAGAGAGTGTGGATGAGGCAATGTGCAGTGTATCTGGCACAACTTCTGAAATCCATGTAACTCTTCTCAATTCAGTAAGCACCAGTGGCTTTGTTTGAGAGTGTGAGGGGATGAGTGTGGGAATGCAGACACATGGCTGACATACAGCATCTTGTTTCTGCAGTCACATAAAATGCCAGCTCATGGCAATTCAGAAAAAAAATATTTTGAAGTTGCATTACCAGACTGTGTGTGCAGTTTGGTGAATTACCACACAGGGTGTGTATATGACAACACTAAAAGGCGCATTAAAGAGCTTCAGTCATAAAACCTCCCCACTGGCTGCTGCTGAAATGCATAGCAGTATGTTCTCCTTTGTGCATTCTGGCTGTTTGTCTTCAGCTGCAGGTAGTACAGTATGCTCAAGTTTGTTTGCATAGGTTTTAGCAGCGGGAGTTCACATTGACAGAGTCTAGTGAGAATGCTTGGAATTACACTATACAAAGAAGTCTGAGTTTTCACATCAAATGCTGAGGTATTTTTTTTCTGGAGGATTAGAACCCATGGAGTCCATGAAGGTGTGCTTTGGAGAGCTGGCGTGTAAGGACTGTTAGCACCCACACATTTTGATGGTCCTGCTGTGGCAGGAACAGTTTATTAAAATAATGATGTGTGACTTGTCTCTCTAAGCTAGACAAGACTACAGCAATCTATCAGGTAACCAAACAGTTGATCTGTGTGGGGGGAGCTGGTCACTGAGCGTAGCTCCTCTTTCAACTGTATGCCACTGCATTTTCAAGTGTGGGAAACAGAGATTTGTGCCCTAGATGTTGGAAGTGCTTGTTGTATGGACAGAGAGTCACTAAGTAAAATGCCATGAAAATGGTGAAGTGGTGCTCCTGCCGAGGAGCTACAGTTAGGGGTGCCGGTATACCGGTAAGAAACGTTATCACGGTATGAGAAGCCTGTGATATCAATATTGTGCCCTTCTCTCTCAACCGCAATAATTGTTTCATCCGATAAACCGTGATATTTCCTTATAAAGCTGCTGCTAGCCTGGTACTGCTGCATAGGATTCCATGCGATCTTCTGTATTCAGCACATAGACACTACACTTTTCACGCTGTTTTTAGTGTTAAGGGGGGTTAGCCTATCCAGACCAAATTTGCTGCCTGTCAAAAACACTGTGGCCAATCCCTTTCTTAGATGCCTCTCCATCAGCGCGCTGTTAAATAGGGAGAGGCATCTAAGAAATGCCCTTTTCAAACATGAAGTCTTGCTATATTATAGACATTAGCAGTTTGATCCAGCTCTAGAACTGCCCCGGAGTGAAATGGTTAAAACCATTCCAAAATAGAATTTTGGCACGAGAGCAGCTCTATCTGTGTCATTTCAAACTTGAACTGTCAGATTCTTTACTCCGCCTCAGTGAACAGTCGCTCCAGAGATTTCTCCTTCTGCTCGGTTCATTTCTCGGTTTAAAAGTGTTTTCTCGGTTGGATTTAACGAGAATAGTTTTATTTAACCAGAAACCGTTCAGTTCAAGCTCTATCTGTGGTAACCGTAAGTAAATGAAGGTTTTGTCTGTGTGTGGAACCTTAGGTTATCGGTCTGCTTTTGAACCGATCAGTGGGTTTAAAACTCATTTAAAACTAAAATTACTATTTTAGAGTGCGGTTCCGGTTCTTATCGGTTCTAAAAAAAAAAAACAGATTATCGTTTTTCCAATACCCGTGACAGTTAGGAACCGATAAGGGTGTCTTCCTAGCACTGCGTTAAAGCAAAGTTTTTGGTAGGGCTGGCATTATGTCTGAGAAACCCAAAAGAAAACCGGGCCACTGGGTTTCAACACTGTGATGTTTGTGGGGAAGTCTTTGCCAAGGCTGACCCACACACCATGTGTTTATTGTCTGAGGTTTGACCACCTCCAGTCAGACTGCCAGGTATGTAAGAATTTCCCTGCAGCCGCCCTGGAAAAAAGATTGGGCAGGCTCAGAGAATGAGAGGCCAAAAAGTCCGCTGACCCGGATAGCCAGCCCGGTTCGGTGCCAACCGAACCAGAGGGAGTGCCCTCTGACCAGGGCCAGACTTCCTCGGCAAAGAAAAGCTGGTTCTGAGGAACCAATTCCAGTAAAGAAAACAAGAAAATCAGCAGGTCTGGAGTCCAAAATTCCTTCTCCAACTGCTGCAGAGATAACAAAAGCCATACAAATTGTCCAGTCATATCTCTCAGGGTCTGTCCGAACCACCACTATCTGGTAAAAGGTCAGTTCGTCGGTCCCAGTGGTTCAGGATTATGATATTGAGGAATTTTATGAACCAGAGAGGGAGGATTATGAACAGTATGAATGTGGCTGGGAAGGTCTGGGTGTGACCATTGAACGGACATCTCCCCAGACAGACCTTTAGAATCTCCCCATGCTGTCTGAGTCCCATCTCATTTTATGTTTTATAAAAAGTTGCTGAAACCCTCCAGCTTCCTTTAGAAGAGGCTGTGGATGAGCAAGAGGAGCCTGATTTTGTAGAAATGATGGATATTCCAGAGTCTAGGAGATTGTCTATTCCTTTACATAAGTCTTTAGGAAACAATCAATTAAAATTTTAAAAGCTCCTAATTCTGTGCCTCCTGTAGATAAAAGATGGACAGAAGGTATATATTGTCAGGCCCTGATACAGAATTCCTTTCTCAGCAATGCAGTCATGTTGGGAGTAGTTCAGGCTGCTGCCTGTGATAAAGCTAATATTCCTTGGCTTCACATCCTCCTGACAAGGATTCTAGGAAGATTGATGCCATGGCAAAAAAAACCATATGGCAGCCTCTCTGGGACTCAGGCAAGCAAATTATATAGCTTATGTAGCTAAGGTATCAGAAATCTAGATGGGATACTGTTATGAATTGGCCAAGCAGGCCCATGGCCAGCTGGCTAGTGAACTAGAACAGGTGGCTGCTGATGGCATTGAAGCCTCTAAGGTTCAGTTTCATGCTGCTGTGGATGTTAATGATGTTTCTTCTAGGGTCATGGCCACATCTGTAGCTTTTCATAGGTTGGCCTGGCTCAGGTGTACTAGTTTGTCAGCAGGATACCCAGACTAGGCTATGGATTTCTGTAGGGAAATTCTACTTGGAGAGCAGACAGAGAATTACATGAAGAAGATGGGTGAACAGGGACTACTTACAAAGAGTGCCCAGGCTAAGGAGCGGCAAGCCACTCCTCAAAGGCATGCCCCCAGGGGTAGGGGTAGGCCTTTTCACAGGCCTTTCTACTCAGACTCAGGCCGCCTCCTGCCTATGCTCAGAGGGGCTTCTTCAGAAACAGGCAGGGCAGACGAGGGGTGGGCAGACCTGCTCCCACCTTCCAGCCTAAAAACTCTCGAAACAGGCACCCTGATAAGATTGCCCAAGGCCGATCTCCTCTACCAGTGGGGGCAGGCTGGCTTACTTCCAGTCAGAATTGGGCTTCTTTAACCTCAGACAAGTGGGTTCTGGGAAGTAGTAAGCCAGGGTCTGGTTCTCAGCTTCAAAGTTTCCCAAGTTGAGAAGCAGACTTTTCTACCTGCAAGTGCTTCAGAGACCTCGCTCTGGAAACAGAGGTCTCATCCCTGTTAGCTCAGAGCAGAAAGGGTTCCCCTGCATCAGGCAGGGGTCTGTATTCCAGATACTTCCTTACCCCAAAAAGACAGGAGAATGGCGCCCATTTTGAATCTCAGATATCTGAACAAGCATCTTTTGAAACCAAAGTTCAAAATGGTAACTCTGGCAATGATTTTACCTTCCCTAAGGCCAGTGGACTGGCTAGCCCTCCTGGACCTCAAGGATGCCTATTTCATGTCCTAATCAGAAGATCCCATCAAAGTACCTCAGATCTCAACTGCCCTCAGGTCATTACCAGTTCAGAGCAATGCCCTTCGCCTTACCTCTGCTCCAAGGGTATTCACAAAGTGTCTAGCAGTGGCCCACTTAAGGAGGCAGAGGATTGCTGTTTTCCTATCTAGACGATTGGCTCATTGTAGGCCAGTCCCCAGAACAGGTAAAATCTCACCTGCAGGTCACCCAGCAGCTTCTCACCTCCCTGGGTTTTCTGCTAAACCTACCAAAGTCTGTTCTGGAACCAGTCTAGGTACTTACCTTTATAGGGGCAGAATTGGACACAAAGCTAGCCAGAGCCTTTCTTCCCCCAGAAAGGGGAAGGAATTTAGTGGCTCTGGCCTCCTCCTTCACTCTGCAGGTCTCTCGACCAGCAAGACACTTTCTGCAGCTCCTGGGGCACATGGCTGCATCCACAGCTGTTTGTGCAGGGAGCCAGATTTCAGATGAGACATTCAGTTTCACTGAGAACCTTTGGTCTCAGAGAAGAGACCCCCTTTCCAAGTTGGTCCCAGTGACTAACCTTGATCCTAGCTCTCCAGTGGTGGCAGGATCAGAGCAGTTTAGGCGGGGTCCTTCATTCCCCTTCTCACACGACTTGACTCTTACCACAGATGCTTCCCTTCTGGGTTGGGAGCCCACATGGGCGACCTTTCCACTCAGGGAGTCTGGTCCCCCAGGAATCTCTGCTCCACATCAATTTGCTGGAACTCAGAGCTGTCTTTTTAGCTCTTCAAGCTTTTTCTGCATCTGTCACGACAAGGTGATACAAGTCAGAACAGACAACACCACTACAATGTGGTACATCCAACAAACAGGAGGCACTCGGTCTTCGACCTTGTGCACCGAGGCAATGAAGTTGTGGTCTCTGGCCTATTCCCTGAACACTTCTCTCATAGCAGTTCATCTTCCCAGGGAAGGACAATGTCCTAGCGGATGCCCTCAGCAGGATTTCCCAGGGCCATCATGAATGGTCCCTGGATCCTCAAGTGCTGGGGATAGTTTTTGTCAGGTGGGGCATCCCTCAGATAGATCTTTTTGCAGCCCCAGACAATCACAAACTTCCTCAGTTCTGTTGCAGGCCTCCAGTGCTGGGCTCAGTTCCCCTGGATGCCCTTCTTCTGAATTGGGAGGGGAAGTTCTTCTGTGCCCCCCCCCCCTTCCTCTCCTGTTCAAAGTACTAGTCAAAATCAGATCTCAGCCTTGCAGGCTGATTCTGATTGCCCCGGATTGAGCCAGGCAGCCCTGGTACCCACTCCTTCTGTCTCTGACAGTCCATCTTCCCTGTGCCTCCCAGGAATCACAATCTGTTGACTTGTGCCCAGGGAAGGGTTTGGTATCTGGACCTCAATCCTCAACCTCAAGGCCTGGCTCTGAGGAGTTAGAGCTTGCTGATTTACACCTCTCAGGGTGTTCTTGAGATCCTAAAGGCTTCCAGAAAGCCTTCCACTAGGGCTACTTATAGTTCTAAATGGAAAAGGTTTTCCATTTGGTGTGCTGGGAAAAATATTTCCCAGAATCTGCTGAATTGCCCATTTTGTTAGATTACATGGTACATCTTAATTCCTTAGTTCTCAGACCAGCTACCTTGAGAGTTCATTTGGCAGCTGTGTCTGCTTTTGTAATCAGCAGGAAAGTCATCCTCTTTCCTCTCATCCTGTGTTTTCCAAGTTTTTTAAGGGATTACTCCATACTAATCCTCCCTTTTCGGAACCGGCCCCTGCTTGGGACCTTAATGTTTGCATTGCCCAGTTAATGCAACCCCTTTTGAACTCTCTGTCTTCTGCAGAGCTTAAGTTCCTAACTTGGAAAACTGTTTTCTAGTGGCTATCACTTCTGCCAGACGCATAAGTGAATTGCAAGCTTTGTCAGTGGAGACTGACTTTATTTCTTTCCACAGGGATAAGGTAGTCCTTAGGACTAATAGGAAGTTTTTGCCTAAGGTGGTTTCAGATTTCCATCTTAATCAATCTATCTCCTTCCAGTATTTTTCACTGATCACTCCTCTTCGGGTGAGAGGAGGTTGCACAGCCTGGATGTTAAGAGAGCTCTTAGTTATTATATAGAGCGTACCAAAGGTCACAGGTTCGAATTCCTCCAACTTTTCCTTACCTATGGTGAAGTTGGGAAAGGCAAAACTGCTACTAAGAGATCAGTAGCCAGGTGGATTGTCTCTTGTATCCAATTTGTTATCAGAAAGTGGGCAGGCCCCCGGTTTGAGGAACTCATTCTACCAGGGGTACAGCTGCGTCTCTAGCTGCTGCCAGAATATCCCTTTATTAGAGATTTGCCAGGCTGCTACTTGGAAGCAGTGCACACACCTTTACCAAGCATTACTCCCTGGATGTCCAGGCCAGGAGAGATGCTGGGTTTGGCACAGCTGTTCTTCAGAGCCTATTCCTAAATAGGTTCTGTCCCTCCTCCATGGAGGTACTGCTGTGTATTCTGCTAATGTCTATAATATAGCAAGACTTCATGTTGTTTGAAGAAAAAATTACTCACCTTAGTAATGTTGTTTCTTCTAATGGAGTCTTGCTATATTATAGACCCCCCAACCTGCCCTCTCAGAACCTCTACTTGGGGGGTGAGGAATCAGTGGGCACCACTTATGCCCTGTTAGCATTTTGTCCCTTTGGGACTTTGGGGTGTGTATGTTACGCGTGTGTGTGTTTTATTATACTTATGTTCCATTTTCATATTATTAGAATGGTGTTAGTATTTCTGGTCCCCTGACTTGAGTCTTGGGTGTTGGGACCATCAATGGTCGTTATTATTTAGGTAGCCATTTGGCTAGTGTGAGGTTACAGCTTCCACACAGACCTTAGTGAGTTTGGCTCATAAAGATCTGACCGTTCAAGTTTGAAATGACACAGATAGAGCTACTCTCGTGCCAAAATTCTATTTTGGAATGGTTTTAACCATTTCACTCCGGGGCAGTTCTAGAGCTGGATCAAACTGCTAATGTCTATAATATAGCAAGACTCCATTAGAAGAAACAACATTACTAAGGTGAGTAATTTTTTCTCCTCCCATCTCCTTCGTCTCTGGAACCAGCAACCCACCCTCCACCATGACTCCCCTCATTCCCTGCTATAAAGCAGGAAATAAAGATCATACCTCCTCCATCCTGTGGTTGCCTCCACTCGTCCCTCTCTTCCCCATGCACCACATAACTCCCATGTCCAGTCAAGTCTCTCTAATGACAACTCCCCCCGCTCCGTTCAAATAAGTTAATCTGTAAATATTGTAAAGTAGACTTTGTACAGTTGTTTGTATCTTCTGACCACATTTGTCATTCGCATGTAAATCTCCTAATTCTATTCCTTGTCCATGCCAACAAATATGTATACATTGTGTAGTGTTTATTGTACTGTGGTGCCATTTCTGTTCTTCTACTTCAGTTGGTTGAATTGGATACCAAATGTTTCAAGTCATCCTGTAACCCAATTCCCCAGGTTCACACCTGAAAATGAGCCTTGGCTCAGGGTATCTTTCCCAGTTATCAACTTTAAATAAATAATTTGAACCATTAATGTCCCATCATAAAATTGACATGGTTGATATACAAAATAAATGTATTATTTTTTGAATTAAGGTTTTTTTTTCCACCAGTTCCACACTCCATGGACTTCAGTTCTTGAATACAATTAACTACATTACTAGTATTGTGCTCCAACCCATACACCACTACTCATGTCATGACTGAGGCACATAGAGATTGTTTTTCTTAGTTTTGTTTATATTGGGAGACTGGCACATGGATGTGGGGGGCATTATGCCAGGGCTTGATGGGGGAGGCCAGTGCTGGTGGGAGAGAGAGCCTGGGAGATGGTGGCCAAGGCTGGGGGCCACCATTAAAAGGGGGTCCTCTGTTTTACCCATTTTATATTGGGAGCCTACCACAAGGAACAGGGGAAGCATATGACCTTGAAATGAGGGTTGGGTTTAGGGGAAATCAGGAGCCTTTAGTAAGGGGAGGGAGGAGACTGCGCCAGGGCTGGGGGTGGCTTACAAGCCTGCCATTACTGTTTGCAGGGTCCTGATTTTTTGGGGGGGCGGTCATCTGAGATGTGGGGCTAGGACCCTGAGGCAAGGGTTGGGGGAGTTGGGTGCCTAATGCTAGGTATCATTCTAATCTTCTTTCTAGTTCTGTGATCCCAGCAGTCGGATTTACGCCATTTCTAGAGGAGGCCAGTGCTGGGTGGGAGTGGGGGGTGGTGGTCCTGGAGCCTGCGGACAGCGCTGTTAGCTGCTAGTGATATGGGCAAAGGCCAGTGCTGGTGGTGACTACAAGCCCATTCCCAATGCTTGGGTAGGTCCTGTGTTTTTATTCACATTGGATGTCTGACACCTGGGGGGGGGGGGCAAGGATACTATCAGGGCTGAGGGTGGCTCAGAAGGCTGAAGCACAGTCTGAGGTAAAAGGGTAGTCCCCTCAGCCAGACAGTGTTGGCATTAAAAAGGCCCCTCCTTGCCATAATAAGTCATGGCAGTGATGCTTGAACTGGAGGGTGGTGCCTGGTGAGGCCCCCTGTAATTCCAATACTGATGCCATCGTATCATAAACAATTCTGTACCCACGTCCCCCTACTACAGGTCCAGGAATCATACCCGAGGACAGGAGTTCTCAAAAGAATAATCTGTTTGCAGTTCTTGGTACCGAAACTCCATGACCCATGCACAAGGATGCTTCCCCCTTTTTTGCCATGACTGATTACTGTGCATAATCCAGCATCATGTATAAAATATTAAAATAGGTACTTTATTTTATTGTGGCCTACCTATCCTGACAGTCAGTGCTCATAATTCTCATGCTGCGTGCTGCAGCACACCAAGAGCAATTACAAGTCCAAGAACAGTTTTTATAAATGTTCCACAAACGTTTTTATTCCAGTGCAACAGGATCCCTGTAAAGAGCGGATGTGATTCCCCTTCACAAAAGTGGGAGCAAGGCAGAAGCAGGAAACTACAGACCAGTTAGTTTGACCTCTGTGGTAGGGAAAATGATGGAATCACTTCTGAAGGAAAGAATTGTTGAGTACCTAGAGGCCAGTGGGGCACAGGACCCAAGGCAGCATGGATTCACAGCAGGAAGGTCATGTCAGACAAATCTAATTGATTTCTTTTACTGGGTGACCAAAGTAATAGCCCAGGGAGGGGCTGTGGATATGGCCTACCTAGACTTTAGCAAGGCATTTGACACAGTCCCGCACTAAAGATTAATAATCAAGTTAGCCAGCCTGGGAGTGGGTTCCAGGGTGGTAGCCTGGGTAGCAAACTGGCTGCACAACAGGACACAGAAGGTAATATTAAATAGAACTCGCTCCAAAGAAAGGGGGGGTTACTAGTGGAGTACCTCAGGGCTCAGTAGCGGGTCCAGTCCTCTTTCATGTCTTTATAGGTGACATTGCAGAGGGTCTGGAAGGAAAGGTATGTCTCTTTGCAGATGACACAAAAATCTGTAAAAGAGTTGATACACAAGGGGGGGTGGAAAGGATGAGAAGGGACTTGACAAGGTTGGAGGAATGGTCAGATATATAGCAACTTAGATTCAGTGCAAAGAAGTGAAAAGTAATGCACCTGGGAAACAAAAACCCAGAAGAAGAGTACACAATGGCAGGGGAGGTACTAACAACAACAGTAATGGAAAGGGACCTGGGGTAGTCATATCAGATGACCTAAAGGTGGGCAAGCAATGTGAAAGGTCAGTAAGAAGAGCCGGGGGATACTGAGATGCATAGGGAGAGGCATCGCAAGTAGAAAAAGAGAAGTGATTATCCCTCTGTACAGACAGTTGGTGAGACCCCATCTGGAGTACTGCATGCAGTTTTGAAGACCCCATCTCTGCAAGGACATAGACAGGATGGAGGCAGTCCAGAGGAGGGCAACTAAAATGGTGCAGGGTCTGCATCACAAATCATATGAAGAGAGACTGAGAGCTTAATATGTATACCCTTGACAAAAGGGAGACGGGGCATGATAGAAGCGTTCAAGTACCTCAAGGGAATCAACAAAGTCCAGAAGGTAGCATCTTTCAGAAAAGAGATGTGCAAGAACAAGGGGGCACAATTTAAAGATGGGGGGGGACGGCTCAGGGGCAATGTGAGGAATTTTTTTTTCACAGAGAGAGTGGTGGACGCATGGAACCGCCTTCTGGGGAGGTTGTGGGGTCTAAAACAGTGGGGCAATTCAAACATAGATGGGACAGACATAAAGCAATTATACTGGGAAGTAGGAGGAAGTAGGTTGTTGGTTAACTAGAATCTGCAGCTTATCCAATAGGTATGGAAATGGGCAGACTGGGTGGGCCAAGCGGTCCTTATCTGCAGTCAAAGTCTGTGTTTCTAAGTGCAGTAATAGCAATTAGATCTGAGCTCAGAAATATATTTTAAAGTAAATGAAATCATGCCTTAAACAATCACTGCAAAATCTTACAGCATACACCTTAACATTGAGCACATCACTTCCTGCTCTATTTTGCCATCCACAACATGGCATCGTGCTCAATGTACTCACACTGGGCACCCCTGAGGGTTGTTGCCATTCTAGTCCTTGTTTCGAGTTCTGTGGCTACAGATCTCGATGTGACAGCTACTCTGAGTCACGTTGAAATGAACTGCAATGTTCACCGTAGAAAACAAACAAAGGAGTAAACAGATTAGGAACAGCTCACAGAGTTCTGTTAAGAACAAGAGTGCTGAGTAGGAGGAAAAAGTGAAGCCACCTTGCAGACGATATGCTGCTAGGTTCAGGGTCCTCAGACTTTTAATGAGTAACTGTACTTCAGGGTGTACTTTAATAAATAAGATGTTTTGGTTATTACAGTTTACTACAGAACAGTTTTATTTTCAGTGTTCTTTTCCATGGTTTACAGCCCACCTTGGTAGTCTAAAAAGTGTGTATAAAAAACATTTGCTTCTCCCATGTTAACCTGCTCTGCCCCCATTGAAAATAAAGAAAATTACGGGGGTTCCACCCAAACCTAAAAAAAAAAAAATATATATATATATATAATAGTGCGATTGTATTTTGAAGTGTGTCAGTGATGTCACAAAGATAGACATCTTGGAGACACCATCAGTCACAGGTAGCAGGCTTTAAATGGGCTGAGGTGATAATGCTAGGTTGCTTGGGCTGACGGCTGGATGCCTTAAATGTGGTGTGGAGCCAGCCACTGGCTGAAATGAAAAGTGCCTAAATAAGGATGAGGCACTGTTCCCCAGGAAACAGCAAGAACATGAGAATAGAGCACTCAGTAGTGGGATACATTCAAAAAATTCAAGATTACAATAATCTTCCTTGTAATAATAAAAAACCTTGCCTTTGAATCTAACCCGCTACTAAGAGCTATATTCTCATGTTCTTGTTGTTAGTTTGAGGTTAGCACCTCTCGTTTGGAGCACCCGCTCGTAAAAGCTGTGCTGTCTATTACTGTTTTTGCTTCCCCAGGAAACAGTACTGCTTCCACCACCCAGAGATGCAAACTAACAAAAGGGACACCAAGACTTGTTAAGAAACACTGATACGAAGAATTCTTAATCATAATAAAACTGTATTAACTAAATAAAATAGCAATAATTTAAAATATATAGAACACCGTATGGGCAGCATACACTACAAGCCTGTGTTTTCATTGGAGGCTTAAGATGACATCATAAGGACTTCGAGAGTGAAGCTCAAGAGGTCCCTGATGTTATCCAGCCTGTATCCTGTAACGTGCATTTCATGTATATACTGTTATTACCTATCTATGTTTGTACTTTAAGTGTTTATGTCACAGGACCTCCTTGTGAATGAGCTTGCTCAGTGGAGTTTTCCTGCAATAAACTTGAACTATCTCAACCCCAAGATGGAAGCACATGCTGAGTGGTGTTTTGACTGCCCGTATATTATTTTTTATAATATGTGGGTTTTATAGTACATGATTAAATAAAATGGAGTGAACTACAGCACCTCTTTTCTTAGTAATAACAAGGAAAAATTACTTTTAAAATCTAAAAAGTAAAATACGAATGTCATATTTGGGTGAAGGTGGGGGCAGGGGAGCTTCACAAGTAGAGACTGTTGGAACAAACTTAACATTGAAAAGTTGTAGTATAGTAGTGATGTCACGACTGTACTTTAACAACTTTTGGTGACATTTGAGCTGTAGTACAACAGTTTCTAGTGACCTTTGAACTGTCCTACAGCAAGAAAATTGCATGTATAGAAATCCTTATAGAATGGATAGAGAATTTGCTGCATCTTGATTGGTTGAAAGAGTTCAGAACCCAGTGCCTTCAGGAATGGCAACCACCGGGTTGGGAACCCTTCCATCAACCAGGACGCAGTGCTCACAGCTATCCATGCCTGCCAGAAAAAAATGTTTTTGGAAAAGATTTCTGGCAGCCATATTTGTAGAGTAACAATTCATATTATCCCAATACCAGCAATGACATCTTCCAGAACTAGAGACATGGTGGATTCCCTGCAGGGAGAGGATCTCAAATCAGCTGGCACAACAACCCACAAGAGACAGGGCTATCTTAGATCTAGTACTGACTAACAGGGAAAGGATCACAGATCTCCAGGTAGAAGGTCACCTGGGTGCCAGTGACCATCACGTGGTATGGTTCAGTTTGGCCACTAGAACAAACATATCCCATTCCAAGGCAAAAATATGGGACTTCAGAGGACCTGAATTTGATAAGATGGACAACAGAGTTAAGCTAACCCTAGCAAAAAGAAAACAGGTGAGGGGGTACAGGCAAAGTGGGCAAGCATTAAAGATGCAATACTTGAAGCAACATCCCATTGTGTTAGTGAGAAAAGGAAGTGCAAAAGAAGAAGGAAACCACTTTGGTTCTCAAACACGGTAACAGAAAAGGTCAGAGCCAAAAGGCTGGCCTTCAGGAAATATAAGGGAATGCAGCAGGATGAAGATAGGGAGGCATTCCAAACTTCCCTAAGGGAAGCAGGGAAGGCAGTAAGGCATGCAAAGGCCCAAACTGAGGAAACACTAACACAAACCGTAAAAGAAGGTGACAAGACTTTCTAAAGATACATTAGTGAAAGGAGAAAGTCCAGAGGGAGTATTGCTAAGATCAAAGGGGATAAGGGGGCATGTGAGGAGGAGGACCATGTAAAAGCATCTATCCTAAATAGATACTTCTGCTCAGTATTTACTGAAGAGAAGGTAGGGCAGGGCCCACAGCTCAGCACCATGGACACAGGAGGGAGGGAGGTGAGCACTAGTCCTTTCACAAAAGAAAGGGTCCTACAAGAGCTCAATAAGCTCAGGGTGGACAAGGCAATGGGACCTGATGGCATACATCCCAGGGTACTAAAGGAGCTAAGGGTGGAACTATCAGAGCCATTATCAAAACTGTTTAATGAGTCTCTGAGCACAGGAGAGGTCCCAGAAGACTGGAGATGGGCTCATGTGATCCCGCTCCACAAGAGCGGTAGCAGGGAGGAGGCAGGAAACAACAGACCAGTCAGTCTTACCTCAGTAGTGGGCAAGATTATGGAGGCACTCCTTAAGGAAAGGGTAGTGCAAGACCTGGAATCCATAGGGGCACAGGATCCAAGACAGCATGGGTTTACAAAAGGAAGGGCCTGTCAAACTAATCTTATAGGTTTCTTTGACTGGGTAACCAGAGTGGTGGACCAAAGGGGAGCAGTTGATGTTGCCTACCTTGACTTCAGCAAAGCTTTTGATACTGTTCCACATAGAAGATTAACAAGCTGGGTAGGCTCGAAGTGGGTCAGACGTTGGTCAACTGGGTGGCAAACTGGTTGACAGGCAGAAAACAAAGAGTGGTGGTAAATGGTATACAGTCAGAAGAGATGCAAGTCACAAGTCGGGTATCTCGGGGATCAGTCCTGGGGCCAGTCCTCTTCAATATCTTTATCAGTGACATTGCAAATGGACTGGAGGGCAAGGCTTGTCTGTTTGCAGATGACACCAAGATAGATCTGCAACAGAGTAGATGATCCAGATGGGGTGGGCAGAATGAGAAGAGATCTGGATAAACTAGCAAAATGGTCGGAAGAGTGGCAACTGGGATTTAATGCAAAGAAGTGCAAGATCATGCACATAGGGAAGAGAAACCCTGAAGCCACCTATAGGCTGGGAGGGGAGTTGCTGGCAGTCACAAAGGAAGAAAGAGACTTGGGCATCATCATCACCGATGACCTGAAATCATCCAAGCAGACCACTAAAGCAGTAGGTAAGGCTAGACAGATGTTGGGGTGTATTAGCAGGGGTATCACAAGTCGGAAGAGGGAGGTAATAATCCCTCTTTACAAGACACTGGTTAGTTCCCATCTGGAGTACTGCCTGCAGTACTGGAGGCCACACCTTCACAAGGACATTAACCAAATTGTGGCAGTCCAGAGAAGGGCAACCAAAATGGTGCAGGGACTGCGTCAGAAAACATATGAGGACAGATTAACTGAGCTCAATATGTATACCCTAGAGCAACAGTTCTCAAACTTTGTCATAGTGAGCCTCCCCTAAGCCATGGAAAAGATTGTGAGCCTCCCCCAAAATACTGAAATATTTTTGGGCCTCCCCATAGAAAAATAGCGTACTTTTCATAGGTACATCAGGAATAAATTGAAACCTCTTTGCATACCTGGCTCTCATGCTATTAAGCTTATTGTAACCCTCCCCCCAAACAGGACAACCTACTTGCTACAATATTTTGATTCTCGAACCATTGTTACCCCTTACTGCCATGCCTTCATGGGTCAGACTGCTTTTCTGTTTCCCCTCTATCTGGAATAACCTTCCTGCTGACCTTTGCTTCTCCCCCTCTCCCCCTGCTCTTAAGCAACTTCTCAAGGATCATTTTGCTCCCTCCTGCTCTTATTCCTAGTACCTGTATGGTTAACTCTTGTGTTTGGACAGTTCTGCTGCCAGTCTATTTGATCAATTGTCCCTCGCATTGTTAGTTTATTGTTCGTAATTTGTTTGCACTTTTATTCGTTTTGTAATGCTTGAGTGTTTTGCAGTTACGTTTTGAATTGTATTCTCTCACTACCCATCCCTGGGTACTCTTGAAATAAGCCATGGCTCGGTGTACAGTACCTTCCCTGGTCACAGACTTGTGAATAAATACATAAATTCACCTACTGTTATCCTCTTTCAGTTTGCCTTATTTATCCCTTCACACAAAATCTATAAGGTTCAAAACTGAAATACAGTACTTTTTCAAGACTTGCTTGAGCCGCCCCTGGAACAGGTTGGGGCCTCCCCAAGGAAGCTGGCCTCACCATTTGAGAACTCCTGCCCTAGAGCAAAGGAGGAGAGAGGTGATATGATTTGAAACATTCAAAAACCTTAAGGGCATCAACAAGGTGAAAGAGTCTAACATATTTCAATATAAGAAAAATAGCAAGACAAGAGAACACAGCATGAGATTAGAGGGAGGACGATTAAGGGGTAATGTGAGGAAGTTCTTTTCATAGAAAGGATGGTGGATGCATGGAACGGCCTACCTCAGGAAGTGGTTGATATGAATACAGTGCAGGGCTTCAAACAGGCATGGGATAGGCATAAGGGAGCAATACAGATGAGTATGAATAGATAGGCCATTGACAGAGCAAAGGCCAATGGCACGTTAATAAGGCAGAAAAAGAAATGGGCAGACTGGATGAGCCTTGCGGTCCTCATCTGCTGTCAAGTTCTGTTTCTATGTTTCTATCCCTGCCATGCCATAACTATAAAAAAAAATAAAATGTCCACACCCCTACATGATGGTAAACACACAAGATGTTAAAGAAAAAAACAGGATATTACCCAAATGGCAGCAGTTGCTGCAAAAATGCTTGATTAGGGCTTTTAGCAAGAAAGTACAATTTTTCTATTCTTTTTGAATATGTTATTTAACCCTGAAAGTCCAGCATCAATCTTCATATTGACAGAGTTGCCCATGGCCATGTTATGCACACCAGATGGTTTCCATCATGCAGGATGTGCTAGTGATGGCTACCAATAAATGGCAGACTTGTTAGTCCTCATTGGCATACCCTGCACAATGGAAGCTGCCTAGTGTGCGCGACATGGTGGCTGCGAGTGGTTCAGTTGAGACATGGGTGGCTGCGAGTGGTTCGGTCGATGCGTAATTTTCAGTGTTGAACTTTTGGGATTAAATAACATTTTTAAAAGGTAAAGAAAAATTGTACTTTCTTGCTGAAAGCCCTAATTGGATGTTTCTACAGCAACTGCTGCCATTTGTGTAATATCCGGTGTTTTGCTTTAAAGCAAAACATTGAAAATCATATAGTAAGCATTTTTTCCATGCTGTGGCATTTTTTGCACTGGGCCTCCAATCCCTAATGTATAGTTAATGAAATACTGAGCCACATATAAATGGGCACGGAACGACTGCACCAAATCCATTCGGCAACAGAAATCTGACTGCTATAAAAATGCCCTCACTAACTCCTGGGGAAATGGGAGGGATTTCTGTAAAAATATTAAAGATGTCACTGGGAAGCAGTCAAAATCTTCGCCAAACATACTCAACATAAATGGGCACACTACACTCGACTCTAAAACTATTGCGAACACTTTTAACATCGCTTTCACTGACCTTAGCAGTGTTCTCCCCTCCGACTTCTTCCAAGATGTGTCAACTCCCATCCCCCCAACTCCTCCACCCACCTTTCTACTTTAAAGCACTAAAGAAACATCAAGTCTGAAACTACATTGCCAAAGCCATCAGCAAATCTAGAACAAGCAATGACACACTTGACCTCAAGCTACTGTCCCCAACACTTGACGAAGTACTTGGGCCCCTCACCAAGATCTTTAATCTCTCTCTTTCCTCTAACCAATTCCCAGACAAATGGAAAATGGCCACTGTTACCCCGATTCACAAAAGTGGTGATAAGGCTGACCATGCAAACTTCCGCCCTATCTCCATTCTGCCTTCCCTGTGAAGGCACTGGAATGTATAGTAGCAGACCAACTTACCGAGCATCTGGACAATTAATATTCTCTGTAAACAACAACATGGCTTTAGAAAAGGTCATAGTACATCCTCTGCCTTACTCAAATTCACCAGCTCCATACACAGCTCCCTTGACAATGGACAACTAACTGGTGCTATTTTCTTCGACCTGACCAAAGCCTTCTATACTGTCCACCACTCCCTCCTGCTGAGCCAACTAAAAACTGCTGGTCTCTCCAATGATTCATTCTCTTGGTTCAAAAGCTATCTTGAAAACCGCACTCAGCGTGTAAAAATTGGAGATGTGTACTCTGATTCCAAACCTGTCCTCTCTGGAGTCCCCCAGGGTTCAATACTGGACCCCATACTCTTCAGCCTGTTCCTTAACACCCTACCGGACTCCTGCACTGAACATATCACCCTGTATGCTGATGATGCAGTAATCCTTGCCACACACCAGGACCCGAAGTAATTGCAAGAAAATCTCCAACTCTGCTTCTCCTCGGTTGAGAATTGGCTCACAAAGCACAAACTGATCCTTAATCAAAAAAAAAAACAAAGGCCATGATCTTCAGCAGCTCCCATAATAAACATAAGCACATCCAACTCTCTGTTATCACCTGACAAGGTGCCGCACTGGAACAGGTCAAAAACTTTAAATACCTCAGGATCACCCTTGACCCTCACCTCTCCTACACTGCCCACATCGACCATGTCACCAAAGCCGCTAACCCCTGGCTAGGCCTGCTATTCCGTCATAGGAAACACCTGACACCCGAAGCCCTCGCTGTCACTGTCCAGAGCTCCATCATATCCATCATTGATTATGACATTATCATTTATGGCTCTGCTACAACCACCGCACTAAAACGTGTATCCACCGCCCTCAACAAGGCCTGTCGACTTGTCACTGGCTCCCAGCGCCTAACTCACACCTGTGACCTCTATTCTCAAACTGGATGGTTGAATCTTGCCAATCAAATAAAACACCAAACTTGTATTACTACTAAAGAAAATCTTGCTGGGCCCTTGCCCCCCTGGAGTCTGTGCCCTCATACAACGAGAATCCACACCCGACATACCAGGGGATCGAAACCTCAGCTTCTGCAAGTCCCGCAGTGCCACACAACACAAGGCCAAAGATCTTTTGCTTACTGGGCCACTAGTTGGTACAACGGTCTTCCCAGCGACATCTCATCCTCACTATCACTCAGCACTTTTAAGACTCGTCTCCGCCTAACACTCACTGCCTCCAACCTCTGTGACTGTTGTGGCTAAACATGTCTTTTGGTTACATAGCTGAAGATGCCCTTTTTGGATCCACATCTACTCCTGCACTTTGCCAGCTCCCCCCCTCCTATTTTCACCTCCCCTGCAGGCCCATGACAAATGCCACCCTCACTACCTCTATTCTTATCCCTTCTACCTCTCCTCTCTCTGTCCCCCCCACCTACCTCCCCTTTTCTCCCATCCACTTAGTCTCCCTGATTTCACCCTCCTCCTTTCCCTTCCCCTCCCCAAAGTTTCACCTTATTGTTCTTTATCTACAAGACTGTTTTTTTTTTTTTATTTTATAAACTGTTATCTTTGCTTATGATTCTCATTTGTACCAATGACGTGGAACCTTTGTAAAAGAGCCTCAGCTCAAAGGTATTTGTAATCCTAGAACAAATAAATAAAAAAAATAGCTGTTTAATAGGCAGCTTCCATAGAGCAATAGCAATAAAGTTCAAGCCCACAAATAACCCACCAATGATCGGGTACCGTATTTCACATTCCCTGCCACACACCAACACCGTAAAGTTCACCAGACAAAAATGTTTAATTTTTAAAGTAAAATCCTCAAACTTTCCTCCTTCTGTCTGCAGATCACAGTAGTAGCTACCAGTCAGTGCTCCGGAATCTCCACATTGATCTTGGTGTTGCTGCTGGTCTGATTCAGCAATGCTCATGTCACAGTAAACAGCAGCACACTATAAACAAGCATTTGTCAATGCCGAATGTTGCTTGCTTCTATGTGCTGTTTAGGTATTTGGAAGTCATTGGAGTGCAAATATTGAAAATTTGCGAACTTACGAGCGTGTGTAGGAACTGCGCAACGCACGATCATAAAACAGTCATTTTTAGGAATTTTTTCACCAAATTTTCAACATAGCCATTTAAGACCTCTGCTCATGAACAGTGTCACTGTGATTTTGTTAATGTGTCCATACATTGAGTTGCACACCGACTGCGCCATTGATGCGCTACATGGGGAAACACGTTTTGGGCAGGATGTGAAAAATGACAGCTGTACTGCTCATAAGGAGGTGTGGTAAAATGGCAATGTTGAGAATCGAGATGAAAATATTAATTCAACTTACCAGAGCCTGCGTGGAACTGCATAGCGCTCTTAAAACTGTCATTTTTGGAATTTTGGCACCAAATTTTAACATGGGTTTTGGGACCCCTTCTCATGAATGATGTCACTGTCATGGCGGTATTCGGGCCGAAGGGTGATTTCCACAGTCACTGCGCGGTCACTCGCGTGGAAATCCACCCGCCAGACCAGCTCCTTGACAATGACGTCGATCGATAGAAAAGGTCAAAACCCATGTTAAGCTGTTGTAAAAAAATCCAAAAATCTCAATATACAACAAAGTTGAAACCCCCATCTGGCCCATTATACAGCTTATCGGCATTTCCTCAGTTAGCGGTCGGCCGAAGGTGCAGGCGTGTTCCCGATCCACGAGATCGTCCACGGAGTCCGAAGGTAAGTATGGGGTGGGGGCGTGAAGGTTAGGTGCGCAGGTGGGTAGGTGCCGGGTTGTGGGGGGTCGGAGGCAGCGCCCGGAGACCGTTTCGTTTTCAGGTAAATTTTAAAAAAGGCGTCGTGGGACCTTTTGCCACGCTGGGTGGAAGCTCCCAGCGTGGCACAAGGAATTTGAGGGGGCATTCAGCCGATGGGGGATTGGGCACCCCGTCGGCCAAGGGACTGATTGCCACGCTGGGGTAGGCTCCCAGCGTGGTACCTACAACTGGGGGGAGACTCAGCTCAGCAGGCGGGGATTGGGCACCCCGTCGGCTACAGTGGAAGTTCAGAAGCGCGCCGCCCTGCGTGTGGGGGAGCTATGCTTCTCATCTCTGCTCACTGAAGCGTAGCTCCCCCCTTTCAACTGTATGCCACTGCATTTTGGAGTGATGTCATAGACCGCGCTCCAAAAAATACGATAGCTTCTGAAACGCCTGCCAGCTCACTGACTGAATTGGAGGAGGAGGTGACACACCTCCGAAATCTCCGATGATGGCACTATGTTTCTTGCACATGCGTGCAAGCAACATAATAATTAGGAGAAAGAAAATGGCTACTCAGCATTACCAGGTCTCCAGTAGCTTCCTCATTTGTGTAGTGCAATAAAGGATGTACTGCACTGATGGACCTGTCTCAAACCATACTGTACCTCTTAACTGTCCCACATTACAAGGTACAGTATGTCACTCAATTTATCGCTCAGAAATCCTTTGTCCCATATGTAGAATGTGATATTCCACTTTCGCACTAAGACTTTAAAGCAGAAATGCGTAGTAATCTATGATGCTCAGTTATCGGCAAACATAAGCATTAGCACACTGATGGCCTTGGTGCTCTGAGCTTGCAGTGCTGTGTTTGATGATACGTCACGTTTTACTCATTTGTCACACATTTTGTTACACATTTCAGTGAAAAAAGGTTGAGGCATGTTGCAAATGGCCAGGTCACACATTTTTCAAGGCTAGCCACTTTGCACATTTGTGACAGCTATTTCCTTCATGGATGTGTGGCATAAGTATTTGCGAGCAAGGGGCAAGGGAGGTCCACACCAACATCATGGATGGGGTTTGGAATAAGCAAATGAGTTGCAGCTAGCATGTGTGCTGGTGGGAGGGGCAGGCTCTGTCAGACCCACACATCATTGTCCCTCTCTCTCCCTCTCTAGCTGTCAAAAAAACTGTCACTCTCACTTCCGCCCTCTCAAAAGCAGCACCATTTTTATCACTCACAGAATTCGAAGCCCACATTCATCCTTTCAAAATCAGCCATGTCAGACACATCATCTGTGAATTTCGACTGGATGTTTATTCTACATCATTTGATTTCTGAAGAAGTGACACCACAAATTCCTGTCGCATCTGGAAAAAGAAACATGAAAAGAAAATAATGTGAGTATTCATGTAAATCTAACATCTGAAGAGCTTCCATGACTTGATACCCCTAAACATGCAGTGGGCAACTGGGCACTGTCAGTTTATAACAGCTGGGCGAATAGCAGAAATGTTCAACTGGATTTTAAAAATTCCCCAGTGTCCAAAATTTGTGGGACACTAAGGAGCGTCTATGGAGATGTAAGGCAGTGTGATGGACAGCGGTACAGTCTTTCAAGTTTCTTATGTTGCAGAGCTGGTCTTAACCGTTACATCAATAGCCCCTCTGTCAGTGGAACTATAAACATTATTTTGGATCCAGACACTAAACCTGCCAATAATGTATTTATAGTCATTTGTAATAAATCCAGATGAGAAAAAGACACTACCAGCCATCACTCTCATAACTCCAGCAGACCTCCGGAAACTAAAGAACTCTGCAGCACCGTCAACAGTAACTGCAGCTGGCCTTCTGCGTAAAGTGTGGGTGGATGTCCAGCTTTGGTGGCTCATCAGAGATGCAAGGGCCTCTGTCAGCTGGAGCTTGAAAACTTCAAAATAACAATAGATGGAAATGGTGAAGAATTCATTAGGCCCAAGTTTAACAAGTTCATAAAAAACCACATGGGATTTGTAGATGCAGACTAAATGAACTACCGTGAGTTCAAGGCAAGTACAGGATTTATTTAGGAGTGCAGCACATATGAACATGGTACTTCAAGCCTGTAGTGTGGCTTTTCATCTGGGGGTGGGGATAGCATTAGCAAGTATGACTTTTTTATAGGACATCATTAAAGTGATCACATCCATAAATATACTAAGCAGTTAAATGTCACTAGAAGTGCTACCCAGATAACAGGTATCCAGTGATGATAGCGATAATAAATGAGTGAATGTAAAAACAGCAACTCATTTATAGTGCTATCATCGTCAGTTCTCTTGCAAAGGTAGCGATGATAATAACAAGGAAAGCAACTGGAAGGGGAGGGATACGGGGGGTGGAGGGGAGGGATAGGGAGGGTTTAGATAGGGAGGAGAGCCTGCTGCAGCCGAGCCAGCCCTGTGGTGAGGAGGAGGAGGAGGGTGGCTGGTTATGATGCAGTAGGTACTGGGTTTGGGATGAACCGGAGGGTGAATATTTTGTCGCTGCTTGCAGCTGCCTTTTTTTTTTCCCCTGCCGAATTTGGTCCCCCCCTTGACATGCACCTGCCTGGAGTTAATCCAAAAGCAGGAGGGTGCGGGGGGGCAAAGCTTCCTGCGATTGGGGGGCACAGCCCCCCACAAAAACACTAAGTAATGTCAGAAGTGGGGTTGCCAAGAATTATGTATCTCCATAAAAGCGATCGCTGTTTTGCAATAGCTATTATGACATGAATCCCCAGATAACCATGCAGTTAGTCACCTAAGGTAAACATAGTAGATACATGGTGTGTGGAATCCAAAAAAATGGTAAAAGGTGCATAAAAATATATAGAAAGAAATTTTGTGTGTGCACCAGAGAGTGAAACTGGATAGAGCTAAAAACAGAAAAGCATAGACTGGATGTAATTTGAAAACTAGATTCCCTGGACAATTGAGATACAAAGTTGGGAGAGCTGGAATAGCCAGCCAGACATCTGGTCAGAGCCAGTATGGCTGCAGCTGATGGGGTTCGGCAACTCCGGAGCGCTGCTGGATGTTCACCATGTCCAACATTGCTGCAGGTGATTACTGTGCATGCGCAAGTTCCCGCACATGCGCAGATAACTCCGCGGCCATATTGGACATGGTGGACAGCCAGCGGCAGAGTCCATAATGCCCAAGATAGCTGCCGGCATTATCTGCACATGCGTGGGAACTTGTGCATATGCAGTAAGCACCAGCGGCCATGTTGAACACGGCAGACAGAGCCATGTTCCAGCCGCCAAACAAAGTAGTGCAGTGGACGTGTATCTACCTCCATTACTGGAACTCCAAAGAAAAACGAGTGGATGGTATCCAGTCAGCTCCTTTTTCTCTATAATCCCAAAACCACTGCAGGGCTCCACCCACTGTAGCTATAAAAAGGAGCACGGTGAAAGGAAGGAAAAACACTGCCAATCACACTGAAGTATGTGCTGGAAAGGTAGAAAAGTTTACATAAACTTGCTTGGTCTCACCTTACACTGGGTTGATGGCTCATTGTCTCCAGATCCTTTTCCTCCCTTGTATGTTATACTTTTTCCCCAGTGAGGATCTCGTACTCCATCTGTGGCTGCTTACATCCACTGGGCTGTATGCAGTAAACTGTGCAAAGCCTATGCACAGCATAATGTTGGTTAGCCATGCATCATGGGTTCTGTGGACCCCTGTAGCATTCACAGAAGAGGTGCATGCCCCTTCTGTAGTGGATTCCCTGTCCATCCATGTAGTTACATGTGCAGATGGATGGGGGAGTGGCCAGGGGGCGTTCCAACACTCTGTGCCATTCAGTAAGACATAGAGTGCTGGGAGAGTACAGGCTACATGGGCAGGGACCCCACCATAACAACAGCTTATCTCCCATGAACCATACCTGCAGACTGTGGCAGGACAGCAGACTCACCCTGCCATGCTGCCCCAGCCCTTCGGTCAGGCAGAGAGGGCTGGGGGCAGCCATTGGTACACTCTCCTGAATTAACTTAAATTATGGGATGTACAGCATCCCACAGTCCCTTGCTGTATGTGGAACAGGGGATCCACTCTGTTCCCAGGACAGGCATCCATTTAGATACCCACCTGTGTCCACTGGTTCACCCCCCACACCACCACATGCGTGGGGCAGAACCATAGACGGGTAGCCAGGTTTTGCGAATGGTGTACCTTGCATACCTGTCCACAGGTGCAGATGTGCGTGGGCTGGATACACACTTATTGTGTGTTACTGGCCCACATTGGTGCATAAGCACTAGTATGCGTAACTTTGCACATTTTGAGTTGAATTCCAGGTGCCATATTCCTGACAACTTTTCTGCATTCCTCTTGTTAATTCCTTCATCATTATCCACTCTCCTGTAATGTTTTTTATCATCAGCAAATAAAGTAGCATTCCCCTATATTCTGAACTCACTACCACTAGTATACATGTTAAAAAGAAGAGGTCCCAAAACTGACTCTTTAGGCACCCTAGGGGGGCACACCAGTGGTAACATCCAGTACTTCTGAGAACTTGCCATTAAGGGCCACCAACTGTTTCCTACCTGATAACCTGTTCCTATCCATCTAGTGAATTCTTCCCTTTACCTCAGGCCATCCATAGTTTTTACCAGTCTCCAATGTGTTACAGAGTCAGAAACTTTACTGAAATCCAGATACAGGATAGCAACTACTTTACCCTGTCAACTGATTCCGCCACAGTGCTGAAAAAGTCTGTAAAATGTGTTTGATATGATCTTGCTCTTGTGAACCCATGCTGATTACTATGCATGAGTTCATTTTTCTCTAGAAATTCAACAATGTGTTCCTTAGTTCATGCCTGAAAAAAGATCCATGGGCCCACTATATCTACCCAGTCAAAAATAAGAAAAATAATAATTATTGTCTCCAATAATTTACCCACAGTTGATGTCAGACTCACTGGTTTGTAATTCCTTGCTCCCAATTTTTGTGCAGTGGGACTACATTTGCCACCCTCTAATCCACTTGCAATTCACATTTTGATAGGGACTCATTGCAAAGGACTGCCAGGGGTGCTGACATGCATGTCACATCTTCCTAAGTAGCCTGAGATGAATCCCATCTGGACCTGGAGATTTGTTAACTTTAAGATTCTCTAATCCTTTGAGAACCTTGTTTGTTGGTATTCTGTCTCCAGATTCTGTTCATCAGGTCCCTCAGATTTAATCGTAGTATCAGGAAATGGACCTAAAACCTCAACCATAAACACTGAAAAGTAAGTTACTTATCAGCGCTTCAGATCTTTGAGAATATTTTCCCATAGGGCCACAGTCTTTGGTCTTATTCTGTGGGCACTAGGACCTTGAGGGAGTAAAACTTTCGGTTATGGTGCCGGCAATGGTAGCACATGCAGAAATCATGCTGCCATATCCAGTAACCATTGATGATATTCTAACTGCCTCAATTCTGTTAACAAGGAGAGTTAAAAAGCAATAAACAATCACATGCTTGCAGGGCAAAGAAAATGACCATGACACCAGCAGTGGGGGTGGTCCCATGCCAAAGGCTGCTGGACAATGGCAGGGGCTCTCTTGATCACCCACAGGGAGTTGAAGGCCCTCCTGACACCATCACCTAAGACTCTGTCATAAGCCCACATCAGTGTGTGTGTGTGGGGGGATAGGGAGAGCTCAGTAGCTCTACTGACTCAAGAGCAGAGAGGGACTGGAGGAACAGACCCCCCGTGACTGCTTGGGTCAAGACCTGCCCACAAAAGTAAGGAACAGCTGTCCCCACCTCAGCATTTGAATCTCTAACATCTGATAGCCAAAAGGGAAGCAGGCTTCAAAACTGTCCATGTCGTGGCTAGGCCCAAGGCAAGTGAAGCATATTGTATGCTGGTCGGTGCGGGTAATATTACACCTACAGCCAGACATATTGTTCAGAAATAATTGAAGAAGAAGAAACAAAGCAAGAAACTGAGGTACCAATGTTTACTCTGCATGGTATGCACTCAGAGGCAGAAAAAAAAAAAACAGAACTGAGGCAGTTAGGGCAATGTCCGTAGTTACTGGATGTGGTGTGCAGTGTCACACATTTGCTGATGCCAGCAGCACTGCCAGTTCCCTGACTGAAAGTTTTACTCCTGTGGGGTCCTCACACCTCAGCCTAAGACCAAACAGTGGGGCTCTATGAAGAAGACTGAGTCTTAGAAGGCTGTGGCTGCTGGGTACATGGCATCCACAACCAGCATAATTCGCTGGGCAGGCTGGTGGATGGTGCTACCTGCAGTGGGAGCTGGGTCACCAGTGGTCCCAGCACCTAGGTCATCTGGACCAGTCAGTTTTAGTTACCCAGCCGATGTAGGATGCCATCCAGTGGTGGCTGGTCCTTCAACATTCTGGAGGGAGAAATATGTTTGTTTGCCAACCGCTGACCATCACACTCTTAACAGACATGTCTGGTGGGATTGGGGCACACTTGGGAGATCACAGAGCTCGTAGGTTTTGGTCAGCCAGGGAGTCCCATCATCGCATCAACCTGCTGGAGCTCCATGCTGTGTGGCTGGCTCTCACAGTATTTGCTTTGCTGATAAGGGGTCTGGTAATCCAGGTCCAGATGGGCAATGCCATGACCATGTTTTACCTGAACAGGCAGGGTGGATTTACTACCTCTGTGTTGGGAAGCCCTCCACTCTTGGACTCCCATGCACAGCCTGGGAGCAGATGATCTGGTGAATCATGTCATGGGAGTCACAATCAGTTGGCAGACACTCTCAGCTGGGTGGGAGAGATGCCCAACAAGAGGTCCCTGCATCAGGAGGTGGTAAGCTACCTGTTCTCCCAGCGGGGCATCCCTCTGCTGGACCTGTTTGCCTCCTGGGAGAACAGAAAGCTGAGGGTGTTCTGTGCCCGCCCCCCCAACACTGTTGGAGGATGCCTTTGTGAAGCCCTGGACCCAAGGCCTTATGTACACCTTTCCTCCAACTCACAAAGTGGCAGTCAAGGCCCAGAAGGACAAGGTACAGATTATCCTGATAGCTCCAGACAGTTCTAGTACCTGGATGTCTTCAGCCTCGGCAGCAGACCTCCATGGCAGTTGCCTCTTCATCCGGATCTGCTGTCCAGACAACAGGGGAAGGTCCTGCACCTGGACCTCCAGTCTCTGAACCTCTTGGCCTAGTTCCTGAGTGGCTAGAGTTCCACACCTTGGTTTTTCAAGAAAATGTGCTTCACATTGTGGAGGCCTCCTCCTCATCACAGGCGACTTGCCAGTGTTATGCCTTTAAATGGAAGAAGTTCTCTGGGCAAGGAGCTTGGTCCCCTTAACCTGCCCTGTGGTGAGCATTCTGGAGTATCTTTGGTCCTTCTTTCAGTTGGGCCTGTGAGCGACAATCCTTAAGATGCACCTGGCACCCATCTCTGCATACTGGGTACAGGCTAGTATGCTGATAGTGGCCAGGAGAAGGAGGTCAGATGCTTTTTCAAGGGCCTGGACCACCTGTCCTCTCCAGTGTGTGAACCACCACCATCTTGGGATGTACTGCTGGGGTTGGCTGTGCTCATGGGCAAATCATTTGAGCCTATGCACAGGTGTGAGATGTCACACCTGTAATGGACAATGGCCTTCTTAGTGGCTATCACGTCAGCTAGAATGATTAGTGAGCTCCAGGTGCTTTCAGTGGAGTCTTACCTGGTCTTCCACAAGGACAAGGTCATCCTTTGCCCCCACCTGAAGTTCCACCTGAAGGTAGTATTGGAGTTTCACCTTAACCAAGTGATTAACCTTCCAGTATACTTTAATGAACTATTTTTTAGATGCCGACCGTGGGCTCCATACTTTGAACCTGCGGAGTGCAGTCTCTTATTACAAGGAGTGCATGGCTGGAGTTCGAGGTGAGGCTTGCCAGCTGTTTGTAACATACACTGAAGCTGTGCCCAGCAAACCAGATGATTGGCAGTAAATCATATCCTGCTTTAACCTCTGCTGTAGGTTGGCTGGTAGGGAACTTCCCAGAAGGCTTAGGGCTCATTCCACCAGACATACTGGTGCCTTGGTGGCTACCACCAGGGACATCATCATGCAGGAAATCTATAGGGTTGCTACCTGGAGGAAAGTACACACCTTCATCTCCCATTACAGCATTGAAATTATGTCACGTCAGGTTGCTGCTTTTGGGGCCTCAGTTTTCCAGTCTCTGTTTGCCGAATAGGGGTGTGTGCTTTGCCCCCACCTCCTGAAAAACTGCTAGGAGTGTGCCAGAGTGTGGCTAGTGAACTGTATCCATGCCTTTAGACATATAGGTTACTCACCTGTAACTGTAGTTCTAGGAGTGGTGTATAGTTCACATCCATACAACCCACCCAGCCTCCCCAGGCAAGTGGTACATGGATTCCTGCTTCCACTGTGCAAGGATCTGCCATCATGGGGTGGGGCCAGAGTGTGTGCTGCCCGGGTGGTAGGGGGAACTTGGCTTGAGGACATCTGACGAGTCGGACCATTCCAGTGGATCTGCCAGAGTGTGGATGTGAACTGTATACCACTCCTAAACTATGGATACAGGTGAGTAACTTATATCTTCTATCCACAGGTTGTTGAATCATCTCAGGACTATATTATATGTTCTTCTGAAAATCCACAAGTGTCTCTCCAATCCCCCTTGGCAGGCCTATTATTTCAGGCATGGAGGTGGGCTTATTCATTATGTTACCTTTCTTTCTAATTTCTGGTTTTCCTTTCTTCCCCCCACCTTAGTTATTTCCTATCCTGTATACCTTTCTCCAGTTACTCCCTCCACTCCTCTGACTCTCGCTGTTTTTCTGTTCCGGCCTGTCGCTGTCGAACTACGTCTGCACAATCTGCTTTCTCTGTCTCCCATCAATTTAAAATGATCTTCTTATCTCCCTCTGTCTTTCCCCCATCTAACTACATTTTACATCCTTTCTTCAAAACTTTTTCTCCCCCTCCTGCTCTTGCTCTTAATCTTATAAAACTCCTTCCAGTATCTATCATTCAACTCTTCTGTGCCCTTTACTTTCACAATCTGGTACTTATTTGATGTTTTTATCCCTTTTGCACATTGTATTTTAGTTTTTCAGCAAATCCATATTCCTCTTTTATTTTAATTGATTTTTGGCCCTAGAGCTACTGTACATCTACAATTCAACTTGTGTGTATTATACCAACTAATTGACATAACTTGTTTCACAATTTATGTATCTTATATACTCCAGAATTGCATTTTGCTACTTTCATTTGTTACTGTATATCATTTGTGCCTTCTCTGCCAGGTTGCACCTGTAACGAGCCTTGGCTCAGTGTACTTTTCCCAGTTACCAAATTTCAAATAATAAATAATGATAAGACCACCACCTAGGGCTCAATTTTCAAATGGAAAACTTTGGCGTAAGGTGCCTGCAGCAAATGGCTGGGACACAAGTGGCACATTGCATGAAAGTTTGCAGCAGTCCCGATTTTCAAATGCAGGCTGCATCGAAATCAGGGTGCTATGTGCCAAAGCTGCCCTGTGCCACCCTTGCGGCAGAAGTGCCTTTGCACCAGGTTGCAAGGGAGCTTGCGTCATGGTGGGGCTGCACCATCCCCTTATTTGGAATTCCAGAAGCCCTGCCATGGTCACAAGAGGGGGCTCAAGTTAGACCAGCCAGGAGATTTTATAAGGGCCCTGCACCACTTCCTGGCAGGGCAGAGATTGGGGGACCTTGAAGGTGGGGACCAAGGGCCGATGGAGCAGTGAGGGTGCCATGGGGGATGACGGGGACACAGCAGCTGTCAGAGGGATGTGAGGAGGCACCCAACAGAGGTGTCATGCAAAGTGGCACAGAGTTGATCGGCCTGGATAGGGGAGTGACATGGCCAGACGATCATGACCCGGACCCTACATGGCAACAGCCCTGGCACCTGCCCTACAGGAGCCACAGTCCCCTACATGGGGCAGGTGGCAGTGGGTGCAGGTGACAGGGTGCATTACATGGACGGGTATGTGCGCCAGACACTGTAACATTCCCTCAGTACACAGCCCCCCATGTGGTGGCCAGTGGATGCCCGACTACACTGTTGGGGACTGTGGGTCAGAGTCAGGGCTGTTGCCATTGGGGTCCGGGTCATGATGGTCTGGCCATGGCAGCTCCCTACTCCATTCAGTTGGCTCTGTGTCACTTCACATGGCACCTCTGCCAGGTGCCTCCTCACATCCCTCTCACTGCCGCTGTGCCCGTTACCTCCCATGGTACCCCACTGCTTCATCATTCCCCGTCCCCTACCTTTCACACATAGTAACCCCCTTCAACCTGTGCAGCTCATCTAGGTTTGTGCCAGGCTGGGGGGGCTTTATGGGACCCTCTGTCAAACCTCTCAGGTGCACCACATGTTTGGCGCAACCCTGCAACTGTGGTAAATCTCTGGACTTTGGTGCAGGGAGCACCATTTTTATAAAAGAGGGTGCAAGGTCCCTGACACACCTGAAATTTGCTGCAGTTGTAGATTTGTGCAAATTGTGGTGATCTAAGGGCCGACTGAAAATCGAGCCCCTGAAGTCTTTATTCATTTCTGTCAATTTCTCATCCCTGTCACCCTCCACCCTTAACTTTGTTCTTCATTATTCTTTTAATGCTGTTCTTTACCTGCCTCTTTTCTTTAAAATACCCGAACATCTTATTATTTTTTTAAACTTTGATAAAATTAACTCAGTATAGTGTCTGCTTTTGCCTTTTTAAAGGTTTGTTTACTTTTCTCATAGCACCCTGTTGACTGTTCCCTCTTCTAAGTTATAAAATATATTTTTTCCCCTTATTCCTGCCCTCACCATCAAAGTGAACTGGTTTTCTGTGCTTGACTAGTAAGAAAAAATTACTTACCTAGTAATCTTGTTTCTTCCAAGTGATACTTAGCTGTTTATAACTATATGCAGTCTTCCTCCTAGGTAGAAGTGCCCCGAGAGAATTTGGAACATATGCAAATGATGGAATCTTTTGCATGAGCCACTTTTCAAATGCTGCCTTATACTAACTGCCTTAGGTCTAAACCCTTCAGATTTCCTGGATGCCTGAAAGGACAGGCCCACGGGTACTAAGTATAATAATAATAATAGCAATAATAACAACAATAATAATAGTAACAGAGGGCACTCCCTCAACATTAAGTATAATAATAATAATAAGCGAGAACTCCCTTAACCCGCAAAAAAGGGCCCCCAACTGGAGGGCATTACATATGAAAGAACACCCTAGAATGTCCAAATTTCCCAAAAAAGGGGAGGGGGACAACAACAGGGAACCCAATCACAACATGTGTGCCAGTAATGGCATTTATGCTCCTGAGAGCACAGTATTCAGGAGTGCAGAGGCTGAAGGTTCCAGAAGGGGAGGCAGGGTGGGAGAGTTATGAATACCTAAGCATCACTTGGAAGAAACAAGATTACTAGGTAAGTAATTTTTTCTTCTAGCCCCAGTAATACTCAGGTATTCATAACTATATGCAGACTACCAAGCAGTGCCTTTGGAGGTGGGCACATAAACCTATTTTAGGAACAGACTTTGCAGGACTGCTGTGCCGAATCTGGCATCACCCCTGGACAGATTATCCAGAATGTAATGCTTCATAAAGCTGTGTACTGTTTTCCAAGTAGCTACTTTAGATATTCACCAGGGAAACATCCCTGACAGCTGCTATGATAGCAGCTGTGCCCATTGTGGAATGGCTCTCCATCCACAAGGGGCTCCTTTCCAGCCTTAGAGTACCAAACTGGTTATACTGTACTATCCAGTAATAAGTGGACCTTCCTTGATACTGGGTTATCCTTTCTCACATTCCCATAGGTCAGGAACAGCTGTTCTCTGTCCTGCCTAAGGGCTTTAGTTGCTGTCAGATAGTAGCGAAAACTCCTTTGACATCCAGACTATGAAGACTTTTTTTTTCACCAGGACTAAAGTGTTCAATGAAAGAGACAGGTAAGCTAATGGTTTGGTTCAAATGAAAATTAGAGGTCATGTTAAAAGGAAACTTCCTGTTTGTTCCCAGGACAACTTAATCTCTGTGGAATGAAATATAGACCTGTTCAAATCAGAGAGACTTGAGCTCACTGATTCTTTTGTCAGAAGTGATTACCACAGGATAAATACAGTTTTTTGTTTGTTTATTTGTGTTTTGACATATTTCAAATAAATTGAAGACATAGGGTCAAAAAGGGGACCCATGAGCCAAACTATACACACATCTAGGCCACATGCTGGCACCGGTCCCTTGTGAGGGGGTACAAATGGGCGAGGCCTTGAAAGAACCCTTTGAAGATAGGGTCAGAGGCCTGAAAAACGTTCTGTCCAACTGAAGTGTAAGTAGATGCTGCAGCCAGGTGGCCGTTTATAGTAATGGACTGCAAGTCCAGTAAGAGCAAATGGGTAAGATAGTCCAGCACAACAGGAACACCAGCCTGTGTTGACATGCGCTAGGCCCATAAAGAGCCTTTTGTAGCTAGGATCTGAAGCAATAAAAACATTTTGTCCAACTAATATGCCAACAGATGCTGCAACCAGGTGGACCTTGAGGGTACAGGATAGCCAGTCTAATGACTGTAAATAGATAAAATAGACAGCTGGAACCCAGCATGTTCTGAGACCAATTTCCTGGTTGAACACCAATCATAAAACTTTTTTCACATTCTGAAGTGTAGATTTTCTTTGTGGAAAGCTTCCTGTAACTACGTCACATGCTTAAGACACTTTGAGAAAGATGCAGACCTGCATATTATACCAAAGGTACTCAAGAGCTATGCTTTGAACGTGAGTGATCCGAGGTTTGGATACAGGAACCTCCTGATAGGAGGTCAGCAAATTGTGCCTCTGAGGGAAGGTGTATTGGTTCGGTCCCAGGCATGGAGGGTAACAAGAGAGAGAGATATGTCTGGCCCATTCTAGTGCTATCAAGATTATTGATGCTGACTGGGACCTGATCTTGAGAAAATTGCTCTGTATACCAGAAGGAAGGAAGAAAGATGCACTTGCTTCCCTTGCCAACTCAAAGCCAGGGCATCCTGGTGAATTGTTCCCAGATCTGTCTGTCATAGTACTGTGGTGGTTGTGGTGGGGTGTGAACAAGTCAACCTCTGTGGTGCCCACCTCCTGAAGATTATTTATACCACCTGACTGTTTAAGGCCCATTCATGATGGGGCTGGCTGATTTGAGTTGAAGTATCTGCCAAGGTACTGTCCTTACCTGGCAGTGGCAGATGAATATCCTGAAAAGGCCCATTGAGCATGATAGATCCCATATTTTCATGAATCCTCTGCAGGGAGGGCTTAACCTTGTCCCTTCTGAAATATTTATGTAGTACATTGCGGTTGTACTGTCTGTTCTGACCTGTACCCCCTCCTTGTAGTAGTTACGTAAAACCTTTAGTGCCAGTAACACTACTCTTAGCCCCAGCAGGTTTATGTGCCATGGGAGGTGTGAACCCCCAGGTGGGGTCACACTCCAGTCAACATGCCTCTGTTATCAGACAACTGATGGAGCTTTTTGCTGAAAAATAAACTCCTTCCATTAAATTGGTTTTGTTTATTCTCCATTGAAGAACTTTAATAATATTTCTGTTACTAAAATTGGTTATAACAGAGGGTCCTTTGTCTGACACCAGTGAATCCTGAGGTGAAACTGAATAGTAATTTGTAACCTGGATTCCAAGACTGCGCCAGTGGCAGGTGCCATGTGCAGTAGCTGAAGAAACTGTTCTGCAGTTTGTTTGTTTTTTAAATTTATTTATTTATTAATTGCATCCAGGATGAATGAAACCACTATCAGTGGAATACTTCTTACCCTGCTTATAGGCAAGTAGGCCCTGTCTCACAGGGTATTCAGCTCTGCTGCTATGAACTGTAGTGCTCAAGCAGACTGAGAGACAAACTGCCTCTAGATTTATCAGAAAAACCTAGAGACTCCATGAGTCCCTAGGTGAGTTGCAAATCCACTTGCTGGGGTGACTTTGCAACCACGGCCAATCCTCTAGATATAGGAAGAACTTGTGAAGCCTTGTCTTTGAAGGTGCTATAACCACTGTGCACACTGTTATAGAATGACCTAATGGGGGTATGAATCTGAGGTACTTTCTGTGCTTATGGGGATGTGGAAATACTTTAAGTCCCATGATGCCAGACCTTCCCTTTTCTTTGGAGTGTTGGCAGAATCAGTGCCAAAAGCACCATTTTGAACTTTAGCTTTGTCAGATGCCTGCTTAGTACCCTCTAAGACAGGTTACCACTCCGCGTCCTTTTTGTAGTACCATTTGCTATACCAAGACAGACTCCTCTGTCTTTGACAGTTACAGGTTTTGAACCTCTTTTTCTCAAAATTTTCTTTCTCTACATCGGTAGATGGATTGAAAACTTTTTTTTTGGAAGGGATTTGAACCCAGAGACAATCCCTGATTACTACATCCATGACCACTTGTCTATGGTGTCTGACATAACCCTGCTGTAGGTATTGCTGATACTAAAGAACAGTCCTAGTCTGATACAACAAAAGGAGCTTGCTGTGGTGTATTCATCCATTTTTTAATGTTCATCTGTTCTCTAAAGGGGAATTACCCTCAACTTGGAATCCATAGCCTTGGTTTGGGAATACTGAGTTAGGTTGGTGACTCACAACCAGGCAAACCCCTTTTGAACCACTGTATTTACTGTCCATCTAGCAGCAGCCATTTAAACTGTTATTTGGCTACTTCTAAACCAAATGTAGTTGTTTCAGCTAGATCATCTGGCAAGGGAGTAACATAGACTTGAAAGTATGTCAGTTTTCCTGGGATCCGTTTTAGGAGAGTAGGATGCCAGGGATCTCTTTGCCTTGTCACAAGCTGTTACTTAAAATACTCCTTGATGTATAGGATAAGAGAACAAACTCTGAGTTCCCTCCCTGTCTAGCTGATGTTTCTTACACATCCTCTTTATCAAGGGGGGAAACAGAGCTTAGCGTTTGTAAAATCTTTAAAGTGTCTTCCCCGATGAATTTATTCACGTGAAGGGGAAGCTTTTAGTGGGTGTCAGCCCAATCATTTCTCACAAATGTGAAGAGTGAGGGATAATCTTTATTTTTGGTGAAAACCCAAACATTCCATAAAATCACATAGTCTTCCTCCCGATAATGGGAAGACTGATCAGAGGAGACAAGCTGCTGTGCAGAGGTCTGCTGCTGAGAAGTAGACAGCACTTGTAAGTCTAAAAGAGTTTTCTTTAGCCATTCCAGGCTTATCTTTACAATTTTTTTTTTTTTAATGAAAGTTTACAATTTTCATACCTTCATTCACAGTGAAAAATCACCAGAATGAAGCACAGTGCTACAAAATTCTACAGTAACGGTACTGCAGTAAAGGATACCATTTCAGTGGGAATTAATCCCTTTAGTGACACAGTAAGCCTGAGACACTGTACCTCATCCTGGTGGGCTTCATCATAGGTAACAATGTGCAGGAATTGGCAGGCTTTCTAGTAGGCACAGAAGTCCACATATGCTGTCTAGCAGGGGGTTCTGTGTGCTTAGTTTTATTTGATTTCTTAGAGGGAACCAGGTAGTCAGCCAGTTCAGCAAGCCTCTCAAGAACTGCTTGTATACTTGTCTCAGGGGTAGCAGTTTACATTAGTTGTTGTGGTTTCACCCCACAGTAATTTAGGGTGTCAGCTGGTCAGAGCTGGAGGGACCCTTAGATGGTGAAAGTTTTTTTTTTTTTTTTTAAGCCTTCTCCAGGCATTTTTCAATAGTTTTCACAGGACATGAAATGCAGATTTCACTCTGCTTTTAATGTTCATGTCCAGATAGGTAGACAAAAGGAACTTAACAGAATTTTGCCACACAGAATACAACTAATTTAATAAAAATTAAACATGACTAGTGGAGTTTTTTAGTCAGAAAACTCCCGATAACTGTAAAATAAACCTCGGTTTACCCCCAGTTATCCTGAACTGAGAGAAACTGAGAAACTTACAATTTAAACACTAAAACTATGGGTTTACTAAAATTACAAAAAGTAAAAGGCAGCAAAAGAAATGTTAAAGAATACTTATATTCTGTAAGGTTTCTCATGCCAGAACAAGATGATGAAGATGAGAGAATCTCTGAACATCTAGACTTACAGTATCAGGCAGAGAGAGAAACCTGAAGGGTTTAGAACTAAGGTAGTTAGTATAAGGCAGCATTTGAAAAGTGGCTCATGCAAAATATTCCATCATTTGCATTTGTTCCAAATTCTCTCTGGGCAGTTCTACTTAGGAGAAAGACTGCATATAGTTATGAATACCTGAGTATTACTGGGATTAGAACATATCTAATACTGTTCTGTAAAGTGGTCTGTATTGCCCATTTTTACTGATGCCAGTTTGTTTCTTCCCTGTCATTCCTCTGTGTTTTCTGTTATATCAGCAACCCATGATGTGTGCCAGTTTAGCTAGATGCATGCCCTGAAGTGTGTTACTCTGCTCATAAAATGGCCTAAAAATAGTTTCTTTGTTAAAAATGATAAAAAAAAATTGGGCCAACCAGATTTAAGTTGCGCATTGAGTGAAATCACTGGTTGTTTAAGTTATCACTGATGACCAATCACATTTCTCTACTTATCCATGATATTTTATATTTATACAAGAAAGGCCCAGTCCCACAGAGCTGAAACTGTTCATTTTACAGGTGCGTTCAGCTAATAACACAGTTACAATAATCAGAGACAGATAATCTAGAAGCCATACATTTAAGTACTACACATGAAAAATCATTTATCTACCACATCAGACATGCAAGGTATCTCTCACTGTACAAACAAAAACAATTAGTGACCAGTAATTGAAATAGATATATGAATATTCATGATGTATTATCTCAGAAATGCTTTGAGCATAATTGGTTTGAGCCATCTCTGTCTATTAGTGCAAGGGGTAATTCACTGTGCTCATACGTGTGGAAAGGCTACAGTATTGATCACTTAAAAAATTATAATCAAACTAAAAAGGGAAAAGGCAGTTTTCTCACTAAAGTCATTCAACTGGTGTGATGTCATGACAGCCTTCGGGTAATTCAGTTTTAGAAGTACTGTATTAGGCTAAAACATAGGGCTGATCACAGTGATGGCATTTAAAGCTTGGCTAACTGAACTCTCCTTACAGGATGGTACAAAAAACCCACTCATGATCTATGAGCCCTGCTGGTTATATTTACCCACCAGCAGTCAACTGCAGGCGAATCTTAATGATGCAATGTTTCTGTTCCGTGATTAGCATTATAAGGTAACAGCTTCCAAAATAAAGAAAATTGTAAGTATTTGTCTCCTCAACTGGAAAAAAAAAAGAAAATTAGATGCATCCACTTTAACAAAACATGATGTCACAGCATCCTGCCATCACCCCACAAATTGGGTAGATCACATTCGACAGCTGAGTGCATCACAGTTGAATACTGAACCAATCAATCAGTCAATCAATCAAAATCTTTATTTATCCAGGCAAACATCATTGAGCAAGCTCACTTGCAAGATGGCCCTGGTTAGCTCCGGGTCAAATGGTAAGATGCATACAGAGATATTTACAATAGAGCCAGATAACACAAGTAAAAAACAATTAATGCAAATAAGTATTCAATGTTACATCAGTCATGTCATAATTCAGAGTGCTTCTGTAATATTTAAGGAGGACATAAGATGAGGCTTAGCAAGAACTTCAGTAGGGAGAAGTGATCGGCCACTCGTGTAGGGAGCTGACACAAGCACAGAATTTCAAAAGTAGTGTATTCACACAGCATCCCTAAATGTAACACTCTGAGCAGAAGGATAAGGGTCTTAACAGTCAAGGAGAAAAGTAATTACAGCTCTTTTTTGGCAAACTTCGGCATGGAAATCAGATTTATGCTTGGTTTAGAATGGACACAGAAGCAGACTGCAGGAACCAATCAGAAACCAATGCCAAAGAGCGCTCATGTTCCGATTGGATGGCTGCTAATGCCATGCTTTGCTAATGGGGATTCTGAGCTTAGGTTCTCAGGCATCGGTAGAGGCAGCGCCGACTGCCCGGTGCCCAGGTTTTCCACGCCAATGGGCAAGGAGCCCGTGCAGAGAGTATATCCTTGGCAGGGGATGGAGGAAGGGGTTGGTATTAAGTACTGGGCCATGGACAATGGAACATCTGAACCAGCAGGAGGATAGAATTGGGTATTCCTTGACGCCTAAAGACTGGCCCATCCACAGAAATTCAGAGAGGAGTGTAATCAAACAGAGTCCCAACTCTTGACACTCTAAACAGGGAAAAATAGAGGTCATAACTGTTAGGCAGTAAGTAAGTACAGCTGTTTTTTGTGCAAGTTTTAGACAGAAAATCAGACTTTAGCTTAGTATTGAGGGAGACACAGGAGCAGACTGCAGGAGCCAATCAGACGCCAGAGCAGAAAAGCGCTCATGTTCCAATTGGGTATCGACAATGCCACACCTCGCTAGTAAGGAGTCTGGTCTAGGTGTCTCAGGTGGTGGCTATGGAAGTGACAACCACCCAGTATCTGCTTTTCTCCCACTTGAGGGCAGGGAGCCCCTGAAGAGCTAGTCTACGGCAGGGAAGAGAGTTAGGGGACAGAGGAAAGAGTTAGTAAGAGTGGAATGCAGTGGAAAGGGAATCCAAAGATGAAATAGGGCAGTTAAATGGTACAGGGTAGGGGAATAAGAGCCACAGATTAAGCAATATGTAAAAGACAGCAGGGTGAGTAAGGTGTAGCAGCCACAAAGCCATGAAGAGATAACTCTACAGGGATTTCTAGAGGGGAAAAAACATTTAAGGCATAAGACACTCACAGAGTTAAGGTCACCAAAAGTTACAAGTGATCATAAATTCAACTACGCACAGAGGGCAGTAGCCTGATGCTTCAGTCAAAAATTAGGGGCTGGGGTAGCAATTGCATGGCTCACACACATGCCAAGCATATAGAGATTTAAAGGCATTCATACTGTGGAGGCAGCTTAATTTCAATAATTGTTGTACTTTGTTCCACAATGTTGGCAACAGGAAACTAATGGCCGCTCTGCCATAGTGAGAGGATGCCTTGGGGATACATAATGTGATGTAGGATGCACGTCTTAGGGCATCACTCAGTGTTCTCCAACATATTACCTCCAAAAACCATATCAACACTACAAACAGGTATCTGCCTCTATCTCTGAAATCAAACAAAGGGGCAGAGGACACTGCAGCACAGGATCTAGCACAACAAAACTCGCCTAAATCAGGAACCAAAACAAAAAAAGCAAAAAGGAAATCCAGGAAAAAGGACACAGATTTGTAGGGAACTGGCAACAGTTTGGGGAGTGAAAGTTCTTTAAATTTGATGGATTGCATCTGACTAAGGAGTGAGTCAGTGCATTGGGGCAGAAGTTTGATGTCTTTGCAGAATATTTAAACTAGCAAATTGGGAGAGGGGTGCAGCACCCCATACATCAAATGGGAAGAACACCCCTCCCCCCTCAGCTAGTGGTCAAACAGGGATTCAGCATGTTTGCAGTTCATTTGTATCACCAGGTAAGAAAAAAAGGTCCATCTCCCCATACGATGCATAGGGAAAATGCCAGACCTCACCCAACAACTAACATACTGAAATCTGGCCAATAGAAAAATCATGTACACAAATGCTCACAGCCTGGGAAATAAGATCCTAGACCTGCAGGCAATAATGTCAGAGGCTAAACTGGACATAGTAGCAATTAATGAGATGTGGTTTACAAATAACCACACTTGGGAGACTTCAGTACCTGGCTATGTACTGTTCAGAAGAGACCGAGGTGCAAAGGGGGGTGGAGTGGCCCTGTATGTCAATGAAAATATCACAGCTACAGAAATTCAGAATACACATAAGGAGCCAGAGGAACTGTGGGTCACCCTGGAAACAGGAAATGGGACAGCCATAAGAACTGGGGTTGTCTACAGGCCCCCAGACCAGGGGGAGGACATAGACACATTACTGTTAGAAGATATACAAAACATGACAGCTAAAGGGGAGGTTCTGATAATGGGAGACTTCAACATGCCGGATACAGATTGGTCAATACCACCAGGAACATCTGCCAGAACTAGACACATGGTGGATTCCCTGCAGGGGGTGGGCCTCAAACAACTGGTACAACAACCCACAAGAGACAAGGCTATCCTAGATCTAGTGCTGACTAAGAGGGAAGGGATCACAGATCTCCAGGTAGGTCACCTGGGGGCTAGTGACTATCACATGGTATGGTTCAATTTTGCCACTGCAACTAAATCATCCCATTCCAAATCAAAAATATGGGACTTCAGAGGAGCTGACTTTGATAAGATGGCCAACAGAGTTAAGCTAGCCCTGGCAAAAAGAAACAGGTCATGGGGGTACAGGCAAAGTGGGCAAGCATTAAGGATGCAATGCTTGAAGCAACATCCCATTGTGTTAGAAAAAGAAGTGCAAAAGAAGAAGGAAACCACTTTGGTTCCCAAATACAGTAGCAGAAAAGGTCAGAGCCAAAAGGCTGGCCTTCGGGGAAATATAAGGGAACACAGCGGGATGAAGATAGGAAGGCATACTGAACTGCGCTAAGGGAAGCAGGGAAGGCAGCACGGCAGGCAAAGTCCCAAGCTGATGGAATACTAGCACAAACAGTAAAAGAAGGTGACAAGACTTTCTATAGATATATTAGTGAAAGGAGAAAGTGCAGAGGGGGTATTGCTAAGCTTAAAGGAGAAAAGGGGGCATGTGAGGAGGAGGACCCTGTAAAAGCATCTATCCTAAATAGATACTTTTGCTCAGTATTTACTGAAGAGAAGGTAGGGCAGGGCCCACAGCTCAGCACCATGGACACAGGGGGGAGGGAGGTGAGCACTACTCCCTTCACAAAAGAAAGGGTCCTACAAGAGCTCGCTAAGCTCAGGGTGGACAAGGCAATGGGACCTGATGGCATACATCCCAGGGTACTAAAGGAGCTAAGGGTGGAACTAGCAGAGCCATTAGCAGAACTGTTTAGTGAGTCTCAGCACAGGAGAGGTCCCAGAAGACTGGAGAAGGGCTCATGTGATCCCACTCCACAAGAGTGGTAACAGGGAGGAGGCTGGGAACTACAGACCAGTCAGTCTTACCTCAGTAGTGGGCAAGATTATGGAGACACTGCTTAAGGAAAGGATAGTGCAAGACCTGGAATACATAGGAGCACAGGATCCAAGACAGCATGGGTTTACAAAAGGAAGGTCCAGTCAGAGTAATCTCATAGATTTCTTTGGGTAACCAGAGTGGTGGACCAAGGGGGAGCAGTTGATGTCGCCTACCTTGACTTCAGCAAAGCTTTCGACTCTGTTCCACATAGAAGATTGACAAACAAGCTGGGTAGGCTCGGGTGGGTCAGAAGTTGGTCAACTGGGTGGTAAACTGGCTGACGGGCAGAAAACAGAGAGTGGTGGTAAATAGTATGCAGTCAGAAGAGATGCAAGTCACAAGTGAGGTACCTCAGGGATCAGTCCTGGGGCCAGTCCTCTTCAATATCTTCATCAGTGACATTGCAGATGGACTAGAGGGTAAGGCTTGTCTGTTTGCAGATAACACCAGGATAGATCTGCAACAGAGTAAATGATCCAGATGGGGTGGGCAGAATGAGAAGAGATCTGGATAAACTAGCAAAATGGTTGGAAGAGTGGCAACTGGGATTTAATGCAAAGAAGTGCAAGATCATGCACATAGGGAAGAGAAACCCTGAAGCTACCTATAGGCTTGGAGGAGAGTTGCTGGCAGTCACAAAGGAAGAAAGAGACTTGGGCATCATCATCACCCATGACCTGAAATCTTCCAAGCAGAACTCTAAAGCGGTAGGTAAGGCTAGGGGGATGTTAGGGTGTATTAGTAGGGGTATCACAAGTCATAAGAGGGCAGTAATAATCCCTCTTTACAAGACACTGGTTAGGCCCCATCTGGAGTACTGCATGCAGTACTGGAGGCCACACCTTCATGAGGACATTAACCAAATTGAGGCAGTCCAGAGAAGGGCAACCAAAATGGTGCAGGAACTGCATCAGAAGACATATGAGAACAGATTAATGGAACTCAATATGTATACCCTAGAGCAAAGGAGGGAGAGAGGTGATATGATCGAAACATTCAAACACCTTAAGGGCATTAAGAAGGTGAAAGAGTCTAACATGTTTCAATATAAGAAAATAGCAGGACAAGAGGACACAGCATGGGATTAGAGGGAGGCCGATTAAGGGGTAATGTGGGGAAGTTCTTTTTCACAGAAAGGGTGGTGATGCATGGAACGGCCTACCTTAGGAAGTGGTTGATATGAATATAGTGCAGGGCTTCAAACAGGCATGGGATAGGCATAAGGGAGCAATACAGATGAGTATGAATAGATAGGCTACTGACAGCAAAGGACAATGGCACATTTATAAGGTAGAAAAAGAAATGGGCAGACTGGATGGGCCTTGTGGTCCTTATCTGCCGTCAGCTTCTATGTTTCTATACGTTCCTGGCTCACTTAGTGGGAGACAGTCTATTATATGTTGTGGAAGCCTCTTCAAGAAGACTGTATAAGTCCAAAGGACTGCGTTTCTATGATGTCTAAACATAAGAGAGAACCACCCTATGGCTTTGTACAAAGAACAATGGTGGGTAGAGATGGGGAGACCAGTAATAAATCAGATGGCCCTGTGGTAAAGCGTATCCAACTTTGCAAGTGAGGCTTTGGGACATTGACTGTAAAGGAAATCTGCATACTCGATCAGCGAAAGAAAAGTTGTTTGGACAAGGCACTTTTTTGCATCTCTGGTAAGAAACTGGTTAATTCTAAAGAACAGCCCCAGCCACAGGGTGGGGGTAGGAAGAAGTAGGCTGCTGGTTAACTAGGATCTGCAGCTTATCCAGTAGGTAGGGAAAAGGGCAGACTGGGTGGGCCAAGCGGTCCTTATCTGCCGTCAAATTCTATGTTTCTTTACAAGGTCCTTGATGTGCTCAGTGAATGATAGATTATGATCTAACCACACAACTAGGTATTTAAACTTTGAGACAAACTCCAGTTTCTCTCCAAGAATTGTGGTAATCTGAGGTAGTGCTCCAGAGGTGGCTAGATTCATCACACGGCTATAGGGCGAGAACAACATTGCTTTTTTTTTTTTAGCATTTAGAAGGAGTTTTTTATGGAGAAGCTGGTTCTGGAGCTGGTTAAATTCCTCCGGGAGGTCAGCACAAGCAGCTTCAGGTGTCGGACGACATACATACAACCATGTCATCAGCAAACAGGTGTATGTTGGCCTTGTTAATACTCTCATCAGTGTTATTAACATAGATAGCGAATAGTAAGGGACCAAGTACGGATCCTTGCGGTACTCCCTTCAGTAGAGGTTTGAGTGGGGATAGCTCACCCTCAGCTTTAATTTGTTGATGCCATCCTACAAGGTACTCAGTTAACCAATGCAAAGAAACTGAGTCCAGGCCTATACTCTTCCAAGAAGAGAGAAGCAGGCTATGATCCACTGTATCAAAAGCCTTACTAAGGTCTAGAAAAACAGCACAAAGTTTCTGCTGTCCAGTTCTCGGTACCAATCAGAAAGCATCTTTCACAATGCAGATGACATCACAATAGCCCTGTGAAGTGAGCAGCTGAAATAAAAGAGAAATAGTTAAGTGATGAAAAATGTTGGATACACAATGGTATTACTCAGAATATTTCATCAGTGGGGGGAGGGGGGCAGGACTATAACTTATGAGTGGCAGAACCACATTTGAGTTATGTAAGTCCTGACTCTTCATGAGTGATGATAAGTTGTATATTATGAGCCAGGCCATTGCATGTAAAATGTATACAATTTATTTTAAATTGTAAAGATTTTAAATTAGATTTATATGAAGATGTAAGTGTTGATATTACAGCTCTGTTCTGAGTGCAGCAGAGGCCAATGTAATCTCATCAGCCATTATTCAAGTTGCTCTCTCACTAGTTAACTTTAATGGTTACTGTGTGACCTATTTAAAGTTGATAAAAATGCCCCAAATAAAGGCAGAAGCATAGAACAGAACTTAGACTGTGTCGGCAGAAAAGGACTGGTAGGCCTTCTTTGTCTGTGCTATTTTCCCTGCGTATTGCTACACATCTGGACCCTATTCAGTCACGGGTGACCCTCCCTCCTTCCTTTTCTCTACCTATTATGCCAATGTGCCTATCTCATGCATGCTTGAAGCTCCCTACTGTCTTTGCATCCTCCACCTACTCTGGTAGGCCTTTTCAGGTATCCACCATCCTTTCTGTGAGGAGGTATTTCCTTATATCCCTCTTAAACTCCCCCCCAGCTTCATAGCATGCTGCCATGTTCTGGTGCTCCTCCTCTGAAAGTGACTCCCCTCCTGCACCTTGTTTACCCCTGTGAGGTACTTATAGGTCTCAATCATATCCCCTCTCACCCTCCTCTCCTCCAGTGATTACATGCTGAGCTCCAGCAGCCTCTTCTGGTATGGTTTCTCATGTAATCCCCACACCATTTTGGTGGCCCTCCTCTGGGCCACTTCTACCCTCTCAATGACCTTGCAGAGGTACGACCTCCAGAACTGAATACTGTACTCCAGGTGGGGTTTCTTTAATGAGTGGTACAGTGGCAACACCACCTCTCTTCTCCTACTAGAAACCCATCTCCCTGTGCACCCCAGCATCCGGCTAGCCTTGCCACTGCTTCATCACACTCTCCTCTGAGGTAAATGATTTCTTTATTTAGAATGCATGAGTGGCTAAAAATGAAGATTAAGTTCTCACTGTAGTTGTTGATCTTCTAGAATATATTCACCATTCATTCCTACTTGGTCTAAGCCAGAGGTGCTAGGACCTAGTGGGAGCAAAGTCTTTTGCACATCCCTCCCAAGTGTCTACAGACGTCCCCCCCCCCTCCCCAACTCCATTAGACAGAGCCACCAACCCCTCGAGAGCCCATGTTCCCACCGGCGCTCTCAGGACGTCAGGTGCATACTGCACCCCTGGTATCCCACCCCAGAGGGAGGACAGCATCCGTTGGGATGCTCAATCCTCCTTCCCCTTGCCCGCCTGAGCTCGTTCCCGAGCCTGGGTCGCTGGCGTAGCACGAGGTGTGGCTGCCAGTGCCTCAACCCTCAGTGCCACCGGGCCGGCCTCAGCCACCACACTTTCAGTTACTTAATTACTTCCTCCCCTGCCTTGACAGTTACAGGGGTAGCAGTAATTACCATGCACTGTCCTACCCCTGTCGTTATCAAGGCAGATGCACTTTTTAAAATGTGTTTATTACGGTGCTATGTTTGAAGCCCTCTTTTCACCCGGTATGGCCAGAGCTTATTGGCTACCTGGACAGGAAGGTGGACAAAGGGCAACAGGCCTGGCATCTAGCTCTGGCTGGCCTTAGAGAAACCTCAGGGAGTCTCCATAGGTTAGCATAGCAGAAGCTAATTTAGGAAGGGTCTTGTACTCGGGGAGGACAAGGACCAAGGATTAAACAAAATCCAAAAGAGAAGAGAGATTGGAGCAGGTCCAGACTGAGTACTGTTGTTATCTTCTTGCCACTCTAAGAGAGTAAAGAGAGAAAAATGGCAGACAGACCCAGCACTGAGATGTAGGGCAGTTGTATACAACTTAACAGGCTGGGATAATAAAAACGTTACCCCTAGGTATCCATCTCTTCAAGCACCGGGGTGAGAGCTGCACCTTGATTTGAGGCTATGCTACCAGTTGGTAGAGGCTGAAAAAAACTGCAAGGTAAAGACTGATATCACAGCAGCCCTAGGGGTTAACCAAAAACCACCTATAAGAAGGGTGAATGTAGGGGTTAGAATACGAAAAAAGTTTTTTTTTTTTTTATAAGGACAGTCCATTTTTTTAATACACTAAAATCAGGGGCGTTGGAAGGGAGAGGGCCTAGTTCCCACCAAAAAGGAACTGGGATATCCCCTAGAAGGGAGGGAGCCCTGAGAGAGTGGCAAGAGGATACTATGTGCCCTGAAAAAAACTGTGAGCTGCCTAGAGGCCCTGACTCTTACCTGGATCAGGGATGGTGGGCTGGCATGCTAATGAATGGTGAAGATATTCTGGAAGATAAACAATTATGGTGAGTACACAGTTTTCATATCTTCCAAGAATCAGCCATCACCATTCATTGCCACTTATTGGTCAGAGTACAAAGCTTTCCCCAAAAGAAAGAGAAGGAGTTGGCTCACTCTGAGGGAAACAGCTCTTCCCTCAGCCTCTGTGTGGGATAACCAAAGGGGGGGGCAGGGACTCCATACAGCCCTGGTGAAACCTGAGACTGGTCAGTGGTAGGTGAGGTCTTCTGTAGCCCGGGAGAAGGAGGGGGCCCTGACAGCTCATGCTTGACCGTACAGGAGAAGAGATGAGGGATAGAACCTGGAGATGCCACGGGAGTGTAATACCAGTGCTGGATGTCCCTCAGGGCTGGAAAGGAGGCAAAGGGATGGACCAGACATTCCTGGATGCCTCTACAAATGACACGGGCCGCAGACAGATGATCGTACGGCTATATTTTCTGAGGAATGACAGTGCCAGGGTACCAGTATTGCATTCTGTAAAATGGTGAAGACTCCGCTCCTGCATCATCTCTGATAGGAATTGCTGGTTCTGAGAGTACTCGGCATCAGAGGAGAGATGGACTGAAAAATCTTCCTCAGAGGAGGAAGTGTGAGAGGAGGAGCTGGATTCAGGTAGCGGCAGTGGCGCAGGAACCCGAGGCTTGAAAACAGCTTGATCCTCTTTAAGGTGAAATTGGTGAAACACAACAGCCACTGACCTGAATTGATCCGGGGTCATGGGCCCAACAGGACAAGAAATACCTGGGGAAAAGAGGGAGGGGGCAGAGGAGAGGGAGGAGAATGAGGGTCATGTGACCAGGCCAGATCCTCTGCCAGTACTGCAAGAATGCTCACAGGACCTCACCCAGAGGTAGGGCCTGGCAAACTCACCTTTCTGTGAATGGTCAGCGTCTGTGGGCCAGTCCAGATGGTGCCTTTTGGGAAAACCACCAGGTGGGAAGAGCAGAACCATATGCATCCCATGGGGCAGCCCTGATCCCCTACCATCGATAGACCTTGATGGTTCTGGAGAGAAGCTGGACCCCAAACTAGCAATGCAACCCCTTTCAGAGTTTCTACCACCACTGAGCAAGGGGTGAGCTGCAGATTCAGTGCCCAGCCTCCTCTCCTCACTAGTGCTAATCCTGCTGTCTGGCCAAGCTCAGAGTCTAGGCCAGGGCCATCAGAAGAGTCAGGCTCAGACCCAGCACTGTGAATGGTGCCATTCCTGGCACTGCAAATGGCACCAGGACCAGGTCCAGCACCGCAAGCAGCACCAGGACCCATACCAGTGCCATGAATGGCACCAGAAGGGGTCCTGGTACCCACCTGAGAGGCAACTCTTTCTCCTTCTGTGCTGTGTTCTGGACTGAATTTTTTCACCCATCCCCTTCCCCCACCTCCTTACAAAATAGACTCTTGCTCTGCCCCTTTCCTCAGCCTAGCAGCTGATTGGTCACTCTACTGCTGCACATTCTTATGGCTATTGGCCTCCCTGTATTCAATACCTGACTTGGCACACTTTCTCACCGCCCCTTTTTAAAGTAATCGCACCCACAGGGTTGTACATTTGCTCTCAAGTTTTTCTCCAGCCACTCCAGTTAACTCCTCTCAATTACTGCTGTAACCTACCCTATTGTTAGGGACCTCATCCTAATTCGACCATATACCCTTTCAATTCTTACACTTCCACTGCCTATGGTGACATACCCAGTCACAGCCAAACAATCCCAGTAGCTGACACCTTTGCCTCAGCTGAATTTTCAGCAATATCACTAAATTAGAACTGGTGTCACTGCCACCCCCACACAGTAAAGCAATATTACAGTGACTCTTTCCAGGCGTTTTACCAAAATTGCCCTGTGCTTTGACTAATTTCACAGCTGGCACACCATTGCTGGCTCAGTTTTACCTCCAGCTACCTACTACATAGCAATGGGCACCATCGCTCTTCTACTAGGCCTGCTCATGTTTACCGTTCTGGCTCAGACCACCCCCTGTCCTATGCTCCTGCCCTCCACCCCGAGCATTTCTCCCCTAAGCCACCCCCAAACAGCTCAGCTCCCTCCCACCTTGGACACACCCCCAACTCCTCTGCATCCACCACCTACCAACACCTCTACTCCCTCTGCCCTCCCGGGCCCATCCTGGACCCACCTCTTCCTTGCCATACCTACCCTCCATGCCTTATCCATCCCCTGCACCCCTACTATAAGGACCTTACATCGGCACCACACTAAGGGCCAGATATTCAAAACTTTGCCCTGGGGCTAAATTAGCACTGCCCGGCGGGCAAACTGTGCCCAGAGCAAAAACATAGCTATATTCAAAATGAATAGCCCGGTGCAAAACCAGCTGAATATAGCAAGCGAAGGAAGCCGGGCAAACAGGCCCAGGAGTGCAGGGCAAACATTGCCCAGGATTAAGACAGCACTAAATATAGCAGAGAAGGCAGCACTGAATATAGCAATCAGACAGAGGGCAGTGCAAACACCCACAAAAACAAAAGTGTCACAGAGGTGTAAGCAGCTGTCCAGGAACACAGGAAAGCAGAAGAGCCCAGCCAGACACAACTACAGTACCAGTGAAAGGAATGGAATAACCTACAACCACAAGTGAAATCAGAACGCCACAGAACACTGTCAAATCCCAAGTCCACCCCAAAAAGACACAGGACACAGGAATGTCAACTTCAAAAAGTATAATGTAAACTGTGAAAATCCAAAGTGCAAAGGCAACATGAACATATTTACAGAAAAAAAAATCAAAACACAGCAGAACACTTTTATGTACAAATGGGGTGCAAGAAAAACCTAATGAAAGGGGAAAGGGCAGGCATAACAAAGGGATTGAAAACAATGGGGAAAACAACAGTAATAGTGCAAACAGTCAAATGTTAAATAAAGCAACAGAACAATGGGTAAGAATGTGGTTGTGAGAGGGATGGAAATGCAAAGCAATGATGGAGAACAGGATGGCAGAAACAGGGCTAGGGACACTGGGCCAGGGACAGGAAGCAGGATAAGGTACATAGAATGCAGGGGTTAGAGTGCGGGCAGGTGCTGGCAGGCGTTCTTCTAATACAGCTGCAACAGTCTTGTCTCCGATATGAGCACAGCCTGTTGTTCAATTAGAGTGCGCTGCTGGCGCACTATCCTCCTCAGAAGCTCCTCTGTTCCCTCACCCTCCTCTGGACGGCTGGCCCACAGTGATGACCTACGTGGACCTACAGGAGAAAGGGGGACCACATCAGGGCATGATAATGACACAAAGGTGCCATGTACCACCACACGGTGGACAGCATGCCCCAACAACCATGCCCATGTGCTAGTATGTAACAAACCACAACACACACTAACATGTGCCTGCAGGACAAGGCAGTATGTAACAGGCAGCATGCAACACCCCAGTGTACATCGATATGCATGGAAGTATGCTGAGAAACCCAACAACGTGGAGGCCAGCCAGCACAGTGGCGTGCAGACTGTAACAGTGCAAACAGACAGCCACCTCCAGAGATGTGAACGACAAGTGGACACTGACTGATATGCACATGGATGACACATGGTGGGACATGCTGCCCACGGTCACACAGCTATGATACAAAATACAGATGACACCAACTGGAGAAATTGCCACAGGCCCAACCACATGTAACCACACATGCCTGTCATGTACACCCCAACAGTGGCCCACCCTCACTGCTGCCCTCCACAAGAACTGTAGACACCCAGCCAAACTGCCACCCATGATGCCATAATACAGCAGCTGTACAAATGATGACAGGAAACCCTGAACAGGTGGGTGGGTGACTGACATAAGTGTGCAACAGTGGCAAGTGACACAGATAAAGACTCGACAATGACCACAGAGAACAATGACACTGGCATCAGAACAGTAGGGATTGCAGGACAGGTAACCAAGCAGTACACAACCAGGGGAAGTGCCAGCCACACCATTTGCTGCAACAGAAGGGTGAGGGGCCACAGTGGTGTACAAAATGGCACAGTGCCGTGACACCACCCATGCAAGAAGACACACATGTGAAACACAGACACTGGGCATGGTCCACCAGTGGCACTGCAGCGGTGGGCCAAAGGCATGCACAGGACAGTGTCACCGTGGTGGTCAAGGCATGGCGAGGCACACACACACCTGTGGGAGCAGCATCTGCCATAGGGGCTGACAACACACACCATGCTACCACAGAACAACTCCTGCAGCACACCTGCATAACATGTGCACAAACAGTGTGCAGTACAGGGACAGAGGGCAGCACTCTCTTAGGGACAATGGCCCACACATGGAGCATGAGCCCACAGGCAGGGGTGTAGCCAGACATTCACATGTTCTACATACAATCCCAAACAGCTGCACCCCCTCATAAATGCTGTACTCAGCAACCCCAAACAGTAAACCCCTTCCAAAAGGGTATGATGTCTGTCAGATAATTCCCCACTCTAATGAGGTTGTACATTCCCAGGTGGGCCCCTCAGTTGAGTAAGTGGTTACCTTCTGAACTCTGAAAACGTTTGCATTTAGTATCGTGTTTCCTTATTAAATGGGGTATCTGGGACACTGTTGGTAAATGTGAGATGCAAACACAGAACTAGTGTATCCGAATGAAGTGGAATATTGATATAAGTGTGTCAACCTGGGCCCTCCTCTGTTGATGTTCCAGGTGGGCCCTTGCATCATCTGTCCAGGTGGGCCCTTTGCACCCCAGTCCGACCCTCTGTCCTACACAGCAGCATTTAAAACAGGGCCACACCCCAGTGGCCTACAGTGACCAAAAGCGTCTGGTGTACCTAGGAACAGTTGACAGACATGCAGTACACCAAAGTGTACACTAATGTGTACAGTGCGATGCCTACATACACACTTGCTCAACTGCCTGCCCTGTAAAGCCAGACTCATAGTGGAAAAGCATAACATTGCACAGTACTCACGCACAACACCACTATCACCGTCCCGTGCTTTCTGCTGCACGCTGTGCCAGTGGAGGCACCCTGCGCCTGTCGGATGATGGCCCCTGTCTGGCTTGTGGCACTCTCCTGCCTGTGGTTTGTTGTCGGCGCTCTGCAGTGAGGAAGAGGGTACAGCATCATCAGTACAATATCAGCCACCACGATGCGCTAAAGACCACCCTGTACCCCAGTGGTGCAGCACAACACTGCGCAGTGGCAGCGGGTGCAGTGCACCACCAAAGCCATGCCAAGCATGACAGGGGTCCATGCACACTGTCTACCCCTATCCCACACAGTACACATGGCTTCATGGACTCCATGAGCAACATGTGTAGCTCAGCAACACATAAGCACACCACGAACACACTGCCCCCACCACCCATGCCAGCAGTCGTGCTACAGTCATCCCTTACCTGGCACAGGCACAGTCCCCTCATGAACCATGGCCCTGCAGCATTCTAGCAGTGGTCGCTGCCTGCGCCTGAGGTCAGCATAACGATGCCGGCACTTTTCACCATCACGTGGGATACCTGTGATGGCACTTAGTCTGCGGGCAATGGAAGCCCAGACCTGTGTACGGGGCAAGTCACCCTCCCGCACAGGTCCAAATAGGCGGCGATGGCGCCTTTCTGTGAACTGCACGAGGTTGGCAGTCTCAACCTCATCCCACCGCCTGTCACGGCCCACCACTGCCCTTTGCCTAGCTCGCCCAGACATATTTGTGCTGTGGAAGGGGGCAAATAAACTGAACAACAGTGCAACAACTGTGCATACACCCTGACACACAGTACAACTGAAGTGCAGCGCCGCGCTGACGTATGCCGTAGCGCCGCGCTAACAGGAAGTGATTGCAATGCGGGCGTGACCCCTACCATCACCCTGGTCGATATTGCGCGCGTAGTAGCGCTCGCGCTGAAGTTGGTTAGCGCCGCTGCAGCTGGTTAGCGCTAAAGCTGGTTAGCGCAGCGCTGGACCGCGCTATGACAAGGGTAACATGAGCATGCATGCTGCACATAGCGCGGCGCTGTTCCTCAAATAGCGCTGCTGTGCTAGCGCCGGGCTATTCAGAGCCATATTCAACGGCTGTATGCAAATGAGGGTACTTGTGTATGCATGGGGCAAAACGTGTGATTAGCATATAATTATTCGCTCATTTGCATGACTAACAGGCAGGATTGCCTGGCCGGCTATAAAGGGCAAGCAGTGCACCACCAGTGTTGTATTGTGGAACTGCGCGTGGAATACAGCAGTGAACAACATGGAGAGAGACATGCAACAGGGGATGGGCAGCAACAGCCAGGTATGTATCAAGGGTGTGGATAGGCATATTCATTGTACACAGTTGTGTCCAGTTTGGTCGACGCCTGTCACAAACCAATTATCAATCTAATCTGTGTATTTGGGTTAGTGTTGGCCATGGACTGTGTCATGCATGTATGATCTCTTTAGAGTGTAGAGGAATCATCTGACAATTGTTTGGAAGGGGTGCAGTTTGATGGGCGTGTACATTATGTAATGGGGGCGGTTGGAGACTGTGTACACTCCTGGTATGTATGACCACCGTGGACAACATACATCCACTGCTTGTGCTCATCCCCCTGCAGTTCAATGTGTCATGTGCCAATGTTTGCACATTTGTGTCATGCCAGGTGCACTGCTGCTGTACCATGACAGTGCACCGTCTTGTCTTCCTGCATGTGTGTGGAGTGATGGCCTCTGCCCACCGGAGTCACAATGTACCAGTAATGTGGCTCCCATGCCACAAACAGTCATGGGGGTTCATGGCACATGTGTGCACACCACTCCAGACGCAGGACAGACAGTGGCAATGTGGGCATGTGCAACGTACAGGCACATGCAGCCATCTGATATGTCCATGTGGCCTGTAGCACTGAGGGGGTGATATCATGCTGTCCACTGTGTGATGCAGTGCAGCACCGACGCAGCCACTGACACCTGTCCACTTTTTATTATCCCATAGGTGTGCAGGCTCAACCGGAGCGCATCCGTGCACCGAAATTCTCACAAGATGAGCTAAACACCCTGGCACATGAGGTAAAGGTGAGAGAACATGTATTCTTGCACACAGGGCCACCGATGCTGCTGTGCGGCAGGCTTGGAGGAGGTGACTGCAGCGGTGAATGCGGTTGGTGGTCGTGGGAGATCGACTGAGGCAGTCGGAAGCGTTGGAATGACCTCCTGCGGCGCAAGGAGGAGGTGGCACAGCGCACAGAGACAGGACCAGAACTGGTGGTGGTCACAGGAACACCAGCAGCGTGTGCAGGAGCCACACATGGCGGTGGTGGCATCCACATTGCGGATGGTGGCAGTGGCAGGTGTGCCAGGTGGTGGTTGCGAGACATCCCTTGCACTTCAAGGCCAGGTCTGTATTCACATGTGCAACCCTGTATGTGGTGCAGGCAAGGTGCATGGTCCTGCTTTTGGTGTCCTGCACAGGCTGCACTGTATCCTGCAGGAATGATGGCTGGCATGGTCAAGATCACTGTGGGGTTGGTGGGTGCATGTTGGCACAGGCTTGTGTGAGGTGGGTACCTGTCCTGAGGGCTGCATGGTGTGGTGGTGGTAGTGGTGGTGGTTTGCCACAGTGTCCATGGATGGATGACTGACCCTGTCCCTATTCTCTCCTCAGCACTCTCGGACAGGCCTGCACCACCACAGCATGGGCCACAGATGTCTAGCCAGGTTCCTGAGGTTGTGGAGGAGTTTGAAGATGATCGGCCAACAACATCTGGACATTGTGTATCTCAGGGCCGTAGGGGCCCAATGCATGTTGGCATGCCCAGGGACAGGGCATGCAACTGCCTTGGGAGGAGGGCACTCACCAGGGCTGTTAGGAGACAGTGGGCACCTGGATGTTGCCCCAACTGAGAGTGATGGGGTGGGAGAGGTACTGCTGGTCACTGTCACCAGTGCAGATGACAGTGATGTCTCTACATATGCACATCAGCTGGACATTCCTGTGCCAGGGGATGTAGGGGTGGGGCTTGCTGAAGGCCATGGAACAGGTCTGGGTGCTTCTGTAGGTGTCGGCAGTGTGGCTGAACACATGGTGGTGGGTGGTGTTGCAGGACAGCAAGGCGTGCATTTTCTGACAACTGCTGAGGTTCCAGTCCATATGGTGCCACAGCCCACTGCTACTCGTACGCAGCAGCCAGCTGTAGCAGTTGGTGCAGTGCTACAGGCCCCACTGCCAGCTGCTGCTGTGGGTCCTGTGCCTCTGGTCCATGAAGCCATGGTGCCCGGCCACTCCTGCAGGCTGCTGTCACATCACAGCAGGAGGCCCGTCTGGACCTGCATGCCATGCGGCGTGAGCTGCGGCACGAGCTGGGTCAGATGGGAGGCAATAAGAGTGGGCTTTGCTCGTGCTGAGCAGCAGGCAGAGGACAGGTTTGGCCGCCTGGTGGGTGCCATAGACCGTGGCTTCTCGGGTTGACTGCTGCAGTGGTGGCAATCGGTGGTGTCATGCAGGGTGTGCCTATTGATCGGCAACATGGGTTTGTTGGCTCTGGTGCACATGGCAGAGGGCACACAGGCAGGCACACTGGTGGGCAGGGCTGCCACTGTTACCAGTTCAGAGCCATCACAAACTCCACCTGCAACCCAGCGTGCCGCCAGGCATCCATATCCCCATCTGCCTCCACCAACCCCGGGGCACAGGAGGCCAACCGTGCCTGCCTCACCTTCCACTTCAGCTGTGTCCTCTGCACAGAGCACCCCAGGGTCCGTAACCCATGGTGCGGGAGCACGCCACATCGTGGGTTGCGTCGCGGTGATGCCCACAGACTGTCTGGCGTACTCTAGGTGCTTCCCTGTCATGCATGGGCAGATCTGTGCACACACACACACACTCCCACCAACACAGTTGCCCCCTTTCCTCAAGCACATTGCACCTCCCATCATGATTACACCGTTTGTGTGATCCCACCACATATGTGCTGCACAATCATGGAGTCACACCACATGCACACACTATTTGTATTACACTGGGTTTGTTTGCTGTTGTGATTCTGGTTTTCACTGTAATGTTAGTCTGTGCACATTAAAATTGTTGCTCACTTGTACTCTTCTGGTTGTTGTGCAGTCTGTACTTACCCTCTGGTCTGTTGCAGTATCCTGATGATGTCGTCCCGGTGCTGTATGGCCCTGCGTGCCATGCGAGGGTCCCTCCTCTCCAGTTGCTCCACTATCCCCCTGACCACTGGCTCTGGCTCACTGTCAGACTGTCCCTCAGGTTCAGGTGCCTGTATCCCACGGTTCATTGCCATGTTGTGCAGCATACAACAGGCTAGGAAGATATGGCATACCTTCTGAGGTGTATATTGTAGGGCACCACCTGATGTGTCAAGGCATCTAAATCGCATCTTCAGGATGCCAAACACCCTCTCTATAATGTTTCTTGTTCTGGCATGTGCCTCATTGTAGAGCTCCTCCGCCACTGTGGCCGGTTGGAGTACTGGTGTGAGCAGCCAGGGCCGCAGGGGATAGGCACTGTCTCCTGTCAAAACATATAACTTGTTAGTGCTGTACTGTGGTCTGTCAGCTGCTGTCCTGCACCTGTCTGTGGCCTCCACATCCCTTCCCTGGCCTGCAATGCCTGCCCCCATCCATGCTGTTGTGTGTTTGCCTTGTGTGCTACAACTCACCGACTAGTTGTCCACTGGGTATTCTGCCCTCCTCAAAGGCCTGACACAGCTGAGACTGGTGCCAGATGAAGGCGTCGTGGGCACTGCCGGGGTACTGTGCATATACATTGGTGATGCGCCCCGCCGCATCGCACACCACCTGGCAGTTGATGGAGTGGTACCCCTTCCTGTTCACATACACATCACTGCCATCTCCAGGTGGTGCACGGATGGGGACATGGGTGCAGTCAATGGCACCCAGTACAGATGGTAGGTGCGCAACTCGATGGAACTGCTGCATTGTTTCTCTGCGCTCTGCTGCTGTGCTGGGGAATACTATGAATTCGGCAACGTGGCAGGAGAGCCTCTAGGAACTGGGTCAGGATGCGTGAGGTGGCAGACTGTGTTACCCCCAATGGTGTCCCCGTTGGTCGTTGGAGCGTCCCTGTGGCAAGGAAGCACATCGCTGCTGTCACCTTCTCCTCCACTGTCATGGCATGACTCGTCTGGTGTTTGACTGCAGCTGCTCATGCAGGAGTTCACAGAGCTGCCTCAACATTCCCTGTTCATCCGGTACCGGTAGCGATGTGGTCATCAGGCAGGGTCTCAAAGGAGACCCTGGGCCGGTACAGCCTGTTTGCAGCATACCGTCTCCTGTGCCTGCGTTGTGGCCCATGTTGTGCCTGCTCCCTTTCCTCCACCTCCTCCTCCTCCACTACAGCTGCCATCAATGGCAGGATCACTGCTACTGGGACTGCACACATTCCTACTTCCTGTGCTGCTCCCTCCTCCTCTGTGTTTTGCCCTGTGTTTAGACCGGCCTTTTATAGGCGGTAACTAGCGCCGCGCTAAGGGCTGCGCTATGTATCCTAGAGCGGCGCTGGACCTTTGAATATCCCCTTGCGCGTCTCTCTGCCACCCCACCCATCCTTTTGCCCCTTGCATACATTACTGGTTAGCCCAGCGCTACTGCAGTTTGGCAGCGCTATTTGGCCTTTTGAATATGGCAGACCCGCGCTAATCCCGCGCTAAACCTGCGCACATGCTTTTTGCCCGGCGCAAGGTTTTGAATATCTGGCCCTAAGGGTCCTTGTCGCCACCATCCCCTAATTTGATTAATCACTCTGCTGTTACTGCTGTCCAGGAATATTCACCCAAACCCTGGACCTATGCCAACTAACCCTTCCATACCCCACTCTGGAGCCAGTCTCCACGTTGCATCACTGAACATATGCAGCCTTCTAAAGAAATCTGCTGCACTCCTGTGCTGGGTTGTACAATGCCAACCTGATATTATTGCATTAGTAGAGACCTGACTCTCCAAAACAGTCCCTGACTCCATTATTTCCCTTCCTGGATACACCCTGTTCAGGGAAGACAGAGTTGGTAAATGCGGCGGAGGGTGTGCAATCTTCATGCTGGACACCCTTATAAGCCATGCGCTCCCTGCCCCCAAGCTTGACTATGGCACCCAAGCCCTCACTCTAAAAATTACCCCTGACCCAGCCAGGGGCCCACTCTTCCTCACGGTCTCCTACATACCCCCGAGGAACCAGAACCCAGTGGTCCAGTCTCTCATTGACTACCTCATCTCCCTACCACACAAAGCTGAGCAACTCATCTTAGGTGACCTTAGCATCAATTGGCTTGATACCACTGCCTCCCATACCAGGGACTCCTTTGCTGCCCTGGACATGTCACAGTCACCCAGCCCACTAGATTCAACTGTACAAGTGGCTCCAGCACCCTCCTAGATGTAATACTATCGAACCGCCCTCATAAAATCCAGGATATCAACGTCCTCCCTGACTCACTTAGTGATCACGCACCTGTCCTCTGTCTCTGGTCATTCTCCATACCGAAACCTGCGTCCCAGGCCACCCTGCACCAGTACCTATGCCCCAGGATCTCAGAAAGCTAAAATTGCATCTAGCACAGCTGGACTGGCCCCCCATCTGTCACGCCCCTGATATTGACTCTGCCCTAGACCTCTTCACCAATGCCTTCAGCAAGGCCTGTGACCTTTTCGCCCCCCCACACCAGAATCTGTACTAAAAAACAAAATGCCGCATGGATCTCCCCATCCGTTATCCAAAAACTTAAGCATAGGGATCATCTCTGGCACATCGCTATCGAATCAGGCAAGTTGGCTGATGGACAAGCCTACAACGTGGCATGTAATCCGTGCACCTGGGCCATTAGACGGGCCAAGGTAGAGCACTATCAGACCACCCTCGCATCCACTGTGGTTCTGCCCAGACTTTCTGGGACAGCATGAAAGAGCTTAATGGGAAGACCCGCTCCCCCCCCCCCAGCATCCCACCTCTCCATCGATGGCACCGTCACTACAGACCCAGCTCGCATAGCTGATTGCCTCAATACTACCTTCTCTGATCTAAGCTCTATCCTCCCAAACAACTTTTTTGACCCAATCCCCATTTCTATCCCCCCTACCTTGGATCACCCTCCTTTCTACCTGCACACTATATCACTCCACATAGCCAGGCCGCACCTGCTAAAAGCCCTTGGTAGCAACAACCCCAGCTGTGACCCCTAGACTCCAGGATCCTTCGCCTGGTCTTGGATGTCATCCTAGTCCCCCTTACAGACCTACTAAGCCAGTCTCTATGCCTGTTCAACTTCCCAGTGATTGGAAATCAGCTGAAATCACTCCTATACATAAGAGTGGAGATCGGTCCACACCTAACAACTACCGGCCGATCTCTATCCTTCCCCCGCTCTCTAAAGCCCTAGAAAAAAGTAGTGTCTATTCAAATCTCTGAGTACCTGCCAAATATGACATAATGTGCCCAGAACAACATGGTTTCCAACCAGGACACAGTACTACTGCTGTTCTCCTGGAGTTCTCTCAATACCTGCACTCTGCTCTTGACTCCAGCAACCTTGTCAGCGCAGTGTTCATAGACCTCTCCAAGGCTTTTGACACTGTTTGTCACCCGCTTCTGCTCGACTCCCTCCAGCAACTCGGCTTTTCTGCTGGTCCCCTTGCCTGGTTCTCCAGCAACCTCTCTGCTAGAGCCCAGTGTGTGAAGATAAACAGCTCCCTGTCCAATACCCGGCCCATTCATTCCAGGGTACCCCTAGGCTCCATTCTGGGCCCTGTACTTTTCAGCCTCCACCTCAACACTCTCCCCAGCTCCTCACAGGAAAAATGCTCCTCTATGCTGATGATGCGGTTCTCTTTGCATACCACCTTGATCCCTCTTCTCTCCAGCACACCTACAACCAAGCTGAAAAGTGGTTCCTTGACCACTGACTTGCCATTAACCTAAAGAAGACTAAGTCAATGCTCTTCTCCTATCACCAAAACAAGGCCAAGAATGCCCCCCATTTCATTCTCCTGAGCACTCTGCACCCGCTGGAGCAAGTGACCTCTTACAAATATCTAGGCATCACTTTTGACTCGGCTCTCACCTTCCACACCCACATCAATGTCCTATCCTCCGCCATAAATTCACAGATAGGGCCTACTATACCATCATAGAAATTGTCTTCCCCAAGTTGCCCTCCAGCTGGCCATCACCTCTTCTGTCCTGTCGCTAGTGGACTGTGGCTTGCCCATTTACGCTGCGGCGGACAATATCACCTTGACTAAAATCCAACTCTCAATCAATGAGGCCTGCAGGCTCCTGACCGGAGCCCCTAGTCGCACTCACACTTGCCTGCTCTACTCCACCACCAACCTGCTTACCTTTGAGGAGCATCTGCACTACCAGACCTACCTACTCGCCAAAAAGTCTCTTCTAGGGCTCTCCCCCTAGGGGTTTATGATTCCCTGTGGCATGCGTCCTCATCTGTTGCCACCCGTTGCTCTGTCAAGGCCACCGTTCTGGTGCCCAGAACCAAGACCTCGCTAGCCTAGAGGACCTTCCATTACTGAGTCCCTGCTTGGTTCAACTCCCTCCCACCCTGCATCACAGACATTGCCAAAATTGGTCCCTTCAAAATCGCCCTCCGGAACCATCTCTTCGACGCTCATCGCTGTAGATGCACCTTACTAATCCCACTGTGGGATCCTCCTGTCAGGCCTCCCTGCCTTAACAATGTCCTCCAGACAGCCTATCCTCTCCCCTCCTTCCCACCCCACCCCCATCCCTACCTCCACCCTCTCCAGGTATTATCTAGGTATGTCCAGGGCTGTACCCCCAATGTAACCCTTGGGTACCTTGTATTTGACTGTAACCTATTATAAGTAACGTTATTATGTAACCTATGTGTACTCTATGTTTAATGTTCTGCACCTGTACTGTTCTCACTGTTGTAACCACACTATGTAACTCTGTCTACCCCTCCTCCGACGAGGTGCCTTTGTAAATGAGTCCATGACTCAAAGGTTGTAAATCCGGCTTTTATAGTAAATAAACTCTAGAGGAGGATCCTGGCCCTGAAACATGCTTGAAACCAAGCCCAAGAAGGCCTCCATTGTCACCGGCCCTATCTGCAGACCTAAGGTAAGCACCAACATCCTCCCCCAGGTCATCCAACCACTCAGGATAAATGACAGTAACCTTGAAGTCTAGAGAGGGACTTGCTTCAGAACCCTTACATCCTCCGGCACCACAAACAGCACCAGAGGGTGGCCTGGTCTTGTGGTCAGCACTGCCCTGCTCACTAGTATGGTTCTTAGTACCAGGAGCTGAGGCAACACCAGGCCGCTACGCAGAGGTGCCCACCAGTGTAGACCTACCATATAGCTTCAGCCTCAACACTGGGGGTGTCTGCTGCCCTGAAGGGCTGATGGACTGGGAAGGATGCTCAGTCAGCCCCTTGGAGGAGGCCGGCTGTCCACCTGACCCTCCCCCGGGATCTTTGATGTGTTGGTGAGGTGAGAACATGGATGGCCCTGGTCTTCCTCAGTACCTATAGTACTGGGAAGGAGCTTGAGGGAAGAGCCCAGGGTCCTCTAATTGGTATCCTTGGTGTGATACCTGCTTCTGAATGTGGGCAGATTACTGCGCCACCTCCATGCATGCTGCTCAAGGGTGTGGTAGTCCATGGGGAAACAGGCATCACACCTATCTGTGTCATGGACAGTGCCTAGAGAAGTCAATCAGACATCATGCCACTCCTGAATGGCAATGTGTCCCCCACAGGAGCACCAACGCATGGGGACCACCGTGATATTTCTTCTTTTGCTTGGCCTTCTTGCCCTTACTCTCCTCAGGACCAGACATGGCGACACAAACAAATTACCAAAAAATATAAAAGAAAAGAGTTTGCACCGAACTAAAAATGACAAAAAAGCATGAAAATAAAGCTGCACATTGGAAAAATAGTGCCAAGAAGAACGGCATTGAACTAGGTGGTGAACTGAGGAAAGTCTGAGATGAAGTTATGGTGATGAAGCTTTCGTGGTGTGCATTCAATAGCGAGAAAAATAGAACTGAGGAAGTTAGGGGGCAGCATCGGTTACTGACCAACCTACAAGTGTGACTACGTCTGTCTCATGGGTGGCACTAGCACCGACGTCAGTCCCCTAGGCTGCAAAGACTTTGCTTCCGCTGGGTCCTGGGCCTGGCACCTCCAGCTTTGGCCCATAAGTGGGGAGGAATGGTGAAGATAGATTCTTGGAAGATCAAGTTCTTTATCTATAAAGTTTGTGAGGGTGAAGGGCTGTCATGTATGAATTATTGACTAATAGACTTTCCCCTTCATGCTTGACGATCAGTTGCATATTTTGAGCCAGGCCATTTCCTATCCCGTCTGTATTTGTTAACTTGCCCACGCAAGACATCATCCTGTTCAGCAAAACAACTTGGCTTTTCAGCAGCAGCTGACGATAGGGGACTGAACACTAACAGGAAGTTGGCAAACACAGGAAGACTCCTGCTCAGGCTTGCTTAACTTTGTTATCAGAGGTCAAAAATCACTGCAGCTGTGCAATAGTTTTCATTTGCAGCCGAAAGCAGAGCAGCCAGCATGCTGCCCAGATCTATTGCTGAAGTGGACAGAACTCGTATAATCCAGTATGGAGCAGCTACAGCAGTAACAGCATTCAGTAAGTCCCCTTGTTAGTTTCTTCCAGTGGCTAAGAAGTAACTTTCTTCTCTGCCTGTAGATGAACTGACTTTCAAATGTATGGCACAGGCAAGTAAGTATAAAGTAAGCAAACAAGCAAGTTAGTTTTATTTGAAACAGGCGATGTACAAATAAACACTGAGTGCAAGGTCCTTTCTAGGGATTTCCTGCATAAACAGCATTGGTAATACAAAATGTTTCAAGTATCATGAGCCAAAATCAGTTACAATAAAAATCTGACAATTTCATCATATTATGTACAATATTTAACAGGTTAAATTACACTTTTTATGTCTGCAAGATATTGCTGTAAAGGTAAACAGCAAGGATGAGGACGCATCAAACACTGTGGGTAGCAAACAGTTCAAGCAACAGTAGGCAGGGGTGTAGCCAGGAATTTCAGAACTGCACACCAAGTTGGAGTAACTGCTACCCACCCGCCCCTGTTAGGGTTAGCTACCCTCCCCATCTGTGCTCCCTCACCCAGAGCATCAGTATTGCACTGTGACCAGCCTATGTACCTCATAATCAAGGTACCCAGTCCCACAGAGGTCCATTTACACCCACCACTAGCCAAACCACACCACAGGTACACACACACACGAGCACCCATAATAAATCAGACATCAACTAATTTACTGTGCAAATACAGAATCAGACTACAGTGGAGGCGGAACATTCTCAGCATTTTTCTGCTTATTCAAACTACTATTATCACTGTTTCTTCTGTTGTGGTCTATGTACACAATCATCTCTAAATATTTGTTGCATCTGTTTTCTATGGGGGCACTCCACCCCCGGGTCCTCAGTGGTTATTATGCACACAACAATTTCTAAATGACCACAGAGGACCCGGGGTATGTGTAGGGCGACCCCACAGAAGATAGATATTATCATTCTGACTCAGGCATGTCTGTATGGATGGGATAAGGCATTGCGAAGTGTCGTCACTCAAGACACAAGCAGGTTACCATAAACCTTTCACGTTTGCTTACGCAACTGGCTGTAATCGTTTACTATTGCCCAAAGTTTCACCAAAATTGGGCAGATTAAAAGTTCCTGTGCTGGAATACAAGCTTTAAAAAAAAAAAAAAAAAAAAAAAAAAAATCATGAGACTGTTGAGGAACAGCTAAGATACCGTGCAAGCTAAATAATTGAACATTCAACTGCCTACCCAGCTCTACCTATAATGGGGCAGAGAGAAAACAATAGTCGGAGTAACTGAGTGAAAAGTTATTTAGGAAACATTCTCCCACATGCAAATTACTACAGGAGTGTAAGGTGTTGAAGCTTGAGCTGGGTAATTTTAGAAATACAATCAGCATTTCCTGCTCTAAGGCTCCTTTGTGTTTCACCTTCTGTGCTGCATTATCTATTATACCTTCTTTATCAGCCCTACATATTGCAGTGTTTGTAGATTTGATTCCTCCATTGAAATAAATTAATTTGCATCTGTTACTATTTTGTATCAAACTCTCCTTACAACTAAAAGAAAGAGTAAAATACATTATTTTACTCACAAGACTCATCTGTCTGTGCCATCTTAACTGTACAGAGGAGGTCATCATTCACAGCAGACACTACGTCACAACTTGAAGTACAATGTGCACAAGTGTACACATCAGAAATCCAGGAAAACAAACACAGTAACCAATTGCCAAGTTATGGACAATCCAAGGGGTGGCATACCAGGAGTATTTTAGGTGCTTAAATTATTTTGATTATAAAATACAGTAAAAAATAAGGTTCTAAAATATAACTTGGGGGGGGGGGGAGTACTGTGAGTCCCATTTTAATAGCATTAAAGGGAGTGCAATACACTAAGACTGTGTGTGCTGTAACAGGCTTGACAGACTGTCCTGAACTATCCTTAATGCGAACAACCAGCCCTATGCAGGGCTACCCTCACCTTCAGGACTCTGGGCACTACTAGGGGCAAGAGATTTAGGTGCAACAGCAAATCGCTGGTGTATCCTGCACTTTTCAGTATTGCCTTGCTAACTTGCTTGACTGTACTCTGCAGCACAAAGCTCTGATCCAAGGAGTGTGAGGCGAGCAGATACAGATCCAAGTCCTCTACAAAAAAAAAAAAAATACACTGCAATATTTAATTTCCAGTTTTAAAACGAGTGCACTGATTCCCACTGCACTGCACTGCACACCATGGCACTGACTCAAACCTCCGATGATCTGACCGACTGCTGCTATAAATTTGAATCACTAGTGTCCACATCCCTTACTGACTCCTGATTTTACAACACCAGCCGGCATCCTGGCTGGGGGGTGGGGACTTAGAGAAATGACAAACCCCTGACATGTCTGCCCACCACAAGTCCACTCCACAACTGCTAGTCTGTCTCTGGCTCTTACCTCGCTCAAGTTGCTGAAGATTTGGGACTCTCTCCCCTGCAGCAGTGCAGTTCAGTCTCAGGACAGTGAGTCTCCTCCTAGTCTCTCCACTGACTGACTGACCACTCCAAAATCATTGAGCGTATTGAGGTTGCGACTGAAACTCGGTGGCTCTCATTTTACAAGACATTTATCTCCTCTTCGCCCGCCTCATGGCTCGCTCTCTCCAATCCAAAATTCAGACGCTTACAGTGGCGGTCGACCACAGATTAGGCAGCAAGCACTGACAGCAGCAATGAATGCCTTCACACTGGAATTTGGAAACTTCTCACTCATGATACAACCCACTACATTCTCTGGACGGACCCGACTCATCTCTGCTGTGCTGGTGGTCTCTCGTCCCATCCTGTTGTCTTCTTGATCTCTCTCTCTCTCTCTTCTGAGTCCAACTTTCAACAGACCACACTGCGCTTACAACAGGGCATTTAAAGAGCCTGCCAGACCCCGACCCACCCCTTACTAATGACTAGCATGCCTCCTTTGTTGACAAGTGGACCTGATTGAGAGAAAACAAATTTCTCAATCCGGTCCTCCAGGGGTTAGTACGCAAACGCGTCTTTCATAGGTAGGCAGCTTAAGTTGTAGAGACCCCACCCCAAAACCTCACAAAGGACAAAGAGTGTCCAGGAAAGCCCACAAAACAAACAAATAAAGGAATGCAGAGAGAGTGAGAGACCAACTGGCTTCTGCTACCCCAGCTGAAAGCTGCAGCACACCATGGCGTGTCTGGCATATCGGTAGCTACGCCCTTGACAGCAGGAAGTGTTCCATAGGAAATGGGCTGTGCTCAGCCTGAATAAAAACAGTATTTGCAAACCAAAGGAGATGGCACCAGACCTCCAGTGGTGATAAAAGCACCGAGTTTTATTAATGTGCTAACTTAAAGTGTACATACAAAGTGACTAGTAACATGTTGACCACAAACACTCAGCCAGTTTCACTGCCCCAGCAACTTCATCAGGAGTCCTGGATGCATGGTTAACTAGCTAATTTATGCAAAAGTGAATTTAAAGTGACAATAGTGCATTACATTTCCACATATATCACAAACCATTAACAATCAAAAGTGCAAAAAATCACATCAAATGATACATTTTAGAGGAGTACAAAAGCATTTCTGTTCAAGGAACTTTTGAATACTTTTTTTCCTTAACTGTTCTGTTTAGAAAAACTTCTTTTGAAAACGGTTTTCCTTTTTTACAAATTTGTCTAAAAAGTAGCACAGGAAACTACTGTCAGGAGCCACAGCAAACAGACTCTGGTCAGAGCCAAAATGGCTGCTAATACATTAATCTGGCAAGGGATATAGAATTATTGTGTGGATTAGATTGTAGTGAATAGTCGCACATGCGTGCGCGAATGCACACACACACACACACTTTTTCTAGTATCCCACCCTATGATCAAGACAAGTGGAATTTTTAACTCTCATCTGAAAACATGTTTTGGAAGGGATTTGAACACTTACACCTGCATTGTTCATAAGGTGGATTAAAAATGCCTATGTTGAAAATACGGGGCCTAAATCTGAAAAAAAGAATAAAGCTATGAGTAAATATTGAAGAATTACATTGTTGCCTCATAACTTTGTTGTTTTTTGTGATTTTTATCCCTCCTTCCAAAAGTTTGAATGATACAAAATGATCTATGTTACGTGATTCTGCCCTGTCACTGAAACCTGTGCACATGATCATACCTGGTTATCAGGCTAGGTTGCGAAGACTGACCATGTCCTTGAGAGAGGGTTAGCTTATCTTTTTTCCTGACAAGTCTCAACTGTACCGGAGTGTACAGCAATCGACCAATGAGTGCATACTATATATAATGTAAACTCCGGTACTATTCAGTCGGCAGCTGGCCATGGCAGAGTGAAGAGGGATGTGCCAGTTACTGGCTTGGGTAGGGATGGGGGGTGCGGGGTGGTGGGTCTCTGCGTACTGGGGTAGGGGGATGGGGGGACCATTAGACTACCAGTGTAATGGTCTGCTCTATTATTGTACAGTGATCAAGGATCTCAGAGGGGGAAGGAAATATTTTGAAATTTAGAAACTTGGTTCCCAAAGTTTCAGTATCCTGATGCTGACTGCCCTAAACACAGTTGCCCGACATCAGGGTTTCACCTGTGGCAGAGTTTGTTATATAAATTAAGGTGGGTGTGGGGTGCAAAGCCCCCCAAAACATTAAAGTTATTCTGCTGCAGGCAAAAATCCTGATGTCAGGGAATCATGTTTTTGGCAGCCAGGGGGAACCACTGGACTACCAGGGAATAGGCTTCTTTATTATTTTACAGTGATCAAGGATCAGTGAGGGGGGAGCTTCTTGACTACCAGGGAGAGGGCATCTTTATTTTTTACAGGGATCAGGAGGGGGCCACTGGACTACAAGGGAGAAGGAGAATTTAATTTGCAATTAATGTGTGATCGGTACTTGGTGGAGGGGGCACTGGACTACCAGGGAGTAGGGGACTTTACTGTTTAATTCATGGGTTAGTGGTGCTTGGTGGGGGGGCACTGGACTACCATGGAGTAGGGAAACTTATTTTTTTATATACAAGCGATTGGGGAGGGGGTCACTAGACTATGAGTTAGAAGAAAAAAATACGTACCATAGTAATCTTCTTTCTTCCCAGTGATGCTCAGACGTTCATAACTTTGTGCAGTCATCCTGATGGGTTGGACTGCCCGGAGAGATGGAACAGAGGCAAATGATGGAATTCTTTGCACGTGAGCATCTTTCAAATACTGCCTCTACCAACTGTAGTGTTCTAAGCCCTTCAGATTTGTAAGAAGCCTGGAAGTCAGGCAACATGGAAAATTTTACCATAAATTATTACTAATAAAACATTTTTTATAAAACATTTTTAGGATTAGCCTAATAGACCACTTACTTGAAAAAACCTCCAAGGGAGGAGCTATATCGAAATATAATAATAGTGTTCACCATAGAATGAGAAAAACTATTTTGAGAGACAGAATAACTCTGGAAAACTCTGTCTAGCATAGAGAAATGTACCCAGAAGGATATGGCTACGTGGCACTAGCATGTGGAATGCAGAGGCTTAAGTTCTGGAAGGGGAGGATGGGAGGGAGTTATGAATGTCTGAGCATCACTGGGAAGAAAGAAGATTACTATGGTAAGTAATTTTTTCTTCTAACCCCAGTAATGCTCAGACCATTCATAACTGTGTGCAGACTACCAAGCAGTACCCCAGGTGGTGGGCACAAAACTTATTTTGGAAACAGACTTTGCAGGACTGCTGTGCCAAACTTGGCGCCACTTCTGGATCCAAATTATAATGCTTTGTAAAGGTATGTACTGATTTCCAAGTAGCCACTTTACAAATGTCCAACAATGGCACCTCCCTAGCAGCTGCAATAGTGGCAGCTGTTCCTCTTGTTGAATGAGCCCTCAGCCCAGCTGGGGACTCTTTATCTGCTTTATTGTAGCAGAATTGAATGCACTGGACAATCCACCAAGAAATGGATCTTTTTGAGGCTGGTTTGCCCATTCCAACATCCCCATATGTAAGGAAAAGTTGTTTTTTGTCTTGCCTATGTCCTTTAGTAGCTGTCATGTAGTAGCTGAGAGCTCTTTTCACATCCAGACTGTGTAAGTCTTCTTTCACCAGAGCTTGCATGGTCTGTGAAGAAGACAGGCAGAGTGATTGATTGGTTCAGATGGAAATCTGAAACCACCTTGGGAAGGAATTGTCTGTTTGTTCTGAGGACTACTTTATCCCTGTGGAAGGAAATATAGTCCTGGTCGGCACAGAGAGCCTGAAGCTCACTGATTTTTTCTGCTGAAGTAATTGCTACCAGGAAAACTGTTTTCCAGGTAACATACTTTAAATGGGCTGTAGCCATGGGCTCAAAGGGAGCCTGCATCAACCTTGCTATACATACATTAAGATCCCAAGCAGGCACTGGTGCCCTGTGGGGGGTACAAATGCATTAGGCCTTTGAAAAATCTTTTGAAAATTGGATCTGATGCTACAGATACCTTTGTCCTAGCAGACAGGTATGCAGATACTGCTGCAAGGTGGACCCTCAAGGAACTGGGTTGCAGACCTTGTGAATGCAAGTGAGTTAGATAATCCAACACCACAGAGACCCCTGCATCATTTGGGGGAAGTTTTTAGTAGAGCACCAGAAAGAGAATCTTTGCCACTTAGCATAATAAGTTTTCTTAGTTGAAGGTTTCCTGTAACCTTTCAAAATGTTTACTACAGCGTCAGAAAGGTTCAAGCCTGCATACTGTAACTCCTCAAGAGCCATGCTTTGAGGTGAAGAGACTTGAGATTTGGGAATAGCAATGTTCCCTGATTGGAGGTTAGAAGATTGTGCCTGAGAGGCAAGCTTATTGGCCTGCTCACTGCCATATAGAGCAGAAGAGAGTACCATGGCTGCCTGGGCCAATCTGGAGCTATCAATATCAGAGAAGCTGAGAGGGATCTGAGTTTCAGCAGCACCCCAAAAACCAGAGGGAAAGGGGGGAATGCATAGAGAAACTTGCCCGACCAATCCAGCACCAAGGCATCCAGAGGGATTGTGCCCTGGGCTGGTGGCCTGCAACAGTACTGAAGCAACTGGTGGTTCTGGTGGGATGCGAACAAGTCTATCTCTGGAACACCCCACCTGTTGAAAATTACCTGTACCACCTGCTTGTTCAGTGCCCATTCATGATGGGACTGATTGATTCGACTCAGTGTGTCTGCCAAGATATTGTCCTTTCCTGGCAGATGTATGGCTTGCAGGGACACCTTTAAAGAATATGCCAGAGCCCAAATTCTCATGGCTTCTGTGCATAGGGGACCTGATCTGGTGCCACCCTGTATGTTTATGTAATACATAGTGGTGGTATTGTCTGTTCTGACCTGCACAACCTTGCCTATTACCAGTGTAGAGAAAACCTTTAGTACCAGATGCACTGCTCTGAGTTCCAGCAGATTTATATGCTGGAGGGACTCTGCTTCCCACCAGGTACCCTGAGTTGTGTGCTCCCCTAGATGGGCACCCCAGCCCATCAGGGATGCATCTTTTGTGAGGATTAGTGAAGGATCCTCCTTTTGGAAGGGGACTCTTTGTCTTAGGCTGGATTCCTTTTTCCACCACAAGAGGACTTGTAACAGGGGCCTTGTCGCTGGAATGAGCTTTGAGAAAGGGTCTTTTTTCTGACTCCAATGAGTCCTGAGGTGGAAATGGATGTGTCTCATGTAAAACCTGGAACCCTGCACTGTACTTGTGGATGCAGCCATATGACCCAAGAGCTGCAGAAATTGCCTGGCTGTTTTTCGACCTTGCAATTTGAAGGAGTTTGCTATGGCCTGAAGACTTTGCATCCTGTCTAGTGGTAAGAAGGCCCTGGCCTGCAGGGTACTGATCTCTGCCCCTATGAACTGTAAAGTCTGTGTAGGGGCGAAGACAGATTTTTTCTGGTTTACTATGAAACCTAGAGATTCCAGAAGATCCTGTGTAAGCCTTAGAGAGGTTGTGACCTGCTCTGGTGAGTTGCCCACTATCAGCCAGTTGTCCAGGTATGGAAAGACAGTCACTCCCTGTCTTCGAAGAAATGCCACAACAACTGCTAGGCATTTTGTAAACACCCTTGGTGCCGAGGAAAGGCCGAAGGGTAGGGCTGCAAACTGATAATGACCTGATGGGAGTCTGAATCTGAGATATTTTCTGTAAGATTCCTTTATGGGGATGTGGAAATAAGCGTCCTGTAAATCCAGAGATGCCAGCCAGTCCCCTTTCTGGATTATTGGTAGAATCCGAGCCAAAGTGACCAGTTTGAACTTTGGCTTTTTCAGATGCTTGGTTAAAGCTCTGAGATCCAAAATTGGCTGCCACTCCCCATTCTTCTTTGTTGTTAGGAAGTATCTGGAGTAAAAACCTCTTCCTCTCAGGGTTGCAGGGACTAATTCCACTGCTTTGAGCTGAAGCAGCTTCTGGGCCTCTGCCTCTAGCAAAGAGATTTGTGCTAGAGGTGGAGAGGCAGAAACCCTGGGGTTTTTTAGAGGAAGAAATTTGAAATGCAGAGACAGACCTTTGCCCACTACTCCCCGCACCCACTTGTCTGTGGTGATGGCTGACCAGCGGGGAGGAATGGGACAGTCTGCCTCCAACAGGTAGGGAGGAGGCGGCTTGCATCTCAGGGGTTCTGCTTAGGCTGGGACTGAGGTTGTGGCTGAGTCCCTCGCCTAGAGCCCCTTCTACCCCTACCCCTTGAGTAGCCCTGAGGGGGGTACTGCTGGTATTGGGGCATGGCTACTGGCTGGAAAAAAGGTTGTGATAGAAAGGGACAACCCCTAGCCCCCCTTCCATAGGGTCTAGTGGATGAAGAAGCTCTGTCTCTAGCAGAGTTACTTCTGTAAGTAGCCTTATATTCATCCACTTTTTTCATATAGGCCACTGTGGACTCCCCAAACAGTAGATTTCCTTCCAGTGGGAAATCCAGGACCTTTGACTGGGTATTCTGAGTGAGGTTTGTGGCCCTAAGCCAATGCAAACCTCCTCTGGGCTACTGTATTAGCCATTCATCTGGCTGCAGTGTCATTCAAATCAGCAGCCATTTGGAACTGGTACTTGGCTACCTCTAGTCCAAACCTAGCAGTTTCTGCCAGGTCATCTGACAAGGGTGGGGTGGCCTTCATGGACATTGCCAGTACCGACTGCCACTGGGATTTCTGATACTGGGCAGCATAAGATTGAAAAGTGGCCTGTCTCATGGCCAATGAGGCTGACAGATAGCCCTTTTTGGCCATACTGTCCAGTTTTCTGGAGTCCTTGTCCAGAGGGTGTGAAGATAGAGGGACCTTAGCCTTATCACAGGCAGCTTGCTGTATAATCCCCTGATGATCAGGGTGGGAGAAAAGGAATTCAGCTCCCTCCCTGTTCAGCTGATATTTTTTATCTATTCTCTTGCTAATAGGAGGAATAGAGTTTGGGGTCTGGAGGAGCTTCATAGCATCCTTCTTAAAGAATTTATATACTTAAAGGAGGAGGGCTTTTGTGGGTGTTAAACCCATCATACCTAGGTACTCAATCTCCTCCTCTTATTCCACTTGCTCTGTTGTGTTGATGTCCAGAGCATCTGCCATTCTTCTTACAAAAGAAAAATGGGAGGAAAAATCCTCAGACACTCTGGGTGGAGAGCTAAATTCCTGCTCAGGGGAAACCTCTGGGGGAATAGGTTCATCCTCCTCATAATGTCATCATCCCCTTTGAAATATTGTTGCTCTGGAGCAGGAGGCAACACAGAAGCAGCAACCTGGGGACCCTGGGGAGGGGCAGGAGGCTGAGGGATGATGCTTTGCAGAGCCTGGATAATTTTGAACGCCTGGGCTATGTCTTGAGCCAAAGGCATGACAGGCTGCTGTGCAGAAGTCCCTGGCTTAGCAGGAGAGGGTTCTGCATGTTTGTGCTTCTTTAATGTCTTTGAGGGAACTGGGGAGTCAGCTGGTTCTTTCCCTCTTTTTGCCCCTTTTTCACCCGTATCAGGGGCAGAGGTAGAAGCACTTGTGAATTCAACCACAACAGACTGGGGTGTCAGCTGGTCAGAGCCTGAGGGACCCCTTGGAAACTTTTTGTGGAGCCTTTCAAGGCGTCTTTCAACAATTTGTTCTGGGAATGTTTTGCATATTTCACATTTCTGGTCCAAATGTTCAAAACCCAGACAAGCTACACATAAGGTGTGCTTGTCTGCCTCGGCAAACACATCTCCACACTTCAAACAGTTTTTAAAACTAGGTTCACCGGTTCTGTTTTTAGGTTTCTCAGTCATGGTGAAATATAAAATGAAAAACCTCAACCGCTAATACCAAAAGCTAATGCGGTAATTTAAAACAGCTTAAAAACCTTTTCTTTTTTTTTTTTGCGGTCGGTTCAGGAACCGATAGGGAACCGAGATAGGAGATGAAATATGAACCGGTTCAGCGGTTTTGTAACCAATGAAAAGCAGTTACAAATAAAAACTTTAAGGACCAAATTTAAATGAAAATGAATAGGTTCTTTAGTTAGGGTACCAAAACAAAGTTACAATTAGCTTGGATCCCTCACGGTTATACCCAACCGCGAGGAACCGAAAAAACAATTTAAACAATAATAAACTATATAAAAATAAATTAGTAGAGGCAGTAAAATAAACTAAAAATACTTATGGTTTTTAAACTTTTTTCTTTCTTCGTCATGCGAAAGAGGGCGACAGAGACTCCAAGCGACCAGACTTTCAGGCGGAGAGAAACATCTGAAGGGCTTAGAACACTACAGTTGGTAGAGGCAGTATTTGAAAGATGCTCACGTGCAAAGAATTCCATCATTTGCATGTGTTCCATCTCTCCGGGCAGTCCAACCCATCAGGATGACTGCACAAAGTTATGAATGGTCTGAGCATTACTGGCATTAGAAGCGGAATTTATTTTCTAATACATTGGCAATCATGGCCTGGGAGGAGCTGGCCCAGTGTATTCTGCCAGATGCAGCCATGCAAATGAGCACATAACAGGTATGCAGAAGGCTGCTTTGCACTGTGCATGCCCAATGGGCTAATTTGCATAGTGCTTGAAACGCCTATAAGCATGGGGGCTGCAGCACATACAGATATGCACCACACATTCCCCTGTGAGTGGTCTTCAGCCCCGCACCCTGGATGCTCTGTACCATACATGGTGGCCGCTTGCTGTGTGCTGCGCATCCAGGGTCTGATATTCAAGCAGATTGTGTAGTCTGTTTAGATCTTCCAATCTGTTTAAATATTTCACCAGAGCTGGCCGGCTCAACTTATTTGCACTGTGCACCATTATGTGCACGCATCCGGCTGGCAATGAATAAGGGGGCCTTGTCTTTTAGCTTCAGAAAAGCACAGGGAGCCCCACTCCACCAACGCACCACCACAAATTTAAACTGAGCCAGGTTTATAAATCACCATTTATTGTATTCACTAGCACATATCCAATATACAAAAAGTACAGTCACTATTTAATGTTTTACTTTACTTGTTTTTTTTTTTGAAATTTAAAATTTTTTATTGAAATTACCAATACCATAACAAGACACATAGATAGGAATTTTTTGTTTCTTCATAACAATAACATGGGTTAGAACCGGTAAACCGTTTTCTCCCTCCCCAGAACAAAAAAAAAACACACACACCCCCAGCCCCCCACCCCTGCCCTTCTTCCCCACTACCTAGCCCTCCCCCTACAATACTAAATATCTCCACGGAGATCTGCTCACCCATCTTCATTTCTAATGTTACCTTACTGGGTCGGTTTCATCTGGAGAAGGTATAAAAGCCTGAACGACTCCAAACCTTTTCGTAAACATGGAGCTATTTACCCTTTCCTGCACATAATTTCTCCATATTTAAGTTAAATAGCATTTCCTGTAACCACTCCACATACGTGATTGAGGAGTCCGTCATCCAATGCCGTAAAACTACCTTTTTAAGTGAATCGGAGATCAGGGCCATGTAAAATATATGCTCTTTAAACCTAATGCCAGAATAATCCCCTATCAGACATACTTCTGGGGTAAAAAACTGGTCAATACCCAACAATGGATCTACTTTTTGCTTAATCTGCATCCATAACTGCTTTATAAGGGCATTCCAAAAATATGATATAAGTCTCCAACTGCCTGACGGCACCGGAAACAGAACTTCGCTAGGCCTAAGACCTACTTATGTAGTTTGGAAGGGGTCCAAAACAAATTATTCAAAAGTGAAACTGCATCACCCTCAATCTATCCTGTTTAAGATACCTCTACACATGTCTCCATACACCCTCCCAGTCCGTCCCTGCTTTCCCAAACAACTAGACCAATATCTAGGTCTATACTCAAAATCTGCAAGAACTTGATCCAGGAGTGCCTTGTATACTTTGGAGACCGCATGTGGTTCCCACGTAACTGGCTCCAATGATTCAAACCATTTCCATTTTTACACTCTACTACAGCTTAATCAACAACTGGGTTAATAAGTGAGTGATTTGGTAAACTTTAAAACCTGCTTGGACTCAATGTTATACTTTGCCAGGATCTCTTTTACAGGCAGTATACGACCGTCTGCCATTAAGTCCTCAATTCGCAAGCCCTCCAGTTGGGGAAGCCATCGACCCGGTATCATCTTTCCCCCAATTTTTAAATTGGGATTTAGGCAAATCGGCTGGCACTTGTCCCTATCTGAAATATAACCTAACTTGGCACATATCTGTCTATGTATACGTACAAACTTTACTATTGGGGTAACAGTCAGCCTAGGGGGTAACTTCTTTGGAATGGAGTAAAGTAAGGCTTTCGGGTCTATCCCCACCTCCTTAATTGCCTCTATTTCCAATCTGACCCATGAGGGAACATAAGGCAAGGACTCCAACCTCCTGGCGGGCACTATCCATTTCAGATATTTACAAAGGTTACTGGCCCAATAATATATACCAAAATGCGGAAGTCTCAAACCTGCTCTCTCTCTCTCTCTCTCTCTGGGGGCGGCCAGTTTACCATAGGCCCTGCGAGGCATCTTCCCCCTCCAGATAAACTCCGAGACTGTTGAGTGTAACTCACTAAACCACCTCTGGGGTAGTGAGACATTGAGCATATTGAGCGGATAAAAAATCCTGGGTAATACATTCATCTTAATTATATTGATCCGACCCCAGAGAGAGAGAGAGCGGCAGACCACTCCACCTTTTTAAATCCTGCTTAATAGTACTCCTAATGGCATCCATATTAAGTTTGATTAATTTCGAATCCGATCTGGCCAAATAGATACCCAGATACTTCAAACTATGCGGGGTTCATTGCATGCCCAGCTCCAGCGCCTCAAACTTATGCACCTTCATGTTCAGCGGAAAAATCTGAGTTTTCTCTACATTAATTTTATAATTTGACAGTCTACTATATTCCTCAATGTTACCCATGACTGCCCGAATTGAGTCGCCTGGTTGAGCAAGATGCAATAGAATGTCATCTGCAAATGCTGAAATTTTCAGCTCTGACCCCACTCTAACACCCATAACTCTAGGATCTAACCTCAATTTAGCGAGGAGAGGCTCCAAATATAAATTAAATAGAAGAGGTGACATAGGACAGCCCTGCTCGCATTCCAGAGTTCAGAGAGAAACTTGTAGAAAACACTCCGTTACAATATATTTTAGCTTTGGGATCTTTATACAGAGCAAACACATGTCTGACAAACTGAACGAAAACCAAATTTCTCCATAACAACGGACAAAAACTTCCAATCCACTCTATCAACGCCTTCTCTCGTCCACCGACATCAACACACATGGAGAATCACAGTCCCTGGATGCAGAGAAGACATGAGTCAGTTTTCGCAGGTGGTCCGAGGCAGACCTGCCCTTCATGAAGCCAACCTGATCATGATGGATTAAACTAGGCATGACCTTAGATAACCTACTCGCTAAAATCTTCGCCAGGATCTTAACATCACAATTAATCAGGGAAATAGGTCTATAGCTTGTAACTTTATTTAACTCCTTCCCCTCTTTCGGAATAAGCACGATTAAAGCCTCAAATAAATAGCCATCCACTACATCTAAGGTCAAGATACTCTGAAATAATCTTTTAAGACCGGGACATAACAGAGTCGCGAAACATTTATAGAAATTGGGTGAGAACCCATCTGGGCCAGGTGCCTTATCATTGAAAAGTGTTCGGATTGCCTCCAAGATTTCTTCATCAGAAATGGGATATGAGAGCTCCCTCTTTTGAACTTCTGTCACCTGGGACAAGTTACAAGCATCTAGATAAACTTCAACTTCTTTTTTACTGGGTCTGGGATTCATTGAACTGTATAACAACTTATAATAGTCCTCAAATTCCCTTACGATTTCTCTAGGCAAAGTTTTAACCGACCCGTCTTTTTGAGACGTGATACTTTGGACTATCCTCGATGTCTCAACAGCCCTCAACCGCATTGCCAAAAGCCTTCCTGACTTCTCCCCTTGATTCAAATATAATGCTTTTGTTTTATTCATCGCATATTCTGCTCTCTCTCCCAATATCTCTTCATATTCATGGCGCAGTTTAATTAACCATTCCCTGGTCTCCTCTGGCGTATCCCTTGATAAGGCTCTCTCTATGTCCCTAATTTGTTCCAACAAAACCCTAACTCTATCATCCCTTTTCTTCTTCCTTGCAGCTGCTAACTGTATAAACTCTCCCCTCAAGACACATTTTAAAGCAGCCCACCACAAGTCCCTCTATTAGATAAGTGCCTATTCTCTACCTCATATTGTTCAATCCGACCACTAATGTGCTCCCTTATTTCCGTGGGCGAAGTATCTGGTTATTTAACTTCCATATAGTCTGTGTGGGGCATCAGGAGCAAAGCCAAGGGAACAGCGAACCATGGAGTGATCGAAAAGATCCCGGTGTAATGTTACTATGTACCAATCCTGGAAGTAAGCCTCTACTCACCAAAAATAGTCAATCCTGGATCTGGTCTTATGAACTTCCGATAGAAAGGTATACTCCTACGAAGGATGTAAAACCTCCACGGGTCACAAAGCCCAGGTTATCAGACAAATCCCTAATAGCTCTCTGGGCTGGTGAAAGACCCTTACTTTGCTTACTATCTTTATCCAATTCCGGAGTAAATGGCAAGTTCCAGTCTCCCCTAACACCATCGGAAGATGGTGAAACGACTTAAAACCTTCATTAGTTCCATAAAAAACCAGGGGTATCCGCGATTAGACCATATACACTGCCCAGCACTATCTTTGTTTGGTTTAAGAGTCTCACAGCAATTACGTAACGGCCTACCGGGTCCGTTATCCTTTCCTCACAAACAAAGCAATATTCCTATGCAATAGAGCGCAACCCCCCTAGCAGCAGTATTATACCCAGCTCCATACACTTGGCCAATAAACTGGCATCTGAGTGTACTCAATTCCTTTTCAAGCAAATGTGTTTCCTGTAAACATATTATCTGGCCCTTTACCAATTGCAAATGCTTTAATAACTTATATCTCTTTACTTTTTGCCTGGCACCCTTGACATTCCACGTAACAAATTCCAGAGCACTACCCATCCTCCGAACAATTCCTAAAAAACCATCGAACGCCCTCTTGTCTCTTCATCCTGTCCCATATAACTGGGAGAGCAGATCTTCCACTATTCCACCCCTCTAAGCTCTCACTGCTAGCCTCCCCCCCCACTCCCGGCCCTACCTTAAAAAGAAACCCCTAGAACAATCCAATCCCATACACCTATATTTAAAGTCATTAACACCCCCAGCCCCATCCCTCCCACCGAATACCTCCCCCCATCACGTTCCGGCCCGTGATATCCATAGCTCCACCACCTCAGACCCTTCCCTCCAGCCCCCCCCTTGCAAAAAGACAAAATGTCTAGCCGAGACTAATCCACAGTCCCCACTGACCCTATGATTCCCCTTTAACCACTCACCTAATGGGAGAAAAAAGAAACGAGGCAGAATATGATGGACATAAGCAATAGAACCCCTCAGACCATAAACTTGCACCACAGAACCCCCTCCTCAAAAACACTCCATATATCCCTGCCCCTACACTCAATAGCAGAATTGACCCCTCCACAGTATAAGAAATCCCCAAAATGAACAAGTAAGACCATCTTAAGTAACTTTTTTTTTTTTCCCATAAAATAAATTAAAACCAATAGAAAGAAAAGGTCATAATTATCTGCAGGAGATCCAGCAGGCAGTGTCCACGTTATATACAGTCCCCGATTTGAGGCACAGGCGGCGCTCCAGTACACCAACAAAAGGGAAGAAAAAAAAAAAAAAATGTTTCCAGTAGGTGCATTTTCCTTCTATTTCCATAGCCTGCAATCGCAAATAGTCCTCAGGTTTCTCCCTTCCAGTTCTCAGTCTGGGATACTTCTTCATTTACTACGATCTCCTCAGGGCCTAGTAGAACATCAGTGCTACGTGGAGCAATGACAGCACGGTTTCCGCATACCCAGGCCTGACTCCTACGAAGAAACTAGCCAGCCCACTGAGGCACATTCAGTCAATCACGACATAATGTAGGCCATATACAACTCGTTGCAGCATTCCAGGCCAGACTCTTGCATACTATAAGCCTACCACACCTCTCCAAACGTCTCTCTGGTCGGTCGGTTTATCTGCAGGTCCCAGGTTCAACTACCAGCTTCCCACTTCCAGGCTCCACGTAATACGTGCCTCTGACAGTCCCAGCGATTTGTTCAGGCAAAGCAAAAAAAAAAAGGGAGGGGGAAAAAGGAATAAACTAGATCGGTACTCTTCATATCCGCAAGGCCTCGCTCTTTTGCTTTAAGGGGTCACAATCAAGCCTCAGATTTGGCATTATAGCCCAATTCTCTCTCCGCAGATGTCCGAGGGGCTATCTGAAGAGGTCCGGGAGGGCTACAGTCAGTCCCTTTCTTGCCGCTACTGCATCTTCATAGGAAGCCCATTGCCCAGAAATCATAACTTGTAACTTAGAGGGGTAGAGCATGCGGAACCGAATACCCGCTGGGATCAATTTCGCCACAATAGGATGGTACTCCGCTCTTCTCTGCCGCACTGCAAGCGGCAAATCTTGTGCGATCCTGATAGGCACTCCCTTCCATCTCAATTCTTTACTCTCCTTAGCCTTTAATAGAACGAACTGCCTTTCTTGGAAATTCAAAAAACGCACAATGACAGTACGCGGGGGGGAGCATGGTGATGGAGCTGCACGAACGCCTGATGGGCCCTTTCAATAGTAAATTTGTCGCCAAAGGGCGTCGGGCCTACAAGCTCCCTAAAAAGATTCTGCATATACGAGATCACATCTCCCCCCTCCTCACGCTCCGGGAGACCAATAACGACTAAGTTATTCCTCCTGCTCCGTCCCTCTAAGTCTTCGATTTTTGCCTCCATTCTCGCTAATTTCTGTCTCAGACTTACAATCTCCGGCTCCTGTTTCTGTACTCTTTTCGAGGATGACACCTTTGCCTCTGTATCTCCCGTGCAACGAGACAAGTCCTCCAGGGCTACAGTGACTGCCTTCAACTCCTCTGTCACCGTGCAGAGTTCCGATCTAAACGGCTTGAATTCAGCAAGAAATTGAGCCAGTGTTAGGGGCTCATTTTCGCGAGCAGTGCTTTCACTTTCAGAGGTTTCAGACTCCATGTTCACTCTCGCTTTCTTCGGCTGGGCCTTGGCGGGCGAAACCGGCGGGGTGTGTCGGGGTTCGTTTTTCCTCATTTCTACCTCCATGTGCACCCAGTTCAAGACCAAATTGCTTTAATAGTCTCCCGCACTGCCTAATGAAGTCAGCTGAAGTCGTAGGCTAGCCCAAATTACCAGAAATATAAGTTTAAATGCAGCGGGAAGCTGGAGCTACAGGGTCAGGCTGTGTTCACAGAGCTTGCATCACGGGACTCCTACCTTACTTGTTTTTAAAAGGAGCACACTCAGGGCTCAGTGAGCTGACTCAGTTTTTGGACAGGACCAACTTGGGAGGGGAACCTTAAACTGGACTTTCTTTCTAGTAGACAAGACCAAGCTGGAGGCATGCAGCAGTTGATACACTCAGACGGTCCAGAAGGAAGGAATTTGATTGATCGATGGGGGGGGTCTCTCTTTCTCTTATTGGAAGTAGAAGGGAAGAACTAGGCTACAGTTTGCAGGGCCTTTTTATCCTGTTCTTTGGTGCTCAAGAAACCCGCCTGAATATTTGAAAAGGCCAATAGACATAAGAGCACCATCACTGGCTTCATTGATGTCATTAGCAGCCAAATATTTAGAATCACAGAGACCCCATATTGGCTAATTTGACTTAATGCAGCACCCGAGCCCAAAGTGGTGCATCGGAATCCAAAGGGGATAATACATCACTCCTGTCCACGCCCCCCCCGGCATGTCTAAAATGTGAAGATGGCCAGCCTAGTGGTAACAACCAGTGTAAACCTAATAACCCCCCCATGGCATTGTGTGCTTGGTGGGTGCCAGTGTGGCAGACAGTTCATCAGCTGCCATAGTGAGCTAATTTGCAGACATGAGGTAACACCCATGGACACAATGATGAGCTCTCCCAAGTGCCCTGCCCCCCCCCTTGAATCCAGATAGACAATGTTTATTCTGATTCCTTCTACTGAAAGGCTTCCAGCCAAAGCCCCCAATGTCCTATGAGTGCTTTTAATTTCACCTGGGTGGCAGTTACTGCTCTTTGAAGCCACAGAAAAAGCTCCCTCTGCCTTTTCCCACACCACCAGCTCTGTCTGCATGCTGCAATTAGCTGTGTGAAATTATAAAGAAGTAGAGAAAGCCAGCGGCAGCAGTGCTGTGCCTGACAAACTACTGTGCATTGGAATACAAGTAGTGGACGCTAAGGGAGGATTGTCAGTGTCAGAAATATTGGGGGGGATTAAAGTGATGGCTCATATGAGGATCAAAATATTAGGGAGGGATCTGTCCCCCCATAATTACACCCATGAGTTGTGGCAGGTTGAAGCCTGGCTTCCTGACAGCTCTTCATGGCTGTAGCTGCTGTTTATGTCCTGCGATCCTAACCCCAGGACTGGCTGAGGGGTTGGAACAGGGACCAACAGTACAAGAGCACCATCTACGAAGGACAAGCTTCCTGACTCCAGCTGAGGCAGTGGGGTCAGGAACAGAGAACAGCCCCAGAACATGCCAGAAAGCATACTTGCTCCCTGACCATAAGGCAGGCAGCTGGTTCAGGAGCACAGAATCACCACTGATCATGGCAGAGAGCACACTTGACCTGAAATGCCATGGCAGGTAGTGGGGTAATGAGGGTAGAAGAGACAGTGATTGTAGCTGACATCACACTTGTTACCTGACTCTAAGGAAAACAACTGTGTCAGGAGTGTAGAATGACCACTGATTGCCACTATGATCGGTGCTAGGAAGGGGGCCATTAGACACCAGGGACAATGATCAGGGAGAGGGAGGGGGTCTACTAGATGGGTGGAAGAGCTGCAGAGGGAAGAAATAAGAAAATAGTGTATGCCTGTGGGGGTGGAGAGGTGGAATGTACACTGAGAGGAGAGAGGGGGGTCAGAGAGAGAGCAAGGATGAGGACATATGCTGAGTGAGGAGATAGAGTGGAGAGAGGTAGAGGATACAAGCTGATTCATGCATACCATTGCATGGTGTGCACCAACTCCAGCCAGAGTGCTGCATCGGAATCCAAAGGGGATAATACATCACTCATGTCTCCCACCACCCCCATATCTAAAACATGAAGACAGGCCAGCCCAGTGGTAGCAGCCATAGAACTAGTAGGACTGGAATGGAAATGCCTGTGTATGACATGGTGATGTAAGGTCACATGATAGTGTTTTTCTCATAGAAAAAACACTTGCCTGTATAAACATCATTCAGGAGGTAAGCACTTAGGTACATAGATAATTTACATTCTGCTCCTAAGAGTTCCATGGCAGTGCCAGCATAAACCTAACCCCCTCCCCCCATGGAAGTGTGTGCTTGGTGGGCACCAGTGCAATTGACAGCTGCCATAGTGAGCTAATTTGCAGATATGAGGTAACAGCCACCGACACAATGATGAGCTCCCCCTAGCGCCCTGACCTTCCCCCTCCTCACTTGCCAGTTCCATCCTTGAATCCAGACAGAAGATGTTTATTCTGATTCCTTCTACTGGAATGCTTCCAGCCAAAGCCCCCCCCCCCATGTCCTAGGAGTGCTTTCAGTTTTATCTGACTGTCAGTTTATTGCTCTTCGAGTCCACAGAAAAATGCTCCTTCTGCTTTTTTCCAACACCACACCACCAGTTCTGTTTGCATGCTGCAATCAGCTGTGTGAAATTACAAAAATGTAGAGAAAGCCAGCGGCAGCAATGCTGTGCTGGGCAAACTGCTGTGCACTGGAATACAAGTAGTGCACATTAAGGAGGACTGTCATTGTCAGAAATATTGTGGGGACAAAACTGATGGCTAATATGGGGTTCAAGATGTTGGGGGGGAGACCTGTCCCCCCCCCCATAATTATGCCCATGAGTTCTGGCAGGTTGGAACCTGGCTCCCTGCCAGCTCTTCGCAGTGGTGGCTGCTATTCATGTCCTGCAATCCCAACCCCAGGACAGCTGAGGGGTTGGGACAGGACCAGCAGTACAAGAGTGTCATCCATGAATGACAAGCTTCCTGACCCCAGGTGAGGCAGTGGAGTCCCATCCATGAAGGAGAAGCTTTCCAACCTCAGATGAGGCAGTGGGGTCAGGAGCAGAGAACAGCCTCAGAATGTGGGAGACAGCACACTTGCTCCCTGACCCCAAGGCAGGCAGCTGTTTCAGGAGCATAGAACGGCTGCTGATTATAGCAGAGAGCACACTTGATCTCCAACTCCACAGCAGCTGGCGGGGGTCAGGAGGATAGAAGAGACACTGATTGTGGCTGACATTGTACTTGCTCCCAAGCTCCAGGGAAAACAGTGGGGTCAGGAGCAGAGAATTGCCACTGATTGCCACTATGACAGGGGCTAAGAAGGGGGCCACTAGACACCAGGGACTATGATCAGGGAGTGGGAGGGGGTCCACTAGATGGGTAGAAGAGCTACAGAGGAAAGAAACAAGAAAATAGTGCATGCTTGTGGAAGGTGAAGAGAGTGGATGTTGACTGAGGGGAGAAAGAGATAGAGGAGGAGGGAGGGGCAGAGAGAGAGAGAGCGAGGACGAGGACATGCGCTGAGTGAAGAGACACAGAACACAACTATCAAGTACGAACCAACATTAGGCGCTTCAGTGACAAATGATGTAATATCTCCATTGAAGCTGAGGAGATGCTACTGCACAGCTGTGTTTCATGCTTGCTAAAAAGTGGCAGGTTACAGTGAGAACCTGCTCTTTAAGGGCAAGCAGTGGGGTTAGGAGCAAAAAAATAATGTGGTGCGGGGGAAAGGGGAGAAGAAGGAAACACATTTTAGTGAATGCAAAGGCTGTGGACAGATTTGCAGGAAGTTGTGTTTCAGCTCCACTCCACCATAACAACACAGCTGTGCTACATTAGAAATTCTGGTTAGACCTTTCTGATAGCAGCACGTCAGCATAGCTCTGACACTATGCAGCTGTAAAAAGGGTCAACACATAAAACACAAAGAAGCCAGGCTAACTAACAAAGGTTGCGAGTAGACCTACCAATTTGGAGAAGACAAAATTTTACTGAAACAGACCCATACTGTACGAGGCATATGGTGCATGTTCATATGAGTATATTCCCCCAATCGGCTGGCCTGCTAGCTACCTTTATTAGTTAGCCTGGCTTCTTTGTTTTTTTACGTGTTGGTCCTTTCTTATGAACTATGAGTTTCTAGATTAAGTTTTTATCCTTTTCTCAATCCTAGCACATGGATCAAAGATATTCCAGTTCATTGTCCTTCCTGACCCCCCAACTGTACTGTCCACAACCCTTCTCCTTGTAGCATTCTATTTTCCAAATCCCCCCTTGGAAACTTTTTCCAAGACACATGTGAGTGTAGCTCATTTTACGTGGGGAAGACTGGCAGGAATTTTAAGGTCAGAATTGGTGAACATCTGAGGTCAATTGTGAAACACGACCCAAACATAGTGCTCCCTCTCTATAAAGAACCCCTCAATAAAAAAAACTCCCTCTTATAGTGAATACCTTTGATGTCTCCCATTGTTCACTAAATAGGCATATTAGCACCTCGCTATAGTGAACACCAGCTATAGTGAACACCTCAGCTTGCTCCAGAGATGCTCACTATAGAGAGGGAGCACTGTAGTGCACTAGAACAGCATGTTGATAGCCAGTCAGACCCCCCCTAGCCACTGGACACACTTTCAAATTTTGTAGGTTGGAAAATGTTTCCCCAGGACTGACTGAACATTTTGACTATGCCCCTGTTATTGACAGAAGGTAATTGCAATTGCCTTGGATTTAACATGTTTATTTTTCTTCTTTTGCCAGCTTTGTCCAAATAACGTGATGAAAAGGGTCAGAAAGAATACTGATCTGGGGGATCTGGGATCCATATGCTAAGATTGAGCAATGGACAGAAACTTAATCCAGAAACTCATTGTTCATAAGAAAGGAAATGTTTTTTTTTTTAACAGAATAGTTCATGAGAAAAACTAAAGATTCCTATTACAGAAATGTTTTTGCACTCCCCTAAAATGTATCTTTTGATGTGACTTTAATGCACTTTTGGTTGTTCATGGTTTGTGTTATACAGTATGTGGACATGTAATGCAGTGATGTATTGCACTACTGCCACTTTAAATTCACTTTTGTATAAATTAGCTAGCTAACCATGCATCTGATACTGTGCTGCTGGTGCAAACCGGTTCTGTGTTTGTCATTGGTGTGTTACTGGCCACTCTGTATGTGCACTTTAATCATATTGGTAATCATATTGATGTATAGACAGAAGAAGGCGATTTGCCCATCTAGTCTATCTACCTGTATAGATGGATCAAGGGTTCCCATTACAGAGTGAGTGTTTATCAAGTGTAGTTTTAAAGATCTGTATATTTGTACTAGCAACTATCTCAGCTGGTAGTGCGTTCCAAGACCTACCTACTCTCTGTATGTATGTATTTAATCTCTTTATTATTTTTTCATTGATCAAGTTTAATCTGATATTTATGACATCTTAGTTCTGTTGGTTTACTTTTTAGTTCTTAACCCATTTGTGAAAGTAGTTCTGCATCAGTTACCATTCAGTACATCATTAGTAGATCACCTCTCTTGAGTCTGTCTTCCAGACTGTACAGTCCCAAATCAGTTGATCTATCATTGTACGGTTTATTTTTTACTTCCTGTATAAGCTTGGTTGCTCTGTGCTGTACCTTCTCTACCCCTGCTACATCCTTCCTCAGATACGGGCTCCACAGCTGGATTCCATAGTCCATGTGGGTCCTTATATATGCTCTATAAACTGGTAATATGCATTCTTTGCTATGAGAGACGAATGATCTTTTAACACTGTTTATTAGGAAATTCATTTTTGGGGCTAGTTTTGCTTAGTGTTTATTAAAGTTTATCTCACCATCGATAAATATTCCAGTCTTCCTCATGGTGGACTTCTTTAATTGTCTTATTATTCAGTTTGTACCCATGCTTATTATTAGTTCTTCCCAAGTGTACTATGGGGCATTTTTCTATATTGAAGGATGTTTTGTTAAGTGTAGCCCGGTTTTCAATCCTTTGTAAATTGTTTTTCAGTTTAGTTTTATCTTCATCGATGCTAACAGGGCCTCCTAATTTGATATCATCTGTGAATTTGACTAATCACTCATCAACATCCTTTTCTGTATCACTAATAAACAATGAAAAAAGTATCGGTCCCAAAACCGACCCCTATGGAACCCCACTAGTGACCGAACCCTCCTCTGAGTATATCTCCCTCACTCTAACTCTCTGATTTCTCCCATACAGCCAGTTGTTAATCCATTCCGCCACCTTTCTTTCTATGTGCAGGTAGTGTAGTTTGTGTACTAGCATGGAATGTGGGACTTTGTCAAATGCCTTTTGAAAGTCCAGGTAGCTCACATCTACTGGTATGTTACCGCGCTGCAACGCACTGTCCTATCACTACGTCTAGATGTCCTGATTATAACTGAGACCTGGCTAAAGCGCCATCACGCGGATTCTGAGTTATCCATCCCTGGCTACTCAGTCATTAGGCATGATTGCCAAGACATAAAAAGAGGGGGAGGCATTGCCATGTTTATCTCCACCAGGCTACAGTTTACCACGGTGCAAATTCTCCCACTTTTGGCACAAATTGACTCTCTACGAATCAAACTCTCACTTCCGTACTCCACCCCAGTGTATGTTGCTGGCTCCTACTGCACACCTGGCATCGACCTGCCCAACCTCCTAGTACACCTGGATGCATTAAAGTCCTCAGCATCAGCAGGCGAACTCCATATCCTCAGTGATTTCAACTTCAATTGGCTAGCCAAAGACAGTGCCAAGCTACGCATCAAACTAAACGCCTTGAACTTCACCCAGCTAATCTCACACCCCACCCATCTAAACCATAAAACATAAAACCACTCTCTCTTGAACTGGGCCCTCTCCTCACACTCACACAGGATTCTAAGTGCTGGTCTGCTCTTTGACTCCCTAAGCGACCACCATTTGACCTACTTGATCAGGAAAGTACACAGACCCACTGCACCCCCCCGGGACACTGTTCACTAGGTCCTACAATTCTCTAGATATAGGATATCTACTGCATGACCTAGCACACGTAGACTGGTCCTTCATACCAAAGGCGTTTTCCATTGACACCGCACTGTAAAATGGACCAAATTATACAGGTTCCTGGTTGGTAATTCTCAGTAATTCAATAAAGCCAACACGGTATTTCTTTGCCAAATTAGTTGTACTTTATTATGATAGTATTAGTAAAATTAGCCAGAAAATCCTTTTGTAACAATAAAAACACACCCTGACAGGATGAATAGTTCCAATACACAAAAAGAGATACACTCTGGCATAATTTGTAGACCTAAGGTCTATTTAACTGTCGTTTACCCAATACCTGAAAAGAAACCAGAACAACCCTATCTTAACAATAAGAATGCATCCTGTCATAATTAGTAATCCTAGTTTACAAAAGGGAATACATACTAACATTATTTTTAAACATCAGGTAGCGCACTACTACCTGGGTGTTCCTGTTACAATTTAGTTATAAGACAGCCAATAGGGCAATCCCATTGGAGTGTTTCTAACATGCAATCTAAACAGCTAGTAATATTTGCATTACAGGGCTACAGATTTTTCAGAGAAAATGGAATAATACTCAACTTCCTGTGGGTCTCCAAATGCTATGGCCAATCTGATATCACCGACTTCTTTCCTATCGGACAGACAGTAGACCTAACAATTAGGCCTGATATTTATACCCAACCTGTTTTCATTAAAAAAAAGCATAACTGGAATTTCCCAAAATCTACCTCAGCAGATTTAAACCAGACAACATATCATGTAACAAGTCATAAGACTCAGGTTCAAAAACACATTGGCCATAAGATGCCTTGGTCATAAGATACTTTTGACACTTTGCCGAGACATACGGTCATTTTTAAATGGAAAACAAGTTATCAGGGGATTTTGTATTTATCAAAAATATCAGAAAACATGCAAGGGGACATGGCTTTTTTTTTTTTTTTAAATAACTGGCTTACAGATAGAAACCAGACATCTGCCAAATTACGTATCTCATTATTTTTTTTATATCAATTCATTGTAACACATATTTTTAATCACAAGATGAGGAACTTCAGTAGTTAAGGCCAGCTGCAGTTACCAGCAGCTGTGTTCTTATTTCTGCCGTAACCTTCAAAAAAGCATATTTTGGTACACAGTGTTTTCCTGCTGAGCAAGGTAATTCCAAGTTAGACCTTGGCTTTGTACTTCCTGACTTATTTTATTTTCTACATTTACAGAGTTTTAACCATTAAACTTTTAAAGTCTTACACATACATGCATATTAACTGACATGGTGGTATCATTCATTTACTTAGCCACTTGTAGCCTTTGACTAGCTAGCCATATTAACTTAAATGTTGGCCTCATTCAGTCATCCATTGGACATTTGTATTTTCTGCAAGGCTTGTACACCTTGCCATGGTCAACTATATATGTGTGTGTGTGTATATACATATATATATATATATATATATACACACACACACATACAGGAGGTTATCAGCAATTTTATATAACTAAACTTGTATAGACTTGGGCCCTGGGGCCCCTGGACAAATTCAAAAGCACTCAAAACTTTCAAGGTCAGATTCCTCACAGTGGGGGACTCCCATGCCCCTCTGAGAAAATTAAGGGTCAGAGGTGTCCACCTCCCCTGGATCTCCACCCCTATCATTACTCAATGCCGTACCGGGCATGGAAAACACACAAGAAAATGGGCACCCAGTCATCTCTCCAATGCTATCATGCCCTCCGCAACTCCTGCACCAAACTTATACATCAGGCCAAAAAGAATAATTTCTTGACGGCCTTCAACTCAAACCTTAACCACCCAACAAACTTCTGGAAAACAATCAAATCCCTCCTCTCTCCCCCAGTCCAACCACTGACTCCGACCCTAACCATCAAGAGTGCTACCGTCACAGACCCTGGTGAGGTTGCCTCTGCCTTCAATACCTTCTTCTCCAGCTGTGCGGACTCTCTTCTATCGGCTCTCCAGCATCCACCCACACCGAGCAAACCCCTGAATCCACAGCCCATCTGCCAGCCCCTCAGTTTCTCTTTTCATCTGGTCTCCCCAGCTGAGATACTAAAATGACTGTGGGCCCTCAGCCCTAACAAAGATAAATGCCCCATGGGCCCGGATGCAAAAATTACTATACCTGTCTGCCCCTGCCATAGCACCCCGCTGGCAGACCTTTTCAATCTCTCCTTTTCACTAGCCAAAATACCAGCTGACTGGAAGCAGGCAACAGTCATCCCCTCCCCAAAGACGGCGAACCCTCCTCGCCAGGAAACTATCACCCCATCTCCCTCCTCCCTATTCTGGTCAAACTGCAGGAATGTCTTGTTCTTGCCCTACTCTTCTCTTATCTAGATACATCCTCCTTCTTCACCCCCTTCCAATCAGGCTTTCACAAATTGCACTCAACTATCACCTTCCTACTAAGGGTCACAAATGACATCCTCATTGGCATGGACAAAGGGCACCTCACCTCGGCCATTTTTATCGACTTGGCCAAGGGCTTCGGCACCATCTCCCACTCACTGTTACTATTTAAGTTAAAAGCTGCCGGACTCTCCGGCCTGGCCTCCAGCTGGTTTCATGCATACTTGGTAGGTAGATACCAATCTGTAAAAATCAGCACCCACGTCTCTAGTCCCCTGCCAGTGTCCCCCAAGGCTCTGTCCTAAGACTGCTACTTTTCTCTGTATTCTTAAATGATCTACCATCAGTCTGCCTACATTTATCCATCTACATGTATGCGGACGACACAGTACTGTATGCCGCAGGCCCCTCCGCTGGGGAAGTGGCAAACATTCTCCAACATGACTTCAACGCAGTTCAGCAATGGTTCCAGTCCAACCAACTGCTCCTAAACCCCAAGAAAACTGTCTCGCCTAACTTCAGCTCGCAGGCAAGACTCTCCCGCCAAGCCGCTTGCACCTCATTCCAATCCTTGGATGGGACCCCTCTGGAAGTGTGCACCTTCTTCAGGTACCTAGGAGTCTGGCTCGACCAGCACCTTGATTTCTCCACACACATTGAATCCATCCACAAGAAACTGCTCCCTAAACTTGGTGCCTTATAGCGCAACAAGGGTAGTATCCCACACCATCCTGGAAGGAAATTGTTCACAAGATGATCCTCCCTTTACTTGACTGTGATGACGTAGTCTATGGCTCTGCTCCCACCTCCTCCCTAGCCAGCCTGAACACACTCTTCCACTCCTTCTGTCACTTCATTATAGACTGCCCACAAATGACTCACCATTGTGATTTATACAGCTCCCTAGCCCTGCCCTCACTCCAGGCCCGCAGACAGACTCACTGCACTAGGACCGCAGCCAAATTCTGGTCTCAGTCCCTTCCCCCATACCTCCTATCTGCCCTCTCAACATAGCCTCCACCTGCCTACTCCCTCAGAAGCATGGACTCCAGGCTCCTCCTTGTCTCTTCTTATGGGCACAACCAAAGGTCAATCTGCCTTCTAATACTGCATTCCCAAACTCTGGAATGTGTTGCCTGCCGACATTAGATACACTTCCAGCTCTCAGCACCACAACCTCCTCCTCAGCACCCACTTCTCCGCCAGCTGTACCTGCTTCTCATCGTCTGGATCCCATTGATGTGGGTTTTTTTGGTCAACTCCCAAGCCTAGCCACTTGAGTCGTTATAATAGTTGCCCTCTTTTGTGTTGTCTCAGTTAATGTTTTTGAATTGTCTGTATTATCCCCTGTGCACTGCATTACACTTGCCTCTTTGTATTTATTCACATGTGTGCTTCGCATTGCTCTATAACGTAAAATGCAATTGTTGGGACTTGTCCCCCAGGTCGCATCTGGAATCGAGCGGCCCCCTGCTCGGTATGCTATCCTGGTTAAACTTGTAAATAAATAAATAAAATGTTAGCTGTGATGTGCTTGTTTACTCTGTCATAAAAACATAGCTGGTTAGTAGTACAAGATCTGTTTTTCCTAAATCCATGCTGGTTGGTGTCTTGGAACCCTACGTTGTTGAGTATTATTTCTAATCTATTTTTTATTGGTGTATCCATTATTTTGCATGGGACCGACATTAGACTGAAGGGGCAATAGTTTGTTACGTCTGTTTTGTCCCCCTTCTGAAAGAGTGGTACAACTGTTGCTGACTCCCAGTCAAATGGGATTTTTCCTGAATTAAAGGATTTGTTATATAAATGTGCAAGGGGTGCTGCAATAAAAAAAAATTTGTTCTTTTAGAAATTGTGGATGCAGATTGTCTGTTCCTGCTGATTTATTTGCATGCAATTTGTCTAACAGCCCCAGGACCTCTTTTTCTATACAAAGGTAGTGTACTTCCTGCTTTTCTCCTCATGTTGAGATATTACCTACACTAGCTCTGGTGTTAAAGACACTGCAGAAATACTCATTAAGAGTCTTTGCTATTTCCTCTGGATTATTTGTTTCTTCCCCTCTCACTCTAATTGGTCTAAGTGAGCTGTCTGTTCCTTTTAGTGTATTTATATAGGCATAGAAGCTTTTTCCATTATCCTTTTCCTTTGTTAAACTGAGCTGTGATTTAGTCCTTTTATTTGTTTTAAGTTCAGTTTTATAGTTTGTTATAGACATTTCTGTTTGTTTTCTTTCTATTTCTTTGTAAGCATTTTCCCCCATACATTGCTTAAGTACCTTACTTGTGTACCACATAGGTATCTTCCCCTTTTTGTTATACCTGTATTTGTTATGTACATGTTTCATTTTAATGGTTAATATTTTGTTTTTGATTAAGTTCCATGTTTCATCCACACCCTTATCTTTAACTGCCCTCTTCCGCTCCCACCTACTTATTTCAGATGCCATCATGTTATAATGCACTTTACTGTAGTTTTTTCTGTTACTCCTTGCTCTTTCATAGCCAGCAGTTTGATTGTGAATTCAACCCTATTGTGGTCACTGTTTCCCAAAGTTCCTTTAATTTTGATTTGCTTCATGTTTTCTGGAATGTTTGTTATCAGTAGATCTAATATGCGTTCACCTCTTGTAGGTTTATGTACCAGTTGTTGTAGGCCTGCATTTATAATGGTGAATACAAATTATCTTCCTGAATTAGTTTTAGTTGTTCAGTGTCTCCAGTCTATGTATGGATAGTTAAAATCTCCCAAGATTATTACATTACCTTATGTGTCATGAACTCTATTTCTTTATTTAAAGCATTGTCATTATAGTTATTTCAAGATGATCTATATACATTGCCTACATAAAGTTTTTTGTTATTTGATGTTGACACTGTTATCCAGATGGATTCAGGCTGTACATCTGCTACATTTGACTTATGTTCTAGGTTTTCAATATTGTCTTTAATGAATAGAGCAACACTACCTCCCTTTTTTCCTGTTCTATCCTTATGGCATGTAATGTATCCTATATTTTTATTCCAGGAAAAGTTCTAGTTCCACCATGTTTCATTTACAGCACATATGTCAATGTTTTCTTTAGTCTTTAGGATTTGTAATTCCAACATTTTTAAGATATTTAAACGTCTGGCATTTAAGGATAATATTTTTAGTTCATTCCTCCCCATTTTCTTAGTTTTTTTCTAGTGATTTTCAACACTCTCTCCCCTGTTAGTGTCCCTGTTTTACCTCTCCCCGTTATTTAGTTTAAATGTTTCTCAGTGGCTTTGCATAGTGTTAGACCCAGTTTCTAGCTCCCCATTTTGTTAAGATGGAGTCCGTCATAACTATATAATTCATATCTTCCCTCAAAGTTTCCTCAATGTGGTATAAATGGAATCTCTTGCTCTAGGTCCATCTCCTTAACCAATTGTTGATTTGTTTGATTTTGTTATTTTTTGTTGTGCCTCCTCATGGGACAGGTAGTATCTCAGGGTAAATGATTTTGCATTTTAATTCCTGTGCTGTTTTATGTATATCTTTGAATTCTTCAGTGACTTGTGCATCTGTTTGTCCATTGATATTATTTGTATCTAAATGTATAATTACTTTAGCTGTGTAATTTTTCTCTTTTACAATATCCTTTAACATGTTTTGAATGCCCCAATCTTAGCTCCTGAGAAGTAACTAGTAGCAATGATTTCCTTACTGTATTTTGCTGTGTAGCTATCTGTGAACTTCACCATAGAATCTCCCAATATGTAAATCATTCTATGTGGACTCTGCTCGGGTCTTCCTGCATTTTGTGTCATATTTGCATTGTTCCTGTTCTCAGCAATTCCATCTACTTCTATTATAACTCCAGTGTCCATCTGGCTGGCGGTGATTGCTGCATTTGTGGTTCCCTCTTTGTAAGTTGAATTAAAGGTTGAAATGCATTAGCTACTGGCACTTCAAAGGTCATGGCCCTCCTTCCTTTTTTCCATTTCCTTGTTTCTGTTCTCCATTCAACTTCTTCCTGGTCTACTTCCTGATCCCTTTTCCTAGTTCCAGGAGTATTTGTGGTAGCCTTGTTATTGATGCCTTCTACCCTGGTTTGCTCATTATGATTGTAAGGTTCTATGCTAACCAGTGTACTTTGAACTTTTCCTGTTTGTGTCTCATCCCCTGAGCTGTGTGGTGTACTATTTCCACTTATTCTATTTGTTCTTTTGTGTATCTAGCATTCCAAAAGGAACATCCTGTTTTTTCTGTACATACCCTTACACCCTCATGCTGGTCTATTTTGTCATTTTGTTGTCACTCCAGTGGTGAATTGCCAGTTTTTTGCATTGTCCCCTGATCTATCTTTTCATTTGTTACTTTCAGATTTGGATCAGATAACTTGAGAATTTGATTTGGGGCTTCATTGTTTATGTCTAGTCTCTTTGCCATTGCCTTTTGGCTTGCTTCAAGGTGATTTAGTTTCTCATAAAAAGTCTTAGTCTCTATTAGTACTTCTATATTACTTAGGCATTTATCGCATGTATACATATCATTCCTTGACATATCTGTGGATAATTTATAAATACAACAACTAGTACATTTTATACCCACTATCCCAGCTACTGTCATTATATATTCAGCCATTTTGTATGTAAATAACTTTCTTTGTCCCCCTGATTTAGCACTTGTTGGTTAAATTTACCTTTTGTTCTACTAAATATTGTATTGTTGTGCCCCTGAGTTTCTCCCTTGTTTATGGATGTTTGGAGGTATTCTTTCAGCCACTTTAATAAAACTTGGTGCTTTTCTCATGTTTGGAGGTCTGGTGCTGTCTCCATTGTTTTCAAATATCAAACACTTCAGCAGAGCAAAATATTTAACAGTAGTGCATCACAGTAATAAAAAAACATATCTATCTTTTGTTTCCATTTACTTTAATCATTGTAGTCGGAGGGACTGTTTTCTTCTTTTGCAGCATGCAACCTGCACTGTACCAAATAAACACTTCTCTTACAAGCATAATTGTCCTTGTTATTAATTTTCCCAAATTTACAAGCATAATAAAATACTTCAGAGGTGTGTCTTGTGCTCTGCTGACCCACTCTATGGTTGTCTAAACCACAGCCACTTGGGATTACCTCATGGCTCCAGTGCACCCATATAGTGGGTTGTTTCTGCTTTTGCTGCCAACATGCCCCATTCAGAATAGCTCCCCTTGCCCAGTCATCCAACATTTCTGAGTACTTACACCCAGCTTCCTAGCAATCCCCCATGATGTCGTCCTTCCCCGTTGAGGGTCTGGCAGGGTTTGCCCAGGTCCCACTGGGACTGGATCCAGAGATAGAGGAGGGTGTCCTGCTACTGATGCTGGCCTGCAGGGAGCTGGATGTCATCATGCCTTGGTCTGGGTTTTTTTTGTACCTAGGTTTTTCTCCCAACCCCTGCCTCCAGTAGCAGCTCCTGTTGCAATGCAACCTGCAGATCCCCAGGTGACAGTTTTGGTGCAGAGCATGACGGCTGGCATGGGGTCATGTTGTCACAAGACATTATGCCACATGGCAAAGTGACGCTGCCAATACAGCGCAATATTGTCATGCAGAATATGTTTTTTTTTCTGTGGGGAGCTCAGCCCCCACACCTCCTGTTATGGGGGGCTGCTCCCCCTGGCCCCCCCCACTAAAGATTCTCAACTCCTGGAGGAGTCCAACTCAGGGAGCATACAAAATGTTAAAAAAAAATAAAATGTCTAGGACCGGGAATCAAACCCAGTCCCAGATGCAGTGCATGGGTTCCTGCTGCTGTGACTCAGTCCAGTGAGCCACTGCAGCTGCTTGGCAGAACCCACTCCTAGCAGAGGTCTTATCTTCTGCCTGGGAGTGTGTGAATGGTGCAATACTACGTACAGCAGTATACACGGTATTGCACCATTCGCTGTCCTGGACAGCGCTCTTTTGGGTTAGCCATAATGTCATACGCTATTAAGCGTATGATATTATGACCCAGTAGGATGCTGTCTCTCTTACTTGAGGAGGAGGAGGACATCCTCTGGGATGCTTCCCCTGACCAGCCCTCAACAAACCAGTGTTCTTCCCAAACATGGATCACCGATGTAGCAAGCGGTAGTGGTAGTGCTACCACTGCTCTGATGGTCAGGCTCCAATTCACACTTTTTCTTATGTATAGCTGCTTATTATAAGTCTAACTAACTATATATGAGCCTAGCAAGGCTTTTGATTTGCTGCTGTATCATTCCACCTCTCTCTGCTTCCCTTCACTCTTTGTGCTCCTCCCCCCCACCAAAACTCCCTTCCCCTCCTAGTTATCATTTCCTTCTCCTCACTCCCCCTTTTCCTGCTCTGTTTTTCCTCTCCTTTCCCCTCCACCCATCCTTTCACCTTCCTCCCAGCCCTACATCACACTTAACCACTTTCTCCCCTCTCCTTCACCACCTTATCACCTCTCCCTCCTCCCCCCGAACTTTGCCTGTTTCCTGCTACTGAGTCCACACCCTAAGCTACCTCTGCTCCTCCTTTGCACTTGCTAGAGCACTACTTCACATGTAACTGCCCCAGGCATACTGTATACAAAGACTGGCACTGTGATCAGTCGCATCCTTTATTTAATTTCTCATTTGATCCTTGACAAAGCCTTTGGCAGCTCCTGTACTGAAACCATACTGTAATGTTTACCTGTTATTAATTTGCCTGTCTTGTCTGAACTAGTCCAGTGTCCATGATGTGGAACCTTTGTTAAAAAAGCTCTGTTTGCTCAAATGTGTTATCCAAAACCTTAATAAAATTAAAATAAAAAATAAAAATTAATAGCTGAGAAATGACTGATCCAGCTGCCAACTGATGCTGTGTGGCACATGTGGCTTGCACCACACGGTTAAAACTAAAAAATAAAGGCAATATTTATTTATTGTTTATTTATTGAGCAGAATCAGAGATACCTTTGAGTCAGGGACTCATTTACAAAGGTTCCACATCACAGAACAAACATACAGGAAGGATGGAACAGTAGTATACACTAGCAGGTAACAGTGTAACATAATACATCACATGTTGGTACATAAATCAATCCTAGAGCTAAACAAATAGGTAGGAATATAAGACACAGGGAGTGCATGGCACAATAGAATTGCAACATAGTCAAAATACATTTCAAACATAATTGACATTTTAAAGATCTTACTTCGGGACACAGCTCTTGCAGCAGGTTACACCATTAGGACTGAAGCCGTCAGGCGCCAGGACCCCATGGAAAAATTCTAGCTAGCTAACTACAGCGGGGACCGCCCCCGACGTCGGTCCCGCCTCCGACGTCAGGCGTGGTACAAAAGGGGGCGGTCCCGCCAGATTCCCCAGTTCTTTTCCCGCCGTCGACTTAGCTACCTGACCCCTTCGGTTTCCAGTCTAGCACGCGACGCGTGAATAGTTCTTTTTTCGATAAAATTTTCCAAAATCTTCAGAATCCTCTTCAAGCAAGATCTTGATGTCATCACCAACTTCTGGCCATCCATCGAAGTGCGCTTGTGGGAAGCAGATCCCGTTCAAGGACCCCCACACGGCCTGCGTCCGGTGCCTAGGCCCAGACCACGATACCTGGGCCTGTCCTTCTTGCCAAGGGTTCAACAGCCGTTACCGGATCCGGCGTCAGAAGGCTTTGCAGGCGTTTCTTCTGGAGGAACAACTGAAGACCATGTCCTCCAAGGGGGAAAGCTCCAGGGTCCACAAGCACGCAGAGAGAGAAGAGGAAGGCCCTTCCAGGTCCCTTCCAAGGGTTCGAGTCCCGTAGCTGTCTCGAAATCTCCCCGGCTGCAATCAAGAAACCTTCATCTCAGGAGAAATCCATAGGCCTTCCTCCCCTTCAGGGCCTTGGCGAAGTCCGAGGAACGACACCATCCACCGCAAGTCGGGTTCCCGCCTGGTACCCGGCGCCAGGTCTTCGCCGGTGCCTCCACGCAAGATGCTGGAGCTCACGCCTTTAAAAAGGCCTGTAGCCCAGACGCCGGCTCGACAGCCATCAGCCGTGCGCCCTTCTTCCCTGGAGCCGCCGTCGGCCCGACGACCGACGCCGGCCATTACATCCCAGCGGACGCCGGTAGGGGGACCGACGCCCACCCCTCCTGAAAAGAAGAAGGCCCTGTTGCCTCCGACCGACATCGGTCAGGAGCCTCTATCGGAGGAGGACCTAGAGCAGCCCGAGGACCAGACGGGCGACCCCGGTCCCGTCGGTACTCCCAGGGAACCCTCGCCATTACCAGAGCCCCTGTGGAGCAGGCGCGGACCCGACGGCCCACCGCACCCGGCCGTCGTCTGGCCTCTCTCTAGTGGAGGTGAAAGATCTGTTCACCTACTGGTGGGATACCATTAAAAAGGACATGGTTCCCCCCCTCCTCCTCCTACTCCGGTTCCTGCCCCCCCCTCGCCATCGGGGTCGGCAGGCCGTGTTCCTCCTCCCCGGGAGCCTAGAACCCCTCCCAGGGGGAGACCTGATAAACGGAGACCTCCGTCGAAATCCTCTTCTGGATCACCCAGCCCCAAGAGATCCAGGAGACGCCGACGTTCGCCTTCAACGGAGGACACGGGATCAGACTACTCCACCTCTAGATCCCCATCTCCACTCTCCATCCCTTCTCCGGACCCACGTGAGATGCCTAGATCTCCTCCGGATGATCCCTCGTTCCTTGATATTATGAGACATATACAAGAGAACATGGGATGGGATGCTGAAGACTTAGACCCCGAAAGAGTACGACTCGCCAAATATCTTCGGCAAAAGGACCCCAAGCCTGTGGTGGTACCACCCTTGGTTGACACTTTCGTGGACGTCACCAAGGCCGCGTGGAAGCGTCCACACTCGCTCCCGGCGAGACCGAAGAAAGCTGATCGCTTGTACAAGGCTCCTAAGGACGACCAGTACTTGACGCAGCATCCTCAGGCCGATTCTCTGGTCATCACAGTCTCACATGACCGTCACAGAGGCCACAACATTTGAGCACCCTGCCACCGACCCAGAGTCCAAACAACTGGACGATTGGTAGGCGCAATATGCTTCCGCTACTCGCCATCAGATCCCTGAACTATTTAACCCACATGGTTCAGTTCCAGAACGCTTTGTGGGAACAGGGTCTGGAAGCGGCTGAAAAGATGCCAGGTGAGCAGAAGGAGGAGATGCTTCAGCTCCTCCGTGACGGGTTCAGACGTGGGGACCCAAGTAATAAGAGCTGCGTGTGACTCCACGGACTCATCGGCCCGAGCAGCAGCTCTGAGCGCTGCCTCGGAGACACTCTTGGTTGCGCTGCCTCCGGTTTACCCCGGACGTCAAAAAGAACATCTTGGACGCCCCTTTTGAGGGAGAAGTATTGTTTGGTAATCCTACAGAAAAGATCCTTACCAAACTCCAAGAGGCCGGGAAGGCGGTAAGGTTGGTTCAGGCCATGTACCGACCTAAGCTTGGTTCCTTTCGTAGGAACCAAAGCCGTTGTCGTGCGCGGACGCAGAGGCAACAGACCCACTCCGCTGCACCTCAGAGGGGTTCTGGTTTTCGTAGAGCCCAGGGCAAACACCCGCCAGCCGAGGCCAGCTTCTCCCAGGCAGGACCAGCCAGCGGGTCCATCTGCCGCCACAGCCTGACTCCTTTCCGCCCCCGCCTCAGGATCAACGGAGTTTATAGTCGGGGTCGCATTATGAACTTCCTGCCGGGATGGCAGGCCATTACCACCGACAGGTGGGTTCTTCAGTTGGTCAGTCTAGGCCACTTTATAGAATTCGAGGAAAGCCACCGAGGCCTCCTTTGCTCTCCCGGTATCAGGTCAGCACAAAGCCTTGATCTGGCAAGGAAGTACCGCGCTTACTACGAAAGGGAGTGATAGAGTACGTCCCAGAGAACCAGAGAGGACTAGGATACTATTCCCACTTCTTCCTGGTTCCCAAGAAAACAGGGGACCTCCGTCCAATCCTGGACCTCAGCGACCTCAATGTGTCACTTACAAGAGATTCCGCATGGTGACCCTTCTGGGTCTTATTCCCATGCTCAAACAGGACGCCTTTTAGCTGCCTCTAGACATGCAGGATGCCTACCTGCACATCCCTATGGCTCAGGCGCACATGAGGTTCCTGCGCTTCGAGTTTCTCGACCACCACCTTCAGTTCCGAGCCCTTCCTTTCGGACTGTCTCTCCGCACCAAGGGTCTTTACCAAGTGCATGGCAGTTGTGGCAGCGTCTCTGAGGAGACAGGGCCACTACGTGTTCCCGTACCTGGACGACTGGCTTCTCATGGCCGCCTCCAGAGAGGCGTTGCTTCTTGCAATCCAGAGCACCCAGGATCTGTTCCGATCCCTGGGCATTCTCATAAATTACGAGAAGTCTCTCCTGGTACCGTCGCAGAAACTGCAGTTCATAGGAGCAGTTCTGGACACTGTTCGGGGAAGAGCCTTTCTTCCGGCCGACAGAGCGGAGCGCATCAGATCCCTCATAAGGGACCTATCATTAAGCAAGGTTGTACCTGCCAGGTCGGTCCTTTGCTTGCTCGGACACATGGCTGCGGCCATTCCTACTGTCCCTTTCGCAAGACTCCACATGCATTACTCAGTGGATGCTCAAAGTGCAATGGGACCAAAGGCGAGACCCTTGCAGCATCCGGTCAGACTCACGAATTCAGTGATTCAAGACTGGCAGTGGTGGCTAGCCCCAGGGTCGCTCTCATCAGGCGTCCCGTTCATTGCGCCATCCCTGGAGGTCACCCTCACCACGGACGCTTCCGGTCTTGGGTGGGGGGCACACCTGGACGGGGTAAAGTCCCAGGGTACGTGGACCCAGATGGAAGCTCACCTTCACATCAACGTGCTGGAAATGAGAGCGGTCCTCTATGCCCTGCAGGCCTTTCAGTCAGTTATCCCACCGTGTACTCTTCTACTTCAGACAGACAACACGGCGGTGATGTATTACCTCAACAAACAAGGAGGCGCACACTCTTACCCCCTTTGCAGGGAGGCCATGAGAGTGTGGGATTGGGTAATCAGACACGGCGCGAATCTGATCACTGTGCACGTTCCCGGAGTGGACAACACGATCGCAGACGGCCTGAGTCGTTCTCAGGCCAGAGTCCACGAATGGGAACTTCTTCAAGAGGTAGCAGAGGATCTGTTTCTTCGATGGGGAACTCCAGATCTAGACTTGTTCACCTCCCCATCCAACGCAAAACTGCCCAATTTTTGCTCGCTAGATCCAGGGCCTGGTGTTTTCTGGCGAGACGCTTTATCCCTCTCCTGGGCAACAGATTCTCACGCTTTCCCTCCTTTCCGCTGATCCAGAGAGTTCTTCTCAAACTGCGCAGGGAGCACGCACTAATGATCCTGGTGGCCCCATTTTGGCCCAGACAGATTTGGTTCCCTTTGTTGATTCAACTATCTCGGGAACCCCCGCTCCCGTTGCCGCTCAGCTCCCACTTACTGTCTCAGGAGAAGGGTTCACTTGTCCACCCGGACCTACGTTCCTTGAACCTGCATGCTTGGCTCCTAGAGACATAGCCATTTTGCGTCACGGGGTCTCGCAAGAGGTTGCAGAAGTCCTTTCTGCAGCCAGAAAGCCGGCAACGTATGCGACGTACGCCATGAAATGGCGCCGTTTTTGTGTATGGTCGCGAGCACGCGACCTTTCCCCCTTAGGTTGTCCTGTGGGAGTAATATTAGAATATTTGCTCTCCCTCTTTCATTCGGGTCTAGCCTACTCCTCTATTAAAGTGCACCTCTGTGCCATTTCGGCTTACCACTTCCCGGTGGGAAATCGTACAGTGGCTCAGGTGGACGCCTCGAATTTCTTAGGGAGTGTTACACCTTAGGCCTCCTATTAGAGACCCTGTGCCTCCATGGGATTTGCTCTTTGTCCTGGAACAGCTCACGCCCCTTTGAACCTGCGATTATGAAGCTACGCTTTCTGTCATGGAAAACGTTGTTTTTAGTTGCTGTTACCTCGGCAAGAAGAATTTCTGAACTTCACGCCTCATGTGCAAAGAGCCTTATTTAGTTTTCCACCGGGACAGAGTATCCTGGAGGACTAACCTCAAATTTTTTGCCTAAGGTGGTTTCTTCACTCACTCTGAACCAGGATATCGACCTTCCGGCTCACTTCCCAGCTACTCAAATAGAGGAGAGGCTCTGCTCCATACCCTGGATGTTCACCGCAGCCTGAGGTTTTACTCTCAACAGAACTCAGTCCTTTCTTAGTTCTGAGCAACTTTTCATTTCCTTCTCTGAGAGAATGATGGGCCAACCGTATCCAAACAGTCCCTTCGCTGGCTTGTCCAGTGTATTTCTCACTGTTATGGTATCAAACAAAGCCCCTCCGGGTACAGTCCGGGGTCATTCCACTAGAGGGTGGCTACTTCCTTCGCAGCTCAAAATGTTTCCACTTCTGCTTATGCGCTGCAATACTTGGAGTTCTGTGCATACCTTTATCAGGCATTATGGCAGTTCGACACGCTCGGCGGAGAGGCTGGTTTGGCTTGGCCGCGCTCAGGGTCTCCTGTCCTAGGTTCAGGACCTGTATTTATCCTTTATTTTCCTCCTCCCGGATTTTCTGACAGCGTTACTGCTTGGGAATCAGTCCTAAGTGTAACCTGCTGCAAGAGCTGTGTCTCGAAGTAAGATAGTACAGTTACGTAAGAACTCCACTGTAACAGTAGATCTTCGAGAACAGCTCTTGTAGCAGGTACCTTCCCCGCCCACCTTCCCCTTGAGGAGGCATGGCTCAGTCTTCTGAGCAGGAAGTGTTATCTTTCTGTCTTCTGACGGCAATCCTAGGTCTCCCATTTTGATGTCAGCCTGCGGCAAGAAGTCTCCAGCGGAGAACTGGGAATCTGGCGGGACCGCCTTCTGTATCACGCTGAGCGTCGAGGCGGGACAGCGTCGGGCGTCCCCGCTGTAGTTAGCTAGCTAGAATTTTTCCGTGGGGTCCTGGCGCCTGACGGCTTCAGTCCTAATGGTGTAACCTGCTGCAAGAGCTGTTCTCGAAGATCTATTGTTACGGTAAGTTCTTACGTAACTGTACTTTGCTGTCTAAGGGAGAAATCTGAGGCAGGAGAAGATCATTTGTCAGGAGAGAGGAGAGCAGGGGGCACAAAGATAAGGGGCAAGAGGGGACTCCTTTGTCAAGAGAAGAGCGGGGGATGCGGAGAAAAGGGGAGAAGGTTTGCAACAGTTCCAGAAGTTGAAGGATACCAGGAGGGACTTGAGGACAGCTAGGCTAGTAGCAGTTGCAGGAGTTGGAAGATACAAGATGTGACCTGAGGAGAGATTTGAAGTGTCCCAGTTTATTTTCAGTGGCAAAATTAGTGGGTAGGGCATTCAACCACTGGGGTGCTCTGTATTTGAAGGATCTTTGGAAGAGGGAGGTATGTCCCCAGGGAGTCAGAACGGGAGCCTTGAAAGAAAGTCCAGTAGTTTCAAGGGTATTGACTGGCAGTAACAGGGTGGAGGGCCCCAGGGGAGAAAGACCAGTGGAAATTTTTTAGCAAGTAGGCAGGTTTGGTACTGCAGCCTGTTGCTGAAATTAAGCCAGTTGGAGAGACTGTAAAGGGTGTAGGTATGAGTGTTTCGGTCACAGCCAAGGACAAGTCGGCAGGCTTTGTTCTGAGCAACTCTTAATTCGGTGGAGAGAGGAACTGTCAACAGCACCATAGAGAAGGATGCCATAGTCAGTGAGAGAGAGTATTGATGAGGAGACTGTCAGGCATAGGGCATCGGGGTGAAGCAGTGCTTGTGTCTAAAGAGAAGGTCAATTCTTGTATTAACAGCTGTGGAGAGTTGATGGATGTGTTCATGGTGGTTAAGTGAGGTGTCCAAGGTAATACCAAGATATTTAAAGGTAGTGACCTGGTCAAGGGGATGAAGCTGGGAATTGAGGATGTGCAGGGGATGGCCTTTGTGCATATTCAAGTGATGGGAGAATAACATGCTTTTAGTCTTTTTGTAGTTTAATACTAAGCAATGTTCAGTGAACCAGGATTCTGCATCCGAGAAGGCTTGTTGAGGGGACGCCTGGAGAGTGAGAGGGTCAGGATGGGAAGCGAAAAGAATTTTGTCATCAGCGTATAGTAGTAGTACTTGGCCTGAGCAGGCACTGGGGAGACTACTGAGAAATAGGGTAAAAAGAAGGGGTCCAAGGATGGAGCCTTGGGGTACACCATATTTAACAGGGAGTGTGGAGGAGAGGGTGCTGCCAGCCCTAACTTGCTGAGATCTATCTGTTAGATAGTGGGCAAACCTGTTGGAGGCATCCTGGGACAGGCCTAAGAGGGAGAGGACATCCAGTAGGAGGGAGTGGTTTACTGTATTGAAAGCCCTCGACAGGTCCATGAAGACTGCATCAGCCAAGTGGCCCTTGTCAAGGGCAGAGTGAATGACTGAGGAGACTTCGATAAAAGTCGATGTGGTGCTATGCACTTTGTGGAAGCCATGTTGTTCTAGGCAGAGAAGATTATACTTAGAGAGGTGTTCGGTGAGCTGGTCCGAAACTGTCTGCTCCAGCACCTTTGATGGAGGGGGGAGAGGAGGGAGATGGGGTGATAGTTCCCAGCAGAGGTAGAATCACCTGCTTTGAGGATAGGGTTAACTACGGCAGCTTTCCATTTGGCAGGGAATTGGCTGAGGCATAGAGACCAGTTAGAAAGGGAAGCAAGGGGGTTGAGAAGTTCATCAAGGGCTAGGTGCATAAGTTTGAGGTCTAGGGACTCGCTGCTGAAATGGGAGTTCCCTATGCCTTTAATAGGTAGGGCTTGGCATCCCTGGAGGACAAGGCTTTGAAGCAAAAAGGGGGGATGGGGGAGAGGGAGTGGGCAATGGAGGATCAAAAAAGTGAGGAGGTAATATACTGCTGAGGTCTGTGAAGGAGGAGTTAAGGGTATCAGCTATTTGTGTGAGGTCAGTGATAGCAGTGCCATTTGAGTCAAGTTGTTGGGGGGGCCACAGAGCTCTTTCAGATTGTGCCAGACCTTTTACCCTGGCCCCAAGATTTAGTGAGGAAAGCTCTGTAGTGATCAGCTTTGGCTTTGCATATTTCCCAAGCACATTTATTCCTTGCTGTACGAAAGCGTTATCTGTCATCTGGCCTGCCAGTGTCAGTGGCAACTTGCCAAAGGGCATCCCTGTAATGCATCAGGTCAAGAAGTGTTTAGGAGAGCCAAGGGGTGGAGTGACCTTTGACTAGCCGCTTAGTAAAAAGTGCAAATAGGCCACACGTATAGTTAAAGGAGCTGATGAGATAGTTGAGCGCTGAGTCAATGTCGGGGCCCTATTTATGGGGGACCAGTCCCAATGGGCAAGATGGCATTTTAGGTGCTTGAGGCTTCTAGGTTTTAGTCTCCTCTGGAAGGAGACTTTGGGGGTGGTTTTGAAACCCTGGTGAACCACTGGCAGAGCACCAGTGAGTGGTCATTCAGGACATTCAGAAGGACTGAGATGCCAATCAGTCTGTCAGGATGGTTGGTGAGGACCAGGTCCAGGAGGGAGACAGACCCTCTCTTAGAGTTATAACAAGTGGTAGTGGTGACAACTTGAGTAAGGTCAGCGGCAGCAGTGGCATCTTTATAGTAGGAGGAGGAGCTAGATAACCAGTTGATGTTGAAGTCACCAAGGGGTATGTATTCATTTTTAGGGGGAAGGTGGGAGAGGTAGTTAAGGGTAGAGTGAAATGCCAGTTTTTGATTGTGTGGGGGGGGATGTAAACAGAGGTAACAATGAGAGGAGCAGTAGCCACAGTTTCAGAGACTTTCAGGGAGAGGGCTTGGGAACCGTGGTCTAGGAGGGCTGGGGGGAAGATTGGACCTGTAAATTGTTCCTTATGCAGAACGCGCAACATCCCCTGTGCTTGCCGACTCTAATGGCACAAGACAGCGAGTACCCAGGAATGGAGTCAGGGGTGGTTTTGTAAATCCAGGTTTCAATTAGGGAGAGTATATCAGGTTAGTGTTGAACCAACCAGCCTTGGAAGGAGTCAAACTTTTTCCGTAAGTGCAGATGTTGATGGTTGCTATGCGTAGTCCTTCAGGGGAAGGATAGGAGGGAAAGGGGGATGGGTTTGGGTGGATGTTTCCAGAGATAAGTAGGAGTAGGAGCATTAATACCCTCTGGAGGTAATGTTAGTGGCATATGTTTTTTCTGTGGTGAGCAGCAGATGGTGAGCTCTAGACGAGAGTGACAAAAGGGACTGGGAGTGAAAGGATAGTAGGGGCAATCAGGAGAATAGCATGTGGGCTTCAGAAATGGAGAGAATGGGGGGTGCTGGTAGAGTCAGGGAAGGGTAGGAGAGTGGCTGAGATGGTAGAGGAAGTGTGGTGAAATAGTAGGTATGGTGTGAGGTAGTCGGGAGTAATAGAGTTGGGGTAAGTCAGGGTGGGGGTCATAGTGAAGGGAGGGAGTGAGAGGAGAGGTAAGAGGGGGAGCAGGACTGGTACAGGGGTCATGGGATCTGAAGGGAAGGAAGAGGATGAATGAGACTGGAGGGTGAACAGGTTAAGTGTGAATTAAAGAGGGCAGAAAAGGAGAGCTTAAATGGGTGGCTACAATAGAGTAGCGGTAGGGTCACAGACTATGAAGGAGAGGGTGCAAGGTTCAAAAGAGGGGGCAGGATACTAATTAAAAGGGTGGAAAAAGGGGAAAAACAGCAGGGCTCAGTGTTAGAAAGGAGGAGGGAGAAGAGAGAAGTGGAAAGGGACTACTGAGCAGGTCAAAAGTGTGTGGGGGGGAGAAAGTGACCCCTAGTGGTAGCTTGGTATAAAATGCCAGTGGAGAAATGGGGACTTTGTAACAAGAAGCTTGAGGGTCATGTGACCAGACAGAGCTAATAAATTAAGAGATACCCCTGGGTGGGAGGGTGGCTGGGGTGGGTAAGGCAGTCGATGCAAAGCATCAATGGGCTAACACCCCTCGAAAGGTAGCTGGAAGGTGGCAGTTATCTAGGAGCTCCATGTCTTTTTCCCATCCATCTGTGTTGCAAGCTGGGCTGAAGTGAGGAAGGAGGGGGCTACCTGAGTGACCTAAGTGGAGAGAGAGAGAGAGACAGACAGACAGACAGACAAAGGGCACATTAATATGCAGTAGGAGCAGTAGAGTACGGAATTCTGCCTCCCCTGGTCTAGACTGGGAGGCATGTACTGCGCATGCACAAGCACTCAGAAGAGACAAGATGGTGCCTGACTGGGGGAACCCCCAGAGAGTAATGACTCCACACTGCTGGAGGTCTCTCAGGGGCCAGAAATACAGGTAGGGGCACTTAGCAAATAATTGAACTGTAAAGTGAATTAACATGCACAGCAACGTTACAATAAAGTACTGCAAGGTAGGCAAATCAGACTGCAGAGTTCTAAGCAAACGTTCATACACAGAGAGAATGGTTACAGTGCAGGTTTAAACAGGGCAGCAGAAAGGCAAAACACTGTGTGGCAGCAGCTAGCTAGAGCAAGGTAAAGCAGTGATTGCAACAGCGCTTAAGGCACCAGGCGAAAACCTGTGCAATCCCCCATGTGAGAACATGGATCTTGCCTGAAATAGAGCAATCAGTCCAAGTCGGAGGATAAAAAAATACTCCTTTTTTCACACCTCAGAAAGGTAGTTGGAAGATGGCAGTTACCTAGGTGCTCCATGTCATTTCCCCGTCCATCTGTGTTGCAAGCTGGGCTGAAGTGAGGAGGGAGGTGGGGTACTTGAGCAGCCTAGGTGCTCTGTGTCTTTTCCCCATCCATCTGTGTTGCAAGCTGAGCTGAAGTGAGGAGGGAGAGGGGTACCTGAGCAGCCTAGGCACTCCATGTCTTTCCCCCGTCCATCTGTGTTGCAAGTTGGGCTGAATAAACTAAGGTTGTTATTGTGATTAGACATAATTGCAATAACCTTGAAACTGGTCATTTCCTTGGATTAATGACTGGATGGAGGGAGGTGACCCTTGGCTGTGCCTCGGGCTGCCCATTCCTTAATCAGTTATTAATTCCTTGGAAATTACCAGCTTTTCACTCATTATTGCTTAACTAATACCTCTTCAGCATTGGGACCTTATTGACTGCGACAGCACAAGTGACCAGTCTAGCAGAAAGTGAGAGATGTTTATTGGTCAGCTGTGATATGACAATTTATGAGGTCATATTGCTAATGAGGTATGAAAGGTATAATGTTAGCCTCAGATAAGGGTGCTGTTCCATGCTGGTTATGGTTAGGTAGAGAACCTTCAAATTAGCAAAAAGGAAAAAGACAAGCAGTCTGCTTTTAGCTTCCCTAAGAAGCCTCAGTAAAGTACTTCAGATATTAAGTGATAACTGGCTAATTTTATAGTATTTCATGTGGTGTACTAGTTCTTTGTAATGGAGTTACTGCTGCTTTAGATTGAGAGTGTGAGCTGAAATCAAATGAATGATTAGTTTCACAAGGTCCCTCTCCCCAGGAGACCAAGGACACTGCTTATCAAAAGATCAAGGGTCTCTGTACGACGATGTCAATTTACATATATTGTTGCACGTGAAGATGTTTTTTTTGTATTATCTACCAATAAAAAGATTAACTGCAAAAAAAAAAGATCAAGAGTCTGAGTACACAAAGGAAGTGTAGAATCTGGGGAGATAGATTTCTGCAGACACCAAATGATGTTTGAAGCTGCATTACGAAGAGCCCAGTCTATAGTGCCAGTTAACAAATTCAAATTTGTTGGTTTTGTATAGTGCCTTTCATACAAACTGTATCTCAAAGCATTTTAAAATCCAGGAGAAGGAGAGAAGAGAATGTTCATTTTTAATGTACAAGGAGATTAAAAGAACACAGAGATAGATCTGAGAGAGATTACAGAGAGGTTGAGCATAGGGAGTTTGTCGTTTGCTCAGGTTCACACATTTAGTACATCAGTGTTGTGGAATTCAGACCTAGGTCTCCAGATTCACAGTTCTGCGCTTAAACCATTAGGTCAAACTGCTTCCTTATTGGAGTAAAAGGTTAATACTGCCCCTCTGCCCATCACTCCTTGGAACCTTAAACCACAGCATAGGACAGGAAATAATTTCTAATTGGCAGCTGTTTATTATGTCCCTATTTGCAGAAATGACATCCATAAGCCTACATGATCCATATGTAATGTATGGTTGAACGTTATTACTTTTAGAATTCGACCAATTTACATTGTTGTTATACTATCGACATGATGTCATGATGTTATGCCATTGTGAGTACATCACATCAATGGTATAACAACATAAAAGTTGTTTGTGCATGCACGAACAGAACATCAAATGGCCACAGTGATGATCGAGAAGCACCACAGAGAGGGGCAAACAGAGTGTGAGTGCTCTCTACTTCATATACTCCCCTAAAATAGTGGACCATACACTATAAAAGATAATATATGGCTCCCTATCGGCAACCAACTTATAGTGTATGATGGAATGCTGTTATTGTTAAAAATCCATCACTTTTGAAATGTTATGCTGTAGTAGCTACGTCATCACAGCTATTATGCTGCACTAGCTACATAGCTACTACAGCATAACATTGAATGCGCTACCGCATGCACGTTATATGACCAGGAAGCAGCAGTGGCAGTGAAAACAGTGAAGCGAGCGGCAAAGTGGAGAAAAAAAACTAAGTAAGTCACGCTTTGTAGCAGTTAGCATGCTACACTATAACAAACAATGTATATCCAACTATCGGTAACAAGCTGGGTTCATTCATCTCAAAGTCGCCAATGGTGACCAAACCTCTTGAGCTACACTCTCGAGCTTCAAATTATCGCCATGGCAACCTCTCGATGAACTAACCAGCTTGTTGCCAATAGCTGGGTATACATTATTCTTGATGTTTTACCTGTCTTGAGCATGTCTTGGTGATGTAAACCTCTCGAGCTTTACTCTCGAGGTTTACACAACTGCCACGACAACCTCTCGACAGTTAACATGCTGGTTACCGATAGCAACCCATACATTATCCTCTATGTAACTGTACCTGAATAAAAACTGATGTGGAAAACTATATTTTGCATTGTTTTGCTTTTATGGGTATCATTCTATTATGGTTCTCACCATAGAATGAGTGATGTGGAGTTTTAACTGTGTCACGGTTTGTGCACAGAACTCTCAGCATGGTTCTGACAGGACAGTTGCTCATGTTTAGCATTCTGTACACAAACTGTGACACAGTCAGAACCTCAAATTACTGGTTCCATGAAATGAACTGTGCAGAATGTTGTCCATAAAAAGAAAACAACTGAAAACACAGTGTTTATTCAGGTACAGTAAAATATGGCTCACTGGGAGGGAAACCTATTCATTTCAGTTACTAGGAACATTACTAACTGCTTCCAATAAGCACACATTTCTTGTCCCCTCTAATGCTGCTGGTATCATTCTGGGTGGCCCCCAATATCCCTTCTTAGGATCCACATGGTTTATCTCTGTAGTTAACCCAGCCTCTATGTCCATCACTCTCCTAACTCAGGATCCAAACACCTCGGGCCCGATTGTCAAAGCCCTAAGAGTGATGCAAGGTGCCTGCTTCAAACAAGAATGACGCAAGTGGCACCTTGCATCGTAAGCTGCAGCATCCCCTATTCTGAAACATGGTCTGCATCAGAATGGGGAGCCACTGTGCTGAAGGGGTGCTGCACCACCATGTGAATTACATCAGACTGCGCCAGGTCACAAGGGGGCAGGTGCCAGGGTGGGGCAGCCACATCCTCTTTTTGGGGATTTTTAAAAGCCGCGCTGAGGCCGCAGGACGAGGCACCACATAGACCAGCCAGGAGGTGGTCTAAGTGGTGTGTGCCACTGGGACAGGGTGGGAATAGGACTGCCAGGGGCATATCGGATAGGGGTGTGGCAGAGGAAAAGTTGTGGGGGAAAGCTTTGACAGAAGAAAAATGAATTGGCACCAGTGGAGTACATCTACAGCATAGTACCTCATTTAAATACCACTATGTCCGTGAACTGTACTCTACTGTACAGTGCCTACCACCCATCCAGAACTGACATTTGCAGCCCTAAAGTAACACAGTAAAGGTGGGAAAAGTAACAACCAAGCACAGTGTCTGTATTGCTGTACAGTCATGCAGTGCACAGTATGATGGTGTGGGGGGGCGGGGACCTGGATCCCTGCAGCCATTCCTGCATGAGCGTCAATGGTTTGGTGCATTGGCTGATGCATGTCAAACCTAGGACCTTTGGTGCTGGGACCCTGCTTTTTTTTTTAGAATCCGGCGCAGGGTCCCAGATGCACCTGGAGTCTGCTGCATCCCTAGATCACTGCAAATTGCAGTGATCTAAGGGACTTTTGAGAATTGGGACCCTCATCTCTGCACTACACCCTGCCCTTTATCTGTGTAAAGTACCCAACACCCTGCTGGTCGTCCCTTACCCTCCCTTTGTGAGACTCAAATGCTTCATCTTTGCAGTCCTAGCAGACCCTGCTGGGCATCTTCACACCCCCTCATCAGGATTCAAACACTTTCATTCATCTCTGCAGTGCACCCAGCCCCCTGCTGGTTGTCCCTTACCATCCCTCCGTAAGATCCAAACACTTCATCTCTGCTGTCCAGCCAGACCCTACAGGGTGTCCTCACCCTAACTCCCTCCTCGAGATCCAGACACTTCTCTGTAGTGCACCCAGGCCTTGCAGGGCAGCGTGCACCCTCCCAAATCAGGATCCAAATGTTTCATCTCTGCAATGCATCTTGCTTTTAGCTGAACATCCCTCACCCTCCCTCCATGAGATCTAAACACTTTATCACAGCATAGCACCCAGCACCCTGCTGGTCTTCCCTCACCCTCCCTCTGTGAGATCCAAACACTTCATTGTTGTAGTCCAACCAGACTCTGCTGTGTGTCCTCATGCTCACCCTCTCCTCAGGATCCAAACAGTTTCTCTCTGCAATACACTCTGACCTCACTGGGCTGCGTGCCCCTTCCAACTTGGGATCCAAAGTGCTTCACCTCTGCAATGCATCCAGCCTCCTGCTGGTCATTCCTCACCATCCCTCTGTGAGAGCCAAATACTTCATCTCTGCAGTCCAGCTACACCCTACTAGGTTTCTTCACCCTCACTCCCTCCTCAGGATCCGAACACTTTTTCTATGGAATGCACCCAGACCTTTCTGGGAATCCCTTACCCTCCCTCCACAGGACTGAAACACCACATCTCTGCAATGTACACAATGCCTTGCTGGGCAGTCCTCATTCTTCCTCCTTGGGCCCAAACAATTAATCTCTGCAGTGCACCCAGTCTCTGCTGAGCTGTCCAAATTCTCCTTCTTCAAGATCCAAATGCCGCCTGTCTGGAATGCCTTCTGCTCCCTGCTGGGTGGCCATCATGCTACCTCCTTAGGAGCCAAAACTGAGCAGTCTTCTTTATCTATCCTTAGGATCCAAATATCTCATCTCTGCAGTGCACCCGAACCCTGCTGTGCAGACTTCACTCTCGTTTCTCAGGAGTCAAACACCTCACCTCTGCAACACGCCTAGCCCCCAGCAGCTTGTCTAATACCCTCCCACCTCAGAAACTAAACAGCTAACCTCTGCAATAAACCAAGTCACTTGTGGTCCCAGGGTAGGACAACCCAGTCTATGTTCAAACCTGTGTCCACAGTTGTGCCACTGGTCTACCCTAACCCTTAAATTTTGAATTGTTCCTTTTTTTTTTTTTTTTAGATCTCCACCCTGCTGGTTTTCTTTTGACAAGTCACAAAACTAATATATTCCTTTTTAGCACGCCTTTGTGCTGATATAATGCCTTTAGGATGCGATAAACCCTGGGGCAAAATTTTCAAAAGTGGAAAAAATTGCACACAGGCAGCAAAAAGGTTCCACAAGGGAGAGTACCCTTGTACAACCACACGTATTTCAGCATGTGCACAATTTTCAAATAGATTTCCTTTTTGCAACCTTTGCCACATTTAATCTTAGTCTGTGTAAGTTTTTTGGCACAGCTGCACAGAATTGTTATGTCAAGTATTAGCAGGCATAACATTTTCTTTGTACACCTGCTCAAAAATAAAATGTTGCCCATGTGCAACAAATGCTGAAAAATAACATGTTTGCCTGAGTAAGGACTTTTCCACATGCCTGTGGGTTGGGAATGGAAACATTCTGTGAGCCATGCCAGGCCCTTTGAAAATGAGCCTCATAGCCCCTGACTATCTGCAGACATCATAGTGGCACAAAGTCCTCTAGTATGGAGCTGAGTGCCACACTAGACTCCTGTAGTGGAACAGCATAAAGCAAAAAAGAGTAGATATTAATTTCAGATGATTTCACTTTGAGTTTGCTTTTTGTTGCTGTCGTTATGTCGTAATTATACAGTACTGAATTTTTCAAAGGGAAGACACTGAATAAACATGAACAAAATGTATTCCATGTTAGATCCAGACAGTACAGTAGGAAGGGCAGGACCAAAGCGGAATCCGCCCCGGGTGCAACTGGGGGGCACACACAAATCACTCCCACGTTGATTAATCTGCCTGCACAGTTCTGCTGTTATCTCCTGCTCTTCTGGCACCACTGCAGTGGATTTTATTGATCCCTTTCTTCCATCCCCCCCCCCCAAGTGTCACCGTCTGCTTAGTGCCTGACCCCTCCCTCCCATGGCTGCCACCCTCCACTGAGTAAGGCTATCAGGTCAGCCAACGCACTACTGGTTTTCCTTGTGATGTTATGGGTGGGTCAACTGTGCTTACACACCTTACACGCATGCGCCAAGCTGTACTTCAGTTTTGTCGCTATTAGTTTGCTGCATGTGCTTTCAGAATCACAGGACTCAGTAGTCAGAACAGCACTGCACTAGCCATTGTTATCCCATCAAGTGTCTGTTGAATGGATGACTACTCGAGTGGACTGGGACCTGGAATTCGATTGGGATGGACTGGGATGTTATTTCATTAGGACTTGGAGCCAGCGGAGGTTGTCAACTTTGTTGTGAGTAACTTGCACAAATTTGCAATAACAATTGCAAATGCAAATAACAATTGCAAATGCAATGGTAGCTGCCCGGTAGCATAGTGATAGGCTGCCTGCATCACGCTCCTCTTATCCTCGACTCAGTCAGGTCAGTCTTAGAGGGAGAGCAGAGGGAGTCGAGCGAGAGCAGTCGGATCACTCCCAAGTGGTCTGTGTCTCTCTGTCTGGCTGGCTGTGTGTGTGTCATATTGGGTGGGGTCTGGTGTGTGGACTCAGCAGCACAGTGGCCTGAAAGAACTTTTTCCACAGTTGGCAACCTATGAATCCTTCTGTTTGCAATGACTCGGCCTTTCCTTGACTTTTGGTGAGAGAGGAATTGGGAATATATTTTACTATGCTGTGAGGCCTAACACGTCATGACAGTCGGGTGAGAGCACTGTCTGGAGTATCTGCAGGTAATGGTTAATCCCTGCTTTTGTTGTGGTTTCCCTATATTTTTTTGGCTGTTGATGAGAGAAGAGTCATGAAATAAAGCTTCTTCCTTCTAACTCTGGGAAGTTATCACTTCCATCCCCACTGTTTTTGGACTGTGCTGGCTGGAGTATCATCTGAGGCTGTTTGGCTACCTAATCCAGGCCTATCTAAGGACAAAGATTTTTTTCAGTGTCTTCTCAAAATACAGTCTGACTTTTTCAGTAGTGTCTGCTTTACCTCGTGGCAACAGGTGTAATGTGACCCTGATAATCTGTTTATAGTGGAACTTTGATTACTGTGCTTTATACAGGACCCTTTTATTTTTCCCCTCTTCTTTTTTTTATATTTGTGTCCTTAGATTTGTTTTTCTTCAGTGTGGGTTGGGACTGTGAATGATTAGGATTTGTTATTGTAGTTATTGAGTGAATCTGTGTGTATGTAGTTAGTTCTGGGTTTAAGGTGTAAGCCACCCCCTTCCGCTGGCTGTCACAATGGAACAGAATGCCACATAGGTACGGGGAAGGTAGGCTGCCACCACTGCCATACCCTGCAATGCAGGCTACCACCACTGCACCACCCCCATAGTTACTACACACTACAAGCCACAGAACAAGGACTAGGCCCAAATCCCCCCCCCCAATGCCGTGGTATACACAGGTGGGCCACAGTTTTCTCCCCAGGCTGTGGCTCCATTATAGACTCAGTCCCCCTACCACTGCAGATACCTAGGCCACCCATCCTCCCTTCCTGAGCAGACTACAAGTCACTGAGTCGCCAAGGCCTGAATCCTAGGCTCCAACCCACTAGATGATCTCATATATATCTCTCTCTCTCTCTCTCTCTCTCCCTCTCTCCCTCTGGCCTTCTCCACATAGCCTAATACCACTCATTAAATACCCACAGGGGAGGACTGGCTCCACCCAACCTATGGGTGGCCAGCTTACCATCCCAAACATGGCAAAAAGTGGGAGGACAGAGTCACATTAGTAAGCATCCCCTGGAGGGGGTGCTTATACTCTCCTTCCCTTTAAACCATTCACCTCCTGGTGAATGGGGCACCTGTCTACCCCACTGGTGGAAAGAAGGGAAAGATATGTGCACTCTCCTGCCCCCCCCAGGAACCCACCAGACATAAACACTAAAATGGGGACCCACAATTCCACTTAACCCCCAAAAGGTCATACTGCTGCCAAAGGTGGGACCCAGCATTCAGTTACAGAAAATTCCAGCCACACAGTTGCCCCCATTATTTATGCAACAACAGCAATTTAACATTTAAAACATGCTACAGGATAGCTAATAAATTTGGAAATGTAACCCAAAGCCCTATACCATTCACATCACCTCTCACCACCCCTAGTCACACACACAAACACCCACCAGACATGCCTATTCCAAATTACTTCTGAAAATCATAGTATATACACGCACAACCAAACCACATACCACAATCTAGCATCCCTCCCCATTCAGTATCTCCAAAAGAAGGGCACATTAATTTATAGTCCAGAAGGATGGTAAAGCCCATAATACTCAGTCATTAAGAAGTCCAGAACATGAACTTGCATTCAGGGCATAGACCACATTAAACAGTACAGTTTTCCCTCTATCTAAACATTAACAACTTGAACAAGAACATTAATATTTATCATTGCATGGAGGAAAAAATAAAAGATCTCACCCAGCAAAAGGAAGTCCATAAAAGTTCAAAAAGGGGGATAAGAACACAGTCCTGAGCATAGCATTCATAAGTTCATATTGATTTTCACCTTTTCACAGGATGAGTCTTCCGCCATGGCGAATTAATCCATAGCCACGATGTAATATTTTGTGCATCTTCCCATAGCATCCTGGGGTGACATGTTTAAACAAAGCCAGTCCCATCCAGACCACGGAGTTACATTAGGATTGGGCCTTTGTGATGGTAGCAGCCACAGGGGGTCCAGTTTGGCTTTTCCCCAGCTGAAGCTTGTTCACTGCACCATAGAAAACCCAGTCTGACCTCTTTTCTTCTATTGCATCCCAAATCCTCTCAAGGATATGGGGTAATCCTCTTTAGGGTGTTCTGCATGAATTCTCTGACAGACCCACCTTTCAGCTTGTGACCACTCCAGTATGCTTCTTACACTAGTATGCCAGGCCATACCTTCTTCTAGCCACACCCCAGAGTGGTAATGGATGTTTAACAGATCAGCATGCAGCAGGCCATCTATTTTGTCCCACAGGAGGATGCACAGCTGAGGCAGACTCGGGGTTTTGTCAGGCAAACTCGGCTGGGGGTGTCGATAAGGCTAGGGGGATTGCTCTCTCCACCTCTTCATCCTGGAAGGCCAATGGTTTGGTCAATCTGCTGATTTCATAGGCTTCCCATGCCCTCTCCATCTGTACCGGGGAGGCTCAGGCACCTTCGGTGAAGAAGGGTTGGGCAGACGGCTGTGCCCTTCTTCGCAATAGCTGTCCTCCTCTTTCTCCTCAGAAGGGGCTTCAGGAGCAGATGACTCCAAGGGTACAGTATCAGTAGCAAATTTAACCTTGTCCGAAATGTCCAGGCTGCCCATTGACAGGATGGTACAGTAGCAGTCACAGACACTGCCAGCTATTTCGTGAAATTTCTGTGATATTTCCAGAAATATCTCCTGCTTTCTGCATTTCCACAGTAGGGGCAGCAGAGAGAAACTCTTCAGAAATTTTGCGAAATATCTGGAAATAGCTGGCAATGTCTGTGGCTACAACTGTAGTAGTTCCCAGAGACACAAAAGGTGACCATGACCACTCTGGCATGTAGGGTGGCAAATAATGTATATTAGCTATGGGCAGTACTTCTTGGGCACATGAGGAGCACAAAGGTAAGCGAAACATTTCGATCCCCTGGGAGCTGCATTGCACACACCTGTCTGATGGAGCCCCCCTTCCAGTGTTACTCTAAAGCCAGGAGAAAGGCAATGCTGGCACCATTGCTGAGGGATTGATCTCAGGAAGTTTTTTGGTCATTATGCCTGAATTTCATAGCTGCTGGTATCTTCACTACTCTTCAAAAAATGGCGCTGAAAGATGGCCCAGTGGTGCAGATGGCTGAGGCACTGGACGCCTTACCTCTCACCATGCTGGTGACCCATGTTCAAGAATGAGCACAGGTTGCTGGGGGTCAGCTGGGGGTGGGAAGGCTGGAAGTGGATAGAGTGACCATCAGCTCTCTTCTCCTGGATTGGGGAGGTAGGCCTCCCTGCTCTTGGCTGCCACTGAGTGGAGACTTGATGGTAGCATCAGGCACTGGGGAAGCTGGTGCTAGGCTGGGTGGGTGGATTGGGGCTGTTAACAGTGCCAGCATGCATGCCTCCATGCTCATGGGTGACCGAGAATGGCCGAGGCCCTGGAGATGTAAGGGGAGAAAAACCAGCAGAAAAAGAACCCCCCAAAGGCGGGATGAAGACTGACCCACTGCAGGCTCCACACCAGTGGCTGAGCACATACTGTAAGTCCTGTGTAGAGGATGCCGGTGTAAGGTAAGTCTCAGGGGAGCTGGGTGATAGGGCTGGGGAGGCGGTTGGAAGGGGCCAGCCGGGCATAGGAGCACAAAGTATGGGAGAAGAAAAAATGTCACTCACATGCACAGTCTCCCACAATCCTGGGCTCAACTTTAGCCACACAGTCCCTTTAGCATAGGATTGCCTATGCAACTCTGTCCCCAAGATGGCGCCAAGCAGGAAAAGGTGTGAAGCTACAGAAAATGGTGCAGTACAGGGTTGGCGCACTAAAAAACAGCCAGAATCCTTGATGACACTGCCGGAGCCCACAGAAGTCTGAGGTACAGTCCAGACACCCCAAAATTAGATCCTGGATGAGCCCCCCACATTGTAAGCCACCTCTCCCCACTGGCTGTCACAATGGAATGGAGTGCCACACGAGTAGGAAGGCAGACTGCCACTATGTCCATACCCCACCACGCAGACTGCCACCACTGCGCCGCCCCCACCATTCCCACACACTACAAGCCACAGAACAAGGACTAGGCCCAAATCCTACCAAGATGCCATAGTACATGCAGGTGGGCCGCAGTTTTCTCCCCAAACTGTGGCTCCCTTATGGACCCAGTTTCCATACTGCCACAGATACCTAGCCTACCAACCATTCCTGAGTGGACTACAATCGCTGAGTTTCCGAGGCCCAAATCCCAGGCCAGGGCCAGAGCCCTGACCCACTAGATGATCTTATATCTCTCTCTCTCTCCCCCCCCCAACCTCCCCTACACAGCCTAATATCACTCATTAAATAACCACAGGGGAGGACTAGCTCTGCCCAGCCTGCGGGTGGCCAGCCAACCATCCTAAACATGACAAAAAGTGGGAGGACAGGGTCACATTAGTAAGCATCCCCCAGAGGGGGTGCTTACACTTGGTGGTTTTATTCATACTGGGTATTAAAAAAAAAAAAAAAGGCTATTGTCCATTGAGTCCATCTATCCATTCTAGCAGATCCAATTTTGCCCACCCTTCAATATGTATTCATCCAGTTTCTCCTTAAAGTCATTCAAGTCCTTACATCCCCATAACCTCATTATTCTACCTGTTCTCTGTACAAAACTGTTAAATCTGGATCTATTAGTGCATTGTTCCAATTTTACCTGACAGTTGTGTGTTCTTAGCCACTGTGGCTTTTTTTGATTTCCATTCCCAATTCACCCATTAATTCACTGTCATTTATTATTTTAAAGAGCATCAGTAAGTTACCTCTTGTTCTTCTTGTTTCTAACCTGTATAAGCCCAATTGAGTTAATATTTCCTCATACGTTATGAGGTTCAATCCACTAACCATTTTTGTCATCTGACACTGTACACATTCTAGCCTGTCAACATCTCTCCTCAACCATGGAATCCACAGAGGTGAGCCGTAATCCATGTTAGGGTGAACAAACTGATTGTAAAGAGGCAGCAGACAATGAACATTTCTACTTAGAAATGTTCTTTTAACCCCATTTATAACATAATTAGATTTTTTTAATGGATTCACCAATACGAGGACCAAAGTTTAGTTCCTGATCAATTTGTACACCTAAATTCTTCTCACTTGTAACTTTTTTGATAATTTGATTAGTTAAATAATAATCATGTCTTATATTATTTTTACCTAAATGAAGCGTTGGACAGTGTTCCACATTAAAAGACATTTCATTGTTGCATGCCCATCTAGATATATTATCCAAGTCTCTTTCTAGAGTCTTCCTGTTTACCTCTGTGTCTACTGCCCCTTCCCCAATTTAACATCATCAGCAGACTTCATTATATGACTACTGATGTTACTTTGCAAGTCTCCAATAAACAAAGAAAACAGCACAGGGCCCAAAACAGAGCCCTGTGGTACCCCACTAGTAACTCCCACTACACCAGATTTAAACCCCCAATGTGTACAGATTGTTCCTTATTACTCAACCAATTCTGTATCCATTTGGTACAGTTTTTATCCATCTGAAATGAACTGATCTTTCTGATTAATACTGTATGAGATACCTTATCAAAGGCTTTTTGGAAGTCCAGAAATATTATATCGCATGGGAAACCTTTGTTAATATTTTTGTTCACTTCCTCAAAGATGCACAATTGGTTAGTTATACAAGCTCTGGTTTTTTTTTAAACCCGTGCTGTTTCCTCTCTTGATACCCAACTCTATTTAAATCCATCTCTAGCTTAGTTTTAATTAGACATTCTGTTAATTTGCACAGTGTACTAGTTAGACTGATAGGGCAATAGTTACTTAATTTAGATTTGTCACCCTTTTTAAATAATGGAATGACATCAGCTTTAGTCCAGTCCAGTGGTATCATACCTGTGTTAAAGGATGCATTAAAGATACGGGTCAGTGGAGGAGCAATGAGATGTCTAATCTCTTTTAGAAACCATGGATGCAAGGAATCTGGACCTGCAGATTTATTCTCCTTTAGTTTAGATAAAAGGTCAAGTACTTCCAGGGGACAACATAATTCAATTTCAGATATGTCAGGATTTGTATTGTATACAGTAATTTCTGTAAGAGCATGTCTTTGGAGAAAACAGACTGCTAGAACAGTGGGGTCATATACCTGGTCTTCAATGTTAATTGCACCTACAATGGGATTTTTACCTTTATGATTATTTATGTATGAATAAAAACTCTTTCCATTATTTTTTGTATATATAAGTCTGAATTCTAATTTCCTTATTTCCTTTTGTATAAGATTTGAAAGGAATCTGCTGCTGCAATCAGTTTTACCATTGCAGCAGCAGTCCCCCTCCCTCCCAACCAAGCACACAGCAGGACAACAAATTTAAATGTCAGCTCCCTCTAACTGATTCTTCCCACCCCACACCATCTGTTCTCCCTCACCTGCTGACATCGGGGTGCTCAATCCCCATGTCAGCATGTATCCCCTCCCCATTAATGTGGCACTCTGGGAGCCTATCCCAGTGTGCCAAAAAATACTTCTTTGATGCTTCTGACACCGGGATGCCCACTCTCGGTGTTGGATGTGCTGCCCCTCCCATGCCCCTATGTTCTCAGTCGACTTTGGGGTACCCAATCCCCCGGTTAGCATTGATTCCCCCCCTCCAGTACACTGGGAGTCCACCCCAGTATACTGAATTCTGTTTTGTTAATATTTCACCTGTAAAAAAGAAAACAGTCCTACGACAACTTTTTTTAAAACTTGAAAAAAAAAGAAAACTGTCCCTCGTCATTCCCGCCAGCCCTCCTCCCCCAATCTTCCTCCTCCCTCTGTGCACCCTACTTCCCCACACACCCCCTTCACCCATACTTACCTCTGGTGGTTGGGAGCAATGATCTTCTGTGGACCATGCACACGTCTGCATTCTTCAAAGACCAACCGAGAACTGAAGAAATTATGGTAAGCCCTATAATGGCAGTCGGGGGGGGGAGTTCAACTTAGGTTGATATCTCAGCCAATTTTTGGAGCTTTGGTCCCAAATTTTCAACATGGGGTTCTTGGGACCCCACTTCATGAACACTGGCACTATCATTTTGTTTCTCGGTCCCTAAAGGTGATTTCACAGTCACTGCGCAGAATCACCTTTCCGGACCAATTAGTGAAATGACAGTGTCACTGTCATAAGGTGGGGTCTCAAAAAGCCTTTGTTGCAAATTTGGTGAAAAACTACAAAAAATGACAGCGTTACGAGTGTCCGTTGTGCAGTGTCTACACATGCTCGTAATTTCATCAGTTTTTAATATTTTTACTCCAGATTTTCAACATTGCCATTTTTCACACCCCCTTATGAACAGTACAGCTGTCATTGTTTTCATCCTTTCCGAAATGTGTTTTTGCACCTGTGGCAGAGAATGGCACAATCGCTCTGTGAAATCAACTTTCAGGACAGATTAACAAAATCACAGTGCCACTGTTCATGAGGGGAGGTCCCAAAAACGCCATGTTGAAAATTTGGTGGAAACATTCCAAACAAGCATTTGTCAATGCCGAATGTTGGCATTTGTAATGCAGGAGTTAGAGAGATGCACAGTAGGAATGGCAGTGAAGTACTGAAGTGTCACCAACCCCACCCCCACCCTGCAGAGACTGACAGTCATTTGGTTGTGCCTTTCAGTCGTCGGCCATACCGCTCATGCCATTTCACTTCGCCCTACCCTGCAGACACTGACAAGTGTCGCAGTGTGCCTTGGGGTCTTCGGTCCTTACACGCACCCCATTCCATAAGGAAATATGCTGAGATGGGTGCACTATAGATGAATGGGGTGAACTTTGGGGCCAAAGAGTCCAAGGCACACCTCGATGCCTGTCAGTGGCTGCAGGCTTGGGGTGGAATGGCATGAGCATTACAGCTGAAAATCCCAAGTCACACCCCTGATGCCTGTCAGTCTCTACAGGGTGGGGCCAGAAAATTGATTAGTGTTTTGCTTGTGAAAGTGCTAATACACTGTGAAAATGCATAGCACTTGCCTCACTTTGTTTAATGAACATAACAATTCTAGAAAACCTATATACATACTTTATTTACAATTAGAACTGTCACAGCAAAAAACTGCTAATCAGTTATATAAAAGCCCCAGCATCACAATTGGAACCCTAACACCTCAAGCATTTGTTGGGTATTTTCACTCCAAATTTTCAACATCGGCTTTTTGTGACCCCACCTCATGAACAGTGACACAAACAGTTTGTTAACTGAAAGATGATTTTTGCACAGCGCTCATACTGCTTGTTACAGGTGTAAAACACATTTTGGGCAGGATGAAAAATTACAGCTGTACTGTTCATGAGGAGGTGTAAAAAAATGGTAATGTTGAAAATCTGGAGTGAAAATATGGAAAATTGGTGAAGTCACGAGCGTGCATAGAAACTGGATAACAAACACCTGTTATGCAATTATTTTAGTGATTTTTTTAACCAGATTTTCAACATAGGCATTTTGGAACCTCCGCTCATGAACAGTCGCACTGTGATTTTGTTAATATGTCCCGAACATTGATTTCTATCAGCGACTGTGCCATTCTACGACAAATGTGCAAAAACACATTTCAGGCAGGATGTGAAAAATGACAGCTATGCTGTTCATAAGGAGGAGTGAAGAAATGGCAATGTTGAAAATCTGGAGTGAAATATTAAAAATTCTTGATTACGGCGATGGTGGAAACTGCGCAACACATGCTCGTAACGCAGTCATTTTTTAAAATGTTTTCACCAAATTTTCTACATAGGCATTTTGGGACCTCTGCTCATGAACAGTGACACTGAGATTTTCTTAATCTGTCCCGAATGTTGATTTCTCACAGCAACCACACCATTGTGTGCCAGATGTGCAAAAACACCTTTTGTGTGACTGATTTCATGAGGTAAGGTCCCAAGAGCCCCATTTTGAAAATTTGGAGTCAAAAGTCAAAAAAACGGCTGAGATATCCACCTAAGTTGAAAACCCCCATTATACCATTATACAGCTTACCGGCATTTCTTCAGTTCGCGGTCAGCTTTGAAGAGTGCAGATGTGTTCCCACTCCCCCGAAGATCACCAGGCTTCAGAGGTAAGTATGGGGGGGAGGTGGGGAATTGGGGTACGCAGAGAGTGGGTGCAGGTTGGGTGAGGGGCCCTCACCGACAGCGAGGGACAGTTTTCTTTGTTTCAGGTTTAAAAAAAAAAGGATCAACACAGACCCCTTTCTTTCTTTACAGGTATGAAACCAAATGTTGGGGACACTGGGGTGGGCTCTCAGTGTGCCCCATGACTTTGGGGACTTCATCTTGGCCAGAATGGGGTGGTCTCCCGGTGTGGCTTGTAATGCGGGGTGGGCGGGGGCAGGAACATGCCGACAAGGTTAGCTTGCAAACACAAGGAGGCACACTGGGGTGGGCTCCCAATGTGCCACACAATCTTGGAGGATGGGGGGGTTGTTATGCATGCCGACAGGGGGATTGGGCATCCCCGAAGTTGACTTTATCTAGGCATTGTGACAGGTGGAAGCCGAAGCCGCCACCATGTTTACTAAACTCTTTCACCAGGCAAGGCACATAGGGGAGGCATGTCATTGGTGCTGCTGCATGATGAGCTTGACTCTAATTGCAGCGGCTAAATCGTTTCAAGTTGGTGGCACTGAAAAATACTTGCGTCACCACTAGCATGCTCGCTAATTGGCGAATGAGGGACGTACCTTCTAAAGTATGCCCTGCATTCGCCAAAACTGTCACACCTCTGCATTTCTCCTACTGATCTTCTACTGCCACAATATGTTGCTTGCACGTGCACAAGACAACATAAAAATGACTGTGTTATGAGCATGCATTGCACAGTTTCTACGCACACTTGTAACTTCACCAGTTTTCTATATTTTCTCTCCAGATTTTCAAATTGCCATTTCTTCACACCTCCTCATGAACAGTATAGTTGTCATTTTTCACATCCTGCCTGAAATGTGTTTTCACACCTGTGGCGCCGAATGGCACATTTGCTGTATGAAATCACCTTTTGAGATTGAGTAACGAAATAATACTGCCACTGTTTATGAAGTGTGGTCACAAAAAGCCCATGTTGAAAATTTGGAGCAAAAATACCAACAAACACCCGTGGCATTATGGTTTCCAACCATAACGCCCACCCTGTACAGACTGACAGGTGTCGGAGGGGTGTGACTTGGGGGTTGTCACCCGCAATGCTCATGCCATTCCACCCCCACCCTGCAGTCACTGACAGGCATCAAGGTGTGTCTTGGGGTCTTCGGCCCTAATGTTCACCCCATTCTCCTATACTGCACCCATCTCAGCTTATTTCTTCATGGAATGATTTGAGCATAAGGGCCAAAGACCTCAAGATAGACTGCAACACTATCAGTGCCTGCAGGTTGGGGTGAGGTGGAATGGCATGAGTGTTATGGCCGATGACCCAAAGGCACATCCCCAATGCCTGTCAGTCTCTGCAGGATGGGGGTGAGGGTTGACATTACTTCAATACTTCACTGCCATTCTCTCTAACTTCTGCACTACCGATGCCAATACCAGCGAGCAAACATTCGGCATTGACAAATGCGTGTTATATTCATGGTTACACTGAATGCTATCATGCTGTGGTCACTGTTACCTAAGTTTTCTCTTATATTTTCATCAGATTCTTGACTGGGGAATATTAGTCAGAACCAGATGTAAAGTATTAATCCTTCTCATTGGCCCTTGGACAAGTTGCTGTAACCCGCTTGATATTAATATGTTCATGAACAGTTTTTCTTTAGACGATCTACCTGTCATAGTGGACCAATCTATACTAGGGTAATTAAAATCCCCTACAATGATTGCATCCCTTTTCTTGGCCATATCTTAAATTTCCTGATTAATATTATAAACATCTGTTTTCGATGTAACTGGTGGCCTATAAACATTTCCTATAAGGATTTTCTTAATACTATTATTTTGATTTTTACCGACAAAGTTTCATGATTATATCTTTCTATCTGATTTATACATCGAGAACTAATAAGGTTGTGTTTTGCATACACAGCAACCCCACCTCCTTTTTATATCCCTGTCTTTGCTGTATAGTGTACAGCCCTTTATATTTTTATTCCACTCTATTTGAGAGTCCCACCATGTTTCCACAATTATAGAAATGTCAATGTTTTCCTTATTTAATATCAATTCTATTTCCATTTTTTTTGTAACATTCAAACTCCTAGCATTCAGTGACAAGATTTTAAGTCCTGCAACAGCACTCATGTTTATGGTGAGTTGATTTATTACCGTGATCTATGTCTCATGCAAGATTTGCCTTGCTGCTCACCTCAAAAGATAATTTAAATAGGAGTCAATGACTCTCCTTAGTCTGTTTCCCAACATTCTACTTCCCAATTTATTTAAATGCAATCCATCATGACTGTAATAGTTTTAAATTGTCCTCAAATTCCTTCCAATGTGTTATGTATCTTATGCCCTCCTTTAAAGTTTATTGTCTCAGTCAATTATTTATATTCTTAATTTTAGCATATCTGTTTTTTCCAGCTGTAGGTATCGGCAGTATCTCTGACAGGACTAATTCACCTTTAATGCTGTTAGTTGTTTTTCAAATATTAATATACTCTTCTTTTATTTCATCCTCATTTTGCTTGGCAATGTTATTTGTTTCTACATGCAACACAATCATAGCAGAATTATCTTTTTCTCTGACTATATCAGGAAGCATTTTTTGAATGTCGTTGATGTTGGGCCCTGAAAAATAACTTTTTGTAATGCTTTCTTTTTATCCTCCTGGCTGTATATTTATCTGTGAATTTTAGGATTAAATCCTCTAAAACATAAACCAGTTTTATTATTTAGTTTTGTTGGGCTTTGCTTGTAGGTTGCTTATAGGGTATTGGGTTTAGGGTGTTTTGAGTTTTGTTTAGGGCTTGGAATGAAAATGTGCAAAGGAGGCATGAGTGAGAGGCACATATACTCTAGAGACCACCTGTAGCAGTTGTGTCCCTTTGATGCAGCCCTACTAGCCCTCCTGAAGCATAAGGTAAATACTATATAGATACATCAAATATAACATTTACTTGAGCACTTCGCCTATTTATTTGTTTCATCCCTACCTATTTCTTGCATGCAAGATGCAAGAAAAGTTTATTTTCTGTACAGGATGGGGGCAAAATTTGTGGCTTGCCCTGGGCATGATAACGCCTTGCTACAGCACTGGATCCAGAGATACATAGCAAAACATGCAATACTTGTCACATCGTAATCTGAAAATCCTGTCTTCCCCTAAAACCTAAGGACTAGGAGGAGTTTTTCCAAGTGACAGAAGAAATCTGCTTTTGCTTTGATTCCTAGGCATCAGCGTCATCTAAATACTAAAAATAGATCTTTTACTGAGCTAAAATAGCAAAATATATGCAAGGAAGTGTTTTCCACAGACTTACTGGAACTCTCTCCACTGCTCCTGTGGCTAAGGAACATTTAACTCTCCTCCACTCCAAGTCCTGGAAGGAGGAATTTTTTTTCAAGGGGAGAACTGTAGGGAGAGCTAACCAACGTAATCTTCCCCAGGCATATCCAGAATGGTGTCCAAGATCTCCCCAGACTTCTACTGATCTTCAGGCTCAGATTCCTAATTATAAGGAGAAGGGCTGTCTTCACAGCTGTCTAGAGACTGAGGGAGTGTCAGGGAAGGGAGAAACTACAGGTTTGGATGGGATAGACAAGTTGTATTGGTATAAGAGGGCCTCAAGAAGACAGTCTTGGGGCCTGAGGAAACTACTGCTGTCAATCCAGGTTCTTCCATGACAAGTCACATTAACAGCTGCATGTTTACCCTATATGGTGCCTGTAAGGGCAGGACCCCTAGGATACCAGGGGGTAGAAGGTGAAGGTATCTCCAGTGGGTCAGAATTAGTTGAACCAACAGATAATGCTTTAGAACCACAGCTGTGTCCATGTGGGACACCATAGTCTTCCTTTGTATTTCTCTTTCTCCATTTCTGAGAAGATAGACTGTGCACCATCTCTCCTGGCTCGGGAAGCTGGGATCACCAGAACACAACTGGTGTTCTGTGGAACTGGATTTACACCTGCAGGACTAGGAGCCAGATTCAGTGTTTGAACCACATTTTCAGTCAGTAGTAATAATAATAATAATACATTTTATTTGTATGGTGCCTTTCACAAAAACAAGGTGCCTTAACAATAATTAAAATCGCAATACACATGCAAAACATCTCAGCATAAAACAAAATGATAGTACTGATAGCAACCTTTAATCAATCACCAAAGGCCCTGTCTGTGTCCCTACAAAGGGAAGGTTAGAGATTGGTCTGTAGTTTGCAAGGCAGTCTGGGTGCAAAGAAGCTTTCTTCAAGAGCAGTGTCACCACTGCCTCTTTCAGTGAGCTTGGAAACTCACCTGTCTCCAAGGAGTACCAGACTATCCGAGCTAGGACTGGACCGATAATATCAGTACAACCCAGAATCAGGGAAGTAGGTCCTGGGTCCAAACTACAGCATGTGGGGTGCACACTCTGGATGATCCGCATGACATCCATGAAAGCCGGTCAGACGAAAGCACTCCAAGAAGACTGAGGATAAGTGATCCCTCACTGATCCACAGCAGCACCCATAGAGCATGTTGAACGGCAAGCCGATCTGATGTCAGCCACCTTATTTGCAAAAAATCGAGCAAGTTCATTGCATTCTTCTTGCAAAAAGGCTTTCCAGACTTGTAGACAGGCTGGGTTGCACAGTCTGTCCGCAGTTTGGAACAGCTGAGCTGGTCAGTTTTGAGCAACTGCAATCTACCTGGACAGGAATTCTGCCTTCTTACAGGAGACTGCAGATTGATAGACTTGATAATGGTCCATCAATCTAAGGTGGTCAGCATCAAGAGCGGATTTCCACCAGCAACGCTCTAACCTTTGTCCTAATCGCCGCAACTCCCTCAGAGTCACATTAAAGATCCCATGGCACTTATCGAAAAGAGTAGGGGAATTTCCCCAGTGTTCTGGCCAAATTTCCCCCCATTCACTAAAAATACCATCAACAGCTTAATCTGGTTCAAGGTCAGTTGGCATTCATCTGTATCCCCCTTCCCCAGGTTGTGCCTGAAAATAGGCAGGATTTGTCTAGTGCACTTACCCGGTCAACAAAAACTAAATAAATAAATAAATAAAAACCAAGGGGATCGAGGGCGAAGGGAGAGAGGACAAACACAGACCAGAGCAATGGCATCTAGGGCCGCCGCAATGGCCAAGTTATAAGCCACTACAAGGGTCTTTGGGTCACTGTTTGCTTCTGAGATGGACGAGAGATCCAGTACCGCCATTAGGCCTTGAGAGTTTATATCTCACAAAGGGTGGTACCGCGTCATCTCCACAGGGGTAGGTCTATCTAGGGGGGTGCTAAAACTGAACCCCACGGTGTAGTGATCAGACCTTCCAACTGGTTCCATCCCCAAGTTGGAGGCCTCAATCCCCAGAAGGAAGACTAAGTCAAGAGAGTGACCATGATTATGAGTAGCAATGGTAACAACCTGTGTAAGGCCCAGAGATGTCATCAACTGGAGGAAGTGCTGACCAAATTGCAAGAGATTGTTGCTGACCCAAGCAGTGAAGTAACCCAGGACCATCAGCCTGGGCAACTCAAACGCCATGTCGACGACGAAGTCCGCAACTTCCTGAAGGAATCATTTCTCATCTCCTGGTGGACAGTAGATGAGAACGATCCTACAGCCTACACCTGCTGCCATGGTACACTCAAATGACTCAGTCTCCCCAACTGGTACATTCCTGAGGTTAAGTTTGGTCTTAAAACAAACTGCTACTCCCCGCATTCAGTCGGGCAGTGTATCACTGAGTACCAGGCAGCAGAGTTGCGGCCTCCAAAATGGGGCCAGAGTTCTCATCCAGCCAGGTCTCGGTGATGCAGGTCAGGTCCACTGACTCAACAAGATGTGCAGTAATTGCAGTCTTGTCCTTAGTGGACCTAGCATTGCATAACACTGCCTGAGTTGAATGAACCTCTCGGGCTGCCCAGACCATCTGCCTACCATCATTTGTAGCACCCTTGAGTATGGAAACCAGGCATGGCGACCCATATTCTGGGTTCCATTTCACCCCAGGGCATCTCCTGGACCTCACTACCCCAATGCGGTGGCCCCCTCATTCATCCTCCGCTGTTCACACCCCCACACCCTCCTCTGTCTCCTCAGGACAATACCCAGCACACTACAGTGCAAGTATGTTGTAAACTGAAGTGGGGGTGAGAAAGGGTGGAAATCATGAAGAGCGGATGACAAATAGCGCAAGACCATAGGGGCACAACTCCAACTGTGAATTTCAATACCAAAAAACATAAAAATAATAAATATCTTTAAATTAACTCCCCAAAATAATAATACATAAAACTCATCTCTCTAACAACACATATCTACAATCTAAAACAGAATAATTCCAAATAAACACACAATATACAAAATTAGATATATCAAATAAACACAGCTGGTACGGACAGGCAGGGTAGGCTGATAATACATTAAACCATTTAGGAAAGAATTTCAAGTGTCTGAATCCCAAAGGTCCTCTCACCACTAGTAGGAAGGGGACAGTCCTCTCGGGAGCTCCCACCTCCCAGGGCCAGTAGTTGGAATAATTTCAGAAATCTTTCCAAAGATAAAACAGAGTAACCTCCAGACCTGGAGTACTCTCATTACTGGAGTCTTGAGGAATAGTTATTTGACACTCTCACTGTTGACAAGTAAAAATAAAAAACAGTTTGACCATAGTTCAAGAGAAAAGAAGTGGGATTCCAGAGTTCCTCTAATAAGCCTCTTCAGGATCAGTAACAACTCTGAGACCAGGGCCACCCAGACCAGCCCTAACAGCCAGCCTCTGTCTGTGGCAGCTACTACAAAGCTTCCCGGTAGAATCCACCAACCAATAGGCCCCCCCAGGGAACTCTAGGGATCGACTCTCACCACCAACTGTCCGGTGTATAGGGTCACAAATCCCCGTGCTGCCACAGGCCTCCGCATAACCCACCAGACAAATCAAGGAAGTTCACTTGGTCCCAAATCAAATTGCTACTGTCCCTAAATCCACGGTATGATCTAACAACCGTTCATCCTCAGCCAGATCTAGCGGGTCTTCAGCATCACAGTCTGTAAACACACAAGCAAACAGTCAGTGGGAGAAAACAGTTAAAACTGATGTCCCAAACCCAGGGGCGTTCTCCAACTCAGTGGGAGAAAACAGTTAAATTTATGTCCCTAACCCAGGGGCATTCTCCAACTCAGCCCCGCTCTTGACTAAAATCCTTTAGTCCATTAACACAAATGCCTACCAATAAACCGAAGGCAATCGATGGCAGATTAAGCTCCTCTCAATAAAACCAAGCAGGTTAACGAACCTTCAGACAAACAGAAGGCAGTCATTGGCGGGTTGAGCCCCTCTCAATGGAATGGAACAGTAGAATGAGCAATCATGTACTCACAGTTTTGGCTCCCTGCTCCAAAATAAGCGCACAGCGGGCTGATAGAGTCCGGTCGGCAGCAGAAAAAACAAAATCACATTTGGATTCTAGTCCCAAAGTCGTTCTCCAGCTCTCCAACTCGCCGTGCGTTTTTCAGCTCGCCACACTTACAGCACTTCTCTGAGTAAAACACAGCAGGGTAAAGGGTAAAAAGAATATAGCGTATGCTGGAATGTCATTCTCCACCGAAATCCATCGTTTTCGAAACCTTGTAGTCACACACTAGTGACCTTCGCAGTGCAACAGAATGATGTTTTCTACTGTACTGCGAACGTCACACTGTGCCCTCAAGCAGCATTTGACAGTTAGGGCTCACTCCATAGACAGGCATAAGCCACATGTATTTATTTGTTTTTGGTAACCAGGTAAGTGCACTGGACACTGAAATGCTTATTTTCAGGCACGACCTGGGAGAGTACAAACAAAAATACAGTTACAGTCAAATACAGGGTAGTAAAAGAACATAAAATACAGAAACAATGAGTAGCACAAGAAGAAGCAAATGATCATAATCTACAAGGCACACATAAAAATGTACAAACATCTCAGAAATGAGCATATCAAGCAGTACGGTACAATAGGCATTGGATCGAGGATATGATATTACAATGATAGTAAATACATAAATCAGCATAATAAGAATAAACTTAAATGCAATATCCTAGGTCAGACCTGTGGAGATAAGTTAAAGGTTTTACACAGACCTTGAGGGGTTTGAAGCCACCTAAAGGGTTCCCTTTTGGTGATGACATGGAGACAAGAGAGATGTGAGTGTTAGGTATGAAATAGCCAAAAATGTTTAAAAGGGACATGAGATCGGTGCCAGAACTGAAAGGAACCACAGTGGAGCTGAACCCTACTGGTATGTGGATCAAATGACAATGCACTGTTAAAAAAGTGAACTGATTTGATGATTGGAGGGAGCTGTGTATGAGGCTTGAGAGGGAGCAGTATATGAGATATGGTTCAAATCTTTTGGATGGCTCTGTGTGATGTATGACTCCATGCTATTAGAACCATAGTGATATATCTAGAATGATGGAAGCAGGACTTTCTGGTGCTACTATTATGGAAATATGACTTTTGAGTTGGGCATATGGGAAAATGTGCACAAGTAAATTTTAATTGCCATTTAGAGCACATTTTTGGTCAAGTTCTTTTTGGTGCCTCTCCACTTTATTGGTAAGGCATGACTGGGGGTGGGTTATCTAAGGCACCCCCCTTCCCAGAGTTGCCTTACTGTTATAAAGTGGTAAGGCTTTTTAAAGTTAGCTGACAGTTGCCTCCTTGTGAGCAGGCCCCACTTCATGCAATGGCAGGGAGCACACATTCACCTTGTGAGTAGCTTGTGGTATTCATACAGATCCCAGCCAGTCAGGAGATTGTCAGTTTCATAAATGTATTTAAAGCGAATGTGCATCAGTAAAGGGAAAATGTACACTTAAAGGGACAGGTATATCAGCTGAGTCAGAAAAGCAACTAGACAATGAACTGGATGTCTCTATTTTCAGGTTTGGTGCTGCTCCGCAGATGGATGGCAGGGGGTGTCTGCAGGAGCAAAGCAAGACTTGATGGAAAGACTGTGATCATAACAGGAGCGAACACAGGCATTGGCAAAGAGACAGCCCGTGGTCTGGCTGCACGGGGTAAGCCTTTTCACAGCAATCTTATTAAAGTGATTTATTTGGTTTGGTATGATCATAGTAACATGGGAGAGGGGGAGCCCAGTGGCTTAGAGGCAGTGTTTTGCTCCATAACATGAGAGACGTAGGTTCAGGGACTATCTCTGGTTCTCTGAGATGGCATATGGCACCCAGTTTATGGAGACAGTAATAGTGTGCAAGCATAGGTACATGAATGAGCACCCCCTCTGAATTTGGAAAACTTAAAAAAAAAATGTATTGGAGGAAATGTATTCCAGGGGAAGGTGGTAAGTAAAGGGTATTTGTTCATCTTGGAAAATGTTGCCCTGCATTTGCCACTGTGGGCAAGCTGCTATTTTCAGCCATAAAGAAACAGATCATAGACATCCTGAAAGAAAATAGTACAGAAAAACTCAGCATGGTTTCCATGAGGGAAAGGTTATGTCAAATGAATTTGATTGACTTCTTCAACAGAGGTGGTGAGTAAGGCCCAGGCAGTCCACATGAAAAAATTACTCACCATAGTAATCTTGTTTCTTTCCCAGTGATACTCAGGTATTCAGAACTCTTTCAGTGTCCCTTTAAGATAGAGCTGCCCGGAGAGAATGGAACATATGCAAATGATGGAATCTTTTGAGCATGCCACTTTTCAAATGCTGCCTTCAACTAACTGCCTAGTTCTAAACTCCTTCAGATTTCTTGGATGCCTGGAAAGACAGGCCTCAAAATACTAAATGTATATCTAGAGTAATAATAAAGATAATAATAATAACAACAATAATAATAATAAGAGAATAATGGTAACACCCTTAAACCCCTTAAAAACATTGACTTCCAACTGGAGGTCAAAATATGTAAAGTTACCCCTAAATGTCAGAATCACCTGAAAATGGGGAAAAACAACAATTGTGAACACAGTTTTAAACATAGTGCCAGGTTGTGGCTCCTATACCTCTGAATAGACAGTGTTTTCAGGAGTGCAGAGGCTACTGGTTCTGGAAGGGGAGGCAGGGTGGGGAGTTCTGAATACCTGAGTATCGCTGGGAAGAAACAAGATTACTGTGGTGAGTAATTTTTTCTTCTAACCCCAGTAATACTCAGGTATTCATAACTCTTGCAGACTGAAAAGCTGTACCTTTGGAGGTGGGCACAGAACCTACTTTGGAAACAGACCCTGCAGGACTGCCATGCCAAACCTGGCATCCGCCCTGGACTGGATGTCCAGACTATAATGCTTTGTAAATGTGTGTACTGTCTTCCCGGTAACTGCTTTACAGATGTCCACCAGGGGAACATCCCTATAAGCTGCTATCGTAGCAGCTGTGCCTCTTGTGAAATGGGCCCTCAACCCTGTTGGGGGCTCCCTCCCAGCCTTAGTGTAGCAAAACTGGATACAGTGTACTATCCAGCGAGAAATTGACCTTTTAGATGCTGGATTACCTTTTCCTATATCCTCATAAGTCAGGAACAGCTGTTTTCTGTCTTGCCTATAGTCCTTAGTGGTTGTCATTTGGTAGCTAAGAGCTCTCTTGACAAACAGACTGTGGAGTCTTCTTTCACCGGAAGTAGAGTGCTCAGTGAAAAAGACAGGTAGGGTAATGATTTGGTTTAAATGGAAATCAGAAACCACTTTACGGAGAAATTTTCTGTTGGTTCTCAGGATGACTTTGTCCTTGTGGAAGGAAATTTACACTAGTCCTGTTCTATGCAGAAAGCCTGGAGCTCACTGATCCTTCTGGCAGAAGTCATTGCCACTAGGAAAACTGTTATCCATGTGACATGCTTTAGATGAGCTGAAGACATGGGCTCGAAAGGAGCCCCCATGCACTTGGCTGTACATACATTGAGATCCCATACTGGCACCGGTTCCCTATGGGGGTAAGGGGGGTAAGTGGGCAAGTCCCTTGAAGAACCTTTTGAAGATAGGATCTGAAGCAACAGAAACCATTTAACCAGCTGAAATGTAGGCAGAAGCTGTGGCAAAGTGGACTTTCAAGGTACTGGGCTGCAAGCCCAGTGAATGCAAATAGGTGAGATAATCCAGCAAGGTTGGAACCCCAGCCTGTACTGGCACCCATTCCCTAGTGAAATACCAAATAGAAAATGTTTTCCATTTTGCAGCATAGATTTTCTTTGTGGAGGGCTTCCTGTAACCTCTCAGAATATCCAGGACACTTTCAGAATGATTTAAGCCTGCATATTCTAGATCCTCAAGAGCCAAGCCTTGAGCATGAGGGAACTGAGATTCTGACACAGGAGCCTCCCTTGGTTGGAGGTTAATAAGTTGTGCCTCCGAGGAAGGTGTATTGGTTCAGCCACAGACATAGAGAGCAGTAGGGAGTACCATGGCTGCCCGGGCCGGTCTGGTGCTATCAGGATCTTTGATGCTGAGTGAGACCTGGGCTCAAGTAATATTCTGTATACCAGAGGAAAAAGGAGTGAAAGCATACAGGTGTTTCCCTGACCAGTTCAGTGACAGGGCATACAAGGGGATTGTTCCTCGAGCTGGAGGTCTGCAACAATATTGCAGCAGGTGGTGGTTCTGGTGGGATGCAAACATGTTTATCTCTGGAGTGCCCCACCTCCTGAGAAACATTTACACCACCTAACTGTTCAGAGCCCATTCGTGATGGGCCTGGTTGATTCAGCTCAGAGTGTCTGCCAAGGTACTGTCCTTGCCAGGCAGATGAATGGCCTATAAGGAAACCCCGATGGAGTATACCAGACTCCATATTTTCATGGTTTCTCTGCAGAGAGGATTTGACCTTGTCCCTCCCTGCTTGTGTATGCAGTACATTGTGGTGATATTGTCGGATCTGATCTGTACCACCTGCCCTGCAGCAGTGGTGAGAAGGCTTTTAGTGCCAGCAATACTATTCTGAGTTCCAACAGATTGATGTGTAGAAGTGACTCTGCCCTTGACCAAGTGCCCAGGGTGGTGTGATCCCCCAAGTGGGCCCCTCACCCTATTAATGATGCATCTATTGTGAGAACATCTGATGGGGACTCTTGCTGAAAAGGAACCAATTCCCTTAGGTTGGTTTCCTCTTTCCACCATTGGAGAGCCTGTAACAAGGTTTTTGCTACTGGAATTAGTTTTGTGAGAGGATCCCTTCTTTGGCACAAATGTGCCCTGAGGTAGAATTGAATGTCCCTTATCTGGAACCTGGATCCCAGTACTATGCCAGTGGCCACTGCCATGTCACCTAGTAACTGAGGAAACTCTTGCAATTTTGGTATGTTCAAGCTAAATGATCTAACAGGAGAATAGCCCTTGCCCTGTCCAGAGGCAGATGGGCCCTGCCTTGCAGGGTATTTAGCTCTGCTCCTATGAATTGCAATACCTGAGCAGGCTGAAGGGCAGACTTTTTTGTGTTTGTTTGTTTAGGAACCCTAGAAACTCCAGGAGCCCCTGAGTGAGCTGTAGATGCTCCCTAACTTGCTGGGGAGATTTGCCCACCACCAGCCAGTCATCAAGTTATGGGAAGACTATGACACCTTGTCTTCAAAGGTGTGCCACGGCCACTGCCAAACACTTGGTGAACACCCTTGGTGCCGAAGTGAAACCAAATGGCAGTATTGAGAACTGATAATGACCTGAAGGGAATCTGAATCTGTGAGACTTTCTTACAGGGATGTGGAAATAGGCCTTGAATAAAATCCTTTTCCATTTGGATGCAGTGGGCCTGGTTCCACTGCCCATGACAGTAGCAGGTTTTGAACTTCTGATTCCAGGAATTTTGTGTCTGCATATGTAGATGGCCTGAAAACTGTGGTTCTTGCATATGGAAGGGATCTGAAGCTTAGAGACAGTCCCTGATTCATTACTTCCAGGACCCACTTGTCTGTGGTGATTTTTCCAAGCCTGAAAGTAGTGAACCAGTCTGCCTCCCACAGGTGGTAGGGAGGCAGCCTGCACAGGCATGTCAGGGTGTCTGCTTTGCTTGAGGCTGGGCATGGGACTGGGAGCCATGCTTAGAACCCAGTGCACCTGAGGTATCCTTGCTGTGGATACTGCTGATACTGAGTAGCAGCCATGGTCTGGTTAAAAGGCCTACTCTGGAATCATCTACCCCTGCCTCCCCTTCCATAAGATTTGCTGGATGGGGAAGTTTTTTCCTTTGTGGAATTGCTTCTGTAGATGGCTTTATATTCATCCACCTTTTTCATGTAAGCCTCCGTCCTTTCCCCAAAGAGGGAGTTACCCTACACTGGGAAGTCCATAGCCTTGGTTTGTGTATCTTGGGTAGGGTTTGTGGCTGTCAGTCAGGCAAATTTCCTCTGTGCCACAGTGTTTGCCATCTACCTGGCAGCAGTGTCATTGGAATCAGCAGCCATTTGAAATTGGTACTTGGCTGCTTCCAAACCAAACCTGGCTGTTTCAGCTAAGTCAGCTGAAAGGGGAGATTGGGCTTTGTCTGCCATAGCCAGGACAAACTGCCACAGAGACTTTTGGTATTGAGCAGCATAGGCTTGAAAGTTAGCCTGTCTTATGGCCAAGGAAGCTGATAAATATCCTTTCTTGGCCATGCTGTTAATTTTCCTTGAATCCTTATCAGCAGGAGGGGATGCTAATGGTTCCTTTGCCTTGTCACAGGCTGCCACTTGTACCACTCCCCAGTGGTCAGGATGGGAGAACAAAAAATTCAGCCCCCCCCCCTCTACAATTGGTATTTCTTATCCAGCCTCTTATCAAGAGGGGAACCAAATTTGGAGTTTGCAGAATTTTTAAAGCATCCTTTTTAAAGAATTTGTTTACAGGGAGGAGAAGCTTTTTGGTGGGTGTCAGCCCCATTATTTCTAAATATTCAGCTTCTTCCTCATCCTTGATCACTTCACTAGTGGTGATGTCTAGGGCATCGACCATCCTTCCTACAAATGTGATGTGTGAGGAAAAATCCTCCAAAGCCCTTGAAGGAGAGCCAAAATCCTGTTCAGAGGAGACCTCAGGTTCAGTAAGTTCCCCCCTCCTCCACTTCTTCAAAATCACCATAATCTTCATCCTCATAGTGGGAAGATTGAGCAGAGGAGCCAGTCTGCTTGGCAGGGGTCTGCAGCTGAGAAGCAGAGAGCCTCTCTAAGGCCTGTTTGATTTTAAAGGCCTGTGCTATTTCTTCAGGAGTTGGCAGGTTTATTGCAGGCACAGAAGTCCCCAGATGCTGACCAGCAGGGGGTTCTGTGTGCTTAGTCTTTTTTGATTTCTTTGAGGGGGCTGGGGAGTCAGCTGGTTCAGCAAGCCTCTTTGAAACTGCTTGTATACCCATCTCAGGGGTAGTAGTTGTAACTGCTGTAGTTTCACCCACAGAAGCAGATGGTCAGAGCTTGAGGGACCTTTAGGTGGTGGAAGTTTTTTTCTTAAGCCTTTCAAGGCATTTTTCAACTGTTTTCTCAGGAAAAGTTTTGCAGATTTCACAAAAATGATCATAGCCAAGGCAGACAACACAAAAGGAATGTTTTTCTGCCTTGGCAAAAATGTCCCCACACTGTGTACACGGTTTGAAACCAGGTTCACCGTTTTTTCTTTTTGGTTTTTCTGACATTTTTCACTTAGAGAATCGAAAAATAGGAACCGCTAAATAATGAAAAAGTTTACTTAGTGGTTGCGGTCGGTTCCGGAACCGATGGGAACTGGGAACTGAGTAAAAAATGAACCAAGGTTATCGGTTTAGGAACTGGTATTAGCGGTTCCTAAAAATATATAAAATAAAGTAAAATGAGTAAACTAATCCTTCTTAGGCACACACTTGCTAATTCATGCTATGGATTTGACCCGGCAGGATTACTTACCTTACCCCGGCTATGCTTGTTATTAATTGTATCAAGTATTGTATGCCCTTGAGGCGTAGAGTACTCGGGCAGATCCTTCATTAAGTCTGTTTTATCATGTGGTTGTTATGTGCTGCTATGCATTCCTATGGCCATTATCAATGGACATGTGTGTGCAATGTAATGTAATGTTTGTCTATCTATGTTATCCTGGTCTCTCTAATGGATATGGTCTGGCTTGGCCCTGATTTTATCAACCTGAGGCGTGTGTGTGTCTACCAAATAATAAAATTGCTAAACAAAAAAAAAAAAGTAAACTAAATGAAGTTTTTTTAGTCAGAAAACTCCAGTAACTAAACTAAAAACCTCGGTTCCCCTCCTTGTATACCGAACCGAGAGGAACCGAGAAAACTTACAGTTTAACTACTAAAATTATGGGTTTAGCTTAAAATTATAAGAAAGTAAAAGGCAGCAAATGAAACTAAAGAATACTTATGTATTTTTATAAGTTTTGTCACCTCAGGGTGAGAAGATGAGGAGAGGACCTCCGAGCGTCTAGTCTTGACAGGCTGAGAGAGAAATCTGAAGGGGTTTAGAACTAGGCAGTTAGTTGAAGGCAGCATTTGAAAAGTGGCATGCGCAAAATATTTCATCATTTGCATATGTTCCATTCTTTCCAGGCAGCTCTATCTTAAAGGGGCACTGCAAGAATTATGAATACCTGAGTATTACTGGGGTTAGAATCTGTATTATTGCTGGCCCGCCAGTGCAGCAGTTGGATTTCTGTTTGCAATGCCGATGACCCGGGTTCGGGAACGGACCCAGGGAGTCGGAGGGCCGGCTGGGGGAGAAGGATTGAGTGTCCCATGGACTGCTCTCTTCCTCCTGGTGGAGGGAGGGGTTGACTATCTGATGCTGGATGGACCCCTGGCAGAAGCTGGGAGAACTACAGGTGACCAGTGCTAGTATGTTAAGGGAGTGGGGTGGACACTGGCCTTCACTGCATGTTCCCACCCCCAGGAACAACTCAGTAAAAGACTGTTGGCTGCCATTGATGAAGCCTGCCCGATGCCTGGCCTCTACAGCTCCCTGCCTCCTGCTGACTAATTATGGCTTCTTGGCTCCACCAAGCCCCAAACCCCGCGCGGGGCCAGGGAAGCAGTGTCAGCTCGCCAACACCTTCTCCCATTGCAGACGGGCTTGCTCGGTGCAATGGCCCCATCCTGGGGGGTAAGCCAGGGGGTATCTGCAGGGGCACAGCAAGGGAGCAAGGTAGGTGCTCTGGGAATGGCGTGGATGGTAGGATGGCTGGCAAAAAAAAAAAAAGAATCTGTACTTACACTTGTACCTGCCCTTCAGTAAGGCCATGACTCATTGTCTCACAGGAGACATATCCAGAAGGTGGGGGGGCGGATAATGGGACTAGGAAGAAGATGGAATTTGACAGGTCCTGAATGGTAAATTCATTGATGTCAGGAAGTTCGCAGTGGAGGGCCCCAGGGGTCAGTCCTGGCACCGGTACTCTTCAGAATTTGTATCAGTAACACTGGAGTGGGGTTGCAGGGTAAAGGTAGTCTGTTTGCAGAGGACACAATTCTCTGCATGAGGGTATGCAGTTATGAGAGGATGGACAGGATGAAAAGGGATATAGAAAAGCCGAGACAGTGGTCCAGAATACAGCAGTTAAAGTTCAATGCCCAAAAGTGAAAAGTGATGCACATTGGCAGCAAAAACCCAGAGGTAGAATATAGCAACAATAGAGTCATGGTAGAGCATTCAAAAGGCGAAAGTGACCTGTGGGTACTTAATAATTTAGAATTTTGTACACTTGGATATCCTTTTTTAGGTTCATGCCTAGTTTTCAAGATGGTCCCTGGGAGGAGAGAGACAGTAGCAGGCATTCCTAACAGTTACAAGGCTAATTTACATAAAGTTAAAACACTGATGGCAAATTGTTACAGTATACAGGGGCTACATTATGGGTTGCTGATGAATAACACATTTATTTGCACTAGCGAGTGGTAAGACCCATGCCTGATATGTGGCAACAGCATGAGTTAGTTATGAAGGTCTTACAACTTATGTGTATAGATAAATGTGTTACTGCACTACAACCCATCATGTATTTGATATATACCACACAATTCTGATGTTTTTATTAGTGCTATATGTTGTATTAGAGTAAAACTGCCACTGTAAATTCTATATCTGATCCACTGTTCTCTGCATTCTGTTTCTAGATTGACGGAAATAACATGGTCTATGTGAAATAACATGTGTTCTAAGTGTAATAACATATTCTAAGCAAGACTAGATATTTATTACAAAATGACATTACATATTTACCCAATCTATTCACCATTGGTGTGATTATATACAGTATTTATACAACACTTGTAACATGGCAAAAATAGTAGTACTGGAATCCAGAAAGCAGATAGGATGAACGGAGTCAGGTGGTACAGGAGCAATGCGGCATTATGGCACAATAATGCCGTGTTGCTATTGAAGTACCTGCGACAACCATGGAGGAGGCAGCAGCAGTGTGCTAAAATACAGAGCGTGCAGAACAAGAAGTCGCAATATGTGGGAAGGTAGTACGGGAGGGAGCACTGATGCAAACGAGGAGAGTGGAGCAGCGGGGAGGAATACCCGGACCGCAACGCAGCCTGAGAGGCACCAGAAGGAAAAAACAGAGAAATGTAGATGTTTCATCGTGCATAGTGCAGGCGAGACGGAACTGAAATGGGTGGTGTGGGAAACGCATTTAGGGCAGTGCAAAGATGTGCAAGACAGTGAAGGAAGCAGCAAAAAAGGCAGAAAGTGGCAGACAGAAAAGCATGAATGTAGTGAGATCGGAGCCACAGGGAGAGACACACACAACAGGTCAGATGTTATGCTAAGCAGACTGATGGGGACATCGCAACACGGAGAAATTAAGGTATAAAAGACCTCCTAGCATTCCAATGAAAATAAAAGCTGCTTAGATGTGAGAATTCTGGGGAAAGATATGTTGACAGATAGTTTCCTAATACTTATGTTTGCTGTAGTTTTCATAACATCAGTATAGAAATACGTGTCTCTTCAGTGTTCACAAAATGCAACATAGAAAAGTTAACTGTGCAAAATATGTCTGTGTTCTCTTATTGGCAGTATCAAAATAAGAGAAACACTACACACTGTGTGGTAGAAGCCATGTTACAAATGCATAATCCACGTTGAAGGTGGCATCTAATGGGGAGTTAATGCATGATTGGTCGTTGTAGGCAGTCATATAACGGCCCCAACCATGCATTAACTTCCCATTAGATGCCACCTTCATCGTGGATTAATGCTTACATGTATATTGATAAATAGCATGAAAAAATGTGTTATCTTGACATAATATAGCAAGATAGTATTCTAACCCCAGAAATCCCTCACTTAGTGTTTACACTGTGCAGTCATCTCAGCTTATAGTGATGCTTTGGAGAATGGAACCTATGCAAATTTTAGAATTTGAAATGTAGACTCAAACTCTGCATTTGCCCCACCCCCTCAGTCATTAGTCAGATCCGTTTCTCCGCCTGAAGGGAGCAGTTGCCTTGTAGTGAACTCTGGTAACAGCTGGTTCCCCAGTCAGTTTACATCTTTAAAATAAGTATATTTAGTTGTCTAATACTCTGTGTTAGTTAGGAATTTTTTTTCTGTAAATCTCGGTCTCTATGGTTTCCTTTGATTCCCAGGAACTGGAGACTATCCTAAGTGGCTACCTTTTTTCATTTTAGGCTTATAAAATTTAATAAGCCTTCTTTATCACCTTAACTTAACCCTTAGACTACCAACAGAATTAGAATGTATAGGAATTCTGGACTGATATATCAGTTCGTGTCACAGCAAGGGTTAAATTGTCATGTGTGTGAAATGGAGTGCCTTCACATTCTGTTTCAGTCTGTGCCCTTTCACCCTGATTAACTGGTTCCTGTTTCCTGAACCGTGGTTTGACTTTTGGCACAGTTTCTAACTGTAAAAGTCATTTTTTTTTTTTTTTTTTTTTTCTGCATTGGGTTCTTGTTACTACACTGTTTGTTGGAATTCACTTTAATTTTTTATGCAGGATCTCTCAAATTGGGCGTGTCTTAAAAAACTGTAAAAGTTGTCTCCTGCTCTTGGCAAGGGCAGACTATGATGAGCTTTGTTTAAAGTGTCCAGGTCAAAAACACAACTTTTAAATTGTAAGCCCTGTCATATTTTTGCCCCAAAAAAGCTCATTTAAAAGGGTAAAAAAAAGTTACAAAGAAGTATGCCTTCTCAGTCTGTATCTGTGTCACCAAAATATAATAATGTCTTCTCTGGAGACAGGTGGTCAAGACTGTCATACGCAAACAAAGATGTGTTTTTGTCACAGCCTTGTGCAAGCATGCAGACAGTGTTGAATGCCATAGAATTCGTCATCAGAAAAAAAGTCCACTGGCCCATTGTCTCTGCCCATTCCTACCAAACTAATATTAAATGAGAGAGCCCTAGTAACTCTACACTCTCCCCATTGTGATTTTGTTCAGTGAGAAGGCTGGGGCTGACCTTTAAATTTCACTGCCATACTTCAGGGCTGGCAGTAGTGATTGCTTAATTATAAGCTTCTTGGTGGATGGAGAAAGACGTGATGGACATAATGGAGTGCTCCAGTTCTTTTTTGGTGTGTCACTGATAGTTTTCACAATGTGTTTCAAGTAGCTTAGCTTCTGGCCCAGCCATAGGACAAGGTTTGCACAGATTTGTGGGAGGCCAGATCAAAGTTGGATTATCAAGTAGTGGGGTGAGGATGGACCTCCATGGAATGCTATTACTTTGATTTTGCTGCTGTTTAGGAAAAGCTTGGTTTTATCCATCCAGACCTGAGTTTTATTGACAAATGTTTGAAGGATACTGTTGAGTCATACCTGGATTCAGACTGTACATTGATAATGGTGTCATAGACATAGAGGTGAATGTTGACTTTGTGACCCTTACAGACTTATGGGAGGTCATTTACAAAGAGGCAGAAAAACAAAGAACCAAGGAAGGATCCTTGAGGGACTCCAAGGTTGAGTGGGCAGGGGGAGAGAATTTGAGATTATAATAAAGAGCAGTCTGAAATCCTCTTTTTCAATGCAAGAGGCAAATGGAAAAGCTATTAGGATGCTTGGATGTATCAGGTGGAGTTTAGTTGAAACCAAGAGGTGATATTGCCACTGTACAGGTAATTGGTTAAATTACAACCGGAGTACTGCATGCAGTTTTGTAACACTCATCTGAAAAAGAATAAGGAAATGATAGAAACAATTCAACAGAGAGCAGCAAAAATTATCCAGGGGCAGCAAGGTTGGACCTGTCAGGAAAGACTAGGCAGCCTAAACATTTACTCACAAGAGGACAGGACAGGAGAAAGATGGGGACATGATAAAAAACTCATAAATGCTTGCAGGGACACAACAGCGTGGAATCTGTGGCTTTAATTAAATTAAGGAGCAATGCAACTACCAGGGGCCACAAACTCAAATTTGTAGGGGTGGGACTTCAAGAAAGACATAAGGAAATATTTATTTACAGGTAATGTGATTAATGCTAGAACTATCTCAAAATTCAAAACCCAATTCAGTATGTACAAGGGATAATTAAAAGCAATAGTGGGGGACCTGAGAGCTCCAAAAGCTGTAGTAATATGAAACTAAGAATTGCACAGTCGGGCAGACTTGATAGACCTGTGGGCCTTTTTCTGTTGGCAATTTTGTATGTTCATTAAAGGACTGAGGAAAGCTAGGTAGGAACAACAAGGCACACTATATATACTTTTAGTCTTTTCCTAGCTTGTACCATTCTATGTATGATGTAATCCCTCCAAGGAAGTGAAACACTGAGCAATGGTATGTACCCCCCCCAAAACACACACACACACACACACACACACCCAACACACACACACACATAGCCAAGGTATGAGCAGATGTCTGATCTGGGGTTGGCTTCAATGGGAAAAAGAAGATCGAAGAGCACCAATTTACTCTGATTTAAACAATGCATCAGTAGCTCTACCACTGAGGTAATTAGCAGGCATAAGTATCCAAAATGTTTATTTCATAATTTTCAGAAGGGATCATATTGGAGCTCAATAGTGCTGGGTCCAGGGCAACACATGGACAGAGTTGATGGACCCTGGGTCTCCTTCTGCCAATGCTTTCTAAGTTTCTAACAGAGCTAGCAGCCTGATCCCTTACATGTCCCTATTCTGAGCCTTGACCCACACTGCAAGTTCTCCCCAGTAACGAGAACAACGGCATCATTTCAAATACTTTTTTTTAATACTGCAGCAGGTCATTTTTTTAAATCAAAGCCACCATTCAACTAATAAGGCTCTTGTTACTTGAGCAGTGACTTTTGTTGATTTTTAAATGAGTAAACCTTCAAAGTATAAAGTACAAATAAAAGTATCCAGACCTTTCTGAGTTTCTGTCTATATGGAGTCAAAATACAATCCTATCTCGTCTGCAAACGGTGAAATAAGATTTGTTTTAATCAACATTTTTATAAGGTATATATGACATATTCACAAAAAACATATTTCAGTAGATTCAACCTACAAAATTAATAACTATTACATTCCAACAATACATCCAGAACAAGACCAACTTTAAACATAAAAACATCATTATAAGAATTTTGTATACTTCTGCCTACGAATTACCCAAAGGTAGGACTACTACCTCATTGTTTGTGGGGGTTTTTATTAGTAATCTTTTCATTTTTTGTCCCCATTTTCTCCTCGGACCTGGGACCCTGACACATACATGTGCGTAGAGGCACACATGCATGCCGGGTACCAGCTCAGCCCCTTCTGCCCAACCCCTGGCTATCACCACCACCCCCTCCCACCTACGCTTCCCATCTGACCTCCACCTGGTGGGAGTAGAACTATGGGGGGCAGGCGACCACCCCGGGAAGGGAGAGCTGCCTAGCGGCTGCTCAATCCCTCTCCCTTCCCCCGCACCGGCTCCTCGATGACCCGAGGTCGTTCCTGAACCTGGATCTCCAGCATAGTGGGAGGTAATGCATCCAGCGCCTCAGCCCTCAGTGCCACTGAGCCAGCGTGTTTTCTTTTTTAAGTTATGCATGACTGGTGATCTTTAAGGAAAGGAATTCTGGTTTTATATAGCACCTTTATATATAGTATCTATCTTAACAGAAAATTAGAGCTGATAGTTTGAAGAAGCGTTATTATAGGGCTGATTAAGTGGAGCTTGTTCTCTTGGCTCTGGCAGGCCCGGTTACAGTAAAGACAAACCTATGGTGCCCAGCACTTCGATTCAAAAGGAATCTTCCTCAGGGGAAGCACTGGGGAGCTTAGGTTTGTCTTTACCGTAGCCGTTTGCCATGTTGTGGAATAAAAATCCACTTAATCAAATTTCCTTGGCTAGCATCATTTATTTATGTGGCCCGAGTGCAGTTTTCTATTAAGATACATGTTCAGGGTTTTATTTAACTCTAAAAATTGATTAGCGTTTTGCTCATAAAAGTGCTAAAACTTTGTGAAAATGCAAAGCTCTTGTCTCACTGTGTTTAACAAACACAGCAGTTCTAGAAAATCTATCTAAATACTTTCTGTATAGTTAGTATCGTCCCAAGAAAAAAACTGCTGATCAATTATTTAAAACCCTGATGTTCAATGTGATGGGCAGGCCTCCCTTTTTGAACTGCACCAGTCAAAATATACAGAGATAGCGAGTCGCAGCACCATTCCTTTTGTGTTTTATATACAGTATACTGTATCTCAAGGTGCTTTACTATCCAGAAGAAGGAGGGGAGAGAAAGTTGCTGCCATTAGGTTCACTGGGAGAGTAGCACGGAGATACTGTAGATGAATGAGAGAGAGATTATAGAGAGGTGTAACACAGGGAGATTACATGACTTACTCAAAGTCACACAGTGAATAAGTGACAGAGCTGGGATTCAAACCTGGGTCTCCATATTCACAGCTCTGTAACTAGTAAGCTAAACTTCCTCCCTGAGAAGATATAGTAATAACTGTCTGCAGATGGGTGAAAGGAATAACTCCCATCTGATCCAATAAAGCTGCTAAATATTCAAAAAAATGAGAAAACATAGTATAGGACATAGGTGGCCAATTAAGAGATACAGATTTATAAAGTCAAGGCTCGATTCACAGTTGAAGGGACTGTTGCAACATTATCACAACAACAATGTTGCAGTGGTCCCTTGCATGTGACCCCCCCAAGTTATCATCAAAGAGGGTGTTGCACACATGGAAAGGGGTGAGTTTACCAGATAATGGCCCACAGAGCAATCTACAGAGCATGGCAATACTTGCAAGATGAAGTCACATCTTTAGCAACAGGCTCCTAATGTAAAACTGTTAAAAGCAGTTCTACAGGGTGTCGCTAAACAACAAGGCATAACCAGGAGCCAACGTAGAATGGAGATTGGTGAGGGACCAGGTGAGGGATTTGTACATGGGGAACAGGGGCTAAAAGGGGTGGGGGAACTAGAGGATGCTCAGAAAAAGTGAATCAATGTTGGCCCATAAGTAAGCTTTCAGATGTGGGTAGGGGGAAGACATAGGTGGTAATACCTTTATCCTGTCTATGTGTGAACTGTGCAGTGCCAAACAACTGATGTTGTACCATTCACTGAAAGCCATAGGAGTTGCAGATCAGGTGTTGCATCCATTAACATCTGGTGATACTCATTTGCATTGCGACTTAGTTGGCAGAGTACTCCTCCCCCTAGTGACTAATTATGCCTTTCATTGATAGTTCATAGGTGTGTAGTCACCGTGGGGCACTAGTTCCCACCTTATTTTGCAACCACACAGCTAGCAACTATGAATAGGGCAATATATTCAACAATATTACTTCCCAGAAAGTTGGGCAGGTTTTTAGTGTAGAGTTCCATCTAAAGTAGAATCAGCTGAGCCTGACCACATTTTTAAAGAGCAGCTACCTCCTAAAATAAAATGTGTCACACCATTGCATTTACAGCAGTTACATTTAATTTGGAAAAGGGGTTCCAGTTAGCTGCCTTTGTGGCCCAGTGGCAGCTCATCATGCTGCAAGGGGGGGGGGGGTGAAACAAGGAGACTGAGTGGTGTCTGCGGTGGCACAGTAGGTAGGGAAAATAGGGCAGACTAGGTGGGCAATGAGGTCCTTATCTGCCAACAAACTTGTGTGTTTCTGCTGTGCAGGTGACTCTGGCTTAGGGGTGGACTCAGGGCGCTTGCATTGGAAGACAGGCCATGGCTGTGGCAGCTGGCACTGAGTCTCAGCCGGGGAGGATTGGTGATGAGTTCTGGTGCATTAGTGACCCCCTGCAGAGGGTAAGGGAGCTAGCTCCCCCATGGTATATTATATGTGGCCTGCCCACACCAGGAGAAATGGGACATTACAAGGGAGAGGAAGGGAAAAAATTCCCAGCCTCCATTGGGATGACAAATGCTGGTATGCTTGTTTCCCATACTCTGCTACTTGATCCTAGTAGGGCCAGTAAGAGAACTGCCTTCCTCTAACCCCCCTGCCTCAGAGGAGAAGTCATGGGGGACTACAACACCTCATCCATCAGTTTTGCCCTTCCCTCTCTTTGGAACTCTTTCCAGAACTCTCTAAGACTTACACATGTGCTGAATGAAACATGCACCTGTCATTCCTAAACATCAAATTTATCCAGCTACTATAACTTATGTTACCTGCCAAACAACTTTTTACTAATCCACCTTCCCCTCCCTCTCTAACTATTACTAAGCCACTAGCCTGTAGCTCCCTCCCTACTACTCTCCCTCCCTCCCTCCCTCAATCACCTCTTTAGTATCTACTCATGGCTCTCTGCTCACTCTATCCACAAAGAACACCTCTAGGGTATCCTGGGTTAAGTTGTGTGCAGCTGATGATATCAGCCATACCTAGGTATTAGCATGCCTTCCTGGAGCTATCTAATCTGAACTGTTTAAGAAAGCTGTTGCAATCCTTGTATAAAATTGTTACTTTTTTTTCTCATTTTATTGTACTTTACACACCAGTACTTTGTTCATTGCCTTTTATTTTATAATATGTTATTTACTGTATGTTCAATTGTGCTGGTTACTGTATTGTGTTTTTGTCATCCCAGGGGCATTTTTTAAATGAGCTTGCTCAATGGTGTTTCGCCTGGCTAAATAAAAATTGATTGATTGATTGCAGCAGTTGCATGGTTCTAGATTGATTGGGCTGTGTGGTTGCTGGTAGACTGACAGTGGAAATGAGCTTGGAGGGGAGAAAAAAACTGTAGAAAAAGAGAGGGTTTCCAGTCACAAGGAAAAACAAACTCTGGTTAGAGCCAATATGGCTGTGGAGAGTTTTTAAGAGTGGCAAGAACAATGAACAGATTATGTTGTGCTCTTGCTGCATAGGAGTCAGGCATAATATTGCAGCGATTACAGTACTGCGCATGTGTGATACTTGCACATGTGCAGTTTGCCCCAGAGTCAGCCTTGCGCAACATGGCAGTGTTGACATAACTACGTGTAACAATCCAGTCCCCTCGGGTTACTAGAATCCCATTAGTGCTAGTCTTAGGCAGGTAGGAAAAGGCAGCTGCTGGGGAGCTCATTGGGGCTTTCTGCATAATGACATCATTGTTTACTCAACTAGCCTGAGAGAAGGATGATTATGTCATTTAGAACTCTCACAGCAGCATAACCATTTTAGAGTCAGCTGCTCTTGAGCTTAGAATGTTCAGCAATAAGTTCAAGTGTGGCAGTTAGACTGGCAGGAGGTCTGCGACTGAGGGTCTGTCAAAGGGAGCCCTGGTATTTCTCACCCTAGTTTGGTAAAATCTTCATTTTGCCTGCAGGACTCTTTAGTTTCACTCCAGGGGGAGTGAGAGGGAATGCAGTTCTTGTGGATCCAAGGGGCAATCCCCTGAAGTTCCTGAAGTTCACACCTGCCTTAAGGAAGAACAATGAGTAGAATCTGACAGTTACCAGAGAAAGGTGCCTTTTATTCATTCAATGATTGGGAGGAAGGAACAACTAATCTGTGAGTACAGAATTTGAGACTGTTCTCTGAGGGAGTTGTCTGAGGTGTGTGTGCCCTAGATAAGGCTAGATCACACTGGTCAGGACCCCTTTCACCACAACTGTGCTGAATTTAAAGTTAAAGTTGAGAGTCTTTAGCAATTCATTGGGGATTAGAGACTCATTTGGTGTAACCCTGAAGGAATGGCAGAGGCTGTTTGGGGCAAAGGGTGGGAGGAAAGCCATATGGAGTTTCGGGCAGAGCTAAGTGGTTCATGGATGGGCACCACTGTTCCCTGGGCAACGACCATGCACCAGAAGGATTTTGAAATGTGTGGCACATCCCACAGATATACAGTTTGGAAGAGAGATAGAGATTTTTTTTGTGAACAACAGTACTGCCTAGCAAAGTGTCCTGCAAAACAGAGTGTGCCTGTATTGCAATGATAAACATTTGGGGGACCACCCTTGCTTGAAGTAACATCTGTAAATAAAGCCATACTGCAAAATCCCAATTACTGCTTTGGACATTCCGCTTATTGCTTCTAGTGTGAACGTTATTGGGGCTCCTCAGCAGTTAGGTCTAGCATATGCCTAGCATCCTCTCCCCTGGACCTGGTTGTAAATAAAAAGGTCCATTTTAGTATGTACCCCCCCCCAATCCTCTAGATAATGAGCCTGGTATACACTCCAGTGCTAGGGGTGGTGCCATGAGTGTAGCTCTGCCAAAAGAAAATTCTGTGCCAAGTAGTTGTCAGTAGTTCTTTTAAGGGGGGAGCCAGCTAGCCAAAGTTGGTATGGGAGTTACATACGTATGCACGATACTCGTGCATGCACAGTTTAAGTCTGTGCCACCATGTTGCACATGGCAGCTGTCGCATCTGCACTTGCGGAAAGGAAAAGTAGTGCACCAGGAAGTGGGTATGTTTATGTGGCCCACAGAGAGGAAAGGCTGCATAAACAGAATCACTGGAAACTATGCTGGAGTACTGGGGCAGAACATCAGACAGCAGTCTGGTTACATGCTTCCACAGTGCTCTTTTACAAATCTGATGATGGCATAACATCTGTGGAGCTTGGCCCACACAACCATAAAAATCAGACTCAGTAGGAGACTATTAACAAACTAGAGATCTGGTCTCGGATTTGCTCATCATTACAGTCACATTCTTATTCTTTTCTAAGCAGTAATTTCTGGTAAATGTGCCTTAACCATATTGATAAGGTTGATAAGGAGAGTCTCTTTAAGCTGAGTGGCAACCATATCACAAGGGAGCACAGACTTAAGCTGGAGGGTGGGAGGTTTAGGAGGGAGGTCAGGAAGCACTTCTTCATAGAGAGGGTGGTAGACACTTGGAATGCGCTGCTGGAAGAGGTCATCTTGTTGAAGACAGTGGGCAGCTTTAAGAGAGGCTAGGATTGACATGGGGGAAGGTAAGAATCATGGGTAGGGAGGATGGGAGGAGCAGGGAGGGAGGGCAGGGACATTAGCTCAAGTTGTGAACCCTGCAATACGAGCAGACTTGATAGACCAAATGGCCTTCTTCTGCTGGCTTCTTCATATGATCCCAGTGCAGGTAGACTACTTCTGGTTTTCCCCTGATTGTATTAGGATAAGGTAGTAGCAGTCTTGAAGTGGTTGCTGCCAGTGGTGGCATGCTCTGAAAAAAGTGATTCCCCATGCTCGTCTGCACATTTTAGAAATTACCCCTTGATTCAAAGGGGACAGCAATTGATTACTTATGTGCAGCTGTTTGAAATGTGTCTAGTTTTATAAACTATATTCATACCTCTAAAGGATCCCTATTTTAACTGTGCCTGAAAAGCTGAAGCTGTCAGTTGTGTTTTGTTTTGGTTTTAGATTTATAGAACTGTTATTTAGTACAACAGCAGATTAGGTACATATGGACACATGTTGATACATGGACATATTAGGATAACAGTATATCAGTTACAAGGGGGGTCTGTGTTAGGTTTGGATTTTGAATGTATACATACACTAGTCACTTGTTACAGAATTGCAGATATATTATGTTTAAGATAGTATAAGTCTGACTATTCATGAGTTATATGGACTTATTGTACACAGAGTTTAAGAAAAATGTATCTGAACAGTACACTGTGAAAAATTTGATTGACACCACTGTGTGAAACAGCTGGTGAATGCTTAACTTACAGTACGGCAGGTTGTCTTCTAACCTATTTTTACTTAACACATACATATTTTCATATTTATAAGACTTTTAACATTATTTACTATGTATTGCTGAAAGAGCTACTGACACCTCAAAGAAAACTCTGAAAAACATAATAATTAGGTAAAATTGCATTTGTATTCCATATATATTCTAGATTTCTCCTCCCCATTATTTATTACTGAGAAATGTGCATGAATACATGATTTTATCACTTGCAGTTATTTTAAAGTTAATCTGCCTCTATAGTTTACTCCCTACCTGGAGTCATGATGCTCTGTTGTGACATCATCTGTTGCCATGAGAGTAACTGTGATGTCACAAGCAGTGCATTATGACCTCAGGAAGGGAGACAGCAACAGAAATAGATGAACTCTTCAGGAGCAAAAAGCCTGTTTTCATACAAATGACCTCAGCAATAAATGATGAGGAGAAGGAATAAATAACTAATGTGAAATACAAGCTGAACTTTATCTAAATATTATGTTTTGTTAAAGTTCTCTTGAAGGTGTCAGATTCTCTTTAAAGGGGCACTGTCAGCTTTGTCCCTCGGTTTTTAAGCATATTTCAGCAGTGTGCCTCTTGGCACACAAATATCTAACAAGTAGTCTAGAATGCCTTTGTGCATAGCCAAATGAATAAATTGTACCTGATTTTTCCATTTTTCAAACATTTGCTTTCCATGCGGCCCTAGCAAAAAAGAGCTGCTCACCGGAAGCATATTGAAGATGGGAACACGCATCTGTAGCTGTGCACTGTCACGATCAACAACTTTTTACATGTGCCTTCCAAAAACAGTATTTGTCTGTGCAGTGTCTTATCCTGAATTGGACTTGCTGGCTTTGAATAAAAAATGAGCAGTGAGAGTTTAACAAAACACATTTTAAGCTCACCGCCAAAATCCCGTGCATATGCAAGAGCGGCACTACTTTTGTGCATGTGCAGGATCTTTGCACAGGCCTCTTGTGTGCATGCATGAGATTTCAGTGCCAGGCTTAAAATGTATTTTGTTAAACTCTCACTGCTCATATTTTATTCAGAGCCAGCAAGTCCAATTCAGGATAAGATGCTGCACAGACGAATGCTATTTTTGGAAGGCACATGTAAAAAGTTATTGTTCGTGCCAGCTCACCACTACAGACGCGTGTTCTCATCTTCAATAAGCTTCCGGTGGGCGGCTCTTTTTTGCTCGGGCCGCATGGAAAGTAAATGTTTGAAAAATGGAAAAATCAGGTACAATTCATTCATTTTGCTATGCACAAAGGCATTTTGTACTACTTGCTAGATATTTGTGTGCCAAGAGGCACACTGCTGAAATATATTTAAAAACAGAGGGGCAAAGCTGACAGTGTCCCTTTAAGCTAATTTTTCCTTGTATTTTTAATCATTGCCATTTACCAATACTACCACAGACACACACAGAGGGTTTTAAAATGAAACTTCAAGTTGGTTTATAGCTTGTGTCAGGGAGTGAACTTTCAAGTCAGTGAAATTTGACCTTGGGATAGCTTTCTTTTGATGGAACTAATCCTGTCTTGGTGAAGGAATTTGCACAGCTGAGGCTGTTTTTAAGTATAGGAGTTATGCTAAACAAATGTAAATATCTCTAAAAGTATACAACTTACAGATAATAAACCTGTATGGAAGTTGTTCAGGACAGCAAGACCTTTCAAATGAGCTGATTCATTAAACTGCACTAATTATATATTTTTAAACTATGACCATCTGATTACCTGAATTTTCATTTTTCATTATAATTTTCACCTTTCAGATGGCTATATTTAAAAAAATCTAATGAATTCAGATTAGTAACTACCCTCATTTGTTTGGAAGGTGTGCACATTTGCTCTCAGAGAAAAGCAACTTGGAGTTCTGTGTCCATCATTCTAATTAAACAGAAAGAAGGGAGAATTTCTTTACCTGCCATGGAGATTTGCAGAATAGAAGGATACACTGAAAACTCCTAAAAGATGTGTTCCACGGAAACACCTTTTTTCAGGTGAAAGCAGGATGGCTGTAGGCTCTGCCCATAGCCATAAAAATACAGCTAGCATCAGCAGAACTCAGTTGAACAACCATGAATGTGATTGCATTCCTTTTGATATTATTTTGGATAGAAACATAGACAGTAATGGCAGAAAAAGACCAATGTTTTTTTTTTATACCAAGAGAGGTACATTACTCTGAAGCTAGTTTACAGGTACAACATGGGAGCACATGGAAGTTAAGTGACTTGCTCAGGGTCACACAGTATGCAAGTGGGGGCTGTGGGATTCAAACCCAGATCTCCAGGTTTGCAGCTCAGAGCCTTAAACCATTGCACTATACTGCCTCCTGAATGGTGCAACCAGTCTGCTCATAGTTCCCCTTCAAACCCTGGGACCTATTGGCCCTACAGAGTACTAACCTTTACTATCCACCCCCTCTTTTCTCCTCCCTACCACCACCCCATTGAGTAACCACAGTTCTCATCACACTGTCCTAGCTGTGCTTGAAACCATTTATGGTTTTGGCACCCCCTACTTCAGCTGGTAGATCATGGCTCTGTAACCAGAAATCCCAGAATCCCCCGTGGTGACATTAGAGCAAGACCACGGCAGTGGGAAACTCAACAGTCTGCAGTGTATGTCAGTCCCAACAAGCTCTGATCTTTTGCCCGCTAGTGAGTTAAGGGGGAAACAGGAGCTTTGCCCATTACAGTTTGTTCAGAATCTAAAGCCACAACACCCTGCTTGTGACATCAGAGGAATTTCCACAGTAACAGACTCTGAAGTCATGAGACGGGGGATTAAGACTTCAACTCCCAAACCACGTTCTGACATCAGGATACTTTTGCACCACTGATTTGACATCAGAATGTTGGGACACCAGGATCCTGACATCACATCAATGCTAGAAAAAGGCTGTGATGTCACTGTTTCCTTATGAGAAAAGTGACCAGCCATACACTATGAATGGCCACCTAGTTTTCATTTCAAGTTGAGCAGCAGCCACAATAGCTGAACACTGAGTAATGGGAATCTCCTTTATCTGTCAGGTGCCCGTGTAATCCTTGCTTGCCGTGATATTGAGAAGGCTGAGAATGCAGCCACTGAACTCCGGAAGACAACTGGCAATGGGAACATCACAGTAAAGAAACTGGACCTGGTATCTCTGCCCTCAATCCGACAGTTTTGCAAGGAAATTCATGAGAGTGAGCCACGTCTAGACATCCTCATCAATAATGCAGGTGAGGACAGCTGGCATGGGGCTGCAGTTAATTTCAACACTAGGTCTAAGAAAGGCCTTTTCACTTCTCATGCAGTAAAATACTAATTAATTTTGTATAGCATATTTCATACAACAGTTTCTCAAAATGATTTATCATGGGGGAAAAATACAGTGACATCAGAATGAGAAATTCCTTCATACTTACCATAATTTCCTTTTCTGTTAGCACCAATGTTGTGCATGGGGCTTGTTAGTACATAAGGGTAATGTACACCCCTACCAATGGATAAGTGGTACAGTCTGAACTTTTAGACTGCCCCAACAGCAGGTAAACCCTAGAAACATGAACATTCAAACTGAGTCAGTTAGCCATTTCACATTTTTGTCATGCAGTACCAAAACAGAAAATCTTCAATGTTCACGAGCCAGGCCGAGTCCTATTCAAACATTTGTTTTGTTTTTATTTACCAGGTAAGTGCACTAGACAATCAAATGCCTATTTTCTTGTGTGACCTGGGACATTACAGAGTAAAAATACAGTAAAGCACAGTGACAATAAATACATACATGACAATATAAAAAATACAGGCAAAATCATTCGTCAGTCGTCTTCTGCTGGCCAAGCTGCATTCTCCTTCCACCTCCTTAAGCTCTGGAATGCCGTTCCCCTCCCCATACACTCTGCCAACTCTTCCCAGTCCCTCTCTTGCCTCCTCCATGACCTCACTGCTCATTCCTGCACCTGCCCCGACCTTTTCCCTAACTTAATCTCCACCTACCCTCCTCTCCTCCTTCCCACCCCCTACTCCTCCATTCTACCTCCTTTTCAACTCTTCTCTTCCTGCTCCCCTCCTTTCCCTCTCCTTCCTCCCACCCCTAACCCTCCACTCTTCCCCCTCCCTTCAATTCCCTCCTCTCCCATTACTCTTGCCCTAATCTACCACTGCCACATGTAGTGCTTCTGCCTAGGTAGTTGTTTGATGTTTATATTGCACCTAAGTTTGCTTGCTGCAATTGCTGCCGATACTGCTCTATTTACATGTTGTAATTTCTATATACCATTCCATGTATAATTATTTGTTTATGCTTTGTATATACTATTGTATAATCTATTTGTTTACGCTTTCTATATATCTCCCATTACCCTCAGTGTGTCTTTCCTTGTAAAACTTTTAAAATAAATAAATAAAATAATATGTTAGTTGTGAACCGAGGCATTACAATTTTATTTACATTTGAAACAAATGCTGTCAAAAATGTATATTGTACAATGGCAAGAAAGTTTCTTGCAAATATGATCACTATGTCACGGGATGGTCTTCGATGCTGAGTAGTGATGAGGAGTGACATATTTCTGGTCGGCTCCCATGACTCTGTATTTGGAGGCTAACTGCTGCTAGAGCACAGAGAAGACAAATTAAAATAAATGTAAAATCCATTTTCTTTCCTATTCTATATACTGATAACAGAAAATCTGAAAGCTGCAAACCAGACTTCTGTATTTCATCTGCACCCGTGCCAATGTTGAACCAGCATTTCTATCAGACTCAGCAGCTGTTGTTTTAGTGCCCGGTGTATAAACAAGATGAAAAACTAAAACCTGCATATTAAATTAGAGCCTTCAAATAACCACTCCTGAATACATTGAAAACTAAATCCAGCATACCTTACTAATAGAAAACATTGCAAAAAAAAAAAAAAAAGGTGACTGGAGCAGAGCAAGATCTGGTAAGGAAACATGCCTCTGGGCTTCTTATTGTGTGCACCTGCTAAATGTAAACTCTGCATACATAGGCCTGGATATTCAAAAGTGTTGCGCATGGCGCAACAGGGTTGCACCATGCACAACCCACCAATGCGCCCAGCGCCAAAATTCAAAGGGTTAGTTACGTCGCAACTCCGATGCACCGAGTGCATTTGGTAATGTATCTGAGCGCAAATGCAGGGGTGTGCCCATGCATATGCAGCATCCCGATACTCAGCCGGGATATGCGGTGCATGCTGGCGCACCCCTGCAATGCGCCGCACAGGGGGGTGCACAGTTGTGCCCGTAAAAACAGGGAACAAGTCGGGGACACCCACAGGCGGGCTTCTGTATTGCAGGGCACAACACAGCAGCCGCCTGCCGTAGGTGGCCACCCGCCCACCCGGAACACCGATGCCGCACACATTCCCCCCTGTAGTCCAGTGGTAACCCCCCATTGCCTGATCGTGGGCATAAGTATAATTAAGATCCCTGGTGGCCCAGTGGTAACTTCCCCCATCACCCGATCGCGGGCATAAGTATGATTAAGATCCCTGGTGGTCCAGTGGTACCCCCCTCCCCACCCGCCCACAGAGGTCCCCACCACTCAGCACCCCCCTGTCTTTAACGGGCGGCAGCACCCGCCCACCTGTCACAGCACAGTCTGTGCACATGGAGCAATGGGGTGCAGACCATACTGTACTACACACGTTCATTCACATATCGGGCCGGTGTAGTACATTATGGTTCTGCACTCCCATTGGTCCGCAGTAGGGACCAATAGGCATACAGACCGTACTGTATGCTCCTATTCGGCAGGCGGCATGCGGGTGGGGTGCTGCCACCAGCCGATGGACGGGGTGCTGGGTATGGGGACCTTTGTGGGCGGTGGGAGGGGGTACCACTGGACCACCAGGGACCTTAATTACACTTCTGCCCATGATCGGGCGATGGAGGGTTACCACTGGACCACCAGGGATCTTAATTATACTTATGCCCGCGATCAGGCCTATGGGAGTGGGGGACCGCAATGGAACTACAAGGTGTAGATCCCCGACGGCTGCAGCCTGGCAGGTCTCAGGTGCAAGTCGCTCTGGTTCACCGCATCGCATGCAAATGGTACCATAATTACATGCAAATGGCCCCATTTTTGCCTTGCGCGCATAATGGCCTCATTTGCATGTCCCATGCTGTTCTGTGTCTTGCACTGGCGCAGTGCCACTGTGCCATGTGCAGTGTGTGCACCCTCTGTGCCATATTCAGTGGTGCTGAGCCATGTTGCAGCACCGCTGAATATCACCTGGTCCATGCCCTGGTGCAGCCCAGTTGCGCTGCGCCCAGGCTTGCGCCACAGACTGGCGCAGTCTGAATATCCAGCCCATAGTAAATAGTGTACTTAAAAATATTTTGAATACTGCTATATTACAAGGTAAATCTGGGCTTTGTAAGGATTAGAAGTGAGAACTTGGTGCTCTTATATGCAAAAGCTCAGCTGATACAGTGTAGTTTGAAAAAAAAACTTACTTTTGATTCTTGGTTTTGAACACATTGCAAGCTTTTTTTCCATTAAAAGATTATTGATTGTTTTTTTCCACAAATAATATACAAACTTTTTGTTGCTAACTCACTGAATATCATCACTTTAAACTGTAACGTAAACCCCAGTTTTGTCGGATTTCAAACTATAACCTTGTACACAAATATATCTGGTGCAGTATGTATGTGTGTGTGCGTATATACATGTATGTGTATGTATATAAAATGATGCAGTGTCTCATTTAGAGTGGCTGCAGTTTGAAAATTTAAAAAATATAAGTGACTACGAATTTGCTGTGAACTAAATTTTCTTTAACCCCAACAAAATCGTATTATGATGATGCAGCATATTGAGAAAATCTGGACTAGAACAGCTCCAATCTAAAAGTTGGCGTTGCAGAGTGTGGGGCACTACAGAGCTCAATATTCTTACCATCCTGTGTTTGAGTAAGTTTACAAGTGTTGTACTTTTACCTGAAAGCAAACTTAAATAAATGAACAAAGTTAAATCTCGACAATCTGGCTGTGCTATCACAGTACCTTTATTTACTTTGTCTTTTCCAGCCAGAATAAGCACTAAAACATTCTAGTTCATCATTAAGATATTGTGATAATAAAGCCAAAGGTCTGTTAAAGCTATCAGTGCTCAAACATTTGCTCAAACTTCAGTCAGTAGTAGTCATGTTGAACTGTAAGCACTGGTTCTTTGGAATACCAAGCAGTCTACTAAGCTAGATTTCCTAAAGTATAACGAAAACCATCGGCAAACCAATAGATGATTATAATAACAAGGAAATTAAGCAGACCAGAGCCAAAGAGCCTATTGATTTCCTAGGAGTCCTCCAAAGTGCCATGTTAGGCCTGCCACTTACATGCGTGATCAGGAGGAAATGATAGCCATTTACATCAGTAGCCACTTGCTTAAGGATACAATACAGTATAACTAAATAACTACTGATAAGACTGCCTGCATGTTTTTCTATTTGTATATGATCATCAGGTTCAAGAATTTAACAGTTTATTAATAAAAAATAATTAATAGAAGAAGGACTAAGACAGAAGTTAAATTATAACTGTATAAATGTTTACATGCAGAAAAAAAAGAACAAAAAGAACAAAAAATCCAAAGACCACCTAAGCCAAGTCCAAAAGACTTAATCCAAAACCCAGAAGAAAAAAATACTCACCATAGTAATGTTGTTTCTGCCACAGGGATCCCTCACTATGCTTAACAACTGCAATCAGTCTCCTGGAATGAGCTGCCCCAGAGTTTTAGAATTTATGCTAATGTACCCGGGCACCACCTCCTAATGGGCTACTACCCCTGCCAGCAGCCCTGAATGCAGATTAAGGGGCCTGGGTTCAGATTTAACAGTTACTAGGGATTCTTTACCCACAGTAGAACTACAATTACAGTGCTTCCACCCAGAGTAATATTTAAGTGGGTTAGATCTGAAGCTAGCACATCCCTCTGGGAAGTTGTACCTACCCACAGCCCCAGCAGTGACCTTACACATAAAGTTTCACAAAACACTGTATCTGGCATTCAAGGCGTAATTATTGGTGCACACTAATAATATGCTCACTGTGACCACACTTACCAACAGGGTTCTAGCTTCTGAGGACACACCCTGAATAACTGCGAGGAACAGTTACTGGCAACCACAGTATACCTTTTAACTGATACAATAACTTGAAACTAGGTAATGATATGTTTATACAGTGGTAGTTGCACAAAATGTGATCAGTACTGATGGTATGCTGGGTTATGTGGAAGAAGAATCGCTTTACAGCTAATGCAGATTGTAACTTGAGTGCCTCAACATACCCCAGCATTACCTCAGTACTGATCAACTTTTGTACAACTACCACTATAGTCCAGATTAAACTTCAAACAACAAAACTGATTTATTCAGGAGGTTGAACAAGGGAAGGAGCGCAAATTTATGGTTAACGATCACAGTGTTTAGCTGATATGCTTTAGTCATGCAAACATCACATTTAGGCCCTGTAATTGACAGTTCATGCTGCTGGGTACCCAGAGTGAATTTAGGTGAAGGCCTGAGGCATTGCCAATGGGTAGGCCGGCTGGGCAGCAGGTTGGGGCCCTTAAACAAAACATGCTTTTGCTTAGAGTAAACCCTTTCAAACAAGAAAGCAGTTGCAATCCACAGCACAATGGCTGGCAATCACAGTTAAACACCAAAGTGAACTTAGAAGGCAAATCAGATGACAATAGACACTTTAATTTGTGTTGCAGGGTTAAGGCCCTGAGGTTAGTCATGGTAACAGGACCAATGGATAGCTGTAGTCAGACTGAGTTCTTCTTCACCAGGAATGATCATGTGGAAACAGGCTGACACGACTCCCCTCCACGGCCTTTCCCTTCAAGGTGGCTGCAACTTGCGATTGGCTTCTCTGCAGGGGCTGACTCCCTGAGCTGGGCTTTAGCTAGGCTGGCTTGCGTGCTGTAGTGGCAATCTCTTGGGCCTTTCATGACACAGGTCCAGCACATGCAGTTAACTCTCTGACACGGTTCAATTAACACACTCAGTTTGCAGCTTGTAAAACTTTCCTTCCTTGCTGTGGTAAACAGGAAATATTTGGAACAGATCTCCCACTTTTTAAACATGGTAGGAGACAAATGCAACATCACAGGCTCCACTTCACACCAAAATGAAAAGATCCTCACAGCAATTTCTCACCCTCTGAGACAGTTCAGCAAAGGGCACTTCTGGAAACAAAGCGTTCTCCTTATCAGCCTTGGGAGCTGAAAAGACATTCTACTGCTTTTAGGCAGTTCCAGATGATTCACACATGGAGGCGAAACAGGTCTTTACCCTGCGTTTCTCTCAGCTAAGCCACACAGGCTCCCTCTTTCACAAGAGCTCAAGCCGATCTCTCTCTGTTCAAAAACAGCTCTAGAATGAAGACCAGGATTTCTGCATTCCGGTTGGCTGCTTAACTTGTCCATCCCATTTCTGGAATCCCAATTGGTTAAAATAGGTGCCAAGAGAAAAGTTCACAGTTTTTTAAAGAAGTCACTGTGATGAGGACCCTTAAGGACCCTTAGTGTTCCAAATGGTCCAAAAGCAGAGTGCCGGTCCTAACATGGCGGCTCCCTTATGGAGAAACAAACAGTCCGATTCACATTTCATTTTAAAAGCAACAGTACTGTTTTAACAATAAATATTTACAAATCACAATGGCACTACCTCTGCTTTACCAAGTAGCTACAGAGTAGATGCTCTTAGGGTTCTGCCTGGCTGGTCATGAGCTTCATTTCACTTGGACCCAGCCCAGGCTATGTACACTATACACACAGGCTGACATCTGAAAGGGACAGTGCGGCAGCATGGCTTGCACACTCACACAGAGCAGTAGCAGAACAACACTGTACATGGATTTACTCTCTTCTACTGGACAGCAGCCAGGCAGTGGGCACTAGAGGAGCCCAGGGAGACAACTTAAGGTAAGTCCCTCTATTGGGGCGTGGGGTTACACTAATTAGAGAATTTAGAATGAAATTCAAAACATGCTGTGATGTCATGCTCACACCTGCATTCTAACATCAGATTTATTTCTAAAGCTAGGGTGAACAGTGACCACTAAAACTAGCTAAATGGCTACCAAACAATATACTAAGAGGACCTTGTAAAACTGTTTTACATGGCAGAAACAATTTTAAAAGGCTATGAATGATTAAAACAGCTGGGATCACCGAGTATTCATTTGTAAGGCCTGTAACACATAATGCTCAAGCAAACAGAAAGAACTGATTCTTGTGTGAACCTTTTTCCTGGTTCTGGAAGAGGAGGTAGGGATTAGGGATTGTTAAGCATAGTGAGGGATCCGTTTGGAAGAAACAGCATTACTATGGTAATTTTTTTCTTCAAACCCCAGAAATGCCTCACTTATGCTTAACAACTGCAGACTTCATATTAATACCTTGAGAGGCTGGGCACAGAACCTGCAAAGCTGTAGTGCCAGAGCTGCTCCATAGCAGTACCTTGGGAAGCCGGGTACAGAACCTATATAGGAGAAAGATTCTGCAAAACAGCAGTGCCAAAGCTGGAAACCCTTCTGGACTATGTGTCTAGACATTAATGCTTTGTGAAAGTCTCTACTTGTTTCCAAGTAGCTGCTTTACAGATTTCCTGCAGGGAGACACCTTCTGCTGCTGCCACAGAGGCAGACATGCCCCCTTGTAAAGTAAACCTGAAGGCCTTCAGTTGGCAGTTTGCCAATTTTGCCATAACAGAACTGTATGTGGGAAACCATCTGATAGATGGTTCTCTTGGGTGCTGATTTATCTTTCCCCACTTCACCATAAGTGATGAATAAATTAGTATTAGCGGACCTTACATCTTTTGTGTGGTCCAAGTAGTAGCTCAGAGCTCTCTCTCTCTCTCTCTTTTAACACCCAGACTGTGGAGTTTTTGTTCTCCTGAGCTGGATCTTGCTGTAAAGAAAACTGGAAGTGTAATTGACTGATTCAGATGGAATTCATGCATCACTTTAGGGAGGAATTTTCTAATAGTTCTTAGAACTACCTTCTTCCTGTGAAAAATCATATAGTTAAGATCTGCGCAGAGGGCTTGCAACTTGCTCACCCTTCTGGCAGATCGAGTGCCACCAGGAAAACTGTTTTCCAGGTGACAAAATTCAAAGAAGCAGTTGACATAGGCTCAAAAGGAGCCTCCATCAGCTAGGCAATGCACAGATTCGGGTCCCAAGAGGGGACAGGATCCCTTACTTGGAGGTACAGGTGATTAAAGGAAAACTGTTAAAAATGGAGGCTCCCAACTCCCAAAGCCTTACTGCCTGATTAGGCTTTTCATAAGGAAAGCAATGTTTTTTAGGCATTTTCACTTACTTTATTTTAATGTTGTAAAGTCCATGATTCTGCAACATGGCAGATGCTGTGTGATTCCATTTCAAGTGAAAGTACGGCGCTGCACTGCTCGCTTCAATAGAAGTGTATTGAAGCGAGCGGTGCAGTACTGCACTTGCACTTGAAATGGAACTGCCTAGTGTCCGCCATGTTGTGGAATCACAGACCTTACAAAATTATTCAGTGGGCCTATGCAACCAGAGTAGTGTTATGCTTGTGCAACTGTAATAACTGTTTGGCCGTTCGCACTCTATTCCATAGGGAATCACCACCCTGTGGGGGTACAGAAGGCAAGAAACCCTCAAAGAGGGTTTCACCCCTAGAGGGGCCGTGAGAAAGATTCCCTTGGCTAAAGGTACCTTAGCAAAGAGGATGGGGGGGCAAAGAAAAAGTACTTCAGAAGGAGGCTGGGAGGAACTGTTTATATAGCTCAGGAAGGGTGCAAGGCTGGTTGCTCATCCCACTGAACTACAGGCATAGCCTTCTAATTCACTGGGCCTATGCAACCAGAGTAATGTTATACTTGTGCAACTGTGATAACTGTTTAGCCGTTCACACTCTGTATTCCAGAGGGAATTACCACCCTGTAGGGGTACCACACCTAGAGGTGCCATGGGAAAGATTTCCTTAGCTAAAAGTACCTTAGGAAGGAGCCCCAAAAAGAGTACTGAGCAGTGAACGTTGACTAACAGGTTGAGAGCAGGTTGACCGCAATGAGACAGCTTGAAGAATATGAATGAGATGCACAGGTTGTCAGGACTGCGTTAATAAAATAGATTGCACTGATGACATAAAGGCCGGGGGCTTCCTAAGGAGAGAGGGAATGACAAGTAGGGCCACCATCCATCTCCATCACAACAGAAACCTACCTAAGGAAACTAGGGATATATTATTAACAACTACATATTATGACTTTTGACACAGAGGAGAGGGAAAAAAAAACTTTTAAAGGAGGAAACCTCTGGCGATCCAAGGCCTAGGTTGCCTTCCCTCCAGGATAGGGATAATTTATTTTGTGACAGCTCTGCTGCTGCAATTTAGAAACCTGATCCAAGGAGAGAAATATTCCAGTTTGGTAGAAAGCTCTCACAAGCTCTCTAATGGGAATGCCATGAAGGATTGCAAGAGGCTTCTGCAACAATTGGTACTCTTGAAATGAGAGTGGAACCCAAAGGTGAGAGGAGGAGAGCAATGACCACTGAGGCACTCAGCCGGCCTACTGACTAAATCAGACCAGGTGAACTAGAGATGGTCATAGGGAGAATAGCTTTTGAAGGTGCCACGGCATCGACATAGCCAGAGGGAGCTCTTGGGCTTAAGGGTCCCACCTCTCAGCAGCTGAAGTCTTAAATTTTACATCAAGAGGTGCTGCTAATGGCGTGGTGGCACTGAGGGTTGAAGCGCTGCTTGCCACATTGTGCAGTATGCCGGTGACCCAGGTTTGGGAGCAAGTCTGGGTTATCGGCAGTTGACTGGAGGAGGAGGGTAGGAGGGAGCAGGATTGAGCAGCTGCAAGGCAGCTCTCCTTTCCCGGGGAAGGACTCTGTCACCCCCACAGTGCAACTACTCCCAGGTGGAGACCTGAGGGTAGTGTAGGCGAGTGGGCAGCATGCATAGGGAGGGCACTGTGGAACCGCAATTTGAGTGTGCCTCCACACACGTACAAGTGACCATGGGTGGGAGAAAACAGAGCTGGTGGGCTCCATGATGGCCCAGTGACAATATCGGTAATGGGGACACCAGCCGGGGTTGGATACAAACCTCCCCAGGGGGAACCTGAAGCCCTACCTGCCAGCTTCTCAAATGGGACCCAAAAATGTAGATTGACAAAAAAAAAAAGAGGTGCTGCCAATGAGTTAGATGACTGAAGCTCTACCCAGAGCAAGGACATTCCCACAATGGCCAGATGAGAAGGACCCCGCCTTGAGCTTCACATGCTCAAGATGTGGACTTCATGTGGAACTTTGATGTGCTAGATAGAAGGAGGCCAGGTGAAGCCAGCAGCTGTAGATTAGTGAGCAGAGTATTGATAAGAAGGCTGGGCAAAGCCGGCAGCATTAGTGATAAGGAGGCCAGGCAAAGCCAACGGCCTGGGTAAGGTAGGAGGCTGTAGTGTGAGCGAGCGTTCAGAGGCTGATAATGGTAAAAGCAAGAGGAAAGCAAGCCAACTAATTCCATTAATGAAATCAAATTAATAGTGACATAAAAGGTAGGTGTTCAGACAGTGAGAGGCTGAGATGCCAGTAATTAATTCAGTGAGGTTTAGCATAATGAATCAATGAGGCTTAGCATTCGATCGTTATGGTTTCAGCATGAATAGTGAATTGATATGAGTGGCATGAATATCTTAGATGGCATTAAGGCAGAGTTAGGTTGTACCAGTAAAGAGCATTTGCAGCGCAGTAATGAAATGCAATGAAAATCTTGAAAGCCATGAAGGCTGTGAGGATAATTTATTTATGCATGGATAACTGAAAAGGCACGTAGGCAAGGAGCAGCAAGGAGCAGGGAGTTTCATATAATTTGTATGAAGCGTGCTTCTGCTACCTGGAGCCATGATGCCCTGCTGTGACACCACAGTCCCCTGCATTAGGAATAACAAGGAGCCACAAGCAGAGCACCATGAGACCAGGCAGCTAATGTAATAGCTAAAAGTTTCAGTTTAGCAATGCAGCAGTTGGCTGAGTAGAGCTAGCACTGAGAGAATTAAGAGCCGAGCTGTTGAACATACGTAGCACGGAGGTCACTTGATGTGGGACAGCTAGAAGCAGCACTTAAGTGGAGCTCCCATACACAAACCCTTTTATATCATCTTTTTTCTTCCCTACTCGATTAAAAATGAGCTGGGGCACTATTGAAGGCTCAATTATACTACAGTAACTGCATACACGGTGTGGTTGTCGGAGATTAACTGATCATCCTTATTGGCACGTATCGGCGATGTAAGCAGAGATGAAGCCAGTAAGCATTAAACACACTCCTCCATCAATTCCTGAAAAGTCTACAAAAAAAAACAAGTGCCAAAGCTTGAGGACCACTGCTAAAGGAACCTCATCTAATGTTCCCCCAATTCCTCTCACCGAGGACCGCTTTCTCCAAGAGCTGCTCCCTTTTAAAGAGGCTCAGGAAGATATCTCGACTGAATTAAAGTCATTACGCGGCGATCTTAGCACACTAACGACCCGAATGGGGGATTCGGAGGCAAGAACCTCCTCACTAGAGAGATGGAAAGAGAAAGCGGATCCGGAGATTACTCAGATGAGGCAGCAAATTACGAGGCTTCAGCTAAAAATGGAAGATTTAGAGGGAAGAAGCCGGAGGAATAACCTTCTGATATTAGGCCTCCCCAAGGCTGAAGAAGGTGCCGACATGATCCTCTTCCTCCAAAAGTTCCTGATCAAGGTGGTTGGCCCTTCTCCCCTAAACCCCCAATACCATATAGAGCGAGCTCATCGCTCCCTCCGTTCAAAACCTGCATCTGGCACGCCTCCAAGACCCATTATAATCAAATTTCTGAGCTTTTTGGAAAAGCAGCACATTTTGACCAAGGCCAGGGATCTGCAAGCAATTCTGTGGAGTGGCACCAAAATTCGCATCACCCAAGACCTTCCCCACGAAACAAGGCAAAAACGAGCAGCTTTTCATCCACTGGTCAGCAAGCTAATCGCCACTGGCATCCAATTTAAGACGAACTATCCAGCCAGGTTACAGGTGTCCATTGATGGGACCTGGCACACCTACGACACTCCGGATCAAGCTTCGAAAGATTTCAAGCTTAAACTGCCTGATTTGTTTAAAGCTGGTTGATTAGCTACTGTATTACTAGGTTGATAAATGTTATATCTGGTGGAGAGGTTTTAATTTTTACCTGGCTGAGGGTAGGGTTCTTCTTTTTCCGCTTCCCAGGGTTTTTTGTTGGTGGGTAAAGGAGATGGATAGGTCTGACAGCGGCCTAGTAGGCCCTGGGTCTGACCAGCGAAGCATCAGCTGTACTTCTGGGGGAGGAACTCTTATCCTGGGTGATGTTTCCAAGGGCCGTTAAATTAACCAGACATTCAGGTCCGTCCGATTGCTTCCCCTCCGGCTGTATCTCTTGTTTCGCTTACGTGCGGAGAGGGCCCCGGGATAGCTGGGAAGATAGTATAAGGATGAGGAGTTTTTGGAGGCTCCCTCCTTACAATTTTAACCTGGGTCGAATACGGTAATTCAAGTTGGAGGCCTCCGCATCAACCTTCTTATTCTCTGGTAGGCTATGCAGTTATCCCATTAATGCCTCCTGTTCAGTTATAGCCATGAACAAAGGGTTTACATTTACTATTAGGATTTGCATCATCTCGCTTCTTGCTCCTGGATCACTTGATGAAATAGTAGGGATAGCAGGGTCATGTCATTATTCCTAAGGGGTTTGGAGACTGGGAGCACCAGGATGGGGTTGCTCTGGAGGGTCTGCATCGTGCACTAGAGCATGGGGGGGGGAGGTCACCCTCTTGGGGGGGTTTATTAACGGAACTGTTCTGTTGCTACTGTTAGGTCAGGTGAGATTTTCAGGGTATGGGTGATGTTGCTTAGACTCAGGAGTTCCCTCCTATTGGAAGGGTGCCTATGAGTTTTGGTTAGTCATTTTAAAAACTAAGGTTTTCTTTGCGTTTCAGGTCCCAATTGGGATTTCATTTGTACATAGTTGGGAGGGATTGGGGGGGTCTTGAGACAGTGATGTTCCTCCTTCATGCAGCTAGGTTGGAAGAAGCTACGGTAAATCTGGAGTTACTTGTACGTAAGTCAGTGGGTATAAATATTGACGGGGGGGAGGGAGTTAGATATGTTTTTTTTAAGTATTTGAAAGGGGGAGGGAGGATGTGCCTTTTGGGACGGTTTTCTCCGTTACTGGTGTTTATAAATGTTCTTTTTCAAACAGAAATTAAATGGCAATAGTGTAGTTTAAAATTGCCATGTGGAATGTCAGAGGTGCCAGAGAAATTCCCAAGAGATACCAGGTTCTCAAACATTCTGCCCTGTTGAATATTGATATTCTATTGATGCAGGAAACTCACTTAATGACTTCCGAAATCAGTGGGTTACGCCGGCAGGGATATTTTCAGATTTTTGCTGCAGAAGGCTCATCGGGGAGCAGAGGGGTGGCCATATTGATCAAAAGACAGGTTCCATTTCTGGCAGAAGAGTGCCTAGTTGACCAAGAGGGCAGATTTGTCATAGTTATGGGCACTCTTAATAATATTAAAGTGGTATTGGGTTCTATCTATGGCCCCGTGGGAAGAGACTCGGATTTTCTTATGCAATTAGCTGACAAGTTGAGCAGATTATTGCCCTCCCCGATAATACTCAGAGGGGACTGGAATATCGCTCTGTCTCAAGACTTAGATAGATCATATAGACCTCTAAAACCACTTTCCCCTTCACAGCTTGCTCTGAGGGATTTCATGGATCTGTTGGGGTTATGCGATCCATGGCGTTTGTTTAACCCCTCCAATCACCTTTTTTCCTTTTATTCCCTAGTCCACCGGACATGGTCCAGAATCAACTTTATTCTGGTTAGTAATACTTTTATATCTGATATTTTACAGATGGGAATTGAGCCAATTGTGATATCTGATCACTCGGTGGCATAGATCTTGATCTCCCCAGATTCTCAGGTCCAGAGAGATTCCTCCTGGAAACTAAACACACAACTTTTGAAGGAGGAGCGTACAGTTTCTCATATTAAGTCATTGATTTTGTCTTTCACGGCGATCAATTCAGGTTCAACCAATCGAGAAGACCTGATTTGGTCCTCCTTCAAATGTTTCATTAGGGGAGAAGTTATTAAGTTAGCGTCCAGGAGGAAAAAACAGAGAGAGGCTAGAATTCTAGAGCTCTTGAGCCAGATCAGACATGCCGAAAATACCCTTTCCTTGACATCCACCCAGACAGATTTAGAGACCCTAATGAAACTCAGGAACGAATACTCAGACCTGGTAAGAGAGAAGGTGGAGTATGCTATCCTTAAGATTAAGGCCTGTTACATTGACCAAGGGGACAAACCAGGAAGGATGCTAGCCCTCCGTCTGCGTGAGGTGGAGGGCTCGAGATGGATCCCTGCATTGCCCTCTCCGGATGGGTCACTCAAGACTTCTCCCCGGGATATTTCCCAAATTTTTTAATCATTTTACAGAGATCTCTACAGTATGGGGCCTTCTTGGCCTTCCCTTGCCCAAATTGAACAATTTTTAGATGGTCTTCAACTTCCATCCCTACAGGCCTACCAGCGTGAGCTATTGGTCTCTCTTATTACTCTGGCGGAGGTGGAGGACGCGATCTGAGGACTAGCCCCAGATAAGTCCCCAGGTCCGGATGGTTTTCCTCAAATTTTTATAACGTTTTTTGTAAGGAAATTGCCCCCTTTCTTATGAAGTTGTTTGAGTATATGTTTACTAATGACCTTCTTGATCACTCTCTGCTGGAAGCCACGATTATCTTGATTCTAAAACCGGACAAACCCCAGAATGAACCAGCCAGTTATCGCCCAATCTCATTACTAAATTATGATATGAAAATTCTAACTAAAATCCTATCTCTTAGAATTAAGCAGATTTGGGCTAACCTGTTGAGTCCTGAACAAGCGGGGTTTGTACAAGGCAGATCCTCGGCCAACCATCTACGTACCCTGTCACACATTTTTGAATCCGTTCAAGAATCCCAAGCACCCATGGTCCTAGTTTCATTAGATGCAGAAAAAGCCTTCGACAGAGTTCACTGGGACTTCCTCTGGGCTACCCTTAAGAGAATGGAGTTTCCGGACACGTTTATCCAGTGGATTCGGATGGTCTATAAGTCTCCCACGGCCAGAATTTACTGTAATAGGGTCTTTTCCTCCCATTTTCCACTGTTTACGGGCACTAGATAGGGGTGTCCTCTCTCCCCTTTCTTGTTCAATTTATATTTAGAACCCCTTTTGCTTTGCATCAAAAGCTCCCCCCAGGTAACAGGTTGCCCAATACATCAACAAACTTTTACCCTATCGGCCTACGTAGATGACATTCTTTTACATTTAGCTAACCCGGTGTGTTCCCTAGAATCCGTTTTACAAAGTATTGCTCAATTTGGCAAGGTGGCCAATTACAAGCTCAACTTAGCCAAATCAGTTATTTTTCCGCTAAACGATAACACACTTCATACTAACTTCACTCAATTTGGTATTAAATGGTCCTTTTCTGCATTTAAATACCTAAGTATTTACCTTACCAGAGACCCTGAAGTCTTCAGGAAACTTAACTTGGATGACCTAGTCTCAAGGATACAGTAGGACTTCCTGAGATGGTCCACCCTTCCCTTATCACTGTGGGGTCATATAAGTATTATTAAAATGAATGTGTTGCCTCGGGTCTTTTACCCGCTAAATTTATTGAATATTTATCTTCCCACATCTTACTTCCAAAGGCATCATTCTGCCATCACTAAATTCATTTGGCGAGGTAAACATCCCAGGCGAGCCTTCTCCAAACTTAACTTACCCAAAGAAAAGAGGGGGCTCCATCTTCCTAACTTTATGTTATATTATTGGGCTAGTCGTTTGTACAAGATGGGGAGATGGTATGATGCAAGACCTGATGGTTATGTTCCTATATGGTTACAGTTGGAAAGGAGGATGATAGGTAGGTATAAACTTCATTCATTCAGAGTTTTCTATTATGCTCCTTCCGCTCTGCCCCTCCAACTACAAAGTAGTGTTATAGGGGTTTCTATCAAGGTGCTGTCTCAGTGCTGGATGTTCCTCAATATCTCAGTTAAAAAAGATACGGCTCAGCCTCTCACCCAGAACCCCAACATCAAGATTGGTGTCTCCCCAATTCCCTCAGACTGGCTTCCTCAGTTGCAAGACTGCTGTGTGGAAAGTCTCTTTTCCCAGGAATCTCTTCTCTCCTCAATAGAGATTATGACGAGGTTTAATATACCTCAGAAACTTATATTCAGTGTCTTCCAACTGCGACACCTCATGGTCTCTTCTTTTGGCTTATTATTTATTCCATCCCAAGTCAGGCCCATTTTGGAACAGATCCGGGAGTATGCGAATAACCCTCATAGTATATCTAAGATACATTCCTACTTATTGGTGACCAAGTACCCGAACCCCCTTAAAGGCTCTAAGATTTGGGACACTTTTCTGTCAGATTCTCCTGCGACTTGGGGTCAGATTTGGGGAGATGTCCATAAATACCTTATCGAAGATAGACATAGGCTAACTCAATACCACATTTTAAATAACTTATATTATACACCGGTCAAACTGGCCAGATTAGGTAGATTGGCCTCGAACACCTGTACTAGGTGCGGTATTGCTGAAGGTAACCTGGTACACGTTCTCTGGCACTGTGACAAAGTGGCTCCTTTATGGTCTTTAATTCAAACTAAGCTGGACCCTCTACTGGGACTTAGCAATTTGTTTACTATAGAAATTTGTATTTTAGGACAGTTCACTAACATTCAGGTTTTGGAACGCAGATTCCATATGGCTTTAATTTCGATAACAGTGAAAAGACTGATCCTTAGGCATTGGATGGACCAATTAGTTATATCATACGAAGAATGGATCAAAGAAATGTCTCTTTATTTTAGGACTGGGAAACTAATAGCAAGTACCCGGAACTGTTTGACATCCTTTAACAGGAGATGGGGCAAATTGTATGCCCTTTATTTACACTAATGTTTCATATGGATCGCCTCTGATTGCCTGATTTATGTTAGATTCCACTTGATGCGGGGTATTGTATATTGATCAGCTCTTAGTTTACCTCTGTACAGTTTTTCTAATAAGGCACATCCTGGGGGGGAGGTGGGGGGGTTGGGATATTAGGAGGGAGGGGGTATAGGTTTGTTTTTCTTTAGCTCATAAGTACATGACACACCTTAATTGGGATTTGGATATGGGTTGGATCTTGTAAATGCCTACGTTTTCAATATTTATTGTGTATGTTTTTCTTATGCTTTAAACTCAATAAAACTTGGAATTTCAAAAAAAAACATACGTAGCACAACAGGGAAATGACAGCTATCTGAGCATGATAATGCCTGAACCAGGTGAAAATAATTAAGGTGGAAAGCACAGGAGACAACAGACAGGGAAACAGCAGTGTGAGCTGAAGCATACAATAACAATGCAGTTGACTGAGGGCTTGCAAAATCTGGTGAGTAATGAGGCCTGAGAGCACAAGCACAGGGCCACTTAAGGTAAGGAAACAACAATATGTAACCTGAAGTACAAATAAGCATTGTATACACCGGGTACTAGAAAACTAGAAAAGCCCAAAAGAAACAAACAAAGCAAACACAAGTACAGGAGCAGGAAGGAAACAGCACACAAAAAAGCACACAGCAGCTGGAGGCAAAACAATACTAACCAAAAGCAGGACAAACACAATGAACATAAGTCCTGCATGATCCAAGCAGAGCCCAAGCACAAAGGAAGGAGGGAAGCAAATGCTGAGGGAGGAGAGGCAAAGCCCTAGCAGGTCCAGAGGAGAAGGCAGAGATAGACAGAGATAGACAGAGAAAAAGTACTTCAGAAGGAGGCTGGGAGGAGCTGCTTACATAGTTCAGGAAGGGGCCGTGGCTGGTTGCTCACCCCATTGAACTACAGGCATAGTCTTCCAAAAATAAAGTAAGCAAAATGCTTAAAAAACATTGCTTTCCTTGGGGTGAGGAGCCTCTGTTTTTGACAGTTTTCCCTTAAGACCTTTAAAGAACTTTTTGAAAATGGGCTGTGAGGCCACTGACCTGTCCGTGACAGCTGAGGTGTATGCTGACACTGCTGCCAAAGTAACCTTCAGGGTTGAGGGCCTGAGGCCCAAGGATTGGAGATGGACTAGGTAGTCCAAGATTGTGGCTAGATTTGCTCACAGTGGGTTGAGCTCCAGGGGAACACCAAAAAAGAAAATCTTTTCCACATTGAAGCATAAGTTTTTCTTGTTGCTGGCTTCCTGGAAACCTTCTGCACTGCCATAATCCTCTCCAAGATATTTAGTCCACAGAACTCTAGCTCTTCAAGAACCATACTGTGAGACGCAGCGTTCTCGGATCTGGGAATGTTAACCTGCCCTGGGACAATGTCAGCAGATTGTATTTCAAGGACAGGTTACTAGGCTGTCTGTTGGGGAGGGAAGTAGTAGGAAGTGCCAAATCTGCCTGACCTAATCTGGAGCTATAAGAATCATTGTTGCTGACTCCCTTCTCAGTTTTAGTAGTACTCTCAGGAAAAGTGGAAAAGGTGGGAAGGAATAAAGAAACTTCCCTGACCAGTTAAGGGCTAGAGCATTCTCTATGACTGTACCCACTGACAAGAGGTCTGCAACAAAACAGTGACAGCTTGTTGTTCTCCCAAGATGGAAATAGGTCTATTTCTGGGGTATGCCACCATCTGAACACTGTCGCCAACACCTGCTTTCTCTGGCTGATTCTGGCAAGGGAATCTGCCAGTATATTGTCCTTCCCTGACAGGTGGACTGCTAAATGTTGAACCCCCAGGGAGTATGCTAGGCTTCAGATCTTAATTGCTTCTGTGCACAGCTTTAAAGATCTTGTGCATCCCTGTTTGTTTATGTGATACATAGTTGTGGTGTTGTCTGTTCTGATCTGGACAGACTGACCTCTAATGTGGGGGGAGGGTGGAGGCCTGCATTGCCAAGTACACTGCCCTGTGCTAAAGGAGGTTTATGTGCTTCTGCGTCTTCTGTGTACACCACATACCACTTACAGTGGGGTCCTCCATGTGGGTGCCTCAGCCCAGGAGGGAGGGAGGCATCTGTTGTGAGTATGGCTGTAGGTCACTGCTGAAGGAAGGAAACTCCCTCTCTGAAGTTGCACTCTTCCTTCCACTATTCTAGTGCCCTTGGCAGAGACTTTGTGACAGACACTAGTTTTGAAAGTGGATCCCACATCTGGGACCTGTGGCCCTCTAAGTGATATTGGATACCTCTCATTTGAAACCTGGCACCACTGTGCATTCCCAGTACTGGTCATTACCATGCAAGATGGTGGCCATGCTGGGCTAGCTGAATGCAGCATTCGTAGCTGAGCTGTTTTATTTGTTTTACCATATTCATTTTATTTGTTTTACTGTGTGTTTAGTTCACTTATTTGCTGTAATGTAGGCCCATGGTTAGATTAGTTAGGGATTTCAAGTGAGGTAGGTAGGTTAGGTAGCGTTTTCAGGTAGTTAGAAAGTAAAGTAAAAAGTCTTTCACTTTGAACCAGCTTTGCAGACAAAGTGTTCGTGCTTGCCTAACTACGTTAGTGCTTGTTTATTTGCACTGGAACACTTTTCATGCTGGTGCTTTATTTTGCCTGACCTGTGGTGCTCCATGGACAACTTGTTCGTGAAAGTGGGGAGCGGCCACTTGGAGTGTGGAGGAGTTTTGGAGGAACACCGAGGAACCTCTGGATCGGGGTCAGTTTACCTGGAACATTGTCGAGGAGCTGCGTCTGGATTGTCCAGATTATTATTGCTCTCCCCTTGGACTGGTGAACCCGTGTGTGGTAAACCCGGAGGTAGGGGCTTTTTGTTCAAACTTGGACTCTGTGGGTTGGTGTGGGGGGACTCTTTCTTTGGCCCATTCCAGTGGGGTGGTTCCCTGGGGTGCAGTGGCCTCGGAGAAGACTCTGCTTTGGGCCTGCCAAAAGGCGGGCAAAATAGTGGTTGCTCTTCTAGATAGCCTGGGAGGCCGACTGGAGAGCCATTCCAGACCCGGGTGTCGTAGTGTTGGTTTCCTCATCCTGGGAGGACTGCTCACTGGCTTGGGTATTGGAGGCGCCCTCTTAGTACCACCCTCAGTTAGTGCCCTTCAAGTGCCCTGCCCAGGGTGAAGTAATTCCTGTTTGGAAACTTCCGAAGATCTTCTCGGGTCGAGATTTGGATTTATTATGGTCAAAGATAACTGACTGAACTCTGGGAAGATTTCCCTCTGTTGAGAACTGACACCCGCTTCCACTTTCCTATTGATATTCTGTAGCACATTGAAAACTAATCAACCCCTGCCATTGCTCGAGTTGTGCCCTGCAAAGAGAGAAAGGGAGAAAACGGAGGACAAACAAACAAATGGTTAAACTTTTACATTTTTTATTTTACAGACAGTAAGAGTGTCTGTTGTTGCTCTTAAACCTAGGCAGTGAGAGTGGCTGGGGCTTGCAAAGGATTTTGGTTAAATTTTTATGTTTGCTTGCATGCATGTGCAAGAAACATAGTGCCATCATACGAGTTTCTGGAGGTGTGGCACCCTGTCTTCCAATTCCCTCAGTGTGTTTGCAGGCATGGCCACAGTTCACCAATGAATGCTGCAGCTGTCTATGACAGCAGTTGAAAATGCAGTGCCATACAGTTGAAAGGGAGAGAGCCGCTTCAGTGAGCACGATCAGATAACTGAAGTGCTCTCTCCCCGCCCCCCAACAGCCTTCCAGTTGCCACACTGGGAGCCCACCCCAGCGTGGCAAAAATTCTTAAGGCCAACAAGGGTGCCCAATCCCCCATTGACTCCATGGCCCTCCCCAACAGCCTTCCAGCTGCCATGCTGGGAGCTCACCCCAGCGTGGCAAACGTCCCGCGTCGTCTTTCAGGAAAAAAAAAACCTGTAAACAAAACAACGGTCCCTCGGCAGTCTCCCTAGCACCCACCCGCAACCGCGCCCACCCTCTGCGCACCCTGCCTCCTCACACACCCCCACCCCATACTTACTCATGGAGTCCAGCGAACAGTCTTCGTGGACCGAAACACGCCTGTACTCTTCAAAGCTGACCGCGAACTGAGAAATGCTGGTAAGCTGTATAATGCAATAAATAGGGTTTTCAACTTTGATGCATATCTCAGGCATTTTTGGAATTTTGGCACCACATTTTCAACATGAGGTTTTTGGGACCCCTCCCATGAATTCTGGAACTGTCATGGTGTTAATCGGGCCTGAAGGGTGATTTCACGGTCACTCGTGAAATCACCTTTGGACAGAAGTAATGAAATGACAGTGCCAGTGTTCTAAGTGGGCTCTCAAAAGCCTATATTACAAATTTGGTGAAAAATTCTAAAAATGACTGTTTTACGAGCGTGCGTTGCGCAGTTCCTACGCACGCTTGTAAGTTCGCAAATTTTTAATATTTGTGCTCCAGATTTTCAACATTGCCATTTTACCACACCTCCTTATGAGCAGTACAGCTGTCATTATTCATATCTCGCCCAAAATGTGTTTCCGCGCATGTAGTGCACAATGGTGCAGTCAGTGTGCGAAATCAATGTTTGGGACAGATTAAGAAAATCACAGTGACACTGTTCATGAGCAAATGTCTTAAAATGGCTATGTTGGTAATTTGGTGACAAAAGTCCATAAAATGACTGTTACGAGCGAGCATTGCGCAGTTTCCATGCACCCTCTTAAGTTCATGAAATTGTAATATTTTCAGTCCAGATGTTCACCACTGGCATTTTTCCACACTTCCTTATGAACAGTACAGCTGTCATTTTTCACAACACGGCGGAAATGTGTTTTCACACTTTCAGCGCAGAAATGCGTGGTTGCTGTGGGAAATCATTGTTCGGGACAGACTAAGAAAATCACAGTGACACTGTTCATGAGCGGAGGTCCCAAAATGCCTGTGATGACAATCTGCTGTAAAAAAAAAACAAACTAATTACATTACGGATGTACGTTGTGCACTTTCTACGCACGCTCGTGACTTCACCAGTTTTTTATTATTTTCACTGCAGATGTTCAACATTACCATTTGTCACACCTCCCCATGAACAGTACAGCTGTCATTTTTCACATCCTGTTCAAAATGTGTTTTCGCACCTGTGGTGCCAAATACCGTAGTCACTCTGCAAAATCAGCTTTCAGCTAACAAACTGATATTGCCACTGTTCATAATGTGGGGTCACAAAAAGCCATGTTGAAAATCTGGAGTGAAAATACCAACAAATGCCTGCGGCGATAGGGTTTGCAACCATAACGCCCCACCCTGTAGAGACTGACAGACATCAGGGGTGTGACTTGGGATTGTCACCTGTAACGCTCATACCATTCCACCCCCATCCACATCCTGCAGCCAGTGAGAGGCATGGAGGTGTGCCTTGAACTCTTCGGCCCCAAAGTTCACCCCATTTTCCTATACTGCACCCATTTCACCATATTTCCTGATGGAATGGGGTGAGCATAAGGGCCAAAGACCCCAAGGCACACCGTGACACTTCTCGGTGTCTGCAGAGTAGGGTGTGGTGAAATGGCATGGCCATTAAGCCTGACGACCCAAAGGCATACCCCAGTGCCTGTCACTTTCTGCAGGGTGGTGGTGGGGTTGGCTTCAGTTCAGTACATCACTGCCATTCCTACTATTCAGCTGTCTAACTCCTGCTCTACCAATGCAATGTCAGCAAGCAAACATTCGGCATTGACAAATGCTTGTTATTTTTTTATTTTGCTATTTTAAGTCCCCACTTCAGTGAGAGTGGTTTGGGGGCTGGAGAAATCACCCAGGCATTAACATCTGTTCGACCCAGGACGTGAGAGTTCCTGGGGGGTTTCGGTCTCTTTTGGTGGTGAGAGGTCCATTGGGGACTGGAAAAAACGTGATTTCTCCTGTTTTTGATTTATTTTGGTACTGTATTACTAGTTGCAGTTTCAAGGATTTTTTTCTTGTCTGGCCTCTGGCTTCATCCAATCCCCTGCTCTGGACTCAATGACTGTGACATTGTATTCATATTTTAAATAATTGTTTTATTGCATGTTATTGGGGGGTGGGGGTTGAAGTATTGTTTAGTTGAATATGCATTTTAAATAGTATATTTTTTATTTTTGGTTTGTTATTTTAATTATAATTTGGAATTGACTGATATTTGATTTGGTTGGGATTAAGTTGTTGGGTGTTTTAAGAATGTGCTGGGGAGGCCAAAAGATGGTCAGGCAGCCATCTTTTTTAAGACCGAACTGGGCCATGTGGATGTTCCGGTGGGGATCACCAGATCCTTTGAGTGTATCATAGGAGAGGGTGTAGGTTGTAGGATACTCCTCATTTACCATCCAGCAGGTGATGGGGGTTTATTCCTGCAGGAGATTGCGGACTTCATCTTCGACACGTTATTGGAGTCTCCCAGATGGATAATTCTGGAGAACTTCAATGCATGGGTCGACGATGAACTCTTGCCATTTGATCAAAATCTCCTCCAGCTAATGAAAATGCTGGGCCTTACATAGGTGATTACCTCCTCTACCCATATAGGGGGTCACTCATTGGATCTGCTCTTCCTCCTGGGGATGGAGATCTCTGACTTGGGGGTGGAACCAGTCAGTTAGTCTGACCATCGCACCATAGGGTTCCTGTTTTGGGGCTCCCCCAAATAGACCTACCCCTTCGGAGATGGTCCGGTACCGCCCTTTAAGGGGAGTTACCCCAGATGGTCTATCGGTGACCCTGGACCAATCGGGATTGCTGGGTGAAAGCACAAGTCCAGGGGATCTCATACTAGCCTATAATAAGGCAGTGGGAGATGCCCTGGATTTGATTGCTCCTGTTCCGAGTTTGACCACTCACTCTTCGCCCAAGGTCCCCTTGGTATGATGGGTCCTTGAAGGAGTTGAGGCATGTTGGTTGTAGGCTGGAAAGAGCATGGCGGAAGTCTGGCGTGGATGCTGACGGGCTTAGATTGATAGAACATTATAAGGGCTATCAATCAGAAATCACCCGTAAGAAGGCAGAGTTCCTGTCCAGGGAGATTTCTGCTGCAAAGAATCGACTGGCTCAGCTTTTCCAAACTGTTGACAGATTGTGCAATCCAGTCTGTCTCCAGTCCAGAAAAGCTTTTTCACAAATTAAGTGTGATGAGCTAGCTCAGTTCTTCGCAAATAAGATTGCTAGCATTAGATCTGGAATCGGCCAGGCTCTCTCTACGAGGGGTTGCAGAGGTCTATGGGAGGTGATGAGCACCCGGTTTGTCTGGACGGATTTCAGCCAATTGGAATTCATGCACATTGTGAAGATTATCCAGACTCTGCACCCAACCTGTTTTAGTTTGGATCCGGCCCCTACCTCCCTTTTAGTGGGGAGTGTAGATGTTATCTTCCCGATCCTAGCTGAAATTGTATGGAGATCCTTGGAGAGGGGTGTCTTTCCAGACCCCCTCAAGTAGGCGGTCATTCGACCACTCCTTAAAAACCCCTCCCTGGATCCTGATGATACAGCTAACTACCTACCTGTCTCTAACCTTCCCTTTGTGAGGAAGGTTATTGAGAAGGTGGTTGCGCTGCAACTGGACAATCACCTTGTAACTCACAATGTCTATGAAGCCCTTCAGTCTGGTTTCAGGAAGAGGAACTGCATGGAGACTGTCCTTGTTTGGGTACTAAATTATCTCCTAATGGCAAGAGATTGAAAGGCTTGTACCATCTTGGTCCTTCCTTATCTCTCAGCAGCCTTTGATGCTGTGGACCATGGGATGCATTTGGAGACCTTGCAGTTTCTCTGTGGACTGTCAGGTACAGTCCTCGAATAGTTTCAGTCATTCCTTGTAGGTGGGGTTCAGAGGGTGGTCACTGGAATTTATTCCTCTGATGCCTTACCCCTGTCCTGCGGGGTGCTGCAGGGCTCCATATTGGTGCCCATGTTGTTCGCAGTGTATATGCTGCCATTGGGAGATATCATTAGGTGATACGGCATGAGTTTTCACTGCTGTGCAGATGACACTCAGCTGTACATGTCCTTTGTGCCCAGACAGGTTGATGCGATCTCTGTGCCAAATAACTGCCTCTCCAAAATCAAAGACTGGGTGAGCTCCAGTTAGCTGAAACTGATCCGGATAAGACTGAGGTGTTGGTTGTGGACCTGGGTCGCTCGGGGGTGGGTTTGGGGGCTGGGCACACATCGGGCCTGTGGCTTGATGGTGTCCAGCTCACTACCTCAGATCAGGTGCGGAACTTGATCATTATTTTTGATGACGGCTTGACATGAAATCTCAGGTGTCAGCTGTGGTTAAATCCTCATTTTACCATCTGAGGAATATCACCTGGGTGAAACACCTGGTTCCACCAGGCGACCTTCCAACATTGGTCCATGCCTTCATTACTTCCCATCTTGACTACTGCAATGCCCTCTACCTAGGGCTGTCTGGGGTTGATATCCACCGCTTGCAGCTGATGCAGAATGCTGCAGCCAGGCTATTGACTGGTACCTCTAGGTCCAGTCACATAATGCTTTTGCTGCACGGACTGCACTGGCTGCCAGTTCAGTGGCGGATCACCTATAAGGTAGGCTTGCTTACCTTTAAAGCACTACACAAACAGGGACCTGACTACCTAAAAGATCTCCTGACTCCCTACTCCCTCAGTCACCCCCACTGATCTGCCAAAGAGGGATTGATAGAGATTCCCAGGGTTTGTCTTAAAACACCTGGAGCTCGTACCTTTTCATTTGTAGCACCAACCCTGTGGAATTCTCTACCTCATTGGTTAAGAGAATGCCTGACCATCAGTAATTTTAAATCTTTGTTAAAAACTTATTTATTTTCACTGGCTTTCCCAGACTGATTTTAAATTTATATTGTTTACCTGTATGTTTGTGATGTATATTCTGTACAGCGCCTTGATATTGAAAGGCGCTATATAAATAAAGATTTGCTTGCTTGCTCGTTTACTGCAGTTGATGATGCCATATGGATATGCCGCAACAAATGCAAGAAATCTCTTGCTGATCTAGGCTGACCTGCCTTGAAGGATATTGCTGTTGCAGCCAGATTTGCTACCCTTGCCTGAGGAAGAAATGCCTTCCTTGCAGGGTATCTAGATCTGCAGCTATAAAGTCCAAAACCTGTACTAGTTCTGTTTGTAACTTTTGAACATTTATGAGGAAGTCCAGGTCCTCCAAGGTGCCTTATGTCAGAATGAGGGAGAACTTGGCCTCCTGGTGTGATTTTGCTGAGACTAGCCTGTCATTGAGCTAGGGAAAGACCACCTCCTCCTACCTCTTTAAATGGTCTGCCTCTATGGCTAGGCACTTTGTGAACACTCTAGGTGCTGAGCATAGGCCAAAGGGAAGTGTTCTGAACTAGTAGTGGCAATTCCCTATCCTGAACCTGAGGTACTTTCTGTGGCTGGACCTTACTGGTATGTGAAAGTAGGCATCTTTCAGGTCCAGTGACCCCAGCCAGTCTCCTTCTTGCAGAGATGGAATCACTGAGCCTAGTGATACCATCTTGAATTTTTCTTTAAGTGTTTATTCAGATAGTTCAGATCTAAAATGGGTCGCCACTCCCCATTTTCTTTGTGGCTCAGGAAGTATCTTAAGTAAAATTCCTTGTCCCATTGTGAGGGATGTACTTTTTTCACTGCATTTGCCTGCAGCAATTTTTTTCACCTCCAGTTCTAAGAGGATTCTTTCTGCTGGGGTGTGAGGTTGGGATCTTTTGTGGTTCTGCAGTCTTGGGAATCTTCCTAACTGTAGGACCAAACCATGACTCACTATTTCCAGGACCCACTTGTCTGTGGTTATTTTTGTCCATTCCTAAAAATTATGAATCAGCCTTCCTCCCACTGGCAATGGATGGGTGACCTGTGCAGACCTATCAGGGGTTTTGCTTAGCCTGAGTTTTGGGGGCTGGTTGAGAAACTGTACACCTGGTGCCCCATCTACCCCTACCTCTAAAGTAACCACTTTAAAGGGGGTAGTCACTGGAGATGTAAGCAAGGGGAAAGTATCCCCTACCTCTACTTCCCCTTCCATAATGCCTATTGGAAGTGGAAGCCTCTTCTTTCTCAGTATTGCTCTCTAGGTGGTCTTGTATTCATCCACCTTCTTCATGTAAGCCTCAGTCTTGTCACCAAACAGTGAATTTCTCTCACAGGAAAAAATCTGTTGTCTTGTTTGAGTGTCCTGGGATAGACTGGTAGTTCTAAGTCAAGCAAACCTTTTTTTTTTGTCAACTATTTTTTTTCTCCCACTATCCTGGAACCCTCTCTAGCATCCCTCTCGCACCCACCACCCTCTACTGCCCATCTGAAACTCTCCCCCACCAGAAATCGGGGACAGACAATCCCCCCCCCACCTGATCCATTGACCTGGAAGCATTGCCATCGCTGGACCTAGGTAGGTAGGAGGGATTGGGAGAGCTGAAAGACTGAGCCCACCATTGGGCGTGTGATCGTGGGGGCCCTGGATGGCGGCGTTGCCTATCCGTGAAGAAAAAGTTACTTACAATAGTAACCTTATTTCTCCCAGGGGATACTCCAATATTCATAACTCTTCTGCAGTATACCTTTAAGGTCAGATCTGCCTGGAGACAGAATGCTATGCTAATGATAGAATTATTGGCATGAGCTACTTTTCAAATGCTGCCACCTGTCAACTGCCTACATTCTAACCCTCAGATTTCGTGGATGCCTGTAAAGACAGGGTCCAAAATTTAAAAATATATATAAATTTAAACTTCAAAATTCCCCACCCAAACCTCCAACTGGAGGAAATATAAACGTATCATAACCAATCCCACAAGCTCCTACGTCAGAATCACCTGAAAAAGGAGAAAATGTAAGAAAAAGTTTTAATAAAAGTAGAATGTGGCATGCAAACACTAAGGTAAAGCATGGAATACAGAGGCCACTGGTTCTTAAATGGGGAGGCAGGGTGGGAGAGTTATGAATATTGGAGTATCCCCTGGGAGAAATAAGGTTACTATGGTAAGTAACTTTTTCTTCTCACCCCAGGAATATTCCAATATTCCTAACTCTTCTGCAGACTAAAAAGCAGTACCTTAGGAGGCGGGAAGAGCCTATTTTGGAAACAGGCTCTGTAGGACAGCTGTACCAAACCCGGCATTAGCCCTAGCCTACATATCCAAGCTGCAATGCTTGACAAATATGTGTACTGTTCGCCAGGTTGCTGCTTTATAGATATCTACTAAGGGTACATCCCTTGCAGCTGCCAGTGTTGCAGCTGTACCCCTTGTGGAGTGGGCTCTAAGCCCTGTTGGGGCTTCTTTGCCCACCTTTGAATAACAAAATTGGATACACTAGACAATCCAATGAGAAATTGACCTTTTAGATGCTGGATTTCCCTTTCCCACATCCCCATAAGTGAGGAAAAATTGTGTTCTGTCCTGCCAATGGGGCTTAGTGACAGTCATGTAACAGCTCAAAGCTCTTTTGACATCCAGGCTATGCAGCCTACGCTCACCAGAAGAAGAATAGTCAGTGAAGAACACTGGTGAAGTGATAGATTGGTTCAAAGGAAGTCTCAAACCACTTTGGGAAGGAATTTACTATTTGTCAGAAGGACTACCTTATCCCTCTGGAAGGCAATGTAGTCCTTTTCAATGCATAAAGCCTGTAGCTAATTCTTCTAGCTGAAGTAATGGCCACTAGAAACACTGTTTTCCAAGTGACATCCTTCAAAGGTACTGAAAACATAGGCTCAAAGGGAGGGGCCATGAGTTGAACAATGCAGATATTAAGATCCCAAGCTGGTACCAGTTCATTCGCTGGTGGATACATATCTGAAAGGCCCTTAAAGAACCTTTTAAATATGGTGTTTGATGCCAAAGAAACAGACTTGCTGGCAAATGCATAGGCCGAGACTGAAGCCAAATGAATCTTTAGTGTAGATGGCTGTAAGCCTGAGGAATGTAAGTAGACCAAGTAGTCCAGTACCAATGGTACTCCTGCCTGGGTTGGCACTATACTCCTACTAGAGCACCAAATAGAAAACCTCTTCCGCTTTGCAGCATAGGTTTTCTTGGTAGAGGATTTCCTGTATCCCCTTAGAACATCCATAACTGGTTCAGAAAGATGTAAATCAGCATACTCTAGGTCCTCAAGAGCTAGGCTTTGAGCATGAATGACCTGAGGTTCAGATACAGGAGCCTCCCCTGGTTGGAGGTTAGAAGATTGTGCCTCCTGGGAAGGTGTATTGGTTTGTCCACCGACATGGACAGTAACAGGGAGTACCATGGCTGCCTGGCCCAGTCTGGGACTATCAGAATCATTGTTGCTGTCTGAAACCTGAGTTTCAACAGCACCTTGTATACCAGGGGGAAATGGAGGGAATGCATACAGGAATTTCTCTGACCAATCCAGAATAAGGGCATCCAAAGGAACCGTGCCCACTACTGGAGGTCTGCAACAGAACTGTAGTAGGTGATGACTCTGATATGAGGCAAAAAGGTCTGTTTCTTGGGTGCCCCACCTCCTGAATAAGGTCTGCACCACTTGCCTGTTCAGGGACCATTTGTGATGGTCCTGGCTGATTCGACTGAGGGCATCTGCCAGAATATTGTTCTTGCTTGGCAGATGTATGGTCTGAAGTGAGGAGCCCAGTGAATAAGCCAGGGTCCAAATTCTCATAGCCTCCATGCAAAGGGGGCTTGACCTTGTTCCCCCTTGCTTGTTTATGTAGTACATGGTGGTAGTGTGGTCTGCCCTGACTTGCACTACCTTTCCCTGTATCAGTTGTTTGAAAGCTCGCATTGCTAGAAACACTGCCCTGTGCTCTAACAAGTTTATGTGTAAAAGAGTCTCTGCACTTGACCAAGTGCCCTGGGTAGTGTGCTCTGCTAGATGAGCCCCCCAGCCCAGGAGGGATGCATCTGTTATAAGAATCACTGAAGGAAGTTCTTTTTGGAAAGGGCCCCCGTCTCTGAGGTTGGTTTCCTCTTTCCACCACTGAAGAGCTTGGATAAATGTTTTTGTTACAGGAAAGGGCTTTGACAGGGAATCCTTTTGTTGGCACCAATGAGCTCTTAAGTGAAATTGGATGTCCCTCATTTGAAACCTGGAGTCTAGCACTGTGCCTGTTGCAGCTGCCATGTGGCCCAGGAGATGAAGAAAATGTCTTGCAGGCCTTGGGACACTGAGCCTGAAAGAGGCCACCAACTGCAGGATGCTTTTTACCCTGTCTCTGGGTAGAAAGGCTCTGCCCAGTATGGTATTCAATTCTGCCGCTATAAACTGCAGAATTTGAGAAGGAAGAAAAAGAGATTTTTCTAGATTTAAGAGGAAACCCAAGGATTGCAGAAGCTGCTGAGTGAGCTGCAGGTGTTCTGCTAACTGTTGTGGTGAATTTGCCACTACCAGCCAGTTGTCTAGCTAGGGGAATACTGTGACACCTTGTCTGCGCAGGTGAGCCACTACCATGGCCAGACACTTTGTGAACACCCTTGGTGCTGAAGTGAGACCAAAGCGAAGAGCTGAGAACTGATAATGACCTGACAGGAGTCTGAACCTGAGATGCTTTCTGTGAGACTCCCTTATGGGAATGTGGAAATAGGCATCCTTTAGGTCCAGAGATGCCAGCCAATCTCCTCTTTAGAGTGCTGGTAGAATCAGAGACAAAGTCACCATTTTGAACTTTGGTTTTGCTAGGAACCTGTTGAGGAACCTGAGATCCAAGATAGGCTGCAGCTGACCATTTTTCTTTGGGGTGAGAAAATATCTTGAGTAAAGTCCTTTTCCCCTTTGATGCAAAGGCACTGGTTCCACTGCTTTTAGTGAAAGAAGGTGTTCCACCTCTTTTTCTAATCTAATCTTTTGCTTTCCAGGAGGGAAGCTGGTTTGAAAACTCTGATTTTCTGAACAGGGAAGGACTTGAAACTCAGAGACAGGCCCTGACCCACTATCTCTAGAACCCACTTGTCTGTGGTGATGGTTTTCCAGTTCTGGAAAAGATGGGTCAGCCTGCCCCCTACTGGCAAAGGAGAGGCAGCCTGATTGATGGAGTCAGGAGTCCTTCTTAGAGTGGGGCTCAGACTGGGCACCACACCTGGCACCCCTTCTGCCTCTCCCCCTGGAATACCCTTGCTGCGGGTAGTGGGGTGCCTGAGGAAGTACCATGGCCAGGTAAAAAGGCCTGGAATTAAATTGTCTGTCCCTGCCTCCCCTACTGAAGGGTCTAGAGGAGGTAGAGGGTCTTTCTTTTGTGGGATTGCTATGGAAGGTGGGTTTATATTCATCCACCTTCTTCATGTAGGCCTCTGTATGGCTGCCAAATAGGGAATTGCCCTCCATAGGAAAATCCAGAGTCTTATTTTGGGTATCCTGTGTGAGGGTTGTGGCTCTCAAGCAAGCAAACCTCCTCTGTGCAATGGTATTTGCCATCCACCTTGCAGCAGTCTCATTACTGTCTGCTGCCTTCTGGAACTAGTATTTGACAGCTTCCATGCCAAACCTAGCAGTTTCAACTAGGTCTGCAGAAAGAGGAGAAGATACTTTCTCAGCCATGTCCAGGACAGACTGCAAGAGAGCCTTCTGGTACTGGGCTGCATAGGCCTGATAATTAGCTTACCTAATGGCCAGAGAGGCTGACAGGTAACCTTTCTTGGCCATACTTTCAATTTTTCAAGAGTCCTTCTCTGGAGGGTGGGAAGCCAGCGAGACTTTTGCCTTGTCACAAGCTGCAGCTTACACCACCCCCTGGTGGTCAGGGTTTGAAAATAGGAATTCAGCCCCTGTTCTGTCAAGCTGATACTTTTTATCCACCCTTTTGTCTAAAGGGGGGACAGACCCAGGAGCTTGGAGGAGTTTTAAAATATCTCTTTTAAAAAACTTATTCATGGGGAGTGACAGCTTTTTGGTAGGAGTCAGCCCCATCATTTCCAGATATTCAGCCTCCTCCTCATCCTCTACAGCTTCAGAGGTAGGGATGTCCAAGGCATCAGTAATTTTCCTGATAAAGGAAAAGTGAAAAGAAGAAGAATCTTCTATAGTCCTGGGAGGGGAGCCAAACTCCTGCTCAGGGGACACCTCAGTCTCTATAGGCTCACCTTCTTCCTCCTCTTCCTCACCACACTCCTCAGGAAAGGAGGGTGGGTTGGAGGGTGCAGGGGTCTGGACGGGGGACTGTGAAACCACAGGCAGTAGACCCTGCAAAGTTTGCATTATCTTTATTGCTTGTGCAATCTCTGAAGAAGAAGGCACAGTGGCAGGCATCACAGAAGTCCCCTTTTGCACAGGGGATTCAGTGTGCTTTGTTTTCTTTACTTTTTTTCCTGGAACTGGAAAGCTAGCCAGTTCAGAGGGTATCTTTTTACCTGTATCAGGCGTAGAAACATTGGAAGTTGTGGTGTCACCCACAGACCCTGAGGGTTTCGGCTGGTCAGAGCCAGAGGGACCCTTCAGTTTCTTATTTAATCTCTCCAGATGTTTTTCCAATGTCTTTTCTGGAAAAGATTTGCAAATGTCACAATCAGTTTTTAAATGGTCTAAACCAAGGCAGAAAACACAACTAGAGTGCATATCTGCCTTGGCAAAAACTTCACCACACTCCAGAACAGTTTTTAAAACTGGGTTCTCCGGTTCTCTTTTTAGTTTTTTCTGAAATAATGACGAAAAAACGCAACCGTCAAACACTAAAGGTTTTAAAATTAAAAAAAACAATAAATTTATCAGTTGCGGTCGGTTCAGGAACCGAGCGGGGGAACCGAGCAGAACCGGAAACCGATAGAAACAGAACTGGGACTAGTAGTTTGGAACCGAAGATTATCGGTTCTAAAAAACAAATATTTTAGCACAAAAAGATTTTCAAAACTAGTAAATAACCAGGGAAAAAGCCCAGAAACTAACTAAAAGTACCTCAGTTTCCCAACGGTTATTCTGAACCATGAGAAACCAAGAAAACAACACAAAACTAGCTAAATAAACTAATGGATACTAAAATAACTCTGATAAGAGGCAGCAAATAAAAATAAATGAAAAATACTTCAGTATTTGTTATTGACAAAGGCTTTTCTGACTAGAAGATGATGAGGAAATCTCCAGGCATCTGGTCTTGACAGGCGGAGAGAGAGAAATCTGAGAGTTAGAATGTAGGCAGTTGATAGGTGGCAGCATTTGAAAAGTGGCTCATACCAATGATTCCATCATTAGCATAGCATTCTATCTCCAGGCGGATATGACCTTAAAGGTATACTGCAGAAGAGTTAGGAATGTTGGAGTATTTCTGGGGTGAAGTGTATTTTTTGTCCCAGACACGGTCATGCAATGGCATCAATTTAATTGCGCAATGCCACCGCCACTCAAACCCTGTCTGGCATCGTAGTTGCAGTGCCTCCGATCTCCACTGGGGCTACTATTGAGCAGCGTAATGCCACTACCTACCCCAGGAGAGAGAGCAGTCCTCAGATGTAATCCTCTCCCTCCCAACCGACCCCGGTGGCACAAGTCCGTTCCTGAACCCAGGTCGCCGGCATGGCACGGGTATGGCATCCAGCAGCTCCACCCTCAGCACCACCAGGCCAGCTCCAAACAAACCTTCTTAAGGACACTGCATTTGCCATGACCCTGGATGCAGTGATCGTTAGTGCCATGCAGCCATCTGAACTAGTACTTTATGGCATCTCGACTGCATTTGCTGTGTGTACCAAGTATGCTGCCTGTCTTAAAACCAGAGAAGCTGAATTATAAACTTGTTTACCCATGCTATCCAGCTTCCTGGAATCCTTCTTAGGAGACTGGTAGGAAAAGGGCACCTTGGCCCTGTTGCAGACAGCAGTCTAGACCACCCCTCATGATCAGAGTGGGAATACAAGTATTCAGAACTCTGTTTGTCCACCTGGTACTCTTTCTCAATTTTCTTACCTATGCCAGCAGCTGAGATACTGGTGCTGACTTGATTTTACAGGTAGCCTTCTTGAGGGATTTGTGGATGGGCAGTAGCAACCTCTTTGTTGGAGTCATACTTATATATCCAAGAATTCCACCTCATCAATGTCTTCCTCAGTCTCATGTGAGGTGATGTTGAGGGTATTAACCATACATCTCACAAAAGTACAGTGAGAGGTAAAATAGTTATCCAAGGGTCTAGGAGAGGAGCCAAACTCTTGTTCAGGAGAACCATTTGGCTGTATGGGTTATCCTTCCTCCTCCTCCTCTCCTCCTCATAGTACATTTCAACCTCCTCCTCCACAGGCATTGGGAAAGGCACGAAATCTGGGAGGTAGGCATATTCATGAAATTCTCCATTGCCTGGAATGCCTGGAAGAATTGCCATGCCTTAGATATGTCCTCTATAGAGGGCATTTTATTTAATAATCCACCAGTGGCTTCTTTTCTTCTTCAAGAGGAGGGACATTACATGTTTTTCTTTTCTTTGGGGGGCAGCACCATCTCTGGTGTCTGCTCTAAGGTCTTTTTATTTTGTTGGATTCATGGTTCCCCTTTCAGACACCCTGATTCCTGAACCATCCTTTGCAGCCTTTTCTTTTTATCTCTCCTTTTGACAGGGACTGCTGGTTGTTTTGAGGGCTAGACCCTCATCTGAGCCTTTAGGTGACATGGAGGCAGATTGAGAAGCCATAATGTCATAGCCCTTTCCTTTTGCATTTTAGGGCAAAACTTAATACAAAGTTCACATCTGACAAAATCATGATTTGGACCCAGGACCTCAAATGGTTCCACCATGTAGTGGCAACAGGAAAAACTGCAACCACCATGCACAATGCTGACGGTGAACATCGCACTCAGCAATTGTGCCGCCTGATCCCCAGCATGCCCAATGCCCCGGGGCATGTTCTGCCTGTTTTCAGGGGGCTTTGTCCCCTACACCCCCCATACTTAAATATAATCACTTATGTTATGTATATAATCCTATGTTGGGCACTGTTACAGCCTCCCCACACGGTCCTCCACCCTCATCCTCTGATGGTGTTCTGAGATGCACCCTCCCCCTGTACCTGTCCCAGCCTTGCTTGAACCCCTTAACAGTCATTACAGCCACCAGTTCCTTGGGCAGAACATTCCAGGGCTCCACCACCCTCTCAGTGAAGTAGCATCTCCTAATCTCCCCCCTGAGTCTCCTGCCAACCAACCTCAATGGGTGCCCCCTGGTTGCCCCCTCCTCCTGCAGCTGGAACACCCTATCCCGGCTCACCCTATGGAACCCCTTGAGGTATTTGAAGGCTTCAGTCATAGCCCTCTGTCCCTCCTCTCCTCCAGTGTGTACAGGTTGAGCTCCTTGAGTCTCACCCCGTAGGACTTATCCCAGGACCATGCATCATTTTGGTTGCTATCTTCTGGACCCTCTCCAGGAGGGCAGTATCCCTTTTCAAGTATGGATGCCCAAACTGCACACAGCATTCGAGGTGTGGCCTAACCAGGCAGTTATACAACAGAAGGAGCACCTCCTGGCTCCTCGAGGTTATCCCCCTGGCTATGCAACCCAGCATTTTATGTGCTTTGGCCACAGCCCTCCTACACTGCTCTGAGTTGTTCATTTTGCCATCCACAACCACCCTGAGGTCCTTCTCCCCCCTCCCCATAGCCTGCAGTGTCTTCCCTCCCAAGGTGTACATATGCTGGATTCCTGGCCCGAGGTGGAGAACCCTGCACTTCTCTGTATTAAACCACAGTTTCCAGGTGTGAGACCACCCATCCAGAGTCTCCAGGTCCCCATGCAGGGCTAACTTCCCCTCTCCCCATCCACTACCACCCCCAGCTTTGAGTCATCAGTGAAGAGGCTCATCTCGCTCCTGATACCATTCCTGATATCTGCTGTGTAAGCGTTAAACAGGAGTGGCCCCAGCACTGACCCCTGAGGGACTCCGCTGATGACCCTCCTGGGAGATGAAACCTCCCCACCAAACTGTCACCCTCTGAAAATGCCCTGTTAGCCAGTTCCCTGTCCACCAGACCATCCATACCCACATCCCCATTTCCCTCAGCTTCTCCAGTAGCCCGGGGTGTGGCATCAAGTCAAACAGCTTACTGAAGTCCAGAAAGAGGACATCCACTGACCTGCCCTGGTGCAGTGCCCTTGCCACCCAATTGTAGAACTCTATCAGGTTAGTCTGACACGATCTGCCCTGGACAAATCCATGTTGCCATTTATCCAGGAGGCCCCTTGACTCCAGGAACACCTCCAGCCTCTCCTTTAGGATGACTGCCATCACTCTGCCCACCACTGACGTCAGTCTTGTAGTTTTCTGGCTCCTTCCGTGAGCCCCCCTTGTGTATGGGCACAATGTGGGCCATCCTTCAATATCCAGTAGTAAAAGACAATTTTAAGGAAAAAGGGTTGAAATACAGAAATGCAGTTCAGTTCTGTTTAGAAATAGAACCACAAAAGAAATTGAACCCCAAATGGTGCAAAAACTGAAATTTGAAGCCATTTATCATCTTGGTTCCCTAAAAAAGGAACCAGGAATAAAATAGTAAAAATATCATGAAGCAGTATGATTTAAACTACCAAATAAATATTTAAATATAAACTGAAGAGGTTTCCTAATGGTGAGAATCAAGCTGCAAAATGGCCTTCTCTGATTCCTGGGAATCAATATGCAACCAGAGAAAAATCACAAAAGCACACAAACACACCCTAAATAATGCAAAGTTATCAATAAAGTAACTAACAAGTAGACTTTTATAAAAATAATAAAATAATAAACCATGATCAACTCTGAAGTGAAGACTTCAGGGTGACTACTTCTTTGGGCAGAGAAATAAATCTGACATTAGAATGCAGGTGTGAGCATGACCACACAGCAGGTTTGAATTTCATTGAAATTCTCTAAGTCACATAAGATTCTAAAGCTCCAGGGTGGCTCATTCCAGAGGAATGATTGCAGTTGTTAACCATAGGTGGAGGGATTCCTGGGGTTTGAAGAATTTTATTTTATTTATTTAAACTTTTGTTTACGGGTAAACAATATGAGCCAAGACCTTTTTCAAATGTGACCTAGGCCATAATTTATATTACAGTCAAGATGAAGTACAAATATGCAATATACAAAATACACAATAATACAAAAAACAAATAATAGACACCACAACATACAAGAAATAATACATTAATAACAATCACAAGCCATCATACTTAAAAAGTATTGTCTCACTGATGCTTTGAAAGTATCTTTACCAACAATATGTTTATCTTTAAAACAGAAACAGAAAACAAAACATTTTGGAGAAAGAGTGCTACTTGCAGAATACATCAGTATCAGCTCGTAAATGAGACAACTCAAAAACAGACTTTGTTTTCCTCCGCACAACTGAAATTTGCCAGACCAATATCCACTATTCTATCACGTACTCGCCTAGACAAAAACTTTACCCAACAGAACTTAATACATTCAATAAAAGACTAGACTCAAGTTGAGACCTTGGAAGGTAAAGAAGAATAAGACCTTGCGCTAAAGCAGAAAACATACAAAGAAAAAACAGACGACAAATACAGCTTGACAGTGGCACAGAACATAGATCAACAAACACTATTACGGTCTAAAGAAGCACAAGAAGACTCTCAGTGCAGTGTATATAAGGCAAAGTTGATAGTTAAAGTCAACGAGGAAATAAATAACACAAATCTAGAGGAAGATGACTCTAGTAGCATAACTGACAAAGAAGCAGAAGAGCAAGAGAAAAATAGAAAAGATTTTAAACACGTCCTTTTTAAATAACTTGTTCACAGGAAGCAATAATTTCTTGGGTTTTTAAACCCATCATTTCTAACTATTCTGCTTCTTCTTCATCCTCTATTACTTCAGTTGTGGTTATGTCAAGGGCATCCACCATCTTTCTGATAAAAGTGAAGTGGGATGAGTAATCCTCTGAGGCCCTGGGTGGTGAGCCAAACTCCTGTTTGGGGGAGACTTCAGGCTCCGTAGGCTCCCCTTCATCCTCTTCTTCATACTCCCCATATTCCTCCTTTTCTTCTTGGAAGGAAGATTGGGCAGAAGATTGTTTAGTGGGGGTCCGAACCAGTGCCTGCTGTCCAGCAGGCAGTATCTCCTGTAAGGCCTGAATAATTTTGAAGGCCTGTGCAATCTCCTGTAGAGAAGGCATAGTTGCAGTCACCACAGAAGGCCCCAAACGCTGTCCAGCAGGGGGTTCTGTGTGCTTAGTTTTCTTTGTTTTCTTTAGTGGAACCAGAGAGCCTGCCGGTTCAGCAGGCCTTTTTCCAAGGACCTGGGTACCCGTATTGGGGTAGAGGTTGCAGTTGCCGTGGTTTCACCCACAGCCACTGACAGTGTCGGCTGGTCAGAGCCTGAGGGACCCTTAGGTGGCGGCAACTTCTTTTTAAGCCTTTCCAAATGTTTTTCAAGCATTTTTTCAGGAAAAGTCTTGCATATTTCACAATCAGACTTTAAGTGTTCATAACCCATGCAGGCCGCGCAAGAAGTGTGTTTATCTGCCTTGGCAAACACTTCTCCACACTTAGTACAATTTTTAAAACCGGGCCCACTGGTTTTTCTCTTAGGTTTTTCTGTCATTTCGCCCAATTTGGCAGAAAAACACAAACTGTAAAAGGATTTTTAAATTTTAAATAGTAGTTTATGTTGCGGCCGGTTCAGGAACTGATTGGAACCGGGAACCGGTTCAGAAAAGAACCAAAGTTATCGGTTCAGTAACAGGTATTAGCAGTTATGCAAAATAAGTTTATTTAAACAAATTTAACTAAAATTGTTATTTTTTATTTATTTTTATTTATTTAGCTTTTGTTGACCGGGTAAGTGCACTAGACAAATCCTGCCTATTTTCAGGCACGACCCGGGGGAGGGGGATACAGATGAATGCCAACTGACTTTGAAACCAGATTAAGCTGTTGGTGGTATTTATAGTGAATGAGGAAATTTGGCCAGGGCACCGAGAAATTCCTCTCTTTCCGATAAGTGCCATGGGATCTTTAACATCCACCTGAACTACCACCAATCCAGGCAGATGGGACCTCGGTTTAACGTCTCATCCGAAAGATGGCACCTCAAGTGCAGCACCCTCATGCTGCACTACAGTGTCAATACTGGGATATTAGCCCAAGTGCCAGATGTGAGAACTGAACCCACAGCTCTCTGATCTCCCGGCCTCAGAGGCGAGTGTGCTACCTACTGAGCCACTGACACTGCAAAATAAAGAAGTTTTTGTCACAAAACTCCACCCTAAACTAAAAAATTCCCAGTTCTCCTCCAGTTATCCCAAACCGGAAGAAACCGAGAAATAAACACAAATTTAAGTAAAATTAGCTAGCGGTCAAGCTAAAAACCAAAAGATAAAGGCAGCAAATGAAAAATAAGGAATACTTATATATATTTTTATAAGTCTTCACGATGAGATGTTGAGGAGAGGATTTCCGAGCATCTAGTCTTGACAGGTAGAGAGTGAAATCTGAAAGAGTTATATTGTAGGCAGTTGATAGAGGCCGCATTTGAAAAGTGGCACATGCCAATGGTGTTCCATCATTAGCGCAATGTTCCATCTCCAGCCAGATCTGGCTTAAAGGCATACTACATAGGGTTAGGAATATTGGAGTATTCTTCAGGTGAGAAAACATCCAAAACAAAAGAAGAAATTTCTTTCTACTTACCATAATTTCCTTTTCTGTTAGCTCAACATTGTCAATGGGTAGTTAGTACATATGGGTAATGTGCCCCCCCCCACTAGGGGAAATGGCACAGCCCAAGGCTGCAAACCAGCATAGAATCCTAGGCACATGAACATTCTGAATAGCAGAAGCTCTGCAGTCACATTTGTTCTCACAGTGCCCCTAGTTATACACCAGTAAAGCTAACTGTGACCAGAATACACTGCTCTTTCTAGTAGTAAGCCAATATATCAAATTTGTTTACATAAACATACATTTTCCATAGGAAGAAGATACGAAAACATAACTCACCTTAGTAATCTTGTTTCTTCCAAGGTTATACTTCAGTATGCTGAACTCGTGCAGTCAGCCTCTAGTGTTGAACTGCCCGAGAATGGAACATATGCAAATGATGGAACACTCATTGGCTCGTGCCACCATTCAAACTGCTGCCCTTACCAACTGCTGCATTCCATAATGCTCAGGTTCATTGGAGCCTGCAAAGAAAGGCCCCCCTAACTAAGCTATCATAATAATACTAATAATATTTTAATAATAAGAGTCCCTCATGGTAAAAAGTCCCCCAAACTGTCAGATATGACCAAAAAGAGGGGAAACAACACCCAACTGGGTTAAAAAACCATCAACATAACTAAGAAACAACCCCCCTTTTTAATACAGAAGTCCAGGTGTTATGCAGAAGCCACTGGTTTTGGAAGGGAAGTTAGGGAGGGTGAGTTCAGCATATTGAAGAATACCTTGGAAGAAACAAGATTACTAAGGTGAGTAATTTTTTTCTTCTAGACCCAGTAATTCTTCAGTATGCTTAACTCTTGCAGACTATGGAGCAGCACCTTTGGAGGTGGACACAGAGCCTTACTTAGGAAACAGGATCTGCAGCACTGCTATGCCAAACCTGGCATCACTTCTGGATTGAGTATCCAAGCAGTAGTGCTTTGTAAAAGTATGTACTGTTCTCCATGTAGCTGCTTTATAGATTTCTAGCGGTGGAATATCCCAGGCAGCTGCTATTGTAGTAGCTGTACCCCTCTTGGAACTTGCCCTCCGGCCTGCTGGGGGCTCCTTACCAGCTTTGTTGTAACAGAACTGGATACATTTTACTAGCCAGCTTGAAATTAATGTTTTAGATACTGGTTTTCCTTTTCCCACATCCCCATATGTCAGGAACAGTTGCTGTCTGTCCTGCCTGTGGGCCTTGGAATGAGTAATGTAGTAGCTTAAAGCTCTCTTGACAACCAGGCTATGTAGCCTGCATTCACCTGAACTAGAATGCTCAGTGAAAAGACTGGCAAAGTAATAGACTGATTCAAATGGAAGTCAGAGACTACCTTTGGAAGGAACATTTGTTAGTCTTAAGCACCACCTTATTCATATGGAAAGAGATGTAATTCTGCTCTGCACACAGGGCCTGAAGCTCACTAATCCTTCTGGCAAGTGATGGCTACCAGGAAACTGTTTTCCAGGTCACATATTTCAAATGTGCTGCAACCATAGGCTCAAATCGGGTTCCATAAGCTTGGCAATGCATACATTTAGGTCCCATGCTCGCACGGGTTCCCTGTGAGGGGTGCAGGTGATATAAGCATTTGAAAACTTTTTGAAAATAGGATTGGATGCCATGGAGACACCTTTCCAGCTGAAATGTAAGCTGATACTCATGCCAGATAGACCTTGAGGTAGTGGGCTGCAAGTCCAAGGAATGTAAATGGATAAGGTAGTCCAGCAGGCTGGCAACCCTGGCTGTGAAGTACCACATTGTTGGTAGAACACCATATTGAAAACCTCTTCCATTTGGAAGCATAAGTCATCTTAGTCGAGGGCTTTCTGGATCCCCTTAGGACATTAAGGACACTCTGAGAGGTGCAAAGCTACATACTCCAAGTCCTCAAGAGCCAGGTCTTGAGCATGAGGGACCTGAGGTGGGTGAGAATCCTCCCCTGTGAGGAGGTCAGGAGATTGTGCCTCCAAGGGAGATGTATTGGTGGAGCTACTGACAGGGAGAGCAGCAGTGAATACCATGGTTGTCTGACCCAGTCTGGCGCTATCAAATTATTGTGGCTGGCTGGGACCTGAGCTTGATCAAGACCCTGAGCACCAAGGGAAAGGGAAATGCATGCAGTTTCCTCTCTGACCAGTCCAGCACTAGGGCATCCAGTGGTACTGTGCCTTTTGCTGATGACCTGCAGCAAATTTTGTCAACTGGTGGTTGTTGTGGGATGCAAAGAGATCTATCTCTGGGGTGCCCCGTCTTCTGAACACCACCTCCAACACTTGTCTGTTCAGAGACCATTCGTGGTGGTCCTGGTTGATTCTGCTTAGGGCACCTTCTAGGGAGTTTTCCTTCTTTGGCAGATGAATGGCTACCAATGAAACCTGAAGTGAGTAGACCAGACTCCACACCTTCATTGCTTCTGTGCAGAGAGGGCTGGACCTTGTTCCTTCCTGCTTGTTTATGTAGTTCATTGCAGTGGTGTTGTCGTCTGTTCTGACCTGCACCCCATTGCCTTGTATCAGAGATGCAATGGCTTGCAGGGCTAGAAACACAGCTCTGAGCTCCAGAAAATTTATGTGCTGGAGAGACTCTGCACCTGACCAGGTGCCATGTATGGTATGCGCCTCCCGGTGTGTCCCCAGCCTAGGAGGGAAGCATCTGTTGTGAGGACTGTGGAGGGAGACTCCTGATGAAAAGTGATCCTTCCCTGAGGTTGTCCCTGACCTGCCACCATTGAAGGGCTTGTAATAATGTCTTTGTTACTGATATCAGTTTTGAAAGAAGGTCCCTTCTTTGACACCAATGTGCCCTGAGGTGGAACTGGATGTCCCTCATCTGAAATCTGGAATCTATGACTGTGCCAGTTGCTGCAGTCATATGCCCTAGGAGCTGTAGGAAATGTCTTGTTGGCCTTGGCTTATTGAGCCTGAAGGTTTCAGCAATCTTAAAAAATGTTGTCCACCCTTTCCTGAGGTAGGAATGCCCTCCCCCTTAGGGTGTCCAGCTCTGCTCCTATGACGTTTAACACCTGCACTGGTTGCAGGACAGATTTTTTGATGTTGACCAGAACCCTAGGGATTCCATAAGATCCTTGGTTGACTTTAGGGAATCTCTTACCTGTTGTAGTGATTTTCCTATCACTAACCAGTCATCTAAGTAAGGAACACTGTGATGCCCTGCTTTCTTAGGTATTGTCACCGCCACTGCCAAGCACTTGTGAATGCTCTTGGAGCTAAAGTGAAGCTGAATAGCAGTGCTGAGAACTTGTAATGACCTGATGAGGGTCTGAACCTGAAGTAATTTCTGTGAGACTCACTCATGGGGATGTGGAAGTATGCATCTTTTAGATCCAGGGATGTCAACCAGTCTCCCTTCTGGATGGTTGGCAGAATCATAGCCAAGGTTACCATTCTGAACTTTGGCTTTGCCAAATGCTTGTTCAGTAGTCTTAAGTCTAGAATGGGTTGCCACTCCCCATTTTTCTTCTGGGTCAAGAAGTACCTTGAGTAGAATCCCTTTCCCCTTTGTTGCAGGGGTACTGGCTGTATTGCTTTTGATAGCAACAGATTTGCCACTTCCGACTCTAATGGCTTCTTTTCTGAGGGGGAAGCTGGCCAGAAGATTCTTGGCCTTAATGTTGGGAAGGATTTGAAACTAAGGGACAAACCCTGACTCACTACTTCCAGGACCCACTTGTCTGTGGTGATGTTCTTCCAAGCCTGAAAGTGGTGAACCAGCCTGCCCCCTACTGGTACAAGGGAGGTGACCTTGGCAACCATGTCAGGGGTTCTGTTTAGGCTGGGGTTGCACTGGTTAGCATCATTCCCGCCTAGATCCCTACTGCCCCTTCCTCTCAAAGTATCTTGTCTGCTGAGGATACTGTTGGTACTGCTGTGAAGCTTGGGCCTGAAAGAAGGGTCTGCCATAGTGAACCTACCTCTAGCTCCCCTTGCATAAGGCCTATAGGAGGTTGAAGGTTTTTCTTTAGCTGAGTTGCTCTTGTAGGTGGCTTTGTATTTGTCCACCTTCTTCATGTAAGCCTTTGTCTTATCCCCAAAAAGTGAGTTATTCTCACAGGGGAAATCCATGGCCTTTGTTTGTGTGTCTTGGGATAAATTAGTAGCTCTCAGCCAAGCAAACCTTCTGAGGGCAATTGTAAGAGCCATCCACCTGGCAGTAGTGTCATTAGCATCGCATCCATGACGGCTGTTCGACAAAATTTTTGTTGAATGCCCCGACAGCGAAACCGGCAGGTTGGCCGCATTTTGCAGTCGGCTGCCAGTTTCCAGTACCACTATGTGTTTTCTTCAGGGGGCTTCACCCCCAAAACCCCCATGCCGGGACTGCTTCCTCACACCCCCACTTAGGATTATCAACCCGAGTCGGATCTGATTTGGGGAGGGTGCAGGATCCCCGACAGACAGTGCCAGGTTCCAGCGGGTTCCCTACAGTGGCATGGCGCTGTAGTGCTGTAGGGACCTCACTGTCGAAAAGTCTCTGTCAGTTGGGTATACTATTAGCATCTACTGCCATTTGGAACTGGTGCTTAGAAGCCTCCAGACCAAACCTGGCTGTGTCATTCAGGTCAGCTGCCAATCCAACTGAGGCCTTGTCTGCCATAGCCATTAGACTGCCACAAGGACTTCTGATACTGGGCCATATAGTTTACCTGTGCGCTGGCCAAAGAGGCTGACAGATAACCTTTTTGGTCATACTGTCTATCTTTTGAGAATCTTTATCGGGATGTGTTGCAAAAGGCACTTTGGCCCTCCCACAGGCTGCAGCCTGTACCACCCCCTCATGATCAGGGTGAGAAAATAGAAATTCTGCCCCTGACCTGTCCAGCTAATACTTTTTATCAGCTCTCTTATCTAAGGATGGAACAGAATTGGGAGTTTCTAGTATTTTGAAAATATGCTTTTTAAGAAACTTATTAACTGGCAACAGTAGTTTCTTGGTGAGAGTTAGACCTATGAGATCAAAAATCTCTGCCTCCTCCCCATCCTCTACTGACTCGTTGGTAGTTAAATCCAGGGTATCTACCATTTGTTTTACAAATGTGTAGTGTGAAGAAAATTTCTCAGGTAGTCTGGGAGGGACTCAAATTCCTGGTTGGGGAAGACCTCTGGTTCAGTGGGTTGCCCTTCCTCATCCTCATTATACTCCTCATACTCTTCATACTGTTTCTGTGTGGCAGGAACCGAACCAGAACCAATGCTGTAGTTTGCAGAACCGAGGCTGAACCGATGAATTTACGGTATCCGCTGAACCAGAACTGGTATTAATCCTTGAGTTGTTGTGACTTGCAAAGCCTGAATAATCTGTAGGGCCTGTGCAATCACCTCAGCTGTAGACATAGCCATTTCTTCAACAGAAGTCCCCTTAGGTTTTTCAGCTGGTGATTCTGTGTGTTTAGATTTTTGTTTCTTCTTTGCCGGTTCCAGTTTGTCAGCTGGATCGCCGGTTCTTTTTCCTTTAGATGACTCTCCTTTACTTGGAGTTGATGGTTCAGTTTCAGTATTTTTATTCATCTCAATAGAGGTGGTAGGCTGGTCAGAGCCCCTATTCTCCAGAACTGCATGAGATGCCATTCTTTTCTTGAACCTTTCCAGTCTTTTTTCCACAGTTTTAGGTGAAAAGGTCCTACAGATGGACAATAAGCAACTCACTGGTGCAGTCATTTTGGACCTAAGTAAGGCCTTTGATACTGTTGACATTCCCTTCTGCTAGATAGCCTCATAGAATTGGGACTGGATGATTCTGCTGTAAGATGGTTCACCAGCTACCTGGAAAACAGGCAACAGTGAATTAAAATCAATGGAACCCTCTTCTGCTTCTCCCCTCTTAAGAGGAGTTCCACAGAGTTCCATCCTGAGCCTCCTGTTGTTTCCTGATTTATGTAAATAACTTCAGTAAAGACATCATTGATTCCAATATCCATCTTTTTGCGGATGACACCATCCTCGATACATCTACGCCATCCTTCAATCAAGTCTGCTCTGCTCTTCAGACTGATTTTACCAAATTTCAGCACACTCCTCTATCATCTAAATTACTGCTGAACGTCAAAAAAACAAGATTATGTTCTTTTACCCACTGAACCTTTGTTCTGCTTGTCCCATTACAACCCACCTATGCCCATCGGTACACTCTTAGGAGACACTGTCGAGCTGGTAGATAATTTTAAATACCTAGGATTCGTTCTGGATTCTCACTGGACCTTTTCCTCCCATATCAACACACTGTCAAAAAAGCTCAAAATAAGACTAGGTTTCTTTTTCAGAAATAAATCTCTTTTTTCAGGGGACTCTAGAATTAGGTTAGTACAGGCCACTTTCTTGCCCCTCTTGGATTATGCTGATATTATTTATAACAGTTGTACTATTACAAACCTTTGCATATTGAACACCCTCTTCCACCACGCCATTCACTTCATAACCAATGCTCTAACCAGAACTCACCATTGTATTTTGTGCAAAGTGGTGAACTGGACTTCCTTGGCAACCAGGAGACCCACTCACATTTATATCTGGACATACTAAGCACTTCTAAATAAGCTGCCCCTCTGCATCACCACTGCCCTTCATTGTTTATACAGTGTTTATGCCCTTAGGAATTGTGCCTACATTTCCTTGGAAATTCCCAATTTCCACATCTGTTATAGCAGGGCTGCCATGAGCTATGTCCTCTCCACCACTTGGAATAAGCTCCAATCCACTTTAAAGCTTCAGATCTTAATCCCGCTAAACGTATTTGAAAGGATTATCAACAAAACCACTCCTGAATCCTGCCATTGTTTCTCATTCCCTCTCTAAGCCACTATAATACCTCTCTCTCTCTCTCTCTCTCTCTCTTTTCTTTGTCCCTCGCCAGATAGGCCCTTTTGATATCCTGCACTTATGCTGTATTGCTTGTTCTTGTTATCCGGCCTCACTGGATCTGTCTTACCTTGTGTTCTCGCTGTTATTTATGTACTCCAAGTGTAACTGTTTTTTTATCTGAAAGATGTATTCCTTACTCTCATGAGCTCCCATGTAATGATGTTATGTGATATGTCTTTGCCACTGTGTATATTGCTTGTATATTGTTGAGTATGTTGTATAAGGGACCTCCTTTCAAATGAGCTTGCTCAATGGATTTCATCCCTTCACAATAAACTGAACTGAACTGAACAAATATCACACTCTACTGTGAAATGAGATTCCCCAAGACAAATTCAACACAATTCGTGTTTATCTGCTTTGGCAAATATCTCACCACACTGTAAGCAATTTTTGAAACCGATAGGGCCCATTTCCTTTTCAGTTTATCTGACATACTTGAAACCCACTAAAAGAGTAGGGTTTCATACAAAATCAACCATGGTTATGTAAAGGAACTTTACTTAAACATTGGTTATCACCATACTCTCGGTTGCTCACAGTTGATTTCCTGAGGAAAAGACCATGATCAAGTAGGAACCATGAAAATAAAGTTTCACACACCAGAAACACTAGAAAAATATATATAAAATAGAAAGAGAAGTAAATAAAAACTAACGGAAATGCCGGTTCCTCGACAGTTGTTCAGAACTGTGGAGGAACCGTGAAACTACACTAAAATAACAAACTAATCTAGCTTTAACTAATAAAATAGTAAGTAAAGGCAGTAGATGAAATAAATTGAAAGTTTTACTTGTTTTTCACATTGAGAAAGCAACAAATTTCACAACTCGTGAGGAGAGAACTCCAACGCGTCTTGACTAGCAGGTGGAGAATGAAATCTGAGCACTATAGAATGCAGTTGTTGGTGAAGGGAGCAGTTTGAGTGGTGGCACGAGTCAATGAGTGTTCCATCATTTGCATATGTTCCATTCTCTGGAGAGTTCAACACTAGAGGTTGACTGCAAGAGTTAAGCATATTGAAGAATTCCTGGGGTTCTGTTGAGCTGGATGATATAAGGATGTACACACACAGCGTTTTCCCTGTGCTGAATCTTCTTTAGTCTTCTTAACCCACTAGTATGAGACTGATCAACAAACTGTTAATAGAAAAGGTATATAACAGTAGAGTAACTGCAAACAGTGTAAGCACTAACCAGTAACAGAGAGGCACTACTCATTGTTCAGAAAAAATCAAAACATGTTAGTCTTTGTGCCCGTAACCAAAAGTCTGTTCGTAAAATCCTTTTTTTTCATCAGCAGATAAACCATAGAAGGATGTCACACTACTTACAATCAAATATTTCTGAGGATACAACGGACATCCCAGGTGCATACCGGACAATATTCTCCATCAGGAGCCAGGTTCCTGGGAGAAGTCCCTTGACAATGTTGGAGCTAACAGAACAGGAAATTACGGTAAGTATGAAGAAATTTCTTCTTTCTGTAGCTCTCACATTGTCAATGGGTAGTTAGTACATATGGGTTCTAACAAGCAGTACCCATTACCATGTGGGAAGGAATATTGTCCCATATGCAACCCACAATGGGAACAAAATTTATCTAACTGCCTCCTGTAAATCTCTGCAACCAAAGACCAGATCAGCAGAGCTGTAAACATCCAGTCTGTAGTGCTTAGTGAATGTGTGGATGAAGGAGCATGTTGCTGCTTTGCATAATTCTAACATAGATGCCTCCCCTCTGTCTGCCCAGGAGGTAGCCATAGCCTTGGTGGACTGAGCCTTGATGAGAGCCAGAGCTCTCTTCTTTACTGCCACATAGACTTGGCAATATATGTCCTCACCCACCTTGCCAAGGTGGCCTTGAGGCTTTTTGACCTTTTTTTGCTGCTCCGCAGAGCACAAACAGCCTAGCCAATTTCCTGAATTGTGCAGTTTGTTTAAGGTATGTCCTCACTGCCCTCATAGGCAACTCTAACTTGGGCAACTCTCCTTCTTCTGGATGAGTTGGCTAGGGACAGAAAGATGGAAGACAGATATCTTGATTCACATGAAAAGTTGTAGGAATTTGGGATGAAAGAACCATACTCAGAACCACCTTGTCCTTATTTATTTATTTATGACTTTGGTAACCAGGTAGGAGCACTGATCCCAAGGACCACTTTCAGGCACGACCCGGGCCACATACAGTGGCACAGAGTTAAATACAAACAACAATGCATAGAACAGTAGACAGTCTGACAAATAAAAAGTTACAATAGTACAGGATACAAGGTGGCAAAATACATAAATCCACATGATATGAAGTGATATAGTACATAAATCCAATGTGCATATACGTAAGGAGAAATATATATATATGTAATAGATATACCACTCTGAGGTGTGCAGTCGTGCTCTGATATACACACGCCTTGGTGTGCGTTGCACACACGAGGCCGCAGGCCGAGTGCGTCAACCACCCAAGGCGTGCATATATCAGAGCGCAACCACACACCTCAGAGTGGTTTATCTGTCTTATAAAATGTCAAAATTTTTTGGGAGGGGAGTAAAAGTGCAGGTGTGCGGTCGTGCTCTGATATATGCACGGTCATGTGATGTGTTTTAGCCAATCAGGTATGCTATTATTGATTGATTTTTTTTCCTACCCATTTTATATATATATATATATATATATATACAGTGTATATATATATATATATATATACACACATATGACATTGATATACAGCAAGTTGCATAGGAGATAATCAATGTTCCTCAGGAGTAGCATGAAAAGGATAAAGTGGGGCTAGTAGAGGGAAGGAGAGGGGAAGGGGTGTGAGAGGAAGGGGAATTGGAGGATTTACAAAGGGAGTTGCACAGGCAAGAAACTCTTGTGGTAAGGGTAGGCGGAAAATGAAGAACTACCCAGGAAAGCAGTGGCAGCGGAAAGTCTCCAGGAGCCAATCTTTGAGGCAAGATTTGAACTGACAGTGGGTGTGAATGGAGCGGAGCTTGGCAGGCAATTTATTCCACAGCATAGGGGCTGCCACTGACAAGGTTCTACCGCCCATATTGGTGGATACCCTGGGAATATTCAGAGGAGGAATACTGTTTGAGTGGAAGCTACAGTGTAAAGTTTGGACCTTGATGAGGGCTGCAAGGGGAGATTCCTGGCCAGTATGGATGGCAGAATCCACCATGCAGCAAAGGGCAAGGTTGAAGCAGCCTTGCAGCGGAAGCCATCGTAGCGAATTGTAAAGGACACAGTGGTGTGTCGTGAAAGGGGCCAGCAAGGTGAAAGGACAGGAACTGTTGTAGGCAGAAGAGAGCTTGGCCAGAAGGGTTGTGGATATCCTAGCATAGATGGGGGAGCAGTAGTCCAAGATTGGGAGTAGATTCCCCTGGACAATGGCAAGTTGGGCCTCCGGGGTCAGATATTGTCGGAATCTGTAGGCAGCACCTAATTTATGAATGATAAGATAAGGCTTTTTGTGGGACAAGGCCTGGAGCTCCCCAATCTGTCTGGCTTAAAAAACACACCTTGTATGACAGAATGTCAAGCGGCACTGAAGAAAGACATTCCAAGGGTTCTCTACAAAGAACATTCAATATCAGATTCAGATCCCTTGGAGGTACAGGGGACCAAAACAAAAGTTGGCTTCTGCTAACTGCTCATAGGAATCGTATAACCTCCCAGTTAGTCCCTAGAGATGAGCCCATGGAGTCTCCAAGAGCTCATACCTGACCTCTCAAAGTGCTCAATGCCAATCTTTTGTCCACTCGCGCCTGCAAAAAATCCAAAATCTGCAGAGCCATGGCTTTTGAAGGCCTGATATTTTTTTCTCTCGCTTAAGCCAAAAAGGTGATCCATACACAAGCATAAGCTGTAGAAATGGAGCTCTTCTTGACAGTCATCAGGGTATTCACTACCTTACTAAAAAAATAAACTGTTTCAGGAGTCTCCTCCTCTCAGGAGCCAGGTCATAAGCTGCATCACCTCTGGGCATGGATGCAGAATGGGTCCTTGGGAGAAGGTCCCCCAGATTGGGAGTCAAAATGGTATGTGCGGAGCTAGATTCACTAGGTTCAAGAACCACGGTCTTCTTTGCCATGCTGGAGCTACCAAAAGAAAATTTCCTTTTGAGTGTCTTATTTTGTTTATGACCTTGGGGAGGAGTGCCAGAGGAGGGAAAGCATAAGCCCTGCAGAAATTCCATATCTTTGACAGAGCGTCCACTGCTTCTGCTTGTGGACACCGGTATCGACTGAAGAACCTCTGCACCTGAGCATTCTGGTTGGAGGCAAACAGGTCAATCTGTGAATGACCAAACCTTCTGCATAGAAGGTTGAACACCTCAGGATTCAACATCTACTACATCATCAAGTTTATCACTAATATAATCATAGAAACTAACCAAATTAGTGACTGCCATCACCCTTGTATAAATTTGTGTTGATCAGAATCAATAGAGTATAATCAAATAAAGTTCATCCTTGATTATTCTTTCAAGTACCTTACATAGAATCAGAGTTAAGCTAATAGGGTGATAATTTTCTAACAGGATGTTCTCACCTTTTTAAATAGGGAGTAATTATGCATCTTTCCATTCAGATGGAACTGAACCAGAATTCAGAATTTTTGTATAATATTTATATAGAAACACTCAAATAATCTTTCATCAATAATAACATGCTTCCTGATATACCATCCGGGCCAGGTGGAGAACCCTTTTTTATGGAATCTAATTTACTTTTTATATTATCCAGAGTGATCTCCATATATGTATCTACTGACTCTAGGCTCAACATCAATACTTGAAGTCGCATCACTAAACGATTTACAAAAATGTGAGTTTAATACATCAGCCATTTCTATTTAATCAGCAATGTCTATTCCATCTACTTTTAAAGGACCTACTTTACTTTCTTGTTTCTTTATTGAGTTAATATAAATATATAATACTTTATTATTCCCTTTTTGAGCCTGCTGAGTGATACATTTTTCAGTACTTCTCTTTGATTGTTTAATCTCTGTTTTGCAAATTTTTTGCAGTTTTTTAAAGGAGGCTAGAGAGCTTATACATTTATTCTCTTTTATATTTCTTAAATAGTTTCTTTTTCTTTTTAATCATTTGAAGTATTCTATGGGATAACCATTTTGGACTGTTCTGTAATTTCTTTTTTCTTACTTTAGGGATGAATTTTGATGTTGATCCCAATATTATTGATTTAAATACATACCACATTTCATTAACATCATCAGAGTTAATAATTCACTCCACTTCAATGCCTCACCAGCTGCCTTGTGATATAAATAAACTTCAGTAACATTTTCAGATATCAGATGCAAAAACTGAAGGGTAAATGTTACCGCATTATGGTCACTATTTCCTAACGGTATAGAGACTAAACAATCCGATATTTTTAGTGGTTCACTGCCTAGTACCACATCAGGTATATTTGAACCTCTAGTGGGAGAAACAGCAAATTGGGCTAAATTTAATTCTCCATAGGTTTTTAAAAATTCTTTTGAAGGATTATGGATAGTTTTTTTTATTTAACTAATCAATTTCATTCAGGTTTAAGTCACCCATAAATATAATATCCCCAGATCTGCAGCCACAGCCATCTCTGACATAATTTCATTTAACACTTGTTTAGTGGAATTAGGAGCTCTATAACATAGTCCCAAAATAAAATTGTACTATTAAAACTAATACTCACCCAGAGTGATTCCACAAGATGCCTTAGATTTAATTTTACTCAAAATATCAGTAACATTCAAGTCCGAATTAACAAACAGAGCAATCCCCCCTTACGATTTTCCCTACCTAAATGAAACAAAGAGTAAGCTGGGATAGAATTAACCCACGCAGGGTCTTTAGGCCACCATGTCTCAGTGATACCAACAATATCGGGACACTCAGATACAACTCTAGCAGTTAGTTCATCAACCTTAGGTCCAAGACTTTGTGCATTAAACATTTGAAAATTTAGGTTATTAATACTTTTTTGTATACTTCTTGATTGACTTATATTAATATCACAAGTGTCCCCCTTCTATTAGTTTAAATTTAAAGACTGTACCTAACCTTGGAAATGTTTACATAACTCACTTATCCCAGTTCTATTTAAATTTAACCCATCTTTTGCAAATAAATTGCTATTTGTTATACAAATATCCCAACAATCAATGAACTGGATATTTGGTTTATTTGTACACTGGTTATATAATCTGGCATTGATTCGTTCGATTGTATGTTGGTTTTTTTTTCCCAATTCTGCACACGGGACAGGGAGTATATTGAAAAGGCACACTTTACAATTCTTTGTTCTGTAATATCAAAACAAATATCTTTCTCATGATCATAGCCTACATTATGTGTCCCTATGTGAAGAATGACATTAGAAGGTTATGAAAATAAGTCATCAATTTTAGAATATCTTCAATTTTTGCTCCTGGAAAGCAGTGAGTTTTCAAATTGTTGTTTTGAAACAATTGCTGGCATATTTTATAATTGAGTCGCCAATAATCAGCATAAGAAGTGTGGAGTCTGATCTCATTAGCAGGAGTAAAATTAGAAATGGAATGGGTTAATGGGGTGAATCTATTACTAGTTTCTATTGAGTTAGGTTGAACAGAACTATTATTCTAAATACAGGCAGCTCTCCTGCCCTTTTTAAATTTCCTTTTAGGAGTACTTTACCACCCTTCCTCCAATTCAGAATTTACCTCTCTGAGTCTTTTATTAGAGACAGCAGGGGATTGCAAATTTTGTGGGCATGGAATGGTTAAAAGTCATTGTCAAAGATGGAACAGCAGAAGATGTCTCTACATTAGTGTGTGTGGTGCGTACAAATGTTGGTTCGACCACCATTGTCAAACATGGAACAGCAGACGATGTCTCTACATTAGTGTGTGTGGCACATACAACTATTGGTTCAGCTAAGGGAACAACTGCTTCATTGGACAAAGGAGCAGAGAGCCCTCAAACCTCGTTATCCACAAAACATTCCAGATCTGTCAGTTCTTTTATAGTTCACAATTCAGATGACAGACTTACAATTTCATTTTCATTACACTCAGCTCTATACAGTTTGAGCATTCTGAATTCTGAGATGAACCATCAGCATTAGGCATTATACAGAGTACATGTTTACAAATTCCACAAATTACCAAGCTATGCCCTATGTAACATAAGCAATAACGTAGTCTCAGTAGAGTAATCAATAGCCAATAAACTGAATATAGACTAAATTACCAGCACTGGTGCTAACTCACCTCTCACGCAGACCCACAGTTCACGCTGGACACACTTGACATGTGTGTCGAGCTGCGCGAGTCTCTGTGCGCATCTCCACACATGGAGCCACACGCTTGCCCACACACACTTGCTCTGCTTATGGTGCGAGTGTCTTATAGGGTTTGGGACCCAGAAGTCACAGCACATGATCGATTTCGGGTGTCCCGAGCCTAGCAACCAGGTGCAACCCCAGTTAGCTAATTTAATACTGTTTAGCTTAAACCCACTGAAAACCAGTGAGTCTAACACCTTCCTCCAATATGTGTGCAGATAATATGGCTATCCACAGCCCTGACAAGGACTGCAATTAACAGCTGGCATCTGAAATTTACTGTAGCTGCAAATAGCAAGTGTAGGACTGGAGCCTGTCTCCCAGCTTTTGGCCAGCTCACAGGACAGTCCCACAGACACACTGGCAGCACAGTACTTTTAAAATAAAAGGTTTCAGAGCAGCAAAAGATTACCTCTGGTGCGAGCGTCTTATAGGGTTCAGGACCCAGAAGTCACAGCACAGGACTGATTTTGGGTGTCCCGAGCCTAGCAACCAAGTGCAACCCCAATTAGCTAATTTAATACTGTTTAGCTTAAACCCACTGAAAACCAGTGAGTCTAACATCTTCCTCCAATATGTGTGCAGATAATATGGCTATCCATAGCCCTGGCAAGGACTGCAATTCACAGCTGGTATCTAAAATTTACTGTAGTTGCAGACAGAAAGAGTAGGACTGGAGCCTGTCTCCAAGCTTTTGGCTGGCTCACAGGACAGTCCCACAGACACACTGGCAGCACAATACTCCTAGGTTGGATCACAAGCTGCCAGCAACCCTTTCTGAAAGGGTTGCATGTAGAGGCAGGCCAAGGGAATTAGTTCTGTTGTTGTAGTCATGAGACCCAAAATCCATAGTAGGCTGTGAGCTGAAGCCAATAATTGGCTTCTCAACCACTGAACCTCTCATCTCAGGCAGGGTTCGACAAATAGGATAGCCCGACGTCCCGGGCTACAACTTTCCAGCCAGGGACAAGCGCTGCCTCAGATTGCCAGTTGCCCAGGGACAAGCATTTAAAAAAAAAATGCCCAATTTGCCTGCATTGCTGGCTTTTGCCACTGGGTGTGCTGTCGCGCGCGATACTGGAGGGAGTACTGGGTCATCTGACCCTCGGAGCAGCAGTCACGTGAGCGGGGGGATGCAGTGCAGAACGCGTAGTCACAGTGCCGCGGCGCGGGTGCCAAGACAGCAGGACAACAGAAAAGAGCCGAGGCAGAGAGATGGGCATATGTGGCAGCAAATGGAAGGGAGGCTCACGGAGAGGTAAGACACGCATTGGGCGAGCTGGCTCCCCGCAACTTGGCGGGGCGATCTGGGGACACACACACACTCTCTTTCTCATTTCACGGAGAAAGGGCGTGCGTGCTGTTCCAGAGAGAGCAGTTCATAAGTCTTTTCTTTCTGGATTGTGTGCACTTGCTTTGGAGAGAGAGGAGACTTGAAGTGCAGTGTGCAGTACTGTAGACTACAGTACTTGTCTTGCCTCAGCATTTTTTTTTTAATTTTTCTTAAAATAAAAAGAGTTTGAGAACTGAGGTACTGGTGGAGGTTGCTGAGATTGCAGGTGGGGGCGGTGGACACGCTGGCAGGAGGGTTGGTGATTGGGGAAGCAGCTGGCAAAAACTGTTTTCTTAGCCCATGCTATTGCCATAAACAAAAAATAGAGACTGGAGAGCGAGAGCCTGAGAAGGAGAACGCTGTAGAAAGTGGGAAACCAAACCACTCCATTAGTTTCAGCTGTAGCCTCTTGAATCTGTTGATGAGTGTTCAGTTTGTTCACAACTTAGAAGCCACAAAAAAAAAAAAGAGTGTGCCATTTACTGCTTGTGCTGTGCAAATGTGCATTGGCAGTTTGTTTTTCTTAGCCCATGCTATTGCCAGAAACAAAAATAGAGACTGGAGCGGCGAGACCTGAGAAGGAGAACGCTGTAGATTAGAAAGTGGGAAACCAAATCACTCTATTAGTTTCAGCTGTAGCCTCTTGAATCTGTTGATGAGTGTTCAGTTTGTTCACAACTTAGAAGCCACAAAAAAAAAAAAGAGTGTGCCATTATACTGCTTGTGCTGTGCAAATGTGCATTGGCAGTTTGTTTTCTTAGCCCATGCTATTGCCAGAAACAAAAATAGAGACTGGAGAGTGAGCGAGAGCCTGAGAAGGAGAACGCTGTAGATTAGAAAGTGGAAACCAAATCACTCCATTAGTTTCAGCTGTAGCCTCTTGAATCTGTTGATGAGTGTTCAGTTTGTTCTACTTAGAAGCCACAAAAAAAAAAAAAGTGTGCCATTATACTGCTTGTGCTGTGCAAATGTGCATTGGCAGTTTGTTTTCTTAGCCCATGCTATTGCCAGAAACAAAAATAGAGACTGGAGGCGGCGAGAGCCTGAGAAGGAGAAGCTGTAGATTAGAAAGTGGAAACCAAATCACTCCATTAGTTTCAGCTGTAGCCTCTTGAATCTGTTGATGAGTGTTCAGTTTGTTCACAACTTAGAAGCCACAAAAAAAAAAAAAAAAAGAGTGTGCCATTATACTGCTTGTGCTGTGCAAATGTGCATTTGTTGTTCCAGTATTAACACAACTTAACTGAAGGGTCATTTGTAAATAAAGATCCATTGCCTTTCTTGAATAGGCTAGGCAAATAAGTACCTCATCCTTCTGGCTCCCGTCGGTCCCGCCAAGTGTCATCACTGTCTGCCAGGCCACTAGGCCAGCCGTCCAACACCAGTCCAGTCCACCCAAAAAAGAAACTCAAACAGACGCACCTAATTAATAAATATACTTTATTATCATTGGGGAAGAAAATAAGTGCCACCCCACCCGCCCACCAATATGCAGAACAGGAGTAGGAGTAGTAAACAGCAGACTCTTTTTCTCTCTGGTCAGTAGCCTCCGAGTAACAGACTCCATCAGCAGCAATACACCACCACCTGAAACAGAAACACAATCCACCTCTGTCAGTGTGTCTAGTGCAGATAAGAGTAATAACAATGACAATGAGCCTATATCTGTGTCAGGAGATATAACTGCTGATCATCAGTGTCTTGAACTAAGCAGTAACGGCTTAACTGAAAGTTTACATCCACTCCCTAAAAAGCGTACTTTGAGTGCTCCATGAGCAGGATGAGAGGCCAGAGGCCAAATAAAGATAAGAAATATGATCAGGAGAAAGGGCCCGATTGTTTCAGAGGCATTGGTTAACCATTTATAACTGGCTGAGATATGATGAAAAAAGAACTGATGTATTGCACTGTGTCGAAAATATCCAACCATTGCAGTACCAGCCTTTTCGAAGAAACCTAATGTTTTGCCACTGGCTCAAATACTTTTGAATTGAGTCAGTTCGTGCTCATGACAAGTCCAATCCACATTTGCTGTGCATGAATCAACATATTGCGGACAGTGGTCAGCGTGTGGTACATTTGATATCACTGAGTCCCACTGTATCAAGCATTTACGCAGTTGGATCAGGGCACTAAGGTCAAGATGCAACGCCTGTTCAACACAGCATATTCCATTGCCAAAAATCTGCGCCCTTTCTCGGACATGGAGTGGCTCTGTGAACTGCAAGAAAGAAATGGGATAACACTTGGTTCTAATTATACCAATGATAAACGAGCCAGGACTTCTGTGGTGCTATATCAGCAGTTATATCCCAAACCCAGATGCAGACTCTTACTGATGTTAAATATGTGACAGTTCTTGCTGACGGTAGTACAGATTTTAGTATAACTGAGTGGGAAAATGTTTTCATACGGTTTGTTGACCCAAACTCAAAACAGGTGCGTACAGTGCTTATCCAAGCTGTGCCACTGGAACATGCATACAGAAAGGTGTATTTCACATGCCTTGACTGCACTTGAGTCAGTAAATCTTCCCTAAGTAACCTACAAAATGTTCACAATCCAGGGCCATTCCTTGTTTCAGCAAATTTGATGGGGCCAGTGTCATGATGGGTGAAAGGGAGGAACCATAGCAAAGTTAAGGGAACACTGTCCTCAAATAATTGCAATGCACTGTGTTGCCCATAAGTTAGAGCTGGCAGTTCTTGATGTGGTAAAAAAATACATTTGTCTCAAAGCTTGAAAGTACTCTCAAGGGAATATTTAAGTTTTATCATTACAGTCCCAAAAATGAGAGAACTAAAAGAATTGCTAATGTCATGGATACTGATCTTGCTCACTTTAGTGCTATAAAACAAGTGAGATGGCTTGCTAGTAGGTCACGGTCAGTTCATGCAGTTCAGGTTAATCTACCCAGTGTCGCTCAACACCTAGAACATGCATCCTCTGCTGCTGGTGATGAAGGTTCTAGAACAAAGGCCCTCTTAAAGGAAGTACAGGTGTACAGTTTGTAAAATCCCTGTATATACTACAAGACTTCCTGCCAATACTAAAAACCTGTCACTCCAGTTTCAAAGAGATGACATAGTAATACTGGAAGTTCCACACTTGTTGAGACCTGCCTACTCCAGCTTACAGAGCTGAAAACATCACCAGGGAAATACATGGCAACTTTCCTTAGCCATTACAAACCTGAACAGAAATGGATGGGTATGTTGTGTCAAAGAGGGAGGGAGGAGGAGGAGGAGGAGGACAGGACTGTTCCTTTCCATTCAGAGGCAACTGCCCAGAAGTCAGTTTGTAAGAGATGCACAATTGCAGAATTTAATAGATGCAGCGATAAAGTACATAGAGCGAGAGGTTTAAAATTTCTCAGAGGTGCCTCTCAAATGGTTCAGCTGTTTAGATTTCAAGCAGTTTGATCTGCCAAGAGACCAACTAGCGGTGTTTGGGACCTGTGAACTGGCAAACCTGGTTAAATACTTTGATTTTTTCACAGAAGTAGTCTTTAAGCAGCAAGAACATATAAAGTCTGAGTATGCTGCATTTAAAATGCTGCTTAAATCTTCAGCTGACAAGCCGTGATTTGCAGGTCTACACAAAATTACTAAAAGAAAACCACCACAGATTGGGCACATTATTCTTGACTTAGTCGAAATACTAATAACTATGAGTGTCTCAACTGCTAAGTGTGAAAGAGTTTTTCTATCCAGAACCTTATCAAAACAAAAATACGGACACGGCTTTCTGATGACACACTACAGTCTCTCCTGCAGATAGCGGTAGAAGGTCCTGAACTGCATGAATTTAATCCTGATCCTGCAATTAACCACTGGCTGCTCTGTGGTTCAGGAACTAGACATGTTCATGGGCATGCTGCTGCCACTACTGCTGCTACATCTACTGCTGGTGGTGCTAACGCTGCTTCCGTTCTTCTCCTGATGAGTGATGATGATCCGATGCAAGTACTCCTAGTAGTGCTCCATCATCATCTTCCTGTCTTCCCAATCTCTAGTCAGTCTACCCCTTGATGTGACAGTCATGCTATATTCACAGAATGGCTTATTGATTGATGGCCTTGGTTTCATTTCACTACAATTATCCAGTCTCTTCTGAAACAGACTTCAGCCTGCCCTGCTGCATGCACACATGGTTAGCTAGGGTCACCACCAGATGTCCTCTTTTACGAGCACATGTCCTCTTTCCCAGCTGCCAAATATTCTTCATGTACCTTCAATTCAATATTCTGTTGTATTATTATTATTATTTTTTATAATTTTTTTACTCTCAGTCTCTTCTCCTACCGATAACCTCCCCTTGTATATGAGCTGTGAAGGAAGGAAGTGGAGATTTTAAACCTGTTTACTCGGGGTCTGGCAGTGGCACCAGGGCTCATCAGGAACTAGGTGTCCTCTTTTTGCCCAAAATCTGAGTGCAAGAATGCGGTACCCTACACAGTACACGGTCTCACCCTGGACCTGCCGTATTAGAAAGGAAAGGAATTGGATGGAGAGTCAGTCACTCAGTATTGTTTTCCCGATTTACACAGTTCTTCTACATCTACATCCATCCTAATACAATAGTACAACCCCAGACACACCATGTAATTTATTTCTACAGATGTTTGGTTAAAATTTTCATATAAGCGTATTGGACTACCACTCGGAACTCTGGGACTACCATTTTGACCAGACCAGTTGCCGGGACTAGCATGCCATTTTGAAATTTGTCGATCCCTGATCTCAGGGTCTTCTTCCTGGCTGTCAAGAGGAAGACCTTCCCTCATCTGTCCTGCACACCATGTCCAAGTGCTGCAGGCTCTGAGATTGGTTGAGGGAGTTTTCTCCCAATTGACAACCCAACCATTGGACTCCAGGATCTCCAGGGTCCTGGCCACTGATTTTCTTGCCAGTGGAATAGAAGGCACTTGCATGAGCAAGTCATCCAGCTAGGGACACACATTATGTCCCTCCTGCCTTAACTGGGCTACCAGGACTTTGAGAATCTTTGGGAACATCCTGGGTACTGTTGCCATCCCAAAAGGAAGTGCTCTGTACTGGAAATGTTGCCCTAGAACCACAAACCTAAAGAACCTATGTTAAGACTACTGAATGGCAATGTGGAGATATGTATCCCTCAGATGTATGGATAATAGATAATCCCCTGGCTGGACAGCCTAAATGATTGACCATAGGGACTCCATCTTAGATGTCATGTGGTGGATAAACTTGTCTAGGTGCTTCAGGTCCAGAATAGGTCTGAATCCCTCCGACTTCTTGGGAACCACAAAGTAAATTGAGTAGAATCCCTGTCCTTGTTTGTTGTGAGGCACTGGAACAATTGCCCCATCTGTTTGATTGAGCTGAAGTTTGAGACATTGCTTGTCTCTTTACTGGGTCCTTTGGTACAGGAGACTGCAGTAAATGCCCCTTTTTGGGAACAGTTCCAAACTCTATTGCTTAACCTAATGCCAGTACCTTCAGGACCCAAGTGTCTGATGCCATTTGGGCCCATCCTGTGTAACAATTCTGCAGTCTTGCACTGAGGGAAGGGAGGCAGAGATGGAGCCGTGTACCCTCAATGTAATATGCCACCTCTTCATCCTGGTCCTCCATTACATTTCTAGGCAAAGGCTCCTCTGCCACTATTGCCTTTGAACCCAGAGTAGATGATCTTATTCCTCTGGTTTCTGAAATTCCAAAAGAGATTAAACCCCCCCCAATACTGCTTCTGTTGGCCACCTACTCAAAGTTTTGGAGCCGACCTGACCTTTTGCTGCTGTTTCAATACTGGAAGATGTCCCTTTTTATCTTGGATAGCTTTCAAAATATCATCCAGGCCTGAGCCAAATAACAGGCCTTCCTCAAAAGCCAGTTTAAGCAGCTTGGCATTCAATGTCTGGTCTGTGACCCAATGCCTCAGCAATACACCCAGCATGGCAGACTCAATGTGATAAGCAGAGCGAAGCTGACATTTGTAGGTTTTCCACCATGGCATCTCCTAGAAAGGTGGAGCCATGGATACCAGCTGTAAAATACTCACCCCCTCAGAATCCAGGGGAACAAAACTACCCAGGACCATAACCCATAAGTTTAGTGCTCTGGTGACTGTAAATGATGCATAGGACATGTATAGGTTTGCTCCATTTGAGGTGAAGGTTCTTCTGCATGAAGCATCCATTCACTTATTGTGTGTATCAGCTAGGGTCAGAGATCCCTCAATTGGGATAGTGGTGTGCTCTGCAGAGTTTTGGACAGCCTCATCTGCTCGGGGTAGAGTTTCCCACTTGTGGATATTCTCTTCCATAAAAGGAAAACATCGCACCCTGGGCTTAGGAAGTTATTTTTTCTGGTCCGTGCCAGCCCATTCCTGTTCAATAATCTGGTCACAGTGTATAAGGTTTAGAAAACACTTTGGAGCACAGGAGGACATGGACAGGACTGGATTCACATCTAATACCTCCATGCTTTGCACCTCCTTCAACTGCAATGTCCAACAAGCCTCTTTTATATGATAGGACAGAGATTTTGTATTGAACAGGGAGGGATCAGAATCCTCAATTAGGCTCCATCCATTCTCCCTATTTCTCTTTATCAGAGGGTCCTTCTCCTCATTAAGCAACACTTTTGGGTCAGGATTTTCTCCAAAGTCCACAGTATCATCCTCCTGACCCTATATGGTCAAGGTCAGGGTGTGCCTGCAGATCTAGGTCAACAGACTTGTCCTGCTCTGGTGCACCTGGATATGTCTGTGGGCCCCTGACTTGAAGGGCTTGGCTTGGGTTTGGGTATGAAAGAAGGGATGTCCTGCAGAACATCAGGACTCAAAAGCTCATTTAAGAGCAATAACAAAGGCTTGCACAATTCTGCCTTGCCACTGTGAGTCAGTACATCAGGTGCACCTCCCATCCAGTTCAGGGTTCTGGTTGAGGGGAATTGTGATAGACTGATTAGCTTGAGTTACACAATGAGGGCAATAGAAGCCTAGTAGAGAAGGCCACATTACCCTTCTGCTGGTCTTACATCGTTTAAAAACCAGAAGTCTCTGATAAACCATGGTGCCAGTGTCTCTGTACTATATAAAAGTCCAGATTACACAAAAAAGTATTTTTTTTTGCTCAAAAAAATGTCTCAAATGCTCTGATCCCCTACCCCCTGCTGTAGCAGACAGCCACAGAGGAAAACAGGAACTGAGGGACTAAAGGATTGGGAGACAGAGAGGAGAGACTGTCAAACAAATTAGCATTCCTGTCAGTCTATAAAGTAGGCTTGTCAGTAGGGATGATCACGCTGCTCACAAAAGAGTGAATAAGTCAATCTCTGCAGCTGTGTCTAGTGCCCAGAGAGCACAGATGCACATATGCGTATGAGCACATGATCTGGTGATGTCATGCTACTACTTGTGATGTCACTATGTCAGCAAGCACACACCCAGCCCAAGGGCACAAAAAACTGGTAGCACTGAAAGTGTGGAATGGCTGCAGTCTAGGAGATGGGCACAAGTCCAGCTGACAGGCTACCAACAATGGCGGTGTCCATGCAGTTCATCAGAGCCATTAAGAGGCTAAAAACAGCACCAACATAAAATAGCTGTAAGTAAGTGGAGCATGTACCAAAACCAGGCTCTGGAAAAAAACACAGTCTTCCCAGAAAGCACAAGTTCCCAGGGACAAAATAAAAGTAAAATTCCCACAGAGAAAACAGTGCCCTAGATACAGACCCTCAAGCACAAACACACAGAGCCCTACATAAAAGCTCCTACTAACAGCCTCTGAGGGAGGGGATCTGATGCCAATATAGACATGAGGAATGAACTAAAAAAAATTAAAACCTCGCTAACAGAACCTTATAAGTGCACCAAGAAATTCACTCACCTGAGGTACCACGAAAAGAAATTGGAGACCTGGTATAAAAAACAGAACACCCTTAAAGATAGTGTGGCAGAACATAACCCCCAATCCAAGCACAATCAGGCAGTGGAAATGTGGAAAATAATACATGTTAGCCAGTTTGAAAGCTGCAGCGTAACAGGCACGATTTCTAAATTTTGGGGTGTTCCCTGTCAACAAAGGTAACCCCAACCTGCCCTGCAGAATTGCTGCCCTAAAATATTAAGCATCGAGACAAGAATTTTCTTCCAAGGAATCTTCTATGCTGTGTCCCCTCCAATGGCACAACAAAGACTGGGGAGAGTCTTTGCTATTCAGAATGTTCATGTGCCCAGGATTCTATGCTGGTATGCAGACTTGGGCTGTGCTATTTCCCCTAGTAGGGGTGTACATTACCCATATGTACTAACTACCCATTGACAATGTGGAACACTACAGAAATAACAATGTTGATGATAATGTAATAAATGATTTTGAGATAGAAGCCTTTCAAGAGCAAGGAGATAAATCAAATAAAAGTAATAACACCAAACATACTGAGCACAGACACCAAGAAAAACAGAATCACAACCATGATCCTCCATTTGGGGCAAAAATATTTTACAGAAAATATACATATTAAAAGTCAAGAAAAACTCAATTGAAAACATTGTAACAGAATTTGATAACATCAATTAATCTATAAAGAACCTAGAAACTAACTGAAAAGAAACACCTCCCCAACTAAAAGAAGCTGAAAAAAGGACTGAACCTATTGAAGATGAAAAATGACTATTAGAAAGACAATCCGCTAGACAAAACATTGCAATTAAACAAATACAAGAAAAATTAATAGATGCAGAAACAAGAGCAAGAAGAAAAATTGTAAAGATAGTGTGAGTGCCAGAAATGTGGGATCAGCATGCATCTCTTGGGGCCAGCCTGGTGGTGCTGAGGGTTGAGGTGCTGGACGCCACACCTTGCGCTACGCCGGCGACCCGAGTTCAGGAATGGGCTCTGCCACTGGTGGGTGAGCAGGGGTAGGTTGAGGACGGAGTGTCCTATTGGTGCTTTCCTACCCAGGAAAATGGGTTGGCTTGGCTCGGCATGCTGGTGACCCTTGGTGGAGACCCGGGGATGTTGCAGCAAGCCATGCAGCACGAGATCTGCGTGGCCGATGCTGGCAGGGTTGCTGTGCACCAGAGCATTGGGGCTTGCCCATGTAGGGGTGGGGAATCAGCACAGAACAAGGAAAAGACCAGCTCATGGGACAGGCGACGGCACCTGTCCTCCATGCCCTGTGTCGGGATCTCCTTGGCTGGCCTTCCAATTCCTCCCTCTGGGCCCACTTGCAGCCAGAGTCTCACTTGCAAGAGAGCCCAAAGAGGTGAAGGGCTACCTTCTCCGGGTGGATGAAATCAGGGGTGCTGGCTGCAGGTGGGGGGGGGCAGAGGAGGCACAGATTGAGGGATCCACAGGCGGGCAGGATAAAGGACCGGATGCCTGAGAGAAGGTCCCACGAGCCATGACTGGAGCGAAATAGATAAAAAAAAAACATGCATCTCTTGGTCAAAAGTTAGTAAAATGTTTGCAACATTACTGAAAGTCCCAAAAGAATCTTTAAACCTCAAATATGATAGAATGTACCATGTCCTAAGACAGCATCTAGAAGATGACGCTCCTTCAAGAGGAATAATTGTCAAATTCTTAAAGAAAGATGACAGGTACAGAATTGTGACACAAGCATTTAAAAAGGAAAAAATGTTATCTGAGAGGGGCAAGTATTTCCGTATTTCAGGATCTTTGGAATTAAGTGATTCGGGAAAGAAATAAGTATGCTACTTTAAAGTAAATATTGTGGCAGACTGGTCATAAATATGCCTTCTACCCTCCACCCAAACTGAAAAGTTTCATAAAGGGTCACCAGTTGAACTATAAATCAGTGGAAAAAGTGGAAAAGGATTTGAGAGAGAGATCCAGAAATATTCTCAATATGCAAATAAGCTGAACTGAAATATCATTGTTGGGTATAATTTACATACAACAGTGTACTTATTTTATCAAGGAAAATGAATAGAGAGCTACAGTAGTCATCATTCTGAATAAAGGTGCACTAGATATGCCATTATTTGAAAATGGGATGAGGGACTTAAATTTGACGAGTTAGTATCCTCCCAAACAGTTATTTTAGAATAGATTAAACAATTTTAGTAATTGTCTGTTCTTAAGAAACTAAAGAACAGGATGGGAAAAGAAAGTATGTTTAGGCTTACTGTTTGAAAAAAAGGGATATGTATCTGACATGTAATGCCTTGCTGAAAAACATAAAGGTTAAAGTGTAATGGGGTACTTCTTAAATTAATTTGACAATTTTTATTTCTTCCCACAAAGAGTAGGGAATGACTGATCACTATAAAAACAAACTCTGGCCAGAACCGATAGGGCTGTGAAGAGCTACCAAGTGACGAAAGTTGCACATGTGCTTAGAAATTATTCAACGCCCAGGTGTAACTTGACCATTTTTTGGAGGTGTTACACCAAATTTTCAACATGGCCTTTTTTGGACCCCTCCTCATGAACAGTGCCAGTGTCATTTTGTTCAATTTTCTCAAAAGGTGATTGTGCAGAGCAAACGTGCTTTTCTGCACCACAGGTGTGAAAACATGTTTTGGGCAGGTGGTGGAAAATGACAGCTGTACTGTTTTGAAGGAGGTGTGCAAAAATGGCAATGTTAAAAATATCCCATGAATATATTAAAAGTTGGCAACATTAGGACCGTGCGTAGAAACTGCTCAACGCACGCTCGTAAAACGCAGTTATTTTGTGGATTTTTTTCACCAGATTTGCAACGTGTGCTTTTGGGACCCTGCCTCATAAACAGTGGCACTGTCATTTCATGAATCGGTCCCAAAAGGTGATTCCGTGCAGTGACCACAAAATCACCTTTCGGGATCGAGTAACAAAATGACAGTGACAGTTTTCATGAGGTGGGTCCCAAGAACCCCATGTTGAAAATTTGGGGCAAAAATTTAAAAAAATGGCTGAGATATCAGCATAAGCTGAAAACCCCATTGAATGGTTGGATAGCATGCTTACCTTTAATTCTTCAGTTCGCAGTTGGGCTTTGAAGAGCACAGACATGTCCCAGTCTAGAGCAGATGACAGTGCCGACCTCCAGAGATAAGTATAGGGTAAGCGGTGTGGGTGTGGAGAGGTGGGTACTCAGTGGGACGGTGGGGAGGGTGGAGGGGTACTGCAGCGATGACGAGGGACCGTTTTCAGTTTTACAGGGAAAAAAACACGATGAGGGACCATTTTCTAATTTACAGAAAAAAACAAAACAAAATCATTTCAGTACACTGGGGTGGGCTCTCGGTGTACCACATGAATGGGGGAGGGGGTTATACAGGATGCCGACATGGGGATTGGGCACCCCAGTGTCAGGCATGACTTGGGGAGGGGCGCACCAGGGAAAATAAACCTCAACAATGAGGACCATTTTCTAATTTTCAGAAAAGAAAACATTTTGCACACTGAGGTGGGCTCCCAGTGTGCCACATGAATTGGGAAGGATTGTACTATAGCAAATGGCATTTTGCCATTCGCAACATGATGGCACCAGCAGAACTGTGCATTGCACGAGGTCATGCGCATGCACAGATCACCTGTCCGGAATGTGGAAGTAACAGCTGAAATAGTGCAGCTGTTATTCCATAGGCCGGATCGTGGTGGAGGGTTAAGCTCCGTTGGGCTGTCAGAAGGATACTTCCAAAAGTCCAACAGAAGGGGTTCTGCGATCGGCCATTTCAGAGCTACAGAGCTCTCACAAAACAGCTGTAGGCCCCACCCACAGCTCTAAAAGTCATAATAAGACAGACCAGCATAGGCACTAAGGAGTGCACTTTCAACTTCATAAAGGGGGATTTTGCATGATGTCACTAATGAATAATTGTAAGTACTCCACTGTTAATTTTACCAAAGGAATAAACTATAAAAGACCCATAAAAGATACAATTAAAACTTAGAAAAGCAAGTAAAATCACATTAAAATAATTTGTTTAAATGGATAATAATGGAAAAATGAACATACACGTAGTAAAGGAAATTAATTCTGTCAAATTCTGATATGTGCAGTTCTCCCTGAGTAATCTTTGCATCACTGGATGTGAATGGTATAAATAGCTACAAGAAAAGAGATTCAGTTCTACCATATGCAAAAGAAGACAATACACAGATTCTTGTTTTACAAGAAACCTTTAAATTCAAATGAACATCAGAAATTAAAAGGGTCTGGACAAATCAAAGTTAGTATTCTAATGAAACCATGAATAGTACAGGAGTTGCAATAATAATAGTCAAAAGTTTTGATTTTAAATTTATTCAGCAGTGAAAAGACGATGATGGAAAACTTATTCTGGTCAAAGCTATTTTATATGGTAAAGAAATAAGAAAACATTACTCATCATAGTAATGTTGTTTCTTCCCAGTGATACTCAAGTATTCAGAACTCTTTGCAGTGACCCTTTAAGACAGAACTGCCCAGAGAGAATTTGGAACATGTGTGGAATCTTTGCGCATGCTGTTTTTCAAATGCTGCCTTCAACTAAGGCCCTGTCCACACTACGCCACTAAAATCCTGTAACGGTTTCAGACCGTTACAGATGGTAAATGTTAGTGTGTCCACACTGCCAGTGAACCAGTGTGATAACGGTTTGGAACTGTTACAGCTGGTCTACATTGTGGGTGATGTGTAACCATTACGGTCGGCACCCTGTCCCACAATGCAGTTCATGCTGCACTAAGGGCAGTGCTGGGGCTACACACTCACGCATCCACACTACAGCTGGTAATGTTACAGAGGCAGAACCGTTTTCATAACCATTGTTGAAACCACCTCATAAGTGGTTTCAATAACAGTTACGAAAACACCTCCTGTAACGTTACAGGTATAAACACAAACCGTTGTATTAACGGTTTATAGTGTATAATGGTGTGCTGTTCTGTATAGAATTCCATCCCTTTCAAAATGCTGTTCTACCACAGTTCCAAGGTCATGGAATGCTGTTCTATCCTACTGTGGTATAATAGCATTCTAGAACCTCTAGAGACTGCATGAGGCAGTTTCATTTTGAAAGCAAAAGAACTCACAAAACACATATTTCACACAGTACTATACACTATAAAAATACAGGATGAGCAACTCTATGCACAACCAGTGTGCTTTGCCACCTCGGGTTCTGATTCCCATGGACCTCTCGAGCTTAGGCTCTCAAGGTCAAAGGGAATAAGCCCTCTGTGGCAGAACACACTGGTTCTGCATAGTTGACCATCCAGTATTCTCTGTGGACCCTCTGTAATGTTACAAGGGGAGTTTTTGGTGTAGTGTAGACAGGGTCTCACTGCCTTAGTTCCAAACCTGTCAGATTTCCTAGAAGCCTGGAAAGACAGGCCTCAAAGGACTAAGCATTTATAGATTAATAATAATAATAATGAAAAGATAATAATGGCAATAACACCCTAAATGCGCAAAATGGGGGTTCTCAAGTGGAAGTCATAACATAGAACATTACCCTGAATGTCAGAATCACCTGAAAGGAAAAACAACAATTATGAACACAGATAACAGACCATAGTGCCAGGTTGTGGCACCTATACTAGGACACACAGTGTTTTCAAGTGCAGAGGCTACTGGTTCTAGAAGGGAGGCAGGGTGAGAGTTCTGAATACCTGAGTATCACTGGGAAGAAACAACATTACTATGGTGAGTAATTTTTTCTTCTAACCCCAGTAATACTCAGGTATTCATAACTCTTCATTGACTAAAAAGCAGTACTTTAGGAGGTGGGCACAGAACCTACTTTGGAAACACACTTTGCGGGACTGCTGTGCCAAACCTGGCATCACTCCTGGACTGAATATCTAGACTGTAATGCTTTGTAAAGGTGTGTACTGTTTTCCAGGTAGCTGCTTTACAGATGTCCACTAACGGAACATCCCGGGCAGCTGCTATGGTAGCAGCTGTGCCCCTTTTGGAATGGGCCCTCAATCCTTTTGGGGGGTTCCCTTCCCACCGTAGTGTAACAAAACTGGATACACTGTACTATCCAGTGAGAAATGGACCTTTCAGATGCTGGGTTACCCTTTCCCACATCCCCATAAGTCAGGAAGAAAGTTACTTACCATAGTAACCGTATTTCTTCCAGGGGATACTACAATATTCATAACTCTTCTGCAGTAAGCCATTAAGGTAGGTCTGCCCAGAGATAGAACATTATGCAAATGATGGAATCCTTAGCATGAGCCACTTTTCAAATGCTGCCACCTATCAACTGCCTACATTCTAACCCTTCAGATTTCATGGATGCCTGGAAGGACAGGGCCCAATGTTTCAATATCTTCAAGAATTAAAATTTAAAATTCCCACACCCAACCTCCAACTAGAGGAACAAACATATTACTATAAATATATATATATATATATATATATATAGATGTGTGTGTGTGTGTGTGTGTGTGTATATATATATATATATATATATATATATATATATAGATAGATAAGGTAAATACACAATCCCCATGTCAGAATCACCTGAGAGGAGAAGAAACCGAAGAACAAAGTTCTAACAGAAAACAGAATGTAGCATATATAACTAATGTACAGTATGGAATGCAGAGGCCACTGGTTCTTAATAGGGAGGCAGAGTGAGAGAGTTATGAATATTGAGAATCTCCCGTGGGAGAAACAAAGTTACTATGGCCGTAACTTTTTTTCTTCTCACCCCAGGAATACTTCAATATTCCTAACTCTTCTGCAGACTAAGAAGCAGTAACCTTTGGAGGCGGGAAGAATCTATTTTGGAAATAGGCTCGCAGAACAGCTGTACCAAACCTGGCGTCAGCCCTAGCCTGCATATCCAAGCTGTAATGCTTGACAAATGTATGCACTGTATGCCAGGTAGCTGCTTTACAGATATCCACAAAGGGGACAGCCCTGGCAGCTGCCAGAGTGACAGCTGTACCCTTTGTAGAATGGGCTCTGAGCCCTGCTGGGGCTTCTTTGCCCACCTTTGAGTAATAAAACTGAATACACTGAACAGTCTAGTGAGAAATGGACCTCTTAGATGCCGGATTTTCCTTTCCCACATCCCCATAGGTGAGGAAGAGCTGTGTTCTGTCCTGCCTATGGGGCTTAGTAGCTGTCATGTAGTAGCTCAAAGCTCTCTTGACATCCAGGCTATGCAACCTACGTTCACCAGAAGAAGAATGCTCAGTGAAAAACACTGGCAGAGTGATAGACTGGTTTAAGTGAAAATCTGAGACCACCTTGGGAAGGAATTTCCTATTAGTCTGGAGGACTACCTTATCTCTGTGAAAGAATATGTAGTCTTTTTCAATGCATAAGGCCTGAAGTTCACTGATCCTTCTAGCTGAAGTAATGGCAACTAAAAACACTGTTTTCCATGTGACATACTTCAAAGGTGTTGAAAACATGGGCTCAAAGGGAGAACCCATAAGTTGACCAATACAGATGTTAAGATCCCATGCTGGGACTGGTTCCCTGACCAGTGGGTACATATGAAACAGGCTCTTAAAGAATCTTTTAAAAATGGGATTCGATGCCAGAGAAACAGGCTTGCCTGCTGAGGCATAGGCAGAGACTGAGGACAAATGGATCTTTAATGTAGAAGTCTGCAAACCTAGAGAATGCAGATAAACCAAATAGTCAGACACAAGTGGCACTCCTGCCTGTGCTGGCATTATACTGCCTGTGCTGGCATTATACTTCTGCAGGAACACCAGATAGAAAACCTTTTCCACTTTGTGGCATAGGTTTTCTTAGTGGAGGGTTTCCTATACCTCTTAACACATCCATGACCCCTTCAGAGAGGTGCAAATCTGCATATTCTAGGTCCTCAAGAGCCAAGCTTTCAGCCTCAGAGACTTGAGGTTTGGGTATAGGAGTCTTCCCTGATTGGAGGTCAGAAGATTGTGCCTCCTGGGAAGGTGTATTGGTTTGTCCACTGACATGGATAACAGTAGGGGATGCCATGGCTGTCTGGCCCAGTCTGGGGCTATCAAAATCATTGTGGCTGGTTGAAGCCTGATTTTCAGTAGTATCCTGTACACCAGGGGAAATGGAGGAAATGCATACAGGAAGTTCCCTGACCAGTCTAGGGTGAGAGCATCCAGGGGGACTGATCCTACTGCTGGAGGCCTGCAACAGTACTGTGGTAGGTGGTGGCTTTGATGTGAGGCAAAAAGATCTATCTCTGGAGTACCCCACCTCCTGAATAGAGTCTGCACAACCTGCTTGTTCAGTGACCATTTGTGATGGGCCTGACTGATTCAGCTTAGAGCATCTGCCAGGACATTGTCTTTGCCTGGCAGGTGAATAGCCTGCAGAGAGGATCCCAGAGAGTATGCCAAGGTCTAGATTCGCATTGCTTCTGTGCAGAGAAAGTTTGACCTTGTTCCCCCTTGCTTGTTTGTGTAATACATGGTGGTAGTGTTCTCTGTTCTGACTTGCACTACCTTTCCCTGTATCAGTGGTGCAAAAGCTTGCATTGCCAGAAACACTGCCCTGAGCTCTAACAGGTTGATATGTAGAAGGGTCTCTGCACTTGACCAAGTGCCCTGGGCAGTGTACTCTGCCAGATGATCCCCCCATCCTAATAGGGATGCATCTGTTGTGAGAACCACTGATGGAAGCTCCCTTTGGAAGGGAACCCCTTCTCTGAGGTTGGCTTCCTCCGTCTACCACTGGAGGGCCTGAATGAAGATTTGTGTTACAGGGACGAGTTTTGAGAGAGGATCCTGTCTTTGGCACCAGTGAGTTCTTAAGTGAAATTGGATGTCCCTCATCTGAAACTTGGAGCCCGGGACAGTGCCTGTGGCAGCTGCCATGTGCCCCAGGAGTTGAAGGAATTGCCTTGCAGGTCTCGGAACATTTAGTTTGAAAGAACCTGCTAGCTGCAGAATTCTTCTTATCCTGTCCTTGGGTAAAAAAGCTCTACCCTCTTTGGTATTCAATTCTGCTCCTGTGAACTGCAGAATTTGTGAAGGAAAGATAGCTGATTTCTTTAGGTTTAAAAGAAATCCCAGAGACTCCAGCAGTTGCTGAGTGAGTTGAAGATGCTCTGTTAACTGCTGTGGTGACTTTCCCACCACCAGCCAGTTGTCTAGATAAGGGAATACTGAGACACCTTATCTTCGCAGGTGTGCCACTACCACAGCCAGACACTTTGTGAACACCCTTGGGGCTGAAGTGAGACCGAAAGGTAGAGCTGAAAACTGATAATGACCTGAAGGGAGTCTGAACCTGAGATACTTTCTGTGAGACTCCCTTATGGGGATGTGGAAATAGGCATCTTTTAGGGCCAATGATGCCAGCCAATCTCCCTTTTGGAGTGCTGGTAGAATCAGAGATAATGTAGTCATTTCAATTTTGGTTTTGTCAGGAACCTGTTAAGGACCCTTAGGTCCAAGATAGGGCGCAACTCTCCATTTTTCTTTGGGGTAAGGAAATATCTTGAATATAATCCCTTTCCCCTTTGCTTTGGAGGCACTAGTTCCACTGCCTTTAGTGACAGTAGGTGCTTGACCTCTTTTACCAGCAGCTTTCTCTCTGTGAGAGATGCTGGCTTGACGACGCTGTTTTTTTGGAAGGGAAAGGACTTGAAACTTGGGGACAGTCCCTGACCCACTATTTCTAGAACCCTCTTGTCTGTGGTGATGTTTTTCCAATTCTGGAAATACTAGGTCAATCTGCCCCCTGCTAGGAGAGGAGAGGCAGCCTGATCTAGGAAGTCAGGAATCCTGCTTTGACTGGGACTGAGGCTGCGTACCATGCCTGGCACCCCTCCTGCCTCTCCCTAAAGTAACCCTTCTGCAGATACTAGGGTGCCTGAGGGACTACCATGGCCTGATAAAAGGCCTGGTGTGAAATTGGCTGCCCGCCTCCCTACTAAAGGGTCTAGAAGAGGTGGAAGACTTCTCTTTGCAGAGTTACTCGGAAGGTGGCCTTATATTCATCCACCTTCTTCATATAGGCCTCTGTATAGCTGCCAAACAAGGAGGTACCCTCCATAGAAAATCCAGAGCTTTATTCTGGGTATCGTGTATAAGGTTTGTGGCGCTTAACCAGACAAAGCTTCTCTGTGCAATGGTATTAGCCATCCATCTAGCAGCAGTCTCATTAGTATCTGCTGCCATTCGAATAGTTGTTGGCAGCCTCAAACCAAACCTAACTGTTTTAGCTAGTTCTGCAGAAAGAGGAGAAGGTGCTTTCTCAGCCATGGCCAGAACAGACTGCCACAGAGTCTTCTGGTACTGGGCTGCATAGGCTTGATAGTTAGCCTGCCTGATGGCCAGAGAGGATGACAAGTAACCTTTCTTGGCCATACTGTCTATTTTACAAGGCCTTCTCTGGAGGGTGGGAAGCCAGCGGGACTTTTGCCTTGTCACAAGCTGCAGCTTGCACCACCACCTGGTGGTCAGAGTGTGCAAACAAAAATTCAGCCCCTGTCCTGTCAAACTGGTACTTTTGTCTAAAGGAGGGACAGTCCCAGGAGCCTGGAGGAGTTTTAAAGCATCTCTTTTAAAAAATGTGTTTACGGGGAGTAACAGCTTGTTAGTAGGAGTTAACCCCATCATCTCTAGATACTCAGCCTCTTCCTCATCATCTACAGCTTCAGAGGTAGGGATGTCTAAGGCATCAACAATTTTCTGACAAAAGAAAAATGAGAAGAATAATCTTGTATAGTCCTGGGAGGAGAGCAAAACTCCTGCTCAGGGAGACCTCGGGCTCTCTGGGGCTCACCTCCTTCTTCTTCCTCCTCCTCTTCCTCTCCAAGCTGCTCAGGAAGAGAGGGTGGATTGGGGGGTACAGTAGTCTGGACTGGGGACTGTAGAACCACAGGCAGCAGACCCTGCAATGTTTGTATGATTTTAATAGCTTGTGAAGTCTCCATAGCAGAAGGCGCAGCTGCAGGTACCTCAGAAGTCCCCTTTTCAGTAGGGGGTTCAGTGTGCATGGTTTTCTTCAGCTTCTTTGCTGGAACCAGAGAGCTAGCCAGTTCATTTGATCTTTTCTTACCTGTATCAGGGATAACAGAAGCTGTAACTGTGGTTTTACCCACAGATCCTGAGGGTTTCAGCTGGTCAGAGCCAGAGGGACCCTTAAGTCTCTTGTTTAATCTCTTCAGACATTTTTCATGCGTCTTCTCAGGGAAAGATTTACAAATCTCACAGTTTGTTTTGAGATGATCAAACCCAAGGCGGAAAACACAAATAGAGTGTTTATCTGCCTTAGCAAACACCTCACCACACTCTGTACAGTTCTTAAAACTGGGTTGTCTGGTTCTTTTCTTAGGGTTTTCTGACATAGTGCTAGAAAAACAGCAACCACTAAAGAACCGACAGAAAAAAGTATTTAAATTTTAAATTTAACAGCTGTCTTGTTGGTTGTGGTCGGTTCAGAAACCGATCAGGAGAACTGATTGGAACCCAAAACCGAGAAAAAAGGGGAACCGAGGGGTCGGTTCAGTAACCGAGGTTATCGGTTACAATAAAAACTTAAAAAAAACTAAACTTTAAGTAAAAACAAAGCGTAAATAAAGTGGAAAGTCCCTGAAAACTAATGAAATAAACCTCGGTTCCTCAGCGGTTATCTCGAACCGTGAGAAACCGAGTAAAATCTAATAAACTAAAAACTAAAGTAACGGTTAATAACTTTTAACAAAGATAAATGGCAGCAAATGAAAATAAACACAGAATACTAAATTATAAGTGGTTGTTTATGTCTTCTCTGATTAGCTGAGTAGGAGCAAACCTCCGAGCGTCTTGTCCTGACAGGCGGAGAGAGAAATCTGAAAGGTTAGAATGTAGACAGTTGATAGGTGGCAGCATTTGAAAAGTGGCTCATGCTAATGATTCCATCATTTGTATAACATTCTGTCTCCAGGCAGATCTACCTTAATGGCTTACTGCAGAAGAGTTAGGAATATTGGAGTATTCCTGTGGTGAGAACAGCTGTTTTCTGTCCTGCCTATGGTCCTTAGTGGCTGCCATGTAGTAGCTAAGAGCTCCCTTGACATCCAGACTGTGGAGTCTCCTTTCTTCAGAAGTAGAGTGCTCAGCGAAAATGACAGGCAGGGTAATGTTTGGTTCAAGTGGAAATCAGAAACCACTTTATGGAGAAATTTCCTGTTCATTCTAAGGACCACTTTGTCCTTGTGGAAGGAAATGTAGTCCTGTTCATTGCAAAGAGCCTGGAGCTTGCAGATCCTTCTGGCAGAAGTCATTGCTACTAGGAAAACTGTTTTCTATGTTGCATACTTTAGATGAGCCGAGGACATGGGCTCAAAGGGGCCCCCATGAGCTTGGCTATACATACATTGAGATCCCATGCTGGCACTGGTTCCTGTGAAGGGGGTGCAAGTGGGCAAGGCCCTTAAAGAACCTCTTGAAGATAGGATCTGAGGCAACAGAAACTCTTTGCCCAGCTGAAATGTAAGCAGATGCTGCAGCCAGGTGGACCTTCAGGTGCTGGGCTGCAGGCGCAATGAATGTAAATAGGTAAGATAATCCAGCACAGCTGGGACCCCAGCCATGTTGGCACCACTTATTGGATAGAACACCAAATAGAAAACCTTTTCCATTTTGCAGCATAGGTTTTCTTGGTGGAGGCTTCCTGTAAGCACTCAAAATGTTCAAGACACTTTCGGAAGGATTTAGGCCTGCATATTCTAGGTCCTCAAGAGCCAGGCCTTGAGCCTGAGGATCTGAGATCCGGTACAAGAGCATCCCTTCATTGGAGGTTAGGAGTTGTGCCTCCTGGGAAGATGTATTGGCTCAGCCACAGACATGGAGAGCAGCAGAGAGTACCATGGCTGCCTGGGTCAATCTGGTGCTATCAAGATCATGGATGATGAGTGAGATCTGAGCTTGAGAAATATTCTGTACACCAGAGGGAAGGAAGGAAAGCATACAGGTGCCTCCCTACCAGTTCAGTGCTAGAGCATCCAGGGGATTGTTCCCTGAACTGGAGGTCTGCAACAATATTAGGCAGGTGTTGGTTATGGTGGGATGTGAACAAGTCTATCTGGTGCCCCCACCTCCTGAAAAGCACTTGCACCACCTGACTGTTCAGAGCCCATTCATGATGTGCCTGGTTAATTCGGCTCAGGGTGCCTGCCAAGGTATTGTGCTTGCCAGGCAGATGAATGGCCTGTATGGAAACTCCCAAGGACTATGCCAGACTCCATATTTTCATGGTTTCTGGGCAGAGAAGGTTTGACCGTGTCCCTCCCTGCTTGTTTATGTAGTACATTGTGGTGGTATTGTCTGTTCTGATCTGCACCACCTTTCTCTGCAGCAGTGGTATGAAGGCCTTTAGTGCCAGTAATACCACTCTGAGCTCCAGCAGATTTATGTGCAGAAGTGACTCTGCACTTGACCATGTGCCTTGGCTGGTGTGATCACCCAGATGGGCACCCCACCCCAGTAGTGATGTGGCTGTTGTAAGGACAACTGATGGGGACTCCTTTTGAAAGAGAACCCCTTTCCTTAGGTTGGTTTCCTCTTTCCACCATTGGAGGGCCTGTAACAAACTTTTGGAATCAGTTTTGAGAGAGAATTCCTTCTCTGACACCAGTGTGCCCTGAGGTAAAACTGAATGTCCCTCATCTGGAATCTGTATCCCTGTACTGTACTGCGATGTGCCTGTGGCAGCTGCCATGTGGCCCAGTAGCTGAAGAAACTCTTGCAGTTTTTGGTTTGTTCAGGCTGAAAGAACCTGCTATCTGAAGGATACTCCTTACCCTGTCCAGAAGCAGGTAGGCCCTTCCCTGCAGGGTATTTATCTCTGCTCCTATGTACTGCAGTACCTGAGCAGGCTGAAGGACCGAATTTTGTAGGTTTATCAGGAACCCTAGAGACTCCAGGAGCCCCTGGGTGAGTTACATATGCTCCCTCACTTGCTGGAGTGATTTCCCCACCACCAGCCATTCATCCAGGTACAGGAAGACTGTGACACCTTGTCTTCGAAAGTGTGCCACGACCACTGCCGAGCACTTTATGAACACCCTTGATGCTGAGAGTGAGACCAAATGGCAGGGTTGAGACTGATAATGACCTGAAGGAGTCTGAACGTGAGGTATTTTCTGTGAGACTCTCTTATGGGATGTGGAAATAGGCATCTTTTGGGTCCAGTGAAGCAAACCAGTCTCCTTTTAGGAAGGTTGGCAGAATCAGTGCCAGGGTTACCATTTTGAACTGTGGCTTTGTTAAATATGTGTTTAAGGCCCTTAGGTCTAAGATGGGCCACCACTCCCATTTTCTTTGTGGTAAGGAAGTACCAGGTAAATCCCTTTCTTTAGATGCACTAGCACTGGTTCCACTGCTCGTGACAGTAGCAGGTTTTGAACCTCTGATTCCAGAGGTTTCTTTCTGCATATATAGATGGCTTGAAAGAAAAATTACTAACCATAGCAATCTTCTTTCTTCCCAGTGATGCTCAGATATTCATAACTATATGCAGTAAGCCTGAAGGGTTGGACTGCCGGAGAAATGGAACACATGCAAATGAGTAGAATTATTTACACATGAGCAAATTTCAAATACTGCCTCTACCAACTGTAGTGTTTTAACCTCTTCAGATTTGTGAGAGCCTGGAAGTCAGGCAGTAGGAGACTAATGTAACCTTAACATTTTGTAAAACAGGGTTACCTCTAACTAAAGCATAGACTTTAACAAGAAAAACACTCCAAGGGAGGAAGAATAATAACATTGGCAAAACCATCACAGAAAAACTCCAAAGGAAAACACATTAGAAAACCTGTTTTAAAATGATTAAATGAAGAGAATATGCAATAAAAACAACATGGCTTGGTGGCACCAGAGTGCAGAGGCTGAAGTTCTGGAAGGGAGGAAGGAGGGAGGGAAGTTAGAATATCTGAGCATCACTGGGAAGAAAGAAGATTGCTTTGGTAAGTAATTTCTTCTTCTAACCCCAGTAATGCTCAGGATATCCATAACTTTATGCAGACTACCAAGCAGTACCAGTGGAGGTGGGCACAGAACTTATTTTGGAAACAGACTTTGCAGGACTGCTGTGCCAAACCTAGCATCACTTCTGGACAGAATATCCAGGTTGTAATGCTTTGTAAAGGTGTGTACTGTTTTCCAGGTAGCTGCTTTGCAAATGTCCACTAATGGAACCTCCCTGGCAGCTGCAAGAGTGGCAGCAGTTCCTCTTGTAGAATGCACCCTCAACTCAGTTGGGTGCTCCTTACCTGCTTTAGTGTAGCAGAATTGAATACACTGGACTATCCATCGAGAAATGGATCTTTTTGGGGCTGGTTTGCCCTTTCCTACATCCCCATATGTAAGGAATAGTTGTTTTATATCCTGTCTATGGTCCTTAGTGGCTTTCATGTAATAGCTGAGAGTCATTTTACATCCAGATTATGGAGTCTTCTTTCACCAGAACTGGTGTGGTCTGTGAAAAGACAGGCATCGGATTCATTGGTTCAGATGAAAGAAACCACTTAGGGAGAAACTGTCTGTTCTGAGGTCTACCTTATCTCTGTGAAATGAGATATAGTCTTGATCAATACAGGAGCCTGGAGCTCTCTAATTCTTCTTGCAGAAGTAATAGCTACTAGAAAACTGTTTTCCAAGTGATATATTTCAGATGAGCAGTAGCCATGGGCCCAAAGGAGACCCATGAGCTTGGCTATACACATTCAGATCCCAAGCAGGCACTGGTGTTCTGTGAGGTGGGTGTAAATGCATCAGTCCTTTTAAAAATCTTTTGAAAAATTTGTCTGATGCTACTGACACCATTGTCCCAGCAGAAAGGTAGGCAGATACTGCTGCAAGATGAACTTTTAGGGAACTGGGTTGCAAACCCTGTGAATGCAAATGAGTGAGATAGTCTAAGACAACTGAGACTCCTGCCTTATTTGAGACACAATCCATATTTGAACACCAGAGAGAAAATCTCTTCCATTTGGATGAATAAGTTTTCTTTGTAGAAGGTTTTCTATAACCTTTTAAAATATTTAATACAGCTTCTGAGAGATTTAAATCTGCATACTTTAACTCCTCAGGAGCCATGCCTTGAGATGGAAGGACTTGAGATTTGGGTACAACAATGTTCCTGACTGGAGGTCAGAAGATTGTGCCTGAGGCGGTTGTATTGGTTTGCTGACAGACATGGAGCGCAGAAGAAATACCATGGCTGCCTGGGCCAATCTGGAGCTATCAAGATCAGAGATGCTGAGAGGGATTTTAGCTTCAGTAGCGCCCTGAAAACCAGAGGGAATGGAGGAAGGCACACAGGTGCCTTCCTGACCAATCTAGAGCCAGGGCATCCAGCAGGACTGTGCCCTGTGCTGAAGTCTGCAGCAACACTGAGGTAGCTGGTGGTTCTGGTGAGATGCGAACAAGTCTATCTCTGGAGTGCCCGCCTCCTGAAAATAACTGGACCACCTGCTTGTTTAGTGTCCATTCATGATGGGCCTAGTTGATGCGACTCTGTGCATCTGCCAAGGTATTGTCCTTTCCTAGCAAATGGATTGCCTGTAAGGATACTTTCAAAGAGTTACCCAGAGTCCACATTTTCCTTGACTTCTGTGTAAAGGAGACTGATCTAGTGCCTCCCGACTTGCCTTGGTATGGTGATATTGTCTTTCTGATCCATACCACCTTGTAGAAAGAAATAAGACTGGGCATCACAATAGTTTATGTACTGAGGACTCTATGATAAGTACCCTGGTTGTGCTCCCTAAGTGGGTGCCAGCGTGGATCATCATTAGGTTCACTAAATTCCTTGCCTTAGATTGGATTCCTCCTTCCACCACAAGAGGGCCCTTAATAGTGCCCTTGTCACAGGAATAAGCTTTGAAAAGGGTCTCTCTTTTGACTCAGTGAGCCCTAAGGTGAAACTGAATGTCCCTCATATGAAACCTGGATCCTTGCACTGTGCCTGTGGATGCAGCCATATGCCTAGTAGCTGCAGAAACTGTCTTGCAGTTTTTGGCTTGTGCAGATTGAAAGAATTTGCTATCGACTGAAGACTTTGCACCCTAAGGGTAAAAAAGCTCTGCCCTGAAGTGTGTTGATTTCTGCCCCTATGAACTGCAAAATCTGAGCATGGGTTAGAATGGATTTCTTGTGGTTTATTATGAACCTAAGGGACTCCAAGAGGTTCTGGGTGATTGTTAGGAAATTTCTGACTTGGTCTGGTGACTTGCCCACCACCAACCAGTCATCCAGGTATGGAAACAGTTACTCCCTGTCTTCAAAGATATGCCACCACAGCTGCTTGGCATTTTGTAAATACCTTTGGTGCTGAGGAAAGGCTGAAGGAAGTGTTGAAAACTGGTAATGACCGAAGGAGCCTGAATCTGAGATATTTTCTGTAAGATTCCTTTATGGGGCTGTGGAAATTGGCTTTTTCAAATCCAGTGATGCCAGCCAATCCCTTTTTGGATTGTTGGCAATATCGAACCAAGTTACCATTTTGAACTTTTTTCAGATGCTTATTTAAAACTCTGAGATCCAATATTGGCCTGCACTCCCCACTTTTCTTTGTTGTTAGGAAGTATCTGGAGTAAAAACCTCTTCCTCTCAGGGTGGTAGGAACTGATTCCACTGCTCTGAGCTATAACAGTTTTTGAACCTCTGCTTCTAGCAGTGTTCTTTCTGCTAGAGGAGGTGAGCAAAAAATCCTGGCCTTTTGTGGAGGAAAATATTTGAAATCCAGAGACAGACCCTGACCCACTACCTCCAGACCCCACTTGTCTGTGGTGATGCTTAGCCAAGCCTGGAGGAAGCGGGACAATCTGCCTCCGACAGGAGGGAGGAGGTGGCTGAGTCCTGCTGATACTGGGGCACGACTACTGTCTTTTGACCAGACCTTTTTCCAGCTAGTAGTCGTGCCTCAGTACCAGCAGTATCGACAACAGGGATACTCTAGGGGTAGGGAGTAGAAGGGGGCTTCAGGTGGAGTCACAGGCACAACCTCAGCCCCAATCAAAGCAAAACCCTGAGGCTCAGGCCGCCTCCTCCCTCCCTGTTGAGCAGACTGTCCCTTCCTCCAAATAGAGAGTTCCCTCTAAAGGAAAATCCAGTGCCTTGGATTGTGTATTCTGAGTGAAGTTCGTGGCCCTGAGCCAAGGAAACCTTTCCTGTGCCACAGTGTTAGCCATCCATCTGGCTGCAGTGTCATTTGAATCAGCAGCCATCTGGAACTGGTACTTAGCTGCCTCCAGCCCAAACCTGGCAGTTTCAGCCAGATCATCAGACAAGGGTGAAGGGGCTTTAATGGACATATCCAGTACCAACTGCCACATGGATTTTTGATACTGGGCAGCATAAGCTTGAAAGGTAGCCTGTCGCATGGCCAAATAGGCTGACAAATAGCCTTTCTTGGCCATACTGTCCATTTTCCTGGAGTCCTTGTCCGGAGGATGGGAGGACAGGGGGACTCTAGCCTTGTCACAGGCTGCCTGCTGTATTACCCCTTGATGGTCTGGATGGGAGAAGAGGAAATCAGCCCCTTCCTATCCAACTGATATTTTTATCTGTTCTCCTATCAATAGGAGGAACAGAATTAGGGTCTGCAGAAGCTTTAGGGTGTCCTTCTTAAAAATGTATAGACTGACAGAAGGAGAGCTTTTATGAGTGTTAAACCCATCATATTTAAATATTCAGTTTCCTCCTCATCCTCCACCTGCTCTGTGGTTGCAATATCCAGAGCATCTGCTATTCTCCTCACAAATGTAAAATGTGAGGAATAATCCTCAGACACCCTAGGGGGTGAACCAAAGTCCTGCTAGGGGACACCTCTGGGGGAATTGGTTCATCCTCCTCAAAAGGATCATCATCCTCCTCAAACATTTGTTCCTCTGGCAAGGAGGGCAGCACATCACTGCCAGCCTGGGGACCCTGAGGAGGGGCAGGCGGCCGGGGGCGATGTTTTGCAGTGCCTGAATAACTTTAAATGCCTGGGCTATCTCCAGAGCTGAGGGCAATGCAGGCACCTGCACAGAAGTCCCTGGTTTAGCAGGAGAGGGTTCTGCATGTTTGACTTTCTTTAGTTTCTTTGAGGGCCGGGAGTCCAGAGTTCTTTATCTCTTTTTGCCCTCTCTAACCCGTGTCGGGGCAGGGTAAGCAAACTTAGGGGTTCAGCCACAGCAGATTGGGGTGTCGGCTGGTCAGAGCCTGAGGGACTCCTAGGAAATCTTTTATTAAGCCTTTTAAGGCATTTTTCCATGGTTTTATCTGGGAAAGTTTACATATTTCACATTCTTGGTCCAGATGTTCGAACCCAAACAAAGCTACACATAAGGTGTGCTTGTCTGCCTTAACAAACACATCTCCACACTTTAAACAGTTCTTAAAACCGGGCTCTCTGGTTTCTTTTAGTTTCTCTGACATAGTAATGTCAGAGTGAAAAAACACTAACTGTTAAATAAAAAGACTTATGCGTGTTTTTTTTTTTTTTTTGCGGTCGGTTCCAAAACCGATAGGAACCGGAGAAACCGAACCGAAGAGATAACAAATGAGCTGGTTCAGTGGTTCTGTAACTAATAAAAATCGGTTACAAAAAAACAGTAAAATAGACCAAAAACTAAACTAATAATTAGAAAAATCAAAGGCTCTTTAATCAGAGAACCCCGATGAAAGTAAAAACTCACCCGGTTCCCTCACGGTTATACCGAACCGTCAGGAACCAGAAAATTAACTAATTTAAGCAATAAACAAGATCTAAACTGACAATCAGTAGAGGCAGTAAAAGAAATGAAATTATACTTAAGTATTTTATGAGTTTTGAATCTTCTTCACGCGAAAGAGGATGACGACAACTCTGAGCGATCAGACTTTCAGGCGGAGAGAAAAATCTGAAGAGGTTAGAACACTACAGTTAGTAGAGGCAGTGTTTGAAAGATGCTCATGTGCAACGAATTCTACTCATTTGCATGTGTTCCATCTCTCTGGGCAGTCCAACCCTCCAGGCTTACTGCATAAAGTTATGAATATCCTGAGCATTACTGGGGTTAGAAACTCGGATTCTTAAAAGTGGAAGGGATTTGAAGCTTAGAGACAACCCTTGGATCACTACTTCCAGGATCCACTTGTCTGTGGTGATTTCCTGCCAAGCCTGAAAGTAGTGAGCCGGCCTGCCTCCTACAGGTGGTAGGGAGGTGGCCTGTACAGACACATCAGGGTGCCTGTTTTGCTTGAGGCTGGGCCTGGGATTGGGAACTACACCTGGAACACCTTCTGCCCCACCCCTAAAGTACCTCTGCTGTGGGTACTGCTGATACTGAGGTGTAGCCATGGCCTGGAGAAAAGGTCTGCTCTGGAATGATCTACCCATGTCTCCTCTTCCATGGTCTGAGTGAATGGAGAGGTTTTCTTTGGCAGAATTACTTCTGTAGGTGGCTTTGTATTCATCCACCTTTTCATGCAAGCCTCTGTGTTTTCTCCAAAGAGGGAATTTTCCTCCAGTGGGAAATCCAAAGCCTTGGTTTCTGTATTCTGGGTAAGGTTTGTGGTTCTCAGCCAAGCAAACCTCCTCTGTGCCACAGTGTTTGCCATCTACCTGGCAGCAGTGTCATTAGAATCAGCAGCTATTTGAAATTGGTATTTGGCTGCTTCCAAACCAGACTTGCCTGTTTCAGTTGGATCAGCTGAAAGGGGAGCCTGGGCTTTGTCTGCCATAGTAAGGACAGACTGCCAAAGAGACTTTTGATATTGAGCAGCATAGATTTGAAAATTAGCCTGTCTTATGGCCAAGGAAGCTGATAAGTATCCTTTCTTGGCCATGCTGTCAATCTTTCTAGAGTCCTTGTCTGGAGGGTGGGATGCTGGGGTGCCTTTGCCTTATCACAGGCTGCCACTTGCACAACCCCCTGGTGGTCACGGTGGGAGAATAGAAATTCAGTACCCTCCCTTTCCAGCTGGTACTTCTTATCAAGCCTCTTATCAAGAGGGGTAACAGTGTTTGTGGTTTGTAAAATCCGCAAAGAATCTTCCTTAAAGAATTTGTTCACAGGAAGGAGAAGTGTTTTAGTGGGTGCCAGACCCATATTTTCTAAATACTCAGCTTCCTCCTCATACTCAATTACTTCACTAGTGGTGATGTCTAAAGCATCCACCATTCCTCTCACAAATGTAAGTGTGAAGAATTACCCTCTGATGCTCTGGGAGGAGAACCAAACTCCTGTTCAGGGGAAACCTCAGGTTCAATAGGTTCCCCCTCATCCACCACATCATAATCACCACACTCTTCCTCCTCATGGTAGAAAGATTGAGTAGAGGAGCTAGTCTGCTTGGCATGAGTCTGTGGCTGAGGAGGAGTCAGCCACTGTAAAGCCTGAATGACCCTAAAGACCTGTGCAACCTCTTCAGCATTTGGCAGGTTTATTGCAGGCACAGAAGTCCCCAAATCCTGCCCAGCAGGGGGTTCTCTGTGCTTAGTTTTCTTAGATTTCTTAAAGGGAACTGGAGAGTCAGTCGGTTCAGCAAGCCTCTTTGGAACTGTTTGTATATCCATATCAGGGGTGGCAGTTGTAGTTGTTTTTGTGGTTTTGCCCACAGTAATTGGAAAGGCTTTGCCTGGAGTTCGATGGCCAAGTAGCCAGCCACTCCCACTTCCTGAGCTATATAAGCAGTTCAGTTCCTCTCAGCCTCATTGTGAAGCACTTTTTCTTTGCAGCCAGAGACTGTCGGTCCATCCTCTAAGCTGATTGGGGCATACCCCCCCCAACTTGCTGCTCCTGCTTGTCTGCTGGATTTCTGTGTTTATTTCTTGCTTCTGGTTTATATTTTGCCTTCAGCTGCGTGTGCTTCTGTCTTTGTTCTCTGTTTTCTGTGTTTGTGTGTCTTTGGTTTTGTCTTTAGGGGGCTTTTGTTTCTAAGCTCCTAGCATATTGCTCCAGAGCTCCTACTATTTGCTCTGTTACTCACAACTCTCACACTACTACATGCAACTGCAATCATTATCTGTGTGTTTCAGCTCAACCATAGCTGCTCCATGTTGCATACTCAATTGTTTTCACCTGACTCAGTTTACTCTGAACCTAGCTATGCAGCTCAATCATTCTCTCATTCCACTTACCTCATTGCAGCAGCTTCATTACCCTGCCTGTTTACACCTGCTTTTAGCAATATTGTGTCTCCTTATTTATGTTTATTGCAAGTTTTAACAACTCAGTGTACTCCATTCAGATGTTGCTTCTATGTTTATTCACCCTTTTATACTCAGAGGTCAGCTACAAGCTACTGCGGTGGCTGTTAAACTAGCTTTAATATCTGCATGTGGTTCTCGGCCCTTCCATCACTTTTTTGTTTGTCCTACGGTGGGGACTGGGAAGTGTTTGGGGAGTCGTGACCCCATGTGACTAATTATTTCTGTTCTGAATCCTGTCTTCGCCAACGAGAATCCTCAGAGCATTTGTCACCTTGATTTGGCTTTTCATTGCCTAGCTGGCTTGCCCTCTGTTCAGTGCTGTTTCATTGCTGTTATGTTATGCAGACTCGTGCAGGTCCACTTACTACTACTCTGTTTACTGACCTACGTGCAGGTCACTGCTTGCTTACGTAATCGTTGTCATTCTTACACATCATTGCTTCATGCCTACTGCCATCCCTCGCTTCAGCCTCTGGGATTCTGCTGCACTCAATTCTGCATTTGACCTTGCAGGTCTCAGCACTCACCGTTCATTATGATCTCAGCACACCAGTGCTCAGTCCGCTGCTCACCAGTTTTTCAGCTCTCACTCAATTTCATGGGGCATGCCAGCCATTCTATTCTGGTACAGGGTTCCTGCAGCTGACCATCTCGCTATGCATTTAGTCCGCATCTGGAGCATGTCCACCTTGGGGCGGGATACTTCTCACCTGGCCCATAGCTGGGAATGTCCTCACCCTGGGCTTGGCTTTAGCTGCCTGCTACATGACAGCAGCTCCTGGTGTACAATTTAAGACTAGCTGTGAAGGGTGGTTACTTTGATCTCCTTTGGTTCTAGTGTTCCACTATAATAGTTATCCATTGGCTTTAGTGGTTTCTCTAGCAAGGCACCTTCACTCATTCTCCTACAACTACCTCTGGTTCACCTGGTTTGAGTTTAAGGCAGGTAGACCAGGTGAGTGCCTCAGCAGTCGTTGCTCTCCTCCTCTCATCTTGGTTGCATGTATTGTTGCAGAGTTTTCTAACTTTCCATGCGTTCCCGCTAGAGGGTTTGAGTGAGAGCCTACCTCTAAATTGGAATATTTTCCACTTCCCTCTCATTGGGTTTTCCAAATTGCAGCTGCAGAGCTGTCACTAACTAAAATATCCCAAACCTGAAGAGAAGGCGTACCTAGGTCTTGGTTACCCAGAGAGTTCCTCCTCATAGGGTTTTTTTCTCTCTTCTGTTGCCTCAGGTCATAATGGTTAGTTAGCATAGTTGTTCCTAGTTTCTTTAGGTAGGTTCCGCTGTTGGATGGAGGCAGATGGTGTCCCAGCCATTCCCTCTCTCCTTAGAGGATCCCTTCATTCTCAACATAAATCCTGAGTCTCATGGTATGCAAACCTGGGCATTTCATTATGTCATCAACCTGAGCATTTCATTACGTTATCAAACTGCCTGATGCTTATCTACTACTACGCACAGTTACTGTAGCTTATAGCTTTGTCTCACCTCATTCTTTTGGGATATGCTTGTACTACATTTCTTTTTTGGGATTCCTATAGATTTTAAGCCATGGGAATCATCCCATGGTACCTTTCTATGGGTGGAACCTCTTCTAGGGTTCCTTGCATCTGGTACCCCTACAGGGTGGTAATTCCTCTGGAACAGAGAGAGTGCAAATGGCCAAAACCAAATTAACACCTGTTGCATAAGCATAACACTATACTGGCTGTGCAGAACATTGAATTGGAAAGGCTTTGCCTGGAGCTCAATGGCCAAGCAGCCAGCCACTTCCACTTCTTGAGCTATATAAGCAGTTCCTCTCACTCTCATTGTGAAGCATTTTTTCTTTGCCCCACCATCCTCCCCTTCTCGTCCTCCTCCAGTGGCAGCACTTCTCTTCTTAGGATCATTCCTAAGGTACCTTTAGCCATGGGAATAATCCCGTGGCACCTCTAGGGGTGGAACCCTCTCCGAGGTTCCTTGCCTTTGGTACCCCTACAAGGTGGTAATTCCTGTGGAATAGAGAGTGTGAATGGCCAAAAACAAACTAACACAGTTGCATAAGCATAACACTATACTGGCTGTGCAGGACATTGAACAGAGGGTACTGGCTGGTCAGAGCTCGAGGGACCCTTAGATGGGGGAAGTTTTATCTTTAGCTTTTCAAGGTGTTTTTCCACAGTTTTCTCAGGAAATGTTTTGCAAATTTCCCAGTCTGCTTTTAAATGATCATATGCAAGGCAGACAACACATAAAGTATGTTTGTCTGCCTTGGCAAAAATTTCCCCACACTCAGTACATGGTTTGAAACCGGGTTCACCATTTTTTTTCTTTTTGGTTTTTCTGACATTCTAAAAAAAATAAAGATGAAACCACTAAATAATGTTAAGATTTAAAAATGTATTTAGTGTTTGCGGTCGGTGCAGGAACTGATGAAGAACCGATCAGAACCTGGAACCGAGATAGAAAAGAACCGAGGTTATCAGTTCTGGCACCAGTACTAGCGGTTCCTAAAAAACATCAGATTTAATAAAATTAAATAAAACTAATGGAGTTTTTTAGTCAAAAAGCTCTGATAAAAAGAAAATAAACCTTGGTTCCCCACTGGTTATACTGAACTGGGAGAAAACGAGAAAAGTTACGATTTAAATATAAAAACTAAGGTTTAGCTTAAAATAACAAAAAGTAAAAGGCAGCAAATGAAACTTAAGGAATACTTATGTATTTTTTGTAAGTTTGTTGTGTCAGAATGAGTAGATGAGGAGAGGATCTCCGAGCTTCTGGTCTTGACAGGCGGAGAGTGAAATCTGAGAGGTTTAGAACTAAGGCAGTTAGCCGAAGGCAGCATTTGAAAAATAGCACGTGCAAAGATTCCATCATTTGCATATGTTCCAAATTCTCTCTAGGCAATTATGTCTTAAAGAGTCACTGCAAAGAGTTATGAATACCTGAGTATTACTTGGGTTAGAATAATTGGTTCAGTACATGTCCATTTATTGCCTATCTGAATTTTTGAATTCCATCTCAAAACGACATTGAACTAGGAATCCAAGATGTATTGATAGGGGAGGCTTGAATGCCCTTTTAAACCCCAGTAAAGACAAATCAACTGTACCTCACAGCAAGATAAACATCTTACCAATTGTAATAAGGACTTTTAAGTCAACATAACCTACAGTATGTAATAAATGGCAAAATAGGTATCCGGACCAAACCAAAAATATATATATATATATATATATATATATATCAGAGAGAGAGAGGGAGTACTAAGCATATAAACATTTTTTTCCAAACTGGATTACGTATTAGCAAATAAAGAAATGATTACTGAAATAGTAGAATGCAACATTAAAGAAATTTCTATATCAGATCTCACTATGACAACTGTTACACTCCATTCAAACAAAAGACAGGAAAAGGTCAACACGATGGAAATTTGATAACTTTTATTACATTACAAAAGTTTGTTGAATTAATTAAAAAACACATTAAGGAAATTGGGCACTTTAATTATAACACAAATAGAACACTATGTTCAATATGGGATGCTTTCAAGGCTACCATTAGGGGATAATAATATCTTATGAAATTGGAATGAATAAGAAGTTGAGAGAAACAGAAGTACATTTAGGTCTAGAAATACACAACCTATAAGGAAAAACTAACTAGAGGATACACCCATGAGTAGTGCTAGATCTAAAAATACAGAAAAAAGAAAAATAATGCAGGAAGAGGGAAACCATTCTCAAGATAAAAAAAAATAAGCGTCAATTTCATGCACATAAATCTGGCAAATTTAGTAGCCTACACATTGAAAAAGTAGAAGGAACATAAACAAGTACAAATATTAAAAATGTAGAAGGCCTGACTTTCACAAAAGACAAAGATATAGCAAAAAATATTTTGACTACTAGAAAACCATTTATAACAGGATAAGTAGTAGCAACACAAACAAAATAACAGAGTATCTAGCTGAAACCGGACTTACACCAACTAAAATAGCATTGGAGAATGTTACAAAAAAATGAAGTAATAGAAGCAATTTCATCAATGAAAAATAATTCCATCCCTGGACCTGATGGGTTTACTACTGAATTTTTTAAAGCATTTAAAGAAAACTTGATCCAATGGATAAAAAAATGGTGAAGGAGATAATGAAAAGGAGAATCACCTACCTCCCTCATTATCAGATGATAACATCATACTAATACATAAGGAAAATAAACACATTTCATATCCAGAAAATTACCCTCCCAAAGCACTTTTAAAAACTGATTACAAAATAGTAAAACAATTAATAGTTATAAGAATACAAGACCAAATTCTGAGTACATCTATACCAAAAATGGGTTGTTAGACATAGAAATGTCCTTGAGAAATTGGCTGATGTCCAGTCTGTTATTTCCTCTATCTAACCCTGAGATTCAAAAACTATGGTAGCCTGTCAATACCATGTGTTAATAACAGTGTGGTGAAATCTGCACAGAGATAACAGTGTAAGTGAAAACAGCTTATGGGAAACTACAGCACCGGGCATTACAGTACTGTACCTGTAGCTGTTTTCACTCCTGCTGACCACTATTAGTTCACAGCTGTCTGATAGTGAACCACACTGCCCTTGTGGCTCAGAGGTTAGAGTGACCAGATCTGCAAGGCAGTGCACATCAAGCTGGCAGCAGTTCGAGTATGAGCCTTGCATTTTGTGTTTGTGTATTTTGTCTTGTTTTGGATATCTACATTTTATTATGGTTGTTTTTAATGTTGCACCCACCCTTGCTGGTCTCAAGCCACTTTGCTCCCCAAGACAAAATCTGCCCCATCCGACTTTCTCCCCCACCCCGGTTTGTCCTCCCCAGAGTTGATTATATATATTTTAAGAAGTGCGGTGGATGAAGCCCCTTGCATGGGGATGCAAGGCATAGCCCCTGCATAACATTTTGATACAGTTCCTCACATTTCCCAGACATGTGTACCCCACCCCAGAGTATGCAGCTTGCTCCTTCCTTGCTTCTTGTGTGTTATGTAGTTTGTGTGTGTTGGGGTGCAGATCCACTTGGTGGAATGACTGCTCATTTAGCTCACCTTTTTCCCCACCGCTGTCTTTCCCCAAACTCTTTTTGTTGCACTCTTTTCGACCGTGCTATTTATGTTTAGTGGTTTTGATCTAGATCCATCAATAAAAGCTCTATGCACAGACCCAGAAGTATGTTTTAAAATTCATCAATATAAATCTGATCCACTACAAATGATAAATGAAGTACATCAAGGATGTCTGTTATCCCCTATTTTATTCATCTTAAATTTGAACCCCCTTTTGAATTATATACGTGCAAATAAAGCAACTACTAGCATACCAAACACAAATGGTCAGTTAAAGCTAAATGTCTATGCAGATGATATTTTAGCATTCCTTTCCAATCCAAAAACATCATTTCTAATATTAATGCTTGAGTTCAAGAAATACTCTGCTCTGTCAAGTTATCAACTAACTAAATCCAAATGTATCATACTACCTGTAACAGACTTAGAAACGAAGCAAAAAGAAATACTAAGTGAAATGAAAATTGAAAACACAATCAAATAATTAGGCATTTATATAACAAATTACGCTGAAAACAATGGAAGTTAATTTATTAATGTTTGCTGAGAGAGTTAAAGGTCTATCTGACAACTGGCAAGACAAATCCCTATCTTTATGGGGGAGAATAGAGGCATTGAAAATGCTTGTAATGTCCCATTTGGTGTACTTGTTTCAAAGTGTACAAGGTGAAATACCACTGACTTGGTCAGAACAAATGCAAAAATCCTTTGAAAAATGTTTGTGGCGTGATGGAGTTTTGCATATTGCCTAGGAAAAAAATAACTTTACTACGTAAAGGAGGAGGGATGAGATGTCCAGATCCTGTTTTGTACTACTGGGCAGCAAAACCTAAGCAGGCAATCTGTTGGATAAATCAGGAAACAGAACTAAACAAACAATAAAGCAATAATCCAAATGCAGTAATCTTAATAAAGAAGATAGTAACATAAAAATACAAAACTTGTTTGATTTTCCCAAAATGTTTTCCCAAATTAAAATCCATTAATAACTGTAGTTTTAAAGATATATAAGAAATGAGTTTTCCCCATGTAATAACTCAAGAATTACATCAAGTATGATTTGGAATACTATTATCTGGAATGTTAACATAGATAGTTCTAATATATAGCGCTCATAAGAAAATTAATTTGGTAAACTGGGAAGATTTTTTAATCATAACACTGAAATGTCATGGGAAGAACTTGAAAGGACATGCTTGAATGCTCAGATAAATAATTTTTGGATGACATATTCAATGCTGAAAAAAAATTTAACAAATATTTTAAGTACCCAGACCCTGATAAAAAGCATAAACAAAAACTCACTAATAAATATTACCATACTACTTAAACAACACTACAATGTTAAAATGAGCATAATGGCTTACTTTTATGAAATGTTGCTGAATCCAAAATTAAAAACGGAGAAACATACACAAAAGCACACAAAGTAAATGAGAAAAGGAAATGGGAAAACAAATACACCTCAGCAGATGGAAACAAATTTGTATAGTGCAAACAAGCAACAGCATATGCTTATGCTAAAAACAAATCTATTCAGTTTAAAATTATACATCATGCCTGTATTACTCCAAATAAATTACATCATATGTCTTCAGTAAACAAAATGAATTGTGGGCACATGTACCGAGGTAAAGACCAAATAGATCACTTTCATTTACTTTGGGACTGTAAAGAAATCCTAAATTGGTGGCAAATAGCACACATGAAAATAAAGAAAATTATAAACAAACAAATACCACCAAGTCCTGAAGTGAGCCTGTTCAATTAATTTTTTTTGAGGGGGCGAGGGTTGGAATTACAGGCAAAAGATTATAAAATTGGTGTTTTAGAGACAATGGGCCAGATATTCAAAGCGGAGCACCAGGCACAAATCCGTTGCACTGGACTAGCACCGAATTTGTGCCTGACTGCAGTATTCAAAAGGACATTTAGTGCTGGTGCTAGGTATTAGCACTGACGCTAAATAATAATGTATGCAGGGGAGGTACTGAGGGTAGGGGCCCTGAATGCCTGCGCACCGGCATATTCAAAAGTATAGCGCCAAGCTACAGGCATTAGCGCGACCTGTAGCGTGGCGCTAAATACCGCCAACAAAAAGCTGACAGTAATGCAGCAGTGCCCCCACACACACACACACACACATATGAATCCCAACTCCCTGTTGACCGTAAAGTACAAGAAGTTACCTTGGTAGGCTAGTGGTCCCCCACCCCCAAGCACCGCTCCTGTCCCCCATTGAAAATAAAATACATATATTTTCCATGGTAGTCTAGTGGTCCTCCCAACCCCAAACATGACTCCCAACCCTTGTTAAACATAAAACAAAAATATTTTCCCTGGTAGTCTAGTGGTCCCCCACCCCTAAGCATGGCTCCCATCCCCATTGAACATAAAATAAAAATATTTTCCTGGTAGTCTAGTGGTCCCCCACCCCCAAGCACAGCTCCTGTCCCTGTTGAACATAAAATAAATATATTCCCTGGTAGTCTAGTGGTCCCCCCACCCCCAAGCATGGCTCCTGACCCCTGCTGAAATTAACATAAAACTTTTCCCTGGTGGTCTAGTGGTCCCCCCACCCCAACCACAGCTTCAGACCCTTGTTGAACATAAAATAAAGAATTTTCCCTGGTAGTCTAGTGGTTCCCCACCTGACAGTGCGCCCCATTCATCCCAATTAGACTGCATGAACGAGCCGGCGACTGGCTCTGCCTTCCCCTCACCACGCGGGCCGGCCACGAATGAGGTACAAATGAGTGCTACTTCATTACAGTAGCGCTCATTTGTACCTCAGTCAGTGGCTGCCCATGGTGGTGAGAGGAGGGCAGAGCCGGTCGCCGGCTCATTCATGCAGTCTAATTGGGATGAGCAGGGGCGTCACTGCCAGGTGGAGGGAACCACTAGACTACCAGGAAAAATTTTTTATTTTATGTTCAACGAGGGTCGGAAGCTGTGCTTGGGGGTGGGGGGACCACTAGACTACCAGGGAAAAGTTTTTTATGTTAATTTCAGCAGTGGTCAGGAGCCATGCTTGGGAGGTGGGGGGCTACTAGACTACCAGGTAAATATATTTATTTTATGTTTCAACAGGGGACGGAGCCATGCTTGGGGGGGTGGGGGACCACTAGACTACCAGGGTAAATATATTTATTTTATGTTCAATAGGGACGGAAGCCATGCTTGGGGTGGGGGACCACTAGACTACCAGGAAAATATTTTTATTTTATGTTCAATGGGGGATGGGAGCCATGCTTGTGGGTGGGGGACCACTAGACTACCAGGGAAAAGTTTTATGTTAATTTTAGCAGGGGTCGGGAGCCATGCTTGGGGGGTGGGGGACCACTGGCACATGAGGGTTTCAATGTGTTTGGGCTACCGGGGTCAGGGATCATGCTGGGGGAGACACTAGCCTACCAGGGTGTAACAGGCACACACTGGAACAGGGACCATGATGGCAGAAAAGGACTGCCTGGCCCAGCCAGTCTGCCCTGTTCCTATCTACTGGATATGTTGCATATCCTAGTGACCCTGACAGCCTATGGCCTCCTGCCCCACCAGGTTTGCCTTATGCCTGTCCCATGCATTGTGTCCCCACTGTGTTTCCTCAGTACTGCAGTGGGGTACCTATGTTGTTGGGAGGCATCCTCCAGGGCATGTACAGCCATGGGCAGTGTGTCTGTTTAGTTATCGATCTGTATATGTATGTATGTGTATAGATATATATAATATATATATATATGTATATAATATATATACAGTATACACATACATATATATAGGTCCTACTTGCACAGCTGCATGGGTGTGTTGTATACACTGACTGTGACTGCCAGCACACAGTTTCTGCTGCTTCCAGCTTGTACTTCCATTCCGACCAACAGGGGGTGCTGTGGGCATGCCTTGACCTGCAGCATCCAGCCTGTACTTCCATTCCAACCAGAAGGGGGAGCTTTGTGCTCCATGCAGTAGCACAGGGCAAACTGCATGGTAATATATGTTGAACAGCACTTAATGAGATGCAAATGTACTTGTTTGCCCACGGATTACCTAAGTAGGCTCATTTGCATAGGAGCTTTGAATATAGCTCCCATTTGCCCCGGGCTAACCAGTTTGCACCAGGCTAATGTGTTAGCACTGTGCATTCAGGTTAGCCCCGGGCAACCCTCACTTCAGCATAGCACACTGAGCACAGTTCTGCAGTGTGTGGCTTACAATGTTGCTTGCAGTCATCCTCTCAACTGTCCCTGATTTCCAGGGGCGTCCCTGATTTTACCTCAAACATTTACTCTGTCCCTCCTACAAATTGTGTTTCCATGGCCAAACAGTGGGGGTTGTAAGCATAACATAATGTCAGACATTAATGTTACAGACGTGTTCTTCCTTAGAAAATGCATTGTACACTACACCACTTATTCTACCAGCTTCTTGGGTGGATATCACAAATTTATAAGGTGTGTCCCTGATTTTAAACCTTTGTCCCTGATTATAGCTGCAGTAGGCGGAGCCTGCAGACATTTTGCATGTACAAAAGGAGTGATGTCATGTTTTCTGTCCGTGGAACTGACTGAAGGTGTAAATAGTCTCCTCCACCTTACCCTCCTCCAAAAAGTGTTTTCCGCCCTCAAATAAATATGCTTTCATGTTAGTCAATGGTTGCAGGGTACTATTTTCTTTCTTAAATGGGCAGTACAAGAACTGGAACCTGAGTAGTGGGAGGAAGCATTAGGTTTTTGGGGGGAGTAAGATCCATCCCACCTCCACCTGAGAAACTCCTAAAGATTCACCCCTACCTTTTTTTTATTCATGTGGGAGGGGCATGAGGTGAAACTGTATCTAGCTGGAAATGCAGTGTGTACTGAGCATGTGTGGTTACTGAGTTTTACTTCTCTGTTTTTAGAGTAAGTTGAAGCGTGTCTTTTTACTTGATAAATGTTTGTAAAAGTGTAAATCATATTTACTAGTGCAACTGTGAGTTATGTAACTGTTTTTTGCAGATTTGACTCCTTACTTCTTTTCATAACAGGCAGTATTCCTGGAACAGACTTTGCCTTTGAAGCTCCTATAAAGTGTTATTTTCGTCACTGTATAGTTCCTTACTTTATAGGTGCTTCAATGGTAAAGCCTTTTCATGCAGGAATGTTACGTCTGTCATAAACAGAAATCAAGAGTAAATCTACCAAACACAGTTTAGCTTCAAAAGCAAAGCCTGTTTGTGCATGGAAAGATGTTACAGAAAGGAAGACATGCAATTATTTCAAGTCTGCAAGTTAAGCAACTATTTTTTTTTAACCAGCCTTGCCTCAGCAGATTCACAGACTCTCAAAGGACATCTGTACTGAATGAGTGCGCTCACTTTGCACTCCATTACTCGTATTCTTCCCCTCGCAATATTCACCTGAACCGGGTGACTTACCTGATCACCTCCTTTGAAACCTATCTGTTGCCGGTAAGCAGCGTTGATTTATTTAAAATACAACTGGCTTATTGCCAGCACAGACAAGCACTTAACATACTTCTGAAGCAGACAGGAAACACAGAACAGCAAAGCTGCTCTGCCCTGACAGACCTTTGCTTTCTTTCTTTTTATTTTATGTTTTTTCTTCTCCACCCACTGTGGTGGGTGTGCCATCTTTGGGCTGGATTTTCTGGCTGTCACGGAATCAGAGAATCATAGAATTTGTCAGCAGTAAAGAACCAGTAGAACCATGTAGTCTGTCCTATTTTCTGTGCCTGTTACTACACCGAGGACCCTATTCATTCTCAGGTGCCCCTCCCTACTCCTTTTCCTTTACTTATTATGCCCATGTGCCTATCTCATGCATGCTTGAAGCTCCCCAGTTTCATCGCCCCCACCACCTCTTCTGGCAGACTGTTCTAGGCGTTCGCTGCCCTTTCTGTGTAGAAGTATTTCCTCACATCCCTCTTAAACTTCCCCCCTCAAGCTTCATTGTATGTCTCCATGTTCTTGTGCTCCTCACCCTCTGAAAGAGATTCCCTTCCTGGACCTTGTTCACCCCTGTGAGGTACTTATAGGTCTCAGTCATATCCCCTCTTGTTCTCCTCTACTCCAGGGAGTACATATTGAGCCCCTGCAGCCTCTCCTCATGTGGTTTCTCATGCAACCCATCACCACAATTTTGGTAGCCCTCCCCTGGATCGCTTCCACCCTGTCAATGTCCTTCTGGAGGTGCGGCCTCCAGAACTTGACACAGTACTCCAGGTGGGGTCTCAGTAATGAGGGATACAGTGGAACTACCACCTCCCTTCTCATGCTAGAAATGCCCCTCCCTATGCACCCCAGCATCCCATTAGCCTTGCTTACTACATTGCCACACTGCTGTGCCACCTTGAGAACAGCAGATATGATTACCCAAGGTCCCTCTCTTGCTTGGTGACTATAAGTACCTATCCCCCTCTTATACACAGTCCCTGGCTTCCCCTGCCCCAGGTGAATGCTTTGCACATTTTGGCATTGAAACCCAGCTGCCACACTCTGGATCATGCCTCTAGTTTACCCAGGTCACTTTGCATTGTCTCCACCTGTTGCAGATTTTTGTATAAGCCACAAAGAGACGTGCCTTCCCCTCCAGTTCCTCAGCAATGTCACTTTTAAAGACATTGAAGAGGACAGGACACAGTTCCAATCCCTTGGCACTCCACTGGTCACTCATCCCCCGAATGACTTCTGTTCACCACCACCACCACCACCCTCCATCTTCTATCTTTCAACTGGTTTGTTTCTCAGCTTACCACATTCTCCCCAACCCCTAGGTTGTTAAATTTCTTTATTAATCTCCAGTGCGGCACAATTCAACTCCAGTGAGGTGCTGAATAGTATCGCTAGAGGGTTGGCTAGCACCATGCTCAGTTCTTTTAGTATCTGTGTGTGAATCCCGTCTGGCCCAATTTTGGTATTTTTTTTTTATTTTGTTTTGTTGTAGGGCTTCCAATTCCCTTCAGACGCTCTTGTCCGAGAATAGACTTGTGTCCACCACCCCACCTCCCCAGTGCCTGCTGATAGATGTTGGTCTATCCCCTCCTGCTCCACTCTGAAAACTGAGCAGAAGTGCTCATTTAACATTTTAGCTTTTTCTTAGTCTTTTTCTGCACTATCCTCACTCCTCTGCTCTCTTCACACTCACTATCCCACCCGTTGTTTCTTCTTTTCACATATGAATTTTAGGAAGGTCTCACCCCCCTTTTTGACTTTTTTGGCAATCCTCTCCTCTGTTTGTGCCTTGGCTGCCCTCACCCTCCTTCCTGCTTCCCTTTGTTTATCTAAATAAACTCCCAGTCCCCCTCCAACTGGGTCTTCTTGTGCTTCCTAAAAGTTGTTTTTTTTCTCCCATACTGCCCTAGCCACCTTCTTTGAGAAACATAATGACCTCTTCCTCTTCCTACCCTTGCTTACTTCCTTCAAACAGCTTGCCGTTACCTTCTTTGTTCCTTCCTTCATCTTTTCCCATTGTGCCTCCACACACCCCAGTCCATCCCCTCTTCAAGGTATTTACGAGTCAGTCAACCATTGCTTTAAAATCTGTCATTTTGAAGTCCAGGACCCTCATCCTGGTGTGGTTTTTCTCCTGTTCAGTCTGTATGCCAAACCACACCATACGGTGATCACTGTACCCAGCGGGCTACCCACTGTGATGTCTGCAGTACTGTCCCTGTTCATAAGTACTGCCCCATCTCTAGTGGATTATGGGAGCTATGGGCAAAGGGGATTTACCCCTTAGTTGCCCCCCAAATCCCTTATTTTATTGTAGGAATGCCAGTGTGGGGACCATGGTCCTGGCAGGAGCATGCTGATGCACACTCTGCCCAAATGTAACCTTTCCTCCCTTCCAGTGCTCCCACAGCTACTCTTCCACCCATACATATACAGGTGGCATTCCTGCACTCCAAACAGGAGGAGCATGTACTCTGGGATGCTCAATCCTCCTCCCCCAGCCAGTTCCCAGCAACCTAGGCTTGTTCCTGAACCTGGCTCACTGATGTTGCAAGTTGCAAACTTTCATTTTTAGTGCATCTGCTTTTCAAAAGCAGAGAGTGTGTGCGTGCCACTTACTGATCATCGGCTTCACTTTTTGGAAGTCAGACCTTCTTGTTAGACAGCAAACTTAAACACAGTCTCCCATCCGCATTATCTGTACCAGGGCAAAAACAACGGGTTGTGGCGGTGGTGCAGGGTGAAGGTCAACAAGAAAGACACTCACAGGCAACCCAGTAAAGGATAGCATCACCTTGTGGATGAAAAGAAAACAGTAACTTATTTTTTTAAATATGGTTTTTGAAGTCATCTACCAAGTGGATAGCGGAAGAGATGGCCCCACGTGTCTTCACTGGGAAGATCTGCTTCTCCTGCCTGAACCTCCATGCCATTTGTAACCATAGGAGCCACTGTTCTGATTGAACTTGCAGCCAGAGTAGGACCCTCTTCCTCTCTAGTTGCAAAAGTTGTGACAGGGATGAAACCCAGCCCTGGCCTGGTGTGAAAGGCTGAACCCTGTCTTCTTAAGGACTGATTTGCCTTCTGTTGCTGCTGAGACACTGGTAATTGTCCCTTCTTATCCTGAATGTCTTTCAGGATACCAGCCATTCCTGTATCAAATAATAAGTCATCAGAAAATTGTATATTGTACAACTTTGATTTAGAGGCCTGGTCCACAAACTCCTCACATGGCTAACACAATAGTGAAAGTTGTGCAAGAAGACATACACAAGCTGTTTACAACTGCATCCCCCATGAAGATGGAGGCCATTGATATACAGTAAGACAGGCAAAATTTGCTCCCGGGGATTCCTCTGGTAACTGTTCTGCCTGACCCACTACTTAAGTGCAGAGCACTCTGGAAATTATGAACGATGCTTACATTATACCAAGGTTTGACCCATTAGGTAAAAATGCACATCAACAGGGCAAGTCCACATTCTTGTGTGCATCTGAAAGTGCTGATGAATCTTCCAGAGAAATAGTTAAATGCTGTACTGCAGTGCAAACTGATTTGTCAGCCACAGGGGGCACCTCTCATTTCTTGGAGTGATCCTCCCGAAAAGGATAATATCTCACTCTTGCTTTAGGGGATTGACTTCTCTTTTCTGTGTCTGCCCATTCCTGCTCAATAATTTAATTGCAATACTGGAAGTCTGATAAGTACCTACGTGCAGACCCCGAGGCAGACATTAATGGGGTTCACATTCAGGGGGGGATAGGGACTGAATTTCTTTGAGCTGCAAAGCTCTGCATGACTCAGTGAGCAGAAAGAAAAAGTTACTTACCATAGTAACCTTGTTTCTCCCAGGGGATATTCCAGTATTCATAACTCATCTGCAGTGTGCCTTTAAGTCAGATCTGCCCAGAGATAGAATGTTATGCTAATGATGGAATCATTGGCATAAGCCACTTTTCAAATGCTGCCACCTATCAACTGCCTACATTCTAACCCTCACATTTTGTGGATGCCTGGAAAGACAGGGCCCAATATTTTAATGGGCATAAAAAATTAAATTTAAATTTAAAATTTCCATACCCAACCTCCAACTGGAGGAACAAATTATAAATATATTAAATAAAACACACAATCCCCTATGTCAGAATCACCTGAAGAGGAGAAGAAACCATTGAACAAAGTTCTAATATAAAGTAGAATGTGGCATACATACCCAGGGGTACAGTATGGAATGCAGAAGCCACTGGTTCTAATAGGGGAGGCGGGGTTGGAGAGTTATGAATACTGGAGTATCCCCTGGGAGAAACAAGGTTACTATGGTAAGTAACTTTTTCCTTTAACCCCAGGAATACTCCAATATTCCTAATGTTTCTGCAGACTAAGAAGTAGTACTTTTGGAGGTGGGAAGAACCTATTTTGGAAACAGGCTCTGCAGGACAGCTGTACCAAATCTGGCATCAGCTCTAGCCTGCATGTCCAAGCTGTAATGCTTGACAAATGTATTCACTGTATGCCAAGTAGCTGCTTTACAGATATCCACCATGGGAACATCCGGCAGCTGTACCTCTTGTGGAATGGGCTTTGAGCCCTTCCGGGGGCCTCTTTGCCCACCTTTGAGTAACAGAACTGGATACACTGAACAATCCAATGAGAAATGGACCTTTTAGATGCTGGTTTTCCCTTTCCCACATCCCCATAAGTGAGGAAGAGCTGTGTCCTGTCCTGCCTATGGGGCTTAATGGCTGTCATGTAGTAGCTCAAAGCTCTCTTGACATCCAGGCTATGCAGCCTACGCTCACCAGAAGAGGAATGTTCAGTGAAAAACACTGGCAGAGTGATAGACTGGTTCAAGTGAAAGTCTGAAACCACCTTGGGAAGGAATTTCCTATTAGTCTGGAGGACCACTTTATCTCTGTGAAAGGATATGTAGTCTTTCTCTCAGTGCATAAGGCCTGAAGTTCACTGATCCTTCTAGCTGAAGTGATGGCAACTAAAAACACTGTTTTCCATGTGACATACTTCAGAGGTGCTGAATGCATATGTAACCCCCCCTACAAATGGGGGTCACTAAAAAGCCTTCTTTTGGTGAGCCTAAATGCTCTCCGCCAGGCTGGTGTCCTGTATTTCAGCTGATTTAAAAAATAATTGAGTGAGAGTGCCTAATGCCTCCATGTACTGTCGCTTTAAGAGCTGCCAAACTGCAGTATAATTAATTTGAAATGGGGGGTCTGTATGTTTCCCTGCTCGAGTCCCGTTTGGGCCACTGAGTAAATTGCCCTGTTTCTGCAGTCGCTATATGCGCAGAGGGAGCTCTTTCAGAAGATGTAATTGTTTGCTTGTAACCTGTTAAGAGTAATAATGAAAATGCAGTTTGTTCTAACCTGCTTTCTTGTTACAAGGATTGTGCAGAGTAGCTCCCTCATGTTGGTTCTGAACTGCCGAATTGGACCAATCAGTGTGGGGATCCTTTAAAATGGAGCCTGCTCTGGGCAAATCAGAACTTGTACTCTCCTCTGTAGCCTGCTGTAATGGGACTGTATGGGCAGTGACTCTGAGAAATGTAGTTTTGACCTTGGTGCCTTTTTCCACCAACAGAGGGAGTCTTATTGTGAGTGACAGCTGAATCAGCCAACAGAATAGTGTGGAGCTAAAAGAAATGCCCTGCTCTGTGACTGGAAAGATCAGATGAGTTGTGACTGTGAAGAGAGAAGGAGCTGTGTGCTTATGCGGTGTGTAGTTTAGCACGGGAAGCGCGTGTGAGGCCCTGAGGTTCGGCCTGCAGTTGTTGTGAGTGCCAGTTTGGACTGAATCCGAGTTGTGAGGAGAAAGAAGCACCAGAAGTGTGGAAACCAGGCTCACCCTGTAGAAGACTGGAGAAATTGCTGAATCGTGCTCGGTCTGTCAGGAACTGAAGCTGCTGTGTGTGCTCCTGGGTATTTTGCAGTAAGTGCGATTAGGATCGAGGAGCAGCCTGCCTGGTATAGTACTTTCCTTTTACATACGAATGTGCACAGTGCTTGTGGGGAATAGCTATTTCCAATCCCCAGTACTGTGTGCTGTGTGTTGAAGCTGGAAGCAAACCCCAGTTTGTCTCGGACTAAATCCGTTTGCTATCAACTGCAGTGGGGTCCTGTCACAAGGACCTTGTCTCCACGCCCTGTGGTTGCTGACAATCCAGAAGAACATCCACCATCCGGTTCTCAGCTTGGGTATTGTGAGTACAAATCAGGGTATTCCCCTGCAGCCTGTTTTCAATCACAAGTGTGTCATCTAATTCTTGTTGCTTCACTGCTTCATGGACTAAGCCATCCGGCTCCGGATTACAATTGGGTGTTGTGCATATGTTTTCTTCTACAGGACCCCATCCATCTGCACCTGCCGGCCAACCCCGGGCAGTGGACCTGGCTAGCCCACCCCCCCAACCTGGGTACCCAGAGTGTGACTTTTCAGACCCTGTATGTGTGCACAGTACTGTGATTTAACGCCACCAATTAACCTGAGTTCCCCCTCCCGTGTTACTGTCCCCTAAATAAATCAGATTTGTTGTTGTTATACTATATACTGTCTGTGGTGTTGGTACTTATGGAAACAGTATTGTATTTTGCTGTGTATGTTGTTTAATCTTATTTTACTGGGGGTCCTCAGAGACATGCTGTAGAATCAGTCTCGAGGGTAAGTGGTACTTTATGAGTGAACAGTGTGTATATGTGGGGTATTGGGGCTGTAACTTCTGTGTACTGTGTGAGCCACTAGAGGGAATAAAAGGGGGTCTCAGTGTCCCAGAGGGCTGTGACCAAGCTAGTCTAACCACTACAAACTCTGACCTCTGGGTGGAGGCACCCACCATAGAACCTAGGCCCCTCAACCTGTCAGTAGTCAAGCAGGCAGGGGTAGTAGCCCTTGGGATAGCACCACCTGGGGGTTACACATGGGCTCAAAGGGAGAACCCATAAGTTGAGCAATACAAATGTTAAGAACCCAGGCTGGAATCGGTTCCCTGACCAGTGGGTATGTATGGGATAGGCCTTTGAAGAACCTTTTCAAAATGGGATTCAGTGCCAGAGAGACAGCCTTACCTGCTGAGGTATAGGCAGAGACTGAAGCCAAATTAATCTTTAATGTAGAAGGCTGCAAACCCAGAGAATGCAGATAAACCAAACAGTCCAACACCAGTGGCACTCCTGCCTCTGCTGGCACTATACTTCTGCTGGAACACCAAATAGAAAACCTTTTCCACTTTGCAGGATATATTTTCTTAACAGAGGGTTTCCTATACCCCCTTAAAACATCCATACCCCTTCAGAGAGGTGTAAATTGGAGTATTCAAAGTCCTCAAGAGCCAAGCTTTGAGTCTGAGAGACTTGAGGTTCAGGTATAGGAGGCTTTCTTTTAAGTGGAGGTCAGAAGATTGTGCCTCCTAGGAAGGTGTACTGGTTTGTCCACTGACATGGATAACAGTAGGGGATGCCATGGCTGACTGGCCCAGTCTGGAGCTATCAAAATCACTGTGGCTGATTGAAGCCTGAGCTTCAACAGTACCCTGTATACCAGAGGAAATGGTGAGAAGGCATATAGGAATATTCCTGACCAATCCAGAATGAGAGCATCCAGGGGGACTGAGCCCACTGCTGGAGGCCTGCAACAGTACCGTGGCAGGTGGTGACTCTGATGTGAGGCAAAGAGATCTATCTCTGGGATGCCCCACCTCCTGAATAAGGTTTGTGCCACCTGTTTCTTCAGTGACCATTCGTGATGGGTCTGACTGATTCGGCTTAGGGCATCTGCCAGAACATTGTCCTTGCCTGGCAGATGAATGGCCTGTAATGAGGATCCCAGGGAGTAAGCCAAGGTCCAGATTCACATTTCTTCTGTGCAGAGAAGACCTGACCTTGTTCCCCACTGCTTGTTTATGTAGTACATGGTGGTAGTGTTGTCTGTTCTGACTTACACTACCTTTCCCTGTATCAGTGATGTGAAAGCTTGCATTGCCAGAAACACTGCCCTGAGCTCTAACAGATTGATATGCAAAAGAGTCTCTGCACTTGACCAAGTGCCCTGGGCAGTGTGCTCTGCCAGATGATCACCCCATCCTAATAGGGATGCATCTGTTGTGAGAACCATTGATGGAAGCTCCCTTTGAAAGGGAACCCCTTCTCTGAGGTTGGCTTCCTCATTCCACCTTCGGAGGGCCTGAATGAGTGTTTTTGTTACAGGTATGAGTTTTGAAAGAGGATCCCTTCTTTGGCACCAATGAGCTCTTAAGTGAAATTGGATGTCCCTCATCTGAAACCTGGAGCCCAGGACTGTGCCTGTAGCAGCTGCCATGTGCCCCAGGAGCCAAAGAAAGTGCCTTGCAGGTCTTGGAACATTTAGTTTGAAGGAACCTGCCAACTGCAAAATGCTTTTTACCCTGTCTGTGGGTAAGAAGGCTCTTCCCTTCTTGGTATTTAATTCTGCTCCTATAAACTGCAGAATTTGTGAAGGGAAAATAACTGATTTGTCTAGATTTAAAAGAAACCCCAGAGACTTCAGAAGTTGCTGGGTGAGCTGTAAGTGCTCTGTTAACTGCTGTGGAGACTTTCCCACCACTAGCCAGTCATCCAGATAAGGAAATACTGTGACACCTTGCCTTTGCAACTGTGCCACCACTACAGCTAGACACTTGGTGAACACCCTTGCAGCTGAGGTGAGACTGAAAAGTAGGGCTGAGGACTGATAATGACCTAAAAGGAGTCTGAATCTGAGATACTTTCTGTGAGACTCCCTTACGGGGATGTGGAAATAAGCATCTTTTAGGTCCAGTGATGCCAACCAATCTCCTTTTTTGGAGTGCTGGCAGAATCAGAGACAATGTTACCATTTTGAATTTTGGTTTTGTTCGGAACCTGTTGAAAACCCTTAGGTCCAAAATAGGCCGCAACTCTCCATTTTTCTTTGGTGTAAGGAAATATCTTGAATACAGTCCTTTTCCCCTTTGCTGTGGAGGTACTGGTTCCACTGCTTTCAGTAACAACAAATGCCTGACCTCCTTTTCTATCAGTTTTCTCTCTAGAAGAGAAGCTGGTTTGAAAACCCTTGTTTTCAGAGAGGAAAAGGACTTGAAGCTTAGGTACAGTCCCTGACCCACCATCTCCAGAACCCACTTATCCGTGGTGATGGTTTTCCAAATCTGGAAATAATGGGTCAGTCTGCCCCTACTGGAAGAGGTGAGGCAGCCTGGGAGAACAAGTCAGGGATCCTGCCTGGCTTGGGGCTGAGACTGGAAACCACGCCTGGCACCCCTCCTGCCCCTACCCCTGAAATACCCTTGCTGGGTGTATTGTGGTACCTGGGGTACAACCATGGCCTGGTAAAAAGGCCTGGAGTGGAATTGTCTGCCCCTGCCTCCCCTATTATAGGGTCTTGTAGAGGGAGCAGGCTTTTCTTTAGCAGAATTACTGTGGAAGGCGGCTTTGTACTCGTCCAGCTTCTTCATGTAGGCATCTGTATGGCTACCAGAAAGGGAATTTCCCTCCACAGGAAAATCTAGAGCTTTATTCTGGGTATCCGGTGTGAGGTTTGTGGCCCTCAACCATGCAAACCTCCTCTGGGCAATGGTATTGGCCATCCACCTTGCAGCAGTATCATTGGCATCTGCTGCCATCTGAAACTGATATTTGGCAGCCTCCATGCCAAACCTAGCAGTTTCAGCTAGGTCTGCAGAAAGATTAGATGGAGCTTTCTCAGCCATAGCTAGAACCACCTGCCAAAGGATCTTCTGGTATTGGGCTGCATAGGCTTGGTAATTTGCCTGCCTTATAGTCAAAGATGCTGATAAATACCCTTTTTTTGGCCATGCTGTCTATTTTTCGTGAGTTCTTCTCTGGAGGATGAGAAGCCAGAGGGACCTTGACCTTGTCACATGCAGCAGCTTGCGCCACCCTCTGGTGGTCAGGGTGTGAATATAAAAATTCAGCCCCTTCCCGTCAAGCTGATATTTTTTATCCAACCTTTTATCTAAAGGAGGGACAGACCCAGGAGTCTGGAGGAGCTTAAGTGCATCCCTTTTAAAAAACTTATTAACAGGGAGCAATAGCTTCTTAGTGGGAGTTAAACCCATCATCTCTAGGTACTCAACCTCCTCCTCATCTTCTATCACCTCAGTGGTAGAGATATCCAAGGCATCCACTCTTTTCCTAACAAAGGTAAAATGTGAAGAATAATCTTCAGAAGTCCTGGGAGGAGAGCCAAATTCCTGTTCAGGGGAGATCTCAGGCTCTACATGCTTCCCTTCTTCCTCTTCTTCTTCTTCTTCCTCACCATAATCCTCCAGAAAGGCAGGTGGGTTGGAGTAACAGTGGTCTGAACTGGGGGCTGTGGATCCACAGGCAGCAGACCTTGAAATGCTTGTATAATCTTAAGGGCCTGTGCTATCTCTAAAGGAGAAGGCACAGCTGTTGGCACCACAGAAGTCCCCTTAGGCTGACCAGCAGGGGGTTCAATGTGCTTTGTCTTTTTTGATTTTTTAGCTGGAACCAGAGAACTAGCCGGTTCAGCTGTTCTCTTCTTACCCATGTCAGGGGTAGAGGTAACGGGAGCTGTGGTTTCACCCACAGACCCAGAGGGTGTCGGCTGGTCAGAGCCAGAGGGACCCTTTGTAAAAGACATTTTCTTTTTCAATCTTTCCAGATGTTTTTCAAGTGTCTTTTCTTGAAAGGTTTTTCATACTTCACAATCAGTTTTCATGTGATCAAAGCCAAGTCAGAACACACAGATACTACGTCTGCCTTTGCAAAAACCTCACCACATTCTGTACAATTCTTGAAACCGAGTTCACTGGTTCTTTTCTTCAGTTTTTCTGACATAATGGAAGAAGAATCGCAGCCGCTATAAAATTAAGTAATGTGAATTATTTCAGAAACAATTCTATTGGTTGCTGTCGGTTCAGGAACCGATCGGAAAACCGAATGGAACCGGGAACCGAAGAATTTCGAACCGGGATTAGCGGTTCAGTAACTGAAACTATCGGTTACTCAGAAAATATATTTATTAACTTTTAAACAATAAAATAACTCTAAATCAAGGGGGAAAAAACCCCGTTAGCTAAAAGAAGGCCTCAGTTTCTCAACGGTTGTACCGAACTGTGAGAAACCGAGAAAAGAACTTAAATTAACTAAACTAACTTAACGGTTAATAAAAAAACAATAGATAAGAGGCAGCAAATGAAAATAAATAAAGTATACTTAAGTATTTATTTATTTCAAGGCTTTTTCTGATGAGATGTCGAGGAGGAGATCTCCGAGCATCTGGTCTTGACAGGCGGAGAGAGAAATCTGAGGGTTACAATGTAGGCAGTTGATAGGTGGCAGCATTTGAAAAGTGGGTCATGCCAATGATTCTGTCACAATGTAACCCCCCACCGGCCTTACTTGTTTAACTAGCAGGGCTGCTCCACTCACCACATAGCGTCTAGGGGCACACAAGAGGGGTGGGGGTTTACAGAACAGTTTATTTACACATTTCTTTCTGCGCCTGCTATTACAAACAGGCAATCAAGTGTGGCAACTTCCTGGCACACACCTGGTGGGATCATTTACCATGGCCAGCAACCCAGGTCCCTGGGAGAAAACATTTGCTCACAATTATGCTAGGTTTGCACTTCTGGATAGGGGCACCCAAGTAAATCCAGACAAGGAAACAATAACAATACTGTTCAAACCAGGCTGGGATTCTAGAGTGTGGCTTTTATTCATGTAACAAAGTAGGAATAGTCACAAAGCAAAGATGGACCCCCACAGGGTTACTTCTACTGGTAATGCAGATTACTGAGGTACAGAAATTCCTGAAATCCCATTTAGCATAGGCATAATGAACACAACACAGCAAACTCTCAGATTCTGAAATGAAGATTGGCACACATGGCGAGAACTGGTACATTTCCTCTTGACTAGGCACACACAACCAGTACTAGGACACTTTCCCATCGACTAGACACACACGGCCAGTACTAGGACACTTTCCCATATTTCATGAGGCATACTAATGGCACACACGACCACGAAAGAGCACATCTAGGCTCACAGAAAATCCAACCCACGTCTGGGTAACTATTTCCATCAGGTACTGGCCAAATGCACTGAATGAAAATTGAACTGGTGCCCAAACTGAACCCGGAGAGGTAAACTGGTTACTCCAGATGGGGGGATCTCCCACCTTTTGCTTCCAAGTTTATACTCGGCCATTCATCTGGTTAATAACACCCTCAGAGAAAACTTGTAGATGCTATCTTGAAATGTTTTTCACACTTAACATACTGCATGACTAAAAGTTCTGTGCTTGGACAGTCTCTCTCTCTCTAGACTCCATAGAAGGCAGACACTTTTAAAAACAGACACAGTCTAGGTGACAGGGTCCCTTTGTTAGAGAAAATTCACCAAAAGGAATGCAGGTGCCCCTCCTGGGCTAAAACACAAAAGTACTCACAGTTTCTGAAGTTTTCAAAGGCAGCTTCACTAGACAGACTGGGTGAGGGGATTGCCCCTGAACCCTGAAGATTGCCCCCATCCCTCCTGGGATGGGGCAAAGGAAACCCCACTTGGCCAGGTTTCCACCACTTCAATCATTGTCTTCTATGTTCTTCTTCTAGGGTGAGAACAAACTACCCAAAACACACTGGTAGCTCTCTGTCAGAGATAACAAGTATTTGTCAATGCCGAATGTTGCTTGCTTCTATGTGCTGTTTAGGTATTTGGAAGTCATTGGAGTGCAAATATTGAAAATTTGCAAACTTACGAGCGTGCGTAGGAACTGCGCAACGCAGGCTCATAAAACAGTCATTGTTAGGAAATTTTTCATGAAATTTTCAACATAGCCATTTTAAGACCTCTGCTCGTGAACAGTGTCACAGTGGTTTTGTTAATGTGTCCCATAACATTGAGTTTGCACAATCGACTAGCATTGTGCACTAAGTATGGGCGGAAACACTTTTTGGGCAGATGTGAAAATGACAGCTCTACTGCTCATAAGGAGGTGTGGTAAAATGGCAATGTTGAAAATCTGGAGTGGAAATATTGAACATTCGCAAACCTCTGACGTTCATGGGAACTGTGCAACGCTTTTGCCTAAATAAAACAGTCATTTTTAGAATTCTTTCACCAAATTTTCAACATTGCCATAAGATCTCTGCTCATGAACAGTGACAGTGTGATTTTCTTAATGTGTCCCATACACTGAGTTCAAGACACCGACTGCGCCCATTGTGCGCTACATGGGCGGAAACATGTTTTGGGCAGGATGTGAAAATGACAGCTGTACTGCTCATGAGGAGGTGTGGTAAAATGGCTATGTTGAAAATCTGGAGTGAAATATTGAAAATTTGTGAACTTACGAGCCTGCGTAGGAACTGCGCAACGCACGCTCGTAAAACAGTCATTTTTAGGAATTTTTTCACCAAATTTTCAACATAGCCATTTTAAGACCTCTGCTCATGAACAGTGTCACTGTGATTTTCTTAATTTGTCCCATACATTGATTTCGCACACCGACTGCGCCATTCTGCGCTACATGGGCAGAAACACATTTTGGGTGAGATGTGAAAAATGACAGCTGTACTACTCATAAGAAGGTGTGGTAAAATGGCAATGTTGAAAATCTGGAGTGAAAATATTGAAATTTCGCGAACTTACAAGCCTGCGTAGGAATTGCGCAACGCACGCTCATAAAACAGTCATTTTTTGGAATTTCTAGACCAATTTTTCAACATGGGGTTTTGGGACCCCTTCTCATGAATGATGTCACTGTCATGGCAGTATTGGGCGAAGGGTGATTTCGCAGTCACTGCCGAAATCACTCCTTTCCGGCCCGTAATAACGCCCATGACAGTGACATCATCTTCGAGAAGGGGTCCTAAAACACCATGTTGAAAATTTGGTGCAAAAATTCCCAAAAATGCCTGAGATATGCAATAAAGTTGAAGCCCCCATCTAGCCCATTATACAGCTTACGGCATTTCCTCAGTTCGCTGTCGGCTTTGAAGAGTGCAGGCGTGTTCCCGTCCACGAAGATCGTCAGCGCGGAGTCCGGAGAGTAAGTATGGGGTGAGGGTGTGGGGAGGCTAGTGCGCGGTGGGTGGAGTGTTGCGGGTTGTGGGAGGGGTCCGGAGACGTGTAGCGGACCGCTTTTGTTTTATAGGTCTTAAAAAGATGTCGTCGGACGTTTGCCACACTGGGGTGGGCTCCAGCGGCACAAGGATGGGGCCGCTCAGCCGACGGGGATTGGACTTCGCCGGACAAAGGACTGATTGCCACGCCAGTGGGCCCCAGCGTGGCACCAACTACTGGGGGACGATGCAGCTCAGCTGACAGGGATTGGGCACCGTCGGCTACTAAGTGCGGGCGCCGCGCCTGCGTGTGGGGAGCTCGCTTCTTATCGCTGCTCACTGAAGCGTAGCTCCCCCTTTCAACTGTATGCCACTGCATTTTGGAGCGTGTCATAGACAGCTCCAAAATGCATTGGCTTACAGGGGCCGCGCCTGCCAGTTCACTGACTGAATTGGAGGAGGAGGTGACACACCTCCGAAATCTCCGATGATGGCACTATGTTTCTTGCACATGTGTGCAAGCAACATAAAAATGAGGAGCTGCCTAGCAGCTACAGCCTCCTCCTGGAGCTCCACTCACAGACTGACTCAACATTCTAAAGCTATCTCCCTTCAGCTAGCTCAAGTGTGGCTTATGCTGCTGTGACAGTTCTAAGATTACATCACCCTCTAGCTCAGCTGAGACTGACGCTAGAGCTTGACAGTGTCAAATCCATTTAACTAGCATTTCACTAGCTGCCTTTCCCTGCCTGCTACTGTTTCTTACTGGGATTCTAGTAACCCCTGGGAACAAGGGGGTTACAATTAGCATAACGTTCTGTCTCCGGGCAGATCTGACTTAAAGGCACACTGCAGAAGAATTAGGAATATTGGAGTATTCCTGGGGTGAGACGTGCATCATTTTAGTGCCAAACAGGGGTGGGATCAGAATTCTTTTCTTTATTTTGTCCACTTCCCCTCCTCCTTCTCCTCGGCAGAGTATCCTCCCTTAAGTGATGGTAACACAGGGTTCATAGGATGAGGATTTTAATCCTCGTCACCCCCCTCCTTGTCCTTATGAGGGCCATCTAACTAAGTGAGATCAGGGGATGCCTACAGATCAGGATGGGCAGGGGGTTCCATGCTCTGGTACGCCTGACCATGCTTTTCAGGAACCCCCTTGGCTAGGGGCCTTCCTGAAAATCAGGTGTCTTCACAGGTGTTACCTAAAGATCATCACAGCATAACATCTTGTTGAGAAATTACAGAATGGACTTGTGAAACTCAGCTTTGCCACTGCCAGTCAAACACAAGGTGTCCCCCAAATACCTGGGCTCCAGCTGGTGGGGACCAGGATGAAAAAGTTACTCACCATAGTAATCTTATTTCTTCAAAGGGATCATTCATTATGATTAAACTAATGCAGTCATCCTCCAGTGTTCGACTGCCTGGAGAGAATAGAATGCTATGCAAATGATAGAACTCTAACTGGCTCATGCCAATTTCAAACTGCTGCCCTAGCAGCTGCTGTACTGAGAGTGTTTCAGATTCTTTTGGAGCCTAACTGGGTATAAAACCCCCTAGCTAATAATATTATAATAAATATAAGCTACCCCCCCCAAGGTTAAAAGTCTCCCAGAGACAGGCCTAACATGAGACAACAAGGAAACCAACGAGTTTAAACAGAGTAAGTCTCTAACCTATGCTATATATAACACCCAAGCAGGGGTGCAGAACCAAAAACCCCTCAAAAACATTTTTTTTTTTTTTTTTTAGGTTCTAGTAGGGGAGACATGGTGGGTGCTTTAATCATAATGAGTGATCCCTTTGAGGAAACAAGATTACTATGGTGAGTAATTTTTTCTTCTAACCCCAGGAATCACTCATTATGATTAAACTAATGCAGACTACCAGGCAGTGTCATTGGAGGTTGGGCAGAGAACCTATTTGGAGAACAGGTTCTGCAGAACTGCTGTGCCAAACCTGGCATCACTTCTGGATTGTAGATCAAGGCTGTAATGCTTTATGAAGGTGTGCACTGTTTTCCATGTAGCTGATTTGCAGATTTCCAATAGAGGGATATCTCTTGAAGCTGCCCCTGACACAGCTGTACCCCTTGTGGTATGTGCCCTTAGGCCTAAGGGCACCCGCTTATTCATTTTTTCATAACAAAACCTTATATATGCCACTATTCAGTGAGTAATTGTACATTTTGTGGCCGCTCTACCCTTGCCAACTTCCCCATAAGTGAGGGAGAGCTGTGTCTACCCTGGTCTGTATGCCTTGGTTCTGTCAATGTAGTGGCTAAGTGCCCTCTTAACATCAAGACAGTGAAGTTTCCTTTCCAAAGAACTGGAATTCTCTGTAAAGAAAGCAGGCAGGCTGGCTGGCCTGGTGGCACTGAGGGCTGAGGCGCTGGGTGCCTTACCTTTTGCAACACCAGCGACCCGTGTTCGGGAAGGAGCATGGGCTGCCGGGGGTTGGCAGGGGTGGAGAAGGATTGAGCGTCCAATGGACTGCTCTCCTTCTCCGGGGAGGGGGTTCCCAGTTGCCGGCGCCTGTCTGTACCTTAGAAGAGGCTGGGGGACATGGCTGCCACGCTGTTGACAGGGGAGGAGCCAGGGCAAATGCTTGGAAGGAGTGTGTGCAGACGCGTATGTGCTCCTCTCCGCAGGCATCATTGCACGCATCGACTCCTGGGGAGAAAGACCAGAAAATCCAAGTTGTCACAGCAGGATGGTGGAGGGCTCCTCACAGACTCCACTCCCGGCCAGCCATGGCACTGGCCCCTTGAATCCAGTCTCCGGTGGGGGTTGGGGAACCCGCCTGGCCCTGAGGGGGGTAAAGCCCTGGGGCCGGGTCAGTGCCGGATGGTGAACATCGGGGGATGGGGCTGGGGGCTCCCTCCGGATGGAAGCCGGCAACAGTAAAAAGAGATAGTAAAGAAAACAGGCAGAGTCATGGACTGATTCAAATGGAAATCAGATATCACTTTAGGGAGGACTTTCCTATTGGTCCTGAGTACCACCTTGTCCCTGTGGAATGAAATGTAGTCTACATCTGTACACAGGGCTTGCAATTCACTGATCCTTCTGGCTGAGGTAATGGCCACTAGGAACACCGTCTTCCATGTGACATGCTTCAGGTCTGCAGTTGCCATGGGTTTGAATGGTGGTTCCATCACTTTGGCAATGCAGATGTTTAAATTCCAGGCCGGAACAGGTTCCCTCAGAGGAGGGTGGAAGAGGTTGAGACCTTTGAAATACTTCCTGAAAACTGGATGAGAGGCAATGGACCTCTCTTTACCAGCTGACAGGTAAGCTGAAATTGAGGCCAGGTGAACCTTAAGGATTGAGGGCCTCAATCCTAATGAGTGAAGATGTGTCAGGTAATCCAACAAGACATCAAGGTCCGCCCTAGAGGGATTAATACCCTTACCTGAGCACCAGATGGAGAACCTCTTCCACTTAGAGGAATATGTTTTTCTTGTGGAAGGTTTCCTGGAACCCCTAAGAACTGTCAGGACTTGTTCAAACAGTTTGAAATTAGCAAATTCTAAGTCCTGACAAGCCAGGCCTTGAGTCTCAGTGACTTGAGGTTGGGATACAGGATCCTGCCCTGGGAGGATGTCAGGAGGTTGTGTCTCCTGGGCAAGTGAATTGGTGAGGTCACTGACAAGGACAGCAGAAGCAAATACCAGTGTTGCCTCGCACAGTCTGGTGCCACCAGTATCATCTTTGCTGGTTGGGACCTTAATTTCACCATGGTCTTGAGACTTATTAGGAAAGGTGGGAAGGCATACATAAACTTCCTTGACCAATCCAGGGCCATTGCATCCAAGGGAACTGTACCCTTGTGAGGGGGCCTGCAACAGTACATGGGAAATTAGTGATTTTCTGCAGAGGCAAAGACATACACCTCTGGAGTGCCCCCACATTCTGAAAACTGCATTGAGGATCTGAGGATTCAGTAACCACTTGTGATGGTCCTGACTTATCCTGCTGAGAGAGTCTGCCAGAACACTGTCCTTCCCTGGAAGGTGTATGGCTGACAGAGATACTTGCATGGAGTATGCCAGGGACCACAGCTTTATTGCCTCCATGCAAAGTGGTGTGGACCCGGTTCCTCCCTGTTTGTTGATGTAATACATGGTTGTGGTGTTGTCTGTCCTGATCTGCACCACTTTGTTCTGCAGATGGGGGGCAAAAGCCAATAGAGACAGGTACACCACCCTGAGCTATAGTAGATTTATGTGCAATAAGGACTCTTGAGGGGACCATGTGCCACTTGCTGTGTGATCCAGCATGTGCGCCCCCCAGCTGAGAAGAGAAGCATCTGTTGTGAGGATTATGGTTGGCTGTTCCTTTAGAAAAGTTACGCCTATCCTGAGGTTGCATTCGTCCAGCCACCACGGAAGTGCCTGCAATAGGCTGTGTGTGACTGGTACCAGTTTGGACAGTGGGTCTGTCCTTTGTGACCAGTACTGTCTTAAATGAAACTGGATATCCGTCATCTGGAACCTGGAGCCTGGCACCACTATTGTGACAGCTGCCATGTGTCCCAGCAACCTGAGAAAGTCCCTGGCTGGTTTGGGTTTTCCCAACATGAAGGAACTTGTGACCTGTATGATGCTGTCCACTCTGTCCTTGAACAGGAAGGCTCTGCCCAGGGTAGTTTCTAACTCTGCTGCTATGAAATCCAGCACCTGAACTGGCTCTTGATGTGATTTCTGCTCATTTATGAGAAAGCTTAAGGATTCCAGAGTAGATTTTGTTAGAGACAGTGACTGCCTGGCATGCTGCAGGGACTGGCCTACTACCAGCCAGTCATCCAGGTAAGGGAAGACTGTCACACCTTGTATTCTCAGGTATTTGTCTACCACTGGCTAGGTATTTCGTGAATGCCCTTGGAGCAGAAGTTAGACTGAATGGGAGTGCTACGAATTGGTAGTAACCTGAGGCTAATCTGAACCTCGGGTACTTTCTGTGGGTTATCCTTACAGGAATGTGGAAATTGGCATCTCTAAATTCTAGGGATGTTAACCAATCCCCTTTTTGCAGTGTAGGGATTATTAATGATAGGGTCACTATTTTGAACTTTGGCTTTAGGATGTGTTTGTTTAGAAGCCTTAGACCCAGATAGGTCGCCAATCCCCATTTTTCTTTTTGGTAAGGAAGTATCTGGAATAGAAGCCTTTGCCTCTTTGTTTCAGGGGCACTGGCTCCACTGCTCTGATCAAAAGCAGGTGTTCTACCTCTGCCTCCAGTAGGATTCTGTCTGCAGAGGTGACTGGAGCAAAGGTTCTTGCCTTCAGCTTGGGAAGTGATTTGAAACTGAGTGACAGCTCCTGGCTTACTACCTCCAGGACCCACTTGTCTGTGGTGATGGTATGCCAAACCTGGAGGCAGTGAGCCAATCTGCCACCCACTGGGGATGGTGGTGGAGATAATGTTGGGGAGGTGCCCTGTACTAGCCCATCAGAGATTCTGTGTGGGCTGAGCTTGGGACTGTGGTGACGGTGAAGCCCGTCTCATAGACCTTCTACCCCCACCTCTGAAATAACCTCTTGGCTGCTGGTAGGCCTGCGAAGCCTGTCCCTGGAAAAAAGGTCTGGGGTAAGACCCTCTACCCCTGCCTCCCCTATTCTGGGCCCTATATATAAGAGATGGAAGACCTTTCTTTGGAATTGCTTCTACAGGTAGCTTTATACACTTCCACCTTTTTCATGTATGCCTCAGTTTTGTCACCAAATAGTGTATTTTTCTCACAGGGAAAATCCATTGCTTTAGCTTGAGTGTCCAGGGTTAAGTTGGTAGCACTTAACCAGGCGAACCTCGTAAGGAAGACAGATAAGGCCATCGGTCCGGCTGATTGGTTTCAACCATCATATGTCTGTAGCTATGTGGTGCTAAGACAACCAAGGGTGGTGGGGAGCCGACGCAATACGTCAATGAGGCTCTCCTCAGTCAGAAGCAGAGAGCGCTTGGTTCCCAAGTTAGTGATGCTGCTGTGTGGCGTACCTGCAATTCTGAAGGGGAGAGCTGCTGTGGGGGAGGACGTCCATCTGCCCTCATGGACCCTCGGGGGAGCCACCGGAATTCTGCAATTCTGAAGGGGAGAGCTGCTGTGGGGGAGGGTGCTCATCTGCCCTCACAGACCCTCTGGGGAGCAACTGGAATTCTACAGTTCTGAAGGGGAGAGCTGCTGTGGGGGAGGGCATCCGTCTGCCCTCACAGACCCTCGGGGGAGCTGCCGGAATTCTGCAATTCTGAAGGGGAGAGCTGCTATGGGGGAGGGCATCCATCTGCCCTCACAGACCCTCGGGAAGCTGCCGGAATTCTGCAATTCTGAAGGGGAGAGCTGCTGAGGGGGAGGGTGTCCATCTGCCCTCACAGACCCTCAGGGGAGCCGCTAGAAGGGGAAACTATGTTTCACCTTTTTTCAGTGGATTGAGATACTTTGTATGAATGTTCTTCCTAGATTATTATATTTATTTCAAAACATCCCATCTTTCCCGGACTGTTTTTACTTCAGATCATGGAATAGAATAATCTCAATCCCCACAGGCCCCACTCCCATGAACAGGTAGTAACCTCCGCACCAGATCTGTTATGACAGGTTGAGGGATCCCCATTGCCCCACCACAGGGGACAAGCCGTGGAGGCAAGCGGAAGGTAAGCTGTGAGGAGGAGACGGGGCTGGGGGGTTGGATATGATGGAGAGCCACCTGGAAAAGGAGAAAGAAACTAACTAAAAAAAAATTAAAAATGAATGACTTACTTGATATAGGGAAGATCTTGTTTACTTCAAAGGGCAGATCTCCCCCACTTAGTCATTTTACCACATTCACAGCCAATATTCTAAAGGTGTGGCATCACTTAAAAATAACTCTCAATTTTCAGGATATATTTTATTACTCCAGATTATTGGATGAGAATTTTCAACCGGCCCAATCAGACCTTGCATTCTCTTATTGGTGCCAAATGGGATAGAAACATAAAATTTGATGGCAGATAAGGGCCGCTTGGCCCACCTAGTCTGCCTATTCCCCTACCTGATGGATAAGCTGCAGATTCTAGTTAATCAACAGCTTACTTCCTCCTACCCCCCACTAGAATTACCTTATGTCTGTGCCATGCATTCTTGAATTCTCCCACTGTTCCTGAATCCACAACCTCCTCAGGAAGGCTGTTCCATGCATCCACAACCCTCTCTGTGAAAAAAATACTTTCTAACATTACCTCTGAGCCACCCTCCCTCTATCTTCAAATTGTGCCCCCTTGTTCTTGCACATCTCTTTTTCTGAAAGATGCTACCCTCTTGAACTTTGTTAATTCCCTTGAATTCTATTATATTCTACTATATTCATCAGTTTTTAACCTCTATGGGTATCACTTCATTTGAAGCATTACAATGACAATATGGGATTCCCAGTAGAGAACAGTTCAGATATCTGCAGATTAAAAAACTATATTTTATATCAGTGATCAGAGCTCACCAGATTACCTACCCCACAACCCCCTTTACTACTCATGTTATTGGACTATTTGGCTGGTAACTCTTGGGGTCACTTAATAGGCCTTTTATACAAAAACCTAAGAGATTCTCTGGGTGATTCTACCCAATCAGTTCTACAAAGCTGAAATAAAGATCTAGACCTTTTGAAACCGTGTGTCTCTTGGACGAAAGCTACCTTGTCAACTAGTAAGATTATTTCCTCCAATATTTGGAGGGAATTTGAATGGAAATGCAGCTACAGGTTCTTCCATTCCCCAGCAGTTCTTGCAAAATATTTACCTGCATCACACGGATTTTGTTGGAGGGGGCTGCAAATACCGTCTGTCGGACCTGGGGCATGTTTTCTGGTTATGCTCATAGTTAATGCCTTTTTGGTGCTCTTTGCAGGAGGAATGCTTGGAGGAATGGGTGGAACTCATGGCAGAAATGGCGCTGCTGTCAATTTTCCTGGAACATCACCCCTCATGGCATAAAACATTGCTACCGCTCTATTTATTGGCAGCTAAGATACCAGCTTGAACATTTAACTGCTGGATTCCATGATAAGCTTACCCCCTTTAGAGCTAAGTGGCAAAGATGGATATGGTACATGGCACAGGTTGAAGTGGATTTTGTGCCATAGATCTTGGGGGCATAGATGGGATCTGGGGTGCTGCCCCTGCCGCGGAGGACCACCTAACATTTTGACCACTTTTGTGTTTTCCTTAAGGTTAGTCCTCTATGGGACTTTATTTATTCTGTGGGGGTATTGAGAACGATAAGATTTTGTACTCTATATTTAAGGATCACTTCTATAAAATGTTTTGTTTTTCATCTCTGTGACCCCAGAATGATAACATTGTACAGATATCTTGCTTCTGTATGGAAATTATTGCTCTATGTATGATGAGCTTTGTCCAACAAAAATGATATTTATAAAAAAAAAAACAAAAAAAACACTGAGAATACCCACTGCAGCCTTTGTCTAGTAAGTGCTCCTTGAATTTACTAGCCAGCAGGGTGATAACCCTTTAGACAGCTTGTCTTGTTTGGGATCATGCTCAAAAGCACTTTAGGGAGCACTCTTGCAAAATTTGATGATGTCAGTGAGAGACATCTAGGGAGCCCACACCACTGTACTGGCTTCATGTGCACACTCACAACAACTCAGTAAACTGTGAAAAAATGGCACTGCTGCAAGAGACCTGGCTTCCTGCCAGCAACTGAAGAGCTAGCCCTTGAGAACAGGAGGAAAAAAATGAGCAAAAGCCCTGGGGGTGAAATAAAACAGTAAAGTCTAATAAAGCACACCAAAAGAGACAAAAACACTAAAACCAAGCCCCAGCCCCCTTACTAAATACCTGGCTAGTCACTTTGTTCCTAACAAAAGGGTTACACCAAACTGCTGCACAATGCAGGGAGGGACAACATGCCTGTCAGATTTTACAAAAGAAAAATCCCCTTAACTTACTTGAGGAACTAGGTTGAGAGACTGAACTGACCTGTGAGTTGCAGACAAAATCACACACCCTACCAGTGGCAAGTGGTCCTCATCCAGGCCTCTCTGAGGCTGAGATGAAACATTTAGCAGGTTATTCAGCTAGTAGCAAAAGCTTAAATAGCATGCTTTGAATTTCAGGGTGCTGTCTGTCACTGGGGAGCCCCAACCAATCTGCTTCAGAGTTGCAATGACTGTTCAAAAACAGTAAACAATGACAAAGTTCAATAAACTCTTCGAGGAGCTCTTCAGTGTTGCTTCCCCTTTGAGGTGCTACTTCAAGAATGACTCACACAGTTTTCATGTACAAGATGCTGGGGTTCTAATGTTGCAAGGGCAGTCTAAACGTTCAGACTGTACCACTTATCCCTCTAGTAGGGGTGCACATTATTCATATATAATTAGTCTCCCCTGTTGACATTGTGGAGCAACACAATTGCAGAATTATATTTACTCTACAGAAAACCTTTGAAAATCAGACAATTTTTCTGTCATTGTCAGTGCTCAGTAGGTAGCACGCTTGCCTCTGGGGCTGGAAGATTAGAAGGTTTTGGGTTCTAACCCCACACAAGGTACTTGAGGTAATACCAGTAACTGACACTGTAGTGTGGAATGTGTGTGTGGGTGTGTGGGGTGAGGGGGATTACTGAGGTCCCTTCTTCCCATCTCTGGTCACATTCTGGGTGGAAGTTTAAGATCCCTTAGCACTTACTAAAGAAGAGTAGTGGAGTTTCCACGGTGTCATGACCAACATTCCCTCTGTGAATAAAACAGGTCCATGATTCCCACCCACCAAGATGCACTTGGAAACAAACTATTATAACTTATTGTGTCTTTCCAGGTCAAAAAATCTACAAATAAATACATTTCTTGCTGGGCATAGATGCCAAGTCCCCCCCCCCCCAAATACCATTTATTCTCTTCCTCTGTGCTCATAGAGTGATTTAATGGTGTCATCTAATCTTAGCTGTTGAAGGCACGAGGAGTGTTCTCCTCCAAGATTCTGCTTGTTGCACTGCCACTAGGGGGTACTCCAGAACCACCTCCCTAGAAGGTGAGCCCCTCACTTCCATGAAGTGTCCACTCTCTGATGGCCCAGTGACAAAAGAGAACTTGGTTTGCTTCTGTACCCAAGTTTCTCATTAGGCAGTGTAGTACACTACCAGAGTTAATGGCCAGCTGTTTTTCTTATCCAGTGCATCAGTGGCTGACAGGTGGTGTGAGAATGGCGGGTAGCCCATGCCCTCAGTTCCATTACTGGCTTGTCAAGCACCTCCCTTTCATGACAACTTAGCACCTAGCCATCCACAGAGTGGGATTCCGAGATTTACACATGTACCTTGCTCTCCCAGGTGATAGTACAGTTCGCCGGCTCTGTGCCACTGGACCAGTGTCTTGTTTTTAAGCAATTCAGAGTGCTTTCTGTGAATTTGTGTGTCTAGAAATATAGATGTATTAATATTTTGTTGTTTCAAGGTGTGATGATGTGCCCCAAATGGCAGACTGAAGATGGCTTTGAAATGCAACTAGGTGTGAATCATTTGGGTCACTTTCTGCTGACCAATCTGCTGTTAGATCAGCTGAAGCTCTCTGCCCCCACTCGCATCATCACAGTGTCCAGTGCTGGTCACACCTCAGGTAAGAAGACACCTCTGGTATAGAACATCTAATTAATTGATGGATTAATTGATGGACCCGATGAATGATTTTTCCCGTCTTGCACACAAAACTGCTGTAGCGGACAGTTCACCACCTCTCAAAATTAAGCTTGTCCACTGTATTGGAATCAGCTTACCACAATAGCTTTCAAACAAAACTCACCATTCAGCTTATTTAGTTAGTGCCCAAGACTAGTATACTGTTGACTGTTGCCTGGCAACAGTCTGCTCTTATGAGGAAATCTCATCCACCACATTGGATCGGACCCAGAAACTGCAGTCTCTCCATCTGGTTCATTCCATAATGCAGCAGCTCTGGCAATAAATACAAAGTGGTCAGGAAAATAGCTTCACTTTCCAATTTAATTGCTTGCTAGCATGGTCTAACAGTTGTGATTTTTCTAAACAAACAGCTAATTGCTCACAGGTTACAGCACATGCACAGACCATTGATATCACTGGACTAGACACCCCACGTGACTGAGAAGTGATATCTTTCTCAGAGACTCGGATCATGTGATCAGCTGATTTTACTATGCAGCCAAGCGCAGGAGTATCTTCATTCAGAAGAAGGCGGCCATCCATGGACTGAGGAGGGTGGACTGTGTAGGTCACCTTCTATAATTCTTGCATGTGGCTGCAAGTGAGGCAGGGGGTGTTATGAGGGTCCTGGTTCTTTTAGAATGGAGGTGTTACCAGGGTGGAGCTAGGGGGAACTATCATTTATAACTGAAGAACTTGTCTTAAAGTTGGTGGCTAGTCATGGGGTAAGCAGGTTGTGCCGGCCATCCATTACTGGAGTAAATTAAGCTTACATTTTATCAGAACATGGGTGCTGCTGGGGGGAGGAGTTGGTTGCTAACTGAAGTTGGGGGGATGGGAAGCTTCTATATTGAAATGATCTTGGCTAGGGAGGAGGGTGAGGGGCTGTTTCTTACCTTTTTTTAACCCGAATACCAAATATTCAGCTGAATAACGAATACCTGATGCCCAAATACTAAACATTCAGAAGAAGGTATTCACATAGCCCTACTACTTACTTCGAGGGATTGGACTCTCCTCTGAGTCTTTCTGTTAGTCATGCCAAACACTGATGACCTGGAAAATGTTTGTGGTTCCCAAGAGAAAAATTGTAATGATAAAAAGCTCAACAAATGTTAAAAAGGGGCTTACGGCAAATTAAATATACCTCAGAAGAGGCTTCTTAGCAAAACTAGCCAGTTCTCATCTCGGTTCCCAATAAAACGAGGACCAGAGAATGATCTAAAGTAAAATCATACAGAGGTTTAAGTAAGTTATTTTTATTCGCTTTAAAAGTGAAAAAATAATGGTTCCCTGAAAGTGGGAACCACACCAAAAACAGCCTTTTCTTGTTCCTTGGATCCAGTTGGGAACTGGAGAAAAAAATCAAACTTGCACAATAAATAACAAATAACACCCTAACGCAGAGTATCAAACAATTAAAATAGTTTAACACCATGGAGCAATAAGCTTATAAATTGTAAATTGGCCGGAAGTGTGGCAAAGACTTCTGGGTGACTGCTTTCTTCAGGCAGAGAAATAAATCTTATGGTAAAGTGCAGCAGTGAGTGTGACCACACAGCAGTTTGAAGTTCATCCTAAATTCCACAATTAGAATAACATTCTTAAAGCTCTGGGGTGGCTCATTCCAGGGGAATTGCTGCATTTGTTTAGCATAAGTGAGGGATTTGTGAGGTATGAAAACGTACAAAAATAAAATAATTTTAAACATTTTAATGAATATGATAACCCCAAGAAAGACTCCAGCCCTGATTGTTGAGACTCAGGATAGCCAAAACTGTATTTTTTTTTTATTTTGCTACTTGGGGGTTGGGTGTTAGTTTTGGAAACCCTAACACCACATTTCCTTATTTTTGTCACTTTAATCTGAACCCTAACTGGTGGATTAATGCAGTTTTTTGCAAAGAATGTCCTTACTTTTTGAGATAGTATAATTGTATCCTCATTCATGTAGGTCATTTTGGGACCTCTGTGAACACATACATTTTCTTATGAAAGCGCAACCATCCCTCCATAGATATATAGATCCATCTGGATCTGGAAGTGCAGGGCCCTCCAGGCCCCTTGCCTCCATGCCTCCAGCAAAGCAACTTATGTGCATGGTTGTAACTGATTTTCGTAAAGCTCACTTCAAAGGAAAAATATATTAAGTGTCCCTCTGAACTACCAGCACTTGATTGTATGTAGTCAAAAAGGTCTTTTTCAGTTTTTTACCCATTAGTCAGAAATGTTTGTCAGTTTCCTCTGAAATTTGTCATGGCTGTACTGGAAGACTAGATACACCTTTGGTACATTGTTGATGATGATCGGACTTTCATTGTGGATTTGGTACCACAGTGAAGACAGGAGGTAATCTGGTAGTGCAGTGTGTACCCCATAAATGTTTGGGGGAGTATGTGTTAGTGCTGTACTGGTCATTGATACTTTTTTCTCTGGACAGATACATTGTCCCTTAACTCCAATTATTGGCAGACTTATGGCTTGTTAAAGTCTCAATGTTATCCTATGGGAATTTTAATTTTTTAATTTTTATGTGACCCCTGAATTTTGCAGGGTTGTTATGTGTTAGTTTTCAAGTACTCATTAAGACCTTTCTTTTGAGATATATATATATATATATATATATATATATATATATATATATATATATATATATATATATATATATATATATTGATTGAATTTTATTGACCGGTAGGCCCACTGAGACTAGAAGTCCCTTTTTCAGGGGCAACGGGGCTACAGATGGTAATCACTTGAAATTGAACCAGATTAAGCTGTTGGTGGTATTTTTAGTGAGTGGGGGAAATTTCCCTACTCTTTTTGAGAAGTGCCATGGGATCTTTAACGTCCACCTGAACAGCCACCAGAACAGGCAGACAGGACCTTGGTTTAACGTCTCATCTGAAATACGACACCTCAGGAGTGCAGCACCCTCTTTATGCTGCATGTGTCAGAATTTAACCCAAGTGCCAGATATGGAGGTAGAACCCACAGCTTCTGATCTTCTGGCCCCAGAGGCAAGTGTGTAATCTGCTGAGCCACTGACACTGCATATAGATTGTCCCTTAACTGCAAATATTGACAGAGTTATGGCTTGTTAAAGTTGAAATGTAGAAAAAAACTGAATCTAAATTCTTTTTTTGTATGAAGGAATCTTTTTTCATCAGAATGACAGTCTCACAAAAAAAAACCAAAAAAAAATCCTTCATACAAAAATAAAATGTGAAAAAAGACTACGTCTAAATTCTTTTTTTCTGTGAAGGAATCTTTTTTCATGAGAACAACACAATCTGACAAACAAAGATTCCTTCATACGAAAAAAGAATGTGAAAAAAAACTAAGTCAAAATTATTTTTCCATATGATGAAATCTTTTTTTTTTTATCCTCCACTATGTGCTGGAGCCCCGCTCAGTCAGGAGACACCTAAGCACCAGCCCCACTCCACTGCCTTACCTGATTCCCTGGTGGACCCCCATGGAACCGTGGCTGTACCCTCCAGGCAGGTACAAGGTGGGGCCCGTAAACCCTGAGACAATTCTTGTTTTGTCAGGTCCCACCAGTGATCAGGCAGGCAGGGGCAATTAAGGTCTGTGCTGGTGCTCTTTCCCCTCGGGGCTCCAGCATTATTTTTCCCTGTTCTAAGGGAGTGGCATGCGCCCAACATCAAGGCATTCCTGCAGACGCCCACCACTCCTCAACCCTCTTTTTGTGGGCATTGCCTCGCAGTTCAAGCTTCTGCCAGAGGCCAGTCAAGCACCAAGCTGGTGCCCCCTCCCTATGGGAGAGGAGAGATGTCCTCTGGATGCTCGATCCTTTCCATCCCTCCCCTGCCAACCCCCGGTGGCCTGGGCTCATTCCCGAACCCAGGTCACTGGTGTGGCATGAGGTGTGGCATCCAGAACCTCAAGCCTCAGCACCACTAGGCCGTAATTTAAAGATAGAGGGGGGACGATTCAGGGGTTATGTGAGGAAAATTTTTTTCACGGAGAGAGTGGTGGATACATGGAACAGCCTTCCTGAGGAGGTCATTGGGTCTAAAACAGTGGGGGAATTCAGACATGTATGGGACAGACACAAGGCAATTACAGTGGGGGGTTGCAGGAAGTAGGCTGTTGGTTAACTAGAATCTGCAGCTTATCCAGTAGGTAGGGAAATGGCCAGACTGGGTGGGCCAAGTGGTCCTTATCTGCCATCAAAGTCTATATTTCTATGTTTCTATGTAATGATGAAATCTTTTTTCATGAGATTGTGTCATTCTCACGAAAAAAAATTCCTTCATACGAAAAAAGAATGTGACAAAACACTGAGGGCTAGATATTCCAAGGGGCTGCACCTGGCGCAACTGAGTTATGCCAGCACAACCCCAGAAATGCACCCCAGGGCAATATTCAAAGGGGGTAATTGTGCAGCACAATCCCCAATGTGTCGGGTTGCAAAGATAATGTATACAGTACATCTCCAGGGGGCATGCCCATACATATGTGGCACATCCAGATATTCAGCCCAGAATGTGTGGCACATATGCTGGCACAACCCTGAGATGTGCTGCATACTGAGGCATAAAGCTGAGCCTGAAAAAGAAGACTCAAATGGTAGCCACCCATAGGTGAGCTGCTGTAATGCAAGGCGCATCACAGCAGCCACCAACCGTGGGTAACTACCCCCCCAACACTGTGTACAAGCACCCAATACCATCCCTCACAGTCCAGTGGCCCGCCCAACCTGCCCGTAGCTGCAATTGCCAAGAAATAAATGTTTAATAATTCCCTGATAGTCTATTGGAACCTCCCACCCCCTCCCAGAACACTGATTGCCCATAAAACTGATGGCAATACATCCCTGGTGGTCCAGTGGCACCCCCCCACACAGGATCCCCTGCCCACCCAGCTTCCCCCCCATCATTGACAGGTGCAGCAAACCCATCCACATACCTCCATGGCTGCCCGCCGAATGACAGCTTACAGTAACAGCTGCAAGCTCATTGGTTCACACTGTGGACCAATGGGCTTGCAGTGCATACTGTAACAGTCATTCACAAATATGTGAATGAAGTCATTCAGGGTTTTATTTAACTCTAAAAATTGATTAGCGTTTAGCTCATAAAAGTGCTAAAACTTTGTGAAAATGCATAGTTCTTGTCTCGCTGTGTTTAACAAACACAACACTTCTAGAAAACCTATATAAATACTTGTTGTACAGTTAGTATTATCCCAAGAAAAAGACTACTAATCAATTATTTAAAACCCTGTCATTTATTCACATATTTGTGAATGACTATTACAGTATGCACTGCAAGTCCATTGGTCCACAGTGTGGATCAATGGGTTTGCAGCTGTTACTATAAGCTGTCATTCAATGGGCAGTGGTGGAGGTATGTGGGTGGGTTTGCTGCTGTCCGCCGATGATGGGGGGGAAGCTGGTGGCAGGGATCCTGTGGGTGGAGGGTGGGGGTGCCACTGGACCACCAGGGATGTATTGCCATCGGTTTTACGGGTGATCAGTGTTCTGGGAGGGGTTGGGAACTCCACTAGAATACCAGGGAATTATTATACATTTTTTTTTTAGCAATCGCAGCTATGCGAGGGGTAGGAGGGTTCCACTAGACTACCAGGGAATTGTTCAATGTTTATTTCTCAGTGATCAGGGCCACGGGGAGGGAGGGAGGTGCCACAAGACTGCCAGGGAATTGTTCAACTTTTGTTTCTTGGTGATCAGGACTACAGCGAGGGAGGGAGGGGGGGTTCCACTAGACTACCAGGGAATTGTTTAACTGTTATTTCTCAGTGATTGGGGCTACGGGGAGGGAAGGAGTGCCACTAGACCCCCTCTGGCAGCACTGCATGCTGTGCAGGGTGCTATGCGCATTTCGCTGGCCTGCCCTGCACAACACATGCAACTGTGGCCATAATGACATGTAAATGGCCTCATTTGTGCCTTGCATGTATTATGGCCCAATTCGCATACTGCTGGCTGAATATTGGGAATTTGCACACAGCATAACTCTGTTGCACTGGCACAGTTCCCATTCCTGGTATTCAGCCCTGTCTGGGGTGGGATGCACTAGTACATCATATTTGCGTAGTGCGCATTACCTGATAAATTCAGAGGAGATGCGTCATGGCTCATCTCTTTTGAATATATCCCTTAGTTGCACCAGCACAACTCAATTGGGCTGCGTCACCACATGTGCCATTGCCAGATGCAATTCTGAATATTGGTGCCTAAGTCCAAATTCTCTTTTTGTATGATGACAGTCTATTTTCGTATGGCCCTATCCTTTTTTCAAATGGCCATATGAAAAAAGAAAATCATGTCACGAAAAAATAATTTTAAAAATGTGTTAAAAACACATTTCTGAGTCATTTTTCCAAAAAGTAACTGCAGAATTCACCTAACGGGGTCCTGATTAGTAAGATACATGTGTTACTGTATTTCCATGGTACGATTTTTATGATTTTCAAAAAAAAACCTTTTTGAAAAGAAATGGAAACAAGATGGCGGCCATACAGAAAAATCATTTTTTCTTATGAAATGAGATTCTCCCCATATGAAACAGAATCCTTTTTTGTATGGCCCAAATTCTTTTTCATATGAAACAGCTATCCAAATGCACATACTGAGCATGCTCAGAACCGACATTTCAAACCCTTATTACTCTGGAATGGATTAATAGTTTTTTCAGCAAACCAATGAAAGGCAGTATTCCGGGCCAAGCCCTTTCTACCCTGAAAATTTCAGACCAAAATTCTAAACCATCTGGGTGCTAGGCGATGACAAAAAAACAGGGAAAAAATGAAAATTATATACCTACCATACTTCTTGATCTTTTTAGACAAGTCTTCACCATTTAGTCACACCTGTGTTCTATGCTGGAGATGCTAGGACCCCATGGGAGCCAATAATCTTCAGAAGGGTTGGCACTGAGATAGGACTGTGCATGCATAACACCACGAGACTGGCTCATGCTGTATAGGCTGTCAGCATTGACCCCCCCCACCACCACCACCTCAGTACCTTTTTTACCAAGGAGTTGCAGAGTAATAAAACTAGGAAAAAAATTACCTAACAAGTGCATAAGATAGCCAGACTGACCCATGTAAGAACGGTCAACTGAAACGATGTCTTCACAGCCTAAATTCAATGAGGGAGTGAAGACCAGAAACAGAATGAGTCAACCCGGGGGATGGTGGGTGGGTGTGTGATTAAACAGTGAAGACTTGTCCAAGAAAATCAAGAATTATGATTGGTACATAATTTTATTATCTTCTTGGCCTTAAGTCTTCACCGTTTAGTCACACTTCTGGGTTAGAGTACCAAGCTAAACCAATCCTGAGCCGGGTGGCAGGAGACAGAACTCATTTAGGACAGAATTCCATTAAGGATCATCCTTCCAAAGGAAGCATGCTGCCTGGCATGGATATCCAGAGTATAGTGCTTCACAAACATGTGCACTGAGCTCCAAGTTCCTGCTTTGCAAATTTCCGTTATAAGAACAGAGCATATCTCTTCCAGAGATGCAGCAACCACTCTAGTTGAGTGGACATGTACCTGACCTTCCAACTTAATCTGTGCCATGGAATAGCAGTGACGAAGGCATGCCACTATCCAGGCAGAGATGATTCTGATGGATACCCGCTGACCCAGCCAGGCCTTGATGAAAGATACAAAGAGTTGCTTTCCCTGACGGATGTCCCTTGTTCTATCGATGTAGAATCATAGGGTTCTCTTAACATACAGGGAATGAAGGGTGCGTTCCCCTTCATTTTGGAAATTAGCAAAGTAAGTCAGCAGAATCAAGGGATGGTTGAGGTGGAAATCTGAATCCACTTTGGGTAGGAACTTAGGGTGAGTAACACCTTGTCTTTGTAAAAGATGGTGTACGGATAGTCTATGATGAAAGTATGTATTTCAGAGACCCTGCAAGCAGAAGTGATGGCCACCAAGAAGGCAGTCTTCCAGGTCAGGAACTTCAAATTGCATGTGACTAGAGGCTCAAAAGATTACAAGTGAGCATATCCAGCACAAGTTAATATCCCAGGCAGCAACTGGCTTCCTAACCGGGGCCTAGTATGCAGAATGCCCTTGAGGAACTTATTGAACAAAGGAAGCTGAGCTAAGAACACATTCTGGACTGGCTCATGAAAGGTAGAAAGCACACAGAGATGTACCTTGACTGTAGAATATTGCAGCCCTGCATCTGAAAGGTCTAACAGGTACTCCAAAACTTTATTTGGTGGACATCAGAAAGGATCCAGGGGGATCTTGGCACACCAAATTGAAAAGAGCTTCCATTTAGCTGCATATGCTTTCCTGGTAGAGGACTTACACACTGCCAAAAGAATCTGGGAGATTCTCTGAGAAACTTTATACCTGTCCACCTCTATCTCCTCAGGAGCCAGGCATGGAGATGAATGGAGTGCAGACTGGGTTGAACTAGAAATCCCTGTGTCAGGAGGTCCATCCATAGAGGCAGTTGTCTTGGAGGACAGTTCAACAGTTTGTTGCTCAATGGAAACCAGATCTGACGAGACCAGTATGGTGCAATTAAGATCATCTTGCCCCCTTACACCTCTAATCTGAGCAGTATCGTCTGAATTAGGGGTAGTGAGGGAAATGTGTACAGAAAGCGTCTTGTCCACTGCAGTCTGAATGCATCCTGACAGAAAACACCAGGTTCTGGATTTCTGGAGCAAAATAGAGATGGTTTTGCATTGAGTGGGGCTGCAAAAAGGTCCACATTTGGACTGCCCCACTCAACGAAGAGCAACTGCATGATGTCTGGTGCAGGCAACCACCCATGAGGGTCCACCTCTATCCTGCTGAGGTGGTCCATTAGATTGTTCTGGGCTCCTGGCAGGTAAACTGCCTGGATCACAGCACTCTGTTTCAGACACCACTCCCATACCCTCATCACTTCCCTGCACAGAGGGTAGGAATGCGCGCCTCTCTGCTTGTTGATGTAATACATCACCACCTTGTTGTCCGTCTGAAGAAGAATTACAATACCTTGTGACAGAGGACTTTCTCTAGGGCTCAAAGAGCATACAGAACTGCTCTAATTTCCAAAACTTTGATGTGCAGATGAGATTCCACCTGAGTCCACACTCCTTGAGTACAGAGGTCCTGGCAGTGAACCCCCCACCTGAGAAGAGATGCCTCTGTGGTGATGGTAATCTGAGACTCTGGCAGGGCAAAGGGGAGACCTTGAAGAAGGTTGTCCTCCTGAATCCACCATGCAAGTGAACTCATTAAAGGTTCTGTCACTTTTATGGTATAGGACTGTGGATGTGTCATAGAGGACCACTGCATGCTGAACATCCACTGAGTGGTCCTCATGTGTAATCAAGACAGAGGCACTGTGATGACAGAAGAAACCATTAGGCCCAGCATCTGCTGAATGGAGTGGGCTTGTACAGGGTTGTTTTCTCTGATGAAGTGAGACACCTGGAGAAGGCCCTCACTTTGGAAATATCCAGGAGGGCTCCTATGAAGAGGAGCTGCTGGAAGGCTTGAAGATGTGACTTTTTCAAGTTCAGCAGTACTCCCATGGATGTGAGGAACTGAGATGACTTGGATACTGCCTCTTGAGTCTGTTCCCTTGATTTACTGGCAATGAGCCAATCATCCAGGTAAGGAAAGACTTGGACGTCCAGCTTTGGATGGTGTGCGGCGAGGACCACAAAATACTTTGTAAAGACTTGAGGCACCGAGTAGAGCCCAAAGGGCAGGACTCTGAACTGTAGTGCTGACCCAAGGCCATAAAGCGGAGGTACTTGTGGTGATTTGGGTGCACTGGAACATGCTGGTAAGCATCCTGCATGTCCAGGAATGTGAGCCAGTCATACTGCTGGAGAAGTGGTAGAAGAGTCCCCAAGGAGATCATCTTGAACTTCTCCCTGAACAAATAGTTGTTCAGCTTTCTGAGGTTGAGAATAGGGCACATGTTGCCTGTTTCCTTTGGGACCAGAAAGTAATAGGAGTAGAACCCTGTATTCCTTTCTTTCCAGGGAACTAGCTCCACTGCCCTGTTTTGAAGTAGGCCCTGAATGTCTGAAGTGAGAAGGTCTGACTGTGTAGTGGGGAGACTGTGCTGCCGCTCGGCAGACAGTTGGGAGGGGAATCTCTGACAGGTTAAGGGAGTCCTGGCCAATATTTCAGAGGGTGGAACTTGGCACTTTCGAGCCCTGTGCCTTCTGCTGCATTTTCTTTTGTTGCTGAGGGGGCAGGTTTTTATTAAAGGCCCCTTACCTCGAAAGGACTGCCTATTGTGAAACTGATGATGGTTCTCGCCCCTTTAAAGAAGCAGAAGGAGCCAGCCTGGCTGTCTTGATGGCAGTCCTGGTTTTCTGAGCGGCCTCTAGAGCTTGCTCCCCTTGAGTGCCGAACAGGTGAGAACCATTAAAGGGAACATTCATAACTTGCTTTTGAGCATCAGAAGAAAATCCTGATGTTCTAAGCCAGGAATGCCACCTGACACAGAACCCAGCGGTCGCTGTCCTGGAAGCAATGTCATAGGCATCCATAGAAGCTTTGAGTTGATGTCTATTGGACTCTATGCCTCTGGTAATAGTCTGCAGCAGCTCCATTTTGGAGTCAGACTCTGGGAGGTTCTTCACTAAGGCCTTGAGGGATGAGGGAGTTTCAAAGGATGTACTCATACTGAGAGAAGTACCCCTGATAACTTGCAATCAGCATGCCCAAGGTTGCGGCAGCGAAAGCTTGTTTCCCAAAAGTATAAATTTTATGAGATTTGTTGATAGAATGAGCTGTTGTCTCCTGAGGGAGAACAGCCTTGTCATTCTCAGTGAGGACAACAAGAGCATCTACAATGGATTGTGAAGCTAAGAAGGGCCTCTCCTTGGTGGGGACATACTTCTGATTTATGGATTTGGCCACCAAAGGAATCAAAGCTGGCTTCTCCCACACTGCTTGTGACAAGGTCTCAAAAGAGGGTGGAACAGGAGGCGTAAGGTTCTTTGGAACGTTAAGAACGTGGAGAATTTCAAGTCGCAAAAGCCTTCCTGGGTCTACATCGGAGATCTGTAGAGCCAGAGCAAAGCCCATGTTTTTAAGAAGAAATTGGAAAGATAGGTTTTCAATTGAGGGTTCAGTCGAAAGCGAGGGCTTCTCATCCAAGCTGTAAAATGAGTCATCGTCACCATTGTCAAAAATGATGAGGTCAGGATTTGACTCGTTAAGCTCCACATCTGCCCCACAGAAATCAGGAATTGCCCCACCAAAGCTAAACCTGGGCAAGGGATACACCAGTGACACTGGGACCGGAACCGAGCCCATCACTGAAGTCTATGGTGCCACAAGTGGCACAGACACCTCCGGCACCGCACATGGCACCGAAGCCGACAGTGCCACAAGCAGCACCAAATCCAATGGTGCTGCTCGTGGCACCAAAGATGACAGCGCTGCACATGACACCGAAGACTGCGCCGAACACAGCACTGAAAAGTCCAGTAACTGGCTATCCCTAGAAAGAGAGGAGGAGGGAGTAGGTACCTCTGCTGACCCCTGTGTGAAAACAGAGTGAGGGGGAGAGGCACACGGGGCCAGCATCGACCTCGCCAACACCGGAGAAGGAACAGACCACAGATCCCAGTCTGAAAGCTCTGGCGGCAGCCCAGTGTTACTGAGTCCCAAAGGCCCAGGCACTGGGTCTGCCAGCGAGGGTAAATGAGCCAAACACTGAACCCACTGCTCCATAAGAGTGGCCCAATGATGAAACTGTCCATTGGAAGCCCCACAAGAGGACAGAGAAGGGCTCCAGTGGTGAGAGTCTAGGCCGTCGAGAGCAGAAGCCACCGGGGAACCCGAAGGGCTCTTGCCTACTGGAGACTATCTGACAGATATATCAGAGGGCAACCTCGAGCAGTACCATTTCTTCTTCTGATGGGAAGAGGAAGAGCTTGAGGTCACTTCTTTTTGTGTCCACAGGGGGCTGTCCTCCCTCCTGGACACCAGACTGCCCATGGTCAAACCCCCCTCGAGATGGTGGTGGACTGGACACAGCCTCACTGCCAGAGCAGTCTTCCACAGAAGCATCCCTGCCATCAGCAAAACCATCTATGATCAACTCCGTTGATGGGCAGGGCTGAGAGAAATTCTTCTTACTGTTTTTAAAAAAAAAATAAAGAATAACAGTAAAACTAACGAAACTGAATGACTAATGCTGCTGTCATATAGATGTGAAGTTTTGACTCCAAGCAGGCAAGTGATGTCATCACTGACGTGCACTTGACAGAAGGAAAAAAGGAACTGAGGTGGTTGGGGGGCTGACATCGAGATAACTTAGACAGCATGAGCCAGTCCTGCAGTGCCGCACATGCCCAGTCCTATCTTGGTGCCAACCCTCCTAAAGATTGTTGGCTCCTGTGGGGTCCTAGCACCTCTGGCATAAAACCCCGAAGTGTGACTAAATGGTAAAGACTTAAAGTCAAGGAAGATCACCGATTGATTTTACTTTTTTGTTATCCAGATCTCAGAATCCACACTTCTGACTGGAACTAAACTTGGCATATCAAGAGATCTTGCCCCCAAGACCGCACAAGCAAAATTACATACAAATCTATTGAATGGGGGTGAAGCTATTAAAGTGCAAAGTTAGGGTTTTAACATTAAACAGTTTACTCAACCCTAACTATAGTGGCTCTACCGTACCACTATAATACAATGAGCAGTAAAGAACAATAGTGGAAGATCTACAATGATTCCAGTTCCACTGTGCAGTGCTATTGGTTCCACCATGTGGAGTGGAGGAACTGACATCACAGAATGGCACAGGAACATGCAAACAGGTCCGCATCAGCACAACCACAGGGTTTCTATACATGACACTAATGACCCCAGTTTAGGTGCCAAGCCTGGGTCATCAGAGGGCCACTGAGGGGAGAAGGACTGAGCGTCCCAGAGGAGACTCTCTTTTGGGGATGGTTGACACCCATCTTCATTGTAGTACTGTCATCTTGGTGACCATAGGTGGAAGTGCAGGCTGGAGTTGGTGGGGTGGGAGGGAAGATGGCTGACTCTGTGTGGAGTCACACAGCTATGTGCATGGGTGTGTATTGGAGCTCTCACCGCTGATGTCCAGGGTGGAAGAAAAACCAGGCGGAAAAAAATCCCTGGTCTACAAGGATGACACCCAGTACACTCAGCTCCCCATAGCACCTGGTACCTTCTCTACTCACGTGTGCTCCAGCAGCCCCCCCCCGTCCAACCCTGCCTTAGGTGGTAATCTGGACAGTTGGAAGGAGGGTCACAGGTAGAAGTGACAGGGCTGGTTGGTTGCCTGGAGTCGGCAGGGGGGATGGCCTGGATGGAAAAAATTACAGACAAAAGAGAAAAGAAACAGGCCAGCAATAAAGAGTGAATATTATAGGGCAGACTTGGTGGCTGTAAAAAAGGAATACAAATTAATTATCCAAAAATAACAGAAAATGTCCAAAAGCATATTAGAATAGAAACCATTGAAACACAAGAGGGTGCTTTAGGCTATTTAAAATCATTTGCCATCACCTTTAAAGCAGCAGTACTAGTTAGTCAGAAAAACATTCAGTAGTATACTCCTGATATTCTTAGATTCTTGAATGGGTATTTGAAAAACCATTCAGCTATTGTTAAGACTGTTTTAAATTATAAATTTAGAAATGTGCATGCCTCTACAGTAAAGATGGCAACCCCTACCAGTTTCTAAAAATCTCCTCTCCTGAGGTCACTCTAACTGCACACACTGTATGCATGATGCAGAGATGTGTCAAGCTATCTTTACTGATTTTATCTCTTGCAATTTTGATAGGCAAAATTCACTTTGATGACATCTTCCTTGACAAGAACTACAGCCCTTTTGTGAGCTACGGTCAGAGCAAGCTGGCGAACATTCTGTTTACCAAGGAGCTGGCCAGGAGGTTGGAGGGTAGGTATGACCTAAGTGTCGATGACATGCATCATCTGTAGACAAGACTTCTTTGCTTATTTTCCATATGTATTACTAGACTTTGGCATACAAGAAGAAAAAAATTACTCACCATAGCAATCTTGTTTCTTCCAAGGGAATCTTAATACAGTATATTCTGACATATGCAGTATTGTTCTTCCATTGTACTGCCCTGGAACTGAAATGGTTAATAGAACCTATGCTAAAGATGGAATGCTAGGCTCATGCTCGGTTTTCAAACCACTGTCCCTGGTAAACATTCTACAACTGTCAGATTCTTACGAAGCGTGACTACTAACAAGCTATCTATACTAACTTTAACAATTAAATAAATAAATAACAACCAACAATCCCCTTCATTTAAAAATGTGGGCCACACTAAGACTCAAGTCACTGAGCCTAACAACAGAACTACTCATGGGTTTACAACAGCATGGACAGCTAGAGTGCAATGCTTATAGGTTCTAGCAGGGGAGGCAGGGTGGGAACTCAGAATACAGTAAGATTCCATTGGAAGACACAAGATTACTATGGTAAGTAATTTTTTCTTCAAACCCCAGGAAATCTTGCTGTATTCTGACATATGCAGACTACTCAAGCAGTATCTTTGGAGGAGGGTAGAGCATACCTCTCAACTGTCCCTGATTTTCAGGGGTGTTCCTGATTTTGCCTCAAAATTTTACTCTGTCCCTCCTAAAAGTTGTGTTTCCATGGCTAAACAGTGGGGGCTGTAAGCACAAAATAATGTCAAGCATTAAAGTTACAGACTTCTTCTTCTTTAGAAAATGCATTTTGCACAAAGCCCCATATTCTACCAGATTTCTGAGTGGATATCTCTAATTCTAAAGATGTGTCCCTGATTTTGGTCCTTTGTCCCTGATTTTTTTAAGCCTTGTCCCTGATTTATGAGGTAAGAGGTTGAGAGGTATGGGGTAGAGAACCTATTTGGGAAACAGGCTCTACAGTACTGCTATGCCAAACCTGGCATCACTTCTGGCATGGGTATCCAGGCTGTAGTATTTGGTAAAGGTGTGGACTGTTTTCCAGGTAGCTGCTTTACAAATTTCCAACAAAGGAATACCTCTTGCAGCTGCTATCAAGTCAGCTGTACCTGTTGTAGAGTGAGCCCTGAGGCCTACAGGGGTTCTTTACCTACTTTGCTGTAGCATAACTGAATACAAGCAACAATCCAGTGGGCAAAAGACCTCTTTGAGGTGGGCTTGCCCTTTCCCACTTCTCCATAGGTCAGGAAGAGCTGAGTGCTATCCTGCTCTGTGGCTATTTGTGTGACCCAAGTAGTAGCTATTAGCTCACTTGACATCTAGGCTGTGCAGTCTACGTTCCCCAAAACTAGAGTGGTCAGTGATAAAGGCTGGCAAAGTAATGGATTGATTCACGTAAAAGTCTGACACCATCTTGGGCAGAAAGTTTCTACTAGTCCTGAGTACTACCTTGTCCCTGTGTACTGATATGTAATCTGACTCAGTGGACAAGGCCTGGAGCTCACTGATCTTCCTAACTGAGGTGATGGCTACCAGGAACACTGTTTTCCATGTCACATACTTAAGCTCTGCTGAAGACATGGGCTCAAACGGTGGTTGCATTAGCTGGCCAATGCATATATTGAGGTCCCATGTTGGGATGTGATCCCTGTGAGGGAGATGAAAATGCATGAGACCCTTAAAGAACTTCCTAAATGCTTGATTAGCTGCCAGAGATGACCCCTTACCAGCTGAGAGGTAAGCACAGACAGCTGCTAAGTGTACTTTGAGGGTGGAAGGCCTAAGGCTGAAAGAATGAAGATGTGCCATATACTGTAGGATGACTGACAAGCCAGACTGGCAGCAGTCTATCTAATTTTTCTGGCACCAAATGGAAAACCTCTTCCATACAGAGGTGTAAGTCTTTCTGGTAGAGGGTTTTCTAGAAACCCTAAGAACCTCTAGCACCCCTTCAGCAAGGTGTAAGTCAGCATACTCTAAGTCCTCAAGAGCCAAGCGCTGAGCCTGGGAGACCAGAGATTTGGGTAAAGGACCCTGCCCTGTGATGAGGTCAATAGGTTGTGCCTCCTGCGTAGAGAGATTGGCTTGGAAATTGACAGGGTCAGCAGCACAGAATACCATGGCTGTCTGGATCAGTCTGGAGCAATGAGGATCATTGTCGCTGGTTGAACCCTGAGCTTGTTCAGCATTCTGAGCAACAAGGGAAATGGAGAAAAGGCATACAGGAACTTCCCTGTCCAATCCAACAGCAGCGCATCCAGAGGGACTGTGCCCACTGCAGGAAGCCTGCAACAGAATTGTGATAGCTGGTGACTGTCTGGGGTTGCAAGGAGGTCCATCTCTGGGTTGCCCCATCTTCTGAACACACCTTGCACTTATGGCAGTTTTGGTTGATCCGGCTGAGAGCATCTGCCAGGACATTGCCCTGGGATTTGGACTGCTGAGAGAGATATTCCCAGGAAGTAAGCTAGACTCCACGTTTTCATGGCCTCTGTGCACAGTGGTAATGACTTTGTGCCCTCTTGCTTGTTTATGTAGTATACTGTTGTTGTATTGTCTATCCTGACCTGAACCACCTTGCCTTAAAGCATTGGAGTGAAGGACTAAATGCCCAGATAAACTGCCCTGAGCTCCAGCAGGCTTTATGTGAAGCAGGGACTCCTGATGGGGCCTGGTACCACGTGCAGTGTGTTCCCCTAGGTGTGCAACCCACCCTGGGGGGGGGACATCTGTTGTTAAGACTGCTGCTGGCGGCAGCTGGAGGAAAGGCTCACCCTTCCCTGTGGTTGTCTTTTTCCTGCCACCATTGCAGAGCTTGCAGCAGGGTTCCTGTGACTGGAACCATATTTGACAGGGAATCTCTTTTCTGGGAACAGTGAGACCTGAGGTGAAACTGAATGTCTCTCATCTGGAATCTTGACTCAAGTTCAAGTTTATTGCAGGAAAACTCCATTGAGCAAGCTCATTCACAAGAAGGTCCTGAGGCACGTGTACAGACAAGGAAACATTACATACATAAAATTATAAATAAAGTACTGTATAAGATGCATGTGATACATAGTGCTCAAATAAAACATAACAAGGTAATAATTATAAACATAACCTAGAGAAGAACACTGTAAGTAGAAAAGGTACAACCAGCAGGAGCGAAAGGATACATAAGGAGGGAGTGTTGAAGATTGGTGCAAGGGGGAGAAGGAGGGGTAGTGGGAGAGGATCTTATGAGGAGGGGGAGGAAGGAGAGGGGAGGAATGGTGCGGGGGTTGAATAAAACAAGGAAGGAGTGGAAGAAGGGCAAGGGATGGGCAGGATAAGGAAGGGAAGGGAGAGATCAGTGGTAGTAGAGACATAGAGGGAGTAGGGGGAGTAAGATATTGATGAAAAAGGTCAAGGTAAAGAAGAGGCTTAGAAACAGCTGCAAATATCTTTTAGTTTAGTCGCAGCAAGCATTTTAAAGAAATTGACAGAGACAATGCTAGAGATTTTCAGTATAGGCTGCGGATGATTCCAGACAGTCGAGAGAGCATGTTATATGACACATTTGCCAAAGGTGGTACGAGTCCTAGGCACATCAAGGAAGATAAAGTCAGACTTCCTAAGGGAATATCTACTGTGGGAGATGCGGATGAGAGATGTTAAGTAGCTCGGTAATTTTTTTCAGGAGAATTTTGAGTCCAAGTGCCAGCATGGACAAACGTCTAGTGGTAAGCGACGTCCATCCAACAGCTGCACACAGGTCACAATGGTGGGTTTGGTAAGGGGAGTTGGTAATGAACCACAGAGCATGTTGGTAGAGGATGTCCAATTTGTATAGGTTTGAGATTGCAGTAGAAGTGTAGATAAAGTCTCCATAGCCTAGTAATGGAAAGAATGTCGCCTGAACAAGCCTAGTTCTAATCTCAAAAGGAAAGAGAGCCTTGTTTCTAAAGAAGAAACCTAGTCTAGCTTTTAACCTGCTGGTTAGGTCATCAAGATGGTCATTAAAGGAGAGCTTGTTATCTAACCATATGCCAAGATATTTTAATTTTGAGACGACCTCCAAAGGTTCGCCTAGGGAGGTGACAAAAAAGTAATTAGGCAGGTCAAGGGAGGTGGTGGAGGACATATTGAGAGTGAAGATCATAGCCTTGGTGTTCTTGGTGTTGAGGAGGAGCTTAGCATTAACGAGGTTGGGTTCAAGCTGAGCAAAGTCAGCTTATAGCACATCGCTTACTTCAGACAGGGTTGAGCCCGAGGTGTACAGTATTGTGTCATCTATAAAGAAATGCAAATTGGAATTGGTTATATTAAAGTCAAGATTATTAATGTACAGGGGGAAAAAGGATAGGGCCTAGTATGGAGCCTTGAGGGAGTCCCCTGACGATTGGTAGAGAGCCTGAAAATAGGCCATCAGCTTTGACTTTCTGTGTCCTCCCTGTTAGGTAATTGGTAAACCTCTGAGCAGTGGAGGGGGTGGCACCTACTGTAGGTTAGTAAGGCTACTGACTGCTAGATTGTGGTCAGCGATATTGAACGCCTTACTAAGGTCTAGAAAGACTGCACCAGTGATCTTCTTTGAGTCCAGAGCTGAAACCCAGTCATTAGTAACTTTAGCCAATGCTGTAATGGTGCTATGATTAGGCCAGAAGCCAGACTGGGCTGGGTTGAAAATGAGAAGATTTTGATATGATGTTTTAGTTGGGAGTAAATTAATTTTTCAAAGACTTTAGAGAGAATGGGCAAGATCGAGATGGGCCTATAATTATTTAAATTGCATGGATCACACAATTTGAATAAGGGGAGAAGATGGGCGGATTTCCAGCAGGATGGAACTGTGGTAGTGGTGATAGAAGGATTGAATATATGAAGAATGGGGCTGCGAGATGGAAGTAGCCTCACTTTAAGTAAAAAGGTTCAAGTCCTTCATCCCCGGCGCTTTTCTTGGTATCTAAATTGAGAAGTGAGTCTTCAACTTCTTTGTAGTTGAGTGGGTACAGCTGGAAGGGATGAGGCAAGTTTAGGAGTTCGGGGATAGTACTGTCTTGATAATAGCAAGGCCTGCATAAGGTGAGGAATCAAAGGCTAGGCCAGCAGTAGCAAAATGGGAGTTGAGTTCTTCAAGGAGTTGACAGTTACTTTCAACAACCATGCGGTTAGTGTGGATCTTGCATGGGATAGAGGGAGCAGCTAGCCGTCCTTCGATAGACTTAAGGGTCCTCCAGATTTTTTGAGAATTCCCATTTGCCTGTTCTAAAGTAGTGACATAGAAATTTGATTTGGCAGAGTGAATGCGTTTAATGCAGGCATTCCTAGCTGTTTGAAAAGCCTGCCAATCTGAGGGTCACTTGGATCGCCTAGCCTGGGCCCAGATTTTATCATGATTTGTGAGTGCAGCCTTGAGATCTGGTGTAAACCAGGGATGAGAGATACAATGCACATGAGATTTAATAAAGGGGGCATGCTTGTTAGCCAGAGCGATAAGGTTGTTATTGAGGATAGTAACTGCCTCATCAGCTGTTTTAGCAAGATGGAGATCTTGCCAACTAACATTACCTAGGTCTGACAAATAATTTGCTGCACTAAACTTATGGTAAGACCATTTTGTTATAAGCTTTGGTTGGTAACGAACCTTAGCGTGCAATCTTTTGCATACTATAACCCCGTGGTTGCTCATGTCATTGTGGAAAACAGCAGAGTGCAGAATTTTATGAGGATGAGTGGTTGATATAATATCAAGGAGGGAACTATTGGCATTGTTTGAAGTATTGATCCTAGTGGGTTCATTAACTATCCGAGAGTGGCCAAACTCGTTGCAGTGAGATTTCAGGCTGTGTGATTTAGGGCTAAGTCTGTCCATATTGAGATCCCCAAGGATTATGGTTTCATTGTTGGCAGTGGTCGTTAGGGATTTTGGAATATTGAAGATATCAGTGCCACCAGCAGGAGGCCTATAACCACCAATTATAGTGATGCATTCCGTGGAAGGGAGGGGAAGCTTCAGAGATACAATTTCATATTCCTTAGGTTTAGATTGACAGCAGATGTTACTAACAGCATACTTGGTTTTAGAATAGACAGCCACCTCAACCCCCAGAATCGCTATCCGCCTGAACAGTTTATAGCCCAGCAACATAATTTGTTGGTCAGTATTGACCTTTTTGAGCCATGACTTAGTAATAATGATAAGATCTGGTTCAGTGTGCATGGCCCATGCTTGTAACTGGTCAAATTTCTTAGCCAAGCTTAGTATATTGACCAGCATCATTCTGAGTCCGGGGCAGATGCAAATTCAGTAGGTGAAGTAAACGGTAAAGGAGGGCCAGGATTTAACTCCACATTGCCCGAGCAGAGGAGGAGCAAAAGTAGCAGTTTCTTTAAGGAGCTCTTAAGGGATATGAACACTTTTTTCCTTTGGGAACACTCACAATTCATTGCCAAGGATATGGTTTTAACACTAGGGGAGGAAAGACTAATACAATAGTATACTGATATAAGAGAAAGTGCTCAGATTGACATAGGCGAAGGGAGGAGAAAGGGAGGAGGAGGAGGAGGAGGGGGAAAAAGGGAGGGGTGTACTAAACTCTGAAACTGTTGCTGTTGCTGCAGCCATGTGCCCTAACAGCTGTAGAAAATAGTCTCACTGGTCTGGGGGTATGCAGCTGGAATGAGCCTGCCAGCTGCACCGAGCTGTCTATCCTTCCCTGTGGGAGGAAGGCACTTCCTCTTAGAGTGTACAGTTCCACCCCCATGAACTCCAGGCACTGAACTGGTGTTAGCACTGACTTTTTCTGATTTACCAGGGGGCCCAGTGTACACAGGGTATCCTGGATGCTGATCAGTGCATCTCTACCCACTGAGGAAACTGGCCTACCACCAACCAGTCGTCCAGGTATGGGAAGACTGCAACCCCTTGCCTTCATAGGTGTGCTACTACCACTGCTAGGCACTTGGTAAACCCCTTTGGAGCAGAGGTAAGGCCGAAATGCATGGCTCTGAACTGATAGTGATCTAATGGCAATCTGAACTGGAGATACTTTCTGTGTGATTGCCTGATAGGGATGTGACTAAGTCCAGAGATGCTAGCCTAATCCCCTTTCCTGAGTGTAGGGAGGATGGTAGCCAGAGTGACTATTTTGAACTTTAGCTTTGTTAAATGCCTGTTTAAATGTCTGAGATCCCATATGGGTCACCACTCCCCTGTTTTTTTCAGAGTGAGGAAGTATCCTGAGTAGAGACCCCTTCCCTGTGGACCAAGGGAGCAGGCTGTACTGATTTGTCTTGAATTAGTTTTGCTGCTTCCTCTTCCAACAGAGTTACTTCTGATGGACTGGCAGGTTTGAAATCCCTTACCCTCAGTTTGGGCAGGATCTTGAACCCAAGGGCAAGCCCCTGGCCCACTACCTCCAGGAACCATCTGTCTGTAGTGATGGATTCCCAAGCCTGGAGGTAGTGGGCCAGCCTACCCCCTACTGAAAGTGGGAAGATGGCCCTGGAAGACCCCTCAGGGGTCTGCATAGTCTGTGCACTTGACTAAGTGCTGGGGCAGTATCCCTGCTGCTCATTTTGCCTCTGCCTCTGAAGTATCCTCTCTGAGGTTGATAGGTTAATAATGCCTGGGCCTGGAAAAAGGGTCTGTAATGGGTTCTACCCCTACTCCCTCTGCCTTGGTACTTCTGGGGTGTTGCTGCTTTCTCCTTTGCAGCAGCACTCTTATAAGCCACCTTGAACGCATCTATCTTTTCCATGTATCAATCAATCAATCACTTACTTTATTTAACTAGGCATAAACACCATTGAGCAAGCTCATTTTCAAGGTGGTCCTGGGCATTAATACAATACAGTACACTTTATAAGATTACAATTATGGTGGACAGCTGTGCAAAAAAAAAAAAAATATGGGCCTGTACATACCGGTCAACATAATTAACATGCAAAGGTACATAATGATAAGCTTTACTGGAATGAGAAGAGACAAAAATCCCATATAGTCTCTGCTAAGTAAGAGCTCATACCCAAATGATAAAAAATAAGGAGGTATTAAGGAACAGAGTAGAAACTGGGGTGAAAGAGTAGGCAGCCAAGAGGGAGGCCAGAATAGGTAAAAGGCAGAGAATAGGCAGGGCCATCTCGGATTAAGGAAACTAGGCTTGTAGGTCCTAGGTTTCTGTTGTTAGGAATGTGGGGTGGATGAGATACTTAGGCGTAGGATTTGAGAGTGGCACCCAGGGCTTGGGGTCATATGCATCTGAAACAGTTGCATGATTCCTTCAGGTAATCCATTAATAGAGCTTTGAATGTGAAAATGCTTGGAAGTGAGGATAATTTTAATGAGTCTTGCATAGTGTTCCAAAGAGATGGAAGTGAGAAGTTGATTGCTGCCGAGCCAAGGGTAGTTTTCACTCTAGGAATCTGGAATCAGATTATGGAGAAGTGTCTCAGGCCATAGGAACCTTTAGCCCATTTGAAGAGGTTTGAGATGTAGGCAGGGAGGTTATCAGATAATGCTCTAAAAAACCAGAGGAGAGCATTCCTTTTTCTCCTAGTTGAGAGTGAGGTCCATCCTGAAACCTGGTATAGACAACAGTGATGTGTACCACGGGGTAGATTTAGGATAAATCTTAAAGCCCAGTGGTAAAGGGTGTCCAGTTTGTTTAGCATCGTTGATGGGCAATGACTGTAAAGGAAGTCAGCGTAGTCCAGTAGTATAGGTAGGAATGTAGTTTGTACTAGTCTCATTCTGGCTTCTAACGTAAGTAAGTGTTTAATGTGATAGAATAAACCTAATCGCTGTCTTAGTTTCTTTGAGGTTTCATTTAAGTGGCACAGAAAGTTAAGCTTGTTATCCAGCCAGAACCCTAGGTATTTATAGGTATCAACTACTTCAAGGGGTTCATCTAAGAGTGTTCGGATCTGTGTGATTTGTGGACATCCGGAAGTAGACTTTGGTGAGAGAATCATTGCTTTAGTCTTTTGGCATTGAGGAGGAGTTTATGAGTGATAAGGTTGTATAGGAGGGTGACGAAGTCTTTCTGTAAGTACTCATGAGCCAAATCCAAGGATGAATTTGTGGTATAGAGTACAGTATCATCTGTGAATAAGTGCACATTGGCTGTGCCCAGCTGCGAGTCCAGATTATTGATGTATACTGCAGAGAGGATAGGGCCCAGGATGGAGCCTTGTGGGACTCCTTGTAACAAGGATTTTTGTGGGGACAGATCTCGTATGGCTTTGACTTGTTGTAACCTATTGGTTAGGTAGCTGGTGAACCATTTAATGGCAGAACTATCAAGTCCGAAGCATGATAGTATGATCCACAGTATCGAAGGCCTTACTTAGATCAAGGAAGAGGGCAAGTACATGCTTCTTAGAGTCCAAGGCCATTTGCCAGTCTGTAGTTACTTTGGCAAGAGCCGATACTGTACTGTGTTTGACTCTGAAGCCGGACTGAGCCGGGTTTAGCAACTTTTGTGAATCCAAATGTTCTCTAAGTTGGATGTTGACAATTTTTTCAAGTAATTTAGAGAGGACGGATAGTATAGAAATAGGCCGGCAATTGTTTAGATCACTCGGATCCCCAGTCTTGAATAATGGTAGGATGTGGGCAGTTTTCCATGAGACAGGTAGCTCACCTTGAATCAGAGAGGTGTTGAATAAGTGTGTAATGGGGCGATCAGATAGGTATGGCCAAGTTTTAGGAAGTAAGGTTCAATATTATCTGCACCTGCACTCTTTTTTGTATCCAGAGAACGGAGGAGGTCCTCCACTTGCTTGAACGTAATTGTGAGAAAGCTGAAGGGGCTGGGATGCGGTTGGTTATGGTTGTGGTTATCAGTAAAGCCAACAGTGTAGTCTCTTGCCAGGCTAAGTTTGCTGATAGGTGAGGTGTCAAAGGCAAGCCCTGCAGTGGCAAAGTGATCATTAAACTTCTCTAGTATATGAGCTTTGTCCGTATAGGTGGTACCATCAGACACAATTTTGTTTGGAAGGAGTGTTGCAGTGGACTGACCTTCGACTTCTTTGAGGATATTCCAAAAGAGTTGTTTTTATTGTCTTCTAGTTCTTTTTGGAAGTACCTAGTTTTTTCTGACCTAATTAGCTTGGTACAAGCATTCCTAGTGGTACGGAATGCTAACCAATCGGCCTCCAGGTGGAATTTCCTCGCCTTTTTCCACCAGTAGTCCCTATCCCTATGTGCTTTCTTCAGGATGGGAGCCTCTGTTCGTTCACCCAAGAGGTATGTGGGCTCAAAAGGAAAGTCCAGTACCTTTTGTCTGGGTGTTCTGGGACAAATTAATTGCCCTCAGCGAGGCCAATCTCCTCAGAGACACTGAATTTGTCATTTGCCTGGCTGCAATATCATTGGCATCCACTGCCATTCTGATCTGGCATTTAGAGTCCGCTATACTCTTAGCAATCTCTGAAATTGCATCCCAGAGACTTTTTTGATATCTGGAGACATAGGCCATGTAAGTGGCCTGTTTAATGGCTAAAGAGGCACCTGAGTAGGATTTCATGACCATATAATCCATTTTTCTGGAGTCTTTATCTGGTGGGTGTGATGCAAGGAGAATCCCTGCATTAGTACAAGCCACAGCTTGCACCACCTCTTAATGGCTGGGGTGTCTAAAAAGGAACTCTGCTCCAGACTTAGCCACCCAGTACTTCCTGTCCATCCTCTTGTCCACTGGGGGAATGAAAGTTGTGGTTTATAACATTCTAGAAGCCTGTCTCTTGAGAGACTTGTGGAGAGCAGCAACGGTCTTTTTGTTACTGGCACATCCATCATTTCCATATAGTCTGGGCTCCTCTTCCTCCTCTGCGGATTCCTAGGTGGAGAGGTCCAGTGCCTGTGCCACTTGCTTCATGAAGGCAATGTGAGAGAAAAAAACTCAGCTCCCTTCTCAGGGGAGTCAGGATGTTAAGGATCAGGGGATACACCAGGTTCAAATTCATCCTCCCCTTCCATGTACACATCAGCAAACTGTTTAAGTGAACCAGGAACCGAAGAGGAACCCAGGTCATGAACCAAGGTCTGTGAACAGGGATGCTGAACTGGAACCACGGTACCGGTTTGCAGCGCTTGTATAATTTTTGTAGCATTTGCTATTTATCTGCGGTTGGAGCCAATGGTTTTGTAGGTTGCAATTCCTGAACCGAGTGTTATTCCTTCCTCTTTTTCTTAGCAGAACTTATCGGTTCAGTGGCAGTGCCTGGGGTTCTTTTCTTAATTGAGGAACCATCACCCTGGTTAGAGGGTTGTTCAACTGGTTCCTTCGGTTTCTCTTTATGAGAGGAAGAAATTCTGTCTACAGCTGAGTCAGCAGCCTTCTCGAACATTTTTCCTTCAGTCAGTTCAAATGCCTATTAAGTGCCCACTGAGGAAATACTTTTTGCTTTTACAAATTTCATAATCTGCCTTGAGGTGGTTAAACCCTAGGCAGAAACACAAATTAAATGAGGATCTGTTTTCAAACAGTTCCCCCACACTCTCTACAAAGCTGAAAACCCATTGGGACAGTTCTTTTCTTGGATTAGTGACAAAACCAGTAAAAACCCCAAGAAATGGATCTCTGAGAATCAGAAACCCACACAAATGAATAAGGCTTAAATCTTTAGTACTTTTTTTTTTTTTAACTTTGCAGTCGGTTCAGCAACCACTGAGAGAACTGAGAGTTACCCCAGTTTCCCTCAAAAATAACCAAATTAAGCAACCGGCCCAGGGAAGGAATAAAATCTAGAAATTTACTTTTTTTAAATGTAAATAAAAGTTTGGTTCCCTCCTGGTTAAATGAACCAAAGAGAAACTGAAAAACCAGAATAACACTAAATCTAGACCAATTTACCTGTAAACTCAAGGACAGTGCTTTAAAAAGTGAACAGAAGTAAAATTTACTTCAAAAAAACAAAAAAAATTAAATCTTCAAGAAAGATGAAGGAGGGCTCACAGAGGCGTCTGTACTAGGCAAGCGGAGTAAAGAATCTGACAGTTGTAGAATGTTTACCAGGGACAGTGGTTTGAAAACCAAGAATGAGCCTAGCATTCCATCATTAACATAGGTTCTAGTAACCATTTTGGCTCTGGGGTAGTACATTGGAAGGACAATACTGCATATGTCAGAATACAGTGAGGTTTCCTGGGGTTTGAAATACAAAATCACACATACCCCAATAATGTAAAGCACCATGGGATATATATGCAAATCACCATGAACATTTAGACTGGTTCTGTTTTAAGTAGGAGAGCATGGTGCCAAATGACCTCTTTCATACAATCTGCAAAGGCTAAAAACAGAAGACAGACACATATTTCATCCCTCTCAGTACTCACCGGTGTGCCTCATCTGTATCTCAACCCAGGGGAATCTGAACCAGCCCTTATGTGGCTTAGTGGTATGGGTCCTTGTGGGCCCAAAATAAGGAAGCAAGCAATGTGGTGACTGACTGGTTAAACATAAACATGCAAAAATAGGAAAGACGTCTTTTGGCTCAGCTTCCTCAGTAGCTCAGCTTGCTGCATTTGTGATTTTCCTCCCAACACGTAGTGCCTTACATAGTGTAGATGGACCTAGCATTATATACCTTTACTTCCTATGACTGCCGTCCACTTATCAGAGCAACAGCCAGACTTAGTGAAAATCATCAGTCTCTGAAATGGAAAGGACAGTCTGGTCAATGTTGCACAATAAAAAATGACAGACACTAAGTTTTATTTTATGGCCCCATTTAAAGGGCCGGTTCATTGCAAAATGGACGTGTACTGAATACAGTAGTAACTAGACAAAGCTTTTTCTTCCTGGAGGTAGTCAGCACCCTCTCTTCCCTAGCCCACCTCCAACTGGCTACCTGCTTTCCCCAGAACTCACCCAACTGTGCTGTCCCCCATGGTGAGGCCAGGAGGGGAAGGGCTGTCCTACTCCCCACAGTGTCCAAATCCAGATCTGCTGGGTCCCAGGTGGTGGTGTGGGTCAGGGAGTGAGCCAGGCATCATCCGCCATCTCCATTTTCCTATTTTTTGTCCCCACGGTCCATGGCATAGGATCACGAAAGTGTGCATGCGTGTGGAGGCACACATGCACCACACATAGATAAATAAAGTTTACTACTACTTACTTACATCCGGCCGCTGGTTCTCCCTAGTTCTGGTGCACCAGTTGCCCTGCCAGCATATTTCCACATGGTGCTGGAGAGGTGCAGTGTCCCTTCTTTCCCGAGAGAGGAGATCAGTCTATCAGGTGCTCGATCCCCCCCCCCCAAGCCAACCCCCAGTAACTGGAGTTTGCTTCTGAACTTGGGTCGCAGGCGTGATAGGCGGCAGTGCTACCACTGAGCCACTGGGCTGACTAATTTTATGTACAGTCTTAAAGTTGCCAGCTATTACTCATTTGTTCCTTTTGCTAATGAGAAGTTTTTGTGCCAGTAAGTATTAAGTGTAATGTGAAGACCAGTGTCTTACCTAGCAGCTAACATATCTGCAATAGCTCTGTTAACCATCATACCTTATCAGCATTCTGACATCACTCATTGCCAAATCGCAAGTGACCAATCTGGCAGAAGGTGAGAGTGGTTTTGTTGGTACGTCCTGATGTCACAATGCTGATGAGGTATAAATGGCACTAGAACTAGATATAGACACACTTCCATTTGGGGCATGTGTGCACATACTTGAATGGGCATTCTGACTATGTGTGCACATCCATTTTCATTTTCTCCAGGTGTGTGTCTCTCTCTCTTTTCAGCCACATTTGCCACCCTTCAGTCTATTTATTATGCCCAGTTAATTAGACCCTGCTTGAGGGCTCACCCATCATCGCCATTCTGTTTTCTAGCTTCTGTTCTTAACTTGCCTATTATCCCCTTTTTCTCCTAGATCCACCCAACGATACATATATATATATATTTATACAATAGGAGTGAGTGAGTGATAAATGAGTGAGATAAAACAGTGCATCATCCACTGCAGTGTGATATTTTTATCCTCTGCTCTACTGTGATGATATCAGCCATTTACACACACAGGTCACACAAGGGTCACTGATATCATCACTCTAGGAAGCTTTCCCTCAGCATTCAAGAAACACCTGTACTGTTACCATAGACACAAATGCAGAACTACCTGAGAGGTCTTACTGCTGCCTGTAGCTAACTCAGTTAGCATTTCAAAACACACCTATTCCCCACTCTAACTTCCAGCTCATTACTGTGATACTCTCAGTTTGACTTCAGCCAGAATTCTAAAAAGCACAGCTTCACAGAACACTCTGTTCCTCACTGCTTCCTGCAGCTAACTTAATTACTACTAAAAACAGCCTCAGCTGTTCTGACACTGTGACTCTCAGCCCATTACCATTACTGTGATACTCTCAGCTTGACTGCAGCCAGACTTCTAAAGAATACAGCTTCACCAAATAGTCTGTTTCTCACTCCTACCCAAAACTAACTCATTTAGCATTGCAAAACACACTCATCTGTTTCCCAGAGTTTTTAACACTGCTGGCCCATTCAGAAAAACTCATACACAGAATGAACAAACACGTAAACAGGAACAGAACACAAGACAACATAACAATACTTCTGAAACTCCTAGCCCTGTTGTACAAATTGAATACATGGGGCTGGATATTCAAACTGCACCCAAAAAGTGCGCAATAGCAGGAGCAAGCACAAGTCCATTGCGCCCATGCGCAACAGACACAGTATTCAAAAAAGGAGCAAGCCAAATTGCGCCAACAGCTAACGTCTGAATATCGCACCACCTGTGCCATGGCGCAACTAGGGAAGGGAAGCTGAGTAGATACGATGCGCTATGGCGCAACAATGGATGTCCAGCTGAGCAGTCCAGAGGCGCCATAGCGCAAGCAGGGAGCCCCCCAGCAGCAGAGCAATGTAACTGCACAACCAGGGAGGTAGGGGCCCACCACCCATGCCACAGATGGGCACAGGAACACACAGCAGAACTGACATCGTGACCCCACACCCCAAGCACAGCACAACTGGGGGAGGGCTGGAATAACCACCAGCCCATGGAGACAGGCAAACAACCCACAGCCGGGCCAAGGTGCCCCATCACACCCACCGGCAAGCTGAGACTGCCACACAGGGAGGCGGACCACCCGTGCCACACCATCCCCAAGTGCACAGCACACCTGCACCGTGATCCCCAGACACCCCCATGAGCAGTGACCACCACTGCAGGAAACCCCATGCATACCACCACCCCCACTGTGACACTGCAACCTTGTGCACCACAGAACCATACAAGGCAGCCCCACCATGAGCACCCAGCAGTGGGTGGCATCACACGGCAATGCAACAATGGCAGACACAATGCCACCATGCACAATCCCCCCAAGACACAGCTGAGAGACTGACCATGCGTCGGCACAAGAGGTACCCCACATGGGACAGGGTGTGCCCCTGACACCACCACCAGTGATACAGCACCCTGCACAGTAGTCCAGTGACACACCCCAGCCTACCACTGGCCACAACAGCCAGCACAGACACCCACAGTGGTGCGTGGAAGCATGCACCACACCAGATTCAACACAGTGCAGGGACAAACACCCACCCATACCCAAGGGGACAATAACATAGGGACGCAGTAGCATGGCAACCAAGCCCCCAGAGTGGGCCCATGGAAACCGTGTACACACAGCCTGCAGTCCTCCCTGGCACAGGAGTGCCAGCCACCCTGTGCAGGCACTGTGGACCCATACGACACCAGCATATGCATGGAGCACAAGTCACAGACAGTGGTGCACATCCCCTGCAACACACACAAGGCACAGCATGGAGGTGGGACAACAACCGCAGAGGCCACAGTGTCACCTGAGGCAAACATGCACCACACCAGTGACAGAAGGCAACTCAGCATTGTGACAGGTACAGTGGCTGCCCTGCATGGACAGCCACCACTGACATGGCAGCAGACCTTGCAGGTCACAGACATGCAAGGGTGTCGGTTACACAGTCCATGGATGGGTTGACAGGGGCACCATGGACACAGAGCATGCACCATGGACCACTGCACACAGTCATCCATTGCACAGGGAACAACACACACCACAGACACTGACTGATAGCTACTCCCACACCATAGTCACTTCCCCACGGACATACACACAAACCCATGACTGCACCACCCCAGACACCATGCACACCACTGCAGCTGAGCACCTATAGCCCACTGCAAATCAGAGACCACCACAGTATTCATATCAAAATAATTATATTGAAACAGATAAACAAAACTATTTACAGAACTATGTACATATAGGGGGGAGGGACATAAACAAGGTGGGGGTGGGTAAGGGGCAGGGGTGAACATATAGGAGAGGGAAGCAGGGGTGTGAGGGTGGGTCCAGGGGAGGAAGGTGTTTTCAGGGTCATGGATGGCCTATCATCTGCCCTGCTCATCCACTATGTTGCGCCGATGTGTCTTCCGCCTTCTGACCCCGTGTCAGTCCATCCTTTGGAGGATCTTCAGGGATGCCCTCACCACCTGTAACAGCTCCTGCAGTCCCTTCTCAATGGCCTGAAGTCGCTGTCCACCTAGGATGAGGGAGCAGAGTCATTACGTGTGACTGTCCATCCCCCTGCAGCCCACCCATGGTGCATGGCATACAGCCATGTGCCACACCCCTGTAATGGTGTGCGACCACCCTCAGTGACCGTGTCCACAAGACCTGCCCACCCAGGCAGCCACAGCCATGTGGACCACTGCACACATGCACAGCCCATGTCCTGCACAGCACCACCATGGGTGTACAATAACGTGGCTATGCGGTATGAAGGCAGTGCCACAGCCATGTGCCCAGTGCATGCATGGACCACCACTGACACACTCCCAGGCATGCATAGCCACTGGACAGTGCTGACTGTCACAAGTCGCGTGCATGGCAGTGGTGTCCATGGATGGTGGCCATGCCCCGCTGCCCACCCTGTTACACAGCATGCAACAGTAATCATGAAGCTATGGCACTCACCCTCATCGGGCCGGTCAGGTCAGCGGTGACGGTCCCAGTCCCTGCTGGACGCTCTGTCCACCTCCCTCCGGTGCTCCTCCCTCATCTGGCGCTGCTCGTCCATGCCTGTGGGGGAAACAAGGAAAGAAGAACATCAGTACAATCCTGAAGCAAAGTCCCCCTGCCCCAATGTGTGTGCCCAGCCACCCACCCAGCCAGACCCACCCCACACCCTGTGAACACCGCCACAGCCAGTCCTAGACTAGCCCTCCCCTATGTGCCGGACACATACAACACTGTTACCCATATGGAAAATACAAGTGCATAGACGGATCCCCCCATCTGGACGTGGCACCATGCCCCTCCTGGCACGCGACTGCAGACGGGCTAGTAGGTCTGGCTCCCTCCTCCTGAGGTCCCCATAGCGGTGCCTGCACTGCTCTGAGGTCCCCCTGCGTCCAGTGGCCACCTCCTGCCAGACCTGGGTCCTGGCCCTGTCCAGTGCCTTCTCACCAAACAGAGGCCCATAGTGTGGCTCCACAAGAGCCACAAGGTTGGCCAACTCAATGGCACTCCATTGTAGGGCTCTCCTGCATGCCATCTCAACAACTATAGTAGGCAATATGGCGCTCTGCAGCGTGGTACCCCACGTACAAATGCTGCACGGTACAGCACCGCCATTCCCTATCGCGCTGTTACCGAACAGGGCGATAGAGTTGCAGCCATGCCCGGACTCATGGCGCCAATGGGGCAAAGGTCGGGCACAGGGTCACGGGTCTCTGGCGCAAGGCCACGCACAGTGCCATCGGACGACTATGTGTGTATAGCACGATTGGTTGCCTGTTTGGCAGCGCCACAGCGGACTATCACACAGTTTTGCCATTGCATCTATGGAGGCCCATTGTCACAGCGCCATGTAGTGACCCTCGCCATAGCGCCACTGACACAGTGGTGGCCGTGCCCTGCATTGACCATCGTGCACAGCACGTCATCAGTGTGGCAGACGCCAGCGTCAGCAGCCTGGGCATGCACAGTGAGGTGTACTACGCATGCCATGGAACTGCTCCATTGGCTCAGCCCGTTCAACACAATTGCGCAAAGCGCAAAAGCGTGATATTCAGCCGTCATATGCTAATCATCCGATCAGCCATTCAATGGCGCAGCACCGCGATTTTGCATCTAATTAAAGTTGCTCCTCACCTAATTTGCGTGGATTGCACTATAAAAGTGCAACAAAGTTCTGCAGTGGCCATATTCGGTTACTGCAGTTTATTGGTGAGTTGCATGCTGTGTGGGAGTATGGACTGTGGATTCAGGGACATGCTTTGGACTGCACAGTCACAGGTAACCACTGCCATTCCTACAGGCTGAATAATGACCGAGCAAGGTCTGGGTGAGGAGGACAATGATGGTGGGTGGAAGAGGAGGCCCAATTTCATGAAGGCCGAGACCGAGGCACTTATCGAGGCCTACCTGGATCAGGAGCCACTGCTCAGTGGATGGCGCGGCACCCCTCCGGCCCATGCTGCTGCATGGGAGGAGGTGCCACATGCCATCAACCTGCATGGCAGCCACCAGCACTCCATGCAGGAGTGTAAGAAGAAGATGAGTACTGACAGGAGGAGGGTGAAGGAGAAGGTGGCTGCCATCAGGGCGGCACGTGCTGCAACAGGCGGTGGACAGCCGGAGGTGGTGCAGCTCACACCAGCAGAGGACAGGCTTGCTGCAAGCATGCACCGCAGTGCCATAGAGGGAGTTCCGGGCAGTGGCTTCCAGACGGGTGGTGGCCCATCACTCCATGGTAAGTCATGGTCGGTCTATGGGGGGGGCAGGGTAGGTCACGCGCAGTAATGCGACTTTGATTTCCCTTACAGATCCTGCACGTCTGCATGGGTCAGCGGTGGTGGGCCTGTCCACTGGGGACAGTCAGCTGGAGTTGGAGGAGGGACCATCCACCTCCACAGGTATACGTGGAGCATTACAACAGTGGGGCCACCTGGCTGTCCACACTGATGTCGTTGAGACAGGTGTGGGGGAAGCCCTTCCTGTGTCTCAGCATTCTGGCATCCAAGGATGCCAGCACACCGTGGCTGTGGCTGGGGTAGAGACCTGCACCAGCGATGATGACATGACCGTCATGGGCAGTGACACGTGTGTGCCACGGAATGGACACACAGCAGGTCAGCTCACGCCCATGGCTCTGGCTGGTTCTGCCATGTGGGCCAGCATGTCAGTACAGTCCCAGGCTGTGCCTGTCAGCACCAGTGGGGCAGCACTGGTGGCTGGTCAGGACAGTGGGACTGTTGCGGCCACAGCAGCGGCACCACTGAGCCCTTGGGTGCAGCGGCCGGAGGGGCAGCAGCAGCAGTCTCCCACCGGGACTGGGAGTTCAGGGTTCGGCGGTGACATCTGTGCAATGCCTGTGGACTTGCCCATACCTGGTCCTGGTGCGCAGCACCCACCCTCAAGGGGTGTTGAACATCAGGCCCGTGCACACCCTGAGGGACAGGATGCCGAGGAGGCAGACGACCTCTTTGACGAACACACCCGCCTACTGCAGGCATCGGTCCAGCAGCAGATGCGGCTTGCAACGTCTGTGGAGGCACTGTGTGTGGCTCTGGAGCGGGCAGAGGAGCATCGCAGCAGGGACACTGATAGGATCCTGTCACGGATGGACCATTTGCAGGAGGATGTGACCGCTGCCATTGACAGGCATGCACGGGTGTTCATTGCTGTCATGGCCACAATGGGCACACAGTCAGGTGCCCACTTGTCGCTCACACCACGCAGTGTGCTATCCACTCCCCATTCCCGGCGTCGTGCGACACCCACCCTGTCGATGCCGGGTTCAGCTGTGGGCATCCCGAGCGCTCCTGGTGCAGGCATGTTCGGTGTGCTGCAGACCCCTGCGTGGGCACGGTCGCGTTCGCAGAGTGGAACCCCTGGGGGACCATCAGTGCCACCTCATGAGGCCTGTGGTCAGCCTGCCAGTGCTGGTGGGTCTCGGCGGGGCCGCCCACGCATCCGAGGTGGCCGTGGCACTGTGCCACGAGAATGACCTGTCTCCCAGCACGGGCACTGTCTGTTGCTGCCCTGTGTGCATTGTGTGTTTCGGTGGGCAGTGCACGGGTGGGTGCCCGGCCATGCACGCAGAAACATGGTCCACCTACACACCCTCCCAGCTGCTGTCCACAGGTACATCTGGATGATGATGCCTGCATTGCGCTGTACACCAAAGTGCGATGGTGCCCAGCATCTGACACACACACATGGACAGACAGTGGATGTGGTGGCCTGTGGACATGTGTGTTGCTAGTGTTGGCGTTCTGGCTCGGTTTTCCACCTGCTCTCTGTGCACGTTTGGTGCATTGTGTGTGTGTGTGTCCATCCATGTGGCGTGTTGCTGTTCACCCATCCCTGGTTGTGAGCGTGTGCTTCTGTGCCCTACCTCATCCCTTGCCAGCATGCACTCCTGGTGTGTTTCCATGCATGTTTGTGGGTTGTGCCTTAGCCACTGGTGGTTGTGCATGGCACCATGACTTACCTGGATTGGCTGAAGTGCTCCTCTGTGATGGTGTCCCGGTGCAGCTGTGCCAGCCAGATCAGTCGGGGGTTCCGTTGGCCAAGGAGGGGCTGCCCATCATCCCCGGCATTCCCCTCGTCCCCATCGCTGTCCCCCTCTTTGACCTGTATGGCTATCCCACATTCTTTGGCCATGTTGTACAGGATGCAACAGGCCAGGAATATCCCACAGGCCTTTGAGGGGCTGTACTGTAGGGCACCGCCAGAGGTGTCCAGGCAACAGAAATGTGTCTTCAGCATCCCGAACACCCGCTCAATGACATTGTGCGTGGTGGCATGTGCCTCATTGTAGCGTTGCTGCGATGGGGTCGTGGGCCGCCGGTAGGGTGTGAGCAGCCAAGGACGGAGTGGGTATCCACTGTCACCTGTGTGCAGAGAGTGTAGGTTAGTTTCGTGTTCAGCTTCAGACTGCCCCAAGCCCTGTGGGCCACAGCCATGGCACCTCTGGCCATGCCCCCCCAGGCCCGTGATATGTCCATTTGATTTGCATACTCACCCACTAGATGTCCTGTGGGGATGTCCCCACTCTCAAATCGGTGGCACAGTGCTGACTGGTGCCAGATGTATGAATCATGTGCTCCTCCAGGGTGCGTGGCACAGACATTGATGATGCGCCCACTGGCATCGCACACCACCTAGCAGTTGACACTGAAATAGCCCTTGCAGTTCATGTATGCGGCCCCTTCCTCACCAGGTGGTGTGCATATGGCCACATAGGTACAGTCTATTGCCCCTAGCACACCAGGCATACGTGCTACCCTGTAGAACTCCTGGATGTTTGCTGTGCGCTCTGCCACAGTGCTGGGGAAATGGATGTACTCCGCAGCATGTGGCAGCAGTGCACTGAGGAATTGGGTGAGGATGCGTGACGTGGCCCACTGTGTTATGCCTGTGGTGTCCCCGGTTGGTCTCTGGAAGGTACCTGTGGCAAGCAAGCACATGCAGGCTGTTACCTTTGTCTCCACTGACAGGGCATGACTCTGTCGTGTGGGTGCCTGCATCACATCACTGCACAGCTCACAAAGCCGCCTCAGTATTGCCCTGTTCAGGCAGTACTGGCCCACAATCTCGATATCTGTATACAGCTCAAAGCTGGTGCGGGGCTCGCACTGCCTGTTGGGGGCATACCGCCAACGGGCCCCTTCCATGGCCACGCCCCCGCCGCATGCCTTTCACCCCCTCATTACGTGCCTCCATGTGGAAGGTGGCACTGGCCATGTCCCTGGCTTGCATTCCCCCATCAGCTGTTGCTTTGTCTCCCCACTGTCCTGACTGCTACCTCCCCTGCACCGGGTACACCTGTCTCTGTGCTGGCCTCTGGTATGTGTGTCACCACACACCTTCCCCATGCCTCTCTTCTGCAGTGTGGTTTCCCTGGCTTGCCCTCTTTCTCCCAGTTTCCCTGTGCCTGTCTCTCCCCCTGCCTCATGTGGCTTCTCTGTAGCGTTCTTGCGCCTGTTCCTTGCTAATTTTTATTTTGGCTCATTTCCGTATGGCGCAACTTCCGCTTGCTCCACTGTTGCGCATTGTGCAAGTCTTTGAACATCGCACTGCACCCTTTATGCATGGTTCCTCCCCCTTCGGTTGCGCATGCCTTAATTATCATTGCGCTGTTGCTCAGCATGTTTTCGGTGGCGCAACTGCCTCCTGCTGAATATCGCAGAATGGAGCATTTTCAGACTTGCGCTGACGCAACCCTATTGCGCATGGCGCAACCCTTTTGAATATCCAGCCCATGATGTGCAGATCATGTGCTGTGGCAAATATTGTCACTCCTGCATCGTGAGCTCTGGATATCTCACTCTGCAGGAGTGACAATATATGCCATATCACACTCATGCCCATCATGTATCCCCTACATATATATATGTATATATATATATTTCTGCAACACTTGTGAGTATATTTTATGGCACTTACTGTATCAATGATACTTTTGCTCCTTCCAGATGTAAAGTGAAAATATCACAATTTTCTCATTCTAGGTTCCCAGGAGACAAAAATATTCTCACAGTACTGTAGATCAGGATTGGCTGCAGCTCGCAGCATGAGGAGCACTTTCACACTACTCCAGCCAAAGCTTGCTCATGCTCCAACTCCGTCCAAATGCCCTCACCATTCATATTTCAAAATGCAATTTGTGACATTTAAACAGAACATCCTCTCCCTGTTATCGGTCACTGTCTTTCTGCATCTGTGACTAGCACTCCCTCTCTGCTGACTCCTACTCCAGTAATCATTTCCAGATGGGGTTCTTGTGATTGGCACTCTCCTCCTGCTGCTGAACTGGCCATTGAGGCTCCATTCCCTAGGCCAAGAACATTCCTCCACTGGTCCCCTGATAGGCTGCACACTGTAAACTCTTACGTCCTCCACCACCTGGCTCACATGCCCGCTCGCGGCTGCTCTTGATTCGTGCATGGATGAAGTAATGCATAAGAGCATCTGAACTCACAGCAACTGCCATGCCATCCTAAAACCACCAGGATCACTGAAATAAACAAAAAAATATTTAAAGCACTATAAAACATCTTCAGACCATAGAAACACAATACAGGTGTTATATAAATCAAATATGCCACTGCCCCTATAAGACTATGACTACTATTTCACCCTTGTACATCTCAACCTTTGTCATCCTTGTGGCTTCGCCACTTGTGATGTCAAAAGGTCAAGCTGCAAATATATATATATGTATATCTATATCTATATATATCGTATCATCATATCATATATATGTCTATAGGACATGCCATGGCCCTAATGAAAATATCACTGATACTTTTCCCCTGAGTGCAGTATGACCACATGACATCACAAGTGGCAAAGCCACAAGTGGTGTCAAAAGGTCAAACTGTATGAGGGAAAATATGTGATAACGCATGTCGCCAACAGCACTAGCACCAAGAGCCCCTCAAAGAATGCTCAACCCTCCCTTAGAGGACAGCGTCCTTGTGGATGCTCTGTTGCCCTCCCTGCCAGCCTCTGCCAATGACAGGGACATGAAACTGAATCACCAGCCTGCTCCGCGAATGCCTCACCACTGGGCACCACTGAGACAGTTCCTGTAAATATCTGACAGACTTTTAAATCATTTCCAGTACTCCATAAAGCTGATTAAACAGACTTCATGGCCTTCAGACTGATCTGCAGCAGTCTGTTTAAAGTCGCACTCTTGCCCACAGATATGTGAGATGGAGTATGTCACAAAATAAAGAAATGTTGGAGCTACACATACAAGCATTTGAAAGTTGTGCTCCTTGCTTGTCACAGAACTTGAGTCACTAGATCTTATTTTTTCCCAAAGGAACTGGCGTTACTACGTACGCCCTTCACCCAGGAGTGATCCGGACAGAGCTTTTCAGACACTTGCTAACTGGCTATCCTATTTTGAGGAAGATCCTGAGCCTGCCCTTTCTTTTCTTTGTCAAGACACCCATTCAGGGGGCCCAGACCACCATTTTCTGTGCAGTGGCGGAGGAGCTACAGAACTCATCAGGGCTCTACTACAGGTAAAGAGACTGAAAGGGTCAAAAGTTCACAGACAAGCCAAGCAGTCCATTTAAGGGGGGACATTTATGAACCATGCCCATCATAGTTTTAAAGCCTATAAAAAGCTCTTTGAAATGAGGTATCAGGCTTCCCGGTAGCTGGCAACAGACCAGAGATATCAGTAATTAAGTCTGTCCCATATTGATACTACATTGTCACCATTTTTAGAACCTAGTGATGTCACTGACGATCAAGCTGAGCTTGCCAACCATGTGGTTAGCCACAGCTTGATCATCAGTGACATCACAATGTTCTAAAAATGGTGGCAATGTAGTATAAATCTGGGGCAGACATAGTTATCAATTCTTCTGGACTGCTGCCTGCTACAGATAAACCCAATACCGGCTTGCACGCTGATTATCTGGATTGCAGTCTGAGCTCTGAATGATAGAAGCAGAGGTCACAAGGGAGGGTGACAGAGAATCTACAAGGAAACAAACTTCTTTGGTGGGGTTGGAGCATTGCTCAGAGAGTTACTAATGATGGGGGCACCTTGAGGTTCCATGCTTTGTGTGGAATACTCCTAAATGCCAGGGATTGCAGTCTCTTGTAAGTGTGGTCATAGACTAGGACAGGAAAAAACATTTCCTCATTAGAGCACACCAGATGACAGTCCTTATATCCCCATCAGCCCATAAAAGCATCGCTCACTGTGGTCTCCCCTGTTGACATCCCCAATCAAAAGATGCTTCCTTCCCTGGTGCCAGCAGAAAGGAGGTCTAGGAGAGATACTCTGGACCCTAGGACACTGGAGGACATGTGGAACCTGGAGATCATGTGCAGCAACGGAAGATGAATCTGGCAGGAAGCAGGACGTGAGGTCCTCAAGGATGGTCTGTCCAGGGGTTATGTGAGGAGGGAAGAAAAAATTACTCACCATAGTAATGCAGTTTCTTCTAGAGGGTTTATTAGTGATTCATACACATTTGGATCATCTCTGATGTGAGTTATTGCGTCCGAAACAGAAATTTACAATGTTAGAGTTCAAATATGTTCTATGGATATGCTCCCTCCCAGCATTCTAATGGCAGAGTTGTAGCTGAAGACCGGAAGAGAACAATGATCACCTATCTAATCTGCGCAAAATATTCTCACCTAATGTAAATTTAAATAAGAATGTAAACCACACCCGAAAATTGTAAAAGCCTGCAAAGTTTGCACTAAAGAAATGCTCAAGCAAATAAAACTATGTTTTTAGGTTCTAGAAGGGGAGGTAGGTCAGAAGGGGTTTATATGAATCACTAAAAACCCTCTAGAAGAAACAGCATTACTACGGTGACTTATATTTTCTTCTGGTAATGTGAGTTTATTACTGATGTCATAAAACTTTCAGACTCCAAGCAGTTTCTTGGGAGGCAGGGTCTAAAACCTACTTAGGAAAAAGGTTCTTAAGCACTGAAATACCAAACCTAGCATCCCTTCTAGTTTGGAGGTCCAGGCAATAATGATAAGTAAAAGTGTATATTGTGGACCAGATAGCTGCTTTACAGACCCCTTGCAAGGATATACTGTTTAATGCTGCTTCAATGGCAGAAGTAGCTCTAGTGGAGTTTCCCTGTAGGCATTTTTGCCAGCCTTTTTTTTCTTCGTTAATGCTTTTTGCTTCCTGGCTGGCTCCCTCATCATGCTGGCCTCCTCCCCGCTTCTGTGGCATACCCTCCACAGTAAGGTGGCAGGGAGCATTCTCAATCCATTGTCTCAAGGATCCAGGGGTTGTGCCCAGGTCACCAGGTGTGGGGCCTGCAAGGGGCAGCGATCATCCATGCCAGTCAGGGGTGTTCCTCCCCTTTTTCTGTTCCTTCCACTTTGTGGCCCAGAGGAGTGAAGTGCAATGACATCAGTAGTGGTGCCACGCACCGCTCCCATGCATGACATGTTGGACATCTGCCAATCCTCCGTTGCTTGGCACACTTGTCTCCCAGCCTCTGCTAGGGGGAAGTGTAACTGAATAATTGAAGCATTTTGAGATCTGAGTGAGTCATTCTGCCCTGGAAGAGAGTTAGGAGGTCCTGCTTCTGGGGCAGTTATACAGCAGGTATTTTCTATGACATTGTCAACAGCAGAGATTGCCAGGCCTAACTGGGCCAGTTTCAGTCAATTGTTGCAGACTCTCTTCTCAGTTTTAACAGGATCCTTAGAATCAGTTACAAATGAGGGAATATATACAGGAACTTGCCACTGCAGAGAAGGGACAAGAGCATTCCATGGGATTGTCACTACTGAGGAGGATCGTAAACAAAAGTGAGGGATCTTTCTGTTCTCCCAAGAGGCAAATATGTTCACCTCTGGTACAACCTTAATAACTGGTGACCCCCCCGATATCAACCTGTTTTTGAGACCGGTAAAAAGTCATGTCAACCTGCAGGTTGATACGGCAAAGTCGTATCAACCTGCGAGTTGACACAGCTTTTACTGTCTCGCACTGGGTTGTGTGTACCACACTAAGGTGCTTACCAACTCGAAAAAGTGAACCGTTCACAGTTTTTTTTTAACTTTAAACAATGGAGAAGCCGTTGAACCTTCACCTTGTTGTCATAACAACCAGCATGCCATGGAGCCCGCACAGAAGTCGAATCAGCAGCACAGGAAGCACATAATGCTAAGACTCTGAGCTTTGTTTACTTAGCACCAGTTATTATAAAAAATAACTCATGAAGGTGTGTGATCTGCAGTTTTTTTACACACCCTCGGTGTGTGACAATATATAAACCTCTCGAGCTTTGCTCTCAAGGTTTATATATTAACACACACCTTGGGTGTGTAAAAAACTGTATATCACATACCTACATATGCATTATTCTCTATTTAATATTTGTTGGTTCAGAGACCATTCAGGGGGTCACCAGACCATCAAGCTCAATGACTCTGTTAGTACAGTGCCCTTCCTGCTAGCTGTACTGCAAATATCCTCACATTTAGAGAATGTGCCAGGTTCCAAATCTTCATAGACTCTGTATAGAGTTTCGAGGATCTGGTAAGTCACTGTTTGGTTATGTAATATATTGTAGTTATATTGTTGTAATCAGTAATGTTTGGTCCTGCAACAGGGGGAAGAAAGACACCACAGACAGAAGCATAACCTTGAGCTCTATCAGGCTTATGTGTCCCTGACTTTCTTGTGGGTCCCAGACTCCTTTTACTGTTTGGTCCACAAAGTGCCTTCTCCACCCCAGCATGGTGGCATCTATGGTTAGGACCCTTGTAAGGGAGGGCTAAAGGAAGGGGAGACACTTTCTCTGAGGTTGCATACCTCCTTCCATCACTCCACTGCTGGTACCAAATGACTGGTACTGGCTGCAGCAGTGGTGCAATTCTCTAGTACCAGTACCTTCTTGTGTGGTACTGGGTATCCTTCATTTGTAACCATGCCTATGGTACCACTGCTGTGGTCAAGGTCACATGGCCTAACAGTTGCAGGAATGCTTGTGCTGACCTTGTCTGGCCTGCCGGGAATGAGTCTGCACACTGAATAAGGGTTTCTGCTCTCTGAGTCGGCAGGTATGTTTTGCCATGGTTTGCGTTCAGTTCTGCGCCTATAAACTCCAACACATGGCTGGGTTCTAGGTGGAATTTTTCTAAATGTAGGAGTTGCAATTTGGGCAGCATACTCGTTATAGCCTGAACTAAGTGCAGTGCAATTCAGGGGTGCTTCTTGAAACAGGCAGTCCCAATCTGCAGAGCAGAATTGCAACCCCAACTGAAGTTTTGAAATCTTGAAACTTGAAATTCTTGAGAGAAGAGAAAAGTAGCTCTGTCTCCTTTGAATGGCACAACTGAACTGGGGAGTTGCTGCAACATGGAATCCTCATATGCCCAACATTCTAAAGCTTGGGCTGTGCTATTTCCCCTGGTAGGAGCACATTACACCCTGTTGTTTTGATTATCCATTGACAATGTGGAGCACTACAGAAAAGATTATCCCACTATTTCCTGCCTGTGCAGATGTGGTAACACTACTGACAGGCCCTTTATGAACATTCTGGCTGCTTAGGTCAGACCATCTGGCACTGCTGTGAATTGTTATCGAGCAACGCCTACACTGAACCTTGGGGCCTGGATATTCAAACTGCGCCAGGCAGGGGCGCAAGCCCAGGTGCAGCACAACTGTGCTGCTCCAGGGCATGAACCTGGCGATATTCAACGGTATTGCGACATGGCTCAGCAATGTTGAATATGGGTCTGAGGGCGCATGCACTGCACACGGCGCAGAGGCAGTGCACTAGTGCAAGTGGCAGAATGGGAGCAGGGGGATGCATCAGTGCAAGTACAGTTGTGCTAGGTGCATCACCTGCGATTTTCAGCAGTGGGCATGCAAATAAGGTCATTATGCATGCAAGGCACAAATGGGGCCATTTGCATGTCATTATGGCTCCATTTGCATGCAGTGTGCTGATCCCCGGCGACTTGCACCAGTCGCCCTGCCAGGCTGCAGCCATCAGGGACTGACGCCCTGCAGTCCCATGGCGGTCTCTGCTCCTGTTTACAGGCATACGTAGAAAGGAACTCCCTGGTGGTCCAGTGAACCGCTCCCCATCGTCCGATCGTGGGCATTTGTAACATAAATCCCTGGGGTCCAGTGGAACACCCCCCATCGCCCGATCGCGGGCATTTGTAAAATAAATCCCTGGTGGTCCAGTGGACCGCTCCCCATCTCCCGATCATGGGCATCTGTAAAATGAATCCCCTGGTGGTCCAGTGGAACCCCCCCCCCCCGGCAGCGCCCGATCATGGGCATATGTAAAGAAATGTCCCTGATGGTCCAGTGAAACCCCCCAGCGCCCGATCACAGACATAAGTAATGGAATGTCCCTGGTGGTCCAGTGAAACCTCCCAAGTGCCCTATCGTGGATGGAAATAGCAAAAGAACCCTGGTGGTCCAGTGGTACCCTTCCCCACCCACCCATCCACTGAGGTTCCCAGCACCCCCAAGTGTGCAGTGGGCAGCACCCACCCACATGCCACCCGACCGCCCATGGACTGACTGCATACAGTACGGTCTGTACACCTATTGGTCCACTGCGTAATACATTCATTCACATATCAGGCCTGTGTAGTACAGTATGACCTGCAGTCCCATTGGTCCACGCAGTGGACCGATAGGCGTACAGACCATACTGTATGCAGTCAGTCGGTGGGCAGCCAGGTGGCATGCAGGTGGGGTGCTGCCACCGCTGCTGACTGGGGGGGTGCTGGGTAGTGGGGACCCTAATGGGCGGGTGGGGAGGGGGCACCATTGACTACCAGGGTTTCTTTAGCTATTTCCGCCCACATTCGGGCACTGGGGGGGTTCCACTGGACCACCAGGGAATTTATTTTACAGATGCATGTGATTGGGCGATGGGGGGGTGGTCCACCGGACCACCAGGGATTTATGATACAGATGCCCGCGATTGGGCACCAGGGTGGGAGGGCACAGTGCTCCCAGGGCAGGGAGCTTGTGGACAGTGTTCTGGGTAGGCGGGTGGCCTCCCACAGCTGGCAGCTACCGTGTTGTACCCTGCAATATGGCAGCTCGCCTGTGGGTTGCCAGGACTTGCTCCTGGTTTTACCAGGCACATCTTTGTGCTCCCCCAAGCAGCGCAAGGTGGGCTTGTGTCAGCATATGTGCTGCACATCCCAAGCTGACTATTGGTTTGTGCCGCACATGCATGGGCACGCCCCCTGCACTTGCACCGCATACATTACAGATGTGCCCTGGTGCATTGGGAGTTGCGTAGTGCAACCTAGCCATTGAATATCGTGCTGGGGCGCATTGGTGGGTTGCTTATGGCACAACTCTGTTGCGCCATGCGCAACCCTTTTGAATATCCAGGCCCATGTGTTTTCTGTGACTTGTTCTTCTTGGAATATGAAAATAGGCATCTTTCAAATCCTGGGATCCTATCCTTTCCCTTTTTTGCAGAGATGGAATAACTGTCTGCATCTTTATCATTCTGGAGTTTTCCTTTTTTTAGGAGCCTATACAGGAGCCTCAGGTCCCAAATGAGTTGCCGTTCCCCTTTTTTCTTAAGACTGAGAAAGTATCTGGAAAGGCATCCCTTTCCCAGCTGGGAGATAGGAACCCTTTATACTACCTTTAACTGCATCAAACTTTTCACTTCCAGATCCAGTAGGATTCTTTGCTCTTAATTCTGAGCTTGGAGTACTCTGGTTTGGCCTAACTTGAGAAATGTTACAAATTGGAATATTAAACTCCATTCTATTACCTCCAAGATGCACTGGTCTGTGGTAATTTTATCACTCCTGGAGACAGTAAGGCATCCTCCTACTGGCAATTGGTCTGTGGTGACATGAGCAGTATAGTCAGGGGCTGGGCTTTGCCTGGGCTGGAGCAACTGAGGCAGACTTCTACTTTGCTCCTTTCATGCCTCCATCTTTCCCTGTACCCCTCTGAATCTCTGAATTGGGTAGTTGTGGTGCACATATGGTCTGTTTTAGTAGGCCCTTCCCATAGCTCCCTTCCAAAGGGTCTATAAATGGATGATTTTTCTTTTGCTAGATTTTTAATAGTTGCTTTCTGTTCATAAGCTTTTTTTATGTAGGCCTCTGTTCTATCCCCAGATGAAGATGGAACTTCAAATGTGAAATAGCTTTATGCTGCATGTCAAGTGTCAGCGCTGTTGAACTGAGCCATGCCAGCTTTCTGACTGATACTGCATTTGCCAGTGTACTAGAAGTAGTGTCATTCACATATATGGTCATTTGAAACGGGTACTCTGTCAGTCCAATAACAGCTTTTACAATTTGTGGAAGGTGTGTATTTTCCTGTTGGGGCAAGCTGTCACACATAGGCAGTATACTATATTCCACAGCACCTGCTAGTAATGTGCAGTGTAACTAGTATAAGTTATACCATCATTGTTAGCCAATCAAGACAGTTCATTTCTAAACATTCTAGGCACTTTTATAACCACTATATATCGAGGGAGTGCTCCGACCAATCGGAGCACTCCTTTCCTTTGCATGTGAGATGCTCTTATTCTGTGATGAGTGTCTCATGCTCAGATGTGCTGGAAATGGGCATGTTCCATGATAGTTTAAAATATATATATATATATATATATATATATATATATATTAAGAGCAAAAAACTCCATTTAATGCATTAGTTAGGGTTGTTCTACAGTGACAAAAGTGAGAAATTCGATTATTGGGTTGAAAACCCCTTGGACCCCGCCCACCCCAACGGCATTGGGATGTGCATTGGGGTCATCAGCCCTAACTCTCACCCCATCACATGTGTAAAACAGCAGAAGTATAGGAGAATGGGGTGAGAGTTAGGATAACATTCAATGCACACCCCAATGCTTGTAGTTGAAAAGCTTGAAGGCATCAAAGTGTTAACCTAACACGAATTTCACTGTAAAGGCTAACCAACTCATACATATCACTCTTTTGAAATCAATGAGAGAAGCGAAGTGAATGGAATGCAGCGGGCCCGGCGCTCCATCGTGATGTCTTGTGGCATAGTAACAGGAACAACAAGCGTAAACAGAAAGCGCTAACAGTGGCACACATGGTAATGCAAAGCGTGAGTGAGAACAGAAAGATAGTACACGTGGCGTAAGACGGAACGGTCTGCCACGTGATGTGTTGTCACATAGTAACATGGTGCCTGCAAACGGAAATGTCAATGGGCATGGTGACGCAAAGTGAAACAGAAAGAGAAACAGTACTGTAGACACAAATGGCAAAAATAACAAGAACATAGCGCAAATGAAAACACAAAGGATACGCGTACATGGTGGCATAGATGTCAACGGTAAGTGAAACGGGTACGGAACCACAAGCAAAAAGGGCAACGATAACAGTAATGTAAGCGCACAGGCTGGTTTTCCCCAAAACCTGCATAGAGAAAGACAGTGAGTACAAAGAATGTATGCATGATAATAGGTATCGGAGCAGAAAATGAGGACTTGGAATACTAAATAGGTTATATCTCAGGAACCATACGATGTATAAAAAAAATTTAAAAGTCATATGATTTATGACTGTCCTGGCTAGTTTTATGCTTAGTCCCCACTAGGGGGCTAAGCATTTTTCCGACGAAAAGTCCATATCTTGCACCGTTGCCGAGATACGGGCCCTGAAAGGCGCGGTGAACGTCATAATGTTATCCTATGGGAAAAAGAAGTTCGAGACACCATAACTTTGCCTCCCTGTAATATTTTTCACCAAACCACTGAAAGGCACATCTGTGGGCTGTTGGCTGTCTTCCCTTCAAATTTCAGGAAAAAAGACCAAACCGTTATTTTGCAGCAGGGTGCCAAAGGATTCCTGTACTGCATGGCGCCGTAATGTTATCCTATGGGAAAAACCGTCAACTTAGGAGTGCCGTAGCTTTGCGCCGTGTAATATTTTTTCAACACAACACTGAAAGGCACATCTGTGAGATGTCGACTGCGTTCATTCCAAATTTCAGCCCAAAACTCCCAACCATTCTTTTGCAGCGCAGTGCCAAAGAATTGCTGTCATTTTCCCACAGACTAGAAAACTACTGTCGCAATTTGCGAAAGCTTTCGCAAAAATTTGTGACACTTTCGTGAGCATGAAAGTACTCTGTGAAAGTACTTTTTCCAGAAATTTAAGAAACATTTTTCTGGGGTGTTTTACCCCAAAATAAAGACATGGCTAGCATCCTCAGGGTCCGACTAGGTGAATACAAAAAGAATTAGGTTGCTAGAGGGTCCCAAATTTAAATGCCAAGCATTTTTCTGATCACTAACTGAAAACGAAATGGTGGATTTAAAGTAACAGGGCCATTTGCGAAAGTAAAAATGCATTTGCAAAAGTGTTGAACTTTTTGTTAACTTTTCCCATTGACTTATAATGGGAAATTGTTTTTGAATAACTTTTGAACTGTTTACTATTTTTCACCAAATCTTCAAAAGGCACATTGGGACCCCAGCCATACGTTCTCTGAAGATTTCGCTGGTAGCGCAAACCGTCGACCTGTAGGCACAACCGTGAGAAATTCCAGAAAAAGCGTAACGCCGCCGACATAGATTACACTTAATAACTCCACAGCCGTATATCTAACTGGTACGAAACTTGGCAGATCCCAATGCCTATGGTTCTTGATCATGTATTCCAAATTTCAGGCAAATCGTCAAACGGTTGCAAAGTTATTAAGGTGCAAAATTTTGGGTTTAACATAGAAATGGCTCCTCAACCTTAACTATGGTAGCACTACTGTGCTACCATAATACATATATATATATATATATATATATATATATATATATATACATATACATATATATATATATATTAATAGATAATATATTAATAATGCTACGGATTCCACTCTTACGGTTGTAAGAGTGCTCTTACTTACATTCTTAGGGTACCAGAACCGTTCACCTTCGGATCATGGTTCTCATACCCTATAAATGTATGTGAGATGACTCTTACATTACTACTGTAAGAGTGGTCTCCATGGCGGTATTAACATACATAACATCATGCAAACAGTTCTAAAATTCTGAAGTTCTAAGTGCACTTGGCACAGTCCATTCCTTACACAGGGGCTTCAGTGATTTTCTGCAAAGTAAAACATTTTAATTCTAAAAAAAAGTTCCACTTTTAAAAACCAGAAATCTCTAACATGATTTCTAATATCTTTTTTATTGGTACAGTCTTGTGTCTTTTCTGGTTATGAGTTTCTTCTCAAGGATGGTTAAATTTCAAAACATTCCAGGTCCTCTGATATATATATATATATATATATATATATATATATAGGGAGTGTTTCTTACAGCATAAGAATGTTATCTCATGCTGTTTGGACAAGAAGACTGCGAAGCAAAGCTGAGTGGTTCTTTCAGAACAAACAGCACAAGATAACATTATTATGCTGTAAGAAATACCCCCAACTATACATATCAATATGTTATGAAGCACTACAAGATACACAGGTGTGGAGAAAACACACTTGTAGCACAGTATGCATTTAAAATAAGTGTAACCCCTAGGTGGTGCTATCCCAAGGGCCACTACCCCACCTGCCTGGCTAGCAGCAGGTTAAGGGGCCTAGGTTCTGTAATGGGTGCCTCCACCCAGAGGTCAGGGTTGGTAGAGGTCAAGCTAACCAGGGCACAGCTCTCCAGACACTGTAACCCACCTGTTTCCCTGCTAGTGGCCGGAACAACACCCAATAGTCACTTTCACAATACCCCTGACAAGTATCCCCACAGTTTACACTTACCACCAGGGCTGGTTTCTTTAGCTCGACCCTGGGAACCCCCTGTAAAACAAGGTTAGACACAGCAAATAGCCACAGCACGGTACTCTTGGTACAAACTGGAACCACAGTCAGGTTAAATGCAGAAAAAATTAGATCTGATTTATTCAGGGTGCTTGAATAAGGGAGGGGCGTAATCAGGTTGATTTGCTTAAATGCTCTATCAAATAAACAGTTATGCATGCATTCAGAGTCCCTAAACAGTCTGGGTACCCAGGTGGAGAAGAGATGGGCTAGCCAGGACCGTTGCCTGGGGTAAGCCGGCGTTGCAGCTGGTTGGGGCCCTATGATGGAATAAAACAACATGCACAATACACACTATTTGTAATCTGGAGCCGGAGGGCTCAGTTCGAGAAAGAAAAAAAAGAAAAAGAGAACAACAAGACAATCAGATGACACACTAGATTAAGATGCTGTTATTGCAGGGAGCTACCCTGTCACGATACCAAAGACTAGACACAGGCAGGATGAAAATAGAGACAGCAGGTGGTGAATCTGGAGTGCCAGAAGAAGTAAGGCCCGCATGATTCACCGAGGTGTCGTTCCTGTTCAGACGTGGAGCAGGGGGCTGATCCCCAGGCAGGTCTCTCGTCGATGGCTTTATCTGTGTAGTGGGGTACTCTGGTAGGGTCCACGTGGCAAGGCTCAGCCGCATGGAGATAACCGTGGATTCAGTCCGATTGGGCTGGATACAGCTTCCAGCAAGCAGAACACAGTTCACTCAGTGGGGAACCAAATCATGACCCACCACCAATACACAGCACATTTATATGTAAGAAATCCAACAGTACCAGGAAATCCCTCTCCGATTTGGCTGGAACTCCTGACAGGCCCGATCGCATTCAGCAAAATCTTCGTTTTTTCTCAGGTACTGATCCTGGTACAAGTCAGTGGCTCACAAATCGGATTTTGTCCAAAAATACCACTCTGTTCTCTCTCAGGGCAGCAGGCATACTAGTAGGCCAAACATAAGCCTCTCCACAGTTCTCCCGCGCAAACTACTCCAACGGCCGCTCGACTCGCTCGAGCTGTTGCTTCTTCAGCTTCCAACTAAGATCTGCCTCCAGACAGCAGGCAGCGTGGTGGTAGCCCCACAATCCAAATGGTTCGGTTGGCTGACTCAGCTGTCAGTCACAACAAGGTTGCCCCTCCAGGTGCAATAGGTGCCAACAGCCCAAAACTACAATCCCCACAGTTTTTACTCCACATAGCCACTGCAAGCAGGCTCTATTTTGGAGTCCCAAGGTACTGATTGGTCCAATTCGGCAGTTTGGAACCAAGATGGTGGAGATGGGCAGAAAGTCCTTGCTGCAAAGAAGGCAGGTTAGAACAAACTACAACATTATTACCCTAAAGGATGATCAGTAAGCACGCACACCTTCTAACAGAGCTCCCACTGCACAATTAGCGATGGCAGAAACGGAGCGATTATCCAGCAGCCTGAGTGGGACTCGAGCATGAAAACACTCAGCCCCCCCTTCCCAGTTCGATTAAAACTGCAACCAGGCAGCCCTTAAAGAGACAGTAACCAGAGGCTTTGCAGGCCTCTCCACATTTAACCGTTTTACAGCTAGAACGCTGGACACCAGCCTGGCAGTGAGCATTTAGGCAAGCTCACGGAAGACTTTTCGGGAACCCCCATTTGTAGGGGGGTTACACCTTTCCCTGCCTGGAGAAAACTTGGCATCTGCGTCAACTCGGTACCATCACAATATTTGCAAATGCAAATTACACTATACATTTATACCATTAGCATGTTATGCAAGTAACACCTGATGCATTAGTCAGCACAAACTTGTACTTTTAATATACATATTCTCTACACTTCACAATATTATATCCATTTCAATAACACATTATGCATATTTCACACAGGTAATTTACACATTACTATACAGAATCATGTAATAACTTCTTGTACATTAAACAATGTCAGAGGGAGCCCTTCCCTATCAGCTATCTTGGGGCTAGATGGGGCAGGGGCACCATACCTAGAAGGCAGAACAATCAACCTGGAATTGGTACTTAGGCTCAGATTCTGCAGTGAGCTCTGGGAAACATAAACCCCTTTGTGGACCACATTGAGAGGCAAATCCACTGGCCTCCCAGGAGAATCATAACTGAAGAGTACCACAGGCGTGACAACTCAGCCAGTCCTTCTGGGGGAAACAACCACAGTCTCTGTACTCTCAACACTGGTCCTGGAACTTTCATCACTTGTGAGGGGTGCCTCTTCCTGGGTAAGCATGTCCAAACTTGAAGCACTGTCAGCTCTTTGCTCTGTAGGCTCTGTTTCTACAACACTTTGCTCATTTTGAATAGGCTTGGGCACTGAAGGGGGTTTGTCAGAACTCTCGTGGGGTTCTTCAAGTTCTGACATGTCTCCAGAAAGACTCATACCATCAGCCCCTTCTTCAGGCAAATCATACAGTTCCACAATACACAGACTCAACATCTTCAGACATGATACTTGGCACTTCACTTTCAGGGATCATTGGCTCCAAGGACAAAGCTGGGAGGTTAGGCAGTCCAGAAGGCCCAGCTTCATCCCCACAATTAATCATGGGGTTACCGCGAAACAGCTGACTCAGTTCATAACAGGGGTAATAGGCATGGTCACACTCATTTTCGTCAATGGTGGACTGACAGTCATTATCATTCTTGGCCGGCTGCGGAGGAAACCGTAAATCTGTGAGCACTGGGGTAGGTTGACTCTGTCTCTTTCTTGCAGCAGCATGAGTCATCGGCCCAGGGGGCTCAATTTCTGGGAGCTCAGCAACAATCATGACTTGGCTGATAGGTAGCAAGTGGTTACAGTGCATGGTCTTGATGGCTTTGGAGTTGTTCTTGGGGCACACTTTGTACACTCATCCAACTACTACATGGGGAAGATGGTGCCATCGATCAACAATTTTATGTTTACCATGCAGTCCTAAATTTCACAACAACACATGGTCTTCAGGCTGAAGCTCTTTACCCTTTACTTTTCTATCATGTCCCTCTTTGTTAGCTAGATTTCTTTTGGCGGCCATTGTCTGGGCCAGTTGATAGGCATGGTTCAATTGAGCATTCAGTTTTTGTACATATTGCAGGTAATTTTTGGCTCGGACCCCATCTGGAGAGACCCCAAAACAGACATCAAAAGGCAGCCGGGCCTCTCTCCTGAACATAAGGCGGTAGGGAGAGAACCTGGTAGCATCATTTTTCGTACAATTTTATGCGTGTACCAAGGTGCTAATCTGCTGGCTCCATTATGCTTGTCTTTTGGGTGGAGGGTGCCTAGCATGTCTAGCAGGGTGCGGTTAAAGCGTTCTGGTTGAGGGGCCCCCTGAGGGTGATAGGAAGTGGTTCTTGACTTCCGCACCCCCCATAGAGAGAGCATTTCTTTGATTAGCCGACTCTCAAAGTCTCTACCTTGATCAGAATGAATCTGCTGAGGGGCACCATAGTGGACAAAGAAATTTTCCACTAGCACCTTGGCCACGGCAGATGCCTTTTGATCTTTGGTGGGGAAAGCTTGTGCATGCCATGTGAAATGATCCGTAACCACTATCACAGTGCCAATGTTTCGCTGATCAGGCTCTAAACACAAGAAGTCTATGCAGACTAGTTCCATTGGGGAGCTAGTAGTAATGTTGACCAGGGGGCAGCCCTCTGAGGCAGGGCTTTTCTCTGCAGGCAGCAACTACAAGTCCTTACATAGTGCTCAACATCGGCCACCATCCTGGGCCAGTAGAACTGAGATCGTACTAGGTCAAGGGTCCAGTCAATACCGAAGTGGCCCCTATGATTGTGGAGTGACCCCAGTACCAAATCTTTAAAGGCCGTGGGCAGGACCAATTGTTGCTTGTCTACTTTGCCTCTATGATCTACTGTCTCTCTATACAATAACTGATTGAGCAGCTTCAACCTGGGGCCTTTTTTAAACAATAAAGCAGTTCACAGGTCAGTGAAACACAGCCTGGACACATCTTTCCCATCGCTCAGGGCATCAAGTGCTGGCTGAATCATAGGATCTTGGTATTGAGCCCACTGAATGCTGTCATTGTCAAATTGGGGTAGTGCACTAATATCTAGAGCAAAGAAATGGCAATAGGCAGCCAGTGTACAGTTATCAGAAGGGCCCAAGCAATCTACTAAGCAGTACACTGTGTCCGCAGACATCTGTTCATCTCTATCAAACCTTTGACACAATGCTCGGATGTCAGGTTCAGACAGCCTGACCCAATCACTCTTAGAAGTGGGCCTCCATGATAGGGCATCAGCAACAATATGGTTCAGGCCTGGTATGTATTCGACAGCATAATCATAGATTGATAAAGCAGAAAACCACCGGTGCCCAGTGGCCTTTAACTTAGCTGAAGTCTGCATATAGGTCAATGGGTTATTGTCAGTCCTCACCAATATCTTTGTCCCATAAAGGTATTCATGAAACTAGTCAACAATGGCCCATTTTAATGCAAGGAACTCCAACTTATGCACAAGGTAATTCCGTTCTGATGGGGTCAAGCTCCTACTGGCGAAAGCCACTGGTCTCAAACCATCCTCATGGTCTTGATATAGCACAGCTCCTAGACCCTGCAGACTAGCATCGGCTTGCAGCACATTGGGTTTGGTGGGATCAGCATAGGCGAGGATGGGGGCTTGGGTGAGCTGGTATATGATTTCATTGAAGGCTGCTTCACAGTCGGGTGTCCAGCGAGGCCCGAAGAGTTTACCTGGGCGAAAGTATACTTTGTCTGGTTCTTTGACGGACCCTTTTTTGCATTTCCAGTTGGTAGGAGGGTAACCCTGAGTAAGATTCAAGAGGGGGCGAATCACCTTTGAACAGTCTTTTATGAACTGGCAGTAGTAACCACAGAACCCCAAGAAACGTTGTAGTTCTTTCAAATTGTGGGGCTGGGACCAGCTGGTCGGGGCTTCAACTTTACTGGGATCAGTCTCTATTCCCTCTGTAGATACTATGTGCCCCACATACTTCACAGAGGTTTGGAAAAACTGGCACTTGTCGATGGACATCTTGAGGCTGAAATCTTCCAGTTGGTCTAGTACTTTAAACAGTCGGTTCTCATGTCCCTCTAAGGAGCTCCCAAACACAATGACATTGTCCAAGTACACCAGGCATTCCAGCAAATTCACATCTCCCACCACACATTCCATCAGTCATTGAAAGGTGGCTGGGGTGCCTGATATCCCTTGTGGCATTCTCAGAAATTCGTAGGACCCCAAAGGACAGATGAAGGCTGTCTTCTCATGGTCCTCCGGGGCCATCGGAATCTGGTAGTATCCACTGTGAAGATCCAACACCGAGAACCATTTGCTCCCATTCAAACAATCTAGAGCATCTTGTATACAGGGCATGGTGTATTGATCGGGGGTGGTCCGCTGGTTCAGGGTTCGATAATCAACACACATTCTCACAGACTCATTCGTCTTATGCACAACCACAATGGGAGAAGTATATGGGTTCCTGGATTCTTGTATCACATCAGCCATGAGCATTTCCTGCAGGTGTCTTCTCACATCATCTATGTCTGCTGGGGCTAGGCATCGAGACCTCTCTCGAAATGGCCGTTCATCGTGCAGGCGTATGTGATGCTCCACACCCTGGACACATCCCACGTCCCATTCCTTCAACGAAAACACTTGGTCTCTCTGGGCAAGTTTCTTGCTAATTTTAGTCTTCCATTCAGCTGGCAACAGGGAGTCACCAAGGTCAAACAAGTCTGGAGTCACTCTGTCTTGCCAGGGTGCTTGTTACTGGGCAACACTGCAATGTCTGTGCAGCGTACCATAGCTAGGATGCACCCTCTGTTCACTCGGATCTCCCAATCTGACACATTGTGAATCTGGACCATCACTCGTCATGCTTTGGCATGGGCACGAGCAGGCAAGATGCTGGGCTTGACCAATAATCCTTCTGGCAATTTTACATTGCCTGGCACATCCAACATCAGTATTTTGTTCTTGACATCTTTCCGGAGGTGGACCTCCCCTTGAATGGTACACTGGGCATTAATGGCCAGTATCATTGAGTCAGGATCCTTCTTCCACACGATTACCACTGGTTCATTCTGGTCTACTTCCTCAGATTTCTGTTGCAAATCATAGGCCTTCTTGATCAGAGCCGGAATTCTTAGGGCCCTTCCAGTCCGTCGCCCTTGTTTCTCATGACAGAGTTGTGCTAGCCTCCCAAACATGTGTGCGTTTGTTTCAATTAACAGGGGAAACCCATCATACAGTCTGGTGGGGGGACACACTAGAGCCAGTGTCTCTACTTGCTCCTCCACACCAGTTACAGTTGCAGGAAAAGACAACCAAAGGTGGACATATCCTAAGTAGGGATAAGACTTATCACTCAGCCCCCACTCATGTAGGCCTTCCAGGGATTGTAATGGCATATCAGATAAGTATTTGTCATACCAGTCCTGAAATACAGTGGTCACTTGTGACCCACTGTCAAGCACAGCCCGAGTAGGAATACCATTCACAGCAACAGTAGTTTCCATTGAAGGGGCCCACTATTTCAGACCAGTCAGGAGAGACAGCAGCAGGGGCCTGGACAGATGATTTAGCCACAAAAAGTTTCAAGTTAGGATGTCCAAAGCCTTCACTGTGATAATTTTGTGCACCCCTTGACCACTGATTCGGTTTCCGAAGCTCCCCTTGAAGCAGGTTCACCACTCTCTCTAAGTACTTCAGAGAACGGTATTTCCTCTTCATGTGAAACATCCTTGCCACAACTGTGACAAATGACAGGCTCTCAGGGCATCCTTGGAGAGAACATTGCAGGGGATGCTGGAGCACCGACGGGAGATTGTGGTCTGGCTCCTGCTGGTAGTGTGCCATGTCTCAAAAGTTCCTTTACGGTGGCAGTCAATTCCTTGAGCTCAGCCGAAAAACCACCCTCAGTAGCGGATGCCTGAGGATGCACTCCCACCCACATGGCAGTCACATCCTGACAGGGGCCAGGGTATTTGTCAACAGGGGATACCTCAGTGAGAACATCCAGTTGTACCTTTCTGACTTCCTTCAGCAACTCCTCTCCCCACCGTTTAGCCCATGGCAGGACGCCCTTATTGGTCTCCATTTCGGAAGGGCCTTCCGGTGCCATGATCACTTGGGCTGCACTCAAACCATAATTACAATCTCCCTCTTCACCTTCGACCTCCCAGAGTTCTTTTATCAAGTCACAGTAGTCAGGTGGGTTACCTCTCCTATCCTGGAGCCTTAGCTGGAGGATCTGCAATTTAGAATGCTTTGCATGTTGCAGTATGTGCCCCAATCTCACATGGTTCAAGCCACTGGTGGCTACCTCACCTTTCCAGTAAGTTTTCCGCAGAGCTCTTTCTAGATGAGTAACGTACGCAGACAAACTTTCCCCCTTCCATTGTTTGGTACCTTGGAATTTCCACATCAAGTTCTCCCCTGACTTAGTGCTCCCCAAATTGCCTTCGAGTGCAGATAGGTTCTTCTGAGCAGATGCATCAGGGTTTGTGGACCTCAAAAATGTTATGGCTTTGAGGGCGGGATCCCTCAAACTTTCTATGGTTCTTTTCTGCTTCTCAGCCTCTGCACACTGCCACTCGGGTACCAAGGGGGCAACATAGTGGATCCAGGTCTCCCAGTCGTCCTTCCCCTGGGGAGTGGGGAGGGTGCCCGAGAATATTCTCAGCCTCCGGTAGGAGTTGTGACTAATGACAGGTACTGATGTAGGGGCCAGCATTGGTGTGGGCACAGAAGGTGGGCAGTAACAGGTGCTGGAGAGGGAGGGGGTGTTGGGGAAGGAACACCCCCAGGTGGCAGGAACAGTTTCTTAAAGTCCTCTACAGTTTTCCATTCCTCCAGCAGCAACTTAGCAAATTTCTCCTCATAAGTCTCAGATAATGGTGGGAGCTCATCCTCTCCAGGGTCTTTACTGTCCCTAGGTGGCGCTATCCCAAGGGCTACAACCCCTGCCTGCTTGGCTAGCAGCAGGTTAAGGGGCCTAGGTTCTGTAATGGGTGCCTCTGCCCGGAGGTCATGGTTGGTAGTGGTCAAGCTAACCAGGGCACAGCCCTCCAGGACACTGTAACCCCCCTATTCCCCTGCTAGTGTCCGGAACAACACCCACTAGTCACTTTCACAATACCCCTGATACACTTCACAAGTACCCCCACAGTTTGCACTTACCACCAGGGCTGGTTTCTCTGGCTCAACCCTGGAGACCCCTGTAAAACAAGGTTAGACACAGCAAATAGTCACAGCACGGTACTCTTGGTACAAACTGGAACCACGGTCAGGTTAAATGCAGAAAAAATTAGATCTGATTTATTCAGGGGGCTTGAACAAGGGAGGGGTGTAATCAGGTTGATTTGCTTAAATGCTGTATCAGATAAACAGTTATGCATGCATTCAGAGTCCCTAAACAGTCACAACCTCTGGGTACCCAGGTGGAGAAGAGATGGGCTAGCCAGGACCGTTGCCTGGGGTAGGCCGGAGTCGCAGCTGATTGGGGCACTGTGATGGAATAAAACAACATGCACAATACACACTATTTGTAATCCAGAGCAGGAGGGCTTAGTTCAAGAAAGAAAAAAAAAGAAAAAAAGAACAACAAGACAATCAGAAGACACACTAGATTAAGATTTTGCAGGGAGCTACCCTGGTAATTACTCACGATACCCAAGACTGAACACAGGCGGGAAGAAAATAGAGACAGCAGGTGGTGAATCTGGAGTGCCAGGAGAAGCAGGGCCCACACAATTCACCAAGGCATCATTCCTGTTCAGATGTGGGGCTGGGGGCTGATCCCCAGGCAGGTCTCTCGTCGATGGCTTTATCTGTGCAGTGGGGTAGTCTGGCAGGGTCCGCATGGCAAGGCCCAGCCACATGGAGATAACCATGGATTCAGTCCGATTGGGCTGGATACAGCTTCCAGCGAGCAGAACACAGTTCACTCAGTGGGGAACCAAATCACGACCCACCACCAATACACAGCATATTTATATGTAAGAAATCCTACATTACTAGGTAATCCCTCTCCGATTGGGCTGGATACAGCTTCCAGCAGCAGAGCACGGTTCACACAGTGGGGAACCAGATCACGACCCACCACAAATACACAGCACATTTACATGTAAGAAATTCTACAGTACCAGGAAATCCCTCTCCGATTTGGCTGGAACTCCTGACAGGCCGATCGCATTCAACAAAATCTTCGGCCTTCCTCAGGTACTGAGCCTGGTACAAGTCAGTGGCTCACAAATCAGATTTAGTCTGAAAATACCACTCCATTCTCTCTCAGGGTAGCAGGCATGCTAGTAGGTCAAACATAGGCCTTGCCACAGTTCTCCCACGAGAACTACTCCAATGGCTGCTCGACTCGCTCGAGCTGTTGCTTCTTCAGCTTCCACCTAAGTTCTGCCTCCAGACAGCAGGCGGCATGGTGATGGCCCCACAATCCAAACAGTTCGGTTGGTTGACTCATCTGTCAGTCACAACAAGGCTCCCTCTCCAGGTGCTATAGGTGCCAACAGCCCAAAACTACAATCCCCACAGTTTTTACTCCACACAGCCCCTGCAAGCAGGCTCCATTTTGGAGTCCCAAGGTACTGATTGGTCCAATTCGGCAGTTCGAGACCAAGATGGTGGAGATGGGCAGAAAGTCCTTGCTGCAAAGAAGGCAGGTTAGAACAAACTACAATATTATTATTATTCTAACGGATGATCAGTAAGCATGCACACCTTCTAATAGAGCTCCCGCTGCACAATTAGCGATGGCAGAAATGGAGCGATTATTCAGCAGACCGAGTGGGACTCATGCATGAAATCACTGAGCCCCCCTTCCCAGTTCGATTAAAACTGCAACCAGGCAGCTCTTAAAGAGACAGTAACCAGAGGCTTTACAGGCCTCTCCATATTTAACCGTTATATGGCTAGAATGCTGGACACCAGACTGGCAGTGAACATTTAGGCAAGCTCACAGAAGACTTTTCGGGAACCCCCATTTGTAGAGGGGTTACATAAGTTTGATTTTTTTATATACTTTTGTTCCCCCCTCTAGTTATGGCAAGAAGAAAAAGTTACTTACCATAGTAACCTTGTTTCTCCCAGGGGATACTCCAATATTCATAACTCTTCTGCAGTTTGTGTTTAAGTCAGATCTGCCTGGAGACAGAACGTTATGCTAATGATGGAATCATTGGCATGCGCCACCTTTCAAATGCTGCCACCTATCAACTGCCTACATTCTAATCCTCAGATTATGTTGACGCCTGGAAAGACAGGGCCCAATATTTACAATATAAAGAATTCAATTAAAAAATTCCCACACCCAAACCTCCAACTGGAGGAACACTATAAATATATATATTGAACAAACCACACAAACTCCTATGTCAGAATCACCTGAAAAGGAGAAAAACCAAAGAATAAGTTCCAATAAAAAGTAGAATGTGGCATGCAAACTCTAAAGTACAGCATGGAATGCAGAGGCCACTGGTTCTTAATAGGGGAGGCAGGGTGGGAGGGTTAATGAATATTGGAGTATCCCCTGGGAGAAACAAGGTTACTATGGTAAGTAACTTTTTCTTCTCACCCCAGGAATACTCCAATATTCCTAATTCTTCTGCAGACTAAGAAGCAGTAGCTTTGGAGGCGGGAAGAACCTATTTTGGAAACAGGCTCTGCAGGACAGCTGTACCAAACCTGGAATCGGATCTAGCCTGCATGTTCAAGGTGTAATGCTTGACAAATGTATATACTGTTCACCAGGTCGCTGCTTTGCAAATATCCACCAAGGGAACATCTCTTGCTGATGCCAGTGTGGCAGCTGTATCTCTTGTGGAGTGGGCTCTGAGCCCTGCTGGTGTTTCCTTGCCCACCTTTGAATAGCAAAACTGGATACACTGAACAATCCAATGAGAAATGGAATTTTTAGATGCTGTATTTCACTTTCCCACATCCCTATAAGCGAGGAAGAGCTGTGTCCTGTCCTGTCTATGGGGTTTAGTAGCTGTCATGTAGTAGCTCAAAGCTCTCTTGACATCCAGGCTATGAAACCTGCGTTTACCAGAAGAAGAATGCTCAGTGAAAAACACTGGCAAAGTGATGGACTGATTCAGATGGAAGTCTGAAACTACTTTGGGAAGGAATTTCCTGTTGGTCTGAAGGACCACCTCATCCCTGTGAAAGGCAATATAGTCCTTTTCATTGCATAAGGCCTGAAGCTCACTAATGCTCCTAGCTGATGTAATGGCAACTAAAAACATTGTTTTCCATGTGACATACTTCAAGGGTGCTGAAAACATGGGCTGAAAAGGAGGAGCCATAAGTTAAGCAATATAAATATTAAGATCCCAGGCTGGCACCGGTTCCTTAACCAGTGGGTACATATGGGATAGGCCTTTGAAGAACCTCTTAAAAATAGGGTTCAATGCCAAAGAAATAGTCTTACCTGCTGAAGTGTAAGCAGAGACTGATGTCAAATGAATCTTTAATGTAGAAGGCTGCAAACCTAGGGAATGCTGATAAACCAAATAGTCCAGCACAAGTGGCACTCCTGCCTGTGCTGGCACTATATCTGCTGGAACACCAAAAAGAAAATCTCTTCCACTTTGCAGCATAAGTTTTTTCGATAGAGTGTTTCCTATACCCCCTTAAAACATCCATGACTCCTTCAGAGAGCTGTAAATCAGCATATTCTAAGTCCTCAAGAGCCAAGCTTTGAGTCTGAGTGACTTGAGGTTCAGGTATAGGAGCCTCCCTTGACTGGAGGTCGGAAGATTGTGCCTTCTGGGAAGGTGTATTGGTCTGCCCACTGACATGAATAGCAATAGAGGGTACCATGGCTGTCTGGCCCAGTCTGATGCTATCAGAATCATGGTGGCTGGCTGAAGCCTGATTTTCAACAGAAATGGAGGAAATGCATAAAGGAATTTCCCTGACCAATCCAAAATGAGAGCATCCAGTGGAAAGGATCCCACTGCTGGAGGCCTGCAACAGTACTGAGGTAGGTGGTGACTTTGATGTGAGGCAAAAAGATCTATCTCTGGAGTGCCCCATCGCCTGAATAGTGTCTGCACCATCTGCTTGTTCTGTGACCATTCATGATGGGCCTGACTGATTCGGCTTAGGGCATCTGCCAGGACATTGTCCTTGCCTGGCAGGTGAATGGCTTACAGTGAGGATCTCAGAGAGTCAGCCAAGGTCCAGATTGGCATAGCTTCTGTGCAGAGAAGGCTTGACCTTGTTCCTCCCTGCTTGTTTATGTAGTAAATGGTTGTAGTGTTTTCTGTTCTGACCTGTACTACCTTTCCCTGTATCAGTGATTTGAAGGCTTACATTGCCAAAAACACTGCCCTGAGCTCTAACAGATTGATATGTAAGAGAGTTTCTGCACTTGACCAAGTGCCCTGGGTAGTGAGTTCTGCCAGATGGGCCTCCCATCCTAATAGGAATGCATCTGTTGTGAGAATCACTGATGGAAGCTCCTTTTGAAATGGGACCCCCTTCTCTGAGGTTGGTTTTCACCTTCCACCATTGGAGGGCCCAAATGAGTGTTTTTGTTACAGGGATGAGTTTTGAGAAGGCATCCTTTCGTGGCACCAATGAGCCCTTAAGTGAAATTGGATGTCCCTCATCTGAAACCTGGCACCCAGGATTGTGACTGTGGCAGCGGCCATGTGTCTCAGGATTTGAAGAAATTGCCTTGCAGGTCTTGGGACATTTAGTTTGAAAGAACCTGCCAACTGCAGGATGCTTTTTACCCTGTCCCTGGGTAAGAAGGTTCTGCCCACTTCGGCATTCAATTCTGCCCCTATGAACTGCAGAATTTGAGAAGGGAAGAGAACTGCTTTCTCTATGTTTAGAAGAAACCCTAGAGATTCCAGGAGTTGCTGAGTGAGTTGAAGATGCTCTGTTAACTACTGTGGATGAATTTAGTGCTGGTAAAAAGTGGATAAAGCCCTCAGTTTATTCACCAGTGCCTTGTGGGGGCAGACTCAGTGCAAACTTACCCACACTGTGATGGATTTAGTGCTGGTAAAAAGTGGATAAAATCCTCAGTTTATTCACTGGTACCATGTGGGGGCAGACTCAGTGCAAACTTACCCACACTATGATGGATTTAGTGCTGGTAAGAGGTGAGACACTGACTAATCCATAGAGACAGCTGCAGTGTGGAGGAAGGGACAGTGCTTGGTTTCCACACTGTCTGCATTTAGTCCTGGTGAATGGTGAGAAACTGCCAAAACTGGGAACTAAAGCCTTGTGTTTATCTACAGTGACAGGTACGGTGTGTGACTAGTGAACAGTAAAGGACTGGCACCACTGGAGACTGAAGCCCTCTATAAATCCACAGGGGCAGATGCAGTGTAGAACAGACAGTCCAGGGTTTCCACAATGGGGTAGATATAGTGCTGATGAAAGGTGGCAGCCTGACAGCACTAGAGGCTGAAGCCCTCTGTTTATCCGCATGGGTAGGTACAGCTTGGGCAGGGACAGTTCAGGGTTCTCACACTGATGGTCTCAGTGCTGGCAAAAGCTAAGGGATGGGCAGCACTGGGGACTGCTCTACTGTTTTCAAGTCCACAGTCTCTATTGGCAGGTCATTTTAGAAGGCCACGACCTTCTGGGACAAAATATGCTTCCTAATGTTACCCCTAAACCTGCCATCTGTGACCTTCAGAGCATGTCCCTGTGTCCCACTGGAGAACATATCCATATGTTAAATCCAGTCAGGGCCCCTGAGAATGGGAAAACTGAGATCATATCTCATCTCAGCCAGAAGATGGTAAAAACTATTAGTAAACATATCTGTTAGATCCTTTCAGGTATTCCTGTTTTAAAATGCAGCTTCTCCTTAACAGTGATATCTAAACAGAAAGCCCACTAGCAAATTTGCTTTTATTTTTAGTACCAAACACATTCTCTTTACTGCTGCAGTAAATGTAAACACTGGAGGAAATATGAAGAAACTTATAGAGGTAAAATTTAAAAGGATGTCAGTAGGCATTTTATGCGACTGCATTGATATACAGAATTAAAAAATGCTACATAAATTAACTGCTACTAAGCAAGTGGCAGACGGGGGGGTTGTCAACAAAAAGGGGGGTTGGTCTGCACTCAGAGAGGAGTGAGAAGGTCAGTTTTCCTATGTGGAGCAGTGACTCATGGGGTGTAAAATGTTGGGGTTATTGAAAATATGATGGATCATAATGGTCTACAGAGTCCATTTTCTTAAAGTAGCAGTTTTGTCATCAAGGAAGAAAAAGGTAGATCAGAATTAACAACCATCTGAGCCGGCCCAGTGGCACTAAGGGTTCAGGCGCTGGACGTCACACCTCGCCGGCGACCTGGGTTCGAGCGAGCTTGCCTCCGGGTTGCTGGGGGAGAAGGCTCGAGCATCTGATGACGCTCGCCTTCTCCGGGGGGAGGGTGGGTACTTACACCGGCAAGCGGTGACCCCTGGCAGAGGCTGGGAGTGCAACAGCTACTGGAGTCACTAGGGCATGATTGGTCAGGGGCGTAGGCCATGGACCAACCAGCTTCAGGGACGGGAACTGGGGGGTGGGACTTTGGGAGCATCGGCACCTTCGCCTTCATGCTGGGGCATGCAAGTCCGCCTACAAAAATCGGAAATAGCCCCTTCGGAGTCTGGTAGATGGAGAGCCGAGCCAGGTCCCAATTTGCCGTCACCTGCCCAGCCGAACTAGGGTCCTGACAAGACTTGAAGGTTTGGGGGTGCCCCTACTCCGACCCCGCGTGGGGGTAAACTGCAGCATGATGGAGGATCCTGACCGGTGAGGTAGGACGGGGGTAGGGACAGGCTCAATTGGGTGTCCTGAAGAGGCGACTCCAGAGGGGAAAGGGGAGAATAAAATATCTGGGGCAAAAAAATAAAGAATTGACAACATTTGACATTTTTCACAATCCCCTCTCAAAAATGAATACCAGCACAATTGATCTTGCTACAGTATAAGACCACGCCAAAGAATTCAGCATCTATGCCAAGCCGGCGTTTCTCTGCTTGACATATGTGTTGCATTCTTCCAGCAGGATCTTTAGAGAGTACAGTACCACAATACATTTTCTTGACGTTATCCTCACTTCCATTCAAGTGTACCCTAGACCCTTTTCTGCCCTGATAGCATGATATTTTGGGTTTGATTAAGTAAAGTTGTATCCAAATTTCCTCCCAGTGGACCAAGTGAAACTTGTTCAATGCCAAAAAAAGACTAGCAATGCATTCCCTAGCCTTGAATAAATTTAATATGGAGTGGTATGTTACTTTGCACATTCTTGTGTTCTATGGTTCTAATATGTTCACCTATTAAGTTATGAGGCTATATTCAATTTTGTAAATGCAGGCTCATAACTTTGGCAATATTCAATATTTTTACCACAAATTTTCAACACAGCCATTTTAGTACAGCAACTCATGAGTGTGACAGCTGTCATTTTTCAACTCCTGCCCAAAATGTGTGTTTGCAGCCCAAAAGTTGATTTTGCAGTCCCTGCATGACATCACCTTTAGGCCAGGAGTTGAACATTTTCTCTGCCCTTCTTTATGCAGCAGGGTCATCACAAGGCTGTGTTGAAAATTTAGTGTAAAAATATAAAAAAAAACTTTTCAATATTTTTTCACCCAGATTCCTCTCCTGCAGCCCTATCAGTTCTGGCCAGAGTTTGTTTCACTATAGCTAGGGTTTATTATAGTGAGGTCTTAATATGGAAATAGGATCAAAGAAAAACTCACTGTAGTAGTGGTGTTTCATCTCAGAGATCTACTCTATCACTGTAATTTACAACAAGCATCATTCTTCCAGAAGAGTGCAATGCCCTGGAGATAGAACTTTATGCTAATTATGGAACTTAGAATGAAGTTCAGACACTCCCCTGTGGTCATGCTCCCCTGTAGCTTCTAATGTCAGATTTGCTTCTATAGCTAGGGGAGCTGTGACCACTAAAACTAGTTAACTGGCTACCAAAAGATTCTTAATGACTATTTAAATTTTTCAAAAACACCAATCAATTTTAGGACAGACAACATGAAGAAATATTTAACTGACCACATTTCACAATTGCTAAGGAACTGCAACAAGTAATGCTTAAGCAACCTCTATGTAGAAGTGATTCTTGCGTGAACCTATTTTTAGTTTCTGGAAGGGGAGGCAGGGGAGGCAGAGTCAGGGATTGTAAATTACAGTGGTGGATCCCTGAGAAGAAACATTACTATGGTGAGCAATGTTTTCTTCTAACACAAGGAATCCATCACTGATACGTTACAACAAGCAGACTTTCTAACAGTAGTTGGGAGGAGGGGTCCAGAGCCTACTTAGGAAAAAGCTTCTGTAAGACAGCAGTTCCAAAACTGACATCCCTCCTGGGCTGTATGTCCAGACAGTAGTGCTTTGTGAAGCTGTGCACTGTTTCCCAGGTAGCTGCTTTACAAACATCTAGTAGGGGGATGCCCCTTGCCACAGAGGCAGAGGTACACCTTGTGGAATGTGCCCTTAGGTCTCTGGGAAGGATTTATCCAGCTTTTTCAAAACAGAACTGTATGCAGGAGACTATCCAATGAGAGATGGTTCTCTTAGTTGCTGGTTTACCTTTGCCCACCTCACCACAGGTAACAAAAAGCCGTGTACTCTGGAACCTGACATCCCTTGTACAGTCCAGGTAGTGACCTTGTGTTCGGCCCTGTACACACTAGAGACCGATTATAAAATGTCATTAAAAACATTTTATAAACTGGTCCCTAGCATGGTTGTCAGAGTGTCCATATTGTATTCTGACAACTGTACTTGCTGGAGCAGGTTCCCAGGCATGAATGCACCAACTCAATGCATTATGGGTGCTGTTGGGTGCCGCAGTGCATGGCGAGATACCCGTGAATGGGCACCAAAAGCGATCGCTGGAAAAAGTACCTCAGCGGAACCAGTGTTTCTTGGGCTACTCAGCAATACCAGTAAATTTTTTTTAAATGCTGCAGCTGAAAAAAATGACTTTTCCCATAGGATGGGTTGCCTTAACCCATATAACAGCATGGTTTGCATACACACTTCTGTTAACACGGATTAAGGCAACCATGTTTATCTAAAACTATGCTAAAGACTAACTCTTTAGCAGGGTTTTAGCACAGTTTTAGAACATGGTTGTAACAAACCATGTTACAGTGTGGACGCAAACCGTGTTCCGAGAGCTTTAAACAGTTTAAGGCAGTTAAACCTTTTAAGCTCCCTAAGTGTACAGGGCCTTTATGTCCAGACATTGCAGTTTCTGTTCACTTGTACTGGAATGTTTGGGATATAGTACAGAAAAGGCAACTGCCTGGTTCATGTGAAATTCTGACACCACCTTAAGGAGGAACTGCCTATAAGTCCTAAGGACTGCTTTATTCATGTTGAAGATTACGTAGTTTGGATCTGTACAGAGGGCTTGCAGTTCGCTTACCCTCTGGGCAGATGTCATGGCAATCAGGTAGCTAGTTTTCCAAGTGACATCTTTTAAATCAGCAGTTGCCATGGGCTCAAAGGGAGCCTCCATCAGCCAGGAAAGACAGCTATTCAGGTCCCATGGGGGGGAACTGGATCCCTTACAGTGGGGTACAGGTGGTAAGGCCTATAAAAAACCTTTTAAAAATAGTTTGTGAGGCCAAGGACTTGACCTTGCCAGTTGATGTGTAGGCTGACACTGCTGACAGATGTACGTTTAGTGCCGAGGGTCTCAGACCAAGGTACTGTAAGTGCACCAGGTAGTCTAGAACTGTAGGCAGCCCTGCCTGCATTGGGATTCTTTCTGGGGGCACACCAGAATGAGAATCTATTCCACTTAGAGGGGTATGCTTTTCTAGTTGCTGGTTTCCTGGAAAACGTATGCACATTCAGCACATCCTCTGACAGATTCAAGTTAGTATATTTTAACTTTTCAATAACCGTGCCTTCAGACATAATTTTCTGGGGTCTGGGAATGTTGTTATGCCCCGAGACAGAGTCAGTAGGTTGTATCTCATTGGCAGGTTGACTGGAGTCCTGCTGACATGGTCAGGAGCGTTGAGTACCAATCCTGTCTGGTCCAGTCTGAGACTATTAGGATTATTGTTGCTGGCTTTCTTCTGAGCTTTATGAGCACTCTCTGTATGAGTGGGAATGTCAGGAAGGCATACAGAAATCTTCCTGTCCAATTCAGCACTAGGGCGTCTTCTGAAACAGTGCCATTTCCTGGTGGTCTGCAACAAAACTGTGGGAGCTGTATTCTCCAAAGAGGCAAACAGATATATTTCTGGAGTGCACCATCTGAAAACTGAGGCCAGCACTTGGTGGTTCAGGGTCTATTCATGGTTTTCCTGGCTGCTTCTGCTTAGGGAGTCTTCCAGGATATGGTCTTTTCCTGGCAGGTGAACCGCAGAGATCTTTGTATCTAAGGAATAAACCAGATTCCAGATCCTCAAGGCCTCTGTGCACAGTCTTTAGGATCTTGGTCCTTCCTACTTGTTTACATAATACACTGTTGTGGTGTTGTCTGTTTAGATTTGAACAGACTGACCTTGTAGCTGGGAGGACTGCATTGCCAGCTATACTGCCTTGAGCTCCAGGAGACTGATGAACTTCTGAGCCTCCTGTGGGCTCCAGATGCCACTCACTGTGAGGTCCTCTAGGTGGGTGCTGCACCCTTGGAGTGAGGCATCTGTTGTGAGGATACTCATTGGGAGTTGCTGGAGCAAGGGAATCCCTTCTCTGAGGTTGCCTTTGTCCTTTCCAGTGCTCACACCAATGTCTTTGTGACTGCCACTAACTTGGAGATTGGGTCCCGTCTTTGAGACCAATGGTCTCTTAAGTAATATTGAATGCCCCTCATTTGAAACTTGATCCATGGCACCACTGCTTTGGATGTGGCCATGTGGCCCAGTAACTGCAGGAAATCCTTTGCAGGCCTTGGTAGGCCCAGTGTGAAGGATTTTGCAGTGGCAATCACATTTGATAACCTTCCCTGTGGGTGAAAAGCTTTTCCTTGCAGGGTATCCAGTTCTGCATTAATGAAGTCCAATATTTGAACAAATTCTGTTTGGGACTTTTGCAGGTTTATCAGGAACCCCCGACTTTCCAGTGTGCTTTTCATCTTCTGGATAGAGCACCTTGCTTCTTGTTCTGGTTTCTTTGAGACTAGCTAGTCATCAAGGTAGGAAAAAACACACCTTGCTTTCTCAGGTCTGCTACCACCACCGCCAAGTACTTTGTGAAGACCTTTGGTGCTGAAATGAGGCCAAAGGGAAGGGATAAAAACTGGTACTGGCAGTTCCCTAGTCTGAACAAGAGATACAGTATCTTCTGTGGAGAGGTCTGACTGGAATGTGAAAATCGGTGTCTTTTAGATCCAGTAACCCTAGCTAATCCCCTGCCAGTAAGGATGGTATCACTTTGCCCATTGTGACCATCTTAATTCTTTCCTTTTTGATACGTTTGTTCAGATATCTTAGGTCTAAATGGATCACCATTTCCCATGCCTTTTGGGTGAGAAAGTATCTTGAAAATATGTCCTTGCTCCACTGTGACAGAGTAACCTTTTCTACTGCTTTCACCTGCAGCAGTTTCTCTACTTCCAGATATAGCACAATTGTTTCTGTATCTGAATGGGCTGGAAAGTTTTGGGGTTTCTGCAGTTTTGGAAACCTCATGAACTGCAGGGACAAACCCTGGCCCATAATCTCTAAAGCTCAATTGTCTGGTAATTTTTACCCAGTACTGAAAGTAGTGGGCCAGTCTTCCCCCATTGGCAATAATTGGGCAACCTAGGCAGAGTTGTCAGGGATTTTGTTTTGGCTGTGGCTTGGGGACTGGTGATGTGACAACACATCTGCAGCCCCTTCTGCCTCTGTAGTAATCTCTGTGGGGTTGGTACTCATCGGGGGCATAGGATCTGGGATAGTAGCCCCTGCTCCTGTCTCCCCTACCATAAAGCCTGTAGGAAGTAGTCTGTAGTCTTTTCTTTCTTTTTTTTTTATTTACTATGCTTTTTGCAGTACCTGGTCCGTCGGTAATCCGCCCTGGTCACGGCCCGCTGTGCCTCCACCTCCGATCATAGCCAGCGCTCCCCGGTCACCCGTGGCTTCCCCCCAGAGGGCTGGGTTATGGCAACAACCCCAATGCTGCCTCAGGTACAGTATCTACTTGGGGATCTGGCATCGGAGGTTAATGGAGACCCCGGGGGAGGGCATCACAGAGGGGGACCAGGCCCAGGTTTTTCTTCCCCTGTAGGCAGGGGCAGGGACGTGCAATGACGGCCAGCGTCCGCCCCACCCCTGAGTGATACAGGCGTCAGTGTTGTTGCGGCATACCCAGCCTCTGCTGGGTGTCGCTAGATACCGAACACACATATCCCCCTTCCCCAAGAGAAGGAGAGCAGTCTAAGTACGCTCTATCCTTCTCCACCCGGCCGGCCCTCCGATGACCCAGGTTTGTTCCCAAACCCGGGTCACCGGCATCTCAAGTGGAAATCCAACCACTGCGCCGACAGGCCGGCTGGCCTTTTCTTTCTTTATTAGTGTTATTTTTGTAAATGGTCTTGTACTCATCCAGCTTTTTTCAGGTATGCCTCTGTTTTGTCACGAAAATAGAGAAGAAAACATTACTTACCATAGTAATCTTGTTTTTTCCTAGGGAATCTTTCTGTATTCTGACAAATGCAGTATGGTCTCACCATAGGACTGCCCCAGAGCCGAAATGGTTAATAGAACCTATGCTAATAGTGGAATGTTAGGCTCGAGCTCGGTTTTCAAACTACTGTCACTGGTTGCACTTCCTGCAACTCTCAGATTCTTAAGAAGCATGCAGAAGCTAAACAAGCTAGCTAATCTAATCTAATAAACAAATCAATCTCCCTTTTAGGGGTGAACACCTCTTAAATAACAGATGGCATCTTCTAAGATTCAAGTCAACAGATGCCCAAGAAAGTATTAGGTACCCACAGGTTTCCAACATCAGTTATACAGCCAGTATGCAGTGCCCTGTAGGTCCTAGTAGGGGAGGAAGGGTGGGAGCTCAGAATACAGTAAGATTCCCTTGAAAGAAACAAGATTACTGTGGCATGTAATATTTTCTTCAAACCCCAGGAAATCTTATTGTATTCTGACAAATTCAGACTACCCAAGCAGTGCCTTCGGAGGCGGGCAGACGACCTATTTCGGAAACAGGCTCTGCAGAACTGCTGTGCCAAATATGGCATCACTTCTAGCCTGGGTATCCAGGCAACAGTGTTAAGTAAATGTGTGAACTGTTTTCCAGGTAGCTGCTTTGCAGATTTCCAGCAAAGGGGTATCTCTAGAAGCTGCTATTGATGCAGCTGTTCCTCTAGTGAAGTGTGCCCTGAGCCCCTGTGGGACTTGCTTGCCCACTTTGGCATAATAGAACTGGATACATGCCATGATCCATCTTGCTATGGACCTTTTCATGGCTGGTTTACCTTTTCCTACTTCCCCATAGGTCAAGAAGAGTTGGGTCCTATCCCCTCTGTGGCCTTCTGTATGCTCCAGGTAGTAGCTGATAGCTCTTTTTATGTCCAGGCTATGCAGTCTATGTTCCCATGAAGAAGAATGGCTAGTGAAAAAGACTGGTAGTGAAATAGACTGATTGACATGGAAGTCTGACATCACCTTAGGGAGAAACTGGTTATTGGCCCTAAGGACTACCTTGTCCCTGTGGAATGCTATATAGTCAGTCTCCACAGACAAAGCCTGACTCTCACTAATCCTCGTGGCCAAAGTATTTGCAACTAGAAACACAGTTTTACAAGCTACATACTTACAATCAGCTGATGACATGGGCTCAAGAGATGGCTGCATGAGCTGTGCAATGTATATGTTCAGGTCCCACACTGGAGTGGGAGCTCTATGTGGGGATTGCAAGTGCAGCAATCCTTTAAAGAACTTCCTGAAGACTGGATTTGAGGCCAGAGAGGATGCTTCACCTGCTAACAAGTAAGCTGAGACAGCTGCCAAGTACACTTTCAGTGTGGATGGTCTCAGACCAAGGGAATGAAGGTGAGTTAGGTAATCCAGTACCACTGGCAAATCCGCCTGAGTGTGGCCCAGGTTCTTATTCTGATACCAAATGGAGACTCTTTTCCACTTGGATGTGTAAGTCTTCCTAGTGGAGGGATTTCTAGAAACCCTAAGGACCTCCATGACCTCTTCAGAGAGATGCAAGTTAGCATACTCCAGATCCTCAAGAGCCAGGCCTCCAGCCTGAGAGACCAAAGGTTGGAGTATAGGATCCTGCCCTGGGAAGAAGTCAACAAGTTGCATTTCCTGGGTAGGCTGATTGGTTTGGCAACTGATAGTGCCAGAACCAGAGACTACCATGGTTGCCTGGCCCAGTCTGGAGCAATGAGGATCCTTGTAGCCGGCTGGGATCTGAGCTTGTTCAGGACCCTCAGCAACAATGGAAATGGAGGGAAGGCATACAGAAACTTCCCTGTCCATACCAGGATCAGTGCATCCAGTGCGATTGAGCCCCTCACTGGGCCCTGCAGCAAAATAGAGGAAGCTGGTAGTTGTCTGGGGCTGTGAAGAGGTCTATCTCTGGAGTGTCCCACCTTTTTTTTGGTTATTTTCTTATTTATTCCTCCTTCTCCACCTCGGCTCTGGTCTCCTCGGGAGCACCAAGGAGTCATCCCCCTGCGGTCCGCTCCTACCTGGTCAGTCCTCCATCGCCCATATAGTTTCGGTTTACCCCCCCCGGGTGGGGACGAGGTGGGTCCCAACACCCCGACTCTGCAGTAACATCAGTCAGGAGGATGCCAGGAGGGTGGCTGCATATCAGGGGCAAGCTCCAGTGCTCCGTCTCCGCCGGAGCCGAGATGCATTTTCCCCTTTTTCTGGGAAGTGACCGATGCCCTGACATCAAGGCATTGATTCTGACATCTGCTACTCCCCCACTCCTACTTCTGCTCCTTGGTGCTTGTTGTGTCTCTGGCCTCCACCAGAGAGCAGCCGAACGCTGTACAGGGACCACTATCCTCCCGGGAGATGAGAGCTTTCCTCCGGATTCTCAATCATTTCCTTCCCTTGCTGACCCCCAGCAACCCGGGCTCGTTCTCAAACCCGGGTTGCTGGCATGGCACGAGGTGTGGCGTCCAGCATCTCAACCCTTAGTGCCACCGGGCTCTCCAGAGTGCTCCACCTTTTGAACACAATCTGTAACACCTGCCTGTTCCTGGACCACTCATGGTGGTTCTGATTTATCCTGCTCAGAGCATCTGCCAGCACATTGTCTTTCCCTGGCAGATGGGCTGCTGATAGAGCAATTCCCAGGGAATAAGCCAGAGTCCAGATTTTCAGAGCTTCTGTGCACAGGGGGATTGACTTTGTGCCTCCCTGCATGTTGATGTAGTATATTGTAGTTGTGTTGTCTGTCTTGACCTGCACCGCCTTTCCCTGCAGCATGCTGGCAAATGCCTGAAGTGCCAGGAAGACTGCTCTAAGCTCTAGCAGGTTGATGTGAAGCAATGATTCCTGTTCGAGCCATGTACCATGAGCAGTGTGCTCCTCCAGATGTGCACCCCAACCCAGTAGGGAAGCATCTGTTCAGCACCAAGGAGGGGATTTCCTGTAGGAAAGGAACCCCTTGCCTGAGGTTGTCCATGTCCAGCAACCACTGAAGCACTTGTAGGAGTGTTTGTGTGACTGGCACCAGCTTTGATAGGGGAAGTAGTTTGAGATGATACTGGATATCTCTCATTTGGAACCTTGCCCCTAACAAAGTTGCTGTTGAAGCTGCTATATGGTCCAGCAGCCTTAGGAAGTTCCTTGCCGGCCTCAGGCTTTGAAGCTTGAAAGTACTTGCTAACTGTACCAGATTGTTTGCCTTTGTCTGGGGCAGAAAAGCCTTTCCTCTAACCGAATCCAGCTCGGCTCCTATGAACTCCAGGAGCTGCACTGGCTATAGCACTTACTTTTTTAGGTTGACTAGGAACCCCAGTAAATTTAGTAGTCCCTGTGTAAGTTCCAGAGACTCCCTTACTTGTTGAGGGGATTGCCCTACAAATAGCCAGTCATCCAGGTAAGGGAAGACTACCACTCCTTGTCTCCTCAGGTGTGCTACAACCACAGCCAAGCATTTCGTGAACACCCTTGGAGCAGAAGCAAGTCCGAAAGGCATTGCCTTGAACGGGTAATGGCCTGATGGCAGTCTAAATCTGAGGAATTTTCTGTGAGACTGCCTGATGTGGATGTGGAAATATGCATCCTTTAAGTCCAGGGATGCCAACCAATCCCTTTGTCTTAAGGTTGGAAGGATTGTTGTGAGGGTCACTCTCTTGAACTTTGGCTTTACCAGATGCCTGTTCAGGTGCCTGAGATCCAGTATGGGTCACCACTCCCCTTTTTTCTTTATTGTGAGGAAGTACCTTGAATAGAGACCCTTTCCTCTCTCTATGTCAGAGGAGCTGGTTCTTTTGCCCGTTGGGATAGGAGATTTGATACTTCCCCTTCCAGTAACAGTGTTTCTGATGTGGAGGAAAGTCTGAAGACCCTTTCCCTCAACTTTGGTCTGAGCTTGAAGCTGAGAGCCAGACCTTGGCCCACTACCTCCAGGACCCACTTGTCTGTAGTGATGGTTTGCCATTCCTGGAGGTAGTGGGCCAGCCTGCCCCCTACTGGGGTTGGGAAGGTGACCTGGGCAGACACCTCAGGGAGTCTGCTTGGGTTGGGATGCTGACTGAGTACTGGGGTTAGTTCGGTTGCCACCTCTCCTGCCTCTGCCTCTGAAGTAACCTCTCTGCTGTTGGTATTGGGGATAGGCCTGAGGCTGGAAGAATGGTCTATACTGACCCCTGCCTCTGGCTCCCCTGGCTTGTTGTTTTTGAGGAGTAGAAGCCTTCTCCTTAGCTGCAGCACTTTTATATGCTCTTTTATAATCATCCATCTTTTTCATGTAGGCCTCCATCTGTTCACCAAAGAGACAGGTAGGCTCACATGGAAAGTCCAAAGCCTTGGACTGTGTGTCCTGGGTCAGGTTAGTGGTCCTGAGCCAAGCAAACCTCCGGAGTGACACAGAAGAAGCAGTTTGTCTGGCTGCAGTGTCATTGTTGTCCACAGTCAGCTGAAACTGGGCTTTTGAAGCCTCTATACCCCTTTTTGCAGCCTCCTCCAAATCAGCTGCCATAGGAGCTGGAACAGATTTAGTGATCTCCATCACAGTGCTCCACAATGTTCTCTGATATCTAACCATATAGGCTATGTATGAGGACTGCCTAATAATCAGAGAGAGTCCCAAATACACTTTCTTAGCAATGGAATCCATTCTCCTTGAATCTTTGTCTGGGGATGAGATGCCAAGGGGATGCCTGCCTTCTCACGGGCAGCAGTCTGCACCACTCTGTCATGGCTAAGGTGCCCGAACAGGAACGCTGCTCCGCTTTTAGCCGCCGAATACTTCTTATCCACCTTGCTGTCAACTGGTGGCACAGAAGTAGGGGTCTGCAGGATCTTGTTAATCTGCTTCTTCAGGGATTTATGGATAGGCAGTAACAGTCTTTTAGAAACTGGCACATCCAACATTTCCATGTAGTCCTGCTCCTCTCCCTCATCAATTGACTCCTGGGTAGAAAGATCGAGGGACTGGGCTACTTACTTAATAAAAGCAAAATGAGAGGCATAATCCTCATTCCCCTTGTCAGGGGAGTCAGCACGATGAGGGTCTGGGGAAATATCCGGTTCAGTCAGTTCCCCATACTCCTCCTCATCATCTTCAGCAGCATCATCTTCTTCTTCTTCCTCTCCAAAAAGTTCCTCCTCGTATTCCAAGGAACCGGGAACTGAAGTAGTGCCAGAGGTAGAGAGACGCGGCCGCTTCTCAACCAGAACCGGAGTACTCCGTTGGAGTGCCTGTATAATCCTGATAGCATTTGCTGTCTCTTCAGCGGCCAGAACTGAAACAGCCTTCGGTTATAGTACGACTACTGTATGCTTCTCTTTCTTTTTTCTCTTTCCTGTGGTTGCCGGGTTAGTGGCAGTATCTGCAGGACGTTTCTTAGATGAGGAACTGTCACCCTGGTCACAGGGTTGTTCCTCCGGTTAATTTTGGCTGGTAGCTGGTTTGTCCTTAGCCGGGTCAGCAGCCTTATCAGACATCTTCTCATGCAGTCATTTAAGTCATCTCTCAAGCATCGACTGAGGGAAGTTCTTACAAATTTCACAGTCCTCCTTGAGGTGGTTAAACTCCAGACAAAAAACACAAATTAAATGAAGAGCTACTTTGGCGAATGGTTCCCCACACTCTGTACAATATTGGAAACCTGTGGGACCCATTCGTTTCTTGGCCTGTCACATTTATCATCTATTAAACCAATGAACCAAGAATTAACCTGGTAATGAGTTAAATTTTTAATTCTTTTAAAGTATACCACTTTACCGGATGGTATAGTACTGTTTTAAAATATAAAATAAACAGTAGCGGTTCCTTCTCGGTTAAAAGAACCGATAAGGAACCCAAAAGACTCACTGAAAATTCATTAAATCTAGACTAAGTCTACCTATGAACCAAGGACAGTGCTTCAAAAACTGAAATAAATAAACAGACTTCGAAAAACCGAGACAAATAAATTTCTTCAGTCAAAGTGAAGGAGAGCTCTCCAGAGACGTCTTACTGAAGCAAGCAGAGTAAAGAATCTGATGGTTGCAGGAAGTGCAACCAGGGACAGTGGTTTGAAAACTGAGCTTGAGCCTAACATTCCACTATTAGCATAAGTTCTATTAACCATTTCGGCTCCAGAGCAGTCCTATGGTGAGACCATACTGCATTTGTCAGAATATAGTAAGATTCCCTGGGGTTAGAATACTGGATGAGTAACTATGTACAACCAGTGTGTTCTGCCATGGAGGGGTTCTGATTCACTCTGACGTCGGAAGTGAAGCTCAAGAGGTCTGTGGTAATTAGAACCCCAAGGTAGCAGAATACACTGGTTGAGTATAAAGTTGCTTAATTTTTTATAGTGCATAGTGCTTGTTCGCCCCCTGCTTGTAGCTTCACTTTGTGTCTGTGTGAACTGCCATGCCGCCAAATCATTTGAACTCTCTGCTCTCCCATCACAATTACCTAACTCACTGTTGTATGAAATGCGAACACGGCAGTTCTTTCTCTTTCAAAACAAAACTATTTTGTGCAGCCTCTAGAGGTTTCAGAATGCTGTTGTACCACAGAAGGATACAATCACATTCTATGACCTTTGAACTACAGCATTTTGAAAAAGATAGAATTCTATACAGAACAACGCTCTACTATACACCATGAGTGAATTTTCTTCAAAGTGGAAATCCATGACCTTTGTCTGAGTGTCCTAGGAAAGGATGGTTGCCCTTAACCAGGAGAACCTTTTCAATGCCATTGCTTTGGCTAAGACCCTTAAGTCGATGGTGTCCACAGCCATGTGGAACTGGTATTTAGTGACTTCCAGGGCTGTCTTCTGTGTCATCCAGGTTCTGTGCCACCTCACCATCATCCTTATCTGTCCATGCTAGAACTGCATTCCACAGTGCTTTCTGGTACGGGGTTCTATATGCCAAAAAAGCTGCCTGCCTAAGTAGAATGGAAGTTATTGTGTAGACTTTTTTGGCCAAGTATCCAGTTTTTCTGGAGTCCTTTTCAGGGGCTGCACAGAGAAGGGGACCTTAGTCCTCTCACAAGCAACTGCTTGGACCAACCCTTCATAATCAGAATGGCCATACAGATATTCTATTCCCTGTCTGTCCACCTGATTTTTCTTTTCCACTTTTTGTATCCATGCCTACAGCTGAATTAGGTGCAGACATGATCTTTGAGGTGGCTTTTTGGAGTGATGTGTGTGTATGGGGCCTAGTAGCCTTCTTTCAGGAGCTAGCCTTATCATATCCATATATTCAGCTTCATTCTCATCCACATAATATATATCTTCCTCCTCCACTGGCAGATGGTCTTCCCTCCCACTGGCAATGGTTGGGCAACCTGGGTAGAATTGTAAGGGATTTTGTTTTTGATGGGGCTTAAGCGCTGGTGCTGCAGCAGTGTGCTTAGAGCTCCTCCTTCTGCCCCTATACAGTGCTTGCTACAGTAAAGTTGCGCAGTGGCATGGTATACTGAGTGGTGCGCAATTGCGGTACCCATTGAATAACCTGTATACTACTGCCATGCAATCTGCATGGTAGCACGGTACTGAGCAACTTTATTGTAGCAAGCACTGTAGTAGCCTCTTTGTGGCTGGTACTCATAAAGGGTGTATAGGGTATAGGCTTTTGGAAAACATCCCTTGCCTCTGCCTCACCTTTCCATAAGGCCTGTAGGAGGTAGAGGCCTTTTCCTTCTCATTGTTACTGTTATAAGTGGTTTTGTATTCATCCACTGTTTTCAAGTATGCCTCTCATTTGTCACCAAAAAGTTGATTTCCCTGAAAGGAGAAATCCATGGCTTTAGTTTGAGTATCCTGAGAAAGGGCAGTAGTCCTTAGCTAGGAAAATCTTCTTAATCTTGGCTGACAGTGAGGCCCTGGGGATGGAACTTATGTAGATTTTTAGAATTTGTAATGTAGGTTCAGGCTCTGCATTAGAGCTGTGCATAATAGGAAAATTCAGAATCCATGGAATTTCAATGAAACTTTGCAAAATTCCATGAAATGTGTTGGAATTTCCTCTGAATTTCACAGAATGTTTAAAATTTAGTAATTTGGTTGTAGCACAGTCACCGTTCATGCTAGAGCTCTGCAGTTTTGAATATTTACTCTTTGGGCCACTAGCCACTAACATGCCAAATATCATGAAATTTGGATGGATAGTTTCAAAAGTATAGGTGCTTAAATGTTCTCATTTTATTAAGAAGAAAAAAGGTGTTTTGCTTGTGCTCTGAGGGATAACCATTTGTGAATTTAAACTTAATTTTCAACCACAGAGTTAACGAGAAAGGTGCTCTTCCCAGAGTTAATTAACTTTGAAAAGCAAGATTTGTGCCGAAACACACACCTAATTCAGAGTGCACTCAAAAAATGGAAATTACATACTTATCGTAATTCTTGATCTTCTTGGACAAAGTTTCCATCACTCATACACACTAATGGGACTATGCCAGAGGTGCTAGGACCCCACGAGAGCAAAAAATCTTCAGGAGAGCTGGCGCCAGGATAGGACCGCGCATGCATGGTGCCGTGAGATTAGCTTGTGCCATATAGGCTATCTCAGTGTCTACTCTCCAACCACCTCAGTACCTTTTTGACCAAGGAGATGCAGCATAAACTAATGAAAGAAAACCTACCCCTAACATCTGAGCATATGAAGGCCTGGATGACCCATGTAAGAAGGGTCAATTCAACAATGTCTTCACAGACCGAACAACAAGGAAGTGAAGACCAAAGCAGAACGAGTGAGCTCGGGGGATGGTGGGTGGGCATGTGAATGAGTTGCATAGACTTTGTCCTAGAAGATCAAGAATTACGGTAAGTAAGTAATTTCCATATCTTCCTGGACTAAAAGTCTCCACCACTCATTCACACTAATGGGAGAGTACCGAGCTGAAAATCAAACCCCCAAGTAGGGCGGTAGGAGACAGAGTTCACTCAGGACAAAAGTCCAAAAGGACTGTCCTGTCGAAGAAAGTGAACAGTCTGGCATGGACATCCAGAACATAGTGCTTTTACAAAGGTATGCACTGAGCTCCACCTCACTGCCTTGCAGAAGTCTGTAACAGGTACATTACAAACCTCCGCTAGTAAAGCTGCAACCACTCTGGTAGAGTAGTGTGAACCCAGCCTTCCCATTTGACCTGTGCCATGGATTAGTAGTGTTGAAGACATGCAACTAACCAAGCTGAAATACATCTCATGGCAACAGGCTGACCCAGCCGAGGCATGCTGAAAGATACAATAGTTGCTCGGATGCGTATCTCTTTATTCTGTTGATGTAGAATCGCAGAACCCTCTTAACATCTACAGAAATGAAGGGAGCACTCACCCTCATTCTGAAGTTAATGAAGTAAGTAGGGAGAAGTAAAACCTAACAGTAACTGAGCCAGTGACATGCTATCTACTGACTCAAGATAGATCAAAAATGCACAGAGGTGTACCTTCACTGCTAAGTAATGCAGACCTGCATTTGACAGGTCCAAGAGGCACCCTAACACCTTACTAGGTGGGCCACTGGAGGGTCCAGATGGGACTTGCACCCCTGCAGGAGAAGAGTTTCTATTTAGCCATGCAAGCCCTGCTGGTGGAAGGCCTATGCATGGCTTAGAAGATGCATGCAATGGTTTGGGAACCTAAAATTTGCCCACTTCCATTTCCTGAAGAGCCCAGCATGGAGATGAAGGGAATGCAGGCTAGGACAGACTAAAGTTCCTGTGGCAGAGGTCCGCTCATAGAGGAAGTTGCCTCAGGGAACTTCTGACAGACTGTTGATCAATGCAATCATATCTGCAGAGGCCAGTCTAAGGCAATGAGAATCATCCTGCCTCCCTGTGCCTACAACTTGTACAGCACCCTTTGAATTAAGAGAAGAGGAGGATAATGTACACGGAGCATCTTGCCTACTGCAGTGAATACATCCTGACAGGAAACTCCATGGTCTGGATTTCTGAAGCAGGATAGAGGCAGTTTTGAGTTGAGAGGGGACGCAAAAAGGAGCAGGACCAAACTGCCCCACTCACCGAAAGCAACTGCACAAAATCTGGACTGATGCATCGTGCTCGAGGTACCACTGTCACAACCTCAAGGCATTCCTGCAGAGAGGGTAGAAGGGCACCCCATCCTGCTTGCTGATGTAATACATCACAGCTGTCATCCATCTGAAGCAGGATCACTTCGTGGCAGAGGGCATCCTTCAGGACTTTGTTTATAAGATAGCTCTCATCTCTAAGAAATTTATGAAAAGATGAGGTTCCTCCTGGCTCCACACCTGAGTGTGAAGGTCTTGACAGTGAGCTCCCCACAAGAGATTTTGTCCAAGGCTTCGTCATTTTGAATGGAGGATTGTGGATGTATTATTGCAGGGGACGCCCTGAGTCCCAGCATCTGCTCAACCAAAAGGTGCCCGAAAAAGTCAATTTCCATGATGTAATGAGCCATCTGAAGATGTTGTTTCTCCCCTCCTCTGGAATAAAAAACAATGCACTGGCAGTATCCAGGAGGGCTCCTAAGAAAAGGAGCTGCTGGGAAGATGATACTGGCATCTTCCCCAAATCAGAAAACCCCCTGAAGAGGACAACTGAGAAACTGTGGCAACTGCCACCTGTATCTCTTGCCCATATGGGCTAGCTAGGAGCCAAAAGTCCAGGAAGTGCATATTTGAACACAGAGGTTTTAGTGAACTCCTCCCTGAACAGGTACTTGTTTAACCTTCCAAGGACGAAAAATGGTGCATGCCACCTGTTATCTTGGAACTAGAAGCAATGGAAATAGGCAGCTGTGCTCCATTCCACTGTGGAACAACTTCTACTGCACAGTTCCTGCAGAGGCCCCATATCTCAGAAGCAAGAAAGTGTGACTGAGAGTTGGACAGACTGGGTTGCTGTCTGGGTAGAAGTTCTGGGGAAATCTGTGAAATTGGGAGAGTATCCCTCTTGGGCAATCCTGATGGCCAATATGTCTGCTGTAATGGACTTCCACTGGCTGTAAACCGAATTAGATGCCCCTCCTACTGATGAGAGGCATCCCCCTCAGACAGCTGAGGTGGGACCTGAGCTGAATCCACAGAGGTTGGTACAGGGCAATTTCAGGCTCTGTGCTCTAAACTGCATTCTCTTCATGGCTGAGGGGTTGGCAACCTGAGGGCCAAACAGATAAACACCATCAAGGAGATGTTAACCACCTGCTGCCAGCGTCAGCTGCTCTAGAGGCAGAGTCATAGGTGTCCATAAAAGCTTTCAGCTGATTATTGCGCTATATACCTTTAGCAATGGAGCATTTGGTAACGGAAGGTTCTCGACTATTGCATTGAGCATGTTCCACAGGGTGTACTCATACTGAGGAATGTAGGAACTCAAGATGTAGAAGTCTGCTTTGGTTCACAGATGAAGGCTGAAATGTTATGGTGGATCCCATATCCCTGGGGTAAAAACTGGAAAGAAGATCTTCTAGCATACTGCTACAGAAGGCTTGCATTCCAGCCCATAAAATAAATGATCCACTGCGTCTTTGACAAAGCAGAATAGTGAGAGACTCATCCAGATCCACTTCTACCCCAGAATAACCTCCAAAAGGCAGGTCTAGGCCAGGAACATGGAAGATGCCACCACCTGGAGTTGTGAAGAGTTCAGTGCCATCCACGGCACCGGCACCACATTAGGCACCTACACCACACATGGTGCCAGATCCTGCACCAGCACCACACACGGTGCTGGCACCACATGTAGTGCTAGCACCATACACGGCACTGGCACCACATATGGTGCCAGCACCATGCACAGTGCCAGAACCGCTGCTGGGCCCAGACCTGAAGAAAAGGGGGAGAGGGAAAGTGGTACCCTTGCCTGACCCTGCAGGAAAAAGGAGAGGGGATAGGCATGAGGAGTCGGCGTTGATGGCATTGGCACTGCACACACTCTAGCCCAACTGACCCGGCCGCAGTCCAGTGGCTCCAAGGCCTGAAGGCCCCAGAACTGGGTCCACTGGCCAGGACAACTGGGCAGACACCGTACCCCCACTCTAAAAGAGCGGCCCAGAGGTGAAAACTGCCCGGGATCCCATCGAGGACAGGATCTGGTGTCGAGGATCATGGCCGTTAAGAGCAGAGCCACAGAGGAACCCACCAGAGACAGTTCAGGCCTACTGCTCTCCTCCACTGAAGACCCCCACGCAGACATACCAGAGTGAGCTCGAGCTGTACCGATTCTTCTTCCACTGACAGGAGGAGGAAGAAGAGCTCAAGGTCAGTCGGAGCTGGGTCCCTGATCAAGGTCAGGAACGGGACTACTTTTGTGCTTCGGGGAGACTGTCCTCCCCCCTCAAGCACTGGACTGTCTGTGGTCAGACACCCCATTTGCAAAGGGCAGTGAACCAGACACAGCCCCACTGCCATCACAGCTTTCAAGCGAATTCTCCCTACCATCACTGCTACCATCTAAGGTTGACTTCGTTGATGGCAGGCTGAGAATGTTTTCTTCTTCTTCTCTTCTCTTTCTTCATCTTCTTCTTTTTTTTTTAAATAAGAAAAGAACACTAAGAATGGTAAGTTAATTGAATACTGAACAGCTATAGCTGCTGTCTTATAGACGAAGACTTGACTCCTGACAGGCGAGCAACGTTGTCATTGAAGCGCACTTGACAGCAGGAGAAAAGGAACTGAGGCAGTTGGAGGGTTGACACCGAGCTAGTCTATATGGCGCAAGCTGGTCTTGCGGTGCCGCGCATGTGTGGTCCTGTCCCGGCGCCAGCCCTCCTGAAGATTTTTGGCTCCCGCAGGGTCCTAGCACCTTCAGCATAGTCCTATTAGTGTGAATGAGTGGTGGAGACCTTTAGTCCAGGGAGATCCATGATTACAGCTCTTTATGCCAAAAGTGGGATTTTTACGCCATTTGAAAAAGTTACAGCAGGTGACAAATATGAATTGTGCAATTCAGTAAAATGGGATAAATGTCATTCACATTGAAAGTTCTAATAGCAAGTTTTTTTCTTATGGTTTTTGTTTGAGTGCACTCTGAATTAGGTGTATGTTTTGGCACACATTCTTGCTTTCCAAAGTTATTTTATTGTTTGTGTGAAATTTCATGAACATTTTTATCTGCATATACCTTAACCATCTATTGGGTTCAGGTACCTTAAATTTGGTATGATTTCTTGATGATAGGTGTGCTAACAATGTACCTGATTTCATGACAATATGATGCATCATCTCAAAATTATATGTGCTCAAAATCTGTCATTTAATTTTTTTCAGAAAATTTAATGAAAAGATTTCATCTGCATATAACTCAGGCACCTTTAGAGCTAGACATGTGTAAATTAGTATGGATAACCTTTTTGTAACGCTTATAGAATGATCTAAATATGGAGAGAATTAGACAAGAGATTTTTAAGTTACAGAGATTCAGACCTTTACTATGTAAATATTTGCAAAACTTTGTGAAAACTATCAAAAATTTGGATATTTGTAATTTCTCTGCTCTTGCATGCATAGAGTTAACATTTGATATGCATATCAATAGTCATTGTATCCTGGTGTCTAACACAACTGGATAAATTGGTTAAGCAGTTTTAATTTTGCAGAAGAAAAAAAAGATTAGTAACATTTTCTCACATATTTATGACAGCATATACTATAGATGAAGCATCCAGAATTTTTTTGTGGAATTTAACATTAACAATGCACATGTCACTACTTCATTTGATAAGCTGATCTGAGCTTTTTGCAGCCCTGCTGTTCCTCTCTGGGCGACTACCCCCCTTCTCTATTGTCATAGCCAGATTGACTCAGTAGAACTACTGATCCCACTAATATCCTCTTTGTTCTTTACAGTGACAATCTCCCTTAAAATGTGAGTCACCTACTCCTTTTTCTGTTGATCTACCCTGTTGGAATAGCCAGAATTCTTTCTTCCTGCTGCCCAAGACATTGTCTTCCCCCACTCATCTTTTTGAGTACCTCTAAGTCCTAGACTTGCATGTACACCAGGCTCCCTGGATCATAAATTTACTGGATGTGATCCTTAAATATCCTGCATTCAGGTTGGAATTGTTGACGCTCTGTGCTTTCTTTCTCCAATATGGGGGTCTACCACTGTTGTGCTACCCAGCTCAGCTGTCCATTTCTTGATTAAACTGTGCATCTAACTCCAGAACCTGGTGACCCCCTATGCTATCTGCCTCTTATACCCCTATCCTTTAATTAGAATCCCCCAGATAAGGCTGAGTGAAATCAGAAAATTCCAGGTTTATGGAATTTTTCATGAAATTCTACAATTTTCACAAAGACTCATGGGATTTGACTTTAAGTACATATGGGGCTGGATATTCAAACTGCGCCATTCTGTGGCGCAAGCCCTTGTGCTACTCAAAAAAGTTGCGCAGGGGTGTGGCCGGGGCGATATTCAAAGGAGTTGCACTATTGAGCAACTCCCTTTGAATATCGCCTCCAGCCACAGCCACTGTGCATGGTGCAATGGAACTTGCGCCACTGCAAGTGGTCAGAGTGGAGCATTCAGATGCGGTGGCGCAAGTTCCATTGCCATCTATAAATTCCGATATTCAAAGGTGGCATGCAAATGGGGCCATAATTCATGCAAGGCACACGGAGGGCATTTAATTCCACCTACAGCCTCATTAGCGATGTAGGTGCATCGATCCTCGACGCACTTTGTGCCTGGCACCCTGCCAGGCAGCAGCCGTGGGGACCGATGCCCCCTGCAGCCCGATCGCGGGCATGGAGTAATTCCCCCCCTCCTGACTGGCCCAATAGCGGGCATAACATCAATGAAACCCCCACTGGCCCGATCATGGCCAGAACAGAGTTCACCCCCAAAGACCAATATCCCTGGTGGTCAGTGGACCGAGAAGCCTGACCGTGGACAGTGAGTCAACCCCAAAGAGCAAAATCCCTGGTGGTCCAGTGGACGCAAGCCCGATCGCGGGCATTAGAGTCAAACCCCAAAGGTCCAATTTCCCTGGTGATCTAGTGGCCCCCACCCCACCCACCCACGGAGCCCTACCACCCCGCCTCCCATCAGCCAGCGGGCAGCAGCACCCCACCCGCCTGCCGCCCCACTTCATTCACATATCTGGACTGCCTTAGTATGGTATGGCTGCATGCCCATTGGCTCTTGCTCTGAACCAATGGGCATGCAGCCCCACCGAGCAGTCAGTCGGCGGCATGGGGCGGCAGGCGGGTGGGGTGCTGCCGACTCGCCCGGCTGATGGGGGAGTGGGGTGTTTGAAACTCCATGGGTGGTGGAGTGGGGGCCACTGGGTCACCAGGGAATGGACCTTTGAAGTTAACTAATACCCGCGATCAGCTTCACGATCCACTGGACTACCAGGGGATATTGATTTTGGGGGTTGAACTCTTCTGCCCACGATCGGGCTAGTGGAGGGTGGGATTCAGTTCTGTTTTGCCCGCGATCAGGCCAGTTGGGGTTATTAATGTTATGCCCACGATCGGGCCAGTCGGGGTGGGGTTCTGTTTGCCCGCAATCGGCCAGCGGGGGGTTATTAATGTTGTGCCCAACATCGGGCAGGTGGGGGGGTTCATTTCTATTTGCCCATGATCGGGCCAGTGGAGGGGTTGTTCAGTTATGTTCTGCCTGCGATTGGGCTATGGGGGTTACTATTATGCCCAACGATCGGGCTGCAGGGGCACAGGGAAGAAGTGGAGGGCCACCCACAAGTGGCAGCTGCTGTGTTGCACCCTGCAATGCGGCAGCTCACCTGTGGGTGGCCCTCGACTCCTCCTTTTTTTTTTTGGCTCAAGGTTGTGCAGGCGCAGGTTGGGGTTGTGCCTGCACAACTCTGCACAGCCCGGCTGAATATCGGGCTGTGCAGTTTATGCATGGTTCCTCCCCCTCCGGTTGATCATGCCTTCATTAGCATTGCGCTGTTGCTCAGCATGACTTGGGGGGGGGCGCAACTGCCTCCTGCTGAATATCGCAGAATGGCACAATTTCGGACTTGCGCAGGCGCAACCCTATTGCACATGGCGCAACCCTTTTGAATATCCAGCCCATGTTGTTGTGCAGTTTCTCACATAAAGGAATTAATAAATTTGGTACACACAGTCTCCTTGTAAGGTCTAAGAACCTGTCAAATTTAATGGTATTGCGTTCTCTAGTTTTAAAGTGTATGGGGTTTATAAATTTGTAGTTTACATTCTTGCAAAATTAAATGTTTAAATGTTGTGAAGGTTTGACTACTTTTAATCCAATCCCATTTAAAACTGCAAATATGAACTTTTTCAGAAATGACCATGTGGTGTAGTAGTTTAAATGTTTCAACTCTGGTTAAATTTGGATATGTACAGTGAAGCCCATCAGAATGAAGAGCAGCACTGCAGAATTCTGCAGTAGAGTTACTGCAGCAAACAATACAGTTTCAGTGGAAGCTGATCCCTTTTCTCATGCAGTAAATCTGTGACACTGCACTTCATCTTGGTGGGCTTGTTTTACATTTTTTTTTTCATTTATTTAACCAGGAGAGAAACGCTAAGCTGAAAGCTTGTTTACAGGTGCGACCTGGGAGCACAAGGAAGTTAAGTGACTTGCTCAGGGCCACACAGTATGCAAGTGGGGGTTGTGGGATTCAAACCCAGATCTCCAGGTTTGCAGCTGAGAGCCTTAAACCACTGTGCTATACTGCCTGAACTAACCAAAATTTAAATTTTGGCAACATATTTGGCAGGCTATAACTCAGTACCATTTAAAGCTAGAAATCTGAAACCAGGGTTTTATTTAACTCTAAAAATTGATTAGCGTTTTGCTTATAAAAGTGCTAAAACATTGTGAAAATGCATGGCACCTGCCTCACTGTATTTAACAAACATAACACTTCTGTAAAACCTATATAAATACTTTCTGAACAGTTAGTATTGCCCCAAGAAAAAAACTGCTAATCAATTATTTAAAACCCTGTGAAACTATGCACAAATACAAATGTAGTGACAATCTGAATACCTGTCAATTTATGTAACATTTCAATGAATACTATCAAAAGTATGCTAAAATTACAGAAATCCAAATGTTGGCAAAATATTTGGCTGCCTATAACTCGGCTTCCATTGAAGCTTGAGACTTAAAACATGGTGCATATATGTATTCTGGGCACTTCTCTAAATCCTGCTATTGTGGAGAAATTTGGATAAGAAATTTTTAAATTATCTCAACATAACTGAAAATTAAATTTTGATTAAATGTTTGCCCACTCATATCTCTGCCCCCTTTCAATCTACAGCTCTTGTAAGCCATGGGGTACTGTTTATGTTCCAAATGTGGTGTTATTTGGATGTGTGCATTTAAAATTATAGCAAAATAAATGAAATTCAAAATTATGTAAAATTCCACTGAATTTTCACGAAAATTCCATGGAATTGGAATTCCACAGAATCGAAACGGTCATTCCACAGGCATTCCATGGGTGGAATTTTATATTTTGCACAGCTCTACTCTGGATCTGTCTGCCACTCTGCTAATTCCTCACATCTATTTTTAAGGCAGAGTGGAGCAGTGGCTAGTGAAGCTAGCTAAAAAGGCTACCAAGATTTTAGAAAAAATAATTCATAGAATTTTTAAAACACCAAACAAAAACTGAAAGCAGATTAGTGAAATTTTGTCTTACAACAATAAAAACAAACTTACAATTGTAGGAACTGCAATAGTAATGCACAAGCAGCTTCAGTGAAAATAACATTATTCTTTTCTGAACCTATTTCAGGTTCTGGAAGGGGAGGCAGTGAGGAATCCCTTAAGAAGAAACAGCATTACTACAGTGAGTAGGAAAATAGGAAACAGTAAAACAGTAGCCAGCTAGGATTCTCTCCAGTTCCTGGGAATCAATTGGGAAACAAAGAAACCATAAATTACTTACAAAACCCTAACATAGCATAATCAGAAAAGTTACTAAGACTGCACTTCTTAAACAAACTACAGAATAAAAAATCTGACTGGAGGGCCAGCCATTACTGGAGGTCACTATGGGGCGACTGCACTCATCAGGCACAGAAACAGATCTGAGCAATGGCCAGCTAGAGTGCAGCGCAGATGCAGAGTTTGAACTTACATACCAAATTCTAAAAATTTTCATAGGTTCTATCTCCATGGTGTCACACTCAGCCGAGATGACTGCTAAAGTGTAGACACTAAGAAAAAGTTACTTACCATAGTAACCTTATTTCTCCCAGGGGATACTCCAATATTCATAATTCTTCTGCAGTATACCTTTAAGGTCAGATCTGCCCAGAGATAGAATGCTATGCTAATGATGGAATCATCTGCATGAGCCACTTTTAAAATGCTGTCACCTATCAACTGCCTACATTCTAACCCTCAGATTTCGTGGACGCCTGGAAAGACAGGGCCCGAAATTTAAATATAACAAATTTTAACTTCAAAGTTTCCCACCCAAACCTCCAACTGGAGGAAATATAAACCTATCATAAACAATCCCAGAAGCTCCTATGTCAGAATTGCCTGAAAAGGAGAAAACGTAAGAACAAGTTCTAATAAAAGTAGAATGTGGCATGCAAACACTAAGGTACAGCATGGAATTCAGAGGCCACTGGTTCTTAAAACAGGGAGGCAGGGTGGGAGAGTTATGAATATTGGAGTATCCCCTGGGAGAAATAAGGTTACTATGGTAAGTAACTTTTTCTTCTCACCCCTGGAATACTCCAATATTCCTAACTCTTCTGCAGACTAAAAAAGCAGTACCTTAGTAGGTGGGAAGAACCAATTTTGGAAACAGACTCTGCATGACAGCTGTACCAAACCTGGCATCAGCCCTAGCCTGCATATCCAATCTGTAATGCTTGACAAATGTGTGTACTGTTCGTGTACTGTTCACCAGGTTTCTGCTTTACAGATATCCACCAAGGGTATATCCCTTGCAGCTGCCAGTGTTGCAGCTGTACCCCTTGTGGAGTGGGCTCTAAGCCCTGCTGGAGCTTCCGTGCCCACCTTTGAATAGCAAAATTGGATACACTGGACAATCCAATGAGAAATGGACCTTTTAGATGCTGGATTCCCCATTCCCACATCCCCATAAGTGAGGAAAAGCTGTGTTCTGTCCTGCCTATGGAGCTTAGTGACTATCATGTAGTAGCTCAAAGCTCTTTTGACATCCAGGCTATGCAGTCTACATTCACCAGGAGAAGAATGATCAGTGAAGAACACTGGCAAAGTGATAGATTGGTTCAAATAGAAGTCTGAAACCACTTTGGGAAGGAATTTCCTATTTGTCTGAAGGACTACCTTATCCCTGTGGAAGGCAGTGTAGTCCTTTTCAATGCATAAGGCCTGGAGCTCACTAATTCTTCTAGTTGAAGTAATGCCACTAGAAACACTGTTTTCCATGTGACATACTTCAAAGGTGCTGAAAACATAGGCTCAAAGGGAGGGGCCATAAGTTTAGCAATGCAGATATTAAGGTCTCAAGCTGGCACCAGTTCTCTCACCGGTGGATACATATGTGAAAGGCCCTTGAAGAACCTTTTAAAAATGGGGTTTGATGCCAAAGAAACAGACTTGCCTGCAGATGCATAGGCCAAGACTGAAGCCAAATGAATTTTTAGTGTAGAAGGCTGCAAGCCTGAGGAATGTAAGTAGACCAGGTAGTCCAGTACCCATGGCACTCCTGTCTGGGTTGACACTATACTCCTACTAGAGTGCCAAATAGAAAACCTCTTCCACTTTGCAGCATAGGTTTTCTTGGTAGAGGATTTCCTGTATCCTCTTAAAACATCCATAACTAGTTCAGAAAGATGTAAACCAGCATACTCTAGGTCCTCAAGAGCCAAGCTTTGAGCCTGAGTGACTTGAGATTTGGATACAGGAGCCTCCCTGGTTGGAGGTCAGAAGATCGTGCCTCCTGGGAAGGTGTATTGTTTTTTTCACTGACATGGACAGCAACAGGGAATACCATGGCTGCCTTGCCCAGTCTGGGGCTATCAGAATCATTGTTGCTGGCTGAGACCTGAGTTTCAACAGCACCCTGTATACCAGAGGAAATGGAGGGAATGCATACAGGAATTTCCCTGACCAGTCCAGAATAAGGGCATCCAGAGGAACCGTGCCCACTACTGGAGGCCTGCAACAGAAATGAGGTGAGTGATGACTCTGATGAGAGGCAAAGAGGTCTATTTCTGGGGTGCCCCACCTCCTGAATAAGGTTTGCACCACTTGCCTGTTCAGGGACCATTCGTGATGGTCCTGGCTGATTCGACTCAGGACATCTGCCAGAACATTGTCCTTGCCTGGCAGATGAATGGCTTGAAGTGAGGAGCCCAGTGAGTAAGCTAGGTTCCAAATTCTCTTAGCCTCCATACAAAGGAGGCTTGCCCTTGTTCCCCCTTGCTTGTTTATGTAGTACATGGTGATAGTGTTGTCTATCCTGACTTGCACTACTTTTCCCTGTATCAGTGGTTTGAAGCTCACATTGCCAGAAACACTGCCCTGAGCTCTAACAAGTTTATGTGTAAAAGAGTCTCTGCACTTGACCAAGTGCCCTGGGTAGTGTGCTCTGCTAGATGAGCCCCCCAGCCCAAGAGGGATGCATCTGTTGTGAGAATCACTGAAGGAAGTTCTTTTTGGAAAGGGACCCCTTCTCTGAGGTTGGTTTCCTCTTTCCACCACTGAAGAGCTTGGATAAATGTTTTTGTTACAGGAACAAGCTTTGACAGGGAATCCTTTCGTTGGCACTAATGAGCTCTTAAGTGGAATTGGATGTCCCTCATCTGAAACCTGGAGCCCAACAGTGTGCCTGTTGCGGCTGCCGTGTGGCCCAGGAGTTGAAGAAAATGCCTTGCAGGCCTTGGGACATTGAGCCTGAAAGAGCCTGCCAACTGCAGGATGCTTTTTACCCTGTCTCTGGGTAGAAAAGCTCTGCCCACTATGGTATTTAATTCTGCTCCTATGAACTGCAGAATTTGAGAGGGAAGAAGAACAGATTTTTCTAGATTTAAAAGGAAACCCAGAGATTGTAGAAGCTGCTGAGTGAGCTGCAGGTGTTCTGCTAACTGTTGTGGTGAATTTCCCACCACCAGCCTGTCGTCTAGATAGGGGAATACTGTGACACCTTGTCTGCGTAGGTGAGCACTACCACAGCCAGACACTTTGTGAACACCCTTGGTGCTGAAGTGAGACCGAAGGGAAGAGCTGAGAACTGATAATGACCTGACAAGAGTCTGAACCTGAGAAATGTTCTGTGAGACTCCCTTATGGGGATGTGGAAATAGGCATCTTTTAGGTCCAATGATGCCAGCCAATCTCCTTTTTGGAGTGCTGGCAGAATCAGAGACAGAATTACCATTTTGAACTTTGGTTTGGCTAGGAACCTGTTGAGGACCCTGAGATTCAAGATAGGCTGCAGCTCTCACTTTTCTTTGGTGTGAGAAAATACCTTGAGTAAAGTTCTTTTCCACTTTGATGTAGAGGCACTGGTTCCACTGCTTTTAGTGAATGAAGGTGTTTCACCTCTTCTTCTTCCAGCCTTTTGCTTTCCAGGAGGGAAGCTGGTTTGAAAACTCTGATTTTTTGAACAGGGGAGGACTTGAAACTTAGAGACAGGGCCTGACCCACTATCTCCAGAACCCACTTGTCTGTGGTGATGGTTTTCCAATTCTGGAAAAAATGGGTCAGCCTGCCCCCTACTGGCAAAGGACAGGCAGTCTGATCGATTAAATCAGGAGTCCTGCTTGGATTGGGGCTGAGACTGGCACCACGCCTGGCACCTTTTCTGCCCCTACCCCTGAAATACCCTTGCTGCAGGTATTGGGGTGCCTGAGGAAGTACCATGGCCTCGTAAAAAGGCCTGGAATGAAATTGTCTGCCCCTGCCACCCCTACTGAATGGTCTAGAGGAGGTAGAGGGTCTTTACTTTGCAGAATTTCTATGGAAGGTGGCCTTATACTCATCCACCTTCTTCATGTAGGCCTCTGTATGGCTGCCAAATAGGGAATTGCCCTCCATAGGAAAATGTAGTCTTATTCTGGGTATCCTGTGTTATGTTTGTGGCTCTCAACCAAGCAAACCTTCTCTGTGTGATGGTATTTGCCATTCACCTTGCAGCAGTCTCATTACTGTCTGCTGCCATCTGGAACTGGTATTTGGCAGCTTCCAGGCCAAACCCAGCAGTTTCAGCTAGGTATGCCAAAAGAGGAGAAGATGCTTTCTCAGCCATGTCCAGGACAGACTGCCAGAGAGCCTTCTGGTACTGGGTTTCATAGGCCTGATAATTAGCTTGCCTAATGGCCAGAGAGGCTGACAGGTAACCTTTCTTGGCCATATTTTCAATTTTCCGGGGGTCCTTCTCTGGAGTGTGGGAAGCCAGAGGGACTTTAGCCTTGTCACAAGCTGCAGCTTGCACCAGCCCTTGGTGGTCAAGGTGTGAAAATAAGAATTCAGCCCCTGTTCTGTCAAGCTGATACTTTTTATCCAGCCTTTAGTCCAAAGGAGGGACAGACACAGGAGCTTGGAGGAGTTTTAAAATATCTCTTTTAAAAAACTTATTTATGGGGAGTGACAGTTTTTTAGTAGGTGTCAGCCCCACCATTTCCAGATATTCAGCCTCCTCCTCATCCTCTACAGCTTCAGTGGTAGGGATGTCCAAGCCATCAGCAATTTTCCTGATAAAGGAAAAATAAGAAGAATAATCTTCTATGGTCCTGGGAGGGGAGCCAAACTCCTGTTCAGGGAAGACCTCAAGCTCTATAGGCTCACCTTCTTCTTCTTGCTCCTCCTCCTCCTCTTCCTCACCATGCTGCTCAGGAAAAGAGGGTGCGTTGGAAGGTGTAGGAGTCTGGACTGGATACTGTGAAACCACAGGCAGCAGACCCTGCAAGGTTTGCATTATTTTTATTGGTTGTGCAATCTCAGAAGGAGAAGGCGTAGTGGCAGGCATCACAGAAGTCCCCTTTTCCACAGGGGGTTCAGTGTGCTTTGTTTTCTTTAGTTTTTCAACTGGAACCAGAGAGCTAACCAGTTCAGAGGGTCTCTTTTTACTCATATCAGGGGTAGAAATAGTAGAAGTTGTGGTGTCACCCACAGATCCTGAGGGTTTCGGCTGGTCAGAGCCAGAGGGACCCTTGAATCACTTATTCAATCTGTCCAGACATTTTTCCAATTTTTTGTCTGGAAAAGATTTACAAATGTCACAGTTAGTTTTCAAATGGTCAAAACCCAGGCAGAAAACACAAACAGCGTGCTTATCTGCCTTGGCAAAGACCTCACCACACTCAGAACTATTTTTAAAATCGGGTTCCCTGGTTCTCTTTTTAGGTTTTTCTGACATAGTGGAGAAAAACCACAACCGCAAAACACTACAGGTTTTTAAATTCAAAAAACAACAAATTTATCTGTTGCGGTTGGTTCAGGAACCGATTGGAGAAACCGAGCGAAACCGGGAACCGACAGGAATAGAACCGAGGTTAGCGGCTCGGAACCGAATTTATCGGTTCTAAAAAATAAAGATTTAAACACACAAAACTTACAGAAACTATTAAATAAATGGAGAAAAAACCCTGAAACTAACTAAAGTACCTCAGTTCCTCAACGATTATCTCGAACCGTGAGAAACTGAGAAAACAACACAAAACGAACTAAATAAACTAACGATTATTAAAATAACACTGATAAGAGGCAGTAAATGAAAATAATTGGAAAATACTTAAGTATTTGTTAATAATAAAGGCTTCTTAGACTAGATGCTCTTTCATTTGCATTTGTGTAATCACAGGACTCAGGGTTCGCCTTTTTGGACACCCTGGTATCTTTACCATCGTTACTACACTTATCTGATGGCTAAGCAGCTTTATCTTTTTTCTCTGTCCCCTTTGACAGAAACTGCTGCTATTTATGAGGAGACAGACCCTCTGATTTATACTTTCCACCACCATTAGGAACTCCCTCAAAACCTTTATTATGAATTGGTGACATAGAGGCAGACCAAGAAGCAAGAATATCTTCTCTTTTTTAGCCTTTTTCTTTTGGCTTTTTGGGCAAAACGTTTTACAGAGCTCACAGTTGATAAAATCATGATCTCGACCCAGACACCTTAAACAGAGCTTGTGACAGTCTGCTCTTGCCAGGAGCTGAAAACAGTTTGGACAATTTTTAAAGCCTGTGGGTCCTATTCTCTTTTTTTGAAAGTATATCAGTCATGCCAAATATTGAAGTTCTTAAGTAACATTCTTTCGATTCCCAGAACAGCAAAGATACAGTATATTTTGCAGAACCTATATGTATAAATGCAGTTCTGAGGAAATATTATTTAAATTCTAGTTCTCTTTATCAGGAACCATGTATAAATCATTCAAAACCCACTTAATATACTGAAATTTTAGAGCAATTTGGAAACTAGGAAGGTAGTCTTAGAAATTTTGTCTGGTTCCTTCTCGGTGGGAAGCCTGACTTAGAAGGTAAAAAACACCTTTGGAAAAATGAATAACATAGAGAATAATATATGGGGTGGTGCGTTTAACGAGATTTTACACACACCCAAGTTGTGGGATGCTACATAAACCCGAGGGGTTTAGTGAAAGCATCCACTAGCGAGGGGTGTGAAAACCAGTTTCCACACACTCCATATTTTATTATAATTGCGGGAGTGCTTTTCGCCTCAGCAATTACAAAAAATTAAATTAGCTTACAGATTAGTGTTCAGGAAGCTGCGGACCAGTCTTGATTTTGCACGGTCCGCAGTCTTCCTAATTATATGGCTGCACTTGTCGAAAAAAGGAAGAGGATGTTTAATAAAAAAAATGTGTCGACAGATTTTAGATTTAATATAAACTTACCACCGAGCCGCGGCTGCAGCTTCATTCCGGGCTTCGAGAGGCAGGGGTAGTCTGACATGGACTCGGCTGTGGTGTCAGGCTGACGGTAAAACACTTGTTTCTGTTTTTAACTTGTTTACTGGAGGAAAATAGTTTTTTTTTTTTTATGAAAAGTTCGTTTTCCCGAATACGAGGGACCAGGAAGTGTGCTGCACTATGAGATTCCGTCACTAATGTGAACGTCGGAGAACAGCGACTGAGGGATAGCTGTTCCAAGGGAAACCTGGCACGTGTCTACCGTTATAACCAGCCGAGCTGTTTATAACGGCAAATTATAACTGGGTTTCCCTATGGGAAAAAGCGCGCGTCGGTAATTATATGAGTTTTATGCACAAGTTGTTAATATTTATCAAAACTCAAAAGGGTTCCTTTCAGGAGGGAACTGCAATATACTACAGCCTTCTCTGGTTCCTGGGAACTGATTGGAACCAGAAAACCACAAATGCTGTAAAGAAATTTCAAATAAATCCTAGATAACACAGTTGAGAATTAAGCAAATAGCACGACAAGGTGTAGCAGGCAAGATCATAATATCGCCACTCTGGGTGGGTTGAAGCACGTAAGGTTTAGTGTTTCCACCACCCCAGGAGTGACGTTATTACATGATAACACACACCTTGGAGTGCCTTATTGCAATTATACAATGGCTCAATGTTATACAAAATAAAAAAAATATTTAAAAAATGTTTTAGTAGATTTTTAGTGTAGCAATGTATCTTTGTTTCTGAAAGAGGCATCCAAACAACAATCCAAAAAATCAATACAGTGATGTTATTGTGTAATAACATCACTGTCTCAGGCACACACTGACCAATCAGAGCCCTAGAAGTTTTCTTGCCATTGTATAATACTGATTAATCCACTAAATAACCAAGAAATAAAGCATCTGGAGACCAGAGAAATGGAGCTGTACTTCAGGGCAACTGCTCTCTTTAGGCAGATAAACAAATCTGACATTAGAAGTCACTGTACATGTCAGTGTGATGACAGGGCAGTTTGAACTTCATTCTGAGTTCCATAATTAGCATAAAGTTCTACGTCAAGGGCATCATTCACTGCTGGGAGAATGATACTTGCTGTAAAGCATCAGTGATGGGTTCCCGGTGTTAGAAAGTACAGAAATCCAGAATCTTGCATCCTCCATTGCTTGTGTATCCAGATAGTAGTGAGATGTAAATGGCTGTACTGTGGACCAGGCAGCTGCTTTACAGATTTCTACTAATGGAACATTACTTTCAGCTGCCACTGAGCTGCTGTGCTCCTAGTGGAGTGATCTTTAATGCCCTCTGGGGGCTCTTTTCCTGCCTTTGTGTAGCAGAAATTTATTACGGATACTATCCACTGAGAAATAGACTGCTTCAACTGAGAAGCTGCATGGGATATACAATATTGGACTAGATATCTGCAACAAATCTCTCTCTTGCTTACATCTGAGGGAAGTTTTCCTTACTTTACAGTCTTACCTTGGTATTGCTTTGTGTTTAATTATTTTAGTTTTTAATTCAGGAAGGGGTTTTCAAAACTGCTTATCTTGTGACCATCTTCAGAAGGGTTGAAATAACTGCATATTTGATTTTTCTTTATGGGTAATTGGACTGTCTACTAGTATTCGGTGACACTTTGCATCAATATATTTTGAAATACTTTACTGGTGGTGGCTGTGTACTTCTAATAGCAAAGGCTGCAGTTTGTAATTGGATGCCAGACAGAGCCTCAGGTGGGGGAAATTGTCTTCACTAGTCAGGGAGACCTGCATCACAGCCAATTGTTCTGTCTTGAATATTCCAGCATTGATCAATTACTATAAACTACTGGTGTGATCCTGTTTCAAACAGAAGTCCATCTTCTTCCAAGTTGTGTAACAGGGTGTGCTTTGAAACAACTAAGAAGCTGCATGGGATATACTATATTGGACTAGATATCTGCAACAAATCTCTCTCTTGCTTACATCTGAGGGAAGTTTTCCTTACTTTACAGTCTTACATTGGTATTGATTTGTGTTTAATTATTTTAGTTTTTAATTCAGGAAGGGGTGTTTCAAAACTGCTTATTTTGTGACCATCTTCAGAAGGGTTGAAATAACTGCATATTTGATTTTCCTTTGTGGGTAACTGGACTGTCTACTAGTATTCTGTGACAGTTTGCATCAAATTACTTTTAAACAGTTTACAAATCAGTTACTGAACATTAGTTGAATTACTATAAAGGGCAGTGCTCACCAGGGTGATGAAGCAGTGGTGTATATGATTGTCTCTAACAGTCACCAGTGGTTGTGGACTACCCACCCACCCACCCTTCCCCACACCCCACACCCCAGGTGTACGCCTTTATAGCCAATGTTCTGACATCACTTCCTCAACAGGTCTCGGGCAGAACTGTCATATTCTTAATAACCCAGGACAGTGCATAAAGGGTAAGTACACACCACAAAGGAACAAAAACAATATATATATATATATATATATATATACATATTGTATATTATAAGGAGAGGGACATGGGGAGTGGTGCAATGCACTGGCTGTGGGGCAGCAGTTTTCCGGGAGACATTCTGGAAACTGTGTTGCTGTCCCATTTGCAGGCAGCTTGTCAACTCTGAGGGAGGAGGTTTCCCACCTCCAGGCTGAACTGGCAAGGACTAAGGAGGCCTCCCCCACCCAAAGAGCACCACTGCCACAACCACTGCCTCAGAGGCTGGCAAGTAAGAAGAGCCATTGGACCACAGTGGGTTCTGGGAGGGTGCGGGTGGTGGAACAGAGGCAAAACTCCCTAATTGTACCTCTACACAAACCATACACCAGTCTGGCAGAGCAAGGTTCCTCTATGATGGCACCCTCAGTGGAGACCATGAAGAATGCTGAGGACATCCACAAGGGAGGCCCACAGAAGGGTGGCAGGGGACACCACAGGGGAAGAAAACAGCTTCTGATAGGGGACTCCATTGTAAGAGGGGTAGACCTGGGGAAGGGAGAGGAGAGGGAAGTAAGGTGCCTGCCTGGTGCCATGGCTTGGAGGGACAAGAAGCAAATCCTCAGGATTGTAGAAGCAGCATCACAGGAGAGGGAACTAGATATAATTGTCCACCTTGGGACAAGTGACCTAGCTAGGCATGGGATCAGTGCAGTGCAGGATGAAATTGTGGAGTTGGTGAGGGGCCTCAGACAGGTATCAAGCATGGTTACCTTCTCAGAGGTGCTGCCAGTCCATGGCAGGGGTGAGGCTAGGGTACTACACACCATACAGTTTAATGAATGGTTGCAAAACTAGTGCAGAGCACAGGGCTTTGGCTTCATTGGGGACTGGGGGTACACCTGGAGAGATGAAGGTCTATACTGGCATGATGATCTGCATCTGTCCACAAAGGGAACCAAGATTCTATGTAACAAGTTTAAATGCTTCCTTGGCAAGCTTTTAAACTAGCCTTGGGGGAGGTGCTAATAAGAGGCAGGAAATTTCAAGCCTCCCCCCACAAAACATGACAGGTAGTAAGGTAAACACTGAGGTACAGTGCTCAACAGAGGGCAGGACAGGGGTAAATGGAAAAATAGACAAGGGCAAAAAGAGCAGGCATGGGGGAAAAAGGATAATGCCAACATTAAATGGAGGGTAATGAGTACCAATGCCCGTAGTCTGGAAACAAACTTCCTGAGCTAGTAGCTTTGATGGAAGATGAACAATTGGATATTGTGGCAGTCACGGAAACATGGTACATGGAGAACCATGACTGGGATGTCAACATACTGGGGTACACAGTCTACAGAAGGGACAAGGAGGGGAAAAGAGGAGGTGGAGTAGCTCTATACATAAGGGAAGGGATCAAAGCTACAGAACTAAAAAGTAAAGGGAGGACAAGAGACACTCTGGTCACCTTGGAGACAGGGAATGGCATCACAATCCGCACAGGGGTTGTATACAGACCCCCATCTCAAGGGGAGGAAATGGACAAGAAAATGATAGAGGACATTCTCAAAATGGCTGAAAAAGGGGAGATACTGTTGATGGGGGACCCAAATATGCCAGATATTAACTGGATGACATGTACTGCAGCCACATCCAAGAGCAGGGTCATTCGCGATGCCCTGCAGGGGGCAGGCCTTAGACAGCTAGTGTTGGAACCCACTCAGGAGGGAGCAATACTAGACCTGGTACTCTCAAATGGAGAGAGGATCACAAATTTAGAAGTCAGTAGACATTTGGAACAAGCGACCACTGCACAGTGTGCTTCACAATATGCATAACCATGGAGACGAGCCATACAAAAACAAGCATACTGGACTTTAGAAGGGCTGACATTGGCAAAATGGGTGAATACCTGAGGAATACACTAGCAAATGGCTAAAAAGGAGGGGTGGAAGAACAATGGAGAAAAATCAAAACTGTCATCATAGAAGCAACAAGCCTTTGTGTGAAACAGATAAAGAAAACAAAGCGGAGTAAAACCACTATGGTTCTTAAAGAGGTGGCAGGGAAGGTTAAGGAGAAAAAGGCTGCATTCAAAAAGTATGAGGAATCACAGAAGGAGCATGGCAGGGAACTGTATCAATTAAAGCAGAAAGAAGTGGGGAAGGCAGTCAGAATAGCAAAAGCCCAAACTGGGAAAAAATAGCCAATTCAGTTAAGAAAGGGGATAAAACCTTTTATAGGTACATTAGGGAGCATAGAAAGGTTAAGGGAGGAATAGTGAAGATTAAGGGAGAGGGGAGGTGGGCAGAGGGAGACAGTGAAAAGGCAGAGTTACTGAATGAATACTTTTGCTCAGTATTCACAAAAGAAGATGAGGAGGAGTTACCTAAACCATACAATAGAAGCACGCTGGGTAGGGGGGTTGACACCAGTCCATTTACAGAAGAAAGAGTCCTGAAAGAGCTCCTAAAACTCAAGGTGGACAAATCAATGGGGCCTGATGGGATTCACCACAGAATCCTAAAAGAACTAAGGGAGGGCCTAGTGACACCACTGACCACACTTTTTAACACATCATGGAGCATGGGTGGTACCTGAGGACTGGAGGAGGGCAGATGTGATTCCCTTCACAAAAGTGGGAGCAAGGCAGAAGCAGAAAAGTACAGACCTGTAAGTTTGACCTCAGTGGTAGGGAAAATGATGGAATCACTTCTGAAAGAAAGAATTGTTGAGTACCTAGAAAGCCAGCGGCACAGGACCCAAAGCAGCATGGATTTACAGCAGAAGGTCATGTCAGACAAATCTAATAGATTTCTTTGACTGGGTGACAAAGTAATAAACCAGGAGGGCTGTGGATAAGGTCTACCTAGACTTTATCAAGGCATTTGACACAGTCCCCACAAAAAGATTGATAATCAAGGTTAGCCCCTGGGAGTGGGTCCCAGGGTGGTAGCCTGGTAGCAAACTGGCTGTACAACAGGACACAGAAGGTAATAGTGAATGGAACACATTCTGAAGAAAGGGGGTCACTATGGAGTACTCAGGCTCAGGCACTAGGTCCAGTCCTCTTTAACATCTTTATAGGTGACATTGCAGAGGGTCTGGGGAAAGGTATGCCTCTTGCAGATGACGCAAAGATCTGTAACAGAATTGATACACAAGGTGGGTAGAAAGGATGAGAAAGGACTTAGCAAGGTTGGAGGAATGGTCAGACATATAGCAACTTAGATTCAATGCAAAGAAGTGCAAAGTAATGCACCTGGGAAACAAAAACTCAGGAAAAGAGTACACAATAGCAGGGGAGGTACTAACAACAACAAAAATGGAAAGGGAGCTGGGGTAGTCATATCAGAGGATCTAAAGGTGGGTAAGCAATGCATGAGAGTCAGTAAGGAGAGCCAGGGATACTGGGATGCATAGGAAGGGCATCACAAGTAGAAAAAGGAAGTGGTTATCCTCTGTACAGACAGTTGGTGAGACCCTATCTGAGTACTGTGTGCAGTTTTGGAGACCCCATCTATGCAAGGACATAGACAGGATGGAAGCAGTCAGGAGGCAACTAAAAATGGTGAGGGTCTGCATCAGAAACCATATGAGAGAGAGACTGAGAGGCTTAATATATGCCATTGATAGAAAGGAGGGATTGGGGGACTTGATAGAAGCGTTCAAGTACCTCAAGAATTAACAAAGTCCAGGAGGCAGCATCTTTCAGAAAAAGAGATGTGTAAGAACAAGGGGGAACAATTTAAAGATAGAGGGGGGACGGCTTAGGGGTAATGTGAGGAAATATTTTTTCACAGAGAGAGTGGTGGATGCATGGAACCGCCTTCCTGGGGAGGTTGTTGGGTCTAAAACAGTGGAGGAATTCAAACATGCATGGGACAGACATAAAGCAATTGTAGTGGGGGTGGCAGGAAGTAGGCTGTTAAACTAAAATCTGCAGCTTATCCAGTAGGTAGGGAAATGGGCAGACTGGGTGGGCCAAGTGGTCCTTATCTGCCATCAAAATCTATGTTTCTATGTTTCTTGTTAGCAGGGTGTCTCCTTATGCAATAAACACTTGTCTGTGACTATCTCTGATACTCTCAGTTCTGAATTGATAATAACCGAGTACTCTTGTAACATCCAAAGTATGTAAGAAAAAATTACTTACCATAGTAATCTTGTTTCTTCCCAGTGATACTCAGGTATTCAGAACTCTTGCAGTGTCCCTTTAAGACAGAGCTGCCCAGAGAGATGGAAAGAATGTAAATGATGGAATCTTTTGCATGAGACACTTTTTCAAACGCTGCCTTATACTAACTGCCTTAGTTCTAAACCCTTCAGATTTCCTGGAAGCCTGGAAAGACAGGCCCTCGAGGAGTAAGTGCAATAATAAGAATAATAACAATATTAATCATAATTGGAAAGGCTTTGCCTGGAGTTCAGTGGCCAAGCAGCCAGCCACTCCCACTTCCTGAGCTACATAAGCAGTTCCTCTCAGCTCATTGTGAAGCATTTTTTCTTTGCAGCCGGAGGCTCTGTTGGTTTGTCCTCTGAGCTGCTTGGGCCTCCCTGGCTGGCTGAAGCCTGCCCTCCCCCCTTTGCTGCTCCTGCTTGTCTCTGCTGGGCTTCTGTGTTTATCTTCCTGTTTCTGGTTTGTATTTTGCCTTTGGCTATGTGTGCTTCCTTCCTTCCTTTTTTTGAGGGGGGAACTTTGTTTCTAAGCTCCTAGCATACTGCTACTCAGAGCTCCTGCTACTGCTTTCAGTTACCTACAACTGTAACCACTGCTGCTGTTTACTTTAATTACTATTGTACCCAGTGCTAGTGTTTTTACACTGTGCTCACCACACTCAAACTACTGCAATGCAACTGCAATCAATATCTATGTGTTTCAGCTCAGCCATAGCTGCTCCATGTTGCATACTCAATTCTTTTCACCTGACACTGTTTACTCTGATCCTAGCTGTGCTGCTCATTCCTGCTCTTATTCTACTTGCAGTTTCATTGCACTGCCTGGCTATACCTGCTTTCAAGCATTGTCTCCTTGTTTTATTGCAGTTACAACTCTGAGGTCAGCCAACTAAGCTCCTGCTGAGGCTGTTAATATAGCTTTGATATTAAAATCGCCTCACCGCCGAAAAATCCTCAGAGTATTTGCCACCTTGATTTGGCTATTCATATCTGGCTGGCTTGCCCCCAATTCAGTGTTGTTAATGCTATACAGTATGTTATGCAGACCTCCATGCAGGTCCACCTATCACTACTGCTGCTTACTGACCTACGTGCAGGTCCACACTTGCTTATGCAACTGTTGCTCCTTGCTTATGTAAACCATTGCTTCATGCCTACTGCCATCCCTCAGCTTCAGCCTCTGGGATTCTGCTGCACTCAATCTGCATTCAACCTTGCAAGGTCTCAGCACTCAATGCTCATTACAATCTCAGCACACCGTGCTCATTCAGCTCACCAGCTTTTCAGCTCTCAATCAATTTCTGGGGGCATGCCAGCCATTCTATTCTGGTGCAGGGTTCCTGCAGCCGATGGTCTCGCTCTGCATTTAGTCTGCATCTTGAACGTGTCCAGCTTGGGGCGGGATCCTTCTCACCTAGCCCATAGCTGGGAATGTTCTCGCCCTGGGCTTGGCTTTAGCTGCCTGCTACATGACAGCAGCTCCTGGTATGGGCACAGAACCTACTTTGGAAACAGACTTTGCAGGACTGCTATGCCAAACCTGGCATCACCCTGGACTTAATGTCCAGATTGTAATGCTTTGTAAAGGTGTGTACTGTTTTCCAGGTAGCTGCTTTACAGATGTCCACCAAAGGAACATCTCTGGCAGCTGCTATGGTAGCAGCTGTGCCTATTGTGGAATGGGCACTCAACCTTGTTGTGACTCCTTTCCAGCCTTAGAGTAACAAGACTGGATACGCTGTACTATCCCATGAGAAACTGACCTTTTTTGATACTGGGTTACCCTTTCCCACATTCTCATAGGTCAGGAACAGCTGTTTTCTGCCCTGCCTATAGACTTTAGTGGCTATCAGGTAGTAGCTAAGAGCTGTTTTGACATCCAGACTATGAAGACTCCTTTCACCAGAACTAAAGTGTTCTGTGAAAAAGACAGGTAAGGTAATGGTTTGGTTCAAATGGAAATCAGAAACCATTTTAGAAAGAAACTTCCTATTTGTTCTCAGAACCACTTTGTCTCTGTGGAATGAAACGTAGTCCTGTTCAATGCAGAGAGACAGGAGCTCACTGATTCTTCTGGCAGAGATCATTACCACAAGGAAGAAAACAGCTTTTCATGTGACATATTTCAAATAAGCTGAAGACATAGACTCAAAAGGAGGACCCATGAGCCTAACTGTACACACAATTAGGTCCCATGCTGGCACTGGTTTCCTGTGAGGGGGGTGCAAATGGGCCATGCTTTTAAAGAACCTTTTGAAGATAGGGTCTGAGGCCAGAGAAACATTCTGTCCAACTGAAATGTAAGCATATGCTCCGGCCAGGTAGACCTTAAAGGTACTGGACTGCAAGCCCAGTGAATTCAAATAGGTAAGATAGTCCAGCACAGCTGGGACACCAGCCTGTGCTGATATGGGTAGGACCTGGAGCCATTGAAACATTCTGTCCAGCTGATATGCAAGCAGATACTGCCGTTAGGTGGACCTTGAGGGTGCTGGACTGCAAGCCCAATGAATGTAAATAGGCAAGCTAGTCAAGCACAGCTGGAAGCATGTGCTGGTACCAGTTCCCTGGGTTGAACACCAAATAGAAAACCTTTTTCCTTTTGAAGTGTAGGTTTTCTTAGTGGGGGGCTTCCTGTAACCCCTTAAAATGTCCAAGACTCTTTCAGAAAGATGCAAGCCTGCATATTGTAGGCCCTCAAGAGCCATGCCTTGAGCCTGAGTGACTTGAGGTTTGGGTACATGAGCCTCCCCTGGTTGGAGGTTAGCAGATTGTGCCTCTGAGGAAGGTGTATTGGAGACATGGAGAGTAACAGAGAGTACATGGCTGCCTGGCTCAGTCTGGTGCTATGAAGACATTGATGCTGACTGGGACCTGAGCTTGAGAAATGCTCTGTACACCAGAGGGAAGGAAGAAAAAGCATATATGTACTTCCCTGACCAATTCAGAGGCAGAGCATCCAGGGGGAATTGTTCCCAGATCTGGTGGTCTGCCATAGTACTGTGGCAGGTGGTGGTTCTGGCGGGATGTGAACAAGTCTACCTCTGGGGTGCCCCACCTCCTGAAGATTACTTGCACCACCTGACTGTTCAAGGCCCAGTCATGATGGGTTCTGGTTGATTTGAGTCAGGGTATCTGCCTGAGCAGGCTGAAGGACAGCATTTTTTAGGCTTATCAGGAACCCTAGAGACTCCAGGAACCCCTGGGTGAGTTGCAGATGCTCCCACTTGCTGGGGTGATTTTACAACCACCAGCCAGATGTCTAGGTATGGGAAAAACTGTGACACCTTGTCTTCAAGGGTGTGCTACAACCACTGCCAAGCACTTTGTGTACACTCTTGGTCTGATGGAAGTCTGAACCTGAGGTACTTCCTGTGAGACTCCCTTATGGGGATGTGGATATAAGTGTCCATTTAAGTCCAGTGATGCCAACCCTTCTTTTTGGAGTGTTGGCAGACTCAGTGACAAAGTTACCATTTTGAACTTTGGCTTTGTTAAGTGCCTGTTTAGTACCCTGAAGTCTAAGATAGGCTGCCATTCCCCATTTTCTTTGTGGTACCTTTTGCTGTACTAGGACAGGCTCCACTGCCTCTGACAGTAACAGGTTTTGAAACTCTTTTTCTGTTTTTAATGCTGGAAGGAATTTGACTCGGAGACAATCCCTGACTCACTACATCCAGGACCACTTGTCTGTGGTGATTTTTCCAAGACTGGAAAAGTGGACAGCCTGCCTCCCACAGGTAGTGGGGAGGTGGCCTGGGGAGACATGTCAGGGTGTCTATTTTATTTGAGGCTGGGCCTGGGACTGTGAACCATGCCTGGAACCCGTTATGCCCCTGTCCCTGAAGGACCACTGCTGTGGATACTGATGATACTGAGGCACAGCCACGGCCTGATAAAAAGGCTTGCTGTGAAATGATCTGCCTCTGCCTCCCCTTCCATATGTTTTAGTGGATGGGGAAGCCCTTTCTTTTGCAGAATTGCTACTGTAGCTGGTTTTGTATCCATCTACCTTTTTCATGTAAGCCTTTATCTTTTCTCCAAAGAGGGAATTACCCTCGACAGGGAAATCCATAGCCTTGGTTTGGGTATCGTGAGTGAGGTTTGTGACTCACAGCCAGTCAAACCTCCTCTGAACCACTGTATTTGTCATCCACCTGTCAGCAGTGTCATTAGTCAGCAGCCATTTGAATGGGTATTTGGCTGCTCCCAAACCAAACTTAGTTGTTTTAGCTAGGTCATCTGACAGGGGAGTCTGGGCCTTGACTGCCATAGCAAGAACAGACTGCCATGGTGACTTTTGGTATTGGGCAGCTTAGGCTTGAAAGTTTGCCTGCCTGATGGTCAAGGAAGCTGATAAATATCCCTTTTCTGCCATGTTGTCAATTTTCCTGGAATCCTTGTTAGGAGGATAGGATGCCAGGGGTATCTTTGCCTTGTCAGAGGCTATCACTTGTACCACTCCTTGGGGGACAGGGTGGGAAAATAAAAATTCAGCTCCCTCCCCATCCAGCTGATAGTTCTTATCCAGCCTCTTAGCAAGAGGGGGAACAGAGTTTGAAGTCTGTAAAATCTTTAAAATATCTTTCTTGAAAAATATATTCACAGGAAAGAGAAGCTTTTTAGTGGGTGTCAGCCCAATCATTTCTCACAAATGTAAAGTGTGAGGAGTAATCCTCAGATGCTCTGTGGGGAAACCTCAGGTTCAATAGGTTCCCCTTCCTCCATTTCATCATAATCATATATTCTTTCTCTTAAATAATAGGAAGACTGAGCAGAGGAGACAGACTGCTTTGCAGGGGTCTGCTGCTGAGAGGCAGACAGCCCTTGTAAGCCTGAATGACCTTAAAGGCCTGCGCAATTTCTGGAGGAGTTGGCAGGCAGTATAGTAGGCACAGAAGTCCCCAAATGCTGTCCAGCAGGGGGTTCTGTGTGCTTAGTTTTGTTTGATTTCTTTGAGGGAACCGGGGAGTCAGCCAGTTCAGCAAGCCTCTTAGGAACTGCTTGTATACCCATCTCAGGGATAGCAGTTACAGTAATTGTTGTGGTTTCACCCACAATAATTTAGGCTGTCAGCTGGTCAGAGCTTGAGGGACTCTTAGGTGGTGACAGTTTTCTCTTTAGCCTTATCCAGGCATTTTTCAATAGTTTTCTCAGGACATGTATTGCAAATGTCACTCTGCTTTTAAATGTTTATGCCCAAGCAGACAAAACAAAAGAATGTTCGCCTTAGCAAAATTTCACCACACTCAATACATAGTTTGAAACTGAGATCAACAGTTTTCTTCTCATTTTGTCTGGCATTTTCAATGTAAAACTGATAAAAGTTACAACCGCTAAAAGATGTTTTAATTTAAAGTTTATTTAGCGATTGCGGTCAGTTCCGGAACCAATGAAGAACCAATCGGGGACCAGGAACCAAGGAACCGAGGCCATTGCTTCAGGAACTGGTATTAGCGGTTCTTAAAACAAGCTAAATTTAATAAAATTAACATAACTAGCAGAGTTTTTTTTAGTCAGAAACCTCTGATAAATATAAAACAAACCTTGGTTTACCCCCGGTTATACCAAAGCAGGAGAAACTGAGAAAACTTACAATTTAAACATTAAAACTACAGGTTTACTTAAATTACAAAAAGTAAAAGGCAGCAAATGAAATGTAAAGAATACTTACATAAATTTTATAAGGTTTCTCACGTCAGAACAAGATGATGAGGAGAGGATCTCCAAGTGTCTAGTCTTGACAGGCAGAGAGAGAACTCTGAGGGGTTTAGCACTAAGGCAGTTAGTATAAGGCAGCATTTGAAAAAGTGGCTCATGCAAAAGATTCCATCATTTGCATACATTCCATCACTCCAGGCAGCTCTGTCTTAAAGGGACATTGCAAGAGTTATCAATACCTGAGCATTACTGAGATTAGAATGTTTATTCCCCATATTAGCATGTAGGCAAGCAAAATAAGATTGTCAGTGTGATACTCTGATACCATTGTCTGGTGGAATTGTACACTTGTTCTAAAAACTACCTTTTCTTTATGGAAAATTAAATGACAGGATCAATGCATAGTTCACACAAATGAAAATTCCATACCTACCGTAATTCTTGATCTTACTGTATATCTTCACAATTCATCACTGGTGAGTTCAAGCCGGAGGTGCTAGGACCCTGCAGGGGCTTTAGCTTAAAGATTTATTTCCTCTAAGAGGAGGGGCCGGCATTGGGATGGTGCCACCCTCAAGGCCAATGCTTTGCATGGTGCTCGCAGGTTGGCCAATAACCATTGCCGGTTCCTCCACCACCTCAGTTCTGCTCACCAGAGAGGGAAAAATAGAGACAGAGGAAGAAAAGGAGGGCAGGGCAAAGGAACACAAGGAATTCTGAAAGGAAGGGATATAAACTGAAAATGGAATAAGTTGGCCACAAGAGGAAAGGAAGTACACTATAAGGTCTGGGACAGGGGACCCCAACCACCGAGCAGGCCAAGGGAAGGGTCAAAGAAAAAGAAAGGGAGGGAAAGGAAGAGAAAAGGAGAAAGAGAGGAGAGAATGAGAGATATACATGGCACCCCAAAAGGAGAACCCACGGGGTCTCCTGGTGGATTGAGGTGACTCAACTACTTGATTCCTCTCCCTCATTTTTTTTCATTGGGGAGGAACCCCAAGGCAGGAGAGGGAAGGAGAGAGAGAGAGAGAGAGGAGAGAGAGAGAGAGAGAGAGAGAGAGACAGAACACGAGATAAGCCTCCCAGGCTGAAGAAGACTCAAAGGTAAGAACGTTGTGCAAGACGTTGTGCAAGACGTTGTGCAAGCTGGTCACTGGCCTAGCAGATGAGAAGCATCACAGGACACAGAGTGAGCCATGAAGGAGTGCCCTCTTGGTCCACTAGAGAAGGGAAAAAGGGGGCCATAGGTCTCTCGATTCCTGTCCCTTACAAAATTAAGGGGCAGGGGCAGGACCCACCCGAGGCCAGTATCCCCTTTGACATGGACCCCCTCAATTTAGGAATGTCCAGAATCCAAAAGGATGAGAGCCCCCTCACACCCAGAGCTGTAGGAATGGAAAGGCAGAGGCCTTAAGTCACACTGAATTGAAAAACCTCTTAGGAGGTAGGAGGGGACCCTGCCCCAGGCCAACCCAAAGTGGGTTACCCTGGAAATACAATGGAGTAACCTGGACTCCAGGAAAAAGGGGCAGAGGTCCCCAGAGCCCCCCTCCCAAACAATGATGATGAGGACCCCAGAGAGGGAAAAACCTGAACCTGAGGAAGGGCAGAAGAAGAGTCTCTTAGAACCAAGAGGGCCCCATCAAGCCCGCTCAGAAGGTCCCCATCTGGGTCATGAAAGGGCCCTGAGGAGCACCTAGCACAGAGAGGGCAAGCGCCCCTGCTTGCCCTCCCCCCCATAAGTGGGTCCCTGTCACTTCAGTGAAGGCTCAGTGGACCCAGAGGTGCCAGTAGGACTATGCCCACAATTGGCCTCAAGTGGGGGGAAGGCAAGCTGGGAGAAGGCATTGCCCAGAGGCTGAGGCCCAAGAGGGGAAGGCGGGCGGGAAGCAGTGATGAATAGTGAAGATATACAGTAAGATCAAGAATTATGGTAGGCACGTAATTTTCATATCTTAACTGTATCAATCTTCACCATTCATCACTGGTGGGTGAGTACCAAGCACCTAAGGTGTTGGCATCTCCCCGAGGGCTGGAAGCTTCAGTCAGCTTCCTGTGAGGGGTGGGGGAAACACAGGAAGGAATGGGCCCCTCACAGGCCTGGTGAGACTCAAGACTGGTCAAGGCTAGACTGAGACTCCCGTTGCCTGGGAGAAGGAAGGCACCATGACAATTCTTGCCTCACTGTGGGGGAGAAAAAATTGGCCCCTTGGAAGGGGGAGGCAATCACCCTACGCTGGTCCAGGGTGATAACCATGAGAGGTGAAGCCACACTGTCTGCTTAATGCAGGCTGCAGTTCCTCAAGCAGCCCAGACAGCCCCATTGAAGCATTAGGCATGACACCCTGCTTGCTGTCTCGCTATCTCTAGACCCCTAGCAGAAAGGCAAATGGCTTGCCTGGTTGTCTCTGTGTTAGGCAAGGTCACCAGGAATTGTCCCAGCACTGTCCACAAGTGCCTAGCATAGGCAGCCTGATGTACCTGGTGTGCTGAGATGCACAAAAGGAGACACGCCATCAAGAAGACCCTCCTTCCCCAGCAGTCAGCTCAGCTGAGTCAGACTCTGGGGGCAATCATATCTTGGGTGATGATGCCCATGAGTTCTACCCCAGAAGAGGGGTGGGGCATAGTACCTGGGGACCCCTGGGTTGTGTGATACCTGTGCTGACAGTCCCTCAGGGCTGGAGAAGGGGCAGAGGTATGCTGCCAGACTCTATGCCACACCTCCATGAAAAGGACAGGCCACAGAGGGATGACAATGTTCTTGGGGCTGAACTCTCTGAGGAACGCCCGCGTCGCATGGTCAGGATTGTAACTCATGAAGTGGGATATGTGGAGCTCCTCAAGCAACCTCGATATGAACCACTAATAGCTGGTGATATCAGCATCTGAGGACAGGTGGACTGAAGAATTCTCTTCCTCTGGGAAGCAAGATGAGGAGGCAGAGCCCAGCTCAGATTCTGGGACTGCTGGGGGTTCTGGTCTAAAAATGACCTGGTCAAGGGCTCTTAAATAGCATGGGAAAGCAGTCACCAACAATCTGAACTGATCCCAGGTCATAGGTCCTGAAGGGCCCAAAAGACCTGGAAGAGCAGAAGGATGAGGCAGAGGATCCACAGGGGGGAGGAGAAGCCTGGTGAGCCAGAGCAGGATCCCTACTAGGGCCACGGGAATACACAGGGGACCCCTCCTGAGGGGGGAGGCTGCGCAACACACCCACTGTAGGTTGCCCAACTATACAGGAGTGGCCAAAGTGATGCCCCAAAGAAAGGACCCCATGATGGGGCAATCAGAACTGGTCTGATCCTTGCAGGTGGCCCCTAGGCCCACCTGTTGTAGACTCTCTCTGATCCTGAGAGCAAAGAAGAGTGTGGTTGGCACTATGACTCCTCCCTGAGCCACCAGCAGCTCTGGAAGTGGGCCTGCATGCCACCCTGACCTTCTCAAACTCCCCTCTCCTGAAAGGGACCTGCTCCTCGGGTGTCCCCAGTGCCCGAAATTGGGGACTCCGAGACAGCCCCAGCACTGGAGGAGGTGCTAGAAACAGCCCCAGACCCCACTCTAGCACCAGACTCCAACCCAGTGCCGAGCACGTCACCGGAACTAGAGTCAGTGCCAGAGTCCAACCCAGCACCAAGCGCAGCACCGGCATCAGACTTGGTGCCAAAGACGGTGCCGTCTCCTGGCCCATGCCACCCTTGGCCCCAACACCCTCTCCAGGACAAGAGTTGGTGCCAGAGGTGTCCCCAGCACTGCAAGCAGTGCCAGAGGACATAGAGGAGTCAGCCCAAAGGGCAGGGCCCACCAGGGGCACAACAGAAACCATGGCACCAGAACCAGAATGGCTAGGCCTAACCGGGCAATGGGACTCCTCAGAGTCAGGCAGCCACTCCAGATCATCCCAGTCATCCTCCTCCGAAGACGTGGAGATCAGGGAGACAACACCCAAAACCCTCCCACTCTCGGTGCTACTGGCAGCACCAGTAGCGGGCCTAGCATGGATCGCGGCACTGCTTCACTCACCAGCTCCGAGGATGGAGTTGGGAGCCAAAGCAGCACAAACAGGCAGTACCAAGGACTCCATTGGCTCAGGCCCAGCGTATAGCTGCAACTGCGACACCAGGAGTGTCCACACTTCCGAGGAAGCGGTGGATGGAGAGGGGTGAGCAGCCGACCCACCCCCCCCGGAGGAGGTCGACTATCCAGTCAACCCCTCACACAAGCCTCTGGTCTCAGCCAGACCAGAACCAGCTGAGGCCTGCTCCCCCTTGGTACGTATAGTACAGGAGGAAGATCCAGGGCAAAAGCCCAACATCCTGACCTGACGTCCCGGGATCACCGCCACCCCCCGAAGGTGAGAGGATCCCAGTCCATCTTCAAGGTGAGCATCTTGATGACCCAGCAGTCCATGGAGAAGAAGGCATTGCAGTTGTCCATATCATGGTGGGGACCCAGGCAGGTAAGAAAACGATCATGACGGTCTAATACAGTCATCGGCTTGCCGCAGGGGCACCAACTCGTAGGAGTACACCCCACCTTGGATTTGGAAGAAGGCCCTGAACCAGAAATGATCATTATGGACAACTTAAAACTTAACTAAGGCAAAGACTCAGTGCTGTAGAATCCAGAAAAACAAAAGAAACAGTTTTACTGGTGTCGCAGATGTCCTACGGTGTAGAGTAACAGCAGTGACAAAACTTTTCGGCAGTCGATGTGAAATTTCACTGCATACACAATTGTTAATGAGGCAGCTCCCATGAAGTGATGCACCTCGATGGCAGGAAAAACAGAACTGAGGTGGTGGAGGGGCTGGCGATGGTCACTGGCCAACCCGAGAGTGCCATGCAGTGCGTCAGCATTGAGGGCAGTGCCGGCCCAGGGATGGCCCCTTCTCCTAGAGGAAAAAAAACTTCAAGCTAAAGCTCCTGTGGGGCCCTAGTGCCTCCGACTTGAACCCACCAGTGATGAATGGTGACGATTAATAAAGTTAAGATCTTGTTGACCCTCCTTGCTGATGTTATAGCCACCAGGTGAGATATTTTAGTTCATCATATATTATATGTTCAAAAAGTGGCAACATTAGCTGAGCAAGGACCAAGTTTAAGTCCCACACAGGAATAGAAGACCAAGGGCCGGATTCTCAGAGCCCCTGAAAACCCCACAGCTGTGGGGGAAAAAATGGGGCAAGTGAGTCACCACTTGCGGAGCTGCAGTTTTTCCCCACAGCTGCGGTATTTACAAAGGTGCAACTGATTTATGACCAGCTCCACCATTTATGGCAGTATGCAGGTGTTTTTTCCCCGTAGCTGCAAAACAATTTTATGCCCAGTGGGACAAGGCATAACATCTCCCACAGCTGTGGTGGACTGAGAATACAGATTTCTGCAGCTGTGGAGATTTCGGTCTGCAACTAGAGTTGAAGAGTGGGACTTAGTCCCACATCACTTTGTGAATCAATAACTGTTGTTGTTTCCCTCACCAACTTCAGTTCTGTTCACCGGGAGAGAAACAAAGTGGTAAAACAAGGAAGGGCTAAGAATTTCTCTAACAAGAAGAGGGAAATGATATAGGAAAAATAAATGAACGACAAAATAAAACCTGACTACCCACTATCTCTACACAGAGAGAAGGGTACACTAGGTGGCACAAGAGATAGTTGAGTATGGAACCAGAGCCACAGCACCACTAGCCAGACAGTAGATGGGTAGTGATACTAAGGAAGCAGCCCTGAAGCATGTGGCTCTGGTAGATTAACTAAGAAAGGTATGCCCCAAGTTGGGAGCACCTTGCAGTTGAGATGGCATCAATGTGTCCTAAGTAGAAATGAACCACACAGATTGCTAAGGGCAACCTAATGCCACCAGATAGAGAACCAACTAAAAGTCAGTTAATTTATGCCCCCATTTTCCACCAGAAGAAAAAAAGGAATTAACTGCTGGTGCATGTGGAGTTGCAGAGCGGAACAGCCCAAGGAAGCTGAGATGTGTCCATCTCCTCAGTCACTCCTAAGGGTAGTGGGCTAATAGCCTAGCTGGCATAAGAGAGAAATAGGGGCATACCTACCAATAGAAATAGCCTAGCATAGCCAGAAGAAGAAAACACATTAGAGACAGTGACCCACTTCCCCTACAATAAGAAAAAAATACCTTAGTAATCTTGTTTCTTCCAAGGTATTCTTCTATATTCATAACTCTCTGCAGTCAGCCTCCCAAGCAGAGATGCCTGGCAAAAATGGAACCATATGCAAAAGATAGCACTATCATTGGCTCATGACACATTCAAATTGCTGCCCTTATCAGTTGCAACATTCCATCAATGTATAAGATTTCTAAGGAGCCTACAAGGCAACCTATACTAAGACTATTTAATATACTTATCTAAATGTAACACAACTAAGCTGTCCATGACAATATGAAACACCCTGAATATTATTGCAATTCTATACCCCCCTGAATGCCAGAATCACCTGGAAAAAGAAGGGAATTAAGTATTTCCCACTAGGGCTAAAAACTATGTAGTGGTTGGGACTTTATCTTAAAATACTCAGTCAGAAGTGCAGAGGTTCTGGTTCTAGAAGGGGAGGCAGGGTGGGAGAGTTATAAATATAGAAGAATACCTTGGAAGAAACAAGATTACTAAGGTGAGTATTTTTTTCTTCTAACCCCAGGTATTCTTCTATATTCCTAACTCTCTGCATACTTCAAAACAGTACCTTTGGAGGTGGGCAGAGAACCTACTTAGGAAAGAGGCTCTGCAGGACTGCTGTGCCAAACCTGGCATCACTTCTGAGCTGTGTGTCCAAACTGTAGTGTTTAGTAAATGTGTGTACTGTTCTTCAGGTAGCTGCTTTACAGATTTCCACTAATGGAATATCTCTGGATGCTGCTATAGTAGCAGCTGTGCCCCTAGTTGAATGAGCCCTCAGACGTGCTGGGGATTCCTTGCCAACTTTTGAATAGCAAAACTGAATGCATTGGACTATCCAGCGAGAGATTGACCTCTTAGAATCTGGGGTGCCTTTACCTACATCCCCATAGGTAAGAAACAGTTGTTGCATGTCATGTCTATGATCCCTGGTATGGGTCATATAGTAACTTAATGTCCTTTTGACATCCAGACTATGGAGTCTGTGCTCACCTGAACTAGTATGTTCAGTGAAGAAAACTGGCAATGTAATGAATTGGTTTAAGTGAAAATGAGAAACCACCGTGGGAAGAAATCTCCTATTTGTTCTCAGCACAACTTTGTCATTATGGAAGGAAAGGTAGTCCTTCTCAACACACAAGGCTTGTAGTTCATTGAGTCTTCTAGCTGAACTAACTGCAACCAGAAATACAGTTTTCCAGGTAACATATTTCAAATGTGCAGAGGACATAGGCTCAAAAGGAGGTTTCAGGAGCTGAGCAATGCATATGTTCAGGTTCCATACTGGAACTGGTTCCCTAATAGATGGGTGCAAGTGGTACAGACCTTTAAAGAACTTCTTGAAAATGGGATTGGATGCCATGAAGATACCTCTCCCAGCAGAAATTTAGGCAGAGATTGATGCCAGATGAACCTTCAGGGATGTATATTTCAACCCCTGAGAGTGGAGGTATGTGAGATATTCAAGGACAACTGGGATCCCCACTAAAGTAGGAGAAATCTCCTTGGAACTACACCAAATAGAAAACCTTTTCCATTTTGATGCATAGGTTTTCTTAGTTGAAGGCTTTCTATATCCTTTCAGGATATCCAGAATGCTATGGGAAAGGTTTAAGTTTGCATGTTCTAGGTCCTCAGGAGCCATGCCTTGAGTCTGAGAGACCTGCGATTTGGATACAAGATTTTTCCCTGGTTGGAGGTCAACAGGTTGTGCCTCCTGGGTAAGTGTATTGGTTTGTCTACAGACATGGAAAGTAGTAAAGGGTACCATGGCTGCCAGGCCCAGTCTGGTGCTATCAGTATCATTGATGCAGGATGTGACCTGAGTTTGATCAGGACTCAGAGGGAAGGGAGGAAAAGCATACTGTCTTCTACCTAACCAGTCCAGAGCCAGAGCATCCAGTGGGATAGTCCCCTTAGCTGGTGGTCTGCAACAAAAGAGGGGCAGATGATGATTCTCTTGGGATGCAAAAAAATCCACCTCTGGTGTGCCCCATCACCTGAACACTAAGTCCAGCACTTGCCTGTTGATGGACCACTCGTGAAGCACCTGATTGATTCTGCTCAGTGCATCTGCCAGGGTGTTGTCCTTTCCTGGTACTTGAATGGCCTGTAACGAGGCCTTCAGTGAGTAAACCAGACTCCAGACTTTCATTGCCTCTATGTATAGGGGGTCTGACCTTGTTCCCTCTTGCTTGTTTATATAGTACATTGTTGTGGTGTTGTCTGTCCTGACTTGCACCACTTTCCACTTTCCCTTGTACCAGATGGACGAATGTTTTCAAGGCCAGAAACACTGCCCTTAGCTCCAGCAAATTTATATGCAAGAGTGACTCTGTGGTGGACCATGTTCCATGAGTGGTGTGATCCCCTAAATGAGCACCCCACCCTAACAGAGAGGTGTCGGTTGTAAGGATAGCTGATGGGGTTTCCCTTTGGAAAGGTACCCCTTCCCTGAGGTTGCCTGCTTCCTTCCACCACTGGAGGGCTTGAAGCAAGGTTCTTGTTACTGGAACTGATTTTGTCAGTTTGTCTTTTCTCTGGCACCAGTGTGCTCTGAGATGAAACTGTACATCTCTCATTTAGAACCTGGCTCCTAGAACTGTGCCTGTTGCTGCGGCCATTTGTCCCAGAAGCTGCAGAAACTGTCTTGCTGGTCATGGCTCATTCAGCTTGAATGAGTCAGGTAACTGAAGAATGCTTTGCACCCTGCCCTGTGGGAGGAAAGCTCTTCCCTGTATTGTGTTCAATTCTGCTCCTATGAAGTGCAGGACTTGTACTGGAATGAGAACAAATTTTTCCTGATTTACCAGGAATCCTAGAGACTGTAATAGGTTTAGTGTTACCTTTAGATGATCGTGTACCTGCTGTGGTGAACTTCCCACCACTAGCCATTCATCGAGATAAGGGAAGACTAATATATCTAACCTTCTTAGATATGCCACTACCACTGCCAGGCACTTTGTAAACACCCTGGGTGCTGAAATGAGGCCGAAAGGTAGAGCTGAGAATTGGTGATGTCCTGATGGAAGTCTGAATCTGAGGTACTTCCTGTGAGATTATCTTATTGGAATGTGAAAGTAGGCATCTTTTAAATCTAGAGATGCCAGTCAATCTCCCTACTGGATTACTGGCAAAATCATTGCCAGTGTGACCATTTTGAACTTTGGTTTTATTAGATGACTGTTCAATAGTCTGGTATCTAGAATAGGCTGCCACTCCCCATTTTTCCTTTTGGTGAGGAAGTATCTTGAATAGAAACCTCTTCCTTTCTGATAAACTGGGACACACTCCACTGCCTTTAGCTGGAGTAGGCTTTGAACCTCATTTTCCAGGAGTTTTTTTCCTCTATGAGGGAAGCTGGTTTGAATGTCCTTGTTCTCAAGGGAGGAAAAGACTTGAAAGTCAGGGACAAACCCTGACTCACTACCTCCAGGACCCACTTGTCTGTGGTGATGGACTGCCAAGCCTGGAAATAGTGAGCCAGTCAGCCCCCTACTGGTAGAGGGGAGGCAGCCTTGATCATTAAGTCAGGGATTATGTTTTTGCTGGGGCTGAGCAGCTTGGGTAGTTTGGGAACTTCTCCTACAGCCCCTTCTACCTCTGGCCCTGAAATACCCAGTCTGCTGTGGGTATTGTTGATACTGGGGGACAGCCTGTACCTGGTAAAAAGGCCTGCTATAAACTGTTCTTCCTCTGCCTCCCCTCCCGTATGGCCTATAGGAGGAAGAAGGTCTCTTCTTTAAGGAATAACTCTTATAGGCGGCCTTGTATTCATCCACCTTTTTCATGTATGCTTCAGTCTGCTGACTGAATAATGAGTGATCCTCTACAGGGAAATCCATGGCCTTGGCCTGAGTACCCTGTGTTCAATTAGTAATCCTGAGCCATGCCAGCCTTCTAAGGGCTATGGTAAGAAAAAGTTACTTACCATAGTAATCTTGTTTCTCCCATGGGATACTCCAATATTCATAACTCTTCTGCAGTGTGCCTTTAAGCCAGATCTGCCTGGAGATGGAACGTTATGCTAATGACAGAATCATTACCTCGTGCCACTTTCCCAAATGCTGCCACCTATCAACTGCCTACATTCTAACCCTCAGATTTCATGGACGCCTGGAAAGACGGGGCCCAAAAATATTTAATAATCAATATAATTTAGTAATTAACAAACTCCCATAACAATCCCCAACTGGAGGAGAAAAAAATATATATACATTTTAACCCACACAGTCCCCAATGTCAGAATCACCTGAAGAGGAGAAAAAAACCCCACTGAAAACACAGTTGCAATAAAAGCCAGAATGTGGCATGCATTCCCTAGAAGTATAGTATGGAGTGCAGAGGCCACTGGTTCTGGTAGGGGAGGTAGGGTGGGAGAGTTATGAATATTGGAGTATTCCCCTGGGAGAAACAAGATTACTATGGTAAGTAACTTTTTCTTCTTACCCCAGGAATACTCTAATATTTCTAACTCTTCTTCAGACTAAGAAACAGTACCTTTGGAGGTGGGCACAGAACCTATTTTGGAAACAGGTTCTGCAGGACAGCTGTACCAAACCTGGCATCAGCCCTAGCCTGCATATCCAGGCTATAGTGCTTGGTACATGTGTGAACTGCTCTCAAAGTAGCTGTTTTACAAATATCCACCAGGGGAACATCCCTGGAAGCTGCCAGAATGGCAGCTGTACCCCTTGTGGAATGGGCTCTGAGCCCTGCTGGGGGTTTCTTACCTGCTTTTGAATAGCAAAACTGGATACACTGGACAATCTGAGAAATGGACCTTTAGATTACCTTTTCCCACATCCCCATAAGTCAGGAATAGTTGCTTCCTTTCCTGCCTATGGGACTCAGTGGCTGTCATGTAGTAGCTCAAAGCTCTCTTGACATCAAGGCTATGTAACCTGCACTCACCAGAGCATGAATGTTCAGTAAAGAATACTGGCAAAGTGATAGTTTGATTCAGGTGAAAATCTGAGACTACTTTAGGGATGAATTTCCTATAAGTTCTGAGGACAACTTTATCCCTGTGAAAGGAGATGTAGTCCTGCTCAGTGCATAGGGCCTGAAGTTCACTGATATGTCTGGCTGAAGTGATGGCCACTAAAAATATTGTTTTCCATGTAACATACCTTAGTGCTGCTGAAGACATGGGTTCAAAGGGGGAACCCATGAGTTTGGCAATACAAATGTTTAGGTCCCATGCTGGCTCAGGTTCCCTGACCGGTGGGTGCAGGTGGGATAGGCCTTTAAAGAACCTTTTAAAAATGGGGTTTGATGCCACAGAGATAGTCTTTCCTGCTGAGGTATAAGCAGAGACTGAAGCCAAATGGAGCTTCAGGGTAGAGGGCTGCAAGCCTAAAGAATGCAAGGAAACCAGGTAGTCCAGCACATGTGGCACTCCTGCCTGTTCTGGCACTATATGCCTGGTAGAACACCAGATAGAAAACCTTTTCCATTTTGCAGCATTGGTTTTCTTTGTGGAGGGTTTCCTATACCCCCTTAAAATATCCAAGACCCCTTCAGAGAGATGCAAGCCAGCATACTCTAGGTTCTCAAGAGCCATGCCTTGAGTCTTAGTGACCCAAGGTTCAGGTATAGGAGCCTCCTCTGACTGGAGGTTAACAGATTGTGTCTCCTGGGAAGGTCTGTCCACTGATATGGAGAGCAGTAGGAAATACCATGGCTGTCTGGCCAAGTCTGGAGCTATCAGAATCATTGTGGCCAGCTGAAGCCTGAGCTTGAGCAATACTCTGTACACCAGAGGAAATGGGGGGAAGGCATACAGATACTTCCCTGACCAGTCCAGGATGAGGCATCCAGGGGCACTGTGCCCACTGCTGGAGGCCTACAACAGTATTGTGGAAGGTGGTGACTTTCGTGTGATGCAAAGATATCTATCTCTGGGGAACCCCACCTTTTGAAGATTACTTGCACCACCTGCCTGTTCAAGGACCATTCGTGATGGGCCTGGCAGATCTGACTTAGGGAGTCTGTCAGAGTATTGTCCTAGCCTGGCAGATGAATGACCTGAGGAGAAACTCCTAGAGAGTAGGCCAGAGTCCAGATTTACATGGCTTCTGTGCAGAGAGGATTGGACCTTGTACTCCCTTGCTTGTACATGTACCACATAATGGTGGTATTGTCTGTTATGACTTGCACCACCTTTTCCCTAATCAGTGGTATGAATGCTTGCATTACCAGGAGAACTGCCCTGAGCTCCAACAGATTGATAAGTTGAAGGGACTCTGCACTTGACCAAGTGCCCTGGGTAGTGTGCTCTCCCAGATGGGCACCCCATCCTAACAGTGATGCATCTGTTGTGAGAATCACAGAAAGCAGCTCTTTTTGGAAGGGAATCCCTTCTCTAAGGTTGGCTTCCTCCTTCCACCACTGAACAGCCAAGATTAATGTTTTTGTTACTGGGACCAACTTTGAGAGAAAATCTTTTCTCTGAGACCAATGAGCCCTTAGGTGGAACTGAATGTCTCTCATCTGAAACCTGGAACCCAGATCTGTGCCTGTGGCATCTGCCATGTGTCCCAGTAGTTGAAGAAATTGTTGTGTAGTTCTTGGCACATTCAGCTTGAAAGAACTACACAGATGCAAAATACTTTTTACCCTGTCCAATGGTAAGAAAGCTCTGCCCTCCCTGGTATTTAGTTCTGCTCCTATGAACTGCAGAACTTGTGTGGGAAGAAGAAGAACTGATTTCTTTAAATTTAACAGAAACCCCAAGGACTCCAAAAGGTGTTGGTTGAGCTGTAAGTGTTGCTTTAGCTGCTGTGGTGACTTTCCCACCACTTGCCAATCGTCCAGATAGGGAAACACTGTGACACCTTGCCTTTGCAAGTGTGCGACAACTACTGCCAGACACTTTGTGAACACCCTTGGAGCTGAAAGTGAGACAGATAGCGGGGCTGAAATAGAAATTACGTGCCATCAATTTTGATCTTTCTGCGTGTCACCATTCATCACAGATGGGGCTACTGGCCAGAGGTCAGGACCCAGCGAGGCTCTTTTTTTTAAAGGGCAGGCAGAGCCGACCGCGCACCAGGCGCCACCCTCAAGGCCCGACGTACACGTGGCGCCCAAGGATTAGCCGTTGTTACTGTCACCCGCCCTGACTACCAGTTCCAAGTCGCCGGAGAGGTAAGAGGAAGGGATGGAGGGTGGGCAAGAGAGTCCAGGACAGAAAAGGAAGAAAGAGCTGAACCAAAAGGAGAAATAACGACTGAGAGGACCAGCAGAGAAAGATGAAACTAAGGGATTGGGTAGGGGCCCCAATCTCTGGAAGCGGAAGAGGGAGGGAAGGGGAGAATTTCAGGAGAAAGTGAGAGAGAAAACAAGGATCAGGACCCTTGTCCTTCACCAGATTGTATAGGAACTGCAAGGTAGCAAAGCTTACTTGCCAGTATTCAAGGCACAGAATATATGGCAATACCCCAAAAGCAGAGTCGGCTATAATGGAGAAGGACAGGGTACAGGGATTAGTACCTCTCTCTGAAAGAAATTTGGTGAAAAAAGGGGTTCCTTTTTTTTTTTAACATTGGATGACAGGAGGAGGCAATCAACAACTCCCACCCCTGCTAGGGTGGAGATATGCTATAGAGAAGGAATGCCACTCAGGCTGTCCCTTTTAAGGGAAAAATTACACCCCTGTGTCCCTTTTACCCTACAAGGAGGAGAGGCACAGAGGGAGGGGACCCGAGACTGAGGCCCCAGGGGATGGTGGGCAGGATTGTGATGAATGGTAAGATACACAGAAAGATCATAATTATGGTAAGTACGTAATTTCTATATCTTATCTGTGTCAATCTTCACCATTCATCACAGATGGTGAGTGCCAAGCCTCAAGGGGGGTTGACTGATTGCACCCAGGGACAGTGTCCCTTAGCCCCCAGTGGGTGACACACTCATGGGAACCTTCTGGGCCTGGAGGACCAGAGTGGGAGAGTGAGGCGGGGTCCCCGGAGGGAAGGAAGCTGCCCGACAAACGCCGTCTCACCCCTCACGGGAAAGAGCAGGTTCCCTGGTGAGCGGAGCAAATCACCCTACGCCGGGCCAAGGGTGACAACCGGGAAAGGCGAAGCCATGCCGATCTTCTGGTGCAGATCGCTGTCCCTACCACCCTGGTAGCTACCTCGTTGGCGTCATAAGACGCCCTTGCTTGGTGCCTTGCTAGCTCCAGGCCACGTGCAGAGAGAGCAATGGCTTGCCTGGTTTGCTCCGAGTCAGGCAAAGCAGCTAGGATCTGACCCAGCGCTGACCACAAGAACCTGTTGTAGGCTGCATAGTGGGCCTGATGAGCGGAGATGGAGAGAAGCAACCGTGCCGAGTAGAAAGTCCTCCTCCCCCAGAAATCAAAATCCGAAGAGTCTTGATCAGGGGACGGTCACGGTGGAGGGCGCGAAGCCCGTCAGGAGTGTCCAGGTGTGTCAATCCAGACTGCGGATGAGGCATGGAACCTGGAGACTCCGGGGGTGCGCAATACCTCTGGCTGAGGTCCCTAGGGGCAGGAACTCCGGAGAAGGGCCTCTGCCAGAAACGCATGGGCGCCTCCTGAAAAGGAGCAGGCCAGGGGGGCACCACAAGGTGGCCGCCCGAAATCACCTAGAAAGGCGTGCGCCGCATGCTCTGGATTGCTCGTGGATAGGGGAAGGTGAAGGTCCTCCAACATCCTCACTGAGGAAACGCTGATACTCCGAAGATCAGCAGCAGGAGATGTGGACAGAAGGTTCCTCACCCCAGAAGAGGGGGATGAGGAGCTGGAGGTCACCATCTGCTCCGAGGGTGGGCTGCTCGGGGAGGTTGAAAACCTGACTGTCCAAGGCCCTAACGTAAGCAGGGACTGAGAAGCCACTGCTCTGAACTGCTCCCAGGTGAGAGGCCCGGTGGGACCAAGAATGCCAGGGCGCTGGAGAATGTGGCAGAGGGTAGGGGCAGAGCTGAGGGAAGAATCGGCTGGCCTCTGCCAGGGCTGAGGCGGACCATGGACACCCAGGAAGGTGTCCCAGAAGACTCCACGAGCTGACAGCTGTACAACCACGTTAGTACTGCCTAGGCTCGCCCAGAAGAATCCCCAGTGAGGCGACCGGGGCCGTATAGGTCCAGAAGGACGGTCCCCTGCCTCCAAAGAATAGGACCCTCTCAAGGAACCAGAAGGGGAAGGGCGGAAGTCCGCACTTCGGCTTCGTCCAGGGCCTGGGTGGACCCCAGAGAAAGGCCGGAGTGCCGACCCCACACCCCTCGACCCCTCAGAGTCTGAGAAGGTCCTGGTCCTCAGAAGGGTCAGCCTAGGTAGCTGGCAGCTCTGGGATGTCTCCGAGGGGGAAATCCAGGGCGCAGCACCCTCCCCAGCCGTAGGTTTCCCGATGGGCCCCAAAGTTGGGCGATCGAGGCACACCACGGGAAGGGGTACATCTTCTGAAGGGTCAAGGAACCCTCCCAGACCAGGCTGCAAGGCTATAGTAGCAAGCACCACAGCCTGCTGGTCAGTGCCACTGACCCCGATCTGGAGGGGAACCCGACGCTCTTCAGCAGGGGGCTGACTCCGACTCGTCGAAGAGACCACCGGCTCACCCTCCTGTGCAGTCAACCCCGAAGGGTGTGACTGCCCATCTGACTCTGAGCCGGACTCCGACTCCGAAGAGGTGGAATCCGAGGCCCTGAGCCAGACAGTAGGAGGCGAGGAAAATCGACCTGCGAAGGGCCCAGAAACCGTGGCAATGGACAAGGCCACCCGCACCCTCCACGGCCCCAGAGGCGGAGCTGACAGAAGGCGGTGGGGCAGCGAGACCAAGGTCAGAGCTAAGCCAGCCTTGTGCCACCAAATCCCGCCAGCGCACGGGGCGGCGCAGGGGACAAGGACAGCACTGGCAGCAGCTAACAGCGGCTCCGGAGATGCAGACACCATGAAGCCCCAGCGCCACAAGCAGCACCGAGTCGGAAGCGGCGCCGCCGCCCAGCGCAGGCTGGCGCCGGCTGCGCCAGGCCTGGCGCCTGCGCTTAACACCGAGAACCAAAACGCGTCGACTGCCCTGAAAGCGGACCCGGCGCCGCCCTTCGCACCGCCAGGCTCCCCGGTAGCCGCGGGCGCGCCGACCAACGACTCCAGGGTCCCGCGGCGCCGTGCTCAACCTCGGCACCAAAGCAGCGCGAGGCGAGACGCAAAGGCGGCGCGGATCCAGGGTCACGGTGCGCGAGCAGAGTCAATGCGCCGAAAGCGGCACCGACAGGGCCCATGGTGCCGAGAGACAGTCGGCGCCGCCAGGCCTCGGCACCGCGAACGGTGCCGAAGGCTCACGACACTGACCGACGGCGTCGAGGATGGCGCGACCGGGCCTTGCGAACCCGCAGGGTGACACCGGGGGCCTTCCACCCCCGAAGGAGTGATTGCCATGGCGGCGCCTCCCGCCCGCTCCGAAGCGGGACAGGCCTCCCTGCGCCAGCGGAGAAGTCTCGACCAAGGCTGGGCTACGGGAGGTTGAGGCTCCCTCCTCCATGGTCCGTATAGAACCAGGAGGGGACCCGGAGGAAAGGCCGAGAGAGCGCGGCTTGGCCCGACGAGTGCGAACCCATCCCCCGAAAGTCGGCGGAGCTCGTCCAACTTTCCACGCGCGCTGTTGGGGACGCGGCGGTCCATAGAGAAGCAGGCGCTACATGAATCCTTGTCGTGAAGCGGGCCAAGACACGCGAGACACTGGTCATGCTGGTCGGTCCGAGGAGAAATTGCGGCCACACGGGCACCGACGCATAGGGGGCCGCCCCGCCTTAGAGAACTTCTTGCCCTCCGACCGCGGCATGACCTACGGAAAAACAACACCAAAAAAGACTCGACGTCGCTTAATGTTAATAAGAAGGAAAGATCTTACCGGCGACGTCGAGTGGAGGCAGAACCCAGGACTAGCGACGGAAATATCGCAGGCGTAAGGCCTAGAAAAAAACGACAGACTTCTTCAAACTTCAGGCTTCCCACGAGGCGACCTCGACGGCGGGAGACGAAGAACTGGTAGTCAGGCGGAGTGGCACAGCTTAACGGCTAATCCTCGGCGCACGCTGTACGTCGGTCCCCGAGGGCGGCGCCGATGCTGCGTCGGCTCCGCCTGCCCTTTTTAAAAAAAAAAGGCTCCCGTGGGGTCCTGACCTCCAGCCAGTACCCCATCTGTGATGAATGGTGAAGATTGACACAGATAAGATCTGATAGTGACCTGATGGGAGTCTGAATCTGAGATACTTTCTGTGAGACTCTCTTACGGGGATGTGGAGGTAAGCATCTTTAAGGTCCAGAGATGTCAACCAGTCTCCTATTTGGAGTGCTGGCAGAATCAGAGATAATGTCACCATTTTGAATTTTGGTTTTGATAGGTGCCTGTTTAGCACCTTTAGGTCTAAGATAGGCCACAACTCCCCATTTATCTTTGGTGTAAGAAAATATCTTGAGTGCAGCCCTTTTCCCCTGTGCTCTGGGGCACTGGTTCCACTGCCCTTAACAGTAGCAGGTTTTGAACCTCCTTTCCAACAGCTTTTTCTCCATGATGGAAGCTGGTTTAAAGACTCTTGTTCTTAGGGAGAGGAAGGATTTGAAATTTAGGGACAGTCCTTGACCCACTATCTCCAGGACCCACCTGTCTGTGGTGATATTTTTCCAGGCCTGGAAATAATGGGTCAGTCTGCCCCCTACTGGAAGAGGGGAGGCAGCCTGAGAGAACAAGTCAGGGATCCTGCTTAGCTTGGGGCTGAGAGCGGGGTCCACGCCTGGCACCCCTCCTGCCCCTACCTCTAAAATACCCTTGTTGGGGGTACTGAGGTACTTGGGGTATAGCCATGGCCTGATAAAAAGGCCTGGAATTAAATTGTCTGCCCCTGCCTCCCCTATTATAAGGCCTTGAGGAGGGAGAGGCCTTTTCTTTGGCCAAATTACTTCTGTAAGTGGCCTTACATTCATAAACCTTTTTCATATAGGTCTCTGTATGGGTCCCAAAAAAAGAGTTACTCTCCACTGGAAAATCCAAAGCCTTGTTTTGGGTGTCCTGTGTGAGGTTTGTGGCTCTTAACCAAGCAAGCCTCCTCTGGGCTATAGTGTTGGCCATCCACCTGGCAGTAGTGGCATTTGAATCTGCTGCCATTTGAAATTGATATTTGGCAGCTTCCATGCCAAACCTAGCTATCTCAACAAAATCTGCTGACAGTTTGGCTGGGCTTTGTCAGCCATAGCCAACACCGACTGCCAAAGAGATTTTTGATATTAGGCAGAATAGACTTGAAAGTTAGCCTGCCTGATTGCCAATGAAGCTGATAAATAGCCCTTTTTGGCCATGCTGTCAATTTTGTATGAGTCCTTCTCTTGGAGGCGAGAGGCCAGAGGGACTTTTGCCTTGTCACAGGCTGCAGCTTGCACCACCCCCTGGTGGTCAGGGTGTGAATACAAAATTTCAGCTCCCTCTCTGCCAAGCTGATATTTTTTATCCGGGCCTTTTTCTGAAGGCAGGACAGACCCAGGTGTCTGGAGTAGCTTGAGAGCATCCCTTTAAAAAAAATTATTTATAGGGAGCAACAGCTTTTTGGTGGGTGTTAAACCCATCGTCTCAAGGTACTCAACTTCGTCCTCATCTTCTATCACTTCTGTGGTAGAGATGTCTAAAGCATCTGCAATTTTCCTGACAAAGGAAAAATGGGAAGTATAGCCTTCAGAAGACCTGGGGGGAGAGCCAATCTCCTGTTCACGGGATGTCTCAGGCTCTATAGTCTTCTTCACCATAATCTTACCCCAGTGGGAAAGACTGGTTAACATTAGTGGGGGTCTGAACTGAGGGCTGTGGATCAGCAGGCAGCAGAACTTGCAAGGTTTGTAAAATTTGTAATGCCTGTGCAATTTCCAGAGGAGAAGGCATGGCAGGTGGCACCACAGAAGTCCTCTTTGGCTGACCAACAGGGGGTACAGTGTGCTTGTCCTTTTTGCTGGAACCGGAGAGCTAGCTGGTTCAGCCATTCTTTTTCTACCCATGTCAGGATAGAAGTAATGGGAACTGTGTTTATCTGCCTTGGCAAAGACCTCTCCACACTCCGTGCAATTTTTGAAATAGAGTTCACCGGTCTTTTTCTTCGGTTTCTCTGACATATTCAAAAAACAGCAACTGCAATAAAACAAATTTAGAATGTTTTTAAAAACAAATTTAGCAGTTGCAGTTGGCTCAGGAACCGATCAGAAAACTAAGTGGAACTGGGAACCGATGAAACTGGACTAGCGGTTCGGTAACTGATAAGAAAAAATTACTCACCTTAGTAATCTTGTTTCTTCCAGTGTATTCTTCCATATTCATAACTCTCTGCAGTTAGCTGGCTCAGTAGAACTGCCTGGAAAATGGAACTATATGCTAATGATGGAATCATTGGCACGTGGCAATTATTGAAACTGCTGCCCTCATCTGCTGCACATTCTATCAACGTCTCAGATTTCGAGGATGCCCACAAGGCAACCTATTAAAAATCCTCAAGCTAACACACTGCTTGATACAAACAACTGTAGTCTATCCCTACACACTACAGCTGATACTAATGATTATGGTATCATACCTACCACAAAATTACCAGAATCACCTGGGAAAAAGAAAGGTAAAATAAAACCCCACAGGATTAAGTTAAGGGTGCCTGTGTTTGGGACTGTCAGGTAAGAAGACCATTCAGAGGCTGTGCTTCTGGAAGGGGAGGTAGGGAGGGAGAGTTATGAATATGGAAGAATACATTGGAAGAAACAAGATTACTAAGGTGAGTAATTTTTTCTTCTAACCCCATGTATTCTTCTCATATTCATAACTCTCTGCAGACTTCAAAGCAGTACCATTGGAGGTGGGCAGAGAACCTATTTAGGAAAGAGGCTCTGCAGAACTTCTGTGCCAAACCTGGCATCACTCCTGGACTGCAAGTCCAAACTATAATGTTTAGTAAAGGTGCGTACTGTTCTCCAGGTAGCTGCGTTACAGATTTCCAATAAAGAGATATTTCTAGAAGCTGCTATAGAAGCAGCTGTGCCCTTAATAGAGTGGGGCCTGCATTCCATATTTTGTGTAATAAAACTGAATGCATTGTACTATCCAGCAAGAGATTGATCTCTTGGAGGTTGGGGTGCCCTTTGCCACATCCCCATAAGTGAGAAAAAGTTGTTGTTTATCACCTCTGTGATCCTTGGTGTGGGTCAGATAGTAACTCAATGCCCTTTTTACATCCAGACTATGGAGTCTGTGCTCTCATGAACTGGCATGTTCTGTGAAGAAGACTGGCATCGTCATGGACTGATTCAAGTGGAAATCAGAAACCACCTTAGAAAGAAACCTCCTATTAGTTTGAACTACTACTTTATCATTATGGAAAGATAAATAATCCTTTTCCACACAATGCTTGCAACTCACTTATTCTCCTAGCAGAAGTGATTGCTACCAAAAACAGTTTTCCGTGTGATATACTGTAAGTGTGCAGAAGACATTGGCTCGAATGGAGGTTTCTTGAGCTGAGCAATGCAAATGTTCAGATCCCATACTGGAACTGGTTCCTTAATAGGAGGGTACAAGTGACACAGGCCTTTAAATAACTTTTTGAAAATGGGATTAGAAGCAAGGAGAAACAGTTTCCCTGCAGAAATGAAAGCTGAAATTGATGCCAAATGTTTCAAACCTTGTGAGTGAAAATCAGTAAGCTATTCTAACAGCACTGGGATTTCTGCCTGGGAGGGAGAAATATGTTTGGCATCACACCAAATAGAAAACCTTTTCCATTTTGCATTATAGGTTTTCTTACTAGTTGGTTTTCTATATCCTTTTAGGCTATCCAGAACAGCTTGGGAAAGTTGTAAATTTGCAAACTTTAAGTCCTCAAGAGCCAAGCCTTGAGCCTGAGAAGCCTGAGATTTGGATACAAGATCTTCCCTTGGTGGGAAGTTAAAAGATTGTGCCTCCTGGGTAGGAGGATTGGTGTGGACACTGACATCGACAGCAGAAGGGGGGTACCATGGCTGTATGGCCCAGTCTGGTGCTATCAGTATCATGGACAAAGGCTGTGACCTGAGTTTAAGTAGCATCCTGAAGATGAGAGGGAAGGGAAGGAAGGCATATAGATGCTTTCCTGACCAGTCCAGGACTAGGGCGTCCAGGGGAATTGTGCCCCTGACTGGTGGCCTGCAACAAAATAGGGTCAACATGTGGTTCTCATGAGAGGCAAAGAGATCTACCTCTGGAGTGCCCCATCATCTGAACACGGAGTCCAGTACCTGTCTGTTCAGAGACCATTCGTGATGTGCTTGGTTGATCCTGCTTAGGGCATCTGCCAGGGTAATGTCCTTTCCTGGGACATGAATGGCTTGCAAGGAAGCTTTTAGAGAATAAGCCAGTTCCCAGATTTTCATGGTCTCTGTACACAGAGGATCCGACCTTGTTCCCCCTTGCTTGTTTATGTAAAACATTGTACTGGTGTTGTCTTTCTGACCTGCATCACCTTGCCCTGTATTAACTGGGAAAAACTTTTTGGAGCCAGAAATACTGCTCAGAGCTCTAGCAGATTTATGTGGAGGAGAGACTCCACACTTGGCCAAGTGCCATGGGTAGTGTGCTCCCCTATATGAGCACCCCATCCTAACAGAGAAGCATCTGTTGTAAGAATGACTGAGGGATTTTCCCTCTGAAAGGGAACTCCTGCCCTTAGATTGCGAACATCTGTCCACCACTGTAGGGACTGGATCACAAATTTTGTTACAGGAATCAATTTTGACATATGGTCTTTTCTTTGGCACCAGTGTGTCTGTAGATGAAACTGGATGTCTCTAATTTGAAGTCTTGCTCCCAAGACCACTCCTGTTGCTGCAGCCATGTGTCCCAGTATTTGCAAGTATCTTCATGCAGGACATGGCTTTCCCAACTCGAATGAGGCAATCAGTTGCAGTATAGACTGAACTCTGTCCTCTGGAAGAAAAGCTCTTCCTTTTAAGATATTCAGTTCTGCTTCAATGAAATGCAGGACCTGAACCGGTGTGAGAATGGACTTTTCCTGGTTTAGCATGAAGCCCAGAGAATGTAACAGATTTTTTGGTATTTCCAGGTGTGCTTGCACCTACTGAAATGACTTTCCCACTATTAGCCAGTCATCGAGATAAAGAAAAACTGTAATTCCTCACTTTCATAGGAATGCTACTACCACTGCCAGATATTTTGTGAATACCCTTGATGCTGAGGTGAGACCGAAGTACAGGGCTGAGAACTGGTAGTGACCTGAAGGGAGTCTGAACCTGAGATATTTTTTGTGAGACTCCCTTATGGGGATGTGGAAATAGGCATCTTTTAAATCTAGAGATGCCAGCCAGTCTCCCTGCTGGATGACAGGTAAAATTATAGATAGGGTCACCATCCTGGACTTTGGCTTTGCCAGGTATTTGTTCAGATGTCTTAGGTCCAATATAGGCCACCATTCCCCATTTTTCTTTTTCGTAAGAAAATACTGAGAGTAAAACCCTCTGCCCCCTGAAGGGTTGGCACCTGCTCCACTGCTTTTATGCTGAGCAGGGTTTGAACCTCCTTTTCCTGGAGCTGTTCTTCGAGAAGGGAGGCTGGTTTGAATAGCCTTGACTTCAGAGGAGGGGAGGATCTGAAACTCAGAGAGAGCCCCTGGCTCACTAATTCTAATACCCACTTGTCTGTGGTTATGGCCTGCCAGGCCTGAAAGAAGTGAGCCAGTCTGGCCCCTACTGGTATTAGGGAGGTGGCCTTGGCAAAGGAGTCAGGGATTTTGTTTCGGTGGGGCCTGAGCCTGGGTGGATTGGGAACCCCTCCTGGAGCCCCTCCTACCTCTGGCCCTATAATACCCAGTCTGCTGTGGGTATGGCTGCAGCTGTGAAACAGCTTGAGGCTGATAAAAGAGCCTACCATAGGACCTTCCTCTACCTCCCCTTCCATAAGGCCTATAAGAAATAGAAGGCCTGTCTTTGGATGAATTACTCTTATAGGTGGTTTTGTATTCATCCACCTTTTTCATATATTCTTCGGTCTGTTTGCCAAAGAAGGAATGATCTTGTACAGGAAAGTCCATGGCCTTAGCCTGGGTGTCCTGTGTTAAAACTGTAGCCCTTAGCCAAGCAAACCTTCTCAGGGCTACAGTCAGAGCCATAATCCTAGCAGCGTTATCATTGGCATCTGCTGCCATCTGCAACTGGTATTTGGATGCTTCCAGTCCAAACCTGGCTGTTTCTGCTAGGTTGTCAGAGACAGGAGAGGGAACCTTCTCTGACATGGTCAAAACAGACTGCCACAGTGTCTTTTGATACTGTGCAACATAGGCCTGGTAATTAGCTTGTCTGACCCCCAGAGAGGCAGCTAAATACCCTTTTTTCAACATACTGTCCATTTTCCTTGAATCCTTCTCAAGTGGATGAGAGGATAAAGGAACCCTCACCTTCTCACAGGCTGCCTGCTAGACTATACCCTGATGATCAGGGTGAGAATAGAGGAATTTAGCCCCTTTCCTGTCCAGTTTGTACTTCTTGTCAGCCTTCTTATCAAGAGGCGTGATAGAGTTAGGGTTCTGCAGGACTGTGAATAAATTCTTCTTAAAGAATTTATTGATAAGCAGAAAAATCTTTTTAGAGGGTGTTAACCCCATCATTTCCATATATTCTGCCTCCTCCTCGTCTTTTATGACCTCGGTGGTAGCCAGGTCAAAGGCATCTACTATTTTCCTCACAAAGGAAAAGTGAGAGGAAAAATCCTCAGGCCTAGGAGGAGAGCCAAAGTCCTGCTCTGGTGAGATTTCTGGTTCAATGGGCTCACCATCATCTTTCTCTGGTATGTCATACTCCCCAGTATCTATTTCCTGAGACTGGGGATCTGAGGAGGGAGTAATCTCCTGAACCCTTGGAGCAGGGGTGTAGCCAGGGATTTCAGATCTGCACACCAAGTGGACTAACTGCTACCCCCTCCCCCCCCGGGGTGTAGCCAGATAATATACAGATGTACATTAGGACCGTGTTTGTTGCCTCATTTGGCACAATAAATACAACTTTTGTATCTCATGACAATGGTTGTTGCCATGCATGGGTAAATACAAATGCCATGCATTGTTCCCTAAGACACCCACACACCAGCCCAGAGCCTGTAAAGTTGTATTGTCCTTGGGATGCAAAGAGAGTATTAGTGACTAGTCCTTCTAGTTTCAACTCCTATGAATAAAATTACAAAAAGGTTCAGTATTTTCTTTGTTAGTTTTCATGGAAAAAGGAAGCAGTTCAGAGCCTATTTGCTACCCCCCTTAAATAAAATTGCACACCATGGAGTGCTTGGAGTATGCCTGCCTACACCCATGCCTTGGAGGAGGAGGGGTTGGAGAAGGTATGAACCCCTGAATTGCCTCAATGACTTTAATAGCCCTGGCAATTTCCTCAGCAGTAGGCAGACTGTGAGGCAGAGAAAGATTCCCTGTAGGCTTTGCCTGGGGTTTGATGTGCTTGGTCTTCTTTGACTTTTTGGAGGGGACCGGAGAGTCAGCCAGCCCACTCAGCCTTTTTAAAGAGGTTGATTCACCCTTATCAGGGGTGGTAAAGGAAGAAACCTGTTTCACCTGCTGATTTTGAAGGTGTTGGCTGGTTAGAGCCTGAAGCACCTCCTAACTTTTTATTCAACCTCTTCATTCTTTTTTCCACAGTTTTCTGTGGAAATGATTTGCAGATTTCAAAGTCAGATTTTAAATGTTCGGTTTCCAGGCAGAACACACAGCTGTCATGCTTGTCTGCTCTAGCAAACACTTCCCCACACTTGACACAGTTTTTAAACTCTGGGGGACCAGTATTTTTCAGAATGCTCCATTTTCAGGAGGAAAACCTCACCCGAAAATGATTTTTTTTTTTTTTTTTTTGCGGCCGGTTCAGGAACCGATTAGGCCCCAAAAGAACCGATTACATTTTTTTTCATTTTTATTTTTTTACTATTTCTTTATCCTCCTACTGCTGCCACTGATCCCTCTCTCAGAGCTCTCCTCGCTGATCCCAATTTACAACCCCAAGGAGTCTGCCCCTAGAGTGCTAATGCTGCCTATGTACCTTCAGGGCCTTGGATTACCCTCCGGGCAGGGCGGCGGAGATCCCCTCATCTCCCCCTGAGCGTTTGCTGGGCGCGCACACAGCGGAGACTGCTTCTTGATTGTTGCCTGGAACCACCGCTGAGGCCCATTGCCTAGATAAGGGCAGTTTTTTTTTTCCAGTGTTCTGATGGATCCCGGCGTTGGCGTGCAATGAGGAACAAGGCTGCCGTGCGTGGGAGCACTGCGTCAAAGCGGTCCTCCGGCGTCTACCCTTGCACCAGAAAGCCTCTCACCTGCACCGACCACCCTGAGGTTCCCCCAACAGGAGGCGATATCACAGCAGAGAATGTGTCCCCCCCCTTCCCGGAGAAGGAGAGCAGCCGTTGGGCGCTCAATCCTTCTCCCTCCTAGCCGACCACCGTCGACCCGAGTCCGCTCCTGAACCTGGGTCACCAGTGTGGTACGAGGTGTGGCATCCAGCGACTCAACCCTCAGCCCCACTGGGCCGGCTGAACCGATTACATTTTTAAATTGGAACCGGGTCAGCAGTTCTCGGAACCGATACAACGGTTCACAGTAACCGGGTTAGCAGTTAGAAAAGAAACCGGGTTAGCGGCTTCAACAAGACAAATATAACCGCTAACAATAAACTTTTAAAATGAAAATAAAGCAGGAAAAATCCGCAACTAATATAAAACTACTCGGTTCCCCAACGGTTATACTGAACCGTGAGGAACCGAGAAATAAATGTTAAATCTAACTAAACTAAAATAAACAAGACGTTAGAATAAAATTAAACAATAAATGAAGGCAGCAGAAAGAAAATTATGTATAATTAGAGAATTATACTTCACAATAAGCCAACAATGACCTGAGGGATCTCCTGGGCATCTAGATTTGTGAGGCAGAGTAAGAAATCTGAGACGTTGACAGAATGTGATGCAGATGAGGGCAGCAGTTTGAATAATTGTCACGTGCCAATGATTCCATCATTAGCATATAGTTCCATTCTCCAGGCAGTTCTACTGAGCAGACTAACTGAAGAGAGTTATGAATATGAGAAGAATACATGGCGTTAGAAACCCGGTTACACAAATGTAACAAAAATAAGTTTTTCAAAACTATAAAAACTGAAATTAGGGGAAAAAACCCACTAAAGCTAAAAAAGTTCTCAGTTTCCCACAGGTTATACTGAACCATGAGAAACCAAGAAAAAACAATGTAATCTAACTAAAACACTAATGGTTATAAGATAAACAAAAGATTAGGGCAGCAGTTGAAAATAAAATAAAAGTTTTATACTTATAGGTTATTTTCTAAGTGTTTGAAGGTGAGATGTTGAGGAGAAAATCTCCGAGCATCTAGTCTTGACAGGCAGGGAGAGAAATCTGAGGATTAGAATGTAGGCAGTTGATAGGTGGCAGCATTTGAAAAAGTGGCACGAGCCAATGATTATATCATTGGCATAACATTCCATCTCCGGGCAGATCTGGCTTAAAGGCACACTGCAGAAGAGTTAGAAATATTGGCGTATTCCTGGGATGAGAAAGGCAATCCATCTGGCAGCATTATCGTTGACATCTGCTGCCATTTGAAATTGGTACTTGACTGCTTCCAGTCCGAACCTGGCTGTTTCAGCCAAATCATCAGAGAGAGGTGAAGGAGCCTTCTCTGTCATGGCCATCACAGACTGCCACAGTGATTTTTGGTACTGTGCTGAGTAAGCTTGGTAGTTAGCCTGTCTTACTCCCAGAGAAGCAGCTAAATAACATTTCTTTGCCATGCTGTCTATTTTGTGGGAGTCCTTCTCAGATGGGTGAGAAGATAAAGGAACACTCGCCTCCTCACAGGCTGCTTGCTGGACTATCCCCTGATATTAATTGTTGTATTTGTTTTTAACAGTTTTTTGTGTTACTGTTTGTATATCTTGCTTGTATCTTATTTTATTGGAATGCGCCTTGGTATTCGAAAGGCTTAATACAAATAAAAATTATTATTATTATTATTGTGATCAGGGTGAGAGAAGAGGAATTCAGCCACTTGTCTGTCCAGTTGGTACTTTTTATCTGCCTTGTTGTCCAGCAGTGGAACAAAATTTAGAGTCTGCAGGTTCTTAAACAAGTCTATTTTTAAAAAACTTGTTTATAGTGAGTAGAATTTTCTTTGTGGGTGTTAACTCCATCATCTCCATATATTGGGCCTCTTCTTCATCTTCTATGACCTCTGTGGTAGCCAGATTAAGGGCATCCACTATTTTCCTTACAAAGGAAAAATGAGAGGAAAAATCCTCTGGTCTAGGGGGAGAACCGAATTCCTGCTCTGGTGAGATCTCTGATTCAGCAGGGTCACCTTCATCCATTTCAGGTAAATCATATTCTTTAAACTCCATCTTATCCTGAGATGGGTTTGGTTCAGAGGAGGGACCAACTGGGATCTGAACCAGTGCTGGGAGGGTTGGAGTAAGTATGAAAACCTGCAGAGCCTGTATGACCTTCATGGCCTGGGCAGTCTCTTCTGATGATGGCAGGCTGTGAGGTACAGGTGAAACCCATTTTGGTTTATCAGCCAGGGGATACACATGCTTTGTCTTCTTGTTTTTTTTAGTGGGAACTGGAGAGTCAGCCGGATCACCCACCCTTTTTCCAGTAGCTGTTTCACCCTTGTCAGTGGTGTTTAAAAAAGAGACAGCGGTTTCACCCGCAGGCTTAGAGGGTATGGGTTGGTCAGAGCCTGTAATACCCTTCTCCAATCTTTTTTGGAGTCTTTCAAGTCCCTTTTCTACTGTTTTCTGTGAGAATGATTTGCAGAAATCACAATCTGCTGAAAAATGGTAATTCCCCAGGCAGACTACACATAAATCGTGTTTGTCTGCCTTTGCAAAAACGTCCCCACACTTTAGGAAGTTTTTAAACCCCTGGGGGTCCAGTCTTTTTCTTTGGTTTTTCTGCCATCGTCAAACCAATGAAGAAAAACAGAACAGCAATAAAGATTTCACTATATATATATATATATATATATATATATGTATTTTTTTTTTTTTTAAATGCGGTTGGTTCAGGAACCGATGAAAGTTCCGATAATGAACCAGGAACCGCAAAAATAGAACTGGATTAGTGGTTCACAGAAACTGGGTTAGTGGTTTCAAATACAACAAATATAACAATTTAACAAACTAAAATAAGTAAAACTAAATACCGGAGATAGTAAATAAAGATCCGGAAAGGGTACTAAGACCCGGTTCCCCAAAGGCTATACCAGACCGTGTGGAACCGAGAAGATAAACTAAAACAACAATAAATAAAGGCAGCAGTAAGAAGAAAAAATTACTCACCTTAGTAATGTTGTTTCTTCTAATGGAGTCTTGCTATATTATAGACATTAGCAGTTTGATCCAGCTCTAGAACTGCTCCGGAGTGAAATGGTTAAAACCATTCTAAAATAGAATTTTGGCACAAGAGCAGCTCTATCTGTGTCATTTCAAACTTGAACTGTCAGATCTTTACGAGCCAAACTCACTAAGGTCTGTGCGGAAGCTGTAACCTACACTAACCAAATGGCTACCTAAATAATAACAACCATTGATGGTCCCAACACCCAAGACTCAAGTCAGGGGACCAGAAATACTAACACCATTCTAATAATATGAAAATGGAACATAAGTATAATAAAGCACACACACATGTACACATACACACCCCCAAAGTCCCAAAGGGGACAAAATGCTAACAGGACATAAGTAGTGCCCACACTAAGTTGCCCGCACCCACCAAGTAGAGGTTCTGAGAGGGGCAGGTTGGGGAGGTCTATAATATAGCAAGACTCCATTAGAAGAAACAACATTACTAAGGTGAGTAATTTTTCTTCAAACAACATGAAGTCTTGCTATATTATAGACATTAACAGAAAATACAGCAGTACCTCCATGGAGGAGGCAGAACCTACTTAGGGAATAGGCTCTGAAGAACAGCTGTGCCAAACCGAGCATCTCTCCTGGCCTGGACATCCAGGGAGTAATGCTTGGTAAAAGTGTGTACCGTTTTCCAAGTAGCAGCCTGGCAAATCTCTAATAAAGGGATATCTCTGGCAGCAGCTAGAGACGCAGCTGTACCCCTGGTAGAATGAGCCCTCAAACCACGGGGGCTCTGCCCACTTTCTGATAACAAAATTGGATACAAGAGACAATCCACCTGGCTATTGATCTCTTAGTGGCAGGTTTGCCTTTCCCAACTTCACCATAGGTAAGGAAAAGTTGGAGGATTGAACCTGTGACCTTTAGTACGCTCTATATAATAAATAAGAGCTCTCTTAACATCCAGGCTGTGCAACCTCCTCTCACCCGAAGAGGTGATCAGTGAAAAATACTGGAAGGAGATAGATTGATTAAGATGGAAATCTGAAACCACCTTAGGCAAAACTTCCTATTAGTCCTAAGGACTACCTTATCCCTGTGGAAAGAAATAAAGTCAGTCTCCACTGACAAGGCTTGCAATTCACTTATCGTCTGGCAGAAGTGATAGCCACTAGAAACAGTTTTTCCAAGTTAGGTACTTAAGCTCTGCAGAAAACAGAGGTTCAAGAGGGTTGCATTAACTGGGCAATGCAAACATTAAGGTCCCAAGCAGGGCGGTTTCGAAAGGAGGATTAGTATGGAGTAATCCCTTAAAAAACTTGGAAAACACAGGATGAGAGGAAAGAGGGATGGCTTTCCTGCTGACACAAAAGCAGACACAGCTGCCAAATGAACTCTCAGGGTAGCTGGTCTGAGACCCAAGGAATTAAGATGTACCATGTAATCTAACAAAATGGGCAATTCAGCAGATTCTGGGAAATATTTTTCCCAGCACACAAATGGAAACCTTTTCCATTTAGAACTATAAGTAGCCCTAGTGGAAGGCTTTCTGGAAGCCTTTAGGATCTCAAGAACACCCTGAGAGGTGTAAATCAGCAAACTCTAACTCCTCAAGAGCCAGGCCTTGAGGTTGAGGGATTGAGGTCCGGATACCAAACCCTTCCCTGGGCACAAGTCAACAGATTGTGATTCCTGGGGAGGCATAGGGGAAGATGGACTGTCAGAGACAGAAGGAGTGGGTACCAGGGCTGCCTGGCCCAATCCGGGCAATCAGAATCACCCTGCAAGGCTGAGATCTGATTTTGACTAGTACTTTGAATAGGAGAGGAAGGGGAAGCATGAGGAACTTCCTCCCAATCCAGAAGAAGGGCATCCAGGGAACTGAGCCCAGCACTGGAGGCCTGCAACAGAACAGAGGAAGTTTGTGATTGTCTGGGGCTGCAAAAGATCTATCTGAGGGATGCCCCACCTGGCAAAAACTATCCCCAGCACTTGAGGATCCAGGGACCATTCGTGATGGCCCTAAATCCTACTGAGGGCATCCGCTAGGACATTGTCCTTCCCTGGAAGATGAACTGCTATGAGGAAGTGTTCAGGGAATAGGCCAGAGACCACAACTTCATTGCCTTGGTGTACAAGGCGAGAAGACAGTGCCCCTGTTTGTTGATGTACCACATTGTTGTGGTGTTGTCTGTTCTGACTTTTATCACCTTGTTGTGGACAGATGCAGAAAAGCTTGAAGAGCTAAAAGACAGCTCTGAGTTCCAGCAAATTGATGTGGAGCAGAGATTCCTGGGGGACCAAACTCCCTGAGTGGAAAGGTCGCCCATGTGGGCTCCCCAACCCAGAAGGGAAGCATCTGTAGTGAGAGTCAAGTCGTGAGAAGGGAAATGAGGGGACCCCGCTCTTAATTGCTCTGATCCTGCCACCACTGGAGAGCTAGGATCAAGGTTCGAGTCACTGGGACCAACTTGGAAGGGGTCTCTTCTCTGAGACCAAAAGGTTCTCAAGTGAAACTGAATGTCTCTCATCTGAAATCTGGCTCCCTGCACAACAGCTGTGGATGCAGCCATGTGCCCCAGGAGCTGCAGAAAGTGTCTTGCTGGTCGAGAGACCTGCAGAGTGAAGGAAGAGGCCAGAGCCACTAAATTCTTACCCTTTCTGGGGAAGAAAGGCTCTGGCTAGCTTTGTGTCAATTCTGCCCTATAAAGGTGAGTACCTGGACTGGTTCCAGAACCGACTTTGGCAGGTTTAGCAGAAAACCCAGGGAGGTGAGAAGCTGCTGGGTGACCTGCAGGTGAGATTTTACCTGTTCTGGGGACTGGCCTACAATGAGCCAGTCATCTAGATAGGGAAAAACAGCAATCCTCTGCCTCCTTAAGTGGGCCACAGCCACTGCTAGACACTTTGTGAATATCCTTGGAGCAGAGGTAAGGCCGAAGGGCATTGCTCTGAACTGGTAATGACCTGAGGGCAGTTCGAATCTGAGGTACTTTCGATGGGATCTTCTGATTAGGACATGGAAATAGGCATCCTTGAGGTCCAGGAGGCTAGCCAGTCCCTGGCCTTAGGGAAAGGTAAAATCATTGCCAGAGTTACCATTTTGAACTTTGGTTTCAAAAGATGCTTGTTCAGATATCTGAGATCTAAAATGGGCCGCCATTCTCCTGTCTTTTTGGGGTAAGGAAGTATCTGAATACAGACCCCTGCCCTGATGCAGGAGGAACCCTTCTACTGCTCTGAGAGCTAACAGGATGAGACCTCTGTTTCCAGAGCGAGGGTCTCTGAAGCACTTGCAGGTAGAAAAAGTCTGCTTCTCAACTTGGGAAACTTTTGAAGCTGAGAACCAGACCCTGGCTTACTACTTCCAGAACCCACTTGTCTGAGGTTAAAGAAGCCCAATTCTGACTGAAGTAGCCAGCCTGCCCCCACTGGTACAGAAGAATGACCCTGGGCACCCTATCAGGTGCCTGTTGCAGGAGCTTTAGACTGGGGGTGGGAGCAGGTCTGCCCACCCCTCATCTGCCCCTGCCTCTGAAGAAGCCCCTCTGAGCATAGGCAGGAGGCCTGAGTCTGGTAGAAGGCCTGTGAAAGGCCTACCCCTACCCTGGGGGCATGCCTTTGAGGAGTGGCTTGCGCTCCTTAGCCTGGGCACTCTTGTAAGTAGTCCTATATTCATCCATCTTCTTCATGTAATTCTCTGTCTGCTCTCCAAACAGAGAATTTCCCACCAGGAAAATCCATAGCCTTAGTCTGGGTATCCTGTGACAAACTAATACACCTGAGCCAGGCCAACCTATGAAAGCTACAGATGTGGCCATGACCCTAGAGGAAACATCATTAACATCCACAGCAGCATGAAACTGAACTAGAGGCTTCAATGCCATCAGCAGCCACCTGTTCTAGTTCACTAGCCAGCTGGCCATGGGCCTGCTTGGCCAATTGCATAACAGTATCCCATCTAGATTTCTGATACCTAGCTACATAAGCCATATAATTTGCTTGCCTGAGTCCCAGAGAGGCTGCCATATACTGTTTTTGCCATGGCATCAATCTTCCTGGAATCCTTATCAGGAGGATGTGAAGCCAAGGAATATTAGCTTTATCAGGCAGCAGCCTGAACTACTAACATGACTGCATTGCTGAGAAAGGAATTCTGTATCAGGGCCTGACAATGTATACCTTCTGTCCATCTTTTATCTACAGGAGGCACAGAATTAGGAGCTTTAAAATTTTAATTGTTTGTTTCCTAAAAGACTTATGTAAAGGAATAGACAATCTCCTAGACTCTGGAATATCCATCATTTCTACAAAATCAGGCTCCTCTTGCTCATCCACAGCCTCTTCTAAAGGAAGCTGGAGGGTTTCAACAACTTTTATAAAACATAAAATGAGATGGGGACTCAGACAGCATAGGGGAGATTCTAAAGGTCTGTCTGGGAGATGTCCGTTCAATGGGCACACCCAGACCTTCCCAGCCACATTCATACTGTTCATAATCCTCCTCCCCTCCTCTGGTTCATAAAATTCCTCAAGATCATAATCCTGAACCACTGGGACCGGACGAACCGACCTTTTACCAGATAGTGGTGGTTCGGACGGACCCTGAGACAGTGACTGGACAATTGGTATGGCTTTTGCTATCTCTGCAGCAGTTGGAGAAGAATTTTGGACTCCAGACCTGCTGATTTTCTTGTTTTCTTACTGAATTGGTTCCTCAGAACCAGCTTTTCTTTGCCGAGGAAGTCTGGCCCTGGTCAGAGGGCACTCCCTCTGGTCGGTTGGCACCGAACCGAGCTGGCCATCCGGTCAGCGGACTTTTGGCCTCTCGCTCCTGAGCCTGCCCAATCTTTTTCCAGGGTGGATGCAGGAAATTCTTACATACCTGGCAGTCTGACTGGAGGTGGTCAAACCCCAGACAATAAACACATGTGGTGTGTGGGTCAGTCTTGGCAAAGACTTCCCCACAAACATCACAGTGTTGAAACCCAGTGGGCCCGGTTTTTCTTTTGGGTTTCTCAGACATAATGCCAGCCTAACCAAAAACTTGCCCTTTTAACGGCAGTGCCAGGCAAGACACCCTTATCGGTTCCTAACCGTGTCACGGGTATTGGAAAAAACCGTAATAAATCCGTTTTTTTTAGAACCGATAAGAACCGGGAGCCGCACTCTAAAATAGTAACTTTTAGTTTTAAATGAGTTTTAAACCCACTGATCGGTTCAAAACCGAACCGATAACTTACAAGTTCCACACAGACAAAACCTTCATTTACTTACGGTTTACCACAGATAGAGCTTGAACCGAGCGGTTTTGCGGTTAAATAAAACTATTCTCGGTTAAATCCAACCGAGAAAACACTTTTAAACTGAGAAATGAACCGAGCAGAAGGAGAAATCTCCGGAGCGACTGTTCACTGAGGCGGAGTAAAGAATCTGACAGTTCAAGTTTGAAATGACACAGATAGAGCTGCTCTCGTGCCAAAATTCTATTTTGGAATGGTTTTAACCATTTCACTCCGGGGCAGTTCTAGAGCTGGATCAAACTGCTAATGTCTATAATATAGCAAGACTTCATGTTGTTTGAATAATAATATCAGAAACAACTTATATTCAGTGAAGAACCACAAGGAACAACTGATATGGGAAGTCTTCTGGGTGTCTTGACTTGTCAGGCGGAGAAAGAAATCTGATACGTTGTTGTAACGTTGCAGCCAATAAGGGCAGCAGTTTGAATATGTGTCACAAGCCAATGATAGTTCTAACATTTGCATATAGTTCCATTTTCTCCGGGCAGCTCTGCTTAGAAGGCTGACTGTCAAGAGTTAGGAATATAGAAGAATACCTGGGGTTAGAACCACTGGGAAGTTATAGCAACTGCTTCCTGTGTCTCCTGCCCAGATGAGTTGTCTAGGAGTCAAATGTCCAGGAAGTGAAGACTTGAACACGGAGGTTTTAGTGAACTCCTTCCTGAACAGGGCCGGTCAACAAATGGCGCATGCTGCCTAATATCCTGGAACCAGAAGCAATGGAGATAGGAACCTGTGCTCCATTCTGCTGTGGAACACTGCCCAGTTCCCGTAGAGGCCCCGTACCTGAGGAGCAAGGGAGTGTGACTGAGAGGTGGACAGACTGGGCTGCCATCTGGGTGGAAGGTCTGGAGAATCTCTACAAATTGGGAGAGTATCCCTCTTGGACAATCCTGATGACCCATACATCTGCCACAATGGATTCTACTGGTTGTAAAACTGAATTAGACGCCCCGTCTACCACCGAGAGGCATCCACGTCAGACAGCTGAGGTGGGACCTGGGCCAGATCCACAGAGGTTTGTACAGGGCGCTTTCGGGCCCTGTGCCCTCTACTGTGTTCTCTATGTGGTTGAGGAGTTGGTTCCTGATGAAGGCACCTGGTCCTTTACCTTGAAAGGACTGCCTGTTACAAGAATGTCGATGGTTACCGTCCCCCTGAGAGGCAGCAGGCACCGCCTGTTGATTAAATAGCAGCCCTATTGTTTTTAGCAGCCTCCAGAGTTCAGCCTGAGGGTCACACGGAAAAGAGTTGTAGATGTGCATAAAAGCTTTCAGCTGATTATTGGGCTATATGTCTCTAGCAATGGAGCGTTAGATTCCAGGAGGCTCTCAACTATTGAATTGAGTGTGTTCCACAGGGTGTACTTGTACTGAAGAATGTAGGCCATATCCCTGAGGAAAAAACTGGAAAGAAGATCTTCCATCACACTGATACAGAAGGCTTGCGTTCCAGTCCAAAAATGAGTCATCCGCTGCGTCTTTGACAAAGCAGGACAGGGAGAGACTCATCCAGATCCACTTCTACCCCAGAATAACCTCCAAAAGGCAGGTCTAGGTCAGGACATGGGAGACGCCTCCACAAGGAGCGGCGAAGAGTTCAGTGCCATCCGTGACGTGGGCACCACCCACGGTGCCGGTACCACACACGGTGCCACATGGTGCTGGCACAGCACCACACTACAAGCACCACACAATGCCATGTGGTGCCACATGATGCCATTTGGCACCACATGGCACCAGCACAGCACCATGCAACACCGGCACGGCACCACACAACACCATGTGGCATCACATGATGCCACACAGTGACACATGACACCACACAGTGCCACAAGATGCCACGAGGTGCCACACAATGCCACGTGGTGCCAGTACCACTGCTGGCCCTAGACCTGAAGAAAAAAGGGGGAAGGAAAGCAGTACCCATGCCAGCCCCTGCAGAGGAAAAAGGAGAGGGGGTAGGCATGTGGGGTCGACGTCGATGGAGCTGACATCAGAGAGAGCACCGCACACGTCCCTGGCCTGACTGACTTGGCCGTGACCCAGAGGCTCCAAGGCCCGAATGCCTCGGAACCAGGTCCACTGGCCAGGTTAACTGGGCAGACATTATACCCCCTGCTGTAAAAGAGTGCCCCTGAGGTGAAACTGCTCACCGAAGCCCCATTGAGGACAGAGATGGGATCCGGTGTCATAGAGCACGGCAGTTAAGAACAGAGCCACAGAGGACCCCACTGAAGTTGGGTCAGGCCTACCGCTCTCCACCACCGACGAACCCCGCGCAGACATACCAGAGGGTGACCTCAATCTGTACCATTTCTTCTTCCACCAACAGGAGGAAGAAGAGCTCAAGGTTAAGTGGAGCCAAGTCCCTGATCGAGGTCAGGAGTAGGCCCGCTGCTTTCATGCTTCAGGTGGACTGTCCTCTCCCCCCCAAACACTGGACTGCCCATGGTCAGACCCCCCTCCACAAAGGGTGGCAGACTGGACACAGCACCACTGCGATCACAGCTTTCAAACAAATTCTTCCTACTGTCACCGCTACCGTCTGAGGTCGCCTCCGTTTGATGGCAGGCTAAGAATTTGTTCCTCTATTTCTTATATATTTTTTTTAAATAAGAAAAGAACACTAAAAGTAGTAAGTTAATTGAATACTGAATGGCTATAGCTGCTGTCGTATAGACAAAGATTTGACTCCCGGCAGGCGAGCGACATCATCTTCGAACCACACTATACAGTGGGAGAAAAGGAACAGAGGCAGTTGGAGGGTCAACACCGAGATAGCCTATATGGCATTAGCTAGTCTTGCGGTGCTGCGCATGCACTGTCCTATCCCAGCGCCAGCCCTCCTGAAAATTTTTGGTTCCCGTGGGGTCCTAGCGCCTCAAGCGTAGTCCCATTAGTGTGAATGAGTGGTGGAGACTTTTAGTCCAGGAAGATCAGCGACGTTCCCTGAAAAAGGCTAGCATAACTTGATCCAATCCATTGCACAGCACCCCTCCACAGACAATGCTGCCAAATGGAGTTAGATCTGAATAGTGCCAAGGGGCACAGGTTGCATTTAACAACTAATAAGGGTATACCCAAGAAGTAAAGGAATATACCCCAGTAGGCAGAAGGAGAATAGCAAAGAAAAACATGAGGGAACTACCTCCCCAGCTTTTTTTTCTTTCTTTCTGTTTTTTTTTTGGTTGGTATGAGGTCCTGAAGAGGACCCTTATCCCAGTTTTTGTAAGTTTTTTTTTTTGAGAGGGGGAGTGGAACCCTAACAATAGTTCCCAACCCTACCTTTAAAAAAAACAACAGCAATCATTTAACCCACATGGGGTACAACTGGGATTAGACATGTGGCACTAGATGGTGCCAGTCAGCACAAACAGGGTAAGCTGTCCAGAGGCCTTGGCTCTGCTAGAGTGGGGGATGGTGTATGTGTGTTGTAATCAATGGTGAAGGTATTCTAGAAGATCAATAGTTACAGTAAGTACGTAACTTTCATATCTTCCAAGAATCAGTCTTCACCATTGATTCCCACTTGTGGGTCAGAATACCAAGCTTTCCTTTCTTCCTAAGGGAGGAGCTGACTCACCCTAAGGGTAAAGATACCCTCAGCCCTCTACATGGGGGAAAACACCTGAGAGCAGGGGCTCCTCACAGGTCATAGCAACATAAAAACATAGAAGCAGATGGCAGATAAGGGCCACATGGCTTATGCAGTCTGCCCTTTTTTTGCATTGCTTACAAGATAGAACCCTCCAAGTCTACGGTACTTTCTCTGTCACACCTTACCTATCCTTTATGCCTCCCTTGAGCTTATCCCAGGCTTTTTTGAATCCCACCGCTGTTTTTGCCCCCACAACCTTCACTGGAAGACTGTTCAAGGCATCTACCACCCTTTCTGTGAAGGAATATTTCCTCACATCTCTCCTAAACCTACCCCCCCAGCTTCATATCGTGGCCCCTTGTTCTGGAGTACCATTTCCTCTGAGAAATACCTTATCCCCCCACCAAGGTATTTTATTTATTTATTGAGGATTCAGAAATACCTTTGAGTCAAAGACTCATTTACAAAGGTTCCAAGTCACAGAAATTCGGTACATAACAGACTTTCCTTAACAATTCAACAAGAACACAGTTCAGCAATGATACAAGTGTAACCCCCCTGCAAATGGGGGTTCCCAAAAGACTTCCAGGAGCTTGCTTGAATGATCCAAGCCTGAATGGTGTTTGGCGTTTAAGCCATTTATCAGTGAGTGTTTTTAGAGCCTCTGGTACTGTCTCTTTAAGAGCTGTCTGCTTGCAGACATAATTAGTTTATATGGGGGGACTGTGTGCTTCTCTGCTTGAGTACCACTCGAGCTGCTGCCAATTCACTCCATTTTGCAGTCACTAGGAGTGCAAAGGGAACCTATCTGAAAGATGTAACTGTTTGCCAGAAATCATTTAGAGTAATAATGAAAATACAGTTTGTCTAACCTGCTTTCTTTGCAGTCAGAACTGTGTTTGCCTAGTTCCCCATTCTAGTTTTGAACTGCTGAACTGGACCAATCAGTGTGGGTTAAGGTAGCTCTAAAATGGTGCCTTGGGACGAATCAGAACTTGGACTCGTAATCTGAGCCAGCCACAAGAGGATTGTATGGGCAGTGACTCTGGGAGATGTAGTTTGGACTTGGCGCCTTTTGGACCAACAGGGGCAGTCTATTGTGGTGACAGCCAATCCAGCCAAGAACTGGAAGGAACTCAAAGGAAGTGCCGGTTTGTCTGCTGGAGTTTCAGTTGAGCTCTGGCAGTGAAGAGGGAAGGAGCCCTGTGCTTTTTCGGTGTGCAGTTTTAGTCAGGAAACGTGTGTAAGACCCTGAGTTCCGGTCTGCAGCTTGTGTAACTGCTTGTTAGGACTGAATCCGTCCTGTGAAGAGAATCAAAGGATATCTGAAGAGTAGAAACCAGGCTCACCCTGTAGAAGACTGGAGAAATTGCTGAATTGCACTTGGTCTGTCAGGAACTGAATCTGCTGTGTGTTCTCCCGGGTATTGTGCAGTAATTGCGATCGGGATAGAGAAGCAGCCTGCCTGGTATAGTACTTTCTGTACCATATAAGTGTGTGAAGAGGCTGTGTACCTCAAGTGAATCCTGCTGCCATTAAAGGACTTTTGCCTGTTACTGTTTACCATATAAATGTGTGAAGAGGCTTGTGTAGCTCAAGTGAATCCTGCTGCCATTAAAGGACATTTGCCTGTTGCAGTTTGTCATATAAACGTGTGAGGAGTCTCGTGGAGCTCAAGAGTAGCCCTGCTGATGTTGAAGGACCCTATCTTGTTTGGAGGTCGTGAGTACTAATTCAGGGTCGCTCCCTGTTGATTTGCCACATTAAATCCAAATGGAATTACTGTACTGCTGACTGTTTAACTAATTTTTCTTTTCTCTGTGTGAAAGGGCCCCACCAGCTGCCACGGTTTGGACTAGCCACTAGGGCTTGGGTACCCAGGGACAGTAACTGGTAGGGATAGGCCTGTGCACAGAGCCATAGGTAGATGAGTAAAGTGATAAGCTAATTAACCTGATTTCCCCCTGTCCTTGTTATATTCCCCTAAATAAATCAGAGCTGCTTGTTTCAGCAAAGTTATACTGCCTGAGGTATTTGTCTATGTTAAAGTATTGTACTGTGATTGTTGCACTGTATCTTATTTTACAGGAGGTCCCAGTGCCTGAACCAGTCCTGGGGTAAGTGTATACTGTGAAGGTAATTCTGATATATTGTGGGCCACTAGTGGGAAGAAAGGGTTGCAGTGTCCCAGAGGGCTGTGACCAAGTTAGTTTAACTATTGCAAACCCTGACCTCTGGGTGGAGGCACCCGCCATCGGATCCAGGCCCCTCAACCTGTTAGTGGCAAATCAGGCAGGGTAGTAGCCCTGGGATAGCGCCATCTAGGGGTTACATCTTGGAGGCTCACCGCTGGGATTGTGTGTCCTCTAGTGGCCATATTTACGAACCACTGTTAAGAAAAAAAATGGGTACCCCGACAGAAGTGGCTGTGCACCGGCTGGTAGAGTGGTGTACTGGGGAGGAGATTGACCCCCAAAATGCTATGCTTATCCTGGACATCCCCTGGGTATCAATACGGACACTGTACAGGGAGTACTTTCCAAGGTGGAAGGTTTACAAAACCCTGTGGTGGTGGGTCGGCATGCTAATCTGCTCACCCACACTTTCCTGCCCTAGTAGAGTTTAAGGATCCCATAGATAGCTCCAAAGTGCCACAGACCATTACCCCAGAGGGAGCCCTCACTGCCTGGAGAGTGATAACTAAGTACAGTAAAGACCCGGAGGGGAATGAGCCCCCACCACTGTCTGAAAGTTTTGAGGAGAAATTTGCTAAATGGTTGCTGGGGGAAGGGAAAACTGTGGAGGACTTGAAGAAACTATTCTTGCCACCTGGGGGTGTTCCTCCCCCAACACCCTCTCCCGCTCCAGTACCCGTAATGGTGGCTGAACCAATGCAGACTCCTATTTCTGCACCTGCCATTAGTCACGACTCTTACGAAGGTTGAGGATCTTCTCTGGCACCCTCCCCACCCCAAGGGAGGATGAGTGGGAGACCTGGATAGACTATGTTGCCCCAAGTGCTAGAATGGCAATGCTCGGAAGCCAGCGAAAGAGGGTTAGTGAGAGCCTCCGAGGTCCTGCCCTGGCTACCATCTGTGCTAAACAGGCCAGTAACCCTAAGTGACCGCACAGGCCTATCTTGAGGCCTTGGAGAATGATGTATGGGAGCCCAGATTCTGATGAGGATCTATGGTGGAGAGTAAGAAATGCACAACAGTACCAAGGGAGTTGTTGTCTGTATGTATCTCGCTGGAAAAATTGTTGCAAGAATGCCTCAGAAAGGGTAGTTTGCCAGCGATTGAACTGAACCGAACCAGGCTGGACAGGATCCTTAAGTCTGCCCCCTTCTCAGAACTGCTGTTGCTTCAGTTACGCCTGGCAAATCGACTGGAATCCCCACCCTCCTATGATGAGTTAATGAGAGAAATTCGAGGAGTTGAGAAAAGCGACCTGGGAGGACCTGCACCAATAGCTGCGGCTCACGACCCAGTGACTGAGGTGGCCCATCAAGTGAAGTTCAGGGGCAGAGGTTGGCAGTCAATGAGTGCTCTGACAAGGAAAAAGATATGCCACAATGGGCGAACTGTTGAGAGAGATCTGGGAATTCAAAACAGTCCTTTATGAAGGCCACTGCAGACTGCACCCCGACCTATATCCGACTGCATCTGCTATGGGGTGGGGTACCCACCCATGTATCTCCTGCTGATAACAGCTCCAAACTCAATTCCTTGACCATGGAAGTGGAGAAACTGACGAGATGTCTCCAAATGCTTATCCACGCACGCAGACAGAGATGGCACCAAGGTTTCAGTTAGTAGTACCCCCTGGCTCCCAGTGTGGCCTCGGCCAGCTCAAACTCCAGAAAGTATGTTTTGCTATAATTATGGGAAGGATGGGCACATGAAGAGGAATGCTGGTCCCCAAAAGACACTGACAAAGTTGCATATAGGCTACAAGGAGAGCTGGAGAACAAATCAGTGGTTAAGAGGTTCACAAAATGATCCCAGTGAGGCACCAAAATGCTAACTCACGTCTTTTGTAGCAAGGTCAGTTGCCCAGGCCCCCACTACCGCCTCTCCAGACTGGTCCAGAATAGTGGGTCCCTCCATGGAGACCACTGTAAAGGTGAATGGAGTGTCTACAAGAGCTGTATTAGACAGTGGCTCCAAAGTGACAATTATGTTCCAGGATTGGTATCAGAAGCATTTGTCAGACGTACCCTTACAACCATTAGAAGGACTGCATGTATGGGGGTGTAGTGATAGTATAATATGTTGATTATTGTTACCCCATTTTGTATGCTATTTCATATAATGTATGTCATTTTATACTCCATTTGGTATTGTGTGACTCCATTTTACATGCTGCTTCATTTAATTGGTGTTTTGCTCTTTAGATAGCCTCATTATTATGTTTTGCTTCAGACAGTGTATTTTGCTGACTTGAAGGTTGCATATTATCAGGCAACCTGTTTTTGTAGTTTTGTTTAAACTTCTGCTTAGCTCATAGTGTTCTAGGCACCCAGCCAGTGTTTGGAGCACAGTGACCTAGCAGGTGTAGGGAATTCTGAGCAGTCCTTATGGTGTGAATTTGCAGCATCCTGGGAGCCCGACCAGCTTCTAGAATGCAGCAAAACAACACTATGAAGCTGCACGATTATTTTAACATAGAATAAGATATAAATGTAGCTTTCTCAATGCCTGGTTGGAAGCCTCATCTGCAGGGTGGACGCATCGCTGTGGAACTTTCTCCCAGTTCAAGACCCTGGCCAGGCTGTGAGATGATTAGGGCTTCCCCAGCTACTGGGAAAAGGCTTGGATGTAGCATAGAATCGGTGATGTATCATGTTTTGCTTAATTGAAGTATATATTAATGCTGATAGTAATATTGCTAATGAATGAATGCTAAAGTGTAATCATTAATGCTGATAATGACATTGCTGCTAAATGAAGTGTAATTATCTTTTGCTTGCAATAAATTGTGCTGATGTGTGAATGCCAAGTGTGATTATTCCTTTGTGACTCTTCGATTAGGCAAGACAATTTTGGCGTAGTCGGCAGGATTCATAAAGGAAAGTACACACTAAGGTGAAGTGAAAATGTTTAAAAGGAAAGAGTCTAATGTTGCATGTGCACAAGTGGAAATTCCTGGTTGGGAAAACCAACCTTATGCTGATTTAGCCACTGAGTGGTCATGTTGTGCAGGGTTGAGTGAACACTGGGAATCCTGTTTAAAGGATTCTGAGCCTGCAGATGTTGTTACATGTATGAAAAGGTGCCTGTGGCAAAGGGAAAAGAATGTGCTGCCTTGAGGCAGGGGGTGGATTTTATTGTCTGCCTATAGGAAGATGCATGAAAAGGTAGTGGGACTTAGTGAAAAGGCAGAGTTGGAACGAAAGGTTTGTGATTTGGAAAGTAAAGCTGTGATGTTACAATGTCAAAATCATTTGCTGAGTGATAAATTGGATACCTATCGGACAGTTGCAGAAAATGCAGCTGTCCAGTGGCAATACAAGCATAAAAAGGAGGGGCAGAGTTAGTAGGAAAAAGGTAAGCCTAGCAATAGCTAGGGCAGGAGCCCACTGGGATCCTGAAACATGGGATGGAGATATTTGGTTTTCTACAGATGAGGAAAGGTCAGCCTCAGATAAAGAAGAAAAGGCTGAGGGACGTAAGGGTCCAATATTGCATGCACAGCCAGTGTCTAGAAGACGTACTGAAGTGTTGGATCAGGGAAATCCTAGGAATCGAGATGTAGTGGAGGATTTTTCAACAGGAGGTATCAGACCTCCTGGGCGGACACACCGGGGAGAGTTTGCTGAGATGGCTGGTGAGGTTGTATGACACAGGGTGGATGGAGTAGCTTAGATGAAACTGATGCCCTAGGTTTCTGTCATAAGCTATGACCCTGTGGTGAAGGAGGCTTGGGACCTCAATACAGGGGCAGGGGCTATTCATGATGCTGGACGTGGTGGCTATGGCTTGCAAACACAAGTATCCGACGGTGAGTGACTGGTCGAGGATAGTAAACCATGGTTTACCTTAAAGGACTGTATACAAAACATTAAAATGGAAATGATGAAAGTTGGGTCTCCACAGAAGACCATGCTGATTTAATGAGTGTTGTTGTGCCAGTGTCTGTACGGAATAAGATTATTAAAATCACCACCTGCATATAAAGCAGTAATGATGACTTTGTTGATTAATCAGACGGGAAAACAGTAGGTGTAGTGCTAGAGGCAATACGGCAGTTAGGGAACTGGGAGATTGGGGCCCAAAGGGGTCTAGTTTATATGATTCTTCAGGACAGGATAAACAGCGGTCCAATCCTGAGGGTCGAGTTTCTAGGAGAGATATGTTCCTGGCTCTCTTAAAGGATGGGGTGCAAGGAAAACATTGATGGGATTAGTACCCTGATATGTGGGAAATGTACAAAAGAGGAGATTGAACACTAAGAAGCGAGTAAATAAGCAGATCAATTCAAAGTTAAAGACAGATGTACATGTCTCTTCAGGAGTCTGTAAGTCCAACTGCCCCCTGGCAGAGTTTTATGATGAAAGTATGTCCGGGTGGGGGGCTCCCACTCAGGGATCCATTGAGTCACCTGACCGAGCAGGAATATGCAGATCTGTATCCTAGTGATTTGTACCGGTTAGGAGTTGCAGCAACTGAAAAACCTAAAATATGACTGAAATGAAGGCCAAGCCCCAGTAGAAGGGTAGGGCTAGAGGATTTTAGACCTCATGTAGAATTGGAAATTAATTGGAAAGTGGCTCACCCCAAAAGTACGAGCTTTAATTGACACTGAAGGAGGCCTCATTAATTTAAGGGAACCCAGCAAAACACAAAGGTCAGCGAGTGGTAATTACAGGATTAGGAGGTAAACAAATTGAGGCAGTACAGACCATTTTGGAACTGAAAATAGGTCAGCTGCCCCGGAGAAAATATTGTGTAATGATTGTTCGATTCCGAATACATTATAGGAATGGACATACTAAAGGGATGACGTTGCAATTGTCTGATGGACAATATCAATTTGGAGTAAAACCTTACATTTCAGCAAGACCAGTAGTAGTGGGAAGGTGCAGATGCTCCAGTAGCCATTCCACCTGCTACAAAAATTATCTGTATGAAACAGTATAGAATACCAGGAGGGCATGAGGAGATAACTGCCACTATTAAAGATCTATTAGAGGCAGGAGTGCTTAAACCCACAACAACAGCTTGGAACAATCCTGTGTGGCGGTCAAGAAAAGTGCCGGGTCATGGCGGATGACAGTAGATTATAGGGAATTGAACAAGTACACCCCTTTCATTGACGGCTGCCGCCCAGACACCGTCACCCTGATAGAAGCAAATACAAAGGCACAAAGGGTATGGTATGCAGTTATTGATTTAGCTAATGCATTCTTTACTATTCCGATTGAGGAAAAGTTTTGGGACCAGTTTGCCTTCACATGGCAGGGGAGGCAATATAGCCACCAGATTACCTCAGGGATATGTACATAGTTCACTCATTGCCACCGGATGGTGGCAGAACACTGATGAGTTGCTGCCGGATGGCATGCAGGTTTCTCATTACATTGATGATATCTTGATCCAGGGGCTGATCAAGATAAAGTACAGCAGTTACTAGATGAGACCATTGATCATATGAGGAAGAAAGGATGGGAAATTAATCCAGACAAGGTACAGGGTCCTTCCCAAACAGTAAAATTTTTGGGAATTCAATGGAACAGGGGGCATAGAGAAATATTGCCCAAGGCACGACAGAAAATACTGGACTTTTCGACTCCACAAGACAAAACTGAAACACAAAGATTTGTGGGTTTGTTTGGATTTTGGCGACAGCATATACCCCATTTAGGGCAAATACTAGCTCCCCTTATTAAAGTGACCAGAAAGAAATACGAGTTTGAATGGGGGGATGAGCAACAAAAAGCATTTGATAAGGCTAAGGAAGCAGTGCAGCAAGCCTTAGACCTTTGGCCCCTGCAGGAGGGGGAGGTAGAATTAAATGTGTCCAGACTGGGCAGTATGCAAACTGGAGTTTGTGGCAGAAGCAAGGAGACAGAAAGTGCCACTAGGTTTTGGAATAGGAAACTCCCAGAGGTAGGTAGCAGATACTCACCTTTGAGAGACAACTACTAGCATGCTACTGGGCTCTGATAGAGACAGAACAAATGACAGTGGGTCATGAGGTAGCATTGAGACCAGAGATACCCATTATGCAATGGGTAAAAGCTCCCTAGAACTCACAAAATAGGACATGCTCAGGAAGCTAGCATTATCAAATGGAAATGGTATATTCAGGATCGAGCAAAGGTAGGAATGAGGGAATAGCAGCCCTCCATGAGAAGGTAGCTGAAATTCTCTAGAGGAGAACAGGTTGAGGGAAAATGCTTGAAATTCAAGAATCACCTGTGAAATGGGGCAAGCCTTTTGATGAGCTGCCCGCTTCTGACCGAAGCACATGTATGGTTTACAGATGGCTCAGCCAAATATGTGGGAAATAGAGATACTGGAAAGCAGTAGCTTATTGTCCACACACTGAAAAGTTTTTGGAACATCAGGAGAAGGGAAAAGCAGTCAATATGCTGAGTTGTATGCAGTATATCAGGCTTTGAGACAAGAAAACCCAGGTACATGTCATATTTATACTGATTCATGGTCTGTAGCCAATGGTTTAACAACCTGGCTGCCCACTTGGGCTAAGGATGAGTGGAAAATTTATTCGAAAGAAATATGGAGAAAAGAACTGTGGCAGGAAATATGGACTATGGTGCAAAATACTCAGACCACTGTATTTCATGTTGATGCTCATTGTGCTTCAGATACACTAGAACGATGGTATAATTCTATTGCAGATGAAAGAGCTAAGATTGTTCCAGTGGATATTGAAGAAACTCAAAGTCAGCAGTTATCAGGGCTGGCAAATGGGCACATCAAAATGTGGACATTTGGGAGAGAAAGCCACTTATAGGTGGGCATATAGTAGGGTAAACTCAACATTGGATTTGGTTAAAACTGTTATTGCTCAGTGTCCTATATGCCAACATGGCAACAAAGACCAATCCCTCATATTGTGAAAGGACAATTGGGAGGGAAAATTACGGACAAATTTGGCAGATTGATTACATTGGACCTCTACCCTTAGTGGAGGATGTCGATATGCTTGCACAGTTGTAGATACTTATTCAGGGTATTTATTGGCATACCCTTGTAAACAAGCTACACAGAAAACACCATTAAGGCAATTGACTTAATTATGTTGTACTATGGAATACTCTTGCAGATACAAAGTGACAATGGTTCCCATTTTAGGGGAAAATGGGACAAGCTTATGCTCAAGCCCATAACATACAGTGGGTATTTCACATCCCTTATTACCCGTAGGCAGCAGGTTAATTGAGAGAATGAATGGATTGCTGAAAGAACAGTTTAGGAAATTGGGGAGGGGAGAGCCTACAAATGGAAAGAGAATTTGCATGAAGCATTACAGATTTTAAATAATAGACCAATTGGAGAATCTGAGACTCTTAATGCAAATGATAACTCCTAATTTGCAAGTGCAGGCTTAATTAACCTACAGAAACAGTGTTATATTGGGAAATTACATTAGGAGCTCTGTTCTTGCAGGGCAACCCAGAAGCTGCTGGACTTGATTTACATGCCCTTCAAGAATACAGAATAAACAGCAGAAACATTCAAGTGATAGAAACTGGTATTGGAATACAAATTCCACGAAGACATTTTGGTTGGATAGCACCTAAATCAGAACTAGCCCTCAAGGGAATACAAATTTTGGGAGGGTGATTGATTGTGATTACCAAGGAGAAGTGAAAGTAATTTTGTTGAATAGTAGAGAACAAAATCTGTTAATTCAACAGTATGACAGAGTGGCTCAATTGTTAATTATTCCAGTTAACAAAGTGACCCCTATAAAGGGACAAACCCCCGCACTCTTAACAGCAAGGGGGGATAAAGGTTTTAGATCTACAGGAGGTTTTAACAATGGTGCCAAAATATGGGTTACAAACCCAAATGGCCCTCCTGAACCAGCTGAGGTGATAGCCACCGGACGAGACAACACAGTGTTAATTATCAGGTCAGGAAAGAGAGATGGAATATGTACCAGCGAACACATGTTATCTTGAGAATAATCAGTCTGTGTATTTTCTAGGTTCTTCAATGGATTCTAAAAGGAATAACACTCTCTCTCTCACGGTCCATTCGGTAAAACCTATTACCCCAGGTGGAAGAATATTGAAGCTTGACGACCCACTTGTACAATGGGGTTGGAAATCTTCCACCAGTTTACAGGTGCAAGACAACTTTACTTGCCCTGAAAACCAAGGATGTCCTATAGTGAACATTACTTTTCACCAGATGTGAACATTTGGAAACCAGTTGGAGACAATGGCAGGACGATTATATGTCCAACCTATGCAGGACACAAATTGGATTAAATTACAGAACCAGACTGTTATTAGATGCTGCAACTTACCGAATAGTTGCATGGTGACTGTACAACATAGACTTGATTGCTGCATGAATCAAACAGACATTTTCAATGCAAGTATTACTTTGATTGACATAGACACGTTATTCTGCATGAATGCTACTGCAATAACTAATAGAACTACTTGGCAGATCACATTACAGTGTTGAAAAATCATCCTGTAATTAGCAATGATAGTATAGTTAAGGTTCCATCCACATGTACATCAGTAGCGCAGGCGTATCAGAAAAATGTAATCCATTTTAACATAACGCTTATGTTTAGTAGAAAATGCAAATATAAAAGAGCTTGGTATGATACGCTATTAGGTGGTGCAGGGCAGGCATGGAATTTTAAATAGTGTTGATATAGAAACACTGACTAACAGGCTTCAGGCAGTAGGAATTGATGTATTTAGCTTAATTAACTTACAAGCTCAATGGATGCCAACTGTTTTCTTACCCCAAAGATTAACTTTGAATTATGATTTTGAGTTCTTGCAGTTATTTAATGCTTCACAGGTATGGGGAATGGAGTAGCAGAAAATATTTCGCGATTTATTGATTGGACAGAATGCACAATGCATATATGTATTCTATAATGCAAAGAAATAAGGCCCAGAGTGATTTAATGAGTAATAATGAATATGTGTGAGGACCGTGTTCAAATCATGGATTCCTAGTAATCATTGGATTGTAATGTCATCCATCACAGTAAAATGCACAGATCCCTGATAATGAGCAGAAGCTTATTTTGTATTGGCAGCCCAATATTTTAGATCAATCAAGATTGAGTATCTCATTAAATAAAATTAAACAGATAATTCAGGAAACAGATGTAATGCAGGCTCATTTGGCAATAAGAAATAAATCATTAGTGCAAAGTCAGTGCAAACTACGATAGTTAAAAATAAAATGATTGATTTAAGTTCCAAGATTCAACAAGAGACTACTCATTATTGGTGGATATTTTTACAGGATGGTCTCCATCAGCTACAAAAGTGTTAAATATTCTGATACATCCTATCATAATCATTGCTGTAGTGACAATTATCTTGCTTATTTGGACTTGTTACTTATCATGTTATATTAAGTAGTAATTTTGTTATGGTACCAATATCATACAAATCATATTCACAATAATCAAAGGACCGAATGTAGTGATAGTATAATATGTTGATTATTGTTACTCCATTTTGTATGCTATTTCATGTAATGTATGTCATTTTATACCCATTTTGTATTGTGTGACTCCATTTACATGCTGCTTCATTTAATTGGTGTTTTGCTCTTTAGATAGCCTCATTATTATGTTTTGCTTCAGACAGTGTATTTTGCTGACTTGAAGGCTGCATATTATCAGACAACCTGTTTTTGTAGTTTTGTTTAAACTTCTGCTTAGCTCATAGTGTTCTAGGCACCCGGCCAGTGTTTGGAGCACAGTGACCTAGCAGGTGTAGGGAATTCTGAGCAGTCCTTATGGTGTGAATTTGCAGCATCCTGGGAGCCTGGCCAGCTTCTAGAATGTGGCAAAACAACACTATGAAGGCTGCACGATTATTTTTAGCATAGAATAAGATATAAATGTAGCTTCTTCAATGCCTGGTTGGAAGCCCTCATCTGCAGGGTGGACGATCGCTGTGGAACTTTCTCCGGTTCAAGACTCCTGGCCAGGCTGTGAGATGATTAGGGCTTCCAGCTACTGGGAAAAGGCTTGGATGTAGCATAGAATCGGTGATGTATCATGTTTTGCTTAATTGAAGTATATATTAATGCTGATAGTAATATTGCTAATGAATGAATGCTAAAGTGTAATCATTAATGCTGATAGTGACATTGCTGCTAAATGAAGTGTAATTATCTTTGCTTGCAATAAATTGTGCTGATGTGAATGCCAAGTGTGATTATTCCTTGTGACTCTTCGATTAGGCAAGACAGGGGTTAAGTGAGAAGGCTACCCCTATTCCGGTATATACGAATTTGGCTGTCTTTCCCACCTCCGTGGCTGGAGTGGCCGAACAAGTAGAGACCCTAGCCTTAGTGTGTCCCCCACTGGACTGTATGATGGTGTCCCTTGTTGACTGGAACAAATGCTCATATGTTTGGAAGGCTGGCACAGTTGTGTTATGAAAACAGGGGTCAAAGACTAGTAGAGCTTTAAGAGTTCCGGCTTTAATTAAGAAGGCCTATGAGGCACAGAGAGATGCTGAAAAATAGAACCAGAGGAACCGTCGGAATTGTATGGAAGAAGGATCCTGAGTCTCTGATCCTGGCGCAAATGCCCAGTGTACCTTACAGGAGAGGTCCGTATCAGAAAGGATGTTAAGAATAAAATATTAATGTTGGATGCACCAGGCGATGGAAAATTGCCAGAGGGACTGCTGGTCAAGCCTAGTATTTTGCCCGCTAGAGCCCATGCTTATGCCAGAAGGGTAATGGTCCAAGTTCATAATGTGTCTGAAAGAGACATTCGAGTAAATAGAGGTTGCATCCTGGCTAATGTGCATTGTGCAGACACTGCAGTGCTACCCAGCAGCAAGAGTTCGAGGAAGAATGACAGAGTAACGCCTGACTTGTTTGATTTCCGCGACTCCCTGTTGCCAGCTGAATGGAAAGTGAGGAACAGTGAGAAGCTTGCCCAGAGAGACCAGGTGTTTTCTTTAAAGGAATGGGATGTAGGATGCATGCAAGGAGCTGAGCACAATATCCGGCTGCATGACGAAAGACCATTTCGTGAGAGGTCTCGACGCCTGGCACCTGCTGATATAGATGATGTGAGACGGCATCTGCAAGAGATGTTAGCTGCTGGTGTAATACAAGAATCCAGAAGCCCTTATGCTTCCCCCATTGTGGTAGTGAGGAAAAAGAATGGGACAGTAAGGATGTGCGTGGATTATCGCACCTTAAACCGGCGGACTATCCCTGATCAGCACACAATGCCCCGCATTCAGGATGCTTTGGACTGCCTAAACGGGAGCAAGTGGTTCTCTGTTCTGGATCTCCGCAGTGGGTACTACCAGATCCCGATGGCCCCAGAGGACTCGTGGAAGACAGCCTTTGTCTGTCCGCTTGGCTTCTATGAATTCATGAGGATGCCTCAAGGATTTCAGGTGCCCCAGCCACTTTTCAACGATTGATGGAGCATGCAGTGGGGACATGAACTTACTAGAGTGCCTGGTATACCTAGATGATGTTATTGTGTTTGGCAGCTCACTGGAGGAACATGAGAGCAGATTATTTAAGGTATTGGACCGACTGGAGGACTTTGGCCTTAAACTGTCCATTGATAAGTGTCAATTCTTTCAAACATCAGTAAAGTATGTGGGACACATAGTATCCACCGAGGAATAGAGACCACCTAAGTAAAGTTGAGGCCTTGTCCACCTGGCCACAGCCCAAAAATCTAAAAGAACTGCAAAGATTCCTGGATTCTGTGGTTATTATCGGTGCTTCATCAAGGACTATTCAAGAGTGATCCCCTTTACTTAACCTTACTCAAGGGTATCCCCAACCCACAAAAATACCAAAAGTCAGCGCCCTCAAGACTGAAAGAGTGTATTGTCCAAGTGAAGTATTTGGGGCCCGCTGGACCCTGATTGTGAGACTGCTTTCATGAGATCATATATCAACTTACCCATGCTCCAGTGCTGGCCTATGCCGATCCAAGAAAACCTTACGTCCTGCACACTGATGCTAGCTTGCAAGGGTTGGGGGCTGTGTTGTACCAAGAGCACGAGAATGGCCTGAGACCAGTGGCCTTTGCCAGTAGAAGCCTGACCCCATCCGAAAAGAACTATCCTGTACATAAGTTAGAGTTCCTAGCTTTGAAGTGGGCTATTGTTTACCAATTCCATGAGTACTTGTATGGGGCTAAAATACTAGTAAAAACTGACAATAATCCTTTGACCTATGTGCAGACCTCAGCTAAGTTGGATGCCACTGGCCATAGGTGGCTTTCTGCATTATCTACATATGACTATGCTCAATACTGAGCAGGTCTGAACCACATAGATGCTGATGCTCTCTCCGGAGGCCTGTTCCCAGAATGATTGGGTCCGATTGGCAGAACCTGACATTGGGCACTCTGCCAGAAGTTTGACAGGAGGAACAATGTCCATGGACGAGTGGACTGCATGGTGGATTGCTTGGGACCTCTGAGAATTGCATACCTGCTGCTTATTGCCACTTTCTACAATAGACATTGGTGCACTGCCTCAGCTGGACAATGACAGTATTCGCGGGCTCAATCCCGCTGATCCCATGATCAAAGCAGCTTTAGAAGCCCTCTATGCAGGAAAAGATGTGTCCAAATTACGCCCACTGATTTGAGAACTGCACTGTTATACAAAGAAGGTCCTAAGTTGAAACTGATCAATAAACTGTTATACAGAGAAACAGTAGACAGAGGGGACAAGTAGACAAACAACAACTAGTGCTGCCCACTGCCTTCGTGACTCAGTACTGATGTCCTTGCACAACCACATGGGCACCTCGGTATAGACAGAACACTTGACTTGGTGAGATCCAGATTCTATTGGCCTAAGATGGGGCTGATGTGGAGCAACACATTCAACTTGTAGTCGCTGCTTACAGAGGAAAGCTTTCTTCCCAGAGGGCTGCCCCTTGTTAACATCACCACCATTGCACCCATGGAGCTGGTCTGTATTGATTTTCTGAGTTTGGAGTCAGATCAAAGAAATATCAGTAATGTGCTGGTGGTCACTGACCATTTCACGAGATATGCCCAAGCTTTCCCACCAAAGACCAGAAAGCATCCACTGTGGCCAAAGTACTTGTAGAAAACTTTTTGTTCACTATGGGGCTCCACAAAGAATCCATTCTGCTCAAGGAGAGACTTGAGAGTCATCTGATCAAAGATGCTTTCTGTGGGGAGTGCGAAAGTCCAGAACCACTCCTTACCACCCCAGGGGACCCACAGCCTGAACGTTTCAACCGATTTGCTAGATATGCTAGGCACCCTGCACCCAAAGGACAAGCCTAGATGGAGCCAACAAATTAGCACCCTGGTACATGCTTATAACTGCACCAAAAGTGATGCCACTGGGTTCTCCTCACCGCCTGATGTTTGGAAGAGAAGCTCGACCAACCGGTAGATGTGTGTTTTGGGGTCTCTCCTGATGGGGTTCAAGCTGACAACTATTTACAGTATGTGCAAAAGTTAAAGGCCCAGCTAACTCATGCGCACTCAACTGGCTCAAACCATGGCTGCCAAAAGAAATCTGGCCAACAAGGAAAGGTATGATAAAAAGGTGAAAGCACAGGAACTCCAGGAGGGAGATCGGGTATTGCTAAGAAATCTGGGACTGCATGGCAAACACAAGATTGCTGACAGATGGCACCATCTCCCTCACATTGTAGTGGGCAAACTAGATGGTCTGCCAGTGTACAAAGTAAGGCCTGAGAATAATTCAAAAGATGTAAAAACAATGCATAGAAATCATTTACTGCCCATTGGACAAATCTTGATTGAGTCTGAGCCCCAAGATGCCCCTCTGGACCAGTGACTAGAGCTGCTGCTAAGAAAAGATCAAGAAAGTCTGCACCTACAGAAGCAGAGTTAAAGTGTCCCCTGCACAAGTCCCAGTTGAGCATGACTGTCAGTCCATATCAGAAGAAAGTGAGAGTGACTTTGAATACTATCCTTCTTACGAACTGAGTCAATTGTTTCGGGCAATCCTCCTAGTCAATACTGGAGACAAAGCTGGGCCTTCTGGACTGTCTAAGCCCCAGTTTGTCCCTGAGCCAATGCTCCCAGAAAGTGAAGTGCAAAGCATCAGATCAGATGAAATGGAATCATTGTGCATGGTTGAACTGTTTGAGCTTTCAGGGGAGGAAAATGATGGATTGGGGGCAGACTGGTGATACACCAGAACAAGAAGAGTATTTTGAGTGCCCTGACAGTCCACTGCCAGTGTCCGAAAGCTCTCCATGCAAGCCAAATGTTGTGGACTCAGAAACTGTAACTCCTGGAGCAGGAAGTGCCCCAAGTTCTAGCCTCTCTACCCCATGGAGACTCCGACAAGTGAGGACAATGCTGGAAAATGAGGCTCAGAGTGCAGAGACTGTAACAGTTCCCCTAGAAAGACTGGTCGAGCTGTAAAGCCTGTGGTGCACCTCAGTTATGATTCCCTTGGGAGGCCTGTGGACTTGCCTCTCAATGTTGTCCATAAAGGAGTGTATGTGTCCCGAGCTCATTGCCCAAACTGAGCATCAGTGCTAACTCCAAGTTACTTGTGTTGCCTCTAAATATGGTGCCCTTGCCCGCTCCAGCCCCAAGGTAACTGATAGAGAAGGGCCCTCTTCAGGTTTCATGTACAAGAGGTAATAACTTGAGTTATGGTACAATGTGTGTAATACTGTGTAAAGAGGACGACTGCAATGTTTCAGAAATGTGTTCTTGGTAAAATGATATATTGACTGATGATTACATGTGTGAGCCTAATGCAAATGTATATGGTTGCAGTTAAACTTATAGACTTGCTTGACGCGGACGCCAAGCTTTCCCATGCCAGGAAGGGTGTAGCCCCCCTGCAAATGGGGGTTCCCAAAAGACTTCCAGGAGCTTGCTTGAATGATCCAAGCCTGAATGGTGTTTGGCGTTTAAGCCATTTATCAGTGAGTGTTTTTTAGAGCCTCTGGTACTGTCTCTTTAAGAGCTGTCTGCTTGCAGACATAATTAGTTTATATGGGGGGACTGTGTGCTTCTCTGCTTGAGTACCACTCGAGCTGCTGCCAATTCACTCCATTTTGCAGTCACTAGGAGTGCAAAGGGAACCTATCTGAAAGATGTAACTGTTTGCCAGAAATCATTTAGAGTAATAATGAAAATGCAGTTTGTCTAACCTGCTTTCTTTGCAGTCAGAACTGTGTTTGCCTAGTTCCCCATTCTAGTTTTGAACTGCTGAACTGGACCAATCAGTGTGGGTTAAGGTAGCTCTAAAATGGTGCCCTGGACTCGTAATCTGAGCCAGCCACAAGAGGATTGTATGGGCAGTGACTCAGGGAGATGTAGTTTGGACTTCGGCACCTTTTTGGACCAACAGGGGCAGTCTATTCTGAGTGACAGCCAATCCAGCCAAGAACTGGGAGGAACTCAAAGGAAGTGCCCGGTTTTGTCTGCTGGAGTTTCAGTTGAGCTCTGGCAGTGAAGAGGGAAGGAGCCCTATGCTTTTTCGGTGTGCAGTTTTAGTCGGGAAACGTGTGTAAGGCCCTGAGTTCCGGTCTGCAGCTTGTGTAACTGCTTGTTAGGACTGAATCCGTCCTGTGAAGAGAATCAAAGGATATCTGAAGAGTAGAAACCAGGCTCACCCTGTAGAAGACTGGAGAAATTGCTGAATTGCACTCGGTCTGTCAGGAACTGAATCTGCTGTGTGTTCTCCCGGGTATTGTGCAGTAATTGCGATCGGGATAGAGAAGCAGCCTGCCTGGTATAGTACTTTCTGTTTACCATATAAATGTGTGAAGAGGCTTGTGTAGCTCAAGTGAATCCTGCTGCCATTAAAGGACTTTTGCCTGATGCAGTTTGTCATATAAATGTGTGAGAGTCCGTGAGCTCAAGAGTAGCCCTGCTGATGTTGAAGGACCCTATCTTGTTTGGAGGTCGTGAGTACTAATTCAGGGTCGCTCCTGTTGAATTGCCACATTAAATCCAAATGGAATTACTGTACTGCTGACTGTTTAACTAATTTTTCTTTTCTCAGGTGAAAGGGCCCCTCACCAGCTGCCACGGTTTGGACCAGCCACTAGGCTTGGGTACCCAGGGTCAGTAACTGGTAGGGATAGGCCTGTGCACAGAGCCATAGGTAGATGAGTAAAGTGATAAGCTAATTAACCTGATTTCCCTGTCCTTGTTATATTCCCCAAATAAATCAGAGCTGCTTGTTCCAGCAAAGTTATACTGCCTGAGGTATTTGTCTATGTTAAAGTATTGTACTGTGATTGTTGCACTGTATCTTATTTTACAGGAGGTCCCAGTGCCTGAACCAGTCCTGGGGTAAGTGTATACTGTGAAGGTAATTCTGATATATTGTGTGGGCCACTAGTGGGAAGAAAGGGGGGTTGCAGTGTCCCAGAGGGCTGTGACCAAGTTAGTTTAACTATTGCAAACCCTGACCTCTGGGTGGAGGCACCCGCCATCGGATCCAGGCCCCTCAACCTGTTAGTGGCAAATCAGGCAGGGGTAGTAGCCCCTGGGATAGCGCCATCTAGGGGTTACACAAGGAAACGGTTAAGGCTAACAATCAGAAACTAGGGATAAGCTCAAAGTTATATCTTAGGTCTGGAAGCCTGTGATAGGCAGGCCAGTGGCATTGGTCAGCGGGGAAAGGGAAAAGGGGAGAGGGTAGGGGTTAAGTAACAGTCACAGGTATTTGAGGACTGGAGGTGGTCCCTAAGATGGGTTTTGGAAGGGCCAATTCTATTTTCATTTACAAGCAAGGTTGTAAGGCTGTTCATGAGGGAGGGGGCTCTGAAACTGAAGGACCTTTGGAATTGTGAGGTATGGCAGGCTGGATCCAAGAAGAGTGGCTTGGCAGAGCTCACTGTGCTTAAGTCAAATGGGTGGACTAAGGGGTGAGCCGGGGAGAGAGGCCCGAGGGTAATCTTTTGGCCATGAGGCAGGTGTGGAACCTGATCCTATTGTCGAGATTAAGCCAGTTGGTAGTGTTATAAAGGAAGCATGTATGGGTAAGCTGATCACACCCCAATATGAGGCGATACGCTTTATTTAGGAAGAAACAGAGTCTCTATAGGGCAGAGGTGCTTGCAGTGCTATAGATAAGTATGCCATAGTCAAGCAGGGAGAGGACAGAGGAGGAGACAGTGAACCTGAGGGCGTCTGAGGTAAGGCAGTGCTTGAAGTGATATAATAACCCCAGCCTAACATTGAGGGCTTTAGACAGGAGATGGATATGTTGGTGGAAATTGATCACAGGGTCTAGTATGATGCCCAGGTACTTGAAGGAGTCGACTTGCTCCAAGGGGGTTCGACTGGCAGTTAGAACTTGGAGGTAGTGCGCCTTCTGGGTATTGAGAGGATGAGAGAATAGCATAACTTTGGTCTTCTTATAGTTGAGAATAAGGCGCTGTGCAGAGAACCGGTTTTCAGCACAGCTAAAGGTGGATTGAAGGGAACAATGGAGTTGAAAGGGGTCAGCGTCAGAGAAAAGTAGGACAGCATCGTCCGCGTATAGTAGCAGGTTACCAGGGCAGGCCATGGAGAGGGAGTTAAGGAAGAGGCTGAAAAGTAGAGATCCTAGTATGGACCCCTGTGGGACACCTAGGAGGACAGGCAGCCTATTGGATAAGGTATTACCAATTTTGACCTGCTGGAAGCAGTTTTAGAGGTAGTCAGAGAACCAGTCAAGGGCATCCCAAGAGAAACCGATGTTGGACAGGGTGGTTAACAGAAGGGCGTGGTTGACGGTGTCAAACGCCTTAGTGGGGTCGATGAAGACAGCACCAGTTATATGACCCCTGTCCAGGGCAGAGTGGATGTGTGTGGTAAACTGGAGAAGGGCTGTGGTAGTACTGTGGCCTTTTTGAAAGTTGTGCTATTATTCGCAGAGTAGGTTGCATTTGTTGAGATTGTCAGTGAGCTGATCAGAGACAATCCGCTCTAGGGCCTTGGATGGGGGAGGAAGAATGGAGATGGGGCAGTAGTTATTGGTGATGGAGCGGTCCCCACTTTTAAATATAGGGGTGATGGAGGCTGAGTTCCACCTAGAGGGAAATTTACCCTGACATAAGGAGTGGTTCAGTATTTGGGTGAGGGGATAGAGTACCTCATGAAGGGTGAGCCACAGGAGTTTCAAGTCTAGGGAGTCTCTACTATAACTGGAGCGACTTAGGGCTTTTTTAAGTTACGGCTCAGCAGACTTGGGTGTAATATGGCGTAGGTGAAATGGGGAGGCATTGGTGAGGAGGGGGAGCTGGCTGAGGGAGGGTCAAAGAAATTGGGAGGGAGAATGTGGTCAAGGTTTGTGAAGGCGTTGTTGAAAGCAGCAGCTATATGGGTAGGATTAGAGGTCATGCACCTGTCGACCATTATCTGGTTAGGGACCGGGTTGGGGTCTTTTCCACATATATCCTTAATATTGTTCCAGAATTTACACCCTGAGCCCCAGATAGAGGTTAAGGAGGATTTATAATACTCTGCTTTTGCTTTGTGTAGGGCCCATGTGCATTTGTTCCGGGCCTCTCTGTAATGTTGTCTATTGGTAGGCAGGCCAGTCTCATTGGAGAGGTGCCACAGAGAATCTCTAGTCTGCATAAGGGCCAGGAGGTGGTCCAAAATCCAAGGCACTGGGTTGCCTTTGATCATCCTTTTGGTAAGTGGGGCAAATTTGTCGCATATGGTACTGAAAGAGAGGATGAAAATGTCAAGGGCCCTATCGGGGTCGAGGGTGTTCGTTATGAAGGACCAATCCATATAACTGAGGTGTGATTTAAGAAGGGCAAGTTTTCCAGGGCTCAGTTTGCATTGTTAGGTTATTTTGGGAGGAGACCTAGGTGCTTTGCTGGTCCAGGAGCAGAGAACAGGGAAGTGGTCACTAAGAGCATTTGGGAGAATGGCTGTGCTTATAATTTTGTTGGGGCGATTGGTGAATGCAAGATCTAGCAGGGAGGAAGACCCTGTTAGCTGGTTAAGGCGGGTGGGGGCAGTGACTAATTGTGTTAGGTCTTGGGCAGCGGCAGCATCGATGAGTGTCTCAGCGGCCTTATCTAACCAATTGATATTAAATTCCCCAGAGTATGATTTTTTCAGTATTGGATGGGAGGGTGGACAGGTAGGACAGTACTGTGTAGAAGGCCACCTTCTGGTCCCTAGGGGAAATGTACACAGCCGTAATAAGAAGGGGGGTTTGGCAGTGTCCCAAAGTGAGCTTAAGAGTAAGGGCCTGGGGTTCTGGAGCCAGCTGAGGGGTGGGGAGCAACTGCCCTCATAGCATGTCCTTTAAAGGTCTCGTTCATATCTCCACTCTCCCTCTTCTCCTCCGGGGTGTACATGTTTAATTCCTTTAGCCTCTCCTCATAAGACATTTAATGTGGACCCTGTACCATCTTGGTAGCTCTCCTTTGTGCGGCCTCCATCCTATGTCCATCCTGAGATGTGGCCTCCAAAACTGGACACAGTACTGTCTCCAGGTGGGGTCTTACTAAAGACCTACATAGTGGCAACATCGCTTTTCTCTTCCTGTTGGTTATACTCCTACCTTTACATCCCAGCATCCCACTACCTCTCCCAATTGCTTTGTCGCATTGTCTGGCCACCTTCAGGCCATCCGATATGATTACCCCCAAGTCTCTTTCCTGCTTGGTTGCTGCTAGTATCTCTCCCCCATTTTGTACTGCACCCCTGGGTTTCTGTGACCCAAGTTCATTATTTTTCACTTTTTTTGCATTAAACCTTAGCTGCCAAACTTTTGACCACTCCACCAGTCGTTTTAAATCTCTTTCCATCCTTTGCACTCCCTTTGTAGTGTCCACCCTGTTGCAGATCTTGGTGTCATCCACAGAGAGGCAGTCCTTCCCTTACAGTTCCTTTGCTATGTCACTAATGAAGACATTAAAAGAGGACTGGCCCCAGTAGTGACCCCTGCGGTACCCCGGTGGTCACTTTCCCCTCCTCAGAGCAAACTCAATTTACCACCACCCTCTGCCTCCTATCCCCTAACCAGTTTCTTACCCAGGTTACCACCCCCTTGCTACCCAACTTGTTTACCATACTCCTATGTGGAATGGTGTCAAAGGCCTTGCTGAAATGCAAGTAGGCCATGTCTCCCCCCACTCTTCCACCCCATCCAACACCCTGGTTATCCAGTCAAAAAAAATCTATCAGATTTGTTTGGCATGACCTCCCCTCCATAAATCCATGCTGGCTTGAGTCCTGCAACTGGTGACATACGCAATTTGATAAAACAAAATAAAAACATCCAGAATAGCCAAAATATAACCCAGCGTTAAAGACAAGCAGTCAGAGAACTGAATGAAATGAACGAGATTGTAATAAAACAGGCAGACAAAGGGGGACCTGTCATCAGGGGCATCATGCAGTCAGAAAGTTTGGAGGGGCACTAAATCCAAACCTCTCTAGGGAGTCCAGAGACATGCCCCCCGGGGAAATTTGGAAAAACTGAGGTCAAATGGTGCATTTTGGTGACTTTTAGCAGGCCAAAAAACTGTTCCTCAACAAGCTAAATGCCACAATAATGATAGAGGCTTGAATAATGATAAATTGTTCTCATTCTTTGTTCAGTCTGTGTACAGTGACCTTTTGTATTTTAAAATTTTTTTAAAGAACTGAACGTGTGCACATTTTGTGTTTTTTTATCATATATAGAATCAGCTAACTATTTAGTCCATTCCTAGCTTATCCACTAACCGCTAAATGACAGAAATGCACCATTTGAATTTCCATATAATTACAGTCATCTACTATAAATGTTCTACCTGAAAAATAATGACACATGCCATCTGTTCTTGCTGTTTTTTATTTATTTAAGATTTGGTAATCGGGAAAAGCTTGTTCCCAGGTTCGACCATGGGAAGGGTAACATATGAATATACAGTAATTCAAAACAATAAAAGGTTCACAGTATACAAGTCCAGTTACAGTAAGGTAAGTCATATTACATGATAAATAATCACAATTCAGATACAGATTGAAACAAAAAATCAGGAGTAGGACAGACAGGTAACAAATAGGGTTAAAAGAAACTAGTTGTTTACCGTTTGATATTTTCATTGTGTTACTTACATCAGTTAAAACAATCAGTCATCAGTTTATAACTGATTAGCAGGTAAGGCAAGCATGGTAATCAGTATAAACATGGTAAAACAGTATATACTGGGGTGGGATATTCAGAAGGGTTGCGCCCGGCGCAATATTCAAAGGGGGATTGAGCCTGGCACAAATCCCGATGTGCCGGAGCGCATCAGTAATGTATGCGGTGCAGGTGGGGAGGGCATGCCCATGCATACTCTGCACATCCCGATATTCAGCCCTGGATGTGCTGGGCCCATGCATGCCTGACCCCTACCTCGCTGCACACAGGTGAGCCCCCAAAAAGGAGCAACAGCTGACCACCCACAGGTGTGCTGCCATATTGCAGGGCGCAACATGGCAGCTGCCAACTGTGGGTGGCCACCCGAGCTCCGGTGGCACCTTCGTGGTGGCGCCCCCCCATGCCGGAACGTGGGCATTTGTTATAGTTAATAGTCCCATATCCCTGGTGGTCCAGTGGACCACTCGCAGCCCGATCGCGGGCATTTGTGAAAGATAATCGTCCTATATCCCTGGTGGTCCAGTGGACCGCATGCAGCCTGATTGCGGGCATATGTAATAACAAAAGGAAGTCCAAAATCCCTGGTGGTCCAGTGGACCATGTCCAGCCTGATCGTAGGTATACGTTTCACAATAGAACACACCAAGCCATCCCTGGTGGTGCAGCGGTACCCCCTCCCCACTGAGCCCCAGCACCCGCTCCCCGGTCAGCAGTGGGCGCAGCTCCCACCGCCAGCCGCCCACCACCTGCCGACTGACTGCGTCACGGTAGGGCTGTCGCCCATTGGTCCTGGCGTGGGCCAATGGGCGATACGAACCAGGCAATACTACACAGTCCAGATCTGTGAATGGATCATTCACATATCTGGACTGTGTATAGAAATGCTGGTTGTCGCCCGATAGCCCAACACTGTGGACCAATGGGCTTACAACCCACCGTACAATCAGTCAATTGAGCGAGGTGGCACTGGCTGGTGGGGAAGCTGCCGCCCGCTGCTGACCGGGGGGCAGTGCTGAGGCTCAGTGGGGCGGGTGGGGTGGGGGTACTGCTGGACCACCAGGGATGGCTTGATGTGTTCTATTGTGAAATGTACACCCACGGATCTGGCTGGACATGGTCCACTGGACCACCAGGGATTTTGGACCCCTTTTTGTTATTACATATGCCCGCGATCGGGCTAGGAGCGGTCCACTGGACCACCAGGGATAAAGTTAACTGTTTGACATGTACTTATGCCCACGATCAGGCTGCAAGTGGTCCACTGGACCACCAGGGATATAGGACAATTATTGTTATACATATGCCCGTGATTGGGCTGCGAGCAGTCCACTGGACCATCATGGATATGGAACTTTTATAATGCAACATATGCCCACGATCAGGCAGTGGGGCACTTTTCCACTTGTGCAGGGGGTGTCGGTCCCCAACGGCTGCAGCCTGGTAGGGTGCCAGGCGCAAGTCGCCGGGGATCGGTGCACCTGCATGCAAATGGGGCCTTATGACATGCAAATGGTCCCATTTGCGCCTTGCATACATTATAGCCCCATTTACATGTGCACTTTTGAATATCGCGGTTGTTGCGCCTAGCGCAACGGAACTTGCGCTAGCGCATCCCCCTGCTCCACTCTGGCCACTTGCGCTGGTGCAGTGCCACTGCGCCATGTGCACTGCGGGTGGCCAAGGTACGATATTCAACAATGCTGTGCCATGGCGCAGCTCCGTTGAATATCACCCTGTCAACACCCCAGCAGAGCCAAGTTGCGCTGTGCCCAGGCTTGTACCACAGCCTGGCGCAGTCTGAATATCCCGCCCTGGCTGTTTTGTGTGGGAACAGTCATCACAATACACAAAAGTGGTATCAGAGTAGAGGCTGGGAACTATGGGCTGGTCAGTCTCACCTCAGTAATGGGTAAGAAAATGGAGGCACTGCTTAAAGAAAGAATAGTGGCACACTTGTAATCCAATGGTGCCAGGATCGAAGGTACAATGGATTTACTGTGGCACGGTCACGACAGAAGAATCCGATAGAACTTTTTTTGACTCAGTGACATACTAGGTAAATCAGGGGGGAAGGGGAGTGTGGACATCGCCTACCTCGATTCCAGCAAGGTCTTTGACACCATCCCACATAAAATGCTGCTTAACAAGTTGGGTAGTCTGGGCATGTGGCACAAGGTGGTAAAATGAGTTAGGAATTGGCTAAAGGACTGGAAGCAGAGGGTGGTGGTAAGAGGGTGGGTGATCAGCGGGATACCTCAGAGATCAGTCTTTGGGACAGTTCTGTTTAATGTCTTCATTAGTGACATTGTTGAAGGGCTTTCAGGAAAGGTCTGCCTGTTTGCAAATGACACCAAGATCTGCACCAGTGTGGATACTCCAGATGGAGTGAAGAATGAGGAAGGACCTGGGGAAGCCTAAAAATAGTCTGAGGAGTGACAACTGGGGTTCAGTTCAAAGAAGTGCAAAATAATGTACCTAGGATGGCAGAAACTTGGGGAGAATTACAGGATGGGAGGAGTTGCTGACAATCACCAAGGAAGAAAGGGACCTGCAAGATGTCTATGCAGAGTGCTAAAGAGCAGACAAGGGTCACTCCCATGGGTATAGGTGCTAAGAAGTTTCACAATATGTAGAAATGAGCAAAAAGGACTCAGCACTCTGTGTCAAAAAACTGCTTGTAGACACATCACGTTGTTTTACCGAGTTGTGGAAGGAATTTTATTGTGAAAAAGAACAAAAGCAGTATGTCCAGGGTAGCCCAGGGAGACTACCCACTAATACCAATGTTTCACACTCATTACAGGTGCTTTGACAAAGCACCTGTAATGAATGTGAAATGTTAGTATTAGTGGGTAGCCTCCCTGGGCTACAACGGACACTGCTTTTGTTCTTTTTTACAATAAAGTTTGCACAACTTGGCAAAACAACCTGAAGTGTCTAAAAGCAGTTTTTTGACACAGACAGCCGAGTCCTTTTTTTCTCAGTTCTAGTTACAGATAGTCAGAGGAGCCATGTAAATTTCCACCTGCTAGGAATTTACCTTTAGTGGAATGGTTAGAGCTGCTGCCTTTGGGACTCACGGTCCCTGCTTTAAGCCCCAGCAAAGAGTTCTAGGTGAGTCTGCCCAATAGAGGGGACAGACACAACACTAAACTTTTGAAACATATTATGCACATGCTTGTGAAACATTGATACCCTTGCATGAAACACCTTCTCAAAACTGCCACCTTACAAAGTACTGTAGTAATGATCAAAATAGGATCACTGGCCTGATGTTACTATTTCACAGATGCAGGACTGCCCTGAGATCATGCTGTAGTTCACTAGTGTCTTAATCTTTACTGTCATGACTTGAACACAGTATGCAGTACTCAAGGTACCATATGGCCTAACCCAATGCATTGCACCGGGGAGGGAAAGTCACCCTTGAGCTGCACCTTCAGCATTACGCATTCCAACACTGAGTTTCTTCTATGAACTGAAGGTGTTTTTGATAGTCTTTTTTAAACACTTGTCAAGGGACTAAGTGAGTTTATGATCTCATTCTCTTCTAATCTCTTCTAGCACTTGATTTCTGGTTCAAAAGTTGTTATAAACAGGCAGCATTCTTTACAGATTTTAGCACTTTCAGGCACTCAACAAAACCAGAAGTCATCAGACGAGCACTTGCAGTAGTTCTGTGAGCTTAAAGTGCACAGCCTGGTTGAGTGACAGTAGCAGCGAGGCGCAGGAGCTGCAGCAGCATGCCGTTATTCTGACTGTCTCTACCACTGTAGAAAATGAAATCTACCCCAGTCAGAAATCACTTTTTAATTCACAAATTTATTATTTCAACATCCTCCTCCAGATTCTTACCTTTACTACTCCTTATGACTAGTCTGCAGCTGCAGGCCCCGATGGTGATCCCTGACTCCACTCCTTTTGCTGTGATCAGATGTCCGAACCGGACGCTGCCCAGACCAGTGTTTTTGCAGATTATTTTAGTGGTGATTTACAAACTTTTGGGCAGCCCCAGAAGTCCCCAACCTCCCTCCACCAGACAAATAGCCAAATGCACACCCTTCGTAGGTTCCAACCACCAGGGAGACGGATTACTAAAAAAAAGGATTTCTGCAGGGCAGGCAGCCCAGAAGCGGGGTACTGTCCTTCCGCCTCTCTCTGTCTTTCTGAGCAGCTGATTAAAATATAATTAAACTAACCAAAGACTCGAGTAACAAGTTGTTCCTGGTGGCTCGGATACTTTCCTCCTCTCAGAGCCTCACAGTGGAGCTGCCGAGATGGTGCTGGAAAATGCACAGTTTACTGCATGGCACGTCATTGTCTACCCCACTCTACCCTGTGTCACTTTGCGATTGGCTGTCTAATCTGATGACTTTCTTCAGTGATTGGCTGCACAACTGACAACACAAAAAGGAGAAGTGATTGGTGGAGTTTATGTTGATTGTCAGCAAGGACTACCAAACCAGTCACCTCTTAAAAACCACAGTCGACTTGATCATTGAGCAGATTGAACCCCAACCCCCACCAAAGACTTTTAAAAAAGGAAATGATTGATTTCAGCCTTGTAATTGTTTAAAAGAAAATTAAAAATGCATGTTTTTTTCCAGATTGTTCACAGATATGGGGGGGGCGACACATGCCCACTAGGGCCCTATGGGCATGACGCCACTGGCTGTCATGATCTGGGGCCGAAATGAATATATAGCAGATAGCCAATAGATAATTGTTCAATCAGACATTTTACATTAAGTTGCCGAGGGATACAACAGATGAAATAAAGAAAAAAGCCAAGCAACTTATTGAAGAGGCACCAAGATGCACTGGCTAACAAAAAATGAAGCAGATTTTTTACGTAGTCTCAGCTATTGATTCCATAACTGAACCTATTTCTAAAGTTGTAGACTTCTTTATAAAGAAACTAGTTCTAAGCCTAAGATCGTATATAAAAGTCACTAATGAAGCCTTACAAACAATAAAAGATGTTAGAATTGAAGCGGAGGACTGGCTAGTCATGATTGACATGGAAAGCCTTTATTCTAATATTTGCCATGAAGGGATTTAGATGCCCTAAAAAAGGCACTTAGGAATCCTACAGAGGAGCTACCCCCAATAGTATACATAGTGGAGTTGGCAAGGTTTGTTTTAGAAGACAACTATTTTGTGTTTAAAAGAACTACTATGCACAACATAAAGGCACAGCCATCGGAACGACTTTTGCTCCAAACCTGGCCAACTTATACAGTATATGGGGGAATGAGAGGAGGAGTTAGTTTATGATGTTGACCAAATTCCATTCTTTGAACATATTAAATTATGGAAAAGGTACATCGATGACTGCCTCCTTATCTGGAAGGGAGACCACATGACTTTGCAAAACTTTATGGAGTATATCAACTCCACAAGTCTCCATTTAAAATTTACCTATCAGGCAGATCTGAAAGAAATCCTGTTTCTGGACATACTGATTATGAAAGAAGAAATTAAGCTGGAATCCTGCCTATATAGGAAACCTTTATCATGAAACACCCTTCTCAGGAGAGACAGCTGCCATCTGCTTGCAATAAATAACAATATACCAAAATGCCAGTTTATTTGAGCAAGAAGGATTTTGTTTGACAGAAAATGGGTTTAAACAGACATGCAAAGACCTGACTAGATGGTTTCCTTGAGAGAGGATATGAGGCTCTGATAATACTAGATGCATTAACCAGGTCTAGGGGTTTAGACTGACAAAATTTATTGCAGGGCAGAGACAACCCCGTAAGTGAGGACATACCCACTTTTGTAGCAGTTTAACCCATTGGCACCAAAGATTGGAACAGTTATAAAAAACACTGGGGCATACTCCAGTCAGATCCTAGGTTGAAATGTGCAGTATATTGTCACAAGTCGCTCGGATAACGTACCATTGAGGGAAAAACCTCAAAGATTGTTTGGTGCATGCAGTACTGCCCCCCATTCAGAATCCTAGAAACTGGCTCCCAAAACCCCCTTATGGCAACTTTTGATGTGGACATTGTGTCCACTGTTCAAATACATTCAACACCCACACATTTAACTATCCCCACTCGGGACAGAAGTTTTACATTAATGGATTCATCAACTGTAGTTCAGCAGGAGTCGTATATATGCTGACCTGTCCTTGTGGCATGAGTTAAGTGGGGCACACAAAAAGAACCTTAAAAACATGAGAAATATTCACTGCTGCGGCGCTAGTGACCTGGGTTTGGGAATGGACTCGGGCGTCGAAGGGCCGGCTGGGGGAGAGAAGGCTTGAGCATCTGATGACTGCTTGCCTTCTCTCAGCGGGGGGAGCGGGGTAGAGGACTGGCGCCTACTGACCCCTGGTGGAGGCCGGGGACAGCAGTGTGTCTGGTCCCGCTATCCAGGGGAGCATGACAGATGCTGGCATCTGTCTTGCGTCCTGCACGACACACTCCTGTGGGAGAAAACCAGTGGAAAATGGCGCACTGGCCAGTTGGGTGACAGCCTCCTGGACCCTCATTACCAGAGCTCCCAATCAACGAATTGCTGCCTCAGCAGCACCCAGGGCCACTGGAGAGCTAGTAAGGCACATTCCCTTTGCAAAAAGGGGACCTGCCCAATGAAGGGATACATCTGGGTACTGTGGGTGGTTGCGATGTGGGGCGGTGGGTGGATGGGAGTTACCTGGGATGAGAATTGATACTTGAGAGGCCGGAAAGAGTGATCAGCAAGTGTGCGGTGGGGAGCATAAAAAAAAAGAAAACATGAGTGGAAGAACATAAGGCTGCCGTCAGGAATCTGAATTTTGAATTTGCTATGGTGAGGCATTGTGTAGAAACTGGTCATGGCTCAGCAGCCTCTCTGAAGTTTGTCGATACTGACAAAGTGGATGTGGGATCGAGGAGAGGTGACCCGACCAGGAAGCTACTCCAGCAGGAATCTTTTTGGATTTTTACTTTGAACACAAGAGTCCCTTTGAGACTGAATGATGAAATACCAGTGCACAGCTACTGTATCTGTGAGCTGTAGCCTTAATTCCACTACCTCGGTCTTGTCGGTCCATAAGTATCAGCGATATGACTTGGAGGCTCTACCGCTGATCATACATGTACAGTATTATTTCCTTCTTAGACAATAATGGCATGACTTGTTGGCGCCGCTGTTTTGAAGGAAACAAATACCTGCCCCTTATGTGGGTCCAGTAGTATCAGTGGTATGATTTGAAGGCTCTACCACTGATCACATTCTTTTAATATTTCCTTCGCAGATAATAACAGCATGATTTGCTGGCTCTGCCATTCTTAGGGAAACAATTACCTGTCATCTGAAGGCAAAGACAGTGGCACGACATGCCAGCTCTTCCATTGTTAAGTTCCTTTTCTGTACCTTAAGTGAAGCCTTATAGTGACTGTCGTTTGCTATGTTTATCTGTTCTAACCCCACAAATTCTTCAATATTCTTAACTCTTGCAGTCATCCCACAGCATGGAACTGCCCAGAGAATTAAACATTTGTAAATGATGGAACATCTATTGGCTCGTGCCACCATTCAAATGCTGCCTTTACCAACTGCTGCTGCTGTAATGCTCAGATTTCATTCTACGCCTGCTCAGTAAGATGTCCCAGACAGCTCTCCTCAAGAATATCATTAATCTCCTTCAAAACTTAAGTAGAAGTTTTATTTTTCAACTGCAGCCTTTATTTACTTCTCCTTTAACGTTAGTTTACTTAAATTTAGTTTTTTGCCTCAGTTTTCAGTTCCTCATCGGTTCCTAGAACCAGCGAGGAACCAGGGTTTTTAACATTGTTGTTTTTTTATTAAAGTAATTAACTTGGGTTCTGGTTATTTATTTATTTTTTTCGGTTTCTTCTCGATTTGAAAACCAATCGCCTACCGCTCTGCAGTTGTTTTAAACCATCACTGGTTTTAAATTGTTTTTTTCTGTGGTTGGAACTGTACGAAAAACAGCATTTTGGGGTTCTCCAACTATGTCAGAGAAACCTAAAAAGAAAACAGGACCCACTGGTTTCAAAAGTAGTTTAGAGTGCGGTGAAATATTTGCCAAAGCTGACAAGCACGACTTGTGCTTGTATTGCTTGTGTGAATCTCATTTTACTGCAGATTGTGAAATCTGCAAAACCTTCCATGAAAAAACTAAAGAAAAAAGGATAGAAAGGTTTAAAAAGAGGATGGCATCCCCATTGGATCCGGAGGGGTCTGAACAACCCAGTACTCCGAATATCTCTAAAAAAGATAAAAATATGGATACCGAACCATCTGCAAAAAAAGGGGAACCATCTAAAACAAAAAGAACCAGGGATACAGTGCTGAACCAGCTACAGCAAAAAAGAAAGCTAAAACAAAACACACTGAATCTCCTGCTAATAAGCATAAGCAGTTCCCAGTGTCAAACCCTGTTATGCCTACCGCTGAGGCAATAGCACAGGCCTTGAAAGTATTACAGGCAAATTCAGGCTGCAAATCCTCAACTTTACCACCAGTTCCATCGGCACCAATTCCAGTTCCAAGCATGGTTCCACAGTCAGTTCCTTCATCAAACCAAGGTCCGGCTCTGTTATCCCAGGTCCCATGCTTTGAGCATTATGATGAGGAGGAGGAAAAGAGTGAAGGACAGCCCATTGAACCTGAGGTCTCCCTTCATCCTGAGTTCAATTCCCCTCCAAGGCTAACCGAGGATTATTCCTCGCATTTTACATTTGTTAGTCAGATGATGGATGCCTTAGATTTGACCATAAATGAGACAGTTGACGACGATGAGGAGGCAGACTTCTTGGAGATGATGGGCCTGACTCCAACAAAAAGGCTGCTATTGTCAGTCAATAAGTCACTCAAAAAACAGGTGCTAAAGGTTCTTCAAACCCAAATTCTATTCCTCCAGTTGAAAAGAAGGCTAATAAAAAATATCAGTTAGACAGGACAGGGGCTGAATTCCTGTTTTCACACCCTGACCATGAAGGGGTGGTACAGACTGCAGCCTGTGACAGGGCCAGATTGCCCCTGGCATCCTATCCCCCAGACAAGGACTCTAGGAAACTCGATAGCATGGAAGAAAAAATTACTCACCTTAGTAATGTTGTTTTTTCTAATGGAGTCTTGCTATATTATAGACATTAGCAGTTTGATCCAGCTCTAGAACTGCCCCGGAGTGAAATGGTTAAAACCATTCCAAAATAAAATTTTGGCACGAGAGCAGCTCTATCTGTGTCATTTCAACCTTGAACTGTCAGATCTTTAAGAGCCAAACTCACTAAGGTCTGTGTGGAAGCTGTAACCTACACTAGCCAAATGGCTACCTAAATAATAACAACCATTGATGGTCCCAACACCCAAGACTCAAGTCAGGGGACCAGAAATACTAACACCATTCTAATAATATGAAAATGGAACATAAGTATAATAAAACACACACACGCATTACACACTTACACCCCCAAAGTCCCAAGGGACAAAATGCTAACAGGACATAAGTTACTTACACTAAGTTGCCGCACCCCACCAAGTAGAGGTTCTGAGAGGGGCAGGTTGGGGAGGTCTATAATATAGCAAGACTCCATTAGAAGAAACAACATTACTAAGGTGAGTAATTTTTCTTCAAACAACATGAAGTCTTGTTATATTATAGACATTAGCAGAATACACAGCAGTACCTCCATGGAGGGGGGCAGAACCTACTTAGGAATAGGCTCTGAAGAACAGCTGTGCCAAACCGAGCATCTCTCCTGGCCTGGACATCCAGGGAGTAATGCTTGGTAAAGTGTGTACCGCTTTCCAAGTAGCAACCTGGCAAATCTCTAATAAAGGATATCTCTGGCAGCAGCTAGAGACGCAGCTGTACCCCTGGTAGAATGAGCCCTCAAACCGGGGGCTCTGCCCACTTTCTGATAACAAAATTGATACAAGAGACAATCCACCTGGCTATTGATCTCTTAGTGGCAGGTTTGCTTTCCCAACTTCACCATAGGTAAGGAAAAGTTGGAGGATTTGAACTGTGACCTTTGGTACGCTCTATATAATAACTAAGAGCTCTCTTAACATCCAGGCTGTGCAACCTCCTCTCACCCGAAGAGGAGTGATCAGTGAAAAATACTGGAAGGGAGATAGATTGATTAAGATGGAAATCTGAAACCACCTTAGGCAAAAACTCCATTAGTCCTAAGGACTACCTTATCCCTGTGGAAAGAAATAAAGTCAGTCTCCACTGACAAGGCTTGCAATTCACTTATACGCCTGGCAGAAGTGATAGCCACTAGAAAACAGTTTTCCAAGTTAGGTACTTAAGCTCTGCAGAAGACAGAGGTTCAAAAGGGGTTGCATTAACTGGGCAATGCAACATTAAGGTCCCAAGCAGGGCCGGTTCTCAAAGGGAGGATTAGTATGGAGTAACCCTTAAAAACTTGGAAAACACAGGATGAGAGGAAAGAGGGATGACTTTCCTGCTGACACAAAAGCAGACACAGCTGCCAAATGAACTCTCAGGGTAGCTGGTCTGAGACCCAAGGAATTAAGATGTACCATGTAATCTAACAAAATGGGCAATTCAGCAGATTCTGGGAAATATTTTCCCAGCACACCAAATGGAAAACCTTTTCCATTTAGAACTATAAGTAGCCCTAGTGGAAGGCTTTCTGGAAGCCTTTAGGATCTCAAGAACACCCTGAGAGAGGTGTAAATCAGCAAACTCTATCCTCAAGAGCCAGGCCTTGAGGTTGAGGGATTTGAGGTCCGGATACCAACCCTTCCCTGGGCACAAGTCAACAGATTGTGATTCCTGGGAGGCACAGGGGAAGATGGACTGTCAGAGACAGAAGGAGGGGTACCAGGGCTGCCTGGCCCAATCCGGGCAATCAGAATCACCCTGCAAGGCTGAGATCTGATTTTGACTAGTACTTTGAATAGGAGAGGAAAGGGGGAAGCATGAGGAACTTCCTCCCAATCCAGAGGAAGGGCATCCAGGGGAACTGAGCCCAGCACTGGAGGCCTGCAACAGAACAGAGGAAGTTTGTGATTGTCTGGGGCTGCAAAAAGATCTATCTGAGGGATGCCCCACCTGGCAAAAACTATCCCCAGCACTTGAGGATCCAGGGACCATTCGTGATGGCCCTGGGAAATCCTGCTGAGGGCATCCGCTAGGACATTGTCCTTCCCTGGAAGATGAATTGCTATGAGGGAAGTGTTCAGGGAATAGGCCAGAGACCACAACTTCATTGCCTCGGTGCACAAGGCCGAAGACCGAGTGCCCCCCTGTTTGTTGATGTACCACATTGTTGTGGTGTTGTCTGTTCTGACTTGTATCACCTTGTCGTGGACAGATGCAGAAAAGCTTGAAGAGCTAAAAAGACAGCTCTGAGTTCCAGCAAATTGATGTGGAGCAGAGATTCCTGGGGCCAAAACTCCTGAGTGGGAAAGGTCGCCCATGTGGCTCCCAACCCAGAAGGGAAGCATCTGTAGTGAGAGTCAAGTCGTGAGAAGGGGAAATGAAGGGACCCCCACTCTTAAATTGCTCTTATCCTGCCACCACTGGAGAGCTAGGATCAAGGTTGAGTCACTGGGACCAACTTGGAAAGGGTCTCTTCTCTGAGGCAAAAGGTTCTCAAGTGAAACTGAATGTCTCTCATCTGAAATCTGGCTCCCTGCACAACAGCTGTGGATGCAGCCATGTGCCCCAGGAGCTGCAGAAAGTGTCTTGCTGGTCGAGAGACCTGCAGAGTGAAGGAAGAGGCCAGAGCCACTAAATTCCTTACCCTTTCTGGGGGAAGAAAGGCTCTGGCTAGCTTTGTGTCCAATTCTGCCCCTATAAAGGTGAGTACCTGGACTGGTTCCAGAACCGACTTTGGTAGGTTTAGCAGAAACCCAGGGAGGTGAGAAGCTGCTGGGTGACCTGCAGGTGAGATTTTACCTGTTCTGGGGACTGGCCTACAATGAGCCAGTCGTCTAGATAGGGAAAAACAGCAATCCTCTGCCTCCTTAAGTGGGCCACTGCCACTGCTAGACACTTTGTGAATACCCTTGGAGCAGAGGTAAGGCCGAAGGGCATTTCTCTGAACTGGTAATGACCTGAGGGCAGTTCGAATCTGAGGTACTTTCGATGGGATCTTCTGATTAGACATGGAAATAGGCATCCTTGAGAGTCCAGGAGGCTAGCCAGTCCCTGGCCTTAGGGAAGGTAAAATCATTGCCAGAGTTACCATTTTGAACTTTGTTTCAAAAGGTGCTTGTTCAGATATCTGAGATCTAAAATGGGACGCCATTCTCCTGTCTTTTGGGGTAAGGAAGTATCTGAATACAGACCCCTGCCCTGATGCAGGGAGGAACCCTTCTACTGCTCTGAGAGCTAACAGGATGAGACCTCTGTTTCCAGAGCGAGGTCTCTGAAGCACTTGCAGGTAGAAAAGTCTGCTTCTCAACTTGGGAAACTTTTGAAGCTGAGAACCAGACCCTGGCTTACTACTTCCAGAACCCACTTGTCTGAGGTTAAAGAAGCCCAACTCTGACTGAAGTAAGCCAGCCTGCCCCACTGGTACAGGAGATCGGCCCTGGGCACCCCATCAGGGTGCCTGTTTATGAGGAGCTTTAGGCTGGGGGTGGGAGCAGGTCTGCTCCACCCTCGTCTGCCCTGCCTCTGAAGAAGCCCTCTGAGCATGAGGCAGAGGAGGCCTGAGTCTGGTAGAAAGGCCTGTGAAAAGGCCTACCCCTACCCCTGGGGCATGCCTTTGAGGAGTGGCTTGCCTCCTTAGCCTGGGCACTTTGTAAGTAGTCCTATATTCATCCATCTTTCATATAATTCTCTGTCTGCTCTCCAAACAGAGAATTTCCCACCCAGGAAAATCCATAGCCTTAGTCTGGGTATCCTGTGACAAACTAGTACACCTGAGCCAGGCCAACCTATGAAAAGCTACAGATGTGGCCATGACCCTAGAGGAAACATCATTAACATCCACAGCAGCATGAAACTGAACCTTAGAGGCCTCAATGCCATCAGCAGCCACCTGTTCTAGTTCACTAGCCAGCTGGCCATGGGCCTGCTAGCCAGTGCATAACAGTATCCCATCTAGATTTCTGATACCTAGCTACATAAGCCATATAATTTGCTTGCCTGAGTCCCAGAGAGGCTGCCATATACTGTTTTTGCCATGGCATCAATCTTCCTGGAATCCTTGTCAGAAGGATGTGAAGCCAAGGAATATTAGCTTTATCACAGGCAGCAGCCTGAACTACTAACATGACTGCATTGCTGAGAAAGGAATTCTGTATCAGGGCCTGACAATGTATACCTTCTGTCCATCTTTTATCTACAGGAGGCACAGAATTAGGAGCTTTAAAATTTTAATTGTTTGTTTCCTAAAAGACTTATGTAAAGGAATAGACAAACTCCTAGACTCTGGAATATCCATCATTTCTACAAAATCAGGCTCCTCTTGCTCATCCACAGCCTCTTCTAAAGGAAGCTGGAGGGTTTCAGCAACTTTTTTATAAAACATAAAATGAGATGGGGACTCAGACAGCATAGGGGGAGATTCTAAAGGTCTGTCTGGGGAGATGTCCGGTTCAATGGGCACACCCAGACCTTCCCAGACACATTCATACTGTTCATAATCCTCCTCCCCCTCCTCTGGTTCATAAAATTCCTCAATATCATAATCCTGAACCACTGGGACCGGACGAACCACCTTTTACCAGATAGTGGTGGTTCGACGGACCCTGAGACAGTGACTGGACAATTTGTATGGCTTTTGCTATCTCTGCAGCAGTTGGAGAAGGAATTTTGGACTCAGACCTGCTGATTTTCTTGTTTTCTTTACTGGAATTGGTTCCTCAGAACCAGCTTTTCTTTGCCCGAGGAAGTCTGGCCTGGTCAGAGGGCACTTCCTCTGGTTGGTTGGCACCGAACCGGCTGGCCATTCGGGTCAGCGGACTTTGCTTCTCGTTCCCTGAGCCTGCCCAATCTTTTTTCCAGGGTGGCTGCAGGGAAATTCTTACATACCTGGCAGTCTGACTGGAGGTGGTCAAACCCCAGACAATAAACACATGTGGTGTGTGGGTCAGCCTTGGCAAAGACTTCCCCACAAACATCACAGTGTTGAAACCCAGTGGGCCCGGTTTTTCTTTTGGGTTTCTCAGACATAATGCCAGCCTAACCAAAAACTTGCCCTTTTAACGGCAGTGCCAGGCAAGACACCCTTATCGTTCCTAACCGTGTCACGGTATTGGAAAACGTAATAAATCCGTTTTTAGAACCGATAAGAACCGGAACCGATCTCTAAAATAGTAACTTTAGTTTTAAATGAGTTTTAAACCCACTGATCGGTTCAAAACCGAACCGATAACACAAGTTCCACACAGACAAAACCTTCATTTACTTACGGTTACCACAGATAGAGCTTGAACCGAACGGTTTTGCGGTTAAAATAAAACTATTCTCGGTTAAATCCAACCGAGAAAACACTTTTTAAACTGAGAAATGAACCGAGCAGAAGGAGAAATCTCCGGAGCAACTGTTCACTGAGGCGGAGTAAAGAATCTGACAGTTCAAGTTTGAAATGACACAGATAGAGCTGCTCTTGTGCCAAAATTCTATTTTGGAATGGTTTTAACCATTTCACTCCGGGGCAGTTCTAGAGCTGGATCAAACTGCTAATGTCTATAATATAGCACGACTTCATGTTGTTTGAAAAGAAAGGCTGTTTAGCAGTATCACTGGGCATAAGGCAAGCCAACTATATAGCTTATGCAGCCCGATACCAGAAATCCTTATGGCAGTCAGTCATATCCATGGTGGATAAAGCACCCCAGGGACTTGCAGCTGATTTGGCAGGGACGGCTAGGTGTGGACTTGAAGCTACTAAGTACCAGTTCCACATGGCAGTAGATGCCAATGATACAGCCGCATGGCGGATGGCACTTAGACGGTTTGCATGGTTATGGGCCACAAATTTATCACAAGACACTCAGACGAAGGGCATGGATTTCCCCTGAGAAAACAATTCACTTTTTGGGGACAAGACAGAGGCATACATGAAAAAAGTGGACGAATACAAAATCACTTATAAAAGTAATTCAGCTGAAGAGAAAGCCTCTACCTCTTACAGGGGAAGGGGAGGTAGGGGGAGAGTGACTTATGGCAGGCCTTTCTTTCAGGCTCAAGCCATTCCCCATACCAGCAGCAGCAGCAGCAGCAGACTAGTTACTTTAGGGGCAGGGGCAGAAGGGGTTCTAGGCTTGGGGGCCAAGCTAGGCAAGCATCCCAGCAAAAGCAGAACCCATAACTTCCAGTATGGGGCAGGCTAACCCACTACCTCTGGACTTGGAAAAACATTACCACATACAAGTGGGTACTAGAGGTAGTGGTTAAGGCCTAGTCATATACTTCAAATCATTCCCAAAGTTGAGGTCCAGGGTTTTCAGACCAGCTACCACCTCAGAAAGAAAACTTCTAGAGGTGGAGGTGTCAAACCTTCTGCAAGCAAATGCAGTAGAACCAGTTCCACCATCACAAAGAGGGAAATGGTTCTATTCCAGGTACTTCCTAACTTTGAAGAAAAATGGAGAGTGGCAACCCATTTTAGACTTAAGAGTTCTGAATGAGCATTTAAAAAAGCCGAAGTTCCGGATGGTAACTCTGGCAATGATCCTCCTAACTCTGCAAAAGGGAGATTGGCTGGCTTCCTTAGATTTAAAGGATGCTTATTTCTACATCCCCATAAGGGAGTCCCACGGAAAGTACCTCAGGTTCAGACTATCCTCAGGACACTACCAATTCTCAGCTATGCCTTTCAGCCTAACCTCAGCACCCAGGGCTTTCACAAAGTGCTGGGCATTTGTGGTTTCACATCTCAGAAGGCATGACATTACAGTATTCCCATACCTGGATGACTGGCCGGTAGTAGGAAAGTCACCTTAGCAGGTGAGGGTGTCCCTACAGATAACCCAGGAGCTATTACAATCACTTAGATTCTTGGTAAACATCAAAAAATCTGTCCTGGAGCCTGTTCAAGTATTGAAATTCATAGGGGCAGAGTTGGACACCTTAAAAGAAAGAGTCTTCCTCCCCCAAGAAAGAGTGGACAACATAGTGCAACTTGCTGGGGCTTTCAGGGTAAACTCACCAAAGCCAGCAAGACACTTTCTGCAACTTTTAGGCCACATGGCTGCAGCAACAGGCACTGTCATGGGGTCCAGGTTCCAGATGAGAGATATCCAGTTGCATCACAGAGCACATTGGAGCCAGAGAAGGGATCCTCTCTCAAAGTTAGTACCAGTAACCAGAACACTACTGCAGGCCTTGCAGTGGTGGCAAAACAGACACAACCTAAGAGAAATAGTTCCTTTTCGGCAGGAACCACCTTCCCTGATTCTCACAACAGATGCATCACTGCTAGGTTGGGGTGCGTATCTACAAGAACACACAGTGCATGGCACTTGGTCCCACACAGAATCTCTCCTGCATATAAACCTGCTGGAGTTGAGAGCAGTCCTGCTAGCACTGCAGACTTACGCATCCATGGTACAGGGGAAAATGGTACAAGTCAGAAGAGACAATACCACCACCATGTACTAGAGAAACAAGCAAGGGGAAACAAGGTCCAGCCCCCTGTGCACAGAAGCAATGAAACGTTGGAGTCTGGCTTACTCACTACAGGCATCATTGGTAGAGATACATCTGCCAGGAAAGGGCAATGTATTGGCAGATGCCCTCAGCAGAATCAACTAAAACCACCACGAGTGGTCTCTAAACAGACAAGCGTTAGAGGTGATCTTCCACAGGTGAGGGACTCCAAAGATAGATCTGTTCACCTCACAGGACAACCATCAGTTGCCAAAGTTCTGCTGCAGGCCTCCAGCAAGGGGAAAAGTGCCACTGGATGCCTTAATGCTGGATTGGTCAGGGAGAAAGCTATATGCATTTCCCCCATTCCCTTTGATCCTCAGGGTCCTGATCAAGCTTGGATCCCAACCAGCTACAATGATTCTGATAGCTCCAGATTGGGCCAGGCAGCCATGGCACCCAATACTGCTGTCAATGTCAATATCCCCTCCCATTCACCTCCCTCAGAGTCACAATCTCCTAACCTCCTCCCAGGGGAGGATCTTGTACCTGAACCTCAGGTTACTCAGGTTCAAGGCCTGGCTCTTGAAGTCCTAGAATATGCTGGTCTACAGCTTTCAGAGAGTGTTCTCAATGTTTTAAGGGGATCCAGAAAACCTTCCACCAGGAAACCTTACTCTTCCAAGTGGTAGAGGTTTTACATATGGTGTGACAATCATGGCATAGTGTTTGGTCAGGCAGGTCTGCCAGCTCTGCTGGACTATCTCACACATTTACATTCATTGGGCCTTCAGCCCACTACCCTTAAAGTTCACTTAGCCTCTGATTCAGCCTATATCTCAACTGGTAAGAGTGCCTCTATGGCATCAAATCCTATTTTCAAGAAATTCTTTAAGGGATTGGCACACTTGCACCACCCACATAGGGAACCAGTGCCAACATGGGATCTTCAAACAACATGAAGTATTGCTGTATTCTAACAGTACCAGTGAGTCCCAACCTTCGAACTGCCCCGGAGATGAAAGAGTTAACTTTCCATGCCAGGCATGGAACGCTGAGCTCGAGCTAGGTTGAGACTCTGTCTTTTGCTGTTTGAACTCAAACCATCAGATTCTTTACTCCGCCTCACTGAACAGTCGCTCCAGAGATTTCTCCTTCTGCTCGGTTCAATTTGTCGGTTAAAGTACAGTTTTTCTCAGTTTTTGACCGAATTTAAACCGCAACCTGTCAGTTCAGTCTCTGTCTGTGGTATTCGTGAGTACTAGATAGGTTTATATTGTTTCTATTCTGTGTGGAACTTGTAAACGGTTCATCGGTTCAGTTTGAACCGATCAAGTTGCTAAAAAATCTTTCTTTTACATTTTAGAGTGTGGTTACCAGTTCTTATCGGTTCTAAAAAAATGGATTTTATTACGTTTTTTTCCACGACCCGTGACACGGTCAGGAACCGATAAGAGGGTCTTACCTGATGGATTGCCATTAAAGGGTAAGTTTGGTTAGGACTGGCAAATGTCAAGAAACCCAAAGAAAAACCGGCCCACTGGGTTTCAACACTGCAGTGTGTGGGGAAGTCTTTGCCAAGGCTGATCCCCACACCACCTGTGTTTATTGACTGGGGTTTGACCACCTCAATGCAGACTGCCAGATATGTAAACATTTTCCTGCAGCTACCCTAGAGAAACGAGTTGGTAGGCTCAGGGAAAGGGAGGCCAAAAAGTCTGCTGAACCGGATGGCCAGCCCAGTTCTGTTCAAACCGAACCAGAAGGAGTGCCCTCTGACTAGGGCAAGACTTCTTCGGGCAAAAGGAGATCCGATTCTGAGGAGTCGGTTCCAGCTCAGAGAACAAGAAAGGAAAAATCAACTGGTGTGGATCCAAAACTTTCTTCTCCAACCGCTGAAGAAATAGCCAAAGCGATAAAAATTGTGCAGTCACATTCCCCGGTTCCGACCGAACCGACACCATCAGGGAGGCGCTCGGTTCGGCCGGTTCCACCGGTTCAAGAGTATGATTTAGAGAAATTATATTGAACTGGAGGAGGAGGAAGAGGAATATGAGGAAAGTGAATGTGGTTTTGAAAGTCTGGATGTGCCCATTGACCCGGACATCTCCCCAGACAGACCTTCAGGAGTGTCTCCTCCTAGGCTTTCTGAGTCCCCCTCCCATTTCATGTTTTATAAAAAAGTGGCTGAAACCCTCCAGCTTCCTATAGAAGAAGCTGTGGATGACCAGGAGGAGCCTGACTATGTGGAAATGATGGATATCCCAGAGTCTAGGAGGCTGTCTATTCCCTTACACAAATCTTTTGGGAAACAGACATTTAAGATTTTAAAGACTCCTAACACCATACCTCCTGTGAATAAAAGAATGGACAAGAGATATACATTGTCAGGCTCAGATATGGAGTTCCTTACACAACAATGCAGCCATGTTGAGGTAGTGCAGGCTGCAGCCTGTGACAAGGCAAATATTCCCTTGGCTTCACACCCCCCTGACAAGGACTCCAGGAGGATTGATGCCATGGCAAAGAAACAATACATGGCAGCATCCTTGGGACTCAGACAGGCCAATTATATGGCTTATACCGCTAGGTATCAGAAATCCAGATGGGACACTGTCATGGCTTTAGCAAAGCAGGTCCCTGGCCAGCTTGCCAAGGAGCTGGAGCAGGTGGCTGCTGATGGTATTGAGGCATCCAAGGTGCAATTCCATGCTGCAATGGACTCAAATGATGTGTCTTCGAGAGTCATGGCTACATCTGTGGCACTTCACAGAATGGCTTGGCTCGGATGTACTAGCCTGTCACAGGATACCCAGACTAAGGCCATGGATTTTCCTGTTGTGGGTAATTCCCTGTTTGGGGAGCAAACAGAGAATTACATGAATAAAATGGATGAGTATAGGACCACCTATAGGAGTGCCCAGGCCAAGGAAAGGCAGGCCACTCCTCAAAGGCAGCATCCCAGGGGCAGGGGAAGACCTTTTCACAGGCCTTTCTACCAAGCCCAGGCCTCCTCTTCTGCCTATGCTCAGAGGGGGTTCTTTAGAGGGAGAGGCAGAAGGGGTACAAGCAGACCTGCTTCCACCCCTCAGCCAAAACCCCTATACAAGCAGGCACCTGATGGGTTTGCCAGGGCCGATTCTCCACCACCTGTAGGGGGTAGGCTGGCTTACTTTGTCCAGGACTGGAAGTCTCTAACATCAGACAAGTGGGTCCTGGAAGTAGTAAGCCAGGGACTGGTTCTCACCTTCAAAAAATTTCCAAAGCTGAGAGCCAGATCTTTTCCACCTGCAACTCCCTCAGAGGCACTTGCCTTAGAGGCACAGGTCTCTTCCCTTCTGGCTCTCAGAGCTGTGGAATGGGTTCCACCCCTACACCAGGGCAAAGGATTGTACTTCAGGTACTTCCTTACCCCAAAAAAGACAGGAGAATGGCAGCCCATCCTGGATCTCAGATATTTAAACAAGCACCTTTTAAAGCCAAAATTCAAAATGGTGACTCTGGGAATAATTCTACCCTCTCTAAGGCCAGGGGACTGGCTAGTGTCCCTGGACCTCAAGGATGCCTACTTCCATATTCTTATCAGAAGCTCCCATCAAAAGTACCTCAGGTTGAGCTGCCCTCAGGCCATTACCAGTTCAGAGCAATGCCCTTCGGCCTAACCTCTGCTCCAAGGGTGTTCACAAAATGTCTGGCAGTAGTAGTTGCTTCTCTGAGAAGGCAAAGGATTGCCATTTTCCCATAACTAGATGACTGGATCATAGTAGGCCAGTCCCCAGACCAGGTCAAGTTACACTTACAGGTAACTCAGCAACTGCTCACTTCTCTAGGTTTCCTTCTGAATCTGTCAAAGTCAGTTCTAGAGCCTGTTCAGCTCCTCACCTTCATAGGTGCAGAGCTAGATACAGAAAGGGCCAGAGCCTTCCTTCCCCTGGACAGGGCAAGGACCCTTATTACTCTGGCCTCCTCTTTCACCCTACAGGTGTCTCGACCAGCAAGGCATTTTCTGCAGCTCCTGGGGCACATGGCTGCTTCTACAGCAGTGGTGCAGGGAGCAAGATTTCAGATGAGGGACATTCAGTTCCATTTGAGGGCCTTCTGGTCTCAGAAAGGGACCCTCTGACCAAGCTGATCCCAGTGACTCGAACCTTGATACAGGCCTTACACTGGTGGCAGGATCTGAACAATCTGAGACAAGGAGTTCCTTTGTCACTCAGTCTCACTCTCTAATCCTTACTACAGATGCCTCCCTCTTGGGGTGGGGAGCTCACTTGGGCGACCTGACCACCCAAGGGTTGTGGTCCCCTCAGGAATCTCTGCTCCACATCAATCTGTTGGAGCTCAGAGCAGTTGTTCTAGCACTTCAAGTTTTTTCCAAGTCTGTTCAGAACAAAGTTATTCAGATCAGAACAGACAATACCACCACAATGTGGTACATCAACAAACAAGGAGGGACTCGGCCTATGGCCTTGTGCACAGAAGCGATGAAGTTGTGATCCCTGGCTTATTCTCTGAACACCTCCCTCTCAGCAGTACACCTCCCAGGAAAGGACAATGTCCTGGCAGATGCTCTCAGCAGGATATCTCAGGGCCGTCACGAATGGTCACTGGATCCCTTGATCTTGGAGGTGATATTCTCCAGATGGGGCACCCCACAGATTGATCTTTTTGCAGCCCCAGACAATCACCAACTTCCCCTTTTTTCCTGCAGGCCCCCAGTGTTGGGCTCAGTCCCCCTGGATGCCTTAGTTCTCAATTGGGAAGGGAAGTTCCTGTATGCTTTCCCCCCTTCCTCTCCTGTTCAAAGTGCTAGTCAAAATCAGGTCTCAACCCTGCAAAGTGATCCTGATTGCTCCAGACTGGGCCAGACAGCCCTGATATCCTCTCCTATTGTCCTTATCAGTCCATCTTCCCCTGGCTCTTCCCAGGAATTACAACCTGTTAACTTGTGCTCAGGGGAGGGTTTGGTACCCGAATCTCAAATCTCTCAATCTCAAGGCCTGGCTCTTGAAGAGTTAGAGTTTGCTGATTTACACCTCTCCCAAGGTGTTATGGATATTCTGAAGGCTTCTAGGAAGCCTTCCACCAGAGCCACTTATAATTCCAAGTGGAAAAGATTTTCCATATGGTGCTCTGGGAAGCATATTTCCCCAGAGTCTGCTGATCTGCCCACAGTACTTGACTACATGGTTCATCTCAATAACTTGGGTCTCAGACCAGCTACACTAAGGGTGCACCTGGCAGCGGTTTCTGCTTTCATTACAGCAGGTAAGCCCTCTTCTCTTTTAGCTCACCCTGTTTTCTCCAAGTTTTTTAAGGGATTGCTTCACACCAATCCTCCATTCAGGGATCCTGCCCCTGCTTGGGATCTTAACGTTTGCATTGCACAGCTTATGCAGCCCCCCCTTTGAGCCTTTGTCCTTAGCAGAGCTTAAGTACTTGACTTGGAAAACTGTGTTTTTGGTGGCCATCACTTCTGCCAGGCGCATAAGTGAGCTGCAAGCCCTGTCAGGGGAGCCTGACTTTATTTCCTGCCATAGGGATAAGGTGGTCCTAAGGACTAACAGGAAGTTTTTGTCTAAGGTGGTTTCAGACTTCCACCTTAACCAATCTATGTCTCTTCCTGTGTACTTCACTGACCATTCCTCCTCTGGTGAGAGGAGGCTGCACAGCCTAGATGTGAAAAGAGCCCTTAGCTACTATATAGAACATACCAAGGGTCATAGGTTTGACTCCCTCCAACTGTTCCTCACTTATGGTGAGGTAGGCAAAGGAAAACCTGCCACTAAAAGATCCATTGCCAGGTGGATTGTCTCTTGCATACAATTTTGCTATGAAAAACTAGGTAAGGTTCCACCCTCAGGCCTGAGGGCTCACTCTACCAGAGATACAGCTGCTTCCCTGGCTGCTGCCAGGGATATCCCTATTCTAGAAATATGTCAAGCAGCTACCTGGAGAACAGTTCACACTTTCACCAAGCAGTACTCACTGGACATCCAGGCTAGGAGTGATGCTCGGTTTGGCACAGCTGTGCTTCAGAGCCTATTTCCTAAGTAGGTTCTGTCCCTCCTCCATGGAAGTACTGCTTGGTAGTCTGCTATTGTCAGAATACAGCAAGACTTCATGTTGTTTGAAGAAAAAATTACTCACCTTAGTAATGTTGTTTCTTCTAATGGAGTCTTGCTGTATTCTGACCTCCCCCCCACCTTCCCCTCTCAGAACCTTTGTTTTTGGGATGTGGATGGGCAGTGGCAGTGTTGGCACCCAGGAGGTGCCCCACCTTTTTTGTTATCACCCTTTCTTTGGGTGAGCGGGTGTTGTGTTATTTCATTTTTGGGTCTCCTGACTTGAGTCTTTGTTTTGAGACCAAAAATGTGTTATTATGTTAGTAGCCAGTTGGCTAGTGTAGGTTTACAGCTTCCACACACGACCTCAGTGAGTTTAGCTCATAAAGATCTGACGGTTTGAGTTCATACAGCAACAGACAGAGTCTCAACCGAGCTCGACCTCAGCGTCCCATGCCTGGCATGGAAAGTTAACTCTTTCACCTCCGGAGCAGTTCGAAGGTTGGGACTCACTGCTACTGTCAGAATACGGCAAGACTGCATTAAAGAAACAACATTACTAAGGTGAGTAATTTTTTCTTAGTGTCTGCATTGCCAAGCTCATGGAGCCCCCATTCAAGCCTATGGCTACAACAAATCTGAAATAAGTGACTTGGAAAACTGTTTTTCTGGTGGCCATGACCTCAGCCCGATGCATTAGTGAGCTCCAGGCACTATGTACAGAGCTAAATTACATCTCATTCCACAGGGATGAGGTGGTGTTGAGAACCAAAAGGAAGTTTTTGCCAAACATGGTCTCTGACTTCCATCTGAGCCATTCGATCACTTTACCAGTCTTCTTCACTGAATATTCCAGTTCAGGGGAGCGTAGGCTCCATAGCCTGAATGTAGAAAAGGCACTGAGCTATTACATCACTCATACCAAGCCCCACAGGTAGGACAGACAGCAGCTGTTCCTCACCTATGGGATGTGGGAAAAAGAAAGTCAGCAACTAAAATGACTGTTTCACGCTGGATAGTACATTGTATTCAGTTTTGTTACAGTAAGGCTAACAAAGGGCCCCCAGCAGGACTGAGGGCACACTCTACTAGGGGCACAGCTGCCACTATTACAGCTGCAGAGATGTTCCACTACTGGAAATATGCTACCTGGAGAACAGTGCATACTTTTACAAAGCACTATTGCCTGGACACTCAGTCCAGGAGTGATGCCAGATTTGGCACATCAGTTCTGCAGAGCCTATTTCCAAAATAAGTTCTGTGCACACCTCCAAAGGCACTGCTTCACTGTATGCAAGAGTTAAGAATATTGAAGAATGCCTGGTGTTAGAAGAAAAAATTACTCACTTTAGTAATCTTGCTTCTTCCATGGTATTCTTCAATATTATTAATTCACCCTCCCTACCTCCCCTTCCATAACCTATGGCCTCTGCATAACAGCTGAGTGTCTCAGTATGATGGGTTCATGCCATGTTGTGTTATAAAAGGTTTTTGAATCCAGGTAGATTTTGTTCCTCATTTTTGGTCCTGCCTGATAGTTAGGGACTCTGTTTTGGGGGTGTTGGTTTGTTAAAATTAAATTAAAATTTTTAAGTAGTTTAGCTAGGGGGTCTTACCTATAGGCTGTTCATGAAATTGGAGTACTACAGCAGCAGCAGTTGGTAAGGGCAGCATTTGAATGGTGGCATGAGCCAATGGATACTCCATCATTTACAGTACATATGTTCCATTCTCTGGGCAGTTCAATGCTGTGGACTGACTGCAAGAGTTAATAATATTGAAGGATACCTTGGAAGAAACAAGATTACTAAGGTGAGTCATTTTTTCTTACTGCATTTGTTTATTTATCTGAATTAACTGTTTTGTGCTTTAGAGTTGTTTCATGTTTTTTTCCCACACTTAGGTGTGTTTTACTCTATAAAGTGCACTGTTCACTGGATGTTCATTTTTAATGTGATACCTCTTTAAGAGGCACTTTTTTAAACCACAAAGGAGACTAGCTCTATACGCTCTGATGATGATGAAGAAAAAATTACTCACCTTAGTAATCTTATTTCTTCCTGTGTATTCTTCTATATTCATAACTGTATGCAGTCTGCCTCCTAAGTAGAACTGCCCGGAGAGAATTGGAACTATATGCAAATGATAGAACCTATCATTGCTCAAGACACACATTCAACCTGCTGCCCTTATCTACTGCAACATTCCATCAATGTCTCAGATTTCGAAAAATAGCCTACAAGGCAGCAATACTAAATACCTATCTAAACTATCTATAAATGCCTAAAAGGGGCTGCATAACCAAGTATATACCCTAGTGACTATTTCACTAGAACTAAAACATAAGTTTTATCCTGGAAACTCAGGTAACCAAAGAAGAAGGAGGAGGAATCCTGCCCAGGTAAAGTGTACCCCAATGGGGCGTACGTGCTTGTAGAAAATCCAAGATAACATCAGTAGACATGCTGAGGCTCTGGTTCTAGTAGGAGAGGCAGGGAAGGGAGAGTTATGAATACAGAAGAATACACTGGAAGAAATAAGATTACTAAGGTGAGTAATTTTTTCTTCTAACCCCATGTATTCTTCTATATTCATAACTGTATGAAGACTTCAAAGCAGTACCTTTGGAGGTGGGCAGAGAACCTACTTAGGAAAGAGGCTCTGCAGGACTGCTGTTCCAAATTTGGCATCACCTCTGGACAGTATGTCCAGGCTGTAATGCTTAGTGAAAGTATGTACTGTCCTCCATGTGGCAGCTTTGTATATGTCCAGTAGGGGGACATCCCTTGAAGCTGCGATAGAAGCAGCTGTTCCCCTGGTTGAATGGGCCCTGAGTCCCAATGGGGCCTGTTTGCCTGCTTTTTGATAGCAGAACTGTATATGACTAACTATCCAGTGGGAGATTGATCTCTTGGTAGCTGGTGTACCTTTTTTCACATCCCCATAGGTAAGGAATAACTGTTGATTATCCTGCCTGTGGTCCTTAGTATGAGATATGTAGTAACTAAGAGCACTCTTCACATCCAGACTGTGAAGTCTACGCTCACCTGAAGTAGAGTGTTCAGTGAAGAACACTGGTAATGTAATGGACTGGTTCAAATGAAAATCTGACACCACCTTAGGGAGAAATTTTCTATTGGTTCTGAGTACCACTTTATCATTATGGAAAGACAAATAGTCCTTTTCCACAGATAGGGCCTGAAGCTCACTTATCCTTCTAGCAGAGGTAATAGCTACTAGGAATATAGTTTTCCATGTGACATACTGTAGGTGGGCTGAGGACATAGGTTCAAAAGGTGGCCTCATAAGCTGAGCAATACAAATGTTTAAATCCCACCCAGGGACAGGTTCCATAGTGGGTGGATATGTAAGACAGAGACCCTTGAAATACTTTTTAAAAATAGGGTCAGATACAATGTAAGTGGGGCATCCCACTGAAACATGAGCAAAGACAGCTGCTAAGTGGACCCTTAGTGAGGTATGCTTAAGGCCCTGATCATGTGAGAAAGTGAGGTACTCCAGTAAAGTTGGAATCCCTGCTGATGCAGGTTCGATGCTGTGCAGGTTGCACCAAGAGAGAAACCTTTTCCATTTGGCTGAATAGGTTTTCTTAGTGGAGGGTTTTCTATATCCCTTAAGTATGTGTAAAACTGCTTGGGAGAGATTTAGGTTTGCAAATTCTACATCTTCAAGAGCCAAGCCTTGAGACAGAGAGAGCCGAGACTGGGATATCCTATTTTCCCCTGGTGGGAGGTTAACAGGTGGTGCCTCCAGGGAAGATGTATTGGTGTGGATACCAGCATGGATAGTAGAAGAGAATACCAATGTTGTCTGGGCCAGTCTAGGGCGATGAGAATCACTGAGGTAGACTGGGACCTGAGCTTGATCAGGACTCTGAGAATGAGAGGAAAAGGAGGGAAAGCATATAGACTTCTCCCTGACCAATCCATTACCATGGCATCCACTGGGACTGTGCCCCAGAGTGGGGGTCTGCAACAAAACAGTGGTAGTTTGTGGTTCTCTGGGGAGGCAAAGAGGTCCACCTCTGAGGTACCCCCCCTTCTGAATACTGAATTTGCCACCTGTGCGTCCAGTGACCACTCGTGATGGCCCTGACTGATTCTGCTGAGGAAATCAGCTAAAATGCTGTCCTGCCCTGGGACATGGACTGCTTGCAGAGTTACTTTTATAGAATATGCAAGATCCCACAGCTTCATGGTCTCTGAGCATAGAGGGTCGGACCTTGTGCCCCCTTGCTTGTTTATATAGTACATTGTTGTGGTATTGTCTGTTCTGATCTGTACCACACTTCCTGGTACCAAATGAGCAAAAGCTTTTAGAGCTAGGTACACAGCTTGGAGCTCCAAGAGATTTATGTGCAGAAAGGATTCTGCCTCGGACCAAGTCCCATGGATGGTGTGTTCCCCCATGTGAGCGCCCCATCCCAGTAGAGAAGCATCTGTTGTGAGAACAAAGGAAGGGTTCTCCTTCTGGAAAGGGACACCTTGCCTTAAGTTGTCTGAATTTTTCCACCACTGTAAGGCTTGAATAACAACCTCTGTTACTGGGATGAGCTTTGACACCTTGTCCCTTCTCTGTGACCAATGGGACCTGAGATGAGATTGTAAGTCTCTCATTCTGTATCTTGCCCCTGAAACTGTACCTGTTGCTGCAGCTATATGGCCCAGGATCTGCAGATAGTGTCTTGCTGGACATGGCTGGTTTAGCTTGAAAGAGGCAGCCAGGTCGAAAATAACCTGCATTCTGTCTTGAGGGAGGAAAGCCCTTCCTTGAATAGTATCCAGTTCTGATCCTATGAACTGAAGCAGCTGAACAGGGGTTAAGAGAGACTTCACCTGATTTATCAGGAATCCCAAAGACTGTAGGAGATGAACTGCTGATTGCAGGTGCTCTGAGACCTGATGTGGGGATTTCCCCACAAATAGTCATCCAGATAAGGGAAGACTAGGATGCCAGACTTCCTTAAGTGTGCCACCACCACACCTAGGCACTTTGTGAATACCCTGGGTGCTGAGGTCAGACTGAAGGGAAGGGAAGTGAACTCATAATGTCCTGAAAGGAGTCTGAACCTGAGATACTTTCTGTGAGATTGCCTTATTGGGATGTGAAAATAGGCATCTCTTAGATCAAGAGATGCCAACCAATCTCCCTGCTGGATAACTCGGAGTATGGATCGCAAGGTGACCATCTTGAATTTTGGCTTTACCAGGAATTGTTGATAGATCTGAGATCCAGAATGGGTCACCAGTCCCCATTTTTCTTTTTGGTCAGGAAGTAGCTGGAGTAGAAGCCCCTTCCTCTGAGATGTGCTGGTACATGCTCCACTGCTCTCATGTGGAGCAACTTCTGCACCTCTTTTAGCAAGAGCTTGCCCTCCAAGAGGGAAGCTGGTTTGAAAAGTCTTGACTTCAGAGGGGGAAGGGATTTGAAACATAGGGACAAACCCTGACTTACCACCTCCAGAACCCACCTGTCTGTGGTGATGGAGAGCCAGTTCTGGAGGAAGTAAGTCAGCCTGCCCCCTACTGGCAGTGGGGGGTGACCTGGACCAACTGGTCAGGGGTTTTGTTTTGGGGTGCCTGAGCCTGGGCAGATTGGGAGCCCCTTCTGGAACCCTTCCTGCCCCTAAGTCTAAAATATCCAGTCTGTTGTGGGTAGGGTTGTTGCTGAAAAGCAGCTTGGCCCTGATAAAAAGGCCTCCCATAGGTGGACCTTCCCCTGCCCCACCTTCCATAAGGTCTATAAGAAGGGGTAGACCTGTCCCTGGAGGAATTACTATTGTAGGTGGCCTTGTATTCATCCACCTTTTTCATGTATTTCTCAGTGTATTTGCCAAACAGGGAATTATTCTCCACAGGAAAATCCATGGCCTTTGTCTGGGTATCCTGGGTGAGGTTAGTGGCCCTAAGCCATGCCAGTCTTCGTAGGGCCACCGACAGAGCCATGAACCTGGCAGCAGTATCATTAGCATCAGCTGCCATCTGGAACTGGTATTTAGCTTCCAGACCAAATCTAGCTGTCTCTGCCAGGTCGTCAGAGAGGGGCGAGGGAGCCTTCTCTGACATAGCCAGTACTGATTGCCACAGTATTTTCTTATACTGTGCTGCATATGCCTAGTAATTAGCCTGCCTCACACCTAGGGAGGCAGCTAGGTACCCTTTCTTAGACATTCCGTCTAATTTCCTGGATTCCTTCTCAGGGGGATGGGAAGAGAGAGGAACCCTTGCCTTTTCACAGGCTGCCTGCTGAGCTATACCTTGGTGATCAGGGTGAGAGTATAAAAATTCTGCTCCCTCTCTGTCTAGGTGATATTTCTTGTCAGACTTCCTATCTATAGGAGGGACAGAGTGTAGAGTCTGTAAAATTTTAAACAAGTCTTTTTTAAAGAACTTGTTGATTGGTAAATATACCTTTTTTGTGGGAGTTAACCCCATCATCTCAAGGTATTTGGCCTCCTCTTCATCATGGACCACTTCAGTGGTAGCTAAGTCCAGAGCATCCACTATCTTTCTCACAAAAGGAAAGTGAGAAGAAAAATCCTCAGGTCAAGGGGGAGAACCAAACTCCTGCTCAGGTGAGATTTCAGGCTCTATAGGTTCATCCTGTTCAGGATCCATCTCACCATAGTCATCACATTCCAGTCCCTGTGACTCAGGGGCAGGAGCTGTGGCAGGAGCTTTAGGATGAGCAGGGTGAGCAGGCAGAATCCCCTGTAAAGCCTGCAGAACCCTCATAGCCTGAGCTATCTCCTCTGCAGAAGGCAGGCTGTGAGACACAGTAGCGACCCCTTGAGGAACAGAGGCCTGGGGTTCTATGTGCTTAGTTTTCTTAGATTCTTTGGAGGGGGCTGGAGAGTCAGCCGGACCGCTCCCCCTTTTTAAAGTGCCAGAAACACTCTTCTCAGGGGTGGTAACACAGGGTTTTATTTAATTCTAAATATTGATTAGCGTTTTGCTCATAAAAGTTCTAAAACATTGTGAAACTGCACAGCACCTGCCTCACTGTGTTTAACAAACATAACACTTCTAGAAAACCTATATAAATACTTTCTGTACAGTTAGTATTGTCCCAAGAAAAAAACTGCTAATCAATTATTTAAAACCCTGCAACAGTAGATAAAGTGGTTTCATCCGCTGTTTTTGGTGGCTGGTTAGAGCCAGAGGAACCACCCTCTACTTTTTTCTTCAGCCTTTTCATCCTTTTCTCAATTGTTTTAGGAGGGAAGGATTTACAAATGGCACAGTCTGCTGCAAAGTGATCAGGTCCCAAGCAGACTAAACAAGGGTCGTGTTCGTCAGCTTTAGCAAACACTTCCCCACATTTTGTACAATTTTTGAAACCTGGGGGACCAGTCTTTTTCTTTGTTTTTTTCTTGTGTTTCCATTTCCAGGAGAAAAACCAGCAACCGCTTACTAGTATTCAAACTAACGTTTTTTTTTGTTTTGTTGTTGTTTTTTTTTTTGTCAGTTGAGGAACCAGTTAAGGATCTGAGGAAAGAACCGATAACTTAGATATCGAACCGGGTCAGCGGTTCACAGGAACCGGGGTATCGTTTCAGAAGAACCGACCGCTCGGTTACAAAGAATAAGTTTAAAACACATAAATTAATGAAAATATATAAATTGTATGACTAAAACTAAGGCAAAAAACGCCAAATTAACTAGCAAAGCCCCAGTTCCTCAGCAGTTATACTGAACCGTGAGGAACCGAGAAATAATACAATTTTACCACTAAACTAGAGAAACTTAATTTATTTAAATAATAGGACTAAATTAAACAATAAACAAAGGCAGCAGTTTAAATATTAAGCTAGATAATACTTATAAAATTGGAATCAGCTCGAACGGACGAGAGGAAGATCTCCAGGCGTCTGACTTGTCAGGCAGAGTGAGAAATCTGAGACGTTGATGAAATGTTGCAGTAGATTAGGGCAGCAGTTTGAATGTGTGTCTCGAGCAATGATAGGTTCTGTCATTTGCATAAAGTTCCAATTCTCTCCGAGCAGTTCCACTTAGGAGGCAGACTGCATACAGTTATGAATATAGAAGAATACACGGGTTAGAAGGAAAAATTACTCACCTTAGTAATGTTGTTTCTTCTAATGGAGTCTTGCTGTATTCTGACTATTGCAGTTAGGTCCTGCCTTTCAACTGCCCCAGAGAACAAGAGTTAACTTTCCATGGCCAGCATGGAACGTTCAGCGTGAGCTCGGTTGAAGCCCCTGTCTGCTGTTGTTTAAACTCCAACCGTCAGATCTTTATGAGCAATACTCACTAGAAGTTCTGTGTGGAAACTGTAAGACTCACACTAGCCAACTGGCACCTAAATTTATTAAGAAAGGGTTTTTTGGTTTCAAAGCAAAGACTCCAGTCAGGAAACCCCAAAAACAAAACACCACACACACTCAAAATAAAGGAGGGTGAAAAAGGGCACCTCTAGGGTGCCAACACTGCTCCTGCCCACCCACATCCCAAAAACCAGGTTCTGAGAGGGGAGGCGGGGAGGAGGTCAGAATACAGCAAGACTCCATTAGAAGAAACGACATTACTAAGGTGAGTAATTTTTTCTTCAAACAACATGAAGTCTTGCTGTATTCTGACTATTGCAAACTACCAAGCAGTACCTCCATGGAGGAGGGACAGAACCTACTTTGAGAATAGGCTCTGAAGTACTGCTGTGCCAAACCGAGCATCACTCCTAGCCTGGATATCCAGAGAGTAATGCTTGGTGAATGTATGGACTGTTTTCCAGGTGGCTGCTTGACAAACTTCTAAGATAGGACTATCCCTGGAGGCAGCCAGGGAAGCAGCTGTACCTCTAGTAGAGTGAGCCCTCAGGCCTGAGGGTGGTGTTCTACCCAGTTTTTCATAGCAGAATTGTATACAAGAGACAATTCACCTGGCAGTAGATCTTTTAGTAGCAGGTTTGCCCTTACCGACCTCTCTATATGTGAGGAACAACTGGAGAGACTCAAACCTGTGACCCTTGGTGCACTCTATGTAGTAGCTGAGGGCCCTTTTAACATCCAAGCTGTGCAACCTCCTCTCTCCAGAGGAGGAATGGTCAGTGAAGAAAACAGGGAGAGACATAGATTAAGGTGGAAATCTGAAACCACCTTAGGCAAAAACTTCCTGTTAGTTCTTAGGACCACTTTATCTCTATGGAAAGAGATGAAATCAGGCTCCACTGACAGGGCTTCCAACTCACTGATACGCCTGGCAGAGGTAATGGCTACCAAAAACACAGTTTTCCAAGTCAAGTACTTAAGCTCTGCAGAGGACAAAGGCTCAAAGGGTGGTTGCATAAGCTGAGCAATGCAAACATTAAGGTCCCAAGCAGGAGCAGGGTCCCTAAAGGGAGGATTGGTGTGCAGCAATCCCTTGAAAAACTTACAGAACACTGGATGGGCTGACAGAGGAGAGGGCTTGCCTACTGACAAGAAGGCAGAAACAGCTGCCAGATGCACTTTAAGTGTAGCTGGTCTAAGTCCCAAGCCATTAAGATGAACCATATAGCCCATGACTGTAGACAACCCAGCAGATTCTGGAGAAATATGCTTATTAGAGCACCAAATAGTGAACCTTTTCCATTTGGAGTTGTAAGTCTTTCTGGTGGAAGGCTTTCGAGAAGCCTTAAGGATATCCAGAACCCCTTAAGAAAGGTATAAATCAGCAAACTCTAACTCTTCAAGAGCCATGCCTTGAGATTGAGAGATTTGAGGTTCGGATACCAAATCCTCCCCTGAGAGGATGTCAACAGGTTGTAATTCCTGGGAAGAGACAGGGGAAGGTGGACTGTTAAGGACAGCAACAGTGGGTACCAGGGCTGTCTGGCCCAGTCTGGAGCAATCAGAATCACTTTGCATGGTTGAGACCTGATCTTGACTAGCATTTTGAACAGGAGAGGGAAGGGGGGACAAGCATACAGGAACTTCCCTTCCCAATTCAGAATCAGAGCATCCAGGGGAACTGAGCCCAAGACTAGGGGGTCTACAATAAAAGAGAGGAAGTTGGTGATTGTCTGTGGCTGCAAAAAGATCTATCTGTGGAGTGCCCCATCTTGAGAAAATCACTTCCAACACTAGGGGATCTAGGGTCCATTCGCGATGGCCCTGGGATATCCTGTTGAGAGCATCTGCTAGGACATTGTCCTTCCCTGGGAGGCGAACTGCTATCAGAGAGGTTTGCAGGGAACAGGCCAGAGACCATAACCTCATTGCTTCTGTGCACAAGGCCATAGACAGAATGCCTCCTTGCTTGTTGATGTACCACATTGTGGTGGTATTGCCTGTTCTGATCTGGACTACCTTGTTCTCTACAGATCTGGAAAAGGCTTGCAGTGCCAGAAACACTGCTCTGAGTTCCAAGAGATTGATGTGAAGCAGAGATTCTTGAGGTGACCACAGTCCTTGGGTGGTAAGATCCCCCAAGTGGGCTCCCCAGCCCAGCAGGGAGGCATCTGTGGTGAGTATCACTGAATGAGACTGAGTGACAAAAGGCACTCCCTGTCTCAAATTGTCCTGATCCTGCCACCATTGCAGAGCCTGGATCAGGGTTCAAGTCACTGGGACTAGTTTGGTAAGGGAATCCTTTCTTTGGGACCAGAAGGCTCTTAAGTGGAACTGAATGTCCCTCATCTGGAATCTTGCCCCCTGGACCACTGCTGTAGAGGCTGCCATGTGGTCCAGGAGCTGCAAGAAATGCCTTGCTGGTCGAGACACCTGAAGGGTGAAAGAAGAGGCCAGTTCTATAAGGGTCCTTGCCCTGTCCAGGGGAAGGAAGGCTTTTGCTCTTGTTGTATCCAGCTCTGCCCCTATAAAGGTGAGGAGCTGTACTGGCTCGAGAACTGACTCTGGAAGATTGAGGAGGAATCCTAAGGAAGTGAGCACTTGCTGAGTTATTTGCAGATGTGACTTGACTTGGTCTGGAGACTGACCCACTATGAGCCAGTCATCCAAGTATGGAAAGATGGAGATCTTTTTTCTCTCCTTAGGAAAGCAACCACTACTGCCAGGCACTTTGTGAACACCATTGGGGCTGATGTTAGGCCAAAGGGCATTGCTCTGAATTGATAGTGGCCTGAGGGCAACTCGAACCTGAGGTACTTTCTGTGGGAGCACCTGATGGAATGTGAAAATAGGCATCTTTGAGGTCCAGGGAGGCTAGCTAGTCCCCTGGCCTTAGAAGGGCAGAAGTATTCCCAGAGTCACCATTTGAATTTTGGTTTTAAAGGTGCTTGTTCAGATATGTTAAATCCAGGATGGGCCACCATTCTCCTGTCTTTTTGGGGGTTAGGAAGTACCTAGAGTACAATCCTTTGACCCTGTGTAGGGTAGGAACCCGTTCTATGGCTCTGAGAGCCAGGAGGGAAGAAACCTCTACCTCTAGGGCAAGGGTCTCTGAAGGATTTGCAGGTGGAAAGGATCTGGTTCTCATCTTGGGAAATTTTTTTGAAGCTGAGAACCAGTCCCTGGCTTACTACTTCCAGGACCCACTTGTCTGATGTCAAAGACTTCCAGTCCTGGACAAAATAAGCCAGTCTACCCCTTACAGGTATTGGAGAATCGGCCTGGGCAGACCCATCAGGGTGTCTGCTTGGCAGGGGCTTTAGGCTGAGGGGTGGAAGCAGGCCTGCTCATTCCCTGTCTGCTTCTCCCTCTAAAGAACCCCCTCTGAGCATAAGCAGAAGAGGAGGCCTGGGCTTGGTAAAAAGGCCTCTGAAAGGGCCTGCCCCTGCCCCTGGACTGCTGTCTCTGAGGAGTGGCTTGCCTTTCTTTGGCCTGAGCACTCCTGTAGGTGGTCCTGTACTCGTCCATCTTCTTCATGTAGTTCTCTGTCTGCTCCCCAAACAGAGAATTACCAATGACAGGGAAATCCATGGCCTTAGCCTGGGTATCCTGTGATAGGCTAGTACATCTGAGCCAAGCCGTCCTCCGAAGGGCCACAGATGTAGCCATGACTCTAGATGAAACATCATTGGAGTCCACAGCAGCATGAAATTGCACCTTGGATGCCTCAATCCCATCCCCAGCCACCTGCTCCAGCTCCTTGGCAAGCTGGTCAGGGGCCTGTTTAGCCAGAGCCAGCACAGTGTCCTACCTGGACTTATGGTATCTAGCTGTATAGGCCATATAGTTAGCCCGCCTGAGTCCCAAAGATGCTGCCATGTACTGCTTCTTTGCCATGGCATCAATCCTCCTGGAGTCCTTATCGGGGGGGGGGTGAAGCCAAGGGAATATTTGCCTTATCACAGGCAGCAGCCTGCACTACCCCAATGTGGCTGCATTGCTGGGAAAGGAACTCCGTGTCCGAGCCTGAAAGGGTATACCTCTTGTCCATTCTTCTGTCCACAGGAGGTATGAATTAGGAGTCTTTAGAATTGTAAATGTCTGTTTCCCAAAAGATTTATGGAGGGGAATAGACAATCTCCTGGACTCTGGGATGTCCATCATCTCAACAAAATCAGGCTCCTCCTGATCCTCTACTGCTTCTTCCATTGGAAGCTGGAGGGTTTCAGCCACTTTCTTGTAAAACATAAAGTGGGAAGGGGACTCAGAAAGCCTAGGAGGAGAAACACCTGAAGGTCTGTCTGGGGAGATGTCCGGGTCAGTAGGCGCATCCAGACTTTCATAATCACCATCATCATCTTTATCCTCATACTCTCCCTCCTCTTCCAGTTCATAAAATTCTTCTAAAGTATAATCCGGAACTGGGGGAACCGACTGAACCGAGCCCCTGCCAGATGGTGCCAGTTCGGCCAGAACCGAAGTTAGCGATTGAACTATCCTTATCGCTTTGGCTATTTCATCAGCGGTCGGAGAAAGAATTTGTGGATCTGAACTGGATGATTTTTCCCTTCTCTTTCTTTTAACTGGAACCGACTCCTCAGAATTGGCTCTCCTTTTGCCTGAAGAAGTTTCACCCTGGTCAGAGGGCACTCCTTCTGGTTCGGTCAGAACCGAACCAGGCTGGCCATCCGGGTCAGCGGACTTCTCGGCCTCCCTTTCCCTCAGTCTACCTACTCTCTTGTCCAGGGTAGCTTTGGGAAAACTTTTACAAATTTGGCAGTCTGAATCGAGGTGATCATACACCAGATAAACACAGGTGGTGTGGGGATCAGCCTTAGCAAAGGCTTCCCCACACACACTACAGTGTTGAAATCCAGTGGGCCCAGTTTTTTTCTTGGGTTTCTCAGACATGGCCAATCCTATCCAAAACTTACCCTTTTTTCGGAAATCCGCCAGGCAAGACACCCCTATCGGTTCCTGACCGTGTTACAGGTCTTGGAAAAAAACGTAATTAAATCCGTTTTTTTTAGAACCAATACGGACCGGTTACCACACTGTAATAAATTCAAAAGTTTTTTAAAACTAATCTGATCAGTTCAAACCAAAGTGGTCCAATGTTTACAAGTTCCACACAGAAACTAAATGCAAAACCTACCTAGTACTCACGGTACCACAGACAGAGACTTAAACTGACAGGTTCAGTAGCAGAAATTCGGTAGAAACCGAGCGAAAAAACAACACTTTAACCAACTTTTTTTTGAACCGAGCAAAGGAGAAATCTCCGGAGCGACTGTTCAGTGAGGTGGAGTAAAGAATCTGATGGTTGGAGTTTAAACAACACAGACAGGTGTTTCAACCGAGCTCGCGCTGAACGTTCCATGCTGGCCATGGAAAGTTAACTCTTTGTTCTCCGGGGCAGTTGAAAGGCAGGACCTAACTGCAATAGTCAGAATACAACAAGACTTCATGTTGTTTGAATATGTTGATACTTAAGCACGTATAATACCACCTAATCGTAAACGGCATGTCTGACGGGCGATGTGGGCCACCAGTTATTTTTTTTTAGCCTGTATGGCTTGGTTTAATACAACCGCAAAAATTTGGGGGTTTTGATGCTATTTTCAGCTCTGCTGTAGCTCTGCTTACCAACTTCAGTTGAAGCCAACTTTACACATTGGGCTAGCTTTTGCAAAAAAAATTTAGCATGCAGCTCTCTAGTGAAAAAAAGTGGCCAGCTCTTATGCCTGCATTGGGACTGCCCTAAAGACGAATGTAATGTGGGTGAGCTTTTAATTCTTTTCTACTGCGATACACATAAATAAAAAGTATTTTGCACTTTTCTGAGACCACTGGTCCTATCTCTTTCTAGTGCGGTGCTGACCTAGCCCCGGTTTTGTGAGACCTTGTGTTTTTTAACCTTAAAAACTCTTGCACTATCCTTGTTCCCTCCTGGAAGAAGGCTGCAAAAAGAATCCATGTTGAGCTCTTTCCTGTTGTAGGAAGGCTCATATCCAGACTGTGTCCGGCTCTGCTTCACTAAAGATTGGGTTCTAAGTGGGTTCCAGGCATTTTTTCCTAAGTTCAGAATGAAGCCAAGTTTCACCATAATGCTTATCATTTGTTCTGTTGAGGACTGTGCATGTTCCTTGGTTCTCTCACATACTAAACGTTTTTTTTAAAAAGCTGCTGACACTTCAAAGGAATCTTTAATAAACATAACAGTTAGGTATAATTCAGCTAGCATTCCATATATATTTTATAGATTTTCCCTTCCCATTGTTGATTACTGAGTAAATGCGCACAAATACATGATCTTTATCCCTTTGGGTTCATCTGCCTATATAACTTACTTCTTACTTCAAGTCGTAATCCTCTGTTGTAACATCACAATCTGTTGCAATGGGAGTAACTGTGATGTCACAAGCAGTACATTATGACATCAGGTAGGGAGAAAGCAACAGGAATTGATGAACTCTTCCAGACCAAAGATCCTGTTTTCATGCAAATTACCTCAAAAATAAATTGTACGGCCCGGCCCAGTGGCACTGAGGGTTGAGGCGTTGAACACCACACCTTGCGCCACACCGGCAACCCGAGTTCGGGAGCGAGCTCAGGTGCCAGGGGTCGGCAGGGGAGGGATTGGATTGAGCGCCTGCTGGGCTGCTCTCCTATCCCGGGGGGAGGGTATTGGGGAGTCTGGTGCTCCTTCGGCCCCTGGTGGAGATCAGGGGTGCAGCAGAGCACTGGGATGCACATATAGTGTGGCTGACGCTAGCAAGGTTGCCATGCACCAATGCGTCAGGGCGTGCCCATGCGGGGGGGGGCTGGGGAAGCATTGCAGGACAAAGGAAACAACTGGCTTGTGGAGCGGGCAACAACACCAGTCCCCCATGCCCTCCTCCGGGTTCTCCTCGGCTGGCCTTCCAGTTCCTCCCTCCAGGGCCCACCTGCAGTCAGAGTCTGTCTAGTAAGAGAGCCCAAGAGGTGAAGGGCTACCCTCCCTGGGCGGGTGAAACCGGGGGTGCTGTCTGCAGGGGGGGAAGAAGCTCAGTCTGAAGGATCCACAGGTGGGCAGGATAAAGGATCAGTTACCTGAGAGATGGCCCCACGAGCCATGACCGGAGCAAAATAAAAATTCAAAAAAATAAAATAAAATAAATTACAGGGAGAAGAAATACAGAACTGCTGTGAAATACAAGCTGAACTTTGTCTAAATAGTATGTTTTGATGAAGTTTTATAGAAGGCGTCAGCTGCTCTTTAAGTATGGACAGATTGTGATTCCATCCCTTCAAAGTGCTGCTGCTATAGCAATGTACTTTGTAAATACCCTTGGAGCCGAGGTCAGACCGAAAGGCCTTGCCCTCAATTGGTACTGGTCCTTCCCTGTTCTGAGCCACAGGTATTTTCTATGGCTTGCTTTGAATGGTATGTGGCAGTAAGCATCTTCCCAGTCCATTGACCAAAGCCAGTTTCCCTGCTGTTGAGCTGGAATTACTATCTGCAAGCTGACCATTCTGACTCTCTCTTTTTACGCACCTGTTTAGATAACCTTTTGTAGAGAATTGGCCACAATGCTCCTGCATTTCTTCTATATGAGAAAATACCTTGAGAAGAAAAAATTACTTACCATGGTAATCTTGTTTCTTCCCAGTGATACTCAGGTATTCATAACTTTATGCAGTGTCCCTTTAAGACAGAACTGCCCGGAGAGATGGAACATATGCAAATGATGGAATCTTTTGCATGAGCCACTTTTTCAAATGCTGCCTTCTACTAACTGCCTTAGTTCCAAACCCCTCAGATTTCCTTGAAGCCTGGAAAGACGGGCCCATGAGGACTAAGTGTAATAATAATAACAATATTCATCATAATTTTATTTATTTATTTATTGAATTTTGATGACCGGGTAGGCCCACTGGGCCCCAGAGGTCCCTTTTTCAGGGGCGACCCGGGACTTACAGGTAATACATGGTAAATAGTACATTCAGATACAGATATTATGGCAGTCAACAGTCAACATGGATATATAAGAGTAAACACAAAAGAAGACTTCTTACATACCAGGCTCTGTGCCCACCTCCAAAGGTACTGCTTCGTAGTCTGCATAAAGTCAGGAATACTTGAGTATTACTGGGGTTAGAAGAAAAAAATACTTACCATGTAATATATGTTATATGTATAATAATAATAATTATGGTAGTAACTCCCTTAACACCCAAAAAGGCCTCCAACAGGAGGGCATAACATATGAAAGAATACCCCTGAATGTCAAAATCACCTGAAAAGGGGGATGACAACAATAGTGAACACAATCACAACATATGTGCCAGAAGTGGCATTTATACTCCTGAGAGCACAGTATTCAGGAGTGCAGAGACTAAAGGTTCCAGAAGGGGAGGCAGGGTGGGAAGTTATGAATACCTGAGTATCATAGGAAGAAAGAAAACATTACTCACCTTAGTAATTGCTTTTCTTCTCATGGAGTCTTGCTTTTGACTGCCCCAGAGATGAAATAGTTAACTCCAGAGAAATCTGGAGTTCCACAGCGCGAAGGCGCTTATTGAAAGCTCTATCTGGGTTGTTTGAACCCAAACTGTCAGGTTCTTTACGAGACTAAACTAACATAGCAAGTCTGTGTGGAAAAGCCTTACACTAGCCATTGGCTACCTACTAACAGTAGAACCACAAAAACACAACACCAATAAAGAAAAACAGTATCACGTATTATTGTTAGGATAACCCTTGACAATCACTACTAAGGCCCCCTCTGCCCAAAGACTCAAGTCCAGAGAGGGGCCCAGCTACCAATTAACAAAAAACAGAAACTATCTAGTTCCTAACCCAAGAAAGAAAAGAAGGGGGGACTAGAAGCTAAACAGGCATGACACAGTGATTGCACCAATTTGCCAACCCCATACCCAAGTAGGGATTCTGAGAGGGGTAGGAGGGAGGGTTGTCCTAATATAGCAAGACTCCATGAGAAGAAAAGCAATTACTAAGGTGAGTAATTTTTTCTTCAAACACCATGAAGTCTTGCTTATATTAGGACCTTTGCAGAGTACACAGCAGTACCCCCATGGAGGAGGGTCAGAACCTACTTAGGAAATAGGCTCTGCAGGACAGCTGTGCCAAGCGAGCATCTCTCCTGGACTGGACGTCCAGGGAATAATGCTAGTGAAAGTGTGGACTGTCTTCCAGGTAGCAGCTGACAGATTTCCAAAATGGGAATATCTCTAGCAGCCGCTAGAGATGCAGCTGTACCCTGGTGGAATGAGCCCTCAGACCTGAGGCGGCTCCCTTGCCCAGTTTTTGATAACAGAACTGGATACAAGAGACAATCCACCTAGCAATCGACCTCCTAGTAGCAGGCCTCCCTACCCACATCTCCATAGGTAAGGAAGAGCTGGAGGATTCGAACCTGTGACCCTTGGTACGATCCAAATAATAGCTAAGGGCTCTTTTTACGTCCAACTGTGCAAGCTTCTCTCACCAGAAGAGGATGCTCAGTAAAAATACTGGAAGAGATGGATTGGTTAAGATGAAATCTGAAACCACCTTAGGTAAAAACTTTCTGTTAGTCCTGAGGATCACTTTATCTCTGTGGAAAGAAATGAAATCCTCTTCCACTGACAAGGCTTGCAATTCACTTATCACGCCTAGCAGAAGTGATAGCCACTAGAAAAACAGTTTTCCAAGTTAAGAACTTGAGATCTGCGAATCCAGAGGCTCAAGGGAGGTTGCATTAGCTGGGCAATGCAAATATTCAAGTCCCATGCAGGGGTTGGTTCCGAAAGGAGGATTAGTATGAAGTAACCCTTTGAAAAATTTGGCAAACACAGGGTGAGAAGAAAGAGAAACTGGTTTTCCTGCAGAAATAAAAACTGAAACAGCTGCCAAATGAACCTTTAAGGTAGCTGGTTTGAGGCCTAAGGAATTTAAGTGGACCAGGTAGTCCAACAAAATAGGCAGGTCAGCTGATTCTGGGGTGATTTGCCTCTCAGAACACCAAAATGAGAATCTCTTCCATTTAGAATTATAAGTGGCTCTAGTGGAAGGCTTCTGGAGGCCTTCAAAATATCCAAGACACCTTGAGAAAGGTGTAAATGAGCAACTCTAACTCCTCAAGAACCAAGCCTTGAGGTGGAGGAGTTGAGATCCGGATACCACACTCTCCTGTGCACAGGTCAGCAGGTCGTGAGCCCTGGGCAAGGTCAGGAGGTGGAATGATAGGGACAGAAGAAGAGGTACCAAGGCTGCCTGGCCCAGTCTGGAGCAATCAGAATCACCCTGCAAGGCTGAGTTCTGATTTTACTAAAACCCTGAAGAGTAGAGGAACGGAGGGAAAGCATAGAGGAACTTTCCTCCAATCCAGCTGAAAGGCATCCAGGGGACTGCAGCAAAACAGGGAAGTTTGTGGTTGTCTGGGGCTGCAAAAGATCTATCTGAGGAGTGCCCCAGCTGGCAAAGATTGACCCCAGCACTTGAGGGTTCAGAGCCCATTCGATGGCCCTGAGAAATCCTGCTGAGGGCGTCCGCTAGGACATTGTCCTTCCCTGGGAGGTGAACCGCTATCAGAGAGGTGTTCAGGGAATAGGCCAGAGACCACAACTTCATTGCTTCGGTGCATAGGGCTGAAGAGCGAGTGCCCCCTTGCTTGTTGATGTACCACATTGTTGTGGTATTGTCTGTCCTGACTTGAACAACTTTGTTCTGGACAGTTTCTGAAAAAACCTGGAGAGCTAGGAAGACAGCTCTGAGCTCCAGAAGATTGATGTGAAGCAGAGATTCCTGAGGGACCAAACTCTCTGAGTTGAAAGGTCGCCCAGGTGAGCCCCCAACCCAACAGGGACCATCCGTGGTGAGGATGAGGGAGTGAGGACAGGAAGGAATGGGACCCCTGAGGACAGGTTGCTCCGATCCAGCCACCACTGGAGAGCTAGGATCAGAGTCTTGGTCACTGGGACCAATTTGGTGAGGGTCCCTCCTTTGAGACCAATAGGACCTCAAGTGGAACTGAATGTCCCTCATCTGAAATCTTGCCCTAGCGCAACAGCTGTAGAGGCAGCCATGTGCCCAGGAGTTGCAGAAAGTGCCTTGCTGGTCGAGAGACCTGCATGGAGAAAGAAGATGCCAGGGCAATGAGTTTGTCCACTCTTTCGGAGGGAGGAATGCCTGGCTAACTTGTGTTCAGCTCTGCACCTATAAAAGTTAGTACCTGAACTGGTTCGAGAACTGACTTTGGAACATTCAGCAGGAACCCCAGAAAGGTGAGGAGTTCCTGGGTGATTTGCAAGTGGGATTTTACCTGCTCTGATGACTGACCCAAAAATAAGCCAGTCGTCCAAGTAGGGAAACACAGCTATCCCTTGTCTTCTTAAGTGAGCCACTACTACAGCTAGACATTTTGTGAAAACTCTTGGAGCAGAAGTGAGTCGAAGGGCATTGCCCTGAACTGGTAGTGGCCGAGGGCAGTTCGAACCTGAGGTACTTTCGGTGAGAGGCCCTGATTAGAATATGGAAGTAGGCGTCCTTGAGGTCCAGGAAGCTAGCCAGTCCCTGGCCTCAAGGATGGCAAAATCATTGCTAAAGTCAGCATTTTGAACTTTGGTTTTACAAGATGCTTGTTCAGAAATCTTAAATCCAAGATGGGCCGACAGTCTCCTGTCTTTTTTGGGGTCAGGAAGTACCTTGAGTAAAGACCCTTGCTCTGGTGGCAAGGGGGGACCCTTTCCACTGCAAAGGTCCTAATATAAGCAAGACTTCATGGTGTTTGAACAAGATTACTAAGGTAAGTATTTTTTGCTTCTAACCCCAGTAATACTCAGGTATTCCTAACTTTATGCAGACTACGAAGCAGTACCTTTGGAGGTGGGCACAGAGCCTTATTTTGGGAACAGACTTTGCAGGACTGCTGTGCCAGACCTGGCATCATCCCTGGAAAGAATATCCAGATGGTAATGCTTTGTAAAGGTGTGTACTGTTTTCCAGGTATCTGCTTTACAGATGTCCACCAGGGGAACATCCCCCGGCAGCTGCTATGGCAGCAGCTGTGCCCCTTGTGGAATGTAGGGGCCCTTTTCCAGCCGTAACAAAACTGGATATGCTGTAGTCTCCAGTGAGAAATGGACCTTTTTGATGCTGGGTTACCCTTTCCCACATCCTCATAGGTCTGAACAGCTGTTTTCTGTCCTGCCTATGACCTTTCACAGAGTGTTCGTGTATGGACTATTTGTCCCCGGACTAAATGTCATGGTGAAATTGTAGCGGTCAAAATGTTGTGGGGACAAAATGCAACGGTAATTAATGTCGAAAAGCACACTGGTCACCAGACTAATGGTCGACATGCCCCTGACTGTGCATATGTTTATAATTCTGCATGACTGAAGGACAAAGGGACCTGAGGAATGTTACTTGCTCAGCTGCTATTTTATTGCAGTAGACGCAGTTCTAATCTCCACATCTTTTGGTGTGTTACTGCTTTACCTCCATTATGATGTAAGAGTCCAACAGTTTACTTGCCAGAGCTGGTATAGTGGCAGGATTGTATATTAAAGGCTGCCCGCTCCAATTTGGATCCAGTTCTGTAAATTATTAGAGCCTCACCGGACCTGCCGTCTTTCCAAATCAGCTGTTGGCAGAGTGTGTTGATAGTGTTTGATAACTCACAGTTTGTACTGTATTGTGCATTCAAACTCAGTTTTATGAGTATTACTTTAAGATGTGGATGTTGCTCAATTTTTGAGTGTTCCTGCTTGTGATAGGCCTCCTATATTACTGAGATTGAATCGCTCTGGCTACAATTTGTGACTGACATCTGTGCTGTATTTAATTTAGAGTTAAATGTGTTAGAAACTGCACCTGTGTTTGAGTAATGGGTTTCTGGATTTTACAGAGCAGCTGAGCAAGTAACAATTTAAATCTGGCAAGCTTAAGGGCAACACGTTTGGGTTGGAGCTGCTCAAGGGGCTGTTCGCCTCTAAACAAGGATCGTGTATGGACTATTCATCCCCGGACTAAACGTCTACATTATGCCTGCGCCCAATTCGGCTTGCGACAAATTCAATATCGCCGAATTGACTGCAACATGCTGTCAGCGGCAAATTTTACCATGACCAATTGTCCGTATGCCAGAGTGTTCAGTGAAACAACAGGTAAGGTAATGGTTTGATTCAAATGGAAATCAGAAACCATTTTAGGAAGAAACTTCCTGTTTATTCTCAGAACCACTGTCTCTGTGGAATGAAACATAGTCCTGTTCAATGCAGAGAGACTGGAGCTCACTGATTCTTCTGTCAGAAGTCATTACCACAAGGAAACGAGTTTTTTTTTTTTTTGTGTGTGTGTGACATATTTCAAACGAGCTGAAAACATAGGCTCAACAAGGAGGACCCATGAGCCTAGCTATACACACATTTAGGTCCCCTGCTGGCACCGGTTCCCTGTGAGGGGGGTGCAAATGGGTCAGGCCTTTAAGGAACCTTTTGAAGATACATAGATACATAGACAGTGTCGGCAGATAAGGGCCTATGGCCCACCTAGTCTGCCCATTTGAGTTTGTAACTTCAGTTTTTGTTTTCCTAGAACTCTGTTGCCCCTTACCCCTGGCCTCCAGAATTCCTTTATGTCTATCCCATGCATTCTTAAATCCCGTGATTGTTTCAGCCCCCACCACTTCCTCAGGCAGGGTGTTCCACTTGTCCACCACCCGTTCTGTGAAGAAATTCTTCCTCACATTTCCTCTGAATTGTCCTCCCTCCAACTTCATCCCATGCCCTCTAGTCCCGGAACATCTTTTTCACTTAAAAATAGTGTATTCTTGCACCCTGTTCCTCCCTGTAAGATACTTGTATGTCTCTATCATATCCCCTCTCTCCCTCCTCTCCTCCTGGGAGTACATATTCAATTCCTTCAATCTGTCCTCATAGGACTTGTGATGCAATCCATGTACCATCTTTATTGCCCTCCTCTGAACCTTCTCTACCATATCTATGTCCTTACGTAGGTAAGGTCTCCAGAACTGTACACTGTACTCCAGGTGGGGCCTCACTAGTGTCTTGCATAGTGGAATTATGACCTCCCTTTTCCTGCTGGTGATGCCCCTGCCTATGCATCCCAGCATCCTATTTGCTTTACCTGCTGCCTTGTCACACTGTTTCCCTACCTTGAGGTCATCAGAGATGATAACCCCAAGATCCCTTTCCTGCTTGGTGCATGCTATATCCTCACCCCCAACTGATATATTGTGCCAGGGTTTTTGTGCCCCATATGCATTATCTTGCACTTCTTTGCATTGAATTTCAACTGCCAAACCCCTGACCATTCTTCAAGTTTCTGCAGGTCCCTTCTCATTCTGACTACACCCTCTGGTGTGTCTACTCTGTTACAGAGCTTTGTGTCATCAGCTAACAGTGAAATTCTGCCTTCTAGGTCACTGATGAAGATGTTGAATAGGACCGGTCCCAGCACTGATCCCTGTGGTACCCCACTGGTCACTCTTCCCTCTGAGGAGTGGCAGCCATTTACCACCACCCTCTGTGTCCTGCCGCCTAGCCAGTTACCTACCCACCACACTACTGTCCTGCCCACACCCATATTCCCTAGTGTGTGTAATAGTCTTCTGTGTGGCACAGTGTCAAAGGCCTTACTGAAGTCCAGATAGAGCATGTCCACTGCCCTCCCCTGATCCACCTCCCTAGTCACCCAGTCAAAAAATTCAATGAGGTTGGTCTGACATGACCTCCCCCTGGTGAAACCATGCTGCCTTGGGTCCTGTAGTCCATTGACAACCAGATGTTCCACCAATCTCTCCTCCAGTAGTGCTTCCATGATCTTCCCCACTACCGAGGTGAGGCTGACTGGTCTGTAGTTCCCTCTTCCTCTTTGTTCCCGCTTTTGTATAAGGGGACTACATCTGCTGTCCTCCAGTCTTTGGATACCTCCCCTGTTTCCAGTGATCGGCTAAACAGGATAGCCAGAGGTTCAGCCACCACCTCTCTTAGTTCTTTAAGGACCCTGGGGTGCACCCCATCTGGCTCCATTGCTTTATCAACTCTTATAACTTCCAGTTCCTTCAGGACCCTTTCTCGTGTAAAGGGACTTGTGTCCATTCTGCACCATTCTCACCCTTTGTACTCCCTTCAGACCCATTACCCTCTTCTTCCTCAGTAAAGACTGAGCAGAAATACCTGTTCAGTATGTCAGCTTTACTGTTGTCATCCTCCACGTGACCCCATCCTCCCCCTTCAGTCTCACTATCCCTCCCTTTGCCTTTTTTCACTTATGTGCCTGTAAAAGGTTTTGTCCCCTCTACCCACTGATTTTGCAATGTGCTCTTCTGTCTGAGCTTTGGCTTCCTTACTGACCTCCCTGCCTCCCTTTGCTTCTCCTGGTACTTCTCCCTATCCCTTCTGCCTGTGTCTTTTTGTATTGCCTGAATGCAATCTTTTTGGCTTTCACTTTCTTTGCTACCTCTTTGGAAAACCATAATGGCCTCCTCTTCCTTTTCCTCTTGCTAACCTGCTTAATGCATCATTCTGTTGCTCTTGTAATCCCCATTTTAAATACTGCCCACTGTTCCTCAACCCCTGATTCCTGCCCTATTCCCCTTAATGCCTCTTTCAAGTATCTCCCTATTTTCCCAAAGTCTGCCCCCCTAAAATCCAGGATACATGTTCTTGTGTGGTTTGGTTCTGCTCCTTCTGTGATTTCAAACCACAGTGACTGGTGATCACTGTTCCCCAGGAGCTCCCCCACTGTTACCCCCATCACACTGTCCCTGTTTGTGAGCACAAGGTCCAGTATTGCCTTCTGCCGAGTTGGTTCCATGACCAGTTGCTTGAGGAAGGCACCCTGAAGGTAGTCCAGGATAAATCTGCTCCTAGTTGATGCTGCTGCTGGGAAGCTCCAGTCCACGTCTGGAATATTGACATCTCCAACCAGTACTACCTCACCCTTGTCTGCCATCCTTTGGATGGCTAGCATCAGCTCCCTATCTGTTTCTTCCTTCTGGGCTGGTGGTCTATAGACCCCACCTGTGTGGATGCCTGGCCCCATTTTCCTTTCCAGCTTAACCCACAGTATCTCTCCCCCATTTTGTTCCTCCTGGATCTCTGTGGCCCTTATGTCATTTTTCACATACAGTGCCACTCCTCCTCCCTTCCTACCTGCCCGGTCTCTTCTGAATATGTTGTAGCCAGGAATGGCCATCTCCCAGTCATGGTTATCATTACACCAGGTTTCTGTGATGGCCACAATGTCCAGGTCTGACTGCACCATGACTGCCTCCAGATCTTCCATCTTGTTGTTAAGACTTCTGGTATTGGCACACATGGCTTTCCATGATTTGACCTCCCTAGACTGTTTAGCTTTTCTACTCCAGCCCCTTCCCTGGTTGTCCTTTATCCCTGGTTCTCCTTGCTGTCTGCCCTTCTGCTGATTTTTGCCCCTTTTCTGCCTATCCACCTCTTGGGCGCTAATCTCCATCTTTTGCACACTGCTTTGTTGAGATATCCACTCCTCCGGTTCACTGGTTCCACTGCTAGCTGTGGGGGGTGAGCAAGTAGGTACCCTCCTTGCTGGCCTGCCACCCCTTGGCTAGTTTAAATGCTTGTCAATGTAGCATTTAAACTTATCATTGAGTGCTTGGATTCCCCTCCAGGATGGATGCAGGCCATCAGGCTTGAACAAACCTCCATCCCTCCAGGTGGGTCCCCAGTCACCAATGAATCCAAACCTTCCTCACAGCACCAGTTCTTCAACCATGAGTTAAAGTTCCTGGTGCATGCACCTATGCTCTCCATGCCTCTCGCAGGTAGTACTTCTGAGAAGGTGACAGAAGTAGCTACTTGCTTGAGACCCCTCCCCAATTTTCTAAACTCTTCCTGAACTTCGTTTGGCTCCCCATTTGCTAGGTCATTAGTACCTAGGTGGATAATGACATCCAGCTCACCCTCCTGTCTTGCCTTCCCAGCAATCCGCAGGATCTTCCTTCCATCCCTCTATGCCGTGGCACCTGGTAGGTAGCTCACCTCCCTGTCCTCCCCCTCCTGTGTTCCTAGCTGGATCCCTCTTATGATGGAGTCCCCAACTAGGATTCACTTCCTCCTCCTCTGGGGTCCACTGCTCTCCCCGCTGAGGTCTCCTCCTTGGCTAACCTCCACATCCTTTTCTTCCACTTCTCTGGGTACCTCTATTTGGTTGCCCCCATTTGCCAGTGTGACATGTGAGTTCTTGAGTGGAATAGGATCTGGGATGTGCCTCTGCCTGACCATCTTAACCCACCCTGAGCCCACTGTCATCCACGTGCTCCTTGTTCTCAGCATCGTTTGAGGCAGCGGCATTGAACTGGGTGGTCTCTGGATGGGGTGATGGTACTCCTGGCCCAGTTTACTTCCGCTCTGAGTCTGGCTACCTCATCCTGCAGTCCAGAGAGATGCATGCAGATAGGGCAGCACTTCAGTGTCCAGAAGATCTGCCTGAATATGGCTTCCCCACAGCTACTGCATTGCACCACTCCCCACATTGTATTGCAATTATACTGCTATTCCACTACTTGTCTGTTACTGAAGCTCTCCTAGTTCCCTTTTTATTAATTTACTGTCCTAAAAATCCTGCCACTGATCCTCAGATACTTTTCTTTAAAAAAAAGGAAAATAAATAAATAAATGAGTCAAAACACTTGTGCTGAGGGTGGGCTTCTTCCCCTTATGCCCCTCCTACTCCACACCCCCTACTATTCCCTGTGTTTAGCTCCTGTCAATCAAATTCAACAGGGCACATAATTAAGAGTTGGGGGGGGAAAATTTGCAGCAATTAAAGACAACAAAGAAATACACCATCACTATGTTTTAAATTTTCAACAGCCCAAAAACAATTGTAAGTAAAGACAGCAAAGAAATTACAGTGTCACTAAAAGCCCACAATCTAAGTTTAATAAGGGTCTGAGGCCAGAGAAACACTCTGTCCAACTGAAATGTAAGCAGATGCTGTGGCCATGTGGACCTTTAAGGTACTGGACTGCAATTCCAGTGAATGTGAATAGGTAAGATAGCCCAGCACAGCTGGGACAGCAGCCTGTGCTGGTATTACTCCTCTGATTGAACACCAAAGAAAAAACCTTTTGCATTTTGCAGCATAGGTTTTCTTAGTGGATGGCTTCCTGTAACACCCTAAAATGTCTTTCAGAAAGATGCAAGCCTGTATATTCTAGGTTCTCAAGAGCCATGCTTTGAACCTGAGTGACTTGAGGTTCAGGTACAGGAGCCTTCCCTGGCTGGAGGTTAGCAGATTGTGCCTCTGAGGAAGGTGTATTGTTCAGCCACAGACATGGAGAGTAGCAGAGAGTACCATGGTTGCCTGGCCCAGTCTGGTGCTATCAAGATCATTGATGCTGACTGGGACCTGAGCTTGAGCAATGCTCTGTACACCAGAGGGAAGGAAGAAAAAGCACATAGGTGCTTCCCTGACCAGTTCAGAGCCAGAGCATCCAGGGGGATTGTTCCTGGATCTGGTGGTCTGCCATAGTACTGTGGTAGGTGGTGGTTCTGGTGGGATGCGAACAAGTCTACCTCTGGGGTGCCTCACCTTCTGATCACTTGCACCACCTGACTGTTCAAGGCACATTCATGATGGGCCTGGTTGATTTGAGTCAGGGTATCTGCCAAGGTATTGTCCTTGCCTGGCAGATGAATAGCCTATAGAGGAACCCCCATGGAGTATGCTAGACTCCATATTTTCATGACTTCTGTGCAGGGAGGGCATAACCTTGTCCCTCCCTGCTTGTTTATGTAGTACATTGTGGTAGTATTGTCTGTCCTGACCTGTACCACCTTCCCCTGTACTAGTTGTGTGAAAGCCTTTAGTGCCAGTAACACTGCTCTTAGCTCTAGCAGGTTTATGTGCAGGAGTGACTCTGCACTTGACCATGTGCCTTGGGTGGTGTGAACCCCCAGATGGGCGCCCCACCCTAGTAGAGATGCATCTGTTGTCAGAACAACTGATGGGGACTTTTGATGAAAAGGAACCCCTTCCCTTATGTTGGTTTCCTCTTTCCACCATTGGAGGGCCTGTAACAATGTTTTTTGTTACTAGAATTAGTTTTGAGAGAGGATCCTTTCTCAGACACCAGTGTGCTCTGAGGTGAAATTGAATGTCCCTCATCTGTAACCCAGATTCCAGGACTGTGCCAGTGGCAGCTGCCATGTGGCCAGTAGCTGAAGAAACTGTCTTGCAGTTTTTGGTTTGTTAGGCTGAATGAGCCCGCTATCAGCAGTACTGCCAGAGCAGGCTGAAGGGCAGACTTTTTTTTTAAGATTTATCAGGAACCCTAGAGACTCCAGGAGCCCCTGGGTGAGTTGCAGATGCTTCCTCACTTGCTGGGGTGATTTTCCAACCACCAGCCAGTTGTTAAGGTATGGGAAAACTGTGACACCTTGTCTTCCAAGGTGTGCCACAAGCACTGCCAAGCACTTTAACACCCTTGGAGCTGAAGTGAGACTGAAAGGCAGGGTTGAAAACTCTTAGTGACCTGATGGGAGTCTGAACCTGAGATATTTTCTGTGAGACTCCCTTATGGGGATGTGGAAATAGGCATCTTTTAGGGCCAATGATGCCAACCAGTCCCTTTTTGGAGCAAAAAATCCAAAAGAAAGCTCTGCGCTCAAGTCCTCGGTAGGTTCGCTTGAGACAAGGCTGCTAACCTGTATTTAGATGTAAAAATCCAAAAGCATAAGCACTCCAAGGAAACACAAACCACAAATATTCAACTAAATTTTTGATTTATTAACCACAGTGGGAGCCCCTAGTGCCTCGGCAACAAGCCTTCAAGGGAGCGTAAACCACAGTGAATGCAATACACCTTTTATACAATTCAAAATGCATGACATCACAATGAGAAGTGACCCAACATACAAAAATGATGATAATTTCATATAAAATGCACTTTATACATAGAAATACCTCCTAAACAAACTCATTCTAATGTCACTACTTACTTTATATTTAATAAACGAAAAGAAGAAAATGTCCATTTAATTTCAAAGCAGGAAGAAAAGCCAATTTTCAAAAAAGAAAAAAACCTAATAAGCATAGCGATTCGATAAATATTTTAAATTTTTAGTGGGATCTCCTAAAGAAAGGGATACACCAACACTTTTATTATTTATTTCACAAAATTCAATAGCTTATCAAAGTATTTTGCAAAAAACACAAAAGAAACAAAAAGACTTCATACATATACACAAAATGTGCTTAAAATGGGCTATAACAGTAAATGCTAAATATCATAGGATAAAGTATAAACTTCTGGAAAGCCCACTTTCTCTTTCTTTTTCCTTTGGGAGAAAACTGGTCATACTAGGCCATCTGCACCGGAAATAAGAGGAGACTCTAGAAAAAGAGGGCATAAAAATGAAAAAAATGTTAATAATTTTAAAGACAATCATTTTAATAATTATGCCTAATTAGATAATCTCCAAAAGTTATAGGAATATCCAGAAAGGGGAGGAGCGGGGGGAGGGAGGAGGAAAGGAGAAATGAGGGGGAGAGGGAAAAAGTAGGGTGAGAGAGGTAAAGGTAAAGAACAGGGAGAGAAGGCACGAATAGACAATCCATATGTGAACGTCCAGACTTCCAAAGCTTTAAAAACAGCGTGGCAAGTTACCTATACTTAAGGAATGGTTTCAGATCCCATCTTTCATTGAGGCCCTGGTCCTCACTGTATCTGCTTTAAATATCCAATAGCTTTCTCTCTGCATAAGGAGGTTTTGTCTATCACCACCCCTTTCTGGGTTTTGTACACATTCAAGACCTATGAATTTAAAACAACTTGGGTCTGATTGATGAATTTCACAAAAATGTCGACTAATAGGGTTATCCATTTTTTGATTAACAATACAGCGAACATGCTCTTGTAGCCATTCCTTTAATGTTCTCACTGTCTTGCCTACATAATAAAGGCCACAGCTACACCATAGAATGTAAACAACAAAGGTGGTTGCACATGTTATGAAGTCGCATATTTTGATGTTAATATTATTAGGTAAGACTATATTTTTTCCTGGTTGCATGTACTTACAAATATTGTATCTCCCACACTTATACACTCCTGCTGGTTTTATTGGCAGCCACCCTTGTCTATCCTGTTTTTCTTTTTATAAAACTGGCTTCTTACCAACTTATCCTGCAAAGTTGCTGCTCTCTTGAATGTCATTCTAGGACTATCTGAAACCACTTCCCTCAGTGTATGATCACCTTTTAAAACTTCCCAACTATTCCAAATAATATTCCCTATGTGTCCTGCCAGTGCATTATGTTCTGTAGAGAATGTAATCTTTTGGCTATCTTTCTCTTTACTTAGATCTTTCTTGTGTCCGAATAAGTCTTTCAAACAGCATGAAGTCTTGCTATATTATAGACATTAGCAGTTTGTTCCAGCTCTAGAACTGCCCCGGAGTGAAATGGTTAAAACCATTCCAAAATAGAATTTTGGCACGAGAGCAGCTCTATCTGTGTCATTTCAAACTTGAACTGTCAGATTCTTTACTCCGCCTCAGTGAACAGTCGCTCCGGAGATTTCTCCTTCTGCTCGGTTCATTTCTCGGTTTAAAAGTGTTTTCGGTTGGATTTAACCGAGAATAGTTTTATTTTAACCGCAAAACCGCTCGTTCAAGCTCTCATCTGTGGTAACCGTAGTAAATGAAGGTTTTGTCTGTGTGGAACTTGTAAGTTATCGGTTCGGTTTTGAACCGATCAGTGGGTTTAAAACTCATTTAAAACTAAAAGTTACTATTTTAGAGTGCGGTTCCCGGTTCTTATCGGTTCTAAAAACTGATTTATTACGTTTTTTTCCAATACCCGTGACACGGTTAGGAACCGATAAGGGTGTCTTGCCTGGCACTGCCGTTAAAAGGGCAAGTTTTTGGTTAGGCTGGCATTATGTCTGAGAAACCCAAAAGAAAACCGGCCCACTGTTTTCAACACTGTGATGTTTGTGGGAAGTCTTGCCAAGGCTGACCCACACACCACATGTGTTTATTGTCTGGGGTTTGACCACCTCCAGTCAGACTGCCAGGTATGTAAGAATTTCCCTGCAGCCACCCTGGAAAAAGATTGGGCAGGCTCCGGAGACAGAAGCCAAAAGTCCGCAGACCGGATGGCCAGCCCGGTTCGGTGCCAACCGAACCAGAGGGAGTGCCCTCTGACCAGGGCCAGACTTCCTCAGGCAAAAGAAAAGCTGGTTCTGAGGAACCAATTCCAGTAAAGAAAACAAGAAAATCAGCAGGTCTGGAGTCCAAAATTCCTTCTCCAACTGCTGCAGAGATAGCAAAAGCCATACAAATTGTCCAGTCACTGTCTCAGGGTCCGTCCGAACCACCACTATCTGGTAAAAGGTCGGTTCGTCCGTCCCAGTGGTTCAGGATTATGATATTGAGGAATTTTATGAACCAGAGGAGGGGGAGGAGGATTATGAACAGTATGAATGTGGCTGGGAAGGTCTGGGTGTGCCCATTGAACCGGACATCTCCCCAGACAGACCTTTAGAATCTCCCCCTATGCTGTCTGAGTCCCCATCTCATTTTATGTTTTATAAAAAAGTTGCTGAAACCCTCCAGCTTCCTTTAGAAGAGGCTGTGGATGAGCAAGAGGAGCCTGATTTTGTAGAAATGATGGATATTCCAGAGTCTAGGAGATTGTCTATTCCTTTACATAAGTCTTTTAGGAAACAAACAATTAAAATTTTAAAAGCTCCTAATTCTGTGCCTCCTGTAGATAAAAAGATGGACAGAAGGTACACATTGTCAGGCCCTGATACAGAATTCCTTCTAGCAATGCAGTCATGTTAGTAGTTCAGGCTGCTGCCTGTGATAAAGTAATATTCCCTTGGCTTCACATCCTCCTGACAAGGATTCCAGGAAGATTGATGCCATGGCAAAAAAACAGTATATGGCAGCCTCTCTGGGACTCAGGCAAGCAAATTATATGGCTTATGTAGCTAGGTATCAGAAATCTAGATGGGATACTGTTATGCAATTGGCCAAGCAGGCCCATGGCCAGCTGGCTAGTGAACTAGAACAGGTGGCTGCTGATGGCATTGAAGCCTCTAAGGTTCAGTTTCATGCTGCTGTGGATGTTAATGATGTTTCCTCTAGGGTCATGGCCACATCTGTAGCTTTTCGTAGGTTGGCCTGGCTCAGGTGTACTAGTTTGTCACAGGATACCCAGACTAAGGCTATGGATTTTCCTGTGGTGGGAAATTCTCTGTTTGGAGAGCAGACAGAGAATTACATGAAGAAGATGGATGAATATAGGACTACTTACAAGAGTGCCCAGGCTAAGGAGCGGCAAGCCACTCCTCAAAGGCATGCCCCAGGTAGGGGTAGGCCTTTTCACAGGCCTTTCTACCAGACTCAGGCCTCCCTGCCTATGCTCAGAGGGGCTTCTTCAGAAGGCATGGGCAGACGAGGGTGGGCAGACCTGCTCCCACCCCCAGCCTAAAGCTCCTGAAAACAGGCACCCTGATGGGGTGCCCAGGGCCGATTCTCCTGTACCAGTGGGGGCAGGCTGGCTTACTTCAGTCAGAATTGGGCTTCTTTAACCTCAGACAAGTGGGTTCTGGAAGTAGTAAGCCAGGGTCTGGTTCTCAGCTTCAAAAGTTTCCCAAGTTGAGAAGCAGACTTTTCTACCTGCAAGTGCTTCAGAGACCTCGCTCTGGAAACAGAGGTCTCATCCCTGTTAGCTCTCAGAGCAGTAAAGGGTTCCTCCCTGCATCAGGGCAGGGGTCTGTATTCAGATACTTCCTTACCCCAAAAAGACAGGAGAATGGCGGCCCATTTTAGATCTCAGATATCTGAACAAGCATCTTTTGAAACCAAAGTTCAAAATGGTAACTCTGGCAATGATTTTATTTTCCCTAAGGCCAGGGACTGGCTAGCCTCCTGGACCTCAAGGATGCCTATTTCCATGTCCTAATCAGAAGATCCCATCGAAAGTACCTCAGATTCGAACTGCCCTCAGGTCATTACCAGTTCAGAGCAATGCCCTTCGGCCTTACCTCTGCTCCAAGGGTATTCACAAAGTGTCTAGCAGTGGCAGTGGCCCACTTAAGGAGGCAGAGGATTGCTGTTTTTCCCTATCTAGACGACTGGCTCATTGTAGGCCAGTCCCCAGAACAGGTAAAATCTCACCTGCAGGTCACCCAGCAGCTTCTCACCTCCTGGTTTTCTGCTAAACCTACCAAAGTCGGTTCTGGAACCAGTCCAGGTACTCACCTTTATAGGGGCAGAATTGGACACAAAGCTAGCTAGAGCCTTTCTTCCCCAGAAAGGGTAAGGAATTTAGTGGCTCTGGCCTCTTCCTTCACTCTGCAGGTCTCTCGACCAGCAAGACACTTTCTGCAGCTCCTGGGGCACATGGCTGCATCCACAGCTGTTGTGCAGGGAGCCAGATTTCAGATGAGAGACATTCAGTTTCACTTGAGAACCTTTTGGTCTCAGAGAAGAGACCCCTTCCAAGTTGGTCCCAGTGACTCGAACCTTGATCCTAGCTCTCCAGTGGTGGCAGGATCAGAGCAATTAAGAGCGGGGTCCCCTTCATTTCCCCTTCTCACGACTTGACTCTCACTACAGATGCTTCCCTTCTGGGTTGGGAGCCCACATGGGCGACCTTTCCACTCAGGAGTTTGGTCCCCCAGGAATCTCTGCTCCACATCAATTTGCTGGAACTCAGAGCTGTCTTTTAGCTCTTCAAGCTTTTTCTGCATCTGTCCACGACAAGAAGTGATACAAGTCAGAACAGACAACACCACAACAATGTGGTACATCAACAAACAGGGGGCACTGGTCTTCGGCCTTGTGCACGAGGCAATGAAGTTGTGGTCTCTGGCCTATTCCCTGAACACTTCCCTCATAGCAGTTCATCTTCCAGGGAAGGACAATGTCCTAGCAGATGCCCTCAGTAGGATTTCCCAGGGCCATCACGAATGGTCCCTGGATCCTCAAGTGCTGGGGATAGTTTTGCCAGGTGGGGCATCCCTCAGATAGATCTTTTGCAGCCCCAGACAATCACAAACTTCCTCTGTTCTGTTGCAGGCCTCCAGTGCTGGGCTCAGTTCCCTGGATGCCTTTCTTCTGGATTGGGAGGGAAGTTCCCTATGCTTTCCCTTCCTCTCCTATTCAAAGTACTAGTCAAAATCAGATCTCAGCCTTGCAGGGTGATTCTGATTGTCCGATTGGGCCAGGCAGCCCTGGTACCCACTCCTTCTGTCTCTGACAGTCCATCTTCCCTGTGCCTCCCCAGGAATCACAATCTGTTGACTTGTGCCCAGGGAAGGGTTTGGTATCCGACCTCAAATCCCTCAACCTCAAGGCCTGGCTCTTGAGGAGTTAGAGTTTGCTGATTTACACCTCTCTCAGGGTGTTCTTGAGATCCTAAAGGCTTCCAGAAAGCCTTCCACTAGGGCTACTTATAGTTCTAAATGGAAAAGGTTTTCCATTTGGTGTGCTGGGAAAATATTTCTCAGAATCTGCTGAATTGCCCATTTTGTTAGATTACATGGTACATCTTAATTCCTTGGTCTCAGACCAGCTACCCTGAGAGTTCATTTGGCAGCTGTGTCTGCTTTTGTGTCAGCAGGAAAGTCATCCCCTCTTTCCTCTCATCCTGTGTTTTCCAAGTTTTTTAAGGGATTACTCCATACTAATCCTCCCTTTTGGGAACCTGCCCCTGCTTGGGACCTTAATGTTTGCATTGCCCAATTAATGCAACCCCCTTTTGAACCTCTGTCTTCTGCAGAGCTTAAGTACCTAACTTGGAAAACTGTTTTTCTAGTGGCTATCACTTCTGCCAGACGCATAAGTGAATTGCAAGCCTTGTCAGTGGAGACTGACTTATTTCTTTCCATAGGGATAAGGTAGTCCTTAGGACTAATAGGAAGTTTTTGCCTAAGGTGGTTTCAGATTTCCATCTTAATCAATCTATCTCCCTTCCAGTATTTTTCACTGATCACTCCTCTTCGGTGAGAGGAGGTTGCACAGCCTGGATGTTAAGAGAGCTCTTAGTTATTATATAGAGCGTACTAAAGGTCACAGGTTCAAATCCTCCAACTTTTCCTTACCTATGGTGAAGTTGGGAAAGGCAACCTGCCACTAAGAGATCAATAGCCAGGTGGATTGTCTCTTGTATCCAATTTTGTTATCAGAAAGTGGGCAGAGCCCCGGTTTGAGGGCTCATTCTACCAGGGTACAGTTATGCCTCTAGCTGCTGCCAGAGATATCCCTTTATTAGAGATTTGCCAGGCTGCTACTTGGAAAACGGTACACACTTTTACCAAGCATTACTCCCTGGATGTCCAGGCCAGGAGAGATGCTCGGTTTGTACAGCTGTTCTTCAGAGCCTATTCCTAAGTAGGTTCTGCCCTCCTCCATGGAGGTACTGCTGTGTATTTCTGCTAATGTCTATAATATAGCAAGACTTCATGTTGTTTGAAGAAAAATTACTCACCTTAGTAATGTTGTTTCTTCTAATGGAGTCTTGCTATATTATAGACCTCCCCCAACCTGCCCTCTCAGAACCTCTACTTGGTGGGGTGCAGGCAACTTAGTGTGGGCACTACTTATGTCCTGTTAGCATTTTGTCCCTTTGGGACTTTGGGGTGTGTGTATGTGTGTGTGTTTTATTATACTTATGTTCCATTTTCATATTATTAGAATGGTGTTAGTATTTCTGGTCCCCTGACTTGAGTCTTGGGTGTTGGGACCATCAATGGTTGTTATTATTTAGGTAGCCATTTGGCTAGTGTAGGTTACAGCTTCCACACAGACCTTAGTAAGTTTGGCTCAGAAGATCTGACAGTTCAAGTTTGAAATGACACAGATAGAGCTGCTCTCGTGCCAAAATTCTATTTTGGAATGGTTTTAACCATTTCACTCCGGGGCAGTTCTAGAGCTGGAACAAACTGCTAATGTCTATAATATAGCAAGACTCCATTAGAAGAAACAACATTACTAAGGTGAGTAATTTTTTCTTCTGTGTCATTGTCTGAACTTTACTTAGAGCATCAGTTAAAACCTGCTCACTGTACCCTCTCTCCCTAAATCTGGCCAGCAATTCCTCTGCTTGCTGTAGAAAATCATTATTACTAGTACAATTCCTGCCAGTTCTTACAAGCTGGCTATAGGGTATAGAATTTTTCAATTTTTGTGGGTGTGAACTATTATACCTTAGTAGGGAATTTGTAGCCATTTTCAATTTATAGCCCTTTGTACACACACTGACTGTGTCCGTGTACCCCATAAAGGTGATATCCAAAAAATTAATACATTCTTTCTCAATGTTAGATGTAAACTGTAGATTACATTCATTATCATTTAACCATTTCACAAATTTTTGAGCTTCTTCCCTAGACCCTTTCCAAACAGATGAACAATCATCTATATATCTGTCCCATTTCACAATATTTCCCATATAGGGGTTCTGTGCAGGATTACTCAGGTACTGGAGTTCCCATAAGCCCATGAATAGATTTGCATAAGCTGGAGCCATCGATGCCCCCATGGCTGTCCCACACTCCTACAAAAAGTACTCATTGTTAAGCAAGCAATAATACCTGACAGGGTGGGCGGTATTGGACAATACCGGACCACCCAGGGGCATAATGAGGCCCGACACCGCAGGCAGAGGGCCTTATAGACCCTGGAAGGCCTGGTATTGCCGATACTGCCCACCCTGGTGGGTATTATTGCACTTAGAAAATGGGGAACTATATTAAATAACGTTTTTATTATTATTACTATTTTGTTTTAAGTGTTAAAACTCTAAACTGCTTGATTAGATTTAGTAAAATAGTTCCTCCGCCTGTATTGGAATGGTGTTTTTTTTTTTTTTGCAGCTGGCTGTCATGCTTACCCCCCAACCCCCCCACGCACACACCCATATACACACTCATATATAACAGACACCACCACACCCAGTAATGTAAAAATATTACAATTGACAATTTAGAACAGTTTTCCCTGACTGTTACGGAAATTAAAAGGAAAAAAAATACATTGTCACAGCATGCAGATCCACTTCCTGATATACAGTACCTCTACCCGACTGTACCTAAGGGGTAAATCATCTGTTTAGTTTTAGGGCTCCTCCAGTTTGGTACATCAGCGTGCAGTCTCACTCCATGGACAGAACAGATGCTCCTCTTCACATTCCCGGTCCTAGTGGAAGGCAGGAAGGACCGGGAGTTCATTTAACAAACAATGAAAACACTAAGAAAAGAAAAATTAACTCCATGCCAGGCCGGAAGTCGAGCAGGCAGTGAGGACTGGGAAACTTACAAAATACAGCCTGAACAACTGGTTCCCGACCATGCGCTCATAATTTCCAATATCTGCCTGCAACCTCCAGGATTTTGGGAATAGGGTTAAAGTTTGTGGGCTTCTGCAGTTGTGCTGGAGGTGATGTCTTCTAAGGGGAAGGGGGGAGTGGCACTTCGGTTTGCTGATTAGCGAGAGCATGAGAACAAAAACCGTTTGCAGTGAAACTCTTTTTTTTTTTTAAAGAAATGGGAATACCGTGGGGATGTAGGGTTTACGGTGATGCAGGCTGAACACAGAAACTGGCAGAACTGAAAAGCAGCAGGTTAATTCTTGAGGAGCAAGTGACTGTTGGAGGAGGCAGGAACGAGAGACGAGTGCGGTCCGCTCTCTGTCAGGTATGGAGAAAGTCATGGGGGTATGGTAGAAGACGGCACCGTAAATAAGGAAAATACATTTAAAAAATAGCCCTATATAAGCCAAGTGATGGATTGTGTGCAGTTTCATTTACAGTTGGCAGTGAGTGTTGGGGCCAATATCTCTCGCTAAGCGAAGATAAAAATGGCGGGCAATTTCAAATTCAGTGGGGAGGTTTTAGCCTATCATCAAGCAGGGTGGAGACAAGGATCCTTGTGTGGGTGAAGGGGTAACTCGACCGGCACTTTTTATTTCCTGGGCATCTATTGAAAGTTAATGTACCCCCCTGGTAGGGGTATCGGCCAATGAGAGCCCAGGAAATAAAAAGCCCATTTTCTAAATTAAAAATATCCATGACCAAGTACAAAAGTTAGAGCCTCAGTATAGAGAATACTGGATGGGCAACTATGCAGAACCACTGTGTTCTGCCACAGAGGGATTCTGATTCCCTCTGACCTCGAGAGAGAAGCTCGAGAGGTCCATGGGAATCAGAATCCCGAGGTGGCAAAACACACTGGTTGTGCAGAGTTGCTCATCCTGTATTTTTTATAGTGTATAGTACTGTGTGAAAATTGTTTTGTAAGTTCTTTTGCTTTCAAAATGAAACTGACTCATGCAGTCTCTAGAGGTTCTAGAATGCTGTTCTACTACAGAAGGGTAGAACAGCATTCCATGACATTGGAACTGTGGTAGAACATCATTTTGAAAGGGATGGAATTCTATACAGAACAACACTCCACTATACATTAAATTGAGGATCGTGTATGAGCAGTCATACACAACAAGGATATTCTTGTATTGAGAGGTTTCCTTGGTAACAGATGACCTCGAGAGTGCAGCTCAAGAGCCTGTTACCAAGAAGGGAACCTCTCGAGATACAAGAATATCCTTGTTTGTGTACGACTGCTCATACACAATCTTTTATAGTGTATGGGTAGTCACAGCATAGAAAACCACACAAAATCAGCTAGTGAAGACAACAGAGAATAGAAATTTTAATATTTTCTTTCTTTTTTTTTAACTGACACAGTGTGCTGCAGATGTTTCTTTAAGTTCAAGTGTAAAAAAAAAACAATTTCCAGCATAACTGGATAGAGGAACGCAACTATGTTGCAGCATTCCAAGTTGTTCTGCTGTAGTAGTGACATCACTACTGCAGCAGAACAACATAATGATATCACTACTGCAGCAGAACAAGCATATTCCAGGCATGGAATTCCATGCATAACAGCATTCCACTATACACTATAATAAAGTCTACTGGGACACCTGTGTCAATCACATCTTGTTCTGAAAAGAACTTGGCAGCCCTGATACCGTCCTGATGTCTTATTGAGGTATACAGAGACTCCACATCTATAGTTATCCAATAATAATTAATTTCCCAAATTAGGTCTTGAAATTTGTTCACAGTGTCCTCAGAGTCCTTTAAATAGGATGGTAATTTGGCCATGCTAAATTGAAGAAACAAATCTATAAATTCACACAGATGCTCAGTTAATGAACCAACCCCCAAGACTATTGGTCTCCCCTGGTGGCTCCTGCAGATTTTTATGTATTTTGGCAGACAATACAGTGTTGGTACTATAGGATAGTCACAATACAGGTACTGTACTTGAATTCCTCGTTACTAATATTCCCACAATGCAATGCTTTTTCTAAAAGTGAATACAAATCCCTTTTATACTGGTAAATTGGATTACAACTAAGCTTCCTATAATTGTTAACATCACATAAATGCTTCTCCACCATGTCTCTGTATTGATTATTTGTCATAATGACTTTATTTCCCCCTTTGTCCACTCTTTTAAAAATAAGACTCTTATTTTCAGACAGTTGTTTCAATGCATTGGATTCTTCATAACTTAAATTAGTCACTATTTTTTATATTTTTTGTACTAAGTAAGAGCTCCCTTACCTCATAGATAACCAAATCATCGAATGCAGTAATGCTACTGTTCAGGACCATAGGGCAAAAGTCAGAATTACACTTAAAAATTGTCTGCCTCATTCTTTTAAAGTCAGAACAAATGTCCTCAGAAGATTCACAGTTAGAACTGAAACCTTCTCAATATTCAAAATCCTCTCCACATATCTCATTCCCCGTAGGGTCCTCACGCCTTAGTGTTGCTTCAATAGCATAGTCCAAATCGTCTTCATATACTCCTCCAGCACTCAGTTGCTCGTTGACACCTATATCTGACAAATTACTTATAAACTGCTTTTCATGAAAATAATATTTTAATCTAACTTTACAAAATAACTTGAAAATGTCCACGAAAATAATAAACTGGTGTATAGTCGGTGTAGGGACAAAGTTCAACCCTTTTTGTATAAAGCAATCTGAGGCTTTGTGAGATCATGAATACTTAGATTTATAATTTGTAATTGGGATTCTTGGTTGTCCTGATGGTCCATTTTTTGTTGTTGTTGCTTCCTTCTCCCTCCTCGTTTCCTTCTTCTGGTCCGTCTATTCCTTCTCTTAGCAGTGCTAGATTTTCTTCTAAAAAAAGCCCATTATCCACATTTTAGTTAAATCAATAGTTACTTTATTACTGCTGTCTGCTAACGACTCTGAGCTTTGTAGTTTTTTATTTGCTTGTATACGTCTACTACGGCTTTTGTTCCGTGACCTCCCTCTGCTCCTTGACCTTCTTTCATTCATTTTAGGCTGTATGTACGGAGTTCCTACCTCATAATGTTTTGTATCTCTTGAAAACTTGTCTTGTTTTCACTCAGTTACTTCCTTTTCATGCTTAACAATCTTGTTTTCCAACAATTTGTCAAACTGTGCAAACTCCTAATGTTCTTTAAATAATGCAACCTCCTCCTTTGCTTTCTTTAAACTTTCTACTAATTCTTGATAATCCTCTGTATCCTCCTCAATTATTAACTTTGTGTATGCTAGGGAAGCCTCCTCAGAGATTATCAACCATTCATTCTTTCTTTTAAAATTATTTAGACTACATGCAGGGACTTTGGTCACATGTAGCCCTTGCGGAGCTTGATTTTTCTCAATATAAGACTCCAGTGATGTAATGTTATAACTTAAATTAATCTCTTTGAATAGCAGGCATTCTAGCTTGACAAAGGACAGTTTAATATTGCCTCTAGTGCTATTACCTGTAGCAGCTGCTACTCCACCACAGTCTCTCCCTTCCAGATTAGCTTTCAGGCGATACTTCCTGCTTTGAAGTGAAGACAAATCTTCCAAACTGAAGCTGCTGCTCCCAATGTTACCGCTAATTACTCTCGGCACATCTTGCGACATAACTGCCAGTAATTCAATGAGTGCACTCAGAATGGTCTTATTTAAGACTAAAAACTGTGTTTAACCACAAGTCCAGACCGCGCATACAGTTCTAAAATGCTTGGGAAATTTCAATCAGAAGCTTCACAAAAAAGCAAGCGCATATTCACCTGGCTCCCACTGTTTAATTAACAAACGGGATGGCTTCACATTACCTAGCACAATGAGGTGCTCAGATGTTCACAGACACTGAAAAGCACAAACGAAAAAATCCAAAAGAAAGCTCTGCGCTCAAGTCCTCGGTAGGTTCACTTATGACAAGGCTGCCAACCTGTATTTAGACATAAAAATCTCAAAGCATAAGCACTCCAAGGAAACACAAACCACAAATATTCAACTAAATTGTTGATTTATTAACCACAGTGGGAGCCCCTAGCGCCTCGGCAACAAGCCTTCAAGGGGGCATAAACCATAGTGAATGCAGTACACATTTTATACAATTCAAAATGCATGACATCACAATGAGAAGAGACCCAACATACAAAAATACAGGTTACTCACCTGTAACAGGAGTTCTAGGAATGGTATATGTTGTTCATCCACACTCATTGGCAGGTATCCTTGCCGCTTTAAATCTTGCCGGAAGGTCTTCAAGCTTGCTCCTCCCACCCACCCGGGTGGTATAACTCTCGGCTCTGCCCCATGACGCCAGATCTGGCCCGCTGGAAGCTCAGGTTGTGCGTCGAAGCCGGGGAGGTCAGGTGGGTCGTGTGGATGAACATATACCATTCCTAGAACTCCTGTTACAGGTGAGTAACCTGTATTTCTAGGGACATGGATATGTTGTTCATCCACACTTATTGGCAGACTCCTAGCAGTTCTCCGGGAGGAGGGAGGCAAGGCGCACACCCCCAATACTTACTTGGGAAAGAGAGACTGAGAACCGAGGCCCCAAAACCAGCATCCCGGCGTGACTCAAGGTCGATGTGGTAGTGGGTAATGAAGGTGTTTGCTGACTTCAGGTAGCAGCCCTGCAGATTTCCTGGATAGGGACGCCCCTGAAGCAGCCACTCAGGCAGCAGTATGGCGGGTAGAATGAGCTCTTATCCCTCTGGGAGGCTCCATGCCCGCCAACTTATAGCAGAGATCTATGCAGGAGGTTACCCACCTGCTTATCGTCCGCTTGGCTGCAGGTCTGCCAGATGCGGCTTCAGCGTAGGTGACAAACAGCTGGCGAACCTCTCCCCGAATTTCAGCCGTGCGCTCCTTATAATAAGCGAGCGCCCTTCTAGGGTCCAGAGTATGGAGCCTATATTCGGCCTCCGAGGTGTGATTGGGGTAGAACACCGGCAGAGTCAACACCTGGTTAAGGTGAAACTCCGACACCACCTTCGGAAGGAATTTCGGGTGGGGGCGCAGGACAACCTTGTCCCTGTGGAAGACCAGGTAAGGAGACTCGATGGAAAGCGCCTGGAGCTCTCCCATCCTTCTGGCTGACGTGATAGCCACCAAGAAGGCGGTCTTCCACGACAGGTGAGAGAGAGCACACCTGTGCATAGGTTCGAATGGCTTGCCCATGAGCTTTGCCAGTACCAGCAGTAGATCCCACGGAGGTGGGGGTTCCCGCACTGGAGGGGAAATGTGATCAAGGCCTTTGAAAAAGCGCCAGACCACCTTCTCCTGCGCCACCGACTGCTTCCCGGCCCGCGCCCGGTAAGCAGAGATGGCTGCCAGGTGCACCCTTAGGGTCGTCGACCTAAGCCCTTGACTAGAAAGGGACCATAAATAGTCCAAGATGCTTGCCAAGGAACAGGAGGAAGGGTCCAAGCCCTGTTCTGACACCAAATGGAAAACCTTTCCATTTGAAGGCATAGCATTTTCTGGTCGACTCTTACGGGACGCCCAACTACATTGAGGACCTCGTCGGAAAGACCCAAGGCCTGGAACTCTAGCCGCCAGGAACCAGGCCGTCAGGTGCAGGGATTGAAGGTCCGGATGGAACACCTTCCCTGATTGACTGAGAGCAGGTCCGGCGAGCTGGAAGCTGCCGCGAGTCCTGGAGCTGAGACTGAGGAGATCTGGTACCAGAACTGGCGAGGCCAGTCTGGGGCTATCAGAATCACCCGCGCCTTGTCCCTCCTCGCCTTGAGAAGCACCTTGTGGATCAAGGGAAATGGGGGAAAGGCGTAAAAGAGGCCCGGGGTCCATTGCCTCGAGAAGGCATCCCCCTGCAGCGAGCCCTGCTGAGGGGGCGGCATGGAACAGACTCAGCTTTGCTCTCCCTGGAGGCAAACAGGTCCACCTGAGGTGTGCCCCAAAGGGAGAACAGATGCTGTACTACCTCGCAGGAGAGACCACTCGTGGGATGCAGCCCCTATCCGGCTCAGGGCATCGGCCAGGGTGTTGAGGCTCCTGCCACGTGAATGGCTAGGAGATCCGCCCAGGCTGCGCGCAGTGACCAAATGTGGAGAGCTTCCTTGCATAGAAGCATGGAGCGCGCCCCGCCTCTGGCGGTTTAGATAGTACATGGTCGTGGTATTGTCCGCCTGACTCGGACCACTTGACCCCGAGGAACGGAGCAAAGGCGGTGAGAGCTAGGCGGACCGCCGGAGCTCCAGCAGGTTGATGTGGCATCGACTCCGCTGGGACCAGAGGCCATGAGCCCGTGTTCCCCAGATGGGCACCCCAACCCATCAGAGAGGCATCGGTCGACAGAGAGACCGCGGCTCGGGCGGACGAACGGGATGCCCTCCTGCAAATGATCTGGAACGGTCCACCACTGGAGAGCTGCTTCACATCCCTGTGTCACCGACACAAGCTGGTCCAAGGGATCGCAGCTGCCAGACCACTGGCTGGCCAGTCCCCACTGAAGGGGGATGTTCCAGCGGCCCAACGGACCACGCTGGTGCAGGCCGCCATGAGACCCAGGAGGCGCAGGAAGTCCCGGCAGGCGCAATTGCCCAACCAGAAATGATCGGGCAAAGGAGGAAAGAACCTCGCCCTGTCCGCCGAGCCGCGCCTGGCTCAAGAGAGTCGAGCGCGCCCGATGAATAGAATCACCTGCTTCGCTCGAGTTCCCGACTTGGCCTCGCTGATAAGGAGGCCCAGTTGAGAGCAGACCTGGAGGGCCAGATCTCTGACCACTCCGCCTCCTTCCTGGAGGAGCTGCTATCAGCCAGTCGTCCAGGTAAGGGTACACCCGGACTCCTCGGCGCCGCAGGAATGCTGTCACCACTGCCATGCATTTGGTGAAGACCCTGGGAGCTGGAGACAAGCCGAAGGGCATGGCTTGAATCGAAGAGGGATCCTTCCGCTCGGAAGCGAAGGAATCTCTGGTGAGACGGATGGATAGGGACGGAAAAACGCTGCCCTGCAAGTCCAGAGAGCAGAACCACACTGCTCCAAGGATGGTATTATCTGAGCCAGAGTGACCATCCTGAAGGTTCGAGACCTTAGGAACTTGTTTAGGTCGCGGTAGGTCGAGAATGGGGCGCCAGCCCCCCGTCCGCTTCGGAACCAGGAAGTACCTGGACACAAACCCTGGGTCTGAAGGAGGGTCCACCACCTCTCTTACCACCTCCTTCTGGAGGAGGAGAGCGATGTCGGCTCGACGAGCCGCCAGTGAGGCTGGGGATCAAGCCCCGAGGGGCGACGGCCTGAAGGGTGGTGCCTGCTCAATTCCAGAGGCAGGCCTCTTCCCACCACCTTCAAGACCCACCTGTCCGTGGTAACAGCGACCAGGCGGAACGGAAGTGCTGGAGCCGCCTCAACGGGGACCTAGGGTGGCGGGACTGGGGCGACACCCTCAGCCTGTCACTGGGCAGGCTTGGAGGAGGGACCGGCCGAGGGACCTCCTGGGCCCTTTCCTCCTGCCTCCTGTTAGAGGAAGCCGGCGGCTTGGGTTTGGGATGCCAGGCCGAGCCTGCTGGCCCTGACGTTGTTGGGCCGAGGGCTGGGGCACAGAAGGACCAAGGGCTTAGGCTGTGGTTTGCGGCCTTGTCCTTCTGAGCGGAAGAGACCGAGTCCAAGGTAGCATTGGACTTCTCGATCCTCTGCAGGTGACCTTCCACCCCAGGGCCGAAGAGGTCAGTCCCCAAAAAGGGAACATCCGCCAACTTGTGCTGGGTATCCGAAGTAAAGGTGGATATCCTCAGCCAAGCCCGCCGACGCATAGCCACTGCGTCCGCCACCGATCTGGCACATGAGTCCCCTATATCCAAAGCAGTCTGGAGCTGCTGTTTGGCCACTGCCCTGCCCTGGTCCCGCACCTGCTTAACCGTAGTCTGCAGATCGGCGGGAAGATGAGGGATGACCATCCAGGAGCCCAACAGGGCATGAGAAAAATGTGCATGAGGACGGCAGACTGGCCTAGCGAAAGCCGAGAGAGGAGCAGGCGTAGACTTTTGCTCGACATAGTCCAATTTCTTGGACTCCTTGTCAGGAGGTTTGTCCACATCCCTGGCGCTAGCGCGCGCGCTGAAAACGCTGTCGGTAACCAACCCCCAGCAGAGGGGTGTTCCAAAACCGGACAAGGAACCGGGGACCGCATACTTCCTGGCCATCCTGGCCGAGGCGCAGGGCAGGAAGCAGGGCGCTGCCAAAGCTCCAGTGCCGGACCCACTATGGCCTCGCCACCGGAAAGGCCTCCGCCGGAGAATCCCCGGTCCAGAATCTCCGTGAGGGGATACCTGGCCCGCTTTGGAACGGGTTCGAGCTCCATCCCGTAGACTCGAGATGAGCCAAGCAGTCCTAGGAAGGACGACGGGCTATCGTCCATTGACTGACCTCCTGAAGACTCCAAGTCCAGTCGCTGGAGAAAAAGGAGGAATCATCTTCGACTCGGAAGAGTCCTCGAAGAGCTGCTCTGGCCTGAGCCACCCTTCACCTGCCGAGGTCGGTCGGGAGTGAGGGTAACTGACAGCCGATGGGGTAGACCCTTAGCCGACCGAGAATCCTTGGTCGGAGCCCCAATTGGTGGCTGTGGAGGCGGAGGTTCCACCGGAATCGGTGGAGCAGCTGGTTTTGGCCGAACAACCGGCCTGGGTATAGGCTCCTCGGATAAGTCGAGGGGTTGTGTCGGCCGCCCGTGACAGTTACTTAATGGCCGGGAAGGCGACGGGTCGGCTTATTCCCGCCAGGAGGAGCTGTTGGAACATAAGGTCTCGCACCGCCGACGTACTTACGCCAAGCCTCCTCATCCGAGGAGGAGGACGAGGACGAGCGGCGACGCCGCTCACCGCGGTGCCGAGACCGAGACCGCCTATGACGGTGGGATCGGCTGGACCGCGAAGAGGTCCGAGACCGAGACCGAGAGTCCCGGAATTTCCGAGGTCGGTGCGGGGAGGTGTCGGCCGGAACCGGCACTCCCTTCGGCTCGGATGGTCCATCCGAGGGCTCCGGAACCGGAGGCACAGGCGAGCCCACGGGATCCTCAACTCCTCCCGGGGGAACCGGGGAGAGGGGAATCTCGGCTGCTAAAGGCGACAGCCCGTCCAATGGGTCGAGAAAAATCTCGACTTCATCGGTGGGAGTCTCGTCAACTGACCTGACGGGACACCGTGAGGCCAGTGGCCGAAGCCGAGCGGTCGACCGACGCCGACGGTCGACGGCCCGGGGAGAGGGACCTTTCCCGCTCCCAAGAGCGTCGACGGAGGGACTTACCCCTGTCCCTCTTTTTGGACCGAGAATAAGGTCCCGCAGACGTAGGTCCTTCTCCTTTAGTGGAGAGGGACAGACAAAGCTCCTTAAAAGAAGCCGTGTAAGAAGAGCCCAGAGAGCGGGATAAATGCCGCGGCCGAGGAAGATACGGCCCGCGCCGCCTCCTCTTCGAGGGCGACCATCCGCTCGAGCTGATCCGCCGAGCCCGCCGCCGCTGACACCGCCAACCGGGCCTCCTTGGACTTCACCGGAGGGAAACGCTTCTCCGGACGGCCCAGTTGCAATCGGGCAGCACGGTCTTCGAGGACGAGGCGAGAAAGATGAGCACAGGTCGCAAGCCCGCGGGTCGTGCTCAAGGCCTAAGCAGTAGACACACGTGGAGTGTGGATCCGTCGAGACATCTTCTGCCGCATGGGCATCTCCGAAACCGGAGTCGATTTGTCCATCGCAGCCATGAGGGATAGAAGACAAGTCTTTTTCGCAAAATTTTATTTTTAAAACCGCAAACGGAGAAATAGGAACTAGTCTCAAACGCAGAGCGTTAAGGAGGGAACCTGAGCTTCCAAGCGGTAAGGAAGATCTGACGTCATGGGGCGGAGCCGAGAGTTATACCACCCGGGTGGGTGGGAGGAGCAAGCTTGAAGACCTTCCAGCAAGATTTAAAGCGGCAAGGATACCTGCCAATGAGTGTGGATGAACAACATATCCATGTCCCTAGAAATGATAATTTCATATAAAAAACACTTTTTACATAGAAATACCTCCTAAACAAACTCATTATAATGTCACTAGTTACTTTATATTTAATAAACGAAAAGAAGAAAATGTCCATTTAATTTCAAAGCAGGAAGAAAAGCCACATTTCAAAAAAGGAAAAACCTAATAAGCATAGCAATTCGATAAATATTTAAAATTTTTAGTGGGATCTCCTAAAGAAAGGGATACACCAACACATTTATTATTTATTTCACAAAATTCAACAGCTTATCAAAATATTTTGCAAAAAACACAAAAGAAACAAAAAGACTTCATACATATACACAGAGGCTGGGATATTCATAGGGGTTGTGCCATGCACAACCCCCCAATGCACCCGGTGCTATATTCAAGGGGGGAATGTTGCACGGTGCAACATCCGATGTGCCAGGGTGCATTGTTAATGTATGTGGTGCAGATGCAGGGGACATGCCCATGCATATGCGGCACATCCCAGTATTCATCCCGGGATGTGTGGTGCATATGCTGGCACAACCCCTACATGCACCGCACACTGGTGCGCAAAGTTGAGCTGAAAAAAACCAGCTCAAATGCTGGCCACCCACAGGCAGGTGGCTGTATTGCTAGGCGCAACACAGCAGCTGCCAGCCATGGGTGGCCACCCACATAGCAGGACCACCGTTCACAAGCACCCTGTCCCCCTGGTAGTCCAGTGCCCCCCCCGCATGCCTGATTGCGGGCAGTAGTGTGCATACACCAATCACAATGCCCGATCGCGGGCAGTAGTAGGCATGTACATATGCCTGGTGGTCTAGTGGACCCCCCTCCTTCCCTGTATGCCAGATCATGGGCTGTTGTGCAATGTCAAACATACCTGATGGTCTAGCACCAACCCCCATATACCCGATCATGGTCTGTCGATAGATCAGATGTACCTGGTGGTCCAGTAGTACCTCTTCCCCACCCACCCACAGAGGGCCCCGCCACCCAGCACCCCTATCATCGGTGGTGGCAGCACCCCGCCCACATACCACCCATCCGCCCGCTGAATGACAGCATACAATATGATCTGTATGCCTATTTGGTCCCCAGTGTGGACCAATGGGCTTGCAGACCATACTGTACTACACAGGACCAGATATGTGAATGAACACCGATGATGGGGGGTGCTGAGTGGCTGGGGGCCCTCCGTGGCTGGGTGGAGAGGGGGGGTACCACTGGACCACCAGGTACACCCTGATCTATATGACAGCCTGCGATCGAGCATACGGGGGGGTACCGCTAGACCACCAGGTATGTCTGACATTGCACAACAGCCAGTGATCGGGCATACTGGGGGGCTGCTAGACTACCAGGTACTTCTTTAATTATTACAACTGCCCATGATCGGGTGTAGAGGAGGACCACTAAACCACCAGGTATTACTTTATTTAATACAGATGCCCACAATCGGGCTTACGGGAGTGGGGGGGGCCTGCAGTAGCCCACCAGGGTGCTGACCCCCAACTTCTGCAGCTTGGCAGAGTGTCAGGTGCAATTCTCTGGGACCCAGTGCATTGCATGCAAATGGGGGCCATAATGACAAGCAAATGGCCCCATTTGCACCTTGCATATATTATGATAATATTTGCATGCCCCTGGCTGAATATCGCGGGTGATGCGCCTAGCGCAACTGCACTTGCGTGGGCACATTCCTGTGCTCCCTCTCTGTGTCTTGCGCTGGTGCAGTGCCACTGCGCCATATGCAGTTTGTGCACCCTCCATGCCATATTCAATGGTGCTGAGCCATGGCGCATCACCGTTGATGTGCTGAGTAACCTATGTATAAACTGTTATCAAATGTAATGTTTGTGCTTTCCTGTACTGACATGGAGCCTTTGCAAAGGAGTCTATGACTCAAAGGATTGTAATTCCGATTTCTCTCAATAAATAAATAAAATATAGCCTGGTCCTGTTCCTGGCGCAGCCCAATTGCGCTGCACCCAGGCTTGCACCACTGCCCGGGGCAGTCTGAATATCTGGCCCAGAATGTGTTTAAAATGGGCTACAAAAGCACATGCTAAATATCATAGGATAAAGTATAAACTTCTGGAAAGCCCGCTTTCTTTTTGGAGCGTTGACAGAATGAATGCCAAATTTACCATTTTGCACTTTGGCTTTGTCAGATGCCTGTTTAGTACCCTGAAGTCTAAGACAGGCAGCCACTCCCCATTTTTTTGGTGGTAACTTATGCTGTACTAGGACAGGCTCCACTGCCTTTGACAGTAATAGATTTTGAACCTCTTTTTCTAGGAGTTTTCTCTCTACATTTGCAGATGGTTTGAAAACTTTTGTTTTTAATGCTGGAAGGAATTTGAACTCAGAGACAATCCCTGACTCACTACATCCAGGACCACTTGTCTGTGGTGATTTTTAATTTTGCCAAGACTGGAAAAAGTGAGTCAGCCTGCCTCCTACAGGTAGTGGGGAGGTGGCCTGGTGAGACACGTCAGGGTGTCCGCTTTGTTTGAGGCTGGGCCTGGGACTGGGAACCATGCCTGATACCCCTTATGCCACTGTCCCTGAAGTACCCCTGCTGTGGGTATTGCTGATACTGAGGTGCAGCCATGGCCTGATAAAAAAGGCTCGCTGTGAAATCATCTGTCTCTGCCACCCCTTCGCTAGGTTTTAGTGGATGGGGAAGCTGTCTTTCGCATAACTGCTACTGTAGGTGGTGTTGTATTCATCCTTTTTCATTTAAGCCTTTATCTTTTCTCCAAAGAGGGAATTACCCTCGACTGGGAAATCCATAGCCTTGGTTTGGGTATCGTGAGTGAAGTTTGTGACTCACAGCCAGGCAAACCTCCTCTGAACTACTGTATCTGCCATCCACCTGGCAGCAGTGTCATTAGAGTCAGCAGCCATTTGAACTGGTATTTGGCTGATCCCAAACCAAACTTAGTTGTTTCAGCTAGATCACCTGACAGGGGAGTCTGGGCCTTGACTGCCATAGCAAGGACAGACTGCCATGGTGACTTTTGGTATTGAGCAGCATAGGCTTGAAAGTTTGCCTGCCTGATGGTCAAGGAAGCTGATAAATATCCCTTTTCTGCCTTGTCAATTTTCCTGGAATCCTTGTTAGGAGGATGGGATGCCAGGGGTATCTTTGCCTTGTCATAGGCTACCACTTGTAACATTCCCTGGTGGACAGGGTGGGAGAATAAAAATTCAGCTCCCTCCCTATCCAGATGATATTTCTTATCCAGACTCATATCAAGGGGAGAACAGAGTTTGGAGTTTGTAAAATCTTTAAAGTATCTTTCTTGAAGAATTTATTTACAGGAAAGAGCAGCTTTATAGTGGGTGTCAGCCCAATCATTTCTCACAAATGTGAGGTGTGGGGAATAACCCTCAGATGCTCTATGGGGAGATCCCAACTCCTGTTCAGGGGGAAACCTCAGGTTCAATAGGGTCCTCTTCCTCCATTTCATCATAACCACCATATTGTTCCTCTTTAATAATAGGAAGACTGAGCAGAGGAGACAGACTGCTTTGCAGGGATGTGCTGCTGAGAGGCAGACAGCCCTTGCAAGCCTGAATGACCTTAAAGGCCTGTGCAATTTCTGCAGGAGTTGGCAGGCTTTATAGCAGGCACAGAAGTTCCCAAATGCTGTCCAGCAGGGGGATCTGTGTGCTTAGTTTTGTTTGATTTCTTTGAAGGAATCAGAGTCAGTCGGTTCAGCAAGCCTCTTGCTCGTATACCCATCTCAGGGGTAGCAGTTACAGTAGTTGTGGTTTCACCCACAGTAATTTAGGGTGTCAGCTGATCAGAGCTCAATGGACCCTTAGGTGGTGATAGTTTTCTCTTTAGCCTTATCCAGGCATTTTTCAATAATTTTCTCAGGACATGTATGCAGATTTCACTCTGCTTTTAAATGTTCATGCCGAGGCAGACAAAACAAAAAGAATGTTTGTGTTAGCAAAATTTCACCACACTTCATATGTGGTTTGAAACAGGGATCACCAGTTTTTCTTCTCGGTTTTTCTGACATTCTTAATGTAGAACCGATAAAAGTTGCAACCACTAAAAAATGTTTTAATTTAAAGTTTACTTAGCAGTTGCGGTCAGTTCCGGAATCAATGAGGAACAGATCAGGAACCAGGAACTGAGGTAAAAGTGAACTGAGGCTATTTGTTCAGGAACCAGTATTAGCGGTTCTTAAAACAAGTTAAATTTAATAAAATTGAACATAACTAACATAGTTTTTTAGTCAGAAAACACAGATAGATAAAAAGTAATCCTTGGTTTACCCCCAGTTATACCGAAATGGGAGAAGACAAGAAAACTAGGAGGCAGTATAGTGCAGTGGTTTAAGGCTCTGAGCTGTAAACCTAGAGACCTGGGTTTGAATCCCATAGCCCCCACTTCCATACTGTGTGATCCTGAACAAGTCACTTAACTTCCTTGTGCTTCCAGGTTGCACCTGTAAATGAGCTTTCAGCTTAGTGTGTCTTTTCTGATAAAAGAAACATAAAAAAAATTACAATTTAAACACTAAAACCACAGTTTAACTTAAAATTAAAAAAAGTAAAAGGCAGCAAATGAAATGTAAAGAATACTTATATATTTATATTTTATTTTATAAGTTTTCTCACGTCAGAACAAGTTGATGAGGAAAGGATCTCCAAGGGTCTAGTCTTGACAGGTGGAGAGAGAAATCTGAGGGGTTTAGAACTAAGGCAGTTAGTAGAAGGCAGCATTTGAAAAAGTGGCTCATGCAAAAAATTCCATCATTAGCATATTTTCCATCTCTCCAGGCAGTTCTGTCTTATAGGGACACCGCATAAAGTTAGGAATACCTGAGTATTACTGGGGTTAGAAAAAATATTTTCCTCTTTCCCCGAGAGTTTTTCTGTAGCGTTCAGTACCAGCAGCTTTTGGATTTTCAGTTATTATTGCTTCTGTTCTTCTTTTGAATTTGGTTTAAAATTTCTTGGTTGTTTTTGCTTGCACTTCCTTACTGAACAGAGCTGGGGTTATTGAAGCTGTCCATTAGAATCTCAGTTCTGGAAAGGGTTCCCTGCATTTTCTTATTGAGTGGCGCTTGGTCTACTGGAGCTGTCCACTGGATATACACTCAGCCCTAGGGAGGGTTCCCTGCATTTCCTCACTAAATGGAGATGAGCTGTTGAAGCTGTGCATTGGAAGCTCACTCAGCTCCACGGAGGGGTGCTTGCATTTCCTTATTGAATGGAACTAGGGCTGCTGGAGCTGTTCATTGGATACTCACTCAGCCCCAGCGAGGGTTCACTGCATTTTCTCACTGAATGGAGCTGGATCCATTGAAACTGTCCATTGAATGCCCACTCAGCCCTGGGGATGGTTCCCAGGATTTCCTCACTAAATGGAGCTGGGATTGTTTGAGCTGTCTGTTGGATGCTCATTCAGTCCCAGGGAGGGTTCCCTGCATTTCTTCACTGGATGGTGCTGGGGCTGTTGATGCTGTCTGTTGAATGCTCACTCAGCCCCTGGGAGGGTTCCTTACATTTCCTTACTGAATGGAGTTAGGGCAGCTGGAACTGTCTGTTGGATGCTCACTTAGGTCCAAGGAGGGTTCCCTGCATTTCCTTACTGAATGGGCCTGATCTGTTGAAGCTGTCTGTTGAATGCTCACTCAGCTGTGGGGAGAGTACCCTGCATTTCCTCACTAAATGGAGCTGGAGCTGTCCATTGGATGCACACTCAGCCCCTGAAGAGGATTCCCTGCATTTCCACACTAAATGGGGCTGAAATTACTGCAGCTGTCCAGTGGATTCTCATTCAATCCCAAAGAGGATATTCCCTGACTCAGTGCCTCCGTGCCCGACATTTGCATCCCCCAGCAGCCATCCGGAACCAAGGCTCATGGCTTACCCTCTGCAGCAGGGCCCCTGAAGGAGAGACCAAGATCAACTGATTTTAGTCTGGGGCTGGCTGTGGCACCATTCAGTGAGGGGTTAGAGGACTTTACCCTGCCAGAGCACAAAGTTTTCCTCTTGTTTCCCTCAAGGCATGGACATACAGTAATGTCAGCATGCAGGAATACATGCTTCCACACATGCTCTGCAGATGTCCACCACTGCCTGAATTCTTCCATGTGGTCCTGGCTTGGTGTACTACCGGTCTCCACTGGGATGCTCATCCAACCCCCCCCCCCGGCTGGCCCTCTAGTGCATTGGGCTCGTTCATGAACCTGGATCACCAGTGTTGCAAGCAGTAGTGCTGCCACTGCACCGGCAGGCCAGCCTCTCAGCCTGAAGTACCTGGCCACTCAATGTTTCCCTAGAAATGGCACAGAGAGGAGGAACCTGCCCATTCAACACTGCAGCCACAACACTAGCAGCCAGGGAATTAGTCCTAGTGTAACTTGAACACATGGACAGCGACTTAGATGGGCTGATTGACAAGCCATGGCGGACTCCCATAAGTGGCAGGTAGGGGCAGCAGGGTATGGGTGGATCTCAGGAAGAATGTGGGGAACAGTTAAAAAAAGAAAATAGAACAGAATAAAAGGTTAAAGTGAGTATACCACTAAAGACAAAACTTTGAAATAAACATAATTGTTAGAAAATGTCAGCTTATATTTCATGGATTGTCTGCATTTCTTTTACCTTTGATCTTCATTGCTAATTTAATCTACATGAAACCAAGATCCTTGTCCCTTAGAGATAATCGTTTATCCTTTACTGATGGTGTAATCCTGTTTGTGACATCACAGTTTGTTACTGTGGATATGATTATGATGTCATAAACAGAGGAGTGTGACTTTAGCAAAGGATTCAACAGCAGTGGTAGGTCAACTGTAGAGGAGAAAGATCCTGGTTCCACAAAAATAAAATTATAAATAAAGAATACAAGGAATAGCAATAAAGGAAATTACTAAATATAAGCTGAATTATGTCATAATTTTATATCTTCTTCAGGGGTATCTCAGTCATCAGGTAACACTGTAGGAATGTCACTGTCAGTGAAGGGGAATCCACATGGAAGATTTTCAGCGGTACAACTGGGGCCGCCCACGCCATTGACATTCACCAATGTCATCAACCCTATAAAGGCGTGAGTGGCCCTGCTCCCTCTTCAGTTCTTTCCCACTGTCAACTCACTCACATGGGTCTCTGCGGAAGCTCCATTGCGTATTCACTCCTTTTTCTGCCTACGGCTTTTCTAACCTTACTTTTTAGAATCTCTTTTTTTAAAGCGATTCCTTCGACTTGTTTATGTCGAGGTAATCCTTCTTCTTCTCTATTCCACTGCTGCCACTGCAGAAAGAAGATTGCCTCCACAGACAAACACTCTCTCTGTGTCTGCTGTCTTGGGCCTGACCACGAAATTTCAGACTGTGAGCTCTGCCAGAAATTTAACCAAACAACACTCAGGTGATGCAAAAATGCTCTCAAAAATTTTCTGATGAATCAACGGGTAGCCAGTTCTGGGCAGGGGTCCTCTGGGGTCCCAGCCTCTCAGTTGCCTACCAGTTCTTTGAGCTCCCAGGCCTCCAAGGTCTGAGACAAGTCCTCAGGGAAAAGTCACAAAAAAGACAGAGATCATGACTACTCCCCCCAGCGTCAATCTCATTCTCCATCAGACTCTCCTTCTTCTGGGGGATCCTCATCAGCTGCAGCTGTACTGGTGAATAAATCTGCTGTCCAGGTCTCTGTGCCCACCAGACCCTTACCGACAGCACCTCCGCCTGATTCTCAGGGTGGCTGACCATCAACCTTGGGGTCGTCGGCCACTCCTTTGTCAATGACAGGATTGTCATTGATGGCTATCCTGTTGAGACCTGCCCCTTCTCCCTCCAGGGCTACAGGCTGTTCACGTTCTCAGGATGCAGCAGGCAGGTCATCGACACCTGTGCCTGCTGGTTTTGACAGGGCTGTGCTGCAGGGCCTCGTGTCTTAAGTTTATGGTGAGCCCTCCTCCCATACTGTCTGTTTGCACCTGTAACTGCTTGCAACTCATTCCTATGGTGTTACTTGATGACTGAGATACCCCCTGAAGAACAGTTACGTAAGAACGTACTGTAACAGTAGATCTTTGTGGGGATCTCAGTCATTAGGTATGCTTTCCCTCCCACCATCCCCCTTCTTGGGGCTCCTGCCTAGGAACTGGCTGTCTGGTGTATCCAGCCTTTCATATAATCCTGGGCACCACTCTCTCTCTCTCTCTCTCCTTAGTCCCCCATGGCATGAGCTTTGCTCCCTTAGTCTCCAGAGCAAAGAATTGAGGAGGTAGTGGGGCCACTCACGCCTTTATAGGGTTGATGACATCGATGAACGTTGACAGCGTGGGCGGCCCCAGTTGTACTGCTGAAAATTTTCTGTTTGGATTCCCCTTCACTGATAATGAAACTCCTATGGTGTTACCTGATGACTGAGATCCCCCCGAAGATCTACTGTTACGGTAAGTTCTCACGTAACTGTTCTTTTTCAATGTTTTCCCAGAAGTGATGAAATCACTTGAAATAAAGTTTTGTCTGTCACCAAATAAGGAATTTTCTTCAAAGGGGAAGTCAGTGGCTTTTGTCTGGGTGTCCTGAGTAAGGACTGTAGCCCTTAGCCAGGCAAACCTCCTCAGTGCCATTGCATGGGCTAAGACTCGTGAAGCAGAGTCATTGGTGTCAACAACCATGTGGAACTTCTATTTAGTGCCATCCAGAGCTGATTTTGCTGTGGTAGTCAGTCCTGTGCAACCTCACCATCAACCTTATCAGTCAGTGCCAACATTGTATTCCACAGTTCTTTCTGGTACTGTGCTGTATATGCCGAATAAACTTCTAATTACTGGTGACCCCATTTAACACACGGAGCAGAGCCACATTTCAAATGCCATAATAACTGGTAGAACCAGTTATTACAGCTTTCAGAAAGCACCTTACTTGCACTGCCCTCGCGACTGCCATGTTCAGGTTCTTTGCAGCGTTGTATGAACGAGCGGTATTCCTTAAATAAACCCTGAAAATGTAGACAAACTCGAATCCTTTTTTAAAAACCTTGTCCTTTGTAGCAGCCAGCTGAGTTTTAGTTATTTATTTTGTGTTAAAGCCACCGAGTACAGACTGAGGAGAGCGAGTGACTCTGCGACTTCAGAAAATGACATTCAAGCATAAGCGCTTGTTTCTATGGCAACACTCGCTTACACTTGAATCTCGTCTTCTGAAGCCACCGAGTTACTCGCTCTCCTCGGTCTGTACTCACTGTACTCAGTGGCTTTAACACAAAACAAATAACTAAAACTAAGCTATCTGCTACAAGGGACAGGGTTTTTAAAAAAGGATTCGAGTTTGTTTTACATTTTGGGATATTTTTTTTTAACACACTGCTCGGTCACACTACCTTGCACCAGCAATTATGAAAAATTAAAGTTATGCACCTGCTGTGTTATTGTAATTTTTTTACACACCCTTGGAGTGTGATGCCCTCATAAACCTCTCAAGCTTCACTCTTGAGGTTTATGGGTCATCACACCCCTTGGGTGTGTAAAATAATTCCATAACACACAGTTGCATAACCATTATTCTCTATGTATACACTGAATAAGCTGCCAGCCTCAGGAACAGGAGGCCTGTTGTATACACTTTTTTTGGCCATAGTATCCAGTTTCCTGGAATCTTTTTCAGGAGGCTATGCAGAGAAGGAAACCTTGGTCTTCTCACAAGCAGCTGCCTGGATGACTTCTTCATGATCAGGATGGACATACTGTACAGCTAGTCCACCCCATGTCTGTCCACCTGATACTTCTCCTCTATGTTCTTAGGGCTGCAGATAGGTGGAGCCTGCAGCCCTCTTGCATTATCTCTAAAAACGAGCTTACCGTGGAACTTCCTTTTTGGACTTTGGGATGCATCCGTCCACAACTGCAAAACAGTGCACTCCCCTTCTAATTTTTGCTGTTTGTTGCTCTGTCTTAAAGGCATCTGAAGGGAGGGGGAATTCTACTGTGCCTCCCAACTTCTCAGGATATAAACAAAAAAAAAATTTTGAAGCTGCTGTCTTTTTTAGCCCCTCAATTTAACACTTGCAGGGCTGCTGACTGAACATCTATCCAGCTCAAACAAATAGATTCGTTCTAGTTCTTTCAGCAGCCTAGGGGTTAACTCATTACATGACTGTCCTTTCCAGGCACCCCCACACACATAGGGACATCAAGCAAGATCTTATCAGTTGCTTGCTATAAATGCTATTTGTTCCCTAAATTATTGGAGTTTTCAGTGTATCCTGCCACAACTGCAAATCACACCAGTTGAAATACAGTACTCCCTTCTCTCTGTTAAGTAGGCTTGTTTGTCCCTCTTTGTCTTAATTTCCAACACAGGACACAGCAAGCTTCTAGAGGAACTCCAGGGGAGTTGCAAAAGTACTTTATTAGTGACGGCACAGAAGAAGCATACTGCATGCTGTGTATTTCCCTTATTGAAGCTCTGAAGCAATTTCTCATTAAGCAGACTACAGTGTCAAATTACAGACGCTCCAGAACCACCTTTGCCCCTGTAATTCAAAACCAAAACTCTCAGTACTGTGGAGGAATGCTGTGTATTTTTTATATTGCAATAAAAAAGAATGCATTTGCAAACTGGAAACTTAATGCAGAATAAAATAAATGTGTGCAACTTGGCACTGAAGAATGTGTGTGTGTGTGTGTGTGTGTGTGTGTATATGTGTGTGTAACTCTGTCAGAAGCTGCTGACAACTTTCTCCTACAAATACTCAACCACTCCCCCCCCCACACACACACATACACACAAACTAAGTTTTAACCCTTGTTCCTATGGGCATTTATTGCGATCTGAGACCATTTTCTTCTGTTGTTTTTTCTATATTTTTCTATTCAACCTTTGTATATTTGCTATCCAGTGCTAGTGAAAGGTAAGGGCTTACAACACCTCTGTTTATACACAGAGTCAGGTTCACTGCTGACTTTTCCACTCTGATGTATTTAATGCTCATAAAAGGTACAGCTCAGACAGCACTGGGCAGTAAACTAAAGCTTGTTGTTTATCCACAGGGATATGTACAGTGCAGGCTTCTCCCCACCCACTCACCCACTGTGATGAATTTAGTGCTGGTAAAAAGTGGAAAAGCCCTCGGTTTATCCACAGGTACCATGTGGGTCAGGTTCAGTGCAAACCTCCCCACACTGTAATGGATTTAGTGTTTTTAAGAGGTGAGGGACTGACACACCCTCTGGTAATCCACAGGGACAGCTACAGTGTGGGGGCAGGGACAGTGCTTGGTTTCCACACTGTCTGCATTTACTCCTGGTGAATGGTGAGGGACTGCCAGAACTGGGGACTAAAGCCTTTTGTTTCCATACAGTGACAGGTACAGTGTGTGACTGGCAAACAGCAAGGGACTAGCACCACTGGAGACTGAAGCCCTCTATAAATCCACAAGGGCAGATGCAGTGTAGAACAGACAGTCCTGGGTTTCCGCACTGGGATAGATATAGTGCTGATGAAAGGTGGCAGATTGACAGCACTAGAGGCTCAAGCTCTCTGTTTATCCGCATGGGTAGGTACAGCATGGGGCAGGCACAGTGCAGGGTTCTCACACTGATGGTTTCAGTGCTGGCAAAAGCTAAGGGATGGGCAACATTGGGGACTGCACCACTGTTGTCATGTCCACAGTCTTTATTGGCAGGTCATTTTGGAAGACCACCACCTTCTGGGACAAAATATGCTTCCTTATGTTACCCCTAAACTTGCCATCTGTGACCTTCAGAGCATGTCCCTGTGTCCTGCTGGAGAAAATATCCATTTGTTCAGTTCTGTCAATACCCCTGATAATGGGAGCACTGAGATCATGCCCCATCTCAGCCTGCTGTTCTACAGGGAGAAGACAGTAAGAATTACTAGTAAACATAAATGTGGATATTATCTGTTAGATCCTTCCAGGTATTCCTGTTTTGAAAATGTGGCTTCTCCTTAGCAGTGATGTCTAAACAGAAAATCCACCAGCGAATTTGTTTTTATTTTTAGTACTGAACACATTCTGTTTACTGCTGCAGTAAATGTAAACACTGGAGGAAATATGAAGAAACTGATAGAGGGAAGCTTACAAAGGATGACAGCAGGCATTTTATGCAACTGCACAGATACGCAGAATTAAAAAAATGCTACATAAATTCACTGTCACTAAGCAAGTGGCAGACGGGGGGGAACATTTGTCAACACAAAAAGAGGTCTTGGTCTGAAGTCAGAGAGAAGTGAGAAGGTTGGTTTTCCTATGTGGGACAGTGACCCACAGGGTGTAAAATGTTGGGGTTATTGAAAATATGATGGATAATAATAGTCTACAGAGCCCATTTTCTTAAAGCAGCCATTTTGTCATCAAGGAAGAAATAAAGGTGCGTCAGAATTAACAACCATCTGACATTTCTCACAATCCCCCACTCAAAAATGAATACCGACAGAATTTAACTTGCTGCAGTATAAGACCGCACCAAAGAATTCAGCATCTATGCCAAGCTGGTATTTCTCTGCTTGACATATGTGTTGCATTCTTTCAGCTGGGTCTTTATAGAGTACAGTACCACAATAAATTTTTTTAACCTTATCCTCACTTCTATCCGAGTGCACCCTAACCCTCTTTCTGCCCTGATATCATGATATTTAGGGCTTGATTAAGTAAAGCTGTTTCCAAATGTCCTCTCCATGGACCAAGTGAAACTTTTTTAATGCCAAAAAAAGACTAGCAGTGCATTCCCTGGCCTCGATTAAATTTTATATGGGGTGGTATTATACTTTGCACATTCTTGTGTTCTATGATTCTAATATGTTCACTGATTATGTTATGAGCCTATGTTGAATTTTGCATATGCAGGCTCATAATTTTGATAATACTCAATATTTTTACTGCACATTTTCAACATAGCCATTTTGGTACAGCAACTTATGAATGAGACAGCTGTTATTTTTCAACTCCTGCCCAAAATGTATGTTTGCAGCCCAAAAGTTGTTTTCGCAGTCCCTGCACGACATCACCTTTAGGCCAGAAGTTGAATATTTTCTTTGCCCTTCTTTATGAGGCAGGGTCATAACAAGGCTGTGTTGAAAATTTGGTGTAAAAATATTTTTAAAAAATCTATCTTTTTAACCCAGATTCCACTCCTGCAGCCATATCAGCTTAGGCCAGAACTTGTTTATTAATGCCAGGAACTGAATTAGGTGCTGACATGATTTTTAATGTAGCCTTTTGGAGTTATTTGTGGATGGGGACAAGCAGATGACTTGTGGATGAGGACTAGCAGTCTTCTTGTGGGTGCTAGCCCCATCCTATCCATGAACTCCACTTCCTCTGTATCCTCAAAACTGTAGAAATGGACACCACATCTTAAGGAATACAACATAAATAATTTATTAATATCCCACTATGGGAAACAGAACAATGTCTGTACACACCTGATGCATTTTGGACAAGACTAGGTCCTTTATCAAAGGCTAGTGTACAAATGATAAAAACAACCTTTTAAGTAGTAACTTATAAAAAAATGATGCCACATACACATATTTAAAATCATTGGCTGTCACTTAATTAATGCAATGAAACAATCATTCAATGAGGAGTTCACTAAAAAAACTAAAAAAATAGTAAAACACACAATGATCCAGCAGGACAAATTCCAAAACTCCATGAAACCATAATGAGTAAATGGGGGAAGGGGGGGGGAAGGTCTATACACACCTGATGCATTTTGGACAAGTAATATGTTCACCATCTGTTTGATGAATGTAGAGTGAGAGGTATAATCTTCTGTGAATCTGGGGGGATCCAATGTCCTGGTCAGGCGACCCTTCAGGTTCTGTAGGTTCACCTTCCTCCTCCTCCTCCTCCTCATAATACATACCCTCCTCCACAGGGAAATGGTCTGTGGCCTGAGCTTGGGGAAAGGGGGGGGGAGACATATTGAGGAAGTTTTGCATGACCTGGAAGGCTTGGAAAAACTGCCATGCTTTGGCTATGTTCTCTTCTGAGGACATTTGTCTTTGGTCCACTGCCTGTCCCTTTTCCTTTGCAGGAGGACTGGCATGGACATGCTTTTCTTCTTGTTTTTTCTTTGCAGGCACTGGTTCCAGTATCTGCTCTGAGGCTTTTCTGTGTATGTTTTTGCCATCACTGGAATCAGGGTTCCCACTTTCGAACACCCTGGTATCGTCACCATCTTTGCCAGGTGTGTCTGATGGCTGAGCAGCTTCATCTTTTTGTAGTCCCCTTTGACAGGGACTGACCCCTCTCATGCATGCTTTATACATTTTTGATTTTTTGTTTTGTTTTTGCTTTTGTTTGTAATATTTAAAGACTGTATTTGAAAAAAGTATGAAACAAAATGTTAGTGTGAATTTATTAGTATTTGAACTGTATTTTTTCTTATTAAGAGAAAATTATTTGTACAATGGTTTTATCTTGAACATTCAATAAAATTTTATTGAGAAAAAAAGGAACTTCCTCAGAGCCTTTATTGTACTTAGGGGACACACAGGAAGACTGAGAAGCCATGAACACAATTAATAAAACTGTGATCTAGCAGGCACTTTAAGCAAAACTTGTGACCATCTGCGCTTGCCAGGAGATGAAAAAAATTTACACTATTTCTAAAGCCTCTTGTTGCTGTTTGCTTTTAGGTCTATCAGCCATGCCAGTTGCTGAAAGACCTTTTTAAACAATCATTTGGTTCCCAGTAGTCAAGCACTATGGAAAAAAAGTATTTTAAAATATGTTTTAAATTATTTCTCTTACAGATAGTCTGACACCACTAGAACAAAGTGGTTTGATAATTTGACAAAAAAAAAAAAGTGGTTCGGTTCCCTAAAAACAGGCCAGGCAATTCTTATCTGCCATCAAATTCTTTGTTTCTGTTTCTATAAATTGTTTTATTTAAATTGCCATTGGTTCTCTAAAGGTGGGAACCGTGTTTCAAACGTGGCCTTCCTGGAACCAGAGAAACTGCAAAATGTACTAAAAATAAAATATATATATATGCACCCTAACACAGTGTATCAAGAAACTAACTTAACTGCAGAAAATAACACACTATTTAATAAAATAATACTTTGTTGACTGGAAGAGTGGTGCGACTGCACTCTTCAGGCAGAGAAACAAATCTGACGTTAGAACACTAGGGAGAGCGTGACCACAAAGCAGAGTTTGAACCTACAGTCTAATTCTAAAATTAACATAAGTTCTATTTTTGGGGCATCACACTCTGGCAGGACGATGCTTGTTGTAAAGCATCACTGATGGATTTCTGTTGTTTGACTTACTCAAAATAAATAAAATAAACTGGTTATTCTAAGCTTCTTGCGGTCAGTTTCTTTCTCTGTCTGCAGATCTTGCAGCTGAGAATATAATCAGAAAACCATATGTTTAGATACAAATATGTAGTTATGATTGTATGAAGACTATGCTAATAATTTGTGACTTGTCTTTTTTCTTATTAGTGATTGTGCCCCCAAGGAGCCAGCCCCCCAAGCTAAAGATGATGAGTCTGCCCGGCGACTGTGGGAGCTCAGTGCCAAACTGGTGGGACTGGAACAAAACTAGTATGGATTAAAACCAAATCAACAATGTACTTATATCAAGTTTATTTACACTTGTTCTATTTCTTATATTAGTTGGTTGATCATTATAACAGAACGCATGTAATATTAAAGGAATAATGCACGACTGGGTGTGTGTGTCGTGCTGGGATAATGCCACACCTGGGATGGGTTGGCCATGAGGCCGCAGGCTGAGTGCATCCAATGTCCCAGGTGTGGTATTATCCCAGCACGACACATACACCCTGGAGGGCATTATTCCTATTATACAATGTCTTGTTGTTCTATGCAGAATTAAAAAAAAAACTTATTTTAAAGAATGTTTTTGTTTGTGTGGAAAAATATGTTTGTTTCTTAAGAGAAGATGCAAACAAAGATGAACAAATCCAAACAATCATCAATTGGCTCACAGTGCTGAGACTAGACTTGTGGTGTTATGCTGGGATAACGCCATGGGTCCAGCCCCAAACTGACCAATCACAGTCCAAGATTCTTTCTTTGTTGCCACTGTATAAGTAAGAGAGGATGGTGTGGTACCCGAGGACTGGAGGAAGGCGGATGTGATTCCCCTTCACAAAAGTGGGACCAAGACAGAGGCAGGAAACTACAGACCTGTCAGTCTGACCTCTGTGGTAGGGAAAGTGATGAAGTCACTTCTGAAGGAAAGAATAGTTGAGTACCTAGAGGCCAGTGGAGCACAGGACCCAAGGCAGCATGGGTTCACAGCGGGAAGGTCATGTCAGAAGAATCTAATAGATTTCTTTGACTGGGTGACCAAAGTAGTAGACCAGGGAGGGGCTGTGGACATGGCCTACCTAGACTTTAGCAAGGCATTTGACACAGTTCCACACAAAAGATTAATAGTTAAATTAATCAGCCTGGGAGTGGGTCCCAGGGTGGTAGCCTGGGTAAAACATTGGCTGCACAACAGGCAGACTAGATGGACCAAGCGGTCCTTATCTGCCGTCAAAGTCTATGTTTCTATGTAAGCAGTAAGACATGACAAGGTGTGCATTACGATGATATAGTATATGTTTAAATACTGTGGTTGGATTTCCATACACTCAAAATCCTTGTTTTACATGGGCAAATGTTGTTCTGCACAACTCAAAGGTCATAAAAAGTTGTGTACATTTCAAAAAAGGTGCTTGGTATGATTATTTCCTGTTGAGTCCACCCCCCCCCCTTCCCCACGACAATTTTTTTAATAACTTTTATTTTATTGTTTTGTTAAAAACAGAAAATATATGTTTCAGCTCATAAAATGTACTATATACACATACACAGAAGCATCACATAACTTGTTACAGTACAATTACTTAAAAGTTGACAATCATAATACTTAAGCAATAAACCACTCCAAGGTGTGGGCGATGCTGGATTTACCAATGGCTGGCATGGTTCGGTCATGAGGCCTCTGGCTGAGTGACCAAACTATGCCTGGCATTGGTAAACCCCTGCATCACCCACTCCCTGGAGTGGATTATTGCGATTATACAGTGGCCCTCTAGGTTTTGTAACAAAAAAATAAAAAATAAAAATCATTTTTGTTTTTGAGTTTTTAATTGTTTTTCTTGGTTTTATTCCTGAGCCAAGCAAAATAGTTCTGTGTTGCTATGGTAACAGGCTGAATGCCATGGCAGGGCAGAGGCAGTCAATGCTGGGTCACGGGTTGGGGAGCGCTTGGAAAATAATTTTTTTTGTTTAAGTAGGGGGAAATGGACTGTGATTACTGGCGACTGCCCATTGTTCTCTCTTTCGTAGGGGCTTATTGCAGTATCTGTGGAGTGCACTGTGAGCACCAGTGACTGAAAAAAAATGTTTACACTTTCAGAGGCGCTCTGGGACTGGCAAGTGAATGTCACTGCTGCCAGCGGTAGCGGGCTGGAGATTTTGTGCTTCCGGGTTCATCTCTTCAGGAAGTACACCGTAACTGTGTCCCTCAGGGGCATTTATTTTCCACTTTTTTTTTTTTTATTTTAGTTTGTTAATCTAAATTAAAATGATTCCCATGGCGGCAGCGGGACCACAGGTACACAACAGACTGGGAATGAAGCAGGAGTGGAGTGACAGACTCACGTTTCAGGTGAGCTGAGGTAAAAAAAAAAGTATGCGGTGTTCCCGAGGGTTCTGAGCGGCAACGGCTGCATGTTTCTGTTCACCTGGTTAAGGCTGCTAGCGGTGAGAGGGCTAAGTGATGCCATGAATCACCAACACCACAGATTAGCGCCCGCTTAGCAGGTATTCAACATGGCAGTTTCTGGCCACTAACGTTCATGTCGGATTTATTTTAGAAAGGCGACTGACTGGCACCTTTTTGCGTTAGTAATGCTAGAATTTACAATGCCTGAAAGGTGCCAGTTAGCCAATCAGAGTGTCCGCTTCTTGAAGCCATTGTGTAATTTACCTTATAATCTGGTACAAAGGAGGTGGGACTGGTGGGAATCATTTTTTTTATCACCTAACAATGATTACATTATTGCCAGCCTCTTCAAGAGCTACAGGTTTTACCTATAGGAAACTTAAGGGAGTATAGAATGCAGCTTATATAAACTACTACGTAACCATTGTGAGCAGTAATTAATAGGGAGGCAAATGTTTCACTTGGGTCAAAACAAACCCAATGTTAACATAGCCCTTATTTTTTAAAACTACTAAAATATACTTTTAACATCATTTAACTTTCCTTAATTCTACTGTACTTATAAAATGCCCAAATAATAAATCCTGTGTAGAACTTTACTGAACAGACTTTTACAAAAGTGACCTGCAATGTCAAAGTACTCCAGGGTGAAGTTGTTGGGGAGCTACAAACAGAAATGAGCTGCCCCAGTCAATGCTATTATAAAAAATCCACTAGGTCAAGTCAAGTCAAGTCAAACTTTATTTCTTTAGCGCGCAATCCCAGAGGCTCTGGGCGCTTTACATAAAGGTTAAAAGGAAAACATTTTACATACACAATACAACATATTAAAACAGGGTCAGAAATAAATAACAGCCAAACATATACAGTAATATTAATCTTAAAACTCAGCTTTAGTTAAAAAATTAGTGGACACCAAATGCCAGATTAAAAAGATGAGCTTTAAGGCCCCGCTTAAATGCCTCCATAGAGGAAGCCTCCCTTAAGGCTCTCGGCAAGGAGTTCCACATTTCTGGTCCTGCAACTTCAAAGGCGTGGTCCCTCAAGTTCCTTAATCGCACCCTAGGGACCATCAGGAGGCCCTCCGTGAAGGATTGTAAGGAGCACACAAGGTGAATAAGTGTCAGGAGGTCATACAGGTAGCCAGAACCCAAGCCACGTAGGGTCTTATAGGTGAGCAAGCCCACCTTGAAAGCAATAGTTCACCTGATTGGCAGCCAGTGCAGTTCACGCAAAACTGGAGTCACATGAGCGGACCTCAGAAGGCCCACCAGTAATCTGGCTGCAGCGTCTCTATTTTGTCAGTGTCCTTATGAAGGTGTGGCCTCCAGAACTGGACACAGTACTCAAGGTGAGACCTCACTAGGGTCCTGTACAGTGGAACGATTATCTCCCTCCTTTGGCTTGTGATTCCCCTTCCAATGCACCCCAACGTCCCAATGGCCTTCCCCATCACCTTGGCCATCTGCCGTGTGGTCTTCAGGTCATCTGTGATTATGACCTCCAAGCCCCTCTCTTCCTTAGTAACTGCCAACAGCTCTCCCCCCACCCTGTAGCTTGCTCCAGGATTCCTGATCCCCACATGCATGACTTCGCATTTCTTTGCGTTAATCCTTATTTCAAACAACATGAAGTCTTGCTATATTATGACAGTAGCAGTTTGATCCACCACTAGAACTGCTCCGGAGGTGAAATGGTTAATACCATTCCAAAATAGAACTTTGAGCACGAGCTCTAAGAAGCAGCTCTATCTGTGTAATTTCAAACCTGAACTGTCAGATTCTTTACTCCGCCTCACTGAACAGTCGCTCCGGAGATTTCTCCTACTGCTCGGTTCATTTCTCGGTTTAAAAAGTGTTTTCTCGGTTCGATTCAACCGAGAATAGTTTTATTTAACATAAAACCGTTCGGTTCAAGCTCTATCTGTGGTAACCGTAAGTAAATTAAAGGTTTTGTCTGTGTGGAACTTGTAAGTTTATCGGTTCGGTTTTGAACCGATCAGCTGGGTTTAAAACTCATTAAAAACTAAAGTTTAACATTTTAGAGTCGGGTTCCGGTTCTTATCGGTTCCTAAAAAAGCGGATTTATTCGTTTTCCAATACCGTGTTTATGATTTAGGAACTGATAAAGGGTGTCTTACCTGGCACCGTTTAAAGGCAAGTTTTCTGGTTAGGCTGGCATTATGTCTGAGAAACCCAAAGAAAACGGACCCACTGGGTTTCAACACTGTGATGTCTGTGGGAAGTCTTTGCCAAGGCTGACCCACACCATGTGTTTATTGTCTGGGGTTTGACCACCTCCAGTCAGACTGCCAGATATGTAAGAATTTCCTTCAGCCACCCTGGAAAAGAGATTGGGCAGGCTCAGGGGACGAGAGGCCAAAATGTCCTGACCCGGATGGCCAGCCCCGTTCAGTGCCAACCAAACTGGAGGGAGTGCCCTCTGACCAGGGCGAGACTTCCTCGAGCAAAAGAAAAGCTGGTTCTGAGGAACCAATTCCAGTAAAGAAAACAAGAAAGTCAGCAGGTCTGGAGTCCAAAACCCCTTCTCCAACTGCTGCAGAGATAGCAAAAGCCATACAAATTGTCAAGTCACTGTCTCAGGGTCTGTCCGAACCGCCACTATCTGGCAAAAGGTTGGTTTGTCCGGTTCCAGTGGTTCAGGAATATGATATTGAGGACTTTTATGAACCAGAGGAGGGGGAGGATGATTATGAACAGTATGAATGTGGCTGGGAAGGTCTGGGTGTGCCCATTGAACCGGACATTTCCCCAGACAGACCTTTAGAATCTCCCCCTATGCTATCTGAGTCCCCATCTCATTTTATGTTTTACAAAAAAGTTGCTGAAACCCTCCAGCTTCCCTTAGAAGAAGCTGTGGATGAGCAAGAGGAGCCTGATTTTGTAGAAATGATGGATATTCCAGAGTCTAGGAGATTGTCTATTCCTTTACATAAGTCTTTTAGGAAGCAAACAATAAAAATTTTAAAAGCTCCTAATTCTGTGCCTCCTGTAGATAAAGATGGACAGAAGGTACACATTGTCAGGTCCTGATACAGAATTCCTTTCTCAGCAATGCAGTCATGTTGGGGTAGTTCAGGCTGCAGCCTGTGATAAACTAATCCCCTGGCTTCATCCTCCTGACAAGTTCCAGGAAGATTGATGCCATGGCAAAAAACAGTATATGGCAGCCTCTCTGGGACTCAGGCAAGCAAATTATATGGCTTATGTAGCTAGGTATCAGAAATCTAGATGGGATACTGTTATGGAATTAATCAAGCAAGCCCATGGCCAGCTGGCTAGTGAACTAGAACAGGTGGCTGCTGATGGCATTGAGGCTTCTAAGGTTAAGTTTCATGCTGCTGTGGATGTTAATGATGTTTCCTCTAGGGTCATGGCCACATCTGTAGCTTTTCGTAGGTTGGCCTGGCTCAGGTGTACTAATCTGTCACAGGATACCCAGACTAAGGCTATGGATTTTCCTGTGGTGGGAAATTCTCTGTTTGGGGAGCAGACAGAGAACTACATGAAAAAGATGGATGAATATAGGACTACTTACAAGAGTGCCCAGGCTAAGGAGGCGTGACCACTCCTCAGAGGCATACCCCAGGGGAAGGGGTAGGCCTTTTCATGAAGCCTTTTACCAGACTCAAGCCTCCTCTGCCTATGCTCAGAGGGCTTCTTCAGAAAGCAGAGGCAGGCGAGGGGTGGGCAGGCCTGCTCCCACCCTCAGCCTAAAGCTCCTGCTAAGCAGGCACCCTGATGGGGTGCCCAGGGCGATCTCCTGTGCCGGTGAGGGGCAGGCTGGCTTACTTCAGTCAGAACTGGGTTTCTTTAACCTCAGACAAGTGGGTTTTGGAAGTAGTAAGCCAGGGTCTGGTTCTCAGCTTCAAAAGTTTCCCAAGTTGAGAAGCAGACTTTTCTACTCAAGTGCTTCAGAGACCCTTGCTCTGGAAGCAGAAGTCTCATCCTGTTAGCTCTCAGAGCAGTAGAAAGGGTTCCTCCCTGCACCAGGGCAGGGGTCTGTATTCAGATACTTCCTTACCCCAAAAAATACAGGAGAATGGCGGCCCATATTAGATCTCAGATATCTGAACAAGCATCTTTTGAAACCAAAGTTCAAAATGGTAACTCTGGCTATGATTTTACCCTCCCTAAGGCCAGGAGACTGGTTAGCCTCCCTGGACCTCAAGGATGCCTATTTCCATGTCCTAATCAGAAGCTCCCATCGAAGTACCTCAGATTCGAACTGCCCTCAGGTCATTACCAGTTCAGAGCAATGCCCTTGACCTTACCTCTGCCCCAAGGGTATTCACAAAGTGTCTAGCAGTGGCAGTGGCTCACTTAAGGAGGCAAAGGATTGCTGTTTTCCCTATCTAGATGATTGGCTCATTGTAGGCCAGTCCCCAGAACAGGTAAAATCTCACCTGCAGGTCACCCAGCAGCTTCTCACCTCCCTGGGCTTTCTGCTAAATCTACCAAAGTCGGTTCTGGAACCAATCCAGGTACTCACCTTTATAGGGGCAGAATTGGACACAAAGCTAGCCAGAGCTTTTCTTCCCTTAGAAAGGGTAAGGAATTTAGTGGCTCTGGCCTCCTCCTTCACTCTGCAGGTCTCTCGACCAGCAAGACACTTCTCTGCAGCTCCTGGGGCACATGGCTGCATCCACAGCTGTTGTGCAGGAGCAAGATTTCAGATGAGAGACATTCAGTTTCACTTGAGAACCTATTGGTCTCAGAGAAGAGACCCCCTTTCCAAGTTGGTCCCAGTGACTCGAACCTTGATCCTAGCCCTCCAGTGGTGGCAGGATCAGAGCAATTTAAGATTGGGGGTCCCCTTCATTCCCCCTACTCACAATTTGACTCTTACTACAGATGCTTCCCTTCTGGGTTGGGGAGCCCACATGGGCGACCTTTCCACTCAGGGAGTGTGGTCCCCCCAGGAATCTCTGCTCCACATCAATTTGCTGGAACTCAGAGCTGTCTTTTTAACTCTTCAAGCATTTTCTGCATCTGTCCACAACAAGGTGATACAAGTCAGAACAGACAACACCACAACAATGTGGTACATCAACAAGCAGGGCACTCGGTCTTGGGCTTGTGCACGGGCAATGAAGTTGTGGTCTCTGGCCTATTCCTGAACACTTCCCTTATAGCAGTTCATCTTCCAGGGAAGGACAATGTCCTAGTGGATGCTCTCAGCAGAGATTTCCCAGGGCCATCACGAATGGTCCCTGGATCCTCAAGTGCTGGGGATAGTCTTTGCCAGATGGGGCACCCCTCAGATAGATCTTTTGCGGCCCCAGACAATCACAGACTTCCTCTGTTCTGTTGCAGGCCTCCAGTGCAGGGCTCAGTTCCCCTGAATTGGGAGGGGAAGTTTCTCTATGCTTCCCCCTTCCTCTCCTATTCAAAGTATTAGTCAAAATCAGATCTCAGCCTTGCAGGGTGATTCTGATTGCCCGGATGGCCAGGCAGCCCTGGTACCCTCCTTCTGTCACTGACAATCCATCTTCCCTTTGCCTCCCAGGAATCACAACCTGTTAACTTGTGCTGGGGAAGGGTTTGGAATCGGACCTCAAATCCCTCAACCTCAAGGCCTGGCTCTTGAGGAGTTAGAGTTGCTGATTTACACCTCTCTCAGGGTGTTCTTGACATCCTAAAGGTTTCCAGAAAGCCTTCCACTAGGGCTACTTGTAGTTCTAAATGGAAAAGGTTTTCCATTTGGTGTGCTGGGAAAAATATTTCCCCAGAATCTGCTGATTTGCCCATTGTGTTAGATTACATGGTACATCTTAATTCCTTGGGTCTCAGACCAGCTACCCTGAGAGTCCATCTGGCAGCTGTATCTGCTTTTGTGTCAGCAGGAAAGTCATCCCTCTTTCCTCTCATCCTGTGTTTCCAAGTTTTAAGGGATTACTCCATACTAGTCCACCCTTAGGGACACTGCCCTGCCTGGGACCTTAAATGTTTGTGCCCAGTTAATGCAACTCCCTTTGAACCTCTGTCTTCTGCAGAGCTAAGTACCTAACTTGGAAAACTGTTTTCTAGTGGCTATCACTTCTGCCAGACGCATAAGTGAGTTGCAAAGCCTTGTCAGTGGAAACTGACTTTATTTCTTTCCACAGGGATAAGGTAGTCCTTAGGACTAATAGGAGATTTTGCCTAAGGTGGTTTCAGATTTCCATCTTAATCAATCTATCTCCTTCCAGTATTTTCACTGATCACTCCTCTTCTGGTGAGAGGAGGTTGCACAACCTGGATGTTAAGAGGCTCTTAGTTACTATATAGGCGTGCCAAAGGTCTGAGGTTGAATCCTCCAACTTTTCCTTACCTATGGTGAGAGTTGGGAAAGGCAAACCTGCCACTAGAGATCAATTGCCAGGTGGATTGTCTCTTGTATCCAATTTTGTTATCAGAAACTGGGCAGAGTTTCCCGACCTGGTCTGAGGGCTCATTCTACCAGGGGTACAGCTGCGTCTCTAGCTGCTGCCAGAGACATCCCTATATTAGAGATTTGCCAGGCTGCTACTTGGAAAACGGTACACACTTTTACCAAGCATTACTCCCTGGATGTCCAGGCCAGGAGAGATGCTCGGTTTGGCACAGCTGTTCTTCAGAGCCTATTCCCTAAGTAGGTTCTGCCCCTCCTCCATGGAGGTACTGCTGTGTATTCTGCTACTGTCATAATATAGCAAGACTTCATGTTGTTTGAAGAAAAAATTACTCACCTTAGTAATGTTGTTACTTCTAATGGAGTCTTGCTATATTATGACCTCCCCCCCCCAGCCTGCCCCTCTCAGAACCTCTACTTGGGTGGGGTGCGGGCAACTTGGTGTGGGCACTATTTTATGCCCTTTTAGCGTTTTTCCCCTTTTGGGGCTTTGGGGTGTGTGTGTGTTTTATTATACTGATGTTTTATTCTCATATTATTAGAATTGTGTTAGTAGTTCTGGTCCCTGACTTGAGTCTTGGGTGTTGGGACCAGCAATGGTTGATTAATATTTAGGTAGCCATTTGGCTGGTGTAGGTTACAGCTTCCACACAGACCTTAGTGAGTTTTGGCTCGTAAAGATCTGACAGTTCAGGTTTGAAATTACACGATAGAGCTGCTTCTTAGAGCTCGTGCTCAAAGTTCTATTTTGGAATGGTATTAACCATTTCACCTCCGGAGCAGTTCTAGTGGTGGATCAAACTGCTACTGTCATAATATAGCAAGACTCCATTAGAAGAAACAACATTACTAAGGTGAGTAATTTGTTCTTACCACACATCTATCTCTCCAACCATTCCAGGTCCTTTCTCATCTTTTCCACCCCCTCTGGGGTATCCACCTTGTTGCAGATTTTGGTGTCATCTGCAAACAGGCAAACCTTTCCCTCCAGCCCATCTGCAATGTCACTGATGAAGATATTGAAAAGGACTGGGCCCAGAACTGACCTTTGAGGCACCCACTGGTCTCCTCCCTTTCCTCTGATTGGGTTCTGTTTACTTCTACCCTCTGTTTTCTGTCCTTTAACCAATTTTCAATCCAGTTTACCACCTTGTGTCCCATCCCCAGGCTTCTTAACTTGTTGACCAGTCTCCTATGTGGGACGGTATCAAAGACTTTGCTGAAATCTAGGTAGGCAATGTCTACAGCCTCCCCTTGGTCTACTGCCTTTGTCACCCAGTCAAAGAAATCTATTAGATTAGTTTGAAACGACCATCCTGCGGTGAACCCATGTTGCCTGGTATCCAGCATCCCCATGACTTCTAGGTACTCCACTATTCTTTCCTTGAGGAGTGTCTCCATTATCTTTCCTACTGTAGCAGTTAGACTAACTGGTCTGTAGTTCCCTGCGTCTTCTTTACTCCCGCTCTTGTGAAGAGGGACATTTGCCCTTCTCCAGTCCTCTGGGACCACTCTCATGTCTAGGGGCTCACTGAACAGAGCTGCCAGAGGGGCTACCAGTTCAATTCTCTGTTCCCTTAAGACCCTGGGATGTATGCCATCTGGACCAATGTCTTTGTCTGCCTTGCGCTTTGCAAGCTCTTCTAGGACCCTCTCCTCTGTGAACGGACTGTTGTTTACCTCCTTTTCCTCTGTTCCTTTAAATTCTGGCTGTGGGCCCTGCCCATGTGCTTCCACAGTGAAGACTGAATAGAAATATTCGTTCAGGATCATTTTCTATCCGTCTCCCTCCACTATCTGTCCCTTGTCTCCTCAAAGCTTAGCTATTCCCCCCCTTTGCCTTCCTTCTGTTGCTGATGTATCTGAAGAATGTCTTGCCTCCCTCTATAACCAGTTGAGCTATTTGCTCCTTGGTTTGCACTTTAGTGCTTCTCACTGCTTTTCCTGCCTCTCTCAGGCACTTCTGGTGCATTCCCCTGTCCTCGTCTCTTTGTGTCTCTTTATGCTTTCTGAAGGTTCGCTTCTTGGCCCTTACCTTTTCAGCCTCCCCCTTGAGAACCAAAGCAGTTTCTGTCTCCTTTTTCCCTTGTCTATCGACCTAACACATTGTTTTGTGACCTCTGCTATGGCCTCCTTGATGTGTGCCCATTTCTCCTCAATGTGCCCCCCCATCTCCCTTTTTTTCCAGGGTTTCTCTAAGCTGAAGTCTCATCCTGGAAATGTCATCCCTTCTGAAGTCTAAGACTCTCGCCTTGGTATGGGTTGACTGAATCCCTGTATCCACCTTGAACCACACCATATGGCGGTCGTTGGACCCTAGCTGACCTTCCACCTTGAGCCATGTTATCCTGTCCCCATTGGTCAGTACCAGATCCAGGATTGCCCGGTCTCTGGTAGGTTCCTGGGCCAGTTACCGAAGGCCAGCCCCCTCAATTGAGTCAACGAAGTCCCATGCCCTGGCTGAGGCCCCTGCTGGGATGGACCAATCTATTTCCAGCATGTTAAAGTCTCCCATCAGCAGTACCTTCCTCTTTGCTACCACGTCATGCATGTTTTCCAGCAGCCATTTGCCAATTTCTTCTGCCTGAGCTGGGGGTCTGTA